>JAZHRO010000031.1:84020000-86520000 GCA_037157565.1 Thalassia testudinum
ACAATGGTCAAAGATTGGGTGATGAATTACATTATCCTGCAGAATAGAGACGAGATCATGTATTATCCGACTGTTAAAGCGATGTGGGATAGTCTCTGTGATACTTATTCACATGAGAACTCATCTTGAGTTTTTTAGATTAGCCATGAGTTGTCTCAGTTGAAGCACGAAGGATGATCTCTCTCCCAATACTACTCTGCCCTTAAGGGATTTTAGGAGAAATACAATGCGTGCAGGATAGTCTGGATGTGTGCTACACAGAGTATCGTAGAGAGGTGGTTGTTCATCAGTTCCTGTCAGGGCTTGGTCCGAGGTACACAGCTGCCCATTCATAGATTTTTACCTTGTCAAAGTTTAATACCTTAGAGGAAGTCTATAATCGCTTGAGTCGGGTTGAGATGATAGTATCACAATTGGGAGTGACTAATTAGGCGTCTGCCCTAGCTACTATTACTGGATGTTGTAGTAGGGAAGCACTTTCCACCCGTGGATGTGGTGCCTTTAGGAGATCTTGCACCATGTGCACTTATTGTGGCAAGGTTGGCCATGTGGAAGCTTCTTGCTAATCCAAACATGGAAAACCTCTAATAGGTAACCAAGCCCCAGTGACTACTGAGGATACTGCAGATGTTGTGCTTGTTCTGAGGGTAGACCATGATGCCTTACTCTAGCATCTTTCCTAACTGACACAGGAGACAACCACATCTTGTACTCAGACTGCCGCCTTTGCCTCCTTATCAGGTATAGATATTTGTTCACAGGCTTCTGTAGGTATGACATGGTTAATGGATTATGGTGCTTCACATCATCTATCAGGAGATCAGAGATGTTTAGGTAGATTACAGTCTGTACCCAGGGTAGGACAGTACAGGTTGCAGATGGCAAGCATGCACAAATTGGAGGTCAAGGGGATGTGGCACTGACCCTCACAATGAGATTGCCTGATGTCTTCTTTGTTCCTAATTTTTCATTGAATTTGTTTTCTATTAGTAAGATTATGAGGCAGCATCACTGACATGTTATATTTGATGAATTGAGATGTATTTTTCAGGACAAGTTGATGGAGAGGACAATTGGTGGATATGAAGAGGGGGTGTGTACGCTTAGTCCAGACACCACTTGTTGTTTGTCAGGGTGATTCTGGTTTTGTTGCTAAGAGTGCCTTGCAGTGGCACTATCACCTTGGTCATCCTTCTTTGGACAAACTCGGATGTATCATCCCACGTATTTCAGCTACTACTAAGATACATTGTGATGCATGTTAGTTGGGAAAGCACCATAAATCTTCATTTCCTCTTAGCATTGGACCAAGGACTATTGCTGTGTCAGTTGCTGCATATGGACATTTGGGGCCCTGGTCGGATTCCTGATTGACAGGGACAGATATTAATTGGTTGTTAGATGACTTTTTTTAATTACTATGGTTATTTTTGTTGATGAATAAATCTGGTGTTGGACATTTGATTGAGACATTCTTATTATAAATAAAGAATCAGTTTTTTGTCATGGTTAAGATTATGTGATCTGATAATGTTTTGGAGTTTTGCACCACCAGATTAGTTAGCTTTTACAAGTCTTATGGTATCATACATCAGATGTTCTGTCCTCACACCTCGTAGCAGAATGGTTTAGCGGAAAGGAAACATTGACATTTATTAGATGTGGCTCGTACTCTACTGATTCATCATTGTGTGTTACATTTACATTGGGGTGACGCTATGCTTACGACTTGTTATCTTATTAATATAATGTCATCTTTTGTGTTACATAAACGGATCCCATGGCATGTCTTGTATCCTGACGGAGATTTATTTCAGCTACCATCTTGTGTGTTTGGATCTGTTGCCTTTATGCACTTAATGGGATCAGGAAGGGACAAGTTAGCACCTAGGGCTGTGAAGTGTGTCTTCCTTAGTTATTCACAGACATAGAAGGGGTATTGATATTTTGATCCAATGGCTGGTAGGCACTATGTGAGTGCTGATGTTTTCTTTCATGAATCAGTGCTTTATTTCTCCCTTGTAGCATGGCAGTTAGTTCCAGAGGTTGAGTTTGCCCTTATGCCTGTTTGATCTGTTTCTATGGATGAGTTTCCTATATTTGAGGTTGGTCTTGCAGTTGACAGTGGCAGTCAGGGACCTGTGAGTAGTTCTGCACCTGACAATGGTATTGATGACTAGAGATTCAAGGATCCACTATCCTTCTTGAGTCAGGTATGTGTTGAGGTATTGAAAATTCTGTCTAATGGTGATTGTGCAGGACCAGGTGATGGTGTCCCAGATGATGACCTTCCGATTGCTGTTTGGAGGACTCCTCGTTCTTGTGCACAATATCATGTGGCTAGAGCTGTGTCTACGGTTAATTTGGGGACTACCTTTTGCCTTTTTACTACAACACTAGCTACTACATAGATACTTTCCACATACTAGCAAGCCTTGATCTAAAATGGCATAAAGTCATAGAGGATTAGATGGTCGCACTTTGGAGCAGACAAACTTGGGAGCTACTCCTCTTCTTATTGGTGCTCGCCTGATGGGATTTTGTTGGGTCTTTGCCTTGAAATATAATCCTGATGGGTCTACTTCAAAGTACAAGGCTCGATTGGTAGCAAAATGGTTCACTTAGACATATGGGGTGGACTTCTTTGATACTTTTTCTCTAGTTGCTCGCCTGTCAACAGTTCAGATAGTTGTTTCTGTTGCTTCCTATAAGGATTGGTTGCTTCACGAGTTCGATGTGAAGAACACCTTTCTATATAGCGATCTTCAGGAGGTATACATGCAGTAGCCTCTCGTATTCAAGCAGAGTCCGAGAGCGTGGTTCTAGAAGCTCTCAGAGGTGGTAGAAAAGATGGGCTTACAGAGATCTTTAGACCATTCTCTTTTTGTTAGCAAAATTGAGAAGGGATTGTGGCACTGCTTGTTTATGTTGATGATCTCATTATTGCCGGAGACGACAAAGTCATAATAATTGAGGTCAAGAGGTCCTTGGTCGAGCAATTTGTTAGACCTAGATCAACTTCAATATTTCCTTGGCATGGAGGTGGTTAAAAGCAAGCAGAGAATTGTACTCTCTCAGCACAAGTATGCCTTAGTTGTGCTTCAAGAATTACGGATGCCAAGGTCCAAATCAGCCAATATTCCTATGGACCCCAAGGTGCACCTTTATGATGAGCAGGCAGAGCATGTTGACAGTAGAGCTTACAGGCAGCTTGTGGAAAAACTTTTGTATCTGACGATTACCAAAGCTGATATTGCTTTGGTTGTGGGAAAGCTCAGTTAGTTTATGGAGAAGCCAGCTAAGCAACACTGGTAGGCAATTATGCAGGTGCTTAAATACCTAAAGAGAGCACTTGAACATGGTATTCTTTTCTAGAAGGGATCTCCCATGACAGTAGTTGTATATTCTGATGTTGACTATGCAGGTGCATTGCTAACAGAAAATCCACTTCTAGGTTTTGCACATTTGTAGCATGTAATTTGGTTACCTGGTGCTCCAGTGTTGAGTTAGAATATAGGGCGATGGTTCAAACGACCACAAAAATGATTTGGGTGAGGTTTCTATTGCGTGATTTTCATGTCCAGATTAAAGGGTCCATGGAGATGAGATGCGGTAATCGGGCAGCCACATATATAGCAAACAATCCCATAGTTCACGAACTCACCAAGCATGTTGAGGTAGCTTATTAGTACACCAGGGACCTGCTTCAGCATGGGATGTTGTATACTACCTTTGTTACATCTGAGGACCAAACAACTGGTATTTTCAGAAATCTCTTCCATGCTCCGCCTTCAACAATTGCTGTTCCAAGCTGAGCATTATCAATATTTATGTTCCAGTTTGAGGTAAAGTGTTGAGATACTTCATTTATTATTTCTCTTTATCTTGTTTTGTCATTTTCTATTTTATGTTAGACATACCTGTTACCTTCCCAATACCTCTCTATATAAAGAGGTGTTGGGTTCTTTTGAGAAATAGATTTGATCATTTTCTTTTACTAATAACAATGATGATAAGTGACCTGCGAAGTTCCTAAACAATGATAATATCTTATAACAATCAATATCTTCCTTTTGGCATCTAAATAGAGTTAAAGTAATCGACGGACAATATTTTCTAACTCATTTTCTCCTCCAACCAACTTCCATACCATGCCCATTCCTTCTATCGAACTTCCAACACTTGACCAAAATGTCGAGCTTGCCATAATCATACTTGTTGAGAGATGGAGTGTTGTTATGGTGATCATTTTAGTCTCACATTGTGTGTGGGCAAGTTGAGTGGGTGTTTATATAAGGCTTATGTAACCCCCTAGTTTATCTTTGAGAATAAGGTTTTAAATATCGATATCGTATCGACAAGTCAAAAAAGAGATATATCAGGGATATATTGCTGAAATCGGTGAATTATGGGGAAATCGCTTAGAAATGTCCAAAGTGTCTCAAAATCTCACAAATTTTATGAAAATTAACATTTTAATAACTAATACATTATAAAGAAATGTCTAGAAGACGAAAATCATAAATTTTGAATGAAAACATAATAGAAATGTACTAGTTGCATGTTGACAAAGTCATATTTTAAAAAGAAAGTATATAGAACATGATAATAATTGAAAAATGTTTATAGTAACTTTCGTTGTATATTATTGACAATTGAAATCATGCCTTAGTTGCACTGATTTTCTTATCAGTTTCAACATACTCTATTCCAATACTCTTCTTTTTCTCATTGACCTACCTCAGATTTCGTGAATCACCTAATTACTCTTCTCATTACGATCTCAAGATATGAAATCACAAATACTATCACCAAAGATGCACTTGGTGATAAAAGATACGATTTAGATTACACAGGAGTATATAATGAACAAATATAAATGGTCAAATAACTAGTCTCGATTTTCTTATCAGTTCGAACACGTTCTCCATTCCAATACTCTTCTCTTTCTCATTGATATGTCTCACATTTTGTGAACCACCCTATCACTCCTCATTATGGGCTCAACACATGAAATCACATGTCCTACCAATAAAGATGCACTTGGTGAAATAAGACATGGTTTAGATAATACAAGTGTATATAATGGACAAATATAAACGCTCAAATAATTAGAGAGAAATTGTGCCCATCATAGCATAATGCATAGTTTGCAATATTAGTGGAGATCAACAAAGCATCAGTACGCAAGTACTTAGAAAAATCATGTTGAAACAAGTGAGCCTGTCAACCCTAGGTTGTTGTGGGGGAAAGAAAGAAGAACCATCATAGATGACATCCTTTAATCAAAGGAAGATGACAAGATAACCCTTTCAATACCCTCATGGATTATCAAAGTACTTGGTTTTATGCATCTTTTTATAGAGGTTTGAAGATACTAATGTATTTCTCACCAACGTTTTAGAATCTTCTTCCTATTTTTCAATAAGTAAAATCAAGTGTAATGACTGAATTGTCGACAGAGGATGTATAGCTCTAAAGTTGACATATTTGATGGATTACAAGGGAGTAAGAACCCTAGCATGTGCAGCTCTAAAGTTCAACAAAAGTCCATGATATCGGTGATATATCGGCGATATCATGGAAAAAAGATACTAAGGATGATATCGATATGTGCTGACCCGACGATACCGATATATCGTCGATATATCAATCCTTGTTTGAGAATAATATTCAGAGATCATGCCCTTAGGGGCACTTTTATGATTTTCTCCCCTCTCTGTGAGTGGGGATTCCACGTAAACCCAAGTGTTCATTCTTGTGATGTTTTGATATTTCATGCCCATTTTATTTCGCTTTTATATATTTTAACGTGGTATCAGAGCAGTTTGATCTTAAGTTTTATTATCAACTTTTATCATTATTATTCTTGAGATTTTTTTTAATCACTATTCATGTTTCCATATTGTCTCCGATGTCAAGAGAAACGAGGGGAAACCCTAATCTCTTCGTGCGAGGAGATCCAGCAGCGAGCAGTGACATCAAGGATTGTTTGTTGGGTTCTTTTAAGCCCTAAAGAACTAGTCAAAGAAGAAGAGGTGGAACCCATTGGTAGTGGAGGATCACAGCTTGTTGATGGCTCTCCTAAAGGGCGTGAGGTCCTTTCAGATTGATGAAGGGGGTTGCTTCAAGGTGGTCGTCTTGGCCCCCTTTAATGCTAAGTTTGAGAGCATCGTCCACTACGATGCCAATGTCTTTGGGGCCATCGGCTATGGCTAGATCAGTGAGCGTAGAGGTGTCGAATCTTGCAGGATGTCGACTGTGGGAAGGAGGGGGCAAAGAAGGCGGAGAGCCATAGTGTAAAGGAGCTGAAGGAGCCAGCTTCGATCGTAGCAGCAGTTGCGAGATCAACGATAGTGCAAGGACCTTGTCCCCAACAACGTGATGGTGTGGATCTCCCAATGAGAAGCCTGAGGAGAGGAGCTCCCAATGACCCCTTCCTTGGCAACATCAATCGTGCCTCCTGCCTCCTTATAGTCGCTGTGTGTGTTTTAGGTTTCCTTGGAGCCTTAATGAAGAATGATACGGTGCGCATTAAGGAGGAAGATATTTTTGGTTTTTGTGTTTGAAATCCTCTTTTTCTCTCCTTTTCATATGTTAGCTTTAAACAAAAAAAGAGAAGGATAGTAAGAGGTTGAAAAAAAAAGGAAGTTGATGAAAGAAAAAAAAAAGAAAAAAAAAGGAAGAAAAAGAAAAGAAAAAATGGAGAAAGAAATGGTGAAAAAAAGAGAGATGAGAATGTGGGAGAAGCTATTCTTTTTGATTTCTTTTCTTTGAGGCTTCACATGAGAGAAACTCACCTCGCTTTTAGTCCCTAAATGTGAGGACCACTATCTTGGTCTCCAAAGAAAAGACCTCTTTCTTTGAATTTCCGTGTGGGAGAGGCCCAACTTCTTGGTCTCCATGGAGAGACCCACTTTAGAGTTCTCTAAATGGGAAGGCACAGGCACCGGAGTCAACTTTAGTAATTCATCTACCGAACTTTGACCACAAGCAAAAACAAGGATCCATGAAAGCTGGTAAACTGATAACATCAGTTGAGTCTCGTGAGTGTTGTGTTCTGCTTGTTAGAGTGAGGATTTCTTTGTACAAGGTGAGCACTCCGTGCTCTAGCTCAAGGTAGAGTGTTGAGAGATGGAGTGTTGTTGTAGTGTCTCTTTTAGTCTCACATTTTGTGTGGGCAAGTTGAATGTTGAAT
Source organism: Thalassia testudinum (assembly GCA_037157565.1). NCBI lineage: Eukaryota > Viridiplantae > Streptophyta > Magnoliopsida > Alismatales > Hydrocharitaceae > Thalassia > Thalassia testudinum. The sequence continues at coordinate 84,027,199 of JAZHRO010000031.1, forward strand.
GTTGAGTGTTGAGTATTGAGTAGGTGTCTATATAAGGCTTATGTAACCTCCCATTTTATCTCTGAGAAGAATATTCAGAGATCACGTCCTTAGGGGTGCTTCTCCTGTGGTTTTCTCCTCACTTTTTGTAAATGAGGTTTTCACGTAAACCCAAATCTTCATTCTTATTATGCTTTGATATTTCATGTCCATTTTATTCCATTTTTATATATTCTAACATTGCTACCCCCTATTACCCTCGTGACCAGGATTCTCATAGATACTCCCCTTATAAGCTCGAAAAGGTTAGGCTTGTATTACATTATGTCAAGGGTATTCTAGAATAAGGAATTTGCAACTTGCCGACAGGAGGTTGTAAAGATTGAAGTTGTGATGTTAGGTTGAAGGCATCCTAGTTTTTTTTTTTTTTTTTTTTGAAGTGAAAGGGTAGTTATCTATATGATAATCACCCAAAAATTATATTACCAAAAAGGCATGAGGCCAAATTACATGTTAGAACTCCATAGAGCAATCAATGAAGAAACAAACTTGACAAAATTCTCCACATAAGGTCATTGCCCCATAAACACAATCACATTTCTCCCCAGTCAAATGCCCCAAAGAATAGCCAACGGCCTCACCTTCTCATTCTGTCCTGAAGACATTTTGACCCCCATCCCTGAGCCCACACCTTAAAAAGAAGCTTGCAAGCAGACTTTATGAAGATCTAACTGCTATCATTCTTTGCATTATTGGTTACAAGCATGCAAGGAAGCAGCTTAAGGGGACATTCAAGTTGCCATAGTCGTTTATAGGAGAATTTAGGAAAAAAATCTAATGATATTGTGCTGTGGACAATATTCTCAGGAGGAACAAGCAACTAAGGGCATCCATTTCTTTATTGTAGGTTGTGACTTGTTCCACCCAAGAAGCCCTTTACTATTGGTAAACTAATAGGTTGAATGTTGGTTATAATGAGCAGTGATGGGTATCAGAGGAAAGAAATTGAACCAATGGACCATGGAGGAGATTTGGAGATGGATAACATCCTTAATTAATATTCTTTGAAGTAAATTTTAAGAATTGAAATCACTCCATTTTTTTCTTCTTTGAAACATAAAAGGATGGCTGTCCATTTACAACAACCCCAGATTTATCAAAGAAAAAGAGGGAATTGCATTAATTTGAATAGAGAGCACCCCAACTTGACACCTGTTGAGTTATTAGTTGAGGCATAAGACTGTATTTGCTATTTATTCTTTTATATGAGATACTCTTGTAATTAACCTAGTTCTCTCTTTTATAAAAGAGTCTAGGGTTTTTATTTTGAAATAATGCATCATTTTTCTCTTCACATGCTATTAGCGTAGTGGTCCTAGGTTGGTGCTTCGATATCCCACCTTAAAATCCACCAAAAAGATGATTGAATCACTAACATAGAGGTGATTCAATGGGAAAATTTGAGCGTAGTGGTAGTAGTAGCATCAAGGAGGTGCTCCACAGTGTCGTCGCCACTGTTGGAATCGGCAGTGGCGTTGCAGAGGGCATCCATGGCACTGTAGCCACTGGTGGCCCAATTGGCAGCATTGGTGGTGCTGCCAGTAGCCTATCTAGTGCCCTCAACGCCATTGCAGGAGATGCTGCAAGGCAGCCGAGGTCTGTCAAGGCTGGGGATTATCCTGGATCTCTCGGGATGATGTCTTAGCGTATGTGCTGAGCCTATTTTCACACCTAGTTTACTTGGCGATGAGCCTTCTCTTGCCGTTGACGAAGAAGTTTCCTTCTCTTGGCATGATGAGCCTTCTCTCATGCAAGAAGGGTGTGTTTGGCCCAAGGAGAAGGTCAATTTTAGGTTTGTAGGGGCTAACATGTGCAACCCAGGGAGATATGAAGAAGATGACCAGAGGAGCATAGGTTATTGATTTTGGCGCTTTTATTCATCTTACAAGAGATGGAGAACATATGATGAATCCCACGATTCCATTTAGGATTCGAGATGTGAGGGTAGCCAATAGTGCTACATCTCGAATCACCGCAGATGGGAGTGTACGTGCATCTTCAAAGATGGTGATTGAGAAGGTTCATTGTGCTTCAGAGTTCCCGATGAACTTGCTATTAGTAAGTCGTCTTTGCAATGACCTTAGATGTTGGGTAGTCTTTGATGGGAAACATTGTTATTTCTAGGATTGACAAACTGGCAAGATTATAGGGGGAGGCATGGAGATAGACAATCTCTATTACCTAGACACAGCTGCTATGTTTGTTGAAGTCGTGTCCATTGCTAGTGATCCCTGGTTTTGGTACAGGGGACTTAGACACCTATCGGTCAGGAAAATGTGGTAGATGTATCTAAAGTTTCTAGATTCCTTGACTCTAGAGTGCGAGGACTATCCATGGAGAGATGATGTGGTGAGTGTAGTCCCCTTTTCCTTGGTACGTATTGGGGCCATTTAGAGTCGTCACTTTGGGAGGATATCGATATTATGCAATTTTTGTGGATGACTTTAGTCGTCTTACTTGGGTCTTCTTGATAAAGGCATGCTCAGAGATTCCTTGTATTGTATAATAATTTCTCTCAGAGGTTCAAACCTGTCATGCCACCACAATCAGGATTTTTTGTAACAATAATGCTATGGAGTTCATGTAGTGAGACTTACAGGAGGTTTTTAGTTCTTGAGGCATCATCCATCAGATGCCATGTGCTCACATGTCTCAGCAAAATGACGTGGTTGAGTGCAAGCTGCGACATCTTGTTGATATTGTCAGGACCTTAATGTTTTCACATGAAGGTCCCTAGACAGTTCTGGAGAGATGTGCTCACGACAATGTACTTGATCATTTGGGTGCCTTCGTTAGTACTTGGAGGATAGGGTCCCTATTAGGTGATTTATCTAGACTGCTCCAGGTCGTTTGCTCTACGTTTGAGGATTTTTGGGTGTACATGTTTTGTCCAGGCTTATAGTAATCAGGACAAGTTCACTCCCTGGGCTGTGAAGTGTGTGTTTCTTGTATGCTCCAGGACACAAAAGGGGTATAGATGTTATGATCCTATTCGTAGATGGTACATTGTTACAACAGATGTGGCATTCTTTGAGAAGATTCTATACTTCTCAGAAGAAGGGATGTCTACAAAGGTTGCCTTGGAGGAGACTTAGGTCTACCATAGGAGATCACATATACTATCTGACACTACACAGGAGAGAGATCCTACACATCTCCTAGTCTTGTCAAATGAGAGTGGGTCAGATAGTGATGAGCAACATGTTTAAAGGAGGCCTAGTAGAGTGTGCACACTTCACCTTATGTCACAGTATATAGGAGTGTCACATTTGGAGGAGGAGGATAGATAGTTCATCTTGACTATCACTACTATAGTTATCTCTAGAGATTTTACCCAGGCCTCTTAGGACCCCAGGTGGCATGCAGCCATGGATGAGGAGATGTAGGCTTTACAGTCTAGGAATACATGGGATCTTGTGTCGTGTCCATCAAATGCTATCGTGGTTGACTGCATATGGGTATACACCATCAAATATAGAGCGGACGAGATAGTGGATAGGTACAAGGCCATGCTTGTTAAGGGATTTACCCAGACATACGAGGTGGACTACTTTGAGACGTTTTCCCTGTAACCCGTATTACTTCCATTAGGATCATTATCTTAGTTATAGTGGTTAGGAGATGGTCACTATATCAACTAGATATAAAAAATGCCTTCTTATATGGAGATTTGTCTGAGGAAGTGCGTATGAGACAACCACCAGGATACAATGTTTAAGGGGAGCATGTTTGTCTACTGAGAAAGGCGATCTATGGCCTGAAGTAGAGTCCATATGTCTAATTTGAGAGGCTTAGATCTGAGATCTAGAAGATTGGGTTCTAGCAATTTGCTTCAGATCTTCTATCTCCATTAGAAGGACTAGGTATGATGACGTCTATGGACTTGTTATTCTTGCAGTTTATACATATGATATGGTCCTTACCGGTGATGATAAGAATGTGATTACTTAGACGAAAGCGTTTCTGCAGTCCACCTTTGTTACTAAAGACCTGGGTGATTTTCGTTACTTTCTAGGGATTGAAGCCATCTGGGAGGGGACTAGTCTTTCTCTTTCACAGAGACAGTGCACTTTGTAGATTCTTGAGGAGGCTGGATTCGCTTGGATCCAAGTCATCTAGTATACCAGTGGAGTCTCAGCTTGTTCGCTCCACTGATGAGGAGGATCCACTATATGAAGATGTTACTAGATACCGCAGCACAATGGGACACTTGCTATACTTGACTATTATATGACCTGATATTAGTTTTATAGTGAGCAGAGCCAGCCAGTATATGTAGTGCCCTAGGTACAAACATTGGCATGTGGTTTGCCTTGATATCTTGGCTTATCTTGAGGTGCCTCAAAGGGAGTCCATGTAAAGGGTTTTACTACAAAGATGGAGGAAATCTTGATATCTTGGCTTAATTAGATGCAGATTATGTTGGGTTTGTAGATGACTAGCGATCTACATTGGGGTATGTAGTTTATCTTGGCAGCAATTTAGTCTCGTGGAGAAGCAAAAAATAAAATGTAGTGACTCGTTTTAATGCAAAGGTAGAGTATAGAGCGATGGCTCAGGCAACTTGTGAGATTATGTGGATGGTCAGCTTTCTACGAGCCTTAGGCATTAAGGTTGATATGCTAGTTCCACTTTATTGTGACAACAAGTCGGTCACTTATATTGTCTCTAATCCAATCTTCCATCAGAGGGCTAAACATATTGAGATTGATTATCATTTTGTATGTGATGCAGCCCTAGAAGGAAAGATTATTACCCCGTATGTCTCATCTAAATTTCAACTTGCAAATATTCTTGCTAAGCCCTCGAAGGAGTGCCATGACTTTCTATGCCGCAAGTTGGGGCTTGCCGACGTTTACGCCCCTACTTAAGGGATAGTGTTGAGTTATAAGTTGAGTCATGAGGGTATATTTGCTATTTATTGTTTTCTATGGGATACCCTTGTAATTAACCAAATTATCTTTTTTATAAAAGAGAGTTTAGGATTTCTATTTTGAAGTAATGCATCTTTTTCCTCGTCACAACACCAAAAACAAAGCACAATGGGACATTCTCCACATAAGGTGTCAAACCGTTGAACAATGCAACATTCCCCTCTAACCAAATTGACCATAAAATTGCTAAAACTTTCACCCACTTCCCTTTTGACCGAAAGATAAAAGGACCATGTTGTTGCTAGTCACGATGGAATGAACTCCAAAATGTAGCAAGAGATGAGGAATTCACCCATTGGATGTCACATGCCCACCAAACCTCTTTTATGCAAAAGCACTCTCGAAGAAGGAATGTTCCGTGGAGTCATTTCCCAATGAACACAAAAAGCAGCAAGTGTCCATGCCAACGCCACATGCCCAACCAGTATGATAGAAATTGCTAAGTAGATGTCCCCCATGGTGCAGCAAAGTGAAAATCTCAATTTTTTGTGGGCAAAGACTCTGCCAAATGAGTCTAATGTTCTGTATTAAGTCTCCATCATAATGTGGTTGACCTCCATGGTATTTTTTATAGGCATTGGACTGAACAAGCACCATCAGCCCATGTCCCATAATCAGAACACTCCATATGAGCATGTCATGTACAAAATTTTAAGTTAATTCAACACTCATACCCCTTACATTGAAAGGAGAATCAATTTCAATGGCCCATGTCTTAACAAAATTTGGTCTCTCTTAATGAAGGTGCTAAGGTCATCTGTTGTTGATGAAAATTTGTGAACTTAGTGTTTTTATTAAGCGATTTTAATCTCTAAATTTTCATTTTCAAATATTTAATTGTAGAGAAAGATTTCAGGTAAGTTGCACGTGACTTACATGCAGCCAAGTTGCATAGTCTCTGCCCTCAGTTAACTATATCAGGCCTTAATTTATAATTTGTAGTATTTTTTTTCTTTCGAAAGATTCAGGAGGGAAGCATTCGACTTATTGTGGAAGGTCAGGAGCCTTCCAATGTCAGATTTACGGGTCGTATTGAAATAGTGCTATGCATTGGATACTATTTGCAATTAGATGGTATTAAGATGAAACTTCTAAAAGAATTCAGCTTAGGTGTTGATATCTGACGTGTAGAATTCAACTTATTTTGGTTTTCATGAAATGTTGCCTGCTTTAATATTGTTCACTTCAAAAGCAGCATATAACTAGTGCAAACAGTTGATTTTGAATTTTTGATAAAATTTGTACTTCATGTTGAAAAATTCCGTCTTCCCTGATAAAATTTGTGTAGCATTTTGTGCATTGATAGCTCAATGGATTACTGAAAAATGTGATCACCTCTAATAGAAGAGAAATCATTTTTAATGGCTGGCTTCTTTTCAAAAAAATTTTTTAATGGCTGGCTCTCATTTTATATTTGCCTGTTAACTGCCAGAATAGTCTTCTGAGCAGGCATTTAATGTTTTTGAGCCGTGAAGGTTAAAAAGGTTCTTTCTGTCTGTAGGACTTGAGGTTAAACACTACAGAAATTGATAGGGTGCGTGAGGCAGACTTGAAGAAATTGTTGTGCCAGAAAAAACTGATTTTGGTGTTGGACTTGGATCACACATTACTTAATTCCACAAGACTAATGGATATCTCCCCTGAAGAGGAGTACTTACTTCAAGATTTAAATACCAAGCAAGGTATTTTTTTGTTTTATATTTTGAGTAGCAGACATGATTTCATGAGGTTTGTTTTTTCTTGTTTTGGTTGAATAAAATGCTACAAGGTCATTTTCCTTCAATAAGAGAGCAAGAATATTGAAGTTCTTAATGCGTGATTTTACATTAAAGCTTCTATGAGTGTTTGATATTACACGTATGCCTAATTTACACATTTGCTTATAAAATTACTCAATTTTGCACTCATGCCACTTTGTAAATATAAGTTTATAAATTAACCAATGTCAAAATCATACCAATTTTTGGGTTAAGTAAGATATCATGTCCATCTCATAAAATATTAAGAAATTAATATGGAATGGACCTTTCAAAAATATTAATAAGAAAAGGAGAATCTTCTAACCGATATTTAGCCATTGCATGAGTTTGAAGCTGTGGTTGTTTTATGGTTTAGTTGATGAAAGACAGCATGGTGTTAAGTTCAATATTAGATTAAATAAGAGAGGAGAAAATTTTTTTTGACCTTTTCCAATAAAATTACAAACTTCATTGTGAAGCTTAATTCTAGTGGCCTTTATGTAAAAAATATTAGCTCTGTAGCTATGTTTTAAAGCCCAGACAGAATGGCTGGTCACACTGGCTGAACCAAAAACTAGCCTGAAAACAGTCAAACTAGCTGATTATTAAAACCAAAAGTCAAACCTGGAATGAACCTGTTAAAACTTTGTTTGACCATTCAAACCATTTGAATTGATCATCATAGTAACTTTTCTTGTTTTAGAGAAATGAATGAAAAACCCATGAAATAAAAGCCATGACTCTAGATACCCCATCTGTTGCACTCCTAACCCTATCTTTAGGCAACCGCCACCCTATTTTGATCCCTAAAACCTAAGTTACTACTTTGATCCTTGACTATTGGCGACACCTGCTACTTTGGCCTTCTACCACCTTCACGCCCCCTACCACTGCCTAATCCTCCACTCTTCCCTCTTGCCCATCATCTCCACCTTCTTGCCAATTCCCACACACAAATTTCCTCCTCTCCTACCACTCCACCCTTACTCAGCCTCCCAACTAATGTTTTACAAAACATGACGTGTATCAAGGAGGTTTTGTGTTATTGAGGTTAGGCGATTGAGGCGTAAGCCTCACTTTTCAGTAGAAAAATAAACTGAAATGTAAATACATGCTTCTGAAGTGCAAATTTTTAGACTTACACAATTATCGACCATATCTCTTCAGTGGGAAATATACACCAGAAGAAGGATACCCCAAGTGGAGCAACATAAGGCTAAAATTATTTTAAACCTAGACAATTACAACTATGAATGATCATATTTATTATCTTGGTAAATGGAGATTATGCCTTCCATGAGAATGGTAAATACAAGGATGGAGAATCCAATCCTCATATGGAGCAACACGAGGCCTATTTATAATGTAGACTAGGACATTTATCATTATTTATACTAATCTATAAACATGTTGATAACTTAACGGTGAAATAAAGTAATATGTCAAATATTTTATAATTATGAATGTCTTGGCAACAAAGATCCTTTTTCTTTTCGTCCGTTGGTAATCTTTGAATTGAATGCTACATTTTTTTAATTTTTTATTAAAGCTTGTATGAATAACAGAATAATATATTAAGCACATGAATAACAATTTGTTTTTAGTGCATTTCAATAACTCTAATTAATAGTAGGGAAGTTAAACCTAAATCCAATAATCACATAGGAGTTGGTAAGATAAATGTAATTTAAATATTTAACTCAGTGGAAAACTTATGGGTTATGAGTCTCCTATCACTCCTATTAATCTATGAAGACGTGTACGTTTTTAGCGCATTTCAATAACTCTAATTAATAGTATGGAAGTTAAATCTAAATTCAATAATTACATAGGAGTTGCTAAGATAAATGTAATTTAAATATTTAACTCAGTGGAAAACTTATGGGTTATGAGTCTCCTATCACTCCTATTAATCTATGAAGACGTGTACGGAAAAATAAAAATCAATAGAAAAGCTTATTTTGGAAACCAAGAACAATGTAACATGAGAGCCAAAATCAACTCAAACTTGTCATGGTTTTCACCTGAGGCAGCACCTCAATATTGCCTTACTGCCTTGAGGCCAGATCGCAAAACTGAGGCTTATCCCTCAGAAAGACAACATGAGGATCATGCCTCAAAAAGACAACTTGAGGCTATCGCCTCAAGGCTCAATTTACCCACCTCTCCTCGAGGCGTGCCTTTTAAAACCATGCTCCCAACCATCCAGCCTCTGAGTTGCATGGAATGGAATGCCTACTATAATTAATTTGCACCAGTAAATGGATTCAAAATATTGTAAGTATAATATTTGTTAGGGGATATTTATTGTTTTTTTGTCAAAGATGTTTGTATGCTACTATTGTAAAGGATTGTTTTGAGTGCTATGATTACTTTGTATTTATTATATCTGATGTAAATGATATTTTCATGTGTTATTATACCCCTTTCTGTGAAAGGGATTATACCTTTCTTTATAATTGTGGTACTTGCTAGATGTATGATCTTTTGTGGTGCAAGTAAGTTTCTAAATTGACATTTCTCAACATGTGTCTTTATTTATTATTATTATTATTATTATTATTAAGACTATACACATTTCCAACCTGGTTTGACCCAATTAAACCAATGCAAGCCATCCCAATGGGTTTTATGATTTTTTTGATTTTTTTTGTTTTTCCAAATATGTGATGTTGATGTCATTATCAATTTGACCAGTCTGAATTGATAGTTGGATAATTAAAAACCAAAAATGCATCTGGCCTGTTCAATTGTCAAGCTGATTTTTAAAAATATTGTTTTGTAGTGTGCGTGTAAATATAAAAGCTTAGGGGCATTTGTGTTATATTAATAGTTTGCACATGTGTATCCACCCCCATTCATTTGTTTTTCTTGAAAGTTCATAGACCCCTTTTATTAGAGCATCAACTTTATTTAAATAGAGGAGGAAGTGAAGAAGGGAAGACGTCTCTTGGTTTTGCTATGTCTCTGATCCTTTTATAACTAATATTTCTTAAAAAAAGAGAGATGCATTTGATCCTTTACGATAATGGTTCAGTAGGGAAAACACATACAAGAAATAAATGTTGACAGATTCTGTCTTGTGTGCATAGATAACAAATAGCATCCAACCCAGCTGTCCAACATGAGTGATAGACCTTTGTGAGCAATCTTTGCTGTAGCACCAACCAAGTGAAAACCTTGATTTTCGGTGGGGCAAGAGAATGCCAAATCAACCTGCAATTCTACCTGGAATCACCTTCATGTAGTGGCTGTACACCTTTGAATTTTCTGTAGGCCTTCGCCACTGAAAAAGGGCCCTCTTCCCGGTCCAAGAAGCCATCTCAGCATGCTGATGCAAAGAGCTCAATAAATTCAGTATGTTGAGTGAGTCCTGCAGACATGCATCATTCATTAAGTGAAGATCCAATACCCATATCGCTGCCTCATCATTAAGTTTACACACCTAAGTCCAAGCCACCGATGGCACACCTCGTGTTCCCAAAATTTTTCCAAAAAAAAGTTCCTCATCAAACCATCCAATCATTTGAAAAAATTCGTAGGCATCTTGTATATAGACATAAAGTAAATTGAGAGATGAGATTGTTGAGTTGAGGAGTTCAAGCCTTCCACCTAAAGAGTCCAATCCCAACTATTGGGAGGCTGAAAGGGGCATACCAAGATAGGAGAGAGGAAGAAATCCCTAGTCTGAATGCAAAATTTGTGCAACTTCTGACACCTCCCTTTTATTCATTCCATAAGGAATGAAAGTTGATCGTGAAATTAATCTCAAGACCTGTGTAACAGCAAAGAACTCAAGCAACCATGTCAACCACCTCATTTCAGATCCTGAACCCTCCTTGAAGAAAACAGGCATATTTTAGTAAAGGGACAATTGTACCCTTTACGGATGCTCCAGAGAAGCCAACCAAGAAATTCTGAGAGCACATAGCAAAAATGGAATTGGCCAGCCCATCAACATTAAGAACAAAGGGGTACACCCCATTTTGGTTGGACCCAACCCCCAACAAAATTTCCATTATGTGGATGTGATGCAGCTTTTCATCCCATTCAATCCGGAGTTTAGGAAATCCTCTTCTGAATAAAGATTGCCAAAGAAGTGACCAATGGATCAAATCATATGCTTTTGAGAAATCCACTTGCCATAGGAAGGTCTTGGTCCCTTCTCTATGTGAGGAGGCAAGAATCTCTGTACCTATCTAGGATAGGTCTGCCAAGGATAAATGTTGTCTAGACAAGACTAACAGGCTCCCCAGGACCACACAGATGATTCATCAATTCCTTGCCACCATTAGGTAAACATCATTGGACAAGGCAGTTGGTTTGAAGTCTCCCACATGTTCTGCACCAACCTTCTTTGGTAGAAGGAAAAGAAAAAATCTGTTTAGTTTATTGAATCCCCTGTTGCCTTCCAAGAATTTATCAATTGCGATGACATCGCCCTTCACCAATAATCAAAACTCTTTAAAGAAGAGAATGGGAAACCCATTTAGACCTGGCAAACCCTTTGCATTCAATCCCCAAACTACCCCTCTGATCTCATCCTATGTCACAAGCAAGAATAGGGAGTGACTTTGCTGTGGTAAGAGGGATGACATGTTAAAGGGCAGCCCACCATCATGGACCTCAAGGGCATCTCTTGGTAAAATCAGAAAAGTGAGAAGAAATAGCCTAACCAATTTGTTGTTCTCTTGAAGTTGACACTTCCTCCTGAAATTGCAGGTGATAAAAAATGTCTCTCCTCTGGCAGCCATTGGCAAATAAGTGAAAGAGTTTGTATTAGAATTGCCCTCCCTCAGTTGAGTCTGGCATGAACATTGCTTCCATTCTATTTCTATCTTCTTATAAAAGAAATCTCAGAGAACCTCCTCATGTCCTCGTGCTCCACAGGTGTAAGATCCCAATGGTCCTCGTAATCCAAATGTGCAATTTCAGAAAGCGCTTCATTCTTCCCATTCTCCAAATGCAGCTTGACCTCCTTGTACTTTTACACATTGGATCATAATTCAGACAACTTCAAATGGGGACAATAAGCTACTGATCCTCGGGGATTTAAAGACTGCCAGTTGTCCTCTACAAGAACTCTGAATCATCCTCCATTAGCCAGGACCTCTGAAATTTAAATTAGGTACCGAAATTGCATATCTTATTTGAACTCCATGCTAAAGGAATGTGGTCCGAAAAAAGGTTGATCTAAAAGGAAAACATCTTGCAGGAAAGCTTCAACAAGCTCAGCATTTGCAAGGAAAGGTTCAAGGTTTGACTTTGCTAGGAGGCATAGCTTTACTTCTCCAGGTGAACTGGCATAAAGTGGCCCAGGGGGGAAGCGGGATCCATAAGTGCCAAGTGATTAATAAAATCAACAAAAACACTTGCACCTGCATCATGACCACGGCAATTCATTGGCCTATCCTCGGAAGAAAAAGTGGTTTTGAAATCACTACCGGTCAGCCAAGAGATATCAGGGAAGCCCTCTGCTACGTCATACAGCTCCTGCCACGACTGATCACCATTTGGGCAAGGACCATAGACATAAGATAGCATCAGTAGACTACCATCAATCCTCCTATTGCCCACCATTGTAAGAATAAAATGCCCTCTCCTCACAACTTCTACAGCAAGAACTTTGCATCATTAGCACCGGGGGGGGGGGGGGGGGGGGGAGGATTGAATTGTGAAGCAAATATAAATTAAAAAAAATCTCAAAAGTAAAAAGTTGACACAAAAATTTAGAGAGGAAACCTTGTGGGAAAATATCTCTTACCCTTATCTCTCATTCTAGGATTATACTCCCACAAAAAATGGAAAATCACCGACAAAAAGTGATATTAGAGCCTCTCTCCTGGATAAAAAAGTTGTTCAACATTAGTAACTGATGACTTATCAAAAAACATTAGCAAATGATAAAGCTATTAGGTGGGAAGTGAAAAGGTGACTAAATTGACTAATTGACAGAATTAGAAAGATCAAGGATGGATGTGTGGAATTTAAGGACAATATTGAAATTGAGGAATAAGTTCTGGATCTCTTAAGTAAATTAATTCAAATATTTGGATTTTTACATGGAGTGCCCTTAGAATATTTTGCAAGAGCATACATACTTCTGACTTCCTGCCATTTACACATACTGTTATCTATTTGTCCCATTTATATTGTATAGTCCTTCATTTCAAACTTAATGTAATTTGACTAAAAGTAATGCTTTTTTTTTCTTGGTTGTCAAGGTTCCATGACTTTTTTTTTTTTCTGCATTGTTCATCCTCTTCCTCCATTTTCACCTTCTTCCTCCAACAATCTTCTTTTTATTCCATCAGTGCATTGATGTCTTTGTGTCAACTTGGCATGCGGTAGCCTCGAATGGGAACGTTTAGGGATCTTTGATATGTGGAACTTGGAGGTACAGGAGTTTGAATGCAGAAATGCCTTAACATTCTGTCAGCATTGACAGAATATTTGAAGGATACAGTGTAAACTGGACAAGTTTCTAAAGATATCTGAAGCTAGGTTATTGCAAAAGTTCTAGGGGCACTCATGTAAAACAATCCTTCAATTATTACTTTTAACAAAAGCCCTCAATTATTATAATGCCATTTGTATTAGTAAGGGAATTCCAGAATGAAGAAAGAATATTATGATGCCTTTATACAAGAACAAAGTGATATACAAAACTATTTAAACTACTAAAATATCCAGTTGATAAATCACATGATGAAGCTTTCAGAAACAGTAGTTTAAGTAGTTAGTAACAATTATTTAATATAAAAAAGATTTATTTGGAGGACATCTGTTGGCCTATTGAATAGGGTGGCTTGGGAGTTCTATGTGTCACGGATTTCGGAGATGCAATGCTTTTGATGTGGCTGGTCAAATTGCTGAAGAATGAGCAATCCATGAGGCAGAGGTAATTCCGTGACTCCTATGATTTTACCCTCAACAGGAGAGTTCCACGTGGTGCTTTTGCTTTTTGGAGAAGGTTATGCTCTAGTAGTAATCGGGTGAATTCGTATTTTGAGCCGGTCCTAGGTGATGGGACCTTTCGATTTTGGGAGAATGATTGGATAGGAGTGGGAACTCTTGCTTCTACTTTTCCAAGGCTATGTGCTCTTTCTGCCAAAAAGAATTACCTGATCTTCTAGGTGTGGGATGGCCCTATGGTTCGAGGGTCTGGATCCTAGCTACCAAATTTCGTAGGTACCCTTTCTGATGCTAGAGTTAGTGAATGGCAAGAGACGTTGGTTCTATTAGATATCTCTTGGCCAAAACAGGGTTCTTACGATCAATTGGATTGGGTGCATGGAGCCTTTTTTGTAAAAAAAGCTTACAAATTGTTGAGATGTGAGGTTGTTGGGCTTGATGTTTACTTGGGGCCTGATTGTACTATCATGTGGAAATTGAGGGTGCCTTTGAAGATCAAAATTTTCTTGTGACTTTTCAGGAGAAAGAAATTGCCTACTCTTGATGTTAGTAGATGGCAACCAAAACTAGGGGTGTGCATGGGTTAGGTTGTGAGTTAGAATGGATTGGGTTGCGTTTGAGGTTTAACAACTCCACTCCAACTTGCAACTTGATTCAACACGATTTTTAGTTATATATATATTATAATTCATAGTTATAATTATATGTATATATTTCCGTACTACACGGTTTCAACTTTCGCTTCTCTTCCATCATTCCCAAATAAAAATATTCGCTCCCACAATCCTATCCTATTCCCAAAAATTAAAAAACCCTTCAGCATGTAGCAACTCTACCGCTCCATGCCTCTAATTTCCATTTTTCAAACCCTCGACACACCTCATGCCCCTAATTTCCAAACCCTCGACACATGTCCAGAGACTTCATGACGCGGTGTCCATACCTCTAGAGTCCAAAGCCTCCATGCCTCTAAGCCCTGCACGGTTCCACTTCCGTTGCTCGCCCACTCATCCCCAGTCAACACTTGTCTCCAATCGATAGTCGTAGCCTACTCCATCACTTGGTCCGCGTCCACGGTTAGCAACTACAGGCCTCCACTACGCGCACTCACAGCAGCAGCCTTTGAAGGCCTCACCACCTGCCCCCATGTGACGTTCACCTGTAGGCTTCACCCATTCTCCTTTCTCTACTCTGTAGGTAACCTAAAACTCTATCCTCTACTCGGACAGTCAGACTTCTCTTTCGTTTTGAAGTGTCTGTATTTTATTTGTTAGTTTGTGTGTGAATGCACTTATGTATTTTTTTTTTGTAATTTTGTGTGAGAAATGTACTTATGTATTGTTTGATGTTAAATTTTTTTATATGGATTGTGAACTTAAGGGAAGCAATGAGCCTCTTATGCAAAATATTAAGCTATATGAAATATGTAGAAGAGAAATTAAGCTTTGATTAATCAATAACCTACTCAACCTGACCCAACCCAACCCGATTTTTATGGGTTGGGGTGGGTAGTGAAATGGGTTAGGTTGGGTTGAAAAAATCTCAACTCGAAAATCATGGGTTGGGTTTGGGTTGATTCCCAACCCAACCCAATGCAACCCATGCACACCCCTAGCTAAAATTCAAAGTTTATGCCCTTTTTGTCATGATTAGCAAGAGGATGTTTGGCATTTGTTCTTTTGATGTAGCTTGGCAAAAGAAGTCTTCGGTTATTTGCATATTTAGATTATTGATGACGGGTCTCTTGATAACTTCTGGTTTTCTTGGCGGAGGGGAGCCTTAGCTAATCCCACTGTTCAGGTTTTTGTCTCTGCAACTTTATGGTCTTTGTGGTTGCAGTGGAATTGTTTCCTTGTTAGGTAGGAGGGGGTGTATTTTGAGAATGTAGTAAGGGAAGCTCTAATGCTTTTTTCATTTTTGCCTTAAAGCTTGTAATTATTAGCCTTTTGTGCTTAAGGGTGCAAAAATCGATCTATTAATCTACTGCATACTAGTATGCAGTCCAAAAACGAATTGAGTACCTATATTTGACCCTATAGTCGATCTATCCGATTAATCAGTCGATTATCCGATTAATCAACCGATTAATTGGCCAAGTTTTAAGGTTTCAATTTTTTTTTTTAGCTTTGATGCACATGCAATGCACCCCCAAACCAAAACCTGATGCCTAAATGCACCAAACTAAACTTGACTTCTTCCATTACCCCAAGTTCTCAACGCACGAAAGCCTCAGCCCTAAGCACAATTGTTGGTCCTGCGTCCCTCTTTTTGTCTCCTTTAGCCCAACTTGTTTCCTTTAGCTTTATGATGTATCAATCTTAATTTATTTGTCTTATCTTATATGTTATGATATTGATAGCTATTTGTTAGAAGCTATAGTGAGAGAATATGCATATAAAAAAAAAATTAAACTGGTAAGAACAAATATTACACATAATATATATGTATTTGTGATATTTTAATTCTTATATATGTATTCTTAATATGTATAATGGTATATATAATTATATGTAAAATTTTAAATATTAAAAAATGCTAAATCGATTAGTCCCTTATTAATCACCCGGTGCCTGCATATTGTATATTCCTTAGTCGGTGACCTCACCGACTGAATATCAACTATCGATTTTTGCAGCTATGTTTGAGCTTTTAATGAATATTTTGGATGTCTACTGATCTCCTGTAGAGATCCTTTTCTCCTTTAAAAAAAAAAGATCTATTTGGTTTTTATGCTAGGTAAGTCTACAACTAATTTGTTTTTTTTTAAAAGGTCTACAACTAATTTGGTTCACCTTTAAGGGATTTGATGGAAAACTTAAAGTCAAGAAGATTTGTTGATGGCTTTTATTGACATGGATAAGGCTTATAATTGTGTTCCAATAGATATATTTTGGAGAATTTTAGAGAATAAGGGTTACCTATTTTGCATATCAATCTCACAAAAGATGTTGATAGCTTATGTAAGGACTTTATTGAATGAAAAGAATGCCTTATTCTAAAAAAGAAACCCAAGCCCTTCTTCTATAGAGAAGGGACTTGGGTAAATTACATGAAGAGTCCACTAATAAAAGCAAATTAAAGAAACAAGCAAAAATAAGGAAGGGGAAATAAAAGACATAAAAATCCAACACTTCCCCTCAAGTTGGGGGCGTAGATGTTTTCGAGTCCCAACTTGTCACAGATGAATGAATGTCGCTTTTATGGGAGTGCCTTAGTAAAAATATTTGCCAACTGAACTCCATAGATATATAAGGAGTGGTAATCTTCCTTTCCATCACAGTGTTGTGTATAAAGTGATAATATACCTTAATATGTTTAGTCTTCTCATGGAAAATATGATTTGAGGAAATATATATGGTAGATTTGTTGTCACAATACATTGGAGTTGAACTCTTCACTGAAACACCAAGATTAATAAAAAAGGAGTTGATCCGCATGACTTTACATGCAATGTGAGCTATGGCTCTATACTCTGCTTTTGCACTTAACTGAGCAAACACAATTTGTTTCTTACTGTGCCAGGGTTCTACCAGGAGACCCCTTTAAAATTTTAAATATCTTAGTATTAGGCATACATCATTCTAGTGGGTATAGTATGGCTTCTCCATAAACTGGTTGGCTCCACTCACAAAAAAATTAATATTTGGATGGGTGATGATAAGATAAAGCAGCTTACCAATTATACTTCTATACCTGTGAATGTCCTTAAAAGGCAAGTCCTTTGTGGAAAGATGTTTCCCTTTCTACTCTACTGGAATAACAAAAGGCTTGACACGAAGAAGTCCTGCATCTTTCAGAATCTTAAGGGTATATTTCCTCTGTGAGAGAGACATTCCATGCTTTCCCCAGATAGCCTCTATGCCCAGAAAGTAGTGTAAGTATCCAAGATCCTTTGTAACGAAGGATTTCTATAGAAAAGCCTTCACCTCCTAAATACTTGCTGTATCATCTCCTGTCAATATCATGTCATTAACATATACTACTAGTAACAGTGCCAACTGTTGTCTTCCCGATAAAGAGGAAGTGGTTGGAGGTAGATCTCTTGAAGCCAACCTTCATCACCTTAGTACTTAGCTTGTCAAACCATGCACGAGAACTTTGTTTTAGATCATAGATTGCTGTGAAGAATTGAGATGCATGGAGGAGCCCTTCTTCTAGATGTTGGTGCATGGAGAGAGGAGAAAGAGAGAAACGAGTCGGCAACGAGAGAGAGAGAGAGAGAGAGAGAGAGAGAGGAGGGACTTCTTAGGATTGGTAAATAGTTTATTGGAACTCAAGAGAAAACAAGGATAGTTGATCTCTGTTTAAAGAGAACTAATCTCAATTACAATCCTAATCACAACCCTAACTAATTTAGGAATTGTAAATCCTATTTCCTAAACAAACTCAATCAACTATTCCTAAATTAACTCAATCCTAAATTTAGATTCTAACAATCAATCACAAATTAACTTGTTACATGTGGCACAGAGCAAACTTCGCATACCAAACTCTAAACCTAACGCAGGCATGCACGCGCTTCACGTGCCCAACATGGGCCCATCGACTATTGTTGTCGCCATGTGGCTTTATTCCACCCACATGCCCCTTCAAGTTGAAGATAGATAGAGTGAAGACTTACATGAACTTTTGTGAGGCTAGTCACCCCACCAATAGAATTCATAATCCGCATTCATGTATGCCCCCTAATCTTCATTGAACACATTTTCTGGTGCAACTGCGAGTCCTTTCGCAACCTCAGTAGTCGTTGCTTCTTTGGCAACCTTGAAAGTCATTGCTATGGCTGCAGTCGTCTTCTTTTCTTCTTTGTGTTACACCCGAATCTTTTTTAAATCCACAGATATAAACGAGACCATATAATTCTCCTTCTTCAACTTC
Organism: Thalassia testudinum; assembly: GCA_037157565.1. Classification (NCBI taxonomy): domain Eukaryota; kingdom Viridiplantae; phylum Streptophyta; class Magnoliopsida; order Alismatales; family Hydrocharitaceae; genus Thalassia; species Thalassia testudinum. Next base: position 84,045,704 of record JAZHRO010000031.1, read on the forward strand.
TTTGCCTTGGTCCCCTCGCAACTTCTAGGTGCGTTTTCCATGATAACATGGAGCTTGGTGATTTGGGGTGTTGCTTCAACCATATCTGTAACTTGTGGTGGTCTTTGTGCTTTTTTTACTCTCAGGAGTCAAGTGCTATAGCTTGGTGTTCCCTGGTGCATGAAAGGTTCATACGCCACCCCCCCCCAAAGTTGAACTGTAAGGTCTCTGTGCCTCTTCTTGTACACTCAAGCCAATGTCCTCTGCTTGGTCTTCCTGGGTGCGTGAGAGGTTCACGTGCCTCGAACTTAAACTTGACTTGGCTTGCACTCAACCTTTGGCACGCCTCTACGTGTCACACGTGGAAAGAGATTTCTACCTTTCCTCCACACACGTGAGATCAAGGAGTTGGGAGGATCTGCTCTGATACCATGTGAAGAGTTGCAATGTGTGGAGGAGCCTTTCTTCTAGATGTTGGCCTGTGGAGAGAAGAGGAAGAGAGAAAGCAGCTGGTGGTGTGGAAGAGAGGAGGGAGTTCTTAGGGTTGGAAAATAGTTTATTGGAACTCAAGAGAAAATAAGGAGAGTTGGTCTATATTTAAAGAGAACCAATCTCAATCGCAATCCTAACTAATTTAAGAATTGCAAATCCTATTTCCTAGACAAACTTAATCAATTATTCCTAAATTGACTAAATCCTAAATTTAGACTCTTAATAATCAATTACAAATTAACTTGCCACATGTGGCACAAACAAACTTGACACACCAAACCTTAAACCTAACGCGAACACGCACATGCACACGCTCGACACGGCCAACATGGGCCCACTGACTGTTGCTACTGCCACATGGCTTTAATCCACGCACATGCTAACAATCGTCTTTTTCAACTTGCATACATACTCCCCCTTAATCTTATAACCAGGAGGTTGGTACATGTAACCTTCCTCATTAAAATCATCATAGAGGAAGGTATTTTTAATATCCAGTTGATAAAGTGACTAATCAAGATTAACAATGGAGAGGATTGCACATATAGAACTGACACGTGCCATCGACGAGAATGTTTCTAAGAAATTCACACTATAAGTTTGGGCGAAACCCTTCGCCACAAGACATGCCTTGAACCTGTCATGTGGCCATCTGCATGGTATTTTACAGTGTAGACCCATGTTGGGGTGAGAGTTTGGGTGCTCTATGCAATAATCAATGGGTAGCTAAGTGAACTTTTTTCTTTTGAGAGGTACTTAGTGAATCTATTTTTGCAGATAATTCTTTCTTCTTATTCTGTACATCTGTTAGCCCTATATTAGCACCATTAATAATCATTTGCGTAGCAAATTGCCAATGCATAAGTATAAAAAAACTACAATTACAATCAATCAAATGAAGGCTAACCATATACTGCTCATAGCCACAATAGGAAAGAAAAGGATAGTAATAAGGGGAGTCTAATTCAGAATAAAAATTTCTTGGCTGTGAAATAAACTTGGAGACATGGATCTATTGTTTAAAAGAAAATAAGTGCCAAGAAGTTAATTGCATCTAATGTGCTGTCAATGTTGGTTCTCGTGCACTGCATCTAATCAGGTTTCCTACCATCGCCTGCTTAGGAAGCATCTTGCAGACACTAGAAAGCAAGATCATCAAGAAATGCCAGTGGAATACTAAAAGGAAAAGGTAAATGGTGTGGGGGTAGGGACTATTAAAGGAGAACTAAGTAGAGATGCTTGATGTGATTCAGTTGACCGTTGATTATTCATTAATTAGCAGCCATTATATTGTACTATGTTTATAGTTCATTAAGTAGTTTAGATTTAGGAGTTTAACTTCCACCATGCTAATTCCCATTCCCTTGATTTGTTTATTGGTTCTTAGATCTAGACTAGTCAAGGCCAACCAGGTGTCCTGACTTGAACTCACCTGGGACTTTCAGGTTCTTGCCTTCCTTGGGGGCGTAGTCAAGTTGACACACTATTGGTTACTGACAACAAACCACTAGGGAAGTTATGTATCACTAGAGCACAATGCCCTACTCCAGGATAACCATTTCCCTCCCATTGCATACCATCAGCTGAATTAGTTCAACTTTGAGCCAGCTTTGCAAGGAGGCATACTTCTACTTAGACGTGTGTTACCATAGTGTCTACATTCCATAATAATTCTAATTTACAAGGTCTTAATCTTGGTTCACCGAAAGAATTTTGATCCTACTTCACAAGTTACCTTATTTTACCGTTTCCAGATTAGTGTGATTACACTCAATTCATCGATTCACGCATGCTCATTTTGTATCTAATCAAATTTGCTACATGCATAAGTTGGTAATCTTAACTATTCGATAAATCCTTGGCATCTGTCACTATGTCTCAGTTCCTTCTATACATGAGGACCATGATAAAAGCAGCTTGGGCAATGTGTGTTCACATCAAGAATAGGCTTAATCAAATCAACAAGGCAAATTTGATCAGTGGAAGGTCCAAGATATTAATCACTACAAAGAAGTATAACCATCTCACAACGACGCAAAGCCATTCCTTCTCTATCCAAATCAAAGTCAATGAACGGAATAATAAATCAAATTGTGTATAATTTACATTGCTGATTTGTCACAAGGAATCTCACATTGGATTACATCTTCAAAATAGTTACTTACGCCTGACTACTTGATTCATTCTTTAATTAATCATTATATTTTTCAAACAAAATCATGATGCATCTCATTTACACATGGTATAAGCTTGGGTTTCTTAGCAGAAGAAGCATGTCTTAATTACTCACACAGAAAATGGGGTCTTTCCTAGTCAACTCAGAGAACATAGAATACTAAGTACCATACAAACATTTTAGCAAACATTTGATGTGCGCTCAATATAACTAGGATATTTTCAAGAGGTGATAATCAAAACAAGAGGAAGATATTTTCAAAAGGTGATCACTGAAACAAGAGGAAGAACATATCCTACCTCTTGTATGTATTAGTAAATACATAAGTCTGATACTTGTCATGCTACATGTGTGTATGCACGTCTTTGCTCCATTATTTTAAATCCTTTGCAATGAAAAGCTCATTACACACATTATCTTGAAGTACATGCACAAATTATTGCCAGCATGGGAAAATGGGATTGAATCATACCTTGGCATCTAGGGGACGAGGGAGGTTTTCAGGTTCTGGCAAGATGATTGGACAGGTCAAGGCGTACTTTCTAGAAGATTTTCGAGACTTTTTGCTCTTTCCACGGGTGGGGAGGTGGGTGGTGCCCGTCTTTTGCAGGGAATCTTTCAGATGCGAGAATCCAGGACTTTCAGAGATTGCTTGAAGAGTTGGAAGGCCTCCATCCGGTGTTTGAGAATGATATGTTTAGTTGGGATGAAGGCGATTTCCCAGTGAGGGTTGCTTATCAGAGATTGTCCGGTGGGGGACCCACTAATGATCTGGACCTGGTGAGAGATTGTAGACAGGTTTAGAAGGCGGCTTGCCCTTTGAAGGTCAATATCTTTGTTTGGCTAGTTAGGATGTGAAGGCTCATGACGAGGGTGTGGAGTGCGAGATGGGCTCCTGGGGAAGTTAAGGTATGCCCTTTGTGTGGAGGAGATGATGAGGATGTTGATCACCTTTTCTTCTCTTGCCCGTTTGTATCACAGATTTGGAGCCATGTGGGAGCAGGATGGTGGAATTGTCGTTCTTTTGATGAGTTTTGGAGCGGATATAGAGGCAGAGGCGGCGACGTTGGGCAAAATGTCTTCCGGACGAAGGAGAGGGCTAGGCCATTGGTGGTCCTCTGGGGCGTCTGGTTAGGAAGGAATGAAGTCGTCTTCAGGGGGGTAGAGGTCTTATGTGGAAAATTTCGTGGAGTCTATTTTTGCTTGGATTAAGATGTGGATTGAGTCACTGTGAGTGAGGGGTCTTTGTGGTTGTACTTTGGACCTGATGTAGGCTAAAGGGCCTTTTCTCATAATACATTTGGGGTGGTTATCAGTTTGGATAACTATCCTTTTTAAAAAAAAAAAATCATACCTTGGCATCCATGCAAAATCTTACAAAAGATGTTCCTTGAACAGTTTGCTTGCACTCCCAGAACATGAAGTTTGCACGTATGCATCAAAGTCCACGTCACAGCACTGGCTGCACCCCATTATACATTCTTGGCCATCTTTATGCTGCTGCTGCAGCACCTCCTCCCCTTACACATTAAAGCATCACCATACATAATGGGACTACCACTGACCTCTATTGTAGTCACCTTATCACTAGTTCCCCTTGTTGGCTGTCGCTACCACCCCCTTGTCAGAGGAGGGAGAGGGAAGGAGGGAAAATGATGGATTCTCTCCTTCCCCCAGGTGCAGAAATTTCTTCAAAGTCATGTAGTCACTTTGTGGAGAAAGGAATCTTTATAGGCATTGAGAACTAAATTTTAGAGTTAAATACCCACTTTATCTTTGTTGAATCTGAGGGTGTATCTGCTATTTTATCTTTTTTTTGGGTGACTGTCATTTACCCAGCTTTCTCGACTAGGGTTTCTTTTGAGGGTAATGCATCTTTTATTCTCCATATGGTATCAGAGCAACGGTTCTAGGCAGGTGCTCTGATATCTCCCCAAATATCCACACAAAAGATAATCAAATCACTAGCATAAAGGTGATTCAATGGAAGAAAGGCTGCAAGATCACAGTAGCAGCGATGTGAGAGAAGGATCTCCTAGTGCTACCGCCGCCGTTCTAAGGCCTGCTGGCCACGTTGGCGGCGTTGCTGGCTGACCCAATGTTACCATTGAGGGTGTTAGCGGTCTATCGACAACCTAGTAGGTCGACAGGTGGTTGTGGTTCCCTGTCGTTGATGTCATGGCTTGCGTGATGAGGCTTTTCTCACGCTTAATGTATGTGGTGATAAGTCTTCTTTCACAATGGATGATGAAGCTCCTCCCCTCAAGCATAATGAGCTCTCTCATGCAAAGAAGATGCGATGGGGCCATTAGAAGGGTTTGTTTCAAATTTACAAGGGTGTGTGTGTGCAGCCCAAGGAGACTCGAAGATGAGGGCCAAAGGAGCATGGGTAGTTGACTCTGGTGCCTCTATGCATCTTACAGGAGATGTAGAGCAGTTGGTGAAATCCTATGATTCCACGTGGGATTAAAGATGTCAGAGTGGCCTATGGGGCCACATCACCAATCATTCTAGTTGGGAGCATATGTGCATCTTCGAAGATGATGATTGTAGAGGTTCATTGTGCTTCTGAGTTTCCCATGAATCTATTATCCGTGAGTTGCATCTGCAAGGACCTTGGATGTTGTGTGGTGTTTGATGAGGGTTACTGTTACTTTTAAGTTCGATAGATATGAGAGATTATAGGTAGGGATATAGAGCGAGTTGGCCTTTATTACCTTGATACGCCTACTTTGTTTGCTGAAGCCATGTCCATAGCTACCGACCCTTGGTTGTGGTACAGGAGACTTGGACACATGTTGGTTAAGAAGATGCGGCAGCTGTACCCTGACTTGCTAGACTCCTTGACTCTGTAGTGTTAGGATTGTTAGCTTGGGAAACATTATGGGATTAATTACTTACGAAGAGATGTTGGGGTGATTACTGTTCCTTTCTCTGTTGTGCATTGTGACGTATGGGGGCCATCTAGGGTCCCTATTCCAGGAGGACATCGGTATTATGTAATTTTTGTAGATTATCACAACCTTCTTACTTGGGTCTTCCTGATGAAGGCACGCACGTTTAGAGGTTTCTCAGATTGGCCAACAGTTTCTTTCAGAGGTTCAGACACAGTACACTACTACAGTCAGAGTCTTCCATAGTGACAATGCCCTGGAGTTTATGTAGCGGAACTTACAAGAGATTCTCTTCTAGAGGCATTATTCAGTAGACGTCTTGTGCTCACACATCCCAGCAGAATGGTGTGGCTGAGCATAAGCTACGACATTTTCTTAATATTGCTAGGACCTTGATGATCCACATGTAAGTTCTTAAGCAGTTCTGAGGTTATTGCAATGTACTTGATTAATCGAGTGGCTTCGTTTGCGCTTGGAGGATAGATTCCGTTATCCAGCTTGTGCCATGCCTTTTGCTTTATTGTTGAGCATTTTTGGCTGTGCTTGCTTTATGTAGGCATATGGCAATCTGGACAAGTTCTCCCTTCGGGCTGTCAAATGTGTCTTTCTTGAGCATTTTAGGACACAAAAGAGATATAGGTGCTATGATCCGATCCACAAATGATACATTGTTATAGCAGATGTGACCTTCTTTGAGAAGATTCCATACTTCTTAGAGAAAGGAATATCCATACAGGCTGCCTTAGAGGAGACCCAGGTATCACAGGAGACCACGTACTTCACTTAATATTATGCTTTATCCTGTCATATTAGATGAGAGTGGCTTAGACACTAAGGAACAACTAGTTCAAAGGAGGTCTAGCAGAGCATGTACTCTTCATCCTATGGCTTAGCATACAGGAATTGCACATCTGGAGGATGAAGTCTGACAGTTTGCCTCGACCATCACCACTAGTTATTCCCAGGGATTTTTCTCAGGCCTTGCAAGACTCTAGGTGGCATGCAACGATTGTTGAAGAGATGCAAGCATTACAATCTCGAAAGATGTAGGATCTTGTACCATGTCCTCCGGATCCTTAGTTGATTGCAGATGGGTTTACACCATAAACTATAGAGCTGATGGGACCGTGGATAGGTACAAGGTCAGGCTTGTTGTGAAGGGATTTACTTAGACATATGGGGTATGTTACCATGAGACTTTCTCTCCTGCATTACATCTATTAGGATTATCATCTCAGTTGCTGTAATCAGGAGATGACCTTATATCTATTGGACATTAAAAATGCATTCTTGTATGATGATCTATCAGAGGAGGTGTACATGTGACAACCACCAGGGTACAATATTCACAGGGAGCTTGTTTGTTTCCTGAGGAAGGCTATATATGGGTTGAAGTAAAGTCCACTTGCCTAGTTTGAGAAGCTTAGCTCAGAGGTTGAGAAGATTGGGTTTCAGTACTCTAGCTCAGATCGTTCTTTCTTCATAAGGAGAACTAAGTATGATGATCTTGATTGGGTTGTTATTCTTGATGTTTATGTTGATAACATAATCCTTATTGGTGATGATAAGGATGTGATTATCCAAACCAAGTCATTTCTACGGTCCACGTTTGTTACCAAGGACTTGGGTTATCTTTGATATTTCCTGGGGATCGAAGCAATTTGGTGGGGGATGAGCCTTTCCTTGTCCCAGAGGCAATACACGTTGTAGATTCTTGAGGAGGTTGGTTTGCTTGAGACAAAGCCTTCTGGTATACCAGTAGAGTCTCTACCCACTCATTCCTCTGGTGAGGATCCAATTCTGTGAAAGGGGGAAATAACTTTTCTTATTAAACAAAGAAACTCTACACTCTTTTTTATAGAAGAGAAATTAGGAAAATTACCTGAAAGTCCAATAAATAGAAAAAGGGTTACAATAACCCCCCTTAGGTTCACACACGTTAGAATTGTGTTTCAAATCAAATCGTCAGTTCTAAATGGATCTTGAAATGAATCCAAAATGGATCTGCATTCCATTTGCATATTCGGACAACAATTTGGGCACAATAGGTGTTCCTGGAATTTCTATGATAGAGGAAATTTGATTTCACATTCGGATTTCCAGATGGGAGCCACTAGCTCTTTCTTGTTATAGCAAGGGAAGATGCCTCTGCCATAAGGCGTGTTTTAATTTGGATTTTCATAGCCCAAATAGAACGAATGGTAAAATCATTTTGTACTGAGAAATGAATGACCTAGGCAAACAAGAGAATATACATGCATTTGGTTGCTTTCACAATTGTGCATCAATATGAGATGTTAGCTATGATAATTATCAAGAATGGATAGGGTGTCTTGTAAACTCGTTTGTTAAAAAGAGTGGCACTATCTAAATATAGTATATAATCTATTTGCATGGGCTTGTGTGCAATTGTACAAAGCAGTCTATTGTATGAGTACAATCTAAGGCATTCTTCTCACCATCGTCGAAGGAGAATCCATGTCAGATAGGTTGACAGTGTCTTTCAGCCTATGTTGGAAGAACTATTTACATAGAGAACTTTGCGGTTTTCAAAGCGGTGTGTATTATGTTGATAAGTACACTTATTTTCGTTAATACTTTAAATCAGTGGGATCATTTTGTATAAGGTAAGAGACCTATGACATTGTATTAGTTTTCTTTTGTTTGGTAGAAGGCTAAAACCAAAGGAAGACAACTGATCTCTATTAGTTGTCAAATCCCATTTGATAACTAACCTTTAGCACTTATCTAATCTTTTTTCGAAAAAAGAAAGATCCTCTTCTTCTATAGGTTCGTATTCTTCTCATTTGTGTGAACTTTTTGGGAAGGGTAAATATGGTGAGCATGAGATTTGCTCCTGTGCCTTCTAGATGCTAGTGGGAGGCTCCACTTACCAACCCTTGGGGGCTATTTGAAATATTGTTTTGCTTGATATAACCTGTGTCCAACTGAATTAAAGGATTGAAATGAAAATTCCTCATGATCAATAAGGGGAGCAGGCTCTTGCATGTTACAATCAATTTTTTAAAGTTATTTAACATTCTTTGTTGTACTTGTTCCAAGGTGTAGATAATGATATATAATGGATGTGCCAGATCCTTTTGGGAAGAACTCACATCCGTCTACAACAGTTTTCTTTAAGTCTGTTCTGCCTGTCCTTCATCTATGGTTTGAACTCTGTTTCTTGTTATTTGGTTACATGCAGATGTTCCTAATAAAGGCCTGTTCAAGTTGGAATCCATGCACCTGATAACAAAATTAAGGCCATTTGTTTACACTTTTCTCAATGAAGTGAGTATGATGTATGAGATGTACATATATACCATGGCTGAGCGTTCATATGCAATGGAAATAGCTAAGCTTCTTGACCCTGCTGGAGTATACTTCCATTCGAAGGTGATATGTCAGTCTGATTGCACAGAAAGACATCAAAAAGGCTTGGATGTGATACTTGGTGCAGAAAGTACTGTTCTCATCCTGGACGACACAGAGATGGTGAATTACTTTACAATTGTTATAAGTGTGCTAATTTTATGTTTTTAATTAATTTGTGCCATGCCATTTTTACACTATGGTTTATGAGCTCAGGACTTGGTATGATGTTGAAAAAATTCTGTTAATGGATTTTTGGATGGCTATCACTACTAGGTGTCTTTATCTCTGAGCTCAGGACTTGGGGGGGGGGGAGGGCGTGTTGCTGTGTTTGGCATCAATAATGGCAAAATTAGTAGTGCCAATATAAGTATTAGGTTTTGTGAATTGCTCAAATGCCTTCATAAGTATGAGGCATATGCATTTGCTTTAGAAGCATTTGCTTGCAACAAACTACTCCTGTTTATTCATGTTGTATAGGGGTGTTCTGTAGACCAGTGTGGCTGCTAGTGTTTTGACCCGTTTGTTTTAGAGTGTTTTTTGGTTGCCTTTAGACGAAGAGTCTTGGAAAGTGGAGGGAGAAAGACATGCCTTTTTGGTACGGTCTATGTGCTTTCAGAGGAATAGGACAGCTTTTGAAGGGGAAAAACTTGGGTTGAAAAATGTAATGGATGGTGTCTTTGACTGGAATATGGCAGCAGCCATTGTAACTTCTTGCTATTATGATGAATACACTCGCATGCCTACTGACCTCTAGTGGTCAACCTCTTTTTTTCTCAGAAAGAAAGTGTGTTCCAGGATAAGATTTGCTTGTTTATTCATGTTTTACAGCTTTGTCACGTGAACTTTTCCCCCTTTCTTTTGAAAGAAAACTCATGTTATAATCTATATTGTACAGAATGCTCCCTGCCAGCATGATTTAAAACAGGTACTCTCCTGTGCTATTACAGGTCTGGCAGAAGCATAGAGAGAACCTGATTTTGATGGAGAGATACCATTACTTTGCTTCAAGTTGTCAACAATTCCACTTCAATCATATGCCATTGTCGATTGCCAAGAAAGATGAATGCGAGAAAGATGGAGTCCTTTCCAGTGTCTTGAATGTCCTGATGCGTGTCCATCAGATGTTTTTTGATCCGGTGAGTTAGTTTGCAAACCCATATGATCTTCCAATATACTTGTCTTTGTGGTAGCTTACTGATCATTCCTACTATACTTCAGGCTCTGAGCATGGATTTAAGGACGCGTGATGTAAGACTGGTAAACACTGGCACCTTGTTCTGCATTTTTGTCTGTTCTGCTGTACCTCCCACTGTCAGAGGGTGAAGCTGTTATAGGCTGTGTTTTCCCCTTGCATTTTGCCATGGATCTGGTGTTCTCTCAGGGAGTTGATCCTGGTTTTTAAGGTCTTAGCTTGTTTTTTATAGTTTGAAGTTGCCATGGCCAGCTGTAATTTTGCTATCTGTCTAGTCAAGTCAGGGTTTTATATATCAGGAATAGCAGAGCCTTATTATGTATTTTTCTTACAGGTTCTCCGGCAAGTTCAGAGAGAAGTTTTGCAGGGTTGTAGAGTTGTATTTAGCCGGCTGTTTCCATCAGGTGTGACTGCTGAGGATCAGCCTATTTGGAAGAGATGCGAACAGCTTGGGGCCACTTGCTTCACAGAAGTTGACTTGTCCACAACCCACGTGATTTCAAATGATAAGGGAACCCAAAAGGCGAGATGGGCAGTTGTGAATGAGAAGTTCTTGGTGAACTCTGGCTGGGTTGAAGCTGCCTTCTACTTGTGGCGGCGGATGCCCGAAACCGATTTCCCTGTGAAATGATAAAGGAAACTCACCCATGCTAGAGCTAACATTCATGCATTTCTCTTCTTTTCTTTATAGTCTTTCGTGCTCATGGTTTTTGGAAAATGTTTTCTTTTCCCTTGTAGATTGCTTCACCTGTAATATGCAGGCTGATCCCATGTTCTGTAACTAGATTGCTAATGTTCTACTGAGAAGTGATCATGATACCATTGACATCATTCTGTAGTGTCACCAGTGATCAGCAAACCATAATTTGACGAAAACAGACTCTGTAAAGAGTTAAAGTTGTCTTCTCATCTCATCCTTTTTTTTCGTTTGAAATAGACCTACTGTCCAGGACTCGGAAGTACTGATGATGAGTGAGAGAGTGCAGAGTTGAAAGGTTCTGATTTTTGTTGATTCTGCCTTGGGAGATCTATATCGGGGAGGCATGGTACTTTTTTGGGCACAAATTGCCCACAATGCTATATTTTGGGGGTTTTCACGTAGATGATGTTGGAAACTTTAGATATTGCATAAAAACTGTATATCTACATTGGGTTAAATGTGGTTACCTCCATGGGGAAGCCAATGAGTTACTCCTGACTCTTCTGATTTTGTCAATGAATTATTTATTGTCATGAAATTTTGAAGACCTTATTATCCTAATTATTTAAGAATTGTATAAAGTTTTATGACAATCAGATAATTATATTCTTTTCATCAACAATGCTAAATTTTTAACGGTTAAAATAGTGTGAAAAATTGACCTTGCTTGATGAAAGGGTTAATGATCTCTGATATAAATGAAATTCGAAACACATTTCTCTTGTATTAATTGCTTTCAATCTTCAAAGTTTCATTGCCATATGTGATCTGTTAGGAGTAATCAATTGACTCTCTCAGAGGTAGTCACGTTTTACCTATTTACATTTATATTTCTATAAATATGCTACTTTTGGTAATAACACTTGAGTTAATGTGATGTTATACGCCAACCACATTTAAGTAAATAAAATGAAAAAGTTGTGAAAAAGATGATGGAGGGTTGCCTTTGATAGTGTTGGACAAATTTATCTTATTTTGATCCCGCTAATCTAAGCTAAAAAGAGAAATAATAAGGAGCAAGAGGTGGAGTTAAAAAGGTGAAGATAGGAGTGAGGATGGAGAAAAGCAATGTGATCATTTTTTAGGAGTTATTATACAACAAAGAACAAAGATAATCATTTTTTAATTTTTGAAAATAGTAAACTAATTGGGTAGAACTTAAACTGAGTGGCATTGTTGCACGGATAATGAATTTTATGGTGGCATTAGTGTATGTATGAATATTGTTGGTAATTACAAAATATCAAAAGTTTATAAAGATATTTCTATAGAATTTCCTATATTCTTTCACACACTTGAGTATGTTGTTTGTAATTCAAAACTTTAGGACCATGGCTTTTTGCCATGTTTGCCTTTTATATTGATGAATGAGTTGTAATCAAGTTTGCATCTAAATATCACAAATACTACAATCCTAATAAGATGAGAGTATGCATGATGATATATATAGATAAAGTGTCACTCTCTCGTTCATTACTCTTCTTTATCTAGTTGATATTTTGTTAAGAATTTGGATGAGAGTAGCTTTGTCTTGAATGTCTTTCGATGTCCTTAAATTGTCAAAATCATCATTGAATAAAGACATTGCGACTCTTTTGAATATTTCTAAATGAATGGTAAAAGGAAAATCAGATGTCAATTTGCATAGTGCTGGTAGTTGTCCTAAATGTCTATGGTTTGATTTATATCGACCATATGTAGTGGTCCTTTGTCCCTCTGCAATGCATCATCTCAAGGGATGCAAAGTTGACCATGGAGTTTGAATACTCCATCCATGAAGGTGAAATCCTTGGGGTTTCTTGCAAGGACTTGGTTGTGGCATGTTTGTAGCTCTGGATCACCCATCTGTGTACCAATAATATAGTCAATCAGCTCAGGGCACCTTCGTCTCATTATAGTCAATTCTCTTGGATACCTAACCATCTCTTGCGGCCTACAATAAGCTACTTGATCATCTAATTCCACCGCTATGCTTGAAGTGCTGTCAATCTGGCTAGGGGCTTACTGCTAAGTACATCTACGACAATATTGCCCTTCCTTGGATGGTATAATAGAGCAAATATAGTTCTTCAAGAGCTCCATTCAACAATGCTATCTTAAGTACAACTCCTAATCAATAAATACTTCAACCTCTTGTGGTTGGTGTAGATTTCAAAAGTCTCACCAAACAGGTAGTGTCACTAAATCTTCAAGGCAAAAATTATTGTCGCCATCTCCAAGTCATAAGTTGTGTAGTTCCTCTCGTGGTTTCAATTGTCCCAAAGTGCACATGTGACTACATGACCATGTTGCATCAACACACTTCTTTCAATGTCAATTGTGGCAACCAAAGATTGATCTACGAGAATCCTTTGATGAACCGTGTGATGAAGAGGATAACTACTCTTTTTATGATGACTTAGGCCGTACCAATTGGTTAAAAGCAATCAAACCTGAGTCATTTAGAATAATTTATCACTCAATCATAAAATAATAGTAATCTAGCACATAATCATAGAACAATAGCCAAATAAGAAAATCATAAAGCATTACTTAAATAAATGAATGAAATACTGAATAGAATGACTAATGCAAGCTACAAATACACAGGCAAGGAAGAGCTCCAAATGCAGTTGCCAATGTAAACTATCGATCTACACCTAAGTATGGAATCTAAAGAAATGCATCAACAAAATCTAAGTAAAGTAGAGCTAAATTGAATTATATAGAATAGAACATAATGACATGTATAATATATAAATTAGTCCATTTATTATTTCATCTTAGTTAATCATTAATCAAAAATTACCTGACATGCGTCACCCTTAATATTTACAATCTTGGTTATCCCTAATCAATGCCTTGGAAGGCACAAGGGGATCTTGATGTGATATCCTGAGAAGTACAACTAATATACGACACTCTCTTGGTTAAGAGAGTGCCTCATATCCATCCCACAACTCAATCCATTACCCTGGGGTTATTACGAGGAGTAGTGGTCATATCATGTGGTATAAACACATGCTAGTTAAGCATACTAATCCACAAACAACCATTCATCTTGTTTTTGACATAACTTGAGCTATAGATCTCAGATTCATGGGAAAAAAAAATCGTTGGAAAGTTTGCGACAAGAGAAATCCAACGATATCAAATATGATCTATTTTGAAAAGGTTTGACTGAAAACATGCATTTTTTAATGTTTTATGAGGTATTATGACCTGACTCGACCTTGATGGGTACCGATGGATTCAAAATAATGCTAGAAACAACTCAAAACTTGAATTTTGGGGTATTACAATGCAGGATGTCACATTTATGAATTGGTATCAAATCAGGTATGGAAAGATGATGTAACACCTCCTATTGTGGCCATATCGTCAAGACCACTTGAAGAAAGGACAAATGTTAGTTTGTCCACCACCTTAATTTTGATGGCACAAATTATATATATTGGAAGCAACTAATTAAAATCTAGAGTTCCTAGATTATAGAGTATAGGACTTGTGGAGTGTAAATATAGGAAACTATCGAAGATCAAGAAATCACTTCAATTTCACATGTCTCTTATGGTTGCTTTTTGTTGTTAATTTTTTATCTAGCTATCAATTTTTTCTTACTCTATTTAAGTATGCGCTTAGAAGATCCAAAGATTTCTCTCAATTGGTATAAGAGTTGAATTATGAGTTCAGATTTTGATGGGACATGCTAGAAGGGGGTGTTGGTTTAATGACCCGGCTTGAATAAAATCAGATTGTACACCTTGTAATGAACCTAACAACACTCATCGCATGCAAATCAGAATCTACTTGAACAATAGCATGCAAATCAACTTTGAAGCACGCACAATTCTCATTTTTTTTGCTACCTAGATCTTGGATTAATGATCCAGAAATGATTTTGGATTCCTGGCTTTTTACGGATTTCAACGATGTGCTTTGCATATAGATTGACCCTCGGATGCATAAAACATGTACAGACCCATGTGCAACCCATTTGAGGATCTGCATTGCATAAATAACCTCAAATTCAAGATTCGAAAATGTATTAGATTCCTTATCCCTCAACAATTTTGATGGTACTTATTTCATATAAATTGAAGCTCATTTGATACACTTATCTAAAGTGGTAGTAGTTAGAAAAAACACAAAAAATATTTCTATTCCTAAATCTCCAGCACCTCATTTCTCCCCTTGCATACAAAAACCATGCAATCCCTGCTTAAATCCCACGTAGCCTACAACCAACCCTACCTCCACTATTAATCCTCTCCTCCTCCTTCCTTTCCTTGTATGCATACTAGGGGGGGCAAGGAGAGATGAGAGAGCGAGGGAGAAAACGAGAGACAGAGAGTGAGAGAGAGAGAGAGAGAGAAAGGGAGAGGGGGCCAACGAACGATGCAGTGGTATTAATGGCGAGAGCTCGAGGGCGGCGATGTACAACTGACATGGAGGGTACGTATGTAGTGTCTCTACGAGTGAGGAAGCTGGGGAGAGTTTGGGTTCCTGCGAGAAGTGGCGGGGCTCATCATCATCGAAGGGTTGTAGCAGTCTGACATATTTATCAAAGGGTTAAACTCAGATTCAGAAAGTAGAGTCCGAGATCGTTCGCAGGGTATGCAATTTAATTCACCAATCATAAGAAATATATATGTGATTAAAAGCAATAATACTCATAATGATATTTCAATAGAATCAGAAGAATAGTGCAAAAAGATTGGGTTAAAATGGTGATTTTAATCACCAAATTAACCCTCAATGTTATGCTTACAACCACTTAAATATCTCAACAGTAAATCACAACTATTAATCCACGTTAATCAAGTTATTCAAATAATCCAACAATAACCAGTAGATGTTGACCAAAGGCTTCAGATACCTTATCAGAAGGTGTTTAAGGGCCCTTCTCAAGAGAAGCACAAGGCTCTCCTTCAAGAGCCTCAAGAACACAGCAGCAGTAATCGAGGTTCAAGGGCCTTACAAATCTCGCTAAGTATAGAGAGGGGAAGGCTCAAATCTTGAGGCAGGAAAACCCACCCCCTTCTCTCTCAGATCCTCACTTTTTCTTCCCAAGCTCAATTGGACCAAACCCAGGTAGCAGGTAACTGGATCCACCGCCTAGACCCGTGAAGCATGAGCGCGGGCAAGGGTGTGGACAAGCGTGTGTTGCGCAGTGTGTGCGGGGGCGTATGGTAGTGGCTTGACCCCAGTGACTCGAAGGCGATAAGGCCTCATCACTTTTTGCCTTTATGTGTAGCTGGGAGCGCTTCTCTTCATGATGTGGGACTAAGTTCCCACACCTCTTTGCGCAGCAGTTGTAGGAGGTAATGCCTCCAATTGAAGGTGAAGACAAGTCTGGTAGCTACAATTGGATGCCTGGGAATGAACCTGGAGTTGGGCCGCGCGACCTGGGAGTAAAATCGCTGATGATTGTGGCCAGAGAATTGCAGCGGAGGTTGGAGAAGATGAGGGTGGTGGCGGAGCGACGACGAACACCTGAAATAGAAAACATGGCCTCGCGGCCACGTTAAAAGAGCTCAGAAGGATCATCGGTGGACGACGAGTGTGCTAGTGGTGGTTTTGTGGAGTGAGGATGAGTGTGGTGTGTTGGCGAGGTCGAGAAGGTGATGCGGTGAGGGTGGTGTCGGGTGGATGCGTTGAGTGGCCAATCCCCCTCAATTTATTGAAGGGTTTTGGTGGGCAAGGAATGGAGAAGGTGTAGGGACTGGTGGCAGGTGGTTTGGTGCAGTGGAGCAAGCGGATGGCCTCGCCGGAGCATCACCAGAGTTAGGGAAGGTGACAGTGACAAGGTCGTGTGATCGTGCAAATGTGGAGTTTAAGTGTGTGAGTCGAGTCAGGGGAAGGTGAGGAGTCGAACTAAGGAAGTTGCAGATGATGAGAGGGTAGAGGTGACGTCGGCTATGATTGGCTGGCGTTGGAGACAAAGGAAGCTCTGGGAGAGAAATGACGATGTTTGAAGGGGGAGGAAGCCCCTCGCAAGTGTGGTGAGGTGCAGACGACAGAGAGGAAGAAGAACTTGTTTCCTATAGTAAGTGGCAGCAAGAGAAGATGCTGGAGTTGGGGGGTCACTAGAGACGAGTTTGGAGCAGGAAAGAGGTAGAGGAGGAAGGGTTATTTTCGACCAAAAACTCATTAAGGAGTGAGGTCTTCTGATGGGGGACCTTTTAAAGGTCTTAGGGCTTGATCCAAGCTTGGAAGCAAGCTCAAATAGATTAGATTTTTAGGGAAAAAGATCCCTGATCTTGAGGAATTCGAACAAGCTCTTAGATGAGAATTTGAGTCTAAGACAAGGTTCAGATGATTGGGGATTCTCTCAAGATCATTCCTTCCAATTTTGGAAGGAATTGATCGAGAAATCAGGGAGAAATCCCAGATTGAAGGTTGGTGTGTTTGGATTCACACTATTAATGGAAGCAGTGACCTTTTTGAAGACAACGATGAGAAGTTAGGGGGCTAAATGCAAAGATTTCGAAAGTTAGGGGCTTAAGTGTGAAAAATAGAGTTTAAATGGACTAAAATGCAAACTAGGTCAATATGGACTCTGATTGGGCTCAAATTTTGATAAAAACCTAATTTTAACCCGAGGAATCTGATGGTGAAGTCAGATTTTAGTTTTGACCAAGTTTGACTGGGTAATTTGAGTAGAAACCTAAATTAGGGTAGAAATCTATCTGTGACTCTGTTTAAAGTCAAAATAGGTTCAGATGGTCAAATCAAGGATATCAAACCTCAAGAAATATTTTTATATAATTTTAGAAGATTTAGATGAATTTTATCCTGACCAGAACATCTGTAATTTAAGTGGATTTGAAATTAGGGTTTCGGGTGCTATATTGGTTCTCGAAATGCGTGAAACCCTGTTTTTGTCTGCATGGACCTACTTATTAGTCTCATTTGACCTTCATTTTACCCCTAACAAATCCCCTGGTTATTTTATGTTCATGATATGTTGTTAAAATTATAGAATTAACCTTAATTTCTTATTCTCTTCTTAAAACAACACGAAGTGGAGTTATAACCCTCAGATGGTTATGTAGGAGTATTTATCTTTCAATTCTGACTAAAAGTGGCTAGTTAAGGCCTATGATGGTGTTCCCATTAATGGCTACATGGGTTGTCAGCCATGTAAGGTCTCCCACGTTGGAGAACAGAAGGAGAAACAGAGGGGATGAAAGACATGCAAAAGTTGTGGCCCTGGTTTTGTAAGTTTTCATTTTTTGTTGTTTGATCCCTGTAAAGTAGTTCTTGGATTGATCAATCTAACAAACATAATTATTTGCCTTGATCTAGGTCATCCGGAGGTGAATTTTAGTGATGTAAGATCCGATCTAGGCATTCCAGCTACCTCAAACATGTCGGGCACATTCGTGCAACTGAATTGCATGGATTCCACTCCAATTCTCAAGAAGCCACTTGGAGGCATGGACGTGCTTGATTGCATGATGGGGAATCATTGTGCGTGTGATCGATCGCTCACATGTGAGGTAGAATGCTACCGCTTGATAAGTTTACTTTTCTCTGTCATGTCTAAACACTTCTCTTGAATCCTGTACACTGGATGAGACATAAAATGACTCGTTTGATTTGTAACCACTGAGCTATTGCCTGATTAATACCTTGATGCCTATGCTTGTTCGCCCACTTTAGAAGGCATGATTGATTATTAGTTTAATATGAGATTATTTATGATTAAATATTGGATTCAAGATGGTTAATTATTCATTTTCAAGAAAATATCTTGATTAGTCTGTTAATCAGTTTAACAAAATAATTGAATGAGACCTTATCATTGTATATACTAAACTGATAGTAACACCATCATGGACCCTACTTAGCCACAATTAGTCAAGTTCAACTGGTAAAAGCTCCTACTTGATCATTAGAGGGTCACAATTACGCATCAATTTGATTTGAGAAGACAAGGAAATAGGGTTAATTCTACCATTTTAATAGCACATCACAAATGCAAGTTAACCACAAGGTCACTCAAGGGTTAATTAAAGATTAATTGATCATAAAAGTCTAAAAAGTGGGTTTACATTGACTGAATAAGGGTTTCACGCATTTCGAGGGTAAAAATAATACTGAAAATCCTAATTATCAACCCACTTAAATTGAAAAGGCTCTGGTCAGGATAAAATTAATCTAAACCTCCTAAAATTCATAGAAAAATATTCTAAGAGATTTGGTACTTTTGGTTTGACCATCTGAACCCATTTTGACCTAGAACAGAGTTTCATATGGGAATTTGCCTTGATTTAGGCTTCTGTATAATTTACCCAGTTAAACATAGTCAAAACTCAAATACAAGTTCACCATTATATTCCTTGAGTACAAATTAGCTTAAGACCAAAATTTGGGCCCAATTAGAGGCCATCTTGACCTAGCTTGCATTTTTACCCTTAGAATTCCTATTTCTTACACCTAAACTTCTAAGTTTCGAGTTTTCTTGCATATATGCCCTCATCTTTCTCATCTTCTTCACAAATAGCCCCCTGCCGCCTTTGCCTTTGCCGTCGTCTGAACACAGAAAAATCCAAAGGCTGCCAACATTCAATCAAAGAGTTTATTGAAGGAACTTCAATAAAAAATCACCAAAGTTGGCGAAATTGATCTTAAGATCATTCTAAATCTGTTGAGCATCAATTTAAGACCAAATTTGGTTGGAATTGGTCCAGCGAGCTTGAGATTAGCGAGATCTCTTCCCTGTTGATGGTAACATTATCATCAGTCATATCTAGCTTTAATTAGTCATAATCCATTGATAAATGCTCCTACGTAATCGCCAAAGGGCCATAATTTACTGCAAATCCATTCTTAAAGATAAACATGAAAACATAGGTAAAATTATAGTTTTAACAGTATATCTTAATTACAAAACAATCACGGGATTTCTAAGGGGTTAATTAAAGGTCAAATGGTTATAAATGTCTAATAAGTAGGTTCATGCAGACAGAAACTGATTTTCACGCGTTTCGAGAATTAATGGACATCTGAAACCTAAAAACAGACCCGCTAAATTAACTGAGGTTCTGGTTAGAATAAAATTCATCCAAACCTTCTAAAAATCATAGACAAATATTTTCCAAGATTTGGTACCCTTGATTTGACCATCTGAACCCTTTTTGACTTAAACAGAGTCTCAGACAGATAGTTGGCCTAATTTAGGTTTCTGTGCAAATTATCCAGTCAAACTTGGTCAAAACCAAAATCCAACTTCACCATCAGATTCCTTGGGTCCAAATTAGGTTTGTATCAAAATTTGGGCTCAATCAGAGATCATCTTGACCAAGTTTGCATTTCAATCTTGTTGTGACTCTTTTTCTTACAAGAAGCCCCTCAACTTTCGAATTTTTGCAAATAACCCTCCCAGCTTTGTTGTCTTCTTCACAAGTAGGTCATCGTCGCCTCCATACCTACAGAACTCCTAAACCCACTTCGCCGGCAACCTTCAATCAGGAAGAACTCCTTGACTTCACGGCCATTCTTTTCCAAATTTGGAAGGGAGGATCTTGAGACCTTCCTCTTCCATTTGAGCTTGTTCATAACCTTCCAAATCTGTCCAAAAGCTCGTGCAAACTCTGTGAATCTGCATGTCCTACTTGTGAAAATCATGGAGTTACAAGCTTGTTTCCAAGCTTGAAACTCCTCCTTAGGACCTGTAAAAGCATGCCCAGGGCATGCCTTACCTCCTTAGCTCGTTTTAGCCGGTGTCTCCACCTTCTCCTCTCTTCGGCCGAAAGCTCTGCGAGCTCCGGCAAGCTTCTTGTCCTACCTTCTTCGTCAGTCGTCACAGATCATAGCTGGTCGATCTACCCTCCTCAAGCTCCTTCGCTGCTCGCAATACCAGCAAGGGCCGTCTCCCTCTCTCTTCCTCGCCATTCTCCCTCATCGGAGGTTTCTCCTTCCACGGTGTCGGCCATACCATAACCGACGCCGACCATACCATAACTGGTGCCATCCTACCCCCTTTCGACCATTAGAGTAGGTTAGTTTCCACTATTCAAAATCCAAAAATATCCCCTCGACCTACACGCATGCCACCTTCGTTCTCACCTTTGGCCGCACCTTTGGCGAGGTCATTCGCTCACCTCACACCTCTGCATGCCTTGCCGACGCTCCCAAAAGATTCGCCACTCATCCTTGCACAAAACCCCTCTCCTATTTCATCCTCTCGACCTCCCACAACTGCCCCTGAACACACCCATCATCAGCCTCCGTCCCCAACTCCGTCCGACCACCACGCACCTCCATACGCCACACAAACACCGCCATCATATTCTACACCGTCCGGAAAACCTTATGATCTTGTTTAATGTGGCCAAGAGGCCATGTTGATGTATTTCAAGTGTACATTGTCGTTCTTTGTGTTCTTGCAGTGAGAGCTCCAGATGTGACCTCTAGGAGTTGCGAAATAGCCCTAGGACCCTTCCCAGGTCCTTGATTGGGGATGCCAACCTCAGCTGCCACTCCAATTGCTCGAAGAGGATCACTTGCTGCTGCTTGGATACACGAAGAGAAGAGGCCTGACTTTAGTTCCACATCAGTGGGAGATAAGCCATTGAAGGTGCATAAAGGTTTTTTGTGTCTAAGGCTTATCACCTCTGACACTTGGGGGTGAGGTCCGCTTACACCCATACTTAACCCGACCTGACTAGCCTCTCACTCGACTGTGACCCCACGCTCGTAGCCCTGGACCCGATTACATGACTTGAATACCTGATTAAATCGGATATTTGAGGAAGAAGAGAAGAGAAAGGAAAGAGAGAGAGAGCGGAGGAGGGGTGGGTTTTGTTCTTCAAAGAGAGAGCCTGACACTTAGTCGAGGAAGGGAAGAAAGGAAGGAGAAGAAAAGAAGAAGCTGAAGGAACTTAGCAAAAGAAGGAAGGGCTTTGAAGGCTGAAGAGGAGAAGAAGAAGAAGAAGAAGAAGAAGAGAGCAGAATTGATTAGAGAGAAACATTGTAGCAAGTGACAGTTAAGTCGTCTGATTCTCAAATCAGATGTCTGATCACTGTTTATTTATTTGAGATGATTGAATAATTGAAATATATATGTGCTTAGACTAATAATTGGTGATCTAAATCACCATTATTTTGTCTTAGATATCAAAATCACCATTATTCATTGAATATCTAATGTGACAGATTAACATTTCATTGAATATCATTATTGGCTTATTTTTGTGCTCATTTATATTTTGATTAAAGATTAGCTTGTAAATTCCTATTTGCTCCCTGTGTTTGACCTTAGGCTTTCTTAACGATCTTTCGAGTTATAAATTTTATCTGTTTTCGTGTGATTTCGACCTATACTACGACGAAGTATTTTAAAACCCGATTTCGCATGCATTGACACTTGTTAATGGCAGACCCCAAAACTTGCCATTTTTTGGCGAATGAATAGGAAAGCCTCAATTATAAAAAGGGCCGCAACTACCCATGTAGAGGTCATTGAGTTTTTGGCGTGCAAAATCCCTCCTTCGCCTTCTTCCTACGTCGCCATTGACGACGACCTGGAGCTCCTAAAAGTTCAAGAAAACCTCATCGACACTTTTGCCGAACCTAATTTAACACTTTAATGCCTCTGTCACCCTCTCTGACGCCGACCATTGGAGCTTTGCTCACCTTTACGCTCCGGGCACCACACACATGCAAACATCAATTCATCACCATCGCTACATTCGCCGTACATTGGTGAAGCTCCTGAACATAGTAATTGGGTCAAGAGGTCGTGTTTTCTGTGCAGGACCACTTGACGTCACTAGTCGTCTTCCTCATCACCGTCACCGGCCATCTCATCGCTAATGGTCTCGCCTCCATCGCTAATCGTCATGGCCTGCCACCATGATAATGCTTGCGCCATCAATTGGATTGAAGCCACATAGCAGCAAACAGAATCAAGCCTAGCAATCCATCGCAACTACAACAGAGGAAGAGTGTGGAACATAGTCCAACATCTTGGGATTACGTTTTAAAATTTTGTTTATAATGATTTTGCACCGTTAGATGTGTGCCTAAGTAGCATGGGGTGAGGTCCCTTTCACCACATGTGCCACACACCCTCGCTTGCGATCACGTGCACGCAGACTTGGACCTTTGACCCATTAACCGAATTACCCGATTAGCCCTATACCCAATTCAGGAGGAAAGGAGAGAATCTAAGGCGGGGAGGGGAGGTTTTGCACTGTAGCACGTTGGGATTCGCACCCAACACTTGGGTGAATTCTAAGGTGACTTGCGCTTGTTGGTTTAAGGTGTCTGAGCTTCATATCCGACGTTTGACTGTGGCTGGGTTGAGAGCACTGTGGAGATATTGAATCATTATCTGATGTGGATATGCTTGGATTAGTGGTTGAGAAATACTGTTGAGAAATTGATTGGGATTTGTGCTTAATTTTAGGGCTTAATCGGTGGTTTCAACCACCATTTTTAGTCCTTTATTTTTATATTCTTGTCCCTAACATTTGAGATACATTCTTGTTCTTTATTAAATATCATTTTTTGTATCTAATTCACTGCATTATTATTATTGAATATCGTGATTAGTGGATTGGTTTCTTACAATTGCTTCCTGCGAACGATCTCGTGATTAGTGGATTGGTTTCTTGGATTTGACTAATATTCTTTCTTATTACTTTACACTTGAAATTTTGGTTAGTTGATCATTTGATTTTGGTTATATTTATTTCTCATGTTTGTGTGTTGAACAACACGTGTTATATGAGTTTGGATTCACAACCCAATATTGCTTGATATCGACTTACTACAGTTGGGGTAGTTCATTAGGTGTCCTTATGGTACAGAGAGAGATTCATATAAATTGCACTGAAGCTCATGGCAATTTGCTAAAGTATGATTTGTTGGTGTAAATATACCTTGGTCCTTGATTTTGATGATAACAAAACAAAAGTGTATTTAACAATTGCATTTGAGTTGTGAGTTCCCAGGTTAATACAATTGATTTAGAAGATTTGGAAGGTGTTCAAGCTCTCAATCCATGGAGATGGAGGAGCTTGATGATGAACAAAAGCATCAGGGAGCAATGAACTAAAACTTTAGAGTTAAAGCTTGAAGATAAAGAAGAAAGAAGAATATGATAGACTATTTTGTTCACATTCTATGTATTTGTTTCTGCTATTTTCTTTTCATTAGATAGTTGTTAAAGCTTAAAATATAGTAACCTAAGTCCTAGACACACTCACTTAACCTTAGGACACTTAGGCAAATCTTAAAATCAAGTTAGAAAGCCAAAATAGCTAACAGTTTGCCTTATCCGACATCTAGATATCTTATCTGACTTCCAATAAGCTTGTCAGATGTCCAATAACCCATTTTAAGATGCCCAGACATTTGATCAGACGCCCAATAATCAGAATTCTAGAACTTGAGTTTGTGACATTTGCTTTTGGATGTCCATACCCTATGTTAGATGTCCATAACCTCTTCCAAACGTCCAGAGGCATTCCCAGACATCCAATAGTCGATCGTTGTGATTAAATTTGACCCAAATCTTATTGTCAATTGAAATCATGATTTCCCAACTTATGAAAAATTCGATTATTAGCAACACACCTTACATCAGATGTCCAACACTATGATCATACGTCCTATATACATTCAATGATTAGGACCATGTACCCTGCATAAGATCCAATCTAAGTCCAGGGAGATCACCTTACAGAATCAGATGTCTAATAGACCCTGATTAGTCATCTAATCAATTTATCGAATGTCTAATTATGCTGTCAAAAGCAATCATTGATCTGCTATCAATTGGATTTCAGCAAAATCTTCTTGGATTTGATTCAAACGACTATGAAACCTATCCCAAGCTTGCTTGAACCTTCTTAACACATTTATAAATAGTTTAGAGCCTCTTCTTTGCTAAACAAATGTTAGAGATAATTCTTTTCATCATTATGCTCATTGAAAGGAGATCTAAGAAGAAGAAAGCCAGCCCTTGCTCTCTAAGCCTTGCACTACACATCAGAGAGCACCAATTTGTTGCGCCTCCATGCCAATCCACTTCCATCTTAGGGAAGTAATTCTTCACTTATAGGAGCTAAGTTTACAATGCGTATATTTTTTGGCCCTATAGGTTATTTGTATTTTCATTAGGTATTCATGTTTCAAATTCCCATCTCCTCGTGAGACAAAATTCTCTTCATGAAGAAGAGGGGTTTAAGGTACACTACCCTTTGTCCAAAGTAGTGTCACTATATTGAGGTTGTCTCACCCTCATTTTAAGTGGTATGTATAGTGGATTTGATTGACTAGGCCGATCAAAAAATCCCAAGTCGAGGTGACTTAGGTGGTGACTTTTACCTATAGGTTTTCACCTAAAAATACTTATCTCATTCTAGTGATTGATTTTGTAGAGTTGTTTTTTATTTCGTAATTTTTTATCAATTTTATTGTCCACACTATTCACCTCCATCTAGTGCAAATTACATGATTGTCAATGCATGGCCTTATTATTGTCAATTTTGACTTTTGCTAGAGTAATAAAGCACTAGATTCTAAGGGATAGTTTATTTTAGTTGTTATAAAACTTGGGTTTTCAAATTATTGTTCAACTAGTGTTAACCCTCTTTTTTGTTTACTTTGCAAGAGGGTTTAACACTAGTGTCTATTTACTTAAAACAAGTGTTAACTTGGGGCGTTAGTTAGGAAAAGGTAAAAAAATGAGGATTAATTAACAATGATTTCATTTTAACACTAGTAAGAACACGTGTTTTGTAAAACCTATGTTTTCTCTCCAAAACACAGGTTTTAGAAGGTGGTTGATGCGCAACACGTCAACAATCACAATAAAGCGCTGTTGTCGGGTTTTCATCCCCAGCAACGACGCCAAAAATATGGTGCGTTGACTACCTGTTCGTACTAAAAAAAAAGGTTTTAAAATGTCGTTATTGTAGTATATGTCACAAATATAAACAATTGTTACGTCAATTTTATTTATTTACTTAATTTTTACTGGTTTATGCTAGGTCGTTCACTAGGAGGAAGTTATTGATATACATCACTCACTAAGTCCACTAATATTCTTTAATTCAAAAAAGATTGATTTTATGTACAATAATGAATAAATGAATCAAAGAATCAAAGAATGAAACAATTATTTACAAAAGAATGGATTACAATGCTTGCAAACATTTATCTACAAACATGCATCAAAAACTATAATTAAACACTTTATATTATTTATTTACAATTTATAATACTAATACTTATACATATGTACAATACTAAGTGATAAAATCTACTATATTAACTTAAATTAACATATTAACATTTACAGTAACATATAATATATCCACAGCGACGTATAAAAGTGTCACTAAAATCTTAGAAAAACTATATAATAAGCTAAGGTAAAAATAGGATCTATATTGATGTTTATTCTATCTACAGTGATGGATACATATGTCACTAAAGTTATGATGTTATTTATATACAAAATAAAGCTCAAACAATACTACGTACAGTTATATATATTTCATATCTTACTTACATATATACTATATACATATATACTGTCTATACATATATATATATATATACATATATACATATTATACTTACATATATACCAAAGCACACACAACTCACACAGAGGCACAAGGCCTCTTTTATTTTTCATTCTTCTCTTCTTTTACTTTACACTTAGTTGTTTTAGCTCTCCCTCTCCTCTTGTTTAATCCTTGATTACTATTCATTTAATAAAAAATTATGTTCTTAATTGGTGGGCAACCTTTTTGAGAGATACACAGCACCCCTAAGGGTGGGACCTGATCTCTTCTAAGGTTGCCCTAATCCTTAATTAGGTGCATTTTAATCGCTTAATGGCTCATTATTGGGCCTAATCAGACCTACGCACAGTGCACAACTCCCAGCCATGCACCGCACCACAATTCTGACCAAAGCCAATGCTCATTCAAGTATCAGAGAGGGTATAGGTAATGCATGGGTATATAGGCACCCTGCGCCTGACGACTAAAGGCCATGGGAGACGAATTACATTTAAGATGCTGTGCGCGCTTGTGTGTTTATGATATGGCACTATCGTACCGACTCAGTTGCTGTAATTCTAGCACGTAGCATTCTAATTTGGTATATTTGACCCTCAATTTGAGGGCCCAAATTAATTCTATTTTCCAAATAAATTATATGTATGTAAAGCCCTTATATAGGGCTACATAATTATTTAATTTATTTTCAAAAATAATTATATTTACTGTATAAATAAATTAGCTAAAGATTGACATTTATACAAGTTAAATTAAGGTTTAATTTACTAATTACAGTATAAATTAGTTAATTAATTATCAAATTGACTTATTACAGAGTTAATATACATAATAAAATATTTAATACACATTTTTATTATAATTTACACATTTTATTTTAATTTATATACATTTAAGTATGTGATTTCAGGCTATTATACATATAAATTATGTATAAATAGTATAATACAATATAAATATAATTAAATTAGTTTAAATTACTTAAAATACTATGATACAAATGTTGAAGGGATCTATCGAGGAGTTTAAATATGTTTCGTTGTAGTACTATCTCGTAAATTGCTCTCTCAACAAATAATATTTATAACTCGAATATCTAGATATGAAGTTTGAGGTCGAACATAGGGAGCAAGTATTGCAATTCATGCACTAATCGAAATGAATGTGTAAATGAGCACCATAATTGAAGCACAATAAAGATATTTCAATGAATAATTACTACTTAAATCTGTTATTCAATAAGAACATGAGTATTTCAAGAGTTTAATGAGACAAAAAGATGTCTAAGATAAAATAATGGTGATTTAGATCACCAATTTTTAGCCTAAGCATATGTATATTAACTATTCAATCATATCAAATAAATGAACAGTAATCAGACATTTGGCAGGTGGATCATATGACTTAAGTGAAGCCTTGGTACAGTGCCTTTTTACACTTCTTTAGCCTTTCTTCTTCTTTTTAGCTTCTCTTCATAGATCCTTCTTCCTTCTGCCTTCTTCTTCTTCCTTCTTCTTCTTGTTCTTCTTCTCCAGCTTTACTCCTCTTCTCTTCAGAGAGCACAAAGTTTCTTTCTCACGACTAAGTGTTGCACAATGCACAGAGGAGCAAAACCCTCCCTTCCCCCGCTCTCTCTCTTTTCTTTCTTCCTCTCCTCTTTTCTTAAACATGGGCTTAATCAAGTATTTGGGTATGAACAGAAATCGGGTCCTGGCTTGCGTGCATGGGGTTGCAGCTGAGGAGTGTATAGCTTAGGCAGGTTCGGGTCGTGTGAGTGCATAGTGGGGACCTCACCCCCGATGTGTCTTGAGGTGATAAGCCGATAGCAGAAAAATAATTTATCCACTGCCAAGTGCTCTTATCCTCACGATGTGGGACTAAATGTCCCTCTTCCTTCTCGCGTGAAGCAGTAGGCAGTTCTTTGTTTAATTGCTGCAGCTGCAGAGGGCGACTTGATTGTCCATCCTCACCACTTGATCACAAGTGATATATTGATATAATAATAGACACACACACACACATATTCACATATATATATTTCTAGTATATCAGCATCTATATATCTATATATTACTCACTATATAGAGCTATAGGCTCATACTTATATATATATATACATATATATCTATATATATATATCTATCTATCTAGCTATCCATCTATATACTTATCACCTATTCACCCATACATATATTCATCTATGCACACTACCCTCACCATTCACACCCACGCACTACACCCCACTGCGCCTTGTGTTGTAGGGATCTTTGCACAAGTTACATTTGTCCCTATAATGCCCACGCAAAGCAAGCACTTCCACCCACACTCACACACATCCACTCCACACTCCATGCAGCACTTAGTCTTGTTGTTTGCGTCTTGCTAGATGTGGACCAACTTGACACCGTGCCACATCCCATCCCCAATTCCATCTCCACCCCTATTTATATAGTATCTGTATATCTATATCTATTCTATATCCACTTACACATCTACTATATATACATATACTAAGCTAAGTATCTCTTTTCATTTCTTTCCTTGCATTTTATTTTGCTTTCATTTGTCTTTTATTCTAGCTATTGAAAAGACCAAAAAAAGTATAAAAGAGAAAAGATAATTCTTGTCTTGCAGGTACCTGATCTTGTGAGTGACAAAGATCAATTTTGGAACCCTAAATTGGCTTCAAGACAAGGACCATTTGACTCAAGGCCAAGGACTTCATTTTTTGAGGGTGTGCCTCAAGGACAACATTATCACAAAAATGTTAAAAGTAGAAAAAACCAAAAACATAATAAACTCAAGGAAGAGATATGTTCTAGGAAAGGCATAGAAACTTCTTAATCTCCTAATTCCCACCCCTTGAGATCGACCCTAGGCCTAAAAGTGACCAAGATAAAATCAAGTAGGCTAGGTTAAATTTTTTTTTGTGAAACTGGTGTAGACTCGATTTGGGTTAACTCACTATACTAATTTCGACGATAATATCACCATATTAAATAAGCTTATTCGAGTCTGCACCACGGCTCTCAATTGATGACTTGGGTGCGTACTTGGGATGAATCCGTAGCACTTGGAGGGTGTAGCCTAGAGCATTCGTGGCCTGGAGCTTGAAGAACGAAAGCGACAACAATGGTGGCGACAACGGAGACCGGCGATACCTGAAAATCACACAAACGACCTCACGGCCACATTAAAATAGCTCATGAGCATCACCGAGACACAGCAACTGTGTGAGTGGTGGTTTTATGGCGTGATAGTGCATGAGGTGGTTGGAGGAAATCGGGGATGGTCGCGTGAAGGCGAGTTGGTCAGTGGCGTGTTTGGATGGGCGATAGGGTGGAATAGGAGAGGAGTTTTGTGTGGAGGCGTAAGACAGAGCTTGTGGACTTGTCAGCGAGGCATTTGGAGTTGTGTAGCGTGTGGAGGACCTTGTCGGAGGTATGGCCAGAGTGGAGGAAGATGATGGTGAACGGTGTGTCAAGGGGTTATTTTTGAGTTTTAAATAGAGGGCTAGAACCTAGGGAACTAAGGAAACCTAACTACCTTAATCTAATGGACAAAAGGGGCAAGGCAGCGTCGGCTTTGATTGGCCTACGTCGTGGAAGGTGAACTCTCCGATGGGGGACGGTGAGGAGGAAGGAGGTCTGGGAGCCTTCGCTTTGGCCGGTGAGAAGCGGAGGAAGGTGAGGAAGATGATGGGCCACTTGATTTGACTATCTAATGGATGGAAGGAGGTCAAAGAAGCTCGCTTGAGCTAGGTTGGAGAGGGGCCGGAGGTAGGGATTTGAAGAGTGATGAGAGCCTCATCATGAGCCATAAATAGCTCATTTTGACCCAATAAAGAAGATAAAAGCTCCCACATAACCTAGAAGAATGCCTAACTGAAGGAACAAGTGCTCTGAGAAGAAAACATGAAATAAAGGTTAAAACTGCAATTTTACCATTGCAGTACATAAACGGGATTTCTCAGAGGAAAAACATAGGTCAAATGGTCTAAATGAGATAAAAAGTGGGTTGAGTCAATCAGAAATGGGTTCATGTAGGAATTAAATGACACCTGGTAACCCTAAAACAGACCCGCTTTAATTAACAAGGTTCCGATCATAAAAAAAGCAAGTAAACCCTCTAAAAATCATGGAAAAACATCCTCTAGGGTTTGGAACATTTAATTTGGCCTTTGGAACCTAGTCTGACCTAGATTAGGGTCCTAACTCTTCAATTAACCTAATTTGGGTTTTTATGCAAAATGTCCAGCCAAACGAGGTCAAACCTAAAATCCAACTTCACCATTGGATTCCTTAGGTCCAAATTAGGTTTGTACCAAAATTTGGACCTAATGAGAAGTCATCTTGACCTACTTTGCAATTTAGTACACCCAAATCACAAATTGGTCCCTATCTTTTGAATACCTTTGCAGAGAGCCCCCTAGGTTCTTCGCCCCCTTTGCAAACCGGTCCTGCCGCCATTGCTAGGGCAGAACCGAGCTCTGGTGAGGTTCAGAGAGAGATTGCTCTCTAATTCCTCAGAAATTCTCTCCCAGAAATGGAAGGGAGATTCTCTGAGGAATTCCCTTCCATTTAAGACCGATCTCGATCCCTGGTGTGAACCCAATCTCTCGTGCGAACGCATGAGAGATTTGGGTATCCTAACTCCTTTCCATCTTCGGCGACCAACCTCAGGCAATTACATGCCCTTCACGCCTGTTTGCACCTCAAAACACGCCTGTAATAATGCCTTCTTATGCTATTTCCTAGCATTAACTATGTATATTATAATCCTATAGCCACATTTGTAAAAAACGATTGCATGCATGCATTTAATCATGAGAGGAGGAGAAATGAATAAATGGCTTCGTAATTCACATTTTATCTCAAGTGCCTCCTTGCAAATTCCACCTTTTTATTTTTCCTCTTGATTTCTTCTTTTTTCTCATTCCCGCGCGCATCCGCCTTCTTCCCGCGCCCACATGCACTCCATGCTGCGATGCCATACCCTGCCAACGCCTCTCCCTGCGGTTGCCACTCTCCAACGCCTCTCCCTGCTGCTGCCATTCCTCCCCGCCATGCTCTCCTCCTCTATAAAGCCGCAGCTCTTCCTCGCGACGAGGGAGGGGCAGTTGCTGAAAAACGCCACCCTGCAGTCCACCACCTTCCTCGCCCGTTCTCCCCTCCCATACGCCGGCCCTCCGTCGAGGAGGCACCCGACGAGCAGGAGAACCCACTGTGGTGCTCACCACCACAGTGGGAACACCACCGCCCAGCTCTTCAACGAGCAGGTGGGCGTGGTGTTTTCTTTTCTCTTCGTTTTCATCTCCACGCCATTGCTGCCGCTTCAAGGTCCGAAGCTTGAAGCAGCAGCAGCACCCCCGCTCCTCCGCGACCGTCCCCGCAGCCGCTCACCGCCTCCACGCGCGTCTGCAGGGCATTCTCCGCCTCCGTCTCCGTTCTGTCCACGCCGCAGTTGCACCCGCAGCCGGCCGCCTCGCGCACTGCAGCGGCCGGCTACGGCCTCGCATCGGCCCCTGCCCTCCTCTGCGACCCTACGCGACCACTGCAGAACCTCCCCTCGCTCCTCCGCGACCTTCCCCGCAGGCGCTCAGCTCTCCGCGCACGCCTGCAGGGCACTTCTCCGCTCCGTCCTCTGCTCTGTCGCCTCTGCCATTGCACCCGCGACCGGCCGCCGCGCGCACTGCAGCGGCCGGTTACGGCCTCGCGCCGACCCCCACGACCCTCCGCGACCACCGCAGAACCTCCTCCATGCTCGCTCCTCCGCGCCATCGCCCGCTCGTCGACTTCACGCAGGCCTGCAGAACCCTACGTGAAGGCGCGCCCGCACCCGCCGTCTTCAGACGTCCGCCTCCACCTTCAGACGACGCGGCGTCAGACGTCCGCCGCCGCGAGTAGACTCCTTAACTCGCTGCCATCGTCCGCGCTCGCGATCTCTCCCGCCCGCTCTTTCTCTCTCTGGCGCTCTCTATCTCTCTCTCTCTCTCTTTCTCTCTCTGGCGCTCTCTATCTCTCTCTCTCTCTCTCTCTCCCGCTCTCTCTCTCTCTTTTTCACTCACTCACAGACACACACTACACCAACACACACACATCTTCACCGACACACACACACACCCACACACACACTTACACTATACGTATAGTTATATATAGTAACATATATATACATACATATATATATATATATACATACATATATCTATTATATATATATACTTATATACATAGTATATCTATATAGTTATGTATACATACATATATATGTAATATATCTCTATATATATATATATATACACATATATATATATCTATATACTTATACATATACTTATATATATATACATATATACTTATATACATATCTATATACTTATATATATACACACATATATATATATCTAGATACATATATACTTATATACATATATATATATATATCCATATATATAGTAATATATATATATACTTATATACATATATATACACATATATATCTATATATATATATATCTATACATATATAACTATACATTTATATATATATATAGATATATTTACTTATATACATACATATGTACATATACTTTCATGTTATTTATTATACGCTGTATCGCGGGGATATCTGCACCAGTTGCTGATATTCCCTGATACACGCGTACAAAAAAAGCGTGGTCCCATACATCATCCATCCTCCATCCACACTCCACGCGGCACATAGTCGTGTTGGTTGCGTCTCTCTAGACGTCAACTGACTCGACATAGTGCTACACTCCATCGTCACCTCCACCCCCACCCCTTTATATATATACTACATATAAATATATATCTATAGCTACTATATTTACTTTCTATCTGTTAGCTTCCTTCTTAGTAAAAAGATAAAAAAGGTATAAAAGTGAAAAAATAATCTTTGATTTGCAGGTACCCCCGTCTTGCAAGTAGCAAGACGTGTTTTGAAACTCTGTTTTGGCTAAAAGCCAAGGACACAATTTTGAGGGTGTGCCTCAAGAACAAGGATTACCAGAAAAAAACCTAAATAAGAAAAATACCAAAAACAGAATAAACGAACGGAAGAGACGCGTTTTAAGGAAAACGTAGAAATTCGACTTGAACCCCACTTCCCTGAGTTCGACCCTGGGCCTAAAAGTGACAAGATAAAATCAATTAGGCCAGGTTAAAAATTTTGTAAAGAGATGGTTAGGTCTGAATTAGGTTAACCACTATACACATTTCAACGATAAAAATATCATATTAACAACCTATCTGTGCCGACCCATCATAACTTTTCTGGCGCCGTTGCCGGGGAGGTGCGCTTTCGAGTAAGTTTCTATCCAATTCCTTTAAATTTGTCTCTTCTCTCTTCACGGGTATTGTTGTTTTTGGTGTGCAGGTGAACCTGGTGGAAGGAGAAGAAGGCTGACGAAGTCGAGGACGTGAGCAGATCCAAGGCAGGAACGAGAGCGTGAAGACGTCGACATCGCATTGGAGCTTCGCACACGTTGCCGAACAAGTAGGTTTTCTTTTCTCATCAAATGAGGGTTAACTTGTCACCACAATAAAAAAAAAAAAAATTTAAAACTAAAAACTAGAAAAACTTCTTGGGATTTCTTGAGGGCAAGTGGATTAAAATTCACTTGATTGATTGGTTGTCTTCACTCCCACTGCCCCGGGATTTCCCACCTTACTTCGCGTAGCGAAAATCCGAGAATCTTCATTCTTAGATTTTTCGCCGTGGGAAGTATTCTTTGAGGCAAAGAAAAAGATTACTTGTATCCCTCTTTTGCCTCACTTATCTTTAATTCAGGATCACATTTTTGGTGGGGAGACTTGGAATTGAGTTGATTCCAACCCCACCACGACTTTTCAAATTTTCCTGTGATTCGATCCTGAATACTTCAACCCCAACAATTTTATTTTCTTTATCTTTTGGTTGAAGCCTTGTGTGGAAATCATTTCTGGTGATTGGGAGCACTTGAATTGAAGTGCTTTGGCTCCCTGTCACATTGATATAAAACTGATTCGTGCATCCACACTTAGAAATCTCCATTTAGGGTAGCCCATTGCATTTTAGCATGCATTAACTAACTGATAATTGAAGAAGGGTTTCTTGGGTTTTAGAAGGAAAACCTGTATTTTTGCAAAAACCCGGAGATTGGTTGAATTGGTAATTCAACAAAACCCTAAAATTCATACTACTTAAGGCTGAACTCTAAAAACCATTCGCCAATAAAAACTTCAATTCGGGGAGATTTCCCCGTTGCATGCTTGTTCTTACACACTTAAAATCAATCACTTGGGCATTACCCGTAAACAACGCCCTTCACATTCCAAAAGCACTTGACCCTAAGCCTCTAATCAAAACTGGTAGTAACTTGACCCTTACTAAGGAGTGGAGGTCTAACTACCTGTGTGTAGCGACTACGTGCTGGTGAGAGTTCCCGTGTGCTACCGTGTAACGAGCGCGTGCCCTAGACGCCTTTTAAGACGTCTGGGAGGTGGCCCAGACGTCGGACCAGACGTCTGGGATCACATCCAGATGTCTGACCAGACGTCCGGGATAGTTTACAGACGTCTGGAGAACAGTTATGTTCGCACGGGAGATTCGCCTGCGCGCCTGTGCGCGCAGACCTGCGATCTCTCTCTCTCTCTGCGGCTGCAGGCGCGCTGCGACCGCCCTCTCTCTCTCCTCTCCGCGCGACGTTAAAAGGGGGCGCGCCTCCCCTCCCGTCTCCACCGTCTCCTCCTCCTTCTCCTTCCTGTGCGCGAGAGCGAGCGGACGCGAGGGCGGCAGCGGCAGCCGTAGTGAGCGCGGAGGAGCTGTGGCGTGCGAGGGCGGGGCTCTGCCGTGAGGGCGAGCTCGCCGGAGCGGCTTGGCCGGGCGGCGGAGGGCGCAGGGGGCGCGGAGCGTCGCGGAGAGGGACCTGCTGCGGTCGGAGCAGCGGACGCGCGAGATGCGACGCGGGCGGCGTCGCGAGCGGAGGCTGAGCAGGGTTCTGATTCTGGAAAAATTTCCTGAATCAGACGTCTGTGTTGATATCCAGACGGCAAGGTCGACGTCTGTAAGATCATACAGACGTCTGAAAGGTGAGTTTCCGCTTTCTTCTTCCTTCTTGTCGACTGACCGTACTGAGGGAGGGGGGTTGGCTGTGCGCAGGTTCGCTGATTCGTCATCCTTTGCGAATCAGACGTCTGAAAGTTGTACTAGACGGCGGGAGTGACCTCCAGACGTCCTGAGGGACCATCGGACGTCTGGGATCTAAGGCAGACGTCCCTGCATACTTCTGGACGTCCGGGGAACCAAGCTGAACAGGTAATTCTCTGATCCACCGTTTAAGACGTCTGGAAGGAGTTCCAGACGTCTGATTTTGCACAGTATCGTCTTTTTCGACCCGTTTAGGGCCCGTTTGGGCTCTGTTTTCCGCGATTCGAGTTGCGTTCGTTTCAGAATTAATTCCTATACTCGTCTACAGTAGCTATACACTGTTTTGAGACACTCCTTGTGTTTGATCCTTGTGATAGGACCTCTTTCGGTTGCAGTTTTGAGAGTCGCGGAGGCGCGCGGGATCCCCGATCACGCCCCCATTACTCCCGTTGTACCTGGTAGAGTGGCTTTAAGTATTAATAAAATCTGTTAAAGTATGGAACCATAACTAGAACCTAGGGCATTGCATGAATCCTAGGAATGAGAAATATATGGAATGATAGCTCCTAGGTGTTGCATGAATCCTAGGGCCGGAAAACTAGATTGTATGATAGATCCTAGGATATGGCATGAATCCTAGGATGGAAAAACTAGTGGAATGTATATTACTGCAGTCTTGGAAAAATGGAAAGGAATATATAAAGCTGCCTGTAAATTTAATTAACAGCTGCCTGTTATGAATAAAGAAACATGTTTGAGATCATGGAATTTGAGAACGTGAATCTGGAAAGTGAAACATATGATGTTCTGAGATAAAGAGCTGGAACCCTACGGGGAATTAGGAGTGGAACTCCTGGAAAGAAAAAGGAATGGAACTGAGATGTAGTTTGTACTGTCTCTTGGGTACGCAGTACCAAGGGAAGTACCTGTACCTGTTTAGTGTAGAGTGGGGCCAGCCGCCCCAGGGACTCGGGGTTAGGATTGGCCGCTCTGTACCGACTTGTTGGCCCTCGTGTACGTAGTACCGAGGAGAGCTAGTAGTGTTAGGAGAGTACTAGCTACCCCACGGGTCCCGGGGTTCTGCTAGCCTCCTTCACCGACTTGTTAGGCCCACTAGGGCAAACCAGGGTAGTCAGGCGAGGGTGCGCGGACTGTGGAGGGGCAAGGCCCCGGTTTGGTTACTGTGGAGGGGTTGGACCCCTGTTACTGAGAGGGCTTTGCCCTGGTTCCGTGCTGTGCTTTGGGCGCACCCGTTAACGGAAACGACTGACCGCGTGCCAGTGCGGGCTAGCTACCTGTGCGTTTATCGCGCGTGCCGTAGTCACCGTTACGTCTGTCAGTGACCTTGGGGTGGTTGACTGAGGGTAGGATCACCACGGGGGACTCTCCCGGCCAGGAGAGCACCACGTGCTACTTCTACTTTTGGAAAAGACTGCAATCAAGATCGTTCCCACGAGGACATTCGAGATCAAGTAAAGGATCTGAGAAATAAATGAAATAGTGAGAAAAATTGAAAGATGTAAATAAAGGAAGTAATAGAACATAACAGCTACTGTACACTCTACTGTTGCCTTTAGTTAGTTTGCCACTCTACTCAGCGTTTTGCTGACGTGTTACACTCGTTACCTTTTTCAGGACCAGGTGTTGAGCAGCCAGGGTCGGCGGCTGCAGAGGACGCTGGGCCGAGTAGGGTCCAGTAGAGTTACCATAGCCTTTTGTACCCCTTTTGTTTCTGTTCTAGTGAGTAGTTTTGTTTCCGCTGTACCTTCTTTACCTGCAGTTTTTGTTATATGATAAATGTTGTTTTACTGTTGTGGTGGTGCCTACTGTAGTAGTTTCTTTCCTTACTGCTGTGCTTTCTTACTGTTAGTTATATTCATGCTGAATGTGGTTTATTTTACTGTCTTTTGGTTACTTCCTCATTGGACGACTGGGTCTTGGGATTAGTCGAGTCGGTCCGGTTCTCGTGTCTCGTAGGTACTCGGGAACCGGGTCGTTACAAGATGGTATCAGAGGTACGTGTGGTCAGCTGTTTGTAGTTGAGGAGGTGTACACGGGTTGCGGGGTCAGCATCGGGGGACACAGCCTGCCAGCTGACCTGATTATGATACAGATGGAGGACTTTGGAGTGATTCTGGGGATGGATTGGCTGTCCGCTTACCACGCCTTGGTAGACTGTTTTGAGAGGAAGATTGTCTTCTCCATTCCGGAGTTGCCTTCCTTCGAGTTTCACGGGCAGCCAGTGGATGGAGGTTTCAAGTGCATTTCGGCACTTCGGGCGGCGAGACTTTTGAGCCAGGGGTGTGAGGGCTTCCTAGCTTGTGTGGTGGCAGAGCACAGCCCCGTGGCAGACTTCCAGAGCATCCCGGTGGTCAGAGAGTACCCCGACGTGTTTCCAGACGAGTTACCAGGACTACCGCCCGAGTGTGAGATCGAGTTTGAGATCTCACTAGTACCAGGGACCAGCCCCATCTCCACCGCGCCATACAGGATGGCACCGCTTGAGCTGCGAGAGCTCAAGTCTCAGTTGCAGGACCTTTTGGAGAAAGGTTTCGTGAGGCCCAGTGCGTCTCCCTGGGGGGCCCCGGTACTGTTTGTGAAGAAGAAGGATGGGACCCTACGCCTTTGTGTGGACTACCGACAGCTGAATAGGGTCACCATCAAGAACAGATATCCGCTGCCGAGGATTGACGATTTGTTTGACCAGTTGCGGGGTGCCACGGTGTTTTCCAAGATCGACTTGAGGTCTGGATACCACCAGTTGAGGATCAGGGAGACCGACGTCTCCAAGACAGCTTTCCGCACCCGGTACGGACACTACGAGTTTTTGGTCATGCCGTTTGGGCTGACCAATGCCCCCGCTGCTTTCATGGACCTGATGAACCGGGTGTTCAGACCGTACTTGGACCAGTTTGTGGTGGTTTTCATAGATGATGTACTCATCTATTCTAGAGATCGGACGCAGCACGGACAGCACTTGCGGATGGTTCTGGACACTCTGAGACGACGCAGGCTGTACGCCAAATACAGCAAGTGCGAGTTCTGGTTGAGGGAGGTGACCTTTTTGGGTCATGTGATCTCTGGAGACGGCCTGGCGGTGGATCTCGCCAAGGTCGAGGCAGTGCTCAGGTGGGAGAGACCGCGTTCAGTCACTGAGATTCGCAGTTTCCTGGGACTGGCAGGTTACTACAGACGGTTCATCAGAGGGTTTTCGCAGATTGCACGTCCTATGACACAGTTGACCCGGAAGGATGTGCCTTTCGCTTGGACAGACGCCTGTGAGGCGTGTTTTCTGGAGCTGAAGGAGAGGTTGACCTCGGCTCCCGTGCTCACCATCCTTGACAGTAGTGGCGGGTTCGTTGTGTACACGGACGCTTCCTTGCAGGGGTTAGGAGGTGTGCTCATGCAGAGGGGTCACGTGGTCGCTTACGCTTCGCGACAACTGAAGCCCCATGAGCATACCTACCCTACCCACGATCTAGAGTTGGCAGCTGTTGTCTTCGCGCTGAAGACATGGAGGCACTACTTGTACGGTGAGACCTTCGAGATTTTTACAGATCACAAGAGCCTCAGATATCTTTTTGACCAGAAGGAGCTCAACATGAGACAGAGACGTTGGTTGGAGCTCCTGAAGGACTACGACTGCAGCATCTCCTACCACCCGGGAAAGGCCAATGTGGTGGCTGACGCCTTGAGCCGTAAGGCGCCCGCACGCTTGGCCAGTCTACAGTTACAGAGTTGGAGCCTTTTGGAGGAGGTGGGCAGTTGGCGACCTCTAGAGTTACGAGGGTACTGTGGGGTAGTGACGGTGACATGGCAGACCAGGCCAGAGTTGATAGACCGCATCATCACGGGACAGATGGCCGATCGGTACCTGCAGTCTTTGCGCGACAGAGTACTATCAGGGGACCCAGGGGACTTCTCTTTCACAGACCAGGTGTTACGCTTGAGGGGACGGTTGTGCGTCCCCAGAGACGAGGAGCTGTTGAGAGAACTCCTGACTGAGGCACACGGTTCCAGATTCACCATACATCCCGGAAACACGAAAATGTACCATGACTTATGACGCGAGTTCTGGTGGAGAGGGATGAAGCGGGATGTGGGTGAGTTCGTGCAGCAGTGCTTAGTGTGCCAGCAGGTGAAAGCCGAGCATCAGAGGCCTGCAGGGCCGCTTCAGCCGCTTCCAGTGCCAGAGTGGAAGTGGGAGAGCATCACCATGGACTTGGTGGTGGGCTTACCCGTTACCCAGCGAGGACACGACGCAGTCTGGGTAATAGTGGATAGATTGACGAAGACGGCACGATTCTTGCCGATTCGAGTCACTTTGGGACCAGCACAGTTGGCAGAGAGGTATATCCGTGATGTGGTGCGACTACACGGAGTTCCGCGGGAGATCGTATCCGACCGGGATACCCGCTTTACGTCCCAGTTTTGGGCTGAGTATCAGCAGGCTTTGGGGACGAGGTTGAGGTTTAGCACGGCTTACCACCCCCAGACGGACGGACAGTCGGAACGCACGATACAGACACTTGAGGACCTTTTGCGTGCCTGTGTACTAGACTGGAGGGGCTCTTGGGAGGAGCACCTGCCCCTGGCGGAGTTTGCATACAACAACAGTTACCACTCGAGCATCGTCATGGCTCCCTACGAGGCTCTGTACGGACGGAAATGCACGGCACCCTTGAGTTGGGTTGAGGTGGGGACCAAGTGGGAGGTTGGCCCCAGGTTGATCCGGTAGAGTCAGGATGTAGTTGAGCAGATCCACAGACGACTCCGCACTGTCAGGAGCAGACAAAAGAGCTACGCAGATCGCAGACGCAGAGAGGTGCAGTTCGAGGTTGGGGACCACGTCTTCCTTCGTGTTTTGCCCATGAAGGGCTTACAGCGGTTTGGGGTGAGAGGGAAGCTCGCGCCGAGGTTCGTGGGGCCCTTTGAGGTCCTGGAGCGGGTTGGACCCGTTGCTTACAGACTTGCCCTTCCCCCCGCAGCTTTCTGGTGTGCACGACGTGTTCCACGTGTCCAACCTCAGGAAGTACGTAGCCGATCCCAGCCACGTACTGAGTCACGAGAGCGTCGAGGTGAGCGACGACCTGACCTACCCCGAGCGGCCAGTGCAGATCCTAGACCGAGCCGTCCGCAGGTTGAGACGAAAGCAAGTACCCCTGGTAAAGGTTTTGTGGAGGAGCCAACGGTACGAGGAGGCTACCTGGGAGCCTGAGGCGGCAATGCGGGAGCGGTACCCAGAGCTTTTCGCGGGTACGTCTTTTCGGACCGGCTTCGGTCCTCTTTGAGTTTGTTATGGTTATTTGGACATCTTTTTCCCGCACCCTAGTTGGCGCAAGTTTCGGGGACGAAACATCCTTTGAGTTTGTTATATTGTAACGAGCGCGTGCCCCAGACGCCTTTTAAGACGTCTGGGAGGTGGTCCAGACGTCGGACCAGACGTCTGGGATCACATCCAGACGTCTGACCAGACGTCCGGGATAGTTTACAGACGTCTGGAGAACAGTTACGTTCTCACGGGAGATTCGCCTGCGCGCCTGTGCGCGCAGACCTGCGATCTCTCTCTCTCTCTACGGCTGCAGGCGCGCTGCGACCGCCCTCTCTCTCTCCTCTCCGCGCGGCGTTAAAAGGGGGAGCGCCTCCCCTCCCGTCTCCACCGTCTCCTCCTCCTTCTCCTTCCTGTGCGCGAGAGCGAGCGGACGCGAGGGCGGCAGCGGCAGCCGCAGTGAGCGCGGAGGAGCTGTGGCGTGCGAGGGCGGGGCTCTGCCGTGAGGGCGAGCTCGCCGGAGCGGCTTGGCCGGGCGGCGGAGGGCGCAGGGGGCGCGGAGCGTCGCGGAGAGGGACCTGCTGCGGTCGGAGCAGCGGACGCGCGAGGTGCGACGCGGGCGGCGTCGCGAGCGGAGGCCGAGCAGGGTTCTGATTCTGGAAAAATTTCCAGAATCAGACGTCTGGGTTGATATCCAGACGGCAAGGTCGACGTCTGTAAGATCATACAGACGTCTGAAAGGTGAGTTTCCGCTTTCTTCTTCCTTCTTGTCAACTGACCGTACTGAGGGAGGGGGGTTGGCTGTGCGCAGGTTCGCTGATTCGTCATCCTTTGCGAATCAGACGTCTGGAAGTAGTACCAGACGGCGGGAGTGACCTCCAGACGTCCTGAGGGACCATCGGACGTCTGGGATCTAGGGCAGACGTCCCTGCATACTTCTAGACGTCCGGGGAACCAAGCTGAACAGGTAATTCTCTGATCCACCATTTAAGACGTCTGGAAGGAGTTCCAGACGTCTGATTTTGCACAGTATCGTCTTTTTCGACCCGTTTAGGGCCCGTTTGGGCTCTGTTTTCCGCGATTCGAGTTGCGTTCGTTTCAGAATTAATTCCTCTACTCGTCTACAGTAGCTATACACTGTTTTGAGACACTCCTTGTGTTTGATCCTTGTGATAGGACCTCTTTCGGTTGCAGTCTTGAGAGTCACGGAGGCGCGCGGGATCCCTGATCACGCCCCCATTACTCCCGTTGTACCTGGTAGAGTGGCTTTAAGTATTAATAAAATCTGTTAAAGTATGGAACCATAACTAGAACCTAGGGCATTGCATGAATCCTAGGAATGAGAAATATATGGAATGATAGCTCCTAGGTGTTGCATGAATCCTAGGGCCGGAAAACTAGATTGTATGATAGATCCTAGGATATGGCATGAATCCTAGGATGGAAAAACTAGTGGAATGTATATTACTGCAGTCTTGGAAAAATGGAAAGGAATATATAAAGCTGCCTGTAAATTTAATTAACAGCCGCCTGTTATGAATAAAGAAACATGTTTGAGATCATGGAATTTGAGAACGTGAATCTGGAAAGTGAAACATATGATGTTCTGAGATAAAGAGCTGGAACCCTACGGGGAATTAGGAGTGGAACTCCTGGAAAGAAAAAGGAATGGAACTGAGATGTAGTTTGTACTGTCTCTTGGGTACGCAGTACCAAGGGAAGTACCTGTACCTGTTTAGTGCAGAGTGGGGCCAGCCGCCCCAGGGACCCGGGGTTAGGATTGGCCGCTCTGTACCGACTTGTTGGCCCTCGTGTACGTAGTACCGAGGAGAGCTAGTAGTGTTAGGAGAGTACTAGCTACCCCACGGGCCCCGGGGTTCTGCTAGCCTCCTTCACCGACTTGTTAAGCCCACTAGGGCAAACCAGGGTAGTCAGGCGAGGGTGCGCGGACTGTGGAGGGGCAAGGCCCCGGTTTGGTTACTGTGGAGGGTTGGACCCCTGTTACTGAGAGGGCTCTGCCCTGGTTCCGTGCTGTGCTTTGGGCGCACCCGTTAACGGAAACGACTGACCGCGTGCCAGTGCGGGCTAGCTACCTGTGCGTTTATCGCGCATGCCGTAGTCACCGTTACGTCTGTCAGTGACCTTGGGGTGGTTGACTGAGGGTAGGATCACCACGGGGGACTCTCCCGGCCAGGAGAGCACCACGTGCTACTTCTACTTTTGGAAAAGACTGCAATCAAGATCGTTCCCACGAGGACATTCGAGATCAAGTAAAGGATCTGAGAAATAAATGAAATAGTGAGAAAAATTGAAAGATGTAAATAAAGGAAGTAATAGAACATAACAGCTACTGTACACTCTACTGTTTCCTTTAGTTAGTTTGCCACTCTACTCAGCGTTTTGCTGACGTGTTACACTCGTTACCTTTTTCAGGACCAGGTGTTGAGCAGCCAGGGTCGGCGGCTGCAGAGGACGCTGGGCCGAGTAGGGTCCAGTAGAGTTACCACAGCCTTTTGTACCCCTTTTGTTTCTGTTCTAGTGAGTAGTTTTGTTTCCGCTGTACCTTCTTTACCTGCAGTTTTTGTTATATGATAAATGTTGTTTTACTGTTGTGGTGGTGCCTACTGTAGTAGTTTCTTTCCTTACTGCTGTACTTTCTTACTGTTAGTTATATTCATGCTGAATGTGGTTTATTTTACTGTCTTTTGGTTACTTCCTCGTTGGACGACTGGGTCTTGGGATTAGTCGAGTCGGTCCGGTTCTCGTGTTTCGTAGGGACTCGGGAACCGGGTTGTTACATATCGGGTGTCTAAGACTGGGGCAAACGGCCTTTCAATCTGGCCCGGTGGTTCCGCGGTGATCGCATTCGGTTCCGTAGTTCGTGATAGTAGGTAGCTTAGATCTTTAGGTCTAAGGGCACACTGTAGAGGTTAGGAACTTGACTGTATTGATTTGTAATCAAGTGTACCTTTGCGGCGTCATTTCTCTCATCCCTTTTCCCTTCTCATCTCCCCAATTCTTCCTGCGGTAGTGCATGTTTGGGAGGAGGTCACAAAACCCTGAATTGCTTGTATTGACTGATAAATCTAGAAAAAGAGCCGAATCATCCTCCTCCTCCACAAACATGGCACACACCCCCGCCTCACCACTTCGTCGCAATTCTAATTCTTTCAACACCAGGCTTATCCCGAGAAACCCTGTAAGACCTTCCTTATCGAGTGTCGCGCCAAGTGACTCGGTAAGTCATGTGGAATTGGCTTTTGCGAGCCAGTATTTCAACATGGAGGACCAAGCCTCCGTGTACTCGGACACATATGCGGACACGTCTTCTGGCATAGAAGATGCCTGCACCCTGGGGAATAACCCGTTTTCTGCCACGTATAACCCAGGGTGGCACAATCATCCCAATTTTGCATGGTCCAACAACCCGCAGCGTCGAAACCCCGCTGGTGGACCAATGCGATCGTCCGCACCCGTCATCCCAAGGGCCCAGTCTAATCCTATGGCAAATCTGCCATCAGGCCCTTGTGTACAGAAAACCAAACACGCATCAAAACCTCTTGATAAATTGATGCGAATGATGACGGAAATGTCAAAGCGCCATAAAGAAAACATGACCTCTCTTCAGCATTTGGCGCAGTAGAATGCTGAGATCAATCAACTAAGCATGGCGACTCGATCTCAGGGCACTTTTCCCGCCCAACCTGTTCCAAACCCGCAAAACTTTGTACCCTGTGGTCCGCAACCATAGGTACAACCTTCTCAGGAACAGGTTCATCAAATTCTGCAA
Source organism: Thalassia testudinum (assembly GCA_037157565.1). Lineage (NCBI taxonomy): Eukaryota > Viridiplantae > Streptophyta > Magnoliopsida > Alismatales > Hydrocharitaceae > Thalassia > Thalassia testudinum. Next base: position 84,090,251 of record JAZHRO010000031.1, read on the forward strand.
GCTCCGAGTATTCCTTCGGGATTTCAGGTTAATCCCGCTGCAACACCGCACTCTTATGCTGATAGTGATCACGTCAAGGATGACAATCTGACGAGGACGTGACTGTCAGTACGTGTATCGAACTAATTGGAGCCGATTCTGACTGCTGCGAATTACCTGACGACTGCCTGACCAACACAAACTGTGACGTTCCCCAATCCCTCCCTATTCCTGTACCTTCTCCTGACCAGACTTCTGACGAGGTTTTCTTCGCTTCCCATACCTCGTGGTCTGAGTCATTGCCGGGCTGCTCACCGCCGGTCCACACTATGGAAGACCGGATTGCCCTTTCTTTCCCGCTAAATCAGGCAGATTTGCAAATCCACACTGGGACCTTGAGCCCACATCTTACTCACCGGGGCTATTCCCTTTTGGATCCATCTATCCAAAAAGCCCACCTTCTTGGCCAATCTAAGGGCCAACTTCCTCTTCCTGATCTGTTTTCTGATCCGCCTGGGACACTCTCGTCCCAGAAAATGCCAAATCTCTCACCATCCACCATTACTTTTCACGCCTCTATCGCGATTACTTCGCTTTTCTCTTCACCACCCACCATCCACGCACCCTTCCACCCTGATTTATACCCTGAACCTCAGCTCCTGTTACCCGATCTGTCGTCCGTTCTCTGCCTTTCCCTGCATGCATATGAGGACATAGCATTGTTTGGCATGGGGGGGTGGATAGGCATCCATAGGATCCGGGTATTTTATGGTATCAGACAATTACCACCTATTTATAAATATGCAAGAAAAAGAAAAAAGAAAAGAAAAGAAAAAAATAAATATATATATATATTAGTAATAAATGGTGTTTAGTAATGATCTAAAAGCTGAAACAAAAAATACAATAAGTGTTTATGGATATTCAACCTCTGTTTTGAAGAATTTCCAGGCCACAGAAGCTTGATTCGCTCAGGCTCGGCTTAATTCACTTAAAGTATTGACGAAATAGATGAAAATCTCTCCTAACTAAGAACGTTTCTTGTACCTGAGACACCAGTACAGGATTCGTTGGTTTGCTTTTTCTTGAGAGCTTAAGTAAACTTGGTTCACACTACACATATCAGGAAAGATCAGGTGAACATAAGATCCAACCCTAGTGTTCATTCGGAAAGGTGGAGTCCTTACCTGTGCGTGCAGGTAGACTTTTTATCCCAAGCTTTAGTCTTGTGTTTAGGAGTGGCTCTTTCCACCAAAAAGAAACTCTCCCACCAAAAAGAAAAAAAAAAAAAAGTGTGCTCTTTCAAAATGTGTTGTAAGAGATATACTGACATATGTTTCAAACAAAAAAAAAAAAAAAAAAAAAGATGTTGCAAAAGAGTCAGTATATCTCATAAATGTCTGTATAATTTGTTTTTCGAAAATGGGAGTTGAGTTTTCCGTAATCATCTTAAGGGTCAATCCGAAAACACGAGCTGAAATTGGGACCAACCTGTACTTAAAAATTCGTGAAACCCTGGGAGTGAGTCTTAAGGTTCATCTGGTCAGTCTTGATCCTTCACTATGCACAAACCATAACCTCTTGAGCTCTCGAGTACGGCAAAAACCTCTTGGGTCCTGGAAATCGTACTTAAGGTTTAAATATCAAGAGTCCTGGTTAGTTGAGAGATGATCTATGTCATGTGAGACTTAAAGTACTGGTAGTCTTCTTTACAATTGGTTCTCACAATATTCGATAATAAACTCACCTATATCACCTCAGAAGAAAATCTTCAGCTTAAGATTATTTCTAAATACAGTTTTGCTAGGGACTAGCAAAAGATAGGCATGGGGGTATATGTTTGCACCTCAAAACACGCCTGTAATAATGCCTTCTTATGCTATTTCCTAGCATTAACTATGTATATTATAATCCTATAGCCACATTTGTAAAAAACGGTTGCATGCATGCATTTAATCATGAGAGGAGGAGAAATGAATAAATGGCTTCGTAATTCACATTTTATCTCAAGTGCCTCCTTGCAAATTCCACCTTTTTATTTTTCCTCTTGATTTCTTCTTTTTTCTCATTCCCGCGCGCATCCGCCTTCTTCCCGCGCCCACATGCACTCCATGCTGCGATGCCATACCCTGCCAACGCCTCTCCCTGCGGTTGCCACTCTCCAGCGCCTCTCCCTGCTGCTGCCATGCCTCCCCGCCATGCTCTCCTCCTCTATAAAGCCGCAGCTCTTCCTCGCGACGAGGGAGGGGCAGTTGCTGAAAAACGCCACCCTGCAGTCCACCACCTTCCTCGCCCGTTCTCCCCTCCCATACGCCGGCCCTCCGTCGAGGAGGCACCCGACGAGCAGGAGAACCCACTGTGGTGCTCACCACCACAGTGGGAACACCACCGCCCAGCTCTTCAACGAGCAGGTGGGCGTGGTGTTTTCTTTTCTTTTCGTTTTCATCTCCACGCCATTGCTGCCGCTTCAAGGTCCGAAGCTTGAAGCAGCAGCAGCAGCAGCACCCCCGCTCCTCCGCGACCGTCCCCGCAGCCGCTCACCGCCTCCACGCGCGTCTGCAGGGCATTCTCCGCCTCCGTCTCCGTTCTGTCCACGCCGCAGTTGCACCCGCAGCCGGCCGCCTCGCGCACTGCAGCGGCCGGCTACGGCCTCGCATCGCCCCCTGCCCTCCTCCGTGACCCTACGCGACCACTGCAGAACCTCCCCTCGCTCCTCCGCGACCTTCCCCGCAAGCGCTCAGCTCTCCGCGTACGCCTGCAGGGCACTTCTCCGCTCCGTCCTCTGCTCTGTCGCCTCTGCCATTGCACCCGCGACCGGCCGCCGCGCGCACTGCAGCGGCCGGTTACGGCCTCGCACCGACCCCCGCGACCCTCCGCGACCCTCCGCGACCACCGCAGAACCTCCTCCACGCTCGCTCCTCCGCGCCATCGCCCGCTCGTCGACTTCGCGCAGGCCTGCAGAACCCTACGCGAAGGCGCGCCCGCACCCGCCGTCTTCAGACGTCCGCCTCCGCCTTCAGACGACGCGGCGTCAGACGTCCGCCGCCGCGAGCAGACGCCTCAACTCGCTGCCATCGTCCGCGCTCGCGATCTCTCCCGCCCGCTCTTTCTCTCTCTGGTGCTCTCTATTTCTCTCTCTCTCTCTCTCTCCCGCTCTCTCTCTCCCGCTCTCTCTCTCTCTCTCTCTCCCGCTCTCTCTCTCTCTCCTGTGCAGGCAGGTTGATCGCAGGAGAAGGACTTGGCCGCTGCAGGAGAAGGACTTGAAGCAAGCCAAAGAAGAAGACAGAAGAAGAAGAAAGAAGCCTTCGCAGGAGAAGAAGGAAAGCAGAAAAGATTAGAAGTCTTCACAGAGAAGAAGAAGAAGGACAAGGGAAGATTGCAAAGAGATCAGAAAGGCAAAGCAGAAGAAGGAAAGATACAGAAGCAGAAAGGAGAAGAAGGAAGAGAGAGAAATATCACATTTAAGACGTCTGATACATAAATCAGACGTCTAATTCTACTTTTTTTAAATCTTTTTTTTAAAACTCTTTGAATCAATTATATTTGCATTTAACATTTGTATTCTTGGGTTTTACAAAGTACTGAGATTGCTCCCTGTGTTCGACCTCGGATACTCCGGTCTTCGAGTAATAAAATTCTTTATATTTGTTTAGACGTTTTGTCGGTTATACTACAACGTGACATCCTTTAAACCCCCACAAAAACGTCGACAACATTTTGGCGCCATTGCCGGGGAGCAACGGGCACTTTTAAAACTTTTGAGTACAACTTTTCTATCTAATATCCGACTTGACTTCTCTCTTTTGCTGTGTTCACTCAGGGAAAGCAAAACAAAAAGGAAAGAATAGCAACTGCACAACAGACTCTCCAAGGAACATGTAATCTCCATAAGCCCTCTCTCTTAACCCTCTCACAATCTAAAAAAGGAAAAAAAGAGGGAAATCAACTTAGGGCTACCTGTTTCATATTTAGTAACTCATCAAGTTGCCTGATTTTCATTTCAACATATTTTTATCTGTTCATCCAACTAAGGCAACTAGGGCTAAAACTTTCTTGATTGAGCCCTAGGTGCTAATTTCTACGGCAACTAAATTGGACCCAATAGAGCCAAGTTAGGGATTGCAAAGCTAGGGTTTTTAGAGACACATCTTCTCTAAAACAAAGAAACAAACTTTCCAAAAAGAGGTGTGCCTAAACCGTGTCTGAAACGATTTATACAAGAGGAACCCTAAGCAAATCAGGCTGATAATCCATTTGAATCATAAAAGGAAGGACCTAAAATCTCTCAAAGGAACAAGAGGTGAAATTGATCCCTTGGGTCAACCAACCTTAATTTTAGGTCACTTTTGCACTCAAAATACTTAAAAGTTCATGTGGAACATTAAGCACCTTGATCTTAAAATAAAAAAAAGTAGACTTAAGAGGTCAAGATCCCCATTCTGGTTTACCTGGAACCGCAGTGACAAGAGAGGTCGGGTGGGGGAAACCCTGTAACCCGTGGGGACGCTCTACCGTGTAGGGGTCTTTGCGGGACTCTCCCTCTCTGGCTGCCCAGGTATTTCTCAGGTGGACGATCTTCTGATCCAGGGGTCCATCTGCCCCGAACCTCTATAGTCACCCAACAATTCTTGGGTGTCTTGATTGGGTCCAGCACCTTCTAATCTCCTCACATCTTTCGGTGCATGTTCGGTAGGAGATCCTTAAGACCACCTTTAAGACCTCCCTTAGAAATTCATTCTCGTCGAGGCCAAGCCTCGACGCCCTTGTTTGTGCAGCAACCCCACCACATAAATCTTTCATCTGACTCAGACCCTGATTCTCCTTCTTCTCCCATCATGGCACAACCCATTGAAGAGGAGAATAACCTTGAACACCAACTTCAACGCTTGAACGATCTCTTTCAGAACTTTGTAAACCCACCGCAGCGACCTATGATGCGAGATCACTATAATCCTACTGCGGTGGCAATCGAACCCCGAGTACGAATCCCAATTGGAGGACCCGATTCTGATCTGAAGCCCAATATGATTCATGCCATACCGAAGTTCCATGGGCTTAACTCTGAGGATCCATTCCAACACATTAAACAACTCAAGCATTTGGCCCAGACCTTCGGGTCAGATGTACAAAACTGAGATATCCTACTCATGAAAATGTTTTCGTTCTCCCTCTTAGACAAGGCTGCACACTGGTACCAGACTCAGACCCACCCGATCAACACATGGGAAGAATTATAGTCCGAATTTTTGAAAAAATTCTTCCCTGTTGGCCGGACAAATGCCTTGCGCCACCAGATCACTCATTTCACTCAACAACCGGGAGAACCTCTTCACGAAGCTTGGGATCGATTCCTAGATCTCATGCGAAAGTGTCCCCATCACGGAGTTCCTAAGTGGGAACAAGTCCAGTCTTTTTACCAGGGACTCCGTGAAGATATTCGTCTATTCGTCAATGCAACAAGTGGAGGAAACATCATGGGCCAACACGAGGACACGGTGTGGGAGATTCTCGAAAACATGTGCGAGAACTCCATAAACAATGACTCCTTGGGCTTATTCGACAGGACGAATGCCCGTGCATCGACGAATCTAAGAGGGACACATGAGACGCAGGACCTGTCCACTTCTATCGACCTGGAACTGATGGCCAGTCGGTTGGACAAGGTTTCTATCATAGAAAAGAAGGTGGACGAGCTAACTCGACATTTGCAACAAGCCACCTCTACACAAAACTCTTTTGCAGGACCTCCTCTGGCAAGGGAAACAGTGCAAAACATCTATCACCAACCTGCCAAGGGGATGGACCCATATCCACCCCCGTCTACCTCTCGGACCGGAATGACCTCCGATCCCTTCTATTCGAGTTGGGGGAACTCTGAACCCTCGTATTCTGACTTTCCTGAGGTTCCTCAGAACTGCGAGGACCTCAACGCCATCCAGAATGACCCATACTCCAATACCTACAACCCTGGATGGCGAAATCATCCTAACTTTCAGTGGGCGGGAAATTCTCAAAAACTACCATATCAACCCCGTCCACAAGTTCCTCGTCCATATCAGCCGCCTCAGCCTCGGCCCAATCCCACCTACCAATCCGGGCAAAATCAGGATCAACTGACTCTTATCCTTCAAACATTGGCTGACATTCAAAAGACAAATGCGGCAATGCAAAAACAGCACAAGGACGAGATCACAGAGGTTCGCAACCAACTGGCCCAGATGGCAAATTCCCGCCAACCTGGCACCCTTCCTTCGCAACCTCTGCCCAACCCAAATAACGTACCGACCCAGAGGCGCGTTATGAATCCGAATCCAGGCCACGCACATTTGATTTATCAGGCCCCTGCTACTCCATCACCAGACGGGATGGAGGCTTCAACATCTTATGCAGGATTGCAGCAGCAGCCACCCCTCCTACCTAACCCAAACCAAAATCAGGCCGGATTAAACTCTGTAACAACACGTAGTGGTAAAACAACACAAGACTCACATTATCCGAACCACTCCAAGCCTGATAATCGCCAAGACCCTAGGGTAGTCATCCAAGATACTACTGTCCCAGATCAAGAACCTGGACCTATCTTAGAGGAACCAACTAGGATCCCATTTCCTGAGGCCTTGACCAAAGGAAAAAGGACAACCAAACCTGTGGCTCCTGAGGAGGATCTTGTCAAGCTCTTTGAACAGGTCCAGATAAACATCCCGTTGATGGATGCAATCCGCCACATACCGGCTTACGCAAGGTTCTTGAAAGACATATGTACACCTAAACGTAAGCTGCGAACCAAGGATGGGAACCCAATCGTACTTTCAGAGCAAGCCAGCTCTGTCATCTTGAGCAAACTCCCACCTAAGGCTAAAGACCCAGGAACTCCCTTGATTTCTTGTAAAATTGGTGAAACCCAACTTGATAGAGCCCTACTAGACCTAGGTGCCTCCATAAATTTAATACCTACATCCCTCCTTGACCACCTTGAAGAATCTGAACTTAAAACCACTGAGGCGACATTGCAGTTAGCCGATCGATCCATCAAGTCACCCAAAGGAATACTCGAGGATGTCATTGTTAGGGTACGAGATTTTTATTTCCCAGTGGACTTCATAGTACTGGACATGGATGCACCTAAGAACCCAAGGGACACACCAATCATATTAGGGAGATCCTTTTTGGCCACTGCTAGGGCCAATATAAACTGCGAAGAGGGCCAGATAGAATTAAAATTTGGGAATCAAAATCTGAAGATTGACATTTTCAAGGCCCATCAAGGGATTAATTGCGTGGTGATAGAGGAAATTTGTGATGTCGAAGCCATGGTTGATGAACTGCATATAGAGGACAACTGGATTATTCCTGATCAACCACTAGAGAATCAAAAACCGCTAACAGAGGAGTGCGGACATGATCTAGACACACCTATGACTCCTACCATTGCTCCCGATACAAACCCCGAACCACCCGCTGCTGCTGACAATCCTGTCATGGAACTCAAGCCCCTTCCTGAACATCTAAAATACGTCTTTTTGGATTCAAATCAGACGTTTCCTGTGATTATCAATTCTCGACTCACACCTGACCAGGAACTCCGTTTGATTTCTGTTCTCCAACAACATCGTAGAGCCATTGGATGGACTCTAGATGATTTGACTGGTATAAGCCCTTCATACTGCACACATCGAATCTACACGGAAGAAGGCTCACGACCTTCAAGAGAAATGCAAAGACGCCTAAACCCTAACCTACAAGAGGTCGTGAAAAAGGAGATCATTAAGTGGTTAGATGCAAGGATCATCTACCCGATCTCCGACAGTCGTTGGGTGAGTCCAACACAAGTGGTGCCTAAGAAGGCAGGACTTACCATCATCACGACTGAAACCGGGGAAGTCATTCCTACCGGAATAGCTAATTCGTGGAGAGTCTGCATTGATTACAGAAGACTAAATTCCTCCACGAAGAAGGATCATTTCCCACTACCGTTTATTGATCAGATCCTCGAGAAACTAGCGGGAAATAGATTCTTCTGCTTTCTTGACGGGTACTCCGGTTACAATCAGGTGGCAATCCATCCAGAGGAGCAAGAAAAGACCACATTCACCTGCCCCTTCGGGACGTACGCGTTCCGAAGGATGCCGTTCGGTCTCTGCAATGCACCTGCAACTTTTCAGCGGTGCATGCTTGCCATATTCTCAGATATGGTAGGTGATTATCTGGAAGTCTTCATGGATGACTTTTCAGTTTTTGGACAATCATTTGACGATTGCCTCCAACACTTGGTCCATATACTCAGGCGGTGCATTGAGGTGAATTTGGTTCTTTCCTGGGAAAAGAGCCATTTCATGGTGCCTGAGGGAATTGTCCTGGGACATTTAATCTCAAAGAAAGGCATCCAAGTGGATCGAGCTAAGGTTAACCTGATTTCCAAGCTCCCTATGCCTAGCTCGATTAAGGACATCCGATCTTTTTTGGGGCACGTCGGTTTCTACCGTCGATTCATCCCTGATTTCTCCAAAATCGCGCGCCCCCTGACCAATCTTCTCTCCAAGGATGTGCCTTTCGAAATTTCCAAGGAATGCACTCAAGCATTTGAGATCCTACATGACCGAGTCACCCAAGCCCCAATCCTACAGTCCCCTGATTGGTCTCAACCCTTTGAGATCATGTGTGATGCATCTGACTTCGCTGTAAGAGCAGTTTTGGGGCAGAAAATTGATGGGAAACCTGTGTTCATTTACTACGCCAGCAAAACACTGGATGAAGCTCAGTGTAACTATACGGTTACTGAGAAAGAGCTACTGGCCGTAGTATTTGCCCTGGAAAAATTTAGATCATACCTTCTGGGTTCCCGTATTATCATATACTCGGATCACACAGCTGTAAGGCATCTCCTTGCCAAGAAGGACGCGAAACCTCGACTAATCCGCTGGATCTTACTATTGCAAGAATTTGACCTCGAGATTCGCGACAAGGCGGGAAAGCACGATGTGGTAGCTGATCACTTGTCCCGCCTTCCTTCTGAAATTATTGATCCTTCCGGACCTATTACAGAACATTTCCCTGATGAGCACCTCCTGACTATCAATACAAGTCTTCCATGGTTCGCCGATATAGTTAATTATCTGGCATCACATCAGATTCCGCCCGATTGGTCGAAGGCCAAAAAGGACAAATTGCGTTCCGATGCCAAGTATTACCTATGGGAAGACCCGTATCTTTTCCGCATTGGTGCTGATCAGATAATCCGACGGTGCGTCACGGAAGTAGAAATCAAAGACATACTCTCATTCTGCCATGACCAGGCATGCGGTGGACATTTTTTTGGACATAAAACCGCATCGAAAGTCCTCCAGTGTGGCTTCTACTGGCCCACAATTTTCAAGGATGCATACGATCACTGTAAGGCATGCTCCCATTGCCAGACTCTGGGAAACATGAGCCATAGAGACATGATGCCTCTACAGCCGATCTTGGTATGCGAAATTTTTGATATTTGGGGGATTGATTTCATGGGACCCTTTCCGAACTCGGATGGCTTCGAATACATCTTACTCGCAGTTGACTATGTGTCCAAGTGGATAGAAGCCATTCCGACCCGAACCAACAATCATAAAGTCGTTATAAAATTCCTCCATCAAAACATTTTCTCAAGGTTCGGGATTCCACGTGCTATAATTTCCGACGGAGGGACCCATTTTACGAATGCTCAGTTCAGGATACTGATGACCAAATACGGGGTGTCACACCGAATCTCTACTCCTTACCACCCTCAAACTAATGGTCTAGCTGAGCTATCTAACCGAGAGATCAAGAAGATCCTTCAGGTTACTGTTCGACCTGATAGAAAAGATTGGTCTTCTCGGCTTCCAGAAGCATTGTGGGCCTATAGGATCACCCACAAGACCCAATTAGGAATGTCTCCCTTCAGACTAGTGTACGGGAAGGCATGTCACCTCCCCGTCGAATTGGAGCATAAAGCCTATTGGGCAGTACGGACCTGTAATCTCGACCTTTCTAAGGCTGGAACCCACAGAAGACTTCAAATGAGCGAGATCGATGAATTACGCCACGACGCGTATGAGAACTCGCGAATTTACAAAGAACGGGTTAAAGCTTTTCACGACAAACACATTTCTAGAAAGGTCTTTCATCCTGGTCAAAAAGTTTTACTCTTTGATGCCCGACTAAAATTATTCCCAGGAAAGCTAAGATCCAAGTGGGTCGGACCCTACCTAGTCCGACAAATCTTCGGAAATGGAGCCATTGAAATCAGCCCACTCAGCCACGATTCTGAACCCTTTGTCGTGAACGGGCAGAGACTCAAGCCGTTCATTGACTTGACCGATATAGATTTGGCTGAGTCGTCCTTTACCCTCCATTCTTCTTGAGCTCATTGCGCCCAGCCGATGGCGTAAAACTCAGCGCTTAACGGGAGGCAACCCGTCATTCTTTGAAAAACCCCGAATCGTTTCTGACATCTCTATGCGGAACTCATATTGCACTTTAGGGTTCATCCATTAGAACAGCCGACTTCACCTCAGGTATACCTACCCGAGATAAGAAATCGTTCGCAACAAGTCGCTTTGACCCATTCACTCACCACACACTTGTCCTAATACATGAACTAAGCTGAATTCGAACCCACCTAATTTACAATGGGGACATTGCAAATCTTAGGCATGGGGGGGTATGAAAGTGCAAAATTGTCAGAAAATTCATATCAAGAAAGGGTTTCACATAAAAAAAAAAAGAAAAAAAAGAAAAGAAAAGAGAGAGAGAGACTTGATAGAGGGGAGGAACAATTCAGGGTCATACAAATGAGAGGAGGAAAAGAAGGAAAAATGACAAAAAGGAGCACAAAATGAAAATGAAAAGAAATAGTCATTAGTAAAAGATTAAGGGGTTAACTAAAGTTCTAGACCGAATCAAGAAAAAGAAAAGTGCTACGGAGATATAACAAGAGATTAACGGGAACGCTGGTCTTAGGCCTTTTGGGCTAGTACCTTTAGCTTAAAAAATTCACGTATCCATTAAAATCTGGATAATCCTCAAGAGGTTGAGGAAAGTGCGAAGCTTGAGTATTAGGTCCAAGACTTAGGAAGTATTCGGCCTCGTTAACTGACCTCCGGTTTATGGGATTCGGTAACCTAAGCACCCCAAATTCACACACAGTCTGGTTCAGTGTGCATAAAACATCCAAAACACGCAAGAGCATTTAATATTCTGAAAAAGTCACCTAGATTAGGAGCGGCCAATCAACACAAGTTGATTCGGACGAGTTCCCAGCGCGGAGAGGCGGGAAATTCCCCTCGAAGATGCGTAACAACAATCATCTCCTCGGTGTTTGTCTCTTAGGATATTTAAATATCCTACTGGGGGCATGTAAGCACTCTGTTGGTTCAGATACCATGGGTGGCATTATCACGAAATGTCGATCGCCAGGGTCTGAATTCGGCCACGGAACGCCATGGGCGGGATTATCTCGAAATCTCGAAAGCCAGGGACCCTTGAGGATTGATGATGGGGACGATGAATCCGATACAGACCATGTTGAGAAGCTAATCCAAAGCTAGAAATAAAAAGAAAAGAGAGAGAAAAGCTCTCCAAACAAATAAATCCTCTATCTCTCTCCTACAAAAAACGCACTGCAAACTGAACTTAGGCTAAAAATGTCTCAAGCACGGGTGCTTCAACCGCGGAGTCCAACAAACCCTAGGTAAGTTTCTGTGGGCCGTAGAAACCTTTGCAGAGGACTGAGGCTAAACTGGAACAGGTCTGGATTTTGGTTGGTACTTGAGTGCCTCTAGGCCTATTATCAGCATTCTTACCTAAATCACAAAATAAAAAGACAAGCACTTTTCATAGTTGTTGACAGACACTCAGGGTCTAGAATGGAAGTTAAAACTTTGAAATTTTGCTAAGGGACTAGCAAAAGCTAGGCATGGGGGTATGATGAGAGCCTCATCATGAGCCATAACTAGCTCATTTTGACCCAATAAAGAAGATAAAAGCTCCTACATAACCTAGAAGAAGGCCTAACTGAAGGAGCAAGTGCTCTGAGAAGAAAACATGAAATAAAGGTTAAAACTGCAATTTTACCATTGCAGTACATAAACGGGATTTCTCAGAGGCAAAACATAGGTCAAATGGTCTAAATGAGATAAAAAGTGGGTTGAGTCAATCAGAAATGGGTTCATGTAGGAATTAAATGACACCTGGTAACCCTAAAACAGACCCGCTTTAATTAACAAGGTTTCGGTCAGAAAAAAAGCAAGTAAACCCTCTAAAAATCATGGAAAAACATCCTCTAGGGATTGGAACATTTAATTTGGCCTTTGGAACCTAGTCTGACCTAGATTAGGGTCCTAGCTCTTCAATTAACCTAATTTGGGTTTTTACGCAAAATGTCCAGTCAAACGAGGTCAAACCTAAAATCCAACTTCACCATTGGATTCCTTAGGTCCAAATTAGGTTTGTACCAAAATTTGGACCTAATGAGAAGTCATCTTGACCTACTTTGCAATTTAGTACACCCAAATCACAAATTGGTCCCTATCTTTTGAATACCTTTGCAGAGAGGCCCCTAGGTTCTTCGCCCCCTTTGCAAACCGGTCCTTCCGCCATTGCTAGGGCAGAACCGAGCTCCGGCGAGGTTCAGAGAGAGATTGCTCTCTAATTCCTCAGAAATTCTCTCCCAGAAATGGAAGGGAGATTCTCTGAGGAATTCCCTTCCATTTAAGACCGATCTCGATCCCTGGTGTGAACCCAATCTCTTGTGCGAACGCACGAGAGATTTGGGTATCCTAACTCCTTTCCATCTCCGGTGACCAACCTCAGGCAATTACGTGCCCTTCACGCCCTGCACACCTAGTCCAGCGCTTATATAAGAACCCACAACTTCGGCCGAAGAGGCTAAGCTTGATTTTGACGGAGATCTCTTCCAAATTCCTCCCTCTCCCATCTCCGGCCAAACGACCCACAAGCTCCGGCGACCTCCTCCCCTCCTTCTCGTCGCTCTGCTGCCATACCAGCAGCAGAGTCCTCTCCGCCGCTTCCTCCCGCGTCGCGCTTACCCCGCGCGCGCGCTTCTGACCTCGTCTTCGTCGCCGCTTCCTCCCTCAGGGTCTTTCTTCCCCGACGACGGCAGTTACGAGCCGTCCTCTCCGCCGCCTTCCTTCCTTCCAGACAATCACAGATACGTTCTCCATCCTCTCCTCTCTTTTTTCCCCCAACTATTTCACTTGATTACCCCTCGACAGTACCTCACCACCTCCATCTTCCTCGCCTCCGACCTCACTCCGGTGAGCCGCTTCCACCATTCCAGCCCCCCACCCGGCTCGCCAACCACCTCGTGAGCTTCGCCTCACCACCAGGAACCCATTCCACCCCATCACTGCCACTCCAGACCTCTACAAGCACCCCCCGGCCAACCCACCATCTCCGGCCACAGGTTGACCTAGGCGCGCACGCCTAGGCCGACCGGCAACCTGCAGCATCACCCACCGCCTTCGCCGTGCTACGGCGAAGGTTTCCAGCTATTCTGATTGGGCCAATAGGCCGTTCTGTGGAATCTCAGGTGAACGCCCCGGCCGCCATTAATAGCCGAAGTAGCAGGAAGCTTGGAGCAGCAGCAGGCGTCAGGCTTCCCAGGCGGCAGGTGCAGCAGACTCTCGCAAGTGTCGCGAGGTGACTGAGTTCAGCGAGGAGCACCAGCAGGTCCTTCAGCGTGGGCAATTGCACACGAGAGTCTGCGGGAGCGCGTGAGGGAAGGACGAAACCTTTAGTCCCACATCGTGGGATTACAAACCTCAGGTACACTATAAATTATTTTTGTGATATACTCTTATCGCCTCAGTAAGCACAGGGGTGAGGTCCCTCACTGGCCCCACCCGCCTCGTCTGCGGCCTGACCACGCGGACTTGGCGGATTCGACCCGACCTAGACCTACGCACTCCTCGCGCATCACACCACCTTGAGGTGCGCCTGGTCCCGGGTACGATCCGACCCGATTATGCATGTGGCTCTGGGAGAGCAGCTCAGAGTGAATTTCTTGAGAGAGAGAGATGCGCGGGTAGAGGGAGAAGGGTTAGGTTTTGCTCCTGTGAAGGCAGGTTGATCGCAGGAGAAGGACTTGGCCGCTGCAGGAGAAGGACTTGAAGCAAGCCAAAGAAGAAGACAGAAGAAGAAGAAAGAAGCCTTCGCAGGAGAAGAAGGAAAGCAGAAAAGATTAGAAGTCTTCGCAGAGAAGAAGAAGAAGGACAAGGGAAGATTGCAAAGAGATCAGAAAGGCAAAGCAGAAGAAGGAAAGATATAGAAGCAGAAAGGAGAAGAAGGAAGAGAGAAAGAAAGATCACATTTAAGACGTCTGATACATAAATCAGACGTCTAATTCTACTTTTTTTAAATCTTTTTTTTAAAACTCTTTGAATCAATTATATTTGCATTTAACAGTTGTATTCTTGGGTTTTACAAAGTACTGAGATTGCTCCCTGTGTTCGACCTCGGATACTCCGGTCTTCGAGTAATAAAATTCTTTATATTTGTTTAGACGTTTTGTCGGTTATACTACAACGTGACATCCTTTAAACCCCCACAAAAACGTCGACAACAAAGATGTTTTTGGCCCCAAACCTTGCTAAAGAACATGGCCTTACATTGCGGGTCTTTTTGTAGGGCTTGGGTCGAGCTTCCAAGCTTGGAAACAAGCTTGAAAGGTTGGGACTCACAAACAAGATTTGGTATACCTATAATAAAATCATTTGCATGAGCTTTTGGGAAGGAATCATAGCCCAATGAGTGGCTCAAATGGAAGGAGATTCTCTCAGGAGTTGTCCTTCCAATTTTGGAAGGATTTCGTCAAGGAATCAGAGAGAAATCTCTGATTGAAGGTTATTGGAGTAGGAGTTCCTCCGTGATAATGGTGGAGAGACCTATTTGTGAAGATGATGACAAAATTAGGGACCTATTTGTAAGGAATTCAAAAAGTTAGGGGTGCATATGTGAGAAAAAGAGTTAGACTGGACTGAAATGCAAACTAGGTCAAGATGATATTTGATTGGGCCCAAATTTTGGTAAAAACCTAATTTTGACCCAAGGAATATGATGGTGAAGTTGGATTTATGTTCTGACGAGGTTTGATTGGAAAATTTGCGTAGAAACCCAAATTAGGGCAACTGCCTGTCTGAGACTCTATTTTAGGTCAAATTAGGTTCCAATGGTCAAATCAAAGGTACCAAAACTTATGGAATATTTTTATATGATTTTTATAATATTTAAGTGAATTTTATTCTGATTGAAACCTCAATTAATTAAGCAAGTCTGCTTTTAGGGTTTCAGATGTTTTTGAATTCTTGAAATGCGTGAAAACCTATTTTTGTTTGCATAAACCCACTTATTAGATATTTATGAACATTTGACCTTTAATAAACCCCTGAGAAACCCTGTGATTGCTCTGCATTTAGGATATACTATTAAAACTGCAGATTTACCCTTGTTTTTATGTTAATCTCTTAGAAAGGATATACAGTGAATTACGATCTTCTGGCGGTTATGTAGGAGCATTTTGCAATGGATTACGACTAATTAAAGCTAGATATGACCAATGATGACATTATCATCAACAAATATACAATATAAGGTAGTTCAGTAATAACTTAATTTACTAATTTATTTTCATTTAAGTTAGTAACTCACTTAATAACTTAATAAATAAATTATTTATTATATATATATATAATTAAATTAGGTCATAGGTATCTTAATGCAAATTATACATATATAAATACATATATACAATATTATTTGTAAATAAGTTTATCTATAGGGGTTTATTAATTTACATAGCTTATAGTACATATAAGTTAATTAAATTAATAGTTAATTATATAAATAAGTTATATACAATTTAAGTTATCTTAAATACTTAATTTACATCATAGAATATGTGCATAAGTTATATTTACAGTTTATTTACATATTATACACTATTTACATATATAGCTTAGTATATAGTTTATATATACATGTATATACATAGTTTACATAGTATTTTTGAGTATTTTTTGAGTTTTTCTGCTTTTTATGGATTTTATAAGTTTTATAGAGGTAGGAGGTGAGAGAGAAAGAAGGAGATGAAAAGAACAGAGTTGTTTTTGGTATTTTTCATATTGATGTCTTTTATTAAGTTCCAAGGTATACTAAATCATCTGTTGATATGTTCTACCAAGCCGAGAGTTCAGAATACGATGAAACTTGACATGTACTTAAAAATAAATCTAATCCTACTCACTAGACATTTATTTTTTTTTTGTATTTTTTTATAGAGTTTTTATTTATTTACAAGTCAAACACATTCTAGGCCTTAAAAGTGATTTTCAAGGATAACCTAAGGCACTAAAGTGTATGTTGAGGGTTGGAATAGTAGTAAAGACATTCAGATGTGTTCAACATATCAAGTAGAAAGCACTCAGGTGGATAAGCATGAATTTCAACTCAATTTAATCACATTTCTAAGTTTGGGTAGTTATACAAAAATATAGCTGACAAAGAGAGTTTAAAACCAAATTACAAGCATTCAAATTGGATTTAAAGTCATTACAAATACATGAAAGCTTGTTTACATTGTATACAACAGTTAGAACATATCAGCTATCTAAATAAACCATTTCTCTGCCACTGGCATATCAGTTCATACCATTTAGTAGCCAACAACTATAGCAGCCATAGCTACAGCAACAAAACAAAATAGCAACACTACTGCTGGGATTCAGCAGAGCAGCAGTAGAAACTGCAATAGCATCTCCAGATATCTTAAACACATTTTCAAAGGCCTGCTGTGTAGCCATTACTCAGGTTTAATAGATCTAATGGGAAATTCAGCATGTGAAAAATCTAAGATCAGACTTGAGAAAGTCTGATCTTGGATCATTACTGTCCAAATCAAATATGAGAATCATTACTGTCCAAATCAAAGAACAATTCTCATCTTAAAACTCATCAGAAAATCAGGGAATAAGCATCATTAAAAGAGTCCAAAAAATCTTAATCACTTTAGTTTTGATCATTACCTTACATTATAGACAATGTAAAGGTAATAGATTAAAACTAAACATCAAATGCATTGTAAACCTCATTTAGAATAATTAAACTAAAAAAAAGAAGAGATTTGGGATCCAAGATGTAAAAACTCTGATCTAATTATCCTACTATTACTATAGATAATAGAATAGAAGACATCAAATAAGAAAATGAATTCCAATAAAAAAATCATGTGAAAACTTTCCAATGCTTGAAATAAGAGTTAATCCCATAAAATGTAGCAGCTGTTTAATGTATTGAAATGGGGATTTAAGATAAAAAATCAGACGTTCAAGCAATGAAAACTCCTTCAAAAGCACATTCACGTGATGCAACCATCATCAACACTTCAAAAACTCATGATACTAATATGAAAACTCTTCTAATTAGCGAGAAGACCACTAGAAATTCAGATTAGTCTTCCCCAAAACTTTCTTGAAATCCTAATGTGCACCTTATCTTACATTATAGATAATGTAAGATAAGGATGCAAATTAAGAATTCAATGCATTACAACCACATCAAGAGTATCTTAAATATATTCTGAAAAATTTGGGATTCATTCCCTCTTGAGGAAAGCTTGAAAACCACATAAACATATGATTTATCCTCTCTCTTGTGCCTTAGACCGCACGAAGAAAGAATCTAAATCCATAAAACCACTGAAAACAAACCCAAATCATCAGATTTCACATTCAAAATTAGTGGAGGGACTTTGTGGAAAAGATGGGATGAATGGAAAGTCCTTTAAATGTATTGTGAGAGCTTTAACAAATCTGAAAGCTAAAGAGCTTTAGATCTGTTAAATGCTCTCGTGAAGGGGTGATTGGTGAAAAATGAGCGAGAATCAGTGAAGGTGAACAGTGAGATGTGGAGGGAGATTGGGGAAATCGACGTGAAAATGGGAAATCACCTCTTTCATCTGAATCGATCAGAGAGGGCGAGATCAAATCTAAGCTAATCTACGCCTAAGCTAATCTAATCCATCACTCAATTCACTAACTAATCCTACTCCTAGAAGGCAATAAACTACATTAATTCTACTCCTAGAAAGCATTTAAAGTCCTAATCTAAAGGAGGAATGGGATGCCTGGGCTGCAGCTGGTCACTGCAACGACGAAGGGGGATGAGGAAGATCTCTAGTGAGGAATGGGATCCCTGGCCTGTAGCTGGTCACTGCAATAACGAATTGGAGGAGGGAAGCCACTTCTGTCACCAGCAGCCGATAAGTGGGGGAGGAAACTGGAGACTAGATGAAGGGGTCACTCAAGGAGGAGGGAGTGATCCTTTCACGCGAGCTTTGGGAGGTACTTAAGTAGAGTGAGAGAGTGATTTAAGTCATCTCACAGTGGGATTAGGCATTTACGTTACCTATGGTTCGATGAGAGGAGAGGGCGTGCGAAGTTTTCAAATCAAATCGCGGCCGCAAGATCAGATATGGAGGGAAAGGTGAAGCTATGCAACAATTCTCGCGAAGCTTTGATTGAGGAGCAGCCATAGATCAGGTGGATGAAGGTTTGAACGGCTGGGATGGCTCCAGTTCTTGCAATGAATAGTGCATCAAGAGGTGCACCATTCTCTCAGGTTTCTAATGGTGCTTTTGCAATAAAGGCCCTCAAGTGAAATAGTGTGATTTTTGCATAGAGACCCATAAGTGGTAAAGAACTCTATCAGTGCAGTCCCTAAAGCTATACAAATGGGTCCCTATGGCCTACAAATGGGTCTTGGAAGGTTTTCTAATGCATGAAATGTGATGATTTAAAGACCTAAATGAGAATCTCCAATTGTAAGGCCTTAGTGATGTCCAAATGCAATCAAGTTTTTATGGAGGCTTAATTGAACATATTAGAAGTTAATTTCACTTTTGATTTGAAGTTTTGAGCTCATTTGTGTATTCAATTTGTAATTTGGATCATCATTTTGTATTTATTAGTATAATATCTCAATAAATGACCTAATTATGCATTTTTAACACAAAATTGATGTTTTAGCTCTTTTCTGTTAATTTTGACACTTAACCCTTTCTTTATGTTAATTTAATAGTATTTAACCTAGTTTCTAGCTTAACTTAGGCATTTTAGCTATGATGAGCCACACCTCATCAGTGGTGTCAACCTACAAAGTAAATGGAGGTGAACCTCCATTACAGGGCCTAAGGACTAGTTTACTTGGGAGGTTAAGAAACTAGTGCTAAGAAATGTAAAACTAGTATTAGCTTTCATTCATGTTTACTTGCAGAGTGGTGTTAACACCAATTTTTATTCATTTAAACTAGTGTTAAGCTGCAATGTTAACCCTTGTGGTGTTTACTTAAACTGGTGTTACACCAATTTCTAAAGAGTGGAGTGTGGTTGTGGGGGAGTTAAGAAGTTAACATCTGTTCTGCTAACATCCCTTGGAACTGGTGTTAACCTTCCAAAATAGGTGTTAAGACTACGCAAGTTAACCTCTCAGGTAAATGAAGGTTGACCTTCCAAAGGAGGTATTAACCCCCTAAGTAAACTAACCCCAAGGGCTAGTTTACTTGAGGGGTTAAGAAATTGGTGTTAAGAAATGTGCAAGTGATGTTAACCCTAATTTCTATTTACTTGCAGAGTGGTGTTAACACTAATTTTTGTTTACTTAAACTGGTGTTAAACTGTAGTGTTAACCTTTGTGGTATTTACTTAAACTAGTGTTAACACTAATTTCTAGGGAGTAGAGTTTGGGTGTGGGAGAGTTACGAAGTTAACACCCACTTTGCTGACACCTCTTACAATTGATGTTAGCAAAACAAATGTTAATCCCTTAAAACAAGTGTTAAGATTATGCAGGTTAACCCTCAAGTAAACGAGGGTTAACTCCTTGAAAGAGGGGTTAACCCCCCAAGTAAACTATCTAGGTTAAGAAGAATGGGCTGGTGATGAAGCAAGAGTTGTGGGGTGCCTAGAGATGAGAAGAGAGAAGATTTAAGTGTGTTTTAAAGTAGGATCTCATTATTTTTTTATTCAATTTTGTCATATTTGTAGTGCCTACGTGTGGCTGCAAATTATGCAGAGACAGAAATAGCTTTATGGTAGTCCACATACAGTTGCAAATTTCATAGAGATAGAAGTATAATTGTAACAAATTATTGGGGTATTCATATAAAGCCTCAACAAAATATCGTATGATGATATTATGTATCAAGACAACATGTACCTGTAGTAAGCATTGGCAAATACAATAAATCATGCACAGTTGTGCATGTCAATTCAATGCATAGATAATCTTTAGTTTCCATTGGATTGACGATTTTAGCTTTGAACAACTTTTTGTTTTCATTAAACAAAACTTGGTGTTATTCTTGATGCTAAACTAGTCTCAAATTTAAAGCTTGCTGCCAACAGCTCTTCACCAAGAGGCATCCTCTCTCCTTCATTTCCTTTGGAAAAAAAGGTAATTCATGGTGAATTAAACGACAATTCTTACGCGTGCAACTTCCCAATGTAGTGGAGCATACTGCTCGAAAAATCAAGCAGGAAAACTAAAACATGAGACTGAGCTAAGTCAAATTAAAAACATCAACCTCGATTTTTCACTAAATCAAAGGAAATTGCACACAAAATCTTAACGACGAAGACTCAACAGTTCTAAGGTACCGACCAAAATATAGATCCCCTAAATCCACTCAGATACTTTATTAGCCTTAGACTTGGGTCTCAAGAATAACTTTTTATGGCTCTGTCAACCCACCCAAGGTTTAAATTGAACTTGAAATATAAGCATCTAGTGTGTGTAAAAATTGACTCATTAAATGGGCAACTAGGTGATCGTCGACTACAGGGTTGCACTAAAAAGGTCTAATTATGTGTCGTTATTGTAGTACGTAGTATAGGTGCCACAAATGAAAATCGATGTTGCGTCAATTTTATTTATTTACATTTTATTGGTTTGTTTCCAGGTCATTTACTGGGAGGCAGTTATTGATATATATCACTCTCTAAGTCCAAAAATATTCTTTTATTCCAAAAAATGTTAATTTTATTTACAATAAGAATGAATGAATTAATCAATGAATGAATTTGGTCAATTATATATAAAAAGAATCCATTAATATGTATTACAATGCCTTAAACATATATATAACAAACATGCATAAAAAACTAGTTAATATTACACTATGTTAATTATGTACAACTATCCTAAATAATACTTAGGTATAGGTACAAAAATAACTACTAATATGTGCTATACTAAGTTATATTAACATACACTAATATCTTTAGTAACATATATTATATATACAGTGACATATATATGTGTCACTACAGCCTTATAAAACATATGTACAAAGTATAAGGTAAAAAGAACTATCTATATAACATATATGCTATCTACAGTGACGGATACAATTGTCACTACAACGTTAAACAACAAAACTATGTATACGTACAACATCGGGCTCAAATAGTACTCTACTATCCTAATTATATATATATATTATCTATGTATACGTACATATTATATATACATATTTAATTATTATACATATACATATATATCATATACTTATATACTATATACATATATGTACACATACACACACTTACACTACATAGCAACATAAGACTTCACAATTAGCTGAATCTCTACACTTAGGCACAACACTCACTGTCCACACTTAGTCTTTCACGTCCCTCTTCTCTCTTCTTCTTCTAACACTTGGTTGATTTTAAGCTCACCACTCTCAACACTTAACTCGAGTTACTGTTCATTTAACAAAAAATTAGGTTTTTTTATTGGCGAATTAGTGGACCAGACCACTACTAGACCAAGTTCTAGCTTCATTATTATCCTTTTTTTTTTCATTTTCTTAGGCCCATTCAGGCCCACAATAGGCCCATCACTGTATGCGGGCTTTGAGCCTACATGCTTAAATCGTAACAATGCTCAATATATGCTCGAGAGGAGAGGGAAGGTGTATAGAGGTAAGGTGAGCCTAGCGCGTGTTGACTGAGGAGCCCTTAGTGCAAAAATGTCTTATACCTCTTCAAGAGCTTCTCAACGCACGATGTTGTGCCTTGTTTAGCACCTACCAGGCGTTGCACAACGTTCTGTTTAGTTCTGATTGCATGATTTCAAGCCTCAATTTGAGGGCCAGATTAAGATTTGATCTTAGATTAAATTATATTTTTGGAAATCCCTTATATAGGGCTATTCAATTGTATAATTAATTTAGGATTTTAAGTTGTATAATTATATATTAAAATTAGTTAAAGTTACGGGTTTGTACATATTAATTTAAGGATTAAGTTCTTAATTAATGTACAAATTATTAAATTAATCATGTAATTGACCTTATACAAAGTTAATTTATATAATAAATTATTTATTGTATATTTTAATTTTGTTTTAGAGCATTTATTTTAATTTATTTACATTTAAATATACATTTTAAATAGGTATATACATATTTAAGTTATAAATACTATAATACAATACAAATATGGTATAAATAGGTCAAACACACTTAAAATAATACTATACAAGTATACAGTGTAGATTACATTAGTATTAACTTAATTTACTAATTTATTTTATTTTAAGTTAATAACTTACCCAATTAACTTAATAACTTAATTAGTTACAATAAATACATAAAGAAATTAATATACAGGTATAGTACAATATATAATAATTATTTAAATACGTATGTACAGTATTAAACATGGTTATAAATATATACAAAGGTATTTATAATTACTTAGGATTATATACATTTACTTTAATATAAATTATTATACAATTATACAATAAAGTTATATATACAATAAATCATCCTAAATACTTAATTAGATATATAGAATATAATTATAAGTTATTTATGTACATTAGTTACATATTTTACAATATCCACATATAGCTTAGTATTAAATTATATTTACAAGTATAAATACAATATACATTGTATTTTTAGGTATTTTTTGGTGTTTTCTGATTTTTATGGCTTTTATATATATAATGGAGGTAGGAGATGAGAGAAAAAGGGTGAGATAAGAGAGAGAAGAATTCTTTTTGTAGTTTTTGATTTGTTTCTTTTATTAAATTCCAAAGTAGACCGAACCATCGGTTGGTATGTTTTACCAAGTCAAAGGTTCGGAATACTTTGAAATTTTGTATACACTTAGAAAGATACCTGATCTTATTCAAGACAAATTTATTTTATTTTTGTGTGGTTTCTTTATCATTTTTATTTATATACAAAGCTAACCCAAATTAGGCCTTGAAAGGATTTTCAATAAAGAACCTAAGGCACTAAAAAGAATTTGAAGGGCAGAATAGCTGGTTCAGACATTCAATGATATTCAGCACATTATAAGAAAGGTAATGGAGAAATTAAACATGGTTTTCACTAAAAATTTCATTAAATATTCATTTTGGTTAGATATGCAATTGACATTTAAGATCAATATGGATTACAAGCATTTCTCAATCAAATTTTAAGTCTACAAATTGTCCATGAATGTTTAACATGTTCAAAAATTACAATGCATGAATGGTTCCTTCAAATCCTCATTCTCACTTCAATTCATCATCCAATATTGACTACTGCTCAATTTCAACAGCCATTCAGCTGTTGTAGCTGCTTCATCTGTTTTTAGCAACTCATTCAAATGCCAGACGCCTAAATCAGGCCTAGTTAAAAGCCATGAGTACCTCTGCAAAAAGTAACACCTAGAACTAGGTGTCCTTAAGCTCTGAAAGTCCTCGGGTCCACTGAAATCAAAGTTTACTCCCAAGGAATGTAATTGCTATGCAACCTTTTATGTGATGTGTTGGGATTCTTGAGTCAAAAACACGTTTAAAAAAACCATATAAAAATTGATTATGCCTCAAACTCATTTGAAGAATTAAATCCATGTGTTAACACCTTCATAAAATGCTCTTGAAATTCAATTTTCATCTCAGATCAGGGATTCTAGAATTACATTCCAAACATGAGATGGATCCTTTCTAGCACCATAGAATTTCAAGGAAATCCAATTAATTCATCCAAAAATCTTTGAGACCTTAATAAGATCTCCATCTTACACTATAGACAGTGTAAGGTAAGGATCTGCATTAAGCTCCCAAAAAAAAAATTTAAATCCAATTCAGAGATGATAAAAAACCTTTCAACATGATTAAAAACTCTCAGAATCACAAAAAATCTTGATCTAATCCCTCTCTTATGCCATAACCAGCATGAAGAAAGAATTTGAATAAGTAAATACGTTCTAATAAAAAATGAATCCCAAATCTTCGTATATTTCAATCTGAATTAAAACCCAAAAGGATATACTGAAATCCTTTAGGTTAGAATCCAAATCCCACTCAAATGATCATGTGAATCATTTCTACAGCCTTAAATCGGGAGAACTAATCATCCTTGGCTCTAGCTATCCATAAAGAACCAAAACTATGATCAATATTGAATCAAAACCAAATATGAGAGAATCAACAAATCAGTTCCATACAAACAAAAGGGAGGGTGATTGTGGTGAGATGAAATGAATGAAATCACCCTCAAATGAATTTGGTGCATCAATAGATCTATAAGGCCTTGAGCTTTAGATCTGTTGATTGCCTGATGAATGGGTGAATAATGGATTAAAATGCGAAGGAAATTAGTGAATGAACGTGAATTGTGAGGTGAAGAGAGAGTGTAATGAATCGAAATGGAGGTGGAAAAAAACCTCTCTGATCTGATTGATCAGAGATGGAGAAATCGATTCTAGACTAAACTACTCTAATCTAAGCTAACACATCACATAATTCACTATCTAATCTACTCCTATTGATCTACAGTACACTAATTATCACTATATCTAATCTAGAAAGCAAGAAAAACCTAACTAACAGAAAGAATGGGACCTCTGAGATGAGCTGTAGCTGGTGGCTGCAACGACGAATGGGGGAAGTGCGTCGGTAGAAGGAAAACTTGCTAGTGGAGTTTTGGGTTACCCTGGGGAGTTATGCTTAGCGGTGAGGAGAATCAAAGGAAGTGAGCTCCACTGCTGTAGCAATGGAGTAGAGATAGTGTGAGGAGATGAACCAGAGGGGAAGAAAGGATCATCTCAAAAAAGTAGGGGAGGGGCAGATGGCCTGTGCACGACCCTAAGGAGCGACTTAAGTTGGTGTTTCATAGATTGTAGTCACCGCAGTGGTGAGATTAGGCTCCTAGGGCATGGGCGGTGAAACGACCAACCACCCCTTTGGCCATTTAAGACATCTGGGATGTTCACCGGACGTCTGAATATGCTTTTAGCCCGCAGCATACGAGCGCCATGCTTCCTCCCTTACCGCGCCTTCTCCTACGATGCCACTCCACGCCCATACTCCGCCTTTCCGTCCCCCTCACCTCCTCTCTCTTTATAAACCTCTCCCCCTCCTCTTCGTTGCCCACCCGCTGCTGAGAGCAGAGCGAAGGCGAGAATGAGTGAAGAGCGGAGAGCCGAACAAGAGGAAGCGCGAGGGCGAAGGCTGCAGCGCCGTTCTACTGTAGCACTTGCAGGTAAGGGGAGCCAGAGCGGTTCCACGGAAGTCATTTTTCCGCTGAATCAGACGACCGGAGAGACACCCAGATGTCTCACCAGACGTCCGAAGGTATGGCAAGACATCTGGTAGAGATCTACTTTTCGTACTTTTCCTCTCTGACAAGTCCTGACAGCGTACGCATATGTGTCAGAGGGCGGGAGCATAGCCGAGGCAATTTCAGACGTCCGGGAGCACCCCCAGACGTCTGACAAAGTCCTTGGACGTCGGCTTTGAGTTCCAAACGTCTGATAGCGGAACACCAAGAGAGGTATCCCTGAAGAACTGTTTTATGACGTCTGGGACCTTTCCCAGACATCTGATTTCTGTCTGATAGCGTATTTTGGGCCGTGTAAGGCCCTATCATTATCTCTTTTTCGCAAACGAACCGTCTCTATTTTCCATAAGAGTTTCTCTATATAATGATACCTCGTTTATATCTTTCTGAACCTTTTGGCCCATCAATCCATGTTTTAGGTCTCCAGTCCGTCGGGTGTACGGGACCTGTGGAGATGTCGGGAGCCACTGTACGAGCCCCCATTCCACCTGGTTACCCAGGTAGAGTGGTTACAACCTTAACCTCTAATTCAATATATGCGAGTAAGTAATCCTAGGACTCGAGATGAACCCTAGGAAAGAATAAACGTATATTCGAGAATAAATTCTTGAACCCTACATCTTGGCATGAACACTAGGGTCAGAAGAAATTGCATGTGAATGATTGTGTAATCAAGAGCTGCCTGTTTTTAGCTAAAATGGACCCCTACTGCATGTGAATAATTGAGTAATCGAAAACTGCCTATTTTTAGCTAAAATGGACCCCTACTGTAATAAAATGGAAATTGGGCTGTTGTCCCGAACATTCCAACCCGGATGTGATAAAGAAATTCCTGTACGAACCCCATGGGGAATGTAAACATGAACACCGTACCTCGAAGAACCAGATGGTTCTGGGAAGTTGCTGCCTATGGATAGTTGTTAAGGGAGGTAAGCTGGCCTTCGTGTACTTAATACCGAAGAGAGCAACTATCCCTTGTAGTGTAGAGGGGAGTTTGCCTCCCTTGGGTTGGGACCTGGGGTGGGTTTGGCCACTCTACGACGACTTTTATTGGCCCTCGTGTACGTGGTACCGAGGTGAGCTACTTAGTGTAGGGGGAGCTATCTACCCCAGGGGGCCCGGGGCTAGGTATGGCTACCCTACACCGACTCTCGTCAGCCCATTGGGAAAACCAGGGTAGTCGGACGAGGGTACGTGGACTGAGGAGGAGCAAGACCCCTGTTCTGTTCTGAGAGGGCAAGGCCCTACACTATTCCCCACTGTACGATGAGGCGTACCCGCTAGTGGAAACGACTGACCGCGTGCCAGTTCGGGGTAGCTACCCGCGCACTTATCACGTGTGCTGTAGTCACCGCTATGTGACAACCATGACCTCGGGGTAGTAGACCGAGTATAGGACTACCACGGTGGGACTCCCCCGGCCAGGAGAGTGCCACATGGGAATCCTATATCATGGGAAGATGCAAGCAAAATCGTTCCTATATGGAACCAGATGATTAATTAACAAATCATAATTAGAGATCTCTATGCACCCACATGTATAATATAATTAGAAAATGGAAAACTTTATGTTAATGCATGTTAATTCTTAGCCACCACTCTACTCAGCTTTAGCTGACTCCAGTCAAATATATTCTGTACAGGTCAAGGATTTGAGCAGCCCGAGCCACCGGCTGCTGAGGACGCTAGGCCTAGTCGAGCCTAACTTTAGTTCTACTGCCTGCTAGTGAGTTTTATAGTTTGTATTCTGTTACATGTACTCTTTGATGTGATGGCTGTAATATCACTATTCTCTTTCCACCTGTTGAAACTTTCTTTTTTCTTAGTTACTGTACTTGTGTAATTGTGGTTTGTTGAATGTTATTTGGTTATTTCTTGTTGGACGACTAGATCTTGGGATAAACCGAAGCGAGCTAGTCTTAGATCCTATCGGGATTTGGGACAGGGTCATGACAGGCGGTGGATGCTAGCTTGAGAGGGGTGTGCGAGCATCTAAATCAAATCATAGTCGTAGGATTGAATCTGGGTTTAATGGTGATTCCACGCTTAGATGTGTGCGAAGTTTGGATTTGGATCGACCCTTGGATTAGAGGAGTAGATAATTGACAATCTTGATTCAACGTGTTCTTACAAGCTACAGTGGACCTGTTGCACACAGGTGTGTTGGGAAATTTGTGCAGATGCCTTAAAGGTGAAATGGTGTAAGAATAGCGAGGAGACTCGTAAGTGATGAAGATTAATGAAGTGTAGTCCTTGGAGTCTACAAGAAGGTCCCTAGTAGCTTTCAAACAGGTCCTTGGATGGTTTTATGTGAAGGAAATGTTATAACCTGAGGAACTAGATGTAATGGAATGATTGCAAGGTCCTAATGATGTCTAAATGTAACCAAGTTTTTATTGAGGCTTAATTGAACATTTAGGAAGTCAATTCCACCTCTTATTTGAACTTTTGAATCCAAATGTGTGTTCAATTTGCAATTGGATCATCAATTTGTATTAATGAATAAAATATCTCATTTTGTGACCTAATTTTGCAATTTTAACGTTGATTTACTATTTTTGGTCATTTTCACTAATTCTCACACTTAACCCTTATGTAGTGTTTAGTCTAGTTTCCAGCTTAACTTGAGCATTTTAACAATGATGAGGCACACCTCATCACAAGGTTGAACTCCAAGTTTTCAAGAAGGCAAAGAGTATCTCTTCGCTCTAATGGACCCGATTTTGGATTTGCGTTACTAAGAATTAGTAGCTTTCTCCCCACCCTTTTCTATCCTGAGGTCAACACAAGGATAAATCCAATGTATATTTCCCCGACTGGGCCATTTGGCCTCTTATTCTAAATATCGTACTCTTTTTGTGTTTTTGTATTTTTGATGCACACTTTTTTTTTTAATAAACTAGAAATCACCCAATTCCCACGCCACCCATAACCCCCCTTGTCTTCTTTTTTCTTCCTTTCCTCTTCTCCAAGA
The DNA here is from genome assembly GCA_037157565.1 of Thalassia testudinum. Taxonomy (NCBI): domain Eukaryota; kingdom Viridiplantae; phylum Streptophyta; class Magnoliopsida; order Alismatales; family Hydrocharitaceae; genus Thalassia; species Thalassia testudinum. The sequence continues at coordinate 84,118,864 of JAZHRO010000031.1, forward strand.
AAAACCTAGCCACCCCCCCATAGGTTCTTCTCCATCTTCTTCCTTCCCTTCCTACATGCCACCAGGACACCACCACTATGGCCACCCAACCCTCCACCTTCTTCCCTTAGGTCTTTCCCTTCCTTAGGTATCCCTCTCCTTTAGAATTATCCTTTAGTTCCTCTCCCTCTCTAGGTTTTTTTTTCTTAGCATTGTTTCCCTATTTCTTCTTCTTCTCCACCATTACGACAAGCTTCTCCACAATATGGCTACTTCTCCAGATCCTATTCATGCTTCCTCCATCCCAGTGGTTGTTGGCGGAACTCTCCACAGCTGCCACAAGTTCTCTGTCTCCCTCAACTAAACATCTATGGCTTGCTACTTCTACTTCTTTTGCTTCTTTTTCTTCTCTAGTTTTGTAGTTTATTAGTGCATTTGTTATCAATGAAAGTATCGTTTTTGATGTGCAATCCATGCTTCATTAGTGTAGCTTTGCTTATGTGATTTTAATTGGTTTTATATTTGAAAATACCAAAAAAATTAGAGCAAATAAAAAACCAAAAAAAGAATAGTGTTTTTCAATTTGCATCCATTCATCTCCTAACCAGAATTTGAAAAATTTGAAAAATCATCTCATGAATTTCACTTGTCCAAAAATCACCAAATTTTGTCTGTAAGTTACGAGTCAAGTAGGGATGCACTATGAGAAATTTTAGGGCCTAATTCCATCTAGATAATTTTATAAATTTCCCGCACTGACTTGAGGTCACTATTAAACAGAACACTAAAATTTTGGTATACCCATATTTTAAGCAACTTTTATACAACTTTGATTTGCATGAAATCACTTACATATGATTCCTTAGTTACGAATCTTAGATAAATTATTCATAATTTTCTAACATCAATAGACTTAGGTCAGTTGCATAACTTGCATTAGGAATCAAAATAGTCTTGCCCTGCTTTGAAAATAAAAATTCAAAAAAATAAAAAGAACACTTTCGAAAATTCCAAAAAAAAATGTTACATTCATTGCATAGGTCAAGAAGTAACTTGAGTCATTCACCTTCCTGAGAGACGACCCGAGCTCTTATTTTTACTCAAATCTTTGCGAGTTAGATAAAATAAATTTAAAACGATTGCGATTTTCGTGCTACAACAATGATATTATTCCTTAGTGTATTTCGTGCATCACTGTCCAACCTTGTCATTAGGGGTTTCAAGAAGATTAACTGCCACGTTGAATCAACTTAACTTGCAGAGTGCTATGAGATTTAATCCAACCTAGGGGTATGTTTACTCAATTTTAGGTTTAGGATTATTGTGCTGGAGATATAATGGACATTAGGAGGTGACGTGCGACTACCGAGTTGCAATAAAAATGATGTTTTTTTTGTCGTTGTAGTATAATTGTCACAATGCAAACAGATGTTGCATCATTTTATTTAATTACAATTTTTACTGGTTAATTTCTAGGTCGTTTACTGGGAGGCAGTTATTGATATACATCACTCTCTAAGTCCAAAATTATTCTTTTATTCCAAAAAGGTTAATTTTATTTACAATAAGAATGAATGAATCAATCAATAAAAGAATTGGTTAATTATTTACAAAAAGAATCAATTAATGAATACTAGAATGCCTTAAATATATGCACAACTAACATGCATAAAAAACCAATTAATACAACGTTATGTTCATTTATATACAACTATAATTAATACCTAAGTATAGGTATAGGAGTAGCTATTATTATCTACTATACTAAATTAACTTAACATACTAATATCTTTGGTAACATATATTCTATTTACAGTGACATATATACGTTGGTATAGCCTTTGTAACATATATACATGTTCTAAGGCAAAAAGAAATACTAATACTAACATATATATGGATATACAGTGATAGTTGTATCTGTCGCTAAAGCCATACTTTTTGTATAAACATAAGAGCTCAAACATAGTCTTACTACTCATACATATACTACTTATATACGTATACTATATACATATTTACTTTATTTACATGAACATATACATATATTATACATATATACATGTATACGCACACATGCATACAATCACACACCACAGTTCGAGCACTTAGTCGCAAATGTGGCTCCTCTCTTCTCTTCTCTTTCCAATATGTAGAATTTTTTTAGGGTGCTCTCTCTTCACTCATGCACTCAAACACTGTTCACTAACCCAAAAATTTGGTTTGTAATGGGTGGGTCGGCCCACGTTCGAGGGATACACAACACTCCTAAGGGTGGGGCTAGACCTCTACTAATGGGCTAGGCCTAGATTAGTTTAGGTATTTTTTTATCCAATTCCAGGCCCATAACAGACCCACACATGCTTACATGCCCGCACACCTGTGTAGATATGCACATATGCAGGCACCCATGCACACACGCAGGCATACGTGGCATGCGTCCTGAGAAACCTGTATGCTCATTTCATTTGTGCCCAACACTGACGACCAAGAGGGTCGCTAGTGTAAAAGCCTTTTATATCGCTACGAGCGGTTGCTCACCACCAATGTGGAACCTTAAAGTGGTGCTTAATTGAGCGTGAGCAGTGCTATGCAACATCTAATTTTAAGAGTTTCGACTCTTGATTTGAGGGCCATATTTAGTATAAATTAAAAATAAATTATATAATTATAAAGCTATTATATAGGGCTATATGATTATACAATTAATTTAGAGAAATAAGTTATTTAGATATATAACAAAATTAGTTAAAGTTATGAAATTATAGACGTTAATTTAAGGATTAATTTCTTAATTAAAGTATAAATTAGTTAATAAAACATACAATTGACTTAATATAGAGTTAATTTATAGAATAAAGTATTTATTATACATTCTTAATGTATTTTATAGACATTATTTTAATTATTTACATTTAAATAGATGTTTTGGATAGTTTTATACATAAATAATTTATAAATACTACAATGCACTATGAATACAGTATAATAGGTTGAAAATACTTATAATAATACTATACAAGTATACATTATAAATTACTTCAGTATTAATTTAAATTACTAATGCATTTTATTTTAAGTTAATAAATTACTTAATTAACTTAACAACTTAATTACCTGCAATAAATACATAATTAAATTAAATTATAGGTATTATACAGTATATATTACTTAGTGAAATACATATGTATAGTATTAGATACAAATATGTACATATGCATAAGTTTATCTAATTACTTAAGCTAATCTACATTTAGTTAATATAAATTAATATATATCTATACAATAAAGTTATATATATAATAACTCATTCTAAATATTTAATTTAATATATAGAATACATATATAAGTTATTTATACACATCATTTACATATTATACAATATATACATATAGCATAGTTTTAACTTATATATACAAGTATATACATAGTATATAAGGAATTTTTGGGTATTTTCTGATTTTTATAGTTTCTATATAGATAGTACAGGTAGGGGATGTGAGAGAAAGAGTGAGATGAGAGAAATGAAGTTCTTTTTGTGATTTTTTAACTTAGGTCTTGTAACGACCCGATTCCCAAATCCCTACGAGACACGAGAATCGGACCGACTCGACTAATCCCAAGACCCAGTCATCCAATGAGAAAGTAACCAAAAGAGCAGTAAAATAAACCACATTTACCATGTATATAACTAGCAGTAACAAAATACAGCAGTAAAGAAAAGAAAAACTACAGTATACACCACCACAACAGTAGAGAAATAAACATATACATAAACATGAAGCTTACAATAAGGAGAGTACAGGGGGTAATAGAAACTACTCACTACAATGGAAAGAAAAGTACAATGGGTACTACAGGTAACACTACTGGGCTCTACTAGGCCCAGCGCCCTCTGTAGCCGCCGACCCTGGCTGCTCAACACCAGGTCCTGAAAAGGTAACAAGGGTGACACGTCAGCGAAACGCCGAGTAGAGTGGCAACTAAAAGCTAAAGGAAGCAGTAGAGTGGACAGTAGCTGTTATATTTTTACTTTCTTTCTTTATATTTTTCCATTTATTCACTATTGATTATTTCTCAAATCCTTCTCTTGATCTCGAATGTTCCTTGTGGGAACGATCTTGATTGCAGTCTTTTCCGAAAAGTAGAAGTAACACGTGGTGCTCTCTTGGCCGGGAAAGTCCCCCGTGGTGGTCCTACCCTCAGTCAACCACCCCAAGGTCGCTGACAGACGTAACGGTGACTACGGCACGTGCGATAAAGGCACGGGTAGCTACCCCGCACTGGCACGCGGTCAGTCGTTTCCGTTAACGGGTGCGCCCAAAGCACAGCACGGAACCAGTATAGGGCAGAGCCCTCTCAGTGACAGGGGTCCAGCCCCTCCACAGTAACCAAACAGGGGTCTTGCCCCTCCACAGTCCACTTACCCTCGCCTGACTACCCTGGTTTTCCTAGTGGGCCTAACAAGTCGGTGTAGGAAGGCTAGCAGAACCCCAGAGCCCGTGGGGTAGCTAGTGCTCTCCATACACTAGTAGCTCTCCCCGGTACGGTGTACACGAGGGCCAAGAGTCGGTACAAAGTGGCCAGACCTAACCCCGGGTTCCTAGGGCAGCTGGCTCTCCTCTGCACTAAGAGGTAACAGGTGCTTTCCGTGGTACTACGTACCCAAGGGACAACAAACTTTCCCATTCACTTTTCCAGCTCCATCCCATTTATTTCCAGGAGCTCTACTCCTAATTCCCCGTAGGGTTCATGCTCATGTTTCTCAGGCCAAGTCATACTAGGTTTCATCATTTCATGTTGATTCGCATATAATACGTGTTCCAACATTCAACTTCTTTTTCTTTCCAATTTGTATACAAGCAGCTCGTATTTAATTTCAACCAACAGAAATTACATGCAACAGTTACTAGTAATAGTACTTTACATTCCACAGGCAGCTGTTATCCAATTTCAGGCAATTATTATTATTTTATCCACTTATCCAAGACTGCAATGTATATATATATATTCAGCTAGTTTTTCAGTTCTAGGATTTATGCCATACCCTAGGATCTATCATTCAATCTAATTTTCCAGTCCTAGGATTCATGCAATACCCTAGGACCTATCATTTAATCTAATGTTTCAACCCTAGGGTTCATGCAATGCCCTAGACTCTATTAATTGTTTCATAAGTGTACAATTTTTGATAAATAAATTAAAGGGCCACTCTACCCGCAAGATCGGGAGTATTGGGGGATTGATCGGCAAATCCCACGTGCCTCCACAACCTCCAGAGCCGTAACGGAACGAGGTCCTAATACAAGGATCACACAATGAGTTACTTAGAACAGTATACAATTACTGTAAACAGGTAGAGGAAATAAATCTAGGAAGAATGAAACTTGAAATGCGGAAAACGGACTCCGAACGGACTCTAAACGGGTCAAAAACGACGAGTCTGCCCAAAATCAGACGTCTGGAACTTCTTCCAGACGTCTTAAAAGGTCGACCATGTCATACCTTGGTCTGCGCAGTCCTTCAGATGTCCAGAAGCCCACTGGATCATTTGGACTTAGTTTCCAGACGTTCGATTGTCACCCTGGACGTCTAACAGGTCCTCTCCGTCGTCTGGTACTATGCCCAGACGTATGATCTGTGTGGGATGGCGAGCCCTCATGCCCTCCCGAACAACTCCTGCACACACACACACCCGCTCTCATCAAAGAGGTGCAGAAGAACGCGGCGGACGGCTGCATGGCCGTACATGCGTAAAAAGGAGAAGATAGGAAAATATTATACCTGTCAGACGTCTGGTCCTTCCTCCAGACGTCTTCTGCGTTGTCTGGACGTAAGTCCAGACGTCTGATCCTGGGAAATTTTCCCCGAATCAGGACCCTTTCCGCTCTCCGCCCGCAGTGCAGGGCCGTGCCGCGCCGCATCCGCCTGCTGCTCGAGCTGCAGCAGCTCCTCCGCGACGCCCCACGCTCGCTGCTCTCTCGCTGGCCGGCTCTAGCCGCCCCGGTAAGCTCGTACCCTTGTGGTCGAGCTTCTACTTCCTCTTGCAACAACCCCTCCTTCCCGCACGCTCGCAGCAGCCGCTGCTACCGCTCTCGCTCGCTCGCGCTCTCGCTGGCCGGGAGAAGGAGAAGAAGACGGCGGTGGAGTGAGGGTGAGGGAGAGGGGAAACGTATTTGTAGGCAGCACGGGGAGAGAGAGAGGAAGGCTGCGTCGTCTACAGGGAGGGAGAGAAAAAGAAGAACGAAGGCGGCGGGTTCAGTTTGCGCGCATAAGCGCGCAGACGCAAACCCGTACGTCAAAAAAATTTAATACCAGACGTCTGGGAAGGCTTCCAGATGTCTGGCCAGACGTCTGGGCCAGTTCCCAGACGTCTTAAACGACTCTTGATGCCTTGGTTGTGACAATATAACAAACTCAAAGGAAGTTTCGTCCCCGAAACTTGCGCTAACTAGGGTGGGAGAAAGAACAATATATACATAACAAACTCAAAGAGGACCGAAGCCGATCCGAAAAGACGTACCCGCAAAAAGCTCCGGGTACCGCTCCCACATCGCCGCCTTAGGCTCCCAGGTAGCCTCCTCGTACCGCTGGCTCCTCCACAAGACCTTCACCAGGGGTACTTGCTTTCGTCTCAGATTGAGGACGGCTCTGTTCAGAATCTGCACTGGCCACTCTGGGTAGGTCAGGTTGTCGCCCACCTCGACTCTCTCGTGGCTCAGGACGTGACTGGGATCGGCGGCATACTTCCTGAGGTTGGACATGTGGGACATGTCGTGCACCCCAGAAAGCTGAGGGGGGAGGGCAAGCCTGTAAGCAACGGGTCCAACCCGCTCTAGGACCTCGAAGGGCCCACGAACCTCGACGCGAGCTTCCCTCTCACCCCAAACCACTGCAGGCCCTTCATGGGCGAAACACGAAGGAAGACGAGGTCCCCAACCTCAACCCAACTCAAGGGTGCCGTACATCTCCATCCGTACAGAGCCTCGTAGGGTGCCATGCTGATGCTTGAGTGATGACTGTTATTATATGCGAACTCCGTCAGGGGCAAGTGCTCCTCCCAAGAGCCCCTCCAGTCCAGTACACAGGCATGCAAAAGGTCCTCAAGTGTCTGTATCGTGCGCTCAGACTGTCCGTCCGTCTGGGGGTGGTAAGCTATACTGAACCTCAACTGCGTCCCCAGGACCTGCTGAAACTCAGCCCAAAACTGGGACGTAAAGCGGGTATCCTGGTCGGATATGATCTCCCATGGAACTCCGTGTAGACGTACCACGTCGCGGATATACCTCCTTAGCTACAAACAGCTGGCCACCTAGATTTCTAATTACCACTAATCCCCTAATGGAGTGCTATCAGACTCCATAGTAGCAACAACTCGTGTGGCAAGGCGGTACATTGTACTAGAATGCAGGAATTACATACTCCAGAAAAAAAAAACCAAACCATATAACCATACCTGTCACCATATGGATTGAAGCTATGATGTCTCCGTGGGTCAGGACGTCATGACACTCCTCGGTACTGGGGGTGGACAAAACAGGTAGGCCCGAGGTGGAGCTAGTGACAACGGGCCAGTATCCTCCTCGTGGCGGCTGTCCTCCCTCAGGTACCTGGAACCTACGACCACCCGACTGGCCCTCAGTGCTCGAAGCGGTGAGCGTCTGTTGTGCCACAGCCCTAGATAGGCAGTCCCTCCTGAAATGGCCCGGCTGGCCACACTGGTAGCAGAGGGGAACTCGATGCCTCCTCTCGGTGGGTCCCTGCTGGTGGTTGGGTGGGGGTCCGGTGCTAGCAGTTGGCCCCTGTCGAGGGCCTCCAAAGTTCATTGATGGCCCTGCAAAATGTGACGGCTCTCCTGCGGGCGCCACGTTTCTCCATTGAGCTCTCCTAACCCACCTAGTGTGATGACGGAAATCTCGTTCGACGATAAACTCCCCTGTCGTACCCTTGGAAGAGAGATGAGGGGGTGGCGAATTAGGTGGAAGCTGAAATTCTTCTCGAACCACCTCACGGATCAGATGGACGAGGCCTGGAGATGGTATGTTCAGGTAAAGATGAGGGGTAGCATGTACTCCAAGCTCGACACATCTGTCCCTCAGACCTCGACCTCGGCCGCACCCACGGCCCAGCCTCCTAGCTCCACGACGAGGCATCTCCTGCAATGGAGATGCAAAAGCAAAACGGAAACACGTCAATATGAAACGATATCTAACGAAGAAGTCTAAGAGCTCATGTCAAAAGAACGTTGTGGTGGCTACTCTAGTTACGGACACGTGAATTGGCTATTTTCCAGTCAGTTGGTTCACTTCTTAGGACGACGTTGCTCTGATACCATCTTGTAACGACCCGATTCTCGAATCCCTACGAGACACGAGAATCGGACCGACTCGACTGATCCCAAGACCCAGTCGTCCAATGAGAAAGTAACCAAAAGAACAGTAAAATAAACCACATTTACCATGTATATAACTAGCAGTAACAAAATACAGCAGTAAAGAAAAGAAAAACTACAGTATAAACCACCACAACAGTAGAGAAATAAACATATACATAAACATGAAGCTTACAATAAAGAGAGTACAGGGGGTAACAGAAACTACTCACTACAATGGAAAGAAAAGTACAATGGGTACTACAGGTAACACTACTGGGCTCTACTAGGCCCAGCGCCCTCTGTAGCCGCCGACTCTGGCTGCTCAACACCAGGCCCTGAAAAGGTAACAAGGGTGACACGTCAGCGAAACACTGAGTAGAGTGGCAACTAAAAGCTAAAGGAAGCAGTAGAGTGGACAGTAGCTGTTATATTTTTACTTTCTTTCTTTATATTTTTCCATTTATTCACTATTGATTATTTCTCATATCCTTCTCTTGATCTCGAATGTTCCTCGTGGGAACGATCTTGATTGCAGTCTTTTCCGGAAAGTAGAAGTAACACGTGGTGCTCTCTTGGTCGGGAACGTCCCCCGTGGTGGTCCTACCCTCAGTCAACCACCCCAAGGTCGCTAACAGACGTAATGATGACTACGGCACGTGCGATAAACGCACGGGTAACTACCCCGCACTGGCACGCGGTCAGTCGTTTCCGTTAACGGGTGCGCCCAAAGCACAGCCCGGAACCAGTATAGGGCAGAGCCCTCTCAGTGACAGGGGTCCAGCCCCTCCACAGTAACCAAACAGGGGTCTTGCCCCTCCACAGTTCGCGCACCCTCGCCTAACTACCCTGGTTTGCCTAGTGGGCCTAACAAGTCGGTGTAGGAAGGCTAGCAGAACCCCGGGTCCCGTGGGGTAGCTAGTGCTCTCCCTACACTAGTAGCTCTCCCCGGTACAGTGTACACGAGGGTCAAGAGTTGGTACAAAGTGGCCAGACCTAACCCCGGGTCCCTAGGGCGGCTGGCTCTCCTCTACACTAAGAGGTAACAGGTGCTTTCCCTGGTACTACGTACCCAAGGGACAACAAACTTTCCTATTCACTTTTCCAGCTCCATCCCATTTATTTCCAGGAGATCTACTCCTAATTTCCCGTAGGGTTTATGCTCATGTTTCTCAGGCCAAGCCATACTAGGTTTCATCATTTCAGGTTGATTCGCATATAATACGTGTTCTAACATTCAACTTCTTTTTCTTTCCAATTTGTATACAAGCAGCTCGTATTTAATTTCGACCAACAGAAATTACATGCAACAGTTACTAGTAATAGTACTCTACATTCCACAGGCAGCTGTTATCCAATTTCAGGAAATTATTATTATTTTATCCACTTACCCAAGACTGCAATGTATATAAATATATTCAGCTAGTTTTCCTGTCCTAGGATTTATGTCATACCCTAGGATCTATCATTCAATCTAGTTTTCCAGTCCTAGGATTCATGTAATACCCTAGGACCTATCATTCAATCGAATGTTTCAGCCCTAGGGTTCATGCAATGCCCTAGACTCTATTAATTATTTCATAAGTGTATAATTTTTGATAAATAAATTAAAGGGCCACTCTACCTGCAAGATCGGGAGTATTGGGGGCGTGATCGGCAAATCCCGCGCGCCTTCGCAACCCCAAGAGCCGCAACGGAACGGGATCCTAACACAAGGATGACACAATGAGTTACTCAGAACAGTATACAATTACTGTAAACAGGTAGAGGAAATAAATCTAGGAAGAATGAAACTTGAAATGTGGAAAACGGACTCCGAATGGACTCTAAACCGGTCAAAAACGACGAGTCTGCCCAAAATCAGACGTCAGGAGCTTCTTCCAGACGTCTTAAAAGGTCGATCATGTCATACCTTGGTCTGCGCAGTCCTTCAGACGTCCAGAAACTCGCTGGATCGTCTGGACTTAGTTTCCAGACGTTCGATTGTCACCCCGGACGTCTGGAGGTCCTCTCCGTCGTCTGGTACTGTGCCCAAACGTCTGATCTGTGTGGGATGGCGAGCCCTCGCGCCCCCCCGAACAACTCCTACACACACACACCCGCTCTCATCAAAGAGGTGCAGAAGAACGTGGCGGACGGCTGCATGGCCGTACACACGTAAAAAGGAGAAGATAGGAAAATATTGTACCTGTTAGACGTCTGGTCCTTCCTCCAGACGTCTTCTGCGTCGTCTGGACGTATGTCTAGACGTCTGATTCTGGGAAATTTTCCTCGAATCAAGACCCTTTCCGCTCTCCGCTTGCAGTGTAGGGCCATGCCGCGCCGCGTCCACCTGCTGCCCGAGTTGCAGCAGCTCCTCCGCGACACCTCACGCTCGTTGCTCTCCCACCGGCCGGCTCTAGTTGCCCTGGCAAGCTCGTACCCTCGCGGTCGAGCTTCTACTTCCTCTCGCAACAACCCCTCCTTCCCGCATGCTCGCAGCAGCCGCTGCTACCGCTCTCACTCGCTCGCGCTCTCGCTGGCCGGGAGAAGGAGAAGAAGAAGGCGGTGGAGTGAGGGTGAGGGAGAGGGGAAAAGTATTTGTAGGTAGCGCGGGGAGAGAGAGAGGAAGGCTGCGTTGTCTACAAGGAGGGAGAGAAAAAGAAGAACGAAGGCGGTGGGTTCAGTCTGCACGCGCACGCATGCAGACACGAACCCGTACGCCGAAAAAATTTAATGCCAGACGTCTGGGAATGCTTCCAGACGTCTGGGCCAACTCCTAGACGTCTTAAACGACTCTTGATGCCCAGGTCATGACAGGTCTTTTATTAAATTCCAAGGTATATTGAACTGTTGGCTGGTATGTTCTAGCAAGTCGGAGGTTTAGAATACCTTAAAACTTGGCGCACATCTAGAGAAATACTTGATCTTACTAAAGATAGATTTATTTTAATTTTTTTGTGAATTTTTAAAGTCTTTTATTTATTTACAAACTAACTCCATTTTAGGCCTTGATGAGTGTTTTAGCATGAAACCTGATGCCTCAAAAGGGATTCTAAGATCTTAGATGGCTTAATAAACACTCAAGCATCTTCACTACATGCCAAGAAAGATGTCGAAGCATCCAAACTTGATTTTCAGTTAATTTCATTCAAATTTATAAGTGTAACAGTTAAACTCCGTGAAAATTATTGACAATGAATTTCAAAACCATTTACAAGCAATTCAAATTGAGTCTAAACTCATTTCAAGTACAGGAATGCTAGTTTACTAGCTTCCTATCATTACAAACCAGTGTCAGCTTTCTTAAATCCTCCAAAATTCCAAATTCTCAACTTAGGTCTTTGGTTCAAACTTGCTAAAACTGAAATGCAGTAGTCAAATTTGCTGCTGCAATGCTGCTGATCAGATCTTAGGTCTGAACTTAGCTGCCATCAGACTTCAGTAGCTGCTACTTCATGATCAGACAACTTAACCACCTGATGCAGCTACTGCTACTACTAAACTGGAACTCCGGTAGTTGATTGCTGCTGGTGTTACTGAAAGCAGCAACCAACTATTGCCCAATTCCATTAGCTGAGAGCTCTATAGATCAGTAGCCGCTCAGTGACAAAATTATCCTTGAAATCTGATCGGCTAGCCCATAAAATCTACTTGTCAATTTCGTTGGAATTAGGGATTAAAAATACATCAAAATCAATGTTGGACTGATACATGTTAGATCAGTCTCTTTGATTTGTCCATCTTTAAATTCAGATCTAAATAAAATCCATTCATTGAAATCATGAACAATGTTGCACTTTGAAAATTTGAAAATCAGACTCTTACAAACCTCAAGATGAAGATAAAACTTTGTAAAATTAGATCACTCATTCCAAACTGCTGCGGAGAAATTTTTCGAACTTTGATTTGCCTTGAAAACTCATTCATAAGCTAAACTCAACAGTAGAATAAGATTCAAACTAGTGCTAGAGCCTCAAACCAATGTGGTGATTCTCCTTAGCTTTAGCATCTCAATTAAAAACCAAAAATTAGCCTTAAGATGGACATTTGACATTTCAAATCTAGACGATACAATTCAGTCAAATCAAAATTAGATGAAATCCTCGATGAAAATCAATTTGAAATTGTGAAAGCATTATTTATGACCAAATGGAATAAGTGGAATAACTTTTGAATGCTTTTGAGAGTGAATCCAAATCTGAAAGCTAAACAGTTTCCAGATCTGAATCCAACTCAATTGGAGGGGTGAAATATGATCCAAATCGTTGAGGGAAGAAGGTGATAATGATAGGAAATGATGGGGGAGATGTATGATCAAGTGGACAAGGTGAACATACCTCTCTGATCTTGACTGATCAGAGGGGGTGAGGTTGCTCTAAACTACTCTAATTCAAATCTAAACTAACACAGTCATTCAATCCATCATCTACACTAAATCTACTAATCTATAGTACTCTAATTATCACTAAATTTACTATAAAAAGCACTTAAAATCCTAATCTAATCAGAGGAATGGGACCTTTTGATCCAAAGCTGGCGGCTAAGGAGGAAGAAGGGAGGAGGAAGTCTCCAGCGGAGTGAAAACTCGCTAGTGGGGTTTTGGGTCGCCCTCAGGTGTTACGGAGTCCTTAAAGGCGAGGATTGATTGTTGGAAGATGGTGTTCCATTGTGTAGGTGGCGAAACAAAGGTTATGTGGGGAGAGGGTGTTGGAGAGGACGAATGTGCTTGACTCAAGAAAGTAGGAGGGGGGTCGATGTGCGTGTGAGGAGCTTAGGTTGGTGATTAAATAGGTGTGCTAGTGATTATGGTCACCGCGAGGGTAGGATTAGACATTTAGGGCTTTGATGGTGGTGCTGAGCTTGAGAGGGGGGTGGGAAAGTCTAGGATGAAATCCATCCATTGGATGGGATCTGGGATGGATGGTGATTCTACGTGCAAAGCCACGAGAAGCTTCGATTGGGATTAGCTATAGATCAAGGGACAAAGGAGAATGACGGCCACGATTGGCCATGTTCTACGGGTGAATAGTGGAACGTAGCTCGCAGGTGTAAAGGTGTAATTGCAAGAAAGCCCTTGAGTGCGAAGTGGTAGGAATTTTAGGAAGAGACCCATAAGTAGCTATAGAGGATGCAGAGCGGTCCTTGGGTTATGCAGATAGGTCCCCGATGGCTTTAAATTGGGTCCTTGAGAAGTTTTGAGCTTAAGAAAATGTAAAGATGAAGGACCTATATGTAATATCATCAATACAAGGTCTTAGTGATATCTAAATGCAACCAAGTTTTTATTGAAACTCAATTGAACATTTAGGAAAATGATTTCACTTTCAATTTGATCTTTTGAACCAAAATATGTGTTCAATTCGTAATTAGATCATCATTTTGTTTCTGTGAATAGAATATCTCATTTTGTGACCTAATTATATGTTTTTAACACTGATTTGCTATTTTAGGTCATTTCTGTTAATTCTCACACTTAACTCTTTTCTTATGTTAATTATGTAGTGTTTAACCTAATTTCTAGCTTAACTTAAGCATTTTAATTATTATGAGTCATATCTCACCAGGAGGGTGGTTACCCTAAAAGATAAATTCAAATGTGTAGTACAGTGCAACAACCAGACAATCAAGATTTTTAATTGTTGAATTTTAAACTTTTAAAGTTTCACGTTGATTAATGGCATTTTAGGGTTCCTCCCTCTACTTTTAATGTTACAAACAATGTTATTGTTGGGTGATGTCTTTTCCTTTAGTTAAAGTTTAATGTAAATGTGCATTCAATTTTAGAAAAAATTAATCACAAAAAATTAAACTTCTATAGGCAAATAAATCCTAAAATGTGTCCTTTAATAACAAAATATCTTATAATGGAATGCAAGTATTCGAGAATCTTTCTAATTTTTATTTTCTTTTGTTTTTATCTTTTTTAAATGCAATTGGATAGTAAATTAAATTAACTATCTAATTTTTTTTGAGAAGATAATGGACTAAATAATCAACTAGATAAGCAGGATTTTTTTAAGAGATAATGGAATGAAAACTAATTAGCTAACTAATTAGTCATTCTTTTTGAAAAGATAATGGTACAGGTATTCACAAAATAAACCCTAACGAGACAAGTTATGAATTTTATTTATTTATTATTTTTTTAAGAGCTAAGAGATGATACTGGACGGAATTATGAACTAACTAGCCAATTTTGATTTTATACCAATCTAATTAAGAGATTAGGAGCAGCTTATCTGTTGAGTCGATTTATATTGGCATAAGGTCCTATCATACAAAATACACGAACAATTAAATGCGAGCAAGTTAGCGTAAATAAATTTATTGGCCTAAATCAAGGATCCGATTATTTAATCGGATATTAGACTTCGAAACAAACTCAATGCCACCATCTACGTGCAAATAGGAGCTTGCTTGAATTAAAAATATGTAATTGAAGTAGAAACTCATAAATTTTTTTTTATAATTTGAATCTCGAATTGATGATCGAAAAATATGATTAACTTCTCGATGTCATAAGAGTGTTGATGGTATATTTCGTGTGATGATTAGACCTTAGATATATAAAATGTGCATAACCTATGAGAAAACCTACGTGCAACCTATGTTGGAAATTATAGTATGTAAATGACTTTTATTAAAAATTCATAAATTTTATGGGATTTCTTATATTATAACATGAAAATATATGTTTCTAGTGCTCATCATTTTCTAAAAGTAAAATTAAAAAAAAAGAAAAACATTGATTTCCTAATCTAATCAATTCAAATCCTAAACTCTAATTTCCTAAACCTCTCCGTACGTTTTCTCTCTGTTCCCCACCCTCGTAAGAACCACGCAACCCTTTCCTTTTCCCCCACGTCAACAACACTCACTGTTGCCAACAACAATAACTTCCCTTAGGACTCCCTGATTCTGATTAACCGATGTTGGTGATTCAGGAAGTTTTGCAAGTGTTGGAGAACATCTAGCATCGTATACTTCCTCTGCAGCAAGAAGGAGCTCAAGAAGGACGTAACCCAGCAAGGAGAGAGAATCCAGTGCCCCATGTGGCTGAAGAACATGCCCTTGAACAAGAAATAGTAGCAGAAGGAGGAGACAAACAAGAAGATCAAAGCCACTTAGTTCACGGTCATGCTCAGGAACGGGGTAATGTAGTTTAGCCCCATTTTGTGATGATTCCAGCAGCGGAGGTCCCATATGGTGATCCTAGAAGTGAACACTAGAACTTGTTTAAGGAGTTTTGCAAGATGAAGCCTCCATGTGACGAAGTGGGGGATTGGGTGCATCAAGTTGAGAAAGCACTAAGGGTCCTCAGCATGCATGTCTTGTTCTGGACTGCTTTTGCTACACATCAACTAAGTAGCATAGCAGATCTCTGGTGGGAGGCTACAAGAATAACTGTTGACGAGCTTGTTGATTGGAAAGAGTTTTGAGACTCTTGCGTGATCGATAATAACTATTTACCTAAGAATACTACCAAATTTCACACTAATAGGGCTTCTAGAAAGCACGGAGGAAAATCGGGAAGAACCTTTTATTACTGAAAAATAACGACCTAAGGACCCGAGCATTAAAACTTTTTAAGTCTTTTTCATGAGGAGTTTTCGTACGAAATTTTGTGGGTATGCTATAACCTAACATACAGAAACTTACAATAAAATTTTTGGATTTTTCGACGTACGAAAATTAAACTAAAAATTTAGAAATTAAACTTAGGTATCTAAACTTAACATGAATAAGATAACGAGCACATAAATCAACGAAATGATAAGCAAATATGGTAACTATGTAATTGATTTTTTTCTTTGCAGAGCTAATAAAGAGTTACAAGTATAATTAAAATTAAAATACTATAATTAAATAAAATATGAAAGGAAAAGAGAGGAGGAGGTGAACGAAGTGGTGGAGCAGTTCCTGACGATGGAGATGGATGGAGGATGGAAGTGAAGGATGATGTTGAGGGCTACTAGACATCGCTTGCCCGAAGGAGAATCAGAGAACTAGGGAACTTGGTGGGAGTACAAAATTGTGGGAGAGAGGAATGAGAGGAGGGATGAAGAATGAAGCATGATCCTCTTACCTTTATTCTTGGGGCCTATTTATAGTCTTTGAGAGTTCGAACTTTGGTAAGGATAAAGGGATTTTCATCACCAACAAATTAGAAATACCATTAACCTTGAGACTCCTCAAAATCTAATCAAAATTGACATTTTTGGTCAATATTTTTGCACTTAGCTGATAGGGCCTTAAAATTGATTTTCCTTGCATTTTCTAGCAATATTGATATAAGGGTTCATAACTTGATTGTTGGTGGTCTAAATAACAAGTTCTCAAGGGATCCTTCGAGACAAGTTATTTAAAGCTAAGTTGTAGCTGTGTGTATTTTTGTTGCCAAGCCAAGATGATGGGCATTCTATGCTTGCAATTAACCTATGAAAGTATCAAAATTAATTGATGAATGTTAAGCTTAAGGTTGTTGGTGAATGGATGGCATTTCACTTAAAATCCGATGTCTGAATATTAATTTATCAGTTAGTCATATCAATAGTTTGTTTACTACTTCAAGATGTCACATCGATTTTACTACTTAGGATGTTTCAATGTATAAAATAGGTGTGTTTAAGCCAAGTTAATTTTTTTCTCTTGTAGTCCTCCATTTAACCATCCTAGCTACAAACTAGGCCTTATAGCTCATACGCTCAAGATGGGGTTCTAGAATTACTGAAGTGGGAGGCAAACCCCAATAGATGACACAAAAATATTCGAGGATGATGACCTAATGCCTTGGTGGCTACAAGATTGAAAGAGAGTATGGCCTTCCAATTCCTCCCTCCATAGAAAACATGCTACCCAATGTCCACCTTCCACACAAGGGAGCTACCATCTGACGTCTTTAGGCCTCCCTCATTCCTCTATGGATCTAATGCATATCATATTCTTTACTCTAAGAGCAAAGCCTTGATGAGAAAAGTTGCTTGGGCAACAAAAGGAGATGGAGGAGCAATGACATGAGCTCGAAGAGCATGAGCATGGATGGGTTGGCCAAATTTCCAAGAAGGTTGCAAAAGTCGCATGCAAGATCATTGATAATGTTGCACACAAGACCGTTGATAAAGTCGCAAGCATTGGACATTTCTAATGCATGAAAGTGGACCTTCTTCTATCTTGTATGTGATTTTGTTCTAATTAGAATGTTGCAAAAAGTGTTTCTCTTTCAAAAAAAAAAAAAAAAACAAACGAAACCAAGCTCCTAATTGAACGTTGATGTTAAAGTAGTAAAATATGCACCATGAGAATAATTAATGTTATTGACTTTATAATTGGTATATTTATAATTTGATGTTGCAAGATGATGATAACATCATCATAAGCCATAAATAATTTTAATTAGTCAAAATCAAATGACAAATGCTCCTACATAGTCGCTTGAGAGTCATAATTCCACTCAGATCCATTTTGAGAGAATATTAAAATAGGGTTAATTCTGCAGTTTTAACATCACATCATGAAATTAGAGTAACCATGAAGTTTTACAAGGGTTAATCTAAGGTCAAATGAGCATTAAAGTCTAATAAGTGGGTCCACACAGACAGAAACAGGGTTTCACACGTTTCGAGAATTAAATCAGCACCTAAAACCCTAATTTTAGACCCGCTTGAATTACAGAGCTTCTATTCAGGATAAAATTCACTTAAATCTCCTAAAATTCATATAAAAATATTTCTTGAGGTTTGGTACCCTTTGATTGACCATCTGAACCTATTTTGATCTTGAATAGAGTCACAAATGGATTTCTAGCCTAATTTGGATTTCTGTGCAAATTGCCCAGAAAAAATTATTTAAAGCTCAAATCCGACTTCACCATCAGATTTCTTGGTTCAAAATTAGGTTTCTACCGAAATTTGGACCCAATCAGAGTCCATCTTGACCTAGTTTGCATTTTAGTCCATTAAAACTCTATTCTTCACATCTAAGCCCCTAGCTTTTGAAATTTCTTGCATTTAGCCCCCCAAGTTTGTCTTCTTCTTCATGAAAAGCCTCTTGCCACCATTAGCAGTGTGAACCCAAAGCACTGACCTTCAATCTGGGATTTCTCCCTGATTTCTCGACCAATCCCTTCCAAAATTGGAAGGGATGATCTTGAGAGAATCCCCAATTATCTGAACCAAGTCTTGGACCTTAATTCACGTCTAAGAGCTCATACGAACTCTATTCGAGCGATAAATCGGTGTTTTAGAATTGCCTCATTGTAATATAGCCAAAAATAACGCTCAAACAGATAAAATTTATACTCGAAAAAGTCTGAGGTCGTTTGCTGGGAGCAAATAGGAATTCATTCTCAAAATTGCAATTTAAAATAATAGAAATATGAAATTCTAATAAAAAATTGATTCAGAGTAATGTAACAATAAGAGCAAGTATTAGACTGCAAAAAGAATGGAGTAAAATGGTGATTTGAATCACCAATTACTCCTTACAATAATGGCAAATAGAACTCAATATATATATATAAAATGATTTCTTCTTCAGCTTCTTTCTTTCTCTCCTCTTCTCTTCTTCTTCTTCTTTTCTTTCTTCTGCTTCTTCTCTTCTTCTTCTGTTTTTCTTCCTGTGTGGCTCTCCTTCTTCCTTCTTCTTTCTTTCTTTCGCCTCTCTGCCTTTCTTTCTCTTCTCTGCTTCTTTGCTCTTCATCTTCACATAGAGGGGGAAGGATCCTCAATTTTGGCTAAGTGTCAGCCAAACCCTCTCAGAGAAAAACCCCCATGTCCTCGCACACGATCCTCTCTTTCTCTCCTTCGGTCACGCTCTCTCAGAGCCTCTAACAGTATCGGGTTTCGGACCTAGAACACACCCGGGTCCAAACACCCGCAGCTGAGGAGTGAAGTCAGGTTAGGTGGGTCGGGTTTGCGCCAGGCCAGCGGGGGACGGGTCATGGGTGAGGCACAGGTGATGGGTGAATAGGGGACCTCACCCCCCAAGTGTCTGAGGCGATAAACCCCAGGCACTTTTTCCTCTTATGCGGCAGCAAACAATCTTCAGCTTCTGAGGTGGGACTAAAGTCCCACCTTCCCTTTGCGCAGCACAGTAGCACGATTTCCTTCTTTCGATTGCTGTAGCTTACAAGGTCAAAGCATCCAATTGACCTCGCGAGACGGTGCCTCAGATGATTCCGCACAGCTTGGGATGGGCACCTGGAGCTGAAGACGCAGAAACATCACCTGGAGGTCTTCGAAGAAGCTTCGTCAATGGCGCTGTGGCTCGAGACCTGAAAGAGATGAATACGGGCTAAACGCCCCAGTTAGTACGCTCAGGAGTTTCACCTTTATGAGGCAAATGCAACGGCGGTGTCCGTGAGGGGTGAACATGTGTGAAGTGGCCTGTCGGCATCGGAGAATGAAGTGCGTATGTGCAGTGTTCAATGTAGCTTTAAGGGATCAAATCACTCAATTTCTTGAGGGGTTTTGGTCTATGGAGCATGGCGGAGCTTATGGAGGTGATGGCGGCAAGTTTTGAGTAGTGGGGTGCTGTGTAGGCGTCGTTGGAGCTTCGCCGGAGGTGAAGAAGATGAAGTGTGGGAGGCGGCGGTTGGTGGTTGTGTGTGCTTGCGAGGGTGGAAAAACAAAATAGAAAGAGAGACAGAGTAAGAGAGGGACTTAGTGAGGTGGTTGAGAGGCGGAGGGCTCCGGTTTTGGTCGACCGGAGTCGGAGAAGGAGGAAGAAGTGGCGAGGCGGCGGTGGCGATGTAGATGGAGGAATGCCCTCCCTTTGGCTGGGGAGGGTCGCAACGAAGAGAGGAGTTTAGGCCGTCCAATTTGATGGGTGGATGGCCGGAGGAGGGGGATCTAGGGGGGTTGCAGGAGCAGGGGTTTTCGGTGGTCGGATATGGGTTTTTAGGCCATTAGATGCGCTAAGACTTGCTAAAAAATTGTGAAAGGCCGCAGAGATGCTTTTATAGGGCTTAAGAGGAGGTTCCAGGCTTGGAAACAAGCTTGAAAACCTTGAAGCTTACGTAAACGAATGATACCCATTCCTTCTAAAGGTTTGCATGAGCTTTTGGGAAAGAGTTGGGATCCTTGAATGGGCTCATTTGGAAGGGAATTTCCCAAGGAATCTGTGTTTCAAATCTGGGATTGATTGATTGAGAATCGAGAGAGGATTCCTTGCTCGAAACTCAATGGTGAAGGTTTAACCTTCCAAAAATGGCACGGGGACCTACTTGTGAAGAAGATAAAGAAGTTGGGGGGCTATTTGTAAGAGAATTCAAAAGTTAAGGGTGTAAACGAGAATTCAGCAGGAGTGCTACTCGACTGTGGGAAGAAAGGAGAAGGCTAATTTCAGACCTTGAGAGCTTGAAACCTAGGCCTGGAGTGGAGGACAAATACCTTTGGAGGGGATTTATAGTGCCCAACTAGCTATAACAGAATGTTGAGCCTTGAAGATGGATGGAGATGCGATTCCATTGACAAGAAGATATGGTTGTTAAAAATTCCTCTCAAAGTACAGATTTTTCTCTGGCTATGTAGGAGAGATGGATTGATTATAAGTGATCTACGCCACAGAAGGTTGGGAACCGATCACCATGTCTATTTTTTGTGTGAGATGAATACTGACAATGTAAATCACCTCCTCTCTTCTTGCCTTGTCACTGATGCTATTTGGAGAAAGACATGTCAGGAGCCATTACCAGAGGAGGATTCTATCTGGCATGGGTTTGTTGTGACAGGGAAGCCACATATTCACATGGCCGCCACTATTTGGTATGTATGGAAGGCAAGAAATGAGAGACTTTTTCAGGAGAGGACAGTGTGCTGTGAAAATATTGTAAGAGAGTGCTGGTCCCTCATACACTTTTGGGGATCTCTTTTGTAATTCCTCTTACATGTTTATATAATATACTGCTCCAGATTGCTATCATAAGATGATAGCTTTCCTTTCTGTTTCAAAAAAAAAAAGAGATAGAAAGAGTCTGACTGGACTAAAATGCAAACTTGGTCAAAGTGATCTCAGATTTGGCCCAAATTTTGATACAAACCTAATTTGGACCCAAGGAATACAATGGTGAAGTTAGATTTAGGTTTTGACCAAGTTTGACTGGGTAATTTATGTAAAAACCTAAATTAGGGCAAATGTCTGTCTAAGACTCTATTTTGGGTCAAGACGGGTTCTGATGGTTAAATTGAAGGTTCCAAACCCTAGAGAATATTTTTATATGAATTTTAGAGGGTTTAGGTAAATTTTATCCTGACCAGAACTTCAGTTAATAAAGTGAGTCTATTTTTAGGGTTTCAAAAGTCATTTAATTCTCAAAACATGTGCAAACCCTTTTCTGTCTGTTCTAACCCACTTGTTAGCTTTTTAGGACCATTTGACCCTTAATTATCCTTGAGAAAAACCTATGATTTTACTACATTCATGATATGATGGTAAAATTACAGTTTTAACCTTATTTTCTTGTCTTTCCCTCAGAATGACTTTGCAGTGAAATATGGCTCTCTAGCAGTTATGTAGGAGCATTTTATTGACCTAATTAGGTCAAAATGAACTATTTATGGCTCATGATGGTGTTCCCATCAAACTTGTCAAGATCAGGGATCTTCTTCTTTAAAATTCTGAGCTCCTCAAGCCTATTTCCTTGCCTAGAGCTTGCCCTGAGCTCTATAAAAGGTCCCCCTCTACAATTCCATGTTCCTTAGCTTGGTTTGGCCACATTTCTTCATCAATTCTCCTTCTCCGGCTACCTCTATCGCAGCTCCGGCAACATCTTCTTCCCTGACTTCCTCACCTGCTACCACATACTATAGGTAGTGGGGTCATTTTCCTCGCCTTCCTTCGCTCCTCGCTAGCCACAACAGGAATGCCCAAACCCCTCTCATCGTCGCCGCTCCATCACCGAAGTTTTTCCTTCCTAGACATTGGCCAATCACAGTCGGCGCCTCTCCTCATCCCCTTCGTCCTTTAGCTAACTCAACTTCTTCCTCTCCTTCTCTAGAATAGGTTCAACTCATTCCTCTCCTGTTTCGACTGCCGGCATGCCCTTAATGCCACCATCTTCCCCATGTTTGGCATACCTCTAGCATGATCTTCCATGCTCCACACCGCACCAAATCACTTACCAACACTCCCAAAACTTCCATCTTACCTCCATGACCAAAACCCCTTAAGAAATTGAGGGGAATACAAACCCAAAACCCCCACCGAACTCCGCCATCGCCGCACCTCTTCCTCAACTTCGCAGGTCACTTCACGCCCCCACATGCCACAAGGACACCGCCACCATCTTTGCCATCCTCCGGTGATCCTCCTGAGCTCTTTAATTGGGGCTTTTGAGCCCATATTCTTCCTTTTAGGACTTGCTGTTCGCTCGCCATCGCTGCCATCATCTCCAGTGTCGTTCGTCGTCCTCTGGCTATCGCAGAACTTGCCACCACACTCAATCACTGTGGCCTCATCTCCTGAAGCCATCCAAGTTCCCAATTGAAGAGAGGGGTACTAGTAGTAACTTAATCAAGGCGAAGAAATCCTAGCAGCTGCATGCGAAGGAAACACATACTTATAGTCCTACATCTTAGTTGAGGGACTCGCGAGTAGGAATAAGTTGAATTCTTGCCTGCTGCTTACCGCCCAAGAACATGAGGGGTCAGGTCCCTCCACACACATGCCCTCGAGCACGCCTCGCCTGCGATCACTCCTACAGGTCTGGCCACTATTTAGGATTTGATTACCCACCTTACCCAAATATATACTTCGTTATTTGAGAGAGGCAAAGGAGAGATTTGTGAGAGGAGGGGGGAGGATTTTGCTTCGTCTTGGAATTCCTTGGGCACGTGCTAAAGAAAGAGAGGATTTTACACTTAGCCTTTATGTTGCCTTTGTGTGCTGAAGGAAGAGGCTTATACTTAGCCTCTGAGAGAGTTAGCCCTATGCTATTCTTGAGAAAGGCTTGAAGAAGAAGAGAAGGCCTTAAGAGGTCATTGCCCTTGTGCCTTCTGTGGGGCTATGCTGTGAAGGTTAAGTCGTCTAGCTCTGATCGACGACATCTGATTAAGCCTTTGGTTCTGATATTGTTGGAACATTTAAGTACCTAAGTTATCTGATTGAGAGTACTGTTGGATTATTTAAATAAATTGAATACGTGAGATGCATGCTTAATTAGAGAGTTAAGTGGTGATTCAAATCACCATTATTTTGCTTCTCGATTTCTTTTTTATCCTATGATCTTTTGAGATACATTGAATATCAATCTGGCAAGTTGTATTCATTTCATATCTTTTATTACGCTTAATTTACTGGGTTCATTTATTCTGAATGAAGATTAATGTGTGAATTTCATATTTGCTCCTTACGAACGACCTCAGGCTCCAATTAAATTATGAGTTTATAAATTTAAGTGTTTGTTGTGCGATTTAGGAGTGTACTACGATGACCATATCCTTAAATCTCCTCAATTCACATGCAACACAAGGTTAAGGATGACAATATTGGAAAATAAACTCTCTATTATGCAAAATCTAAAATGTAGGGAAATGCATGAAAAAAACCATCACAGTACTTTGAACTAAATTGCATAGGTGCTAAATCTTGTTTACACAGGTGATAAATAACTTTACACAGGTGATAAATAACTTTACACCGGTGATAAATTATTCTGAATGATTTTGCATCGATGTAAAATTATTTTGCACAGGTGATAAATTATTCTGAGGTGATTTGACACCGATGCAATCTCAATTTGCACCAGTGCAAAATTATTTGGAAGGTGATTTGGTGGTTTTTTACTAGTGCAAAGTGGTTTTGTACCTGTGCAAAGTGATTTTGACCTATGGGCTTTGGATTTAGGATTTATGTTTTAGGGTTTAGGGTTTAGGCTCATAGAAAGTGTTTTCACCTATGGGAAGTGCTTCTTCACCTATGAAAAGTGATTTTTCACCTTAGGGTTTAGGGTTTAGTCTTCAGTGTTTAAGGTTTAAACCCTAAACACTTAAGACTAAACCTTAAACCCTAAGGTGAAAAATCACTTTCAAAGGTGAAGAAGCACTTGGAATCTAATTTTGCACTAGTGCAATCTTACTTTAACTCAACAGTAAAATGGTTTATCTTGGACAACATGTCTTATGACATTAAACACAAACTCAACCCAACGATTGATCATTTAACTTATTATTGAGTATCTTAACTCAGACTCCTATGAGTGCCTTTGTTTTACTATTAGCTAATCCATTAGAACAAAATCTGAAAATTACAGCAGATTAACAATGAAATCAACTTCCTCCAAGAAGCTAAGAGAACACCATATACAACTCATAATGATTTAACCACATCCCCTGCTACATTAGTTATGACATTAAACACAAACTCAAATTAATGATCGAGCATTTAAGTTATTATTCATTATAGCAACATTTCAATCTTAACCCAAACCCCTATGATTGCCTTAGTTTTACTATCAGGTAATCCATTACAACACAATCTGAAATTTACATGAGTTTAACAATGAAATTAACTTCCTCCAAGAAGCAAATATAACATCGTATACAACACACAACGATTTAACCACAGGAGGTAATAATTTCTTCACTCATTTACAATTAATTCTCATAACTATCACACAATGATTTTGTTCTTGTCGATCAAGGGCATTAAATATTAGGATTTCATAGAAATACTTCCTCCTGTTATAGTAGCAGAGACGATTCAATGCCATTAACCCATTCTACATAGAATAGTACATTTGCATATATGTAGTTCCCATGACATTAATGATGAGTTAAGTAAATAAATTTACATCAGATTAACTATGGAGGAGAACCCCCTTTAAGAAGCAAAGACATCACCATAGACAACTCATAACCATTTAATCACTTTCTTTAATCATTTAAAATGAATTCTCATAATCTCAACTATCACATGATCATGTTTGTTCTTGTCGATTAAGGACATTTAGTATGTGGATTTCATAGAAAGACTGCCTTATGCTAGAGTAGTAAAGACAAATGAATGCTCGTAACCCATTGTACAGGTTTCTACGTTTATACATATTGGAGTTCCCATGTCATTGATGATGATTTACAAACTCTCTCCCCTAATAGAATAACAAATACATATTTCTCCTTTCATGTGTATGCATTTGAATAGCCTAAAATGTCTATTTATGCATGTTTTAGTATCATAGAAGCATCATGTATTGTAAATATTGCATATCATGCATCATCATGTATTTAGGTTAAATTGTACAAATTGTATAGTAATTTATTCTTTTTGGTGGTTAGGGTCAGGATAATATTTAATTGGGGCCTCAGATTGAAGATTTAACCGTACAGATCTGATCAGGGCGATGATCGGAGTTCAACAACTCTAAGATCGTCCTAATCAGACTTATGTAGCAATAGATGCAGTTCGATAAAGATCAGAGGTCAAGAAGCCAGGTGGTGTAAATCCGTGCTACAGATGACAAATCTGACTGCACGGATGGGTTCAGATTGACAATCGTAGCCCAATAGCTCAAAAATTAATCCATTCTGACATTTGTGACACCATCTACAAGACACAGAAGATGGACGGCCAAGATGGCACCATGTGGTGCCATCTCAACCACCCACACTAGCTAAAGGCGCTTGCTCCCACGGCCATGTGGTCAGATTTGGGCCATTGGATCTTGATCCAATGGCCCAAATCTGACCACATGGCCGTGGGAGCAAGCGCCTTTAGCTAGTGTGGGTGGTTGGCCATGGGTGAACGCGCATTGGATGGAAACTTGATGAAGTGGCGGCCTTAGTGCGTTGGTTATGCACCCACGGGCGAGACATAGGCACAGGGTTGAGCTGTCGCGTGCTTCAAATTAGCGCAGGTGCAAGGGGTGACCAAATTGGGCCGTCAGATGATGATCAGGCGGTCGACGAGTGGCCAAGTGGCATGCCCAGATGCGCGAGCGGGTGTGCGCGCAATTAGACGCACATGCGAACTCTTGATAGCATGTGTAGGCATGTGATGAAGGTGTGGGCGAGATGAATCCTAAGTCGTCTGAGGATTTTTGAATGTGATGGTTGACGATTTTTGAATGTGATCATGTGTTTTGTGTGCAGAAGCTGAGGAGGCGAGTGGGTGAGCAACCTAAGCCCACGTTTAGGTCTTTAGTGATGTTTAAATTTGTCACTAAAGACCTATGCGTAATTGTTTTAAAGAGTGAAATGCTTCTTTGGCCCTCAACTCTCACATTTATAAAAGGGCACCCTTACTACTAAAATTTCTCATCCCTTCCTTCATCTCTCTCTTTCTCCAAAGCTTTAAAGAAGCTTGTCCCAAACCTGGGATGCTCCTCTAGAGTTAAAATCAAAATTTTGTCTCCTTATCCCTTTCGTGGAGCTTTCGTGGTCGTCTTCTCACCCCCGTTCTGGAGGTGGGTCCCATGACGACGATGTCCTGCCTCACCCCCGGTTCTTCTCGCTTCATTCTCCGTCTTCCGTCTCTACTCTACATCTTTTAGGCGTCTCTCGTTTCGACTAGTCCTCCAAGTAGTCATCGAAGAGGATAATTTCTCACCTCCCTTCTCTTTACCGCTTTCTAGTTGTAATATTTCTAGCTTTCTAGTTGTAAAAACACTAGCTCTGTTATAAAAAGTGTCTTGTTCTCTCTCTCTCTCTCTTAGTGTTAATATTGCAAGTAAAGTAGATTCATTGTGATTATCATGCCTTAAAATTAAAATTATAAAAAAATATAATTGCGAATTGCAAATCAGCATAACCTCTGTGTTCAACTTGGAATTCCTTTTGAATTTCATTAAATTTATTTGTTGATGGATTTTCTCACAAATTGCATTACAACGATGGATTTTCTGAACTCAAATCTTTTTGCGACAATTTTCCACCTCAACATCCTTTAAACATACCCTAGATATGAGAAAATAAGACAAGCCGAGCCCTTACACCATTAGTAGACATTCAAACCACATTAAAAGGCAAATGTTTCCCCCCCTCAAGCAAACACAACAACATATTCAACTCTCAATGACTTCACCACATCTTCATTTTACTTTCATCAGTCATTCATTAACTCCTCAAAATCATAAGTAACAAAACATACGAATAGACATAGCAAACATGTCAAAACATATACTCCACTGGAAATAAAATCCCACCCCTACAAAACATATCAGAAGTTCATTGAAATTACCTCAAAAACAGTTGTTTTGTAACCTTCTTTTGATATTTCCTCAGGTGTTGGAGAAGTTCATGACTCCCTGCACCTCGAGCACCTGAAATGACGTCATGAAATCTTAACAAAACAATCCAAACAACATACTTGCAGCTAAAGAGGGATCGGCTAACTTATTACCCTCCTCTTCCTCCTCTTCTATGCAGATTAGAAGGACCACCCAAGTGACAGCATCAAGGAAGTAAGGCATCCATTTATATAGACGCTGCCTTCTGACCTTGAACTTAATTTCTTCCCACAAATTATGGCTAATGTTGCCACAATGTGAGCACGCTGGGCTAGGAGCCCATTGCATGTCAACAATATGAAGTAGGGAAGACAACCGATAGGAAGGTATCAACTCATTACACTATGGCTGCTAACAACCGTAGATGGAAGATAAATAGGCAAGATTCTCATAAGATGGGCCATATCAAGTAGTAGTAGCCTATAGGAAGGGATTGAACATCACAACCACATTATTCACTCACGAATGAGGACCCTCTACCATCCCACAGTAGATAACTCGTTGTAAAGCATACACCACAATCGAAAAATTTAAAAAAAGCCTGACATCACCCATAAAGGCACCACACAAAAAGTTGAGATAGGGCAATGCTGAGAAGTCCTCCTAAACACTCCTACCAACATCTTCAACGTCAAGCACTAATGGCAGAAGCATAGCATCGGGACCAACACAAGAGCAACACAAAAGAACAACCCTTGGAACCCTAATCGACAAAGCAAATGTACTCCAACACTCAAAAAAACCAAAATCGCCCTCCATCGTCAAAAACCAACTTCAATCAAAACCTAAAAATTTGGGGCAAAGAAACCCTAATCAACGAAATCCAAAAAATCTATCCCCAAACCAAAGTAGATCACCCATTTCAACGAAACCCTGATCAACAAAATAAAGAACTGAGACATATCTTATAATGATGACGACGTCGACCACATCGACTGATTCCTTGACCATCACCACACGACAAACACAATCGACACCTCCAGGGAGGTTCTTAATCGCCATCGAGGGGTTAGACATTAGTCGCCTCTACCGCCAAGGGGTGAGACGAAACGAAGGGAAACGGCTTAACTTCTTCGTGAGTGGAGTAAGTTTGCTTGCTTATCTTTATTCCACGGCCTCCTAGAAATAAAGTTGCGCTAGGGCAGATGGGGAAAAATCGATGTAAGCGATGGGGGGTCAGCTACCGTGTTAACTCAGTTAGCACGGGAATCAAACACCACCTTAGGAAATAAACCTCAAGAAATGTCTTTTTTCTTACAAAGAAAATCACGATACTAGATCCAAATGATTTTGCTTGTAAGTAAATTAAGAAGAAAACACACATCCTAAAGCAATTGAAGAGAAACAATTGTCTCATACTCTACAAAAAGGCATCAAATACCTTCTAGAGATAGTTTTAGTATTAATCCATCACATGCATCTTCCTTATCCCATTAAGGCGTTTCATAAAGTATCAAAACTAATATTTTGTTGTTTCCTAGTAGTGCTATACTATGGTGCATGGGCAGTAGAGACGATTTTTAAGTAGTAATTCTACCTTTCAAAGAAAGAGTTATAACAATTTTCCTTTTTCTCAAGAAAATAAATATAAGAGGTATAGAATTTGATTCCATAACTTCGACATGCCAATAGCAAGTATGACAATTCTGATCTTCCTTATAATATTAATATACTTTTGCCAATTATGGCTATAAGACTTCAAATGCAATGGAAGGATTTTAGTTATTTTGCTAGTATGTCTTTAATATATGGGCACACTTTGATATATTGCTTAGGCTTAAAAAATCATAATAAGGTCTTTTGTGGCTTCCTCGCTTACTCACTAGGCAATCAACACAATAACCTTTAGGTATCTACGTGCATCAAATAAAAATGAGAAAATTCTTGACAGACACCAATTTGTACACAGCAAGCAACTTTGTAAGTGTCAAGTCACATGATATGTCCATCACTTCATATACTATGTCCCTTCCTACAATAACATGTCACACCATACAAAGTTGTGTATACTCTAACATCTATGCTTTATTAATCAGCAAAGAAAAGGAAGTCAAAATGTCACTACCTTTCAATTGTGTCTCACATGGACACATATGAGTAAAAAGGCAATCGCTTGTGATGCTCAATATTACCCATCAGTTCAATGCCATGGTAGCATTTATCATGCAGAGGACTATGCTTGAAGAGAACTCTCATTGGCATAAATTTTGAGGATATTACAACGTGCCTGTCTATACCACAAATAATACTTCAATTGAAAATTATAGAACCAAAACATTCAATAAAAATATGAAATGACCTATATTTCATCATATATAAACAGATGACGTTAACTTCTCTGTCGAGTGGGACTGAATTTCACAATATTTGGACAGTTGAAATTGATCCTTTGATGTGCATATGAGATAGGAGTGTTTGGATTTAACGGACCAATCCACTTACTTTATCACCAGTGCCATATAACCCGCAATGTCGATGTTACAAAACTCACACACATAACGTTAATATTATACGATGTCACAAAATCGGTGCTATATATATAATATCACAATGCTGGTATCGTAGCATATCGATGCTTTATAATTTCGTAGCATCAATGATATGAACACTTGAAGCTGATGGGCATGCCTTCCAGATGATGCATAAGTAAGTGCGTGTCTACGTGAGTTTTTACACTTTGCCAATAGCAAAAAGTGGTTGAAGAAAAAGAACAAAAAGAGATGGAAATTATGAGCGAGTCCATTATTCCATTTCAACTTCAGAAATTACTGCTCCGAGAAGAATCTAGCTTTTTTACTATCATCCTTGGAATCAAGTTACATCTAAGACAACCACTATTGGTTCTTTCTTTCTGAGAAGACATGTGGCTTGCCTATATCGATCATCGGTTCTTGCATTATCATGCCATCAGCATAAATAATTTTGGTATCCTCATAATGATCTAACACCCTTTATGGCTGTAGATTGGGCTGTTTTTATTGGACGAGAAGATTGTCGTTTAGCAAGATAATTAGTTTCTAGCCCCGTGCTTTTCACGGGTAAGTACAATGAAGAATATGGCATGTCCCCGTATAATTAAACAAAAGGTACCTAGACTGGCTTCATGAATTCCCATTTCCAACGTGCACGTACTTTTTTTTTGGAAAAAACAGTTAAAGATTTTTAATTATTCCATAAAAATGTATTAACATTTCCTTAATGTTAAAAAGAATGGACATTGAAAAATATAAAAGTTGACTTATAATAATGTAAATGTAGTTCTCATTTAATATATCTTCTTTTATATAAAAAAATATTTACATATAATGTGATCCACTACTGTTGAGATCAACAACAAATCATTTTTTTACAGGGGCAAACTATTCAAATCACCTTTGAAACCACTTTGCATCGGTACAAAATCACTTTTCACCTTCAAAATAATTTTGTACTGGTGCAAAGTAAGATTGTACTGCTGCAAAGTAAAATTACATCTGTGTAAAATTAAATTCCAAGTATTTCTTCACCTATGACAAGTGATTTTACACTTGAAAGGTGATTTTTCACCTTAGGGTTTAGGATTTAGTCTTTAGTGTTAAGGGTTTAACTTAAACCATAAATCCTAAACCCTAAATCCTAAATTCTAAGTCTTAAACCCATAGGTCAAAATCACTTTGCATGGATGCAAAATCACTTTGCATGGGTAAAATCACATTTGGAATAATTTTACACTGGTGCAAAATTAAATTGCACTAGTGTAAAGATACCTTAGAATAATTTATCATGCAAAATGATTTTGTACCAGTATAAAATCATCCATAATAATTTATCACCGGTGAAAAGTAATTTATTACCGGTGTAAAATTATTTATCACTTACACTTTTTAGGTTAAAGTATCACGGTGGATTTTTTTAATATGGTGAGGCCCACCATGTACAAACTTTACATTAAATATCAATTGCTAAGTATGTCCATGTTCACAACGTTATGTGAAATACAAGAATAAAATCCACAAATTCTCCCGCATTATTTTTTATGTTACTATTTACTTTTTCCTACTTTTTAACTTTTCAAAAAAAAATGTCGGTTAACATACTCAACACCTCAATAAATTCCATTTGACTAGCATGAAATTATAAAAAAAAATCAAGCTTTGAGTTGAGATTAGAAGTCGTCTCTCCTTCACTTGCAAGAAGTCCAAGAGCACCTCACTAAAAAGAAGCATAGGTGTCAAAACCGCAACCATCTTGCGAATGACTATTTTAAAATTATTTTATAAATCATAATGAGATAACTATTATTATATGGAAATTAAATACAAAGAAAGGAACCTTAATACTAACATGATGGTGAGAAGTGAATTGATAGATTATACCTTGTACCGTTAATCGACCTTGAGAAACGTAGCAAAACCTGCAGAGAAATGATTGAGATATGTTGAGGAGATCGGCATTAATGCAGCACGATCCTCTGTGTCGCTTCTTTACACGGCCTGCATCTTCACAGCTAAATCTATAAAGTAAGAATATTGGTTAAGGGTATTAAAAAAAAATTTAATCTTATTCATCCTCAGGGGAAACTTAATATGGGTTAACTTCTTTATAATAAAAGATAACCCTTATTTTTATTTACTTGAGAATAGGGATTAACCAATGTTTATATTTACTAAATGGAGGTTAAGAAAAAAGAGTTATCATGTGATTTGATGGAAGGTGTGAGCAAATGTGAAGAGATAAATAAGGAGATAACAAGTTAATCTCCCAATAAATATGAGTTAGCTCATCCTAGGATAAGGATGCCATGAGAGGTTAAGTTATCTCGTGAGGTAAACAGTGGTTATCCATTAAAAAGAGAGGATAATCCTCTTTGTAAATTAGTCCTAACGGCTAGTTTATGTTGCGGAATGTATTCTCTAGGATAAAAACTTGCAAACATGGTATCTTGAAATGACCCGCTACCTTTTTGGGTTGTTTAAGACGTCTGGATTAGCCGTCAGATGTTTGTTCAGATGTTTGGACAGAGTGTTGAACGTCTGAAAGTAGAAGAACCGTACCTTCCTTTTTTTTCGCTCATGCGCTGCATGTGCACTCAGCTCTCTCTCCTTACCCAAAACCCTAAACCTCTTCTATTTAAACCCCCACTTCTCCCATGCCATTCCATCCATCTCCACCTGCCACCACCTCCATCCTCCACCTTCCTCCCTTCTAGCACGGCGAGACGAGAGGACGAAGAGAGAGAGAGAGACGGGACGCTGAGGAGGAGGAGAGGGGAGCGTGGGAGGAGCTTGCGAGGGAGCCGCGGGAGCTCGGAGGAGCTCATGCGGGATGATTCGAGGGCGTGGGCGAGGAGGAGGAGCTTGCGAGCAGGAGCCTTGGCCTCTTGCAGCCGCTAGAGGCACTGCTGCAGCTCCTGTGGGCGAGCTCACGAAGGAGGCAGCTCGCGGGAGAGGTTTTGCGTACTGGATATTTTCCAGTATCAGATGTATGGAGCATCTCCCAGACATCTGGAATAGCAGAAGGACATCCAGAGTTGAGGCTGGACGTCTGAAATCACGCTCTGTGCTAAGGTACGTGCTTTTGTATGGTTACGGCCATGTAGGCCTCACCACAAAGATTGTCTGGCCTTTTCTGATGGTCTGCACGGACTTACGTAGGGAGCAGGGCATTGGAAAGGCATGGGGTGCACCCTTCGAGGTGCTTTCGAACGTCTGGACACGTTGCCAGACTTTTGACCATACCTCTAGACGACCGGAAGGAGGGTCTGACGTCTGGAACTCACCTCAGATGATCACAGAGGGGTCTGGACGTCCGAGATAGCTGCAGGAAACCCAGGGTATGTATTGACATCTTTTAAGATATCTAGGACTAGATCCAGACGTCTGATTTTGGACAGTGTGAGTGTTTTTGGCTCATTTAGGACCCAAACGGAATCGGATTTCCACAATGAAGTACCTTTATTTTCGCTTGAGTTTCTCTACTAGTTAGTGTCACATGTATACGGTTTTGGACTCGTTTGATGTGGTTGGTCAACTGTATAGGTCTCCAGCCAGTTGAGTACGCGGGAGCCACGGAGGCGATGGGATCTGCGATCCGAGCCCTCACTCCTCCCATGTTTTCCGATAGAGTGGTTTACATTAATATTATGATTTAAATAAATGAACTGCATGCTTAGAATAACTTAAATGAACCCTAGGATGAGAATGAACCCTAGGGCAGGAACAAATGAGTATGGTTGAGCTATACTATTTACTTGAGATACCTGTAAAACCTTAAATGCTAGCAAATGTACTAGTTACTTAATATGATGCCTTGTCAGTAGAAAATCATGAGCTGCCTGTTTTAAAGAATGGAAACGGAAGTGTAAATAGAGAGATCTGAAAGTTTAGAATATGAAACGAAGGGAATGCCAACATGAACTCTACTGGGAATTAGGAGGAAAACTCTTGTAGACGGGAAGTAAGCTGGCCCTTGTGTACGTGGTACCAAGGATAGCCACTGTCCCTTTTGTATAAAGGGGTACTCTAGTTGCCCGTTGGGCTGAGCCCTGGGGTCAGGCTTAGACACTCTACATTAACTTTGTTTGGCCCTCTTATATGTAGTACCGAGGTGAGCTACTTGGTGTAGGGAGGGAGCTAGCCACCCTAGGGGGCTTGGGATTAAGACTAGCCACCTACACCGACTCTTGTTAGGTCCACTGGGCAAATCGGGATAGTCAAACGACAGTACACGGACTGTGGAGGGACGAGACCCCTATTCTGTTTTGAGAGGCGAGACCCATGTTCTGAGTGGGCAAGGCCCTGTACTGTTTCGTGCTGTACCTTTAGGCATATCCGCTAGTGGAAACTACTGACCGTATGCCAGTGCGGGATAGTTATCCGTGCGCTTATCACGCGTGCTGTAGTCACTGCTACGTCGCGACCGTGACCTCAGGGTAGTTGACTGGGTGTAGGACTACCACGGGGGACTCTCCCAGTTAGGAGAGCATCACGTGTACCTCCTACATATGGAAAAGACTGCAATCAAGATCGTTCCCATGAGGAACAGGCCAGAAAAAGAAATGATCTAAGTGAATAAAGGAACAACAAATTAGGAGTACTTGGTTGAACTAAATGAAAATGGATAGTTATTTAATTGCATAAATTAATTACTAGTCTTAATTACATGTAAACGGCTAAATTACCACTCTACTCAATGTTTGTTGACTCCGTAAATTTTATAACCTTGTTTAGGTCAGCGAGTTGAGTAGCTAGCACCATCGGCTGCAGAGAGAGTTGGGCCTAGTGGAGCCTAGCCTTAGTGGCATTCTTACTGTTTTCCTTAGCTTCTATTGTAGTAGTGAGTATTTTATTTTATGTAATACTATTTCAGTTACTTTTCCGCTGTAGTTTTGTCTGTCGTAGTTGTGATGGCCTGTAACTTTGATAGACTATTTGCTCTATTTCTTTTACTGTCTCTTATTTTCTTTCTGCTTAGTTACATTGCATGTGTGGATGTGAATTATATTCCTACTTTTGGTTATTTCTCGTTGGACGACTAGGTCTTGGGATTAGTTGAGGCAGGTTGGTCTCAGGTCCTGTAGGGATTTCGGATCGGGTCATAACAAGATGGTATCAGAGCAAGGTCATCCTGAAAAATGAACCAAATGGTTTGAGAACTGGTCACCCACATGTATGTAACTAGGATAGCCATCACAACGTATTGCTTTGATCTTCTCTTCGGCTCTTATCTATTGATGTAATCTGTTATCATTGATAGTTCGTGCTCTTTTTCCTATGTCTCCTTGTAGGAGATGCCTCATCGGGGAGTTCCCGAGGTAGGTCGTGGACGTGGCCGTGGGCGGGGTCAAAGGGGCGGACATGCCAAACCTGAGGCACCAGCCAACCCACCTCTCCTTCCGGGCATTCAGGCCCAGGATCTCGCCCAGATGCTCTGAGATATCATACGGGTGGAGCTTTAGCAGCCTCCTCGGTCACCCCTTCCTGAGGACGTGGAGGGAGAGTTTTCCATGGGGTAGGGGAACTTCCACGGCGCCATACGAGTTGGAGGGGGAGGGGGTGATTGATAGTTAAAAATGATTGTTGATTATGTCGTTGTAGTACAGGGTGTATAATATAACATTAAGGATGTCGTATAGTGGTGAGTATGGGTGAGTTCCAGTCATTACAACCATTATTATCATTTGCTTATTTATCTAATTTTTACTGGTTTTGTTCCAGGTCGTTCATTGGGAGGCAATTTATTGAATTTAATTCGGTCACTCTTTGATTATCTCAAAATTGTCTTCTTATTCAAAAAAAAAACTTTACATTTTATTAAAGAATGAATGAATGTGTGTTTTATTTACCTAATTACTAAGAAATGCTTGCAAAAATACTAACTATGAACAAGCATCAAACAATCTATTATTATACTCTAAACTATGTATTTACAAGTTATCCTATTAGTACTATCATTATAGTATATAATACATTAGAATGCAATGGTGTAGAAATTTAACTTATTAGTCTGTTATGTACAGTAACATATACAGCAGTTTCAGTGACAGATATAAGCGTCGCTAAATCTCAGAAAACACTATACAACCTAAAGAGGCAAAACTGAGATCTTTAGCGACGTTTATAGTGTCACTTTATTCTGTTAGTAATTATATAGATTTACTTATACGTATGTATACTACTTATTCTTTTTCTTTGTTTCTCTTTCTTTCTTCATTAAGTCTCTGTTCTTTGTATTCTTAACTCCTGTTCTTCTTGTGTTCATATCTCTGTTTTCTTCTAAGTATTCATCTTCTTCTTTCTCTTTTTATTACTCTTGTTCTTTTCTCTGTTGTTCTTCTCTTTGTTAACTCTTCTGTCTTAGCATATTTCAGAGGCTGCGGTGGGGAGGGGATTAGGCTAATATCATTAGTTTAAAACGTGTTTAGTTTGCGGGCACGCTTTTCGAGGGATACACAGCACCCTAAGGGTGGGACCAGACCTCTACTAAGCGCGCCCTAATCTCAGATTAGGTGGCTTAATTATGTCTTTAATCTCAGCGCCAGGCCTCAGCCCAACGCCATATGCTCGCACACGCTCGGGCCCCCGGCCACACACACACGTCACATATTTATCGCAAATCAGACAGAGTACTCAGACCAGAGCTCTACGGGTAATCGGGTCAGATGTTCAAAGGCAGTGTTTCGGGCGCCCGGCGCCCGTGACGACTAGCGTATAAGAAACACAAATTACATTTATGTGGCTGCGCTTGACTTGCAGCACACGATGTGGTGCTATTCCAGCGCCACATCGTGCGCTGGAAATCAGGCGCAGCTGCGTCTGTTCGGGCTTTTGGCCCTTGATTTGGGGGCCATAAATTATAAAATAAAATAAAATAAAATATGGTTAATAAAGTATTTACATAATACTACATAATTGATTAATTAATTTTGAATTTTAAATATGTTTACTATACAAATAAATTCGCTAAACTAGGCTGATTGTACAGGTTGATTTAGGTGATTAAATAGTTAATTACTTATAAAATAGTTAGTAAATGGTCTAATTGACCTTATACAGATTCAATTTACATACTTAAGTATTTTATACATATTTTTATTGTATATTTACGAATTTATTTCTATTTTATTTAAGTTAAACTAGCTGTTCTGGGTGTTTTAACAGTGTCAGTGGCTTAAGCCACTGTCAAATGGGCTAACTGCTGCTGCAGTTAGTCCATTTGAAGAGGGGGAAAGTATTCACAGATGAGAGGGGAATTTAGAGAAGAGGAGAATTTAGAGAAGAGGGGAATGTAGCTGCAGTTTGCAGCATTTTACTGTATAACTGGGAATAGGAGAAAATTCAGAACAAACTAAAAATTAAAGAGTTGAAATCCAAATCTGATAAGGGTATAAATCTCACGAAAATCACATAAGAATTCAGTTCAAATACCCACAAGGAAAAGCCCTTATCAAAAGCATCATTTCAGATCAAAACACAAATGGCATTGAGTTAGTCTTCCTAATGCCATAGACAGCATGAAGGAAGACTTAACTCAATCAATTAAAACCAAAAACATACAATCCCAGTTTCTTGCAACCTTAAGGAGTATGGAAAACTCCTTAGGTTAGAGAATCACCATACAAAAATAATTATCAAACAGGTGGTGTATGGCAGTTCTGAAATGACAAATCAGAAAAAAAAAAAAAAGAATGCATTAAAGGAATTTATAAAAGCTAGCGAATGCATTCAGATCAAGGCAGAAGCAAATTCATGAAAGGCTCTTCTGATTTGTTCTCTGTCACCAGAGAACTTCTCAGAATCCTTGCCCTCAAGGAAAACCAAAATCCCTTCAATTTGTCAGATCTGTCAAGACATTTCAGAAAGCAAAATCTCTTCAAAACCCATGTTAAAGTGAATCTGACAAACTGAGGCAATCAATCTAAAATAAAAGGGGCTTTTGTGAACACAAATGGGGTGAGTGAGAAGCCCCAAATGGTGCTTGTGACGCCAATTTCAGATCTGAGGCAGTACACCATCAGATCTGGAATTGGGCCCGGATGTGTGGGTGACAGATGAAAGATTCGTCGTTAAAAGGAACATAAATCAGAATTGGATGGTGGAAAAACAAAACATGAAGAGGGAGATAAATTGATTAATGAGTAGATGATTCTTCCCCTCTGATCTGGACTGATCAGAGGAGGTGAGGGAGGGGATCTAATACTAATTCTACTCCTAAGACTAATCTAACTACAGCTAACATTAAACACTAACAATTAAAACTAAATCTATTCTAAACTACTGCAAACTAAATCTAACACTACTTGTGCAGAATTAAAAACTAAACTAAAAGGAAGAATGGGACCTATGGGTCCTTAGCCGGCGGCTAAGGAGGAAGAAAGGAGGAGGGTGACTCCAGCGGAGGGAAGAGTCTGCTAGTGAGACTCCAGGGTCGTCCTCAGGTGCTACGAGGTCCTTAGCGACGAGGAGGGTCGAGAGCAGGCGATGATTCCACAGCCGGTGGCTGTGAAATCAGGGTCTAGATGAGGAGGAGAGACTGGAGTGGAAGAATTGATCGCTAAGAGATGTAGGAGGGAGCGATCCTTCGCGCGCGACACCACTGAGGTGCTTAAATAGCAGCTCAGTGACTGAGATCACCGCAAGGGTGAGGTTAATCAGAATCAGGCCGGCGGTGAGGATGAGATGGGTAGAGCGCGCGGCGAGTCAAGAGAGAAATCTGACCGTCAGATGAGATCTGGGAAGAGAGGTGAACGCACGCACCGAATCGCGCGAAGGTTCCATTTGAATCCAGCCGCAGATCGAGATCAAAAGTGCGATGGACGGTCGAGAATGGCTGTGTTCTTCGCGCGCTACAGTGCGCGTGAAGAACACAGGCTTCTCTCTGAAATGAGGAAAAATTTGCAGACGGACCCTTAGAAGAAGGGGTAGAACATTTGCATGCAGGCCCATAAGCGAGAAGAATAGCAGCTGGAAGGGCCCTGCAGTCTTATAAAAGGGTCCCTGGGCTTGCAAATAGGTCCAAAAAGGAGTTTTGAAGGGTAGAAATGTAATGCATGAAGGACCTAATTGTAATCTATTTATTTCTAAGCCTAAATGATGTCCAATTGCTTTCAAATTTTTACATGTGCTTAATTGAACATTTACGACATTGATTTTACCTCTGATCTATCTTTTCAAACTTGTTTATATGTTCAATTGATGCATGGATCATCATTTGTTCTTTAATTTTCAGAATATCTTATTTTTGTGACCTAATTAGGAGATTTTAACACACATTAAAAGTTTTAGGTCTTTTCTTTAATTCCCACACTTAACCCTTTTTATGTGTTAATTTGATATTGTTTTGCTTAGTGTCTAGCTTAATTTCAGCCTTTTAGCCATGATGAGTAGCCACTCATCATACCCCCATGCTTACGTTTTGCTAGTCCCTTAGCAAACAATCTATTGAAGTGTAAGGAAATTTAAGTATCAACAAGGTAAGTGTGTAGAGATATCTTTTTCTTCTTTCAAAAATTTCTAAGTGTTTATGATGATGATCTTTAAGCTGAAACATTTTCCAATACCATCTGTGTTTTTGGACATTGTGAGAACCTAGTTACTGAGGATAACCTACCAGAACTCGAGGCTTAAATGACATAGACCATCTCTCAACCAACAAGGACTCTTGATATTTAAACCTTAAGTCGAATTCCAGGACTCAGGAGGTTTTACAGAGACTCAGAATACTACGAAGTTATGGCTGTGCTTTGTGATAAGTCAGGACTAACCAGGTGAATTCTAAGGCTCATTCCCGGGGTTTCACTTCTTTTTAAGTCCAGGTTGGTCCTAACTTCAGCTCATGTTTTCGGATGACTCTCAAAAATTGATGGTATTCAAACCCAACCCTTATTGTATTTGTGGCTCAGAGAAGATTTTTTTTTTTTTTTTTTTTTTGGTGGAAAAAATAGGGTATTTATTTTGAACCCTGAAAACATTTTTGGTGGAAGAGTTGTTTTTCAGACTTTTTGGAGAACATACTTAACTTTTTTTTTTTTTTTTTTGAACAGTATGTCTCCAAAACTTATTTGGTAGAGCGCACTGTATTTGGTGGGTGAATTTTTTGTGGAAAGAGCTTCTCCTAGACACAAGACTAAAGATTAGGACAAAGAGTCTACCTGCACGCATAGGTAAGGACTCCACCTTCCCTAATGAACACAAGGGTTGAGGTTTAGGTTCAAGTGGTCTTTCCTGACATTGTGTAGTGTAAGCCAAGGTTACTTAGACTCCTAAGTCAAAGCAAACCAACGAATCCTGTACTGGTGACTCAGGTACAAGAATTGTCCTAAAGTTAGGAGAGACTGTGGTCTATCTTGTCAAGGCTCGAAGTGTATTAAGCCTAAGCTTGTATCAAGCTCCTATGGCCCGGCAGGTCAAACCAGTAACGGTTGAATGTCCATAGACACTTATTCTATTTTTTTGTTTTCAGCTATAAGATCACTTATCTTTTCTTTTTTCTTTTTCTCCCTCCTCTCTTGAAATGAATATCCTCCTTTGACAAATAAAGTACATGTCCCTTATTGTATTTTTGGAATTTTTCTGATTTGTTATTTTTTTGTATTTTTAGCTTTGTAAAATTTTTTTTCAAAAAATTTTTTTCAAAATTTTTCAATTTTTTTTGAAGTATATAATTTTTTGATAATACTATATGTACTATAGTTGTGTCTACAATTGCATTTTGGTTTAAATGGTTTACCATTTACACCCCCCCATGCTTAAATGTTTCAATGTCCTCATTGAATGAAAGGGTGGATGCAAATGCATGCTCTGCTTTTCACTATCCTAGACTGGGCGATGGAAGAAAGTCGGAATGAGGAGATACAATCTCTGTGCGGACGATTTTAAGTCTGATCTAAGATCAGAGTGAACAGTCGGGCTAGGAAGTGAAATGCATGACATGTGTGCAATGAATGTATGCTCAGAATGCAAGGGTAGACACTATATGCAAATAAAGGCAAGAGTAAGAAAGGTGTAAAACAGCTATATACAAGGGTAGGTGTTTGCTAAGTTTAACGCCTTCAGCTAGGCGAAAACTTAGTTTGGTATCTCAAAATGTAGGAGCGAAATGGTGGAATTGACAAGTCTGAGATCATGCGGCTCAATGAAAGGTTTCAGTCTTTGTCCATTAACAATAAAGGGTTCAGATTTGTCAAGTTCAGTGATCTCAACGGCTCCATTATCAAATAATCTCAAGATTTTGAAAGGTCCAATCCATTTTGATCTTAACTTCCCAGGAAAGAGTTTCAGTCTAGAGTCGAAGAGAAGGACTTTTTTTACCAGGGTGAAAAGATTTCCTAAGAATGTGACGGTCATGGAAGGCCTTAAGTTTGTCCTTATACATCCTTGAGCTTTCATAAGATTCATTCCTTAATTCATCGAGCTCAGACATTTGTAATTTCCTAAGATCACCGGCCTTCTCTAAGTCTAAGTTGCACTTTCTGATGGCCCAATAGGCTTTGTGCTCTAATTCGACAGGAAGATGACAGTGTTTCCCGTACACAAGTCTAAAAGGAGACATGCCTAAAGGGGTTTTGTGGGCTGTCCTATATGCCCACAACGCATCAGAAAGGCGGGAAGACCAATCCTTTCTATCAGGTCGGATGGTAGTCTGTAAAATCTTTTTGATCTCCCGATTAGATAATTCAGCAAGTCCATTGGTTTGAGGGTGATAAGATGTAGCAATCCTATGTGACACCCCATACTTTTGCAGTAGGGACTGAAAATGTGTGTTTCTAAAATGAGACCCTCCATCACTAATGATGGCTTTAGGTACCCCGAATCTAGAGAAGATGAAATCTTGAACAAATTGTGTCACAACTCTATGATCATTAGTCCTTGAGGGGATGGCTTCAATCCATTTTGAAACATACTCAACTGCCAACAATATGTACTCGAAGCCATAAGATTTAGGAAAAGGTCCCATGAAGTCAATGCCCCAAATGTCAAAGATTTCGCACACCATGATCGGATTCAAGGGCATCATGTCTCGGCGGCCAATACTACCAAGAGACTGACAGCGTGAGCATGCCCTGCTATATTCGTGTGCATCCTTGAAGATTGTGGGCCAAAAGAAACCACTCTGCAAAATCTTTGCAGCGGTCTTTTTGCCAGAGAAGTGACCGCCGCACGCCTGGTCGTGGCAGAATGATAAGATGCTTCTAATCTCCTTATCAGGGACGCACTTCCTAAAGATCTGGTCTTTACAATGCTTGAAAAGCCAAGGTTCTTCCCAGTAATAGTGCTTGGCCTCGGATCTAAGTCTGTCTTTTTGATGTCGGACCCAATTAGTGGGGATGAGTCCAGAAGCCAGGTAGTTGACAATGTCAGCATACCAGGGAAGATCAGAATGAATGACCAGCAATTGCTCGTCAGGGAAGTGGTCAGAGATGGGTAAAGAAGGAGAAATCGCTTCAGAAGGAAGGCGGGATAAGTGGTCAGCTACCACATTCTGCTTTCCAGCCTTATCACGAATCTCTAAATCAAATTCCTGTAAAAGTAGGATCCATCTAATCAGACGAGATTTCGCGTCCTTCTTGGCGAGAAGATATCGAATTGCCGTGTGGTCAGTGTAGACTATAATGTGGGAACCTAAAAGATAAGGTCTGAATTTTTCCAGTGCATATACTACAGCTAGCAATTCCTTTTCCGTGACGGTGTAATTCCTCTGAGCTTCATCTAAGGTCTTGCTAGCGTAATAGATGACTGTGGGTTTCCCGTCCAATTTTTGACCAAGGACAGCTCCTACTGCATAATTAGAGGCATCACACATGATCTCAAAAGGGTGAGACCAATTCGGGGGTTGCAGTATGGGTGCCTTGGTAATCA
This sequence comes from Thalassia testudinum, assembly GCA_037157565.1. Classification (NCBI taxonomy): domain Eukaryota; kingdom Viridiplantae; phylum Streptophyta; class Magnoliopsida; order Alismatales; family Hydrocharitaceae; genus Thalassia; species Thalassia testudinum. Next base: position 84,161,753 of record JAZHRO010000031.1, read on the forward strand.
GATCACGAAGTGTCGTATAGGCACGAACACAATCGTCAGAGATCTGGAAGTCTACGTCTTTAGAGAGGAGAGTAGTGAGAGGTCGGGCTATTTTCGAGAAATCCGCTATAAAGCGGCGATAAAAACCAACATGCCCGAGGAAAGATCGAATTTGCTTAACCGACGAAGGTAGTGGTAAATCAGAAATCAACTTTACCTTCGCGCGGTCAACCTCAATTCCTCTCTCAGAAATAAGGTGACCTAATACAAGTCCTTCAGTTACCATGAAATGAGATTTCTCCCAGGAAAGTACCAGATTCACATTAATGCATCTTTGCAGGACCTTGGTCAGGTGGTCTAGACATGCATCAAATGTGCTCCCGAAGACCGAGAAGTCATCCATGAAGACTTCTAAACAATCGCCTACTAAGTCAGAAAAGATTGCAAACATACACCGCTGGAATGTAGCAGGTGCGTTGCACAATCCAAAAGGCATCCTACGGAATGCAAAGGTTCCGTAGGTGCAGGTGAATGTTGTTTTCTCCTGATCATCGGGGTGAATTGCCACCTGATTATATCCTGAATAGCCATCCAAAAAGCAGAAAAATCTATTCCCTGCCACTCTTTCCAGTATTTGATCAATGAAGGGCAAAGGGAAATGATCTTTCTTCGTGGCTTGGTTGAGTTTTCGGTAATCTATACATACTCGCCACGAACTAGCAATGCGTGTAGGGATGACTTCTCCAGAATCAGTGGTGATGATGGTAAGTCCGGCCTTTTTTGGCACAACCTGAACAGGACTTACCCATCTACTATCAGAAATTGGGTAGATAATTCCATTGTCCAGCCATTTAATCATTTCACTTTTTATCACCTCTTGTAATGTAGGGTTTAATCTACGCTGGGGCTGTCTAGTAGGTCTAGATCCTTCTTCAGTGAAAATCCTATGTGTGCAATAAGAAGGACTGATGCCAGTAAGGTCAGAAAGGCTCCATCCTATAGCCTGCCTATGTGCTCTTAGGACAGATAAGAGTCGTGACTCTTGATCAGAAGAAAGGGAAGAGTTAACAATCACCGGATAGGTCTGATCAGGTCCTAAGAAAACATATTTGAGAGAGTCAGGAAGAGGTTTGAGTTCAACAGGCACAGGATCAGAAGGAGCAGGTGTGAAAGTTTCAGGAGATCCTAGAGATACTAATGGAATGGGAGGAAGGTCCTCAGTCTCTAAATTTGGTATCTCAGTGGAAGTCAAGTCAGAGTCCAAAGAGTGTTGAGGTTCTAAATTTAATGAATTGATCAAGGTGTCCTCAACCAATTGATCCAATGAATCCAGGGAGAAGATTTCTTCAATTAAACTACAGGTCGGTCCTCTTTGGGCCTGAAAAATATCAATTTTTATTTTCTGATCTCCAAACTTTAATTCTATAAGGCCCTCCTCACAATTGATGTTTGCCTTGGCCGTAGCCAAGAAAGGTCTTCCTAAAATGATAGGTGTATTCTGGATATCTTCAGGTACTTCCATGTCAAGGACTATAAAGTCTACAGGGAAGTAAAAATCCTTGACCCGCACTATGACATCTTCCAACACTCCCTGAGGTGTCTTAACTGATCTGTCAGCTAATTGCAGGGACACCTTGGTTGGCTTCAAATTGCCAACCTCAAAATGTGTCAGTAGAGAGGTTGGGATAAGATTGATGGAAGCACCTAGGTCAAGTAGTGCTCTATTGAATGTGGTGTTACCAATCATGCAGGATAAGAGAGGGGTGCCTGGGTCTTTCATCTTAGTTGGGAGGGTACTAGAGATGATGGAATTAGCTTGTTCCGAGAGAATGATTGGACTACTCCCTTTTTGAATTCTTGCTTTACGCTTAGGTGTACATAGGTCTTTTAAAAACTTAGCGTAAAGAGGGATGTGGCGGATTGCATCCAACAAGGGGATGTTTATGTGGACTTGCTCAAAGAGCTTAAGCAAATCCTCCTCAGGTGCCACACAAGTCTTTTTCTTTCCTTTCTCCTTCTTCTTTAAAGCTTCAGGAAAAGGTACTGGAGTTGTGAGAGGTTCAGTTATAGGTAGAGGAGAAGTAGGAAGTGGAGGAGCAGAACTAGAAGTGGGAGGTGTTGGAAGAGGTGGATCTAGTGTGCATTTACCACTCCTAGTGACTATGGCATTTAGTTCAGCTCTAGAGGTAGATGGTAAATCATTGTTAGGTAGCAGAGGTGGTTGCGTTTGTGCAAGAGAAGAATTTGAGTCAGTGAAGAATTCAGTGTTGTGCACTGCTTGTGAAATGTCATGTGTTTGGTCTTGCAGTGCTGGTCTAGGTTGGACATACCTTTGAGCAGGTATGTTCCTAGGGTTGGGTTGTGCTTGGGATGGGAGTGAATGTGGTTGACGGGACTCCGTCAAGTGTGATAGCTGGGCTCTCATCTCAGCTAAGGCCGCGTCCTGTCTCTGCTGCATAGCAATATTCTGTTGTTGCATATCAGCAAGAGCTTTCATGATAGACCCCAACTGGTCATCTCGTGTAGGCCCAGATTGAGAGTATTGGGTGGGCCTGGGTTGGGGTTGCTGGTAGGTACGCGGTGGATATCCGTGTGATTGTGGAGGTGGTGCTCGGATCGGGTTGTGTAATGGTGGTGCAGAAGGTTGTTGAAAAGGAGGTCTTTGTGAATTTCCCGACCACGAGAAATTTGGATGATTACGCCATCCAGGGTTATAGGTTTGTGTGAAAGGATCATTGTGAATGGCATGAAGCTCCTCCGAAGCTCCAGAAGGTGCAGGGAAGTCAGTGAAGGGAGGAACAAAGGTTCCTCCAACCGGTGAAGGATATGGAAATGGAAAATCCGGTAATGCAGTTTGTGTCACAGAAAGGTTATTCACAGTTTCCCTCCCTGTGGGAAACTGAGAAGAAGTGTTTTGTGCTGGTGATTGAGAAGAAGAAGATGGGTGTTTTGAGAGAAATTTCCATACTTCATCTACTTTCTTCTCGATTAAGCCCACTTTATCCAGTTGACTAGCCACTATCTCTAAGTCTTTGCTACTGGATTGGGCTTCATGTACCCCCGTGTGTGAGTGGGAATGTGAGGACTTTCTATTAAACACGCTCATTGAAGCATTGTTAATAGAGTTTTCGGCCATGCCTTCAAAGAGCTCAAAGGCTGAGTCCTCATCCCGACACAGGAAATTGCCTCCACAAGCGGCATCTACAAAATTCCGTGTGTCATCATGGAGCCCATGGTAGAAGATCTGGACCTGTTGCCAGCGTGGGACACCATGGTGGGGACATTTTCTCAAAAGCTCATGGAATCTCTCCCAAGCCTCGTGCATAGGTTCTCCTAAATTCTGGGTGAAGGTGGTGATGGCACGCCTTAAGGCATTAGTGCGGCCTACAGGAAAGTACTTCTTTAAGAACTCATGTTCTAAAGAAGCCCAGGAATCTATAGGTGTAGTCCGTGCAAGTGTTCTAAACCAAAAGGCTGCCTTATCTTTTAATGAAAAGGAGAACATTTTCATCAAAAGCGTGTGCTGATCATGTCCTTGCGGACCCAAAGTTTGGGCAAGATTCTTCAGCTCCTCTAAATGCTGAAAAGGGTCCTCAGAAGCAAGTCCATGGAAGTGAGGAATGAGTGCTATAATGTTCGGCTTCAGTTCAGCAGCACGACCCCCATTGGGATAACGTACCACAGGCATTGGTTGGGCAACTGCGGGATTATAATAATCTCGTAGTTGAGGTCTACGGGGTTGGGGTGGTGCCTGACGATTTCTAGGTTGAAGTGGTTGTGGTTGGGGGTTAGCTAATAGATTTACAGCTTGAGCAAGCTGTTGCACCTGTTGGGTTAAGGTATTCATTTGTAGTTGTGTATCGAAAAGGTGCTGAAGATGAGGCATAGGTCCTCTCTCCGGGGGTGGATTAGGATGATTAGGATAAGGTGGAGGTTGGAACCTAGGGATAGGTGGTTGCTGTGGTAGAGGATGTGCAACTGAGTCTGGAGGAAGTTCTTCAAAATCCTCAAAGTGTGAAGAATCAAGATCATCCTCTTGGCGAGGGGGATTGTGGAAAGTATTTTGAGACTCAGGAGGTAAGGGATTAGAAGTGGAAGGCAAAGAAGATGATGCAGTAGCTTGGGTAGCAGTACCCAAGGGGAGTACAAGTTCTGGGTTTTGGGATCTCCTACCTTCCATTGAGTTGATTTTTTGAAATCCCGTTTACTCTAATTCGATCCAACTCAATGGGAAAAAATTTTTAACGTTCACAATAAAACAGAAGAATCCCAATAAAATCTCAATTCAAGAAGACCAATCAATCGAAATGAATCGGAGAAAATTTTTCCTAGAGGCTGCTACGCAAAGTATGTTATACGCAAACAATTGTTTCAAGCAATTGTACGTATCCTAAGATAAACCTAGCGAAGTGCAGACCTCTAAAATCCACTGGGAATCTGGATAAGACTGAGCGTGCGAATCCAGATCCTGTGGTTGCAGAAAGATGAGGTAGAAACCCGTGTATTGTGGCCTTAAGTGATCGTGCTGTGTGCACGATAACATTCAACACAAGGCGATTAAAATCTCAAACATGGTTTCACCCAATTTTGCTATCTCCTTTTTGATTTAATTGAAGTGATTAAAATGTGTTTTCTATGCTGCTCGTTTCACTTTTTACTAAATTCAGAACAAGTAGTGGTCTTCTTTAATTTTAAGTCAAATGCAAATATGGCAGGAGTTAGAGTTAGGTAAGAAATGCGTACCTGACTCCAGCAATCTTCTAATGCAGATTTGACTTGAATTAAAATCTAGCAGGAATGAAATGCAATCCTAAAAATGGATGCCTGAGGTTATGCTGCTGCTAGATAAGTATGAGGTCTTTTTGATTTTTTTTCTGAAAAATTTTATATGCAATTCAAAAGTAAGGAAAGAAATTAAGAAGATAAAGAAATAAAGTCCAGATAGTCCAGAATTATTACAAAAATTGTGTGAGAACAAGCTCTCACAACTTATGACTAACAATTGCTCCTAATCAATAAACCTAAAACTATCTATACTAAAACTAATACTAAAATCCTACAGCGACTTCGAGGCAAAACTCCACCAGGAAGACGGATCTGGAGCGCAGCGACTCCACCAGGAAGACGACACTCCTCCTCAAGTGCTGTGGAAAAAACAAATGATTAGTAAAAGAATAAAGGAATGTATACACAATTAATTCAATGGAAAATAAAAGCAATTATAATGAATGAATGAAGAATTTCTATATACAAAAGAATGAAAAGAAAATTTTGGTGCAAAGAGCGTTGCCTCCCCGGCAGCGGCGCCAAAATTATGATGGCTCCCCGGCAACGGCGCCAAAATAATGGTAATTAAAAAATGGTTGTTGTTGTAAATGTTTGTTCGTAATACAGGGTGTACAATATAACATTAAGGATGTCGTATAGTGGTGAGTATGGGTGAGTTCCAGTCATTACAACCATTATTATCATTTGCTTATTTATCTAATTTTTACTGGTTTTGTTCCAGGTCGTTCACTGGGAGGCAATTTATTGAATTTAATTCGGTCACTCTTTGATTATCTCAAAATTGTCTTCTTATTCAAAAAAAAACTTTACATTTTATTAAAGAATGAATGAATGTGTGTTTTATTTACCTAATTACTAAGAAATGCTTGCAAAAATACTAACTATGAACAAGCATCAAACAATCTATTATTATACTCTAAACTATGTATTTACAAGTTATCCTATTAGTACTATCATTATAGTATATAATACATTAGAATGCAATGGTGTAGAAATTTAACTTATTAGTCTGTTATGTACAGTAACATATACAGCAGTTTCAGTGACAGATATAAGCGTCGCTAAATCTCAGAAAACACTATACAACCTAAAGAGGCAAAACTGAGATCTTTAGCGACGTTTATAGTGTCACTTTATTCTGTTAGTAATTATATAGATTTACTTATACGTATGTATACTACTTATTCTTTTTCTTTGTTTCTCTTTCTTTCTTCATTAAGTCTCTGTTCTTTGTATTCTTAACTCCTGTTCTTCTTGTGTTCATATCTCTGTTTTCTTCTAAGTATTCATCTTCTTCTTTCTCTTTTTATTACTCTTGTTCTTTTCTCTGTTGTTCTTCTCTTTGTTAACTCTTCTGTCTTAGCATATTTCAGAGGCTGCGGTGGGGAGGGGATTAGGCTAATATCATTAGTTTAAAACGTGTTTAGTTTGCGGGCACGCTTTTCGAGGGATACACAGCACCCTAAGGGTGGGACCAGACCTCTACTAAGCGCGCCCTAATCTCAGATTAGGTGGCTTAATTATGTCTTTAATCTCAGCGCCAGGCCTCAGCCCAACGCCATATGCTCGCACACGCTCGGGCCCCCGGCCACACACACACGTCACATATTTATCGCAAATCAGACAGAGTACTCAGACCAGAGCTCTACGGGTAATCGGGTCAGATGTTCAAAGGCAGTGTTTCGGGCGCCCGGCGCCCGTGACGACTAGCGTATAAGAAACACAAATTACATTTATGTGGCTGCGCTTGACTTGCAGCACACGATGTGGTGCTATTCCAGCGCCACATCGTGCGCTGGAAATCAGGCGCAGCTGCGTCTGTTCGGGCTTTTGGCCCTTGATTTGGGGGCCATAAATTATTAAATAAAATAAAATAAAATATGGTTAATAAAGTATTTACATAATACTACATAATTGATTAATTAATTTTGAATTTTAAATATGTTTACTATACAAATAAATTCGCTAAACTAGGCTGATTGTACAGGTTGATTTAGGTGATTAAATAGTTAATTACTTATAAAATAGTTAGTAAATGGTCTAATTGACCTTATACAGATTCAATTTACATACTTAAGTATTTTATACATATTTTTATTGTATATTTACGAATTTATTTCTATTTTATTTAAGTTAAACTAGCTGTTCTGGGTGTTTTAACAGTGTCAGTGGCTTAAGCCACTGTCAAATGGGCTAACTGCTGCTGCAGTTAGTCCATTTGAAGAGGGGGAAAGTATTCACAGATGAGAGGGGAATTTAGAGAAGAGGAGAATTTAGAGAAGAGGGGAATGTAGCTGCAGTTTGCAGCATTTTACTGTATAACTGGGAATAGGAGAAAATTCAGAACAAACTAAAAATTAAAGAGTTGAAATCCAAATCTGATAAGGGTATAAATCTCACGAAAATCACATAAGAATTCAGTTCAAATACCCACAAGGAAAAGCCCTTATCAAAAGCATCATTTCAGATCAAAACACAAATGGCATTGAGTTAGTCTTCCTAATGCCATAGACAGCATGAAGGAAGACTTAACTCAATCAATTAAAACCAAAAACATACAATCCCAGTTTCTTGCAACCTTAAGGAGTATGGAAAACTCCTTAGGTTAGAGAATCACCATACAAAAATAATTATCAAACAGGTGGTGTATGGCAGTTCTGAAATGACAAATCAGAAAAAAAAAAAAAAGAATGCATTAAAGGAATTTATAAAAGCTAGCGAATGCATTCAGATCAAGGCAGAAGCAAATTCATGAAAGGCTCTTCTGATTTGTTCTCTGTCACCAGAGAACTTCTCAGAATCCTTGCCCTCAAGGAAAACCAAAATCCCTTCAATTTGTCAGATCTGTCAAGACATTTCAGAAAGCAAAATCTCTTCAAAACCCATGTTAAAGTGAATCTGACAAACTGAGGCAATCAATCTAAAATAAAAGGGGCTTTTGTGAACACAAATGGGGTGAGTGAGAAGCCCCAAATGGTGCTTGTGACGCCAATTTCAGATCTGAGGCAGTACACCATCAGATCTGGAATTGGGCCCGGATGTGTGGGTGACAGATGAAAGATTCGTCGTTAAAAGGAACATAAATCAGAATTGGATGGTGGAAAAACAAAACATGAAGAGGGAGATAAATTGATTAATGAGCAGATGATTCTTCCCCTCTGATTTGGACTGATCAGAGGAGGTGAGGGAGGGGATCTAATACTAATTCTACTCCTAAGACTAATCTAACTACAGCTAACATTAAACACTAACAATTAAAACTAAATCTATTCTAAACTACTGCAAACTAAATCTAACACTACTTGTGCAGAATTAAAAACTAAACTAAAAGGAAGAATGGGACCTATGGGTCCTTAGCCGGCGGCTAAGGAGGAAGAAAGGAGGAGGGTGACTCCAGCGGAGGGAAGAGTCTGCTAGTGAGACTCCAGGGTCGTCCTCAGGTGCTACGAGGTCCTTAGCGACGAGGAGGGTCGAGAGCAGGCGATGATTCCATAGCCGGTGGCTGTGAAATCAGGGTCTAGATGAGGAGGAGAGACTGGAGTGGAAGAATTGATCGCTAAGAGATGTAGGAGGGAGCGATCCTTCGCGTGCGACACCACTGAGGTGCTTAAATAGCAGCTCAGTGACTGAGATCACCGCAAGGGTGAGGTTAATCAGAATCAGGCCGGCGGTGAGGATGAGATGGGTAGAGCGCGCGGCGAGTCAAGAGAGAAATCTGACCGTCAGATGAGATCTGGGAAGAGAGGTGAACGCACGCACCGAATCGCGCGAAGGTTCCATTTGAATCCAGCCGCAGATCGAGATCAAAAGTGCGATGGACGGTCGAGAATGGCTGTGTTCTTCGCGCGCTACAGTGCGCGTGAAGAACACAGGCTTCTCTCTGAAATGAGGGAAAATTTGCAGACGGACCCTTAGAAGAAGGGGTAGAACATTTGCATGCAGGCCCATAAGCGAGAAGAATAGCAGCTGGAAGGGCCCTGCAGTCTTATAAAAGGGTCCCTGCGGCTTGCAAATAGGTCCAAAAAGGAGTTTTGAAGGGTAGAAATGTAATGCATGAAGGACCTAATTGTAATCTATTTATTTCTAAGCCTAAATGATGTCCAATTGCTTTCAAATTTTTACATGTGCTTAATTGAACATTTACGACATTGATTTTACCTCTGATCTATCTTTTCAAACTTGTTTATGTGTTCAATTAATGCATGGATCATCATTTGTTCTTTAATTTTCAGAATATCTTATTTTTGTGACCTAATTAGGAGATTTTAACACACATTAAAAGTTTTAGGTCTTTTCTTTAATTCCCACACTTAACCCTTTTTATGTGTTAATTTGATATTGTTTTGCTTAGTGTCTAGCTTAATTTCAGCCTTTTAGCCATGATGAGTAGCCACTCATCAGTGATCCTCCACCACCCCCACCCCCCTTAGACACTTCTGAGGACGAGCCCTCCTTACTTGGAGGCATACCTATTCCCCCGTTGCAGCTCCACCATGAGCTTTTCGACTAGTTCCGGAAACTAAAGCCCCCCTCCTTCAAGGGGGATGAGAGCCCGTCTGAGGTGTTTGACACCCTTCGCCCTCCTGCAGAGTGCCGCATGGCCTTTGCCACGTACCAGCTGGAGAGCGCACCCTACATGTGGTGGAGGGCAGTCAGAGGCCAGGAGGGGAGAGAGCCATCGTGGGACCAGTTCGTGGCTCTCTTCTGCGAGCATTACTTCTTGCAGACCTAGCAGCACCAGAGGAGGCGGGAGTTTCACACTCTCCGTCAGGGGGTGATGACAGTTAGCGTGTACCGCACGTGTTTCCTAGAGCTGTCATGCTTCGCCCCGAGAGCTACGTCTACTGAGGAGGAGAGCCTGTAGAGGTTTACTGAGGGGCTTCGACCGACGATTCAGGGGTATGTGAAACCCCTAAAGTTACCCAGTTTCTTTCGTGTGGTTGAGGCAGCCATGACTTATGAGGAAACCAACTTGGCCGCATGAGACATTGACGGCGGATGAAAGAGGCCCTACCAGCCAGAGTACTCACAGGGTCGTCGGGAGAGGAGGCATACGGTGGTCGCAGGAGAGCAGTCTTGTTCTGTGGGGCCACCAATGGCCTTTGGGAGCCCCAGACAGGGACCAGCTGCTAGCATCGGACCCCCGCCCAGCCATTAGCAGAGACTGACTGAGGGAGGAGGCCGTGTTCCTCTTTTCTACCAGTGTGGCCAGTCGGGCACATCAAGAGGGACTGCCCATCTAGTGCTGGAGCATGGCAGATGCTCCCCGCATGGAGTGCTGGAGGCTGAGCTGGCGGCTGCGGTCACCAGGCACATGAGGAGGACAGCAGTCACGAGGAGGGTATCGGCCAGCTGTTGCCCGCCTGACCAAGAGCATGGCTGCTTCGTCTGCACCTAGGGTTGGGGGGCGCATCAATGCCCTAACACTCAGAGACGTCAGGGCTTCAGGTTCTATGGTGGCAGGTATGGTTACTGTTTCCGGTAGATTAGTCTATGTTCATTTTGATTCTGGTGCCACACATTCCTTTGTCTTCGAGTTTTGTCGTCAGTTTGGGACCGGGAAGTGTACTGTTAAAGGTTCCGTTCCTGATTAAAGGGCCAGGTGGCTAGTTGTTCATAGCAGAGAAGGTCTTTATAGACTGCGAGGTCGCTATAGGGGGACACAGTCTTCTCGTCAACCTGATTGTGATCCCGATGGAGGACTTTGGCGTGATTCTAGGGATGGATTGGTTGTCTGCCTATCACGTCTTGGTGGTCTATTTTGGGAGGAAGATCGTCTTCTCCATACCAGAGTTGCCTCCCTTTAAGTTTCACGGGCAGCCAGTGGACGGAGGTTTTAGGTGCATCTCCGTGCTTCGGGCAGCGAAGCTTTTGGGCCAGGGGTGTGAAGTCTTCTTGGCTTGTGTTGTAGCAGAGCCTAGCCCTGTGGCTGACTTTTAGAGTATTCTGGTGGTCTATGAGTACCTCGACGTTTTTCTAGAGGAGTTGCTAGGACTACCTCCTGAGAGTGAGATCGAGTTCGAGATCTCACTAGTACTGGGGACTAGCCCCATTTCTACTACACCTTACAGGATGGCGCTGCCTGAGCTATGAGAGCTCAAGTCACAGTTACAGGACCAGTTGGAGAAGGGCTTTGTGAGGCCCCGTGCATCTCCTTGGGTAGCCCTCGTGTTGTTTGTGAAGAAGAAGGATGGTACCCTGCGACTTTGTGTTGACTACCTACAGCTGAATCCGGTCATCGTTAAGAACAAGTACCCGCTGCCTCGTATCGATGACCTCTTTGACCAGTTGATAGATGCCACAGTGTTCTCTAAGCTAGATCTGAGGTCAGGTTACCACTAGTTGAGGATCAAGGAGACCGATGTCTCCAAGACAGCTTTCCGTACTCGGTAAGGGTGCTACTAGTTCTTGGTCACATCGTTTAGGTTGACCACTGCCCCCGTTGCTTTCATGGACTTGATGAACCGTGTTTTCAGACTGTATTTAGACCAGTTTGTGGTGGTGTTCATCGACGACGTCCTAGTCTACTCTCGGGATTAGATACAGCATGGACAACATTTACGTATGGTGCTGGATACCTTGAGATGATGCAGGCTGTATGTCAAGTACAGCAAGTGTGAGTTTTGGGTGAGACATGTGACTTTCTTGGGCCACGTGATATCGGGAGATGGATTGGCTGTGGATCCAGCCAAGGTTGAGGCCGTGCTCAGGTGGGAGAGACCATGCATAGTGACAGAGGTACGTAGTTTTCTGGGATTGGCAGGCTACTACCGGTGGTTTATCAGAGGGTTCTCTCAAATCGTGTGTCCTATGACTCATTGACCTGGAAGGACGTGCCCTTTTCTTGGATTGACGAGTGCAAGGCGTGCTTTCAGGAGTTGAAGGAGAGACTGACTTCAACTCCTGTACTTACCATTCTAGACAGTAGTGACAAGTTTGTGGTTTACACAGATGCATCATTGCAGGGGTTGGGTGGTGTGCTCATGCAGAGTGGTCACGATGTCACTTACATTTCGCGGCAACTGAAGCTCCATGAGCATAATTACCCCACCCATGACTTAGAGATGGCAGCAATTGTCTTCGCGCTGAAGACATGGAGGCACTACTTCTATGGTGAGACATTCGAGATCTTCACTGATCACAAGAGCCTCAGGTATCTATTTGACCAGAAGGAGCTCAACTTAAGACAGAGGCATTGGTTAGAGCTTGATAAACGCTAGTTTATCATCATTCTTATGCATTAAAACAAATCTAGCTCTTAGGATTTTTCTCTGTAAACGGGTTTTTGGGTTGCATTTAGGCATTAATTAGGATAGGCATGCATTGCATTTTTTCTTGTTGTTTTAATGTGTTTTTGTGAGTGTTAGGGATGAATAGGTATACAAATCTCTAAAACCCTAGCACTCAAGAAGGCAAATGGTGAAAGAGGAGCTCAAACTAGCTGGAACTCAGCTTGATTCAGCTCACCACAGCTGAAATCTAGCTCACTTGGGCTAGGATTAGCTCATCCTAACTCCATTTAGCTAATCTCAGCTGAATGGCAGCTCAAGAGAGCTCATCTTAGCTCACCTTAGCTCAGGTCAGCTCAGATCCAGCTCAACTTAGTTGAGTCTTGCTCATCTCAGCTCTCACTAATCCACTGGGAGCTCTAGCTAACTCAGCTGAGTTAACTGGAGTTCATCCCAGCTCAGATCCAACTACGTCCAGCTCCACTCAACTCCAGCCAGCTGAAGAAGAACTCATCCTAGCTCAGGAAGCTCAAGTCCAGCTCCTGGGGACACAGCTTGGCTCAACTTGGTTGAGCTAAGCAACCTTAGCTGTCTCAACCAGCTCAATCCTCCCCGGGAGCACCAGACCCAGTTCACCTCAGCTCCATTCAACAGAAGCCAGCTCACTTTAGCTTGGCTTAGTAGCTAGCAAAGAACTAGCAAGCTAAGCCAGCTAGAGTAGTCCCATGTTAACCTCTTCAGTAGCTGCCAGCTCCACTTCATCTCCAGATTCTTCAGATCCAGCTCCTCCCTCCAAACCCTAGCTCCAATACCTCCTCCTCTACTCCATAGCTAGCTAAGCTATCTTAGCTTAGCTTAGCTTAGCTAGCAACAAGCTCCTTGGTCATCCACCACCTTCAATTCAACTCTAGCTAGCTCCACCAACTTAAGCCCTACCTAAGCTCACCTAAGCCAGCTATCCTACTCCAAGTTGGCGCCACCACCTAGCCACCTCTTCACCCCATCATCACCACCAAAAGGCACCAATTTTGGCGCCAAAATCTATCCCTAACTACCCCCCTTTTTGGCGCCAACATCCACCCCCATATCCACCATACACTTAACCCTACAACCCATCCTAGCCACCCACCTACCCCTCCTTCTAGAACCCTACTTGGAGCCACCTAAGCCCCCCTTCTAGAAGCCATTTTGGTGCCAACTTCAAGGGGTGCCACCACCCATAACCACCACCTAGGTACCCCTTGGGTTGGCGCCAGTCAGCCTTAGCCATAGGATCCCTAAATACCCCCCATATCCTATCCTAGCCATCCATTCCAAGAGCCACCAATGCCCCCCATCCGACACTATATATACCCACCTATCTTCCCATATTTATTTCATCCTCCATTAGTGTTTACTTCCACCTACATCCACCTATACCTATTGATGAGAGCCACATCATGAGCCATAACTAGCTCATTTTGACCCACTAAAGAGAATAAAATCTCTTACATAACTTAGAAGAGGGCTTAATTGGAGGAATAAGTGCTCTGAGAAGAAAACATGAAATAAAGGTTAAAACTGTAATTTTACCATTGCAGTTTATAAATGGGATTTCTCAGAGGCAAAACATAGGTCAAATGGTCTGAATAAGAGAAAAAGTGGGTTGGTTCAATCAGAAATGGGTTTACGTGCAATCCAGGAATTAAATGACATCTGGTAACCCTAAAGCAGACCCGCTTAATTCAACAAGGTTTCGAATAGGATAAAAATCAAGTAAATCTTCTAAAAATAATGGAAAAATATCCCCTAGGATTTAGAGCATTCAATTTGGCCTTTGGAACCTAGTTTGACCTAGATTAGGGTCCTAGCTCATCAATTGAACTAATTTAGGTTTTTACGTAAAATATCCAGTCAAACGTGGTCAAACCTAAAATCCAACTTCACCATTGGATTCCTTATGACAAAATTAGGTTTTTACCAAAATTTGGACCTAACAAGAGGTCATCTTGACCTACTTTTCAATTTAGTACACCCAATCACATTTTGGTCCCTATCGTTTGAAATCCATTGCATAAACCCCCTAACTTCCTCGCCACTCTTACAAGCAGGTCCCTCTGCCATTATTGTGGAGAGATCCTACCCCGGTGAGGAATATAGAGGGAATACTCTCTGATTCCTCAGAGATCTCCTACCAGATTTGGAAGGGAGATTCTCTGAGGAATTCCCTTCCATCTGAACTCAATCCTGATCCCAGATTTGCACCCAATCTCTCGTGCGAACGCATGAGAGGTTTGGGTCTCTTAACTACCTTCCATCTCCGGTGAGACGTCAGTGGCAGAAGGCTTTCCCTCCACGCACCAGAAGCTCGGTCAGCACCTATAAGTTAACCCCCAACTCCGGTAGCACCTCTTCAGCTCGACTTGGCTGGGATTCCACCTCAATTTCCTCTTCTTCTTCTCCAGCCAAGGGGTCTAGTGAGCTCCGACGAGCCCCCCACATCTTCCTCGTTGCTCTGCCACAAAACCAGTGGCAGAGCCATCCTCCTCATCCTCCTCCGCGTCGCGCAACACCCGCGCGAGCCGCCCTAACCTCGTCGTCGCCACTGTCTTCCTCCACTAGATGCTTTCTTCTCCGGCGACAGTAGGTACTGCCAGCCGCCTTCTTGCCCCCATCATCCCTTTAGTTAGGTTAGAACTGCTCTTTTCTATCCCCTCTTTCATTTCCCTGATCTTATTTCACCAAACGCCCCTCGACCGCCGCTATCCACCACCATCTTCTTCATCTCCGGCCACCCTCCGGTGAGACCTCCCATCACTCCGCAGCCCCACACATCTCACCGACCACCGCATAACCTCCACCTCACCTCACTGAACATCCTCCACTCGTCCATAGACCCTCTACGCCTCCACAACTACCCCCCGATCAAACCCATCCGTCTGGCCACAGGGCGACCTAGGCACGCATGCCTAGGCCACCCTGCGGCCTGCCACCTAACGCCTCACCTTCGCTGTGACATGGCGAAGGTGCTCCTATGGTCTGATTAAGCTGCAAGGCTCTTTTTGTGTCAGGCAGGTTTCATGCTTTGGCCGCCATTAGCAGTGACTGGAGGAAGCTGCTTGCTTGCTCCAGGTTGCGAGACTTCAGGGTTCCAGGTGCAGCAAACTTGGGAGGGTCTTGCGAAGCCAGTCGTCCCAGCAAGTGACGCCGCAAAGCCTGCAGTTGTGGCAATTGGAGAACGCTCTCTTGCGGGTGCGCGCGAAAGAGAGGTGGAACAATAGTCCCACCTCGGTAAGCTGTGAAGCGCTGGAGTGATTTAAATTGATTTTTTGCTATTGGTTCGTTGCCTCCGAAAGCACATGGGGTGAGTTCCCTCATCTATACTCACCGCCTCGTCCGTGAGCTCACCACATGGATCTAGCGACTCGATCCGACACCCTCCTGAGCACTCCTCGCGCACCACACCCACGCCGGTGCGCTTGGACCTGGGCGTGCAACCCGACCTGTTTACCCGGCTCTGGGAGAGCGTGCTGAAGAGTGATACACAGAGAGAGAGAGAGACGTAGGTGTGGGTAGAGGGGTAGGTTTTGCTCCTCTTTGGCTTGTGCAGGGAAGGCAGAAGGGAGAAGCGAAGCTGACACTTAGCCACTGCTAGCAAAGGAAAAGAAGAAGAAGGAAGGAAGCCCTCGTAGAGGAAAAAGAGAAAGGCAAGGTAGAAGGAAGAGGCAAAGGAAAAAGAGAAGAGGAACTGAAGAAGAAAGAAGAAATAAAGAAAGGTAAAGACAAGCAGAAGAAGAAGGGAAGCTGAAGGCAAGGGAAATAGAACCAAGGAAGGAAGAAGAAGAGAAAGCAGAGCCAAAGAGAAGAAGACCCGCAGAAAAAAGGAGAAAGATACTGTAGGAGAAGAAAGAAGCAAGGCAACTGCAGAGAAGAAAGGAAGAAAATCAAAAGAAGAAGAACAAGGGAAACATCTTTTAAGATGTCTGATCCTATGATCAGATGTCCAAATTCCTTCTTTTTTTCTACAATTCAATTTTAAACTCATGCATTTATATATTTTGAATTAAGTTTTGAGTAATTAAGTGTTTAGGTACATTCTTGAGATTAGTAATAAATTCCAATTGCTCCCTGTGTTCGACCTCGGATACTTAGGTTTTCGAGTAATAAACTTTTATTTGTTGACAACGCTTGATCACCTATACTACGATGTAACTAACTGTTAAAACACGATCGAGATGCCGTCAACATTTTGGCGCCGTTTCCGGGGAGCAACGCACAATTAATCACTAGTCTCTACATTCTTTTTATCATATTGAACATTAACTTGCCCTGCTTTGCTTTGTTGGGATCTTGCCGGTATTTCATGAGAAAATCCCTCCCGCAAGTCAACCACTCTAGGGCAGGTAGTTTCTTTTCTTCCTTAAACCTTCCCTAATCCTTGAAAGACAAAAGGAAGAAAATTAATTTAGGAATCAATTGCCTTCTTTCTATAGTAATCACCATCTTTAAGGCAAACGTTTCCTGATTTTGCGAAAATTTTTCAAATCTTCTTAAAGTTGGAGCGATTTTTTTAGATTCTATCCCACAAAATTCATGTGCCTAATAGAAATCACGCTTAATCTCTGCGGACAACACACTTCTTGTTTTTGAGTCCAAAGAGAATTTTTGTGAAAAAGAGGATTGGAAATAGAACCAAATTAGGGTTTCTACAGTAGGGTTTTGGAGTGCTAGACACACATGCCTGTATAAAAGGAAAAGAACCCTCCCGCATCGGTGTGCGACCCAAGCCCTTGATTGAAGAGATCTTAACAAGACAAACCCTAAGAAAAATTGAGCTCTAAAATCACTTGAATCTTAAAATCTTGGACCTAATAAACTGGGAGTCAAATCAGGGTGATCCCTAGGCCCCAAGCCTAGAATCATTCTACCATCTATAGGACAAGTCAGGTGAAGTTGACCCCTTGGGTCAATTGACGTCTAAATTAGGTCACAACATCAAAACATCTAAAGTTCAAGTGAGAACCCTAAAGCACCTTTGAAATAAAAGTGATAGACTTAAGAGGTCAAGTTTCTCATTCTGGTCTACCTGGAATCTCAGTGACAAGAGAGGTCGGGTGGGGGAAACCCTGCAACCCGTGGGGATGCTCTATCGTGTAGGGGTCTTTGCGGGACTCTCCCTCTTTGGCTGCCCAGGTAATTCTCAGGTGGATGACCTTCTGATCCAGGGGTACCATCCGCCCCGAACCTCCATAGTCATCCAAACGTCTTTGGGGGTCTTGATTGGGTCAAAAATATCTCCAGTCCCTCATCTTTTCTCTTTAGAGAACACACACACATTTTCAGTGGAACTCGTTATTCAGATCTAATTGCTTCATAACTTAATTCTACACCTTGAGTCAAACTCTGATTCTACATCTTGATTCCACCACCTGATCCAAATATGCAGCCAAACCACTTAGGACTACCATTCAAGAAACCTGAATATCAAAGATCCATGAGAGATAGGATGATTGAGGATGCCCTGAAATTCTATGAAAAAGAAGGAAAAACCTCAACACCAGTAGAAAACATTCAGGTCGATGTCCCAACAACCACAACCTTTATCATAACTTGTGCCCAAGTACTATTGGCAGAAGCCACAAAAGGATCAACCCGTGACTTGCTCATCACAGGATACATTGAGATAGAAAAATTGCATAATCTTGAATACCTTCAATGTATGACAAATCCTCGTCTTTGGAAGCAACACCAAGATAGTCTTGAAAAACGGGAAGAGATAATGAGATTAGTAAAACAAATTATCGACTGGAAGTACCCGTATATACCACAAACAGAGGATGAACCATCTTGGGACAACATCGAGGATCAATCTGATCTCGGGTTTGAGGCACAAAATGGTTGTGGATTCCCAACCCAGATGGAGTACAATGTGTCTGATATTGAAGAAGGTTGGGAAGCTCAGAATGCAAGAAAACACCATGTTGAGCCCACTCTAGACCATGAATCACCAGGCTTAGAATCCGAAAACTCCTGCAAGAATGAGAGTAGAACTGAACCTCTTGAGGGTGTAAATTCCATCCCTTATTCTGAGAAGGTGACCCTTGAAGGTTATTTGGACCTAGATTCTAGTAATTCAACCCACATCCTAAGCCCAGGATCTAGATCTGAAACCTATTGGGAAGATTTCAAGGCCCCATATGAGGAAGATCAATCTTTTAATGAAGAATATGATTTTGGGCCTCTATTTGATGAATATCCCTCGCCAACATCCTCAGAGGAACTAATCGATTTTTTGGAAGTCATGCCAATTTAAGATACAGAAATTGAGGAATTGGACGAGCGGGGTTTCAATTGGGTCTGCCCTACCAGCTTAGAACCTGAGCCTCTACCAGATAAGGACACCTTTTCACGCTTAGAATTAACATCTAGGCTAGACCCCAGTCAGGCTGCTGAATCTACAACATATGCTTTATTCTATGGTAGAACTCATGACCTTGAATCTCATTCAGATTTTGATTTTCGCAAACTCTTCGATGATTTCAAATCTGACCATAACATCGGAGAAAATCTGCTTCCTGATTATAACAAGCCAATTCTCTTTGAAGCCACCTGCACCACATATACAGAACCAATCAAAACCCGTTTGCTACCCCAACCTGCAATCGGACTCAATTTCTATTCTGATTCACCTCTCACTGAGTCGTTTGCAGATGATTCAACTCCATATCTATACCAGGTATCGAGTATTGATCAGATCGAAAAATAGGAGCCATCATTCTCTAATCACTCCTGTAGGGTTTCCACACCACGCACTGATTATTTTTCGGAACCTTACTCTGTACAGGCTGATACGACTCAGCCCGAACCTGAGTTTTCACTTCCATATCCATCCGAGCCACATTGCATATGGTGGGTTCCGCATCTGTTGATCTACATCTATCAACCCACCAGACTTATTGGGTTTGGGATGCATCATCAGCCTACTGATCTTAACAAGCACCTGGTTGGGCCAATCAGGCTCTTAATCAAGGTGCTTGTTTTACAAAATTCCGCTGATTTGACCACTCCCTCTCCACCCCATGTTCCGCTTAGCTGAAGGCATTGAATTTAGCGCTCAACGGGAGGCAACCCGTCATCCTAAGAACAGAGACCCGTTTGATTATCCGTCTGTACTCCATGTCCATTGCACCTTGAGTTCAGCCTTAGATAGTTGATCCCACCTCTGGTACACGTACCAGAGCTTGAAATCGTCCGCATTAGTCATTTCCGACCCATTCACCCACCTGATGTATCCTGTTCTAAGTCCCTGACCTCAACACTATTTCACACCCTCCGTTTACAATGAGGACATTGCCAAACTTAGGCATGGGGGGCGTGATAAAGTGCATACATACAGAACTAAGAGAAAATCAGAAGGATTCTCACAAAAAAATTCACATATGTCAAAAACACAAAAAATTAAAAAATTATGAAAAAGAACAAAAAATTGGAGGAGGGAGGAAATTTTGTGAGCCACATAATTATAAGGAGGAGAAAAAGGAGCACAAAATGAAAAAGAATAAGAAATAGTCATTAGTAAAAGATTAAGGAATTAACTGAAGTTCTAAACTAGATTAAGAAAAGAGAAAAAGAAAAGTGCTAAGGAGACATAAAAAGAGATTAGCATGAACGCTGACCTTAGGCTTCTTGGGCTAGGTTGTTTAGCTTAATAATTCACGTATCCGCTAAGATTTGGATAATCCTCAAGAGGTTGGGGAAAATGCGAAGCTTAAGTATTAGGTCTAAGGCTTAGGAAGTATTCGACCTTGTTAACTAACCTTCGATTTGCGGGATTCGATAACCTAAGCACCCCAATTCACACACAGTCTGGTTCAGTGTGCATAAATATCAAAATCAAGCAAAAAGCGTTTCAATGTTCTGAAAATGTTGCCTAGATTAGGAGCGGCCGATCAACATAAGTTGATTTGGACGAGTTCCCGGCGCGGAGAGGAAGGAAATTCCCCTTGAAGATGCGTAACAACATATCATCTCCTTGGTGCTTGTCTCTTAGGATATTTAAATATCCTACTGGGGCATGTAAGCACTCTGCTGGTTTAGATGCCATGGGCGGCATTATCACGAAATGCTGATTGCCTGGGTCTGAATTTGGCCACGGAACGCCATGGGCGGGATTATCTCGAAATCTCGAAAGTCAGGGTTTTGGGGGTTGCCATGGGCAGTGCTATCTCGAAGCATCGATAGCCAAGGACCCTTGAGGATTGATGATGGGGATGAGGAATCCGATACAGACCGTGTTGAGAAGCTAATCCAAAGCTAGAAATAAAAAGAAAAGAGAGAGAAAACTCTCCAAAATAACTAAATCCACTGTCTCTCTCTTACAAAAAATGCACTGCAAACTGAACCTAGGCTAAAAATATCTCGAGCACGGGTGCTTTAATCGTGGAATCCAACAAACCCTAGGTTAGTTTCTGCGGGCCTTAAAAACCTTTGCGGAAGATTGAGGATAAAGCAGGCCTGGTCCGGATTTTGGTTGATACTTGAGTACCTCTAGGCCTATTGTCGGCATTCTGACCTAATCACAAAAAAGAAGAAAAGTACTTATCATAACTGATGACAGACACTCAGGGTCTAGAACATAAGTTTAAACCTTAAAATTTTGCTAAGTGACTAGCAAAAGCTAGGCATGGGGGTATGATGAGAGCCTCATCATGAGCCATAACTAGCTCATTTTGACCCACTAAAGAGAATAAAAGCTCCTACATAATTTAGAGGAGGGCTTAATTGGAGGAATAAGTGTTCTGAGAAGAAAACGTGAAATAAAGGTTAAAACTATAATTTTACCATTGCAGTGCATAAATGGTATTTCTTAGAGGTAAAACATAGGTCAAATGGTCTGAATAAGAGAAAAAGTGGGTTGGTTCAATCAGAAATGGGTTTACGTGCAATCCAGGAATTAAATGATATTTGGTAACCCTAAAACAGACCCGCTTAATTCAACAAAGTTTTGGTCAGGATAAAAATCAAGTAAACCCTCTAAAAATAATGAAAAAATATCCCCTAGGGTTTAGAACATTCAATTTGGCCTTTGGAACCTAGTTTGACCTAGATTAGGGTCCTAGCTCATCAATTGACCTAATTTGGATTTTTACATAAAATATCCTGTCAAACGTGGTCAAACCTAAAATCCAACTTCACCATTGGATTCCTTAGGACCAAATTAGGTTTGTACCAAAATTTAGACCTAAGGGGAGGTCATCTTGACCTACTTTGCAATTTAGTACACACAATCACATTTTGGTCCTTATCTTTTGAAATCCATTGCATAAACCCCCTAACTTCCTCGCCACTCTTACAAGCAAGTCCCTCCGCCATTATTGGGGAGAGATCCCACTCTGGAGAGGAATAGAGAGGGAATACTCTCTGATTCCTCAGAGATCTCCTCCCAGATTTGGAAGAGAGATTCTCTGAGGAATTCCCTTCCATCTGAACTCAATCCTGATCCCAGATTTGCACCCAATCTCTCATGCGAACGCATGAGAGATTTGGGTCTCTTAACTACCGTCCATCTTCGGTGAGACATCAGTGGCAGAAGGCTTTCCCTCCACGCATCAGAAGCTCGGCCAACACCTATAAATTAACCCCCAACTCCGGTCACACCTCCTCAGCTCGACTTGGCTGGGATTCCACCTCAATTTCCTCTTCTTCTTCTCCGGCCAAGGGGTCTAGCAAGCTCCGGTGAGCCCCCCTCCTCTTCCTTGTCGCTCTGCCACAAAACCAGTGGTAGAGCCATCCTCCTCATCCTCCTCTGCGTCGCGCAACACCTGCGCGAGCTGCCTTAACCCCGTCGTCACCGCCGTCTTCCTCCACTGGATGCTTTCTTCTCCGGCGACAGCAGGTACTGCCAGCCGCCTTCTCGCCCCCTTCATCCCTTTAGTTAGGTTAGAACTGCTCTTCTCTATCCGCTCTTTCATTTTCTTGATCTTATTTCACCAAACACCCCTCGATCGCCGCTGTCCACCACCATCTTCTTCATCTCTGGCCACCCTCCGGCGAGATGCTCCCATCACTCCGCAGCCCCACACGTCTCGCCGACCACTGCATAACCTCCGCCTCACCTCACTGAACATCCTCCACCCATCCATAGACCCTCTACGCCTCCACAACTACCCCCTGATCAAACCCATCGGTCCGGCCACAGGGCGACCTAGGCATGCATGCCTAGGCCACCCCGCAACCTGCCACCTAGCGCCTCACCTTCCTTGTGACACGGTGAAGGTGCTCCTGTGGTCTGATTAAGCTGCAAGGATCTTTTTGTGTCAGGCAGGTTTCACACTCCGGCCGCCATTAGCTGTGACTCGAGGAAGCTGCTTGCTTGCTCCAGGTTGCGAGACTTCAGGGTTCCAGGTGTAGCAAACTTGGGAGGGTGTTGCAAAGCCAGTCGTCCCAGCAAGTGACGCTGCAAGGCCTGCAGTTGTGGCAATTGGAGAACACTCTCCTACAGGCACGCGTGAAAGAGAGGTGGAACAATAGTCCCACCTCGGTAAGTGATGAGAGCCTCATCATGAGCCATAACTAGCTCATTTTGACCCAATAAAGAAGATAAAAGCTCCTACATAACCTAGAAGAAGGCCTAACTGAAGGAACAAGTGCTCTGAGAAGAAAACATGAAATAAAGGTTAAAACTGCAATTTTACCATTGCAGTAGATAAACGGGATTTCTCAGAGGCAAAACATAGGTCAAATGGTCTAAATGAGATAAAAAGTGGGTTGAGTCAATCAGAAATGGGTTCATGTGCAATCTAAGAACTAAAAGACACTTGGTAACCCTAAAACAAACTCGCTTAAATTAACAAGATTCCGGTCAGAACAAAAAGCAAGTAAACCCTCTACAAATCATGGAAAAACATACTCTAGGGTTTAGAACACTTAATTTGGCCTTTTGAACCTAGTTTGACCTAGATTAGGGTCCTAACTCTTCAATTAACCTAATTTGGGTTTTTACGCAAAATATCCAGTCAAACGAGGTCAAACCTGAAATCTAACTTCTCCATTAGATTCCTTAGGTCCAAATTAGGTTTATACCAAAATTTTGACCTAAGGAGAGGTCATCTTGACCTACTTTGCAATTTAGTACACCCAAATCACAAATTGGTCCCTATCTTTTGAATACCGTTGCAGAGAACCCCCTAGGTTCTTCGCCTCCTTTGCAAACCGGTCCTGCCGCCATTGCTAGGGCAGAACCGAGCTCCGGCGAGGTTCGGAGAGGGATTGCTCTCTAATCCCTCAGAGATTCCCTCCCAGAAATGGAAGGAGAATTCTCTGAAGAATTGCCTTCCATTTAAGACCGATATCGATCCCTGGTGTGAACCCAATCTCTCGTGCGAACGCACGAGAGATTTGGGTATCCTAACTCCTTTCCATCTCCGGCGACCAACCTCAGGCAATTACGTGCCCTTCACGCCCTGCACACCAAGTCCAGCGCCTATATAAGAACCCACAACTCCGGCCGAAGGGGGGGAGCTTGGTTTGGCCGAGGTTCCACCCCCAATTCCTCTCCTCCTGCCCGGCCAAACTCCCAGCAGGCTCCGGCGAGCCCCCCTCCCCTCCCTCTTCGCTCTGCCACAAAACCAGTGGTAGAGTTAGCTTCCTGACCTCCCTCCGCGTCGCGCAGTACCAGCGCACGCCGCCTCAGCCTCGTCGTCGCCGCCGTTCTCCCCCACTGGGCGTCATCTTCTCCGGCGACAGCAAGTACTGCTGTCCGCCTTCTGTCCCCTTTCATCCTTACAATTAGGTTAGAACTCCTCTCCATCCTCTCCTCTCTCTTTTCCCCCTGTTATCTCCCTTGATCGACCTTCGACAGACGCTAACCACCTCCATCATCTTCGCCTCCGACCACACTCCGGCGAGCCGCCCACACCACTCCAGCCCTCCACACGGCTCGCCAACCACCTCGAAAGCTCCGCCTCACCTCCAGGAACACACTCCGCCCTACCACTGCCACTCCAGCCCTCCACAATCACCCCCCGACCAACCCACCATCTCCGGCCACAGGTTGACCTAGGCACGCACGCCTAGGCGGACCTGCGACCTGCTGCACTGCCCACCGCCTTCGCCGTGCCACGGCGAAGGTCTCTAGCTATTCTGATTTGGCCGAGAGGCGCGTTTTGTGTACGACAGGATTTGAGCCGCTGCCGCCATGGACGACCTCTGATGAAGCTCCCACGAAGCTCCAGGCACCCGGTCTTCCAGGCTACAGGTGCTGCATACTAGCGCGAGTGTCGCGAGGTGAACGAGTCCAGCCAAGGAGCGCTAGCAGAGCCAGCAGCTGCGGGGCAATCGCACGACGAGGCTTCTGCAGGCACGCGTGAAGGCGAGACCAGATAGTCCCACATCGTGGGATTGCAACCTTCAGGTACCATATAAGTTGTTTTTGTGTTTTACTCTTATCGCCTCAGTAAGCACAGGGGTGAGGTCCCTCACTGACCCCACCCGCCTCGTCCGCGGCCTGACCACGCGGACCTGGCGGATCCGACCCGACCTAGACCTTCGCACTCCTCGCGCATCACACACCTGCAGGTGCGCCTGGTCCCGGGTACGATCGGACCCGATTATGGCTGTGGCTCTGGGAGAGCGGTTTGAGTGAATTGCTTGAGAGAGAGAGATGCGCGGGTAGAGGGAGAAGGGTTAGGTTTTGCTCCTGTGCAGGCAGGCTGAACGCAGGAGGAGAAGGACTTGGCCGCGAGAAGGAAAAGAAAGAAAGTAGAAGGAACGGCAGAGAAGAACAGAAGAGGAAGAAACAAGGCAGAGAAGAAAGAAAAGAGCAAGCCAGAAGCAAAGGCACAGAGAAGCCAAGTGAAGACTTTGCAGAGATCAGAAGAAGAAAAGAAAGAGCAAAGACTGCAGCAGAAGAAGAAGAATAATCAAGAAGAAAAGGAGAAATGCGTTTAAGACGTCTGATCTTGTGATCAGACGTCCAATTTCATATTTTCTTGCCCTAACTCCTTTTAATCGCATACATTCATACCTGAATTGATATTTTGAGTAAATTAGAGTGTTCAATTACATTTTGATTTAGTGGTAAGTTCCATTTGCTCCCTGTGTTCGACCTCGGATACTCCGGTCTTCGAGTAATAAAAACTTTGTATTTGTTCGAACGTTTTGTCGGTTATACTACAACATAATACGCTTTAAATCCGCACGAAACGTCCGTGAACATTTTGGCGCCGCTGCCGGGGAAGCACTGCACAATTTACCACTAGTCTCTACATTCTTTTTATCATATTGAACACTAACTTGCCCTACTTTTCTTTGATGTGATCTTGCAGGTACTTCATGAGAAAATCTCTCCCGCAAGTCAACCACTCCAGGGCAGGTAATTTCTTTTCTTCCTTAATCATCCCCTAATCTATGAAAGACAAAAGGAAGAAAATCAAGTTAGGAATCAATTTCCTTCTTTATATAGTAATCACCATCTCTAAGGCAAAACATTTCTTGATTTTGCGAAAATTTCTGCAAATATTCTTCAAGTTGGAGTGATTTTTTTTTCCCATCCCACAAATTCTTGTGCCTAATTGAAAATAAACGCTTAATCTCGGCGGACCACACACTTCTTGTTTATAAGTCCAAAGAGAACTTTTGAAAAAGAAAAAGAGGATTGGAAATAGAACCAAATTAGGGTTTCCACATTAGGGTCTTGAAGCGCTAGTCACACATGCCTGTGTAAAAGGAAATAAACCCTCCCGCATCAGTGTGCTACCCAAGCCCTTGATTGAAGAAAGTTAAATAAGACAAACCCTAAAATTGAGCTCTAAAATCACTTGAATCTTAAAATTTTCTTTTGACCTAATAACCTGGGAGTCAAATCAGGGTGATCTCTAGGCTCCGAGCTTAGAATCATTCTGCCATCTATAGGACAGGTCAGGTGAAGTTGACCCCTTGGGTCAACCAACCTCTAAATTAGGCCACAATACCAAAAACATCTAAAGTTCAAGTGAGAACCCTAAAAGCACCTTTGAAATAAAAAGTGATAGACTTAAGAGGTCAAGGTCCCCATTCTGGTTTACCTGGAATCTCAGTGACAAGAGAGGTCGGGTGGGGGAAACCCTGTAACCCGTAGGGACGCTCTACCGTGTAGGGGTCTTTGCGGGACTCTCCCTCTCTGGCTGCCCAGGTAATTCTCAGGTGGATGACTTTCTGATCCAGGGGTTCATCCGCCCCAAACCTCCATAGTCATCCAAACATCTTTTGGGTGTCTTGATTGGGTCAAGAACATCTCCAGTCCTGCATCTTTTCACACACACTCATTTTCAGTGGGACTCGTTATTCAGATCTGATCGCTTCATAACACATCTTGAGTCAAACTCTGATCGTGATTCCACCACATGATCCAAATATGCAGCCGAACCACCTAGGACTACCAGTCGAGAAACCTGAATACCGGAGATCCATGAGAGATAAAATGATTGAGGATGCCATGAGATTTTATGAAAATGAAGAAACCTCAACAACAGTAGGAAACATTCAGGTTGATGTCCCAACAACCACAACCTTTGTCATAACTTGTGCCCAAGTACTATTAGCAGAAGCCAACAAAGGATCAACCCGTGACTTGCTCATTACTGCATACATTGAGATAGAAAAATTGCATAACAGTGAATACCTTCAATGTATGACAAATCCTCGACTTTGGAAGCAACACCAAGATAGTCTTGAAAAACGGGAAGAGATAATGAGATTAATAAAACAAGTGATTGATCAGAAATACCCGTACATACCGCCAACAGAGGATGAACTATCTTGGGACAACATCGAGGATAAATCTGATCTCGGGTTTGGGGCACAAAATGGTTGTGGATTCCCAACCCAGATGGAGTATAATGCGCCTGATATTGAAGAAGGTTGGGAAGCTCCAAATGCAGGAAAAGACCATGATGAACCCATTTTAGAATCCCAAGACTCCTGCAAGTATGA
Source organism: Thalassia testudinum (assembly GCA_037157565.1). NCBI lineage: Eukaryota > Viridiplantae > Streptophyta > Magnoliopsida > Alismatales > Hydrocharitaceae > Thalassia > Thalassia testudinum. The sequence goes on from JAZHRO010000031.1 coordinate 84,188,698, forward strand.
GAGTAGAACTGAACCACTCGAGGGTGTAAATTCCGTCCCTTATTCTGATAAGGTGGCCCTCGAAGGTTATTCAGACCTAGATTCTAGTAATTCCACCCACATCCTAAGCCTAGAACCTAGATCTGAAACCTATATTGAAGATTTCAAGGCCTCATATGAAGAAAATCAATCTCTTAATGAAGGATATGATTCTGGGCCTCGATTTGATGAATATCCCTCGTCAACCTCCTCAGAAGAACTAATCGAGTTTTCGGAAGTCATGCCAATCTACGATACAGAAACCGAGGACTTGGACGAGCGGGGTTTCGATTGGCTCTGCCCTACTAACCTTGAACCTGAGCCTCTACCAGATAGGGACACCTTTGTAAGCTCAGAATTAACATTTAGGCTAGATCCCAGTCAGGCTGCTGAATATACAACATATGATTTATTCTATGGTGGAACTCATGATCTAGAATCTCATTCAAACTTTGATTTTCGCAAACTCTCCGACGATCTCGAATCCGACCATAACATCGGAGAAAATCTGCCTCCTAATTATAACCTGTCAATCTTCTTTGAAGCCACCTGCTCCACATATACAGAACCAATCAAAACCCGTTCCCCATCCCGACCTGCAACCGGACTCAATTTCTATTCTGATTCACCTCTCACTAAGCCGATTGCAGATGATTCAACTCCGTATCTATACCGGGTATCAAACACTGATCAGACCACAACTCAGGAGCCTCCATCCTTTGACCGTCCCTGTAGGGATTCCACACCTTACATTGATTATTTTTCGGAACCCTACCCCCACCAGGCTGATTCGACTGAGCCCGAACTCGAGTTTTCACTTCCATATCTATCAGAACATCACTGCATTTGGTGGGTCCCACATCTGCTAATCTACATCTATCAACCCACCAGACTTATGGGGTTTGGGCTGCATCATCAGCCCACTGATCTGAACAAGTACCTGGTTGGACCAACCAGGCTCTTAATCAAGGTGCTTGTTTCCCAAAACTCCATTGATTTGACCACTCCCTCTCCACCCCATTTTTCGCTCGGCTGAAGGCATTAAATTTAGCGCTTAACGGGAGGCAACCCGTCATCCCAAAAATAGAGACCCGTCTGATTAGCCATCTGTACTCCACGTCTATTGCACCTTGAGTTCAGCCTTAGACAGTTGATCCCACCTCTGGTACACGTATCAGAGCTTAAAATCATTCGCATCACTCATTCCCGACCCATTCACCCACCCGATATATCCTGTTCTAAGCCCCTGACCTCAACACTAATTCCCACCCTCTGTTTACAATGAGGACATTGCAAAACTTAGGCATGGGGGGGTGATAAAGTGCATACATACAAAACCAAGAAAAAAATCAGAAGGATTCTCACAAAAAAAATTCGCATATGTCAAAAACACAAAAAATTGAAAAATTACGAAAAAGAATAAAAAAAAAAAAAAAAAAAATGGGGAGGGAGGAAATGTTGTGAGCCATATAATCATAAGGAGGAGAAAAAGAGCAAAAATGAAGAAAGGAGCACAAAAGGAAAAGAAAAAGAAAAAGTCATTAGTAAAAGATTAAGGGGTTAACTGAAGTTCTAGACCGAGTCAAGAAAAAGAAAAGAAAAAGTGCTAAGGAAACATAACAAGAGATTAGCGGAAACGCTGGTCTTAGGCCTTTTGGGCTAGTATCTTTAGCTTAAAAATTCACGTATCCGTTAAAATCTGGATAATCCTCAAGAGGTTGAGGAAAATGCGAAGCTTGAGTATTAGGTCTAAGGCTTAGGAAGTATTCAGCCTCGTTAACTGACCTCCGGTTTGCGGGATTCGGTAACCTAAGCACCCCAAATTCACACACAGTCTGGTTCAGTGCGCATAAAACATCCAAAACACGCAAGAGCGTTTAATATTCTGAAAAAGTCACCTATATTAGGAGCGGCCAATCAACACAAGTTGATTTGGACGAGTTCCCAGCGCGGAGAGGCGGGAAATTCCCCTCGAAGATGCGTAACAACATATCATCTCCTCGGTGCTTGTCTCTTAGGATATTTAAATATCCTACTGGAGGCATGTAAGCACTCTGTTGGTTCAGACACCATGGGTGGCATTATCACGAAATGTCAATCGCCAGGGTCTGAATTCAGCCACGGAACGCCATGGGTGGGATTATCTCGAAATCTTGAAAGCCAGGGTTCCGGGGGTTGCCATGGGCGAAATTATCTCGAAATCTCGAAAGCCAGGGACCTTTGAGGATTGATGATGGGGACGAGGAATCCGATACAGACCGTGTTGAGAAGCTAATCCGAAGCTAGAAATAAAAAAGAAAAGAGAGAGAAAAGCTCTCCAAACAAATAAATCTTCTATCTCTCTCTTACAAAAAACGCACTGCAAACTGAACTTAGGCTAAAAATATCTCAAGCACGGGTGCTTTAACCGCGGAGTCCAACAAACCCTAGGTTAGGTTCTGTGGGCCGTAGAAACCTTTGCAGAAGACTGAGGCTAAAGCGGAACAGGTCCGGATTTTGGTTGGTACTTGAGTACCTCTAGGCTTATTGTCGGCATTCCCACCTAATCACAAAAGAAAAGGAGAAGCATTTATCATTGTTGACAGACATTCAGGGTCTAGAACGGAAGTTAAAACTTTGAAATTTTGCTAAGGGACTAGCAAAAGCTAGGCATGGGGGTATGATGAGAGCCTCATCATGAGCCATAACTAGCTCATTTTGACCCAATAAAGAAGATAAAAGCTCCTACATAACCTAGAAGAAGGCCTAACTGAAGGAACAAGTGCTCTGAGAAGAAAACATGAAATAAAGGTTAAAACTGCAATTTTACCATTGCAGTAGATAAACGGGATTTCTCAGAGGCAAAACATAGGTCAAATGGTCTAAATGAGATAAAAAGTGGGTTGAGTCAATCAGAAATGGGTTCATGTGCAATCTAAGAACTAAAAGACACTTGGTAACCCTAAAACAGACCAGCTTAAATTAACAAGATTCCGGTCAGAACAAAAAGCAAGTAAACCCTCTACAAATCATGGAAAAACATACTCTAGGGTTTAGAACACTTAATTTGGCCTTTTGAACCTAGTTTGACCTAGATTAGGGTCCTAGCTCTTCAATTAACCTAATTTAGGTTTTTATGCAAAATATCCAGTCAAACGAGGTCAAACCTGAAATCTAACTTCTCCATTAGATTCCTTAGGTCCAAATTAGGTTTATACCAAAATTTTGACCTAAGGAGAGGTCATCTTGACCTACTTTGCAATTTAGTACACCCAAATCACAAATTGGTCCCTATCTTTTGAATACCGTTGCAGAGAACCCCCTAGGTTCTTCGCCTCCTTTGCAAACCGGTCCTGCCGCCATTGCTAGGGCAGAACCGAGCTCCGGCGAGGTTCGGAGAGGGATTGCTCTCTAATCCCTCAGAGATTCCCTCCCAGAAATGGAAGGAGAATTCTCTGAAGAATTGCCTTCCATTTAAGACCGATATCGATCCCTGGTGTGAACCCAATCTCTCGTGCGAACGCACGAGAGATTTGGGTATCCTAACTCCTTTCCATCTCCGGCGACCAACCTCAGGCAATTACGTGCCCTTCACGCCCTGCACACCAAGTCCAGCGCCTATATAAGAACCCACAACTCCGGCCGAAGGGGGGGAGCTTGGTTTGGCCGAGGTTCCACCCCCAATTCCTCTCCTCCTGCCCGGCCAAACTCCCAGCAGGCTCCGGCGAGCCCCCCTCCCCTCCCTCTTCGCTCTGCCACAAAACCAGTGGTAGAGTTAGCTTCCTGACCTCCCTCCGCGTCGCGCAGTACCAGCGCACGCCGCCTCAGCCTCGTCGTCGCCGCCGTTCTCCCCCACTGGGCGTCATCTTCTCCGGCGACAGCAAGTACTGCTGTCCGCCTTCTGTCCCCTTTCATCCTTACAATTAGGTTAGAACTCCTCTCCATCCTCTCCTCTCTCTTTTCCCCCTGTTATCTCCCTTGATCGACCTTCGACAGACGCTAACCACCTCCATCATCTTCGCCTCCGACCACACTCCGGCGAGCCGCCCACACCACTCCAGCCCTCCACACGGCTCGCCAACCACCTCGAAAGCTCCGCCTCACCTCCAGGAACACACTCCGCCCTACCACTGCCACTCCAGCCCTCCACAATCACCCCCCGACCAACCCACCATCTCCGGCCACAGGTTGACCTAGGCACGCACGCCTAGGCCGACCTGCGGCCTGCTGCACTGCCCACCGCCTTCGCCGTGCCACGGCGAAGGTCTCTAGCTATTCTGATTTGGCCGAGAGGCGCGTTTTGTGTACGACAGGATTTGAGCCGCTGCCGCCATGGACGACCTCTGATGAAGCTCCCACGAAGCTCCAGGCACCCGGTCTTCCAGGCTACAGGTGCTGCATACTAGCGCAAGTGTCGCAAGGTGAACGAGTCCAGCCAAGGAGCGCTAGCAGAGCCAGCAGCTGCGGGGCAATCGCACGACGAGGCTTCTGCAGGCGCGCGTGAAGGCGAGACCAGATAGTCCCACATCGTGGGATTGCAACCTTCAGGTACCATATAAGTTGTTTTTGTGTTTTACTCTTATCGCCTCAGTAAGCACAGGGGTGAGGTCCCTCACTGACCCCACCCGCCTCGTCCGCGGCCTGACCACGCGGACCTGGCGGATCCGACCCGACCTAGACCTTCGCACTCCTCGCGCATCACACACCTGCAGGTGCGCCTGGTCCCGGGTACGATCGGACCCGATTATGGCTGTGGCTCTGGGAGAGCGGTTTGAGTGAATTGCTTGAGAGAGAGAGATGCGCGGGTAGAGGGAGAAGGGTTAGGTTTTGCTCCTGTGCAGGCAGGCTGAACGCAGGAGGAGAAGGACTTGGCCGCGAGAAGGAAAAGAAAGAAAGTAGAAGGAACGGCAGAGAAGAACAGAAGAGGAAGAAACAAGGCAGAGAAGAAAGAAAAGAGCAAGCCAGAAGCAAAGGCACAGAGAAGCCAAGTGAAGACTTTGCAGAGATCAGAAGAAGAAAAGAAAGAGCAAAGACTGCAGCAGAAGAAGAATAATCAAGAAGAAAAGGAGAAATGCGTTTAAGACGTCTGATCTTGTGATCAGACGTCCAATTTCATATTTTCTTGCCCTAACTCCTTTTAATCGCATACATTCATACCTGAATTGATATTTTGAGTAAATTAGAGTGTTCAATTACATTTTGATTTAGTGGTAAGTTCCATTTGCTCCCTGTGTTCGACCTCGGATACTCCGGTCTTCGAGTAATAAAAACTTTGTATTTGTTCGAACGTTTTGTCGGTTATACTACAACATAATACGCTTTAAATCCGCACGAAACGTCCGTGAACAGTAAGCTGTGAAGCGCTGGAGTGATTTAAATTGATTTTCTGCTATTGGTTCATTGCGTCCGAAAGCACATGGGGTGAGGTCTCTCACCTATACTCACCGCCTCATCCGTGAGCTCACCACACGGATCTGGCAACCCGACCCGACACCCTCCTGAACACTCCTCGAGCACCACACCCACGCCGGTGCGCCTAGACCCAGGCGTGCGACCTGACCCATTTACCCAGCTCTGGGAGAGCGTGCTGAAGAGTGATACACAGAGAGAGAGAGAGACGCGGGTGTGGGTGGAGGGGTAGGTTTTGCTCCTCTTTGGTTTGTGCAGGGAAGGTAGAAGGGAGAAGCGAAGCCGACACTTAGCCGCTGCTAGCAAAGGAAAAGAAGAAGGAAGGAAGCCCTCGCAGAGGAAAAAGAGAAAGGCACGGCAGAAGGAAGAGGCGAAGGAAAAAGAGAAGAGGAACTGAAGAAGAAAGAAGAAATAAAGAAAGGTAAAGACAAGCAGAAGAAGAAGAGAAGCTGAAGGCAAGGGAAACATAACCAAGGAAGGAAGAAGAAGAAGAGAAAGCAGAGCCAAAGAGAAGAAAACCTGCAGAGAAAAGGAGAAAGATACTGCAGGAGAAGAAAGAAACAAGGCAACTGCAAAGAAGAAAGGAAGAAAATCAGAAGAAGAAGAACAAGGGAAACATCTTTTAAGATGTTTGATCCTATGATCAGACGTCCAAATTCCTTCTTTTTTCTACAATTCACTTTTAAACTCTTGCATTTATATGTTTTCAATTAAGTTTTGAGTAATTAAGTGTTCAATTACATTCTTGAGATTAGTAATAAATTCCAATTGCTCCCTGTGTTCGACCTCGGATACTTAGGTTTTCGAGTAATAAACTTTTATTTGTTGACAATGCTTGATCACCTATACTACGACGTAACTAACTGTTAAAACATGATCGAGACTGCGTCAACACCAACGACCAAGAAGGAGTAGAGAAGAAGATTAAGGGGGCACATCACCAACACCTTTGGTGCCTTCTTCTCCCCACTCTCTTCAACTTGGGCCATGCCAAGGAGGAGGACCTTTCCATTTTGAGGAGGTCGGCCAGGCAGAGGAGAAGGACCTAGGGTGGACATCCATCCTTGGAGAAAAGCTTAGGGCATGCCCCCTTAGGGCTTGCTTTGGAGGACATCATCTTGGCGGAGCTATAGAAGGAAGGAGCTGAAGATCTTCTTTTCAAGCCCAGGAGCTACCAGGCTTGGAGCAAGAAGAGCTTCATCCTCTTCATCACCATCATCATCCAAAGGATTTGTCTTTATATTATTTTCAATTTATTTTTTTTTGTAGAAGCATTCATCTACTTGTAGACAATTTCCTTTAATACAAAAAAAGTTGCCTTGATTTCTTGTTGCACTCTTTTTTGCATTACCTTGTTTTATCTTTAGTGTAGTCTCACTCCTTTCTAATTAACCTAGGCCTCCACGTGCCTTGGTTGAGCTTAGAAAGAGGATAATTTTTGTCACTTAGATTGGCATAGTAGGTGTAGTAGTTTTTCCCGTCAACAACTTCGCATGTTGCCTTAATTTCAAAAACATAAAAATGATACATTGAAAAAGACCAAAAAGAAAGTTGATTTCCATTTCCAAGAAAGAGATCGATTTTTGCAACCAAATTGCCTGCTTGGACGATCCTAGATACCCCACTATCTAACTCTCATAAATTTTAAAAGCGAATGCGATTTTGTGTGTTACAATGACTTAAAAACCAACTTTTACAAATCACGCCAAACTTCGCATCAGAGCTCCTGAAGGACTACGACTGCAGCATCTCCTACCACCCAGGGAAGGCCAATGTGGTGGCTGATGCCTTGACCCGGAAGGGACCTGCCCACTTGGCCAGCTTGCAGGCACAGAGTTGGAGACTCATGGACGAGGTGGGCAGTTGGCAACCCCAGGAGTCACAGAGGTACTACGGGGCAGTGATAGTGACGTGATAGCATTACCAGAATTGTTAGACCGCATCATTGCAGGACAGATGGGTGATCTGTACTTACAGACACTGCGAGATAGGGTGTTGACTGGGGACTTAGGAGACTTTTCCTTCTCAGATGAGATACTGCGCATGAGGGGACGCCTATGCGTTCCTAGAGACGAGTTGTTGCGAGATCTCCTGACTGAGGCACACAGGTCCCGGTTCACCATGCATCTCGGAAATACAAAGATGTACCATGATTTACGACGTAACTTCTGGTAGAAAGGGATGAAGCAGGTGTTAATGTGGTCTTGGTCGTGTTTTAACAATTAGTTACGTCGTAGTATAGGTGATCAAGCGTTGTCAACAAATAAAAGTTTATTACTCGAAAACCTAAGTATTCGAGGTCGAACATAGGGAGAAATTAGAATTTACTACTAATTTGAAGAATGTAATTGAACACTTAATTACTCAAAACTTAATTCAAAATATACAAATGCATGAGTTTGAAAATTAATTATGGCAAAAAGAAAGAAATTTGGACATCTGATCATGGGATCAGACGTCTTAAAAATATGTTTTCTTCTCTCTTGTTCTTCTTCCTCTGACTTCTGATTTTTCCTTTCTTCTTTGTGCTTCTTCTTTCTTCTCTGCAGTTGCCTTGCTTCCTTCTTATTTTCTTCTTCCTTGCTTCTTTCTTCTCCTGCAGTATCTTTCTCCTTTTCTCTACAGTTTCTTTCTCTCTGCGAGTCTTCTTCTTCCTTGGCTTTGCTTCCCTTGCCTTCAGCTTCTCTTCTTCTTCTGCATGTCTTTCCCTTTCTTTATTTCTTCTTCCTTCTTTAGTTCCTCTTCTCTTTTTCCTTCGCCCCTTCCTTTCCTTCTCTTTTTCCTCTGCGAAGGCTTCCTTCCTTCTGCTTCTTCTCCTTATCTTGCAGCGGTTAAGTGTCAGCTTCGCTGCGCCCTTCTGCCTTCCCTGCACAAACCACAGAGGAGCAAAACCTATCCCTCTACCCACACCCGCGTCTCTCTCTCTCAGTGTATATCACTCTTCAGCATGCTCTCCCAGAACCGGGTAAACTGGTCGGATCGCGCGCCCGGGTCCAGGCGCACCGGCGTGAGTGTGGTGCACGAGGAGTGCTCAGGATGATGTCGGGTCGGGTCGCCAGATCCGTGTGGTGAACTCACGGACGAGGCGATGAGAATAGGTGAGGGACCTCACCCCATGTGCTTTCGGAGGTAATCGGCTCATATCACAAAAATAATATAAATCACTCCAACGCTTCACAGCTTACCGAGGTGGGACTATTATTCCACCTCTATTTCGTGCGCGCCCGCAGGAGTCCGTTCTCCAATTGCAACAGCTGCAAGCTTCGCAGTGCCACTCTCTGGAACAGATGTCTTCGCAATGCCTCCTCGAGTTAGCTGCACCTGGAGCCCTGAAGCATTGCATCCTGGAGCACGCAAGAAGCTTCCTCGATTCACCGCTAATGGCGGCCGGGGCGTGAAACCTGCCTGACACAAAAAGAGCCTTGCGGCTTAATCAGACCACAGGAGCACCTTCTCTATGTCACGGTGAAGGTGAGGCGCTAGGTGGAAGGCCACGGGTGGCCTAGGCGTGCGTGCCTAGGTCGCCCTATGACTGGATGGATGGGTTTGATCAGGGGGTGGTTGTGGAGGCGTAGAGGGTCTGTGGACGAGCAGAGGTTATTCAATGAGGTGAGGCGGAGGTTATGCGATGGTCGGCAAGATGTGTGGGGTTGTGGAGTGATGGGAGCGTCTCGCTGGAGGGTGGCTGGAGATGAGGAAGGTGGCGGTGGACAGGGATGGTCGAGGGGCGTTTGGTGAAATAAGATAATGGAAATGAAAGAGGGGATAGAGAAGAACAGTTTTAACCTAACTAAAGGGACGAGAAGGCTGCCGGTAGTACCTGCTGTCGTCGGAGAAGAAAGTGTCCAGTGGAGGAAGACAGCGGCGACGACGGGGCTAGGGCAGCTCGCGCGGGTGTTGCGCGACGCGGAGGAGGATGAGGAGGACAGCTCTGCCACTGGTTTTGTGGCAGAGCGACGAGGAAGAGGAGGGGGCTCGCCGGAGCTCGCTGGACCCCTTGGTCGGTGAAGAAGAAGAGGAATTTTGAGGTGGAATCTCGACGAAGTCGAGCTGAGGAGGTGCGGCCGGAGTTGGGGGTTAATTTATAGGTGTTGGACAAGCTTCTGGTGCGTGGAGGGCAAGCCTTCTGCCATCGACGTCTCACCGGAGATGGATGGTAGTTAGATACTGAAATCTCTCATGCGTTCGAATGAGAGATTGGACAGGAATCAGAGATGGTGATTGGGCTCAGATGGAAGGGGATTCCTCAGAGAATCTCCCTTCCAATTCTGTGAGGAGATCTCTGAGGGATCAGAGAGTATCCCCCTGCCTTCCTCGCCGGAGAAGGATTCCTCCGCATTAATGGTGGAGGGACCTGATTGTAAGATTGGTGAGAAAGCTGGGGGGGTTTATGGAATGGTTTTCAAAAGATAGGGAACAAAATGTGATTGGGTGTACTAAATTGCAAAGTTGGTCAAGATGACCTCCCCTTAGGTCCAAATTTTGGTACAAACCTAATTTGGACCTAAGGAATCTAATGGTGAAGTTGGATTTTAGGTTTGACTAGGCATTTTGCGTAAAAATCCAAATTAGGTAAATTAATGAGCTAGGACCCTAATCTAGGTCAAACTAGGTTCCAAAGGCTAAATTGAATGTTCTAAACCATAGGATATATTTTTTCATGATTTGTAGAGGGTTTACTTGATTTTTATCCTGATCGAAACCTTGTTGAATTACGCGGGTCTATTTTAGGGTTACTAGATGTCATTTAATTCTTGGTTTGCACATGAACCCATTTCTGATTGAATCAACCCACTTTTTATCTTATTTAGACCATTTGACCTATGTTTTGTCTCTGAGAAATCCCATTTATGTACTGCAATGGTAAAATTACAGTTTTAACCTTTATTTCATGTTTTCTTCTCAGAACACTTATTCCTTTTATTAAGCCCTCTTCTAAGTTATGTAGGAGCTTTTATTCTCTTTATTAGGTCAAAATGAGATAGTTATGGCTCATGATGAGGCTCTGATCATACTCCCATGCTTAGCTTTTTCTAGTCCCTTAGCAAAATTTCAAGGTTTTAACTTCTGTTCTAGACCTTGAGTGTCTGTCATCAATTATGATAAGTGCTTTTCTTTTTCTTTTGTGATTAGGTCAGAATGCCGACAATAGGCTTAGAGGTACTCAAGTATCAACCAAAATCCAGACCTGACCCGCTTTAGCCTCAGTCCTCTACAAAGGTTTTTAAGGCCCACAGAAGCTAACCTAGGGTTTATTGGACTCCGCGGTTAAAGCACTCGTGCTTGAGACATTTTTAGCTTAGGTTCAGTTTGTAGTGCATTTTTTTTAAGAGAGAGACAGAAGATTTATTTTTTTGGAGAATTTTCTCTCTCTTTTCTTTTTATTTCTAGCTTCAGATTGGCCTCTCAACATGGTCGGTATCGGATTCCTCGTCCCCATCATCAATGCTCAAGGGTCCCTGGCTATCGATGCTTCGAGATAGCACCACCCATGGCAACCCCCGGAACCCTGGCTTTCAAGATTTCGAGATAATCCCGCCCATGGTGTTCCGTGGCCGAATTCAGACCCTGGCAATCGACATTCCGTGATATTGCCGCCCATGGTATCTGGACCAGCAGAGTGCTTACATGGCCCCAGTAGGATATTTAAATATCCTAAGAGAAAAGCACCGAGGAGATGATATGCTGTTACGCATCTTCGAGGGGAATTTCCCGCCTCTTCACGTTGGGAACTCGTCCAAATCAACTTGTGTTTATCGGCCGCTCCTAATCTAGGTGACTTTTTCAGAACATTAAACTCTTTTGTATGATTTGGATATTTATGCGCACTGAACCAGACTGTGTGTGAATTTGGGGTGCTTAGGTTACCGAATCTCGTAAATCGAAGGCTAGTTAACGAGGCCGAATACTTCCTAAGCCTTAGACCTAATACTTAAGCTTCGCATTTTCCCCAACCTCTTGAGGATTATCCCGATCTTAGTGGATACATGAATTTTTAAGCTAAAGAATCTAGCCCAAGAGGCCTAAGACCAGCGTTCATGCTAATATCTTTTTGTGTCTCCTTAGCTCTTTTCTTTTTCTCTTTTCTTGATTTGGTCTAGAACTTCAGTTAATTCCTTAATCTCTTACTAATGACTACCTCTTTTTCTTTTTCATTTTGTGCTCCTTTTTGGCATTTTTGCTCTTTTTCTCCTCCGTATGATTATGTGGCTCACAAAATTTCCTCCCTCCATTTTTTTGTTCTTTTTCATAATTTTCAATTTTTTTGTGTTTTTGACAAATGTGAATTTTTTGTGTGATTCCTTCTGACTTTTTCTTGGTTCTGTATGTATGCACTTTATCACCCCCCTATGTCTAAGTTTTGCAATGTCCTCATTGTAAACGGAGGGTGTGAAATAGTGTTGAGGTCAAGGACTTAGAACAGGATACATCGGGTGGGTGAATGGGTCGGAAATGACTGATGCAGACGTTTTCAAGCTCTGGTACATGTACTGGAGGTGGGATCAACTGTCTAAGGTTGAGCTCAAGGTGCAATGGACGTGGAGTACAGACGAATAATCAGATGGGTCTCTATTTTTGGAATGACGGGTTGCCTCCCGTTGAGTGCTAAATTTGATGCCTTCAGCCGAGCGGAACATGGGGAGGAGAGGGAGGGTTAAATCAGTGGAATTTTGTAAAACATGCACGTTGGTTAAGAGCCTGGTTGCTCCAACCAGGTGCTTGTTAAGATCAGTAGGCTGATGATGCAGCCCAAACCTAATAAATCTGGTGGGTTGATATATGTAGATCAACTGATGCGGAACCCACCATATGCAATGTGGCTCAGATGGGTATGGAAGTGAAAACTTGGGTTTAGGCTGAGTCGAATTAGCCTGGTCAGAGTAGGGTTCCAAAAAATAATCAGTGTATGGCGTGGAAACCCTACAGGGGTGATCAAAGAATGATGGCTCCTGTTTTTCGGTCTGATCAATACCCGATACGTGGTATAGATATGGAGTTGAATCATCTGCAAACGGCTCAGTGAGAGATGAATCAGAATAGAAATTGAGTCTGGTTGCAGATTGGGTTAGAGAACAAGTTTTGATTGGTTCTGTATATGTGGAGCATGTGCTTCAAAGAGAATAGGGTTGTTATAATCAGGAAGTAGATTTTCTCCGATGTTATGGTCAGATTCGAAATCGTCAGAGAGTTTGCGAAAATCAAAATCTGAATGTGATTCAAGATCGTGAGTTCCACGATAGAATAAATCATATGTTGTAGATTCAGCAGCCTGACTGGGGTCTAGCCTAAATGTTAATTCTGAGCTTAAAAAGGTGTCCTTATCTGGTAGAGGCTCAGGTTCTAAGCTGGTAGGGCAAACCGAATTGAAACCCCACTCGTCCAATTCCTCAGTTTCTGTATCTTAAATTGGCATGACTTCCGAAAAATCGATTAGTTCCTCTGAGGATGTTGGCAAGGGATATTCATCAAATAGAGGCCCAAAATCATATTCTTTATTAAAAGATTGATCTTCCTCATATGGGGCCTTGAAATCTTCCCAATAGGCTTCAGATCTAGATCCTGGGCTTAGGATGTGGGTTGAATTATTAGAATCTAGGTCCGAATAACCTTCGAGGGTCACCTTATCAGAATAAGGGATGGAATTTACACCCTCGAGAGGTTCAGATCTACTCTCATTCTTGCAGGAGTTTTGGGATTCTAAGCCTGGTGATTCATGGTTTAGAGTGGGCTCAACATGGTGTTTTCCTGCATTTTGAGCTTCCCAACCTTCTTCAATATCAGGCACATTGTGCTCCATCTGGGTTGGGAATCCACAACCATTTTGTGCCTCAAACCCGAGATCAGATTGATCCTCGATGTTGTCCCAAGATGGTCCATCCTCTGTTTGTGGTATATAAGGGTACTTCTGGTCAATAATTTGTTTTACTAATCTCATTATCTCTTCCCATTTTTCAAGACTATCTTGGTGTTGCTTCCAAAGTCGAGGATTTGTCATACATTGAAGGTATTCAAGATTATGCAGTTTTTCTATCTAAATGTATCCTGTGATGAGCAAGTCACGGGTTGATCCTTTTGTGGCTTCTACCAATAGAACTTGGGCACAAGTTATGATAAAGGTTGTGGTTGTTGGGACATCGACCTGAATGTTTTCTACTGGTGTTGAGGTTTTTTCTTCTTTTTCATAGAATTTCAGGGCATCCTCAATCATCCTATCTCTCATGGATCTTTGATATTCAGGTTTCTTGAATGGTAGTCCTAAGTGGTTTGGCTGCATATTTGGATCAGGTGGTGGAATCAAGATGTAGAATCAGAGTTTGACTCAATGTGTAGAATCAAGTTATGAAGCAATTAGATCTGAATAACGAGTTCCATTGAAAATGTGTGTGTGTGCTCTAAAGAGAAAAGATGAGGGACTGGAGATGTTTTTGACCCAATCAAGACATCCAAAGACGTTTGGATGACTATGGAGGTTCGGGGCGGATGGTGCCCCTGGATCGGAAGGTCGTCCACCTGAGAATTACCTGGGCAGCCAGAGAGGGAGAGTCCCGCAAAGACCCCTACACGGTAGAGCGTCTCCACGGGTTACAGGGTTTCCCCCACCTGACCTCTCTTGTCACTGAGATTCTTGGTAGACCAGAATGGGGACCTTGACCTCTTAAGTCTATCACTTTTATTTCAAAGGTGCTTTAGGGTTCTCACTTGAACTTTAGATGTTTTGATGTTGTGACCTAATTTGGAGGTCGGTTGACCCAAGGGGTCAACTTCGCCTGACCTGTCCTATAGATGGCAGAATGATTCTAGGCTTGGGACCTAGAGATCACCCTGATTTGACTCCCAGTTTATTTGGTCCAAGATTTTAAGATTCAAGTGATCTTAGAGCTCAATTTTTAGGGTCTGTCTTGTTTAGATCTCTTCAATCAAGGGCTTGGGTAGCACACTGACGGGAGGGTTCATTTCCTTTTATACAGGCATGTGTGACTAGCACTTCAATACCCTACTGTAGAAACCCTAATTTGGTTCTATTTCCAATCCTCTTTTTCTTCTTGAAAAGGTTCTCTTTGGACTTAAAAACAAGAAGTGTGTTGTCCACAGAGATTAAGCATGATTTCTATTAGGCACATGAATTTTGTGGGAAAGAATAAAAAAAAATCGCTCCAACTTCAAGAAGATTTGAAAAAATTTTCGCAAAATCAGGAAATGTTTGCCTTAAAGATGGTGATTAGTATGGAAAGAAGGCAATTGATTCCTAAATTAATTTTCTTCCTTGTCTTTCAAAGCTTAGGGAATAGTTTAAGGAAGAAAAGAAATTACCTGCCCTGGAGTGTTTGACTTGCGGGAGGGATTTTCTTGTGAAATACTTGCAAGATCACAACAAAGAAAAGTAGGTGTTAATGGCTAACTGCGGCTCTATTTTTGGTGTCTTTGTGTTTATTATCGTATAGTTGTTATAGTATAAGACAAGACAGCTACGGTTGTCATTACATTAGAAAATTTTTTTACTCGAAAATAGTTTTCCCGAGGTCGAACTCAGGGAGCTGCTGGAATTATAGAAGTACAAAGTTTCTCTATTGAATTACAAAAATAAGAGGGAGAGAGGGAGAGAGATAGATTTTTGTCTTGGCTTCTTCTCTTCTTTCTATTTTCTTCCTTTGCCTTTCTCTCTTTCTTTCTGGCGGCCAAGTCTTCTTCTATCTTTTTCTTCCTGGCTGCTTGTCTTCTTCTTCTACTCTTCAGCTGCAGAGTCTTCTCTTCTTCCTTCTTCTCTTTTCTTTCTCTTTTCTTCAGCTGCAGAGCCTTCTTCTTTCCTTCTTCTCTGCTTTATCTCCTCTGAAGGCTACTCATCCGTCGTCTGATACAGCAGTCAGATGACTTAACTGCAGTCTGCTACAGTGCTTCTCCTCTTTTCCTTCCTTCTCTTTTCTTCTGCACGGCCTCTCTTCTTCTGCTTCTCCTCTCCTTCCTGCGGCTAAGTACTTAGCCTTTCTCCTTCGCACTCTGTTCCTGCACACAAGGCACAGCAAAACCTAACCCTTCCCTCTACCCGCACGTCTCTCTCTCTCCCTGTAAACCGCTCACAGGAAGCTCTCCCAAAGCTGGGTTAACGGGTCGGATAGCGTACCCGTGACCAGGCGCATCGGCGTGGGTGGTGCGCGAGGAGTGCAGGGTAAACGGGTCGGCCAGGTCCGCGTAGCGTGGGTCGTGGATGAGGCGGGTGGGTGGGCGAGGGGACCTCACCCCGTGTTCTGAGGCGGTAAGCAAGAAACACGAAAACAATTTAAACCGGTGCGTCGCTTCGTAATCTTATGATGTGGGACTATTTCGTTGCTTCTCCTCGCGCGCACCCGCAGGAGGACCTCGGCCTTGCTTCCGCAGCTGCAGCCTCGATCCCCTTTGCTTGCCAGCTGCCTGCCATCACACAGCTCGCCCGCCTTTGCAGCAACTGATAGCCTAGAGCTCTGAAGCCTGGAGCGCGCTTGGGAGCTTCTCGAGTCGTCGTCAATGGCGGCCGGGGCAGCAGACCTATCAAGCATTAAAAGGGCCGAGCTCTCGGCCTAATCAAACCACTGGGGAACCTTTGCCGTGGCACGGCGAAGGTGGTGCGAAGTGCAGCAGGCCACGGGACGTCCTTGGCGTGCGTGCCTAGGTCATCCTGTGGCCGGAAAAGTGGGTGTGACCGGGGGTTAGTTGTGGAGGTGTAGAGTGGCAGTGGAGGGGCGAAGGGCGTTTAATGTGATGAGGCGAAGCTTTTGTGACGGTCGGCGAGTCGTATGGAGTTGCGAAGTGATGGGGGCGACTCGTCGGAGGTTGGCCGGAGGCTAGGAAGGTGATGGTGGACAGGCATGGTCGTGGGGCAATCAAGTGAAATAGAGTGGGGAAAAGAAAGAGGGGAAGAAGGGGAGTAAATGTAACCTACCTGCAGGGACGAAGGGGGCCGGAGAGGCAGGCAGTCGTATCGACTATCGCCGGAGAAGAAATACCCAGAGGGAGGGAGCGGCGACGAGGAAGAGGGCAGGGAGGCGTGCGCTTGGTGCGGCGTGACGCGGGAAGATGAGACGAAGCTGGCTCTGCTGCAGGTATGGCGGCAGAGCGACGAGAAGGAGGAGGAGCGGTCGCCGGAGCTGGTGGGTTTCTTGCCGGAGTGGGGAGAGAGGAATTTTTGAGGGTTTCTCCGCCAAGACCAATCTGCTCGAATCGGCAGGGAGTGCTGGTTCTTAAAAAGGGGGTGGCAGAGAGGCGGACGCAGGCGGGCGACGTGCGCGCCTCGCCGGAGTGTGGTCGGAGACGAGACCCATACCTTTTGTGCATTCTCACGGAAGGTGTGGGGGTTGTCAGGCAGCATGGTTGAGTCCCTGCGACAGCAGACGTCGCAGGGAACTCCGCGTACATTTTGCAGGACGATCCCCTCTCCCTGCGCGGCTCCATGCTCCACGCAAAGTCGTCGGAGCATGGTGCTGCGTAGAGACTTGCAGGAGGGACCGTTCTGCAAAGGATGACAAGAAGGTTGGGGGCCAAAATGCAAGGGTTTCGAAAGCTAAGGGTCAAAAAGTAAATGAAGAGGACCAAATTGCAAAGTTGGTC
Source organism: Thalassia testudinum (assembly GCA_037157565.1). Lineage (NCBI taxonomy): Eukaryota > Viridiplantae > Streptophyta > Magnoliopsida > Alismatales > Hydrocharitaceae > Thalassia > Thalassia testudinum. The sequence goes on from JAZHRO010000031.1 coordinate 84,205,684, forward strand.
AAGGAGGTCTCTTCTTAGGCTCAAGTTTTTATGAATGATTATATTTAACCTAAGGATTTTAATGGTGAATTTTGTTTCTAGGTTAGACCATGTTTGACCGGCAAATTTACGTAAAAATCCAAATTAAATCATTAATTGGGCATGGTTCTTAATGTAGGTCAAAATGGGTTTCTCAGGCCAAATTGAAGGTTCTAAACCCTATAGATTATTTTTCTATGAATTTTAGAGGGTTTAGTTGATTTTTACTCTACCTCGAACCTCGTGAATTGAAGTGGATTTGTTAGGGTTACAGAATGTCATTTAATTTTTTGAAGTTGTTGCAACCCTCGTTAGATCAGGTCATCCCACTTTCCTTTTTATTAGGTTAGTTTAACCTGTGTTTGGACCCTTAATTATCCTGTTTGCAAATTGTGTTGGTGAAATTATATTTTTATCCCTTATGACTTGTTTTCTTCTTGAACTCAGAATTCTCTGAGTTTAGCCTTTCTTTGAGTTATGTAGGAGCTTTTTCTTGCATATCTAGGTTAGATTGTGCTAGTTAGGGTTCATGATGAGGTTCTCATCAGTAGGGCAAGTTAGTGTTCAATACGATAAAAAGAATGTGGAGACTAGTGATAAATTGCACGTTGCTCTCCGGCAATGGCGCCAAAATGTTGACGTGGTCTTGATCATGTTTTAACAATTAGTTACGTCGTAGTATAGGTGATCAAGCATTGTCAACAAATAAAAGTTTATTACTCGAAAACCTAAGTATCCGAGGTCGAACACAGGGAGCAATTAGAATTTACAACTAATCTCAAGAATGTAATCGAACATTTAATTACTCAAAACTTAATTCAAAATATATAAATGCATGAGTTTGAAAATTAATTATGGCAAAAAGAAAGAAATTTGGATGTCTGATCATGGGATCAGACATCTTAAAAATATGTTTTCTCCTCTCTTGTTCTTCTTCTGACTTCTGATTTTTCCTTTCTTCTTTGTGCTTCTTCTTTCTTCTCTGCAGTTGCCTTGCTTCTTTCTTCTTATTTTCTTCTACCTTGCTTCTTTCTTCTCCTGCAGTATCTTTCTCCTTTTCTCTACAGTTTCCTTCTCTCTACGGGTCTTCTGCTTCTCCCTTGGCTCTACTTCCCTTGCCTTTAGCTTCTCTTCTTCTTCTTCTTCTGCTTGTCTTTCCCTTTCTTTATTTCTTCTTCCTTCTTTAGTTCCTCTTCTCTTTTTCCTTCGCCCCTTCCTTTCCTTCTCTTTTTCCTCTGCAAAGGCTTCCTTCCTTCTGCTTCTTCTCTTGCAGCGGCTAAGTGTCAGCTTCGCTGCTCCTTTCTGCCTTCCCTGCACAAACCACAGAGGAGCAAAATCTATCCCTCTACCCACACCCGCGTCTCTCTCTCAGTGTATATCACTCTTCAGCATGCTCTCCCAGAACCGGGTAAACGGGTCGGATCGTGCGCCTGGGTCCAGGCGCACCGGCGTGAGTGTGGTGCGCGAGGAGTGCTCAGGATGGTGTCGGGTCGGGTCACCAGATCCATGTGGTGAACTCACGGATGAGGTGGTGAGAATAGGTGAGGGACCTCACCCCATGTGCTTTCGGAGGCAATCGACTCATATCACAAAAATAATATAAATCACTCCAGCGCTTCACAGCTTACCGAGGTGGGGCTATTGTTCCACCTCTATTTCGTGCGCACCCGCAGGAGTCCGTTCTCCAATTGCCACAGCTGCAGGCTTCGCGGTGCCACTCTCTGGAACTGATGTCTTCGCGATGCCTCCCCGAGTTAGCTGCACCTGGAGCCTTGAAGCATTGCAGCCTGGAGCACGCAAGAAGCTTCCTCGATTCACCGCTAATGGCGGCCGGGGCGTGAAACCTGCCTGACACAAAAAGAGCCTTGCGGCTTAATCAGACCACAGGAGCACCTTCGCCGTGTCACGGGGAAGGTGAGGTGCTAGGTGGCAGGCTACGGGGTGGCCTAGGCGTGTGTGCCTAGGTCGCCCTGTGACTGGACGAATGGGTTTGATCGGGGGGTAGTTGTGGAGGCGTAGAGGGTTTGTGGACGAGCGTAGGTTATTCAGTGAGGTGAGGTGGAGGTTATGCGATGGTCGGCGAGATGTGTGGGGCTGCGGAGTGATGGGAGCGTCTCGCCGGAGGGTGGCTGGAGATGAGGAAGGTGGCGGTGGGCAGGGATGGTCGAGGGGCGTTTGGTGAAATAAGATGAGGGAAATGAAAGAGGGGATAGAGAAGAACAATTTTAACCTAACTAAAGGGACGAAGGGGACGAGAAGGCGGCCGGTAGTACCTTCTGTTGTCGGAGAAGAAAGTGTCCAGTGGAGGAAGATGGCGGCGACGATGGGGCTAGGGCAGCTCGCACGGGTGTTGCGCGACGCGGAGGAGGATGAGGAGGACGGCTCTGCCACTGGTTTTGTGGCAGAGTGACGAGGAAGAGGAGTAGGGCTCGTCGGAGCTTGTTGGACCCCTTGGCCAGAGAAGAAGAAGAGGAATTTTGAGGTGCAATCTCGGCCAAGTCGAGCTGAGGAGGTGCGGCTGGAGTTGGGGGATAATTTATAGGTGCTGGCCGAGCTTCTGGTGCGTAGAGGGCAAGCCTTCTGCCACCGATGTCTCGCCGGAGATGGAAGGTAGTTAGATACCCAAATCTTTTGTGCTTTCGCATGAGAGATTGGACAGGAATCAGTGATGGTGATTGGGCTCAGATGGAAGGGGATTCATTAGAGAATCTCCCTTCCAATTTTGGGAGGAGATCTCTAAGGGATCAGAGAGTATCCCCCTTGCCTTCCTCGTCGGAGAAGGATTCCTCCCCATTAATGTAGGAGGGACCTGATTGTAAGATTGGTGAGAAATCTAGGGGGGTTTATGCAATGATTTTCAAAAGATAGGGACCAAAATGTGATTTGGTGTACTAAATTGCAAAGTAGGTCAAGATGACCTCCCCTTAGGTCTAAATTTTGGTAAAAACCTAATTTGGAGATAAGGAATATAATGGTGAAGTTGGATTTTAGGTTTGACCATGTTTGACTGGGCATTTTGCGTAAATATCCAAATTAGGTCACTTGATGAGCTAGGACCCTAATCTAGGTCAAACTAGGTTCCAAAGGCCAAATTGAATGTTATAAATCCTAGGGGATATTTTTCCATGATTTTTAGAGGGTTTAATTGATTTTTATTCTGACCGGAACCTTGTTGAATTACGTGGGTCTGTTTTAGGGTTAGTAGATGTCATTTAATTCCTGGTTTGCACATGAATCCATTTCTGATTGAATCAACCCACTTTTTATCTTATTTAGATCATTTGACCTATGTTTTGTCTCTGAGAAATCCCATTTATGTACTACAATGGTAAAATTATAGTTTTAACCTTTATTTCATGTTTTCTTCTCAGAACACTTATTCCTTTAATTAAGCCCTCTTCTAAGTTTTGTAGGAACTTTTATTCTCTTTATTAGGTCAAAATGAGCTAGTTATGGCTCATGATGAGGCTCTCATCAGCGGGATGTTGGTGAGTTTGTCCAGTAGTGTTTGGTATGCCAGCAGGTGATGGCCGAGCACTAGAGATCTGTAGGGCCGTTACAATCGCTTCCCATGCTAGAGTGGAAGTGGGAGAGCATTACCATGGACTTAGTAGTGGGTCTACTAGTTACCCAGTGGGGACATGACGTAATTTGGGTGATAGTAGACCGGTTGACAGAGATGGCATGGTTCCTGTCGATCCGAGTCACTTTTGGGCCAACACAGTTAGCAGAGAGATATGTCAGAGATGTGGTGCGTTTACACGGAGTCCCTCGCGAGATTGTATCCGATAGGGATACTCATTTTACTTCCCAGTTTTGGACAAGGTTTCAGCAGGCACTGGGGACCCGTCTGAGGTTTAGCACCGCATACAACCCCTAGACTGACGGGCAGTCAGAGTGCACCATTCTGACACTCGAGGACCTCCTATGCACTTGTGTACTAGACTGGAAGGGCTCCTGGGAGGAGCATTTGCCCCTGGCAGAGTTTGCGTACAATAATAGCTATCATTCAAGCATCGGCATGGCAACTTACGAGGCTCTATATGGATAGAGGTGTACCGTACCCTTGAGTTGGGTCGAGGTGGGGACCAAGTGGGAGGTTGGCCCCATGCTGATTCGGCAGAGTCAGGATGTGATAGAGCAGATTCACAGGCGACTCTGCACTGTCAGGAGCAGGCAGAAGAGTTACATTGACAGGAAGCGCAGGGAGGTACAATTTGAGTTTGGGGATCACGTCTTTCTCCGTGTTTCGCTCATGAAGGGCTTCCAGCATTTTGGGGTGAAAAGGAAGCTTGCGCCGAGGTTTGTGGGACCCTTTAAGGTTTTGGAGCGGTTAGACCCATTGCTTACCGGCTTACCCTTCCTCCCCAGCTCTTTGGAGTGCATGACGTGTTCCACATGTCTAACCTCAGGAAGTACGTTGCCGATCCTAGCCACGTTTTGAGCTACGAAAGCATCGAAGTAGGAGACGACCTGACCTATCCTGAGAGGTTAGTACAGATATTAGATAGAGTCGTCAGTAGTCTGAGAGGGAAGTAGGTATCACTAGTGAAAGTCTTATGGAGAAGCCAACGATATGAGGAGGCCACTTGGGAGCTTGAGGTGACAATGCGAGAACAGTACCCGGAGCTTTTCGAGGGTACGTCTTCTCAAACCTACCTTGATCCTCTTTAAGTTTGTTATGTGCTTTTACGCTAATTTTCCGCACCCTACATGGCTCAAGTTTCGGGGATGAAACTTCCCTTAAGTTTGTTATGTTGAAATGACTCACTGTCTTTTTGTGTTGTTTAAGACGTTTGGATTAGCCGTCAGATGTCTGTCCAGACGTCTGGACAGAGTGTTGGACATCTGAAAGTAGAAGAACCGTACCTTCTTTCTTTTCCGCGCGCGTGCTGCACATGCACTCACCTCTTTCTCCTCACTCCAAACCCTAAACCTCTTCTATTTAAACCCCCACTTTCCCCCCGCCACTCCATCCATCTCCACGCGCCACCACCTCCATCCTCCACCTTCCCCCCTTCCTTCCAGCGTGGCAAGAGGAGAGGACGAAGAGAGAGAGAGACGGGACGCTGAGGAGGAGGAGAGGGGAGTAGGAGCGTGGGAGGAGCTCGAGAGGAGGAGCTCGCGAGGGAGCCGCAGGAGCTCGTGTGGGAGGAGTTGAGGGCACGGGCGAGGAGGAGGAGCTTGCGAGCAGGACCCTTGGCCTCCTGCAGCCGCTGGAGGCATTGTTGTAGCTCCTGCGGGTGAGCTTGCAAAGGAGGCAGCTTGCGGGAGAGGTTCTGCGTACTGGATATTTTTTAGTATCAGACATCTGGAGCATCTCTCAGATTTCTGGAATAGCAGAAGGATGTTCGAAGCTGAGGTTGGACGTTTGAAAGCATGCTCTGTGCTAAGGTACGTGCTTTTGTGTGGTTACGACCATGCAAGCCTCACCGTAGAGATTGTCCGACCTTTTATAATGGTCTGCACGGACGTACGCAAGGAGTAGGGCATTGGAAAGGCACAGGGTGTGCCCTTCGAGGTGCTTTCGGACGTCTGGAGACGTTGCCAGATGTCTGACCCTACCTCCAGACGACCAGAAGTAGGGTCTGACGTCTGTAACTCACCTCAGACAATCACGGAGGGCTCCGGACATCTGAGGTAGCTGCAGGAAACCCAGGGTAAGTATTGACGTCCTTTAAGATGTCTGGGACTAGACCCAGACGTCTAATTTTGGACAGTGTAAGTGTTTTTGGTCCGTTTAGGGCCCAAACGGAATTGGATTTTCGTAAACGAAGTACCGTTGTTTTTCGCTTGAGTTTCTCTACAAGTTAGTGTCACTTGTATATGGTTTTGGACTTATTTGATGTGGTTGGTCAACTATATAGGTCTTCAGCCAGTTGAGTATGTAGGAGCCGCGAAGGCGACAGGATCTGCGATCTGAGCTCCCATTCCTCCCGTATTTTCCAGTAGAGTGGTTTACATTAATATTATGATTTAAATAAATGAATTGCATGCTTAGAATAATTTGAATGAACCCTAGGGCAGAAACAGATGAGTAGGGTTTAAGCTATACTGTATACTTGAGAAACATGTAGAACCCTAGGATGAGAATGAACTTTAGGGCAAGAATAAATGAGTATGGTTGAGTTACAGTGTTTACTTGAGATGCCTGTAAAACCTTAAATGCTAGCAAATGTACTGGTTACTTAATATGATGCCTTGTCAGTAGAAAATCACGAGCTTCCTGTTTTAAAGAATGGAAATGGAAATGTAAATAGAGAGATCTGAAAGTTTGGAATATGAAACGAAGGGAATGCCAGCATGAACCCTACTGGGAATTAGGAGGAAAACTCCTATAGACGGGAAGTGAGTTGGCTCTTGTGTACGCGGTACCAAGGAGAGCCATTGTCCCTTTTGTATAGAGGGGTACTATAGTTGTCCGTTGGGTTGAGTCCTGTGGTTAGGCCTAGACACTCTACACTGACTTTGTTTGGCCCTCGTGTACGTAGTACCGAGGTGAGCTACTTGGTATAGGGAGGGAGCTAGCCGCCCTAGGGGGTCCGGGGTTAAGACTAGCCACCCTACATCGACTCTTGTTAGGCTCACTAGGCAAATCGAGATAGTTAGATGACGGTATGTGGACTGTAGAGGGGCGATACATCTGTTCTGTTTTGAGGGGTAAGACCTCTGTTCTGAGAGGGCAAGGCCCTATATTGTTCTGTGCTGTACCTTTAGGCGTAGCCGCTCGCAGAAACGACCGACCACGTGCCAGTGCGGGATAACTTCCTGTTGGCTTATCACGCATGCCGTAGTCACCGCTACGTTGCGACCGTGACCTCGGGGTGGTTGTCTGTGTGTATGACTACCATGGGGGACTCTCCTATGAGGAACATGCCAAATAAAGAAATGATCTAAGTGAATAAATGAACAATAAATTAGGAGTACTTGGTTGAACTAAATGAAAATGAATAGTTATTTAATTGCATAAATTAATTGCTAGTCTTAATTACATGTAAATGGCTAAATTACCACTCTACTCAGCGTTTGCTGACTCCGTAAATTTTATAACCTTGTTCAGGTCAAGGAGTTAAGCAGCCAGCACCATCGGCTGCAGAGGGAGTTAGGCCCAGTCGAGCCCAGCCTTAGTAGCATTCTTACTATTTTCCTTAGCTTTTGTTGTAGTAGTGAGTATTTTGTTCTATGTCATACTGTTTCAGTTACTTTTTCGCTGTACTTTTCTCTGTCGTAATTGTGATGGCTTGTAACTTTGATAGACTATTCGTTCTGTTTCTTTTACTGTCTCTTATTTTTTTCTGCTTAATTACATTGCATGTGTCGATGTGAATTATATTCCTGCTTTTGGTTATTTCTCATTGGACGATTAGGTCTTGGAATTAATAGAGGTGGGCCGATCTCGGGTCCTGTAGGGATTTGGAATTAGGTCGTAACAAATCTCCCATGTTAGTTTTTATGTGTAACCTGAGATAACTTTGTGGGGGTATTTACGTGAAAGGGGATAAGGTGGGAATAAGGTGAGATTACAATGGATTTGAGCATTGGATAACTCTTTACACACTCAAATCCAGGTTTAAGGAAACTTCGGTTTAAGATAAAATATGAATTCACTTATTTCCCTTCGTAAACATGGGATAATTTGCCAAAACCTGAAATATCCCACAATATGACCGGCCCACAGGTAACAAAAACCGAAAAAAAGAAAAATTAAGTCTCAATTAACCTGCCAGATATAAGAGACAATCAATGCTGATCACGACTCACAACCTAATGCAGGCCAGCTTGTCCATGCAAGTCTCATTTCAAAGACCATAAATATTACTAAAATGCAAGATCTTCCATTATATATTATATTAGTAGATTAGAGAGTACCAAGACTTCGTTGATCTGGTTGAAGGCAAATTAAAAATGTAGGCGTCGAACTCAAACCCCGTCATCACGTATTTCACGCTGCAAGTGATAATATTCTATTGTGAAAATCGATGAGGAAACAATAAACATATAGATTCGTTTGGGAAACATTAAAAATATTAGTTAGGGAACATTAGGAAAATCAATTAGGAAACATTAAAAAATATCAATGGATGAGCAACGCAGTGGGTCCAAATCTAGAATGTACTGACCATGCAGGACATATACGAGTGTGGAGATTACCGAAGACTTGAGGGCGACAGAGTCGAAAACAAACCACATTATTCTCAATAATCAGATCAATAATATATACGGTAAGGGACAGCGATGGCACGAAGGAAAGTATAAATTGACGTCCAAAACCTCAAATCACCTGACGGACGGTCCTAACTTTCCCGAGTCAATTTGCTTGCACGCACCACAGTGGCGGTGGAAAAAAAAAATTGTAAAGAAAAAAAATTCTGAGAGTATGTAGTGGACGTGGGTTCCGTGAAAACATTTTTTTCTCGGAGGTGTTTCTTAGAAATTTTCTACTATTTTAATATAGATTTTTATACATAATTATTTCAGTAAGATCATAATAATCATTACTTTCAATTTTATTATTAAATAAATATATATTATATCCTCAATTTTCATCTTTAGTATTAAATAAACATCCACTATATTCTTAACTTTTATTTTTAATATTAAAAAAAAATCTACTAATATCAATTAATATATCAATCATTTTATCTCACCACACAACCTTTACTTATTCCACCACTTAAATAAACATCCGTCTCTTATTCTATATTAATTTATCCATACAATTGAGATTTCGATTGAAAAATATGAACCAGCTTCTCGATTGAAAACTCCAAGAGGAAAAATCCACCATAGGTAAAGTTATTGTAATCATACATTGGATAAAGAATTGCACCATCACTATTAATGGGCGATAAGGAGGCAAAATCGATACCTTCTATTTGCTTAAATTCTTTAGTAATAAGTTTAGCTTTGTATTTCTCAATAAATCTATCAGGCCTAAGTTTTCTCTTAAATGCCCACTTGCACCCAATAGTAGAACACCCTGAAGGTAAATTAACTAACTCCTAAGTGACATTAGAAATGATTGAGTTCATCTCATTTTTAATGATATCTTTTTAATGCTTAGCTTTAGAAAAAGCCATAGTATCATGATAAGTGGCAGGATTGCCTTCAATTTGGTAAGCACAAATCCTTAACAATTCTTGGTCGTTTACTTTTCGTAGGTTTAAAATCCTCTACTTCATTAGGTTCAAAATGGGAAGAACTACCCCCTACATTGAACATCCTTTCTACTTGATCATAAATAGAATTAGATGTAGTGGCTAAATTATCTGAAGTCATATTTTGAGGTAGTCTTGTCTTCATAGGTAAGATATCCTCAAAAAATGTAGCATTGCAAAGTTTAACAATAATGTTGACATTTATGCCTAAAATCTTAGATTCTATAACAAAAAATCTATAGGCATAACTATTATCGACATACTTTAAAAAGACCACATCAACTGTCTTATGTCTAAGCTTTTTCCTTTTATGTTCTGGGATAACTACCTTTGCAAGGCAACCCCACACTTGAAGATATTTTAAACTTGGTTTCCTTTTTCTCCAAGTCTCAAACGGACTTATTTCCTTATGCTTGAGAGAAACTCTATTCAGGAAAATTTGCATGCCGTATTCAAACCTTACCCCCATATGTAAGTAGGTAATACTGAGTTTTGCAGGAGAGCGTTGACCATTTCAGTTAGGGTCTTATTCTTTCGCTCTGCTATCCCATTAGATTATGGGAAATATGGGGTTATCACTTTATGAACTATATTAAAAGCTTGGCACTGTTCATCAAATAAGTTGGACGTATATTCCCCTCCTGTATTTGACCTCAATTTCTTAAAAGTTTTCCTAGTTTATGTCTCTTCTTTCTTGGTGATAAGGAATTTACATAATACCTCATCCTTAGACTTAAGCAAACACACATGGTAATATCTACTACTATCATCTACAAAGGTGATAAAATACTTTTTATTGTCCCTATTCAACACACTATTATACTCACAGATATCTGTATGCACCAAATCTAAAACTTCAGTATCTCTAGTAATAGAGTGAAAAGGCTTCCTAGTTTATTTAGCCTATACACATATCTCACATTTCTTAGTTTTATCTATGGTGTGTTCAGGTATCATATTTAATTTCATCATTCTTTTCAAAGGATTGGAATTCACATGACCCAATCTACCATGTCATATATCACAAGATTTAATATTACTGCAAACAGATTGAATCGAATGGAAATTAAAATTATTTAGAGTATTTCTAGATGATATAGTCACATCACATCTCACTTTAAATAATATATCAAAATCTGCCAAATACCCCTTTTCATAGAATGTTCTATGTCTCAAGATAACAACTTTATTACATTTAAAGTTTAGCTCAAAACCCTCTCTAACTAATAAAGAACTAGAAAGAACATTATTCTTTATAGTAGAAACGTGCGGCACCCTGTGCAGTGCTCAGACTTGCCTCGAGGAAAACCTCAAGGCCATGGGTCCAAATCCCAGCACCTTGGTTGCAGAATCATTCCCTATCTTCACAGTCCAACCACTACAGGCCTGAAAGAAAGAAAAGAACGATCTATCAGTACAAATATGCACATTAGCTCCACTATTTGATGGTCGACTATCGATTTGCAATAAAAACGGTATTAAATGTGTCATTGTTGTAGTATAGATGTTATAAATGCAAACCGATGTCATGCCAATTTTATTTATTTAGAATTTTTATTGGTTTGTTTCCAGGTCGTTCATTGGGAGGCAGTTATTGATATATATCACTCTCTAAGTCTAAAAATATTCTTTTATTTCAAAAATGTTGATTTTATTTACAAAATGAATAAATGAATCAATAAATGAAAGAATGAGTTAATTATTTACAAAAGAATCAATTAAAATGTCTAAAATAAATATACAATAAACAAGCATAAAAAACTAGCAACTACTACACTATGTTAATTATATTCAACTATTATAGGTAATACCAAAGTATAGGTACAAAAATAATTAATAATATCTACTATACTAAATTATATTAACATACTAATATTTATAGTAACATAAATAAGTGTTGCTGTAGCCTTAGTAAAATACATACATGACATAAGGCATAATAGAAATCTATATTGACATATATTCATATATACAATGACATATATAACTGTCATTAAAGGTCTCAATTATTTATATGCATGTAGAACTCAAACATACTATACTATCCAATTATACTTTATATTAATTATATACATATACATATTTATATTTATTTATTTACATTATTTATATACATATACTATTATACTGTATACTTATACTATTATACAAATATATATACATATGCACATACACATACAGGGCCAACACTTACACACAACTCAACATTATCTACCACTTAGTCGTAGGAGCATCTAACTCTTTCTTCCTTTCTTCCTCTCATTTACTTAGTCATTTCTAGGTCCCTCTCTCTCTCACAAACTAAAGCACTTAGGCGAAAAATTATGTTTAATGAGCGGGTAACCCATTTGAGGGATACACAATACGTACTAGAGGTGGGACCAGACCTCTACTAGGGCTGCTCTAGTTTTAATTAGGTGTATTTATCTCATTTTAGGCCAAATAACAGGCCCATCTCAGACCTAGCATAGTGCGTGGCCCCCAGCCTATACTGTTCATAAATGCTTGTAAATAAATGCTCAAGAGTATGGGTATGTATGTATATGGGTATGCTGGCACCCTAAGTCATGACAACTGGGTAGACGACGTCAATGATTCAATTTATACTACGTTGAGCGATTGTGCACCCATGATGTGGGACTTTTCTGAGTGACAAGTGGGACTTTTCTGAGCGCCAAATTGAGTGCTGGCAGCGCTACAGTGCATTCTGATTTGCTATGTTTGGCCCTCGATTTGTGGGCCAAATTTTATTTTAATTTAAAATTAAATTATATGAATACAAAGCCCTTATATAGGGCTACCTAATTATACAATTATTTTACATAAATAAGTTATTTAAATATATAATAAAATTAGTTAAAGTTAGAGATTTGTTCATGTTAATTTAAAGTTTAATTTGTTAATTAAGGTATAAATTAGTGTCTTAATCATCAAATTGACTTTATATAGTGTTAATATACATAATAACTTATTTATTATATATTTTTATTATATTTTAGGAACTTTATTTTAATTTATGTATAATTAAATACATGTTTTAGATAGTTTTACATATAAATAATCTATAAATACTACAATACAATATAAATGCATTATAAATACATTGAAAGTACTTAATTTAATATTATACAAATGTACATCATAATTTACTTCAATATTAGATTAAATTACTAATTTATTTTATTTTAAGTTAATAATTTGCTTAGTTAACTTAATAACTTAATTATTTATTGTAAATATATAATTAAATTAAATTACAGGTACTGTACAATACATAATACATATATAAATACATATGTACAGGATTAGTTATAATTATGTACATATAGATAGGTTTACATAATTACTTAATTTAGAATACATTTAGGTTAATATAAATTAATAGATAATTATTTAATAAGGTTATATATACAATAAGTTATTCTAAATACTTAATGTATAGATGACCTTGAAACTTGGCATATACCTAGAAATATATAAGACAGATTTATTTTATTTTTTTTGATTTTTTATAGTATTTTTATTTATTTACAAAAGAAGCTCATACTAGGCCTTAAAGAGTTGCTTCATGTGATTCCTAAAGCACTAGAATTTTATTTAAGGGTTGGATATACTATGCAAACACTCAAATGTGCTATAAAGAGTCTATGAAAGATGTTTCGACCAATAAACATGATTTTCGTTCAGTTTTTCCCTTAACTTCCCATGTGGACAATTATGCACAAAAGTAGCTGACAAAAACGATTGATTAAAATCACAATACAAGCTATCTAAAAAAGATTTAAAATTTATTAATCATACATAAAAGCTTATACATGATATATACAACAGTACAAGACATATCAGCCATTTAAAACTTAAATTTTGGCCCACTACCCTATATTTTAGTCCACTTAACATCTTCCAGTAGGAAAACAAAGCAACAGTAGCAACTTCTAGAATTTAGTAGCAACAACTGCTGCTCTTTCATCCACAATTAGCTGATGCCTCAACCATTCAGGCGTCTTAAAATAAATGTTGCTGCTGTTGCAGCAGCAGATTCACATAAGTCTGATCTCAAATTCATTTGAAAATAATCCCAAATTTTTCAATGTGTGAGATCATGATTGATCCAAAAAATTATTACTGTTGTTGCAGCTAATTCATGTATTCAGATGGGAGAATTTAACACAAAAATCTCATGTTTGAGCAATCATTTAAAACATGATCAATATGAAATTTCATTCAAAATCAAAATCAGGCGTCAACTCTTCATTAAACACCCTCAAATCTGATGAAAGCTCATCTAAACACTCTTGAAAATCAAATTCATCTCCCACAACTTTAAAATCATGATTTGAAATTATACCTTACACTATGGAAAATGTAAGATATATTTTCATCTCATATACGTGATTACCCTCTCAAATCTCATGAATTCCTTCAAATCACGCAAAAATAATGAATCCAACAGAAATTAGAGTTCGTGAAATCCACACTAATATTGGTTCAAAACACCTCTTATGTCATAGACAACATGAAGAAGATAAATTAAAGCAATATAGATGCATGTCAATGTGAAACCCTGAATTAAGTTAAATCAAAACAAACTAAATAAAATCTTCAATTCAGTATGATAAAGACCAGATTAGGCGTTCTTGTGAAAAATCTGACATGAGTGAAGAGACCCTGTAACGACCCGGTTCCCGAGTCCCTACAAGACACGAGAACCGGACCGACTCGACTAATCCCAAGACCTAGTCGTCCAACGAGGAAGTAACCAAAAGAGCAGTAAAATAAACCCCATTCAGCATGAATATAACTAACAGTAAGAAAGTACAACAGTAAGGAAAGAAACTACTACAGTAGATACCACCACAACAGTAGAACAACATTTATCATATAACATGAACTGTAGGTAAAGAAAAGTACAGCGGAAACAAGAACTACTCACTATAACGGAAACAAAGAGTTACAAAAGACAGTAGTAACTCTACTGGACCCTACTCGGCCCAGCGTCCTCTGTAGCCGCTGACCCTGGCTGCTCAACACCTGGTCCTGAAAAAGGTAACGAGTGTAACACGTCAGCAAAACGCTGAGTAGAGTGGAAACTAAAACTAAAGACAACAGTAGAGTGTACAGTAGCTGTTATGTTCTATTACTTTCTTTATTTACATCTTTCAATTGTCTCACTATTTCATTTATTTCTCAGATCTTTTACTTGATCTCGAATGTTCCTCGTGGGAACGATCTTGATTGCAGTCTTTTCCAAAAAGTAGAAGTAGCACATGGTGCTCTCCTGGCCGGGAGAGTCCCCCGTGGTGATCCTACCCTCAGTCAACCACCCCAAGGTCACTGATAGACGTAACGGTGACTACGGCACGCGCGATAAACGCACAGGTAGCTAACCCGTACTGGCACGCGGTCAGTCGTTTCCGTTAACGGGTGCACCCAAAGCACAGCACGGAACCAGTCCAGGGCAGAGCCCTCTCAGTAACAGGGGTCCAACCCCTCCACAGTAGCCAAACCGGGGCCTTGACCCTCCACAGTCCGCGCACCCTCGCCTGACTACCCTGGTTTGCCCCAGCGGGCCTAACAAGTCGGTGTGGGAGGCTAGCAGAACCCCGGGGCCCGTGGGGTAGCTAGTACCTCCCTACACTAGTAGCTCTCCTCGGTACTATGTACGCGAGGGCCAGCAAGTCGGTACAGAGTGGCCAGTCCTAACCCCGGGTCCCTGGGGCGGCTGGCTCCGCTCTGCACTAAACAGGGGGACAGTCGCTCTTTTTGGTACTCCGTACTCAAGGGCCAGCTTACTTCCCCAAAACTATTCCATTCACTTTCCAGGAGTTCTACTCCTACTTCCCCGTAGGGTTCCATCCTTTTTACTCAAACATCCAGGTTTCACTTTCCAGTTTCACATTCTAACAATCCATGTTCTCAACCACGTTATCTATTCACAACAGGCAGCTGTTAATTCGAATTACAGGAAGGTTTATATCTCTTTCCATTTTCCAAGACTGCAGTATTATACATTCCACTAGTTTTCCCATCCTAGGATTCATGCCATATCCTAGGATCTATCATACAATCTAGTTTTCCAGTCCTAGGATTCATGCAACACCTAGGAGCTATCATTCCATCTATTTCTCATTCCTAGGGTTCATGCAATGTTCGAGGTTCTATTTATGGTTTCATAATTTAACAGATTTTAATAACTTAAAGCCACTCTACCAGGTACAACGGGAGTAATGGGGGCGTGATCGGGAATCCCGCGTGCCTCCACGACTCCCAAGACTGCAACTGAACGAGGTCCTATCACAAGGATCAAACACAAGGAAAGTCTCAAAACAGTGTATAGCTACTGTAGACGGGTAGAGGAATTAATTCTGAAAAGAACGCAACTCGAATCGCGGAAAACGGAGCCCGAACAGGCTGTAAACGGGTCGAAAATGACGACACTGTGTAAAATCAGACGTTTTAAAAAGTGGATCAGAGAATTACCTGCTCAGGGTGGTTTCCCAGATGTCCAGAAGTCTACGGGGACATCTGGCCTAGCTTACAGACGTCCGATGGTCACCCCGGACATCTGGAGGTCACTCCTGCCGTCTGGTACAACTTCCAGACGTCTGATTCGCAAAGGATGGCGAATCAGCGAGCCTGCGCACAGCCAACTCCCTCCCTCAGTACGGTCAGTCGACAGAAAGGAAGAAGAAAGCGGAATACTCACCTTTCAGACGTCTGTATGATCTTCCATACGTCTCCCTCCCCGTCTGGCTATAAACCCAGACGTCTGATTCTGGAAATTTTTCCAGAACAGGGCACCGCTCGGCCTCCGCTCGCGACGCCGCCCGCGTCGCACCTCGCGCGTTTGCTGCTCAGACTGCAGCAGGTCCCTCTCCGCATCGTTCCGTGCCTCCTGCGCCCTCCGCCGGCCAGCCAAGCCGCTCCGACGAGCTCGCCCTCACGGCAGAGCTCTGCCCTCGCACGCCGCACCTCCTCCGTGCCCACTGCGGCCGCCGCTGCCGCCCTCGCGCTCGCTCGCTCTCGCGCACAGGAAGGAGAAGAGGAAGGGGATGGTGGAGACGACAGGAGGGGAGGCGTGGCCTTTTAAGGCCGCGCGAGGAGGAGGGAGAGAGAACGCGGCAGGCCTGCAGCCGCAGAGAGAGAGGGAAAAAGAGAGAGAGAGAGGAATCGCGGGTCTGCGCGCCTCTACGCGCACAGGCGCGCAGACGAATCTCTCGTGCGAAAAAATAACTGTTTTACAGACGTCTGGAAACGATCCCAGACGTCTGGTACGACGTCTGGGCCACCTCCCAGACGTCTTAAAAGACGTCTGGGGCACGCGTTCGTTACAATATAACAAACTCAAATTAAGTTTCGTCCTCGAAACTTTCGCCAACTAGGGTGCGGGAAAAGACGTCCAAATAACCATAACAAACTCAAAGAGGATCGAAGCCGGTCCGAAAAGACGTACCCGCGAAAAGCTCCGGGTACCGCTCCTGCATTGCCGCCTCAGGCTCCCAGGTAGCCTCCTCGTACTGCTGGCTCCTCCACAAAACCTTTACCAGGGGTACTTGCTTTCGTCTCAAACTGCGGACGGCTCGGTCTAGGATCTGCATTGGCCGCTCGGGGTAGGTCAAGTCGTCGCTCACCTCGACGCTCTCGTGACTCAGTACGTGACTGGAATCGGCTACGTACTTCCTGAGGTTGGACACGTGGAACACGTCGTGCACACCAGAAAGCTGCGGGGGAAGGGCAAGTCTGTAAGCAATGGGTCCAACCCGCTCCAGGACCTCAAAGGGCCCTACGAACCTCGGCGCGAGCTTCCCTCTCACCCCAACCGCTGTAGGCCCTTCATGGGTGACACACGAAGGAAGACGTGGTCCCCAACCTCAAACTGCACCTCTCTGCGTCTCCGATCCGCGTAGCTCTTCTGTCTGCTCTTGACAGTGCGGAGTCGTCTGTGGATCTGCTCAACTACCTCCTGACTCTGCCGAATCAACCTGGGGCCAACCTCCCACTTGGTCCCCACCTCAACCCAACTCAAGGGTGCCGTACACTTCCGTTCGTACAGAGCCTCGTAGGGAGCCATGCCGATGCTCGAGTGATAACTGTTGTTGTATGCAAACTCCGCCAAGGGCAGGTGCTCCTCCCAAGAGCCCCTCCAGTCTAGTACACAGGCACGCAAAAGGTCCTCAAGTGTCTGTATCGTGCACTCAGACTGTCCGTCCGTCTGGGGGTGGTAAGCCGTGCTAAACCTCAACCTCGTCCCCAAGTCCTGCTGAAACTCAGCCCAAAACTGGGACGTAAGGCGGGTATCCCGGTCGGATACGATCTCCCGCGGAACTCCGTGTAGTTGTACCACATCACGGATATACCTCTCTGCCAACTGTGCTGGTCCCAAAGTGACTCGGATCGGCAAGAAACGCGCCGTCTTCGTCAGTCTATCCACTATTACCCAGACTGCGTCGTGTCCCCGCTGGGTAACGGGTAAGCCCACCACAAAGTCCATGGTGATGCTCTCCCACTTCCACTCTGGCACTGGAAGCGGCTGAAGCGGCCCTGCAGGCCTTTGATGCTCGGCTTTCACCTGCTGGCACACTAAGCACTGTTGCACGAACTCACCCACATTCCGCTTCATCCCTCTCCACCAAAACTCGCGTCTCAAGTCATGGTACATTTTCGTGTTCTCGGGATGTATGGTGAATCTGGAACCGTGTGCCTCAGTCAGGAGCTCTCTCAATAGCTCCTCGTCTCTGGGAACGCACAGCCGTCCCCTCAAGCGTAGCACCCGGTCTGTGAAAGAGAAGTCCCCTGGGTCTCCTGATAGTACTCTGTCGTGCAAAGACTGCAAGTATGGATCGGCCATCTGTCCTGTGATGATACGGTCTATCAGCTCTGGCCTGGTCTGCCGTGTCACCGTCACTGCCCCACAGTACCCTCGTAACTCTAGAGGTCGCCAACTTTCCACCTCCTCCAAAAGGCTCCAACTCTGTAACTGTAGACTGGCCAAGCGTGCGGGCGCCTTACGGCTCATGGCGTCAGCCACCACATTGGCCTTTCCGGGTGGTAGGAGATGCTGCAATCGTAGTCCTTCAGGAGCTCCAACCAACGTCTCTGTCTCATGTTGAGCTCCTTCTGGTCAAAAAGATATCTGAGGCTCTTGTGATCTGTAAAAATCTCGAAGGTCTCACCGTACAAGTAGTGCCTCCAGGTCTTCAGCGCGAAGACAACAGCTGCCAACTCTAGGTTGTGGGTAGGGTAGGTATGCTCATGGGGCTTCAGTTGCCGCGAAGCGTAAGCGACAACATGACCCCTCTGCATGAGCACACCTCCTAACCCCTGCAAGGAAGCGTCCGTGTACACAACGAACCCGCCACTACTGTCAAGGATGGTGAGCACGGGAGCCGAGGTCAACCTCTCCTTCAGCTCCAGAAAACACGCCTCACAGGCATCTGTCCAAGCGAAAGGCACGTCCTTCCGGGTCAACTGTGTCATAGGATGCGCAATCTGCGAAAACCCTTTGATGAACCGTCTGTAGTAGCCAGCTAGTCCCAGGAAACTGCGGATCTCAGTGACTGAACGCGGTCTCTCACACCTGAGCACTGCCTCGACCTTGGCGGGGTCCACCGCCAGGCCGTCTCCAGAGATCACATGACCCAAGAAGGTCACCTCCCTCAACCAGAACTCGCACTTGCTGTATTTGGCGTACAGCCTGCGTCGTCTCAGAGTGTCCAGAACCATCCGCAAGTGCTGTCCGTGCTGTGTCCGATCTCTAGAATAGATGAGTACATCATCTATGAAAACCACCATGAACTGGTCCAAGTACGGTCTAAACACCCGGTTCATCAGGTCCATGAAAGCAGCGGGGGCATTGGTCAGCCCAAACGGCATGACCAAAAACTCGTAGTGTCCGTACCGGGTGAGAAAGCTGTCTTGGAGACGTCGGTCTCCCTGATCCTCAATTGGTGGTATCCAGACCTCAAGTCTATCTTGGAAAACACCGTGGCACCCCGCAACTGGTCAAACAAATCGTCAATCCTCGGCAGCGGATATCTGTTCTTGATGGTGACCCTATTCAGCTGTCGGTAGTCCACACAAAGGCGTAGGGTCCCATCCTTCTTCTTCACAAACAGTACCGGGGCTCCCCAGGGAGACGCACTGGGCCTCACGAAACCTTTCTCCAAAAGGTCCTGCAACTGGGACTTGAGCTCTCGCAGCTCAAGCGGTGCCATCCTATATGGCGCGGTGGAGATGGGGCTGGTCCCTGGTACTAGTGAGATCTCAAACTCGATCTCACGCTCGGGCGGTAGTCCTGGTAACTCGTCTGTAAACACGTTGGGGTACTCTCTGACCACCGGGATGCTCTGGAAGTTTGCCACAGGGCTGGGCTCTGCCACCACACAGGCTAGGAAGCCCTCACACCCCTGGCTCAAAAGTCACGCCGCCCGAAGTGCCGAAATGCACCTGAAACCTCCGTCCACTGGCTGTCCGTGAAACTCGAAAGAAGGCAACTCCGGAATGGAGAAGACAATCTTCCTCTCAAAACAGTCCACCAAGGCGTGGTAAGCGGACAACCAATCCATCCCCAGAATCACACCAAAGTCCTCCATCTGGATCATAATCAGGTCAGCTGGCAGGCTATGTCCTCCAACGCTGACCTCGCAATTCGTGTACACCTCCTCAGCTACAAACAGCTGACCACTCGGACCTCTGATTACGAACGGATTTTCTAACAGTGTATAATCCTGGTCCAAACTAACTGCGAAACTGGCTGCGACAAACGAGTGCGTAGCGCCGGAATCGAAAAGCATGTAAACGAGTCTGCCAGAAACTGCAACCATACCTGCTAGCACGGATCCCGAAGCTCTGGCGTCCCTGTGTGTTAGGGCGTTGATACGCCCCTCAGCTCTAGGTGCGGACGAAGCAGCCACACTCTGCGTCGGACGGGTAGGTGCTGGCCGGTACCCTCCTCGCGACTGCTGTCCTCCTCCTCGCGCCTGGGAACCGTGGCCTCCTGCGCGCCCTCCAGTGCTCTGCATGGGAAGTATCTGCTGACCTCCTGCCCTAGATGGGTAGTCCCTCCTGACGTGGCCCTGGTGGCCACACTGGTAGCAGAGGGGAACCCGACTCCCGCCCTCAGTGAGTCCCTGCTGTCGACTAGGCGAGGCTCCGGTGCTGGCGACTGGCCCCTGTCGAGGGCCCCCAAAGGCCATTGATGGCCCTGCACAACGTGACGGCTCTCCTGCGGACGCCACGTGTCTCCGTTCTCGCCGGCCCTGTGAGAATTCTGGCTGAAAGGGCCTCTTCCGCCAGCCATCGGTCTCTCGCGCGGACGGGTTGGTCTCCTCGTAAGTCATAGCTGCCTCTACCACACTCGAAAACGTAGGCAGCTTCAGGGGTTTGACATACCCCCGGATCGCAGGCCGGAGCCCCTCGGTGAACCTCCAAAGGCGCTCCTCCTCAGTGGCTACCGCTGTCGCTGCAAAGCGGGACAGCTCCAAGAAACACGTGCGGTACGCGCTCACAGTCATCATCCCTTGGCGGAGAGTGTGGAACTCCCGCCTCCTCTGGTCCTGCCACGTCTGGGGAAAGTACTGCTCACAGAAGAGGGTGACGAACTGGTCCCACGTCGGCTCGTCCCTCTCCTGTCCCCGGACCGCCCTCCGCCACCGGTGTGCCGCACTCTCCAGCTGGTACGTGGCAAAGGCCACGTGGCACTCCACCGGGGGGCGAAGGGTGTCGAAGATCTTTTCCAGCTGCTCAAGCCAGTCCTCTGCCTCGGTCGGGTCCTCATCCCCCTTGAAGGAGGGGGGCTTCAGCTTCCGGAACTGTCCGAAAAGCTCGAAGTGGCGCTGTAGGGGAGGTGCTGGTGCACCTCCAGGCGAGGGTGCCTCGTGTATAGAAGTGTTGGAGGAAGGTGGGGGCGGTAGGGGCCCATCCCCTCCCTCGTGTCCAGCGCCGTGTCCGTCGCGTGGTCCCACAGAGGACTCCCCCTCTCCAGCCCCAGGAGGAGGCGCTCGGGGCGGTGGGTGGAGCTCCTCTCGTACAATATCTCGTATCAGTCTGGCGAGGTCCTGGGCCTGGATTACCGGGAGTGGTGGCTGGTACACTGAGACGTCAACAACAGCACGTCCACCTCGCCGACCTCGCCCTCGGCCGCGCCCGCGGCCAGTCTCGCCAGTCCCGCGACGAGGCATCTCCTGCAAGGAGACGCGAAACCAAACGAAAACGTCAAAACAGACGGTACCTAACGAAACTTCTAAGAGCTCAAGTCAGGAGATATGTTGTGGTGGCTACTCTAGCTATAAACATGCAAATTGGTTATTTTCCAGTCAGTTGATTCACTTCTCGGGATGACCTTGCTCTGATACCATCTTGTAACGACTCGGTTCCCGAGTCCCTACGAGACACGAGAATCGGACCGACTCGACTAATCCCAAGACCTAGTCGTCCAACGAGGAAGTAACCAAAAGAGCAGTAAAATAAACCCCATTCAGCGTGAATATAACTAACAGTAAGAAAGTACAACAGTAAGGAACGAAAACTACTACAGTAGATACCACCACAACAGTAGAACAACATTTATCATATAACATGAACTGCAGGTAAAGAAAAGTACAGCGGAAACAAGAACTACTCACTATAACAGAAACAAAGAGTTACAAAAGACAGTAGTAACTCTACTGGACCCTACTTGGCCCAGCGTCCTCTGCAGCCGCTGACCCTGGCTGCTCAACACCTGGTCCTGAAAAAGGTAACGAGTGTAACACATCAACAAAACGCTGAGTAGAGTGGCAACTAAAACTAAAGACAACAGTAGAGTGTACAGTAGCTGTTATGTTCTATTACTTTCTTTATTTACATCTTTCAATTGTCTCACTATTTCATTTATTTCTCAGATCTTTTACTTGATCTCGAATGTTCCTCGTGGGAACGATCTTGATTGCAGTCTTTTCCAAAAAGTAGAAGTAGCACGTGGTGCTCTCCTGGCCGGGAGAGTCCCCCGTGGTGATCCTACCCTCAGTCAACCACCCCAAGGTCACTGACAGACGTAACGGTGACTACGGCACGCGCGATAAACGCACAGGTAGCTAACCCGTACTGGCATGCGGTCAGTCGTTTCCGTTAACGGGTGCACCCAAAGCACAGCACGGAACCAGTCCTGGGCAGAGCCCTCTCAGTAACAGGGGTCCAACCCCTCCACAGTAACCAAACCGGGGCCTTGCCCCTCCATAGTCCGCGCACCCTTGCCTGACTACCCTGGTTTGCCCCAGCAGGCCTAACAAGTCGGTGTGGGAGGCTAGCAGAACCCCGGGGCCCGTGGGGTAGCTAGTACCTCCCTACACTAGTAGCTCTCCTCGGTACTATGTACGCGAGGGCCAGCAAGTCGGTACAGAGTGGCCAGTCCTAACCCCGGGTCCCTGGGGCGGCTGGCTCCACTCTGCACTAAACAGGGGGACAGTCGCTCTCCTTGGTACTCCGTACGCAAGGGCCAGCTCACTTCCCCAAAACTATTCCATTCACTTTCCAGGAGTTCTACTCCTACTTCCCCGTAGGGTTCCATCCTTTTTACTCAAACATCCTGGTTTCACTTTCCAGTTTCACATTCTTACAATCCATATTCTCAACTACGTTATCTATTCACAACAGGCAGCTGTTAATTCAAATTACAGGCAGCTTTATATCTCTTTCCATTTTCCAAGACTGCAGTATTATACATTCCACTAGTTTTCCCATCCTAGGATTCATGCCATATCCTAGGATCTATCATATAATCTAGTTTTCCAGTCCTAGGATTCATGCAACACCTAGGAGCTATCATTCCATCTATTTCTCATTCCTAGGGTTCATGCAATGTCCTAGGTTGTATTTATGGTTTCATAATTTAACAGATTTTAATAACTTAAAACCACTCTACCAGGTACAACGGGAGTAATGGGGGCGTGATCGGGAATCCCGCGTGCCTCCGCGACTCCCAAGACTGCAACTGAACGAGGTCCTATCACAAGGATCAAACACAAGGAAAGTCTCAAAACAGTGTATAGCTACTGTAGACGGGTAGAGGAATTAATTCTGAAAAGAACGCAACTCGAATCGCGGAAAACGGAGCCCGAACAGGCCCTAAACGGGTTGAAAATGACGACACTGTGTAAAATCAGACGTTTTAAAAAGTGGATCAGAGAATTACCTGCTCAGGGTGGTTTCCCAGATGTCCAGAAGTCTACGGGGACGTCTGGCCTAGCTTACAGACGTCCGATGGTCACCCCGGACATCTGGAGGTCACTCCTGCCGTCTGGTACAACTTCCAGACGTCTGATTCGCAAAGGATGGCGAATCAGCGAGCCTGCGCACAGCCAACTCCCTCCCTCAGTACGGTCAGTCGACAGAAAGGAAGAAGAAAGTGGAATACTCACCTTTCGGACGTCTGTATGATCTTCCATACGTCTCCCTCGCCGTCTGGCTATAAACCCAGACGTCTGATTCTGGAAATTTTTCCAGAACAGGGACCCGCTCGGCCTCCGCTCGCGACGCCGCCCGCGTCGCACCTCGCGCGTCTGCTGCTCAGACCGCATCAGGTCCCTCTCTGCGTCGTTCCGCGCCTCCTGCGCCCTCCGCCGGCCGGCCAAGCCGCTCCGGCGAGCTCGCCCTCACGGCAGAGCTCCGCCCTCGCACGCCGCACCTCCTTCGCGCTCACTGCGGCCGCCGCTGCCGCCCTCGCGCTCGCTCGCTCTTGCGCACAGGAAGGAGAAGAGGAAGGGGATGGTGGAGACGACAGGAGGGGAGGCATGGCCTTTTAAGGCCGCGCGAGGAGGAGGGAGAGAGAGCGCGGCAAGTCTGCAGCCGCAGAGAGAGAGGGAAAAAGAGAGAGAGAGAGGAATCGCGGGTCTGCGCGCACAGGCGCGCAGACGAATCTCTCGTGCGAAAAAATAACTGTTTTACAGACGTCTGGAAACGATCCCAGACGTCTGGTTAGATGTCTAGATGTGATCCCAGACGTCTGGTACGACGTCTGGGCCACCTCCTAGACGTCTTAAAAGACGTCTGGGGCACGCGTTCGTTACAGACCCCTAGATGATTGTGAGCGCTATCTAGATCTTGAATTCTTAAGAATCCTGGATCTATATATGCTCGGATGAAAGGGGTGAAGTGAGAATTAGAAATCAAGGTAAATCAGAATGTGAAATGGTGATGTGAGGGGGGAGATCAATGATCAGATGAGTGATATGAATTTATCTCCTCTAATATGAATTGATTAGAGGAGGTGGGTCTGTGAATTCTACTCTAATCTACTCCTAAGCTAGCGATCAAACCAGTGGATTCACTAACTGATCTACTCCTTGAAATTACACTAGATGGGGGTGAATAGTGAATTTATAAAATATTGTAAGACAAAAAATACAATCACAAAAAGAGGCACCAGATTTTTAGGTGGAAACCCAAGACGGGTGAAAACCACCACCTAAGACAATCCCTTGACTTAGGATTTTCGATCACAAAGTGACCAATCCACTAACCACACTACTTAAACGAGGGTAGTGTACCTCAATTACAAATCCCACCTCCGATACCTAAACGGAGGTTTTTCCCTTCACAAAGAAGAGACGGGGACCTGACAGGTTGGATACCCAAACTACAAAAGTAAGAATGAAACAACACCAATAATTTGATGACTTCCTTATCTATTAAGCATAAAGAGAACTCCCTGAGAATTTGCAGAATGAAGTGCACCGGGAGTGTGGGTTTGCCCTTTAATCAGAGTGTTGGCATAGCACAAGGGCAAAAGGAAGCTAAGAGTAGTGAGTAAGTGATTTTCTAAGGGAATTGAATCTCAAGAGGTGTGTTTTGCCTAAGAGTGATTGTAGTCTATTTATAGGCAAGTTTGGAACCTTCAGGAATGCTTGAGAGAGGTCTCCTAGTCGGAGGCAAGTCCAAGAGATTGGGACAAAATCCAACACAAATTAGGGTAATCATGAATCTGACAGCAATATCAGACATCTGATTTTAGGATCAGATGTCATGTAAGATGCCTGATTACAATTATGGTCGTCTAATACTGTTAGCCAGGATTTACTGGTTTCATTAGATCAAAACAGAGACGTTTGATATATTCACATAAGACGTTTGAAAAAAATATTAGATGTCTAATTATAAGTGGATTCGTTCCTATTTTGACCAGATCCAAATAGGGTTCTAGATTTTAAGGACCAGATGTCAGTATGGACGTCTGTAGGATTTCCTGGATGTTTGGAAACATGAAAAGGACTTGTCTTAGAAATCTAAGAGTAGATCTTTGGTTGCTAAGGAGATTTGCACAGAAATAAATGAGCAACGGTCTATTGATAGATGTCTGGAGACATGTCCAGACGTCTAAAAATATATTTTGCACATTATAAATAGAAGGAGAATGGGTACTTGAATCTAACTGTTGGTTTAAGGACGTCCAGGCAAACTATTAGATGTCTGGACAAGGCTATGGACGTCTAATAGAAGGTTGCTTCGACTGATGCCTAAGAAGTCAGAATGTAAAGGCAATGCTATAGGTAAGTAGACGTCTAAAATAATGATCAGACGTCTTAAAGTTGAAAATAGGACCTTTGGTAGTTGTTATGGACGTCTGATTTGTGTCTTAGTGTTAGGTTTTTGTTTTTAATTTATCTTAAGTGTAGAGAGCCTAAGTTAGCTATTTATAAGTTATGTTTGGGGGCTCTTTACAATATCTCTAGACTCAAATAAAATAAAGATTATAACCTTTGAAAGTTTACATAAAGGCCTATGACCTATGATAATACTTATGCTACCCAGTCTTCACGCTTTAATCCTCCGACTTGGAAAACTCCATGAAACTTGCAATTGTGTTATTACAGAGAAAAATATATTATGCTTATGTTTTATCTCTTTTTCTTACTTTGTAAAATCATCAAAATATTATTTGATGGGTTGAACTAACAATCTACCCCTTTTTGATGATTTTCAAAATATACCTGTAGGTTCTTATTTTCTCCCCCTGTAAGTTGTACTTAGTAATCTATACCTATTTTGAGAAGATTTTTCGTAACTTTTTATGTCATTTCCTAGGTTCTTGCCTAAGTTCTTCTCCCCCTTTTTGAATATCATCATGAAGGGTTCTGAAAAGGGTTGATACTTAGACTACAAGTGTTATGTAATGACATTTATAAAGCGGAGATCATTAATAAAATCTACATGCTGAAGTATAATAAAAATGGCAGAGCATTAAAGTAAACTAACTAGGAAAAGAATGTATGTGCCCTAAGCACAAACTAGCTATTGTTCTTAAAGAAATATATAAGTATGGGGTCAAGATCCCTTAATACAAGCCAACAAGGAAAGACAGAAAGAAAGACAAACAAAAGAACTAAACTAGTCTTCTTGATCATGGTGGCAGCAGCGGTGAGCGGGTCCTTGTCCCATCTATGGATTGCGAACGTCAGAATGAAGTTCGTCGATGTTGCGGTGCATACTCCCCATATAAGTGTACATCTCGCTGGTTTGTCGCAACAGGAGAGAGATGCTGGAGGAGAGGGAATCCATGATGGGATCCCATGACTCATCAAAGCTTGAGCGAGGAGATTCTATTTGAAGTGGACGTTCTTCATGGAGATCTGGAAAATGTGGAAGGGGTTCTTCTTCAGCAGGCTCTTCGGCTGGCTCAAGATGCTCTTTAAGAATGTGCATCTTGGCAGCTATGGCCTAGTTGTAGGGCTTAATCTTTTTGTCAACCCCCTAGTCATTGATGGAGATTTGATGGCTTGCAAAAATTTTGGATAAAATGGACCCAAATGGCAGAGACGTCCCATGGTCCTCATTCATAACACGAACAATGAGGCGGCAATAGTTGAAGGGAATGTGACGTATGGCGGCAAAAAGGAGTGCCTTGTGTTGGCACGAGATATAGTCAAAGCTTCCGAATTTATTTAAAAGGTCCCACCCAAAAATGCGAGAGAGTAATCGGGGAAGAGGTTTGAGGTTCTTGCATGGTAAGGTGCCAAGATTTTTGACATATTTTTCAGGTAGGACTAATTCCTGATTTATGACTTCTGAGTCATATTGCCTCAGAATGTCATTGAAGTCATTTCCCTCATTAGGGATGGAAAGAAGGGCGGAAATAGAATTAGAGGTGATATGGATTTCATGCCCAAATAAACGGGTATGTAATTCAAGTTCATCATTGCTGTAGTCTTCAATGATGTTGGCATAGAAAAGTTGGACAAGATCGGGAAACACACCAATAGTTCCAATGCCAGAATGGAACTGTCGGTCAAAATAGTGGAAGAGATGAAGGGTTTCAAAATGTTCCCGAAGGTTTAGATGGGCAAAGTCATTCCATACAATGAATCGAGGGCACTTGACTTTGGCATTTGCGAAGCGACGAAATCGCTGTCTAGCGATGTCGCCATGTAGTTGGTCAGCCAAATAGGCAGAAGAGGAGGTGGAAGAGCCCTCGGCTTGCTTCTGATGGGGAGGCATTTGGGGTGGGTTGGGTGGTTGGGTTTTGGAGGGATGGATTTGGTGTTATAGGATAGAACACCTGCAAAGACAATCCCACACCAGTCATTCAACCAATAGTGCCATACATGCATACAACATTGATACCAGAAAAAAATTGTGTGGCAGTATGCCTTGAGGCAATACAACCTGCCATAATGTTGTGGCAATATACCTTTGAATTCAAGCCACTAAGATGTCGGCTTGAATAACTTGAGGTAATACCCTTGCCATTATCAACCAAAAAGATACACATTTATGCTACATAAAAAATAAGTTCCAAGCTATAGGTTTTGTTCTAGGGTTTTAGGTCCTAGGGCAAAAATAGGCATGATAGAAGAGGAAATCGAGTTGTTCATCAAAAAGAAGAGACAAGTAGAGTTCTTTTAAAGAGACTTGAGAAAAATCGTGGAGATGCCCTAAGGGTTTGAGAGGTTATACCCACAGAGGAGGGTCTCCAGATGCATGGAGGAGGAGTGGGGGCACGGCAGCAGGAGAGTAGCTGCGTCGCCAGTCGTCGAGGAGGCAGAGCAGTCGTCTGGCGGTGAGAGGAGCAGCACCAACTTGCAGCCATCATCCGTCAGGCGGGAGAGAGAGGTCTTAGGGATTTTGAGAATGGGGGAAGTGGGACCTCAACGACTAGGATTTTATATCCCAAGGGGTTGAGCAAGTCTCCCCCTAAGTTTAGGGAAATTTTCATTGCAAAACCATTTAGAGAACAGATGCAAAGCGACAGATTTTTGCCAGATCAGACATCTGAAGATGTCTTCAGACATCGGGATTGGACCTGTGGGATTTTAGCCCTTTTGATGGCGTCGTCTGTTTTAATCACCAGATGACTTACCTGACGACTAATTAATAATTTAGACATCTGATTTCTGCAAACATACCTCCCTGGAAAATGGTTTATTCTCCAGGTTGTCTTTCGATTTCTGTATTAGACGACTGAACTGACGTCTAAGGCTAAAATTAGATGTTTGATTTCTGCAGAAAGTTCTTCTTGGATCTCACTCCAAAGCTACAGGTTGTCATTTGATTTATTTATCAGATGACTTACACGATGTCTGACTAAGTAATCAGACGTCTGAATCCAGACATTATAGTACATATTCTGGCACAAAAATAGACATCTGTCAGCACATCTGGACGACAGTCAAGATGTCTGTGAATGATAACGGACGTCTAAAATAGCTCTTTTATCAGCTCTTTTTATATATAAAATCAACGTCTGTTTAACATCTTCAGACATTGAATTTTTAAGTATAAGATGTTTGTGGTGTTAATCTGACGTCTGATATTGCACAGAATGTGCATTTTGATGTTTGAACTGTGTTTGAAGGCTCTTAACTTGGTAAAGTCAAGGTTCCTTCTATGTTCATGACAAACGAAATTCTATTAAGTTAATAAATTCTTCAAATATTACTTAGCTTACATATGCCTAGTTTCCTACGTATATAATTAAAACGATCATAATTCAAAGGTTTAGTGAAAATATCAGCCAATTGCAATTCAGTACAAATAAATTCAACCTTGATTTCTCCCTTAAGTACATTATCTCTCAAAAAATGATGTTGAACATCAATATACTTTGTACGTGAGTGACGTACGAGATTTTTCAAGAGGTTGATAGCATTGGTATTATCACATAATATTTTTATTTTATTAAATATTAAGTTAAAATCTTTTAAAGTATTTTTCATCCATAACACTTAGGAACATGCTAGAGTGGCGGCTATGTATTCAGCCTTTGTGGTTGATAAGGCTACACTAGATTATTTTTTTAAGAACCAAGAGACTAGTGATTCGCCCAATTGGCACATCCCACTAGTACTCTTCCTATCGGTGCGGCTACCTGCGTAGTCCGCTTCGCTATATGTGACTAAATTGAATTGTGGGCTCCTAGGGTAGAATAAGCCATAATCAGATGTGTCAACTAGATATCTAAATATTCGTTTTACAACATTTAAGTGTGATTGTTTAGGGTTTGATTGGAACTTAGCACATAATTATTTAGGGTTTGATTGGAACCTAGCACATAAGTAGGTACTAAATAAAATGTTAGGTCTACTGGAAGTTAAATACCGTAAAGATCCAATCATGCTACGATAGAGCTTTTGATCTATGGGCGTACCTGACTCGTCCAAGTCTAGGGAAGTTGTGACACTCATAGGAGTGTTCTTCCCTTTACTTTTTGTCATTTCAAATCTTTTTAGCATCTCCTTTGTGTATTTTGATTGACACACAAAGGTTTCGAATTCAAGTTGAGTGATTTGTAAGCCCAAGAAAAACTTGAGTTCACCCATCAAACTCATTTCGAATTCTTCTTGCATAATCTCTGAAAACTTTTTATACATAGATTCATTAGTAGCACCAAAGATAATATCGTCTACATATATTTGAACTAATAAAATGTCTTTTCCTTTCTTTTAATGAATAATGTGGAATCAGCTTCCCCTATAGAAAATTTTGCATTTAACAAATAGTCTTTGAGCCTCTCATACCAAGCTCTAGGAGCTTGCTTTAGATCATATAGTGCCTTGTTTAATTTATAGATAAAATTAGGCTTATCATGAGACTCAAAACTAGGAGGTTGTTTTACAAAAACTTCCTCCTTAATGAATCTGTTAAGAAACACACTCTTAAGATTCTTTTGAAAGAGTTTAAAGCCAAGGAAGGCAGCAAAAACAAGAAGCATGTGAATTGATTTGAGTCGAGCTACAGGAGCGTAGGTCTCATCAAAATCAATTCCTTCTTCTTGGTTGTACCCTTGTGCTACCAAACGAGCCTTGATCCAAATGACTATATCGGATTCATTCAACTTGTTTTGGAATACCCATTTGATACCTTTTACCGTTTGCCCTTTAGGCTTAGGTACTAGATCCCAAACTTCATTCCTTTGGAATTGGTTGAGTTCCTCCTGCATGGCTATCATCCAAGGTTCTTTGGAGTATGCTTCCTCGACACTCTTGGGTTCAACTTGAGATACAAAGGTGGAGAGACCAAAAGAGTAACTAAAATGAGATCGAGGTTTAACGCCATCGGAAACACTTCCAATGACTTGACTTTCGGGATGATCCCTTTGATATATCCAATCTTTTGAAAGATTATGGATATTAGAATTTGGAATGTTAGACACATCAATAGAAGAATCATCTTCATCTTCCATATTGACTCTGTCAATTGAGGAAGAGTGAGGAGATTCATCGAAGGAAATATGAAGGGTTTCCTCCACTATTAATGTTGTCTTGTTAAAGACCTGATATGCCTTACTATGTGAAGAATAATCAATAAAGATGGCTTCTTCACCTTTGGCATCAAATTTATCTAAATTAGAGCGGGTATTCAAAACAAGGTATCGACATCCAAAAACTTTAAAATAATTGATTTTGGGTATTTTCGCATAGTATAATTCAAAACAAGTTTTTCGCAACCCGGATTGAATTAATGTGCGATTTAACATGTAACAAACTGTGTTAACCGCCTCGGTCCAAAAGTACTTCGGTAACCCCGAGTCTATGAGCAATGTTCGAGCACACTCTTGAAGAGTATGGTTCTTGCTCTCAACCACCCCATTTTGTTGAGGTGTTCAGGGAAAAGAAAACTCATGAGCAATACCATGCTCTTGACAAAAATCATCAAACAAGGAATTTTCAAATTTGCCCCCATGATCACTACGAATACAAGTGATTTGGTAGCCTTTTTTAGTTTGAACCTTCCTACAAAAAATAGAAAAGATGGAAAATACTCCTTTAATTCTCAAGGAGACCCATGAAAACCTTGAAAAATTGTCTACAATCACATGGCAATATTTGCATCCACTGAGGCTCTGATATTTTGTTGGTCCAAATAGATCCAGGTGAAGTAATTCTAATGGTCTTGATGTGGATATAACTTCTTTGTTTTTAAAACTAGATTTCATAATTTTACCTAATTTATATGAATCATAGATAAGCTCATTTAAAAATTTTCCTTTAGGAAGACCTCGAACTAGTTCATGTTTGGTTAGTTTTTGAACTAGCTTCATATGAACATGTCCTAGTCTTCTATGCCACATACTTAACTCATTATTTGCTACAAGACATTCATAAGTGCTATCTTTATCAAATTCTACGATATAAATATCTTTAAATCTAGTTCCCTTAAGAAGGGTTTCATTGGTTAATGCATGAATAATTTCAAACATTTCTGAAGTAAATACTACCTTAAACCCCTTATCACAAATTTGACTGACACTTAAAAGATTATGCTTTGGTCCTTTAACTAGAGAAACATTTGAGATGGGAGAGAGAGGGTTACCTATTTTACCAAGGCCAATAAAATGGCTCTTGTGGTTGTTGCCAAATGTAACCATTCCTCCATTTGTAGGTTGGAGGTCCAAAAATAGGTGCTTGTCTCCCGTCCTATGTTTGGAACATCCGGAGTCCATCACCCATCGGCTTCTTTGATGGCAGTGGTCTCCTTGTCTTCTTTCTTGTAGATCCCTTTCCTCCTACAAAAGATCTCCGTTGGTGACTTGGTGTTTCTATAGGCCTTTCTAATTTGAGTCATTCGTCCTTCATTTTATATATCCAATTTTTGACATTAGAATGCCCTTTCATCCCTACAAAACAAAGTGAAGGTTATCTTTTCGGTATCCATTGCAATGTGAATCCGTATTTGTTAGTGGTCTCCCTTAGAGGAGGATCCTTTTTCGGCTCACTTTGACTAGGTTCATAAAAGCCTAGTCCAAATTTACTCGAGGAAGGTTTTTGATGGGAAATGAGTTTGTCCAAGTTATCTTTCTCCTTTGTAGATTTGGTTAAGTCCTCGAGAAGTTTATTTGATTTTTCTTTAAGGTTGATTTTCTTTTAAGGTGATTTATCTCTATTTTCATTATGTCTAGTTTATCTTCTAGTCCCCTAATCTCCACTCTAAGTAAGCTATTCTCATCCTTTTTAAAGGAGTTTGTTTTTTCAAGCACATGGATTTTGTCAACTAATTCTTCTCTATTTATAAATTTTTGTTCACTCATTGCCATATACAAATCATTTGTTAATGACTCTTTTTCAATCATTAGGTTTCTTATTTGCATATTCAAGGCAGTGGTTTCTTTAGTAAGAGTTAGATTCTTCTCTTCAAGATCATTGATTAATTTCTTATTCTCTAAGTTTTCTTCTTTTAGAGCTTTGCTTTTGGTTTTTGTTTTTTTAAGATCTAGATATAGTGAATCAAAAGCATCTTGTAATTCATCTAGAGAATAGGAATTTACCTCAGGTTCCTCAGATTCAGATTCAGAAGCATCTTTCGTTGCCACTAGTCCCAAGCATGCCGTTTTTTCATTTGTTTCCTCCTCTTCTTCTTCTTCTTCTTCTTCAGAGGTGGAGTCATCTCAAGTTGCTTGGAACATCTTCTTCTTGAGTCCTTTGGGCTTGGAAATCTTCTTGTAGTCGGAAGGCTTCTTGTATTTCTTCTCATCATCTCTTTTGAGTAAGGAACAATCCTTCCTTATGTGACCTTTCCTCTTGCAATTATAGCAAACTAGAGGTTCTTCCTCTCTTTTCTTTCCCTTGATCTCTTTTCTATTTCTGAGAAACTTTTTAAACTTTTTATCTAATAAGAAGAATTCTTCGTCATCAGTACTTACCTCATCATCTGACGTAGCTTTGAAGGCTAAAGTCTTCTTCTTTTGCTCCATTTTTGATTCATAAGCCATAAGATTCCCATGTAGATTTTCCATGTCTAGATCCTCTACTTGGTTGGCTTCTTTTATTATCGTTACTTTTTGCTCCCACTCGGGTCCAAGGGAGCGAAGGAGCTTCCCTTGAAGCTCCCCCTTTATAAATGTCTTTCCTAGTGACTTGAGGTTATTCACGATTAATGTGAATCAGGTGTACATGTCCCCAAGTTTCTCATTTTCCTTCATAGAAAAGGCTTCGAATTCCTGCGACATGTTAATCTTAGAGGATTTAACTCTAGATGTACCTTCGTGAGTTACCTCTAAGGTTCTCCATATCTCGTGTGTGGTTGTGCATTGGCTAATACAGTTGAATTCCTCCGAGTTGAGTGCGCAGTAGAGTGAGTTCATTACCTTAGCATTCAGTCCAAGGTGATGAATCTGCTCCACTGTGTATCCCGTTTCTGGTTTCTCGGGAATGACATATGTGGATTCGCATTTCTCCCAAATGGAGAGATCATTGGCTTGAAGCTACATCTTCATTCTCAACTTCCAATAAGTGTAGTTTGTCCCTTTGAAGAGTGGTGGTTAGGTGGTGGATTGTCCCTCAGATCTGCTAGTGGAAATGACTCTCTCCTTCATGTGATCTTTTCGCAGATGTTACTCCTAAAAGCGGAAAACCTACTCTGATACCAAATGAAATTTCACTAGAGGGGGGGTGGATAGCGAATTTATAAAATATTGTAAGATAAAAAATACAATCACAAAAAGACGCACCAAATTTTTAGGTGGAAATCCAAGATGGGTGAAAACCACCACCTAAGCCAATCCCTTGACTTAGGATTTTCGATCATAAAGTGATCAATCCACTAACCACACTACTTAAACGAGGGTAGTGTACCTTAATTACAAATCCCACCTCCGATCCCTAAACGGAGGTTTCTCCCTTTACAATGAAGAGACGTGGATCTGACAGGCCGGATACCCAAACTACAAAAGTAAGAATGAAACAACACCTATAGAGCACCCCAATAATTTGATGACTTCCTTATCTATTAATTATAAAGAGAACTCCCTAAGAATTTGCAGAATGAAGTGCTCCGGGAGTGTGGGTTTTCCCTTTAATCAGAGTGTTGGCCAGCATAAGGGCAAAAGGAAGCTAAGAGTAATGAGCAAGTGATTTTCTAACGGATTTGAATCTCAAGAGGTGTGTTTTGCCTAAAAGGGATTGTAGTCTATTTATAGGCAAGTTTGAAACCTTCAAGAATGCTTGAGAGAGGTCTCCTAGCCGTTGGAGGCAAGTCCCAAGAGATTGGGATGAAATCCAACACCAATCAAGGTAATCATGAATCTGACAGTAATATCAGATGTCTGATTTTAGGATCAGACATCTTGTAAGACGTCTGATTACAATTATGGTCGTCTGATACTATTAGCTAGGCTTTACTGGTTTTATTAGATCGAAACAGGGATGTCTGATATATTCACATAAGACATCTGAAAAAATATTAGACGTCTAATTATAAGTGGATTCGTTCCTATTTTGACCAGATCCAAACAGGGTTCTAGATTTTAAGGACCAGACGTCAGTATGGATGTCTGTAGAATTTCGTGAATGTCTAGAAACATAAAAAGGACTTGTCTTGGAAATCTAAGAGTAGATCTTTGGTTGCTAAGGAGATTTACACAGAAATAAATGAGTAACGGTCCATTGATAGACGTCTGGAGACATGTCTAGTCGTCTAAAAATGTATTTTTCCCATTATAAACAGAAAAAGAATGGGTACTTGAATCTAACGGTTGGTTCAAGGATGTCTAGGCAAACTATTAGACGTTTGGACAAGGCTATGGATGTCTGATAGAAGGTTGCTTCGACTGATGCTTAAGAAGTCAGAATGTAAAGGCAATGCTATAGGTAAGTAGACGTCTAAAATAATGATCAGACATCTTAAAGTTGAAAATCGGACCTTTGATAGTTGTTATGGACGTCTGATTTGTGTCTTAGTGATAGGTTTTTATTTTTAATTTATCCTAAGTGTAGAGAGCTTAAGTTAGCTATTTATAAGTTATGTTTGGGGGCTCTTTACAACATCTCTAGACTCAAATAAAATAAAGATTGTAACCTTTGAAAGTTTACATAAAGGCCTATGACCTATGACAATACTTATGCTACTTAGTCTTCACGCTTTTAATCCTTCGACTTGGAGAACTCCATGAAACCTACAATTGTGTTATTACAGAGAAAAATATGCTACACTTATGTTTTCTCTTTTTCTTTACTTTGTAAAATCATCAAAATATTATTTATGAGGGGTTGAACTAACACTCCTAACTAAGCTACTGTATGGTAATTACTAATCTAAACTACTCTAACAAAGTAGGAAATCCTAATCTAATCATATGAAAGGGACTCTCCTGGATCCAAAGTTGGCGGTTAAGGAGGAGGAAATGGGAGAAGAACTCCAGTGGATGAAGGTGACTATCATGGGCCAGCAGCCGGTGGCTAAAGGCGACATAATTGGGGAGGAAAGTGGCCTCTGTCACTGGCCGTCAAAGAAGGAGGGAGCTGCTGAAGGGGTAGAGGAAGGGATCACTCAGGTGGAGGGAGCGATAGCGCGCACATGATTAGGGGAGGTGTTTAAGTAGAGTGATCAGTGATTCCCCTCATCACAAGGGTGAAAATGGGCGATTAGGGTATGTGCGATTGAGATGAGAGGAGAGGCGTGCGTGAGGTTCTAATCCAAATGTGGACTGTTCGATGGGATCTGAGGGTAGAGGTGATCGCACGTGCCATTTCACGCGAAACTTCGATTGCATGGCAGCCATAGATCGAGAGGACTATGAGATGGATGACCCTGATTGGCCGTGGTCTTCGCGTGAACAGTGTTCCATGAAAAGTTGTAGGTGTAATGGTGAATTTTGCAGGAGGGCCCTCAAGTGAAGGGGTAG
This sequence comes from Thalassia testudinum, assembly GCA_037157565.1. Taxonomy (NCBI): domain Eukaryota; kingdom Viridiplantae; phylum Streptophyta; class Magnoliopsida; order Alismatales; family Hydrocharitaceae; genus Thalassia; species Thalassia testudinum. The sequence continues at coordinate 84,241,948 of JAZHRO010000031.1, forward strand.
GAAAATAGTAAGGAAGCCCATAAGTGGTATACATGCTATGCAGAGCCATCCTTGAGGTGCTACAAATAAGTCCTTGAAGGTTTTCTCTTGCATAAAATGTGATGTATGAAGGACCTAATTGTGAAACTCTATTTGCAAGACCCTAATGATGTCCAAATGCAACCAAGTTTTTATTAAAGCTCAATTGAGCATATTTGAAGTTAATTTCACTTTTGATTTGGAGTTTTGAGCTCACTTGTGTGTTCAATTTGCAATTGGATCACCATGTTGTATAGAATATCTCAATAAATGTCCTAATTATGCATTTTTAGCACAAAATTGATGTTTTAGGTGTTTTCTATTATTTCCCACACTTAACCCTTTTTATGTGTTAATGTGATAGTGTTTAACATAGTTTCTAGCTTAACTTAGGCATTTTAGCTCTGATGAGCAACAACTCATCATACCCCTATGCTTAGGTTTTGCTAGTCCCTTAGCAAACAACTCATGAAAGTGCATAGCAATTTAAGTATTGAAAAGGTAAGTGTGATGAGATGTCTAGTTTTCTTCTTTTCTTTTTCTCAAAAAGTTAAGTGTCTAGAGATGATCTTTAAGCTGAAAGATTTTTCTAATAAACCAACTGTGTTTATGTCTAGACATTGTGAGAACCTATCACTTAGGAAGGCTGACCAAAACTTAAGACTGATATGACATAGACCATCTCTCGACTAACAAGGACTCTTGATATTTAAACCTTAAGTTGAATTCCAGGACTCAGAAGGTTTTACAAGACTCAGAAGCTAAGAGGTTATGGTTGTGCTTAGTGATGGGTCAGGACTAACCAAGTGAATTTCAATACTCAATCCCGGGGTTTCACTTCTTTTTAAGTCCAGGTTGGTCTTAGCTTCAGCTCATGTTTTTGGATTAAATCGCAAAACTAAGGAAGACTCAAGCCTAACTCTTATTGCGTTTGTGGCTCAAAAAATATTTGGTGGAACATGGTATTTGTATTGCACCCTGAAAGCATTGTTTTTTTTGGTTTTCTTTTTTTAATAACTGTTAGTATGTCTCCAACAACTTTATTTGGTAGAGCACACCTTATTTTGTGGGGGAGTTCTTTGGTGGGAAGAGCTTCTCCTAGACACAAGACTAAAGACTAGGATAAAGAGTCTACCTACATGCGTAGGTACGGACTCCACCTTCCCTAATGAACACTAGGGTTGAATTTCAAATTCACAAGGTCTTTTCTATGTAGTGAAAACCAAGGTTACTTAGACTCCTAAGTCAAAGCAAACCAGTGAATCCTGTACTGGTGACTTAGGTACAAGAATACATCCTAAGTTTGGAGAGATCGTGGTTTATCTTGTCAATGCTTAAAGTGTATTAAGCCAAAGCCTGAGCGAATCAAGCTTAAGTGGCCTAGAAAATCTAACCAGCAAAGGTTGAATGTCCATATACACTTATTCTATTTTTGTTTTCAGCTAAAAGATCATAATTAAACACTTATATATTTTTCAATTCTTTTTCTCTCCTCAGAATTTTCTTTTCTTGGAATTCTCCCTCAATAATAAAGTTCAGGTCCCGTATTGTATTTTTGGAATTTTTTATTTTTTTCATTTTTTTTGTATTTTTGACTTTGTAATTTTTTTTCAAATTTTTCAAAGTTTTTTAATTTTTTTTGGTATTTTGATAATACTATACCATATACATTATAGGTGTGTCAACAATTACATTTCAATAAATGATTCATCATTTACACCCCCTATGCTTAAATAATACAATGTCCTCATTGTATGAATAGGGTGGATGCAAATGCATGCTCTGCCTTTCACTATCCTAGACTGAGTGACGAAAGGAAGTCGGAATGAGGAGATAAAAATCTCTATGTGGATGATTTCAAGTTTGATACAAGTTCAGAGTGGAAAGCTGGGCTAGGAAGTGAAATGTACGACATATGTGACAATGAATGTATGCAAAAAATGCATAAGTAGACATCTAATGCAAGAAAGGTGAAAACAACTATATACAAAGAAGATTGGTTTGCTAAGTTTAGCGCCTTCAGCTTGGCGTAAACCCAGTAGAATGTCAAGAATGTAGGAGTTAGATAGATGGGTGAGAATTGACAAGTCAATGAAGTTCAATGAAAGGTTCAGATCATGAAGAATGGAATGAGGTTTGTCAATCTCAAAGGTGAAGAATGGCTCCATAGTCAATATGCATCAGAATCAGAATTAGATACTTGGTACTTGGTACAAGGCCCATGTAGAGAATGGGTATCAAATCAAAGATACTTGGCTCAAGGTCCAAGTAGACAGGATCAAATCATCTCAAAGTTACTTGGCTCAAGGGCCAAGTAAAGAAATAGTATATCCAGAAATAAATCTACAGCTTTCACCTCTTCAATCTGTTAATGCAGAGTTAAGATGAAGAAGATGAATTTGGGTTGGGAAGAAGAGGTGATTGCTGATCTAAGTAAGGTGCAGAAGGATCAGAATATTGAGGAACAAAGGTTCCTCCAGGATAGTAGTGTCACAAATGGATCGTTCACAGTTCCTTACCTGAAGGAAACTGTGAGAAAAAGGATGTGTAGGTGACTTGGGCATTACTACCCAAAAGAAGTACTAGTGGTTGGTGTTAAGAACAACTACTATTCATGAGTTCAATTTTTGAAAACATTTTATGAAGTAGTCACAAACTCATGGAAAAATCAATCCAACCAAACAAAATCTCGATCTTAGAATCAAGACCACAGCATTCAAGCGAGACAACAATCATGAATTTTTCCTATTGGTCTGCTACGAAAAATATAGTGTGCAAACAGATATTATCAATGCAATCGTACGCATCCTAAGAGAAACCTAATGATGTGTTGACCTCTAAATCCACCCAGAACTTGGATAAGACTGGCATGCGAATCCAAGTTCCTATGGGTGCACAGAGAGATAAGATAGAAAAGTGTGTTTTTGTATACCTTATATGATCGTGTAGTGTGTACATGATAAACAATCAACAGAATCTCGATCAAAAACCACACAAGGTTTCGGAGAATTTAATTGAGTCACACTTTGAATTAGGTTCTTCTCTTTAAAAGTGTTTTTTTACTTTTTAATCTTTTGCAAACAAGTGTGGTCTTGTTTAATTATGTCCAAGGCAAAGATGGCAGGAGCTTAAGAAGGTTAGAAATCATACCTGACTCCAACTCTCAACATTTAATGCACATTGACATAAAGTAAATCTAGTAGGAATTGATGCAAACCTAGGATGGCATGTCTATGTCATGCTACTGCTAGATAAGTAGAGATGAAATATTTTTGGTCTTTTTCAATTTTGCAATTTTTTTTGTATTTTAATGCTATAAATCAAATCGAATAGAAAAATAAAATCGAAAAACCTAAAATGATAAAAAAAAGAATAAAAGAATAAGTGAATGTCCACAGTCTACATTATTATATTACATGTGTAAGAACATGCTCTCACAACTTATGACTATACAAAGAATCCTAAAATAAAAATCAAATCTAAACCTAAATCCTAATGTCTTAAACTAATCTAAAACACGGTCCCGTCGAAGAAGTCTTGATGTTGAAGAAAAATCGGGAAGCAAGTTCACTAGGAAGTAGCAATTCTCCTCCGCTCCTTAGGTACCATGAAAACAAAAACAAAAAATGATTAGTCAAACCAGTATACAAAAGAGTTAAAGAACATGAATATACAACAAAGAATATGAATAAAAGAATCACTACATACAAAATGAATGTGAATGAATAAATTTTTATTTACAAAGAAGAATATGTACAACTAAAGAATGAAAGAATAATTTTGGCGTATAAAGAGTTGCCTCCCCGGCAACAGCATCAAAAAATAATCAACTTTCTGCGACATGTAATCAAACAATCACAATAAAGTGCTGTTGTCGGGTTTTTGACCCGGCAACGATGCCAAAAATATGATTGACGACTACTGGTTCGTACAAAAATAGGTCATTGTTGTAGTATATGTTATAAATACAAACTGTTGTCGTGTCAATTTTATTTATATACTTAAATTTTTACTGGTTTATTCCAGGTTATTCACTGGGAGGTAGTTATTGATATATATCACTCTCTAAATCCAATAATATTCTTTAATTCCAAAAAGATTGATTCTATGTACAATAATGAATGAATGAATAAATAAAAGAATAAATCAATTGTATGTACAGGAATGAATTACAATGCTTGCAAATAATTATCTACAAACAAACATAAAAAACTATAATTAAATACTTTATATTATTTATTTACAACTTATATTAATAATACTTATACTTACATACCATAATAAGTAATAATATATACCATACTAACTTAACTTAATATACTAACATATACAGTAACATATAATGTATGTACAATGACATATATAAGTGTCGCTAAACCTTAGAAAAATTATATACATAAGCTAAGGTAAAAATAGGGTCTATATTGACGTTTATTCTATCTACAGTGACGGATACATATGTCACTAAAGCTATATTTTATTTATATACATATAGCTCAAACATATTATATACTTACACTTATGTACATATGTATTTACAGTATACTATATACAGATTATATTTATATATACTTATATACACTATGTACGTTATATATATATTACATATTACTTATATGCATATCTACACACTACACACACAAGCAACTCATGCTAAGGCATAATACACACACAACTCACAGAGAACACACAACACTCCAGCACAAGCACAAGGCCTCTTCAGACACTTAGCGAATTCAACCCTTTCTTCTTTGTTAATCACCTTAATTAATCCTCCTTAATGGCAAAATTATGTTAGTTAATTGGCGGGCAGCCTTTTCGAGGGATACACAACACCTTAATGGGTGGGACTAGACCTCTACAAAGAGCCACCCTAATTTTTTAATTAGGCTTCTTAGTCTTGATTTAAGCTCATCAATGGGCCCAACTACTCCCACGCATAGTACACGGCTCCTAGCACATGCACCACACTCACATTCTCAAATCAATGCCAATGCTTAGATCAGATAAGGGTATATGTGGTTTCGGGCGCTCAGCACCCGTGATGACTGGTGGGGATGGGAGAGGAAAATAAAATAAGCATCGTCGGGTGCTTTTTTTCCCACGATGTGGGACTGACTAGTGCCCCATCAGGTGCAGGAATCAACGTGCAGATGTCCTGATTTGGTAGATTTGGCCCTTGATTTGAGGGCCCAAATTAATTCCAAATTTAAATTAAATTATCTATTTGTAAAGCCCTTATATAGGGCTACATAATTATTTAGTTTATTTACAAAAATAATTATATATACTATATAAATAAATTGGCTAAAGATTACAATTTATATACACTGATTTTTGAGTTTATTTGTTAATTATAGTATAAATTAGTTAATTAATGATCTAATGGACCCTATACAGAGTTAGTATACATATTAAAGTATTTATTATAGATTTTATTTTAATTTATATACTTTTAAATATCTATTTTAGGCTATCATACATATAAATTATGTATAAATAGTATAATACATTATAAATATAATTAAATTAGTTTAAATTTCTTAAAATATATAGTACAAATATACAATATAAGTTAGTTCAGTAATAACTTAGGTTACTAATTTATTTTAATTTAGTTTAATTACTTAGCTAATAACTTAATAAATTAATTAATTATTGTATATATATAATTAAATTAAGTTACATGTCTTATAATGTACATTATACATATATAAATATATATGTACAGTATCATCTATAAATAAGGTTAGTTATAGGGTTTTATTAATTTACATAACTCATAGGACATATAAGTTAATTAAATTAATATATAAGTATACAAATAAGTTATATACATTTTAAGTTATCTTAAATATTTAATTTACATTGTAGAATATGTACATAAGTTATATATATAGTTTATATACATTAAACACTATATACATATCTTTAACTTAGGAAATAGCTTATATATACATGTATTTACACAATATACATAGTATTTTTGTGTATTTTTGAAGTTTTTATGCTTTTTATGATTTTTATGGGTTTTATAGAGGTTAGAGATGAGAGAGACAGAAAGAGATGATAGAAATGGAAATAATTTTGGTGTTTTTGTAGTTGAGTTCTTTTATTAAATTTCAAGGTATGCTGAACCGTCGGTTGGTATATTCTACCAAGTTGGGAGTTCAGATGACCTTGAAACTTGGCATATACCTAGAAATATACCTAATCTTGACGAAGACAGTTTTTTTTTTTGATTTTTTATAGTATTTTTATTTATTTACAAAAGAAGCTCATTCTAGGCCTTAAAGAGTTGCTTCATGTGAATCCTAAGGCACTAGAATTTGATTTAAGGGTTGGATATACTATCCAAACACTCAAATATGCTCTAAAGTGTCTATGAAAGATGTTCCAGCCAATAAACATGATTTCGTTCAGTTTTTCTCTTAATCTCCTAATGTGGACAGTTATGCACAAAAGTAGCTAACAAAAGATTGATTAAAATCTCAATACAAGCTATCTAAAAGAGATTTAAAATTCATTAATCATACATGAAAGCTTGTACATGATATATACAAACATATCAGCCATTTAAAACTTAAATTCCCAGCCCACTGCCCTATATTTCAGTCCACTCAACATCTTCTAGCAGGAAAACAAAGCAGCAGCAGCAACTTCTAGAATTTGGCAGCAACAACTGTTGCTCTTTCATCCACAATCAGCTGATGCCTCAACCATTCAAACGTCCTAAATTAAAGGTTGCTGCTGTTGCAGTAGCAAATTCACATAAGTCTGATATGAAATTCATTTGAAAATAATCCCAAATTTTTCAATGCGTGAGATCATGATTATTGCTGGTGTTGTAGCTATTTCATGTACTGAGGTGGGAGAATTTAACACAAAAATCTCATGTTTGAGTAATCATTTAAAACATGATCAATATGAAATTTCATTCAAAATCAAAATCAAGTGTCAACTCTTCATTAAACACCCTTAAATCTCATGAAAGCTCATCTAAACACTCTTGAAATCAAATTCATCTCCCACAACTTTAAAATCATGATCTGAAATTATACCTTACACTATGGATAGTGTAGGATATAATTTCATCTCATATACGTGATTAGCCTCTCAAATCTCATGAATTCCTTCAAATCACACAAAAATAATGAATCCAACAGAAATAAGAGTTCGTGAAATCGACACTAATATTTATTCAAAACACCTCTTATGTCATAGACAACATGAAGAAGATACATTAAATCAATATAGATGAATGTCAATTTGAAACCTTGAATTATGTTAAATCAAAACAAACTAGATAAAATCTTCAATTCAGCTTGATAAAGACCAGATCAGGCATCCTTGTGAAAAATCTAACATGAGTGAAGAGACCCCTAGATGATTGTGAGCACTATCTAGATCTTGAATTCTTAAGAATCTTGGATCTAGATACGCTCAGATCAAAGGGGTGAAGTGCGAATTAAAAATAGAGGTAAATCAAAATGTGAAATGGTGATGTGAGGGGGAGATCAATGATCAGATGAGTGATATGAATTCATCTCCTCTAATATGAATTGATCAGAGGAGGTGGGTGTGTGAATTCTATTCTAATCTACTCCTAAGCTAGCGATTAAACCAGTGGATTCAGTAACCGATCTACTTCTAACTAAGCTACTGTATGCTAATTACAAATCTAAACTACTCTAATAAAGCAGGAAATCCTAATCTAATTAGATGAAGGGGACTCTCCTGGATCCAAAGTCAGCGACTAAAGAAGAGGAAATGGGAGAAGACCTCTAGCGGATGAAGGTGACTCTCATGGGCCAATAGCCGGCGGCTAAAGGAAATGAAATTGGGGAGGAAAGTGGCCTCTGTCACCGACTATCGAAGAAGGAAGGAGTTACTGGAGGGGTAGATGAAGGGATCACTCAGGTGGAGGGAGCGATAGCGTGCACACAATCAGGGGAGGTGCTTAAGTAGAGTGATCAGTGATTCCCCTCACGACAAGGGTGAAAATAGGCTATTAGGGTATGTGCAGTTGAGATGAGAGGAGAGGCACGCGTGAGGTTCTAATCCAAATGTGGTCCATTGGATGGGATCTGAGGGAAGAGGTGATTGCATGCACCAAGTCGTGCGAAACTTTGATTGCATGGTAGCCACAGATAGAGAGGGCTATGAGATGGATGGCCCTAATTGGCCATGTTCTTTGCGTGAACAATGTTCCGTGAAGTGCTACAGGTGTAATGGTGATTTTTGCAGGAGGGCCCTCAGGCGATGGGGTAGAAAAATAGTAAGGAATCCCACAAGTGGTATGTAGTGTCATCCTTGAGGTGCTACAAATAGGTCCCTGAAGGTTTTCTCATGCATAAAATGTGATGTATGAAGGACCTAATTGTGAAACTCTAATTTCAAGGCTCTAATGATGTCCAAATGTAACCAAGTTTTATTAAAGCTTAATTGAGCATATTTGAAGTTAATTTCACTTTTGATTTGGAGTTTTGAGCTCATTTGTGTGTTCAATTTGCAATTGGATCACTATTTTGTATAGAATATCTCAATAAATGACCTAGTTATGCATTTTTAGAAAAAAATTGATGTTTTAGGTCTTTTCTATTATTTCCCACACTTAACCCTTTTTATGTGTTAATTTGATAGTGTTTAACTTAGTTTCTAGCTTAACTTGGGAATTTTAGCTATGATGAGCAATAACTCATCAGACCTATGTAGCATCAGATGTTGTCCAAGGAAGATCAGCGGCCAAGGGGCAAGGTGATGAAAATCCAAACTTCAGACGACAAATCTAATCGCACAAATGGGTTCGGATCGATGATCGCAGCCCAACAACGTGAAAATCGACTTGATTCGACATCCGAGGCACCATCTACAAGCATTGGAAAATGGATGACCTAGATGGCGCCACGTGGTGCCATCCAAGTGCCCATGGTCACCATAGTTTCCTCCTTCATCAACACTTCAATTAATCTCCACCGTCAAATCAACATCCAACGGTGGAGAATGCCCGCAAGTAAAATCAACTTTTGGACCATCCGCGCTTGTAGCACGGTGGTCGAGAGTCCTATTGAGAGGCGCGGGCGCATGATTGAACTGCACCATGCCTCAAGTTAAGCGGTAGCAGTGGGTGCGGTGAAATTGCACCATCCGATCTCAATCGAGCGGCAGTGGTGCGTGTTACGTGGCGTCCTATCGTGTGATAGATGGACTATGTCGCACATGTGCAATGACGCGTGATCGTACATGCCAACGTACTTGTGCGTGGTAACAGCATAAGAGGAAGTGGCTTTGCATGATATAAGTCATTTGATCGTGCGATCGGACGGCTGATAGAGCTTGAGTGTGATGAGGCCTAAATGGCTGTAGGCGATCAGGCGCGTGGCATGGCTCGATTTGAGCTGTCCATTCGAGATCTAATGGCCTTCCTTGCATGTGAGCCAACACAACGCACGCCTTTAGTGATGCTTACATGCATCACTAAAGGCTGCATATTCATTTTAATGCCCTTTTAAAATGACTTTTATGCCTTTCTTCTTCAACTATAAAAGGGACCTCATACCTCTCATTTTCTTCATCCCTTCTCTTCTCCTCTCACCTCCTCCAAAGCTCTACGAGCTGGTCCCATACCCAGGATACTCCATTAGAGGTAGAGTAAAATAATTTTCCATCTTCTCACCCCCTTTGTGGAGCATCCCACTGTAGGAAAATAAATCAATTGCAACAGGAAATTATTGTCACAAAAACATCCATTATCATCGCAAAAGCTTTTTTGAGACATTAATGTTAACCGTCACAAAAGGTGACATCCCAAAAAGTTTTACCATCACAAATGTTAAAACATCTGTGATGGTTAACAATCATCATGAAAGATCTTACGTTACAATTAATAACCATTGTAAATTTGAGATAGTAATTTCCTATCTTAAAATTTTTTGACGCCATTTCACACAATTAATTTATTGCTAAAATTTGTGACATATAAAAACTGTCCATAATATGTATACCATCACAAAAATCATTCATTAACCGTCACAAAAGATTTTTATTGACCTATTTTTAATTATAGTAATATAACATTACAATAATCATAATACCTGTTATAATTAGATTTTCTTTTGTCATTATTATTGTACCTATAATGTTAACAACACTCATTATAGCAATATTTACACACATAACAAAAGAATATATTCACACACATAAGTGATCAAAAAATGCACTTCATTCATTCTTAATTCAAAATATTCAATTTCTTACAAGAAAAAGGTACACACATCATGCAATAGATAAATACATCACATCCATAATGTAAACTAATCTAAAAACTAATCTTCATCTTCATCCTCGAACTCATTCTTGTGAATGTCAGCCTTATTTGCTCTACTACAAGTGTCTGATTCTTTATCAAGCATGATCTTTGAACTATTGAAACCTTCTTGACTTTTTGAATACAAAGGTAGATCCTCATAGTGCTTAGACCCTTCTCTGCCTATATTATATGAAAATCAGTAGATAATAAGGATAAAATGAAAACTAGTAGAAGTTAGTCTTTGATGATTTGGATAAGGAAAAGGTAATCAATATCATATGATGTAATATTTAATTTTTTAACCATGCACTAGCAATAGTTGGCAATATTCTTAGTAGGGATAATGTCGTTGTTTATAAACTGAAGTCAATATATCATTTTGGTAAGGATATTTCTTAGATAGAACCATGTCATGCCTCTTATCCATGCTTGGTATGCTTGGATTGAATTTGATAGGTGTACATCAAGTAAAAAACAAAAATAAAGGTCAAATAAGCAATACGATGCACTTTTCTACAATTAAGAGTAAAGCAATCAGAATAAAGGTTGAGCTAATTTAGAATAGATGTTTATCTTGCATTTAGACAAAATTACAAAAGTTGCACATTATAATGAAAGTGGGAGATGAAATCAAATGAAAGTCATGGAGGATGGAAATCTAAAATAGTGACCATCACATGCAGTTTTTACATTCTTTAAGTTCTTAAAAATAAAATATGAGCTGATTGTTGTTTCATTCAGGTACTACTTAAATTTGAGCTCACGCACACACACACACATAATACTCTTTGAATAATAAACTTACGCAAATTTCAGAAATCTGACTTATGAAACCTATTTGGGGAGTAGTGTGAAGTATGATTTAACCCAACAATAATGGTACCAAGAAAGTCTTACAAAGTTACAACATTCTACACGTGCAATAAATAGAACCCAAAAGTATGAACCCATTGGAGGAAAACAAGAATAAGGTAGAGTTGAAGAAAGGGGAACAATATTGAAAGTTCCAAGGTACAGATCCTTGTTGCCAGCAACCCTCTTGAAGCGAGCTTGCCATCTCCCGTGCTGGTGGTGCTTGTGGAATTAAATTAAAAAGGTACTAATCCATCGCTGCTGTGTATGGGCAAGCAGGAGCAAAGGAAAGCAATCTAAAAGGGATGTATACACATCCATGTGTGTGGGATTCGTATTCCTATCTTTGTTGGGTCCATGTCAATAACAAATGTTAATCATCCTTGAAAAAAGCAAGCCATTAACAAACTTCAATCACCCTCTAAGGAAGTAAGCAAAAAAATCAAAAGGTATACCTGTATAGCATTGATGTCTAGTTCCTCAAGAACTTGTTAGGTTCTTTCTTTATCAAACATAGATAAAGCCTCTGGTCCAATGAGAATGCGATAGAAGTAACTGAAATCAAAAGTGTCAAGGAAAAATTAAGATTTTGACCAAATTAAAAAGGATAACCAATGATTCATTAGTGCACGCTAGAGAGAATGCAGAAGTACCTATAATCTATAGTTTAAAAATGATATGAGGTTAATTACAAAGTTATAGGCTGAAAGAACTACCAAAAGTACATTATACTCTAGTAGTGGTATTGGTCAATAAGGAGAACAAAAACATGTTACATGGATTGCCGCCATTGCCCAAAAAGTTTATGTATGGGCTTCATTCTTCTGCAATAAATGTAAGTAGGACATCATTAACATTGTCATTCTTAGATATGTCAAAAAATAGGAATTCAACTATAATTCAACACTAATAATCCCATAAGCTCTACTCTAAATTGTAGTTGAATTGGATTGTATGATTTGATAGGTTGACAAAGCAATAATATCTTCAAAGTTCTAAGCACATGTAAGTTATCTATCTTGACAATTTATGATTACAAAGAAGTACATGAGGCTGAGTTTGAAATCTAGATTCCTTTTCCCAATAGGATGGACAAAAATGGCAAAAAAATATGAAGGGATGTGGGAAATATCATTGTTCTAGCCATGAGATAGACCTATTAATAATAAGTGATCCCTCTACTAATCATTCATCGCAGTTGACAAAGAAAAATCTAATATAGACTAACATGGTACATGCTTCTTGCAAATAACATTCTCTTCTTAGACAAAGAACTAAATCAATCAGAAACTGGAGCGCTACAGGGATCGTGAAAGCAAAGTCAAAAATTGAATGTATGCAATGCAAGTTTGGTGTGGCAAAGGAAACAAATTATACATATATAAGATTGAATATGCCATATTCCTGACATGTATGCACTTTAGATGGTATAATCTCAGCTATGATTCCATACAGTCTCTTGTAAAAACTAAAAACTAAAAACATCATTTGATGGTGCTTTTATAGCTATTCCATGACTCAATTCTATAATGAGAATAACCAGCAAGAACCTTCAACAAGAGTATAGTAGACATATAACAAAATGCACCATTAAAGATACCAATCGACACCATAACATCCATACTTTTGATTACGTAGTAAACTCCAATGATAAGGACTATCAGGTCTCTTGACACCAAACAAGAAAAAGAAATGGTTTGGCAACACATTTTTCCTAATCGAAAAGCTTGTATGATGTTAACAAAAAATATAGACAACTTGGTAGCAACTCACATGGTAGTGGAAGATTATTTAGAGATCTTATGCGACAAAATGAACATCATTGATTTGCTTGTAGAGGGAGAAAAAGACTTGTGGGAAGTCATTGGAAACCATCATCTAGAGCACCAATAATACGGTGAGCTCTCATGAAAAAATGGATTAAATGTTTTGATCATTAGAATAAAGTATGAACAAAATCCTCCTAGAGAAACTTTACCTTAATTGGTGTATTAAGAAACCCTGTAAGTTTTGCAAATGAAGTGTGAAGAATAACAAGGTCATACTGTCATGAACATATTGAGTATATGGTCAACAATGGTAGGCCACATATTCTATAGCACAACAAAATCAAAGTCCATGACTCGTATACCAAAAATGAAAATGAACTTCTAATCAAAAGTAAAAGAAAAGGCCCAAGAAAACAAGATAGACTCTTTACTCGTTGCTTTTCCAGTGCATGTAGAAGGGCCTCTTTTGGTTTTATATGTATCAAAGTTGGATCAACACCTGAGTTTACCTAAGTAACCAGAAGAAATTAGAAAGTTAACTAAAGCACACATCGGATGTCGAAACTGCTGTATCTAAACTCATTGTCATAAGACAATTTGAGGATGCAACAGATTTAATAGCATTTGCTTTTGTTTCAATCTGAACATTGATGAAGAAAATTCAATATATGTAAAATACACTAATCCAAAATTTCAACCCAAAAGAGTCATCAAGATTAGATCAGAGCAATAGGGAAACTACAATGAATCTTAAAAACAACAAACAAGATCAAATACCTTGGCCTCATAAGCAAGGATCAAAACTATGGGGAACATGTGCAGCACCGCATCCCCTTTCCTCCATGTCCAGGTTAGGGTTCTTGCCATCGGCCTGTTGTGCCATGCTCATCAAGGTTCTTGTGCATCCCTTGGGCAATCCCATCATTGCCAATGAGAACAGGATCCCCAAGGATCGATCTCCACCTCCGACATAGTTGCCTCATCCACCCTAGCTAGTAGAGCCTCAAAACAAAGGTAGCATTTGAGCAACGCTAAGCATGGAGGCAAATGTGAACTCGGGATAGTTCTGAAGGAGGAGCCTAATGCCGTGGCCCTTGCAGATGAGGAAGGAGTGGAGGGCGAAGGTAGCCTTGCAAGAAAGGAGGTGGGCACCGATGTGATTAGAAGATGTAGTAGCAGTGGATGTGCAAGGATAACAGTGGATGTGATAAGAAGGCACTCCTTTTTAATCCCAACGTGAGGAGGTTGAGGAGGTAAGGCATGACCTCGACATCGACGAAGAGCTCTGTTCACACGGCCCCATGCACCCTCGTGTAGATGTCCTGTAGCCAGACATGGAGGAGGATGAGGGGGAGCAGTGATGGAGGAAGGAGGCAGTGACGTCGCCATAGGAGCACTAGAGCCCTAGGAGCACTGGAGCCCTAGGTAGTGGTGTCGCCCTATTTTCGCTGGAGCCCTTTCTCCTCACTCGTTGTGTACTGGCACCGTTCGTCCTCTCCATCCTCTCCCTCGACTCCCTCACGTGCAAGGGTGTTGCAGCTTATCGCTGGAGCGGAGGTGTCAGGAACGGAGGGGCATCGGGAGCAGGGGTATCTTTGGAGTAGAGGCATCTGATTGATGGCATCGTAGAGTGGTGGGTGAGTGGATTACGAAAGGGATGAATGAGGGTTTTTGTGGACTTGGGGGGAAGGGAAAAGGTAAAGGGGGGTATTTTTTTTGGATCGACGGGAGAGTGCTTGCCTGATTTTTTGTTTTACTTTTACAGCGATAATTTTAGGTATCTAAAAATATTGTGACTTAGTTTTGTATAGGATATGTTATTACCGTCACCAAAATTGGATCCTTTTGTGATGGAAAAATTTACTATTACAATCAGCTGTCACAAAAACATAGTTTTTCTGTAGTGTCCCGTGATTGTCTTCTCGCCAACATTTGGTTGACCATTTTGGCGCCATTGTCGGGGAGGCAACACTCTTTCATTTCCAACGTTTCTCGCCTTACTGATCTTTTACTTCACTTTTCTCTTTTCTTACTATGATTGCAGGTACTCTTTTGAGGCGAGCCAGAGCTGTAAGATTGGAGTAAAGTGCTGTTGAAGGGTCTGTAAGTATATCCCCACCACCCACCCGTTAGATTTCATTCTACCAGCTAATAACACAAACCTTAATTAACTTCGGAGCTTGCATAAATCCTAAGGTTAGTTTTGATTGTTTGGTTGTCACCTCCACCCACCTTACCCTCCGCTTATAAAGAAAAAATCTAAAAAAATCCCATAGAGGTACACAACCTCTTCTGATTTTTCATACTCAACTGGTAACCCGATCTTTAGAATCGGTACACCCAAAAGAACACATAATCAAGTAGAAATCGGATTAGGTAACCACTTGTGTGCCAAATTCAGTAGTGCATCAGGCCAATTGTTTGAGTTGTTTGGGCCACACCACTCCATCCAAAAACAACTCATTAAGTAGCTTGCTCATTAGGGTTAACATTTAAGGTCAGTACCAGGCACTCCATCTTATTTTGAATTCAAGGAAAGCATCTTCACCCGTGTTTGCAAATCCTGGTGTGCCTCCTAAACTTGATTGAATTCACCTTAATTCAAACCCTAAAAGATACTTAAGGTAGATTTGAACTCTAAAATCCACTCATTCAAATAATCTTACTTAAAAACCCTAGTTGTGCACTCACACATCTCAATCAATCATTAAGGGCACAACCCAGATAAAGTGCCCATCACATTCCCAAGCACATTCAAACCTAAGCCTAGCTAAAATCAAGTAGATGTTGGCCTTAAGGATTAGACTTGCTCTTCGGGACCCAAATAGATATTATTTTCGATTAATCTGCTTCTATCGATCCATCTGATGTCTAGCTAGGGCAGTAAAGCAAACGACCGTGGTTGGGGGGTATTAAAGGAACCTGAGGCGAAAGCCAAGGGAAGAACCATCTCTCCAATCCCTCCCTCTAACTAGTTCGATTGCCTGGAAAGAAGTAGACCAAATCGTTACTCTCATCTCAAGATGGGTTCTGAGAGTCTGTAGGTCTTTAGGCTACCTCACCTAAGGTCAGGTTTGATTGTTTGTATTGTAGGGAACCTTTCTTTTCCTCCCGTTTCATCATGGATCCTTCCACATCCTACATACATTTCCACTCCTACCCTCCTAACATTTCGTATCCCCAATATGATGATTATTATCCCGACCCGTGATGTAATCAACCATCTACTTGTTGGGATAACTTAGATTGGGAATACAATTCTGGACCACTGTGTTCAGGGTTTAACCCTGGACACCACAATTTTGATTTTTATCCTTCTCCGAGCTACACCGATTATACATCACCTCCCGCCTATGGACTACCTAATACGATCTACAATCAAGAAGGATATAATGATTACAACTCTAACCCTCCCTAGGATTACACTACATATAGGTCACCACCCATCTTTGAACAATAAAAAATGACCTATTATTAGGGAGGGCACCAAGAACCTTGTAACGACCCGGTTCCCGAGTCCCTACGAGACACGAGAACCGGACCGACTCGACTAATCCCAAGACCCAGTCGTCCAACGAGGAAGTAACCAAAAGACAGTAAAATAAACCACATTCAGCATGAATATAACTAACAGTAAGAAAGTACAGCAGTAAGGAAAGAAACTACTACAGTAGGCACCACCACAACAGTAAAACAACATTTATCATATAACAAAAACTGCAGGTAAAGAAGGTACAGTGGAAACAAAACTACTCACTAGAACAGAAACAAAAAGAAGGTACAAAGCTGTGGTAACTCTACTGGACCCTACTCGGCCCAGCGTCCTCTGCAGCCGCCGACCCTGGCTGCTCAACACCTGGTCCTGAAAAAGGTAACGAGTGTAACACGTCAGCAAAACGCTGAGTAGAGTGGCAACTAAAACTAAAGACAACAGTAGAGTGTACAGTAGCTGTTATGTTCTATTACTTTCTTTATTTACATCTTTCAATTGTCTCACTATTTCATTTATTTCTCAGATCCTTTACTTGATCTCGAATGTCCTCGTGGGACGATCTTGATTGCAGTCTTTCCCAAAAGTAGAAGTAGCACGTGGTGCTCTCCTGGCCGGGAGAGTCCCCCATGGTGATCCTACCCTCAGTCAACCACCCCAAGGTCACTGACAGACGTAACGGTGACTACGGCACGCGCGATAAACGCACAGGTAGCTAGCCCGCACTGGCACGCGGTCAGTCGTTTCCGTTAACGGGTGCGCCCAAAGCACAGCACGGAACCAGGGCAGAGCCCTCTCAGTAACAGGGGTCCAACCCCTCCACAGTAACCAAACCGGGGCCTTGCCCCTCCACAGTCCGCGCACCCTCGCCTGACTACCCTGGTTTGCCCTAGTGGGCCTAACAAGTCGGTGAAGGAGGCTAGCAGAACCCCGGGGCCCGTGGGGTAGCTAGTACTCTCCTAACACTACTAGCTCTCCTCGGTACTACGTACACGAGGGCCAACAAGTCGGTACAGAGCGGCCAATCCTAACCCCGGGTCCCTGGGGCGGCTGGCCCCACTCTGCATTAAACAGGTACAGGTACTTCCCTTGGTACTGCGTACCCAAGAGACAGTACAAACTACATCTCAGTTCCATTCCTTTTTCTTTCCAGGAGTTCCACTCCTAATTCCCCGTAGGGTTCCAGCTCTTTATCTCAGAACATCATATGTTTCACTTTCCAGATTCACGTTCTCAAATTCCATGATCTCAAACATGTTTCTTTATTCATAACAGGCAGCTGTTAATTAAATTTACAGGCAGCTTTATATATTCCTTTCCATTTTTCCAAGACTGCAGTAATATACATTCCACTAGTTTTTCCATCCTAGGATTCATGCCATATCCTAGGATCTATCATACAATCTAGTTTTCCGGCCCTAGGATTCATGCAACACCTAGGAGCTATCATTCCATATATTTCTCATTCCTAGGATTCATGCAATGCCCTAGGTTCTAGTTATGGTTCCATACTTTAACAGATTTTATTAATACTTAAAGCCACTCTACCAGGTACAACGGGAGTAATGGGGGCGTGATCGGGAATCCTGCGTGCCTCCGCGACTCTCAAGACTGCAACCGAACGAGGTCCTATCACAAGGATCAAACACAAGGAGTGTCTCAAAACAGTGTATAGCTACTGTAGGCGGGTAGAGGAATTAATTCTGAGACGAACGCAACCCAAATCGCGGAAAACGGAGCCCAAACGGGCCCTAAACGGGTCGAGAAAGACGATACTGTGCAAAATCAGACGTCTGGAACTCCCTCTAGACGTCTTAAACGGTGGATCAGAGAATTACCTGTTCGGCTTGGTTCCCCGGACGTCCAGAAGTCTGCGGGGACGTCTGCCTAGATCCAAGACGTCCGATGGTCCCTCCGGACGTCTGGAGGTCACTCCCGCCGTCTGGTACAGCTTCCAGACGTCTGATTCGCAAAGGATGACGAATCAGAGAACCTGCGCACAGCCAGCCCCCCTCCCTCAGTACGGTCAGTCGACAAAAAGGAAGAAGAAAGCGGAAACTCACCTTTCAGACGTCCGTATGGTCTCACCGACGTCGACCTTGCCGTCTGGATATCAATCCAGACGTCTGATTCTGGAAATTTTTCCAGAATCAGAGCCCTGCTCGGCCTCCGCTCGCGACGCCTCCCGCATCGCACCTCGCGCGTCTGCTGCTCAGCCCGCACAGGTCCCTCTCCGCGACGCTCTGCGCCCCCTGCGCCCTCCGCCGGCCGGCCAAGCCGCTCCTGGCGAGCTCGCCCTCACGGCAGAGCCCCGCCCTCGCACGCCGCAGCTCCTCCGCGCTCACTGCGGCTGCCGCTGCCGCTGCGCCCTCGCGTCCGCTCGCTCTCGCGCACAGGCAGGAGAAGAAGGAGGAAGATGGTGGAGACGGGAGGGGAGGCGCGCCCCCCCTTTTAACGCCGTGCGGAGAGGAGAGAGAAGGCGGTCGCAGCCGCCTGCAGCCGCAGAGAAAGAGGGCAGAAACGCAGGTCTGCGCGCACAGGCGCGCAGACGAATATCCCGTGCGAGCATAACTGTTCGCCAGACGTCTGTAAACTATCCCGGACGTCTGGTCAGACGTCTGGATGTGATCCCAGACGTCTTTACAGACGTCTGGGCCACCTCCCAGACGTCTTAAAAGACGTCTGGGGCACGCGCTCGTTACAAACCTCAATTCCTTAACTCCCTTGTATTTAACCCAAACCCACCCAACCCTGAATCAAATGCTTTGTTTCAGGTGAACCAGGCCCAAGATAAGGTGGTTGCTAACTTAAGGAATACCATACAATCTTTAGAAGCTCAGTCAATACCTTGCACTGAAGAATTGGAGCTTTTGATTGAAATGATTGATGATCTTAACAAATATTTATTGGATTGGCTCCAAGATGTTAAGGATAAGGACCTGGGTGATTTTTTACTTGGGAAATTATCAAAATTGAGGCTGAGATTTGTGATTACTTTAGTTCAATCTTGGGATGATTCCCAGGATGAATCCCCTTCAAGATAGCCAATGTCAAAACCCGCTTAGGCACCTTAGGGGGGACACATTTTACAAGACCAAGGATGACTGGGTTGGTCTAGAGCAACCGATTGAGGATGAATTGATTACTTCACCTGAGATCCCTGAGCTAGGGTATGAGGAAAAGTATTGTAGGATCTGTAAATCATAAGCACACTAGAAGGGGGGATGAATAGTGTAGTAGATAAAAAATTGCAAGATAAAGCAACCACAAAAACACACAAGATATATAGTGGTTCCCTTTACTTGTGTACTCCACTACCTAAGTCTCCTGACTTAGGATTTTTAACCCGATTCCCACAACCCGGAGGGAATCAATTTACTAATCACTTGAGGTAATTAATGGGTTACCTCGACCTAATTACAAGATATCGAAAAGAAATAAAAATACAAGTGTAAGCAAAATGCAAAAAGCTTACAACTAATTCCTAACTCTCCAACAAGTATATTGCTTAATAAGAGTATGTAAATTAATCTAATGAGAATACTAAGGTGTAAAACAAATGATTGAACAATGAAGAACACAATCGCCTTTGATGACTTGTTGCAAATGGAGAGAGGCCTTGAGAGGAATGAAACAAATCAAGCTCTTTTGCAGCTAGTAAATTGAGAATTGAAAGTGTAGGCAAGGATAGAATTTTGGCTTCTTGGTTGTATGCAAAAGACACTCAAAGAGTGCTTATATAAGCCACTAAACACCTTCCCTACGATTACTAGCCGTTAGGGGCAATTTGGGAAGATTAGAAATAAGTTTAAGTTAGTTGATACCGGTACTAAACTTTTGGTTCCAGTACTGACTACCTACAGTCAGCCCAACTAAGTCACTAGGTATCGGCATTCATGATGAGTACCGGTACTTGTGACTCACAAATTTGGGTCTAGTGACCTACACGTACCGGTACTTGTGACTAGTACCGGTACTTGTAAGATCCAGGGAAAACCAAGTGCACAAACTGTGACCACTTGGTACCGATACTCATGATGAGTACCGGTACTTGTTCATAGTTTAGGACTTAGGCCCAAACCTGTGCCTAGCATGTACTGGTACTTATGACCAATATTAGTACTTGATACAAGTACGAAATATTATAAGTGTAAGTCAATTTTTAGAGATATCTAACTTACTCTAAACGACTTTATTTTGAAAGAATCGATTTTGAGTTTTGAAACGAGTGAATGAACGATATTCTGAACCCTAATTATCTCTACTTTGATTTTAACTCTTGGATTATGTTTTACTTGTTAGGAGACATACAAAGATACTAAAATACAATGAATAGAACAAAAACTATAGTCTTCTAGTCTTCTTCCTTCATATGCTATCTTGTTGCTTGCATCCACAGATTCTTTTGACCTGTAATACTTCATAAACGCATTAGATTTTAAAATGGTTTTGTTAACACCAAAACACAGAAGAGAGATGAAACTAGGTTCCAACAAGTATGTCTCCATAGACCAGGAAATGATAAATGATTTTGAGACATATAAATGCAGAACTAGAATTCTTTGATTCTGAGGGTGAAGAATCTTTATGTGAAGTCTCACTTGAGTTTGAGGAAAATGATTTTAGTGAGACGACTGGGTCTGAGGAATTCAATGAATCATTTAATAGCTCAATAATTGAGGAAATTGATCTTGTTGGAGCTATAATGTGATGCGACCGATCATGGTTCGTATAAAAAAATCGTCGTTGCTGTAGTATATGTCACAAATACAAACCGTTATCATGCCAATTTTATTTAATTACAAAATTTTTACTAGTTTATTCTAGGTCGTTCACTGGGAGGCAGTTATTGATATACATCACTCTCTAAATCCAATATTATTCTTTAATTCCAAAAAGATTGGTTTTATGTACAATTATGAATGAATGAATTAATGAATTATCAATGAATGACATAATAATTGAATTATGTACAACAAAATGAACTAAAATGCTTGTAAACAAATATATACAAACAAGCATCAAACACTATAATTAGGTACTATATACTATCTATTTATACTTATAATAACAATACTTACATATATATATAATAATAAGTAATAATACATACTATACTAACTTAACTTAATATACTAACATATACAGTAACATATATAGTATGTACAGCGACATATATAAACATTGCTAAACCTTAGGGAAAAGTATGCACATAAGCTAAGGTAAAAATTAGGGTCTTCAGTGACACTTATTCTATCTATAGTGACAGATTAGTCTGCTACTAAAGCTATATTGTTATTTACGTACATATATAGCTCAAACATTACTTATACTATGTATACTTATCATATTATTTATTTACAGTATACTATATACACATGTTATATTTATACTATATACATATATATATATATATATATTAGATATATATATGCACATACATTTAACTCATTCTTTTTCTTCTTTATTCTCTCTTAGTTAACCCCTTAATAATTAAGACCCATGGTTACTGTTCATCTAATTACAAAAATTAGGTTCTTAATTGACGGGCAGCCTTTTCGAGGGATACGCAACACCCTCTCAGGTGGGATCAGACCTCTACAAAGAGCTGCCCATAATTTGTTATTAGGCCTCTTTAATCCAGATGTAGCTCGTTAATGGGCTTATTCAAGCCCATGCACAGTGCTAGGCCCCTTGCCTGCACCGTACACACCAATCTCACTTCAAACCATGGTTAGATGCCATAACATGCTCAGAGGGTATAAGGGATATGAGTTTCGGGCACCTGACGCTCGTGACGATTAATAAGCCAAAGAAGAAAATCAATTTAAGTAGTGTTGGATGCTCGCTAATAACCGATGTGGTGTTATCCAGTGCCTCTTCAGGCGCTGCTGCTTCCACTGCAGCCGTTCTGATTTGGGATTTTTAGCCCTCGATTTGAAGGCCATAAATTTTTATGATTAAAAATTAAATTATATGGTATTAAAATATATGCATATTGCTACAAGATTATACAATTTATTTACAAAATTAATTATATTTACTATATAAATAAATTAGTCAAAGTTTGTAATTTTTACATGTTGTTTTAAGGGTTTATTTCTTAATTAATATATAAATTAGTTGATTAATGGTCTAATTGACCCTGAACAGAGTTAATACATATAATAAAGTATTTAATATATATTTTTATTGTATTCTACAACATTTATTTGGATTTATTTACATTTAAATATCTATTTTCAGGTTATTGTATATGTAAATTAGGTATCAATAGTATAATACAATATAAATATATTTAAGTTTAAATTAATTAAAATATTATAATACAAATGTACAGTATAACTTATCACGGATATAGCTTAATTTATTAATTTATTTTGATTTAACTTAATAACTTAGGTAATAACTTAATAAATTCAGTATTTATTTTATATACATAATTAAATTATGATACAGTGTTTCTAATATACATAATAAATATATAGATATGTATATACAATATAAATAGTAATTACATTATATACAGAGTTTTATAAATTTACTTAAGTTATAGTGCTTATAAGTTAATATAAATAATAAATAGTTATATGATTAGGTTATATACAGTTTATATAATGTTAAATATGTAATTTACATTATACAATATATATATATAAGTTATTTACACCTATTATACATCTATTTTACATTATATACATATATACTTACTATATAGCTTATATTTACATGTATGTACATAATATACAAGGTATTTTTAGAGTTTTTTTACTTTTTATGATTTTTATATATTTTGTAGAGGTAGAGGATGAGAGAGAAAGAGAGAGGTGAGAAGAATAGATTGTGTTTTTGTGATTTTTGGTTTAGAGTCTTTTATTGAATTTTAAGGTAGATTGAACTGTCGGTTGGTATGTTCTACAAAGCCGAGGGTTCAGAATACTTTGAAACTTGGCATATGTGTAAAAATTTACCTAATCTTCACTAAGATGGGTTTATTTTATTTTTTTCTATTTTTTAAAAGTATTTTTATTTAATTACAAAGTTAGCACAATCTAAGCCTAAAATGGGGTTTCAAGTGTGAACTCAAGGCCTAGAATCCTACTCTAAAGGCTGGAAATGCAGTGCAAACATTCAGATACATCCAGCAAGACAAATAGAAGGTGTTCATGCGCTTAAACATGATTTTCAGTTAATTTTGACATTAATTTTTCATTTTAGACAGGTAGGCACTAAATGTAGCTGACAATGGATGATTAAGAAAGATTACAAGCAATCTAAATGTAATTTTAAGATCAATATCAATGCAGGATTGCTTGTTACAACTTAATGCACATATTACAAATATGTTAGCCATTTTAAATAGCTAAAATCTAAGCCTACTACCCATATGATCCATAGCAATAGCAACACTTGTAGCTGTTGAAATCAAGCAACCACAGTAGCAGCAGCAACAGCAAGACAACAGTAGTAGCTATTAACACATAGCAGCTTAGGGAACTGGTCCAGACATCCTTCACTCAGTCCAGACGTCTTAACATAACTCAAATCCCTACTGCAGTACAACCAGAAATCAAAGAAATAACTACAGCAGGTTCAGGACTTCCAACTCAGCAGATTAATTCCTAATTCAGTACACTCATATCCCAGATCAGACTTGAGAAAGTCTGATCAGGGATACAAAATGTTCAAATCAGGGAATAATCCGCTGGACTTCAGGGTTGGGAAACCCTTAGGATGTAGAGACTAATGCAGCACTTTAATATAATGGACTGGGATTCAAAACACACAATAGAAATCACCTCCAAATCTGATCAGACTTAAAAATATCATTGAAACCACTTGGGATGTTAAACACTTTATCAAAAAAAAATCCTTGGCAATAGTTTCCCTTCAAATCAGAGATAAAACTACTGATCTAGCACCTTCCTAATGCTATAGACAGCATGAAGGAGGGTCTTAGATCAGTCCATCAAATTCAACTTGAATCCCAATTCTCTAAACCTTAAGGAATGTTGACAATTCCTTAGGTGAAAAATCAGAATCAAAAGAATTCCAATCCACACATAAATACAAGGGAGAGAGCCTCAAATCAACAAGGTTGATTTTCCTTGGCTTTCTATACATTGAAGATCAAAACATCCCAATTCAAATCAAATTCAGATATGGCTCATCTGAGAGGAATTTCTTCATGGATAAAATCTCAGATTCACTGCCAATGATTAAATTAAATAGAAACTTATCAATTCATTTGATAAAAAATATTTAAAAACTCAATGTAATCAAAATCTTAAGATATTGCATTGAAAACCAAATTAAAAATTGATCAAGCAAACTGATTCAATTTAAAACCAGATCAAGGGTCTTTGTGAAAAATTTGAAATGGATGGGAGACCCTTAGATGGATTTGAGTGCAAATCCTCATCTCAAAGCTTGAGAGCAATGAGATGAGGGTTTGACTCTAATGGATGGGTGAATTGCAAAACAAAAATCGAGGGAAATCAGAATGCGAAGTGAAAAACATGAGGGGGAATCAATGATCAGTGGGGGGGGCAAAATCATCTCCTTTGATTTGAAATGATCAAAGGAGGTGGAATGCATGGATTCTACACTAAATCCACTCTAAGCTAACTACAATCACACAATCAAATTAGAGCGAGTCTTCGTCTAATTTCTACTTCTAAACTACTCTAATAATCACTACAACTACTGTAGAAAATAGTAAATCCTAATCTAATCAGAGGAATGGGACCTTTGGATCTCCACTCGGTGGATGGAGAGGAATAATGGAGGGAGGAGGTGCTCCAGTGGAGAGAAAACTCGCTAGTGGAGTTCTGGGTCGCCCTCAGGTGCTATGAGGTCCTTAGTTACGAGGAGAGTGGGGGAAGAAATGGAATTTCACCGTCGATGGCCGTGAATAAGGGGTACTGTTGGGAGAAGAGTTGGAGTGGATGAATGATCAGCTCGAGAGGTGTAGAAGGGAGTGATCCTTTGCGCACGAGGTAGCGGAGGTGCTTAAGTAGTAAGAGGGAGTGATTCTCCTCACCGCAATGGTGAGATTAGGTGCTAGTGGCTTGGGCGGTGAGGATGTAACTGGAGGCGCGTGCGGGGATTTAAATCAAAAAGTGGCCGTTGGATGGGATTTGGGGGCAGTGGTGACCACACGCATCGATTCTCATGAAACTTCGAATCAAATCGAGCCACAGATCAAGAGGTAAGGGAGGATCGATGGCCAGGATGGCCCTTGTTCTTTGCGTGCTCAAGTGCGCGTGCGGCTGTAGGTGCTTGGCCAGGCTCTATTGGTGTTTTTGCAAGGAACACCCCTCAGCGAAGGGGTAGAGAAATAACAAGGCAGCCTATAAGTGGTTAAGAATGATTACAGAGAGGTCCTCAAGGGCTTGCAAAAAGGTCCTTGCATCTTACGAATATGTCCTTGGCTAATTTTCTAAGAATGAAATGTGATGGACTAAGGACCTAAATGTAAATCCTTACTTCCAAGGCCTTAATGATGTCCAAATGCACCCAGGTTTCCATTGATGCTCAATTGAAAATATTAGAAGTTAATTACACTTTTGATTTGGAATTTTGAGCTTATTTGTGTGTTCAATTTGCAGTTGGATCACCATTTAACCTTATTTAAAAGAATATCTCATTTAATGACCTAATTATGCATTTTTAGCACAAAATTGATGTTTTAGGTCTTTTTCTCTATTTCCCACACTTAACCCTTTTTATGTGTTAATTTGATAGTGTTTGATCTTGTTTCTAGCTTAACTTAGATGATTTAGTTATGATGAGTTGCAACTCATCAGGCTAGCTTAGAAGATATAAATCTTATTTTCATGGATGATTCAATCAATAGCCCTATTCCTTAATTACACCCTAAGGAATTGAATGATGATGTTTCTGAAATCATTGTACCCAAGTCAATCCTGATTGAGCCACAATTGTTAGACTTGGACATTGTATATGTGGTGGGCAATAGCTTAGAGGTCCCGAAAATCTTGATTGTGGAGGATAGGAATCTGGAAATGAAGACTTGGGAAGTCAATTCCAGGGGAAGTAGAAGTTCAAGTCTAAGAGGGGAAGTAGAAGTCAGAGTCTAAGGGTTTCTATTTACCTGAAACCACCAACTTTTTATCAGGACCCTTATGACATTTCAACTCAGAGGATGTCCAACCCAAGCACAAATTTACTGATTATCTTTTTGATACAAATTTTCCTATTGATCGACTTTTTAAACTTGGGTTGCATCCTCACAAATCGTAGGCCTAGCCCCGCTTGCATATTGATCTCAGGTTCTAGGAAATTTTTATCAAGAACCTTAGAACGACTCGACCTTGGGGCATGGGTCTGCACCATAATCTCATCCACATCTGTGGACATCTTCTCCTTGTAGGTCCAAAAATTGATCTTTTTATTCTGATCCTAACCTGAAGTTGTGAATTCTTTATTTCTTTTTTATTTGTATAATATGCCTAGCTGAAGGCACTAAATTCAGCACATATACAATCTATTTTCATCTCGTAGCCGATCTTTTAATCACAAAATTTAGGTGCTTTCTTCTCTACTCTGCTCTTTTTCATGTCATTTAATACAATGAGGACATTGCATTAGATAGGCATCGAGGGGTGGATCTTCATCTCTGAATCATCTTGTTAGTTCGTAGATTCCTTTTATTTTCTCTTTATTTAAAAAAAAAATTGAATTAGGAAAAGAGAATTTGGGCATTAGAGTTTTTCAACTTAAGGAAATGATACAATAGGACTTAAACACTTAGATACTTCAGATCTTCGGGCTTACTCAGCCCGGGTGTCCACTAAAATGTGGACTTGTTTCTCGAGTCCTCGCCATTTGTAAATTTATTGCAAATTGGTTCAATAAGTTGGGGTGATAAGTACACGACTTATCAACCTGCTCTTTGATTTGAGGGAACTTATAGTCTAAGCATCTACATACTATTTGCATAGACTCACTTTTTGACGGTTTTACAGAAATTGGGTATCTAATGAACCTTCTAAGGTGGTATGGCTGGCAAGTTGTCATGGGTAACAACCCATTGGTTGGTTGTTCAGAGCCTAGCCACACACTCATTCTCTTTCTATTATCTTTAGGTAAATCTTAGATCAAGGAAGCCACATACTTCGAAAAAAAAAGAAAGGAAAAAAAAATCCAAAAGAAAAAAAAGAGAAATAGAAAAGAAGAAGAAAAATAAATAAGCCACACGTTACCGGACGAGTATGGCTGGCAAGTTATTGTGGGTAGCAGTCCATTGGCTAGTTGTCCAGAACACAACTCACAAGAATGCACAAATAATTCCTAAACACTTAGGAAGAAGTGGGGAAGTAGAATAAGCCAGGAGATATACACTGGGTTCGCCCTTGTATTAACCCCATAAAATAAAAAAGTAAGGAAAAAGCTTCCGATCAGACAAATACACGTTTAGGCAGAATTTCTTTTTAAGGTCACCTTGGGGCGTAGAAACCTGAAGTCCATTCTAGTTGCCGATCAGTGAGTCTATCACATTCACACAAAAAGATGCTTAGCATTTATTTATGCGTGAAATCGCTATTATAAAATCGTTGCGTCGTAGTATAGGTTGAAATCACATGACAACAAATATAATTTATACTCGAATTTGAAGTCCAAGGTCGAACACAGGGAGCAAGTAGCAATTAATCTCAAAGATCACAATATCACCACAAATATAAGCAATTATAACAAGAAGAATAATCAGAAATGATATATCAGATAACTCAAGTTTGAAAGTGCAAAAAGGTTAGAGTAAAATGGTGATTTGAATCACTAAATTACTCTAAGTTTTACAAGCACTTAATATATGAATGTAAAGCTCAACCACAATATATATCAACTCCCTTTAGAAAATCAGATGACAGAACAGGAGCTCAGGCACCTTAACCAGCAGAGGTAAAGGCCTCTCTCTTTAAGTCTTCAAGTCAGGGACAGAGGCAATGGCCTCTCTTCTTGAAGCCTCAGGGAGAGGCATAATAGCCACGCACAACAGAGGCAAAGGCCTCTCTGAAATTTCTCAAGTGTTAGAGAGTTAGAGAGAAAGGCAAAACCCATCCTCTCTCTCTCTTTCTTTTCTTTTCACGCCCACCTAATTGGATAAGTAAGCGGGTAGATGGATGGATAAACGGATCTAGGCCAGTCCCGCATAGCGTGATCGCAGGCGAGGAATGCATGGGGACCCGACCCCTGTGTCTTGGGCAAGGGGTCGGGGGAACGAATTCAATTTATCTCGCACGGTTGCTTCGTCGGGTACCAATGTGGGACTACATGTTCTCTTGTTCTTCGCACAAAGGCAGCGGGATGGCCTCCTTCAATTGAAGTAGCAGACGAGGTCGAGGTCTTTAATTGAGTACTTGGGAGGCTTCAGGACCTGGTGATGCATTGATTAAGAATTGCAGCAGGTTGATTCGAAGCCTGGAGGTGATAAACATGACAGAGAAGACGGTGGTGATGGTGGCTGTCTGACGGAGAACCTAAAACACGAAAATGGTCTTACGACCCTGTCAACAACTTCAGGAGGTTTGCCGTAATGCAGCGAGTGGAACGGTGGGTGCGATGTAGTGTGAGGGAGCATGTGTGAGTCTAACGACCTCGAGGAGTTGGTGCGTAGGTGGTGGTGTTCGAGGACGTGGTGGAGTGGGTAATAGGTGGAATTAGGTTAGGGCTTTTGTAAGGCGAGTCGCGACGGAGCTAATGGAGGTGGCGGCGGCGAGTTTCATGCGGTGGAGCGGTGTGAAGGCTTCGCTGGAGCATTGCTGGGGCAGATGAAGATGGAGGGCGTGAGGGCGGTAGCGTGGTCGATTTGGAGTGTAGGTGAGGGAAAAGAATGTAGTGGAAGAGTTAGAGGTACTTAGGGATGATATAGAGGGGCGGAGAGCTCCGGTGTTGGTCGATTGGAGTCGAAGAAGGTGAAGATGGCAGCGAGATGGCGATGAGGAAAGAGGTAGGGAAACACCCTCTCTTTGACCGGAGAGGCACGCGACGAGGAGAGGAAGGCAATGGGCCATCCAATTTGACTGTTGGACGGCCATATGGGGAGGGTGGAGAGGGTCACTAGAGCAAGTTGCGAAGGTGGCTAGAGGAGGAGGAAGAGGCCTTTTCTGAGGCCAAAACTTGCCAAAGAGGTGAGGCAGGCGAGGGAGGTCTTTTATAGTCCTTTAAACAAGCTTCCAAGCTTGGAAACAAGCTTGAAAGGTTTGATATTTTAGGAAGAAGGATTCTTGAAATCCTTGGATCCGCACTAGCGATTGAGACGGATTTGGAGCTTGGGAGTAGATTTAATTGATCAGGAAACTCCCCAGGATCATCCCTTCCAAATTTGGAAGGGATTGGTCAATCAATCAAGGCAAAATCAAAGATTGAAGCTCGGATCTTATGGGTTCACACCTATCATGGTGGTAGGGACCCAAATGTGAAGATAATGAAGTTAGGGGGATCTTTGTTAGGATTTATGAAAGTTGAGGGGTTTTTTGCAAGAGAAAGAGTTAGAACAAGATTAAAATGCAAACTTGGTCGAAATGATCTCAGTTTGGGCCCAAATTTTAGTACAGACCTAATTTGGACCCAAGAAATTTGATGGTGAAGTTGGATTTTGGTTTTGACCAAGTTTGACTATGTAATTTATGCAAAAATCTAAATTAGGGCAATTATCTGTTTGAGACTTTATTTTAGGTCAAATTAGGTTTAAATGGTCAAATCAAGGATACCAAACCTTAGAGAATATTTTTATATGATTTTTAGAAGGTTTAGATGAATTTTATCCTGACCAAAACCTCAGTTAATTAAGCAGGTCTGGTTTTAGGGTTTCAGATGTTCATTAATTCTTGAAATTTGTGAAAACCCGTCTTGTTTTGCATGAACCCACTTGTTAGATATTAATGACCATTTGACCTTTAATAACCCCTGAAATACCCCGTGGTTATTCTATATTTTTGGAATGCTACTAATTTTGCAGAAATAGCCTTGTATTCTTCTCTTCTTTTTAAAAAAAGATAATGTGCCCTTAGGACCTTCTGATGGATATGCAAGAGCTTTTATCAACCTTTTCAGACCAAATTAAGCTAGTTATGGCTCATGATGGTGTTCCTATCATACTCCCATGCCTAACCTTTGCTAGTCCCTTAGCAAAATTCTATGGATTTGACCAGTTATGTAGGTCAGATGTAATCGTCAGGATGCCCTACTAAGCCGTATCTCTAGGAATTAGATCTTAATACCAACAATAGGCCTAGAGGTACTCAAGTACCAGCCCATATCTAGCCTGACTAGCTTTCACCTCAATCAACAGTGAAGGTTTCTGAGGCCCACAGGAACTATCCTAAGGTTTGTTGGATCCAACGGTTAAAGCACCCGTGCTTGTAACATGATTAGCCCAGGTTTAGATTGCCAGTGCAATTTTTTGTAAGAGAGAGAGGGATAGAAGAAGATTTTCATTTTTGGAGAGCTTTCTCTTTCATTTTCTTTTCATTATATTTTTCCTTTGATCCAACCTCGGATTGGTCCTAAACACGTTCTGTATTGGATTCCTTGCTCCCACCATCAATCCTCGCAAGGTCTCTGGCAATCAATGCTTCGAGATAGCATCGCCCATGGAAACCCCCAAAACCCTAGCTGTTGACACTTTGGGATAGTGCTGTCCATGGCATTCTGTATCTAAATCCAGACCCTGGCAATCGGCATTTCGTGATAATGCCGCTCATGGCATCTGAACTAGCACAAGGTGCTTACGTGCCCCCAGTAGGATATTTTGATATCCTAGGAGACAAGCACCGAGAAGACGGTATGTTATTGCATATCTTCGAGGGGAATTTCCCATCTCTCCGCGTCGGGAACTCGTCCAAATCAACTTGCGTTTTCGAGCCTCTCCTAATCTAGATCTTAGGACCATTTTCAGAATAGCATAATGCTTTTTGGCATGATTTCATATTTAAGTGCACTGAACCAAACTGTGTGTGATTTAGGTGCTTAAGTTATCGAATCCTGCAAACTAGAGGTCAATTAATGGGACCGAATACTCCCTAAGCCTTAGACCTAATACATAAGCTTTGCATTTTCCCCAACTTCTTGAGGATTAATTCAGATATTGATAAATACGTGAGTGTTTACATATCCGAACAGATCCAAGAGGCCTAAGGTCAGTATTTGCCACTAATTCCTTAAGTTTTAGCCTTCCAGGTGTTAATTCATCATTCAATCCAACCTAGAAGTTAGGTAAGTTTCATATTATTTTGAAGGGACTCAATGTTTTTCTTTATCTTTTTGTTCCTTTCTTTCTTTTCTTTTTGTTTCCTCATTTTTCTTCATTTAGCTCAAATCACCTCCTCAAGAATGATGTGATATCTTAAATTTTCCTCCTCCTTTCTCCATTCTTTTTTAATATGTGTATTTTTTATGAAACCCTTTTTTTGATTTGATTTTCATAGCATTTTACACTTTAATACCCCCCCATGCCTACGATTTGCAATATCCTCATTGTAAATTAGGTGGGTTCGAGTGTAGCTTAGATCATACATTAGAATAGGGTAAAAGAGTGGGTGAACGGGTCGGGATGACTATTGCATACGATTTCAAGCTTTAGTATGAATACCAGAGGTGGAGTTGACTGTTCTAATGGAAGAACCCTAAAGTGCAATATGAGTTCAGCAAGGAGATATGTCAAAAAGGGTTTTAGGCTTTTTTTTTTTTCAAAAGATGACGAGTTGCCTCTTGTTAAGTGCTAAGTTTAACGCCATCAGCTGGGCATAATAAGCTCAGGGACAATGGAGATCAACAAAGACAATAGCCAGGTTCGGGTTAGTGAGTTCGATGAATGGTTTGAGTCTCTGACCATTCACGATAAAGGTTCAGAATCATGGTTGAGTTCAATAATTACAATAGCTCCATTTCCAAATACTCGTCTTACCAAGAATGGTCCAATCCATTTAGATATGAGTTTACCAGAAAAGAGCTTGACTTTGGCATCAAAGAGTAGGACTTTTTTACTAGGATGAAAAGATTTTCGCATAATGTGCCTGTCATGGAAGGCTTTGACCTGCTCTTTGTAGATTCGCGAGTTCTCATACGCATCATTGCATAGTTCCTCAATCTCGCTCATTAGCAACTGGTGGTGTATTCCAGCCTTCCTAAGATCCAGATTGCACTTTTGTACTGCCCAATAGGCCTTGTTCTCCATCTCTACGAGAAGGGGACATGCCTTGCTGTACACAAGTCTGAAGGGAGACATGCCTAATTGGGTCATGTGGGCGGTCCTATAGGTCCATAAGGCTTTCGGAAGGCGACTAGACTAATCTTTTTTGTCAGGCCGAACAGTGACCTGAAGGATCTTCTTGATCTCTCGATTTGATAGTTCAGCCAGTCCATTAGTTTGGGGGTGGTAAGGAATCGAGATACTGTGTGTCACCCCGTAGTTTTTCATTAGGGACTGGAAGTACACATTGTTGAAATGAGACCCGCCATGACTAATGATTGATTGCGTAGCAATCATAGGTCTTAATTGACCTAAATTAGGCTAGGACTTAGCATAAGTTAGGGTAATTCATGCATGCATAAGCATTATTTGCATCCTTACTGCTTTCTTTTAGCTATGCATAAAATAATTCTATAATGTGCTGATTAGGTGCATTATGTCAATTACAGGTAATAAGCTAGATCTGAAGCTGGATCAGGAGAATAGAAGAATGACTGGTGTTGTAGCAGAGCTGGAGTAGAAGACTTAGATTAGATATAGTAGACAATAATGTAAGGGAGTTAAGGTATGCTACTCTATTAAGTAGGAATAAAGCAGTAAAATGTGAAGAACTTAGGTCCATCATAGCCCTTGGATAGCCTAGAAGTTTCCCCAAGCCTTAGCCACCCTTAGATTAGGTCACCACACCCTAGGAAACCTTAAAACCCTAATTCCAACCTTTATCTGGATACCCAGATGAATTATAGGACGTCCAGAACCCTTAGCCAACTCCCGCATACCTTAAACCAACTTCTGCAGTGTTATTGGACGTCCAGACACTTGGTCAAACGTCCAATTTCTGTAGAACACCCAAAATAGAACCTAAAATCCTTCCTGACTCTGATTAGATGTCCAGACAACAAGTCTGGACTTCTGATTTTTGAGTATAAGTCATCTGATATTATTATTGGACGTCTGGAAGTTCTCTCTAGTTCCTATTTTGAGATTCAAGCCTTGATCTTGGATCTCTAGCTCCTTAAACCCAATTCCAACCCCATAGGAACCTAAATTAAGGTGCTCTAACCCTAGCACATCACCTCTAGACCTTCCTAAGGATGTAATTAGGTCATCACTAAAGCTAATTGACTTAGATCATAGTCAATTACCATTTCCTAGTCCATTGGACTTATAGGGTCCAATTGAGCTCAGATCTCAACCCATACAAGTCCAATTGGATTTAGGGAGAGTCCAATTGACCTAAGCCCAACCTAATTGAGTTATTTCACTCTCAATTAGGTTCACACCCATTTAATTAAACTTGTGTTAAGTTTAATTGCAATTCCTCCTTAGCAATTAGGGTTTGCAACCCTAATTTAAGGCCTACACCAACTTAAACCCCTTAGGACCTAACCTATATCACTTAGACACCTAGGGCACGACCACACACACACACACACACACACACACACACACACACCCATTCATGCACTCCCACACAACTTAGAGTATTCTAGGCTCTTCTGAATGTGGCGCCACTCTTGGTTGCCAAAATTAGCAACCAAGAGCCATTCAAATTGAGATCCACTTTTTATGGATCTAAGAACCACCTCTCTCTCACCATGGTCGTCCACTCTTGGGGCTCTCTCTAGAGAGTTCCACACTTCTCTAGAGAGTCTCCCTTAGGTCTATAAAAAGACCTAAGGGGTGGCCATTTGCCCCCATCCCATACTTGGCACTGATTCACACTTAGGTTAGCTACATTCACCTCCATTCCACCTCCATGAGTTGTTCACCATGGCTGCCACCATCTCCATGCCAGGATGATGGATCACCTCGCCAACCTCTCTTTAAGGGTCGGCCTAGGCACCATTGGCCACCCCTCCTTTTCCTCTCAACCAACTCAAAGGCCATCGGAGACCATCTCTGAATGCCCTTATTTTCTGATAGATTAGTAGCTAGTTCTTCATAATTTACATGCTTTTATTTACTACTTAGTAGTGTAGCTCTTTACTCTCCCCCAATGATGCATGCAAAATCCCCCCATAGATTCCTGTATGCAATAATTTTTTGTTAGCTAGATTTATATTTTCAAGCTTTCCTTTATAAGCTTTCCGCTAATTCCTTGTTGCAAACACCCTCCTGAATGAATGAATGAAAGATATATTTTTTATATACATATCTCTATGTTGAAAATCACCATGAGCTTATTGATTGCAATCAATTTCGTGTGATTCAAGTTGCCTGCTCTTCATTTTTATCTATTGCAACCAGCATGTCGGTACCAGAAAATATTGAGGATTTAACTATTAATGCATTTTCCATAAACAACCACCACATAACTAGAATCGTGCGTACTAAAACTCACACTTTCACCTTTGTCATCTATTTGGCACATGCGCATGTAATTAGGGTTCACAATGAAAGTGGCCAAACTTTAATCCGACGATTGGAAATCGACGTGCGATTTTAAACAAGTAGAGTGATAAAAGATCGATTTTAAATTTGCATAAACGCCTCCCAGAGACGAACGACCGGGACTCAAGTCTCGTTATCCTTAAAAATTATTTTTGTTGATTGTATTAAGCACTATACTACGACTCTTTTTCTAATTAAATACGTGCTCTACGATTCCCAACAAATGGCGCCGTTGCCGGGGAGGCAACGTCATTTTTTTGATTTCGATCTTTTAAGCTATCACTGACAAATCTTCCTCTACTTGTCTTTGGATGTGCAAGAAAAATAAGAAAAAAATGGGATTTGCGCACA
Organism: Thalassia testudinum; assembly: GCA_037157565.1. Taxonomy (NCBI): domain Eukaryota; kingdom Viridiplantae; phylum Streptophyta; class Magnoliopsida; order Alismatales; family Hydrocharitaceae; genus Thalassia; species Thalassia testudinum. Next base: position 84,277,347 of record JAZHRO010000031.1, read on the forward strand.
CAACGAGCGTGGGAAAAAAAAATTTCCAGGTGCACATCATATCTGCTTTAGTCTTTTTTTTTTTTGAACCCTAGGTTAGATTTGCTTCTAGCAGTTTCATATGAGAAAAAAAAGGAGAAAAAAAGCTTTATTCATTTTCGTGAAAAAGAAAAAAAAATCAAAGAAAAGAATCTACGTAGTTAGATTAGGTTTCTTTTTGAATCCTAGGTTAGTTTTGAGAAAGCAAAAAAAAAAAGAAAAAAAATTGAAAATCCTTTGAAAAAAAATCCTTTTTGGAAAAAAAATATTTTCGTAATTTTTTTGAAAAAAAACTTTTTTTATTTGGTGGAAAGTTTGAATTTTTAACTCAAACACCTTTTAAAAGCTTCTCCACCATTCTCTGATTTTCGGCCATACTTCAAAACCAGCTTTAAAAATTCAATTGCCAAAAAATTGGTGAAAAAATTCTGAAATTTGAGTTAGACCTTCATTTTCAAACCATATTTCAAACGACATTGTTCTTTTGAAAAAAATTCTAATTAAAAAATTTTTAAAAATTAGCAAAGTGCAAGGGGGTCAGACTGACCCAGATTTGAGATTTTTCAAAATTCAAAAAGCAATTTCGAGCAATCTGCGAATCTGTTTTGACTAAAAATGATGGGGTTTGAAAGTTGATCTCATTGGCTTTATTTTCCATATTTTTTTCCAAATTTTTGAAAGTCATTTGATACTGTTTCAAAGTGAAAAATCGACCAGGGCTCAAAATTCCAGATCTGACCCCTTGACATTTAAAAATCTCTATAAATTCGATTGAAAGAGTGAAAATTGCAAAAAATATTCCCTGAAAAGATAATTGAAAAAGGGATCTACTCGCCAAATTTCAATTTAATTGGATTCCAATTTTTATTAGAGAACTATTTTTATTCTTGTGGTCTGCTGAAGAAGAACAAAACAAAAGAACAAAAAAACCCTAGAATTGCATGAACTCTAGGTTACATCTTTAGGGTTATAATCTGGAGACCACAATTGGGCTAGACTAGACTTAATCAAGTTTGGTGCTTAGCTAGTGAGCTTGGTCACCTTGTGGGCCACTCACCACAAACCCTAACTGAAGAAAAATGGGCTAAAATCAATTTTAAAATACGAAATCAACCCGAATTTGTTGTCGTACTACTGGGTGCTTTCAACCTCTTGGCTGGGTCAGCTCGAGAGGCGGGAATCACTTTCAGTTGGTTGTACGACGAATTTTTCTTTAGGAATTCAAACTTAGAACAAAAAATCTGGTCACTCGATCATAAGGACCATCTGATTGACTGTGCCTTAGCCTTGTCTGGCTTGGCTACACCAACCCAGGGGTTGGGTGGTGTATGCAAGGAAGGAGGTCACTTAGACCTCAATTGGTTAGACCTTGGGATCCATTCCCAAGGAGGTGAGTCACCTCGCTAGGACCATCTTCTCCCCCCACTTCTTATACTCAGCCACAATGGCTAATCCTGGGCCTGGACCTAGACCGGGTCAGGACATTGGTAATCTAGACCCGATGGCTTGTCTGGAGGCCTGGGTTGTTGAATCTGAGTGGCATCAGTAGAGCATGGACCGTATTTTGATGACGCTTGACAGAATGCAGCATCCACCGCGAGGAGAACTTCGGGATTTCTATGATCCAGCAGCACCGATCGTCTCACCCTTTGTCAGGATTCCCACAGGCGGAGACACGTTTGAGCTCAAGCCCAATGTGATCGGTTTGATCAGCACTCATTTTTATGGAAACTCAAGCGAAGATCCGTTCCAACACTTAGAGGACCTAAGTCGACTCGCAGAAATGATTCAACCCAGGAATATTGATCTTGGGATTGTTTTGATGAAGCTTTTCCCATTTTCTCTAAGGTAAAAAGCTTCATACTGGTTCAAGACCATTGGGAAGCCAATTGGAACCTGGCCGGAATTACAAAGTGAATTCCTACAAAAGTTCTTCCCGATCGGTCAAACGAATGCGATGAGACGTGCGATGACGACTTTCTCCCAAGGAGCTGGGGAGAAGTTGCATGAATCCTTGGATCAATTTCACGACCTTCTTCGGAAATGCCCGCACCATGGTATATCCAGATGGCACCTAGCTCAGATCTTTTACCATGGGCTGGATGACACACATCGGTATTTGGCCGATGCATCTAGTGGTGGGAATTTCCTCGCGAAAGACGAGAACAGCGCATTTGAGTTGTTCGAATCTTTGGCAAAGAACTCGATGAATGCCGCGTCCATGAACAAGGTCCAGCAACCTGGTTAGCAGCGGGTTGGTGTCCATGAGGCTCACACCGAGTCTATTCGAGCTGACATGGATATCATTGTCAAGCAGCTGGATAGAATAAAATTGATTGAGAAAAAGATTGACCAAATTAGTCAGGGTCAATCTAACCTGAACTCTGCTATTCCAAGACCCTCCTATGCACCCTGAGCCCCTCCTGCTCGGGTCAATCTACTCACTCGGGATGCATTTTCTCCTTATTTACGAGATCCTGCATATCAGGATCTCGTAAACAATCCTGATCTGGCACCATACAACCAGGGTTACGCACCACCCTCAGATTATAATACGTATCCCCTTGATGGATATACGTCTCAGACATCTTTGGCCTACGAGGACGTCAGTGCTATACGGACGTAATAATCCATATTCAGAGACATATAGCCCTGGTTGGCACCGGCATCCGAACTTCTCTTCGTCTGGTAACTCACGGAGACCACATCAAGATCCACACTACCAGACTAGGCAATACGGGAATGCGCAAAACACATACCCTAGGCAGCAGCCATTCCCGTCTCAGCAGCAGCAACCCCGTTCATATACCAGCCACTGCACCAAGCTGCCAGTCACCCTCCAAAGTGGGCTGACCCTCTGGAGGCACTGCAAGAGGAGTTGCAAGAATCGATGAGGAAATCTACACAGGACAGCTTGCAGATAATTGAGGCGATGGCTGATCAGATACAGACTATACAAAACACGCAAAACTAGCTATTGCAGGAGCATAGGACTCAGGGAGCCTTGCTCTCCCCACTCATCCCGAACCCTCGGTATGTGCAGAACCAAGGCGCCTCGCCTAGGTTTCAGGCACCATAGGGACAGGCACATGCCATATTACAGACGCCTCCTGCACCACCTGGTTATGCTCAAGGCCAGTCGCCTTTGATACAGAACCCTGCATACTCTGCCCCTTTCGTTCCCTCACCACCTCATGGACATCAAGCCGATGCAAATGCTGTCTCATTGAGGAGCAGAAGGTAGACATTCGACCCACCACATAGGCAGGCGGGTCCTAATTTTTCTTACCCTTCGCCGCAGGCGGGTTCGACTCCTTCTTCATCTCAGGGGCCACCTATGGTAGATAAGGGTAAGAGGCCACTTGACCCTGAGATTCCCGTCCCTTTTCCTGAGGCTCTGATGCGAAATGTAGTACGGAAAAAGGACATGTGGAATTTTGAGGACCTGAAGTCAATGTTCAAGGAAGTACATATTCAGGTCCCCCTCCTCGAGGCAATAGATCACATCCCTGCTATTGCTAGGTTCTTCAAGGACTATTGTACCTCGAAGCGACAACCTAGAATTGGATGACAGGCGGTACTGTCAAAAGAAGCTAGCGCCGTGATTCTAGCTGACTTGCTGCCGAAATAGAAAGACCCTAGTACCCCACTCATATCCTGCTTCTTGCAGGATTCTCCATTTGATTAGGCCCTTCTAGATCTGGGTTCATCCATCAACCTAACTCCCATTGCCGTATTTGATCGATTTTGATTTGGGGAGTTAAAGCCTACCTCGGTCACGATTCAGTTGGCTGATAGATCAATAAAAACACCAAGGGGGTTGGTTGAGAATGTGATCGTAAAAGTCCACAGATTCTGCTTTCTTGCAGATTTTTTCGTTCTCGATATGGAGGTTCCTCCTAATATCCAAGATGCACCAATCATTTTGGGTTGCCCATTTCTAGCAACAGCTTGAACAAACATTGATTGTGCATCCGGGTGTATGGAGATAGCCCTAGGTAATGAGCAACTTTGACTTGACATATTCAGGGCATCAAGGAATTTTGACTGTGATTGTATAGAGGAGGATGGTGAAGATGAAGATTCGGCATACTGTGGTAACATTGGGCTCCTTTGTGACGACCCAATGTCTCATTCGTCTGCACTATCAGGGTTCTTGGACCTCGATCCACATGGGACTGAGACCACAGCAATACACATATCTCCCTGAGGCTCTGACTGTTTAGGGTGTGCTTCTGACCACAGCACCCCTGAATCTAGCTATCCTGATCCGCACACTACTGAATCGCCCCTGTTGTTGCAGGAAGACGTGACCACAGCCAATGGGTTTCCCGTTGACGCAGTCACAACCGACTATCTCACAGGTAGCGAATCAGCGAGAATTCACATGCATATGGATCAACAGATTCCCACCTTTGAGTTTGCTCCTCCTATTCCCATTTCTGACCCTGACCCACCCATGATTGAATTGAAGCCCTTACCTGACTCACTTAATTATGTGTTCTTGGGTGAAAGTGAGACATACCTAGTCATTATCAGTGCCCACTTAACCCCAGAACAGGAGCATCAATTGATTTCTACGTTACAAGACCATAGGGCTGCTATAGGGTGGAGCATTGCTGATCTCCGCAGTATTCGCTCCTTGTATTGCACTCATCACATTTACACGGATGAGGGGGTGAAACCTTCGAGACAACCTCAAAGATGGCTAAACTCGAATATGCTAGAGGTTGTTAAGAAGGAGATCATCAAATGGCTGGATGCAGGTATTGTATACCCAATCTTTGACAGCCAATGGGTGAGTTTGATCCAGATAGTGCCCAAGAAAGCATGACTCACCGTAGTAAAAAATGATAAAGAAAAATCCATCTCGACCCGCACTGCGACATCTTGGCGGGTCTGCATCGACTATAGGAAACTGAACATGGTTACCCAGAAGGATCACTTTCCTTTGCCTTTCATTGATCAGATCCTGGAACGGTTAGCTGGACGTAGTTTCTTTTGCTTTCTGGATGGATACTCCGGGTATAATCAAGTAGTGATTGCCTGGAAGATCAAGACAAGACCACATTCATATGCCCCCTTGGAACATTTGCTTTCAAGCGCATGCCCTTTAGCCTCTGCAACGCACCAGCAACATTTCAACGTTGTATGATGACCATCTTCTTTGGCATGATTGGGGACTATGTGGAGGTGTTCATGGATGACTTCTTCCATTTTGGAGATGATTTCGCATCTTTTCTTGATAACCTCACCAAGATCTTAAAACGGTGTATTGAGGTAAACCTAGTACTATCCTGGGAGAAAAGCCATTTCATGATGAGGGATGGCATAGTACTAGGGCACAGGATCTCTAAAAATGGACTCGAGGTTGATCGAGCTAAATATGAGATTATTTCCCACTTACTGCCACCTAGCTCGGTCAAGCAGATCAGATCATTCTTGGGTCACGTCGGCTTCTATCGGAGATTTATATGTGATTTCTTGAAAATTACTCGACCTTTGATGAATCTCCTAGTTGCTGATGCCCCATTCGAATTCGACACCTCGTGCCTCAGTGCCTTCAAGACTTTACGAAGCGCTGTCTCTGACTCTCTGCTTCTCCAACCACCCGACTAGCCACTTGATTTCGAGATGATGTGCGACGCTTTTGATTTTGCCGTCAGTGCTGTTTTAGGCTAGCATCGGGAAAAACAACTTCTTGTTATATACTATGCTAGCAAGATGCTGAATGAGGCTCAACGCAATTATACTGTCATCGAAAAAGAGCTGCTAGCAGTATATTTAGGTTGGAGAAATTTAGATCTTATTTATTAGGGTCCAAAGTCATCATCTTCACTGACCACTCCACCTTTCGGCATTTGTTGGCAAAGAAGGATGCCAAACCTCGGCTCATCAGATGGATCCGTCTATTGCAAGAATTTGATATTGAAGTCCACGACAAAGCCAGAAAATAAAATGTTGTGGCGGATCACCTATCCAGATTGAACCTAGCCCACATTCCTTATTCCTTGCCTATCCACGAGCAATTTTCGGATGAATCCCTTTTGGCAGTTCACTCTGTTGAGTTCCCCTGGTATGCGGATATCGCAAACTATCTTGCTGCAGGCAAGATTCCTGCGAACCTATCCAAGGACTAGAAACTCAAATTCACTGCGGAGGCCAAATTATACCTCTAGGATGACCTATTGCTCTTTCGCATTGGAGCGGATCAGATTATTCGAAGATGCATCCCAGATTATGAAATCCCCAGTGTGTTATCTGTTTGCTACAATGATGCTTGTGGTAGTCATTTCTCGGGATGGAAAACCGCTGCAAAAATTTTGTAGTCGAGATTTTTCTGGCCAACTATTTTCAGAGATACACACGAATACGCCCAACACTGCAAACGATGCCAGTCGGTTGGTCCTATGACCAGGAGAGACATGATGCCACTCCAGCCCATCATGGTTGTAGAAGTGTTCGACATCAGGGGCATCGATTTTATGGGCCCTTTTCCGAACTCGCATGGCTTCGAGTACATATTATTAGTCATTGACTATGTCTCGAAGTGGGTCGAGGCCATCCCGGCAAGCCGGGCTAATCATAAGACCATCATTTCTTTCGTATAGCAATACATCTTCGCGAGATTCGGAATACCCTGTGCTTTGATTAGTGACGGGGGAAGCCACTTCATCCACGCCCACTTTAGGTCATTATTAAAGAAATATGGGGTACATCACCGTATAGCCACCCCATATCACCCGCAGACCAATGGGCAGGCTGAAGTGTCTAACCGTTAGTTCAAGCTGATTCTCCAGAGGACGGTTAGACCAGACAGGAAGGGCTGATCCGATAAATTTGTTGATGCACTCTGGGCATATCGGACCGCATACAAGGCCCCACTCGGAATGTCACCATATCGTATGGTATATGGCAAGGTCTGTCACCTTTCTGTAGAGCTGGAACACCACGCATTTTGGGCAGTGCGAAAATGTAACCTTGACCTCGATGCAGGAGGTCAAGAATGAAAACTCCAGCTCAGCGAATTAGAAGAGATCTAGTGGGAGGCCTATGAGAACGCATTGATATACAAGGACAAGACCAAGGCCTTTCATGACAGCCACATCCAGAGGAAAGCATTCACGCCTAACCAGCAAGTCTGGTTGTTGGATTCACAATTAAAAGTTTTCGCAGGGAAACTCAAGTCCAAGTGGACTGGCCCATATGTTGTGATTCACCCATATCCTAATGGGGTAGTCCATATCAGGGACCCAAAATCTGGGCATATATCTACGGTAAATGGCCAGCACCTCAAGCCATTTTTGGCCCAAGAACCTCCTCCAGTTGACGAGATCATTCATCTTATTGAGTACGTCTGATTGAATTCTCGCCCAGCTGGAGGCGTCAAACTCAACACGTATAGATAGAATATCCTACATTATACCAACATCTATACATATTCATTTTTATACATAGCATATTTTTCTTTTAAGCATATTTCTTTTGCATATTACATACTGTCAGGTTGGCCGGTGCTGAATGTATAATTTCAGGAGCAATTACAGGTGATTTCTACCCATTTACTCCCTACTGTATTTATTTTCTTTTATATTCATGCATGAGGACATGCAAGAGCTTAGGCATGGGGGGGTAGATACAACAAAACTGAAAATTTTTATGCCAACATTTAGGAAAACCTCGGAGCTGCATGTTACACGTACTTTAGGATCCTAAATAAAAGAACAACCGACTCCACCTCCAGTGCTCGCATTTGAGCTAGAAATCATCTGCAATAGCCATTTCCGACTCACTCACTCACCTTTTGTTCTAAATTTAGGGTTAAGCTGAATGTAACCCGAAAAGGAAATTTCATAAAGTATAAATATATGAGGTTACTTGTTTATAGCATATATACATATTACATTCATGAATAAGATTATTTTATTAAGGGAATGCATTAGGGATTTTATCCTCTAGTTGATTCCTATAATCTGGAATCTAGCACAACTTTTCACACACACGTAGAATTTGCAATAGATTCACGATGAAGGCTGATAAACGTCTTTAGTCTATCGAGAAGAAGCAGTGCTTCTTTTCCTGAACCCCTGGACAGTGTTTTGGGAGTTAGGCAGATTTTCTTCCAAAAATCCACCAAATAGTGTGAGATGAGAGTAGAGTGTATTGGTGCTCTAAGATTAGTACAAGGAATCCAGAGTCCTAGATAATTAGATGACGATACTCTGAGATTAGACATAGTTTTCACTCTCGATTCTTGCGTATACATTTTGTGTGAAATTTTGAGAGCCACCAAATAAGGCAAATACATGAAGAGCAAGTTTTCATAAAACTAGTGCTAAGGTGGATGGTTACGATAATTCTTTACAGAATCCTCGGCTGAAGGAGGGTATTGATGTCAAGGTCAGAAATACACCATCCTATCCATCTTTCTCGGTGTCGTGAGTAGGCACTTCCACCAAATAAGTCACCCAATGTCTCTTGAGTACCACCAATCCCCAATAATGCCTCCTCAATAAAGTTCATGGATGTATGCTAGTTGTGTACATGTTGAAAAAAAAATGATAAAAAAAAAGAACTGAAAAAGAGAAAAAAAATTAGAAAAAGAAGAAAAAGCAAAGAAAAAAAGAGTGAATATTTAGTGTTTATTTCAGTTGCATTGAGGCAATACCACCAAATAAATTTGAGATCCACCAAATATGGCCTTAACCAACCTTTTTTGTATTTCTGACCGCTCGAATACTGGCTGAGGAATTCTGACTTAGTGTTAGGGTTATGGAAACTCAATTAAAGTGTTAAAGCCAAGTGAGACCACCAAATATAGATCATGCGTGAGAATCTGGTGAGATTGTGAGCTTTACGAAAAAAGAAAAGAAAAGACAAAGAAAAAGAGTAAGAGAGAATGAATACAAAGGAATCAAAAGAGAGCATAGTTTTTCTCGTCTTTCTCTGAGTTGAGTTACTTAGTAATCTGCGAATCTAGATTCTGTAGCACTAATCTCTATGTAGCACCAAGTGAGAGTGAACCACCAAATAAACACTTGTACCCCTCAGAGATTCTCCACCTAAGCCTAAAGCCGGGGTGGAATTCAAAGAATATCTTGAATACCTCGAGGGAAGAAGTTCACCTATCCCGCTAGAATTTTTACTAGGGGTCAAGTATAGGTTTTAGAGGTGAATTAGTTTTTCACTCGAATCAATTGCAAAAGGTACATAGCTGCACTTTCACGATTGTCTGGATTTCTAGAGCATAGTATGAAAATAAAAAGGAAAAAAATCTCTAGGCATACCCTTGATAAAATAATCAATCCCTTAGGGACCCTTCTGTGAATAATTTAGTCTCGCGTTTGCAGGGACTAGCAAGATTTAGGCATGGGGGCATGATTGCACAGCAATCATAGGTCTTAACTGACCTAAATTAGGTTAGGACTTAGCATAAGTTAGGGTAATTCATGCATGCATAAGCATTATTTGCATCCTTATTGCTTTCTTTTAGCTATGCATAAAATAATGCTATAATGTGCTGATTAGGTGCATTATGTCAATTACAGGTAATAAGCTGGATCTGAAGCTGGATCAGGAGAATAGAAGAATCCTGGTGTTGCAGCAGAGCTGGAGCAGAAGACTTAGATTAGATATAGTAGACAATAATGTAAGGGAGTTAAGGTATGCTACTCTATTAAGTAGGAATAAAGCAGTAAAATGTGAAGAACTTAGGTCCATCATAGCCCTTGGATAGCCTAGAAGCTTCCCCAAGCCTTAGCCACCCTTAGATTAGGTCACCACACCCTAGGAAACCTTAAAACCCTAATTCCAACCTTTATCTGGATACCCAGATGAATTATAGGACGCCCAGAACCCTTAGCCAACTCCCGCATACCTTAAACCAACTTCTGCAGTGTTATTGGACGTCCAGACACTTGGTCAAACGTCCAATTTCTGTAGAACACCCAAAACAGAACCTAAAATCCTTCCTGACTCTGATTAGATGTCCAGACAACAAGTCTGGACTTCTGATTTTTGAGTATAAGTCATCTGATATTATTATTGGACGTCTGGAAGTGCTCTCTAGTTCCTATTTTGAGATTCAAGCCTTGATCTTGGATCTCTAGCTCCTTAAACCCAATTCCAACCCCATAGGAACCTAAATTAAGGTGCTCTAACCCTAGCACATCACCTCTAGACCTTCCTAAGGATGTAATTAGGTCATCACTAAAGCTAATTGACTTAGATCATAGTCAATTACCATTTCCTAGTCCATTGGACTTATAGGGTCCAATTGAGCTCAGATCTCAACCCATACAAGTCCAATTGGATTTAGGGAGAGTCCAATTGACCTAAGCCCAACCTAATTGAGTTATTTCACTCTCAATTAGGTTCACACCCATTTAATTAAACTTGTGTTAAGTTTAATTGCAATTCCTCCTTAGCAATTAGGGTTTGCAACCCTAATTTAAGGCCTACACCAACTTAAACCCCTTAGGACCTAACCTATATCACTTAGACACCTAGGGCACGACCACACACACACACACACACACACACACACACACCCATTCATGCACTCCCACACAACGTAGAGTATTCTAGGCTCTTCCGAATGTGGCGCCACTCTTGGTTGCCAAAATTAGCAACCAAGAGCCATTCAAATTGAGATCCACTTTTTATGGATCTAAGAACCACCTCTCTCTCACCATGGTCGGCCACTCTTGGGGCTCTCTCTAGAGAGTTCCACACTTCTCTAGAGAGTCTCTCTTAGGTCTATAAAAGGACCTAAGGGGTGGCCATTTGCTCCCATCCCATTCTTGGCACTGATTCACACTTAGGTTAGCTACATTCACCTCCATTCCACCTCCATGACTTGTTCACCATGGCTACCACCATCTCCACACCAAGATGCTGGATCACCTCTCCAAGCTCTCTCCAAGGGCCAACCTAAGCGCCATTGGCCGCTGTTCCTCCTCTCAACCAGCTCAAAGGCCATCGGAGACCACCTCTGAATGCCCTTATTTTATGATAGATTAGTAGCTAGTTCTTCATAATTTACATGCTTTTATTTACTGCTTAGTAGTGTAGCTCTTTACTCTCCCCCAATGATGCATGCAAAATCCCCCCATAGATTCTTGTATGCAATAATTTTTTGTTAGCTAGATTTATATTTTCAAGCTTTCCTTTATAAGCTTTGCACTAATTCCTTGTTGCAAACACCCTCCTGAATGAATGAATGAAAGATATATTTTTTATATACATATCTCTATGTTGAAAATCACCATGAGCTTATTGATTGCAATCAATTTCGTGTGATTCAAGTTGCCTGCTCTTCATTTTTATCTATTGCAACCAGCATGTCGGTACCAGAAAATATTGAGGATTTAACTATTAATGCATTTTCCATAAACAACCACCACATAACTAGAATCGTGCGTACTAAAACTCACACTTTCACCTTTGTCATCTATTTGGCACATGCGCATGTAATTAGGGTTCACAATGAAAGTGGCCAAACTTTAATCCGACGATTGGAAATCGACGTGCGATTTTAAACAAGTAGAGTGATAAAAGATCGATTTTAAATTTGCATAAACGCCTCCCAGAGACGAACGACTGAGACTCAAGTCTCGTTATCCTTAAAAATTATTTTTGTTGATCGTATTATGCACTATACTACGATGCTTTTTCTAATCAAATACGCGCCCTAAGTTTCCCAACAATAATGACCTTAGGAACCCCAAATCTGGAAAAGATGTTCTCTTGAATGAATTAGAGAACAACTTTGTGATCACTAGTTCTTGTGGGGATGGCTTCAATCCATTTCGAGACGTAATCAACAGCGAGTAAGATGTATTCAAAGTCGTTAGATCCTGGAAAGGGTCCCATGAAATCAATTCCCCATATGTCAAAGATTTCACACATAATGATCGGCTTCAAAGGCATCATATCCCATGGGCTCATGTTGCCAAGGGTCTGACAGCGAGTACATGACCTACAATATGTTTGTGCATCTTTGAACATCGTGGGCCAGAAGAACCCACACTGGAGGATTTTTGCTACGATTTTTTGCCTAGAGAAATGACCACCGCAAGCCTGGTCATGGCAGAATGAGATCACGTCGTTGACCTCATTGTCAGGAATGCATCACTGGATTACTTGATCATTGCCAATGCGGAAGAGATACAACTCCTCCCAAATATAGTACTTGGCCTCGGAAATCAGCTTGTCTCACCTGGAAGTCACCCAATTTGGAGGGACTTTCCCCATAACCAAGTAGTTTACCATATTAGCAAACCAGGGGAGACCATGAATAACCAAAAGATGCTCATCCAGAAAATGCTCCGTGATTGGACCGGACAGGTCAATGTCAGAAGAAGGAAGGTGGGATAAGTAATCAGCTACCATGTTTTGTTTCCCCACCTTGTCACGAATCTCGAGGTCAAATTCTTGCAACAGCATGATTCAGTGGATTAGTCGAGGTTTTGCATCCTTCTTCATGAGTAAGTGCCTCATCACAGTGTGATCCTAGTAGATGATGATACAGGAACCCAGAAGGTATGATTTGAATTTTTCCAGGCTAAATACTACAACTAGTAGCTCTTTCTCAGTAACTATGTAGTTACGTTGAGCCTCGTCAAGCATCTTACTGGAGTAGTAGATGACCATGGGTTTTTTGGTCAATTTTTTGCCCAAGCACTACTCCCACTTCATAGTCAGATGAATCGCACATGATCTCAAAGGGTTGATACCAATCAGGGGATTGCAGGATAGGTGCTTGGGTAACTCGATCACGCAGGCTTTCAAATGTGTGAATGCACTCATTCATGATCTCAAAAGGGACACCTCTTGATAGGAGATTAGTCAAGGGGTGCACGATTTTTGAGAAATCAGGAATGAATCGAAGGTAAAAATCAACGTGCCCCAAAAAAGACCTGATGTCCTTGATCGAGCTAGGTACAGGTAATTTGGAAATCAGATTTACCTTATCCCAGTCAACTTGGATGCTTTTTTCAGTGATGTGGTGTCCCAGGGCAATACCCTCAGGAACCATGAAATGGCTCTTTTCCCAGGAAAGAACCAGATTGACATCAATGCATCGCCTGAGGATTTGGACCAAATGAAGGAGGAAATCATCAAAAGATTCCCCAAATACCAAGAAATCATCTATGAAGACTTCAAGGTACTCACCTACCATGTCAGAAAATATGGCAAGCATGCACCACTGAAAGGTGGTGGGTGCATTGTAGAGCCCAAAGGGCATCCTGCGGAACACGTATGTCCCGTAGGGGCAGGTGAAGGTGGTCTTTTCCTGGTCCTCTGGATGAATTGCCACCTGATTATATCCGGAGTACCCATCCAAAATTAGAAAAATTGATTTCTTGCTAGTTTCTCGAGAATCTGTCAATAAACGATAGTGAGAAATGGTCCTTCTTCGTGGAGGCATTTAGTCCTTGATAATCAATATAGACTCTCCACGAGTTTGCTATGTGGGTCGGGATGGTTTCTCTTATTTCAGTCATGATCACGGTGAGTCCTGCCTTTTTAGGCACAACTTGGATTGGACTCACCCAACGACTGTCAGAGATCGGGTATATGATTCAAGCATCTAACCACTTAATGATCTGCTTTTTCACGACATCCTGCAGGTTCAGATTCATACATCTTTGCATTTCATAGGATGGTCGTGAGCCCTCTTCAATGTAGATGTGGTGTGTGCAGTATGAAGGGATGATACCAGTCAAGTCATTAAGAGTCCATCTAATGTCTCTCCGATGTTGCTAGAGGATGGAAATCAGTCTCGTTTCTTTATCCAAGGTAAGTCAAGAATTAATGATCATAGGAAACATGTGATTTGAACCTAAAAAGATGTATTTTAAATGATCAAGGAGGGGTTTCAACTCCTTAATAGGGTTGCCAGCAGCAACAGGTGGTTCAGGGTGGGGTTCGAGAGCAAAGGTAGGAGCTGTAGGTGTATCTAGGTCAAGTCTAGGCTCCTCTAACTGTGGGTTGTGATCTTCTTGTGGTTGAATGCTAGGAATAATTAGACTTTCCTCTAAGAACTGGTCCTCAACTACATACTCGATGCCGCATATCTACTCAATAGCCCCACAGTTGATTCCTTTTTGGGCCTTAAAGATATCAATCTTCAAAGTTTTGTCCCCAAATTTCAACTCAATTTGACCCTCTTCACAATTGATGTTGGCCTTAGCCATGGCAAAAAATGGTCTCCCTAATATGATCGGTGTATCTTTCAAATTCTCAGGAGCATCCATGTCTAGTAGGATGAAATCCATGGGAAAATAAAAGTCATGGATCCGAACTATAACATCCTTGAGAATTCCTTTAGGTGACTTGACGGATCGATCTACTAATTGCAAAGTCATCTTTATACGTTTGAGCTCAGATTCTTCAAGGTGGTCTAGTAGGGATGTGGGTACCAAGTTTATGGAAGCTCCTGGTGTAATAAAGCTCTATCAAGCTGTATATCACTGATTGCACATGAGATCAGAGGGGTACTGGGGTCTTTTGCCTTAGGGGGGAGTTTGCTCAAAATGATGGAGCTGGCTTGCTCCGACAGTACAATTGGATTCCCGCCCTTGGTTCGTGGCTTACGCTTAGGTGTACATACGTCTTTCAGAAATCTTGCGTAATCCGATACATGGTGAATCGCATTCATCAAGGGGATGTGTATTTGGACCTACTCAAAGCCCTTGACCAAGTCTTCCTCTAGTGCCACGATCTTGGGTTTCCTCTTTCCCTTGGGCAAGGCCTCAGGAAATGGAACGTTAGTTGGTTCCTCTAAGATTGGGTCAGGCTCTTTATTTGGGATAGAAGTGTCTTGGGTTACCAATCTAGGGTTGGGATTTGTGGTATCAGGCTAGTCGTGGCTAGGAAATGGTGGGTCCTGTGTTGCTTTGCCACTACGGGTGGTGACAGAATTCAATCTTGCCTGACTTTGGTTTGGGCTAGGCAAAATAGGCGTCTATTGCTGAAACTTGGAATATGAAGTTGAAGCTTTCATCCCGTCAGTTGATGGAGTAGAAGGGGCTTGATAAACATAATGTGCTTGGCCCTGATTTGGGTTCATAACGTGCCTCTGATTTGGAAAGTTATTCAGGTTAGGCAGAGGTTGAGAAGGAAGTGCACCAGGCTGGCGAGGGTTTGCCAGCTAGGCCAACTGATTACGGAGCTCAGTGATTTCTTCTTTGTGTTGTTTCTACATGTCAACCACGGTCTGATGAATCAGAGATGTCTGGTCCTCCTTAGGTGGGCCAGATTGGAAATTTTCATTGGGCCTTGGTTGAGTGGGTTGATAGGGTCACGGGTATTGTGGTCGGGGTTGGAATTGCGGTCTTGGGTTTGGGTTATTTCTCGCCCACAATAAATTAGGATGATTACGCCATCCAGGGTTATAGTTGTTTAAGAAAGGATTATTCCGGACAACGTGGAGATCCTCGCAAGTCTGAGGAACTCCAGAAAAATCAGGATACGAGGGTTCAGAGTTCCCCCAACTATGGTAAGTTGGCCTGGAGTTTCCTCCAAGACCAAAATTAGACGGGGGTGGATAGGCATCCATCCCCTTAGAGTGGTAGATGTTGTGTGCAGCCTCCCTACTTGAGGGCGGGTGCACATACGGATTCTATGGTGCAGTGGTGGTTCTATGTATGTGTTGAGTTATGTCATCCACCTTCTTATTAATGATGGAGACCTATCCAAACGACTGGCTAACAACTCTAGATTGATGGATGTGGAGAGGCCTCAGGTCTCGTGTACCCCTCGATTGTTTGTCAATGCACGGGTGGTCGTCCGGTTGTACACACCCATTGACTCATTATTTAGGGAGTTCTTGAACATATTTTCGAGAATCTAAAAAATCGTGTCTTCATGCTGATCCATGATGCTGCCACCATAGGTTGCATTGACAAATAGCTTGATGTCGTCATGGAGCCCATGGTAAAAGGATTTGACTTGTTCCCACTTCGGGACTACATGATGGGGGCATTTGTGCATGAGATCCAAAAAATGATCCCATGCCTCGTGTAGAGATTCTCTCGCTCCTTGCGAGAAGTGCGTGATTTGATACCGCATTGAATTAATTCGACCAATGGGATAGAATTTTTGTAAGATAGTAGTCTGAAGTTCTTCCCATGTGTTGATTTGGTGAGGGTATTTTTGAAACCAATTGGCAGCTTTGTCAGCTAGAGAGAAGGAGAAGATTTTCAACAGTAGATGATCTCTATTATTCATGTCTGCCCCGAATGTGTAGGCCAGATGCTTTAGATTATTAATGTGCTAGAAAGGATCCTTAGAGTTCAAGCCATGAAATTTTGGTGTCATGTAAAGCATACTGGGCTTGAGTTCCACCTCGGGTCCTCTTGCAGGAATGTTGATTCGAGGTTCGATCTCTACTGCAGCGGGATTGTAGTGATCTCGCATTTGAGGATGCGGTGGTGGGTTGATGTAGGCATTGATCTGATCTCTGAAATCAAAGAATTGTTATGGTTCAAAGTTAGGTTGTTCTTCTTGATGATCCATGGTTGTAGCGGGAGATTCAAGTTTAGAAGTGGAGTTGGAAGACATATCGATGTGATCTGTGATCGAGTAGTTGCATAGACAAAGAAGTCGAGGCTTGGCCTCGATGAGAGTGAAAAACTAGAGGAGGCCTTAAGGGTGGTCTTAAGGATCTCCTCTCGAACAGACACCGATGGAGTAGATGAGGAACAGAATATGTGATGGACCCAATTAATACACCCAAATATCTTTGGATGACTATAGAGGTTCGAGGCAGATGATACCTCTGATCACAAGGTCGTCCATTGATAAACACTAGTTTATCATCATTCTTATGCATTAAAACAAACCTAGCTCTTAGGATTTTACTCCGCAAAAGGGTTTTTAGGCTGCATTTAGGCATTAATTAGGTTAGGCATGCATTGCATTTTTTATTGTCTTTTTGATGTGTTTTTGTGAGTGTTAGGGATGAACAGATATACAGATCCCTAAAACCCTAGCACTCAAGAAGGCAAATGGTGAAGGAGGAGCTCAAACTAGTAGGAACTCAGCTTGATCCAGCTCACCATAGTTGGAACCTAGCTCACTTGGACTAGGGTTAGCTTATCCCAGCTGCATTCAGCTAATCTCAGCTGAATGGTAGCTCAAGAGAGCTCATCTTAGCTCACCCTAGCTCAGGTCAGCTCAGATCCAGCTCAACTTAGTTGAGTTTAGATCATCTCAGCTCCCATTAGTCCACATGGAGCTCTAGCTAGCTTAGCTGAGTTGACTGGAGTTCACCCCAACTCAGGTCCAGCTACATCCAGCTCCAGTCAACTCCAGCCAGCTGAAGATGACTTCATTCCAGCTTAGGAAGCTCAAGTCCAGCTCCTGGGGACTCAGCTTAGCTCAAGTTAATTGAGCTAAGCTACCTTAGCTCAAGTTAATTGAGATAAGCTACCTTAGCTACCTCAATCAGCTCAATCCTCCCTGAGAGCACAAGACCCAGCTCACCTCAACTCCATTCAATAGAAGCCAACTCACTTTAGCTTGGCTTAGTAGCTAGCAAAAAATTAGCAAGCTAAGCCAGCTAGAGTAGCTCCATGTTGACCTCTTCAGCAGCTGCCAGCTCCACTTCAGCTCCAGATTCTTCAGATCCAGCTCCTCCCTCCAAATCCTAGCTCTAACACCTCCTCCTCTACTCCACCATTAGCTAAGCTAGCTTAGCTTAGCTATGCTCCAGCTTCCTTGGCTTTTACCACCCAAAAACCCTACCTAACAACTCCACCAACTAGCTCCACCTAAGCTCCACATAAGCTAACCCTACTTGGCGCCAACCTAGCCTACCCACTACCTCCAAAAGACACCAAAAAGTGGTGCCAAAACCACCCTAACTACCCCCTTGTTGGCGCCACTTTTCCCTCCAAAAATCCCCTTCATCTCCACCACACATCTCCCCTTAAACCCATCTCCACCATCCACATAATCCCACCTTCTAGAAGCCTCAAAGTTGGCGCCAGCCCATGGCACCTCTCCATGGTTGGCGCCACTTTTAGGTGCCCCTTGACCAACCCTAACTAACCCCCTTAGACCCCTTAGGTGGCACCAACCATCCTTAACCCTAGGATCAACTAACCACCTCCATCTTCCCATCTTAGCCCTCCATTTCAAGAGTCACCTTAACCCCCCATCTTACCCTATAAAAAGACCACTACCCACCACCATTCAAACCCTCCTTGTCTAGCAAATTCACTCTCATACTCTACCTAGAGCCCACGGCCAAGAGAGAAGAAGAAGAAGATTAAGGGGATATTCTGTCCCTTTGGTGCCTTCCCATCTTCCCTTCTCTCTTGAGCCCACGCTAGCCTAAGGAGGAGCCAGGCAAGGAAGATCTTTGGAGGAGATCTTGAAGGTGGTCCACGCCACCTTGGAGGAGAATTTGAGGGTGGTGCATGCCCACCCCTTGGAGGAGAGCATTGAAGGTGGTAGCATCCACCTTGGAGGAGCTCTCAAGGAAGGAGAAGAAGGTGGCCCTCTTTTCAAGCCAAGAAGCAACTAGGCTTGGAGCAAGAAGACTCCCTTCTTCACCAAATTTTGCAAGAGGATTTGTGTTTCTTTTATTGCTTTTAAATTTTTTCATTTCTAGCAGAAGCATTACTCTACTTGTCTTTGAAAAGAACACAAATTCTAGTTAATCAAATTGCCGTCTTTTTAATTTCCTATTGCAATTGTTATTGTTGCTCTAGCACTTATTCTACTTTCACTCCCTAATTACTCTAGGCCTCCACTTGCCTAGAGTGAGCTTATGTAGTGGAGATTTTAATCTTTTAAGTTTCAGCTTAGCATTTTAGGTGTTAGCACTTTTTCGTCACAATTCGCACTTTACCCGCATTATTTCAAAACACAAAAAATATATATATTTAAAATACCAAAAAGAAAGTTGAGATTTATTTTTAGCAAGAGAATTGAATTGCAATGTTTGCCTCCTTGGACGATCCTAGATACTCCCCTATCTAGGATATAAATTTAAAAGCGTATGCGAATTCGCGTGTTACAACGGCATTAAAAATCCGCTTTTATAAATCACGCGACTTTTCGCATCATCCACCTGAGAAATACCTGGGCAGCCAGAAAGGGAGAGTCCCGCAAAAACCCCTACACGATAGAGCGTCCCTATGGGTTATAGGGTTTCCCCCACCTGACCTTCCTTGTCACCGCAGATCCAGGTAGACCAGAATGGATAACTTGACCTCTTAAGTCTACCAATTTTAAGTTTAGATGGGGTGCTTAGGATTTCACTTGAACTTTAAGATGTATTTGTGAGTGGTGACCTAATTTGAAGATTGATTGACCCCACAAGGTGGGTCAACTTCACCTGATTTGTCCGAAGATTATTAGGTCCCAATTTTAGGATACAAGTGGATGTTTAGAGATTGATTTTAGGGTTTGCTTGATTAGGTAAATTCAACCAAGGCTTAGGAAACACACCGTTTGGGGAAGTAGATTCTTTTTTAAGCGAGTGTGATCCTCAACCCTAAAGTTGGAACCCTAATTTTGGCTCTAATTGGTCCAATCAATTTTTGTCCAAATTTAGCACCTAGGGCTCAATCAAGAAGATGGGTAGCCCTAGGTGTCTTAAATCCCTAATAGGTGCAAAAATCAGGTTCAGGATTTTTCTAATCAAATCAGGCAACTTGATGATTAATTTTAAGTAGAAAATGCAAGTTGATCCTAATTGATTTCTTCCTTTTTTAGCTTTTCTCAAAATAGGGGCTTAATTTAAAAAGAGATGAGATTACCCACCCCTGAAGTGTTTGATGTGCGACTGATCTTCCTCCAATGAATCCTTACACAGATCACAGCCAAAGAGACAAAGCAAGTTAGTACTAGATTAGAAATTGTAATCAGAGAGAGAAAATTACACGTTGCTCCCTAGCAATGGCGCCAAAATGTTTACGCACGAAATTGATGTTATAAAATCATTGTGTTGTAGTATAGGTCAAAATCACATGAAAACAAATACAATTTATACTCAAATTTGAAGTCCAAGGTCGAACACAGGGAGCAAGTAGCAATTAATCTCAAAGATCACAATATCACCACAAATATAAGCAATTATAACAAGAAGAATAATCAGAAATGATATATCAGATAACTCAAGTTCGAAAGTGCAAAAAGATTAGAGTAAAATGGTAATTTGAATCACCAAATTACTCTTTAAGTTTTACAAGCGCTTAATATATGAATGTGAGATTTTGATCGGACTGAACATTAGAGACGATGACAGAAATGCATGCGACGATGAGAGAAATGTTATAGCGTCTGTTCTGTCACTCAAGGTCGAACGTAGGGAAATGCCCTCTCATTGATCGGAGAGGCATGCGACGATGAGAGGAAGGCAATGGGCCATCCAATTTGACTGTTGGATGGCCAGACGAGGAGAGCGGAGAGGGTCGCCGAAGCAAGGTGCGAAGGTGGTCGGAGGAGGAAAAGGGCTTTTTTGAGGCCAAAACTTGCTAAGGAGGTGAGGCAGGTGAGGGAGGTCCTTTATAGACCTTCAAACAAGCTTCCAAGCTTGGAAACAAGCTTGAAAGGTTTGATTTTTCAGGAAGAAGGATTCTTGAAATCCTTGGATTCGCATCGGCGATTGAGACAGATTTGGAGCTTGGGAGTAGATTTAATTGATCAGGAAACTCCCCAGGATCATCCCTTCCAAATTTGGAAGGGATTGGTCAATTAATCAAGGAAAAATCAAAGATTGAAGCTTGGATCTTATGGGTTCACACCTGTCATGGTGGTAGGGACCCAAATGTGAAGAAGATAATGAAGTTAGGGGGTCTTTGTTAGGCTTTTTGAAAGTTGAGGGGCTTCTTGTAAGAGAAAGAGTCAGAACATGATTAAAATGCAAACTAGGTTGAAATGATCTCAGATTGGGCCCAAATTTTGGTAAAAACCTAATTTGGATCCAAGGAATCTGATGGTAAAGTTGGATTTTGGTTTTGACCAAGTTTTACTGTGCAATTTATGCAAAAATCCAAATTAGGGCAATTGTTTATCTGAGACTCTGTTTTAGGTCAAATTGGGTTCAGATGGTCAAATCAAGGACACCAATCCTTAAAGAATATTTTTATATGATTTTTAGAAGGTTTAGATGAATTTTATCCTGACCATAACCTCAGTTAATTAAGCGGGTCGATTTTTAGGGTTTCAGATGTCCATTAATTCTTGAAATGAGTGAAAATCCATTTTGTTCTGCATGAACCAACTTGATAGATATTAATGACCATTTGACCTTTAATAACCCCTGAAACACCTCGTTGTTATTCTATATTTGTGGAATGCTGTTAATTTTGCAGAAATAACCTTGTATTCTTCTCTTCTTTTCAAAACAGGATATGTGCCCCTAGGACCTTCTGATGGACATGCAAGAGCTTTTATCAACCTTTGTTGATCAAATTGTGTTAGTTATGACTCATGATGGCGTTCCCATCAGCACTTAGAGTTCTTGTCGAGTCTTGGGTGGGTTGGTTAGTCGTAGAAAGCTGCCTCGAAACTCTTAACTCAAAAATAAAAAAAATTAGAAAAGAAGAAAAAGAAAAAAAAAATTTATTTGCTTTTGAATAAGGTGAGGGCTTGGGCGGTCTACATTTTGGCAGACACCCAGACACTATTGAGTCTTTGTAGTTTAGGTCTTTAGTAGAAATTTCTTAGTGTTGAGAAACAAATATTGCCCAAGTAATTGATCCTAATTCTTTTATAAATAGCATACAGTTTTGCTAGGGAGTAGCAAAAGATAGGCATGGGGGTGTGATGTGCACACATCTAATTGGCCTAAAATGACTATTATGCATGTTCCTAGGTCAATATAGTCATCATGCATTAAAAATTTTGCATAGAATGCATCATTAAGCATTTAGGTTAGATTGTATAAATTATAGGTTAATTTTTCCCTTTTGTGTATAGGGGATGGGACAATATCATTTCAAGGACTCGGATTGAAGATCCAACTGATAGACTTGATCATGGTGACGATCGGAGTTCAACGCCTCTGAGATCGCCCCGATCGGGCCTCCATAGCATCAGATGCAGTCCGAGGAAGATCAGAGACCAAGGGGCAAGGTGGTAAAAATCTAAACTTTAGACGACAAATCCAATTGCGCGGATGGATTTAGATCGATGATCGTAGCCCAACGACACGAAAAGCAACCCGATCCGACATCCGTGGCACTATCTACAACCATTGGAAAATGGATGGCCTAGATGGCGTCAAGTGGCACCATCCAAGCTGCCCACACTCACTGTAGCCTCCTCCTTCATCAACGCTTCAATTAATCACCCTTGTTAGATTAACATCCAACGGTGGAGAGAGCCCGAGAGAAAAATCAAGTTTTCGAGCATCCGCGCTTATAGCGCGGTGGTCGAGAGTCCTATTGAGAGGCATGGGCGCATGATCTAACCACACCATGCCTCAAATCAAGCGGTAGCGGCAGGCACGGTGAAATTGCACCTTCCAATCTCAATCGAGTGGTAGTAGGGCGTGTGACTTGGAGTCCTATCTTGTGCTGGATGGAGGAGTATGTTGCACACACGCGATGATGCACGATCGTACGTGCCATCGTACGCATACATGGTAACAATAGAAGAGGAAGTGGCTTCACGTGATATAAGCTATTCGATCGTGCTATTGGATGATTGATAACGTTTGAGCACGATGAGGCCTTAACGGTTGAAGGTGATCGGTCGCATGGCATGGCTCAATCTGAGCTGTCCGTTCGAGATCTAATGGCCTTCCTTACATGTGTGCCAACAGCAATGTGCGCCTTTAGTGACGCTTACAAGCGTCACTAAAGGTCGCATATTCATTTTAAAGGCCTTTTAAAATGACTTTTATGCCCTTCTTCCTCAATTATAAATGGGACCTCATACCTCTCATTTTCCTCATCCCTTCTTTTCTCCTCTCACCTCCTCTAAAGTTCTACGAGCTGGTCCCATACCTGGGATGCTCCATTAGAGCTAAAGTAAAATAATTTTTCATCTTCTCACCCCCTTCGCGAAGCATCTCGTGGTTGTTTTATCGCCACCATTCTGGAAGCAAATCCCACTACAACGCCTCCCTGTTCCATCCTTTAGCTCCGTTCTCCCTTGTCCGCTTCTCATCCCTATCGTCCGGGCACTCTGTTAACGCGGCTTGTCCTCCAAGCAGCCGTTGAGGAGGATTTTCTCATCCTTCTCTTTTTATCACTTTTTAGTATAGATTTCTGGCTTTCTAGTTGTAGCAAGTAGATGTAGTGGACATTATTCTATCGTTATAAAACATTTGTTTATTCTTTCTCTATTTTCTCTTTCTTTGTATTATTCTTTCTGTCTTCTATCGTTTATTCTTTAAGTAGAATAGCTAGTGTGGATTTAATTCAACTAGCTAATATACTTCGTAACAATAATTCCAAATGTGATTTTTTTCATCAAATGTTCGCCTCCCTGTGTTCGACTTGGGACTCACTAGAGTTTTGATTATAAATTTTATTTGATAGCGAATTTTTATGCAACTGCAAAGATGGGTTTCAAACTCAATCTTTTAGCGTACAAAATTATGTTAATCATTTTATCAATAGACTACAACATCATCTCATTTTACTAATTAAACCGAGCTGAAACCATCTTCAACGTAACCAAGGCAGTGGTTGCAGCTGTTAGAACATGTCAGCAGCTAATTGCTGGAAATCTCAGCATGGCTGATGCTATTTCAATGCTCTTTCACTTCAAATCAGATGTTGAGTGTTGGACAAGACGTCGACAATCATAACAAAGCACTATTGTTGGGTTTTTGTCTTCGGTAACGGTGCCAAAAAAATATGATTGTTGACTTTCGATTCTTACTAAAAGCGGTGTTTAAATGTCGTTTAATTGTAGTATAGATGTCATGAATGCAAACTGACGTCGCATCAATTTTATTTATTTATAATTTTTATTGGTTTGTTCCCAGGTCGTTCACTAGGAAGTAGTTGTTGATATACATCACTCTCTAAGTCCAGAATTATTATTTTATTTCAAAAATATTTATTTTATGTACAAAATGAATGAATGAATCAAATAATGGATGAATGGGTTAATTATTTACAAAAGAATGAATTAATACGCATCATAATGCCTGAAACATTTATACAATAAATAGACATTAAAAACTATCTATTACTACACTAGGTTAGTTATATACAACTACTACAAATAGTACCTAAGTATAGGTACAATAATATCTAATAATATCTACTATACTAAATTGTATTAACATACTAATATCTATAGTAATATATATTATATATACAGTAACATATATAAGCGTCGCTAAAGCCTTAGTAAAATATTTACATAACATAAGGTAAAATAGTTGTTTACACTGACATATATAGCTGTGTACATAATAGACATAAAAAATTATTTATATTGGTCTAATCTATCTACTTCTAACTAATCCAACAAACCAGTGAATTCCATCATCTAACCTACTCCTAAGCTAATCTAAACTACACTAACAGATGTTACACTAATATAGAAAGTGATTAAAATCCTAATCTAACAGAAGAATGGGACCTTTCAATCTCCATCTGGTGAATGGAGAGGAAGAAGAGAGGGAGGAGCTCCGGTGGAGTGAAAGTCCACTAGAGAGATTCTGGGTTGGCCTTAGGTGCTACGGTGTCCTTAGCAATGAGGAGAGTCAGAGAGAAATGTGGAGTTTCACTGCCAAGGCAGTGAAATAGGGACTATGAGGAGGAGAATCGGAGTAGGCGAATGCTCAGCTCAAAAGGTGTAGGTAGGGAGCTGATTGCATGCCCAGGTGGATGGGTAGCTGCTTAAGTAGACTTTGGAGTAGTATGATCACCGTTGAGGTGCGATTAAGCTCCTAGGGCTTGGATGGTGGATACAAAGAGAGAGAGGTGCATGAAGCTCCAATCCAAACATCAGTCGTTGGATCAGATCTAGAGTAAGGGGTGAATTTACGTGCAGTCGCACGTGAAGATTGAATTTGGTTTGGTTGTTAGATCATGGAAACATGGGATGAATGACTGAGATTACTCAAGTGCTTGCAGTATGAACAGTGTGCCACCATCTGCAGGTGTGTTGGTGAATTTGTGCTCAAGCCCTTAAGGGCGAATGGGTAGAGAACTTACAGACCAGCCCATAAGTGGGTAAGAAGGGTCACAGAGCGGTCCCTAAGATTTTCAAAGAGATCCTTGGCATCTTTTAGAATGATCCTTGAGAAGTTTAAACATGAAGAAAATGTGAAGGATGAAGGAGCTAGATGTGATATAACGAATGCGAGATCCTAATGATGTCCAAATGCAATCAAGTTTTTATTGAAGCCCAATTAAACATTTTAGAAGCTGATTTCACTTTTGATTTGAAGTTTTGAACCCAAATGTGTGTTCAATTTGCAATTGGATCATCAATTTACATTAATGAATAGAATATCTCATTTTATGACCTACTTTTGCATTTTTAACACAAATTGGATGCTTTAGGTCATTTCTGTTAATTCCCACACTTAATTGATAAACGCCAGTTTATCATCATTCTTATGCATTAAAACAAACTTAGCTCTTAGGATTTTACTCTGTAAATGGGTTTTTGGGTTGCATTTAGGCATTAATTAGGTTAGGCATGCATTACTTTTTTTTATTATCTTTTTAATGTGTTTTTGTGAGTGTTAGGGATAAACAGATTAATAGATCCTTAGAACCCTAGCACTTAGGAAGGCAACAGGTGAAGGAGAAGCTTAAACTAGCTAGAACTCAGCTTGATCCAACTCACCATAGTTGGAGTCCAGCTCACTTGGATTAGGGTCAGCTCATCCTCGCTCCATTGAGCTCATCTCAGCTAAATGACAGCTCAAGAAAGCTCATCTTTGCTCACCCTTGCTCAAGTCAGCTCAAATCCAGCTTAACTTAGCTGTGTCTAGATCATCTCAGCTCCCATTAGTCCGCAGGGAGCTCTAGCTAACTCAGCTAAGTTGACTGGAGTTCACCCCAGCTTAGGTCCAGCTACATCCAGCTCCACTCAACTCCAGCCAGCTGAAGATGAATTTATTCCAACTTAGGAAGCTCAAGTCTAGCTCTCGGGGACTCAGCCTCGCTTAACTTAGTTGAGCTAAGCTACCTTACCTACCTCAACCAACTTGATCCTCCCTGGGAGCACCAGACCCAGCTCACCTCAGCTCATTATGGTAGAAGCTAGCTCACTTTAGTTTGGCTTAGCAGCTAGCAAAGAACTAGCAAGCTAAGCCAGCTAGAGTAGCTCCATGACACCCTCTTCAGCAGCTGCCAGCTCCAGTTCAAGCTCCAGGCTTCTCCTCCTTAGCTCCTCTCTTCAAAACCTAGCTCCAATACCTCCTCCTCTACTCCACTACTAGCTAAGCTAGCTTAGCTTAGCTTAGCTATGCTTCAGCTCCCTTGGCTTTTACCACCTAAAAGCCCTACCTAATAACTCCACCAACTAGCTCCACCTAAGCTCCACATAAGCTAACCCTACTTCCACCTCACCTTGGCACCAACCTAGCCTACCTACCCACTACCTCCAAAAGACACCACTAAATGGCACCAAAACCACCTATAACTACCCTTGTTTTGGCACCAAAAATTCCCTCCAAAAATCCCCCCATCTTAACCGTACACCTACCCATATAACCCATCCTAGCCATCCACATACCCCCCTTCTAGAACCCTAAGGTGGCGCCACCTAATAGCCTTCTAGAAGGCCCATTTTGGCGCCAACTCTAAAGGGCACCAAAGCCATAACTACCCCCCTTAGCACCCCTTAGGTGGCACCATTTATCCTTAGCCATAGGAGCCCCAACTACCCCCCATATCCTATCCTAGCCATCCATTCCAAGAGCCACCTATGCCCCCTTTCCTTCACTATATATACCCACCTATCTTCCCACATTTTCTTCATCCTCCATTAGTGTTTAATTCCACCTACATCCACCTGCACCTACGACCAAGAAGAAGGAGTAGAGAAGAAGATTAAGGGGGCACATCACTAGCCCCTTTGGTGCCTTCTTCTCCCCACTTTCTTCACTTGTGCCACGCCAAGGAGGAGGAGCATTCTACTTCAAGGAGGACGGCCAGGCAAAGGAGAATGACCTAGGGTGGACGTCCACCCTTGGAGGAGGAAAATTAAAGGTGGTAGCTACCACCACGGAGGACATCATTTGGAGGAGCATCTCACGCCAAGGAGAAGGAGTTGTCTTTTCAAGTCAAGGAGCTACTTGGCTTGGAGCAAGAAGCCCTCTTCTTCACCATCTATCTAGAGGATTTATGTTTTATTTTTCTTATCTTTTCAAGTATAGTAGAAGCATTCCTCTATAGGTTTTGTGTGAACAATTTTGCTTTAATTCAAATTGCCTTATTTCAATTTTTGTTGCATAGCATTTTACAATTTTTGCCTAGCATTTGTTTCACTCCCTCTCCCTAATTATTCTAGGCCTCCACGTGCCTAGGGTGAGCTTGGGGAGAGGCTCTACCTGTCACATAGGGTCAGCTTTATTGAATTAGGTATTAGTTGTTTTCCAGTTACCAATAAAAACTTGCATGTTGCCTTTATTTCAAAAATCTATAAAAAGTATATATTGAAAAGATCAAAAAGAAAGTTGAGATTTATTTTCCAAGCAAGAGATTTAATTTTTACAAAATTGCTTCCTTGGACGACCCTAGATACCCCACTATCTAGGAATATAAATTTAAGAGTTGATTGGTTTTGCACGTTACAACGACATATTTTACAAACTGCGTAAAATTTCGCATCATTAACCCATTTCTTGTGTTAATTATGTAGTGTTTAACCTAGTTTGTAGTTTAACTTGAGTATTTTAGCTATGATGAGTCACATCTCATCATACCCCCGTGCTTAGGTTTTGCAAGCCCCTTAAAAAACAACTCATTAAGTGCAAAGTGATCGTCGATGATTGGTTCGTACTAACAAGGGTTTTAAATGTCATTGTTGTAGAATATGTCACAAATGCAAACTGTTGTCGCGTCAATTTTATTTATATATTTGATTTTTACTGGTTTATTCCAGGTCGTTCACTAGGAGGTAGTTATTGATATACATCACTCTTTAAGTCCAATAATATTATTTAATTCCAAAAAGATTGATGTTATGTACAATAATGAATGAATGAATCAAATAATGAAAGAATAAATCAATTTTAAACACAAGAATGAATTACAACGCTTGAAAACATTTATATACAAACAAGCATAAAAAATCATAAATAAATACTCTATATTATCTATTTACAACTAATAATAATACCTAGTTAGAGGTAAAAAATGAGTAATAACATGTACTATACTAACTTAGCTTAACTTACTAATATCTACAATAACATATAATTTATCTACAACGACGTATAAAAGTGTCACTAAAACCATAGAAAAACTACATACATAAGCTAAGGTAAAAACTATTCCCTATACTAATGGTTATTTCTATCTATAGTGACATCTATGTCTATCACTAAATCTATCTTTTATTTATATACATAATAGCTCAAATAATACTACTATACTCTAAGTATACTTATATACATGTTATTTACATATATACTATATATATACAAACTTATATATATTATATATACATATACATATATACATACGCATGCACACTTACGTACACACACTACATGCACATAACACAGACACTCGACGCATGCATACACCAAGGCACAGAGGCATCGACACAGGGGCAAGCTTCAACACTTAGGCAAATTCCAAGCCTTTCTCCTCTTCTCTTTAGCTTCTCTCTCATTTTCACAGCCAATTCACCCTTAGCCATTTTAGCTTCACAACCTCTCTACACTTAGGCAATTTAGCTCAAGCCCTTTCTAATCTTAAGCCTTGATTACTGTTCATCTTAATAAAAAATTAGTTCTTAATTGGTGGGTAGCCTTTTTGAGGGATACATAGCACTCGTAAGGGTGGGAACAGACCTCTACTAAGGCTGCCCTAATCCTTAGGTGCATTAACCACGTTTTTAGCTCATTATTGGGTCTAATCAGACCCATGCATAGTGCATAGCCCTTGGCCATGCACCGCACTCGCATAATTCCATGCCAAATCATCATTCGTGTTTAGAAGAAGGATAGTAATGGTATGATGTATTGCGCCTGGCGCATGTGATGACTGGGAAGAGCATGAGAGGAATTCAATTTATAGTGCATCAAGCACTTGCACAGTAACGCGTTTGATTTGCTTGACTTTGGCCCTCAATTTGAGGGCCCAAATTAGTTCCGAATTTAAATTAAATTATATGGTTATGAAGCCCTTATATAGGGTTATATAATTATGTAATTTATTTACAAAAATAATTAATTTTACTATAAAAATAAATTAGCTAAACTTTACAAATTATACACATTGGTTTACAAGTTAATTTGTTAATTCAAGTATAAATTACATAATTTATGGTCTAATTGACCTTATACAGTATTAATATACGTACTAAGTAATTTAATACACATTTTTATGATATTTTACACATTTTATTTTAATTTATATACATTTAAATATCAGTTTTAGAGTATTTTACATATAAATTAGGTATAAATTATATAATACAGTATAAATATAGTTAAATTAGTTTAAATTACTTAAAATAGTATAATACAACTATACAATATAAATTATTTCATTAATAACTTAATTTACTAATTTATTTTATTTTAAATTCGTAAATTACCTAATAAATTATTAAATTAATTATTTACTATATAAATATAATTAAATTACTTTGCAGGCATTCTAGTTTACATAATAAGTATATAAATATGTATGTATAGTATCATTGATAAATAAGTTCGTTTATTGAGGTTTATAAATTTATATAGCTTATAGTACATATAAGTTAATTAAATTAATATCTACTTATTTAATAAAGTTATATATATATATTAAGTTATCCTAAATACTTAATTTATACTATAGAATACATACATAAGTTATATGTACAAATTATATACATTTTACACTATGTACATATATTTAGCTTAGTATAGAGCTTATATATACATGTATTTAATTAGTATACATAGTGTTTTTGGGTATTTTTTGAGTTTTCTGATTTTTATGGGTTTTTTAAGCTTAATAGAGGTAGGGGAGGAGAGAGAAGAGAGAAGAGAGAGATGAGATGAATATCATGTTTTTGGGATCTTTTAAGTTGAGTTGTTTTATTAAGTTTTAAGGTATACTAAACTGTCGGTAGGTGTTACGACCCGAACTCGACCCCTCATGGAACCTGGGGATGGCCCGCTTTGACTAATCCCAAGACCTAGTCGTCTATCAAGAAGTAAACCAAATGCAAGAAATCATACAACAATCCACACGTGCAATGTAACTAAGCATTAGAATAAAATGGCAACAACAGAAACATAATAGTAGTTCGAAAGGCAACATGCTACATGTGAAAAGGAAGGCTTACTAGCTAGCCATCACAACAACTATAAGAAGACATAAACTAGCGACATATGAAATGACCTGTCACCTTTTAGTCCCTTAAGATGTCTGGAATGTTTCCCAGATGTCTGAAGAGAAAGTCAAACGTTTGAAAATGCTTTTTCTTTTCGACGCGTACTGTGTGCATGCCACTCCCTCGCCCACGCCTCACGCCTCACCCTGCAACAGCCATCCTTGCACCCCACACCACTCCCTGCGACGCCACGCCCTTCCCCTTACCTCCTCTCAGTTTATAAAGCCCACTCCTCCCCCCCTCATCTCACACCGTTACAGCCAAGCGAGAGAGAGAGAGCAAGGAGCCAGAGAGAGCAAGCAGAGAGCGAGTGGAGAGCGGAGAGTTGATTGCGAGTCTGAGTGCAAGAGCAGAGGACACTGTGCTGCTCTGCTGCAGCTTCTGCAGCGGGGAAAGCCAGAGCGATTCCGCGGAAGTCATTTTTCCGCGGAATTAGATATCCGGAGTGACATCTAGACGTCTTACCGGATGTCCGAAGGTAGAATGAGACGTCTGGTAGAAATCTATTTTCTGTATTTTCTTGTCTGCCAAAGTCCTGACAATGCACGTACATATGTCAGAAGTTGGAAGGTGGATCGAGACATTTTCAAACATTTGGGAGCATCTCCAGACGTCTGACGGAACCCTCGAACATCGGCACCGCGTTTCAGACGTCTGATAGAGGCGCCTCGAGAGAGGTATGCCTGAGAGTTGATTTAAGACATCTAGGATCTCTCCCAGACGTCTGATTTCTGTTAGAACTCGTGTTTTAGGCCTGCTCAAGGCCCAAACGATGTTAGTTTTCTGTAAACAAAACATCGTTGTTTTTCGTACGAATTTCTTCACGTAATGGTAGCTTGTCTGTATCTTTTGGAATCCTTTTGACCTATCCATTCATGTCTTAGGTCTCCAGTTCGTCAGGTGTACGGAACCTACGGAGACGTCGGGAGCTGTTGTACGAGCCCCCATTCCACCCGGTTATCTTGGTAGAGTGGTTCAAACTAATTCCCCAAGTTAAATAAAATGCATGCAATTAGTTAAAACCTAGGTGTTGCGAAAAATCGCATGATTTGTAAAAGTGGGTTTTTAATGTTTTAACACGCGAATTCACATACGCTTTTAAATTTGTATTCCTAGATAGGGGAGTATCTAGGGTCGTCCAAGGAGGCGGGTTGCTGCAAATCAACTCTCTTGCTTAGAAAATAAATCTCAACTTTCTTTTTGGTATTTTAAATATGTAATTTTTTTGTTTTGACATGATAAGGGAAAAATACGAATTGTGACGGGAAGTACTAACACCTATAATTACTTTGCTAAAACTTAAGAGATAGAAAATGTCCACTACCTAAGCTCACTCTAGGCAAGTGGAGGCCTAGAGTAATTAGGGAGTGGAAGTGAAACAAGTGCTAGAACAAAGGTAACAATTGCAATAAGAAATTAAAAAGAAGGCAATTCAATTAATCAAAATTTGTGTTCTCCACAAAGACAAGTAGAGGAATGCTTCTACTAGAATTGAAAAATATAAAAGCAATAAAAGAAACACAAATCCTCTTGCAAAATCTGGTGAAGAAGGTAGTCTTCTTGCTCCAAGCCTAGCTGCTCCTTGGCTTGAAAAGAGGGTCTCCTTCTTCTCCTTCCTTGAAAGCTCCTCTAAGGTGGATGCTACCACCTTCAATGCTCTCCTCCAAGGGTGGGCGTGCACCACCCTCAAGCTTTCCTCCAAGGTGGCGTGGACCACCTTCAAGACCTCCTCCAAAGGTCTTCCTTGCTTGGCTCCTCCTTTGGCTGGTGTGGGCACAAGAGAGAAGGGAAGAGGGGAAGGCACCAAGGGGGCAGAATATCCCCTTAATCTTCTTCTTCTTCTTCTTCTTCTCTCTTGGGCGTCGGCTCTAGGTAGAGTATGAGAGGAAATTTGCTAGCCAAGGATGGTTTGAATGGTGGTATGTAGTGGTTTTTTATAGGGTAGGATGAGGGGTTAAGGTGACTCTTGAAATGGAGGGCTAAGATGGGAGGATGGAGGTGGTTAGGTGATCCTAGGGTTAAGGATGGTTGGCGCCACCTAAGGGGTGTAAGGGGGGTAGTTATGGGTGGCCAAGGGACACCTAAAAGTGGCGCCAACCATGGAGAGGTGCCATGGGTTGGCGCCAACTTCTTGGCTTCTAGAAGGGGGGATTATGTGGATGGTGGAGATGGGTTTAAGGGAAGATGTGTGGTGGAGATGAAGGGGGTTTTTGGAGGGAAAAAGTGGCACCAACAAGGAGGTAGTTATGGTGGTTTTGGTGCCACTTTATGCTATATTTTGGAGGTAGTGGGTAGCCTAGGTTGGCCCCAAGTAGGGTTAGCTTGTGTGGAGCTAGTTGGCAGAGTTGTTAGGTAGGGTTTTTTGGTGGTAAAAGCCAAGGAAGCTGGAGCATAGCTAAGCTAAGCTAGCTTAGCTAATGGTGGAGTAGAGAAGGAGGTGTTGGAGCTAGGGTTTGGAGGGAGGAGCTGGATCTGAAGAATCTGGAACTAAAGTGGAGCTGGTAGCTATTGAAGAGGTCAACATGGGGCTATTCTAGCTGGCTTAGCTTGCTAGTTCTTTGCTAGCTACTAAGCCAAGATAAAGTGAGCTGGCTTCTGTTGAATGGAGCTGAGGTGAGCTGGGTCTGGTGCTCCCGAGGAGGATTGAGCTGGTTGAGACAGCTAAGGTAGCTTAGCTCAACCAAGTTGAGCTAAGCTGAGTCCCCAGGAGCTAGACTTGAGCTTCCTGAGCTGGGATGAGTTCTTCTTCATTTGGTGATGGTCGGACCTGGATAGGTTGTTAATATGGTGATTTTATCGTTGAAGTGTGTATAGTGGTTAACCTAAATCGGACCTAACCATCTCTTTACAAAATTTTTAACCTGACCTACTTGATTTTATCTTGGTGACTTTTAGGCCCAGGGTCGAACTTAGGGAAGTGGGGTTACAAGTCAAGTTTTTACGCCTTTCCTACAACGAATCTCTTCCGTTCGTTTATTGTGTTTTTGGTATTTTTTCTCTTTTAGATTTTTTTCTGATAATCTTTATCCTTGAGGCACACCCTCAAAATTAATGTCTTGGCTTTGAGCCAAATCAGGGTCCCAAAACGGTTCTTGCTATTCACAAGACGGAGTACCTGCAAGTCAAAGATTATCTTTTCTCTTTTATATACTTTTTTTATCCTTTTACTAGCAGGAAAGCTAAATAGAAATAAAGTAAATATAGTATATATATAGGTATATATTATATATGTATAAAGGGGTGGGGGTGGAGGTGGAGATGGAGTGTAGTACGGTGTCGAGTCGGTCGTCGTCTAGAAAGACTCAACCAACAGGACGAGGTGCCGCGTGTAAGGTGGATTGGTTGAAGATGAATGCGAACAAGCTTTTTGTACATGTGTATCGGGGAATATCAGCAACTAGTGTAGATATTCCCGCGATACCACGTATGGTAAGTAATGTGAAAAAATATATATATATATGTATATATGTAAATATATCTATATGTATATATATATGTATGTATGTAGACTAATACATAGTTATATAAGTACTAATATATATATAGATATATGTATATATATATGTATACTAATACTTAGTTATATAAATACTACTATATATATAGATATAAGTATATATATATGTATATAAATATATGTCTATATATCAATATATATATGTATACGTATATATATATGTATATAATAGTGCATAGGTGTGTGTGTGTGTATGAAAGTGTGAGTGTAAGTGTGTAAGTGTCGGTAAAGAGAGTGAGAGAGTGTTGTGAGAGAGAGAGAGAGAGAGAGAGAGAGCGTTGCTGGAGGTGAGGGTTGGAGGGTTAAGGCGTCTGCAGCACTCAGGGCATCGTCTGATGGCTTCACTCACACGCGTAGGCACGTATGCACGCGAGGACGTGCGTGCTTGGGGGAGATGGGCGGGAAGAGGACTGCAGCGCCCAGCGCTACGCGGAGAGGCGTATGCGGGGGAAGGGAGCAGGCGGGTGCGGGCGACGTTGGCGCACGCTGACACGCGGGCAGGCACTGGAGCGGGCGCGGGGCTAAATGCGTGTGCGGGCAGTGGCCAGTAGTGGAGCGCCGGGTGACCGGATAAGTGAGAAGCTTACCGGTCACCCCACTATAGCCACAGTGTTCCGCAGACTGGCGTGAACAGTGGCTACAGTGTTTGGCCGAGCCGCATGACCAGGAGCGGGCGGTGCTGTGAGTGCGGACGGCTCGGGGCTGGCACGCGCTAGCTGGCGTGCGTGTGGAAGGGGTGCACTGGTTGGTTGTGGGCGTGGAGAAGTTCGCGATAGAGCGGTCGGAGAGGGAGGCAAGGGCGCCTGCAGGAACGCGCGGTGGCCTGCGTGCGGGCGCGTGGTGGCCTACGCGCCTGCTGTCGCCTTTCTGCTGCTGCTGCCGCGGAGCTTCAGACCTTGAAGCCTGCGGCAATGGCGGATGTGCTGGAAACGAAGAAGTCAGGGAAGAGAAAACCACCATGCTGCTGCTGTGTGCGGTGGAGCTGCTGCTGCTGTGTGGAGCTTGTGAGCTTCAAAGCTTGAAGCTCCCGCTCCAATGGCTGAAGTGGCGTGGACGTTCTAACAGGGAAAAGAAGGCCACCACGCCCACCGACTCTTTGAAGAGCTGGGCGGTGGTGGTCTCACTATGGTGGGTGTGCACCACAGTGAAGGACTCCTGCCCGCAGAGTGTCTCCTTTGAGGAGGAGGTCCTGCGTATGGAGGGAGAGGGGAGTGGACGGTGGCCTGGAAGGAGAAGTGAAGCTGCTGTGTTTTTGGCGTTGGAGCAGGCTCCCTTGCAAGAAGGCAGCTGAGCTCTTTTCATAGAAGAAGAGAGCATGCACAACCATGCCCTGGCTGTGGATGCTTGCGCATGGCTTGGTAGGGAGAGGCTGAGCAAGACATGGCGCAAAGAAGAGGTTGCCATGCAGTCGCGGGAAGAGTTTCAAAGTCAAGTGGAAAAAATAAAAAGATGGTGAATTTTGCAAAGATGCACTTGAGGAAAAATGTTAATTGCAAGGCCATTTATTTCACTCTCCTCCCCTCTCAATTAAATGCATGCATGCATGTATGTTTACAAATGTGACTATGGAACCCTAATATGCACTGATAATGCTGGGAAATAGCACAAGACGGCACAATTGCAGGTGTATTTTTGTGGTGCAATCATACCCCCATGCCTATCTTTTGCTAGTCCCTAGCAAAACAGTATTTAGAAATGATCTTAAGCTGAGGATTTTCTTTTGAGGCGATATAGGTATGTTTATTGTTGGATATTGTGAGAACCAATTGTAGAGAAGACTACCAGTACTTTAAGTCTCACATGACATAGATCATCTCTCGACTAACTAGGACTCTTGATATTTAAACCTTAAGTATGATTTCCAGGATCCAGGAGGTTTTTGCCATACTCGAGAGCTCAATAGATTATGGCTTGTGCTTAGTGAAGGATCAAGACTGACCAGATGAACATTAAGACTCAAGCCCAGGGTTTCACGAATTTTTAAGTAAAGGTTGGTCCCAGTTTCAGCTCGTGTCTTCGGATTGACCCTTAAAAAGATGACGGAAAACTCAACTCCCATTTTCTGACATTTGTGGCTCAGGGTATTTGTGACCTGCCTTGAAGAACTTTTTGTAGGGTGAAGACTTTACAAACATTTGCGAGAAATATTGACTTATTTGCATCTTTTTTTTTTCTTTTTTTTTGAAACACATGTCAGTATATCCCTTACAACATTATTTAGAGGAGCACACTTTTCTTTTTGGTGGGAGAGTTCTTTCTTGGTGGAAAGAGTCGCTCCTAAACACAAGACTAAAGCCTGAGATAAAAAGTCTACCTGCGCGCACAGGTAAGGACTCCACCTTCCCTAATGAATACTAGGGTTGGATCTTATGTTCACCTGGTCTTTCTTGATATGTGTAGTGCGAACCAAGATTACTTGGGCTCTCGAGTAGAAGCAAACCAACGGATCCTGTATTGGTGTCTCAGGTACAAGAATACGTCCTTAGTTAGGAGAGATTCCGATCTATCTTGTTAATGCTCAAGTGAATTAACCCAAGCTTGAGCGAATCAAGCTTCTGTGGCCTGGAAAGTCTTCAAGACAGTGGTTGAATATCCATAAACACTTACTGTATTTTTGTTTCAGCTTTCAGATCATTACTAAACACCATTTATATATATATATGTATTTTTTTTTCCTTCTTTTTCTTGCATGTTTATAAATAGGTGGAAACTGCATGATACCATTAAATACCCAGATCCTATGGATGCCTATCCACCCCCCCATGCCAAACGATGCTATGTCCTCATATGCATGCAGGGAAAGGTAGAGAAAGGACGAAAGATCGGGTAACGAGAGCTGAGGTGCAGGGTATATAGCAGGGTGGTAGGGTGGATGGATGGTGGGTGGTGAAGTGAAAAGTGGAGTGATCGTGATAGTGGAGTGAAAAGTGATGGTGGAAGGTGAAAGGTCTGGCATTTCTTGGGATGAGAGTGTCCTAGGTGGATTGGAGCACAAGTCAAGAGGGAGAAATTGGCTCTCAGATTGGCCAAGAAGAGGGGCTTCTTGTGTAGATGGATCCAAAAGGGAATAGCCCCAGTGAGTAGGATATGGGCTCAAGGTCCTAGTGTGGATATGCAACTCCACCAGATTTGGCGGGAAAGAAAGGGCAATCCGGTCTTCAAGAGTGTGGATCGGCGGTGAGTAGCCCAGATATGACTCAGACCACGAGGTATGGGAAGCGGAGAAAACCTCATCAGAAGTCTGGCTAGGAGAAGGTATGGGACAAGGGAGGGATGGGGGAACATCACAATATGTGCTGGTCAGGCAATTAGTGTTTACAGGTAATCCGCAGCAGTCAGAGTAGGTCCCAATTAGTCCGATACAAGTGCTGACGGCCATGTCCTCGTCAGACGTGCCATCCTCGTTCAATCGCAATCAAAGTTCTTGGCTGCCTTGAAGATGTTAAGCTTGAGCTTTTCAGATCCAACGGCAATCTCAATACAGCCTGACTCGCAGTCTATAAGGGCACGGGCTGTGGCCAAGAAAGGTCGACCGAGGATGATCGGACAATCAGAAAGTGAACTAGGAACTTCCATATCTAAAACAAGAAAGTCAACAGGAAAACAGAGACTGTTGACCCTAACCACCACATCTTCCACCACACCCTTCAGGATTTTGACAGAATGATCTACCAACTGTAATGTGACAGGGGTGGGTTTCAGATTTCCCAAGGAAAATTTTTTGAGCATGATGGTCGGTATGAGATTGATGGAAGATCCTAGATCGAGCAGGGCACGGTTAAACTTGCAGCCTTGGATGCTACAGGAAATAAGCGGTGTGCTCGGATCTTTCTGCTTCGGTGGTAGATTTGACAGTATAGCACAACTCGCATGAGGCGAGAGAACCACCGGATTTTTAGTTTTCTTTGACTGTCGCCTGGGTGTTGTGTAGTCTTTGAAAAATCGGGCGACAGTAGGTATGTGGTCGATAGCCTCGAGCAGGGGTACCTTGATTTCTACATCCCTGAACAAATTACGCAGGTAATCAAAGGCCTGTGTGTCTTTCTTCTTGCCTTTTGGCTCCCTCAGTAGAGCCTTAGGGAATGGGACTGATTCTGGCACCAATTTGGGTGTATCATCCTCTCGCGAATGCGGTGCGCATCTCGAATGAGAGGGCGATGAAGAAGAAGACAGTCCAGGATCAGGTCGAGGCAGATCGACGGTCTGCTTACCACTCCTCGTAGTGATAGCATTGGACGATGAGGGTCCAGTGGGATCATATGGCGGAGGAGGGTTCGCAATGCGGACATAAGAGTGAGGTGCTGCAGTGGGATTAGCCTGAAATCCTGGTGGAATGCTCGGAGCTTGGAGAATTTGATGAACCTGTCCCTGAGAAGGTTGTACCTATGGTTGCGGACCACGGGGTACGAAATTTCGCGGGTTGGGAACAGGTTGGGCGGGAAGAGTGCCCTGAGATCGAGTCGCCATGCGTAGTTGACTGATCTCAGCATTCTGCTGCACCAACTGGTGCTGAAGAGAGGTCATGTTCTCTTTATGGCGCTTTGACATATCCATCATCATTCGCATCAATTTGTCAAGAGGACTTGATGCGTGTTCTGTTTGTGATATGCAAGGGCCTGATGGCGGATTCGCCATAGGATTGACTGGACCCTTGGGATGATGGGTGCGGACGGTCGCATTAGTCCACCCGCGGGGTTTTGGAGCTGCGAGTTGTTGGACCATGTGAAATTCAGATGATTTCGCCACCCTGGGTTATAAGTGGCAGGGAACGGGTTGTTCCCTAGGGTGCAAGAGTCTTCTATGCCAGAAGACGTGTCCGCATGTAAATACGCTTCCGAGCACACAGAGGCTTGGTCCTCCATGTCGAAATACTGGCTCGCAGAAGCCAGATCCACATGGCTTACCGAGTTGCTCGCCGCGACACTCGGTAAGGAAGGTCTTACGAGGTTTCTCGGGATAAGCCTAGTGTTGGAAGAATTGGGATTCTGACAAAGTGGTGAAGAGGAGGTGTTTGCCATAGAACGGGTGGGGTTGGCCAGAAGCTCGTCCAGCTTCTTGTGCACGACGGAGACTTCATCTAGTTTTTGTGCGATAAGGCTTAGATCTGTGGATGAATGGGAGGGTCCCGTGTCAACTTCATGGATATTACGGGGCTGGCTGGTACGATTAAAGGCGACAATAGAAGCATTGTTCATTGAGTTTTCACTCATATTTTCAAATAGTTCGAATGCTCCATTCTCATCTTTATTCATGAAATTCCCTCCGTAGGAAGCGCCTGCAATCTGCTTCAAAGTCTCATTTAGCCCATAGTAGAAAATCTGGGCTATATGCCACTTAGGCAGACCGTGGTGTGGACACTTCCTGAGGAGGTCATTATACCTCTCCCATGCCTCATGAAATTGTTCACCGTTTTGTTGCGTAAATGAAGTGATAGCACGGCGAAGCGCATTGGTTCGCCTGATTGGGAAGAACTTCTTGAGAAACTTTGTTCGCATCTCTTCCCAAGAGTGGATGGTTCTCCCAAGGGTGCGTAACCACTGCGATGCTTTATCCCGCAATGAAAACGGGAACATTTTCATGAGGACTATAGGTAACCCGATATTTCTTGGTTTAACAGTTTCAGCTAACCGGGTTAGGTCTTCCAAGTGGAGAAAATGATCTTCACTTGCAAGACCATGGAAGTGAAAATTTATCAGGCCAATTATGTGAGGTTTTAATTCAAAGTCGTCCCCGCCCATGGGGACCCGAATTTGTCCTATGGTCTCTGTAGCAGCGGGATTATGATAGGAGCTCAGAGACCTAGGCTCCTCCCATTCGGGAGGGTTCTGCATTTCCTCCAAAGTTTCCCTTATGGCTTCAATTTGTTCATTATACATTTCCATTTGGGCTTGGAGGCGGGTTATGGGATCTAGGGCTCCACCACCTGGTTGGTTCTGAGCGTGGTTTCCTCCCTCGGGATTTGGGGGTGGGTGTGTAGCCATGTTTGTGGAGGAGGAGGACGATTTGGCTTCTTTTCTAAATTTATCAGGCAATTCAAACAGTTCAAGGTTTTGTGACCTCCTCCCAAACATGCACCACCGCAGGAAGAATTGGGGGGATAAGAAGGGAAAAGAGATGAGAGAAATGACGCTGCAAAGGTACACTTGATGACAAATCAATTCAATCAAATTCCTAACCTCTACAGTGTGCCCTTAGACCTAAAGATCTAAGTTACCTACTACCACAAACTATGGAATCGAATGTGAGCACCGTGGAACCACCGGGCCAGATTGAAAGGCCGTTTGCCCCAGTCTTAGACACCCGATAGCACGTGGGAACCCTCACCAGCACGTAGGCGATACACGCCGGTAGTTAGGCCTCCAATCATTAATAAGGGTTAAGTTACTACCAATTTTAGTTAGAGGCTTAGGGTCAAGTGCTTTTGGAATGTGAAGGGCGTTGTTTACGGGTAATGCCCAAGTGATTGATTTTTCAAGTGTGTAAAATAAGCATGCAATGGGGAAATCTCCTCAAATTGAAATTTTAATTGGTGAATGATTTTTAGAATTCAGCCTTAAGTAGTATGGATTTTAGGATTTCGCTAAAATACCAATTCAACCAATCTTCGGGTTTTGAAAGAATACAAGTTTTTTTCTCTAAGCCCAACAAACCCTTCAATGTCAATTGGTTAATGCATGCTAAAATGCAATGGGCTTCCTTAAATTGAGATTTCTATGTGTGGATGCACGAATCAGTTTTAAATTAGTGTGAAAGGGAGCCAAAGCACTTCAATTCAAGTGCTCCCAATCACTAGAAAGATGTCCACACACAAGACTCAACCAAAAGATAAGGAAAATCAACTTATTGGGGTTGAAGTATTCAGGATCAAATCTTATGCAAGTTGAAAAGTCATGGTGGGGTTGGAATCAACTCAATTCCAAGCCTCCCCACCAAAAATGTGATCCTGAATTTGCAGATAAGTGAGGCAAAAGAGGGGTGCAATCAATCTTTTTATGTTTGCCTCAAAGAATACTTCACACGATGAAAAATTCAAGAATCAAGATTCTTGGATTTTCGCTATGCGAAGTAAGGTGGGAAATCTTGGGGCAGTGGGGGTAAAGGCAATCAATCAAACAAGTGAATTTTAATCCACTTTCCCCAAGAGATCCCAAGAAGTTTTTCTAGTTTTTAGTTTTTAGTTTTTTTTTTCTTATTAAGGTGACAAGTTAACCTAAGTTGTGAAGAAAGAAGACCTACTTGTTCGGCAATGTGTGTGAAGCTCCAGTGCGGTGTCGGCGTCTTCTTGCTCTCGTTCCCACCTTGGATCTACCCCCGTTTCTGACTTCGTCTGCCTGTCTTCTCCTTGCAACAGGTTTACCTGCACACCAAAAACAGAGACACCTATGAAGAGAGAAGAGAAAAATGAAAGGCATGGAATAGAAACTTACTCGAAGGCACACTTCCTCGGCAACGGTGCCAGAAAAGGATGATGGTCGGACCCGGATAAGTTGTTAATATGTTGATTTTATCATTGAAGTGTGTATAGTGGTTAACCTAAATTGGACCTAACCATCTCTTTACAAAATTTTTAACCTGGCCTACTTGATTTTATCTTGGTCACTTTTAGGCCCAGGGTCGAACTCAGGGAAGTGGGTTTACAAGTCAAGTTTCTACGCCTTTCCTACAACGGATCTCTTCCGTTCGTTTATTATGTTTTTGGTGTTTTTTCTCTTTAAGATTTTTTTCTGATAATCTTTATCCTTGAGGCACACCCTCAAAATTAAGTTCTTGGTTTTGAGCCAAATCAGGGTTCTAAAATGGTTCTTGCTATTCGCAAGAGAGTACCTGCAAGTCAAAGATTATCTTTTCTCTTTTATATATTTTTTTTTATCTTTTTACTAGCAGAAAAGCGAAATAGAAATAAAGTAAATATAGTATATATAGAGAGGTATATATTATATATGCATAAAGGGGTGGGGTTGGAGGTGAAGATGGAGTGTAGCACGGTGTCGAGTCGGTCGTCGTCTAGAAAGATGCAACCAACCGCACGAGGTGCCACGTGTAAGGTGGATTGGTGGAAGATGAATGCAAATACGCTTTTTGTACGCGTGTATCGGGGAATATCAGCAACTGGTGCAGATATTCCCGCGATACCACGTATTGTAAGTAATGTGAAAATATATATATATGTATATATGTATATATGTAAATATATCTGTATGTATATATATATAGGTATATATGTATATATATGTATATGATACTATATTGATGTATATATATATATGTGTATGTATATAGTAATATATGTATATATAGATATATGTAGATAAATATATATATATATAGTTATAGATATATATGTATATATGTATGTATATATATATATATATTAGTACTTATATAACTATGTATTAGTCTATATACATACATACATACATACATACATATATATATATATGTATGTATGTATGTATATAGACTAATACATAGTTATATAAGTACTAATATATATATATATATATATGTATATAAGTATATGTATATATGCAAATATATATGTGTGTGTGTGTGTGTGTATATATATATATATATAAGTATATAGATATATGTATATATATATATGTATACTAATACTTAGTTATATAAATACTACTATATATATAGATATAAGTATATATATATATATGTATATAAATATATGTCTATATATCAATATATATATGTATACGTATATATATATATGTATATAATAGTGTATAGGTGTGTGTGTGTGTATGAAAGTGTGAGTGTAAGTGTGTAAGTTTCGGTAAAGAGAGTGAGAGAGTGTTGTGAGAGAGAGAGAGAGAGAGCGCTGCTAGAGGTGAGGGCTGGAGGGTTAAGGCGTCTGCAGCACTCAGGGCGTCGTCTGGTGGCTTCATGCGCACGTGCAGGCGTGCGAGGATGTGCGTGCTGGGGGGAGATGGGAGCGGAGAGGATTGCAGTACCTAGCGCTGCATAGAGAGGGGTACGCGGGCGAATGGAGCGAGCGGGTGCAGGCGACGCCGACGCATGCAGACGTGCGGGCAGGTGCTGGAGCGAGCGCGGGGCTGAACACGTGTGCGGGCAGTGGCCGATAGGGGAGCGTGGGGTGACCGGATAAGTGAGAATCTTACTGGTCACCCCACTGTAGCCACAGTGTTCTGCATACTGGCGTGAATAGTGGCTACAGTGTATGGCCGAGCCGCGCGACCGGGAGCAGGCGGTGCTGTGAGTGCGGACGGCTCGGGGTTGGCGCGCGCGTGGAAGGGGTGTGCCTGTTGGTTGCGACAGAGCGCGTGAAAGGGGTTGGCGCGCGCGTGGAGAAGTTCGCGACAGAGCACGCGGGGAGGGAGGCAAGGGCACCTGCAGGCACGTGCGGTGGCTTGCATGCGGGTGCGCGGTGGCCTCCGCGCCTGCTGCCGCCTTGCTACTGTTGCGGAGCTTCAGACCTTGAAGCCTGCGGCAATGGCGGAAGTGCTGGAAACGAAGAAGTCAGGGAAGAGAAGACCACCACGCTGCTGCCGTGCGCGGTGGAGCTGCTGCAGCTGTGCGGAGCTTGAGAGCTTCAAAGCTTGAAGCTCCTGCTCCAATGGCTAAAGTGGCATGGACGTTCTAATAGGGAAAAGAAGGTCACCATGCCCACCGGCTCTTTGAAGAGCTGGGCAGTGGTGGTCTCACTGTGGTGGGTGTGCATCACAGTGAAGGACTCCTGCCCACAGAGTGTCTCCTCTGAGGAGGAGGTC
The DNA here is from genome assembly GCA_037157565.1 of Thalassia testudinum. NCBI lineage: Eukaryota > Viridiplantae > Streptophyta > Magnoliopsida > Alismatales > Hydrocharitaceae > Thalassia > Thalassia testudinum. The sequence continues at coordinate 84,321,126 of JAZHRO010000031.1, forward strand.
CTATGTATGGAGGGAGAGGGGAGTGGACGGTGGCCTGGAAGGAGAAGTGGAGCTGTTGTGTTTTTGGCGTTGGACTAGGCTCCCTTGCAAGAAGGCAGCCGAGCTCTTTTTATAGAAGAAGAGAGCATGTGCAGCCATGCCCTGGCTGTGCATGCTTGCGCATGGTTTGGCAGGGAGAGGCTGAGCAGGACATGGCGCGAAGAAGAGGTTGCCATGCAGCCGCGGGAAGAGTTTCAAAGTCAAGTGGAAAAAATAAAAAGATGGTGAATTTTGCAAAGATGCACTTGAGGAAAAATGTTAATTGCAAGGCCATTTATTTCACTCTCCTCCCCTCTCAATTAAATGCATGCATGCATGTATTTTTACAAATGCGACTATGGAACCCTAATATGCACTGGTAATGCTAGGAAATAGCACAAGACGACACAATTGCAGGTGTATTTTTGAGATGCAATCAGCTGGCTGGAGCTGAGTGGAGCTGGATGTAGTTGGATCTGAGCTAGGATGAACTCAAGTCAACTCAGCTGAGCTAGCTAGAGCTCCCTGTGAACTAGTGGGAGCTGAGATGAGCTAGACTCAACTAAGTTGAGCTCGATCTGAGCTGATCTGAGTTAGGGTGAGCTAAGATGAGCTCTTTTGAGCTGCCATTCAGCTGAGATTAGCTGAATGGAGTTAGGATGAGCTAACCCTAGTCCAAGTGAGCTAGATTCCAGCTGTGGTGAGCTGGATCAAGCTGAGTTCCAGCTAGTCTGAGCTCTTCCTTCACCATTTGCCTTCTTGAGTGCTAGGGTTTTAGGGATCTGTATACCTGTTCATCCCTAACACTCACAAAAACACATTAAAACAACAAGAAGAAAATGCAATGCATGCCTATCCTAGTTAATGCCTAAATGCAACCTAAAAACCCGTTTGCGGAGAAAAATCCTAAGAGCTAGATTTGTTTTGATGCATAAGAATGATGATAAACTGGTGTTTATCATATGGTAGGGTCGGGAAAATTGCACCCAGCCCCGTAGAATAATTTCTGGGGTGTTGGAATTGTGTAAAACCCCTCCCAAAAGCTAAAAACTTTGCACGGGGTCTTTTTTGTGCGTAGAATTTATGAAGAGGCCCTTAAATTTTTAGGAAAGCCCAAATGACCCTTGGGAGGGGTCATTTCAGCATAACAAACTTAAAGGAAGTTTCACCCCCGAAACTTGAGCTACATTAGGATGCGGAAGGAAACAGACATGCGCATAACAAACTTAAAGAGAATTAAAGCAGGTTAGAAGTGACGTACCCTCAAAAAGCTCTGGGTACCGATCTCAAATCGCCGCCTCAGGCTCTCAAGTCGCCTCCTCGTGCCGCTGGCTTCTCCACCAGACCTTCACCAGTGGCACCTCCTTCCGGCTTTAGGTTCTTGACGGCTCTATCTAATATCTGTACTAGTCTCTCAGGGTAGGTCAGGTCATCTCCTACCTCAATACTCTTATGACTCAGAACGTGGTTGGAATCGACGATGTATCTCATGAGGTTGGACACATGGAACATGTCGTGCACTCTAGATAGTTGGGAGGAAGGATAAGCTGGTAAGCAATGGGTCCTACCCGCTCCAAGACCTCAAAAGGTCCCATAAACCTCGGTTCGAGCTTCCCCTTCACCCCAAAACGCTACAAGCCCTTCATGGGAGAAACACGGAGAAAGACATGATCCCCAACCTCAAACTGTACCTCTTGGCACTTCCTGTCAGCGTAGCTCTTCTGTCTACTCTTGACGGTATGAAGTCGTCTGTGAATTTGCTCTATCACCTCCTGACTTTGATGAATCAACCCGGGACCAACCTCCAACTTGGTCCCTACCTCCACCCAACTCATGGGAGTCATACACTTCCTTCTGTACAATGCCTCATAAGGTGCCATGCTAATGCTCGAATGGTAGCTGTTATTGTATGCAAACTCTGCCAGGGGCAAATGCTCTTGAAAGGTCCTTACACAAGCACGTAGAAGGTCCTTAAGGGACTGAATGGTGCACTTCGACTGTCCGTCGGTCTGGGGGTGGTAGGCAGTGCTGAACCTCAGGCGAGTCCTCAAGGTCTGTTGGAACTCCGCCTAAAATTGGGAAGTGAAACGGGTATCTCTGTCGAATATGATCTCATGAGGGACTTCGTGAAGGTGCACCAACTCTTGGATGTAGCGCTCTACTAACTGTGCTGGCCCAAAGGTGACTTGGATCGACAAAAACCACACCATCTTCGTCAATCTATCTATTATAACCCAAATGACATCGTGTTCCCATTGTGTAACTGTTAGCCCCACTACTAGGTCCATAGTGACACTCTCCGAATTCCACTTTGGCACATGAAGTGACTATAGCAGCCCTGCAGGTCTCTGGTGCTCGACCTTCACCTACTGACATACTAAATGCTGCTGCACAAACTCGCTAACATCCCGCTTCATCCCCCTCCATCAAAAGTCACACCGCAGATCATGGTACATCTTGGTGTTCCTGGGATGTATGGCGAACCTGGACCCATGTGCCTCAACTAGAAGCTCTCTCAATAGCTCCTCATCTCTAGGAACGCACAAACATCCCTTCATAAGCAGAATCTCATCAGTAAAAATGAAGTCTCCTGGGTCCCCTGTCAACACCCTATGTCGCAGTATCTATAGATACGGGTCAGCCATTTGTTCAGTAATGATATGGTCTATAAGCTCTAGTTGTGTCTGTCTCATCACTGTCACTGCCCTGCAGTACCCCCGTGGCTCCTGGGGTCGCCAGCTTTCCAACTCCCCCATGAGTCTCCAACTTCGTGCCTGTAAGCTAGCCAAGTGGGCAGCTGCCTTTCGGCTCAAGGCGTCAGCCACCACATTGGCCTTCCCTGGGTGATAGGAGATGCTGCAGTCGTAGTCCTTCAGAAGCTTTAACCAATGCCTCTGCCTCATGTTGAGCTCTTTCTGATCAAACAACTACTTAAGGCTCTTATGATCAGTGAAGATCTCAAAGGTTTCATCATACAGATAGTGCCTCCATGTCTTTAGAATGAAGACAACCATTGCTAGCTCTAAGTCATGAGTGGAGTAGTTATGCTCTTGGGGCTTTAGTTGTCACGAAGCATAAGCGACAACGTAGCCCCACTGCATGAGCACACCACCCAACCCTTGCAACAAAGCATCAGTGTAAACCACAAACCTGCCTCTGATGTCCGAAATGGTGAGTACAAGAGCTGAAGTCAGCCTCTCCTTCAACTCCTGAAAGCACAACTTACACTCGTCTATCTAGGTAGAGGACATGCCCTTCCTGGTCAACTGAGTCATAGGACGTGAAATCTGGGAGAATCCTTTGATAAATTGCTGGTAGTAGCCTGCCAACCCCAAGAAACTATTTATCTCTGTTACTATATGTGGCCTCTCCCACCTGAGCACACCGTCAACCTTGGATCCATAATAATCCCGTCTCTCGAGACCACATAGCCCAAGAAAGTAACCTGTCTCAACCACAACTCGCACTTGTTGTACTTGGCATACAGCCTGTGCCATCTCAAAGTGTCTAGTACCATGCGTAGATGTTGTCCATTCTGTGACTGATCCTGAGAGTAACCCAACACATCATCAATTAATACCACCACAAACTGGTCCAAGTATGGTCTGAAGATGCAGTTCATTAGATCTATGAAAGCAGCGGGGAGTTGGTTAGCCCAAACGGCATGACCAAAAACTCATAGTGTCCATATCGTGTATGGAAAGTTGTCTTGGAGATGTTGGACTCCTTGATCCTCAGCTGATGGTAACCCAACCTCAGGTCTATCTTGGAGAACACCGTGGCGTCTCTCAATTGGTCAAAAAGGTCGTCAATGTAGGGCAATGGATACTTGTTCTTGACGGTGACCCAATTCAGCTGTCTATGGTCAACACAAAGTCAAAGGGTGTCGTCCTTCTTCTTTACAACAACACAGGATCCCCCCATGGGGATGCACTGGGCCTTACAAAGCCTTTCTCTAACAAATCCTACAACTGGGACTTGAGCTCTCGCAACTCAAGTGGTGTCATCATGTATGGTGCAGTGGAGGATATGGGGCTGGTTCTTGGTACTAGTGAGATCTCAAACTCGATCTCATGCTTAGGTAGTAGTTCTGGTAGCTCCTTTGGAAAGATGTCGGGGTACTCGTAGACCACCAGAATACTCCGTAAGTCAGCTACTAGGCTAGGCTTTGCTACAACACAAGCTAAGAAGCCCTCACACCCCTGACTCAGTAGCTTTGCTGCCCAAAGCACAGAGATGCACCTAAATCCTCCATCCACTGGATGGCCGTGTAACTCAAAGGAAGGCAGCTCAGGTATGGAGAAGACGATCTTCCTCCCGAAGAAGTCCACAAGGGAGTGATAGGCAGACAACTAGTCCATCCCTAGAATCACGCCGAAATCCTCCATCTGGATCACAATCAGGTCAGAGGGAAGATTGTGTCCCCTTATAGTGACCACACAGTTTGTGAAAACCTCCTCTGCGACAAACAACTGTCCACCTGGGCCCTAATTAGGAATGGATCCTCTAACAGTGTACTGTTCAGCCCCAAACTGAGGGAAAAACTCATGGAGACATGAGAATGCATGGCACCAGAATAAAAAAGCACATAAACTAATCTATCTGAAACTGTAACCATACCTGCCACCACAAAACCTAAAGCTCTGGTGTCTTTGTGAGCCAAGGCGTTGACAAGCCCCTCAGCCGTAGGTGCAGAAGAAGCATCCATGCTCTGGGTTGGGTGAGTAGCAGTTAGCTGGTACCTTCCTCGCGACTACTATCCTCCTCCTCGTGCCTGGTAACTGTGACCACCAGATCAACCTCCAGTACTTGGTGCTGGGAGTATCTGGCATGCTCTGGCCCTAGATGGGCAGTCCCTCCTCAAGTGGCCTAGTTGGCCACAGTGTAGTGGAGAGGGGCACGACCTCTTCCCTCACTCTTTCCCTGTTGGTAACTAGGGGGGGTCTGGTGCAGGCAGCTGGCACCTATCTGGGGCCCCTAAAGGCCACTGGTGGCCCCATAGAGTAGGATGACTCCTCCGTGGGCACTGTGTGCCTCCTCTCCTGGCATCCCACTGAGTGCTTAGGCTGGTAGGGCCTCTTCCGCCCTCCTCCGTCAGTGTCTCGCACGGTCGGTGATGGAATGTGTTTCTTATGTTTGAAATCGGGGTTAAGAGTAACCCATCGTTGTAGTTGCAAAACTTATTATCAAATAAAATTTTACCGAAACTCCAAGGGAGTCCCGAGTCGAACACAGGGAGGCAATGTTTACTCAGCTTAAAAATCGCACCTCATTTTGTTTGTTTTTGGTGTTTTAGGTTTTGTTTCTTTTTCATGTTTTCGAAATAAGAAGACAAGCAGAATAAATTCTCCAGAGAGATGGAACAAACATGATATATATTGCACAATTGTCTATTACAATAATCCATGAAAGCATAAAAAGAGAGGGAGGCGAGAAGGAATCTCTCGAATCGGCTATTCGGCGAGACGACGACTCCTGGTGGAAGCTTAGATGAAGGAGGTGAGGAGCAAGACGACAGAGGTGAGATGTAGGAGGACGTCAGGCCCTAATTAGGAACGGATCCTCTAATAGTGTACTGTTCAGCCCCAAATTGAGAGCAAAACTCATGGAGACACGAGAATGCGTGGCACGAGAATAAAAAAGCACATAAACTAATCTGTCGGAAACTGTAACCATACCTGCCACCACAGAACCTAAAGCTCTGGTGTCTTTGTGAGTCAGGGCGTTGACAAGCCCCTCAGCCATAGGTGCAGAAGAAGCAGCCATGCTCTAGGTTGGGTGAGTAGGATTTGGCCGGTACCCTCCTCGCGACTGCTATCCTCCTCCTTGTGCCTGGTAACTGTGACCACCAGATCAGCCTCCAGTACTTGGTGCTCGGAGTATCTGGCATGCTCCGACCCTAGATGGGCAGTCCCTCCTCAAATGGCCTAGCTGGCCACAGTGGTAGTAGAGAGGGGCGCGACCTCCTCCCTCAATCTTTCCCTGTTGGTAACTGGGCGGGGGTCTGGTGCAGGCAGCTGGCCCCTGTCTGGGGCCCCCAAAGGCCACTGGTGGCCCCATAGAGCAGGATGACTCCTCTGCGGGCACTGTGTGCCTCCTCTCCTGGCGTCCCACTGAGTGCTTAGGCTGGTAGGGCCTCTTCCGTCTTCCTCCGTCAATGTCTCACATGGTCGATGATGGAACATGTTTCTCATGTTTGAAATCGGGGTTAAGAGTAACCCATCGTTATAGTTGCAAAACTTATTATCAAATAAAATTTTACCGAAACTCCAAGGGAGTCTTGGGTCGAACACAGGGAGGCAATGTTTACTTAGCTTAAAAATCGCACTTCGTTTTGTTTATTTTTGGTGTTTTAGGTTTTGTTTCTTTTTCATGTTTTTGAAATAAGAAGACAAGCAGAATAAATTCTCAAGAGAGATGGAACAAATATGATATATATTGCACAATTGTCTATTACAATAATCCACGAAAGCATAAAAAGAGAGGGAGGTGAGAAGGAATCTCTCGAATTGGCTATTCGACGAGACGACGCCTGGTGGAAGCTTGGATGAAGGAGGTGAGGAGTGGGACGACGGAGGTGAGATGTAGGAGGACGTCAGGTAGAGGAAAGCTTCAGTGTGGCTCTAGAATGCTGGTGAGGAGGCGAAGATGATCTGCTATCGGAATGGAGGTGAGAGGACACGACCTATGAATGGGGATGGGAAGATGGAGGAATATTTCATGGGGCAGAGGTTAGTTACACTGATAGGCACCTTGGGAGCTTGAGAGTAATCTCTAACAGAGCATTGGTAGGTTTGCTAGAGCTTAGGAGTAGGTTGGAGTAGAGTAGGTAGAGATAGCTTGGAAGGGAGGAGGTGTAGGTCCTTATATAGTGGATGAGAGGAGGCTAGAGTAGGCATAAGACCAATAGAGACCTCTAGGACGTCACTGTAGCTAGCTCATGCCTGCTCACGTAGGCAGCTGGCCTTGCTCCTACAAATAATTAGTGATGGTTGTAAGCGTCACTAAAGATCCAGCCAGGCTGTCGCTGAAAGTCGGCACCAACCCACACCCGCTGCTGCTATGCTTGTGCATCCATTATGCATCTTGTCGCACGTGTGCGTGTTGGCGTTGCACTGTAGCACTGGCATTGCGGTGCGGGTGCATGGGCTGGTGCGTGCGCATCCACGCACATGCACTGGCCGATGCGCTGGCACTGCCTCAATTGAACAATTAGGGGGGCTTGGCAGGTTTCAAACCCATGCCCCTCCATTGAGAAGCGGACGCCTCACTGTTGTGCCAAAGTGGTGGATGGTTGAGTGGATGCGGTGGCACCCGCTGATCGTGCGATCGTGGCCGTTGGATTCTTATCCAACGGTCATGATATAATCTTGAGCTGTTCTCTTGTGAAGGTGAGGAGATGTAGAGCGCCCCTCAGCCATTGGATTGAGATCCAACGGTTGAGATCTCTCCATGCGTGAGGCAGGGGCGGCTATGGTTCACATGTTGGGCGGTCTAGATGGCGCCACGTGGCTCCATCTGGGCTATCCATTCTTCTTTATGTTGCAGAGGGTGCCACGGTGCTTGGATCAAGTTGATTTCTGCGTTGTCGAACTGCGATCGTTGCTTCGGATCCATTCGTATGATTAGATTTTTCATCCGAAGCTCGTAAGGATGTCTCATTGCCTTGTGGCCGTTGATCTTCCTTGGACTTCATATGATGCTATAGGACTTCGATCTAGACGATTTCGGGGCCGTTAGCCTCCGATCGTTGTCCTGATCAGATCCGTATGGTCTGATCATCCATTCGAGGTCTTGAAATAAATCCTCTTCTCTCCTGACATAAAAAGGATGCAATTAACCTAAATTATATACAACTACTCTAAATGCATAATGATGCATGCTATGCAATATTTATAACATGGAATGCAAATCTAAGTCTATGAACATGCATGAATAGGCATTTTACCCTCAATAATTGTGTTTACATCATACCCCCATGCTTATCTTTTGCTAGTCCCTAGCAAAATTAAACTACATGCTTGTATAAAATCAAAATTAGGATTAGATCGCTTAGGCCTAAGTCGTTTATTAACAATAGAAAATTTCAAATAAGGTCCTAAACTACGAAGACTCAACAGTACCTAGGTGTCTGCCAGAATGCAGACCACCTAAGTCCCCGCCTTATTTGAAAAGGGAAGATACATTTTTTTATTTTTCTTCTTTTCTTATTTTTTTTTGGACTTTTGGAATTTGAGAGTGTCAGGATAACTTTTTACAGTTACCCGACTCGCCCAAGACTCGAAAAGGACTCTAAGTGCTAAGCATCTAGTGAAAAGAGTGAAAGACTCACTAGGCGGCCGTTAAAATGGACCTTGCCTAGAGGTTTATCTTTTCAAATGGTAGCTTTCTCCCTACTTTTATTTATGGGGTCAACACAAGGGCGAACCTAGTGTATATCTTGGTTTATTCTACTTCCCTGCTTCTTCCCTAAGTGTTTGGGAATTACTATGCATTTTTGTAAGCTGGGCTCTGGACAACTGGCCAATAGGCTATTACCCACAACAACTTGCCAGCCATACTCGTGCAGTGAAGTGTAGTTTAATTTGTTTATTTTTTTCCTTTTTTCTATTTTTTATTTTTTATTTTTTCTTTTATTATTGCTATTTTTTAAGTAGGTGGCTTCCCTGATGTAAGATTTACCTAAAGGCAGTACAACGAAAATGGTCTTGTGGTTGGGCTCTGGACAACCGGCTGATGAGCTGTTACCACCGACAACTTGCCAGCCATACCACCCTAGATAGTTCATTAGCTACCCAATTTCCGAAGAAACTACCGAAAAGTAAGTCAGTGCAAAAAAGTGTGTAAATACTTAGGCTTAAAGTCACCTTAAAACAGAGGGCGAGTTGATAAGTCGCATACTTATCATCCTAAATTATTGACCGAACTAAAATAAGATTGACATAGCGAGGACTTGAGACTATGTCCACATTCAAGTGGACACCTGAGCTAATTAAGCCTGAAGACCTGAAGAGTCTAAGTGTCTAGGTCCTATCGTATCATTTCCTAAAGTTAATAACTTCCAAATGCCTAAGTTCTCTTTTCCTAATTTCTTTTTTTTTTTATCTTTTTCAAATTTTTTTTTAAAAGAAACTAAAGGAAATTCTATGAAGTTAAAAAAATGATTTCAGGGTAAAGTATCCACCCCCCGTGCCTAAATGATGCAATTCCTCATTGTAAAAACAAAGACATGAAAAGGGCAGAGTAAACAGAATATCACCTGAATTTTTTGACGACCCGGTCAGCTCCGCAGAGAGAAGAGAGTATACACACGCATTAAGTTTCATGCCTTTAGCTAGGCATAACATACATACAAGGAAGAAATTGAGAATTCATAAGTGTAGGTGAGAATCAAAATAAAAATATTGATCCTTAGACTCGCTAATAGAATATGTCCACAGATGTGGACCAAGTTATGGTGTAGACCCATGCCCTAGAGTCGAGTGGTTCTAAGGTTCTAGATGAAAATCACCTAAAACCGAAGATTGTTGTATTTGCAGTGCCAGGCCTGCGATTTTGTGGTGTGCAACCCAAGACCAGAGTGTCGAACAACGAGTAAAGATGGTTCAATAGGTTTAGATGTCCACTTAACGTTCAGCTCAGAAAGATAGTCAATTATTCCAGGCTTTGGTCGCAAGTGAAAGATATCGTAAGGGTCGTAGTAGAAAGTAGGTGATTTTAGGTCAATAGGAACCCTTAAATCCAAACTTGTTTTTCCCTCAAAATTAACCTCCCAAATTTTCATTTCATCATTTCTATCCTCCAACATCAACTGCTCAGGTTCTGAGACCTCTAGCATACCATTCACCCTGTAAGATTTACCCAAGTTCAGAAATCGTGGCTGAATCAAGATTGACTTGGGCATAATGATTGCAGAAGTCAGCTCTTTGGGGTGTAGATGAGGAATGGGGTCATTGATTGAATCATCAAGATTCAAATCCTCCAAGTTAATCCCAACCGAATCAGAATCTTCAATAGTCGGGCTATCAAATGATTTATCAGATTCCTTAAGCCCGTTTGTCTCACTAAAATCATTTTCCTTATGCTCAAGTGAGACTTCACTAAGAGATTCTTCACCCTCAGAGTCAAAGAATTCATGATCCTCATTTATATATGTCTCAAATTCATATATCATTTCATGATCCAAGGAGACAATTTTTTTCGTTTCCTGACTTGGGGATCTCTGGTGAATCAATCGATTCATCCTCAAATGGTTACTTTAGACCAATTTGGTCATCTCCAGTCACAGAATATGTATCCCCCCTGACAGGCGCCTGAGAGGGTTCAGACATTGGCTCTCCTAAAGAGGGTTCATCTTGAGAATCATCTCAAGATTTGACTAGTGCAACCACAAATTTCATCCTCAACCTTGACAACTTCCCAAGAAGAAACTTACCTAGGTACCTATCCCTAATTCTTTGGAGCAAATCCAATAAAGAGCTATTCATCTCATCAATCATTTTTATCATAGGCTCCAATGCTTTAGTGCATGGTGTTGGCTGAGCTTATAAAGATTGGATGGTGTTCCTCAAGTTAGCCAACACCCTGTCTTGGATCTGGTTCACCTGAACCGACTGGTTCAGTTCAAGTTTGGGTGGGTTTGGGTAAAATCTAGGGTAGTCAAGATATTGAGCTTCTCGGGTCCCTCCCTAATAGTAAGTCATTTCAGGTTGTTCAAAGAATGGTGATGACCTATTTTCAATGGAATACTAGGGAGGGTAGGTGTTATAATTAGCATATCCTTCATGGTTGTAGATTTGATTAGGTTGATCATCAAAGGGTGGAGATCTATAATCATTGTAGGTTTGGGAAGGATAGTACCCATAGTCTTGTTGTCCAGGGTTAGGCCCTAGACACTGAGGTCCGGATTCGTATCCCCAATCAAAGTTATCTCGGCTAGTAGATGGGTAATTACAAGTTAAGTCGGGATAGTAATCATCTTGGGGATAAGTTGTGGTAGGAGGGTAGGATTGCAAATGTGTGAAAGATGTGGAAGGATACATTGTGGAGTAAGGAGGGAAATCAGAAGAGGAAGAAGGAGCCCTGCAATACAAAAATACAAGCTTGTCCTTAGGTTGGGTAGCCTAAAGGTCTACAGATCCTCAGAATCCGCCCTAAGATTATGGACGATTTACTCTATTTATGTCCAGGCAATCCAACCAGTTAGAAGGAGGGACTGGGGAGAAGGTTCTTCCTTTGGCTTGCGTCTTTAGTTCCTAGTGTACCCCCTAGCCGTGGTCGTTTGACGCTACTCCCCTAGTTAGACATCTGATTGACTAGTATAAGTAGGTAAATTGTGAACAATCTCAATCTGGATCCTGACAAGCGAATCAGTCCTTAGGGCCAACATCTAATCAATTTTAGTTACGCTTGGGACAATGGTGCTTCAGGAATGTGATGGGCCCTTAATGGGTTGTGCCCTTAATGATTTGTTTGAGAATGTGTGAATGTGCACAAATAAGAAGTTTTCAATCAAGATTATTAATGATGAGGTGAGTTTTAGGGTTCAAATCTTGCTTAGTAGCTTTTAGGATTCAAATGTTAGGTGTATTCAACAAAGTTTTGTGAGGTAAACCAAGTTTTGAAAGCATGAGTTCAAGTGTTTTTCCTTTATAAATCAAAAGAATATGGAGTGTCTGGCTTGGCCTAAATATTGAATCCTATGGGGCAGCTACAAAATGAATTTCTTTTAAATTAGGTGGTGCAGTCCAAACAATTCAATCAATCGGCCCAAATGCACCACCGATTAAGGCACACAGAAAGGTGATTAACTTAATATGATTTCTACTCTTTTATGTGTTGAATTGGTGTACCGTGTCCACAGGTCGGAATCCCAGTTGAGTAGATGAAAATCAAGTCAGGTTATGTGCCTCCGATGTGGGTGTATAAAGTGTGTAAATTGATTTGTCCCACAAAAAGTATCTTTTTTTTTTTTATAAAATGAGAGGGTGAAATGGATGAAGGTGGCAAACAAGACAAACAATTCTATCCTAGGATTTATTCAAGCACCTAAGAAGATTTGGTCTTGGTTATGAGTGTGGTGAAATGAAACTAGTGGGGGGGAATGTGGGGGACACTTACAAAGTACTCTACCCGCACTTTACTTTGGTCTACTGCACTTGGATCTCCATGCTAGGGTACCTGCAAGACAATAGATCAGAGATTAGTGAGGTTAGTGCTATGTAAATGCAAAGAAGCACAGAAAACAATAAAGTAAATTCCGTTGCCTCCCTGGCAACGGTGACAAAATGATGGAATGTGTTTCGCATGTTTGAAATCGGGGTTAAGAGTAACCCGTCGTTGTAGTCGCAAAACTCATTATCAAATAAAATTTTACTGAAACTCCAAGGGAGTCCTAGGTCGAACACAGGGAGGTGACGTTTACTTAGCTTGAAAATCGTGCTTCGTTTTCTTTGTTTTTGGTGTTTTAGTTTTTGTTATTTTTTTGTGTTTTTGAAATAAGAAGACAAGCATAATAAATTCTCAAGAGAGAAGGAACAAATATGATATATATTGCACAATTGCCTATTATAATAATCTACGAAAGCAGAAAAAGAGAGGGAGGTGAGAAGGAATCTCTCGAATCGGCTGTTCGGTGAGACGACGGTGCCTGGTGGAAGCTTGGATGAAGGAGGTGAGGAGCGAGACGACGAAGGTGAGATGCAAGAGGACGTTGGGTAGAGGAAAGCTTCAGCATGGCTCCAGAATGGAGATGAGGCGGAGATGATTTGCTACCGGAATGGAGGTGAGAGGACGGCTCCAAGGTGACCTATGAATGGGGATGGGAAGATGGAAGAATATTTCGTGGGGCAGAGGTTTGTTACACTAATAGGCACCTTGGGAGCTTGAGAGTAAGCTCTAACAGAGTGTTTATAGGCTTTCTAGAGCTTAGAAGTAGGTGGGAGTAGAGTAGGTAGCGATACGTTGGAAGGGAGGGGGTGTAGGTCCATATATAGTGGATGAGAGGAGGCTAGAATAGGCATAAGACACCTCCAGGATGTCATTGTAGCTAGCTCACGCCTGCTTACGTGAGTAGCTGGCCTTACGCCTAAGAGCAATTAGTGATGGTTGTAAGCGTCACTAAAGATCTGCCTAGGCTGTCGCTGAAAGTCCATGCCAACCCACTCCCGCTGCTACTGTGCTTGTGCGCCCATCACGCACCACGTCACGCACGTGCGCGCTAGCGTTGCGCTGCTGCAGTGTGGGTGTTGCGTCTGAGGCAGGGTTAGCCCCTCTGTAGGAGGGTGGAGCGTGTCAAAGAGCTCCAACCAGTCCTTTGCCTCAGACGGGCTCTCCTCCCCCTTGAAAGAGGGGGGCTTCAGCTTCCAAAACTGGGTGAAAAGCTCATGGTGGAGCTGCAACAGGGGAACTAGTGCAACCCCCGGCGAGGAGGACTTGTGCGTAGTAGTGTTTGAGGGTGGTGGGGGTGGTGGAGGATCACCCCCTCCAGCTCACTTGACGTTGCGGCGGCTCCCCTGTCTTACAGAGGACTCCCCCTCCAAATCCTCAGGGGGAGGTGGCTAAGGAGGCTGCTGAAACTCCTCTCGCACTATATCTTGGATCAGCTGAGTGAGGTCTTGGGCATGAATGCCTGGGAGGAGGGGTGGATCGACCTCTGCCTCAAGTCCGGATCATTTGCCCCTACGACCATGCCCACAGTCACGCCCGCGGCCTGGCATGCGAGCTCCTCGATGAGGCATCTCCTACAAAGAGATGGAAGAAAAAGAATAGGGATTGTCAATGATACCAGGCTACAAAAATAGGACTCAGAAGCAAAGATCAAGATAGCACGTTGTGATGGCTATCCTAGCTACATGCATGTGAGTGGTTACTTCCAGACTATTTGGTTTATTTCTCGGGATGACCTTGCTCTGATACGAACTCGGGGATGGCCTGCCTTGACTAATCCTAAGACCCAGTTGTCCATCAAGAAGTAAACCAAATGCAAGAAATCATACAGCAATCCACATGTGTAATGTAAGTAAGCAATAGAATAAACAAGCAGCAACAGAAACATAATAGTAGTTCGAAGGCAACACGCCACAGGCGAAAAAGAAGGTTTGCTAGCTAGCCAACACAGCAACTATAAGAAGGCATAAAGTAACGACATAAGTTCCAGAATAGCAAAAGTACTCACTACAACAAAAGTATCTTAAAAATGGAATGGGAAGGAAACAGGCTACTGCTGGGCTTGACTGGGCCTAGCACCCTTTGCAGCCGGTAGTACTAGTTGCTCAGCTCCCTGACCCAAACATATACAGCTATTGTCAGCTAAACACTAAGTAGAGTGGCCACATAAGAACATCTAATGCAATAAATATAAGAAAAGCAGTAAACCATTCATATATTTTTTAGTTATTTAGATAGTTATCATCTGGTTCCATTCAAAATCACCATGTATTAAATTTGGTTATTCTAATAAGGGTCCATATCATCGCTTAATCCACAGGTTCCCAAAGGGAACAATCTTGATCAGTTTTCCTACGATGCAGGATGCACACGTGGCATTCTCTTGGCTGAGAGAGTACCCCGTGGTAGTCCTACACTAGGTCTACTACCCTACCGTCATGGTTGCGACGTAGTGGTGACTACGGCATGTGCGATAAGTGCATGAGTAGTGATAAATGCCAGTTTATCATAATTCTTATGCATTAAAACAAACCTAGCTCTTAGGATTTTACTCCGCAAACAGGTTTATGGGCTGCATTTAGGCATTAACTAGGTTAGACATGCATTGCATTTTCTTTTGTTATTTTAATGTGTTTTTGTGAGTGTTAGGGATGAACAAGATATACAGATCCCTAAAACCCTAGCACTCAAGAAGGCAAATGGTGAAGGAGGAGCTCAGACTAGTTGGAACTCAGCTTGATCCAGCTCACCACAGCTGGAACCTAGCTCACTTGAACTAGGGTTAGCTCATCCCAGCTCCATTTAGCTAATCTCAGCTGAATGGCAACTCAAGAAGGTTCATCTTAGCTCACCCTAGCTCAAGTCAGCTCATTTCCAGCTCAACCTAGTTGAGTCTAGCTCATTTTAGCTCCCACTAGCCCACACGGAGCTCTAGCAAGCTCAGCTGAGTTGACTGGAGTTCACCCCAGCTCAGATCCAGCTACATCCAGCTCCACTCAACTCCAGCTAGCTAAAGAAGAACTTATGCCAGCTCAGGAAGCGCAAGTCCAACTCCTGGGGACCCAGCTTAGCTCAAGCTAATTGAGCTAAGCTACCTTAGCTGTCTCAACCAGCTCAATCCTCCCCGAGAGCACCAGACCCAGCTCACCTCAGCTCCATTCAACAGAAGCCAGCTCACTTTAGCTTGGCTTAGTAGCTAGCAAAGAACTAGCAAGCTAAGCCAGCTGGAGTAGCCCCATGTTGACCTCTTCAGCAGCTGCTAGCTCCACTTCAGCTCCGGACTCTTCAAAACCAGCTCCTCCCTCCAAATCCTAGCTCCAACACCTCCTCCTCTACTCCACCATTAGCTAAGCTAGCTTAGCTTAGCTTAGCTTAGATTAGCTATGCTCCTGCTTCCTTGGCTTGTACCGCCCAAAAATCCTACCTAACAACTCCACCAACTAGCTCCACCTAAGCTCCACATAAGCTAACCCTACTTTGCGCCAACCTAGCCTACCCACCACCTCCAAAAGACACCTAAAAGTGGCACCAAAACCACCCTAACTACCCCGTTGAAGGCACCAATTTTCCCTCCAAAAACCCCCTTCATCTCCACCACACATCTCCCTTTAATCCCATCTCCACCATCCACATAATCCCACCTTCTAGAAGCCTCAAAGCTGGCGCCAACCCATGGCACCTCTCCATGGTTGGCACCATTTTTAGGTGCCCCTTGACCAACCCTAACTACCCCCCTTACACCCCTTAGGTGGCGGAAACCATCCTTAACCGTAGGATCATCTAACCACCTCCATCCTCCCATCTTAGACCTCCATTTCAAGAGTCACCTTAACCCCTCATCCTACCCTATAAAAAGCCCACTACCCACCACCATTCAAACCATCCTTGGCTAGCAAATTCACTCTCATACTCTACCTAGAGCCCACACCCAAGAGAGAAGAAGAAGAAGATTAAGGGGATATTCTATCCCTTTGGTGCCTTCCCCTCTTCCCTTCTCTCTTGAGCCACGTCGGCCAAAGGAGGAGCCAGGCAAGGAAGATCTTTGGAGGAGATCTTGAAGGTGGTCCATGCCACCTTGGAGGAGAATTTGAGGGTGGTGCACGCCCACCCCTTGGAGGAGAGCATTGAAGGTGGTAGCATCCACCTTCGAGGAGCTCTCAAGGAAGGAGAAGAAGGAGGCCCTCTTTCAAGCCAAGGAGCAGCTAGGCTTGGAGCAAGAAGACTCCCTTCTTCACCAAATTTTGCATGAGGATTTGTGTTTCTTTTATTGCTTTAAGATTTTTTTCATTTCTAGTAGAAGCATTCCTTTACTTGTCTTTGAAAAAAACACAAATTCTAGTTAATCAAATTGCCTTCTTTTTACTTTCTATTGCAATTGTTGTTTTTGGTCTAGCACTTGTTTCACCTCTTCTTCCTAATTACTCTAGGCCTTCACTTGCCTAGAGTGAGCTTAGGAAAAGGATATATCTATCTCTTAAGTTTTAGT
The DNA here is from genome assembly GCA_037157565.1 of Thalassia testudinum. Taxonomy (NCBI): domain Eukaryota; kingdom Viridiplantae; phylum Streptophyta; class Magnoliopsida; order Alismatales; family Hydrocharitaceae; genus Thalassia; species Thalassia testudinum. Next base: position 84,337,798 of record JAZHRO010000031.1, read on the forward strand.
TAAGTAATTATAGGTGTTAGTACTTTCTGCCACAATTCGCATTTTGCCCCTATCTTTTCGAAACAAAAAAAAATTACATATTTAATATACCAAAAAGAAAGTTGAGATCTATTTTGTATGCAAGAGAATTAATTTTGCAAACATTTGGCCTCCTTGGACGACCCTAGATACTCCCTTATCTAGGATATAAATTTAAAAGCGTATGCGAATTCACGTGTTACAACGACATTAAAAACCCACTTTTATAAATCACGTGACTTTTTTGCATCACTTTTTGGCACCATTGCCGGGGAGGTACGGCTCTGAATTAGTCACTTTTCTCTTGCTTGAAGTGGATCTCATCCCCTTCTCTTTCTTTTCTTTTGTGTGTGCAGGAACTATTGTAAGAAGAAAGCGGGAATTTGGAAGCGAGAGCTCAAAGTTCTTTTCTTCCCTCAAAATTTAGGTTGGTTCCCCTTTCTGGTCACATAATTAATTAAGACTACCAAAAACATATTAAACTTGGCTTTCAGGATCCCAAACATCTTAATTAAGTGGAGTGGTTTTCATTAAAATTCATTGTTTGCTTGAATGTTTCATTAATACCACTCCATTTCAAGTATTGGTGTTTTGTTTTTCGGGTCCAGATTTCTATTTGGAATTGAAAAATCAATTCCCAACACCACAGGCCTTCTAAAATCATACAATTTCATATAGTGATTTCAAATTCCGTTAGGAACATCTGTTCTAAATTTTAGATCAATTGGCTTTGTATTTAATTTTTAAAAATTCGTAGACTACAGAGGGGTTACACCTTCTAATATTCCTATTTTGTTACAGTTTGTGAATTTTTATAATTTTTATACTTAATCAATTTTTGTGAAATTTATCTTTTTGGAATCCTTGTTAAATTTTACATATCATATAAAATCACCAAAATTTTTTGAGGTCAGTGGTAATACTGAAAGGTCCAAAATACCCACGGGTATCATTTCTGGACTTTGACACCAGTACAAATAAAAATTAAAAACAATTATAAAAAAAATTCCTAAAATCTTACAAAAATCCTTTTTGGAATCCTTGTTTGATTTTACGTAAGGTAGTTGTGTTGGTTGCATTTTTTGGACCACTACCTATTCGGAAAGCCTAAAAAGATTTCATTGGTAGTAATTTTCTGTATTAGGGTTCAAATCCAATTAGGTTTTCTTTCTTGCTTTTTAGTCCCACAATATAAAGGAAATATACCATCACCCATACAACTTGTTTCTTCTCTGATTGTGGAGTTTCAAACTTGTTTGAACATTTAAAAAAGAATAACCCAAAAACACATTCAATTAAATTGAATCCTAAAAAACATAAATACAAAAAAATTGTGTGACAACTTGCTTTTCATTGGAACCACTTTTCAATTCTTGCACACACACAAAAAATTGAAATAACAGGGCAACAACCCAATTAACACCCTTCACATTTCGTGTGCACTATAGTATCCTAGACCTAACTAAAATTCATAGCAATTTGATCCCTAAGGCTTCATCAACTTAGGCATGCTATATAGGTCTTAAGTTTTCTTTAGTTAATATCAATTCTTTCATCTATATCTGGTGTTCAGGCTGAGGGGCCATGTCAAACGACCAGGTACGGGTTTGTACAAGCACCTGGGGTTTTCCCTCGGAAACGTTTGTGCCCAAACTTTCCCTTAAGCAACTTGGCTAGATTTGTTGACAGAACGGGTATTCACTATTGATTATTTATTTCCTACGTCCACCAAGTCTTAAGTTTATTGTTAGGGAGTCGCACTTAAGTTAGGTCTAGCTTTGTTTGTTTGAATTGCACACTTTCTCTCATTTGTTTCTCTTCTCCTCCCCTCCAATTCTTCCCAAACAGTGCATGCACGGGCGACGGTCCCAAAAACCACACCTTGAGGGACCATCTGATTTCCCCCCCCACAGTAGAAAATCAATGTTTTCTTCCCCCTCCTCTTCTAAAAAATTGGAAAACCTAGGAAGCCGACAAAAAAATTCTGCTTCCACTTCTAACCCGTCAGCCGACCCACAAGCTGACTTCACCCTCCCTCACCTCCCTAACTTGGAGCAACCAGAAATATCAGCAGGGCCAGGTGGCCCTCCAATTATAAATCAAAATCCAAATCCCTTTGCATTTATGGAAGACCATTTGGTTCGACTACAACAAAATCAAGAAGTTTTATTTAGGACTGTCACAAACCTAGCTAACCAAGGACAAAATCCACCACCCCGCCAACAGCCTGTCGTTCCTCTTAAGGATTTCTATGATCCTTCCAATTATGAGGAAAGACCAGGGGTGGTCATACCACAAGGGGATTTCGAGATCAAACCAGCCATTCTAAACCTTATTAAACATTTTAATTGTCTTCCAAGAGAGGACCCTTTTTGTCATCTCGAGGAATTAATTGTCCTCGCTTAAACCACTCGTTCCCGCAATGTGTAGGAAGACATGTGGTTAATGAGACTTTTTCCTCTCTCTCTTAAAGACAAAGCATCTCATTGGTTTAGAACAGTTGGGCGCCCTATTACCACTTGGCCCCAATTAAAAAGTGCTTTTCTAAAAAAAATTTTTCTGATCGGTCGAACGAATGCATTAAGAAGATCCATAATGACCTTTTAATAGAAAATTGGTGAACCCCTCCACGAAGCCTGGGAAAGATTTCAGGATCTTCTAAGAAGTTGCCCCCACCATGAAATTCCACAATGGCAGTTAGTGCAGATCTTCTATCATGGATTAGAAGATCAATTGAAACGATTTGTGGATGCCTCATATGGGGACAATTTTATTAACAAAGACGCCGAAAGTGCCTATCTCCTCTTTGAAGAAATGAGTGAAAACTCATTTAACATGACTTCAATGGACACTTTTGGCAGATCACAAAATCCCAGACACGGAGTCCATGAAATTAACTCCAAATCCACCTTTGTTTCAATCACTCAAGATGATCTATATATGTTAGCTCAACAACTGGACCAGATGCAAATTCACCAAAAGAAAATGGAAGAAAAGCTTATAGATAAACAACCTCCACACGTTCACTCTCCACACACTAACCCCCCACACATTCTCCGAAGAGAAAATCTACACAACATTGATGCCACATTTACTGGCCAGCAATTTTCGGCCGATTTCCCGCAAGATTTGACTGGGAATTTTGATCAAAATATTTTTGATCCCACCTCGGAAAATATTTATGCTCTCCAAGAGAAATTTAGAGACCCCTCCAACACTTCCAATCAAAATTGGAGGACTAACCCGAATCACTCCTGGAAAAACCCGAACCCGATTCCTTTTCCCAAACAAAACTATTTTGCTAATTATGGGCAAGTTATGTATCAACCTGGACCATCCCAGGATGATATTAATAATTAGGTCTTGAAAACTCTACAAGGAATGCAGACTCAAATGACAGAAGTAACCCGCATGATTACCAATTTGCAACACCAAGTTAAGGTTACTCCTGATCATCGACCTATTGGGAATTTACCTTCCCAACCCATGCCTAACCCAAATAATCAAAGGAATCAGTTCCAAGGTGGATATCCTAGTCAACACATTCAACCAGCACCTCAGCATCTGCCGGGTTTCAATAACAGTCAGGCTTCCTGTCCTCATTCTAGAAACAACTAGACTGCAAATGCAGTTACTTTGAGGAATGGGAAAACCACTCACAATCCCCTGCTTATTAAAGAAACCCGCTTTAATGAAACATAGATTAACTCTTCCCCCTCTCCCCCTCCTATTGTTCAGGAACTAATTAATGCAAAATAGGGAAACCCTACTCCATTTCCACAAGCCCTCCACTCTTCAAATAAGAAAAAGAAGAAATCTGAGCCCACTAAGAAGGAATTAATGGATTTATTTGGGCAAGTAGAAATTAATATCCCTCTCCTAGATGCCATTAAATACATCCCTGCCTATGCAAAATTCCTAAAAGATTTATGTACTCCGAAAAGGCAGCCTAGAAATTTAGGAAAGGTGATCCTTCCAGAGACAGTCATCTCAGTTGTGCAGAGCCGACTGCCTCTTAAGAGAAAAGATCCCTGCGCCCCCCTAATTCAAGTTATCATTAATGATACCTCATTTGATCGTGCTTTGTTGGATCTTGGTGCCTCAATTAATCTTATCTCCACAGTTGTTTTTGAGGAATTTAAGATCGGTGAATTAAAGCCTGTTGAGGTTACTCTCCAATTAGCCAATCGATCTACAATTAAACCAAGGGGAATTGTTGAGGATGTTCTTGTTCGGGTCAAAAATTGTCTATTCACAGTAGACTTTTTAGTCCTGGACATAGAGGTACCAGAAGCACTAAAGTTTGTCCCCATTATTCTTGGAAGACCATTCTTAGCCATCACCCGCGTAAATATTGATTGTAATTCTGGAAAGATGAAGATCATGTGTGGCGGTGAATCTGTAACCCTAGACATTTTTCAAGCTTCTAGGCAGTTCCAAGAACCAGATTTCTTTGATGATACAGATTCAGAAATAAAAAACATTGTGGAGGAAACTTTGCAGATTTCCCATTTAGGTTCCTGTTTTGCCATCAATATGGTTCCTGAACAATCCACTTCTTCTCACCCTTCCACCCTAACAACACGTCCAGCTAACCTTCCAGGTGACCCTTTCACTCTCACCTCACCACTAACCCACAAAGCAGAAACTGTTTCGGAGCCAGGCCCAAAATTGGAATTAAAACCTTTGCTTGACTCCCTTAAATATGTCTTCCTGGGTCCTAATCAGACCCTGCCCCTGATTATAAATTCTGGACTTACCGGGGCACAAGAGCACAAACTTCTCCAAGTTTTGAGTAAATATCGAAAAGCTATTGGCTGGACCTTTTCTGATCTTAAGGGTATTCATTCGTCCTATTGTACACATCGTATATATTTAGAGGATGATTCTTGCCCCTCCCGCCAACCACAAAGGCGCTTGAACCCAATTATGCAGGAGGTGGTAAAAAAGGAGATTATTAAGTGGCTGGATGCTAATATCATCTACCCCATTTCTGACAGCTCCTGGGTTAGTCCAACACAAGTTGTGCCCAAAAAGGCTGGACTAACAGTTGTCACTAATGATAATGGGGAGAATGTAGCCACTCGAATCGCTTCTTCTTGGAGCGTGTGTATTGATTATCGAAAATTAAACATCGCCACCAAGAAGGACCATTTCCCGCTCCCCTTTATTGATCAAATCTTGGAGCAGTTAGCCGGACGGGATTTTTACTATTTTTTGGATGGTTATTCTGGCTATAATCAGGTAGTGGTTCATCCTGAGGACCAGGACAAAACAACTTTCACCTGCCCCTTCGAAACCTTTACTTTCCAAAGGATGCCCTTCGATCTTTGCAATGCACTTGCGACTTTTCAAAGGTGTATGCTTGTAATTTTTTCAGACCTGGTAGGTGAATATTTAGAAGTCTTTATGGATGACTTCTCTATTTTTGGAGATTCTTTTGACCATTGTCTCAAAAACCTTGAAAGAACTCTCCAAAAATGCATAGAAGTCAATCTGGTCCTCAGTTGGGAAAAAAGTCATTTCATGGTCCAGGAAGGTATTGTCTTGGGCCATGTTATTTCAAAACATGGAATCACGGTAGATAAAGCAAAAATAGATGCTATATCTAAACTCCCACCACCCACTACTGTCAAACAGATCAGATCCTTTTTGGGTCATGTGGGTTTCTACCGTCGATTTATACAAAATTTTTCCCAAATCTCCAAGCCCTTAAGTCAGCTTCTCACTAAAGACTAGCCATTTGACTTTAATGATAAGTGCCTAGATAGTTTTTTGAGGTTGAAGAAAGAAGTTACTGAGGCACCAATATTGCAGGGACCTGATTGGAATAGTCCCTTTGAATTAATGACAGATGCCTCATATTTTGCTGTAGGGGCCATTCTAGGGCAAAGAATTGGCAAGAAGCCCGTTGTGATCTATTATGCTAGCAAAACTCTTGATGATGCACAATGGAATTACACGGTTACTGAAAAGGAACTTCTTTCCATTGTATTTGTCTTAGAAAAATTTAGATCTTATCTGTTGGGGTCACATGTCATTGTATATACCGACCACTCAGCAATTAAATATTTGTTGACAAAGAAAGATGCGAAACCTCTCCTTATCCGTTGGATTCTACTGCTCCAGGAATTTGACCTGGAAATCAAGGATAAGGTGGGATCGCACAATGTAGTGGCCGACCATCTCTCTCATCTTATGACGACTGACATAATGACCCCACCAGATCAGTTCCCCGATGAAAGCATTTTAGTTGCTACAACCCTCCCTTGGTTTGCACCCATCGCAAACTATTTAGCGACAGAACGAATCCCCGCTGATTGGCCAAAAACAAAACGAGATAAGTCCTTGCTGATATTAAATATTATTTTTGGGAGGAGCCCGACCTTTTCTGCATTTGTGCCTATCAGGTCATTCAACGATGTGTACCTGATTCTGAAATCCATGATATTTGACACATTGTCACTCAATGGCCTGTGGCGGACATTTTTCGAGCAAGAAAACTGCAGCTAAAATCCTTAATGCGGGATTTTATTGGCCCAGCTTGCACAAAGATGCTCATGACTTTGTTCGGTCCTGTGTGTTGCTAGAGCATCGGCAACATGACTCGGAAGGATATGATGCCCCTTAATCCGATTTTAGAGGTTGAAATTTTTGATGTTTGGGGCATCGACATCATGGGACCGTTCATCAACTCTGGTGGGTATTTATATATATTAGTTGCAGTCGACTATGTTTCAAAATGGATAGAAGCAATCCCACCCGCACTAGTGATCACTGTATGGTTGTCGAATTTCTTAAGAAAAATATTTTCTCAAGATTCGGCATACCAAAAGCCATTATCAGTGATAGAGGCTTACATTTCACCCACTCACAATTTCGTCACCTTCTTTCTAAATATGGGGTTAATCATAAAATTTCCACACCTTATCACCCCCAAACAAATGGCCAGGCTGAAGTTTCTAACCAGGAAATTAAAAATATTTTACAAAAGACAGTTAGGCCTGACCATAAAGATTGGTCCACCAAATTGGATGATGCGTTATGGGCCTACCGTACCACTTTTAAAACCCCGCTCAGCATGTCTCCCTTCCGTTTGATTTTTTGGGAAGGCATGCCATCTCCCGGTAGAGCTAGAACATAGGGCTTTTTGGGCAATAAAACAACTCAACATGGATTTATCTGACGCCAGTATCCATAGAAAATTACAATTAACTGAATTGGAAGAATTACGTAGTTTTCCCTATGAAAATGCAAGGATTTATAAAGATCGAACAAAGAAATTTCACGATAAATATATTGTTTGGAAACACTTTGATGTTAATCAATGCATTTGGCTTTTTGATGCGAGATTGCATCTTTTTCCTGGCAAATTAAAATCTAAATGGACCGGCCCCTTTATTGTCCATAAAACATATCCATACGGCACTGTTGATCTTTCTAATCCAAAAACTAATTCGACCTTTCAAGTCAACGGCTAACGTTTAAAGCCCTATTTTGGTCATACGTCTAATCTTCCGTTTGAATCTTTTAATTTTATTGAGCCAGCCACCCTTGATCACTAATGCACACTACGCTCGGCTCAATGGCATAAAAGATAGCACTGGATGGGAGGTAACCCATCATTTCTTTTCCTGCTTTCCTTTTTTCTTCTTCTTTCAGGTTTTGACCATCCTAAAATTGACCGTTCTTTATTAAGGTGATCCCTTTTCCCTCCTAATGCATGAAGAAATGGCATATCTTAATCATGGGGGGGTGTTTTTAAAATTTGACGATCGATTTAGGATTTTCAAAACCTAAAAACATGCATTTTTCGTTTTATCTTATTTTCTTGCTTGCATACCCAAAAAAAATAAAAATGTTGAAAACTTTTTGAGGAGAATTTTTTGAAATCAGGACTAAGGTTGAAAAAAATTCACTTTCGGGTACAATGGGATTTAATCTTTAACAAACTAGGGATGATGATGCAAATATGATCATTAGAATTTTAGGGACTATTTTTAGACTAGATCAGATATCCTTCTCTAAAATTCCACCTGAACTCATGATAGTTCAGGTGACTTGATCCTATTTTGTAATGTGGAAAGTATTTGGCTTAGTCTCTGATTCAAAAACTTGCATTTCTTGAGAAAGTTCTTGTGTCAATTTTCACACACAAGCTAAAACAACTAAAAATTAGAAAAACTCCCTTGTTTGGACTTAGTAAAAGTCTGAAGCAGATCATTGGTTTGAGTTCCCACTGCCGAGAAGGAGGAAAATGCCTCCTTTGAAGACGCGATGTCAACATGTTACCGCCTCGGCTCTGCTCCATATCTATATTTCATATCTTTAGATGGATCATTAAAGCGCATTTTAGCAGCTCAAGTGTCTTGGACGGTGCTCTACCTATAGTGTCGGAGCAAGAACTTGAGTTTGCTTGGAGCGCCCCTTTACACCGCATTGTGTTTTGGGGTTGTGAGCTCCTGGGTGGTGCCATGGACAGTGCTATCCTGAAGTACTGGTGCCAGAGCCCCCTCGAGGATTAGTAACGGGAATGATGATCCCGACACATCTGTTGTAAGACTAAGCTAAAAATAAGCATGGGGGAGAAAATATATATATATAATAAATAAATTAACACACCCTTATAAATGTTGGCTTTCCACAGGCACAGACACAAGGTTTTAAAGGATTTTGCAAGTTGCAAATCAGATTCATGAGCCAGAAAAATCCAAGAAACAAAAATTTCAAGTCATTTGAATTAGCAAGGGGTTAATTTGTGAATTTTTTGGAGGATATATTGATCCCATTTTGTCTAATGGTTGGATCCAAAACAAATCCCGTACCTCTTGTGTTTAGATCAACCAAGGTCCCTTAATCTTTTTCTTCTCAAAAGTAGAAAAAAAATTAGATCTCCTAAAAATTCTGTTTTCCAAAAAAATTGAAATTTTGCTAAGAGACTGGCAAAAGATAAGCATGAGGGTGTGATAAATGCCAGTTTATCGTCATTCTTATGCATTAAAACAAACCTAGCTCTTAGGATTTTACTCTGCAAAAATGGTTTTTGGGCTGCATTTAGGCATTAACTAGGTTAGGCATGCATTGCATTTTCTGTTGTTGTTTTAATGTGTTTTTTTGAGTGTTGGGGATGAACAAGATATACAGATCCCTAAAACCCTAGCACTCAAGAAGGAAAATGGTGAAGGAGGAGCTCAGACTAGCTGGAACTCAGCTTGATCCAACTCACCATAGCTGGAACCTAGCTCACTTGAACTAGGGTTAGCTAATCCCAGCTCCATTCAGCTAATCTCAGCTGAATGGCAGCTCAAGTGAGTTCATCTTAGCTCACCTTAGCTCAAGTCAGCTCATTTTAGCTCCCACTAATCCACAGGGAGCTCTAGCTAGCTCAGCTGAGTTGACTGGAGTTCACCCCAACTCAGATCCAGCTACATCCAATTCCACTCAACTCATTCCAGCTGAAGAAGAACTCATCTCAGCTCAGGAAGCTCAAGTCCAGCTCTCGGGGACCCAGCTTAGCTCAAGCTAATTGAGCTAAGCTACCTTAGCTGTCTCAACTAGCTCAATCCTCCCCGAGAGCACCAGACCCAGCTCACCTCAACTCCATTCAACAGAAGCCAACTCACTTTAGCTTGGCTTAGTAGCTAGCAAAGAACTAGCAAGCTAAGCCAGCTAGAGTAGCCCCATGTTGACCTCTTCAGCAGCTACCAGCTCCACTTCAGCTCCAGACTCTTCAGAACCAGCTCCTCCCTCCAAACCCTAGCTCCAACACCTCCTCCTCTACTCCACCATTAGCTAAGCAAGCTTAGCTTAGCTTAGCTATGCTCCAGCTTCCTTGGCTTGTACCACCCAAAAACCCTACCTAACAACTCCACCAACTAGCTCCACCTAAGCTCCACATAAGCTAACCCTACTTGGCACCAACCTAGCCTACGCACCACCTCCAAAAGACACATACCCCCTTGATGGCGCCATTTTTCCCTCCGAAAACCCCCTTCTTCTCTACCACACATCTCCCTTTAAACCCATCTCCACCATCCATATAATCCTACCTTCTAGAAGCCTCAAAGTTGGCGCCAACCCATGGCACCTCTCCATGTTTGGTGCCACTTTTAGGTGCCCCTTGACCAACCCTAACTATCCCCCTTACACCCCTTAGGTGCACCAACCATCCTTAACCCTAGGATCATCTAACCACCTCCATCCTCCCATCTTAGCCCTCCATTTCAAGAGTCACCTTAACCCCTCATCCTCCCCTATAAAAAGACCACTACCCACCACCATTCAAACCATCATTAGCTAGCAAATTCACTCTCATGCTCTACCTAGAGCCCACGGCCAAGAGAGAAGAAGAAGATTAAGGGGATATTCTGTCCCTTTGGTGCCTTCCCCTCTTCCCTTCTCTCTTGAGCCACGCTAGCCAAAGGAGGAGCCAGGCAAGGAAGATCTTTGGAGGAGATCTTGAAGGTGGTCCATGCCACCTTGGAGGAGAATTTGAGGGTGGTGCACGCCCACCCCTTGGAGGATAGCATTGAAGGTGGTAGCATCCACCTTCGAGGAGCTCTCAAGGAAGGAGAAGGAGGCCCTCTTTTCAAGCCAAGGAGTAGCTAGGCTTGGAGCAAGAAGACTCCATTCTTCACCAAATTTTTCATGAGGATTTGTATTTCTTTTATTGCTTTAAGATTTTTTTCATTTCTAGTAGAAGCATTCCTCTACTTGTCTTTGAAAAGAACACAAATTCTAGTTAATCAAATTGCCTTCTTTTTACTTTCTATTGCAATTGTTGTTTTTGTTCTAGCACTTGTTTCACCTCTTCTTCCTAATTACTCTGGGCCTCCACTTGCCTAGAGTGAGCTTAGGAAGAGGATATATCTATCTCTTAAGTTTTAGTTAAGTAATTATAGGTGTTAGTACTTTCCGCCACAATTCGCATTTTGCCCTCATGTTTTCAAAACAAAAAAAATTACATATTTAAAATACCAAAAAGAAAGTTGAGATCTATTTTGTATGCAAGAGAATTAATTTTGCAAACATTTGGCCTCCTTGGACGACCCTAGATACTCCCCTATCTAGGTTATAAATTTAAAAGCGTATATGAATTCACATGTTACAACGACATTAAAAACCAGCTTTTATAAATCACACGACTTTTTCGCATCAAGTAGCTACCCCGCACTAGCATGCGGTCAATCCTTTCGGCTAGCAGGTACGCTTAACGTACAACACAGAACAGAATAGGGGCCACAACCCTCAATAGTCTGTGTACCCTTGCCTGACTATCCCGGTTTGCCTAGTGGGCTCCATAGGAGTTGATGTACGGAGGCCATTCCTAACCCCAGGTCCCAACCCAAGGGGAGGCTAGCTCTCTCCCCACACAAAAGTGTAGGTAGCTCTCCTCGGTACCACGTACACGAGGGCTAGCTCACTTTCTGTACTCGAGTCCAAAGAACCAACCAACATGCCTGTATAAGAGAGGTATTCCATCATACATTAAGAATCCATGTCACTGTACTTTTATTACTTTCTTAATTCCCCGTAGGGTTCATGCATAGTACTCATTTCATTTCAATACATGGCATGTATCTTTATTCACATTCAGGTTTCTTAGTCATAGAATAGGCAACTCGTGATTCAACAGGAAAAGCATTCAATCACATCAATTTAGTTGCCAATTACTCACAATATGAAATTCATCAGCATGTATAGTTGAACTGTAACAAGTGAGGTTTTGAATGTAAACATGCACCATTCTCAACCTTAGGGTTCATTTCATGTCCTAAGTTTCAAGCAGAGATCTGTAATTTGGCATGCACTTAACAATTTAATTTAACAAGAGTAAAGAGGACCACTCTACTAAAAGGTATGGGTGATATGGGGGCATGAACGGCGGATCCTGATGTCTCCGCGGGTCCCGTGTGCACTACGGACTGGAGACCTATTCCAAACAGTTGGTCAAACCAGACATTAATATCATTGACCAATATTTGAGTACGTCAATTAGGATAAAAATAGCGTGGAAACACTTCTACCATGTAGGAAATTCAGAAAGGAAACCAACGATACTTTAATTGCACAAATCTGACTTCGTTTGGGCCCTGAACCATCCCAAACACACGTGCCCTACCCAAAATCAGATGTCTGGAGTGAGTCCCAAACATCTAAAATGCATGCAGAATCTCACCTTCAGCTCCTACATCTGTTCCCATTGTCTGCTACCCCTCACGACCATCTAAGGGTGTTACCGGATGTTCAACACTTCACTTGGTCGTTTGGGAGTGCAGTCGAGCGTCTAACAGCACTTCCAGACGTCCGAAAGCGCCTCGATTGCAATCCCAGTGTGCCTTCCTAACACCTCTTGTCCCTATGCAGACCCACACAGCTATACATTACATGCTAGACAGTAAGGACAGCGCATACGCGATGTAGGCTCTTCGGGCATAGCTTACCTCGGTACTCTACGTGCTTCCAGATGTCCGGAGCTCCCTTTGGACATCCAACGATCCCTTTAGACGGCTGCCAAACGTTGCTAAACGTTGTAGACGTCTGATAACAGTGGAAATTGCGGCCAAACTCCTCGCACAGGACCTTCCTCACAGTGGCTCTTCTTGTCCCACGTGCTCTCTCTCTTTCTCCTGAGCTCCTCCTGTTGCTCCCCTCCCTTCCTCCTGCAAACACTCCTCTCCCCTTACGCTATCCCTCTTCCTGCAGCTCTCACTCCCTCCCTCGCTGGCATGGGAGCAAGGGGAAAAAAATGGGGGGAAAAGGGGGTGCACTACTGGAGGAGTGGGGGGGAGATTGGTGTAGGTGTGGAATTGGGGGGGGTGTTTAAGGGTTTTATAGAGGTGGAAAAATAGGGTTTGGGGGGTGGCGTTGCATGGGGGTGTTGTGTGGGATATGGTGGGGTTGGGAAAATTGCACCTGACCCCCAGAATAATTTCTGGGGTGTTGGAATTGTACAAAAGCCCTCCTAAAAGCCAAAAACTCTGCATGGGGTCTTTTTGGTGCATAGAATTTACGAAAAGGCCCTTAAATTTTCAGAAAGGCCCAAATGACCCTTGGAAAGGGTCATTTCAACTAGTATGTTCTACCAAGCCGGAGGTTTAGATGACCTTCAAACTTTGCATATACTTAAAAATATATTTATTCTTACTCACTACACATTTATTTTATTTTTTTTGAATTTTTTAAAGGTTTTTATTTATTTACAAATGAAGTAGCTTCTAGGCCTTAAAGGGGTTTAGACTTAAGAGCCTAAGGCCTAAATTTGAGTTGTAAGGAGTGGAATGGCAGTATAGGCATTCAGTTATGTTCCCAAGAATATATAGAAGATGTTCAAGCATATAAACATGAATTTCAACTCAATTTCATTATATTTCTAAAATTGGATAGTTGGATACATATATAGCTAATAATAAATGTTTAACATCAGAATGCATGCAATTCTGACTGAATTTAATGGTCAATTAAGATACATGAATGGTTGTAGATGTAAACTTCACAATACAACACATGTCAACCCTTTAACAATTCAATTCCCAGCCACTGCCCCATTGATTCAGACCATTAAGCAGAAACAGCTATAACAACTGAATCAGCAACAGTAGTTGCAACAGCAGCTAACAGATGGTCTTCAACCCAAATTCAAACGTCTTAAAAAATTCAAAGGCTACTGTTGCAGCCATTGCTTCAACTCCAATAGCTCTGATGTAATTTCAGTACACAAATTATCCAAGATCATACTTGAGAAAGTCTAATTTAGGATCAAGAACATTCAACTCATATTATCATTTCAAATAGCCCTAACTTGCACTAGATTTAGGGTTGGAAAACCCATGTAATGTAGCTGCTATGCAACACTTTAATATGTTGAATTGGGATTCGAAAATCACATCAATAAACACCTCAAAAAACTAATAAGTCTTGAAAATCACATTGAAATCACTTTGAGAGGTTAAACTCTGCATCAAAAATCCTTATCAACATTCTCAATTCAAATCAGAGAGGAAAACCTTGATCTAACACCTTCCTAATGGTATAGACATCATGAAAGAGGTGTTAGAATTAGTCCAATAAATCCAACTTGAATCCCAATTGTCTAAAACCTTAAGGAATACTGAAAATTTCTTAGGTTAAAAATCAGATTCTCACACAAAACAAAACATAAATCAGTGGTAGAGCCTCAAATCAACAAAATTCATTTTCCTTGGCTCTACCTCTCTCTTTAAAACCATAAAATCCCCAATCCAAATTTAGACATGGCTCATCTGAGAAAGAATTTTTCATCAAGAACATCTTAGATTCATGGCCATGAACTCAATTACACAAAAATATCTCTATTCGCTTGATCAAAATCATTCAAAACTCAATTAATTCAAAACCTTGCGATCTTGCTTGAAATCCAAATTCAAAATCAATCAAGCAAACTGATTCCATTTTAAATTCAGATCAAGGGTCTTTGTGGATTTTTGAAATGAATGGGAAGACCCCTAGATGGATTTGAGCGCAAATACTCATCTCAAAGCTAGAGAGCAATTAGATGAGAATTTGACTCTAATGGGTGGGTGACTTGCGAATTTAAACACGGGGGAATTCAGAGCATGAACTTTGTGATGTGAGGGGGGAGATCAGTGAGCAGATGGATGAAATGGATTCATCTCCTCTAATCTGAATTGATCAGAGGAGGTGCGAGTGCGAATTCTACACTACACTACTCCTAACTAATGATCAAATCCATGAACTTCTAACATATATTCTACTTCTAATCTACTCTAAATTACACTAACTAAACTATAATTAATTAGAAACCAGTAAAACTATACTAATTCTACTCCTAGAAAGCATGTAAACCTATCTAATCAGAGGAAGGGGACTCTCCTGGATCCAAAGACGATGGCTAAGGAGGAAGAATGGGGGAAGATCTCCAGTGAAGGAAAGTCCACAAGAGGTGCTTAAGGGTCATCCTCAGATGTACGTCATCCCTAGCGGCGAGGAGGAATTTGAGCTGAAAAACCACACCACTGTCACTGATGTGGCGAGTAAACAGGGTAAGGGGAACTGGAGAGGACGAAGTGATCGCCTCAAGAAAGTAGAAGAGGAGGTCGATTCTTTGAACGTGAGCTCTAGGAGGTGCTTAAGTAGAGTAGGCAGTGGATTAGGTCACCTCTTGGTGGAATTAGGTGATTAGGGCATCCACGGTCATGATGAGCTGCGAGGGCGCGGGAAGAGCCAATCTAAAGAAGGATCGTTAGTTGGGACCTGGGCAAGGTGGTGACCTCACGCGATGAATCGCATGAAACTTCGATTGCGATTGAGGCACAAATTGAGAGGATGTGGGAAATCAACGGCCAAGAAAGCTTGTGTTCTTGCAAGTGAACAGTGCATCAAAGGTGCACCATTCTCTCAGGTTATCTTGGGCAAATTGCAGCAATGGTCCTCAATTGAAATGGTAGGAGTTTTGCATAGAGACCCATAAGTGGTATAAAAGCATTATAGAGTTATTCCTAGAATCTTACAATCAAGTCCCTACGGCTATCAAATGAGTCCCTGGCAAGTTTTCTAATGAATGAAAGGTTATATATGAAAAACCTAAATGTAAATCTCTAAATGCAAGGTCCTAATGATGCCCAAATGCTGCTAAGTTTTTATTGAAGCTTAATTGAACATATTAGAAGTTAATTTCACTTTTGATTTGATCTTTTGAACTCAATTCTGTGTTCAATTTGCAATTGAAACATCATTTTGTGTTTATTAATAGAATATCTCAATAAATGACCTAATTATGCATTTTTAACACAGATTTGGTGTTTTAGGTATTTTCTATTAATTCTCACACTTAACCTATTTCATGTGTTAATTTGATAGTGTTTAACCTAGTTTCTAGCTTAACTTGGGCATTTTAGCTATGATGAGCCACACCTCATCATAAAGCAATTCAGTACCAACTAGGTAAGCGTGATATATCTATTTTCCTTTTCTCAATTTGTTAAGTGTTTAGAGATTAACTTTAAGCTGAAAGATTGTTTGATAAGCCAATTGTGTTTATGTCTGGACATTGTGAGAACCTGTCTCTTAGGAAGACTGACCAGAACTTAAGACTGATATGACATCGACCATCTCTTGACCAATAAGGACTCTTGATATTTAAACCTTAAGTGGGATTTCTAGGACTTAGAAGGTTTTACAAGGCTCAGAAGCTAGGTGGCTATGGTTGTGCTTAGTGATAGGTCAGGACTATCCAGGTGAACTTCAAAACTCAATCTCAGGGTTTCACTTCTTTTTAAGTCCAGGTTGGTCCTAGCTTCAGCTCATGTCTTTGGATCGACTCTAAAAAATGAGGAAGACTCAAACCCAACTCATATTGCATTGTGGCTCAAAGAATATTTGGTGGAAATAGGGTATTTGTATTGCACCCTGAAAATATTTTTTGTGGAAAACTATTTACAGGACTTGGAGAACATACTTGACTTATTCTAAAGAATGTCTTTTTCTGAAAATTCTTTTTGACTTTTTCTGATTTTTTTTTCTCACAAATAAATGTTAGTATGTCTCTGACAACTTTATTTGGTAGAGCACACTTATTTGGTTGGTGAGTTCTTTGGTGGAACGAGCTTCTCCTAAACACAAGACTAAAGACTAGGACAAAGAGTCCACCTGCACTCATAGGAAAGGACTCCACCTTCCCTAATGAACACTAGGGTTGAATTTCAAATTCACAAGATCTTTCCTGACATTGTGTAGTGTAAACCATGGTTACTTAGACTCCTAAGCCAAACAAAACCAGCGAATCCTGCACTGGTGACTTAGGTATAAGAATACGTTCTAAGTTAAGAGAGATCGTGGTCTATCTTGTCAAAGCTTAAAGTGCATTATGCCAAAGCCTGAGCGAATCAAGCTATAGTGGCCGGGAAAGTCTAACTAGCAAAGGTTGAATGTCCATAAACACTTATTCTATTTTTATTTTGAGCTAGAAGATTATAATTAAATACTTATATTCTTTTCCATATTTTTCTCTCCTCAATTTCTATTTTGAAGTTCTCCCTCAACAATAGGTACAGTCAGGTCCCTTATTGTATTTTGGAGCTTTTGTTTTTAACTTTTTTTCTTTGTATTTTTGACTTTGTAATTCTTTTAGAAAAAAAATTCAAAATTTTTCAAAATTTTTGGTATTTTTTATAATACTATACTATATACACTACAAGTACGTCTATGATTGCATTTCAGAAAACGATTTGACCATTTACACACTCCCATACTTAAATGATGCAATGTCCTCATTGTATGAATAGGGTGAATGCAAATGTATGCTCTGCTTTTCACTGTCTTAGATTGGGTGACTGAAGGAAGTCAGAATGAGGAGATAAAAACCTTTATGCGGATGATTTCAAGGCTGATGCATGATCGGAGTGGAAAGTCAGGCTAAGTAGTGAAATGCATGATGTATGTGACTATGAATGTATGCTAAAAATGCAAGGATAAACACCTAATGAAAGAAATGGAAAATAAGAAAGGTGAAAACAACTATATACAAAAGAGATGTTGCTAAGTTTTACGCCTTCAGCTAGGCATAAACCCAGATGGTAGTTTAAAGTATTGGAGAGAAATAATAGAATTGACATGTCTGAGATCATGCGGCTCAATGAAAGATTTTAGTCTTTGTCCATTAATAGTGAAATGTTCAGATTTGTCAATCCCAGTGATCTCAATGGCTCCATTGTCAAAGATTCTCAAGATTTTAAAAGGTCCGGTCCACTTGGGTCTGAGTTTCCCTGGGAAGAGTTTAAGTCTTGAGGCAAACAGAAGGACTTTCTGACCAAGGTGAAAGGTTTTTCTATGGATGTGATGGTCATGGAAGGCCTTTAATTTATCCTTATAAATTCTTGAGCCTTCATAAGATTCATTCCTTAATTCATCTAGCTTGGACATTTGAAGTCTTCTATGATCACCGACCTTCTCTAAGTCCAGGTTACACTTTCCAATGGCCCAATAGGCTTTGTGCTCAAGTTCTACGGAAAGATGAAAGGGTTTCCGGTACACTAGTATAAAAGGAGACATGCCTAATGGGGTTTGTGAGCTATCTTGTACGCCCACAACACATCAGAAAGGTGGGAAGACCAATCCTTTCTATCAGGTCGAATGGTAGTCCGTAAAATCTTCTTGATCTCCCAGTTGGACAATTCAGCAAGTCCATTGGTTTGAGGTTGGTAAGGTGTAGCATTCCTATTTGTCACCCCATGCTTTTGAAGTAGGGACTGGAAATGTGCGTTCCTAAAGTGAGACCCTCCATCACTAATGATGGCTTTTGGTACCCTAAATCTAGAGAAGATATAGTCTTGGACAAATTTTGTCACAACTCTATGATCGTTAGTCCTCGAGGGTATGGCTTCAATCCATTTAGAAACATAATCAACCGCTAACAAGATGCACTCGAAGACATGAGAATTCAGAAAAGGTCCCATGAAGTCAATGCCCATATGTCAAAGACTTTACACATTAAGTTTGAATTCAAGGGCATCATGTCTCGATGGCTAATACTGCCGAAAGACTGACAGCGTGGAGATGCCCTACTATATTCGTGTGCGTCTTTGAAGATCGTGGGCAAATAAAAATCGCTCTGCAAAATTTTTGCAGCAGTTTTTTTGCCACACAAGCTTGGTCATGGCAGAATGACAGAATGCTCTCTATCTCCTTATTGGGGACACACTTCCTAAGGATCTGGTCTTTACAGTGCTTAAATAGCCATGGTTCTTCCCAGTAATAGTGCTTGGCCTTAGATCTAAGTCTATCTTTTGATGTCGGACCCAATCAGAGGGAACAATTCTGAAAACTAGGTAATTGACAATGTCAACATACTAGGGAAGATCAGAATGAATGACCAGCAATTGCTTGTCAAGGAAGTTGTCAATGATGGGAAGTGGAGATATCGCTTCAGAAGGAAGACAGGATAAGTGGTTAGCTACTGCATTCTGCTTCCTAGCCTTGTCACGAATCACTAAATCAAACTTTTGCAATAGCAGGATCCATCTAATTAGATGAGCTTTTGCGTCCTTCTTGGCGAGAAGATGTCAAACTACATTGTGGTCAGTGTAGACTATAATGTAGGAACCTAAAAGATAAGTTCTGAATTTTTCTAATGCAAATGCTACTGCTAGCATTTCCTTTTCAGTGATGGTGTAATTCTTTCGAGCTTCGTCTAAGGTCTTGCTAGCGAAATAGATGACTGTAGGTTTCCCATCCAATTTTTGCCCAAGGACAGCCCTTACTACATAATCAGAGGCATCACACATGTTCTCAAAAGGGTGAGACCAATCCAGCGGTTGCAATATTGGTGCCTTGGTAATATGATCACGAAGTGTCGTATAGGCACAAACACAATCGTCAAAGATCTGGAAGTCTACATCCTTAGAGAGGAGATTGGATTTATGTATGGCTCTTCTGAGATGATTTCTGTCACCAGAATCCTCTCAGATTCCTTGCCAACAAGGAATTCAAATCAACTTCATTCAATTCGTCAGGACAGGCAATAAAACCAAAAAGAAAAATCCTTAAAATCCAAATTGAGGAGAAATCTGACAAACTGAAAATTTTGACCCAAAATCAGGGGCTTTTGTGACCGAGAGTGAGGTGAGTGGGAAACCCCTTAAGTGCTTGTTGACGCCAATCTCAAATTTTAGGTTGAAAACCAACCAGATCTGGAATTGGGTCAGAGTGTATGGGTGGAAGATGAGAAAACATGTCATGGAAAATCAAAAATGGATATGACAGTATGGAGAGGTAGAGAATTTGAAAACATGGTTATATGACATCTTCCCCTTTGATCGGGAATGATCAGAGGAGGTGAGGGGGGGGAATTTAAGCCTAATTCTACTACTACAGCTACTTTATCCTACAGCGAAATTGAACATTAACGATTACCTTAATTCTACTCTAAACTACTTAACTACAGCTAAAACTAATATGCAGAATTATAAACCTAATCTAACAGGAAGAATGGGACCTATGGGTCCTTAGTCGGTGGCTAAGGAGGAAGAAGGGAGGAAGATGACTCCAGTGGAGGGAAGAGTCTGCTAGTGAGTCTCTAGGGTCGTCCTCAGGTGCTACGAAGTCCTTAGCGATGAGGAGGTCGAGAGAAGGTGATGATTTCACAGCCAGTAGCTGTGAAATTAGAGACTGGATGGGGAGGGGAAACTGGAGTGGACAAATGATTGCTAAGAGGTGTAGAAGGGAGCGATCCCTTACGCGCGACACCACTGAGGTGCTTAAGTAGCATGCTCAGTGGCTGAGATCACCACGCAGGTGAGGATAATCAAGATGCAACCGGCGGCAAGGATGAGAGGGGCGGAGCGCGCGGTGAGCTAAGCACAAAATCTGACCGTCAGATGAGATCTGGGGAGAGGGGTGATCGCACGCGTCGAATTGCACGAAACTTCCATTCGAATCAACTGCAGATCAAGATCATGAAGAGCGACGGACGACTAAGATTGGCCGTGTTCTTCGCGTGCTACAGTGCATGCGAAGAGCAGCAGGCCTCTCTCTGAAAAAAGGGAAAATTGCAGACAGACCCTTGAATGAAGGGGTAAAAGAATTACGTGCAGGCCCATAAGTGAAAAGAACTGTAACTGGAAGGGCCCTGCAGCCTTTCAAAAGGGTCCCTGCAGCTTACAAGTAGGTCCAAAGAGGAGTTTTTAAGGGAAAGAGTGTAATGCATGAAGGACCTAAGTGTAAACTACTTATTTCATAACCTAAATGATGTCCAATTGCCTTCAAATTTTTATATGTGCTCAATTGAACATTTAAGACATTGATTATACTTCTGATTTGACCTTTCAAACTTATTTATGTGTTCAATTGATGCATGGATCATCATTTGTACTTTACTTTCAGAATATCTCATTTTGTGACCTAATTATGAAGTTTTAACACAGAGTAAAGGTTCTGGATCTTTTTCTTTAATTCCCACACTTAACCCTTTTTATCTGTTAATCTGATGTTGTTTTACTTAGTGTCTAGCTTAACTTCAGCTTTTTAGCCATGATGAGTAGCCACTCATCATACCCCCATGCTTACGTTTTGCTAGTCCCTTAGCAAACAATCTGTTGAAGTGTAAGGCAATTTGAGTATCAGCAAGGTAAGTGTGAAGAGATATCTTTTTCTTCTTTCAAAAAGTTTTAAGTGTTTGATGATGATCTTCAGGCTGAAAGATTTTTTTCAATAAAGCAACTGTGTTTTGGACATTGTAAGAACCTTATTACTGAGGATAACCTACCAAAACTCGAGGGGTTTTACAGAGACTCAGAATGCTATGAGGTTATGGCTGTGCTTTGTGATAAGTTAGGACTAACCAAGTGAATTCTAAAGTTCACTCCCGGGGTTTCACTTCTTTTTAAGTCCAGGTTGGTCCGAACTTCAACTGATATTTTCGGATGACTCTCAAGAATTGATGGATATTAAAACCCAACCCTTATTGTGTTTGTGGCTCAGAGAACTTTTTTGGTGGACAAACAGGGTATTTGTTTTGAACCCTGAAAACAATTTTGGTGGAATAGGAGTATTTCTAGATTTTTGGAGAACATACTTGACTTCTTTTTCTTTTTTTTTTTTTGAACAGTATGTCTCCGGAACTTATTTGGTAGAGCGCACTGTATTTGGTGGGTGAATTTTTTTGTGGAAAGAGTTTCTCCTAGACACAAGACTAAAGATTAGGACAAAAAGTCTACCTGCACGCACAGGTAAGGACTCCACCTTCCTTAATGAACACAAGGGTTGAAGTTTAGGTTCAAGTGGTCTTTCCTAACATTGTGTAGTGTAAGCCAAGGTTACTTAGACTCCTAAGTCAAAGAAAACCAACGAATCCTATACTAGTGACTCAGGTACAAGAATATGTCCTAAAGTTAGGAGAGATTGTGGTCTATCTTGTCAAGGCTCGAAGTGTATTAAGTCCAAGCTTGTATCAAGCTCTTATGACCCGGCAGGTCAAACCAATAATGGTTGAATGTCCATAGACACTTATTCTAATTTTTGTTTTCAGCTAGAAGATCATAGTTAAACACTTATCTTTTATCCTTTTCTCCCTTTCTCCTTGAAATTATTGTCCTCCCTTGACAATAAAGTGCATGTCCCTTATTGTATTTTTGGAATTTTTTGTGATTTGTTATTTTTTTGTATTTTTAGCTTTGTAATTTTTTTCAAAAATTTTTCAGAATTTTTCAAATTTTTTAAGTATATATATTGTTTGATAATACTATAGGTACTATAGGGTGTCTACAATTGCATTTCAGTTTAAATGGTTCACCATTTACACCCCCCCATGCTTAAATGTTGCAATGTCCTCATTGAATGAATAGGGTAGATGCAAATGCATGCTCTGCTTTTCATTATCCTAGACTGGGTGATGGAAGGAAGTCGGAATGAGGAGATAAAATCTCTGTGCGGATGATTTTAAGTCTGATCTAGGATCAGAGTGAACAGTTGGGCTAGGAAGTGAAATGCATGACATGTGTGTCAATGAAAGTATGCTCAAAATGCAAGGGTAGACACTATATACAAATAAAGGCAAGAGTAAGAAAGGTGAAAAACAACTATATACAAGGATGGGTTTTTGCTAAGCTTAACGCCTTCAGCTAGGCGAAAACTTAGTTGGTAGTTCAAAATGTAGGAGCGAAATGGTGGAATTGACAAGTCTGAGATCATGTGGCTCAATGAAAGGTTTCAGTCTTTAACCATTTACAGTAAAAGGTTCAGATTTGTCAATTTCAGTGATCTCAACAGCTCCATTGTCAAATATTCTTAAGATCTTGAAAGGTCCAGTCCATTTTGATCTTAGTTTCCCAGGAAAGAGTTTTAGTCTAGAGTCAAAGAGAAGGACTTTTTGACCAGGGTGAAAAGTTTTCCTAAGAATGTGACGGTAATGGAAGGCCTTAAGCTTATTCTTATAAATCCTTGAGCTTTCATAAGATTCATTCCTTAATTCATCAAGCTCCAAAATTTGTAATTTCCTAAGATCACCGGCCTTCTCTAAGTCCAAGTTACACTTTCTGATGGCCTAATAGGCTTTGTGCTCTAATTCTACGGGAAGATGACAATGTTTCCCGTACACAAGTCTAAAAGGAGACATGCCTAAAGGGGTTTTGTGGGCTGTCCTATATGCCCACAACGCATCAGAAAGGCGGGAAGACCAATCCTTTCTATCTGGTCGGATGGTAGTCTGTAAAATCTTCTTGATCTCCCGATTAGACAATTTAGCAAGTCCATTGGTTTGAGGGTGATATGGTGTAGCTATCCTATGTGACACCCCATACTTTTGAAGTAGGGACTGAAAATGTGTGTTTCTAAAATGAGACCCTCCATCACTAATGATGGCTTTTGGTACCCCAAATTTAGAGAAGATGAAGTCTTGAACAAATTGTGTCACAACTCTATGATCATTAGTCCTCGAGGGGATGGCTTCAATCCATTTTGAAACATACTCAACTGCCAACAATATGTACTCGAAGCCATAAGATTTAGGAAAAGGTCCCATGAAGTCAATGCCCCAAATGTCAAAGATTTCGCACACCATGATCGGATTCAAGGGCATCATGTCTCGGCGGCCAATACTACTGAGAGACTGACAGCGTGAACATGCCCTGCTATATTCGTGTGCATCTTTAAAGATTGTGGGCCAATAAAAATCACTTTGTAAAATCTTTGCAGCAGTCTTTTTGCCAGAGAAGTGACCGCCGCACGCCTGGTCATGGCAGAACAATAAGATGCTTCTAATCTCCTTATTTGGAACACACTTCCTAAAGATCTGGTCTTTGCAGTGCTTGAAAAGCCAGGGTTCTTCCCAGTAATAGTGCTTGGCCTCGGATCTAAGTCTGTCTTTTTGATGTCGAACCCAATCAGTGGGGAGGATTCCATAAGCCAGGTAGTTGACAATGTCAGCATACCAGGGAAGATCAGAATGAATGACCAGTAATTGCTCGTCAGGGAAGTGGTCAGAAATGGGTAAAGGAGAAATCGCTTCAGAAGGAAGGCGGGATAAGTGGTCAGCTACCACATTCTGCTTTCCAGCCTTATCACGAATCTCTAAATCAAATTCTTGTAAAAGCAGGATCCATCTAATCAGACGAGATTTCGCGTCCTTCTTGGCGAGAAGATGTCGAACTGCCGTATGGTCAGTGTAGACTATAATGTGGGAACCTAAAAGATAAGGTCTGAATTTCTCCAGTGTAAATACTACAGCTAGCAATTCCTTTTCCGTGACGGTGTAATTCCTCTGGGCTTCATCTAAGGTCTTGCTAGCGTAATAGATGACTGTGGGTTTCCCGTTCAGTTTTTGACCAAGGATAGCTCCTACTGCATAATTAGAGGCATCACACATGATCTCAAAAGGGTGAGACCAATTCGGGGGTTGCAGTATGGGGGCCTTGGTAACCAGATCACGAAGTGTCGTATAGGCACGAACACAATCGTCAGAGATCTAGAAGTCTACATCTTTAGAGAGGAGAGTAGTGAGAGGTCGGGCTATTTTCGAGAAATTCGCTACAAAGCGGCGATAAAAACCAACATGCCCGAGAAAAGATCGAATCTGTTTAACCGACGAAGGTAGTGGTAAATCAGAAATCAACTTTATCTTCGCGCGGTCAACCTCAATTCCTCTCTCAGAAATAAGGTGACCTAATACTAGTCCTTCTGTTACCATGAAATGAGATTTCCCCCAGGAAAGTACCAGATTCACATTTATGCATCTTTGCAAGACCTTAGTCAGGTGGTCTAAGCATGCATCAAATGTGCTCCCGAAGACCGAGAAGTCATCCATGAAGACTTCTAAGCAATCACCTACTAAGTCGGAAAAGTTTGCAAGCATACACCGCTGCAATGTAGCAGGTGCGTTGCACAATCCAAAACGCATCCTACGGAATGCAAAGGTTCCGTAGGGGCAGGTGAATGTCATTTTTTCCTGATCGTCGGGGTGAATTGCCACCTGATTATATCCTGAATAGCCATCCAAAAAATAGAAAAATCTATTCCCCACCAGTCTTTCTAGTATCTGATCAATGAAGGGTAAAGGGAAATGATCTTTCTTTGTGGCTTGGTTGAGTTTTTGGTAATCTATACATACTCGCCATGAACTAGCAATGCATGTAGGGATGACTTCTCCAGAATTAGTGGTGATTATGGTAAGTCCGGCCTTCTTTGGCACAACCTGAATAGGACTTACCCATCTACTGTCAGAAATTGGGAAGATAATTCCATTGTCCAACCACTTAATCATTTCACTTTTTACCACCTCTTGTAATGTAGGGTTCAATCTACGCTGGGGCTATCTAGTAGGTCTAGATCCTTCTTCAGTAAAAATCCTATGTGTGCAATAAGAAGGACTGATGCCAGTTAGGTCAGAAAGGTTCCATCCTATAGCCTATCTATGTGCTCTTAGGACAGATAAGAGTCGTAATTCTTGATTAGATGATAAGGAAGAGTTAACAATCACCGGATAGGTCTGATCAGGTCCTAAGAAAACATATTTGAGAGAGTCAGGAAGAGGTTTGAGTTCAATAGGCACAGGATCAGAAGGAGCAGGTGTGAAAGTTTCAGGAGATCCTAGAGATACTAAAGGAATAGGAGGTAGGTCCTCAGTCTCTAAATTTGGCATCTCAGTGGAAGTCAAGTCAGAGTCCAAAGAGTATTGAGGTTCTAAATTTAATGAATTGATTAAGGTATCCTCAACCAACTGATCCAAAGAATCCAGAGAAAAGATTTCTTCAATTAAACTACAGGTCAGTCCTCTTTGGGCCTGAAAAATATCAATATTTATTTTCTGATCTCCGAACTTCAATTCTATAAGGCCCTCCTCACAATTGATGTTTGGCTAAGAAAGGTCTTCCTAAAATGATAGGTGTGTTCTGGATATCTTCAGGTACTTCCATGTCAAGGACTATAAAGTCTACAGGAAAGTAAAAATCCTTGACCCGCACTATGACATCTTCCAACACTCCCTGAGGTGTCTTAATTGATCTGTCAGCTAATTGCAGTGACACCTCGGTTGGCTTCAGATTGCCAACCTCAAAATGTGTCAGCAGAGAAGTTGGGATAAGATTGATGGAAGCACCTAGGTCAAGTAGTGCTCTATTAAATGTGGTGTTACCTATCATGCATGATAAGAGAGGGGTGCCTGGGTCTTTCATCTTAGTTGGGAGGGTACTAGAGATGATGGAACTAGCTTGTTCCAAGAGGATGATTGGACTACTCCCTTTTTGAATTCTTGCTTTACTCTTAGGTGTGCATAGGTCTTTTAAAAACTTAGCATAAAGAGGAATGTGGTGGATTGCATCCAACAAGGGGATGTTTATGTGGACTTACTCAAAGAGCTTAAGCAAATCCTCCTCAGGTGCCACACAGGTCTTTTTCTTTCCTTTCTCCTTTTTCTTTAAAGCTTCAGGAAAAGGTACTGGATTGGTGAAAAGAGGTTCAGTCCTAGGCAGAGGAGAAGTAGGAAGTGGGGGAGCAGAACTAGAAGTGATAGGTGTTGGAAGAGATCGATCTAGTGTGCTTTTACCACTCCTAGTGACTATGGCATTTAGTTCAGCCCTAGAGGTAGATGGTAAATCAGTGTTAGGTAGCAGAGGTGGTTGTGTTTGTGCAAGAGAAGAATTTGAGTCAGTGAAGAATTCAGTGTTGTGCATTGGTTGTGAAATGACATGTGCTTGGTCTTGTATTACTGGTCTAGGTTGGACATACCTTTGAGCAGGTATGTTCCTAGGGTTGGGTTGTGCTTGAGATGGGAGTGAGTGTGGTTGACGGGACTCCGTCAAGTGTGATAGCTGGGCTCTCATCTCAGCTAAGGCCCGTCCTGTCTCTGCTGCATAGCAATATTCTGTTGTTGCATATCAGCAAGAGCTTTCATGATAGACCCCAACTAGTCATCTCGTGTAGGCCCAGATTGACAGTATTGGGTGGGCCTGGGTTGGGGTTGCTGGTAGGTACGCGGTGGATAACCGTGTGATTGTGGAGGTGGTGCTTGGATCGGGTTGTGCAGTGGTGGTGCAGAAGGTTGTTGAAAAGGAGGTCTCTGTGAATTTCCCGACCACAAGAAATTTGGATGATTGCGCCATCTAGGGTTGTAGGTTTGTGCGAAAGGGTCATTATGAATGGCATGGAGCTCCTCCGAAATTCCAAATGGTGCAGGGAAGTCAGTGTAGGGAGGAACAAAGGTTCCTCCAACCGGTGAAGGATATGGAAATGGAAAATTCGGTAATTCAGTTTGTGTCACAGAAAGGTTATTCATAGTTTCCCTCCCTGTGGGAAACTGAGAAGAAGTGTTTTGTGCTGGTGACTGAGAAGAAGATGAGGGTTTTGAGAGAAATTTCCATACTTCATCTACTTTCTTCTCGATTAAGCCCACTTTATCCAGTTGACTAGCCACTATATCTAAGTCTTTGCTACTGGATTGGGCTTCGTGTACCCCAGTATGTGAGTGGGAATGTGAGGGCTTTTTATTAAACATGCTCATTGAAGCATTATTAATAGAGTTTTCGGCCATGCCTTCAAAGAGCTCAAAGGCTGAGTCCTCGTCCCGACACAGGAAATTGCCTCCACAAGCGGCATCTACAAAATTCTGTGTGTCATCATGGAGCCCATGGTAGAAGATCTGGACCTGTTGCCAGTGTGGGACACCATGGTGGGGACATTTTCTCAGAAGCTCGTGGAATCTCTCCCAAGCCTCGTGCATTGGTTCTCCTAAATTCTGAGTGAATGTAGTGATGGCATGCCTTAAGGCGTTAGTGCGGCCTACAGGAAAGTACTTCTTTAAGAACTCATGTTCTAAAGAATCCCAGGAATCTATAGGTGTAGTCCGTGCAAGTGTTCGAAACCAAAAGGCTGCCTTATCTTTCAATGAAAAGGAGAACATTTTCATTAAAAGCATGTGTTGATCATGTCCTTGCGGATCCAAAGTTTGGGCAAGATTCTTCAGCTCCTCTAAATGCTGAAAAGGGTCCTCAGAAGCAAGTCCATGGAAGTGAGGAATGAGTGCTATAATGTTTGGCTTCAGTTCAGCAGCACGACCCCCATTGGGATAACGTACCACAGGCATTGGTTGGGCAACTGCGGGATTATAATAATCCCGTAGTTGAGGTCTACGGTGTTGGGGTGGTGCTTGGGGATTTCTAGGTTGAAGTGGTTGTGGTTGGGGGTTAGCTAAAAGATTAACAGCTTGAGCAAGCTGTTGCACCTGTTGGGTTAGGGTATTCATTTGCAGTTGTGTATTGAAAAGATGCTGAAGATGAGGCATAGGTCCTCTCTCCGGGGGTGGATTAGGATAATTAGGATAAGGTGGAGGTTGGAACCTAGGGATAGGTGGTTGCTGTGGTGGAGGATTTGCAACTAAGTTTGGAGGAAGTTCTTCAAAATCCTTGAATTGTGACGACTCAAGATCATCCTCTTGGTGAATGGGATTGTGAATAGGATTTTGAGACTCGGGAGGTAAAGGATTAGAAGTGGAGGACAAAGAGAAAGATGCAGTAGCTTGGGTACTAGTACCCAAGGGGAGTACAAGTTCTGGGTTTTGGGATCTCCTACTTTCCATTGAGTTGGTTTTTGAAAACACGTTTACTACAATTCGTTCCAACTCAATGGGAAAAATTTTAACCACGTTCACAGAAAGCAGAAAAATCCCAATTAAATCTAAATTCATTGAGAAGACCAATCAAGCGAGATAAATCAAAAATTTTTTTTTCTAGAGGCTTCTACGCAAAATTATGTTGTACGCAAGCAATTGTTTCAAACAATTGTACATGTCTTAAGATAAACCTAGTGATGTGCAAACCTCTAAAATCCACTGGGAATCTGGATAAGACTTAGCGTGCGAATCCAGATCTTGTGGTTGCAGAAAGAGATGAGGTAGAAACCCGTATGTTGTGACCTTAAGTGATCATGCTGTGTGCACGATAGCAATCAACACAAGGCGATGAAAATCTCAATCATGGTTTCACCCAAAGTTAATATCTCCTTTTTGACTTAATTCAAGTGATTATGATATGATTTCTATGCTGCTTGTCTCACTTTTTACTCAGTTCAGTACAAGAGATGGTCTTCTTAATTTTAAGTCAAATGCAATGATGACAGGAGTTAGAGTAAGGTAAAGAATGCGTACCTGACTCTAGCAATCTTCTATATGCAGATTTGACTTGAATTGAAATCTAGCAGAAAAATATGCAACCTAAGATGGATGCCTAAGGTTATGCTGCTGCTAGATAAGTATGAGATCTTTTTGATTTTTGATTTTTTTTTTAATATGTAACAAGCAAAAAACAAGGAAAGAAATCAATTCAGAAAATCGCAATGGAAAAACCGTATCGATGAGGGAGTAGAAAATAAAAGTCCAGACAGTCCACAATTATTACAATGA
The DNA here is from genome assembly GCA_037157565.1 of Thalassia testudinum. Taxonomy (NCBI): domain Eukaryota; kingdom Viridiplantae; phylum Streptophyta; class Magnoliopsida; order Alismatales; family Hydrocharitaceae; genus Thalassia; species Thalassia testudinum. The sequence continues at coordinate 84,367,196 of JAZHRO010000031.1, forward strand.
ATGTGTGAGAACAGGCTCTCACAACTTATGACTAACAATTTGTCCTAATTAATATACCTAAATCTATCTAAACTATACTACTATTATTACTAATCCTACAGCTACTCCGAAGGCAAACTCCACCAGGAAGACGGGTCAGGAGCACAGTGACTCCACCAGGAAGACGACCTCTACCTGGATGATGATACTGCTTCTCCTCCTCCTCAAGTGCTGTGGAAAATAACAAATGATTAGTAAAAGGAAAAAAGAATGTAAACACAAATAAATCAATGGAAGAAAGCAATTACAATTAATGAATTTAAATGAAATTAAGAATTTCTATATACAAAAGAATTAAAGGGTAATTTTGGCGTAAAGAGTGTTGCCTCCCCGGCAATGGCGCCAAAAATAATAATAATACAGATGGATTTTTTAATATAACGGATTGTTAATGATGTGATAATGATTGTTGCAGTATGTTGTGTTTTGAAACATCATGAGTGTCATTGTGGTGAGTTGTATAGAATACCAATCATTACAACCATTATTATTTACTTATCTAATTTTTACTGGCTTTATTCCAGGTCGTTCACTGGGAGATAATTTATTGAATTACATCGCTCTTTGATCTCAAAATTATTCTCTAATTCCAAAAAGAAGTGTTACATCTTAGTAAAGAATGAATGAATGTGGATATGGTTTGCCTACTTACTAAGAATTAATTGTAATGCTCGCAAAAACTAACTAACTATAAACAAGCACCAAACAATTTATCACTATACTTTAAACTGTCTTTACAAATTATAGTTTTAATACTTACATGAAAGTACACAATAGACTAAGATTACATAGTATATTAACTTAACTTACTAGTCTGATATCTACAGTAACACATACAACAGTTTTAGTGACAGACATAAGAGTCGCTAGATCAAAAAAAACTATATACAAACCTAAGGAGGGAAACTGGGGTCTGTAGCGACACTTATGGTGACACTTTATTCTGTTAGTAAATGTATGGGTTTATTTACAAAAATAATTGGTTATACTACGTATACATATATATATATATATATATATATGATTATATTTTTATTATATTTGTATTTACTTACGTATGTACAACATCTCTCTCTCTTCTCCTTCACACCAATCTTCATCAGGTGTTCTTCTGTATTTTCATTCTGTTGTAGTTAGTTTAACACGCTATGCTGTGAGGTGTTTAACAATCGTCATTAATTCTCTTTAATTAATTAAAAATGTGTTTAATTTGCGGGTGCGCTTTTCAAGGGATACACAGCACCCAGAGGGTGGGACCAAACCTCTACTAAGCGCACCCTAATTCTCATTAGGCGGCTTAATTACGTTTTTCTTAACTTAGCACAGGGCCTGCTCAGCCCCAAAGACACACGCCTCTCCGGGCCCCCGGCCCCACACAATTATGCTCAGATATGCTTAGATTGCTCAAAGGTACATATGATAGTTTGGTTGTTTCGGGTGCCCGGTGCCCGTGACGACTGAACGGTAGAAACACAAAATCATTATATACCGCTGCGCGCAGTTTGCAACGCACGATGTGGCGCTATTCAAGCGCCACATTTGCGCTAGAAACTGCGTGCAGCTGTGTGTTGGAAGTGATTTTGGCCCTCAATTCGAGGGACATAATTTATTTAAAAATAAAAATAAATTATGGAAAATAAAGTATTTACATAATACTATATAATTGTTCAATTAATTTGAAATTTTAATTAGATTTACTATATAAATAAATTCACTAAAGTGGCCTATTTTTACACATTGATTTTGGTGTTTTCTTGGTTAATTACTTATAAATTAGTTAGTGAATGGTCTAATTGACCTCGTATAGAGTTAGAATACATACATAAGTGTTTTATAGACATTTCTATTATATTTTTCCGAATTAATATATGTGTTATTTATATTTAAATAGCAGTTTCAGTTGTTCTACTTATAAATTAAGTTAAATTTAATATAATCAGGTCTAAGTATACTTAAATTAGCTTAAATTACTTAAAGTATATTAGTCTTAGTATACAGATTCAATTTAACTTAATTATAATTCTAAATTACTAATTTAACTAATTTAATTTAACAACTTAGCTATAAACTTAATAAATTCATTATTTATTATCTACAAAGGATTAAATTAAGATAAAAGATTTTATTTACTTATAATCTACGTATACATACATATATATATAGTTTTATAATTTAAACTACTTAATTATACTACTTACAGCTCTAGTTAGTTTACTAATACATATAAATTAGTTTAATTTATAGATAGTTATAGAATTATTATATTTACCGTCTAAACTAGATCTAAAACCTAAATTACAGTATTATATTTACATAGTTAAGTATACAGTATATATATGTTTACACTATCTATTTACATGTGTTGCCTAATATATAGCTTATGTCTATATAAGTATACTTAATATACACAGTAATATATATATGTATATATATAGATATATAAATATTTTTATTTCTGGTCCTTTTAGGTGTTTCTTTTTAAATTGTTTACTGCTATTACAAGTTTGACAGAAGTAGGAGAGAAGGGAAGAGTTAACTGAGGAGAGAGTCCTCAGTTCAGTTTTCTCTTTTAAAACATGTTTATGATGGTGATTTCTTTACTAGACTAGCTGACAGAATTGAGAAAGACTAGACAGGCATGCACAGAAGTTATATTTCAGGTATTGAAACAAGAAAGTTTGTATACATATGAAATGAAATACAATCAACTGTCAGCTAAGATCATAATAGAGTCTACATGGAAATACATTAGAACCTATCTGTTACAACTAACTATACAGTAGCAGCAACAAAACTTCCAGACTCTGCAGCAGCTCAAGTCCCTATCCAAATGATCTAACTGCTGCTGCAGTAAGTCCATTTGAGAAGAAATGTGAGCTGGAAGAGGAACATGTAGTTGCAAGATGTAGCACTTTGCTTTGTTTACTGGGATCAGAGTCAAACAAATCCAAACTGAAAAGAAAATCAGTCAATCCCAAATCTGACAAGGGTTTAATTTCTCATTAAATCTCTAAATATCCCAATTCAAATGCCAAAAACCCTCATCAAAAACTTCACTTCAGATGAAATCCACGAATATCACTGAATTAACTCTTCCTAATGCTATAGATAGCATGAAGGAAGAATTAATTCAATCAATTAAAGCTCTTAGATCAAATCCCAGTTTCATGAAACCTTAAGGAGCATTGAGAACTCCTTAGGTTAGGAAATCACCAAACAGCCTTTCAAAAAACACTTATGAATGCGAGATCAGACTTCAAATTACCATAGTAATTATCCTTAGATCTGACTTGCATTCAATGCATTCAAGAAATTATCAAATCAGATTTATGTATGGCTCTTCTGAGATGATTTCTGTCACCAGAATCCTCTCAGATTCCTTGCCAACAAGGAATTCAAATCAACTTCATTCAATTCGTCAGGACAGGCAATAAAACCAAAAAGAAAAATCCTTAAAATCCAAATTGGGGAGAAATCTGACAAACTAAAAATTTTGACCTAAAATCAGGGGCTTTTGTGACCAAGAGTGAGGTGACTGGGAAGCCCCTTAAGTGCTTGTTGACGCCAATCTCAGATCTGAGGTTGAAAACCAACCAGATCTGGAATTGGGTCAGAGTGTATGGGTGGAAGATGAGAAAACATGTCATGGAAAATTAGAAATGGATATGACAGTATGGAGAGGTAGAGAATTTGAAAACATGGTTATATGACATCTTCCCCTCTGATCTGGAATGATCAGAGGAGGTGAGGGGGGGCGAATTTAAGCCTAATTCTACTACTACAGCTACTTTATCCTACAGCAAAATTGAACATTAACAATTCCCTTAATTCTACTCTAAACTACTTAACTACAGCTAAAACTAATATGCAGAATTATAAACCTAATCTAACAGGAAGAATGGGACCTATGGGTCCTTAGCCGGTGGCTAAGGAGGAAGAAGGGAGGAAGATGACTCCAATGGAGGGAAGAGTCTGCTAGTGAGGCTCCAGGGTCATCCTCAGGTGCTAAGAAGTCCTTAGCGACGAGGAGGTCGAGAGAAGGTGATGATTTCACAGCCAGTAGCTGTGAAATCAGAGACTGGATGGGGAGGGGAAACTGGGGTGGACGAATGATCGCTAAGAGGTGTAGGAGGGAGTAATCCCTTGCGCGCGACACCACTGAGGTGCTTAAGTAGCATGCTCAGTGGCTGAGATCACCGCGCAGGTGAGGATAATCAAGATGCAACTGGCGGCGAGGATGAGAGGGGTGGAGCGCGCAGTGAGCTAAGCACAAAATCTAACTGTCAGATGAGATCTGGGGAGAGGGGTGATCGCACGCGTCGAATTGCATGAAACTTCCATTCGAATATAACCGCAGATCAAGATCATGAAGTGCGACGGACGGTTGAGATTGGCTGTGTTCTTCACGCGCTACAGTGCGTGCGAAGAGCAGTAGGCCTCTCTCTGCAATAAGGGAAAATTGCGGACAGAACCTTGAATGAAGTGGTAAAAGAATTGCGTGCTGGCCCATAAGTGAAAAGAACTACAACTGGAAGGGCCCTACAGCCTTTCAAAAGGGTCCCTGCGGCTTACAAGTAGGTCCAAAGAGGAGTTTTTAAGGGCAAGAGTGTAATGCATGAAGGACCTAAGTGTAAACTACCTATTTCATAACCTAAATGATGTCCAATTGCCTTCAAATTTTTATATGTGCTCAATTGAACATTTAAGACATTGATTATACTTCTGATTTGACCTTTCAAACTTATTTATGTGTTCAATTGATGCATGGATCATCATTTGTACTTTGCTTTCAGAATATCTCATTTTGTGACCTAATTATGAAGTTTTAACACAGAGTAAAGGTTTTAGGTCTTTTTCTTTAATTCCCACACTTAACCCTTTTTATCTGTTAATCTGATGTTGTTTTACTTAGTGTCTAGCTTAACTTCAGCTTTTTAGCCATGATGAGTAGCCACTCATCAAGGGGCGGTGAACCTGAAATCACAAGATCGGCCTTGCGGCCACGTCAAAATGTTTAGAGAGGGTCATCAGTGCACAGCGAAGGTATTGGGGGTCTTGGTGTGGCGTGGCAGTGTCTGTGCGTGCGTGCTTAGGGCACATTGTGTGTGATTGTGTGGGTGTGTTCGAGGGGTGGTTTGCGTGAGTGGCGCGATGCGTGGAGTGAGGGGAAGCTTATGGGCTTGTCAGCGAGGGTTGGGATGGCCTTTAGAGGTCGGGTGCCTTCGCCGGAGTTGGTGGTTAGAGTGGCCTTTAGAGGAAGGGATGGAGGTGATGGAGGTCAGCAGTGGTCGATTTTGAAGGATAACGGGTGGAGAAGAATGTGGAGGGGAGAGGGAACTTATCTGGGAGGTGAAGAGATGAAGGGGGCTAGTGAAGTGTCGAGTCTGGTGTAGCCGACGCCGGAGATGAAGGTGGCTCCGGTGAGTGGAGATCGGCAAGGACAAAGAGAGGGAAGCACCTGTGGGTACGGCGAGGCGTGGACGAAGTCAAGGAGGAGGAATCCACCACAGGTATGGCGGTCGAATGAGGAAGAGGAGCAAGGGAGGTCATCGGACATTGAGGAACCTACGGCCGTGAAGGGAAGAGAGGAATTAAGGGTTTTCGCGGTCGAATTCGAGCGTGGAGAGATCGGAGAGGTCTGGGCTCCTTTAAATAGAGCCTGAAGGTCAAGGAAGGCTCGTCGGAGAAGGAAGTCGTTGAGATACCCATATCTCTCATGTGCTCGCATGAGAGATTGGGAGGGAATCAGATCTCAAATGAGGGTTCAGATGAGAGAGAATTTCTCAAAGAATCTCTCTTCCAATTTTGGAAGAGATTCGCTGAGCAATCAAGGAGAACTCTCCTTCCAAAGCTCGCCAGAGTAGGATCCTCTGCTATATTGGCAGAGGGACCTGTTTGTGAAGACGATGAAGAAAATAGGGGGCTAGTTGTAAGGGTTTTTTGAAAGTTAGGGGTAGAAATGTAATCAGGTTAGACCTTTTTGCAAACTTGGTCAAGGCAAACTCAACTTGGGTCCAAATTTTGGTACAAACCTAATTTGGACCTAAAGAATCCAATGGTGAAGTTGGATTTTAGGTTTGATCACGTTTGACTAGGAAATTTATGCAAAAACCTATTTTAGGGCAAATATCTATTTAAGACCCCATTCTAGGTCAAGATGGGTTCCAATGGCCAAATTGAAGGTTCTAAACCCTAGAAAATATTTTTACATGATTTTTAGAGGGTTTAGGTGAATTTTATCTTGACCAGAACCTTGGTTAATCAAGTGGGTCTATTTTAGGGTTTCAAGAAGTCATTTAATTCATAGGATACACACAAACCCTTTTCTATCTGATCCAACCCACTTATAATCTTGTTAAAACCATTTGACCTTTGTTTAGCCCTTGAGAAAAGTCGTGGTTGTACTGCATTGGTAAAATTACAGTTTTACCCCTAGTTTCCTCTTTTATTCTCAGAAAGGTTATGCAGTGAATTAGGACCTTCAGTTGGTTATGTAGGAGCATTTATTCTCTTCATTGGGTCAAAATGAGCTAGTTAGGGCTCATGATGGTGTTCCCATCATACCCCTATGCCTAGCTTTTGCTAGTCCCTTAACAAAATTTTAAGGTTTTAACTTTGATTCTAGACCATGTAATCTTTTTGATGCTCAAAATTGTGATGTGTGCTTTCCTTTGTAGATTAGGTTAGAATGCCGTCAGTAGGCCTAGAGGTACTCAAGTACCAACCAAGATCCGGACCTGGCCATCTCTAGCCTCAGTCTACCGCGAAGGTTTTTAAGGCCTACAGGAACTATCCTAAGGTTCGTTGAACTCCATGGTTAAAGCACCCATGCTTGTAACATATTTTAGCCTTGGTTCAGTTTGCAGTGCATTTTTGTAAGAGAGAGACAGAGGAATTTTATTTTTGGGGAGTTTTCTCTCTTTTCTTTTTATTTCTAGCTTCGAATTGGCTTCACAACACAGTCTGTATAGGATTCCTAGTCCCCATCATCAATCCTTGAAGGGTCGTTGGCAATCGATGCTTCGAGATAACACCGCCCATGGCAACCCCCAGAACCCTGGCTTTTGTGATTTCGAGATAATCTCGCCCATGGCGTTTTGTAGCTAAATCAAGACCCTAGAAATTGACATTTCGGGATAATGCTGCCAATGTTATCTGAACCAGCACAAGGTGCTCACATGCCCCCGGTAGGATATGTAGATATCCTAGGAGACAAGCACCGAAAGACGATATGTTATTGTGCATCTTCGAGAGGAATTTCCTGCCTCTCTGCGTCAGAAACTCGTCCAAATCAACTTGTGTTGATCGCTGCTCCTAATCTAGGCAACTTTTTCAGAATAATTTAAATGCATTTGCATGATTTTGATACTTATGCACATTAAACCAGACTGTGTGTGGGTTGGGGTGCTTAGGTTACTGAGTCCTGCAAACCAGAGGTCAGTTAACGAGCCTAAATACTCCCTAAGCCATAGACCTACTACTTAAGCTTCGCATTTTCCACAACCTTTTGAGGACTATCCAGATCTTAGCAGATACTTGAATTTTTAAGCCTAGGAGTATAGCCCAAGAGGCCTAAAATCAGCATTCCTACTAATCTCTTCTGTGTTTCATTAGCACTTTTTGCCTTCCATTTTCTTTTTCTTGATATGGTCTAGAACTCAGTTAATTCCTTAATTTCTTACTAATGACTATCTATTTTTTTTTTTCAACTTGTGCTCCTTTTTGACAGTTTTCACTTCTCCCCTTTTTCTCCTCAAAATTGATATGCCTTCTAAAGATTTTCTCTCCTCTCAATTTTTTTTTTCTTTTTCAAGAATTTTTTCATTTTTTTGGTATTTTTGGAATATGTGATTTTTTTGATAAAACATTTTCTTGTGAGGTGATTTTCACAGTGTTTTGCACTTTCATACCCCCCCAATGCTTATGATTTGCAATGTCCCCATTGTAAATTAGGTGGGTTCGAGTTCAGCTTAGATCATTCATTAGAACAGGTCTGGGTGGGCGAACAGGTCGAGGTGACTGTTGCGGACGATTTCAAGCTCGGGTACCTGAGGTGGGGTCAGCTATTCTAATGGATGAACCCTAAAGTGCAATATGAATTTAGCATAGGAATGTCAAGAAAGGTTTCGGGTTTTTCAAGAATGACGGGTTGCTTCCCGTTAAGTGTTGAATTTAACGCCATCGGCTAGGCGCAATGAACTCAGGGAGAATGGAAGGTAAAGGATGTCTCAGCCAAATTTGTATTGGTAAGGTCAATGAATGGTTTGAGTCTCTGACCATTCATGATGAAAGGTTCTAAATAGTGGTTGAGTTGACTAATCTCGATGGCTCCATTTCCAAAGGTTCATCGGATAAGGTAAGGTCCGATCCATTTTGATCTGAGCTTTCCTAGGAACAGTTTAAGCTTGGCATCAAAGAGTAGGACTTTTTGACCAGGAAAAAGATCTTTCTGCATATGTGCTTGTCGTGGAAGGCTTTAACTCACTCTTTGTAAATTCGTGAGTTCTCATACGCGTCGTGGCGTAATTCATCGATCTCGCTCATTTGAAGCTTTCTGTGGGTTCCTACCTTAGATCCAGATTGTAGTTCCGTACTGCCCAATAGGCTTTGTGCTCCAATTCGACAGGGAGGTGACATGCCTTCCCATACACTAATATGAAGGGAGACATACCTAATTGGATTTTGTGGGTGGTCTTATAAGCCCACAAAGCTTCCGGAAGTCGGAATGACCAGTCTTTCCTGTCAGGTCGAACAGTGACCTGGAGAATTTTCTTGATCTCCCGATTTGATAGCTCAGCTAGACCATTGGTTTGGGGGTGATAAGGAGCAGAGATTCGGTGTGACACCGCGTATTTCGTCATCAGTGACTTAAACTAAGCATTAGTGAAATGGGTCCCTCCATCAGAGATTATGGCACATGGAATCCTGAACCGAGAAAAGATGTTTTGATGAATGAATTTGATAGCCACCTTATGATCATTGGTTCAGGTCGGAATGGCTTCGATCCATTTGGACACGTAGTCAATGTAGCTTCCCTACTCGAAGGGGGTGAGATCAGCGTGACGTAAAAAATGCGGAATTGAAAATATACCAATCTCACAAAATAAACAATCACACAAAGTACACAAAGATTTTTAGGTGGAAACCCAAACCGGGTGAAAACCACCACCTAACCCTCTCGAGTTAGGATTTTCCGATCAACCAAGTTGATCAAATCCACTAAACGAATCACTTAAACGAAGGTGATTTAACCTCAATTACAACCACGCTACTTTATACGAGGGTAGAGTACCTCAAATCCCTTCTCTTCACGAGAAGGATTTTGTCTCACGAAGGAGATGGGAATTCGCAAAGCGAGTACCCAACCAAAGAACAAAGATAAATAACAACAATCCTATAGAGCCAACAAAGTAATCTTTAACCTAATCTTCTATAGGAATTAAGAAACTCCCCTTTGATGTAAGTGCGTCGAATCGATGACGCGGGTGTGTGAGCTACACGACGGCGCAACGTTGCTCTCGTGAACTTTGGCGGGAGAGCGAGTGCGCAAAGGTTTAATGCTCTCAAGATGAAGAACTTGAGCTTGGAGAGCAAGAGCTTTTCTTGGACACAAAAGAGTAGAAAGTAGGTTGCTTGGGTGTGTCTAGGTGTCTTTTGGTGTGCAAGAGGTTCTTCTCTATTTATAGAGGCCTTAGAAAGGCTTTGGAAGGCTTTGGAAAGCTTCCATAGCCGTTGGGTGCAAAGCCCAAGAGAATCAGGCCGAAATCAGGAACAATCATTGCACTGACAGGGTTATCAGACGTCTGATCCTGGCATCAGATGTTTGGAAGATCAGTTTAAGATGTCTGGGATAAAATTCAGAGGTCTGATTTTAGACGGGTTTCTTCCTGACTTGAAGCAGATCTAAACAGGGTTCTAGTGCAAGTCCATTAGACGACATACAGGACGTCTGGCACTATGTCTGGACGTCTGGAAACCTACTTTTCTGCGGGAATGCATTTCCAAGAGAGTGCAACGGCTAGAAAATCTCTGAGAAGAGATTTTCGGGTCAGCCAAGGTAAAACGGTCATTTATCAGACGTCTGGAAAGGCTTAAGGACGTCTGATAAGGCTCTAACAGTCATATCCTTCAGTGTTTGTTAAGCCAGCCAATGGTCCACTAATTGGACGTCTGGAAAAAACATCAGACGTCTTCTAAGATGTCTGGTCTAAGGTCTGGACGTCTGATTTCATCAGATAGAACTAACTAAGTCCAACCTAAATGTTATCAGACGTCTGAATCAACAGTCAGACGTCTTAAAACCCATTATCAGACGTCTGTTTTTGGAATTAGATGTCTAAAAAGGTTATTTGAACCCTATATTGATTTTCTAAGTTCTCTACAGAAAACCTAAGTATCCTAGGGTTGTGCCGATGTTCCTAGGACTACTGTTAGGGTACTTTGAGGCTCTTTAACATGATGTTCTAAGGAACAAAAAGAGCAAGGAAATAAAGACAAAAGTACATGAAAGAAATAAGCAGAATTCTATCCTATTCTTCTTGTTCTTCCATCTTCAATCTATCGCTCCTCGCAAATCTCCTCTATTTTCCATCAAGCTCCTCCAATCCATCCTGGATGCGAACTCCGTTTAATCACGTCTTCATTTGCAATTTGACCTGAAATCTAAGACTCCAAGTGCAAATGTTAAATGATATGTGTAACGACCCGATTCCCGAGTCCCTACGAGACACGAGAACCGGACCGACTCGACTAATCCCAAGACCCAGTCGTCCAACGAGGAAGTAACCAAAAGACAGTAAAATAAACCACATTCAGCATGAATATAACTAACAGTAAGAAAGTACAGCAGTAAGGAAAGAAACTACTACAGTAGGTACCACCACAACAGTAAAGCAACATTTATCATATAACAAAAACTGCAGGTAAAGAAGGTACAGTGGAAACAAAACTACTCACTAGAACAGAAACAAAAGAGGGTACAAAGCTGTGGTAACTCTACTGGACCCTACTCGGCCCAGCGTCCTCTGCAGCCGCCAACCCTGGCTGCTCAACACCTGGTCCTGAAAAAGGTAACGAGAGTAACACGTCAGCAAAACGCTGAGTAGAGTGGCAAACTAACTAAAGGCAACAGTAGAGTGTACAGTAGCTGTTATGTTCTATTACTTCCTTTATTTACATCTTCAATTTTTCTCACTATTTCATTTACTTCTCAGATCCTTTACTTGATCTCGAATGTCCTCGTGGGATGATCTTGATTGCAGTCTTTTCCAAAAGTAGAAGTAGCACGTGGTGCTCTCCTGGCCGGGAGAGTCCCCCGTGGTGATCCTACCCTCAGTCAACCGCCCCAGGGTCACTGACAGACGTAACGGTGACTACGGTACGCGCGATAAACGCACAGGTAGCTAGCCCGCACTGGCACGCGGTCAGTCGTTTCCGTTAACGGGTGCGCCCAAAGCACAGCACGGAACCAGGGCAGAGCCCTCTCAGTAACAGGGGTCCAACCCCTCCACAGTAACCAAACCGGGGCCTTGCCCCTCCACAGTCTGCGCACCCTCGCCTGACTACCCTGGTTTGCCCTAGTGGGCCTAACAAGTCGGTGAAGGAGGCTAGCAGAACCCCGGGGCCCGTGGGGTAGCTAGTACTCTCCTAACACTACTAGCTCTCCTCGGTACTACGTACACGAGGGCCAACAAGTCGGTACAGAGCGGCCAAGCCTAACCCCGGGTCCCTGGGGCGGCTGGCCCCACTCTGCACTAAAACAGGTACAGGTACTTCCCTTGGTACTGCGTACCCAAGAGACAGTACAAACTACATCTCAGTTTCATTCCTTTTCTTTCCAGGAGTTCCCCTCCTAATTCCCCGTAGGGTTCCAGCTCTTTATCTCAGAACATCATATGTTTCACTTTCCAGATTCACGTTCTAAATTTCCATGATCTCAAACATGTTTCTTTGTTCATAACAGGCAGCTGTTAATTAAATTCACAGGCAGCTTATATATATTCCTTTCCATTTTTCCAAGACTGCAGTAATATACATTCCACTAGTTTTTCCATCCTAGGATTCATGCCATATCCTAGGATCTATCATACAATCTAGTTTTCCGGCCCTAGGATTCATGCAACACCTAGGAGCTATCATTCCATATATTTCTCATTCCTAGGATTCATGCAATGCCCTAGGTTCTAGTTATGGTTCCATACTTTAACAGATTTTATTAATACTTAAAACCACTCTACCAGGTACAACGGGAGTAATGGGGGCGTGGTCGGGAATCCCGCGCGCCTCCGCGACTCTCAAGACTGCAACCGAACGAGGTCCTATCACAAGGATCAAACACAAGGAGTGTCTCAAAACAGTGTATAGCTACTGTAGGCGGGTAGAGGAATAAATTCTGAAACGAACGCAACTCGAATCGCGGAAAACGGAGCCCAAACGGGCCCTAAACGGGTCGAGAAAGACAATACTGTGCAAAATCAGACGTCTGGAACTCCTTCCAGACGTCTTAAACGGTGGATCAGAGAATCACCTGTTCGGCTTGGTTCCCCGGACGTCCAGAAGTCTGTGGGGACGTCTCTCCTAGATCCCAGACGTCCGATGGTCACTCCGGACGTCTGGAGGTCACTCCCGCCGTCTGGTACAACTTCCAGACGTCTGATTCGCAAAGGATGACGAATCAGAACACCTGCGCACAGCCAACCCCCCTCCCTCAGTACGGTCAGTCGACAAAAGAAGAAGAAGAAAGCGGAAACTCACCTTTCAGACGTCTGTATGATCTCACAGACGTCGACCTTGCCGTCTGGATATCAATCCAGACGTCTGATTCTAGAAATTTTTCCAGAATCAGAACCTTGCTCGGCCTCCGCTCGCGACGCCGCCCGCGTCGCACCTCGCGCGTCCGTTGCTCCGCCCGCAGCAGGTCCCTCTCCGCGACGCTCTACGCCCCCTACGCCCTCCGCCGGCCGGCCAAGCCGCTCCCGGCGAGCTCGCCCTCACGGCAGAGCCCCGCCCTCGCACGCCGCAGCTCCTCCGCGCCTACTGCGGCTGCCGCTGCCGCTGCGCCCTCGCGTCCGCCCGCTCTCGCGCATAGGCAGGAGAGAAGGAGGAAGATGGTGGAGACGGGAGGGGAGGCGCGCCCCCCCCTTTTAACGCCGCGCGGAGAGGAGAGAGAGACGGTCGCAGTCGCCTGCAGCCGCAGAGAAAGATGCAGGATCGCAGGTCTGCGCGCACAAGCGCGCAGACGAATATCCCGTGCGAGCATAACTGTTCGCCAGACGTCTGTAAACTATCCCGGACGTCTGGTCAGACGTCTGGATGTGATCCCAGACGTCTTTACGGACGTCTGGGCCACCTCCCAGACGTCTTAAAAGACGTCTGGGGCACGCGCTCGTTACATATGTGTTTTGTTATCATCAAAACAAATGGTCATGGTGCTCTAGCACCAACAGTCAAAAGCGAGTAGAATGTACTCGAAGCCGTCCAAAACAGGAAAGGGTCCCATAAAATTAATCCCCCAGACGTCGAAGATTTTGCATACGAGAATTGGCTGTAAGGGCATCATATCACGGCAGCTCATGTTGCCTAAAGTCTGATAATGAGTGCATGCCTTACAGTGATTGTATGCGTCTTTGAAAATCGTGGGCCAATAGAAGCCGCACTAGAGGACTTTAGCTGCGGTTTTATGACCAGAGAAGTGTTCACCGCATGCCTGGTCATGGCAGAAGGACAAGATGCCCCAAATTTCCAAACCAGGAAAAGATACGAACCCTTCTTTTGATACCCGTCATTAGGAGCTCTTGTGTGGATGCCCCGATTTTCGGATGAAGATGAAGATGACATTGGAGGGGCGGTGATCGTGCGGTGGCAGCACCTTCGGTCGTCAGCCATTCAATCGGTTGAAGAGAAGAAGAAGAAGTCAGGGACCTATTCACGATGAAACGTAAGGACCTAAATAGATAATAAGGACCCGATTGGAATGAAATATAAGGATCAAAATGTAAACTCAGGTTTTCAAGGCTTATTTTAATTTAGATCTTTTTCAAATTTTTATATATGATTGTAAATAAGGTAATTATTATATTTAGACCTTGAATTTACATTTTTGACCTTTTAAGATTAATTTATTTAATTAAGTAATGTTACTTAAGTTATTACATACTTAGGTATATATTATGCTTAGGTTAGTTAATGTATTAATTAGATGAATGATTAATAATATTTCGAGTCAAATTATTAATTAGATTATTAATAATATTAATTGGATGATAAAATAACATTTTTAACTTATTTTAAGGTCCTTTACTATATATCCCTTATTTAATAATTAGCCCATATATTCACAAATTCTTAGCTAATTAACTAGAAAGGCTAGTTAATTAGGGGTAATTAGAGATCATGATGAGCTTCTCATCATACCCCCAAGCCAAAGTTTTGCTAGTCCCTAGCAAAATTAACTAAGAATATGATGATTTAAAGCACTTGGGTTTAAATTAATATAAATAAGAACCATGTAGAGGAAAGCTTAAGTCAAAGAAATTTTTAGATTTAATATAAATAATATACAAAGCATTTTGTGAAAATTTTCTTACTTAGACTTATACTTATAACATTTTCAAAACACACTTAAAACAATGTTAACAAGAATTTTATCAAAAATTAGAATCTCAAAAACCTCTTATTTTTTGTAACTATTCTTAACCCAAACTTAGAATACAAAGTGTTTTAAGAAAATAAAACCTAAGAGTTGGGAATTAAATTTTAACTCAAAAACTCAATAGACTTAAGTTAATCCTTTGTTTATGATATTTGACTTTTATCAATATAAGTTTAAGCAAATTAACCAGATACTCATTATTAATCAAACTTAGAGTAGTAAAACTCTAATCTACTAGCCTACAGTACTAAGAACAACTTCTAGATCTAGGATTTTGTCAATTCTTCTCCTTTAGGTCTCAACTGCAAATCCTCAAAACCCAATTTCTTAGGCTTCATTGCCCAATACCAAGGTTCAGTAGCTATGATTTTAAAACATCTGTGCTTTGTGAAGAGAGTTGTCCTAAAGGCATCCAAAGTTGCAAAAATCCAGATCTTAAGACATCAATTTCTAATCCAGATTATTCCCATTCAAGCCTTTGGCTTGACCTTACTCAAGTTTGGTTGCTTTCTCCTCACCAGTTTTCTATCCTGAGGTCAACACTTTTCGTGTATATCTCCCTGGTGGACCACTGGGTCTCTTATTCCTCAAATTTTTATCTCCATATTTTTTTCAACTTTTCCTATAGGTTATAACACCCATATGTAGCGAGGTGTTCTTTTATTTAATGGAAGGAAGGGTAGCATCCATTTGTACTAAAATGCTTTATTTTTATGTGGAAAAATTGCATAAGTACCCATTTGTAACAAGGCACTTAACTGCAGGATGTTTTATTTTATTTTTATCTTTTCACTTTTTTTTTTCTTCTTTCTTTTCCCCGCTTCTCATTTTTCTTACTAACTTTATTCTCCAAATCCTTCTAGGTGAGTGGCACATCCTTCACCCTTTCAAGAATCGCCCTGCGAAAATCCTTGGACTAAAGAGGATTCAGAATCAATCTCTTAACCTCTATGTTTTCGCTGTCTCAGATGCCAACAAGACAATTCTATGTGTGTGAATTTAAATGTTTAGGTTACTGAACTCTTAAACCAGAGCTTGGACAACGAAGCCCTTCACTCTCAGGTTCTTTAAATTCTTAGTTTCCTCCTATAGGATCTGTTAAGACAAAATTTACCAAGTCTAGTTATATGTCTTTAGCCTGAAAGACTTGTAAACTAAAATTCTACTAACTCTTTATTTAATTAACTCTGAATATCTAGCATTTTACTTAACTTTATGATAAAATTAAATTTTCAAAAAACAAAAGGATTACTTAATCTATTTGATTAGAAAGGTACAATTTAATCCCAAAACTTAAGTTTAAAACCTAATACACCTTAGTTTCTTAATTCATGGTAAGAATAGAAAAACAAAGCTTAGAAATTTAAAGATTCTAATTCAAATAAAATCTTGTTTAAAATTTTTAAAACAAAAGTGTGTTTTTACAAAATGTTTTAAGTAAGAATCTAAATAAGAATTTAATCCTCTTAAATACTCTATATGTATTTTATATATTTTTTTAGTTTCTGACCTAAAAGAAAAACTAAGCTCTTAATATTAATATATATATATATATATTATTTTTTTTCATCTTTTCTTCTTTATTCTAGATGAATATACCCCTCTTATTATTTTTATAAATTTTTATTTTTCAAATTTTTGTATTTATATACTTTTGTTTTTATGTTTATAAAATTTTCAATTTTTATTAATTTTTCAAAACATTTCAAATTTTTATGAAATTTTTTATTTTGAAATTTTTATAATTTTTGGGATTTTTATTTTTTTTAATTTCATGGATATTTAATTTTTTATATTTTTATATCTTTTATTTACACATACACTTTAAGTGAAAATTTCACTTCACACACCCCCCCAAGCCAAGATTTTGCAATGTCCCCATTGTAAGAAGGGTGAAAAGATATTACACTTCATTTAGTATAAGGTGATGGAAGGAGTCGGATAGAGGAGATCAAAGTTCTCTATGTGGACGATTTCAAGTCTGACTAAAGGTCAGAGTGATCAGTCGGACTAAATGAAGGTAATCAGTATAATATGAAGTGAAACATCAAAAAAATAGTAGAAGAAACAAAAATATAGAAAACAAGAAACAGCTATGTACAAAATTGCTAAGTTTTACGCCTTCAGCTAGGCATAAACCCTAGTAAAGAACTCCTAAAAAGAATATGTATAATAAAAACAAAGGAGTTATGGAAGAATTGGTTCAAAAATAGAAAAACAGATAAGAACCACCTGGTAAAAACTCATCTTGAAATTGCCTAGAATAGATCTCGTAGAACCAAAATCAGATTCTTATGAAAATCTTAGAAATATTAGAGTGAATCTCATGAAAATCAGATCTGATTTAGGTTGAGATGTAGAATATTAGAAGATTGAGGCAATTTAATGAAATGATTCCAACCAAATTCAGAGGATCAGCATAGTCAATTTTGATTCTCAATAATAGTGGGTCATTTTGATAGAATAAAGGCTGTTGATTCAGGTTTGGTGGATTGGTTTCAAGGAGTACAGAGGACAGGTTTTGATTAGAATCAAAGGATTGATTAAGGAAATGTACTTGGCCCTAATTTTCCTAGGGTTTTGGAAATTCCTAGGATTCGGAATTGGTTGAGATGGAAGAGTACCTGGCTAATGAGACTTAGCCAAAAGCGTGATTTGATTTCGTAAATTATCCAACTCTACCTTACATTGCCTTTAGATCTCAGCGAGAGCTTCAACATTTTGTTGCTATCTCTCTGACACAGCTCTCAAAATTTGGTCTAGCTGTGTATCTCTAATAAGCCTAGAGTAATTCTGCATACTCAAAGGAATAGGCCTTACATTTGGTTGCTAAGAAAGCAATGGAGGTGGGTTTAAATGGGTCTGATTCGGATAATTTGGTCTTTGATTCTGATTTTGATCAGCCTAAGAAAAATTTGGGTGGCTTCTCCATCCAAGATTATAGGTATTTGAATATGGGTTTGATCTTGGAATATTTTCCTGGATGGCATGTAAACCTAAAAGATATGGCGTGTTTTCTGCAAAAGGTAAGGGTGGGGAAAAGGGTGGGTAAGATTCTAGGATAAAGGTCCCTCCTTGGGTTGGTGCAGGAGTAGATAGAAAACCCAAGGAAGATGGATCTCTAGAATCCGGATTATTCACAAATTCCCTCCCCGTGGGAATTTGCGAAATAGGTGAATACACGGGATTCGTAGCAAGTAGAGGAGTAAGAGTTTTCATCGTATTTCTGACCTCATCGAGATGCTTTGCTACGATATCTACTTTATCCAGTTTTTCTGCAATTATTTCCAAATCCTTTGAACGGACGGGTTATCGATCTCATGAATGCCCTTGTGCAGATTTTGATGAGTCGTGTTCATGCCCCGCGTGAATTGCGACATAGATGCATTATTGATTGAGTTTTCCGCCATCCCTTCAAATAATTCTGAGGCAGATTCTGCGTCGAGATTTAGAAAGTTCCCTCCACAAGAGGCATTGACTAAATTGCGAATGCCCTCTTGTAAACCATAGTAAAAGATATGCATTAGTTGCCAATGAGGAATGTCATGATGTGGGCATTTCCTTTGCAATTCATGAAAGTGTTCCCACGCCTCATGAATTGGTTCTCCTTGGTTTTGATTGAAAGTAGTAATGGCTCGCCTTAAAGCATTAGTTTGACCAATAAGAAAGAATTTCTTCAAAAATGCGGATTTGAGTTCAGCCCAAGTTGAGATTGGTCTTGCTATTGTTCTATACCAATAAGCAGCTTTGTCTTTAAGGCTAAAAGAGAACATCTTCATTAGTAGGATTTCCCTATTTTGATTTCGCGGTCCAAGAGTTTGAGATAGATTCTTTAGATCTTCGATGTGTTGAAATGGATCCTGGGATGCAAATCCATGAAAGTGAGGGATTAGACCTATAATAGTAGGCTTCAATTCAGGATCATTCTCCCCAATAGGAATCCTAACATTAGGCTCTACTTGTGCATTAGATGGATTGTAGTAGTCTCTGAGTAGAGGCCTTGGACGATTGATCGGTAAATCAGGAAGGTCAAAATCTGCCTCAAGTTGAGGAGGAGGATGGGTTTGAAGAGTCTGTAAATTGTTTAAGATTGCTGTTAATAGATTAATTTGTCTAGTTTGCTCAAGCATCCTAAGGTTCTGGTTTAGGAGAGCCTCATGAACATCAAAAGGTGGCATCTCCCCCTGACCAGAAGAAGAAGGGATCTCGGGATTTTGGTTCTGCGTTTGTTCCATAGATGTAGATGGATCAGACGAGAAAATCAGTGGTTGCTTATCTGCAACCATTCTAGGATCTCCTGTCAAAGAAGTTACAAGAGGCGAATGCAAGGATCGCCTCCCATCCATAAAATGAAAAGAATGTGTCAAAGGCACACTCACACCACAAGAAAAGCAGCGGCACAAAAACCCGCAAAACAACGCAAAAAATGCGAGTTTTTCTCTTCTTTCAAAGGAAAGAAGAGATTCCTAGAATACACAAATATAATTTGGATGCAAACAAATATAGTAACAGTATCAGAATACGTGTCCTAATCTATGTCTATGCAAGTGCATATCCTTAAGGCTCAAAGGTCTAAGGTCTAGGATCGAGACCGCTCACTACTGGCTCCCGGGGGCTCTAGTAGTGAGACAAACTTGTTGATCTTCGACCAAAGCCCTAAGAGGTGCAAAGAGGAGGATAGAAAATTAGACTCATGTGAATCTAGTGATCACACTGTGTGCACGATAGCATACAACAAACGATAGCGATAGAAAAACCCGCATGCATTCTGCAATCAGATTAAGTCAATTTTTAATTTTCCTCTTTTTTAGTTATTTTTTTTCAAAAATATATCGAAAGAATTAAAGTGACCACTTTTTAAGTCTTTTCAAAGAAATATGTGGTCTTGTTTATTTTTCTCGAGACAGGGATCTACGAGGTTTTTATCTCGTGTTTTCCCGCTGATGCGAGAAAAATAGTAGAAATTCCCGAGTCAGATCGAAAGATAATACTAGCAGATAGAATGCACTCTTAAGAGTGTATTCCTATAATATGTTGCTGCTAATCAGAAAAGATGTATTTTTGTATTTTTAAATTTTTACCTAAATGCAACAATTCAAACTAAACTAAAGACTAAGAAAAGAAATACTTACAGTGGTATTTATAATGACAACAGTGAAAACAAAAACCCGCCTTCTTCCTGAGATTACCCAAAAAGGTAAACATGAAAAGAAGATAGAAAACAAAACAAAACAAAACTAATTAAAACAAAAACACTAAAAACATTAAAATTATCATTACAACTACCTCTTATTTACACAATTAAACCAGGTAATGTTTTGGTGAATTAACAGATTGCCTCCCCGACAATGACGCCATTAAAATGATCATGCTACTCCTCAACATAGTTAATTAAGTTAATTTTGCTTAATTAAGTGTAGAAGAAAGTAACTTAGGTTAACTCGAATTTGTGTCGGTTAAGTAGTATAGGCTCAAGTTAACCTAACATTTTAGATTTTTTGTTTACTTTTAACTGGTTGAGTCCAAGTCGTTCGCTGGGAAGTATACATTATTTCAAATTCACCAATTAAGTCAAAACATCTTATAGGAGGTATAATTAAGTTAATTTATTAACATGAATTTTGCAAGATGATTTAAACTTAAGAAATATGCAAAATTTCATATGAAAACATATTTACTCAAAAGATCTACTTTATTAGCAAGTAAACATGTTACTTTTCTATTTTATTTCAAAAGAAGTAAGGCAACAAAGAGTTGTTCTAATTACAACATGCCTTATTATAACATTTAAAAATAAAAAGAAATTTAAAATATAGCAAGAAAAATGATTTCTTTTCCCTTTATTCTTCAACCTCTCTCTCTCTTCTTCTTTTACCTCTCTTTCTTTCTCTCTTTCTTTTACTTATCTTTTATCTTTTCTTTTTCTTCTTTTATTTTTCTCTTATTCTCTTGAGCTCATCTCTTCTTCCTTTCTTCTCTGCCTTCCTTCTTCTTCTTCCTTAGTGCCTGCTCAGCCTCTTCCTCTTTGCCTCTGCGAGTTCTTCTTCTTCTTCCTTTCCTCTTTTCTGTTCTTCAACGCTTCCCTTAGCCTTCTGAACTTTAGCCCCTGTCTTCTTCTTCTTTCTTAACCTTCTTTCCTTACTCTTTAGCACTTAACCTTATTTCCTTAACATATTTCCCTAGCCTTCAGAGCCTTCAGCTGAACCAGGTTTTTCTTCCTCAACCAAAAATTTGTTTTTGATTTGCGGCTCAAACTTTTCAAGGTTATGCAGCACCCTTTACAAGGTGGGACCAGACCCTACTAGGTCCTCGCCTAGTTCATTATAAATCGATTTATTTTTGGTTCAAGTTTCTCGAGCCAAACCGACTCAATGCCTCCCAGGCCTTGCCCTCCTAGGGCCACACATCCGCATGCCACACAGGCGCACACACACATGCATGCTCAAGTAACCGTTCGTTTCCGTGCACTGAGCGTTGACGATTGAGAAGCATAGTTAACAAATACATTTTATACCAAGGTGCCTGCTCAAGGTTTCTCGATGTAGGACTAAAGTTTCCCCTTCCAGAGCTAACTTTGAATGGTGATAACTCCTAGCTTAGAGCTCCAATTCAAGCAAACAAAAGCTTGTTGAAAAACTCTTGAGTTGCTCTATATGATTACAGTGTCAATTTAATGTTAAGGAGAAGATTTTTTCTTTGATTTAAAGGGCAAAATTATAGGTTTTTTACAAGTATTTCTACCTGGAAATGGTTTAATGATTACAAAGTCCACAGTCTGGACTTTCCTCTCTTAGTAAGGGTCTATACAGATTCTACAAGTGATTTCGCAACTGCATGTATAGGTTTCAAGCTCTTAGAAGCTTCAAGAAATGCAAAGAAGGTCGAAGCTTCTCTGAAAGCTTTAGAGACTGCAATTAGGCTTAGGAATGACCTAAGATAGCTAAAATCAATTTCAATCGATTGGAACAGCTTCTGAAGGTTGTAACAAACTTATCTGGGTAGAAATCACATTCAAAACTCATCCTAAACCTACTGCTAATAGTTTGGGTTCAAAAATAACCCAAACTGGTAGTGTTTGAATTCCAATCAAATTACTCCACAAAGCTCATCCAATTCACTTAAGAATCATTCAAAAACATCTCAGAGACAATTTAGACTCATCAAATCATCAAATTGAGCTCAGAATCAAGATATCAAGCTTGAGTTTGATTGTAAAGCCTTCAAATTTGACTTTCTGTTCTAAGCCTTTTCTCAAGAAATTAAAGCTTAAAATCTCTTCTCTTCAATGTCAGAAACTTGCTCAGACCCTTGGATAAGTGTTTGGACTTAGGGATCTAGGGTTTCAAGCTCGTCGCCTTAAAAATGGAGTTTGTTCGTTAGAGCAGTCAGGAGGTTGTTACATTAATTTAAGCACAAAAATGACTTCAGTGCATTGCACTGAAGCTTTTAGATTCATTAAATGCATCTTTAGGTCTTCTATCAGACTTCTCTAACTCCGCTGGAGTTGGAGAAGATGAATGAGTAACTACAAGTCTAAGTGTTAAATCTTCAAATAAATGACCGCATAGTGATCAATGATCTATATTTTATCATTCTGGAGCTTCTTGTTAAGTTTAATAGGCTAAAGATCATATCTGACTCGTCGGAGCTCGTCGGAGCTTCGATGAGTCTAGTAAAAGTGTAAATTTGTGTACAGAAAGAGAAAATGTGCCATTTTTGACTTGAAAAGGTTCCTGAAGTCACAAGGGACCTCAGGATCGAATTAAATTCTCCATTTACTCATTAGATTTCGGATTTAACAGTGAATTCAATTCTTGAAGTATTTAAGTTGGTTGAGGCTCAGGACTTGATCTCCCACTCAATTAAGTGGTCAAGACAAGTCAAAGAGTGATTGCGATCATAAATATATAGTTAATTTAAGGTTTTAACTACTCCTGAGCCACCATTGACAGCAAGCTCAGGAGCTTAAATAGAATTAGGCTTTTAAGTTATATATGGTATCTAATCAAATTAAAGTGATAATTAGGATCCTTTAGTGATGAGTAGATGATGGAGGATCCAATGGAGGTGGAATTAGGTCAACTACTGCTGGCATGGATAGCAGAAGTAGTCGGTGGATGTGGAAGTGGATTAAGTTAATTAATGATCAAATTAATTATTAAATGTGATAGAAGTGATCGTGGAAGTTAGAGGAAGATGATCAGTGGTTTCAAAAGACAAAATTAAGGCTCTGGCAAGCTCAAAGAGCTTGCCTGAGTCGAGGAAGATGAACTTTAAAAATCTGACATTACAGCTAACTACCTATCTAACTAACTATCTAAACTATCCTACTCCTATCTACTGTTACCTGGACGAAGGGGTCAGAGGAACCCTGTCGATGGCTCATGACGGAGGAGTGAAATCAGAGGGTAGTCGAAAGATCTCCAACGACGGTTGTGAGGTGAAGCAGAGGGGCTCCTTGGTCAGCGCCTGTGTCCAGAGACACGGCTGACCTTGGCGAAGTTCCAAAGCCAATTAAGGAGGACGGAGGAAGTCAGATTATGTGGTGGAAAGTTGCTGGAGTTGTGGAGGGAATAGCCTATCAAAGTCGGCTACAGTGAAGAAGAGGGAAGAGAGCCAACTTAAAGAAAATCAGGGGGGTTAGGGGGTATTTATAGTCGATGGCGACGAAGAAGGAGGTAGAATCTAGACGCAATTGAGGCTTGGAGGAGGTTAACCACCGGCGTCTTCTCCAACGATGGTGAAGTTATCTCCAACCCTAAATTAGGATAAAAGTGTCATCGAGATTGATGGATGAAGATGAGATGCTGAGTGCAAGCTCTAGGCACTTGGAGAAGGAGAGATGATGTCAGATGGGCGGTGATCGTGCAGTGGCAGCACCTTCTGTCGTCAGCCGTTCAATTGGTTGAAGAGAAGTTAGGGACCTATTCACTATGAAACGTAAGTAACTAAATAGATAATAAGGACCCGGTTGGAATGACATATAAGGATCAAAATGTAAACTCAGGTTTTCAAGGCTTATTTTAATTTAGATCTTTTTCAAATTTTTATAAATGATTGTAAATAAGGTAATTATTATATTTAGACCTTGAATTTACATTTTTGACCTTTTAAGATTAATTTATTTAATTAAGTAATGTTACTTAAGTTATTGCATACTTAGGTATATATTATGCTTAGGTTAGTTAATGTATTAATTAGATGAATGATTAATAATATTTCGAGTCCAATTATTAATTAGATAATTAATAATATTAATTGGATGATAAAATAGCATTTTAAACTTATTTTAAGGTCCTTTACCATATATCCCGTATTTAATAATCAACCCATATATTCACATATTCTTAGCTAATTAACTAGGAAGACTAGTTAATTAGGGGTAATTAGAGATCATGATGAGCTTCTCATCAATGTTTATCCGGAAAATGTTCCGTAATGGGTTCCGAAGGGTCGATAATGTTAGAAGGGAGGCGGGACAAGTAATCAGCTACCACGTTCTTTTTCCCGCCTTGTCGTGAATCTCGAGGTCAAATTCTTGCAACAGTAAGATCCAGTAGATTAGTCAAGGTTTCACATCCTTCTTCACAAGGAGATGCCTCACAGCTATGTGATCAGAGTAAATGATAACATGGGAACCCAGAAGATATGATCTGAAGTTTTCCAAGGCAAATACTACGACTAGCAGCTCTTTCTCAGTAACTGTGTAGTTACACTGAGCCTCATTAAGTGTCTTGCTAGCATAGTAGATGACCATGGGTTTCCCGTCAATTTTCTGCCCAAGTACCGCTCCTACAGCGAAATTAGAAGCATCGCACATGATCCCAAAGTGTTGAGACCAATTAGGGGATTGTAGGATCAGAGCTTGAGTAACTCGATCATGTAGGATCTCAAATGCTTGAGTGCATTCCTTGGAGATTTCGAAGGGAACATCCTTAGATAGTAGAGTGGTCAGGGGGCATGCGATCTTTGAGAAATCAAGAATGAATAGATGGTAAAAATCGACGTGCCCCAGAAAAGATCGGATGTCCTTGATCGAGCTAGGCATATGGAGTTTGGAAATCAGATTCACCTTGGCTCAATCAACCTGGATGCCTTTTTCTGATATGAGATGTCCCAGGAAAATTCCTTCAAGCACCATGAAATGGCTCTTTTCCCAGGAAAAAATCAGATTCACGTCAATGCACCGCCTGAGGATCTGGACCAAGTGCAGGAGGTAATCGTCAAATGATTCGCCAAACACTGAAAAGTCATCCATGAAGACTTCCAGATAATCACCTACCATATCTGAGAATATGGCAAGCATGCACCGTTGAAAAGAAGCGAGTGCATTGCAGAGACCGAATGTCATCCTTCGGAATGTGTATGTCTCGAAGGGGCAGGTGAAAGTGGTCCTTTCTTGATCCTCAGGATGGATTGCCACCTGGTTATAATCGGAGTACCCATCCAAAAAGCAGAAAAACCTATTTCCTGCTAGTTTCTTAAGGATTTGATCAATAAATGATAGTGGGACATGATCCTTCTTTGTGGAGGTATTGAGTCTTCTATAATCAATGCAGACTCTCCACGAATTCGCCACACGGGTCAGTATGGTTTCTCCAGTTTCAGTCGTGATCACGGTGAGTCCTACCTTTTTAGGCACAACCTGGATTGGACTCACCCATCGACTGTTAGAGATTGGGTAGATGATCCCAGCATCTAACCACTTGATGATCTTCTTTTTCATGACCTCTTGCAGATTAGGATTCAGTCGTCTCTGCATTTCACGGGAAGGTCGTGTGCCCTCTTCAGTATAGATGCGGTGTGTGTAGTAAGAGGGGCTGATGCCATTGAAATCATCGAGAGTCCATCCAATGACTCTTCGATGTTGCTAGAGAACAGTAATCAGACGGGATTCTTGATCAGGTGTGAGTCTGGAATTGATAATCACAGGAAACGTCTGATTAGAACCCAAAAAGACGTACTTTAGATGATCGGGAAGAGGCTTAAGTTCGAAAATAGGGTTATCAGCAGCAGCGGGCTATTCAGGGTGTGTGTCAGGAGCAAGGGAAGGAGTATGGGTGTGTCTAGGTCAAGTTCAGACTCCTCTGATTACGGGTTTTGATCCTCTTGTGGTTGATCAGAAGTAGTCAAGTTTTCCTCAATATATGAATCGTCAACCACAGCCTTGATATCACATATCTGTTCTATAACTCTTCAATTAACCCCTTCTTGGGCCTTAAAGATGTCAATCTTTAATGTCTGGTTTCCAAATTTCAGTTCAATTTGGCCCTCTTCACAATTTATGTTGGCCCTGATTGATAGGTGGGGTTGGGTCGAGGCTAAGGTGGCTAATATGGATGAGGAGCTTGTGGACGGGGTTGATATGGTGGTCTCTGATTTTGATTGTTTCTCACCCATAGGAAATTAGGATGATTCCGCCATCTAGGGTTATAGGTATTGGAGAATGGGTCATTTTGGATGGCGTTGAGGTCCTCGCAGGTCTGAGGAACATCAGAAAAGTTTGAGTACGAGGGTTCAGAGTTCCCCCAACTAGAGTATGCAGGGTCAGAGTTTCCTCCGGTCCTAGAGTTAGATAGGGGTGGATACGGGTCCATCCCCTGAGAAGATTGGTGATAGATGTTATGCACTGCTTCCCTCCTAGAGGGCGACTGTGCGAACGGGTTTTGTGTAGAGGTGGTTCGCTGTAGATGTTGAGTTAGCTCATCCACCTTCTTCTCAATGATAGAGACCTTGTCCAAATGACTGACCATCAATTCCAAGCCGGCTGATGAGGATAGGCCCTGCATCTCATGTGCTCCCCTTGGATTCATCGATGTGAGGGCATTCGTCCGGTTGAATAAGCCCATGGAGTCATTATTGATGGAGTTCTCGCACATATTCTCGAGAATCTCCTAAACAGTGTCTTCGTGTTGACCCATGATATTTCCTCCGCAAGTTACATTGACGAATAAACGGATATCTTTACAGAGTCCCTAGTAAAAAGATTAGACTTGTTCCCATTTAGGAACTCCGTGATGGGGGTACTTTCACATGAGATCCAGGAAATGATCCCATGCCTCGTGAAGTGGTTCTCCAGGCAGCTGTGTGAAGTGTGTGATCTGGTGCCGTAAAGTATTCGTCCGACCAACTGGGAAGAACTTTTTCAAAAACTCGGATTGCAGTTCAACCCATGTGTTGATAGGACGTGTTTGAGTCTGATACCAGTGAGTTGCTTTATCCATGAGAGAGAAGGAGAACATCTTCATGAGAAGGATATCTTGATTTTGGACATCTGACCCGAAGGTCTGGGCCAGATGCTTTAGTTGTTTGATGTGCTGGAAAGAATCCTCGGAATTGAGCCCATGAAACTTTGGAATAGCATGAATCATGTTGGGCTTGAGTTCAGAATCAGGACCTCCAGCCGGGATTTGGACTCAAGGTTCGATCACCACCGTAGTGGGATTGTAATGATCTCGCATCATAGGACACTGCGGTGGATTCACAAAGGCTTGGAATAAATCATTAAGGTGCTGAAGTTGGTTTTCAAGGTGATTCTCTTCTTCTACGAGTTGTGCCATGATGATGGAAGAAGGAGAATTGGGTTCAGATGAATCGGAGGAGATGTTTATGTGATGGGGTTTCTACACAAACATGAAAGTCGAGGCCTAGCCCTGACGGGAGTGAATAACGAAAGGAGGGCTCAAGGATGGTCTTAAGGACCTCCTGCCGAACATGCACCGATGGTATGGATGAGAGTAGAATGTGATGGACCCAATCAAGACACCCAAAAAATTTGGATGACTATAGAGATTCGGGGTGGATGATACCTCTTAGTCAGAAAGTCGTTCACCTGAGAAATACCTGGGCAGCCAGAGAGGGAGAGTCCTGCAAAGACCCCTACACGGTAGAGTGCCCCTACGGGTTACAGGGTTTCCCCCACCCAACCTCTCTTGTCACTGATGTTCCAGGTAGACCAGAATGGGGACTTGACCTCTTAAGTCTACCAATTTTATTAAAGAGCAAGGGTGCTTAAGATTTCACTTTAACTTTAGATGTATTGAGTGCAAAAAGTGACCTAATTTCAAGGTTGGTTGACCCAACAAGGTGGGTCAACTTCACCTATTTGTCATTTGAGAAGTTTTAGGTCCCTTCTTTTAGGATTCAAGTGAGATTAAAAGCTTGAATTTTAGGGTTTGCTTGAATAAATCACTTCAACCAAGGCTTAGGCACACATCATTTTGGAGAGTTGATTCTTGCTTATGAAAGTGTGTCTCTAAAACCCTAAATTGAAATCCTTCATTGGCTCTAATTTTGGTCCAATTTAATTTGCCAAATGTGGCATCTAGGGCTCAAACAAGAATGTGGTAGGCCTAGTTACCTTAAAAGGGTGCACAAATCAGCTTTGTTGTTGAAATCAAATCAGGAAACTCGGTGAATTAGCTAAGAATGGAAAGCAAGTAGCTCTAATTGATTTTGCTCTTTTTTCCTTTTCAGAATGAAGGGCTTAAGAGAGAAAGAGTAATCAGAAATTACCTGCCCCTGGTGTGTTTGATGTGCGGCTGTCTTTTCTTTGAATCTTCTCCCTGAAACAACCACAACAAAAGATATATATCAAGTTAGTACCAAATCAGGAATTGTAATCAAGAATTCTAATTGCCCATTGCTTCCCGGCAACGGCGCCAAAATGTTAAGAGCGCTGTATTAGGTTTTAAGAGTATTGCGTTGTAGTACAGTCGAAATAACATTCAAAATAGATATAATTTTATTACTTCAAAAGATTTCCGAGGTCAAACATAGGGAGTAAATTGGTATTTAGAAATCAAGATCATAATTTAAACTAAAAGAAATTGCAATAATAGCAGTATCAGAGTGCACAAATATGGGAGTAAAATGGTGATGTAGATCACCAAATACTCCTAAAATATCACCAAATGATTCAATATAAATATGCAATGGAGACTAGAATCTATCATCTGATTCTTTAATCAGATGACTTAAAGTATTTGATCTCTTTTCTCCTCTTCTCTGTCTTCTCCTTCCTTCTTCTTCTTCTTTGGCTTCTGTCTGATTTCCTTTGTCTTTGCCTTCACGATTCTTCTCTTTCTCTTTATCTTTCTCTATCTTTTGCCTTTCTCTTCTCCTTCTTCTTTCTTCTTCTGCCTTTGCTTCTGTCTGATTTCCTTTGTCTTTGCCTTCACGATTCTTCTCTTTCTCTTTAGCTTTCTCTATCTTCTCCTTTTTCTTTCTTCTTCTTTCTGCCTTTGTTTTTCTTCTGCCTTGGCTTCTCCTTCTTCTTCCTTCTTCAGCTCCTGCCTTTGGCATTCAACTTTGGCCTTCTTCTTTAGCCTTCCGCCTTCTCTTCTCTTTCTTCTTCCTTTCTTCTTCTTTCGGCCTCCTCTTCCCCTTCAGCTTGCGGCAAAGTGTTGGCTGGAGCACTCTGTAGTAAAACCTACCCCTACCCGTGCGCAACTCTCCCCACTTTCTCTCTTAGGATATGCTCTCCTAGAGCCACACAGATAGTTGGTTAATCGGGTCGAGTGTGTTCCCGGAACCAGGCCCACCGGTGTGTGGTAGTGGGCGAGGTGTGCAGTCGGGTCGGGTCAGGCCAAGTCCGTGGGGAGTGATCGCAAACGAGATCGGGTCAGGTGAGTGGGATCTCACCCCGTGGATCTGAGGTGACAAGGCTTTGTCACTTTTTCCTCTTATGCAAGTGCGGGCGGTCTCTCACTTCCGAGGTGGGACTAAATGTCCCACCTTCCTTTTGTGTGTGCTTTCAAAGATGGCCTTCGCGATTGCAGCAGCTGCAGAGGTCTTCGACTCCAATTGAGGGCCTGAGTGTGTGCGCGAGGGGCTTCCACGCACCTGGGACAGCAGCACCTGTGCTTGGCGGACCTGGAACTGCAGCAAGCTTGCTTCAAGCTCCACAACAATGGCGGAAAGGCGATGAACCTGAAATCACAAGATCAACCTTGCAGCCATGTCAAAATGTTCAGAGAGGATCGCCGGAGCATGGCGTGGCAATGTCTGTGTGTGTGTGTGCCTAGGGCACACTGTGTGCAAGTGTGTGGGTGTGTTTGGGGGGTGGTTTGTGTGAGTGGCACGGTGCGTGGAGTGAGGGGAAAGGATCGGTGAAGTGAGGGGAAGCTTATGGGCTTGTCGGCGAGGGTTGGGATGGCCTATGGAGGTGGGGTGGCCTTGTCGGAGTTGGTGGTTGGAGATGGAAGGGATGGAGGTTGGCAGTGGACGGTTTTAAAGAATAAAGGGTGGAGAAAAATGTGGAGAGGAGAGGGAGCTTATCTGGGAGGTGAAGAGACAAAGTGGGCGAGCGAGGCATCGAGTCTAGTGTGGCCAACACCGGAGACAAAGGCAGCTCCAATGAGTGGAGATCGGTGAGGACGAAGAGAGGGAAGCACCTGCGGGTACGACGAGTCGCAGACGAAGTCAAGGAGGAGGAATCCGTCGCAGGTATGGAGGTCGGACGACAAGAAGGAGCAAGGGAGGTTGCCAGACGTCGAGGAACCTATGGCTGTGAAGGGAAGAGAGGAATTAGGGGTTTTCGCGGCCTAATTCGAGCGTGGAGAGATCGGAGAGGTCTGGGCTCCTTTAAATAGATCCTGAAGGTTAGTTAGGGCTTGGGAAGCAAGCTTCCCAATCAAGGAAGGCTTGTTGGAGAGGGAAGTCGTTGAGATGCCCATATCTCTCATGCATTTGCATGAGAGATTGGGAGGAAATCAGATCTCAAATGAGGGTTCAAACGAGAGAGAATTTCTTAGAGAATCTCCCTTCCAATTTTGGAAGAGATTCTCTGAGCAATCAGGGAGAACTCTCCTTCCAAAGCTCACCAGAGTAGGATTCCTTCACTATAATGGTAGAGGGACCTATTTTTGAAAATGATGAAGAAGCTAGGGGGTTGGTTGTAAGGTTTTTTTTGAAAGTTAGGGGTAGAAATGTAATCAGGTTGGACCTTTTTGCAAACTAGGTCAAGGAAAACTCAACTTGGGTCCAAATTTTGGTACAAACCTAATTTGCACCTAAGGAATCAAATGGTGAAGTTGGATTTTGGATTTGACCATGTTTGACTAGGAAATTTATGCAAAAATCTAAATTAGGGCAAATATCTGTTTGAGACCCATTCTAGGTCAAGATGGGTTTCAATGGCCAAATTGAAGGTTCTAAACCCTAGAGAATATTTTTATATGATTTTTAGAGGGTTTAGGTGAATTTTATCCTGACCAGAACCTTGGTTAATCAAGTGAATCTATTTTAAGGTATTAAGAAGTCATTTAATTCACAGGATACACACAAACTCTTTTCTATCTGATTCAACTCACTTATAATCATGTTAAGACCATTTGACCTTTGTTTAGCCCTTGAGAAAACCCGTGGTTGTACTACATTGGTAAAATTATAGTTTTATCCCTAGTTTCTTATTTTATTCTCAGAAAGGTTATGCAGTGAATTATGACCTTCAGTTGGTTATGTAGGAGCATTTATTCTCTTTATTGGGTCAAAATGAGCTAGTTAGGACTCATGATGGTGTTCCCATCAGTATGTCTCTATAAAATCAAAACTCTATGTTATTCACATTCCTACTGAATAGTTCATGGATACTTATGAGGTGTGGCTCATCATAGCTAAAATGCCCAAGTTAGGCTAGAAACTAAGCTAAACACTATACAATTAACACAAGAAATAGGTTAAGTGTAGGAATTAATAGAAATGACCTAAAAATTTCAATTTGTGTTAAAAATGCAAAATTACGTCATAAAATGAAATATTCTATTCAATAATACAAATTGATGTTTCAATTGTAAATTGAACACACAATTGAGTTCAAAAGTACAAATTAGGAGTGAAATCATATTCATAAATGTTCAATTGAGCTTCGATAAAAACTTGGTTGCATTTCGACATCATTAGGACCTTGCATTAAATACTTTACATCTAAGTCCTCAGGTCATAACATTTTCCTATCACAAAACCATCCAAGGACTTGTTTGTAAGCTGCCAAGGACCTCTTTGCAAGACCTAAGGGCTATGCTACAAGAATCTTTGCCACTAATGGGCCTCTGCACAATTCTTCTACCCCTTCACATCTTAGGGCTGATATGCAAATTCACCAATAGACATAATGCAGCACGACTACTATAGCACCATAGAACATCTCCAATCCCAGCCGTAGCTTCCATGCATCCCTTGATCAACGGCCATTTCCAAATTGAAATTTCGTGCTCCTTTGTGCATGGCATTACCTCCTATCATAGATCTAATCTTACGGCTAGATTTCATCCACTTGCTTCATACGCATCATCCTTCCCATCACCACCGCCCCAACCCTATTTGCTTAATCACACCCTCGTGGTGATGTGATTCACTGATTTGCCTACTTAAGCACCACCCCAGCTCGCGCACACGCAATCGACTCCCTCCACCCTGAGTCGATCCCTCTATCCACGTCTCCAGCTCTTCTACCTCCTTCGTCAACTGCCGATGACACGGGCGATTCTCAGCTCAACTTCGTCGTTGTAGTCACTAGCTGCAGCTTAGAGACTTCATTCCTCGCTGGAGATCCTTGCACCCCCATTTGTTGCCACAGCAACTCGCTGTGGATCCAAGGACCTCACTCTTCTGAGTAGATAGATTTATTGCTTTCTAGATTAGATAGTAGATTAGACACCAAATTCAGTGATGGATTGGATTAGATTAGAGTTAGAATAGGTTAGATCACTTCCACCATCTCTAATCAATTCAGATTAGAGAGATGATTTCCCACTTTCACTTCAATACCCTGATCTCCCCCTACAACACATCGACCATATTCACTGATTTCCTCACATATTTTTCATCGATCACCTACTCATCAGGCATCAAATTAGATCTGATTTGAGTTCCCAATTTCATTTGAGGGCTATCTCATTTGTCTCAGTTGTTCACAATGACCCTCTAATGGTTTTGAATGAAGACATCATGGTTTGAAAGATCTGAGGATTTGGGGTTTTATTTAGTGGATTTTATCGTGTGATCTAAACTCTCTCTTCATTTTGTCTATGGTGCAAGAGAGAGAGTAGATCATAGTTCTCCTTGGTTTTTGATCTTTACTTGAGAGGGAATGAATCCCAAATCTATCAGAGAAGATTTGAGATACTTCTGAATTTAGATTTTAACTTGATTGAAACCCTGATTTGCATCTTCATCTTACATTGTCTATAATGTAAGATGAAGTGCATGTTAGGATTTTAAGGAATTTGTGGGAGATAAATTTGGTCTTCAGGGTGATTTCAGATGAGTTTCGTGGGATTCATGAGGTATTTGATGAAGATTTCAACACGTGAATTTCTTTTTTGAATGAATTTTCAGACCATGTTTTGAACAATAGATTGAACATGTCAGTTTTGATTGAAAATCTCCCACATTAGTATAGCAAAGAGCTGCTCAGCAGCTACATTGTTTAAGATTAATTTTGATTTCAAGTGATTGGAAGGTCTGAAAATAGTTCTTAGTGAAATTAATACTTGATTGATCTCTTTTCTTCATGTTGTATATGACATAAGAAAAGGATTTGTTAAGTCTTATGTTTGTGGGATAATGAATCATGCTCGAATGATCTATTTTTTGTGTTTGAGAGATTTTACATGGAGATTCATGGATTTCATTCAGATCTAATCATCTTGGACAACAGTAGTTACTCCATGTTTATTAGACTGAATGGATGCCCTTGTTGGAATTTTTGACTCTCGACTTGATTTTAATATGAATTCAAACCTTCAGGAGAACATTTATGACGTTTGAAAGAGATTTGTCATGGATTTTGTCCAAGCATTTGCTGCTCATATCAACAGCAATAGCAGTTCTCAGTTGCTAATGTTGGGCAGCAATGGCTACAATTGGACAGCAACACTGAAACAGCAGCAGCTATAGCTGCTGAGAATCATATTGCAACATTTGTGTTTTAAGATGTCTGCTCAACAATCTCAATGATGAGGTGTGACATATCATAGCTAAAATGTCCAAGTTAAACTAGAAACTAGGTTAAATACTACATACTTTACACAAGAAATGGGTTGTGGGAATTAGCAAAAATGACCTAAAACATGCAATTTGTGTTAAAAATGTAAAATTAGGTCAAAACTGTGATATTCTCTTCATTAATGTAAATTGATCTAATTGCAAATTGAACACACATTTGGGTTCAAAACTTCAAATCAAAAGCAAAATTAACTTCTAAAATGTTGAATTGGGCTTCAATAAAAACTTGATTGCATTTAAACATCATTAGGACCTCGTATTCATAATGTCACATCTAGGTCCTTCATCCTTCACATTTTCATCACGTTTAAACTTCTCAAGGACCATTCTAAAAGATGACAGGGATCTCTTTGAAAATCTTAGGGACCGCTCTATGATCCTTCTTACCACTTATGGGATGATCTGCAAGTTCTCTACCCCTTCGCCTTTAAGGGCTTGAGCACAAATTCACCAACACACCTGCAGATGGTGGCACACTGTTCATACCACAAGAACTCAAGTAATCTTGACCATTCATCCCCTGTTTCCACGATCTAATGGCCAAACCAAACTTAATGTTCGCACGTGATTGCGCATAGGTTCACCCCTTGCTCCAGATCTGATCCAACGGCTGATGTTTGGATTAGAGCTTCGCATGCCTCTCACTACGTATCCACCATCCAAGCCCTGGGGGATTAATCTCACCTCAATGGTGATCATACTCACTCCAGAGCCTACTTAAGCAGCTACCCATCCACCTGCACGTGCAATCAGCTCCCTACCGACACCTCTTGAGCTGAGCACTCGTCCACTTCGGTTCTCATCCTCATAGTTAGTTAAGCTTTCGAAATAGGGTTTTAAAATACTTTTTCGCGTTACAATATAGTCGAAATCGCTTGTCAATAAATACAATTTATTACTCGAATATCTAAATGAAATCTGAGGTCGAACACAGGGAGTAAATAGGAATTCACACGCTAATCTTTAATTATTATATAAATGAGCACAAAAAATAAGCCAAGAATAATTATATTCAATAAATGTTAATATGTCACATTAGATATTCAAGGAATAACATAAGTATTTCAAGACTTTAAGGGATCAAAAAGATAACTAAGATAAAATAATGGTGATTTAGATCACCAATTATTAACCTAAGCACATGTATATCAATTACTCAATGTCAAATAAACGAACAATACTCTGATGTTTGATTTAAGAATAAGACGACTTAATTGTTGCCTGCTATAGTACTCTTCAATCTTCTATTCTTCTTCTCTGCCTTAGCTTCTTCTTCTTCTTTGGCTTTTCTTAGCTTCTTCTTTCTTCTACCAAGCTCTTCTTCTCAAACCTTCCATCTTCACGCAAGCCTTCTCTTATTTTCTTCCTTGGCTCTTCTTTCCTTCCTAGCGACTAAGTGTCGCATAGCTACACCAAGGAGCAAAACCCACCCCTCCCCCGCTCTGTCTTTCTTTCCTTTCCTTCCTCCTCTTTTCTTTCAAATAATCAGACCTTAACTGAGTAATCGAATATGCATAATCGGGTCCAAGGCTACGGGTGTGGGGTAGTAGCCGAGGAGTGAAGGCTTAGGTTAAGCGGGTCGGGTGTGTGGGTAATGTGCTAGGGACCTCACCCCCGATGTGTTCTTTGAGGCGATAAGGCCTGAGCGAAAATTCAATTTATGCGCTATCATGCACTCCTTCATTAACGATGTGGGACTAAATCCCACGGCTTCTTCACGCGTGCCAGCAGATGAAGACACCTTCAATTGGAGTGGTTGCTAAGGTTGGCATCCCCAATCAAGGACTTGGGAATGGTCCCGGACTAATTTTACACCACCTAGAGATGCGACTTGGGGCGAACGTGGCTTGGAGCTTGAAGAACAATGTCAGAGGGATGGCGCGGTGGTGGAAAGATGGCAAACCCTGAAAGTCAAGAACATGACCTCTCGAACCAATCAAAAGCTTTCAGGAGCATCGCCAGACCACGTTGAGTGTGTGGGTGGATGGGCATGGCGTGTGAGGGTGTGTAGTGGTCAGACAGAGTTGGGGATGGAGGTGCAAAGATGGGTTGTTCGGGGGCGGTCATGAGTGCGTGGACAATGAAATAAATATGGGGGTTTTGTGTGGGTGGATGTGGCGGAGGTTGTGGAGTAGGTGGCAAGGCGGTTGGAGGTGTGAGGTGACGGAAATGCCTCACCGGAGAGGTGGCCAGAGGTGGAGAAGATGACGGCGTGTGTGTGTGTCGAGGGTTGTTTTTGGTTTTTTAATAGGGGAAATTAACCTAAGATTCTAAAGGAACTATTCTAACTACTCTAAGTGGATGAAAGGGGTAGGAATCACACCGGCTTTGGCTGGCCGGCACCGTGGAAGAGAAGCCTCCGCTGGGGGACGGCTAGGAAAAATGAGGTCCGGAAGGGCGCTCACCGGTATTGCGAGACGCGGAAGATCGTGGAAAGAAGGAATCCGCTCACTATAGTCTATGAGAGTGGATGAGGAAGGTAGACGGAGGGACTTGCTAGAGTTGGTGGAGGTGGAGGTTGGGGAGAAGGGAAGAGGGGGTGTTCGACCTCCAAACCAAGCTAAGGAGAGAAGGTCGTGCATGCCGGCTCTTTATAGAGCTTTAAGGGAAGCTTTGAATCAGGAAGGAGGGATTCCATGGATTGGGCTTGAAGGAAAAGAACCAAAGATTCTCATGCATTCACAGGACAAATCTGTGGGGATTTGGAACTCCACAATGATCTCAGATTAATCGCCCATGTGTGAACATTAATCTCACCAATTTTGGTGGGATTTGATTGCCATTAGAGTTGGATTCAGGCCAGTCAAAGTTGCTTGAAAGTTGGGTTTGACCTAAATGGAGGCAGGGGTTTTTGTGTGAAGATGATTAAAAAGTTGGGGGGCTTTATGCAAATATTTCGAAAGTTAAGGGCATAAATGAGAGGAAAGAGTCAGATTGGATCAAAATGCAAATTAGGTCAAGATGATCTCTGATTGGGCCTAAATTTTGGTACAAACCTAATTTGGACCCAAAGAATCTGATAGTGAAGTCAAAATTTTGTTTTGACCATGTTTGACTGGTAAATTGCATAGAAATCCAAATTAGGGCAACTATTTGTCTGAGACTCTATTTTAGGTCAAATTGGGTTCAGATGATCAAATCAAGGATACTAAACCTTAGAGAATATTTTTATATGATTTTTAGAAGGTTTATGTGAATTTTATTCTCACCATAACCTCAGTTAATTAAGCGAGTCTATTTTTAGGGTTTCAGATGTCTATTAATTCTCAAAATGTGTGAAAACTTGATTTTGTTTGTACGAACCCACTTATTAGGCATTTATGACCATTTGACCTTTAATTAACCCCTAGGAAACCCCATGATTGCCTTGCATTTGGGATATTCTATTAAAACTGTGGTTTTACCCTTATTTTACTGTTAATCTGTCAGAATGAATATGTAGTGAGTTATGGTCTTCTGGAAGTTATGTAGGACCATGTATCTGTTGAGTATGACTAAATAAAGCTAGATATGGATGATGATGATGTTATCATCATAGTCCCTATTTCACTGCCTTGGCAATGGAACTCCACATTTCTCTCTGACTCTCCTCGCCGCTAAGGACATCGTAGCACCTGAGGGCGACCCAAAATCCCTCTAGTGGATTTTCACTCCATTAGAGCTCCTTCCTCTCTTCTTCCTCTACATTCACTTGGTGGAGATCCAAAGGTCCCATTCTTCTATTAGATTAGGATTTTAATTGCTTTCTAGATTAATGTAGCATATATTAGTGTAGTTTAGATTAGTTTAGGAGTAGATTAAATGATGGAATTCACTGGTTTGTTAGATTAGTTAGGAGTATCTAGATGATGGGAACACCATCATAGGCCCTAACTGGCCACTTTTAGTCAGGATTGAAAGATAAATGCTCCTACATAGCCATCTGACGGTTAAAAATCCACATTATTCTGTTTTGAGAAGAGGTACAGGAAAATAGGGTTAATTATGTTATTTTAACAACATATCATGAATACAGAATAACCACGGGGTTTGTCAGGGGTTAACTGAAGGTTAATTGAGCATTAAATACTAGTAAGTGGGTTCACACAGACAGAAAAGGATTTTTGCACACTTCGAGAACCAATACAACACCCGAAACCCTAATCTCAGACCCGCTTAAATTACAAAGGTTCTGGTTAGGATAAAATTCATCTAAATCTCTTAAAATTCATATAAAAATATTCCTTGAGGTTTGATATCCTTGATTTGACCTTTGAAACCCATTTTGACCTCAAACAGAGTCTCAGATGGAATTTTTACCTAGTCAAACTTAGTTAAAACTGAAATCCAACTTCATCATCAAATTCCTTGGGTCCAAATTAGGTTTGTACCAAAATATGGGTCTAATAGAGTCCATCTTAACCTAATTTGCATTTTAGTCCATTTAAACTTTGTTTCTCTCAATTAAACCCCTGACCTTTCAAATTTTTGCAATTAAGTCCCTAAATTTGTCATATTTTCTTGTAAAATGGTTCTTGCCACCATTGGTGTGAAAATAGTAGCTCCGTTGAGATTCAAGCAAGGATTTCTCACTCGATTCTCAATCAAACCTTCCCAAAATTGAAAGGGAGAATCCTTGAGAGATGTTCTACTGATTGGACCAGGAGTTGGACCCTAATTTGCCCTAGAAACTCTCATAAAATTAGGGATTTTTTCATCCCTAAGTTTTCAAGCTCGCAGAACTTGTTTCCAAGCTTGTAAGCTTCCCTAAGGCCTTTAAATAGGCTCCTCTCACGACTCCGAGCTTCTTAAGGAAGTTTCGCACCGGAATACCCTCGTATTCTCCTCTGGCTGTCCACACCTTCATCTCCGACGAGCTCCTCCGTTCACTTCATCAAGCTGGCCAATGGTCAAATTGATCGGCCCACTATCTTCACCTCTTCCTCGTGAGAGGAGCCCGCCAACGCACGACCGCCCTCTCCCTCTCCTTCATCACTGCCGTATCACTGTCAACATCACCTTCTCTGACTCCAATCCATCACAAACAAAGCCCTCCACCCATCATCTCTCTCCTTAAGTCCCTCTATCTCTCCCTCTTCCCTTACCGATCCTTTCTAACCCCTTAGTTCTTAGGTTCAACAACCAAACGACCACAACCATCAACATCTCCCTCCGCTCCAACCAAGCTCTGGCAAAGGCCTCCGCTCGCTCCACTACACCAAACTGCACGCCACAGACTGCTAAGCCTCTGCCATGTCCTCATGACCAAAACACCTTAAGAAATTGAGGAGATTGGCCTCTCACACACTCCACCCACCACCTTCACCGACCACCTCCCCGACCTCGCCAGCACACCATACACACCTTCACATCACACCATGGCCATCATCATGTTCCGTAGAACACTGCGATCCTTTTGAACTTGTTTAATCGGGGCTATAAGCCTGTATTTGTGTTCTTTAGGTTCGCCGGACCTCCGCCGTCACCCTCGTCATCTTCGGCCCCATTCGCTCATCTCTGGCCCCCAACTCACCCAACTATAGCTCGCAATCAATGTGAAGCATCTCCAGGTTCCTTCCCAGATAGCCAATCGAGGCCATCGGTTGCAGTTGCTGCTCTAATTGGAGGCTTCACTATTTGCTGCTGCGGTGCGAAGAAGACATGTGGGATTACTCCCACATCGTGAAACGAAGGAGCCTCAGTAGTGTATAATATGAAAAAGTGACGAGGGTTGTTTGCCTTCGAGTCACTGGGGTCAGGTCCTTACCACGCATACACACACGTGGTGCCTCACAAGCTCTTCCACACCCTCACCTGTGCACATGCCACGTGGGTCTGGGTGTGGATCCGATTACCCGCTTCTCAGGTCTGGTTCGATTATGAACTTGGGGAGAGATAAAGAAGATTTGAGAGAGAGGGGGTGGGTTTTGCTCTCGTGCAGTCCCTCTGCTCTCAACACTTATAGAAATTCTAAAGAGGCCCTTAAGCCTTGGTTGCTGCTGCTGCTGAGTTCGTGAAGAGGAGAGGACCTTGTGCCTCTTAAGGTGTTTGGAAGCCTTGCCTATCATCTAAGGCCATCTGCTAGTTACTGTGGATACTTAATTAAAGTGGAAATTTGATTGTGGTTAATGTGTACTTATTTGAATATTTGTGAGCTTAACTTTAAGGGGTTAATTTCGTGATTTAAATCACCATTTTAACTTGATCTTTTTTGCACTATTATTATGCTTTTATTGAAATATCATTTTGAATATCATTGATTTCAATTCTTGTGATTGGTGAATTTAAATTGCATCTTTGCTTCCTATGAACATCCTTGGACTCCACTTTCAATTTTGAGCTTATAAATTTAAATGATTTGAGTGATTTTTTCTTATACTATGACACATTTCCTAAACAATGACGATTTTTCCTGAATACTAGATTAGATCCGATTCAACCTCTCTAATCAATTCAGATTAAAGAAGATTTTTTCGAATTCTCGCATCGATTCACTGATCTACATCATCTCATAATCCATATTCTCTGATATTCTCACATTTTAATCACTGCTCACCCCTTCATTAAGGCCTAATTCAAATCTGGGAATTTTAGTTTCTAGATCTGAATTAACACCTAAAATCCAAATAGGGGGTCTCCCACTCATTGATGGTAACACTATCATTAGCCATAACTAACTTGAATTAATAAAAAGCTAAAGATAAATACTCCTACATGATCGCCTGAGAGCTATAATTCCACTAAGATCCATTCTGAGAAGAAAATAACAAATCAAGGTTAATTCTACAGTTTTAACATCGCATCATAAATGCAGAGTAACCACAGGATTTCCTAGGGGTTAATTGAAGGTCAAATGAACATTAAAGTCCAAAGAGTGGGTCCACAAAGATAGAAATAGGGTTTCACGCATTCTGATATCAAATCAAAGCATAAAACCCTAATTTCAGACTCACTTAAATTAAAGAGGTTCTCGTCAAGATAAAATTCATCTAAATCTCCTAAAATTCATAGAAAAATATTATGAGAAGTTTGGTACCCTTGGTTTGACCATTTAAGCACATTTTGACCTTGAATAGAGTCATAGATAGGATTTTACCCTAATTTGGGCTCCTATGCAAATTGCCCAGTCAAACATGGGAAAAATGAAATCCAAGTTCACTATCAGATTCCTTGGATCCAAATTAGGTTAGTACCAAAATTTAGAATCAATCATAGTCCATCTTAACCTAGTTTGCATCTAAGTCCCTTGAATCCCTGTTTCTCACAATTAGCCCCTCAACTTTCAATTTTCTTACAAATGACCCCCTAGCTTTCTCTTCTCCTTCACAAATCAGCCCTTTCCAACATTGCTGTGTGAACAGCATCTTGAACCCAACATTTGCTGACTTCAAAGGAGGCGTTCTCCAATCTGCATCCATTCCCCTCCAAAATTGGAGGAAATAATCACCATGAGATCTCCTATCATCTAAGCGTGATCTTGAGCCATAATTTGAGGCCAGGAGCTCATGTGAAGCTCTCAAAATCTTCATGGAACCCAAATCAAATCACAATCAAAGCAGAGGACATCTACCCCTTCGTTGTCGCTGCTTCACCTCAATGGAGTTCCTCTCATCTCCGGTGTCAGCCAATAAAAGTTGATGCCAATTCCTCATCTCTTTTGTCCACTAGATCGGTTAAACCCTTCCTCTCCCTCTCTGGATCTTCTTTGACTCCTTTATTCCTCGATTCAACCACTACATCTTCCTCTCCCTCTTCATCTTCTCCGCCTCCAACGTAGCTCTGATGAGCTCGCCACACTACCACACACCACCATTCACCTCGTTGTCACTCCCATAAGCATCGCCGCAGTACCACCTTCAAAACACCTTAAGAAATTCCACCAATTTCTCACCCCTTTGCTTGACCAAACAACCCACCTTCCGGCCTTCATCTCCAACTTCGGTTGGTTGATACACACCTCAAAACACCACACTGACATTGCCGACATCTTCCTCGCAACTCGGCGAAGGTCGTGAGCTTTCTAATTGGGGCGATGACGAGAGAGGTTTCTCTCATTTTTAGG
Source organism: Thalassia testudinum (assembly GCA_037157565.1). Lineage (NCBI taxonomy): Eukaryota > Viridiplantae > Streptophyta > Magnoliopsida > Alismatales > Hydrocharitaceae > Thalassia > Thalassia testudinum. The sequence continues at coordinate 84,408,934 of JAZHRO010000031.1, forward strand.
AAACAATGTCGTAGCTTGTAGTATAGTCGTGTGAAATCCTCGATCAAAAATATTTGTAAAATAACGAGACTTTGAGTCTTGGTCGTTCATCTCTAGGAGGAGTTATGGAAATGATTTCGATCTTGCTTGCTCTACTCACTTAAAATTGCACACCGGTTTCTAACCTATGGATCACTGTTTTTCCATTTGCATGATTAACTCTTATCATGTGCGCATGAGTTAAATAAATGATGAAAGTGAATGTATGGGTTTCCATATGCAGGATCCTAGTTATATGATGGTCGTTTAAAGAAAACACATTGATGGTTAGATCCGCGATATTTTCAAGCACCGACATGCTAGTTGCAAAAGAATTATAAAATGATGCAGGCAACTTTAATCACAATAAAGTACTACAAGAAAGCATATGGTGATTTTTCAACACATAAATATATATAAAAATGATTTTTCATTGATTGCATCAGGGTGATTACAGAACAAAGCTAGCGGAAAGCTTGTACATGAATGATTGAAAGTAGAAAACTATCTAGCAGAAAATGACTGCATGCATGAATCTATGGGGGGATTACACATGCATCATTGACCAAGAATATGGAGCTACACTACTAACCTTAAATAAAGAAGAGAGATTAGAAGAACTACTTAGGTAGGCTATCAGAAAGAAGGGAATTCGGAGGTGGTCTCCAATGGCCTTTGAGTGGAGGTAGAGAGAAGAAAGAGGGGCGGCCAATGGTGCTTAAGCTGACCCTTGGAGGAAGGAGGGAGAGATGATCTTGGCTCTTGGTGTGGAGGTGGAGATGGCCACGGTCAAAGAGCTTGTGGAGGTGCACATGAAGGTGGAGGTGGAGATGTCTATGGTGATGGGTGGATGATAAAACCAAGATGGGTGCAAATGGCCACTCAAGGGTCCTTTAAATAGACCCAAGGGAGACTCTCTAGAGAGCTGTGGAACTTTCTAGAGAGAGTCCCAAGAGTGGCCATCCAAGGGAGGTGAGAGGTGGTTCTTAGATCCACCAAAAGTGGATCTAAGAGAAGACCCATCCTTGGTTGCTATTTTTGGCAACCAAGGTGGCTCCAACTTTGGAAGAGCCTAGAAGGCTCTAGGTGGTGTGGGAGTGTGTGAATGGATGTGTGTGTGTCGGTGTGACCTAGGTGGCTAAGTGGTCTAGGTTAGGTCCTAAGGGGTTTGGTTTAGGGTAGGTCTCAAATTAGGGTTGCAAACCCTAATTTGCTAAGGAGAAGGTGCAATTAAACTTGACATAAGTTTAATTGAGTGAGTGTAAACTTAATTGAGAGTGAAATAACTCAATTAAGTTGGGCTTAGGTCAATTGGACTCTCACTGAGTCCAATTGAACTTGTGTGGGTTGAGATCTAAGCTTAATTAGACTCTATGAGTCTAATTGACTAGGAAATTGTAATTGACTATGATCCAAGTCAATTGGGCTTAGTGAAAACCTAATTAGGTTCTTAAGAAGGTCTAGAGGTGGTGTACTAGGCTTAGGGTACCTTAATTTAGGTTCCCAGGGGATTGGAATTGGGTATAGAGGCCTAGGAACTCAAGATTCAAGCTTGAATTCCAAAACAGGAACTGGAGAGCAGCTCCAAACGTCCAATAAGAGTATTAGACGACTTATACCCAAAAATCAGAAGTCTAGACCTCTTGTCTGGATGTCCAATTAGAGTCAGGATGGAATTAGGGTTTTGTCTTGGGTATTCTACAAAAATTGAACGTCTGATCAAGTGTCTGGACGTGCAATAACACTGCAGGCATATGTTTAAGGTGTGCAGGTTGTGGCTAAGGGTCATAGATGTCCAATAACTTATTTAGACATCCAGATTAGGGCTAGAACTAGGGTTTTGAGGCTTCCTAGGCTCTGGTGACCTAATCTAAGGGTGGCTAAGGCTTAGGAAGGCTTCTAGGGCTATCCTAAGGCTGGGAATGCACCTAAGTTCTTCATAATTTAACTCTACCTTATTCTTACTTAATAGAATAACATACCTCAACCCTTACATTATTTCTCTACTATATTTATTCTAAGGTCTTCCACTCCAGCTCTGATGCAGCACTAGCTTCAGGTCCAGCTTCAGATCCTACTCCAGATCCAGCTCCTGAGCTTCTTATTGACTGCAATTTATATAATGCACTTAATTAGTACATTATATCATTATTTCATGCATAGCTAAAGGAAAGCAATAAAGATGCGAGTAATGCTTGTGCATGCATTAATTACACCAGCTTATACTAAGTTCTAGCCTAATTTAGGTCAATTAAGACCTATGATTACTGCGTAATTAGGCGACTAGCCTGTATTCTACTCCACAGGTCTTCACCGAATAACTACCATTCGCCACCCACTCACCATCATCATCATCCAACCGTCATCGCCACCACAACCAACTCCAGCAGCTGCAAATGGACATTCTGAAGGATCCCAGATCCTCAATTGAAGAAGATCTCACGCAGCAACAACTTCGATTTGAAGCTTGAATTCTCAGTTGCGCACACGAGTGAAGAAGGCACATTAGTGCCACATCATCCACGACAAGTCCTCTGTAGTGCATAAAAGGAAAAACTCACATGGGCTTGCTGCCTCCAAGAGCACGAGGGTGAGGTCCCCATACACACCCATATGCACACACGCTCACACGTGCTCGCTCAAGCACCCTCTCTCATGATCATGCCCACAGGTCTAGGCTGAGGTCCGATTACCTGGTTAATCGGGTCCGGCTTGGTTCTTAGAGGGGAAATTCTGAGGAGGAGAGGGAAGGGTTTTGTATTGTTAACCTTGGGATTCATGCCTCTCCTCTCCTCACTCAACACTTAGCCATTCTCTGCTTGGGTTGAGGTGTTGACTCTATGCTCTTACTGTGCTTTGTGATCACTTAAGGCGTCTGAGCCTTATTTGCGACGTCTAATTGTGAGTTACTGTGGCTATATTTTAGGTTGACTCTAGTATTTGGTTGATATGGATAATTGAGTAAGTGCAAAATTATGTTCGACGACTACTGGTTTGTACAAAAATAGGCCATTGTTGTAGTATATGTCACAAATACAAACCGTTGTCACGTTAATTTTATTTATTTACTTAATTTTTACCGACTTTTTCCAGCTCGTTCACTAGGAGGCAGTTATTGATATACATCACTCTCTAAGTCCAATAATATTCGTTAATTCCAACAAGATTGATTTTATGTACAATAATGAATAAATGAATGAATAAAAGAATAAATCAATTGTATGCACAAAAATGAATTACAAATCAATTCAATGCATGAAAACAACTATATACAAACAATCATCAAAAAATATAATCAAATACATTATATTATTTATTTACAACTTATATTAATAATACTTATACTTACATACCATAATAAGTAATAATATATACTATACTTAACTTAATATACTAACATTTACAGTAACATATAATGTATGTACAGTGACATATATAAGCATCACTAAACCTTAGAAAAATTATATACATAAGCTAAGGTAAAAATAAGATCTATACTGACATTTATTCTATCTACATTGACGGATACATATGTTACTAAAGCTATATTGTTATTTATATACATATATAGGAGCTCAAACATTACTACTATACTCTTATATATAACGTATACTATATTACCTATATTATATATATACTTATATACACTATGTATATACATATTATACATGCACACATAAAATATATAACACAAGTCCTCTTAGGCTTCTCGACACTTAGCTGATTTCAGAGCTTCCTCCTATCTTTTTCATTGGTTACTTAAGGCATGATTACTGTTCATCTTTAACAACAATTAGGTTTTAATTAGCAGGAGACCTTTTCGAGGGATACACAGCACCCTCTCGGGTGAAACCAGACCTCTACTAAGAGCCACCCTAATTTCTTAATTAGGTACATTAATCTTGATTTAGGCTCATTAATGTGACCAATTAGGCCCACTCACAGTGCACGGCTCCCAGCCTGCACTGCACCCATAGTTTCATGCTAATGCCATTTCAATGCTCAGATAAAGTTGTGTCTGCGTGTCCGTGGGTGCCCCCATGACGATTGGATCGTCCATATCACAAAAACAATATAAGCGACAGCAGCAGCTTTGCTTCCCATGATGTGGGACTTAGTGCCTCATAGGCGCTGCCACCTCAGTGCCCATGTTCTGATTTGGTAGATTTGGCCCTCGATTTGAGGGCCCAAATTAGGTTTAATTTCAAAATAAATTATATATTTGTAAAGCCCTTATATAGCGCTACATAACTATTTAGTTTATTTACAAAAATAATTATATTTGCTATATAAATAAATTAGCTAAAGATTGTGATTTATACACACTGATTTTTGAGTTTATTTCTTAATTACAGTGTAAATTAGTTAATTAATGGTCTAATTGACCCTATATAGAGTGAGTATACATATTAAATTATTTATTATAGATTTTTATTATATTTTAGAGGTTTTATTTTAATTTATATACATTTAAATATCTATTTTTAGGCTATTATACATATAAATTATGTATAAATAGTATAATAAATTAGAAATATGGTTAACTTACTTCAAAATACTTAAAATAATATAATAAAATTATACAATATAACATAGTCTAGAAATAACTTAATTTACTAATTCGTTCTAATTTAAGTAATTTACTTGATAACTTAATAAAATAATTATTTATTGTATATATATAATTAAATTAAGTTACAGGTGTATTAATGTACATTATACATATATAAATTCTTATGTACAGTATCATTCATAAATATGTTTATTTATAGGGTTTTATTAATTTATTTACTTTATAATTCTTGTAAGTTAATATAATTAATAAATAATTATATAAATAAGTTATGTACATATTAATTTACTTTAAATACTTATTTTACATTATATTATATATATAAGTTATATATACAGTTTATATACATATGTAACAGTATATACATATATAGCTTAGTATAAATTATATATACAAGTATATACATACTTTACATAATATTTTTACGATTTTTTTTAAGGTTTTCTTCTTTTTATAAATTTTATATATTTAGTAGAGGTAGGGTATGAGAGAGAAAGAAAGAGATGAGGGAAATAGACTTGTTTTTGGTGTTTTTATTTTGAGTTTTTTTATTAAGTTTTAAGGTATACTGAACTGTCAGCTGGTATGTTCTACCAAGTTGGGTGTTCAAATGACCTTGAAACTTGGTATATACTTAGAAATATACTTAATCTTGACCAAGACAGGTTTATTTTATTTTTTTAGATTTTTTATAGCATTTTTATTTATTTACAAAGGGAACATATTCTAGGCCTAAAAAGGATTTTTTAATGTGAACCTAAAGTCTTGAATCCTAAACTAATGGCTGGATAGTCATTAAACTACCTCAGATGTGCTCAATACAATTTAAGAAAGATGTTCCAGCCAATAAACATGATTTTCATTCATTTTTTCCTTTAATTTCCCAATGTGGATAGTTAGGCACAAAAGTAGCTGACAAAAGAATGATTAAAAAAATTACAAGCCAACCAAATGAGATTAAATGCAAATATCATCACATGGAAGCTTGTCTACAATATATACAAAAATACAAAGCATATCATCCATATAAACTCAAATTTTCACCTACTTCCCTAATAATTAGACCAACAGCAGCTTCCAGCAACAGCTACAGCTGCTGAAATCAAGCAGCCACAGCAGCAGCAGCTACCTGATCAGTAGTAGCTGCAACTGTAGCTAATAGATGACCTTCAACTCAAAATCAAATGTCTTAAAATATTTTCCAGTGGTTGCTGTTGCTGAATCTCAAATTCCACAAGTCTAAAGTTAATTTCAGCCCAAGAACATCCAAGATTAGAATTTAAAAAAATTTGATCAAAGATCAAAATATCCAAATCAGGGAGTATTTCTTGTCTAAAAATCTCTTTGCAATCAGAAATGAAGATCTGAAATCATGTTTATAAAATGGAATTCCAATCCTCTTTGAAAATCATTTCAAATCTTCTTTAAATCGTCTCAATCAAAACCTCCAATGTTAAATCATGATATTAGTTATATGAAGGGTAAAATGTCGCCTCAATTGGGCTTTTGCTTTGGGTCTCCTTGAATACCATTGATGGGTGTTCAAGGTGATTGCATGGATAGATCAAGACCCATTGGGTTCTTGTTCTATCTCAAATCAGGGAGACCGATTCTCCTAGAACTCTCCAACAAAATGCTTGGATTAGGTATATGCTCATCCACAAATTAAAAACCAAATCCCAAAACATTGGATTCATTGCATACACCCAAATCAAGCACTTAAATTCCTCAAAAAGCTTGATTAAATCCAATGAAGCTCAAAATGAATTCTAAATCACTGAATTGGACATTAAAAATCATTTTAAACATGATTAAGCCATTTGAATTAGTAAAATAAGATCGGGGGGGTCTTTGTGGAATTATGGAATGAGTGGGAGACCCCCCAAGTGATTTTTGGAGCTAATTTCAAGTTTGAGAACCAAGGTCCTCAGATATGAGATTAGACCTTGATGAAGGGGTGATTAGTGAATTTAAAATCAAGGGGAGAAGAAAGCGATAAAATGGAATGCAAGGGGAGAGTAATGATTAAGTGAATGTGAGTCGATTCATCTCCTCTAATTTGAATTGATCAGAGGAGGTGCGGGATCTAAATTACCCTACTCCTAAACTAATCTAATAAGCAATTTACCTAGAAAGTAGTAAACTATACTAATTCTACTCCTAGAAAGCATTGAAAATCTATCTAATAGGGACCAAGATGTCTAAGGTCACCCACCAGTGGCTAGTGACGACGAATGGGGAGAGGAGACCAGCAGATGACGAAGATGTCTAAGGTTACCCATCGGTGGCTGGTGGTGATTGAAAGGAGAAAGCAAGCCTGCCCTGTCACAACAAGTAGACGAACTTGGGATGAGAAGAGCTGCAGGTGTGGACGAAGGGATCAGCTCATGGAGGAGGGAGTCGATTGCGTGCACGCGATCAGGGGGTGTGCTTAAGTAGAGCTTGGCACTAATTCCACTCACCGCGAGGGTGAAATTAGCCAATTAGGTCATGGGCAGTGGAGATGAGAGGAGAGGAGCACGCGAGGATCCAAGTCAAATCCTAGCCGCTAGATGAGATCTGGAGGTAGAGGTGATCGCACGTGCCAGGTCATGTGAAACTTCCAATGAAGGGTAGCCACAGATCAAGAGGATCACGAGATGGATGGTTGGGATGGCTCCTGTTCTTCGCGTGAACAATGCTCACGCGAAGAGTAGGTGCTCGATGAGTCTATTGGTGTTTTTGCACACAAGCCCTCAGGAAAAGGGGTAGAACATTTTCAAGGAGGCCCATAAGTGATATAAAAAGATTACAAAGCAGCCCTTAGAGGCTTTCAAATAGGTCCCTGCAGGTTACAAATAGGTCTTGGGAAGGTTCTCTATGCATGAAATGTGATATGTGAAGGACCTAAATGTGAAAACTCTAATTGCAAGGTCCTAATGATGTCCAAATGCAATCAAGTTTTTATGGAAGCTTAATTGAACATATTAGAAGTTAATTTCACTTTTGATTTGGAGTTTTGAGCTCATTTCTATTTTTAATTTGCAATTGGATCACCATTTTGTATTTAACAATAGAATGTCAATAATTGACCTAACTTTGCATTTTTAGCTAGGCCTTTTTCTCTATTTCACACACTTAACCCTTTTCATGTGTTAATTTGATAGTGTTTAACCTAGTTTCCAACTTAACTTGGGTATTTTAGCTATGATGAGTCACAACTCATCAATTCACAATCACTATTGAGAATTTTGAGTTGGTTGGATGCTTTGATATGCTTAATTATGGCATTTAAGTGGTGATTTAAATCACCATTTTTTGAGCACTTCTATTCTTTTTGCTCCTTTATTTCTGAGATACAAATTAGGTTGTTATTGCATATATTTCTGCATATAATATTCATTGAATATCTTTCTTAAACTTAATTGATTATATTCATTGATTTAAATTGTGATTAGTGCGTGAATTCCATATTTGCTCCCAACGAATGACCTTGAACTCACATCAATTTCGAGTTTTACAAATTTAAATGTTGTAGCATTTTTGTCGATTATACTACAACACACATCTCTTAAATCGACGCAAGACGCTAACAACGCTCATTCCATAAATCCACAAAGACCCCCTGATCTGATTTGAATTGAATCAATTTATGCATTTGCATTAGATTCGTTGGTTTTGGTGATTTGAAAATTTATGATTGAATTTGAAGTTGATATGATTTAAATGATCAAATTGAGTTTTCTTGTGTTTTACTGGTTTGAATGCAATGGGATTAAGTTATTTTTAACTCAATTTTTACCATTCAATATGCTCTTGCTCAGTTTTTAATAGCAATGATTATTTTTTGGAAGTGTGGTAGCTTGAGCCAATGAAAATTAGAGGCACTGATTCAAGGCTCAAGCAATGATCCAACTGTTTTCATGAGTCACCTTGAACTCCTGTACACCAATTAATGGTGCACAGGAGCTCTGGATGAACAATTCATTTGGGTGATTCAAAAGCAAAGGCCTAACTGAGCAACATCTAATTTTTGTACTCCAAGTGGTTTTCTAATTTCAAATCTAACGTAAATCTGATATGTATGAGTTTAATGAGGTATGAAATGGTTAATGTGTTTGAGATGATTTTTAAACTAATTTGAGTACCTAAGTTAACCTATTTATCTTATGTTGTCTATAACATAAGAAAATAGATTAATTAAGGTCTCTTATATTTTCTTTGGATCTCAGATTTGAATGGTAAAGTTTTTAGACTTTCTGGCAAATATTTGAAACATTTGAAACGTGTATTGAATGTTTTGACTTGCTCTTATGGGAGTATGGATTCAATCAGACCTGACCTGGAAAGGTCTGGTTTCAGCTTTCTAGGTTAATTACAGCACATATCGCTACTGAGTAATTAAACATAAGAAGTAGCTATTTGCCACAGAAATGACAACTTTGTATGATAGGTTGTGACATTGTCTGAGCACCTTTAGTAGCACCTGAGCTGTTGTTTTAAGCTACATTTGTAGCTGCTTAGTAGCTGAATTTGAGCAGTTTCCTTACTTGCTAAACTTTAGCTTTCTGATGGGATCTATGAAGAGCTAATGTATGCCGTAATGTAAGAGTTCACGTACAAGCATTCCTGTATCTGAAATGGACATTAATTTAGTTTGAATTTCTTGATTATGCTCATTTGATTCATTTTTAGCTCATTTCATGTGTAGATCTATCTAAATTGAGTCTTTTTAATGAAATACATTGTGAAAATCATGTATATATGCTCAATCATCTCCCATGTTAGGTGTTAAGTGGTTGTGAATGCTTTAACTGAACATCAAACCATTAGAATAGAATTCTAGGCCTTAGGTTTCCGTTTCTAATACTCATCAAGGCCTAGAATTGGGTTGCTTTGTATATAAATAAATAAAATAAAGGTGTCCTGAGTAGGATTAGATATTTTTCTAAGTGCGTGTCAAGTTTCAAAGTAATCTGAACCTCTGGCTTGGTAGAACATACCAGTTGATGGTTCAGTCTACCTTGGAACCTAATAATGAACCAAAAATCAAAAACACCAAAAAAAACTCTATCTTTCTCATCTCACTCTTTCTCTCTCATCCCTTGCTTCCCTTAAATATTTAAAAACCCTAAAAATCAGAAAAACCTCAAAAACACTCGAAAATACCCTATATATTATGCATATACTTGTATATATAAATTAAAGCTAAGCTAAGTGTATAAATTGTATAATATATGGATAATGTATATAATTAACTTATATCTGTATTCTATGTATTAGATTAAGTATTTAAAATAATTTATTATATATATAACTTTATTATATTATTATATATTAATTTAAATAACTTAAATGTACATAAAACTAAGTAATTATATAAACATATTTATATGTACATAATTGTACTTAATACTGTACAAATGTATTCATCTATGTATCATGTACTATACAGTACCTGTAAATTAAGTTAATGGTGTTGGTGCTAGAGCACCACGATCATTTGTTTTGATGATAACAAAACATGTGTCATTTAACATTTACACTTGGAGTATTAGATTTCAGGTCAAATTGCAAATGGAGACGTGATTAGACGGAGTTCAAGCTCGCATCCAGGATGGATTGGAGGAGCTTGATGGAAAACAGAGGAGATTCGCGAGGAGAGATAGATTGAAGATGGAAGGACAAGAAGAATAGGCTAGAATTCTGTTTATTTCTTTCATGTACTTTTGTCTTTATTTCCTTGCTCTTTTTGTTCCTTAGAAAATCATGTTAAAGAGCCTCAAAGTACCCTAACAATAGTCCTAGGAATACCGGCACAACCCTAGGACACTTAGGTTTTCTGTAGAATACTTAGAAAACCAATATAGGGCTTAAACAGCATTTTCAGATGTCTAATTCCAAAATCAGACGTCTGATAATATGTTTTAAGACGTCTGATTGTTGATTCAAACGTCTGATAACAATTAGGCTGGACTTAGTTAGTTCTGTCTGATGAAATCAGACGTCTAGATCAGCTTAAGACATCTTAGAAGACGTCTGATGGACTTGCCAGACGTCCAATTAGTGGACAGTTGGCTGGCTTACCTGACACTGAAGGATATGACTGTTAGAGCCTTATCAGACATCTGATAAATGACCGTTTTGCCTCGGCTGACCCAAAATCTCTTCTCAGAGATTTTCTAGCCATTGGAACTCTTGGAAATCCATTCCCGCAGAAAAAGTAGGTTTCTAGACGTCCAGACATAGTGCCAGATGTCCTATATGTCGTCTGATGGACTTGCACTAGAACCCTGTTTAGATCTGATTTAAGTTAGGAAGAAACCCACATAAAATCAGATGTCTGACCTTATTTTCAGACGTCTTAAACTAGTTTTCCAGACGTCTGATGCCAGGATTAGACATCTGATAACCTTGTCAGTGTAATCATTGTTCCTGATTTCGGCCTGATTCTCTTGGGCTTTGCTCCCAACGGCTATGGAAGCTTTCCAAAGCCTTCCAAAGCTTTCCTAAGGCCTCTATAAATAGAGAGGAACCTCTTGCACACAAACACACACCTAGTAATACACTTTCACACTCTTTTGTGTCCAAGAAAAGCTCTTGCTCTCCAAGCTCAAGTTCTTCATCTTGAGAGTATCAAGCATTTGCACACCCGCTCTCCTGCCGTAGTTCAGGAGAGCGACGTTGCACCGTCGTGTGGCTCACGCACCCGCGTCATCGATTCGACGCACTCCTTGCAAAGGGGAGTTTCCTAATTCCTATAGAAGCTAGGTTTAAATCTTTGTTGGCTCTATAGGACTATATTTGTTATTTTACTTTGTTATTTGGTTAGGTATTCGCTTTGCGAATTCCCGTCTCCTTCGTGGGACAAAATCCTTCCCGTGAAGAGAAGGGGTTTGAGGTACGCTACCCTCGTATAAAGTAACATGGTTGTACTTGAGGTTGAATCACCCTCGTTTAAGTGATTCATTTAGTGGATTTGATCAACTTGGTTGATCGGAAAATCCTAACTCGAGAGGGTTAGGTGGTGGTTTTCACCCGGTTTGGGTTTCCACCTAAAAATAATTGTGTACCTTGTGTGATTGAATTTTATGAGATTGCTTGATATTTTATTTCCGTAATTTATTACGTCACCCCCTCCTAGTAGGGCAAATCCACAAATTGTATTTACAATAAGTAATTAAGTTTTAGGTTAATTAGGTAATTTATTAACTTAAAATAAAATAAATTAGTAATTTAATGTAATACTAAAGTAAGTTATATTATATACTTGTATAATGATATATTAAATATTTTGAAAGCATTTATACTGTATTTATACTGTATTATAGTATTTATAGATTATTTATATGTAAAACTATCTAAAACATATATTTTATTATATATAAATTAAAATAAAGTTCCTAAAATATAATAAAAATATGTAATAAATAATTTATTATGTGTATTAACTCTATATAAATTCAATTTTGTAATTAAGTCACTAATTTATATGTTAATTAACAAATTAAACTGTAAATTAACATGTATAAACTGTAAACTTTAGCTAATTTTACTATATAATTAAATAACTTATTTTTGTAAAGTAATTATCTAATTGTGTAACCCTATATAAGGGATCTACAATGATATAGTTTAATTTAAATTTGGATCAAATTTGGGCCCTCAAATCGAGGGCCAAATTCTCAGATTTCATGCGACATGCAATGCTCCAATTGGGCACCTAAGAAGGTGCCACATCGTGTGTTGACAATCGTGTGGCATGGTATATATTGGATTTGTGTCGTTGCCTTCTCGATCATTAGGTGTCAGGCACCAAAACAAGCATGTCCCCTCCCCTCTCCTCTGATATTGATACGAGCATGATTTGTGAGCAGTGCATGGGCCAGGGGCCATGCACAATAGCTAGGCCTGTGTAGGCCCAATAATGAGCTTGAAATTGGATATAAATACACCTAAAAATAGCTAGGGTTGGCTCACTAGTAGTGGTCTGATCCCACCTTTCAAGGTGCTGTGTATCCCACGAAAATGAGCCAGCTTGCCCATTAAAACCCAATTTTTGGGTTGAGGAGTGGTTGAACCGGTAAGAAAGTATTGAAGGCCCTAAATATGGCTAAGTGTGGAGGAAGAAGAAGAACTAAAGAGAGGAGGAGGAAACGAGAGTAAGTGTTGAGAAGAGAAGAGTCGTGAAAATGGCTAAGTGTTGAGAACACTTGTGATGCCTGTATGTGTGCGTGCATTTGTGTATGTGTGTGTGTGTGTATAGATATATGTGTGTGTGTAGAGTGTTTTTTGAGCTCTTATATTTGTATATAAATAACACTAAGAGCTTTAGAGACAGATTCATCTGTCACTGTACACAGCTATATATGTCAGTATAAACAACTATTTTGCCATATGTTATGTAAATATTTTACTGAGTCTTTAGCGATGCTTATATATGTTATTGTATATATAATATATGTTACTATAGATATTAGTATGTTAATATAATTTAGTATATAGATATTATTAGATATTTTTGTACCTATACTTAGGTATTATTTGTAGTAGTTGTATATAATTAACATAATGCAGTAATAGATAGTTTTGATGTCTTGTTTATTGTATAAATGTTTCAGGCATTGTGATGCATATTAATTGATTCTTTTATAAATAATTAACTCATTCATTCATTATTTGATTCATTCATTTATTTTGTAAATAAAATCAACATTTTTGGAATAAAAGAATAATTTTGGACTTAGAGAGTGATGTATATCAATAATTACCTCCCAGTGAATGACCTAGAAACAAACCAGTAAAAATTTTAAATAAATAAAATTGATGCGACATCGATTTGCTTTCGTGACATTTATACTACAATTAAATGACATTTAAACACCATTTTTAGTGCGAATCGAAAGTCGACGATCATATTTTTTTGGCAGCGTTGCCGGGGACAAAAACTTGACAATAGTACTTTCTTATGATTGTTGACATCTTGTCCATCATATTTTTTGACGTCGTTACCGGTGAGACAATTCTCTATATGCCAAAACTTTTCTTTTATTCTTCATTTGTAAATATTTTTTATTTGTTTGTATATAACTATTCTTTCATTCATATTCTTTGTTGTACATAGATTCATTATATTCTTTGATTTGTTTTGTATATAATTGCCTTACTAATCATTTGTTATTTTTGCAGCACTTGAGGAGTAGGACTAGTGTCTTCTTCCAGGTGGATTTCTTATTCTTGGTGGATTCACTGCACTTCAGACCCGACTTCCCGGAGGAGTTTTTTTTTTCCAGATGGAGCTGCATTTCCCATTTTTCTAGATTAGCTTAGTGGTAGTTTAAATCTCGGTATATTCTTAGGACATTGTGTTAGGCATAAGTTGTGAGAGCTTGTTCTCACACACTAGTTGTAATAACTTGGACTCTCTCGCCTCTCTCTCTCTATACCTCTTTACTCATCTCTCACCAACGTGATTTTTCCGTTGCGGGTTTTCCGTATCAATTTCTTTTTGATTTGTTTTTGTTTGTTGCATTCAAAAATCCAAAAAAAATTATAAAATCAAAAATACAAAAAAATATCTCGTCTTTTATCTAGCAGCAAAATATACTAGGCATCCATACTTAGGTTGCACATTTCCTGCTAAATTTCAATATAGTCAAATTGCATCAATTGTAGAATTGCTGGAATTAGTTATGCATTTCTATCCCTTCTAAGCTCTTGCCATCCTTTTCATTTGACTTAAAATTAAAAAGACCATCTTCTACAAAAAGAATTAAAAAGCGAGACTAGCTGCATAGAATACATCTCTTAAATATCAAATCAAATTCAAAAGGAGATGTTAAAAATTTGTTTGAAACCCTGTCTAGTTTTTCACAGCCATTTGTTGGTTCTCTATCGTGTACACACTACACAATCACTTTAGATTCACAAATACATGGGTTTCTATCTCATCTCCTTGAGCAACGACAGGGTTTGGATTCGCACGTAAGTCTTATCCAGATTCCAAGTGGACATTAGAGGTCTACACTTCGCTAGGTTTTTCATAGGACGCATATAATTGTACTGAAACATTTGTTTGCATACTACTACTTTTAATGTAGAGACCTTAGGAAAAATTCAGATTTCTCACTTGATTGATTGGTCTTTTGATTGGTGACATTGATATTGGGATTTCTGGTTTTATTGAGATTGATTGAGAGATTGTTTCCTTTGTGTTGTGACTGATTTCAATTTTTCATTTTTCAAAAAATCGAATCAATGGAAGGTAGGAGATCCCAAAACCCTGAGTTAGTATATCCTTTGGCTATTGATGCCCAAACTTCCACTTCAATGCCTTCCACATCCAATCCTATACCTCCTAGGCTTCAAACTCCCATCTACCACTCTGTTCATCCGGAGGATGACAACGATTCTGCACAATTCGAAGATTTCAAAGAACTTCCTCCACATCTTTTTACACAACATCCTCCACCACCACCACCAAACCATAGGTTCCAACCTCCTCCATATCCTAATTTTCCTAACCAACCACCACTAGAGAGAGGTCCTATGCCAAGTTTGCAACACTTGTTTGAAACACAGCTACAAATGAACACTTTTACCCAACAGGTGCAATAGCTTACACCAGCTGTTAATCTTTTAGCGAACCCTCAACCTCAACCTAAAGCTACCCAGGCACCTCAACCTCATAGACCTCAACTATGGGATTACTATAATCCTACAGTTGCACCTCCTATGCCTGTGGTACGCTATCACTCTAGGGGTTGTGCTACTAAATTGAAGCCAAACCTTATCACACTTATTCCTTACTTCCATGGTCTTACTTCTGAGGACCCTTTTCAGCATTTAGAGGAGCTAAAAAATCTTTCTCAAACCTTGGATCCACAAGGTTATGATCAACACACACTATTGATGAAAATGTTTTCCTTCTCACTTAAGGACAAGGCTGTCTTCTGGTTTAGAACTCTTTCATGGACTATACCAATAGAAACCTGGGCTTCCTTGGAACATGAGTTCCTAAAGAAGTATTTTCCGGTAGGCTGCACAAACGCCTTGAGGTGTGCCATCACCACCTTAACCCAAAATTCAGGATAACAGATGCACAAGGCTTGGGAGAGATTCCATGAGCTTCTTTGAAAATGTCCCTACCATGGTGTCCCACGTTAGTAGTAGGTCCAGATCTTCTATCATGGGCTCCATGATGACATAAGGAATTTTGTAGATGCTGCTTGTGGAGGAAATTTCTTGTGTCGGGACAAGGACTCAGCTTTTGAGCTCTTCGAAGGCATGGAAAAAAATTCTATTAATAATGCTTCGATGAGTGTTTTTAATAGAAAGTCATCTCATTCCCACTCACATCAAGGGTACATGAAGCCCAATCTAGCATAAGAGACTTAGAGATTGTGGTTAGTTAGCTGGATAAGGTGGGCTTAATAGAGAAGAAAGTAAATGAAGTATGGAAATTCCTATCTAAGCCTTCATCATCTTCTTCTTCTCAGTCACCTGCACCTCACACTTCTTCTCAGTTTCCCACAGGGAGGGAAATTGTGAACAATCTTTCTGTGACACAACCTGCATTACCAGACTATTCATTTCCATATCCTTCACTGGTTGGAGGGACCTTTGTTCCTCCTTACGCAGACTTCCCTGCACCTTCTGGAGCTTCAGAGGAGCTCCATGCCATTCACAATGACCCATATTCACAAACCTACAACCAAGAATGGCGAAATCATCAAAATTTCTAATGGTTGGGAAATTCACAAAGATCTACCTTTCAACAACCTTCTGCACCAGCACTTCACAACCCGATCCGAGCACCACCTCCACAACAACATAGGTATCCATTGCGTGCCTACCAGCAACCTCAACCCAGGCCGGCCTAATACTCTCAACCTGGGCCTACACGAGATGATCAGTTGGGGAATATCATGAAAGCTCTTACTGACATGCAACAACAGAATATTGCTACGCAGCAGAGACAGGACAAAGCATTAGCTAAGATGAGAGCCCAACTATCACACTTAATAGAATCCTGTCAACCACATTCACTCCCATCTCAAGCACAACCCAACCCTAGGAACATACCAGCCTAGAGGTATGTTCAACCTAGAGCACCAGTGCAAGGTCATGCACATGCCATTACACAACCCTTGCACGAATCAGAATTCTACACTGATCCAAATACTTCCTATTCTCAACCTCAACCACCTCTTCTACCTAATTCTAAAATTCCATCTACGTCTAGAGCTGAATTGAATGCCATCACCACTAAGAGTGGTGAAGCACTATAGATCCACCATTTCCTGCTTCAACATCTTTTTCTGGACCTTCTATTTCCACTCCTCCATTTGATTCACCTCTTTCTGATTCTTCTCAACCTAGGTATGACCCTCCCATTACAGCTTCTGTACCATTTCCTGAGGCTTTAAAGAAGAAGGGAAAAGGAATGAAAAAATAGTCTTGTATGGCTCCTGAGGAGGATATGCTCAAGCTCTTTAAGCAAGTCCACATAAGCATCCCCTTGTTGGATGCAATTTGCCACATTCATCTTTGCGCTAAGTTTCTTAAAGACCTATGTACACCTAAGTGTAAAGCGAGGATTCAGAAAGGGAGTAGTTCAATCATTCTTTCAGAACAACTGAGTTCCATCATATCCAGTAGCCTCCCTAGTAAGATGAAAGACCTAGGCAACCCTCTTCTTTCATGCATGATAGGAAACACTACATTTAATAGAGCCCTACTTGATCTAGGTACTTCCATCAATCTTATCCCAACCTCCCTACTGACACATTTTGAGGTTGGCAATTTGAAGCCAACCGAGGTGTCCTTGCAATTAGCTGATCGGTCAGTTAAGACACCTCAGGGAGTATTAGAAGATGTTATAGTGCAGATCAAGGACTTTTATTTTCCTATACACTTTATTGTCCTTGACATGGAAGTACCTGAGGACCTCTAAAATACACTTATCATACTAGGAAGACCTTTCTTGGCTACAGCCAAGGCAAACATCAATTGTGAGGAAGGCCTTATAAAGTTGAAATTTGGATATCAGAAATTGAAAGTTGATTTCTTTCAGGCCCAAAGGGGACCATCCTATAGTTCAATTGAGGAAATCTGTTCCTTGGATTCATTGGATAAGTTGGTCGAGGATACATTGATTGACTCACTTAATTTAAAACCTCAACACCCTTTGGCCTCTGACTTGACTCTTCCTAAGACATCACCATTAGAAATTGAGGACTTTCCTCCTATTCCTTTAGTGTCTCTAGGATCTTCTGTGATCTCCATGTTGAAAAGTGGAAAACTCCGCAATCGGAATTGGATTTTGAAAACTCATCGTTGTAGTTTGATTAGTGAAGCAATCCTTCAACAAATAAAATTTAACCGAAATTCATAAAGAAATTCCCGATCGAACACAAGGAGGTGGACATTTGATTATAAATACGTGTTTGTTTTATTTGTCACGAAATAGATTTGCTGGTCAAAAACTAGCTATCTATTTAACAAATAATAAATAGAAGAGAGAGAGAATATTACAAATAAAGACAAAAGAGAGGTAGAATAAACATGGATTTCATCATCAAATGTTATTCATTACACTAATCATTACAAGTAGAAAGCAAGAAATCTACGCTAGAAAGTTGTAAATCTACTCTAGAAAGTGGTAAAGAGAATGGAGAGAGAAGCATCCTCCTCGACGATTGCTTGGAGGACGAGCCGGATGGAACGATGCTTGGAAAATGGAGGACGGAGCAGGAAGAAGGAGGATGAAGCAGGAGGAATCGGGGGCAAGGTAGGACGTTGTCGTCTTCACAGGATCCGCTTCCTGAATGGAGTGAGAGGACAACCGTGGGATGCTCCACGAAGGAGGGGAGAAGGTGGAAATTTTCTAATTTTTACTCTAGAGGAGCATCTCAGGTTTGGGACAAGCTCTTAGAGCTTTGGAGGGGTGAGAGAAGAGAGGAAGGGATGAAGAAAATGTGGTGGTTGTACGGCTATTTATAAGAGAGGTTTGAATGGGCAAATAGGTCATTTTACTTTAAAAACATTAAATCAGGGCCTTTAGTGACGGATAAAACTGTCATTAAAGCCCAGATCGTGGGCGTTGCTGCCTCACACGTCGTGCCTTTTCCTCTCCCCCCACCTTAATGCACGTGCACGTATGCAGTGATCGGACGGCTTAAGATGCAAGCACCCACTTGTTGCTTCAACGCCTTAATGCATGTGCACGCCAACTCTCAGCCGTCCATCTTGCATCCGACGACTCAGATTGCATCATGCTCGCGCCTCTTCAATGCAAGCGCCTGCCCACACGCGATCCTCGCTCATCCGTGCAGCCACATTGCATGCCATCTGATCACTCATGCCGCATCCAACGATTGAAATCAGCCGCTCCGCGCCCACGCCTAATTTGAGGCGCAGCAAGGATCGAACCTACGCCTCTTGCTCGCGAAGAAGCACTCGACCACTGCGCTGCGGTGCAGTTTTGGTCACGTAGATGTTTTAAGTGCATGTGCTTGTCACCGTTGGATCAAGATCCAACGACCCATATCATCCGCGTCTTTTGCCTTATGAAGATTAGAGCAGGTGCATCTGAGTAAATCCTGGCCATTGGATTAAGATCCAATGGCTAAGATCGCACGATGAAGAGTCCTTTGAAATGCAGCGGTGGGTCTTTGGGCTGATTGGGCAGCTGAGATGGCACACGTGGTGCCATCTTGGCCGTCCATCTTCTGTGTGTTGTAGACGGTGCCACGGATGTTGGATTGGACCAATTTTTGCACCATTGGGCTACGATCGTCGATTCGAATCCATTCGTGCAATCGGATTTGTCATCTAAAGTACGAATTTACACCATCTTGGCCCTTGATCTCTGACCTTCCTCGGATTATATCTAATGCTATAGAAGTCTGATTAAGGTGATCTTGGAGTCGTTGAACTCCAATCGTAGCCGTGATCAGATCTGTATGGTTGGATCTTCTATCCGAGGCCCCGATTAAAAGTCTCCCTATTACATGACCACAAAAAGGGAAAATTAACCTAAAATTTACACAACCTATCCTAAATGCAAGATGATGCATGTTATGCAATATTTATAATGTATGATGCAACTATAATACTAAGAACATGCATAAATAGACATTTTAGGCTATTTAGATGCATACACATCACACCCCCATGCCTATCTTTTGTTAGTCCTTAGAAAAAACTACATGCTATTTATAAAAGAATCAGGATTGGATTACTCGGGCAAAAGTCATTTTCAACATTAAGAAATTTTTACTTAGGACCTAAACTTCAAAGACATAACAGCACCCGGGTATCTCCCAAAATGCAAACTACCTCAAGCCCTCGCCTTATTCTGAGAAGGATATCTTTTTCTCTTTTTCTTCTTTTCTAATTTTTTCGGATTTTTGAGTTTAGGGTTACAGAGCGGCTTTTTACGACCACTCAACCCACCCAAGACTTGATGAGAACCCTAAGTTCTAAGCATCATTTTATGAATGTGATAAACTCGTTGATCGGCAATCAGAACAGACTTTAGGTTTCTACACCCCTAGGTGGCCTTAAAAAGAATTCTTCTTAAAGGTATATCTATACGACCGGTAGCTTTCTTTCTACTTTTATTTTTTATGGGGTCAACACAAGGGTGAATCTAGTGTATATCTCCTCGGCTTATTCTACTTCTCCACTTCTTCCTAAGTGTTTTAGGAATTAACGTGCATTTCTTAAGCTGGGATCTGGACAACCTACCAATGGGCTGTTACCTACGATAACTTGCCAACCATACTCGTGTGGTAAAGTGTGGCTTATTTCTTTTATTTTTTTCTTTTCTTTTCTCCTTTTCTTTTTCTTTTTCTTTTCTTTTTGGACATTTTCTTTCTTTTTTTTCTTTTTCTTTAAGTAGGTGGCTTCCCTGGTCTAAGATTTACCTAAAGGCAGTAGGAAAAGAATGGTCCTATGGCTGAGCTCTGGACAACCTACCTATGGGTTGTTACCCATGATAACTTGCCAGCTATACCACCCTAGAAGGTTCATTAGCTACCCAATTTTCGTTAAAACCATCAAACAATAAGTCAGTGCAAATAGTGTGTAGATGTTTAGACTTAAAGTTCCCTCAAATTAGAGGGCAGGTTGATAAGTCGTGTACTTATCACCCCAACTTATTTAACGAAATTGAAATAGAATTCAAGATGGCGAAGACTCGATAAACAAATCCATATTTTAGTGGATACCCAGGTTGATTAAGCTCAAAGACCTGAAGGGTCTTAGTGTTCAGATCCTACTGTAATATTTCCTAAGATTGAAAAGTCCTAATGCCCAGGTATTCTTTCCTAATTCAATTTTTTTTTCAAAAATAAAGAGGAAATAAAAAGAATCAACGGAGCTAACAAGATGATTCAGAAATGAATATCCAGCCCCACATGCCTATCTAATGCAATGTCCTTATTGTATTAAAAGACATGAAACAGAGTGGAATAGAGTAGAAAGAACATGAATTGTGTGAATAACAGCTTGGCTCCGAAATAAAAAGAACCTGTATATGTGCTGAAGTTAGCGCCTTCAGCTAAGCACATTATATAAATAAAGAAGAAACAAAGAATTCACAGGTACAGGTCATAATTAGAATAAAAAGATTCACCTCAAGACCTACCAGTAGATGTCTATAGATGTGGACTAGATTGTGATGCAGACCCATACCCATTGGTCAAGTATATCTAAGGTTTTGGATAAAAATTATCCAAAACCTGAGCTCAGTATGCAAGTGAGGTTGGGCCTACGATTTATGAGGATGCAACCCAAGACCAAAAAGTTGGGTTACAGAAAGATCAAGCTCAAAAGGATAATCAAAGAACGTGTGCTTGGGTTGGACATCCTCTGAAAATATGTCATAAGGGTCCTGGTGGAAGGTTGGGAGTTTTAGACAAATTGGAACCCTTAGACTCAGTCTTTTGCTTCCTCTAGAATTAACTTCCCATATCAATATGCCATCTCCTATCCTCCTCATTCAGACTTTCAAATTCCGAGACCTCCTGCATGTTAATCACCCCGTCTGAATTTTCCAAGTCTAAAAGATGTGACTGAATCAGAATGGACTTGGGTTTAATAATTTTAAATTCTTCAATAAGCTCAAAGGGGTATAATTGAGGAATGGGGCTTTGAATTGAATCCTTCATAAAATCAGGATTTGCATCCACCATGCGAGCCCCAACAAGATCAAGTTCCTTAATTTCAGGGCCATCAAATGATTTATCAAATTCCTCAGGCCCAGTTGTCTCACTAAAATCGTATTTTGTAAACTCATGTGAGAGTTCGCATAATGATTCTTCACCTTCAGAATCAAAGAAATCTGAATCTGCATTAATGTGTGTCTCAAAATCATCAATCACTTTCTGATCCATGGAGACATATGATTCCTCGTACCCTTGCTCAGGGATCGCCGGTGAAGAAATCAAATCATCCTTATTTGATTGCTCTAGGACAACCTAGTCAATCCTTGTCTCATAACACGTGTCCCCCCCAACACGTACCTGAGCAGGTTCTGACATTGGCTCTCCTGAAGGGGGTTCATCCTGGGAATCATCCAAAGATTGACCTAAAGCAACCACAAATCTCATCCTCAATTTCGATAATTTCCTAAGTAAAAACTCACCTGGGCCCTTATCCTTAACATCCTGGAGCCAATCCAACAGATACTTCTTAAGATCATCAATCATTTCAATCAGGGGCTCCAATTCTTTAATGCAAGGTGTTGGCTGAGCTTCTAAAGATTGTATAGTATTCCTCAAGTTAGCCAACACCTTCTCTTGGACCTGGTTAACCTGAACCAAATGGTTTGGGTCAGGATTGGGTGGGTTTTGTTTTAGTGCAAGTGATGAGTCCATTTTAATGGACTATTGTTATGCCTAAGTAATTTAATTGTAACATTGCATATTTGTTAATAATCACATTAGGTTATTAAATGATTGCATATGTCATTATTTAAGTTTACATTTATTCTATTGCTTATTATGTAATTATTTTATATTTCATGTAGGTCCCGCAATAGCGCACTCATTATATCTCCTCCACTTAATCTACTCCATCAGGCTAATAATCAGGAAGAAGAGGGAGGAGGATCAATTGTGGAAAAGAACAGGGGGGTGAAAGGATATTTTTCCCCATAAATTTCTCAACCTTCAACAACCCCACCAACAGCGTTGGCCATGTTTAGTAAGGGATTTTGAAAATCCCTTGACTCGTGCGGGGAGAGGAGATAAAAGGAGAGAGACGGAGGGGCTTGAGAGAGGGGGAGACCATCATGAAGAAGAGTGCGTGCACTGTGAAGAAAGCGTGCACTGTGTGCACCAACATCCACCGCCTGCCCACCGCCAGCCCAGCCTGCCTTCACCATTCCACCGCACGCCTGCAGGTAGCCAAGCTCCCTTGTAAGCCTGCAGCCGCGCCCCTCGCCAGCCAACCACCGCGCGCACTGCCTTCACCAACCTCCTGCAGTACTGCAGTGCTCCAACCACAGCCACGCGCCCTGCAAGCAGCACCACCCCACCGCACGCTTGCACTGCCACAACCAAGCGCACACCAACCTGCAACCGCGCCTTCACGTGCTGCCCTCACCACGCTCGCAAGCACCCTACCACGCCCGTAGGTGCGCGACCTGCAGCAGCAGCCCTTCATCTTCTCCGTCAACAGACTGGCACCCTCCTCCACCATCCGGCTGCTGCCGGCCACCTCCGGCCGCTGCGTCACCACCATCGTAAAGCACTCGTCAAGGCACACCACCCCGTCGACTCTCACCGTCAACTGTGCACGGCCGTTCAAGCGAAGAAGAGAGGAGAAATCCTCTGTTTTCACCCCAATTAAAATATACATTGCATGCCATTGCCATTTTGATATTATTATTTTATTCTGGCCACATTGCATGGATGCACTTATAGTTTCATGAATTTACTTTACTTGTGTTATGTGCTTCATTCAACATTGAAATTCAAATCAGATTTACATGCAAATCAAATTTACATGATATGCCATTACACATGCATCATATACATATTTTTGGGAGCTTAATTCCTGATGTGAAAATTGCATAAATAACCTTGAACTTTTAAGGAATTTCAAGCTCCATTTAGAGTAGTATATTCCTTGCATTGAAGTTGCAAAGTTGTCTGCAAACAGCATCATCCTCTACTCGTAAATTTATTGGTTCTATTCCTCCCTGTGGATGCGACATTTTTATTATGGTTAGATTTGATATTTATTTTTGATTGAGAGATTTTCCACCACATAAAACACGACATATCATTCTATTGCTATTTTAATTAAACGAAAATCCCTCCATCAAATGGTACCGTTGCCGGGGAGGCAACATACGCAATAGATTCACTTTATTATTTTTGAATATTCTGAGTTGCATAATTTTTTTATCATTTTTTTTATTGTGCGAGGAATCTGACGGGGCGACGAGGCACAACAGAGCGGCGACATCAACCTCGAGCTAAGCCACATGAGGAAAAGATGTAGGAGACTTGGATCCCGCTTTCACAAGGGATTCTCCGTCGTCACAAAATTTATTTCTTTCTCGCCCTTGTAATTAGGGCTGAATTTTTGGGGGTATGTCCCCACATTCTTTAGCTACTAGGGTTTACATTTTTTCGCATGAGTGATTCCATTTTCTACTTGCTTGCCTTTAAAACCAACAAAAAAAAATATCGAGCTGCCTGTTTAGGAGTTGTATGCCCTTAGGTGCGTGCATTTAGGGGTGATTGAGTAGCACATTAGATCTTATTATTGCATTGCAAGCATATTAGCACAAAAATTGCTAGAGAAAGGTACAACTTTCTAACTTTTGCATCCAGTTCCTATTCACGCATTTGCATTCAAATTAAAATTCAAGACCACCAAGTTGTTTGAATTTACTAATTCAATGGTCGCATAACTAAAAGTGGGACTGATAATCAGATTCGACCCTAAAATCAATTCACATTTGATCTGATTCTAAGGGACTTGTCTGCATTTTCAAAAAATTAAAAAGATTTGCGGTGTAATGCACACTTCTGACACTGAGCATGCACATTAGGCACCGCACTAAGGCTCTATCCCTTAAGGTTATAGGCACCGATCTCTTTATAGGTGCAAACCCTCCTATTGTGCTTGGTGGTGGTGGTGGTACTATCTTTTGACTAAGTGTTTTGATACTTCACGGAGGGGGACACCCCTTAGAGGAACAAAAGGGTAGTTAAGGGGCACCGCATACGCATCACCTCAAAGGAAGGGTTCGCCCTACTTGCATCCCTTTGTTCATCCTTGGAGTAACTTCTCACTTGATCACCTAGGAGTATCATCCAAGCAAAGTATAGGTCCTAGGGCACTCGAAGGTTGAATTAAGGCACGTAATTGCAGTGAAAAACTTGTTTGGCCATCTATATCAACCAATTCGACCTCCGCAACAAAGAAGGTTAAGATTTCAAGTCATACCCCTCTTATACCACTAACGTGGAAACGGAGGGATAAGCCATGACCTTTTGACTTATCTTTGGAGTGGAGGTTTCACTTACTCAATAAGAACCTGAATTGTGATTGATATTGTATGCTTGGTAGATGCTCTCTTGAGGGCAGTCTAGTGTTTGATCCTGAGCCCAAGAGAATTCTTAGGAGAGCTCACCTAGGAGAGAAAAGAGAAGGAATGGTTGATCAAGGAGAAAATCAACAAAGGACCCTAAGGGACTATTTTATTCCAACTAACCAACCCGCACAAGCACTGAGATGATCGGCAGGTGATAATCCATATGAGATCAAGAGCAGTACCATATCTTTGTTGCCTTGGTATCATACCCTCAATGCAAGGGTAACTGATTAGGCCACCCTTAAGGGAGAATTTTTGGAAAAGTATTTTCCTATGAGTAAGACCAACCATTACAGAAGAGAGATTATGGGTTTTACTCAACAGGAAGGGGAGAAATTTCATGAGACTTGGGAGTGCTTTAATGACCTTCTTAGGTTATGCCCCCACCATCAGATGACAAGATGGCAGTTGGTCGAAAGGTTCTATAACGAATTATTTGAAAGGTATAAGCAAACCATTGATGCAGCCTGTGCAGGAACCTTCATGACCAGAACTGAGGATGAAGCCTGGGCATTATTTGAAACATTAAGCGACAACTCCATACATTTATCCTCTGCCTATCAAGAAAGAAAACCATCAATCTTGCAGAGGAAGATAGAGGCCCATGAAGCTGGGGCTTCTCAAGATTTGGCTTATCAGATTCAATTATTGAATAAAAACTTTGATAGGCTTTTAGCAAACCCTAGCATGAACCCACAAGCAGCCTCTGTCTTTCAGGCTTCAAGAGAATGCTCCATTTGCCAAAGCACAACGCATGCCACTGTGGAGTGCCACCAGGCAAATCAATTCCTTGAGTTGATTTAGGCCAACTTGAATGTGGCCCAAGGTTTCTGGCCTCCTCGCAATAACGCTTATTCCAATACCTATAATCCGGGGTGGCGGAACCATCCAAACTTCTCTTGGAAGCAAGGTGATACTTCTAACTCAGGGAATACAAGACCCTTACCTCCCCAACCCATATACCAACCATCTTATGAAAACCCTACTCAGAATAAGCCCTCTGAGATGGATGAACTTAAAGCCATGATGAAAGTGATGCAAGAGCATCAGAATATGGTCATCCAATCTCTAAATAAGATGATTACTGATATGCAATCCCAAATTGGTCATCTTACTGAGGCAGTTAGGCAACGTGATCCGGGGAAGCTGCCTAGCTCTTCTGAGGAGAACCCTAAGGGCAAGGGGATCGTATTCAGGGAGCACGCCCAAGCGATGACCATGTTGACGAGTGGAAAGAAGATTGACAAGCTTGATAACACTCCTACGATTACATCTCAAAATTCCCTTCTACACCTAACCCTACTTCCATCTCCACCGAGGAAGATCCCTCGCACAAAATCACCCACAATGAGGATGTCGTCCTTCCACCACCCCTTTCCCGCCATGACAACCCTCTACCTAGAGGCCGAGGGTGCCCTATCCAGAGCACCTATCTGCTCCTAGGGAATCTTCTATTGGCTCGTCCGGAGCCAAGGATAGGATGGAAGAGATTATGGACACCTTTAGGCAAGTCCAAATTAACTTGCCTCTATTGGAAGCTATTAAACAGATCCAGTCCTATGCCAAGTTTCTGAAGGACCTGTGCACCCAAAAGCGTCGATCTAGGAAACAGGTCCAAACCAAGGTCATCCTGCCTGACCATGTTAGCTCGGTTCTCCAGCATGGAACACCCCCCAAAATGAAAGACCCAGGGGCCCCGTATATTTCAATGGTTATAAGTAACCAACACATTGATGAGGCTCTGCTCGATCTAGGTGAGGGGGTAAACATTTTACCGAGCTCTATCTACGACCTTTCGGAGGAGGCAACCTAAAGCCTAGTCCAGTAATCCTCCAGATTGCAGACAGATCACTTAAGACACCACAGGGATTGTTGGAAGATGTCCTTGTGAGAGTGGAGGATTTCTTCTTCCCTATTGACTTTCTGGTGCTTGATACTAACCCATCAAATAAGCCCACAAAGCCATCCATTATTCTAGGATGCCCCTTCTTGGCCACAGCCAATGCCTCTATAAATTGTAGATCTGGGGCACTTAAAATGGGCTTCAGGAATAAGAAGATCCGATTGAATGTTTTTGATACTTACAAGCAATCCGGATTTGAAGATTGTTCTCAGATTGAGGTCGTTGATGAAATAATTGAAGAGACTACTCCAACACTCTTATGCAGAGATCCCCTTCAGAAGGTCATATCTAAGGACCATCCCCTGATTATTAAAGAAACTGAAAGGGAAATGCCCGAATTAGAAGAGTTGCTAGGGATACACACTGAGTCTCTATCCCCACCCTGGACCGTGAAGGTAGATCCGCTACCTAAGGCGAGGACATGTCAACTTAAACCCTCAATCCAAAAGGCTCCTGAGTTGGAGTTGAAACCTCTCCCGAGCACATTATCTCGTGGCCCTAATAACATGCTCCCCATTATTATCTCGTCTACATTATCTGAATTGAAGGAGGGAGCTCTGCTTGAGTGTTTACAAAGGCACAGGGAAGCAATTGCCAATTTAATTGGTGTTGATCCCTCTCTTTGCATGCATCATATATACACGGACGAGTCCGTGAAACCTTTCCGAGACATGTAGAGAAGGCTCAATCCAAATATGCGGGAGGTTGTTAAAAAGGAGATTCTGAAATGGCTGGATCCAGGGATTATCTATCCCATTTCAGATAGTAAATGGGTTAGTCCTATTCATGTAGTACCCAAAAAGGAAAGAATCACTGTGGAGGAGAATGACCAAGGAGAGCTGGTGACCACTAGACCCTCAACTGGTTGGAGGGCCTGCATTGATTACCGCAGTCGATCAAAGTTTAGAATGATTGGCAGGGAACAAGTACTTCTGTTTTCTTGACGGGTACTCTGGGTATAATCAAATACTCATTTTTCCTGACAATCAGGAGCGTACCACCTTCACGAGTCTGTATGGCACATTTGCGTTCTACCGAATGCCATTCGGGTTATGTAATGCTCCTGCCACTTTCCAATGTTGTATGATGGCTATTTTTCTGATATGATCGACGAGTTCATTGAAATTTTCATGGATGAATTCTCCATTTATGGCTCCTCGTTTAACCTATGCCTTTTGCACCTTGATAAAGTCTTAACCTGTTGCGAAGAGGCAAAGTTGGTGCTTAGTTGGGAGAAAAGCCACTTTATGGTCCAGCAGGGCATTGTGTTAGGGCATATAGTTTCCGCGAGAGGATTAAAGGTGGACACTGCAAAAATTGATTCCATCTCTAAGCTTCCATTGCCTGCCAATGTTCGTCAAGTTAGATCTTTCCTTGGCCATGCTGGCTTTTATAGGCACTTCATTAGAGATTTCAGTAAAATCTCTAAGCCACTCTACGACCTGTTAGCGAAGGATGTCTCCTTCGATTTTGATGATAGATGTTGCGAGGCTTTCCAAGTCATGAAGAAAGACCTTATTACCGCACCTATTCTCCAAGCACCAAATTAGACCCTCCCGTTTGAGCTAATGTGCGATGCTTCTGATTTTGCAGTGGGAGCGATCTTAGGTCAAAGGGTTGATGGCAAACCTCATGTGATGCATTATGCCAGCAAGACCCTTACAGATCCTCAACAAAACTACATGGTCACTGAAAAGTAACTTCTTACTGTCGTATTTGCTTTGGAAAAGTTTCGATCTTATCTTTTGGGATCCAAGGTTGTGGTGTTCACTGATCATTTTGCCCTAAAGCATCTTCTTGCTAAAAAGGACACCAAACCTCGCCTAATTCGTTAGATTCTAGTACTCTAGGAATTTGACCTGGAAATTAAAGACAAGAAAGGAGTTGAGAATGTGGTAGCAGATCATCTATCTAGGATCCCTATTGAGGCATCAAACCCTACTGGCAGTATTCAAGAGACTTTCCCTGATGAGTCTTTGATGACCGTGGAAGCTAAAACTCCTTGGTTCGCTGACATAGTGAACTATCTGGTCACAGACATTACCCCCAGTACTTGGGACAAGTGGAAGTGAGACAGGTTTCTTGCTAATGCTAAATTTTATCACTGGGAGGAACCTGAGCTTTTTAGAGTAGGCCCTGACCAGCTTTTTCGTCGTTGCATCCCTGATGAAGAACAAAGAAGTGTTTTGAGTTTCTGCCATGACCTCCATTGTGGGGGACATTTTAGTGGGAAGAAGACTGCCCATAAGGTTCTTCAGTCTGGCTTTTTGGTGGCCCACATTATTCCGAGATGCACATACGTATGTGGGTGCATGTCTTCGTTTCCAGCAAACGGGAACCATTAGAAAAAGGGATGAGATGCCCCAACAACCTATTCTCCCTGTTGAGATCTTTGATATTTGGGTGTAACGACCCGGTTCCCAAGTCCCTACGAGACACGAGAACCGGACCGACTCAACTAATCCCAAGACCTAGTCGTCCAACGAGGAAGTAACCAAAAGAGTAGTAAAATAAACTACATTCAGCATGAATATAACTAACAGTAAGAAAGTACAGCAGTAAGGAAAGAAACTACCACAGTATGTACCACCACAATAGTAGAACAACATTCATAATATAATTTGAACTGTAGGTAAAGAAAGTACAACAAAAACAAGAACTACTCACTACAACGTAACAAAAAGAGGTGCAAGAGACAGTGGTAACTCTACTGGACCCTACTCGGCCCAGCGTCCTCTGCAGCCGCTGACCCTGGCTGCTCAACACCTAGTCTTGAAAAAGGTAACGAGTGTAACACGTCAGCAAAACGCTAAGTAGAGTGGCAACTAACTAAAGACAATAGTAGAGTGTACAGTAGCTGTTATGTTCGATTACTTTCTTTATTCACATCTTTCAATTGTCTCACTATTTCATTTATTCCCCAGATCTTTTTCTTCATCTCGAATGTTCCTCGTGGGAACGATCTTGATTGCAGTCTTTTCCAAAAAGTAGAAGTAGCACGTGGTGCTCTCCTGGCCGAGAGAGTCCCCCGTGGTGATCCTACCCTCAGTCAACCACCCCAAGGTCACTGACAGACGTAACGGTGACTACGGCACGCGCTATAAACGCACAGGTAGCTAACCCTACTGGCACGCGGTCAGTCATTTCCGTTAACGGGTGTGCCCAAAGCACAGTACGGAACCAGTCCAGGTAGAGCCCTCTCAGTAACAGGGGTCCAACCCCCCCACAGTAACCAAACCGGGGCCTTGCCCCTCCACAGTCTGCGCACCCTCGCCTGACTACCCTGGTTTGCCCCAGCGGGCCTAACAAGTCGGTGTGGGAGGCTAGCAGAACCCCGGGGCCCGTGGGGTAGCTAGTACCTCC
Source organism: Thalassia testudinum (assembly GCA_037157565.1). Taxonomy (NCBI): domain Eukaryota; kingdom Viridiplantae; phylum Streptophyta; class Magnoliopsida; order Alismatales; family Hydrocharitaceae; genus Thalassia; species Thalassia testudinum. The sequence goes on from JAZHRO010000031.1 coordinate 84,439,390, forward strand.
CTACACTAGTAGCTCTACTCGGTACTACGTACGCGAGGGCCAGCAAGTCGGTACAGAGTGGCCAGTCCTAACCCCGGGTCCCTGGGGCGGCTGGCTCCGCTCTGCACTAAACAGGGGGACAGTCGCTCTCCTTGGTACTCCGTACTCAAGGGCCAGCTCACTTCCCCAATACTATTCCATTCACTTTCCAGGAGTTCTACTCCTACTTCCGCGTAGGGTTCCATCCTTTTTACTCAAACATCCAGGTTTCACTTTCCAGTTTCACATTCTTACAATCCATGTTCTCAACCACGTTATTTATTCACAACAGGCAGCTGTTAATTCAAATTACAGGCAGCTTTGTATCTCTTTCCATTTTCCAGGACTGCAGTATTAAACATTCCACTAGTTTTCCCATCCTAGGATTCATGCCATATCCTAGGATCTATCATACAATCTAGTTTTCCAGCCCTAGGATTCATGCAAACCTAGGAGCTATCATTCCATCTATTTCTCATTCCTAGGATTCATGCAATGTCCTAGGTTCTATTTATGGTTCCATAATTTAACAGATTTTATTAATAATTTAAAGCCACTCTACCAGGTACAACGGGAGAAATGGGGGCATGGTCGGGAATCCCGCGTGCCTCCGCGACCCCCGAGACTGCAACAGAATGGGGTCCTATCACAAGGATCAAACACAAGGAGTATCTCAAAATAGTGTATAGCTACTGTAGACGGGTAGAGGAATTAATTCTGAAAAGAACGCAACTCGAATCGCGGAAAACGGAACCCGAACGGGCCCTAAACGGGTCAAAACGATGACACTGTGCAAAATCAGACGTCTGGAACTTCTTCCAGACATCTTAAAAAGTGGATCAGAGAATTACCTTGTTCAGCGTGGTTTCCCAGACGTCCAGAAGTTTGCGGGGACATCTGGCCTAGCTCACAGACGTCCGATGGTCACCCCGGACGTCTGGAGGTTGCTTCCGCCGTCTGGTACTACTGCCAGACGTCTGATTCGCGATGGATGGCGAATCACCGAGCTTGCGCACACCCATCTCCCTCACTCAATACGGTCAGTCGACAGGAAGGAAGAAGGAGACGGAAAACTCACCTTTCAAACGTCTGGATGGTCTTCCAGACGTCGCCCTCGCCATCTGGCTATCAACCCAGACGTCTGATTCTGGAAATTTTTCCAGAATCAGGGTGCCACTCGGCCTCCGCTCGCGACGTCGCCCGCGTCGCACCTCGCGCGCCTGCTGCTCAGACCGCAGTAGTCCCCCCTCCGCGTCGCTCCGCGCCCCCTGCGCCCTCCGCCGGCCGGCCCTAGCAGCCCCGGCGAGCTCGCCCTCACGACAGAGCTCCGCTCTCGTACGCAACACCACCTCCGCGTTCACTGCGGCCGCCGCTGCCGCCCTCGCGCTCGCGCTCACGCTCACTGGCTGAAGGAGAAGAGGGAGGAGACGGTGGTGACGGAAGTGAGGGGAGGCGTGGCCTTTTAAGGCCGTGCTAGGAGGAGAGAGGATGCGGTAGGGCATCTGCAACCGCAGGGAATAAACGAATATGCGGGGCGCGCAGACGACTCGCGCATGTGGAAGATAACGGATTTCCAGACGTCTGGTACGACGTCTGGGCCACCTCCCAGACGTCTTAAAAGACGTCTGGGGCACGCGTCCGTTACATTGGGGCATTGACTTCATGGGTCCCTTTTCTATGTCCTTCGAATATGAATACATCATTGTGGCTATAGACTATGTATCGAAATGGATAGAAGCCATACCCACGCGAACCAATGACCATTCCATGGTCTTGGGCTTTGTTAAGGCTAATATCATTTCTCGATACTAGTGCCCAAGGACGATCATAAGTGATGGAGGACCTCACTTCAAGAATGTACACTTCACAAGACTACTCCGAAATTTGGGAGTCATCCACATGATAGCCACACCTTACCATCCCCAAACGAGTGGACAAGTTGAAGTGTCTAACAGGGAGACTAAGCGAATTTTAGAAAAAACTGTCAGGCTTGATCAGAAGGATTGGTCTAAAAAGCTAAATGATGCTCTTTGGGCCTATAAAATCGCGTATAAGACTCCCTTGGGCATGTCTCCTTTCCGTCTTGTCTAACAAAAAGCATGCCACCTTCCCGTTGAAATCCAACATAAAGCCTATTGGGCTATTAAAATCATTAACTTGAATCTGGATAGAGCGGGAAAGGCATGTATGTTAGAATTAAGTGAGCTTGAGGAGCTTCGTAATGAAGCCTATGAAACTTCTCAAGCTTACAAGCAACGTAGAAAGGTCTCCCATGATAAGCACATCATTAGAAAGACTTTTGAGCCCAACCAGTGGGTCTGGCTTTTCAATTCTAGACTTAAAATTATTTCTTGGAAAGCTCACGTCCTGCTAGGAAGGGCCATATGTTGTTATCAATACTTTCCCTCATGGAGCTGTAGAAATTCAAAATCCTACTTTAGGTGCGAGCTTTAAGGTAAATGGCTAGCAACTTAAACCTTATATTACTCTTTCAGATGGCTAGGTTTTGGATGCACTTCGGCTTGAGGAGCCTTAGCTCCTCCCACTCTCCTCCTCAGGTGATATTCTTTTATGTCTACATTTTTCCAATGAGGACATTGTCAGTCTTAGGCATGGGGGGTATAATCTGAGAATGTTTATAGCATTTATAAATATTTGCATACAGATAAAAAAAAAAACTTATTTTCTTGAGCTGAATTGGTTAGTCCCTAGCAAAACATCTTTGTCAATGGAGGTGTCATTAAAGAATTTTCTTCTTAAATTATTTCTTAAGTTTAGAATCCCGTACATTTACTTCACGCGCATGTAGACTGGGTAATGGATCTTTGAAGAAAATCAATAAGCATTTTTAGTCTACTGAACCCTTGGATAGTTAGTAAGGAGTCAGGCATACTATCTTCTAGTAGATCCACCCCATATTTGTAAGAGGAAAGTAGAGAGGTTACTGGTGCGCTAAGTCTAGTGCAAGGAGTCTTAAGTTTTGGATAATTAGATGATGGTACTTCAAAGTTAGGCGTAGTTTTCACTCTCTATTCCTGTGTGCATACTTTGTGTGAATTCCTGAGAGTCACCAAATAAGGCAGATACACAGAGATTGAGTCTTAGTAAAGCTATGACTATGGCGGATGGTTACGACCATACTTCATAGAATCCTTGGCTGAAGGAGGGTAATAGTGTCAAAGGTCAGAAATATGCCTATCCTATCCATTCCTTCCTGGTGCCGAGAATAGGCACTTCCACCAAATAAGCCACATAATATCCTCTTGACCATCATCATCCCTAATAATGCCTCATAAATAAAAGTCTGTGTCGTGTTATGTTGATTTATAAAAGAAAAGAAAGAAAGAAGAAGAAGAAACAATTATATTACAAAAAAAGAAAAAGAAGAAAAGAGAGAGAGAAAAGAAAAAGAAAAGAGTCCGCAAATTAATCACATTAGGTTATTAAATGATTGCATATGTCATTATTTAAGTTTACATTTATTCTATTGCTTATTATGTAATTATTTTATATTTCATTCAAGTTCCGCAACAGTGCACTCGTTACATCTCCTCCACTTAATCCACTCCATTAGGCTAATAATCAGGAAGAAGAGGGAGCATGATCAATTGTGGAAAAGAACAGGGGATGAAAAGATATTTTCCCCCACAAATTTCTCAACCTACAGCCAGCCTCAACAACCCCACCAACAGTACCGGTCATGTTTAGTAAAGGATTTTGAAAATCCCTTGACTCGCGCGGGGAGAGGAGATAAAAAGAGAGAGGCGGAGGGGCTTGAGAGAGGGGGAGGCCATCGTGAAGAAGAGTGAGTGCATTGTGAAGAGAGCGTGCACTGTGCGCACCAACTTGCACCGCCTACCCACCGCCAGTCCAGCCTGCCTTCACCATTCCACCGCACGCCTGCAGGCAGCCAAGCGCCCTTGCAAGCCTGCAGTCGAGCCCCTCGCCAGCCACCCACCGCATGCACTACCTTCACCAACCTCCTGCAGTACCGCAACGCTTCCACCGCAATCGCGCACCCTACAAGCAGCACCACCCCACCGCATGCTTTCACTGCGACAGCCAAGAGCACTCCAACCTGCAACCGCACCTTCACGCGCTGCCCTCACTACGCCCGCAAGTGCCTCACCACGCCTGCAGGCATGCCCTACCATTCCCGCAAGCAGCCCCGCCTGCAGGCCTACCTCACCCTCGCAGCGCCCTTGTGTGCAGCCGCACCCTCTCCAACGAGAGCGCAGTTCATCTTCTCCAACCCAGCCGCCCGCAAGCAGCCAAGCGCCCACAAGTAGACCGCACGCAGCCACGCCCGCAATGCAGCCACCTGCAGGTAGCCGAGCGTGCCCCTGTGCGCGCACCCAGCGCACAGCCGTGCAGCCTTCAACAATAGCCCTTCATCTTCTCCATCAATAGGCTGATGCCCTCCTCCACCCTCTGGCCACCGTCAGCCACCTCTGGCCGTCGCATCACCACCATCGCGAAGCACTCGTCGAGGTACACCACCCTGTCAACTCTCGCCGTCAACCGCGCACAGTCGTTCAAGCGAGGAAGAGAGAGGAGAAATCCTCTGTTTTCTCCCCAATTAAAATTTACATTGCATGCCATGGCCATTTTGATATTATTATTTTATTCTGGCCACATTGCATGGATGCACTTATAGTTTCATGAATTTACTTTACTTGTGTTATGCGCATTATTCAATATTGAAATTCAAATCAGATTTGCATGCAAATCAAATTTACATGATATACCATTACACATGCATCATATACATATTTTTGGGAGCTTAATTCTTGACATGAAAATTGCATAAATAACCTTGAACTTTTAAGGAAATTGCAAGCTCCATTTAGAGTAGTATATTCCTCGCATTGAAGTTACAAAGTTGTCTGCAAACAGCATCATCCTCTACTCATGAATTTATTAGTTCTATTCTTCCCTGTGGATGCGACATTTTTATTATGGTTAGATTTGATATTTATTTTTTATCAAGAGATTTTCCACCACATAAAACACAACGACATATCATTCTATTGCTATTTTAATTAAGCGAAAATCCCTCCATCAGCAGGGAAGTTAACGAATTGAGGATCGTGATACCCTCCCTGATAATAGGTCATTTCAGGTTGTTCATAAATTAGTGATGACCTAAAGACAGTGTAATCTGGGGAGGGGTAAGGATCAGTGTATCTTTCTTGATTGTAGATCATATTAGGTTGTCCAAATAAGGACGGTGATCTATAATCGATGTAACTTGGAGAAGGATAAGAATCAAGATTATGGTGACTAGGGTTAGACCCTGAACATGGAGGTCCGGAATTGTATCCCTAATAAGAATTATCCCAACTAGAAGATGGATGAGAATTAGACTGGTTGGAATAATAATTATTTTGGGAATAAGTAGTGGTAGAAGGGTAGGAGTGGAAGTATGGATAGGATGTGGAGGGATCCATGACAGAACGTTAGAAAGAAAGGTGCCCTTCAATACAAATAAAAAAACCTATCCTTAAGTGGGCTAGCCTAAAGACCTACAGACTCCCAGAACCCGTCTCGAGATAGAGAATCGATTTGATCTACTTCTTTCCGGTCAATCCAACCAGTTAGAGGAAGGAACTAGGGAGAAGGTTCTTCCATTAGCTTGCACCTCAGGTTCCTAGTGTACCCTCCAGTTGCAATCATTAGATTCTGCTCCCTTAGCTAGACATCAAATTGAACGGTAAAAATAGACTAATTGAAAATAATCTCAGTCTGAGCTCTGAAGAGCGAGTCCAATCCTTAAGGCCAACGTCTACTCTGTTTTAATTAGGGTTAGGTTTAAATGTGCTTTGGAATGTGATGAGTCCTTTATCTGGGTTGTGCCCTTAATGATTGATTGATAAGTGTGTGCGTGCACAACCAATGGTTTTCAAGCAAGATTATTTTTGGATGCGATGAATTTTAGGGTTCAAATCTTACTTAGTAGCTTTTATGATTCAACTTTAAGAATATTCAATCAAGTTCAGTTGGCACACCAAGTTTTGAAAACACAGGTGAAGATATTTTCCTTTGAAACTTAAAAGAATGTGGAGTGCCTGGTAAATCCCTAAAAGTTGAACCTATGTGGTAGCTACTTGGTGAATTATTTTTAGTTGAAGTGGTGTAGCCCAAACAACTTAAACAATTGGCCTAATGCACCACTTAGTTAGGCACACAAATTGTTACTTAATCTAATTTCTACTTGATTATGTGTTTGGGTATGTGTACCGATTCCAAAGATCGGTTTACCGGTTCAGTTTGAAAATCAAAAGAGGTTGTGTAACTCTGTGAGAGATTTTTTTTAAAATTTTCTTTTATATGAGGAAAGTGAGGCGGGTGTAGGTGTCAAACAAACAATCAAAACTAACCTTAGAGTTTATAAGAGCACCTAGGTTGATTTTTGTTTGTGTTATTACATGGTGGAATGAAAACTAGTGGGTGGGGAGGTCAAGGTAAACTTACAGACCCTTCAACCGCACTCTACTCCAATATATCGCTTTTGCTCGCCTCGTGAGAGTACCTGTAATCAGAATAAGAGAGGAGAGAAGTGAGGTAAATGATAAGTAAGGTGGGAAAGCACGAAAAAATCAAAGAGCGTCGCCTCCTCGACAACAGATGCAATCGGAATTGGATTTTGAAAACCCGTCGTTGCAGTTCGATTAGCGAAGCAATCTGTCAACAGATAAAATTTAATCGAAATTCATAAAGAAATTCTGGGTCAAACACAGGAAGGCGGACGTTTGATTATAAATACACATTTATTTTGTTTGTCACGAAACAGATTAGCTCATCGAAAACTAGCTATCTATTTAATAAATAATAAATAGAAGAGAGAGAGAACATTACAAATAAAGACAAAAGAGAGGTAGAATAAACATGGATTTCATCATCAAATGCTATTCATTATACTAATCATTACAACTAGAAAGTAGGAAATCTATGCTAGAAGGCAGTAAATCTACTCTAGAAAGCGGTACAGAGAATGAAGAGAGAAGTATCCTCCTTGACGATTGCTTGGAGGACGAGCCGGAAGGAGCGATGCCTAGAAGACGAAGGACGGAGCGAGAAGGAGGACTAAGTGGGAGGAACTAGGGGTGAGGCAGGACATCGTCATCATCACAAGATCCGCTTCTTGAATGGAGTGAGACGACAACTGTAGGATGCTCCATGAAGGGGGGAGAAGGTGGAAAATTTCTAATTTTTACTCTAGAGGAGAGATTAGCCCATAGTTGTGGGCATTTAAGTATTTAAGTGCCTAGACATTAGGTTAATTCTAACATTTATTTAGCATAAATTAGGATGTAAATAGATTAATTCATATTTTTAATTTAATTACATAATCCATGCATTGCATTCATATTTTAAGTGCATTTAGAATTAGCTTAGAATGACAATCATGTAATTAGTTAACCAATTAGGTACATTGTTTTCATTAACAAAAAAGTTGAGGGTCTGTATATAAATGGCTGTAATATTTTAACATTATTTTCTTTATTCTTCTTCTTGCAGGAACGGCTGCCTACCGCTCCAAGGCCACCAGCTGCCGCAGTGAAGAACCTATTCAAGGAGGAGCGGATATGTTGGATCTGGTCGGGCAGCTGATTTCAAATTGGTGCAGGCCACTACAAAAGGAGGAGGGAGGCAGCCAAGCTAGTGAGGCCTCCACCACCGACCACCACTGTGCAGAGAGATCTCCTCTCTTCCGTTCCATACCACCGGCCTCAACCGTGGCGGCGAGTCTCCATCACCGTGGGCGTGTGGTGTGACAGACCACACCGCCATTCGGAGCTCGTCCGCATTACCGTGAGCACCTTAGCGTGCATCTCCCTCGCCGTTTCAGTCAGTTAAGACGTCCGGGAAATTTCTCGGACGTCTGAAGTCCACCCCCACTCCAGCAGTAATCTCCGTCCTCCCACTTCACTTCCACCACCCACGCCACAGAAGCCACCCGCTCACCCTCAGCCTGCACCTCACCGCTCACCTGTGTACATCAGCCTACGCACACGTCTGAAGCCATCCCCACCATTCCAGCAGTGCCTCACCGCTCACGCCTGCTCACTCCACCTTCCGCGCACACCCTCCTCCCGCGCTGCAGCCTTCGCCATCTCCACGCCCTCCAGCCTGCGCACCCACTTCAACAGAGCGCGCAACTGCCCGCACGCCTGCAGCAGAGCCAAACCAGCCGCAGCAGCCGCCCGCACAACCGCGCACGCCCTCCTCCCGCACTTGCAGAATCATTCCCACGCCCGTAGCACCTTCCTCGGGCCTGCTGCCCCCGCTCTCACCGTCAACAAAGCGCGCACCGGCTGCAGTGCACTCCCACACCTCCAGCCAACATGCAACAGCAGCGCACGGCAGTCCTCACCGCCAACAAGCCGCGCGCGCTCCTGCACCCACCTGCCACGCCCGCCAACAGCAGTTGCAGCACCAGCTGCAGCCACCTCCGCCGGAGCTCGTCCGGCCACCTCCGGCCGCCGCACGACATGCCGCCACCACTGTTTCGAAGCCCTCGGTCCAAGGGACTTCCTCCGAGCTTCCCGCGTCCGACCGTCCACTCCTCCTCGCGCACGCCAAAGGGGAAAGAAATCCCCTGTTTTGCTACAGTAACCAAGCCATTAAAAATTACATTTTCTGCCATTGTCAATTTTTATTAATATTTTATTGATTCTGCATTGTGACAAATATCCTCTAGTTACTCATAATTGCGATTTCAGCAATATTTCTTGTTTCAACCTTAATCTGAAGGCAAATCTGGCTTGATTCTTGTCCAAGTTAACTACGAACAAACGTTTTTAACTGGAGCAAATTTAAATACGTCATTGCCTCCCTGTGGATACGACCCGCTCCTCTATGAGTGGTTATTTCTTTTTTTACATATTGATTAGTCGATTTTTCCACCACATAAAACTGCAAACGACTTTAAAGTGAATAATCGACTCGTCAAATGGCGCCGTTGCCGGGGAGGCAATAGATGCAATAATTTCACCATATTTTATTTTGATTATTTGTCAATTGCACGGTGATTTGACCATTTATTATTTTCTTTTCTGTGCGAGAAAATTTGTGCAGGAATCAGCCACTGTGAGAAGGCGACCCTTGACATTGCCAGAGAAGAATTGGACGAGCAATTTTGAAAGGACGAGAAGGACGAGGACGTGACGGACATCAGTGTATATTTAGTCGCTAGTTTGATAGAATTAAGACTTTAGATTTAATTTTTTATTGCATTTTTTTGAAACCCTTTTTTTGGGTTATATTTTGAGGGGTTTGTTCCCCGATTTTGTTTTGGGCCCGTGTTGGGTAATTTTTGGGAGCCTGTTCCCTTTTCTTTAGATTTAGGTTTTTAGTTTATTGATTACTTTTATTTGCTTGCACATAAGTAGTTTAAAAATAAAAAATAAAAAAAAAATGAGCTGTCTACTAGAAGCTGCTTGCCCTAGGACGAACCATTTAGGTCTGTATAAGCAGCCTCTAGATTTATTTCTCTGCATTGCGTGCATTCTTGCCTCGTTGATTGCTGGAAGCAAGGTACGCATTCTCTTACTTTGCATCCTATTCTTGATCACGCATTGCATTTGGAATTAATTCAAAGACCACAAAGTTTGTCTTGAAGCTATTTAACAAGTGGTCACATATTTTCTAAAAAAAGGACTAATTAAAGGAGGGACATTTTAAAAATCAAGGACTTGATTGTAAAACGTGGTGTGCGATTCAAAATTCAAAATCCTTTTGTGGTGAATGCATACTTATATCTGTTGCACCACAGCACTCATTTAGACACTACAAAATCTTGAAACGACTAGGACAAGAGCCCTCCTACTGTTTGATTCTGAAGTATTAGGAACTTGAGATCAAAGGTTTTGTAAATCCAAAGAGGGGGATACCCTGTCACGGATTTTTGGGGGTAGTTGAGAAGCACCGCGAAAGCACAGCTTCAAAGGAAGGCTTAGGCCTACTTGCATCACTCAATCTTCCGTCTGTGGATTTACTTGACCATTTGAGATTTAGGGAAGAATACCTAAGCTCCAACTAGGTCTTTTTAGGCATTTTGAAGGTTGACAATAGGCGCGTAATTAATTGGGCAACTTGTTTTGTCACCTACAATTTGAACTAAAGTCCAAAGCCTAAATCTGTAAAGACCAAACAAGTTCTTTTGAATTGTGTTTGTAGTGCATGCTTGGTAGGCGTTCTCTTAGGAGACAACTTGTATTTGATCCTGAACCTGAAAGAATCCTAAGAAGAGACCTTCCAAGGGTAGAAATGGCCGGTCAAAGGAGCCTTAAGGAATATTTCATCCCAACCAATCAAGCTGGCCCAGCACTACGTAGACCTGGAGGGGACAATCCGTATGAGATTAAAAGTAGTACCATATCCTTTCTACCCTCCTTTTATGGTACTACTAGGGAAGACCCTTACAGGCATATTGAGGAATTCACCGAGGTCTGTTCCACGGTGAAGTTGCAGGGCATTACTGATGACGCTCAAATGCGGACCCTCTTTCCCTTCTCCCTAAAGGACAAAGCCAAGTATTGGTATCACACCCTTGATAATATAAATACTTGGGATGCCCTGAAGAAGGAGTTTTTGAAGAAGTACTTCCCCATGAGCAAAACAAATCACTTTAGGAGAGAAATTATGAGTTTTGTTCAAAAGGATGGGGAAGCATTCCATGATGCGTGGGAGCGCTTTAACGATTTGCTGAGACTTTGCCCACATCATCAGGTGCCTAAATGGCAACTGGTTGAAAGGTTCTACACTGGACTTAATGATTTGCATAGGCAAACTGTGGATGGTGCCTGTGCAAGAACCTTTCTATCTAAGACTGAGGATGAAGCTTGGAACTTATTTGATACTTTAAGTGAGAATTCTATTCACTTGAATTCTGCCTACAAGGATAGAAAGCACACTCTCATGCAAAGAAAGTTGGAGGCGAATGAAGCAGGGGACACCCAGAATTTATCCTATCAGATCCAATTATTGAATCAAAACATGGAAAGGCTTATGTCGAACCCGAGTTCATTCGTACCTAACACCTCCACATCCCAAGCTACCGAATGCGTAATTTGTCAAGGCAATACACACGCCACTGTGGATTGCCACTTAGCCTCCTAATTCCCTGAGCTTGTACAAGCAGATTTGAATGCCACTCAAAGGTTCCGTCCAAGACCTCGTAATGATCCTTTCTCCAACACTTATAATGAGGGATGGAGGAACCACCCAAACTTTTCATGGAGACAAGGAAATGTCTCAAATTCAGGGAATTACAAACCACAATCATTTCAAAACCATCAAATGAACCAACCTCAGACCTTTGCCCAACCTAAAACCTCTGAGATGGATGAATTGAAGGCGATGTTGAAAACTATGCAAGAAAGTCAAAGTGCCATCATCCAATCTCATGACAAGGCTATACATGAGATGAAATCACAAATTGGACACCTTGTTGAGGCCGTTAGATAGAGGGAGACTGGGAAGCACCCCAGTGCTGCTGAGGAAAATCCTAAAGGAAAAGGGATTGTCTTTAGGGAGCATGCTCAGGCGGTGACTATTCTGAGGAGTGGGAAAGAAATTTCCAAACCCGATACTCCTATAGTCTCACCCCCTAAAAAACCATCCACCCCGACTTTCACCCCCACCGGAGAAGACTTGACCAAATCTTCTCCGCTTGAAATCACCTCACTGGAAGAAGTTGCCCCCATTCCACCCCTTACTCGACATGACAACCCTTCCACCTAAAGATCGAGAGTGCCTTTTCCAGAGCGCTTATCCACCTCTGGGCAAACTTCTGCTGGCTCATCTGGAGCCAAAGATAAGACGGATGAGATTATGGAAACTTTCAAGCAAGTGCAGATTAACCTACCTTTGCTTGAAGCTATCAGGCAGATTCCGTCTTATGCTCGCTTCTTAAAGGACCTGTGCACGAAAAAGCGGCAATCTAGAAAACAGGTCCAATCAAAAGTTGTCCTGCCTGATTCTGTTAGCTCAATTGTTCAACATGGCACACCCTCGAAACTTAAGGACCCAAGAGCCCCATACATCTCTGTAGTTATTGGTGACTTACAAATTGATGAGGCTCTACTTGATCTGGGTGCGGGGGTGAACATCCTTCCGAGCTACGTGTATGAACAACTTGGGGGAGGAAATCTAAAGCCTAGCCCTGTAATCCTTCAAGTTACTGATTGATCACTTAAGACACCACGGGGAATTTTGGAAGATGTCCTCATAAGAGTGGAGGATTTCTTCTTTCCCATTGACTTCTTAGTTTTGGACACTGACCCTACCAACAAGCCAACCAAACCCTCCATCATTTTGGGCTACCCATTCCTTGCAACTTCTCATGCTTCAATTAATTGCAATACTGGGGCATTGAAAATGGGCTTTGGGAACAGGAAAATCCGGCTTAATGTGTTTGATGCTTACAAACAAGCCAAGCTTCAGGATTGTTCTCAAGTTGAGGTGATAAATGACCTGATTGAAGAGGCAACTCCTGCAATGTTATGTGATGACCCCCTTCAGCATGTCATGCTAAATGAGCATTCCCATCTCTTGGAGGAATGTGAAGGGGATATACTAGAACTAGAGGAATTGCTAGGAGTTTCTGCTGAGTCTCTTCCCGCATCATTTCTGCCGAAGGTAGATTTGCTACCTGAGATGGGGACATCTATTATAAAACCCTCAACCATATAAGCCCCGACCTTGAGTTGAAACCCCTCCCTGACACTCTCAAGTATGTTTTCCTAGGTGCCAATGATACACTCCCCGTTATCATTTCTGTTGTGCTATCTGAGGCACAGGAGGGAGCCTTGATTGAATGCCTGTCTAGGCATAAGGAAGCTATTGCTTGGAGCATTGCTGACATTAAGGGTATAGACTCTACACTCTGCATGCATCACATTTATACTGATGATTCCATCAAGCCTTTTAGGGACATGCAGAGATGTCTGAACCCTAATATGAGGGAGGTTGTAAAAAAGGAAATCCTGAAGTGGTTGGATGCCGGGATCATATATCCCATTGCCGATAGTAAATGGGTTAGTCCCATTCATGTGGTGCCAAAGAAGGCAGGCTTTACTGTGGAACTCAATGACCAAGGTGAACAAGTTGTCACTAGACCCTCAACTGGATGGAGGGTTTGTATTGATTACAGCAAGCTGAACACCGCTACCCAGAAGGATCACTTTCCTTTGCCTTTTATTGATCAAATTCTTGAAAAATTGGCAGGGAATAAGTACTATTGCTTTCTCGATGGATATTCTAGGTACAATCAGATGGCAGTCTTTCCTGATGACCAGGTAAAGACGACATTCACGAGTCCTTACGGTACTTTTGCATTCAGGCGTATGCCGTTTGGATTATGTAATGCCCCTGTAACTTTCCAGTGGTGTATGATGTCTATCTTTCCGAACATGATTGAAGAGTGTGTCGAAGTATTTATGGATGACTTCTCCATTTATGGCTCATCTGTCGACCAGTGTCTCCTGCACCTGGAGAATGTGTTGAAATGATGTAAGGAAATTGGTTTAGTCCTCAGCTGGGAGAAGAGTCACTTCATGGTACAGAAAGGAATTGTACTTGGGCATGTTGTATCTGAGCAAGGTTTGGAAGTAGATAAAGCCAAGATTCATTCTATTTTCAAACTTCCATTGCCTACTAATGTCAAACAGATTATATCCTTTCTGGGCCATGTTGGCTTTTATAGGCACTTTATTAAAAATTTTAGTAAGATTTCTAGGCCACTTTGTGACTTGTTGGCGAAGGAATCTTCCTTCAGTTTTGATTCAAAGTGTGCCGAGGCCTTTCAAACTCTAAAGGAGGCCTTGATCTCTGCGCCTATTCTCCAAGCTCCTGATTGGACACTCCCATTTGAGCTTATGTGTGATGCTTTGGATTATGTAATGGGAGCAGTCTTTGAAAGAAGGGTTGAGGGAAGACCTCATGTGCTGCATTATGCAAGCAATACTTTAACCGAACCTCAGCAAAACTACACCGTCACTGAAAAAGAATTACTTGCTGTAGTTTTTGCTCTGGAGAAGTTTAGGTCTTATCTACTTAGGTCTAAGGTGGTTATTTTTACTAATCATGCAGCAGTGAAACATCTCATTGCGAAGAAAGATTCTAAGCCACGTCTGATTAGGTGGATCTTACTCCTTCAAGAATTTGACTTGAAAATACGTGAAAAGAAAGGAGTAGAAAATGTTGTGGCTGACCACCTATCTCGCCTTCCTCCTAATGACTCTCTTTCTGGAGACATTCGCGAGACATTTCTCGATGAAAATCTGATGGCGGTAACACCACCTCTACCTTGGTATGCAGACACTGTAAATTACTTGGTCACTGGACAAACTCCTGGCTCTTGGGATGAGCAGAAAAGAAAGAGATTCATTTCTCAAGCAAGATATTTTCATTGGGAAGAGCCAGAATTATTTAGAATTGGACAAGACCAAGTATTGAGACGTTGTGTGCCTGAAGAGGAACAACAAAGTGTGCTGAGTTTTTGCCATGAACTTCATTGTGGAGGACACCTTGGTGTTAAGAAAGCTATTTTTAAGGTTCTCCAGTCCGATTTTTGGTGGCCTTCCTTATTTAAGGATTCTCATAATTTTGTTAAGGCCTGTATTAGATGTCAACGGACTGGAACGATTGGGAAGAAGAATGAAATGCCTCAACATCCTATTCAATCTGTTGAAATTTTTGATGTGTGGGGAATTGACTTTATGGGCCCCTTCCCGTCGTCCCATGGTTTTGAATATATCTTGGTGGTAGTTGATTATGTCTCTAAATGGATAGAGGCCATTCCTACGCGCACAAATGACCACTCTGTGGTTTTGAAATTTGTGAAGGCCAATATCATATCCCGTTTCGGCTGCCCCAAGACTATTATAAGTGATGGGGGACCTCATTTCCGAAACAACCACTTCAATCGGTTAATCAAGAGTTTGGGAGTGACTCACAAGGTTTCTACCCCTTACCACCCTCAGACAAGTGGCCAGGTTGAAGTATCAAATAGGGAGATAAAAAATATTTTGGAAAAGACTGTTAGACCTGATAGGAAAGACTGGTCCCAAAAGCTCGATGATGCTTTGTGGGCTTATCGAACGGCCTATAAAACCCCTTTGGGTACTTCTCCCTTTCGGATGGTGTATGCAAAAGCATGCCATTTACCTGTTGAGTTGGAACATAAAGCACTTTGGGCTATTCGAAGTGTTAACATGGATTTAGAAAAGGCAGGTAAGGCACGACTTCTAGAATTAAGTGAGCTTGAGGAGCTGAGGAATGATGCTTATGACACCTCTCAAGCTTATAAAGAAAGAACTAAGGCTTGCATGATAAGTTTATTCTTCGAAAGACCTTTGAGCCCAACCAACAAGTCTGGCTTTTCAATTCCAGACTCAAGCTTTTCCCTGGGAAGTTAAAATCACGTTGGGATGGGCCTTACATAATCACCAAAGTATTTCCGCATGGAGCTGTGGAGATCAAAAATCCTTCCTCTTCAGCAACTCCCTTTATCGTCAACGGTCGACGGTTAAAACCGTACATAACTTTAGATGGCCATCTGGTTGACGAAGTCACTCTTGAGGAGCCTTAGCTCCTACCATTCTCCGCCTCAGGTAATATCTTCCTTTAGCTATTTTTGTTTTCAATGAGGACATTGTTTGAACCAGGCATGGGGGAGAAGACCTGAAGCATTTTGTTTATAGCATGCATATATGTATAAAAAAAAATAGAGAAAATGAAAAAAAAAAAGTTTTGAGCTTAACTGGCTAAGTTCTGTAGTCTTAAGCAAATCAAAACTCTAGGGTAGACTAAGTTAATTCTAGGGTCAAACTTTAGAAGCTAAATGAGCTGCTAGCTTTAGACCTTTAGGGTCCTTTGTGGACTTAAAAACTTAAGTAGGAGTTATGTTGCAGACCATTCCTCAAGAGGTTAAGAAAGGGAAGCTAGGGTTTGAGTTAAAAGGTGGGGTAGTACCTGGAGTCTTATTCTACCTTTTGGTTTACGGGTCCTTGTAACCCAAGCATCCAAATTTCACACACTTGGTCTGGTAATTAACTTAATTTCTGTCATTCTGAAAAGAGATTTGGTTCTCTTAGTTTTGACTTAGGAGAGGCTTGAAAACACATTTTGATTGGAAGAGTTCCCGCCGCAGGAGAGGGGAGTATATACTCACCTTGAAGATGCGATGATAACATATTACCTCCTCGGCACTTGTCTCTTAGGATATCCATCCTACTGGGGGCATGTAAGTGCATTGTGCGATTCAGGTACCATGGGCGGCCCTATCTCAAAGTGCCGATTGCCATAGGCCTGAATTCGCTTAAGAAATCTATGGGTGATACTATCTCGAAGTGTTGAAAGCCAGGCACCCTTCGAGGTATGGTAATGGGGACAATGAATCCGACACAGACCGTGTTGATAGCTAATCTGAGGTTAAACTTAGAAGAATCAAACAAAAAAAATATATATATATAATAAAAAATATATATATAATAAAAAAATATATATATATATATAACAAAAAAAAATTATTTAACTCAAATAACTCAGACCAATACACAGGCACGAATGCTTTAATCTCAGGGATCAATAAACTTTAGGGTAGAGTCAGAAATTAGGGAAACTTGTGCCTGCAACTCGTCTTTAGCTGACCTAGTCTGTAACTTAGCAACTACTTAGGAACCTTGGGTCTAGAGTTTGAACTTAATATGCTTCTGAAGGAAGACTAAGTGAGTTGACTGGTCTACTTGGAGTGCAAGGTTTCGCTTAATTTTGCTAGGGACTAGCAAAAACTAGGCATGGGGGTATTTGATTAGCCCATAGTTGTGGGCTATTTAAGTATTTAAGTGCCTAGACACTAGGTTAATTCTAACATTTATTTAGCATAAATTAGGATGTAAATAGATTAATTCATATTTTTAATTTAATTACATAATCCATGCATTGCATTCATATTTTAAGTGCATTTAGAATTAGCTTAGAATGGCATTCATTTAATTAGTTAACCAATTAGGTACATTATTTTCATTAACAAAAAAGTTGAGGGTCTGTATATAAATGGCTGTAATATTTTAACATTATTTTCTTTATTCTTCTTCTTGCAGGAACAGCTGGCTGCCGCTCCAACACCACCAGCTGCCGTAGTGAAGAACTCATTCAAGGAGGAGCGCATATGTTGGATCTGGTCGGGCAGCTGATTTCAAATTGGTGCAGGCCACTACAAAAGGAGGAGGGAGGCAGCCAAGCTAGTGAGGCCTCCACCACCGACCACCACTGTGCAGAGAGATCTCCTCTCTTCCATTCCATACCACCGGCCTCAACCGTGGTGGCGAGTCTCCATCACCGTGGGCGTGTGGTGTGACAGACCACACCGCCATCCGAAGCTCGTCCGCATTACTGTGAGCACCTTAGCGTGCATCTCCCTCGCCGTCGTCACCAACAACCACCGCCGCAGCTACTGTACAATCACCCTTTCAGTCAGTTAAGACGTCCGGGAAATTTCCCGGACGTCTGAAGTCCACCCCCCACTCCAGCAGCAATCTCTGTCCTCCCACTTCACTTCCACCACCCATGCCGCAGAAGCCACCCGCTCGCCCTCAGCCTGCACCTCACCGCTCACCCGCGCGCATTAGCCTGCGCACACGTCTGAAGCCATCCCCACCATTCCAGCAGCGCCTCACCGCTCACGCCCGCTCACTCCACCTTCCGCGCACGCCCTCCTCCCGTGCCTGTAGCCTTCGCCATCTCCACGCCCTCCAGCCTGCTCACCCACTCCAACAGAGCGCGCAACTGCTCGCACGCCTGCAGCAGAGGTAAACCAGCCGCAGCAGCCACCTGCACAACTGCGCACGCCCTCCTCCCGCACTTGTAGAATCATTCCCACGCCCGCAACACCTTCCCCTCTCCTGCTGCACCCGCTCTCACCGTCGACAGAGCGCGCACCGGTTGCAGTGCACTCCCACGCCTCCAGCCAACATGCAGCAGCAGCGCGCGGCAGTCCTCACCGCCAACAGGCCGCGCGCGCTCCTACACCCACCTACCACGCCCGCCAATAGCAGCTGTAGCACCAGCTGCACCCACCTCCGTCGAAGCACGTCCGGCCGCCTCCAGCCGCTGCGCGACATGCCGCCACCACCGTTTCGAAGCCCTCAGTCCAAGGGACTTCCTCCGAGCTTCCCGCGTCCGGCCGTCCACTCCTCCTCGCGCACGGCAAAGGGGAAAGAAATCCCCTGTTTTGCTACAGTAATCGAGCCATTAAAAATTACATTTTATGCCATTGTCAATTTTTATTAATATTTTATTGATTCTTCATTGCGACAAATATCCTCTAATTACTCATAATTGCGATTTCAGCATTGTTTCTTGTTTCAACCTTAATCTAACGGCAAATCTGGCTTGATTCTTGTCCAAACTAACTACGAACAAACGTTTTTAACTGGAGCGAATTTAAATACGTCATTGCCTCCCTGTGGATACGACCCGCTCCTCTGACTGGTTATTTCTTTTTTTTAAATATTGATTAGTCGATTTTTCCACCACATAAAACTGCAAACGACTTTAAAGCGAATACTCGACTCGTCAAGGAGCATCCTAGGTTTGGGACAAGCTCTTAGAGCTTTAGAGGGGGTGAGAGAAAAGAGGAAGGGATGAAGAAAATGTGGTGGACATAGGCCTATTTATAGGTAAGGTTTGAATGGGCAAATAGGTCATTTTACTTTAAAAACATTAAATCAGGGTCGTTAGTGATGGATAAAACCATCACTATTGCCCAGATTGTGGGCATAGCTGCCGCGCACACCACACCTCCTCCTCTCCCCACACCTCAACGCACGTGCACGTACGCACCTTCTCAGTCGTTAGATCGCGAGATCAGATGGCTTAAGATGCGCACACCTGCTCATTGCTTAAACCCCTTAACACATGCGCACTCCAACTCTCAGCCGTCCACCTTGCATCCGATAGCTCAAATCTCATCGCGCCCATGCTTCTTCAACGCAAGCACTCGCCCACACGCGATCCTCGCTCATCCGTGTAGCCACGTTGCATGCCATCTGACCACTCACGTCGCATCCAATGGCTGAAATCAGTCGCTCCGCACCTGCACCTGATTTGAGGTGCAGCAGGGATCGAACCCGAGTCTCTCGCTCATGAAGAAGCGCTTGACCGCTGCGCTGCGATGCAATTTTGGTCGCGTGGATGTTTTAAGTCCACGTGCTCGTTGCCGTTGGATCAAGATCTAATGGCCCAGATCATCCATGCCTTTTACCTTATGAACATGACAGTGAGCGCATCTGAGTAAATCCTGGTTCGTCGTGCAATCTTAGCCGTTGGATCAAGATCCAACAGCTAAGATTGCACGACGAAGAGTCCTTTGAAATGCAGTGGCGTGTCTTTAGGCTGATTGGGTTGCTGAGATGGAGCCACGTGATGCCATCTTGGTCATCCATCTTCTGTGTGTTGTAGACGGTGCCACAGATGTCGGATTGGATCGATTTTCATGCCGTTGGGCTACGATCGTTGATCCAAATCCATCCGTATGGTCGGATTTGTCATCTGAAGTAAGGATTTACACCATCTTGGCCCTTGATGGATTATATCTGATGCTACGAAAGTCCGACCAAGGCGATCTTGGAGTTATTGAACTCCAGTCGTCGCCCTAATCAAATCCATATGGTTGGATCTTCGATCCAAGGCCCCAATTAAAAGTCGCCCTATTACCTGACCACAAAAAGGGAAAATTAACCTAAAATTTACACAACCTAACCTAAATGCAAGATGATGTATGTTATGCAATATTTATAATGTATGATGCAACTATAATACTAAGAACATGCATAAATAGACATGTTAGGCTATTTATATGCATACGCATCACTCCACATTTGCTCCTTCACCAGATCCTGTACCTGTTGAATGATAAGTCCACTTTCGTGGACCATTATTTGGCCTAAGTACTCTTTAATTAGTCGTTCTTAGTTGATATTTGATTAGAAATTAAGTGGGAATTCAATGTAGTCTGCATATCATCTTATGCACCAATTTTATGTTTAATAACATATGATATGTTATAGTAATCATTTGGTGGATGCAGGCTAGGCACACGACACCTGAAGGCATCAGGCAGACAGTGAAAATCACTCTAGAAGATGTCTGAAGTTTAATTTGGACATCTGAGAATCTCCATCGAGAACCATTGCTATCTACATATTGTAAGATGTCAGGAACATCAATCAGATGTTTGATAGAGAGCGGCTATCCCTTTTCTGCCCCTCCAACTACTCGCATTCTTCTCAAGTGGTTGGAGAAGCATTCGGTGAAAGCAACAAACTACAGGTGTTCTGATAAGAAAAGCGGCTAGAGGATGCTCGCTATCATCTTCTCCCCCAGGCGGGGATCACCATCACCGTGGAAAAGAGCTTACACCGTGCAACATGCGTGCACTGTGGACATCAAAAGCGAGCATCAACGTTGCCCCACAGCCCATGCACGCAGTGACAATGCATGTGCGCCACTTCTCCTCCTCCAAATAGCACCACCATCACCATCCTTGATGTCGTTCCCCTAACACCTTCCTCTCCTATTCACCTTCTTCTTCCCCCAAAAGAACCCAACAACCTCTCACCACTATTATCCACTGTCAACACCATCCTCCACCATCAAACCCACAATCACAGCAAGCTGCGCGCACTTGAGCGTGCCATCCCCACTTCCTTCACCATGCACACACATAGCACCATCCCCTTCCTCTTCTTTTCCTTCTTCCCCTGTTTGCACCCAACAGGAACCCAAACCATAGCCAACTCTAGCAGTGTGCCACGTGCGACCACTCCATCTCCAACCTTCTCACCCCCGCATGTGGGCGTGCACCAGCAGTGCAACTAGCGCCTCTACGTTGTTCCACCAGTAGCAACTCGTCCGCGTGCGGCCGCACACATGCACCAGAAGCGCGCTCCCACCAGCGACCGGCAGTGCGTGGCCATGCGTATCTCCAGCAGGCCCGTAGTGTATGCGTGGCCGCACGCATCTCTAGCAAGCCAGCAGCCCATCTGCCACACCATCACGCCTTCATGTGCCTCCTCACGTCGCCTGCAGAAAGCAACAGGAAACATCCCAACGGTCACCGTCGAGAGACCTCCTGGCCGGCGAGCTTCATGTCCTCTAGTCTGCAGCCACCAACCTCCTCACGATGTGTCGATGCCACCATCATGAAGCACTCGACGAGGTGCACCATCCCCTTGACTCTCGCAGCCATCCACGCCCGTCCCTTCACGCGAGGAGGAGAGAGGACAAATCCTCTGTTTCTCCTCCAATTAAAAATTACCATGTTTGCCATTGCAGGGTAAACTATTCACTTATTTACTGAATAAATTTATTGATGTGAATTTGCATAGATACCCTTTTATTCAATTGAAATTATTTGTGGTGGAATGTCTACTGAATGAGATCGAGCATGTCATATTGATTATAGTAAACAAGCTATATTCTATTGGAAATTAATATTTATGGTGTTTTCCTATGCCAAGATCACTTGTTAAAAAAATATTATATGGTTTTGATTTTGCATCTAAACACCTACATTTTTTATTAATTGGTTAAAACGAGCATTTATGTGAGAAAAAGAATTGCACGAATTAGCATGCACACCCATTGAGTTTCCTGAATAATCGAGGCACCACTCACTAATCCAATAGGTTATTTCCTCCCTGTGGACACGATCTAACTATTTTCGTGGTTAGTTTTTTAATATTAAATGTTTTGAAAAGCGATTTTCTACCACGCAACAAACTATACCAACACGCAACATTTTATGTTAAAGTTTTCAACGAAAATGAAAATCGCTCATTCATTGAACTCAAACCTCTTCCTGACTCTTTAAAATATGTCTTCTTAGGACCAGATCAGACTTATCCTGTGATTGTCAACTCCCACTTATCGTCTAATCAGGAATCACGACTCTTATCTGTCCTGAGAGCACATAGACAGGCTATAGGATGGAGCTTATCAGACCTAACTGGCATTAGTCCTTCTTACTGCACACATAGGATTTTCATTGAAGAAGGATCTAGACTGACTAGACAGCCACAGCATAGACTGAACCCAACACTTGAGGAGGTGGTTAAGAATGAAATGATTAAATGGTTAGACAATGGAATTATTTTTCCCATATCTGATAGTCAATGGATAAGTCCTGCTCAAGTTGTGCCTAAGAAGGTCGAACTTACCATTATAACCACTGAATCTGGAGAAGTCATCCATACACAGATTGCTAGTTCATGGAGAGTATGTATTGACTACCATAAACTCAACCAAGCCACAAAGAAAGATCATTTCCCATTGCCCTTCATTGATCAAATATCAGAAAGATTGGCAGGGAATTGATTTTTCTACTTTTTGGATGGCTACTCAGGTTACAATCAGGTGGCAATTCACCTCGATGACCAGGAAAAAAGGACTTTCACCTGCCCCTACGGAACCTTTGCATTCTGTAGGATGCCATTTGGATTATGCAACACACCTACTACATTTCAGCAATGTATGTTTGCAATCTTCTCAGATTTAGTAGGTGATTGTTTAGAAGTCTTTATGGATGACTTATCAATCTTCGAGAGCACATTCGACGCATGTCTAGACCACCTGGCTAAGGTCCTACAATGATGCATCAATGTGAATCTAGTACTTTCCTGGGAGAAATCACATTTCATGGTACCAAAAGGACTAGTTTTAGGTCACCTTATATTTGAGAGAGGAATTGAGGTTGATCGAGCGAAGGTAAAACTGATTTCTGACTTGCCATTACCTTCATCAATTAAGCAAACAAGATCTTTTCTCATGCATGCTGGTTTTTATCGCCGCTTTATAGCATACTTTTCAAAACTAGCTAGACCTCTCATGATTTGATAATTTCTTGAATGCATTGAATGCAAGTCAGATCCAAGGATAATTACTGTGGTAATTTGAAGTCTGATCTCGCATTCATAAGTGTTTTTTGAAAAGCTGTTTGGTGATTTCCTAACCTAAGGAGTTCTCAATACTCCTTAAGGTTTCATGAAACTGGGATTTGATCTAAGGGCTTTAATTGATTGAATTAATTCTTCCTTCATGCTGTCTATAGCATTAGGAAGAGTTAATTCAGTGATATTCGTGGATTTCATCTGAAGTGAAGTTTTTGATGAGGGTTTTTGGCATTTGAATTGGGATATTTAGTGATTTAATGAGAAATTAAACCCTTGTCAGATTTGGGATTGACTGATTTTCTTTTCAGTTTGGATTTGTTTGACTCTGATCCCAGTAAACAAAGCAAAGTGCTACATCTTGCAACTACATGTTCCTCTTCCAACTCACATTTCTTCTCAAATGGACTTACTGCAGCAGCAGTTAGATCATTTGGATAGGGACTTGAGCTGCTGCAGAGTCTGGAAGTTTTGTTGCTGCTACTGTATAGTTAGTTGTAACAGATAGGTTCTAATGTATTTCCATGTAGACTCTATTATGATCTTAGCTGACAGTTGATTGTATTTCATTTCATATGTATACAAACTTTCTTGTTTCAATACCTGAAATATAACTTCTGTGCATGCCTGTCTAGTCTTTCTCAATTCTGTCAGCTAGTCTAGTAAAGAAATCACCATCATTAACATGTTTTAAAAGAGAAAACTGAACTGAGGACTCTCTCCTCAGTTAACTCTTCCCTTCTCTCCTACTTCTGTCAAACTTGTAACAGCAGTAAACAATTTAAAAAGAAACACCTAAAAGGACCAGAAATAAAAATATTTATATATCTATATATATACATATATATATTACTTTGTATATTAAGTATACCTATATAGACATAAGCTATATATTAGGCAACACATGTAAATAGATAGTGTAAACATATATATACTGTATACTTAACCATGTAAATATAATACTGTAATTTAGGTTTTAGATCAAGTTTAGACCGTAAATATAATAATTCTATAACTATCTATAAATTAAACTAATATATATGTATTAGTAAACTAACTAGAGCTGTAAGTAGTATAATTAAGTAGTTTAAACTATAAAACTGTATATATATCTATGTATACGTAGATTATAAGTAAATAAAATCTTTTATCTTAATTTAATCCTTTATAGGTAATAAATAATGAATTTATTAAGTTTATAGCTATGTTGTTAAATTAAATTAGTTAAATTAGTAATTTAGAATTATAATTAAGTTAAATTGAATCTGTATATTAAGACTAATATACTTTAAGTAATTTAAGCTAATTTAAGTATATTTAGACCTGATTATATTAAGTTTAACTTAATTTATAAGCAGAACAACTGAAACTGCTATTTAAATTTAAATAACACATATATTAATCGGAAAAATATAATAAAAATGTCTATAAAATACTTATGTATGTATTCTAACTCTGTATGAGGTCAATTAGACCATTCACTAACTAATTTATAAGTAATTAACCAAGAAAACACCAAAATCAATTTGTAAAAATAGGCCACTTTAGTGAATTTATTTATATATTAAATCCAATTAAAATTTCAAATTAATTGAACAATTATATAGTATTATGTAAATACTTTATTTTCCATAATTTATTTTTATTTTTAAATAAATTATGTCCCTCGAATTGAGGGCCAAAATCTCTTCCAGCCCACAGCTGCACGTGATTTCCAACGCAGATGTGGCGCTCGAATAGCGCCACATCGTGCGCTACAAACTGCGCGCAGTGGTATATAATGATTTTGTGTTTCTACCGTTCAATCGTCACGGGCGCCGAGCGCTCGAAACAACCAAACTATCATACGTACCTTTGAGCATTCTGAGCATAATTGTGTGGGGCCGAGGGCCCGGAGAGGCGTGTCTTTGGGGCTGAGCAGGCCCTGTGCTGAGTTAAGAAAAACGTAATTAAGCCGCCTAATGAGAATTAGGGCGCGCTTAGTAGAGGTTTGGTCCCACCCTCTGGGTGCTGTGTATCCCTCAAAAAGCGCACCCTCAAATTAAACACATTTTTAATTAATTAAAGAGAATTAATGACGATTGTTAAACACCTTGCAGCACAGCGTGTTAAACTAACTACGACAGAATGAAAATACAAAAGAACATCTGATGAAGATTGGTGTGAAGGAGAAGAGAGAGAGATGTTGTACATACGTAAGTAAATACAAATACAATAAAAATATAATCATATATATATATATATATGTATACGTAGTATAACCAATTATTTTTGTAAATAAACCCATACATTTACTAACAGAATAAATTGTCACCATAAGTGTCGCTACAGACCCCAGTTTCCCTCCTTAGGTTTGTATATAGTTTTTTTTGGATCTAGCGACGCTTACGTCTATCACTAAAACTGTTGTATGTGTTACTGTATGTAACGAGCGCGTGCCCCAGACGTCTTTTAAGACGTCTGGGAGGTGGCCCAGACGTCTGTCAAGACGTCTGGGATCACATCCAGACGTCTGACCAGACGTCCGGGATAGTTTACAGACGTCTGACGAACAGTTATACTCGCACGGGATATTCGTCTGCGCGCCTGTGCGCGCAGACCTGCGATTCGCATCTTCTCTGCGGCTGCAGGCGACTGCGGCCGTCTCTCTCCTCCTCTCCGAGCGGCGTTAAAAGGGGGAGGGGGCGCGCCTCCCCTCCCGTCTCCACCATCTTCCTCCTCTCCTGCTGCGGGCGGAGCGAGCGGACGCGAGGGCGCAGCGGCAGCGGCGCAGCGAAGGCGCGGAGGAGCTGCGGCGTGCGAGGGCGGGACTCTGCCGTGAGGGCGAGCTCGCCGGGAGCGGCTTGGCCGGCCGGCGGAGGGCGCAGGGGGCGCAGAGCGTCGCGAAGAGGGACCTGCTGCGGGCGGAGCAGCAGACGCGCGAGGTGCGACGCGGGCGGCGTCGCGAGCGGAGGCCGAGCGAAGTTCTGATTCTGGAAAAATCTCCAGAATCAGACGTCTGGACTGATATCCAGACGGCAAGGTCGACGTCTGTGTGATCATACAGACGTCTGAAAGGTGAGTTCCGCTTTCTCCTTCTTCTTTTGTCGACTGACCGTACTGAAGGAGGAGGGTTGGCTGTGCGCAGGTGTTCGGATTCGTCATCCTTTGCGAATCCGACGTCTGGAAGTTGTACCAGACGGCGGGAGTGACCTCCAGACGTCCGGAGAGACCATCGGACGTCTGGGATCTAGGAGAGACGTCGCCACAGACTTCTGGACGTCCGGGGAACCAAGCCGAACAGGTAATTCTCTGATCCACCGTTTAAGACGTCCGGAAGGAGTTCCAGACGTCTGATTTTGCACAGTATTGTCTTTCTCGACCCGTTTAGGGCCCGTTTGGGATCCGTTTTCCGCGATTCGAGTTGCGTTCGATTCAGAATTTATTCCTCTACCCGCCTACAGTAGCTATACACTGTTTTGAGACACTCCTTGTGTTTGATCCTTGTGATAGGACCTCGTTCGGTTGCCGTCTTGAGAGTCGCGGAGGCGCGCGGGATTCCCGACCACGCCCCCATTACTTCCGTTGTACCTGGTAGAGTGGTTTTAAGCATTAATAAAATCTGTTAAAGTATGGAACCATAACTAGAACCTAGGGCATTGCATGAACCCTAGGAATGAGAAATGTATGGAATGATAGCTCCTAGGTGTTGCATGAATCCTAGGGCCGGAAAACTAGATTGTATGATAGATCCTAGGATATGGCATGAATCCTAGGATGGAAAAACTAGTGGAATGTATATTACTGCAGTCTTGGAAAAATGGAAAGGAATATATAAGCTGCCTGTGAAATTAATTAACAGCTGCCTGTTATGAACAAGGAAACATGTTGAGATCATGGAATGTGAGAACGTGAATCTGGAAAGTGAAACATATGATGTTCTGAGATAAAGAGCTGGAACCCTACGGGGAATTAGGAGTGGAACTCCTGGAAAGAAAAGGAATGGAACTGAGATGTAGTTGTACTGTCTCTTGGGTACGCAGTACCAAGGGAAGTACCTGTACCTGTTTTAGTGCAGAGTGGGGCCAGCCGCCCCAGGGACCCGGGGTTAGGCTTGGCCGCTCTGTACCGACTTGTTGGCCCTCGTGTACGTAGTACCGAGGAGAGCTAGTAGTGTTAGGAGAGTACTAGCTACCCCACGGGCCCCGGGGTTCTGCTAGCCTCCTTCACCGACTTGTTAGGCCCACTAGGGCAAACCAGGGTAGTCAGGCGAGGGTGCGCGGACTGTGGAGGGGCAAGGCCCCGGTTTGGTTACTGTGGAGGGGTTGGACCCCTGTTACTGAGAGGGCTCTGCCCTGGTTCCGTGCTGTGCTTTGGGCGCACCCGTTAACGGAAACGACTGACCGCGTGCCAGTACGGGCTAGCTACCTGTGCGTTTATCGCGCGTGCCGTAGTCACCGTTACGTCTGTCAGTGACCTTGGGGTGGTTGACTGAGGGTAGGATCACCACGGGGGACTCTCCCGGCCAGGAGAGCACCACGTGCTACTTCTACTGTTGGAAAAGACTGCAATCAAGATCGTCCCACGAGGACATTCGAGATCAAGTAAAGGATCTGAGAAGTAAATGAAATAGTGAGAAAAATTGAAAGATGTAAATAAAGGAAGTAATAGAACATAACAGCTACTGTCCACTCTACTGTTGCCTTTAGTTAGTTTGCCACTCTACTCAGCGTTTTGCTGACGTGTTACACTCGTTACCTTTTCAGGACCAGGTGTTGAGCAGCCAGGGTCGGCGGCTGCAGAGGATGCTGGGCCGAGTAGGGTCCAGTAGAGTTGCCACAGCTTTGTACCTTCTTTTGTTTCTGTTCTAGTGAGTAGTTTTGTTTCCGCTGTACCTTCTTTACCTGCAGTTTTTGTTATATGATAAATGTCGTTTTACTGTTGTGGTGGTGCCTACTGTAGTAGTTTCTTTCCTTACTGCTGTACTTTTTACTGTTAGTTATATTCATGCTGAATGTGGTTTATTTTACTGTCTTTTGGTTACTTCCTCGTTGGACGACTGGGTCTTGGGATTAGCCGAGTCGGTCCGGTTCTCGTGTCTCGTAGGGACTCGGGAACCGGGTCGTTACAAGATGGTATCAGAGCAAGGTCGTCCCGAGAAGTGAATCAACTGACTGGAAAATAACCAATTCACATGTTTATAGCTAGAGTAGCCACCACAACATATCTCTTGACATGAGTTCTTAGGAGTGTTGTTAGGTACCGTCTGTTTTGACGTTTCCGTTTTGTTTCGCGTCTCCATTGTAGGAGATGCCGCGTCGTGGAGCTAGGAGGGTGAGCCGCAGGCGCGGCCGAGGTCAGGGCCCGGGGGACAGATATGTCGGGGTTGGAATACATACTACCCCTCCTCTTCTCCTGAGTATACCGTCTCGGGACCTCGTCCAACTGATTCGAGAGGTGGTTCGAGAAGAATTTCAGCTTCCACCCACGTCGCCACCCCCTCCCCCTTCCGAGCGTACGACAGGGGAGTTAGTGGTGGAACGAGATTTCCGCCGCCACACCAGGCGTGTTAGGAGAATTCAACGGAGGCACGTGGCGTCCGCAGGAGAGCCGTCACGTTGTGCGGGGCCATCACTGGCCTTTGGGGGCCCTCGACAGGGGCCAGTCGCCAGCACCGGACCCCCGCCTAGCCGACAGCAGGGACTCACTGAGGGCGGGAGTCGGGTTCCCCTCTGCTACCAGTGTGGCCAGCCGGGCCACGTCAGGAGGGACTGCCCATCTAGGGCAGGAGGTCAGCAGATACTTCCCGCGCAGAGCACTGGAGGGCGCGCAGGAGGCCGCGGTTTCCAGGCGCGAGGAGGAGGACCGCAGTCGCGAGGAGGGTACCGGCCAGCACCTACCCGTCCGACGCAGAGTGTGGCTGCTTCGTCCGCACCTAGAGCTGAGGGGCGTATCAACGCCCTAACACACAGGGACGCCAGAGCTTCGGGATCCGTGGTAGCAGGTATGGTTTCAGTTTCTGGCAGACTCGTTTACACACTTTTCGATTCCGGCGCTACGCACTCGTTTGTCGCAGACAGTTTCGCAGTTAGTTTGGACCAGGATTATACATTGTTAGAGAACCCGTTCGTAATCAGAGGTCCGAGTGGTCAGCTGTTGTAGCTGAGGAGGTGTACACGGGTTGCGGGGTCAGCATCGGGGGACACAGCCTGCCAGCTGACCTGATTATGATACAGATGGAGGACTTTGGGGTGATCCTGGGGATGGATTGGCTGTCCGCTTACCACGCATTGGTAGACTGCTTTGAGAGGAAGATTGTCTTCTCCATTCCGGAGTTGCCTTCCTTCGAGTTTCACGGGCAGCCAGTGGACGGAGGTTTCAGGTGCATTTCGGCACTTCGGGCGGCGAGACTTTTGAGCCAGGGGTGTGAGGGCTTCTTAGCTTGTGTGGTGGCAGAGCACAGCCCCGTGGCAGACTTCCAGAGCATCCCGGTGGTCAGAGAGTACCCCGACGTGTTTCCAGACGAGTTACCAGGACTACCGCCCGAGCGTGAGATCGAGTTTGAGATCTCACTAGTACCAGGGACCAACCCCATCTCCACCGCGCCATATAGGATGGCACCGCTTGAGCTGCGAGAGCTCAAGTCTCAGTTGCAGGACCTTTTGGAGAAAGGTTTCGTGAGGCCCAGTGCGTCTCCCTGGGGAGCCCCGGTACTGTTTGTGAAGAAGAAGGATGGGACCCTACGCCTTTGTGTGGACTACAGACAGCTGAATAGGGTCACCATCAAGAACCGATATCCGCTGCCGAGGATTGACGATTTGTTTGACCAGTTGCGGGGTGCCACGGTGTTTTCCAAGATCGACTTGAGGTCTGGATACCACCAGTTGAGGATCAGGGAGACCGACGTCTCCAAGACAGCTTTCCGCACCTGGTACGGACACTACGAGTTTTTGGTCATGCCGTTTGGGCTGACCAATGCCCCCGCTGCTTTCATGGACCTGATGAACCGGGTGTTCAGACCGTACTTGGACCAGTTTGTGGTGGTTTTCATAGATGATGTACTCATTTATTCTAGAGATCGGACGCAGCACGGACAGCACTTGCGGATGGTTCTGGACACTCTGAGACGACGCAGGCTGTACGCCAAATACAGCAAGTGCGAGTTCTGGTTGAGGGAGGTGACCTTTTTGGGTCATGTGATCTCTGGAGACGGCCTGGCGGTGGATCCCGCCAAGGTCGAGGCAGTGCTCAGGTGGGAGAGACCGCGTTCAGTCACTGAGATTCGCAGTTTCCTGGGATTGGCAGGTTACTACAGACGGTTCATCAGAGGGTTTTCGCAGATTGCACGTCCTATGACACAGTTGACTCGGAAGGATGTGCCTTTCACTTGGACAGACGCCTGT
This sequence comes from Thalassia testudinum, assembly GCA_037157565.1. NCBI lineage: Eukaryota > Viridiplantae > Streptophyta > Magnoliopsida > Alismatales > Hydrocharitaceae > Thalassia > Thalassia testudinum. Next base: position 84,469,748 of record JAZHRO010000031.1, read on the forward strand.
GAGGCGTGTTTTCTGGAGCTGAAGGAGAGGTTGACCTCGGCTCCCGTGCTCACCATTCCTGACAGTAGTGGCGAGTTCGTCGTGTACACGGACGCTTCCTTGCAGGGGTTAGGAGGTGTGCTCATGCAGAGGGGTCACGTGGTCGCTTACGCTTCGCGGCAACTGAAGCCCCATGAGCATACCTACCCTACCCATGACCTAGAGTTGGCAGCTGTTGTCTTCGCGCTGAAGACATGGAGGCACTACTTGTACGGTGAGACCTTCGAGATTTTTACAGATCACAAGAGCCTCAGATATCTTTTTGACCAGAAGGAGCTCAACATGAGACAGAGACGTTGGTTGGAGCTCCTGAAGGACTACGACTGCAGCATCTCCTACCACCCGGGAAAGGCCAATGTGGTGGCTGACGCCTTGAGCCGTAAGGCGCCCGCACGCTTGGCCAGTCTACAGTTACAGAGTTGGAGCCTTTTGGAGGAGGTGGGCAGTTGGCGACCTCTAGAGTTACGAGGATACTGTGGGGCAGTGACGGTGACACGGCAGACCAGACCAGAGTTGATAGACCGCATCATCACGGGACAGATGGCCGATCCGTACTTGCAGTCTTTGCGCGACAGAGTACTGTCAGGGGACCCAGGGGACTTCTCTTTCACAGACCAGGTGTTACGCTTGAGGGGACGGCTGTGCGTCCCCAGAGACGAGGAGCTGTTGAGAGAGCTCCTGACTGAGGCACACGGTTCCAGATTCACCATACATCCCGGAAACACGAAAATGTACCATGACTTGAGACGCGAGTTCTGGTGGAGAGGGATGAAGCGGGATGTGGGTGAGTTCGTGCAGCAGTGCTTAGTGTGCCAGCAGGTGGAAGCCGAGCATCAGAGGCCTGCAGGGCCGCTTCAGCCGCTTCCAGTGCCAGAGTGGAAGTGGGAGAGCATCACCATGGACTTGGTGGTGGGTTTACCTGTTACCCAGCGAGGACACGACGCGGTCTGGGTAATAGTGGATAGGTTGACGAAGACGGCACGATTCTTGCCGATCCGAGTCACTTTGGGACCAGCACAGTTGGCAGAGAGGTATATCCGTGATGTGGTGCGACTACACGGAGTTCCGCGGGAGATCGTATCCGACCGGGATACCCGCTTTACGTCCCAGTTTTGGGCTGAGTTTCAGCAGGCTTTGGGGACGAGGTTGAGGTTTAGCACGGCTTACCACCCCCAGACGGACGGACAGTCGGAACGCACGATACAGACACTTGAGGATCTTTTGCGTGCCTGTGTACTAGACTGGAGGGGCTCTTGGGAGGAACACCTGCCCCTGGCAGAGTTTGCATACAACAACAGTTATCACTCGAGCATCGGCATGGCTCCCTACGAGGCTCTGTACGGACGGAAATGCACGGCACCCTTGAGTTGGGTTGAGGTGGGGACCAAGTGGGAGGTTGGCCCCAGGTTGATCCGGCAGAGTCAGGAGGTAGTTGAACAGATCCACAGACGACTCCGCACTGTCAGGAGCAGACAGAAGAGCTACGCAGATCGCAGACGCAGAGAGGTGCAGTTCGAGGTTGGGGACCACGTTTTTCTTCGTGTTTCGCCCATGAAGGGCTTACAGCGGTTTGGGGTGAGAGGGAAGCTCGCGCCGAGGTTCGTGGGGCCCTTCGAGGTCCTGGAGCGGGTTGGACCCGTTGCTTACAGACTTGCCCTTCCCCCGCAGCTTTCTGGTGTGCACGACGTGTTCCACGTGTCCAACCTCAGGAAGTACGTAGCCGATCCCAGCCACGTACTGAGTCACGAGAGCGTCGAGGTGAGCGACGACCTGACCTACCCCGAGCGGCCAGTGCAGATCCTAGACCGAGCCGTCCGCAGGTTGAGACGAAAGCAAGTACCCCTGGTAAAGGTTTTGTGGAGGAGCCAGCGGTACGAGGAGGCTACCTGGGAGCCTGAGGTGGCAATGCGGGAGCGGTACCCAGAGCTTTTCGCGGGTACGTCTTTTCGGACCGGCTTCGGTCCTCTTTGAGTTTGTTATGGTTATTTGGACATCCTTTTTCCGCACCCTAGTTGGCGCAAGTTTCGGGGACGAAACTTCCTTTGAGTTTGTTATATTGTAACGAGCGCGTGCCCCAGACGTCTTTTAAGACGTCTGGGAGGTGGCCCAGACGTCTGTCAAGACGTCTGGGATCACATCCAGACGTCTGACCAGACGTCCGGGATAGTTTACAGACGTCTGACGAACAGTTATACTCGCACGGGATATTCGTCTGCGCGCCTGTGCGCGCAGACCTGCGATTCGCATCTTCTCTGCGGCTGCAGGCGACTGCGGCCGTCTCTCTCCTCCTCTCCGAGCGGCGTTAAAAGGGGGAGGGGGCGCGCCTCCCCTCCCGTCTCCACCATCTTCCTCCTCTCCTGCTGCGGGCGGAGCGAGCGGACGCGAGGGCGCAGCGGCAGCGGCGCAGCGAAGGCGCGGAGGAGCTGCGGCGTGCGAGGGCGGGACTCTGCCGTGAGGGCGAGCTCGCCGGGAGCGGCTTGGCCGGCCGGCGGAGGGCGCAGGGGGCGCAGAGCGTCGCGAAGAGGGACCTGCTGCGGGCGGAGCAGCAGACGCGCGAGGTGCGACGCGGGCGGCGTCGCGAGCGGAGGCCGAGCGAAGTTCTGATTCTGGAAAAATCTCCAGAATCAGACGTCTGGACTGATATCCAGACGGCAAGGTCGACGTCTGTGTGATCATACAGACGTCTGAAAGGTGAGTTCCGCTTTCTCCTTCTTCTTTTGTCGACTGACCGTACTGAAGGAGGAGGGTTGGCTGTGCGCAGGTGTTCGGATTCGTCATCCTTTGCGAATCCGACGTCTGGAAGTTGTACCAGACGGCGGGAGTGACCTCCAGACGTCCGGAGAGACCATCGGACGTCTGGGATCTAGGAGAGACATCGCCACAGACTTCTGGACGTCCGGGGAACCAAGCCGAACAGGTAATTCTCTGATCCACCGTTTAAGACGTCTGGAAGGAGTTCCAGACGTCTGATTTTGCACAGTATTGTCTTTCTCGACCCGTTTAGGGCCCGTTTGGGCTCCGTTTTCCGCGATTCGAGTTGCGTTCGATTCAGAATTTATTCCTCTACCCGCCTACAGTAGCTATACACTGTTTTGAGACACTCCTTGTGTTTGATCCTTGTGATAGGACCTCGTTCGGTTGCCGTCTTGAGAGTCGCGGAGGCGCGCGGGATTCCCGACCACGCCCCCATTACTTCCGTTGTACCTGGTAGAGTGGTTTTAAGCATTAATAAAATCTGTTAAAGTATGGAACCATAACTAGAACCTAGGGCATTGCATGAACCCTAGGAATGAGAAATGTATGGAATGATAGCTCCTAGGTGTTGCATGAATCCTAGGGCCGGAAAACTAGATTGTATGATAGATCCTAGGATATGGCATGAATCCTAGGATGGAAAAACTAGTGGAATGTATATTACTGCAGTCTTGGAAAAATGGAAAGGAATATATAAGCTGCCTGTGAAATTAATTAACAGCTGCCTGTTATGAACAAGGAAACATGTTGAGATCATGGAATGTGAGAACGTGAATCTGGAAAGTGAAACATATGATGTTCTGAGATAAAGAGCTGGAACCCTACGGGGAATTAGGAGTGGAACTCCTGGAAAGAAAAGGAATGGAACTGAGATGTAGTTGTACTGTCTCTTGGGTACGCAGTACCAAGGGAAGTACCTGTACCTGTTTTAGTGCAGAGTGGGGCCAGCCGCCCCAGGGACCCGGGGTTAGGCTTGGCCGCTCTGTACCGACTTGTTGGCCCTCGTGTACGTAGTACCGAGGAGAGCTAGTAGTGTTAGGAGAGTACTAGCTACCCCACGGGCCCCGGGGTTCTGCTAGCCTCCTTCACCGACTTGTTAGGCCCACTAGGGCAAACCAGGGTAGTCAGGCGAGGGTGCGCGGACTGTGGAGGGGCAAGGCCCCGGTTTGGTTACTGTGGAGGGGTTGGACCCCTGTTACTGAGAGGGCTCTGCCCTGGTTCCGTGCTGTGCTTTGGGCGCACCCGTTAACGGAAACGACTGACCGCGTGCCAGTACGGGCTAGCTACCTGTGCGTTTATCGCGCGTGCCGTAGTCACCGTTACGTCTGTCAGTGACCTTGGGGTGGTTGACTGAGGGTAGGATCACCACGGGGGACTCTCCCGGCCAGGAGAGCACCACGTGCTACTTCTACTGTTGGAAAAGACTGCAATCAAGATCGTCCCACGAGGACATTCGAGATCAAGTAAAGGATCTGAGAAGTAAATGAAATAGTGAGAAAAATTGAAAGATGTAAATAAAGGAAGTAATAGAACATAACAGCTACTGTCCACTCTACTGTTGCCTTTAGTTAGTTTGCCACTCTACTCAGCGTTTTGCTGACGTGTTACACTCGTTACCTTTTCAGGACCAGGTGTTGAGCAGCCAGGGTCGGCGGCTGCAGAGGACGCTGGGCCGAGTAGGGTCCAGTAGAGTTGCCACAGCTTTGTACCTTCTTTTGTTTCTGTTCTAGTGAGTAGTTTTGTTTCCGCTGTACCTTCTTTACCTGCAGTTTTTGTTATATGATAAATGTCGTTTTACTGTTGTGGTGGTGCCTACTGTAGTAGTTTCTTTCCTTACTGCTGTACTTTTTACTGTTAGTTATATTCATGCTGAATGTGGTTTATTTTACTGTCTTTTGGTTACTTCCTCGTTGGACGACTGGGTCTTGGGATTAGCCGAGTCGGTCCGGTTCTCGTGTCTCGTAGGGACTCGGGAACCGGGTCGTTACACTGTAGATATCATATTAGTAAGTTAAGTTAATATACTATGTAATCTTAGTCTATTGTATACTTTCATGTAAGTATTAATACTATAATTTGTAAAGACATAGTTTAAAGTATAGTGATAAATTGTTTGGTGCTTGTTTATAGTTAGTTTTTGCAAGCATTACAATTAGTTCTTAGTAAGTAGGCAAACCATGTCCACATTCATTCATTCTTTAATAAGATGTAAAGCTTCTTTTTGGAATTAGAGAATAATTTTGAGATCAAAGAGCGATGTAATTCAATAAATTGCCTCCCAGTGAACGACCTGGAATAAAACCAGTAAAAATTAGATAAGTAAATAATAATGGTTGTAATGACTGGTATTCCATACAACTCACCACAATGACACATGATTTTTCAAATCACAACACACCATTACACATCATACCACATCAATCATTAACAATTCCATTTGTATTACCCCTCCGCCATTGTTGTGAAGCTTGAAGAAGCTTGTTGTAGTTCTAGGTTCGCCAGGCCCAGGTGCTACTATCCCAGGTGCGTGGAAGCCCCTCGCGCACGCACTCAGGCCCTCAATTGGAGTCGAAGACCTCTGCGGCTGCTGCAATCGCGAAGGCCATCTCTAAAGGTGCACGTAAAAGGAAGGTGGGACATTTAGTCCCACCTCGGAAGTGAGAGACCGCCCGCACGTGCATAAGAGGAAAAAGTGACATAGCCTTGTCACCTTAGATCCAAGAGGTGAGGTCCCACTCACCCAACCTGGTCTCATCCGTGATCACACCCCGCAGACCTGGCCTAACCTGACCCGACTGCACACCTCACCCACTACTGCACACTGGTGGGCCTGGTCCCGAGTATGCACCTGACTCGATTATATGACTATCTGTGTGGCTCTGGGAGAGCGTATCCTAAGAGAGAAAGTGAGGAGAGTTGCGCACGGGTAGGGGTAGGTTTTGCTACAGGGTGCTCTGGCCAACACTTAGCGGCAAGCTAAAAAGGAAGAGGAAGCTAGAAGAAGAAGAAAGGAAAAAGAAGGAGAAGAGAAGGTAGAAGGTTGAAGAAGAAGAAGGCCAAAGCTGAAGGCCAAAGGTAGGAGCTGAAGAAGGAAGAAGGAGAAGCCAATGCAGAAGAAAGGCAAAGGCAGAAAGAACAAGAAAGAAGAAGAAAGAAGAAGAAGGAGAAGAGAAAGGCAGAAGACAGAGAAAGCTAAAGAGAAAGAGAAGAATCGTTAAGGCAAAGACAAAGGAAATCAGATAGAAGAAAAGGAAGAAAGAAGAAGAAAGAAGAAGGAGAAGAGAAAGGCAGAAGACAGAGAAAGCTAAAGAGAAAGAGAAGAATTGTGAAGTCAATGACAAAGGAAATCAGACAGAAGCTAAAGAAGTAGAAGGAAGGAGAAGACAGAGAAGAGAAGGAGAAAAGAGATCAGATACTTTAAGTCATCTGATTAAAGAATCAGATGATAGATTCTTGTCTCCATTGCATATTTATATTAATCATTTAGTGATATTGTAGGAGTATTTGGTGATCTACATCACCATTTTACTCCCATATTTTTGCACTCTGATACTGCTATTATTGCAATTTCTTTCAGTTTAAATTGTGATCTTGATTTCTAAATACCAATTTGCTCCCTGTGTTCGACCTCAGAATTCTTTTCACATACCTGATATAGCGCTCTTAACACATACTTATCGCTAGGCCCAGCCTCCTAAGTGATCACATTCACCTAAGGATTCCCCTCTGTGATCTTTTGTTGAGCTTTATTAGAAGACAATCCATCTTCTGGAGCCTAAACTGCTCATAGTGTCAGCATGGTTTGTTCTTAGATTTCTTCTGGATCTTGGGTTTGGCCTTCATTTTATTTTTATTGCTCTTATTTTTATTCTCCTTGTCCTTAGATGTCATGACATTTACCCTAGACTCCACAAGAACTACATGTTTTTGTTTCCTATGCTCTTCTTCAATAGTAATGACTACCATCAAGTTATTAGGAGAAATCTTTCCCTTCCTATGCTTGAAAGTTATCCCAAAGTTCCCTCAAGATTTAGGGAATTTCTCAATGATAAACATGACTTGAAACTTCTTAGGAAGTTTTATTTCAACCTTTGATAAATCATAGAGCAATAACAGCAATTTGTGTGCCTGCTCCAACACCAATTTACTCTTAGCCATTTGGAATTTAAGAAATTTTGTGATAGAGTGTTTTTCAATATCAAGGTCCTCGGTATTATACTTCTTGTCCAACTCCTCCTATAGCCCCTTCGCAATGGATGTGGATGTGTAATATACATCAAAAAGCACATTGGACAAAGCCAATAAGATGCAATCATGGCCAATATGGTTGCGCTTATTCCACTCATCCACCACCTTTTGGCTTTTAGGAGTGGGCTTTTTCTTATCCAAAATTGGGCATTTGGTTTCCAATGTCGAGATCAAACCAATAGTGATCAACTAAATCATCATGCATTGTTGCCAATTGAAATTTTGCCCACCAAACTTCTTAGGTATACCAGATAAGTTTACATATGATTTAAAAGTTATATCCTACATCACAAATATTTTAGATCTCCACGATACCTTCTCTAAGATTGTTAAAATCAACACATGTAGGAAATAAATAAATAAAAATACATGCATTTCAAACGATTTCGCATAAGTAAAAAATATTAAATCAAGTCAAACATGATTTGGTAAGATCTAGAATAAAATAAAGAATAAAGAATATGAAATAACACAAATAAAAAAAATGAGAAAGGATTAGATTTTACTCCAATTGAAGTGTCCATTAAGGACTTCTCTTAGAGAAGGTATCAAACCATCTTAGGAGAACAAAGCCGAGGCAATTTGGTTAATCACTACAAAAAAACACACTTTTGGTAACCACCTTTTGAGGAAGGAATTTGTTATAGGGACTAGAAAGAGGGGTGACAGATTATTAGTCACCAAAAAAAAACCAATTTATGGAAACAGATAAAGTGTCACCAAACTTTTGTCACATATTTTCATTTCTTTTAGAAAAAATCAAATTAAGCAGATTTTGTCTACATGCGCTGCCTCTCCCGCCTCTTAAATCCCTACACATTGCAGAGCCCTCGCTCCCTCTTCGAAATCGTTGTCTCTTCCCCGTTGTTCCTCTATAGTAGCGACGATGACAAGGAGCCCTTGCTCCCTCTTCATCGGCGACGACGATAAGGGCGACGACCTCAACAAGTACTCCCTGTTCCCTCTTCATCGGCGACGGCAAGAAGGATTCCTCGCTCCCTCTTCATCGACAACGATGACAAGGGTGACGATGACCAGGAGTACTCCTCACTCCCTCTTCATCGGTGATGGAGGCCCTACTTCCTTTTCATCGGCGACGGCGACAAGGAGGCCCTACTTCCTCTTCATCGATGACTCCGACAAGGATCCCCTGCTTCCTCTTCATCGATGATGACAAGGAGTCCCCACTCCCTCTTCATCAGCGACGACGACAAGGTACCCCCTATCATTGTGTGTGGCACGGACGATAAGCTTCCCCTTCCTGTGCGAATATAGATTAGGTCGACAACGAGGGTGAGGAGTCTTCTTGGTACGGTTCTGTTTCCTGTGCATCAAGGTTTTGAGGTTGTTTCCATTCAATCTCTTCGAAGTTGAGCCATTGATCTGTTGGTATGATCATGTCCACTTGCTAAACTACTATTAGTTCAATTTCATATTATGTTTTTATTTTTGTTTCTATTTTTTTTAATGAGGTGGGGAATCTAGAAAGTGGGTCTACATGTAGGATAAGAGGCTTTGGGACTATTTTTTGTTGAAACATCACTTCAGGTGCAATGGTGTCAATATGAATGCCACAAGCATTCTGCTTGATCGTTGTTGAAGTGGGGGAATCATGACATGTTTTGAGTAGTGACTTCTCTATATTTCTTTGACATGGTCCACAATTTTGTTTTGGCTTGAAAGATTGTATATTTTGGCAAGTTGCTTCCTATTTATGCTCACATTATATGTAGTTTGCACCTTTTCGTTGCATAAAAGATATATTTAGACTCAATAAAATGTTTGTAATTTTCTCTCCAAAAGCTGGTTCATGATTGATATGTGTAAGGTTTGAAATACAAACATCTTATTTTTGTTTAATGGAAAATAGATTCATTCCCAAAAAAGCAAAGCTAGCAAGACATCGAGTTTGTGCCAATTAATATGTTCAGAAAATAGAACATTTGAGTCTAGCATGTTTGTGCCATTTAGTGTGTTCAGTAAGCAAAATAGTCCAAAATAATATGTTCATGCCAGTTAGTATTTGATGAGAACCTCATCATGAGCCCTAACTGGCTCATTTTGACCTAAGAAAGAGAATAAGAGCTCCTACATAACCTAAAGAAGGGCCTAATTAAAGGAAGAACTGCTCTGAGAAGAAAACATGAAATAAAGGGTAAAACTGTAATTTTACCATTGCATTACATCAACAGGATTTCTCAGAGGCTAAAAATAGGTCAAATGATTTGAAGAAGATAAAAAGTGAGTTGGTTCAATCAGAAATGGGTTATTGTAAGAACTAGGAATTAAATGACATTCTATAATACTAAAACAGACTCACCTAATTCAAAAAGGTTATGATCAGAATAAAAATCAACTAAACCCTCTAAAAATCATGGAAAAATATCCTCTAGGTTTTAGAACCTTCAAATTGGCCTTTGGAACCTCTTTTGACCTAGATAGGGGTCCTAGCTCAGTATTTGACCTAATTTGAGTTTTTATGCAAAATATCCAGTCAAGTGTGATCAAACCTAAAATCCAACTTCACCATTGGATTTCCTAGGTCCAAATTAGGTTTGTACCAAAATTTGGACCTAAGGAGAGGTTACCTTGACCTACTTTGCAAAATAGTCCACCCAATTACATTTTGACCCCTAGCTTTTGAAATTCATTACATAGACCCCCCTATCTTCCTCGCCACTTTTACAATTAGGTCCCTCCACCATTAAAGCGGAGGAATCCTACTCTGACGAGGATCCAAGGAGGATTGCTCCCTGATTCCTCAAAGATCTCCTCCCAGATTTGGAAGGGAGATTCTCTGAGGAATTCCCTTCCATCTGAGCATGATCCCATGACGTGATTTGCTCCCAATCTCTCGTGCGAAAGCTCAAGAGATTTGGGTATCTCCCTGAGTCCTACTTTAGCGAGGACTCTTGCACTTAGAAGCTTGTCTTCCAAGCACAAGAGCCCCTGCCAACACCTATAAGAGAACCCTCACCTCCAGCCGCACATTTTCAGCTTGGTTTGGCCGGAGAACCACCCCCAAATTTCATCCCTTCTCCTCCAACCAGGTGTTCAGCAGGCTCCGACGACCTATCTTCCTCCTTCTCATTGCTCTGCCACAATACCAGTGGTAGAGACATCTTCATCTCCTTCCTCCGTGTCGCGTAATACCCGCGCATGTGCCTCCAGTCCCGTCGTCGTCGCTGTTCTCCCTTCTCTAGACGCTTCTTCTCTGGCAGTGGCAGGTACGGCCAGCCGCCTTCCTATCCCCATTCGTCTACTTAGTTAGGTTAGAATGCTTCCCTTCTATCCTCTCTTCATTTCCCCCATCTTTCTTTTCACTTTAAACCCTTCGACGCCGCAGACCACCCCCATCATCCTCATCTCCGGCCAACCACCAGCGAGGTGCCTCCGTCACCTCCACACCTCCATCCACCTCGCCAGACACCTCAAAACCTTCGCCATCATCCACTGAGCATATTCCACCCCTTCACTGACCGCCAACACCTCCACACTTGCCCACCGAACACACCCATTAACATGACCACGGAGCGACCTAGGCACGCATGCCTAGGTCGCCCCATGGCCAGCCACCCACCGTTTCACCTTTACCCTGACACGGCGAAGCTCCCCATGTGCTTTAATGAGGCCGCAAGGCCGTATTCGTGAGTTTCAAATCTGACCCCTCTGCTGCCATTAGCGACGACTCGAAGGAGCTTGCAAGCTCAACCCAGGCGCTTCACTCCAGGTCTCCTAGTCTAGAAGGCGTGGGTTGGTCTCGCGCATACATTCATCCAGGAAATTGGCTTTGCGAGGCGCCCAGCTACAGCAATTGAGAGAAGAGCCTCACCTGCGGGTGCAAGCGAAGCGGGTGGGACTTTTAGTCCCACCTCGGAAACCCAAGAGTGAGGTGCGTGCTATAAGTTGATTTTTTGTTTTTAGTTTGTCACCTCAAGTCACGGGGTAAGGTCCCCTCTCCCACGCACACCCGCCTCGTCTGTGACCTATGCCCCCACAGACCTGGCTGACTGACCCAAATAACTAACCCCGCACTCCTCGCGCACCACCCACGCCGGTGCACCTGGACTCGGGAATGCGAAACCCGACCCGATTACCTGGCTGGCTCTGGGAGAGCAAACCAAAGAGAGAAATAGAGAGAGAGTATGCGGGGAGGGTAGGTGATAGGTTTTGCACTCGTGTGTGTGTGCAGGGAAAAGAAGAAAGGAAGAGGAAGGTGCAGCCGCAGAGAAGGAAGGAGAAGGAAGAGGAGCTAAGGCAAGGCAAGCTGAGAAGCTAAGGACAAAGAAGGAAGGAAGAGGCGTAGCTGAAGAAGAAAGATAAGGCAGAAGCGAGTCAAAGCAAAGAGCAGAAGAAAGAAGGAAGGAGAAATCAAAGGAAGAAATCAAGGGCTGAGAAAGCTAAAGAAAGAAGCTGAGGACTTGAGAAGGCAATGGCTGAAGAAGGAGCTGCAGAGGCTTGAAAGAAGAAGACAAGGAAAGAGAAAGCACTATAGACAAAGAAGGTGCGGGTGATGAGTCCATTTTAATGGACTATTGGTACACCTAAGTACTTCAATTCTAACATAGTATGTTTGTCAATAATCACATTAGGTCATTAAATAAGTGCATGCATCATTACTTGAGTTTTTATCTATTTTATCACATTCTATAACTTAGTATGTAATTATTTTATGTTTTGTTATTGTAGGAATGATGTTGGAAAAGAACAAGGAGGGGGGGATAAATTTCCCCCAACAAACGGCTGCCTCAACACCTCCCTCATCCTCCGGCCGGCCTCAACACCTCCCCACAAATATCTAACCTACGGCCGTCCTCCCTCAACAAATGAAAACAGTGCTGGCCATATTTAGAAAAGGATTTTGAAAATCCCTTGAGAGGCGGAAGAGAGGAGATATAGAGTGAGAGGCGGAGGGGCTTGGGGGGATCCATCGAGAAGTACTGCATGCACTGTGCAACCAGCAAGCACTGTGCACCAACACCCTCCACAACCTGCCTTGCGCGCCCTGCCTCAGAGCTGCACCAAAGCCTCACTGCCCTTGCAGCCCTGCAGGCACTACCCCCACGTCACAACTGCATGCACTGCTCCAGCGCTTCCACCGCAAGCGCCCAGCCTCCAGCGCCCTTGCACACCCTGCCTCAGCACCCTTGCGCACCCTGCCTCAAGCCCTACACCTGCGCCTTCACCACGCCAAGCAGTGCTCCTAGTAGAGCAGCACCCACAGGCAGTAGCCACCTGCAGGCACTGCCCCCACGCCACAACCGCACCTTTCCCTACTCCAGAGCCCTTGTGTGCGCACACAACAGTAGCCTTGTGCGGTGCCTCCATCTTCTCGCACGCAGCAGCGCATGCCCGTGCCTCTCCATCTTCTTCCTCCTCCGCTTCTCTCATCGCTTCGCCTCCGCGTACAACAGGCAACCAGCGTGCGCCTCCAGCCTGCCTAACAGTGGCCTTGTGTGGCACACCCCTCGCACGACCAACAGTCAGCCGGCTGTGGCGCCTAGCCACGTGAGCATGCAACAGCAACAGCCCGCGTCCTCTCCTACAGTAAGCTCTGCCAACATCAAGCTCTCTGGCTGACCGTCACCTACCACCTCTAGCCGTGCTTCCCCCACCGTCGCGATCAACTCTCTCCCATGCACCGCCGTCAGGCCTCGATCGGCCGGCCACCAAGCCTTCACATGCACAAAGAGGAGAGAGGAATTTTCCTCTGTTTTTTGTGACGTTAGAATTTACAATCCTTGCCATTGCCAAAAACCCTATTGCAATATTTAGTTGATTAATATATTTGAGTGAAATTGCATGCATGCCCTTACATGTTATAGTATTCCTTTCATGCACTTAACTCTTTTTTTTGAGAAAGAAAGGAATGCTATCGAATCACCGATAGCAAACCAGGAGAGCTTTTATTGATAATAATAAAAAATTATTTACATGATCGAACCCCAATGCTGTATGAGACTCTAGCAAAAGTTTACAATATTATCCATATACACTGAGGTCTCTTGAAAAACACACTCGTTTCTAGCCCTCCATATAGCCCATAAAACAGCCACCATATGTAAACATGGCTTATTCCCATCCACAAGACCATGCCATAAATTCTCCCATGTGGGTAAGGACTCATTGCATACTCTCCTCCATACATAATCTGTGATCATGAAAGAAGAAAAGATATGAGTGCTAGAATCATTATGCATCCCACATAAATGACAAAATTGAGTGGGGGTACCCATCCTTCTGTGCCTCAAATCTCCAGTAATCAGGCCATCCCTTCTACAGAGCCATAAAAAGATTTGTATCTTTAGTGGAATTTTTAACTTCCATAGCTTCTTCCCCATCTCGTCAGCTTCCGCCATCCTGGTGGACAATATCAATCTGTCATAAGCAACCGCAGTAGAAAATTTACCCTCCCATTTGTAAGTGTCATATTTATGGGGCATGGGTTTGAAGGCAGCAAGTTCTTGCATGAGACGTTCATGCTCTACGCGTGTTCTTGTTTCATGATTATTCCCCCCACCATAGTTGAATAGCCATTGCTCCGATTCCGCGTCCCAATAATCAGATACCACAACATTTTTATCCGAAGCCGCAGCATAAGCAAGAGGGAACCTATCTTTAAACATCACTCCATGTACCCAATTTTCCATCCAAAACTTGAAGCTTTTTCCATCACCTAATACAGATTTGAAAAGATTCCAATTGTCCCTCAGAGCGCGTACCACAGAAGACCAAAGAGGGGAGGGTTTACGGGGGTTTAGACGATTAATCTCATCATTGGCAGTCCCATAACTGTCTTGAATAATTTCTGTCTAGATTTTTTTTTCTCCCTGCAGCAACCGAATAGCCCACTTCAATAGTAAAGCTTCATTGAATTCCTTCAGGGATCTAACACCCATACCACCCATCTTTTTTGGCTTGCAAATTGATTCCCACTTCAAAGGTTGAAAAAAGGCCCCTTGATGAGACGCCCCTTTCCAAAAGAACCTTTTCCGCATCACATCTAGCTTTTTCCAGATAGAATTCGGGGCTTTAAAGACAGAGAAGAAGAATACTAGAATCGAAGTTATGGCGGAATTCAGTAGTATATACGTCCCCCCTTTTGATAGATATCTACTGCTCCAGCCCTCCAGTTTCGTGGCTACCTTTTCAAAGAGGAAAGACCAATCAACTTTCTTCATCTTAGAACATTTCAAAGGTAGACCCAGATATTTAATAGGCAGTGGAACCACAAGTGTTCCTAAAATGGTGGAGATGTCATTCTGTGTCACACTGTTCATCCCAAAGTAGACCAGGGAGGATTTATTTCCATTCAGTCTGAGGCTAGAAATCTCTCCAAAAATTTCTACCATATGTAAAAGTGCTTGCGCTTCTCTCTTCCCCCCTTCCACAAAAAAAATAGTATCATCTGCATATTGAAGTATAGGGGCTAGAGCCCTGTGAGTAGACATTGAGTACCCCCTTATAAACCCATCCATTTCCAGTTTGCAGGCAAATCTAGCTATCCACAGCAAGGTTGAAAATCAAAGGAGCAATAGGGCATCCTTGCCTAACTCCACACTGAGGTTGAATCCAGGAACGACATGGTTTACCATTTATCAATGGGGAAAAAGAGGCTGTCGTAATACATCTCTTCACCCATTGAATCAATAGAGGTGGAAACTTCCTTCTTTTAAATATCTCCCACAAATATGACCAGGAAATTGAATCATAGGCCTTGGAAAAATCGACTTTCCATAAAAAGCCTTGGATTTTCTCCTATGCCAACCCATTACCATCTCCTGCGCAACAATGAAGGATTCTTGTAAAGATCTCCCAGGAAGAAAAGCTGACTAAACATGCATTATTAAATCTTTTAAAACCTCCCGCAATCTGTTAGCTATAGCCTTACTAATAATAAGGTAGATGGAATTAGATAGTGCAATGGGTCTGTAATCAGAGAAACTCTCCGCACTTGATTTCTTTGGAAGCAAAAACAGGTAGGATTTGTTCAACTTCTCAAATCCTGAGTTGCCCAGTTCAAACTCATGAATAACCTTTAAGACATCCACCTTAACAACATTCCATAGCTCTCTGTAGAAAAATACCTGAAATCCATCCAGACTAGGAGCACCTTCATTATTTAGCTCTTTAATAGCTTTTAGTACTTCATGTTTAGTTATAGGGGTGACAAGCATGTTTCTCTAATCATCATTAACGCATGGGAAGTCCATTGATGCCATCCTCCAAGAGCCTCTTGGAGCAGCCTTGGAAGTTTCTTTAAAAAACTTACTTGCTTCAGTTCTGATTTCTCTAATAGAGGTAATAGTTCTCTCTTCAACTTTAATAGATGAAATAAGATTGAATCTCCTCCTAACACTGGCCGCAAGATGGAAAAATTTCGTGTTCGTGTCACCCTCTTTGAGCCAAAGTTGTCTGGATTTTTCACGCCAATCCATTTCTATTTTCGGATCTTCATCCCCCACTGCTGCTTGCATCTGCTGCCTCAGCTACTGCTCTTGATGGTTCAAAGCTTGCCTGCATTCTTTTAGATCTAGTTCCTTGATTACTGCCAAGGCTTCCCTCCACTTCTGCTCTCTGATTAGGTTCAAAGCCTGCCCATATTCCTTCAGCACTTCACGCAATCCTGACAGCTTTGCAGCCAGCTGTTGTGTAGCAGTGCCTTGTTCTGCCTTGTTTTGCCACCACGGAGATACCATTTGCAGAAAACCTTCTTCCCTAAGCCAAGATCTCTTGAGTTTGAAGTATGATCCTGTGTCTGAATTTACCCCACTGTCCCAAACAAGTGGAGTGTGGTCAGAGAAAGGCCTATCAAGGCTCATTACTGCTGATAATTGGTACCTCTCCAACAAACTAGGACTGCCAAAAAATCTGTCCAATTTGGAAACCTGTCCACTACCATTCCTCCAAGTAAATTCCACACCACTGATGGGATATTCGGTCAATCCCATATTCTGCACAGCCAATTGGAATCCTGCCATAGAGCTGTCCACTCTCCCATCTAGGTTGTCATCACCTGATAGACAGCAGTTGAAGTCACCCCCTAGCAGCCATGGGGTCTCTTGCACTCTCTGATGCATTGCAGATAATTCCTCCCACAAGCCAACTCTATCTGCAGCCACACAAGGACCATAAATGCATGATATAAACCATTCCATATCTCCTTGGGGAGATTGACATCTGCACGAAAGAAAATATCTGTCATGAATAATTTCAGTTACTGCTATGGACGACTTTCTCCACCAAAAGGCCAATCCGCCAGACCTTCCAGAGGCACCCTTAGCCACAACATCACTGCAGCCAAATTGCTTAAAACAATCCCATTCCTAACCATTCTCCAACTCCAAGTGTGTCTCTTGTATAAGAGCACAGTCAATCTCCCACCCAGAGAGATATCTACACAATGAAGTCCATCTCTGTTTATTGCGCAGCCCACGCACATTCCAAGTCAACACTCTCATTCCTCATTGGAATGCCTCCCTTGGGTCATACAACCCACAAATTCGACCATAATAGACTTAGCAATATTCTGCTCCTCAATGGGGGGCAACTTCTCCTTCCTTCTCCTTCTCAGCATATAGGGAGATCTACCCACACCTCTTTTCTGATTGGAGCCACTACCATACTTCAGATCAGTAGGAATAGAAAGCTGCAACTGGACTGGCTCTTTAGGCACCAGAACTCTTCCTGTCCTGCCCACCTCTTTATTGCAATTCATCTCTGAATCTGTCATTGAATTTTCAGCAACCTCCAGACAACTATCATCTTTGATTATCATAGCTAATCTGCCATCATCAACTGTAGCAACCTCTTCCATCTGATCTTCCTTAGCATAGGCCAGGTGATAATCCTTCCTCTTTTTAGGCTCAGGGGCATCAGCAGGAGATGTCCTGCCACATCTGTCATTCTGTTTCCTCACCTCATTGTTGGCTCCAGACATCAGTCCTCCCTCAGACGACTTAACCTGTCCACAATCAGTCTGCCCAGGCACCTATCCAAGTACTGCTAGTCGAATCAGCCAAGAAGAGCCCCCACATCTAATAGTGACCAAATCTAGAATTGAACCAGCACTGGTGACATCCACCTCAATTTGTAGAGATCTAGTGTCCCCCTCTCCAATCAAAATTTCAGAACCATCACATATGGATGCAAAACCTACAAGCATTTTAGAGACAACCCCCTTCAATCACAGATGTAGCGGCAGTCCAGAAATCTCGAGAAGAATCCTCCTAGAGCTCACTCTTTGTGGAGGCCGATCAGGAAGAGCCCCATTAAATGGAGAAACCATTCTCCAAATCACAATGAAATCTTCAAAAGAGCTTGAACGAAATCGCAATCGCTCCACATCCAACATGCCCAAACCATAAACCAAGAAGCGAGATTGGGATAACGTGGCTACCTTCCAACCTGTAGAAAGGAGATCTAAGGAGCATACCAGGTTCTGAAGTTTTTCTATCGACGGTTTGCCTGCCATGATCTCACCAATCAAAGCCCCCCTCAGCATAATCTCTGCAGACAAGATCTCTTCAGATGATGGGATCTCAACTTCGATTGAGTGCCTGCCCAAAATCGGCGGCGGCGGCAGTCGGGTATCATTCTTAACCCTCCAGATAGGGTGCGAGACTACCCTCTTTTTCTGCAAAGGAATCCTCCTAGGGCATGACTCACGCTTATGCCCTTCACCCTTGCACGCTAAGCAGATCAGAGGGTTTTTACAAATCGCCACCATATGTCCCCTTTGTCTACATCTGAAGCAGAGAACGTCGCCATTTGTCCTCCTCTAGGGTCGTCTTCGAACATTTTTAGATGACCTGAGGAACCTCTCCTGCCAGACCTGCTCCCTTCTCCTCCAAGCCCTTGATCTCCACGTCCTCCATTCTCCTCCTGCTCCAGCCCTGAATGGTTTCACCCCACTGCCGCCCTCCGCCCGACACCGATCGCCCTCCGCCCTCCTCTCTCTCATTTTCCCCTCATTTGAAGCAATATTCGTGTGGTTCATGCACTTAACTCTTATATGGTGATGTTAATAAATGCATAAAATCTCATCCAGACACTCGCATGACCTAAAAAAGAAAGCCCCATGTCTTGAAATATGACTATGTTACATGCCATTACAAGTTATTTCATGAAAGGAAAATTACATTCATATCCCTGCATTTCTAAAGTATTACGTGTTCCTTCTTTTCGCCTTGTTTCGCATCAGATTTGAGCATGGATTGCGCACGTGATTGAATAAGTACAAAAGAAAAATATTTTGTGAACTTATTAATCTGTTCCTCCCTGGGATACGACATCTTTTCGTGGTTTAAATTCATATCTATTTTAATCTTTGATTGAGAGATTTACACTACATTAATTACAACGACGTATCATTCTATTGCTATTTTAATTAAGTGAAACTCTCTCCATCAAATGGCGCCATTGCCGGGGAGGCAACAGACGCAATAGATTCACGTTATTATTTTTGAATATTTTGAGTTGTGCAATTATCTGATCATTTTTTTTTATTGTGCGAGGAATCTGATGAGGTGACGAGGTGCAACAGAGCGGCGACATCAACCACGAGCTAAGCCACACAAGGAAAGGACGTAGGAGACCAAGATCCCGCTTTCACAAGGGATTGTCCGTCGTCACAAAATTTATTTGTCTTTTCACCCTTGTAGTAATTGGGGCTGAATTTTTGGGGGTCTATCCCCACATTCTTTAGCTACTAGGGTTTACATTTTTTTTTTCATATGCGTGATTCCATTCTCTGCTTGCTTGCCTTTAAAACCAACAAAAGAAAATATCGAGCTGCCTGTTTAGAAGTTGCATGCCCTTAGGTGCACGCATTTAGGGGTAATTGAGCAGCACATTAGATCTTATTATTGTATTGCAAGCATATTAGCACGAAGATTGCTAGAGACAGGTACACCTTTCTAACTTTTGCATCCAGCTCCTATTCACGCATTTGCATTCAAATTAAAAGTCAAGACCACCAAGTTGTTTGAATTTACTAATTCAATGGTCGCACAACTAAAAGTGGGACTGATAATAAGATTCGACCCTAAAATCAATTCACATTTGATCTGATTCTAAAGGACTTGTCTGTGTTTTCAAAAAAAAAATTACAAAGATTTGCGGTGTGTTGCACACTTCTGACACTGAGCATGCACATTAGGCACCGCACTAAGGCTCGATCCCTTAAGCCTATAGGCACCAATTTCTTTATCGGTGCAAACCCTCCTATTGTGCTTTGTGGTGGTGGTGATACTATCTTTTGACCAAGTATTTTGATACTTCACGGAGGGGGACACCCCTTAAAGGAACAAAAGGGTAGTTAAGGGGCACCACATACGCATCGCCTCAAAGGAAGGGTTTGCCCTACTTGCATCCCTTTGTTCGTCCTTGGAGTAACTTCTCACTTGATCACCTGGGAGTATCATCCAAGCAAAGTATAGGTTCTAGGGCACTCGAAGGTTGAATTAAGGCACGTAATTGCAATGAAAAACTTGTTTGGCCATTTATATCAACTACTTCGACCTCCGCAACAAAGAAGGTTAAGATTTCAAGTCAACACCCCTCTTATACCACTTACATGGGAACAGAGGGATAAGCCTTGACCTTTTGACTTATCTTTGGAGTGGAGGTTTCACTTACTTAAAAAGAACCTGAATTGTGATTGATATTGTATGCCTGGTAGACGCTCTCTTGAGGGTAGTCTAGTGTTTGATCCTGAGCCCAAGAGAATTCTTAGGAGAGCTCACCTAGGAGAGAAAAGAGAAGGAATGGCTGATCAAGGGGAAAATCAACAAAGGACCCCAAGGGACTATTTTATTCCAATTAACCAACCCGCACAAGCACTAAGATGACCGGTAGGGGATAATCCATATGAGATCAAGAGCAGTACCATATCTTTATGGCCCTCCTTTTATGGTACTACTAGGGAGGACCCCTACCGGCATTTGGAGGAATTCATCGAGGTCTGTTCCACAGTGAAGCTCCAGGGCTTTACTGATGAAGCCCTGATGAGGACTCTATTTCCTTTCTCCCTAAAGGATAAGGCTAAGCACTGGTATCATACCCTCGATGCAAGGGTAAATGATTGGGTCACCCTTAAGGGAGAACTTTTGAAAAAGTATTTTCCTATGAGTAAGATCAATCATTACAGAAGAGAGATTATGGGTTTTAGTCAATAGGAAGGGGAGCAATTTCATGAGACTTAGGAGCGCTTTAATGACCTTCGTAGGTTATGCCCCCACGATCAGGTGCCAAGATGGCAATTGGTCGAAAGGTTCTATAACGGATTATCTGAAAGGCATAGGTAAACCATCGATGCAGCCTGTGCAGGAACCTTCATGACCAGAACTGAGGATGAAGCCTGGACATTATTTGAAACATTAAGCGACAACTCCATACATCTATCCTCTACCTATCAAGAAAGAAAACCATCAATCTTGCAGAGGAAGATAGAGACCCATGAAGCCGGGGCTTCTTAGGATTTGGCTTATTAGATTCAACTATTGAATAAAAACTTTGATAGGCTTTTAGCAAACCTCGGCATGAACCCGCAAGCAGCCTCTATCTTTCAGGCTTCAAGAGAATGCTCCATTTTCCAAAGCACAATGCACGCCACTGCAGAGTGCCATCAGGAAAATCAATTCCCTGAGTTGATTCAAGCCAACTTGAACGTGGCCCAAGGTTTCCGCCCCCTCGCAATAACCCTTATTCCAATACCTATAATCCGGGGTGGTGAAACCATCCAAACTTCTCTTGGAAGCAAGGTGATGCTTCTAACTCAGAGAATACAAGACCCTTACCTCCCCAACCCATATACCAACCATCTTATGAAAACCCTCCTCAGAATAAGCCCTCTAAGATGGATGAACTGAAAGCCATGATGAAAGAAATGCAAGAGCATCAAAATATGGTCATCCAATCTTAGAATAAGATGATTACTGATATGCAATCCCAAATTGATCATCTTATTGAGGCAGTTAGGCAACGTGATCTGGGGAAGCTGCCTAGCTCTTCTGAGGAGAACCCTAAGGGCAAGGGGGTTGTATTCAGGGAGCACGCCCAAGCGGTGACCGTGTTGAGGAGTGGAAAAAGGATTGATAAGATGGATAACACTCCTACGTTTATGTCTCAGAATTCCCCTTCTACACCTGACCCGACTTCCATCTCCACCAAGGAAGAGCCACATTGCTCTCCCTCGCACAAAATCACCCACAATGAGGATGTCATCCTTCCACCACCCCTTTCCCGCCATGACAACCCCTCTACCCAGAAGACGAGGGTGCCCTATCAGAGCACCTATCTGCTCCTGGGAAATCTTCTGTTAGCTCGTCTGGAGCCAAGGATAGGACGGAAGAGATTATGGATACTTTTAGGCAAGTCCAGATTAACTTGCCTTTGTTGGAAGCTATTAAACAGATCCCGTCCTATGCCAAGTTTCTGAAGGACCTGTGCACCCAGAAGCGTCGATCTAGGAAACAGGTCCAAACTAAGGTCATCCTACCTGACAATGTTAACTCAGTTCTCCAGCATGGAACACCCCCCAAAATGAAAGACCCAGGGGCCCCATATATTTCAGTGGTTATAGGTAACCAACACATTGATGAGGCTCTGCTCGATTTGGGTGCGGAGGTGAACATTTTACTGAGCTCTGTCTACGACCTTTTGTGAGGAGGCAAGCTAAAGCCTAGTCCAGTAATCCTCCAGGTTGCAAACAGATCACTTAAGGCACCACGGGGATTGTTGGAAGATATCCTTGTGAGAGTGGAGAATTTCTTGTTGACTTTCTGGTGCTTGATACTGACTGATAGCGATTTCACGCGGTTTGTTAATTAAGTCGTAACGCGTAAAACCGATCAACTCTTAAATTTATATTCCTAGATAGGGGAGTATCTAGGGTCGTCCAAGGAGGCCAAATGTTTGCAATAGTGATTCTCTTGCTTGGAATAAATCTCAACTTTCTTTTTGGTATTTTTCAATATATCATTTTTTTGTTTGTTTTTCAATTAAGACAACATGCGAAATGGTGGCGGGAAGGTGATTTACGCTTCAATTTAAAATACTACTTCTAAGTGGCAAGTAGAGGCCTAGAATAATTAGGGAGAGGGAGTGAAGAATGCTAAAAACAAGCAAGTAGAAATGCAAAATAGAAAACTGCAAAGAAGGCAACTTAGATTGATGAAAAGTGTTTTACAAAAAAAAAACCTAGTAGAGGAATGCTTCTACTACTAGAAAAATTAAAATAAAGAAAAGCAAACACAAATCCTCTAGATAGGTGGTGAAGAAGAGGGCTTCTTGCTCCAAGGTTGGTAGCTCCCAATCTTGAAAAGAATCCTTCAACTCCTTCCTTGCTGTGCTCCGCCAAGGTGATGTCCTCCAAGGCAAGCCCTAAGGGGGCGTGCCCTAAACTTCTCTCCAAGGGTGGACGTCCACCCTAGGTCCTTCTCCTTTTCCTGGCCATCCTCCTTGAAGTAGAAAAGTCCTCCTCCTTGGCGTGGCCCAAGTTGAAGAGAGTGGGGAGAAGAAGGCACCAAAAGGGCTGGTGATGTGTCCCTTTAATCTTCTTCTCTACTCCTTCTTGATAGCGAAAATACGCGGTTTGTTAAAATACGTCGTTGTAACGCGTAAATCCGCTTTCGCTCTTAAATTTATAATCCTAGGTAGGGAAGTATCTAGGGTCGTCCAAGGAGGCAATATGGTTGCAAAATTGATTCTCTTGCTTGGAATATATCTCAACTTTCTTTTGGTAATTTTCAATATACCATTTTTTTTTGTTTTTGAACTAAGGCAACATGCGAAATTATGGTGGGAAAAGTGTTTACACTTCCAATTAAGTAAACTACTCTAAAGTGGCAAGTAGAGCCTCTCCCTAAGCTCACTCTAAGCAAGTGGAGGCCTAGAATAATTAAGGAGAGGAAGTGAAGAATGCTGAAAATAAGCAAATAGAAATGCAAACAAGATATGCGAAGAAGGCAACTAGATAATTGATAAAGTGTTTAACAAAAATGCCTAGTAGAGGAATGCTTCTACTACTAGATAATTGAAATAAAGAAAGAAAACACAAATCCTCTAAATAGATGGTGAAGAAGAGGGCTTCTTGCTCCAAGGTTGGTGGCTCCCAAGCTTGAAAAGAATCCTTCAACTCCTTCCTTGCAGTACTCCGCCAAAGTGATGACCTCCAAGGCAAGCCCTAAGGGGGCGTGCCCTAAGTTTCTCTCCAAGGGTGGACGTCCACCCTAAGCTTTTCTCCTTTGCCTGGCCGTCCTCCTTGAAGTGGGAGAGTCCTCCTCCTTGGCGTGGCTCAAGTTGAAGAGAGTGGGGAGAAGAAGGCACCAAAAGGGCTGGTGATGTGCCCCTTTATTCTCCTTCTCTACTCCTTCTTCTTGGCCGTAGGTATAGGTGGTTTAGGTAGAAAATATACTAAGGGAGGATGCCCAAAAATGGTGGTAGGTGGTGGCCTTTTATAGAATAGGAGGGGGGCTATGGTGACCTTTGAAATGGATGGCCAAGATGAGTTGATGGAGGTGGTTGGAGATCCCATGGCCAAGGAGAGTTGGCGCCACCTTAAAGGGCACCAAGGGGTAGTTATGGGTGTTGACACCCTTTGGTGTTGGTGCCAAAATGGGCATTCTAGAAGGTCATTAGGTGGCGCCACCTTAAGGTTCTAGAAGGGGGGGTATGTGGATGGCTAGGATGGCTTATGTGGGTAGGTGTAGGGTGGATTTAAGGGGCTGAAAGCGGCACCAATATAGAGGTGGTTAGGGGTGGTTTTTGGCACCAACTTGAAGTGTCTTTTGGTGGAGATAATGGGGTGAAGGGATGGCTAGGAGGTGGCGCCAACTTGAGTAGAGTAGCTAGCTTAGGTAGGCTTGAGTTGGTGGAGCTAGCTAGGGTTGATTTTGGAGGTAATGAATGGCCAAGGAGCTGGTTGTTAGCTATGCTAAGCTAAGCTAAGATAAGCTAAGCTAGCTTAGCTAAAGGTGGAGTGGAGGAGAAGGTGTTGGAGCTAGGGTTTGGAGGAAGGAGCTGAGGAGGAGAGTCTGGAGCTGGAGCTGGAGCTGGCTGCTACTGAAGAGGCTGGCATGGGGCTACTCTAGCTGGCTTAGCTTGCTAGTTCTTTGCTAGCTACTAAGCCAAGCTAAAGTGAGCTAGCTTCTACCAAAATGAGATGAGGTGAGCTAGGTCTGGTGCTCCCAGGGAGAATCAAGCTGGTTGAGGCAGCTAAGGTAGCTTAGCTCAACTGAGTTGAGCTAAGCTGAGTCCCCGGGAGCTGGACTTGAGCTTCCTGAGCTGAGATGAATTCTTCTTCAGCTGGCTGGAGTTGAGTGGAGCTGAATGTAGCTGGATCTGAGCTGGGGTGAACTCCTGTCAACTCAGCTGAGCTAGCTAGAGCTCCCTGTGAACTAGTGGGAGCTGAGATGAGCTAGACTCAGCTAAGTTGAGCTGGATCTAAGCTGACTTGAGCTAGGGTGAGCTAAGGTGAACTCTCTTGAGCTACCATCCAGCTGAGATTAGCTGAATGGAGCTGGGATGAGCTAACCCTAGTTCAAGTAAGCTAGGTTCCATCTATGGTGAGCTGGATCAAGCTGGGTTCCAACTAGTCTGGGCTTCTCCTTCACCAATTGCCTTCTTGAGTGCTAGGGTTTTAGGGATCTGTGAATTTATACATCCCTAACACTCACAAAAACACATTAAAACAACAATAAAAAATGCAATGCATGCCTATCCTAATTTATGCCTAAATGCAGCCCAAAAACCCGTTTGCGGAGTAAAATCCTAAGAGCTAGGTTTGTTTTAATGCATAAGAATGATGATAAATTGGCGTTTATCACTTCTTCTTGGCCGTAGGTGTAGGTGGGTATAGGTAGAAAAATGCACTAATGGAGGATGCTCCAAAATGGTGGTAGGTGGTGGGTTTTTGTAGAATAGGAAGGGAGCTAAGGTGTCCCTTGAAATGGAGGGCCAAGATGAAGAGATGGAGGTGGTTAAAGATCCTATGGCCAAGGTGAGTTGGCGCCACCTTAAGGGAAACCAAGGGGGTAGTTATGGGTGTTGATACCCCTTGATGTTGGTGCCAAAAAGGGTTCTAGAAGGTGGTCTAAGTTGGCGCCAAGATGGATTCTAGAAGGAGGGGTAGGTGGATGGCTAGGATGGCTTATGTGGGTAGGTGTAGGGTGGATTAAGGGCTGAAAGTTGGCGCCAATATAGAGGTGGTTAGGGGTAGTTTTTGGCACCAACTTAAGGTGTCTTTTGGTGGTGATAATGGGGTGAAGGGATGGCTAGGAGGTGGCGCCAACTTGAGTAGGGTAGCTAGCTTAGGTAGGCTTAAGTTGGTGGAGCTAGCTAGGGTTGACTTTGAAGGTGGTGGATGGCCAAGGAGCTAGTTGCTAGCTAAGCTAAGCTAAGCTAAGCTAGCTTAGCTAATGGAGGAGTAGAGGAGAAGGTGTTGGAGCTAGGGTTTGGAGGGAGGAGCTAAGGAGGAGAAGTCAGGAGCTGAAACTGGAGCTGGCTGCTGCTGAACAGGCTGGCATGGAGCTACTCTAGCTGGCTTAGCTTGCTAGTTCTTTCCTAGCTGCTAAGCCAAGCTAAAGTAAGCTAGCTTCTACCATGATGAGCTGAGGTGAGCTAGGTCTGGTGCTCCCAGGGAGGGTCAAGCTGGTTGAGGCAACTAAGGTAGCTTAGCTTAACTGAGTTGAGCTAAGCTGAGTCCCCGGGAGCTGGACTTGAGCTTCCTGAGCTGGGATGAGTTCTTCTTCAGCTGGCTGGAGTTGAGTGGAGCCAGATGTAGCTGGATCTGAGCTGGGGTGAACTCCTGTCAACTCAGCTGAGCTAGCTAGAGCTCCCTGTGGACCAGTGGGAGCTGAGATGAGCTAGACTCAGCTAAGTTGAGCTGGATCTGAGCTGACTTGAGCTAGGGTGTGCTAAGATGAACTCTCTTGAGCTGCCATTAAGCTAAGATTAGCTGAATGGAGTTGGGATGAGCTAAGCCTAGTTCAAGTGAGCTAGGTTCCAACTGCGGTGAGCTGGATCAAGCTGAGGTGAGCTGGATCAAGCTGAGGTGAGCTGGATCAGGCTGAGTTCCAGCTAGTCTGGGCTTCTCCTTCACCATTTGCCTTCTTGAGTGCTAGGGTTTTAGGGATCTATATATCTGTACATCCCTAACGCTCACAAAAACATATTAAGAAGTCAATAAAAAATGCAATGCATGCCTAACCTATTTTATGCCTAAATACAGCCCAAAACTCATTTGCGGAGTAAAATCCTAAGAGCTAGGTTTGTTTTAATGCATAAGAATGATGATAAACTGGAGTTTATCACTGACCCATCAAATAAGCCCACAAAGCCGTCCATTATTCTGGGATGCCCCTTCTTGGCCACAGCCAATGCCTCTATAAATTGTAGATTTGGGGCACTTAAAATGGGCTTTGGGAACAAGAAGATTCGGTTGAATGTTTTTGACACTTACAAGCAATCCGGATTTGAAGATTGTTCTCATATTGAGGTCATTGATGAAATAATTGAAGAGACTACTCCAGCACTCTTATGTAGAGATCCCCTTCAGAAGGTCATATCTAAGGACCTTCCCTCGATTATTAAAGAAATTGAAAGGGAAATGCCCAAATTAGAAAAGTTGCTGGGGATACACACTGAGTCTCTATCCCCAATCCTGGATTGTGAAGGTAGAACTGCTACCTGAGGCAGGGACATCTCAACTAAAACCCTCAATCCAAAAGGCTCCTGAGTGGGAGTTGAAACCCCTCCCGAGCACATTGAAATATGCCTTCCTTGGCCCTAATAACATGCTCCTTGTTATTATCTCGTCTGCATTATCTGAATTGCAGGAGGGAGCTCTGCTTAAGTGTTTAGAAAGGCACAAGGAAGCAATTGCCTGGTCAATTGCTAATATTAAGGGTGTTGATCCATCTCTTTGAATGCATCATATATACACGGACGAGTCCGTGAAGCCTTTTCGAGACATGCAGAGAAGGCTCAATCCAAATATGCAGGAGGTTGTTAAAAGGGAGATTCTGAAATGGCTGGATGCAGGGATTATCTATCCCATTTCAGATAGTAAATGGGTTAGTCCTATTCATGTAGTTCCCAAAAAGGTAGGAATCACTGTGGAGGAGAATGACCAAGGAGAGCTGGTGACCACTAAACCCTCAACTGGTTGGAGGGTCTGCATTGATTACTGCCATTTGAAAACGACTACCCAGAAAGACCATTTCCCCTTACAGTTTATTGATCAAATTTTAGAACGATTGGCGGGGAACAAGTACTTCTGTTTTCTTGACGGGTACTCTGGGTATAATCAGATAGCCATTTTTTCTGACGATCAGGAGCGTACCACCTTCACGAGTCCGAATGGCACATTTGCGTTCCACTGAATGCCATTCGAGTTATGTAATGCTCCTGCCACTTTCCAACGTTGTATGATGGCTATCTTTTCTGATATGATCGACGAGTTCGTTGAAATTTTCATGGATGACTTCTCCATTTATGGCTCGTCATTTGACCTATGCCTTTCGCACCTTAATAAAGTCTTAACCCATTGCGAAGAGGCAAAGCTGGTGCTTAGCTGGGAGAAAAGCCACTTTATGGTCCAACAGGGCATTGTGTTAGGGCATATAGTTTCCAAGAGAGGATTAGAGGTGGACACCGCAAAAATCGATTCCATCTCTAAGCTTCCATTGCCTGCCAATGTTCGTCAGGTTAGATCTTTCCTTGGCCATGCTGGATTTTATAGGCGCTTCATTAGAGATTTCAGTAAAATCTCTAAGCCACTCTGTGACCTGTTAGCGAAGGATGTCTCCTTCGATTTTGATGATGATGTGGCAAGGCTTTCCAAGTTTTGAAGAATGCCCTTATTATCGCATCGATTCTCCAAGCACCAGATTGGACCCTCCCATTTAAGCTTATGTGCGATGCTTCTGATTTTGCAGTGGGAGCGGTCTTAGGTCAAAGGGTTGATGGCAAACCTCATGTGCTGCATTATGCCAGCATGACCCTTACGGATCCTCAGCAAAACTACATGGTCACTGAAAAGGAACTACTTGTTGTAGTATTTGCTTTGGAAAAGTTTCGATCTTATCTTTTGGGATCCAAGGTTGTGGTGTTCACTAATCATTCTGCCCTAAAGCATCTTCTCACTAAAAAGGACACCAAACCTCACCTAATTCGTTGGATTCTGCTACTCCAGGAATTTGACCTGGAAATTAAAGACAAGAAAGGAGTTGAGAATGTGGTAGTAGATCATCTGTCTAGGATCCCTATTGAGGCATCAAACCCTATTGGCGGTATTCAAGAGACTTTCCCTGATGAGTCTCTGATGGCCGTGGAAGCTAAAACTCCTTGGTTCGCTGACATAGTGAACTATCTGATCATGGGCATTACCCCCAGTACTTGGGACAAGCAGAAGCGAGACAGGTTTCTTGCTAACGCTAAATTTTATCACTAGAAGGAACCCGAGCTTTTTAGAGTAGGCCCTGACCAGCTTTTTTGCCGTTGCATTCCTGATGAAGAACAAAGAAGTGTTCTGAGTTTCTACCATGACCTCCATTGTGGGGGACATTTTAGTGGAAAGAAGACTACCCATAAGGTTCTTCAGTCTGGCTTTTGGTGGCCCACATTATTCCGAGATGCACATACGTATGTGGGCTCATGTCTACGTTGCCAGCAGATGGGAACCATTGGAAAAAGGGATGAGATGCCCCAACAACCTATCCTCCCGGTTGAAATCTTTGATATTGGGGCATTGACTCCATGGGTCCCTTTCTTGTGTCCTTCGGATATGAATACATCCTTGTGGCTGTAGACTATGCATCAAAATGGATAGAAGCCATACCCATGCGAACCAATGACCATTCCGTGGTCTTGGGCTTTGTTAAGGTTAATATCATTTCTCGGTACAGGTGCCCAAGGATGATTATAAGTGATGGAGGACCTCACCTCAAAAACGTACACTTCACTAGACTACTCCAAAATTTGGGAGTCAACCACATGATAGCCACACCTTACCATCCCCAAACCAGTGGACAAGTTGAAGTGTCTAATAGGGAGATTAAGCGAATTTTAGAAAAAACTATCAGGCCCGATCAGAAGGATTGGTCTAAAAAATTAAATGATGCTCTTTGGGCCTATAGAACTGCGTATAAGACTCCCTTGGGCATGTCTCCTTTCCGTCTTGTCTACGGAAAAGTGTGCCACCTTCCCGTTGAAATCCAACATAAAGCTTATTGGGCTATTAAAAACATTAACTTGAATCTGGATAAAGTGGGAAAGGCATGTATGTTAGAATTAAGTGAGCTTGAGGAGCTTCGTAATGAAGCCTATGAAACTTCTCAAGCTTACAAGCAATGTACAAAAGTCTTCCATGATAAGCACATCATTGGAAAGACTTTTGAGCCTAACCAATGAGTCTGGCTTTTCAATTCTAGACTTAAATTATTTCCTGGAAAGCTCAAGTCCCACCACGATGGGCCATACGTTGTTATCAATACTTTCCCTCATGGAGCTGTAGAAATTTGGAACCCTACTTCAGGTGCGAGCTTTAAGGTAAATGGCCAGTGACTTAAACCTTATATTACTCTTTCAGATGGCCAGGTTTTGGATGCACTTTGGCTTGAGGAGCCTTAGCTCCTCCCACTCTCCTCCTCAGGTGATATTTTTCTATGTCTGCATTTTTCCAATGAGGACATTGTCAGTCTTAGGCATGAGGGGGTATAACCTGAGAATGTTTATAGCATTTATAAATATTTTCATACATATATATAAAAAAAACTCTTTTTTTCTTGAGCTGAATGGGTTAGTCCCTAGCAAAATATCTTTGTCATTGGAGGTTTTTCTTCTTGAAATATTTTTTAAGTTTAGAATCCAGTACATTTACTTCACATGCATGTAAGACTTGGTAATGGATCCTTGAAGAAAACCAATAAGCATTTGTAGTCTACTAAACCCTTGGACACTTAATTGGGAGTCAGGCATACTATCTTCTAGTAGATTCACCTCATATTGGTGAGAAGAAAATAGAGAGACTACTGGTGCACTAAGTCTAGTGCAAGGACTCTTAACTTTTGGATAATTAGATAATGATACTTCAAAGTTAGGCATAGTTTTAGCTCTCTGTTCCTGTGTGCATACTTTGTGTGAATTCCTGAGAGTCACCAAATAAGGCAGATACATAGAGATTGAGTCTTAATAAAGCTATGACTATGGTGGATGGTTACGACCATCCTTCATAGAGTCTTCAGCTAAAGAAGGGTAATAGTGTCAAAGGTCAGAAATATGCTTATCCCATCCATTCCTTCCCGATGCCGAGAATAGGCACTTCCACCAAATAAGCCACACAATATCCTCTTGACCATCATCATCCCTAATAATGCCTCATAAATAAAAGTCTGTGTCGTGTTATCCTGAAATTTAAAGAAAAAAAAAGAGAGAGAAAAAGAAGAAATAGAAAGAAGAAAAAGAAGAAACAGTTATATTACAAAAAAAAAAGAAGAAGAAGAAAAGAGAGAGAAAAGAAAAAGAAAAGAGTCCAAGTTTATAATGTTATCTATGTAACATTGTTTCTGAGGCAACAAAACACCTATCACGATCCACCAAATATGACCCATGCCTACCTTTCAGTATTTCTAATCGCTTGAATACTGGCTAAGGACTTTAACTTAGTTATAGAGTTATTAGGACTTTAGTTGAAGTGTGAATGCCATGTGAGGCCACCAAACAGTGAGTACACTTACTAAATCTGGCGAGATTTGTGATCTCAGAAAGAAAAGAAGGAAAAGAGTGAGCGCCAAGGAACATCAAGAGAGCACAGTTGTTTAGCCTCTCTCTGGGTTGATTCATTTGA
Source organism: Thalassia testudinum (assembly GCA_037157565.1). Taxonomy (NCBI): domain Eukaryota; kingdom Viridiplantae; phylum Streptophyta; class Magnoliopsida; order Alismatales; family Hydrocharitaceae; genus Thalassia; species Thalassia testudinum. Next base: position 84,500,637 of record JAZHRO010000031.1, read on the forward strand.
TAGTCTGGATATCTAGAGTCTATAGTACTAGACTACATGTAGCACCAGATAAGTGTGTGCCACCAAATATAAATCCATTCAACTCAACATCTCCTGCCGAAGATAAAAAGTCGGGGTCAATTTATAGATTATCTTCTACTTTATCCCCGAGGGAAGTAGTTGCCTATCCCGATAGAATTTTATCAAGGGTTAAGTGCAAATTGCAAATGTAAGTTGGTTATTTTCACTTGGATCTATTACCTAGGCTATCATCACTTCACATCTGTCTAGATCTCTAAAGTTTTGAAATAAGAAAAGAAGAAATCTTCTGATTAATTCTATTATTTTTCATTTTTTCTAGGGACTAGCAAATCTTAGGCATGGGGGTATTTGATGAGTCCATTTTAATGGACTATTGTTACACATAAGTACTTCAATTCTAACATAGTATGTTTGTTAATAATCACATTAGGTCATTAAATAAGTGCATGCATCATTACTTGAGTTTTTATCTATTTTATCGCATTCTATAACTTAGTATGTAATTATTTTATGTTTTGTTGTTGTAGGAATGATGTTGGAAAAAAACAAGGAGGGGGGATAAATTTCACCCAACAAACAGCCTCCTCAACACCTCCCTCATCCTCCGGCTGACCTCAACACCTCCCCACAAATATCTAACCTACGGCCGTCCTCCCTCAACAAATGAAAACAATGCTAGCCATATTTAGAAAAGGATTTTGAAAATCCCTTGAGAGGTGGAAGAGAGGAGATATAGAGCGAGAGGTGGAGGGGCTTGGGGGGATCCATCGAGAAGTACAGTGTGCACTGTGCAACCAACAAGCACTGTGCACCAACGCCCTCCACAGCCTACCTTGCGCACCCTACCTCAGCGCTGCACCAAAGCCTCACTGCCCTTGCAGCCCTGTTGGCACTGCCCCCACGTCACAACCGCGTGCACTGCTCCAGTGCTTCCACCGCAAATGCCCAGCCTCCAGTGCCTTTGCGCGCCGTGCCTCAATGCCCTTGTGCACCCTGCCTCAAGCCCTGTACCTGCACCTTCACCGCGCTAAGCAACTCTCCTAGCAACGCAGCGCCCGCAGGCACTACGCCCACACCACAACCGCACCTTTCGCTGCTCCAAAGCCCTTGTGCGCGTACACAACATCTGCCTTGTGCGCACAACAGTGGCCTTGTGCAGCGTCTCCATCTTCTCGCACGCAGCAGTGTGTTCCCATGCCTCTCTATCTTCTTCCTCCTCCGCTTCTCTCATCGCTTCACCTCCATGAACAGCAGGCAACCAGCACGTGCCTCCAGCATGCCCAATGGCAGCCTTGCACGGCGCACCCGTCTCGCGACCAACGGTCAGCAGGCCGTGGCTCCTAGCCGTGCGCGCATGCGACAACAGTAGCCCGCATCCTCTCCTGCAACAAGCTCCGCCAGCGTCAAGCTCTCCGGCTGACCACCACCTGCCACCTCCGGCTGTGCTTCCCCCGCCGTCGCGATCACCTCTCTCCTACGCACCGCCGTCGGGCCTCGGTTGGCCGGCCACCAAGCCTTCACGTGCGCAAAGAGGAGAAAGGAATTTTCCTCTATTTTTGGTGACATTAGAATTTACAATCCTTGCCATTGCCAAAAACCCTATTGCAATATTTAGTTGATTAATATATTTGAGTGAAATTGCATGCATGCCCTTACATGTTATAGTATTCCTTTCATGCACTTAACTCTTATATGGTGATGTTGATAAATGCATAAAATCTCATCCAGACACTCACATGACCTAAAAGAGAAAGCCCCATGTCCTGAAATATGACTATGTTACATGCCATTACAAGTTATTTCATGAGAGGAAAATTACATTCATATCCCTACATTTCTAAATTATTACGTATTCCTTCTTTTTGCCTTGTTTCGCATCAGATTTGAGCACGGATTGCACACGTGATTGAATAAGTACAAAGGAAAAATATTTTATGAATTTATTAATCTGTTCCTCCCTAGGATACGACATCCTTTTCGTGGTTTAAATTCATATCTATTTTAATCTTTGATTTAGAGATTTCCACCACATTTATTACAACAACGTATCATTCTATTGCTATTTTAATTAAGTGAAACTCTCTCCATCAGCGGGCAAGCAAAGAAGGAAGAAGAAGGAAAGTAAGAGGCAAGACAGAAGAAGAAAGAAAAGGTAGAAGTAAAGTCAGAGAAGAAGAAGAGAAGCCAAGAAGCAGAGAAGAACCAAAGAAGAAAGGAAAGAAGAAAGAAGAAGCTAAAGAAGAGAGCCAAGAAAAGAATCAACCCTTTTTATTCTATTCCTCTCAATTTCCCTTCTATTTTTGCTACATTTTATATTCATAAACTCTTCCATTATATTCTGAATTAGATTTTGAGTAGATTTAAGTGTTCAAATTACATTATTGAGATTATTGAATAAATTCCATTTTCTCCCTGGTTCGACCTTGGATACTTAGGTTTTCGAGTAATAAAAACTTCTTATTTGTTTTCAACGCTTGATCCCCTATACTACCACACAACAGCTTTTATCTTTAAAACCTCAATCAAGCATGATAAACAGTATTCTTGCTACTTAACCAATAAGATGAAATTGATCAAGGTAAGCAAGAAACTTTTGTTGGTAGTAATTCTTATTTTACATAGTAACAAATTTCCTATGTTCAGATCCACATTTTGTTTACTATTTAGTTTTTATATGTTTTCCTATGAATATGTGAAATATATTAAATTGAATAAGATTTATTAGTGAAAGATTTCAATTTGGGGATAGAAAGTTTATTGAATTTGCAAGAAATAATTTGAAAGATTATCCAAAGGGGATCATTCCTTGTCCTTGCAAGAAGTGCGACAATAGATATAATGAAAATATTGACGAGGTGTTTGAGCATGTGTTGCTTAGGGGATTCACTCCTAATTATTTTGCATGGATACAACATGGAGAGATGAGACGTAAACAATATTCAAGTGATCCTCCCATTGAGAACACATGAGACGTAACATTCATGATATGCTGCAAGATGCTTTTGGAATGCATGGGAGTGAGAGCAACATCAATGATATAGAAGAAGATGTGGAAGAACCCGTTAATAGGGATACAGAAAGATTTTTTGAGCTACTCAAAAAAGCCGATGAACCTCTTTACATTAGATTTGAAAAATATAGTAAACTTTCATTTATTGTTAAATTGTTGCACATGAAAGTTTTATATGGCTGGAGTAATAAGTCATTCTCAGAGACGTTATCTTTGTTAAAAGATGTGCTTCTTAATGGGTGTGAAAGTTTACCATCTTATTACGAAGCAAAATATGTAGTTAGGGAGCTTGGCCTTCATTACAATAAAATTGATGCATGTCCTAATGATTGCATGTTATTTTGGAAAGAGTCTAAAGATAGAGATATGCGCTCATTGTCTAGCTCCTAGATACGAAGATGGGGCTACATTTAGGGGAAAAAAGAAAAAGGTTCCTGCAAAAGTGTTGAGACATTTTCCCTTAATTCCAAGATTGCAAAGGATGTTCATGAATGAGAAGCTTGCTAAAGAAATGACATGGCATAAGGATGAGAGAGTAGATGATGGTTTGTTATGTCATCCAGCAGATTCACAAGCATGGAAAGTAATGGATCACAAATTTCCAAGCTTTGCAGCTGAATCTCAAAATATTAGACTTGGTCTTACCAATGATGGTTTTAATCCATTTGGAAATATGAATAATGCATACAATATCTGACCTGGTATTGTCATACCTTATAATCTCCCTCCCTGGTTGTGTATGAAGCAATAGAATTTCATAATAACGTTGCTTATTCCTGAAAAAAGATCTCTTGGGAATGACAGATATATATTTGCAACTTCTTATTGATGAATTGCAACAGTTATGCGATGGAGTGAGAGCATATGATTCATATTGGAAAAATAACTTTGTGATGCACGCTATGTTGCTGTGGACGATAAATGATTTTGCACCATATAGTGATTTATCTAGGTGGAGTACTAAAGGAAAACTAGCATGTCCTATTTGTCACATGAATACATATTCCAGATGTCTAAGACATGGAGAAAAGGATTCTTATTGTTTTCATTGTTGCTTTCTTAATGAAGGTCATCGATTTCGTCGAGATACAAGAAATTTTGATGGTTGTAGAGAAGAGAGAACTACATCAAAAAGGATAACTGGATTAGAGGTCTTAGAATAGTTGAAAGGTTGCAAGAATTATTTTGGTAAAAAGTTCAGACAAAAAAGAAAACGTACTCAAGATTATATTGGGGTTGTTGATGTTAATCGACATGAGCAATTTCCATACTCATGGAAAAAAAAAGTATCTTCTTTCAATTGCCATATTGGACGGATGTTGAAATTAGATATAATTTGGATGTCATGCATATTGAAAAAAATGTTTGTGAAAATATATTGAGTATGATACTACAAGTAAAAGGAAAGAGCAAAAATAACATTGAGGCACGTTTGGATTTGAAAGAGATGGGTATTCGAAGAGAGCTTTGGCTAGAGCAAAAGGAAAATGGTACATTATCTTTTTCATCTGCTTGTTATCAATTATCATCATTGGAGAAAGAATGTTTTTTCAAAGTGTTAAAATTGATCAAAGTTCCAGATGGGCATTCTTCTAATATTTCTAGAAAGATCAACTTGAATGATAAGAAGATAATAGGGCTAAAAGTCATGACTATCACATTCTTATACAACAAGTGCTTCCATTTGCAGTCAGGGGCTTACTACCTAGTAACATATGCTAACCAATCATAAATCTTTGCTCTTATTTCAATAAACTATGCTCCAAGGTTATTGATAGAGAAGAATTTTCCAAAATGGAATCTGATATTGCAGTGTACCTATGTGAATTGGAAAGGATATTCCCACCATCATTTTTCACAATCATGATGCACCTACCTATTCATTTGGCTTTTGAGGCAAGTATTGCAGGGCCTATACATTATTGGTGGATGTACCCTATAGAAAGATACTTGCTAACCCTAAAAGATACGTAAAGAACATGAGTCATCCTAAAGGTTGTATAGCAGAAGGGTATTTGGTAGAAGAATGCCTAACATTTTGTTCACGTTACTTGAAAGGTGAATCTAAGTTAAATCATGAAGTACAAAATCCTGATGGAGTTGCAATAGGTGGAGGAGCAGTTCAATGGCTAGCTAGGTGACATTGGAGCAAGCACATCGTTATTCTCTCTTTAACACTGATTCAATGAAAGTGTATCGAAGGTATCTTCAATTCTAAGCATCTATGACTAATAATGACGTTTATAATTTTATTCCTTTAATGATATTTGTAAATTTTATTTGCAAAAAGCATATGCAATTTCTTAAGGAGAATTATCCACAACTCTCATCACGCACTCTTGATAGGAGGCACCATCTTGAATTTCCTAAGTGGGTGAATGAACATGTACATTTGTAATTTATATCTTGTAATAGAAAGCTGGAATTCTTTATATTCAACACTATAACATCTAAATCCTTTGTAAATAGGTCTACACTTTACGTGAAAAGAATGTGAAACTGTCGGAAGAAGTTAGATGGCTGGCATAAGGTCCTTTATTAGAGGCAATTTCATATGGTGGGTATATTGTTAATGGTTGTCGATTCCACTGTAGGTGTATGAAGGTTATACATCAAACTCAAAATAGTGGAGTATACTTGCCAGCCGATGCAATCAGTTATTCTAATTCAAGTGATCAAAATTCCATTTTGGAAAAGATAACGTACTATGAAGATAGTGTTATTTGAATGCATTTGGGTTGATGAAAAACATGATAGAGGATTGGTCATAGATAATTATGGCTTCACGTCTTTAGATTCTTCTAGATCTACACATATGGATGATCGATTCATTATGGCTACTCAAGCACAACAATGCTTTTACATTGAAGATCGACAAAAGAAAGGATGGAAAATTGTAATCAAGGTCCCTTGTCGAGATTTTTATGAGATTCCGATTGATTGTGTTTTTGGAAATGAGATAATTCAACCAGGTCAAATAAGGATTGAAGATGAAGTAAGCACTTGGGTTAGAAAAGATATACCAGAGCAATGTGTATACCATAATGAAGATGAAGACGATGATCATGATTAAGGAATTTGTTGGTATTATCCTCTTCATTGCTCTTCCAAAATTTCTAAATCTAACTTATTTTCTTTTATATTGTTATTTTGTTACTAGTAACGTACTTGTGGTTTGTATTGAATATATATCTTTTAAATCTGCAGGGCAATGAGGACAAGGAGATCGTTGTTTTAATCTCAAAGGGAAGAAGCAAGATCTTCTACATTAAATGAGGAACAAGATGTGCAAGAGCTTAATCAACATTTTCAATCGGAGGATGAACATGAAGAGATGGAGGAAGTAGATGAAGGTGGTAGCCATTTGAAAAAAGGACAAGGAATTTGATGTAAACACATTTATTGAGGGTAAAATGCCTATTCATGCATGTTTCTAGGCTTAGATTTGCATTTCATGTTATAAATATTGCATAGCATGCATCATTATTGTAAAGACCCGTTCTATTCTAAGCCCTTTAAGACGTTTGGACTGTCGGTCAAACGTCTGGTTAGACGTCTGGATCCCTTCCCAGACGTCTGGAAATTGAAAACTTGGTATGTAACTTCGCGTCTGTGCACGGGCTGTGCACAGACAGTACCTCTCCTTTCTCTTTCCCTCTTCTCTCCTCCACCCGAACCCTAGCACACCCTTATAAAACCCCTCTCCCCCTTCCTCTATTCCCCACTTCACCACAGCCACCTTCCTTCCTTCCTCTCCACTACACCAAGAGGGGGCGTGAGAGCTAGCGACAAGGAGGAAAGGCAGCGTGAGGAGAGCAGGAAGATCACGAGCTCGCGGGAGCTCGCCAAGGGATGCACGGCCAGAGCGGCACGTGCGGGAGGAGGAGCGCATCGGGGGAGACGTCCCCGACACTTGCTGCAGCTGGAGCTGCAGGCGAGGAGGAGCAAAAGGTAGTTCTAGTTCTGGGATTTTCCCAGAATCAGACATCTGGCGTGCTATCCAGACGGTGGATTGGACATCTGGTGATGACATCAGACATCTGAAAATAGTGTTCCGTGAAGGTATGTTCCTCTTACGGATATGGCCATGCAAGCTGCACCACAGCTTCTATCTGCATGGCTAAATATAGGTGATATGGTCTGTCGCATGCAGGGATAGCTTCGGGAAGGCTCGGGACATGCCCTCCCACACGTCTTGGATGCCTAGACAGCTTACCAGACGATCGGAAGCACTCCTAGATGACTGAAGGAGAGGTCGAACGTCTGGAGCAGGGTCTAGACAGTCAAGAAGGGGTTCTGGACATCTGAAGCTGACGTAAGAACCTGAGGTGAGACTCTGGTTACTTTTAAGATGTCTGGACCTTGTGCCAAATGTCTGATTTAGGTTTGCAGCCCTGCTTTTAACCCGTTTAGGGTCCGTTTGAGGTCCGTTTTACGCAAACAAGATATCGGTGTTTTCCTTGTGAGTTCCTCTACTTGTTAGAAGGCCTTTTATACTATTCTAAACATTCCGTTGTGGTATGTCCCTTGGTATAGGATTGCAATCTGTTGCGTGTTTAGGGCCTGTAGAGGCATGTGAGCCTGCCGTTCGAGCCCCCAGTACTCCCGGATTGTCTGGTAGAGCGGTTTCCCTTGTTTTAATTATAAATCATAATTGCATATGTGAAATTGGATAACTAGAAACCTAGGATGTGGCATGAATCCTAGGATGAGAATTACTTGCACTGTTTGTATGCGTGTTGAGATTGCAGTCTAAAATGAATGAATAGAAATGTATACCACTCCCCGTTAATAAATAAGAGCCGCTTGTGAAATATAAAATGCCTATGCTAGTTAAACAGATACCTGTGACATGACTTGTTATATATGCAAATTGTGGAAATACGAGCTGCATGTGTAGAATTTGAGAATGGCATTGTGAATGACGTAACCTGGTATGGAATAACATGGGAAAAACAAGCATGAACCCTACGGGGAATTAGGAGTAGAGCTCCTGTGGACAAATGGAATGGATCTGGAAATGTGAGTGGGAAGTGTGCTGGCCCTTGAGTACGTGGTACCAAGGAGAGCGACTGTCCCCTGTTTAGTGTAGAGCGGAGCTAGCCACCCTTGGGTTGGGGCCCGGGGTTAGGATTAGCCACTCTACACCAACTTCTTTGGCCCTCGCGTACACTGTACCAGGGAGAGCTACTAGTGTAGGGAGAGGGCTAGCTACCCCACGGGGCCCAGGGTTCAGCTAGCCACCCTACACCGACTTGTTAGGCCCACTGGGCAAACTGGGGTAGTCAGACAAGGGTACATAGACTATGGAGGGGCAAGACCCCTGTTTGGTTCTAAGGGGCTAGACCCCTGTTACTGAGAGGGATAGGCCCTATACTGTCCCGTGCTGTACTTTGGGTGTACCCGCTAGCAGAAATGACTGACTGCGTGCCAGTGCGGGGTAGCTACCCGTACGCTTATCGTGCGTGCTGTAGTCACCGCTACGTCTGTCCATAACCTTAGGGTGGTTGACTGGGTGTAGGATCACCACGGGGGACTCTCCCGGCTAGGAGAGCACCACGTGTACCTTCTACTCTTCGAAAAAGACTGCAATCTAGATCGATGCCACGAGGAACATGCGAGATCAGGAGATCTAAAAAGTAAACTAATGGGTAAAAAGGAATGATTTGTAAAATAAAATAATTGGAAAGGATAAATTACCTGTTAGCTTTTACTACTTTAGTTAGTTTGGTTACCACTCTACTCAGCGTTTGCTGACTCTATTTTTCCTGTACCCTTTCTAGGTCCAGGTGTTGAGCAGCCCGAGTCACCGGCTACAGAGGGTGCTGGGCCCAGTTGAGCCCAGCCGTAGTTTCCTATTGTTTTACTTCCTTTTGTTGTGAGTTCAGACTGTTGTTACTGTTTCTATTTCTGTACTTTGTTTCTGCTTTACTATTGTGGTAGTGATATGTACTGTTAGTAGTTTTTACTTCCTTTACTGCTTGTACTCTTTTACTGTTAATTACTTAGTATAGTGAATGTGGTTTACTTTCCTGCTTTTTGGTTATTTCTTGTTGGACGACTGGGTCTTGGGATTAATCGAGTCGAGTTGGTCTCGGGTCTTGTAGGGATTCGGGAACCGGGTCGTAACAAGATGGTATCAGAGCAAGGTCGTCCCGAGAAATGAACCAACTAGCTTGAGAATAACCAATTCATGTGCATGTAACTAGAGTAACCACCACAACGTACCATTTGATATCTATTCTGAGTTTCCTTCGCTGAAGTCCGTTAGAGTTGATTCCTTTTGTTCTGTCTTCTGCATCTCCTTGCAGGAGATGCCTCGACATGGAGTCCTTGAGGCGGGCCACAGATGCAGCCATGGATGAGGTCGGAGGGGCGGACGTGCCGATCCCGAGGTGCCAATTGACTAGCCACTTCTCCCGGGCGTTCAGGCCTAGGACCTTGCTCAGTTGATACGAGACATAGTATGAGAGGAGCTCCACCTGCCTCCACGGACGCCTCTCCCTAGGGACATGGAGGTGGAGTCCTTTGTGGGGCCAAGAGATCGACGCAGCGTTGGACGAGGGGGGGTGGTCCTCCACCGCCCCCACCGTACTCTGACACTTCTGAGCACGAGCCCTCCCTTCCTGGAGGCGTGTCCGTTCCCCTACTGTAGCTGCACTATGAGCTTTTCGGGCAATTCCGGAAGCTGAAGCCCCCCTCCTTCAAGGGGGATGAGGACCCATTTGAGGCAGAGAACTGGCTGGAGTAGATCGAGAAGGTGTTTGACACCCTTCGCCCCCATGCAGAGTACCGCGTGGCCTTTGCCACATATCAGCTGGAGAGTGCAGCACACAGGTGGTGGAGGGCAGTTAGAGGCTAGGAGAGGGCAGAGCCAACGTAGGACCAGTTTGTGACAATCTTCTATGAGTAGTGCTTCCCACAAACTTGGCAGGACCAGAGGAGGCGGGAGTTCCACACTCTCTGCCAGGGGACGATGACTGTTAGCGTGTACCACACGCACTTCCTGGAGCTATCACGTTTTGCTGCGACAACTGTAGTTACTGAGGATGAGCGCCTGTGGAAGTTCACTGAAGGGCTCTGGCCTGCCATTCGGGGGTATGTCAAGCCCCTGAAGCTGCCCACCTTCTCGAGAGTGGTGGAGGCAACTATGACGTACGAGGAGACCAACTCGGCCACACGAGACACCGACAGTGGACAGAAGAGGCCCTACCAGCCATAGTACTCACAGGGCCGATGAGAGAGGAGTCACGCGGCGCCTGCAGGAGAGTCGTGTCATTTTGCGGGGCCGTTAGTGGCCTTTGGGAGCCCCCGACAGGGGCCAGCTGTCAGCACTCGACCCCCGCCCAGCCGTCAGCAGGGACCTACCAAGGGAGGGAGTCGAGCCCCCCTCTGCTACCAGTGTGGCCAGTCGGGCCACATCAGGAGGGACTGCCCGTCTAGGGCTGGAGCGCAGCAGATGTTCTCCGCACCGAGTGCTGGAGGTTGAGCAAGTGGTCGTGGTTCCCAGGCACATGGGGTAGGACAGCAGTCGCGAGAAGGGTATCAGCCAGCGGCTACCCGTCCGACATAGAGTGTGGCTGCTTCTTCTGCATCGAGAGCTAAGGGGCGTATCAATGCCCTAACACACAGAGACGCCAGGGCATCAGGTTCAGTGGTGGCAGGTATGGTTACAGTTTCCAGCAAATTAGTTTACGTACCTTTTGATTCCGGCGCCACGCACTCGTTTGTTGCTACGAGTTTTGCTGTCAATTTGGGACAGGACTGCGTGTTGTTAGAGGATCCGTTTGTGATCAGAGGTCCAGGTGGTCAGCTGTTTGTAGACGAGGAGGTCTACACAGACTGTGAGGTCAGTATTGGGGGACACAGCCTCCCCGCTAACCTGATTGTGATACTGATGGAGGATTTTGGCGTGATTCTGGGGATGGATTGGCTGTCCGCTTACCACGCTTTGGTAGACTATTTTGAGAGGAAGATCGTCTTCTCCATACCGAAGATGCCTTCCTTTGAGTTTCACAGATACCCGGTGGACAGATGTTTCAGGTGCATTTCTGCACTTCGGGCAGCGATACTTTTGGGCTAGGGGTGTGAGGGCTTTCTGGCTTGTGTAGTGGCAGAGCCCAGCCCTGTGGTAGACTTTCAGAGCATCCCGTTGGTCAGAGAGTACCCCGACATGTTTCCAGAAGAGCTGCCAGGACTACCGCCTGAGCGTAAGATCGAGTTTAAGATCTCACTGGTACCAGGGACCAGCCCCATTTCTACGACACTGTACAGGATGGCACCACTTGAGCGGCGAGGGCTCAAGTCACAGCTGCAGGACCTGTTGGAGAAGGGCTTTGTGAGGCCTAGTGCTTCCTAGTGGGGAGCCCCGGTGCTATTTGTGAAGAAGAAGGATGGTACCCTGCGCCTTTGTGTTGACTATAGACAGCTGAATAGGGTCACCATCAAGAACAGGTATCTGCTGCCGAGGATTGATGATCTATTTGACCAATTGCGAGGTGCCACAGTATTCTCCAAGATAGATCTGAGATCAGGCTACCACTAGTTGAGGATCAGGGAGATCGACGTCTCCAAGACAGCTTTCCGCACTCAGTACGGACACTACGAGTTTTTGGTCATGCCATTTGGGCTCACCAACACCCTCGCTGACTTCATGGATTTGATGAACCAGGTGTTCAGACCGTATCTGGATCAGTTTGTGGTGGTATTTATTGATGACGTGCTTGTTTACTCGCGGGATCAGGTACAGCACGGACAGCATTTGTGGATGGTTCTAGACACTTTGAGATGGCGCAGGTTGCATGCCAAGTACAACAAATGCGAGTTTTGGTTGAGACAAGTGACCTTCTTGGACCACGTGATTTTAGGGGATGGCTTAGCTGTGGATCCAGCCAAGGTTAAGGTAGTGCTTAGGTGGGAGAGACCACGTACAGTGATAGAGATACGCAGTTTCTTGGGACTGGCAGGTTACTACTAGCAGTTTATCAGGGGTTTCTCATAGATTGCGCGTCCTATGACTCAGTTGACTCGGAAGGGCGTGCCCTTTGCTTGGACAGACGCTTGTGAGGCATGTTTTCAAGAGTTGAAGGAGAGGCTGACTTCGACTCCTGTTCTTACCATCCCAGATAGCAGTGGTAGTTTTGTGGTCTACATGGACGCTTCATTGCATGGGTTAGGGGCTGTGCTCATGTAGCGGGGTCACATTGTCGCTTACGCTTCGCGACAACTGAAGCCCCACGAGCATAGCTACCCTACCCATGACTTAGAGCTGGCAGCTATTGTTTTTGCTTTGAAGACATGGAGGTACTACCTTTACAGTGAGACCTTTGAGATTTTCACGAATCATAAGAGCCTCAGGTACTTGTTTGATCAGAAGGAGCTTAACATGAGACAGAGACGTTGGTTAGAGCTCCTGAAGGACTATGACTGCAACATCTCCTACCATCCGGGGAAGGCCAACGTGGTGGCTGACGCCTTGAGCCGAAAGGCGCCCGCCCACTTAGCCAGTTTACAAGCATAGAGTTGGACACTAATGGAGGAGTTGGGCAGTTGGCGACCCCTCGAGTTGCAAGGGCATTGTGGGGCAGTTACGGTGACACGACAGACGAGACCTGAGCTGATAGATCGCATCATCACAGGACAGATGACAAATCCGTATCTGCAATCGTTGCAAGATAGAGTACTACCAGGGGACCCAGGAGACTTCTCTTTTACAGACGAGGTGTTGCGCATGAGGGGACGTTTGTGTGTTCCCAGGGACGAGGAGTTGTTGAGAGAGCTCCTGATTGAGGCGCACGAGTCCAGGTTCACCATACATCTCGGGAACACAAAGATGTATCATGATTTGAGACGTGACTTTTGGTGGAGAGGGATGAAGCGGGATGTAGGTGAGTTCATGCAGTAGTGTTTGGTGTGCCAATAGGTAAAGGCCGAGCATTAGAGGCCTGCAGGGCCGTTGCAGCCACTTCCTATGCCAGAGTGGAAGTGGGAGAGCATCACCATGGACTTGGTGGTGGGCTTACCTATTACCCAGCAAGGACACGACGTAGTCTGGGTGTTTGTAGATAGATTGACGAAGACGGCACATTTCTCACCGATCCGAGTCACTTTGGGACCAGCACAGTTGGCAGAGAGGTATATTCATGATGTGGTACGTGTGCACGGAGTTCCGCGTGAGATTGTATCTGACCGGGATACCAATTTTACTTCCCAGTTTTGGGTTGAGTTTCAGCTAACCTTGGGGACACAGTTGAGGTTCAGTATGGCATACCACCCCCAGATGGACGGACAGTTAGAGCGCACGATACAGACACTTGAGGACCTTTTACGCGCTTGTGTACTAGACTGGAGGGGCTCTTGGGAGGAGCACTTACCCCTGCAGAGTTCGCATATAATAACAGCTATCACTCGAGTATCGGCATGGCACCCTACGAGGCTTTGTACGGACGGAGGTGTATTGCGCCCTTGAGTTGGGTTGAGGTGGGGACCAAGTGGGAGGTTGGCCCCGGGCTGATCCGGCAAAGTCAGGAGGTGGTAGAGCAGATTCACAAACGACTTTGCACTGTTAGGAGCAGACAGAAGAGTTATGCCGATCGGAAGTGCAAAAAGGTACAGTTAGAGGTTGGGGATCACGTCTTTCTTCACGTTTCACCCATGAAGGGCTTGCAGCATTTTGGGGTGAAAGGGAAGCTTGCGTCGAGGTTTGTGGGACCCTTTGAGGTCCTGGAGTGGGTAGGACCCATTGCTTATAGGCTTGCTCTTCCTCCCCAGCTTTCCGGTGTGCACGACGTGTTCCACGTGTCCAACCTCATGAAGTGTGTCACCGATCCCAATCACGTTCTGAGCCACGAGAATTTCGAGGTGGGTGACGACCTAACCTACCCCGAGAGACCAGTGCAGATACTAGACAAAGTCGTCCGGAGTTTGAGATGGAAGCAGGTACCCCTGGTGAAGGTCTTGTGGAGGAGCCAGCGGTACGAGGAGGCTACCTGGGAGCCTGAGGCGGCGATGCGAGAGCGGTACTCGGAGCTTTTTGAGGGTACGTCTTTTCGAACCGGCTTCGGTCCTCTTTAAGTTTGTTATGCGTATATAATTCCTTTTTCCGCACCCTAGCTAGCTCAAGTTTAGGGGACGAAACTTCCTTTATGTTTGTTATGATGTAAAGACCCATTCTGTTCTGAGCCCTTTAAGACATCTGGACTGTCGGTCAGACGTCTAGAAATTGAAAACTTGGTACGTAACTTCGCGTCTGCACACGGACTACGCGCAAACAGTACCTCTCCTTTCTCTTTCCCTCTTCTCTCCACCCGAACCCTAGCACACCCTTATAAAACCCCTCTCCCCCTTCCTCTCTTCCCCACTTCACCACAACCACCTTCCTTCCTTCCTCTCCACTTCAGCGAGAGGGGCGAGCATGAGAGAGAACATAAGAGCGAGCGACAAGGAGGAGAGGCAGCGTGAGGAGAGGAGGAAGAGCTTAAGCTCGCGAGCTCGTGGGAGCTCACTAGGGGACGCACGGCTGAAGCGGCACGTGCGGGAGGAGGAGCATGTCGGGGGAGACGTCCCCGACACTTGCTGCAGCTGGAGCTGCAGGTGAAGAGGAGAGGCCGCGGCTGCACGCGGCGAGGAGGAGCAGAAGGTAGTTTTGGTTTTGAGATTTTCCTAAAATCAGACGTCTAGCATGCCATCCAGGAGACGGATTGGATGTCTGGTGACGACACCGGACGTCTGAAAGTAGTGTTTCGCAAAGGTATGTTCCTCTTGCAGATATGGCCATGCAGGTCGCACCGCAGCTTCGATCTGCATGGCTAAATATAGGTGATATGGTTTGTCGCATGCAGGGATAGCTTCGGGAAGGTGCGGGGCATGCCCTATCACGCCTCTCGGACGTCTGGACAGCTAACCAGACGACCGGAAGCACTCCCAAATGATTGAAGGAGATGTTGGATGTCTGGAGCAGGGTCCAGACGGTCAAGAAGGGGTTCTGGATGTCTGAAGTTGATGAAGGAACCTGAGGTGAGACTTTGGTTGCTTTTAAGATGTCTGGACCATGTGCCAAACGTCTAATTTAGATCTGCAGCCCTGTTTTCAACCCATTTAGGGTCCGTTTGAGGTCCATTTTACACAAACAAGATATCGGTGTTTCCCTTGTGAGTTCCTCTACTTGTTAGAAGGCCTTTTAAACTGCTCTAAACATTCCATTGTGGTATGTCCCTTAGTATAGGACTTCGATCTGTTGCGTGTTCGGGGCCTGTAGAGGCACGTGAGCCTGCCGTTCGAGCCCCCAGTACTCCCTGATTGTCTAGTAGAGTGGTTTCCCTTGTTTTAATTATAAATCATAATTGCATATGTGAAATGGGATAACTAGAAACCTAGGATGTGGCATGAATCCTAGGACGAGAATTACTTGCACTGTTTGTATGCGTGTTGAGATTGCAGTCTGAAATGAATGAATAGAAATGTATACCACTCCCTGTTAATAAATAAGAGCCACTTGTGAAATATAAAATGCCTATACTAGTTAAACAGATACCTGTGACATGACTTGTTATATATGCAAATTGTGGAAATACGAGCTACATGTGTAGAATTTGAGAATGGAATTGTGAATGACGAAACCTGGTATGGAATAACATGGGAAAAACAAGCATGAACCCTACGGAGAATTAGGAGTAGAGCTCCTGTAGACAAATGGAATTGATCTGGAAATGTGAGTGGGAAGTGTGCTGGCCCTTGAGTACACTGTCCCCTGTTTAGTGTAGAGCGGAGCTAGTCGCCCTTGGGTTGGGACCCGGGGTTAGGATTGGCCACCCTACATCGACTTCTTTGGCCCTCACGTACACTATACCAGGGAGAGCTACTAGTGTAGGGAGAGGGCTAGCCACCCCACAGGGCCCGAGGTTCAGCTAGCCACCCTACACCGACTTGTTAGGCCCACTGGGAAAACTGGGGTAGTCAGACAAGGGTACACAGACTGTGGAGGGGCGAGACCTCTATTTGGTTCTGAGGGGCTAGACCCTTGTTACTGAGAGGGCTAGGCCCTATATTGTTCCGTGCTGTACTTTGGGCATACCCGCTAGCAGAAACGACTGACCGCGTGCCAGTGCGAGGTAGCTACTCATGCCCTTATCGCGCATGGTGTAGTCACTGCTACGTCTATCCGTGACCTCGGGGTGGTTGACTGGGTGTAGGATTACCACGGGGAACTCTCCCAGCCAGGAGAGCACCACGTGTGCCTTCTACTCTTCGGAAAAGACTGCAATCAAAATCGTTCCCACGAGGAACATGCGAGATCAAGAAAGAGATCTGAAAAGTAAACCAATGGGTAAAAAGGAATGATTTGTAAAATAAAATAATTGGAAAGGATAAATTACCTGTTAGCTTTTACTACTTTAGTTAGTTTGGTTACCACTCTACTCAACGTTCACTGACTCCGTTTTTCCCGTACCCTTTCCAAGTCCAAGTGTTGAGCAGCCCGAGTCACCGGCTGCAGAGGGTGCTGGGCCCAGTCGAGCCCAGCCGTAGTTTCCTATTGTTGTACTTCCTTTTGTTGTGAGTTCAGACTGTTGTTACCGTTAATGTTTCTGTACTTTGTTTCCGCTTTACTGTTGTGGTGTTATATGTACTGTTAGCAGTTTTTACTTCCTTTACTGATTGTACTCTTTTACAGTTAGTTACTTAGCATAGTGATTGTGGTTTACTTTCCTGCTTTTTGGTTATTTTTTGTTGGATGACTGGGTCTTGGGATTAGTCGAGTTGAGCCGGTCTCGGGTCCTGTAGGGATTCGGGAACCAGGTCGTAACAATTATGCATTTAGAGTAGCTGTATATAATTTAGGTTAATTGCATCCTTTTTGTGGTCAGGAGAGAAGGGTATTTATTTCATAGCCTCGGATTGATGATCCAACCGTACGGATCTGATCAAGACAACGATCAGACTCCAACGCCTCCAAAATCGCCTCGATCGGAGTCTTGTAGCATCATATGCAGTTCGAGGAAGACCAATGGCCAAGGGACTAGGTGATATAATTTGGAGCTTTAAATGACAAATCTGATCGTGCGGATGGATTTAGGTCGACGATCGCATCCCAACAGTGCGTAAATCGACTCAATCCAACCTTTGTAGCAGCCCTTACAATGAAAAGAAGATGGATGGCCCAGATTGTGCCACATGGCGCAACCCAGGCCGCCCATGCACACACACATGCGCAGCAATGAGGGTGCACGCGCACGTGCGCACGTGGAGGCACGCATGTGCACCGCACAGCGCCAGCGCAACGACAATGTGGGTGTGTGCTCGGTTGGTGCCAACCTACAGCGACGCATGAGTTGGACCTACAGCAATGCTTACAGCCGTTGCTAATTCTTCGACTGCTAGCAAAGCTAGCTGTGGGTGTGAGCGGCTGTGAGCGAGCATGAGCTTCCTACAGTGACGCTTTCAGCAATGACCTGGAGGTCACTAATGGTCCCATACCTATTTTTGCCTCTTCTCCTCCACTATAGGACCCACATCCCCTCCCTTCCAAGCCATCTCTACCCACTCTACTCCCACCTACTCCCAAGCTCTAGAAAGCCTACCAATGCTCTGTTAGAGCTTGCTCTCAAGCTCCCAAGGTGCCTATTAGTATAGCGAACCTCTACCCCACCAAATACTCCTCCAACTTCCCATCCCCATTCATAGGTCGCCTTGGAGCCATCTTCCCACCTCCATTCTGATAGCAGATCATCTCTACCTTCTCACCTCCATTCCGGAGCAACGCCGAAGCTTTCCTCTACCCGACGTCCTCCTACATCTCACCTCCGTCATCCTACTCCTCACCTCCTTCGTCCGAGCTTCCGCCAGGCACCGTCGTCTTGCCGAACAGTCGATTTGGGAGATTTCCTCTCACCTCCCTCTATTTTTATGCTTTCACAGTTTATTATAATTGACATTGAAGTGATATATATATCATATTTGTTCCATCTCTATCTTGTGATTCATTCTGCTTGTCTTCTTCTTTCAAAAGTACAAAAAAATAATAAAACCCTAAAATACCAAAAAGAAACAAAATGAAGGGCGATTTTCAATTAAAGTAAACATCACCTCCCTGTGTTCGACCCAAAACTCCCTTGGTATAAATTTTATTTGACTACGAGTTTTGCAACTATAACGATTGGTTACTTGTAACCTTGATTTCAAACTCGCGAAACATGTGCGATCAGAATTACAAGAAATGCCTTTAACGCTAAAGATGGAATTTCACAGGCCATTAAATGGAACAAGCATGGTCAAGCAGTAGGAGACATTGGAAAATGATTTTCATGAGTTGTGCTTTCTATGCTCGTCAACCATGGCTTTGGTCACTTGATCAAAGATGGAACAAGATACGTAAGAAAGGCTTCAAGGACACAAGGAAAGTTTTGAAGGTAATGGCTTTTTCCTATATTCAAAAAGCTTTATGTGCCCCATAAGATTATGTGCATAAAGAAATAGATAATATAGTAAGACAACCCCCATGTTAATAGTAAGAATTGATTTTTGAGTTTGAACGGTACACAACAGGAAAATTTTATTTGAATTGCCAAAAGTGTTTTTTATTTCACTCGACAGTAAGAACAGAAAAATTTTATTTGAACTGCCAAAACTGTTTTTTATTTCACTCAACAGTAAGAACTGGTTATTTTTTCAGTGATTATAGTTCATTCCAGACAGTTTCTGAAGTCATTATGTTCAAAATCTTAAAAGGTGATTCGTTTATTAAATCATTATGTTCAGTATTTGTTTTTTATTAAATCATTCTAGGTAGTTCACAACTATGTTATTCCTAGTGATTATGTTCTAGGTGGTTATAGTTCATTGAATTGATTTTGTTTGTTTGTAAACATAATTATTTAGGAGGATTTTAAACTGGATGGCCATTCAAATGCAAAGAAGTGGGTACTTCAACATCTCCATTTGAGATGGAAGTCTTGGAGGAACATTGTGAAAAGGAAGTGGGAAGCTCTTAAAGAGGACCCTGAGAGGATGAAGATGATAATTGAGAAGGATCCACAAATTAGTGCTACTCAATATATATTACAGGTTCGTTGTTGAGTGAAAGTCACTCAAATCAAAGGTATGGATGATTTATTTATCATTATAACATAGAATATTGTGTCAAAGCTTATATAAAAATGGTATATCATTTGTCATAGTTTTTTTTAGGAAAAGGATGAAATAAATAAGATGAACCGTAAACAAAAGAAGTTAAATCACAACTGCAGAACACTATCGTTTGCAAACATATCCGACAAAATGGTGATGCATAATTTTGACTAATGTTCATTTTACATAAAATTTCCAACTAATATTATGTGCTCATTTCATTTTTAGACAAGTGAATTGGGAAGGAAACCAACTAATATGGACCTCATGAAAATGATCTATCGTAACCAAGGACTAGTGGTAAGTCTAGATCATCACTTTCTAAACTAACATGGCTATAACATATGCATCTAGTTATTGCTTTCTTTTTTCTTATCCTTTAATTTAGTATGACATTGAAGATTGTGGGGAGGAAACACAACCAACAATGGAGAACTTGCCCCATACACGTATTGAGGAGGAGGCATATAACTATGTCCTAAAACCTAGGAAGCAAGATTACATTCACGCATGACCAATCATATCATCCATCTATCGATTCGGTAGTCCAAGAATCGGATGGGATGCGTGTTGATGAAGAGGTTATATTTTTAAATGAAAATCATATTTTACCATGGATTGTTAATAAATTTGTGTTCATCCTACTCAAGTACCATGGATTGTTAATATAGGAAAGATTGAAGAAGCTTGAAGACCTTGTTACATCCCAAAACATAGTTATTGAGCAACTAAGACAAGAAATTCAAGAAATGCAACAGAAATCTTCAAGTTCAAGTTATCAGGTTATAGTTACTAGTTTACAATATAAAATTTATAAAGCATGTATATTAAATTGATTTAAATGTTTTAATATAGCACCTTGAAAATTCCCATGGAGGTTTTTTGAATGGTAGTGGCAATAGTTACAACCATGATGGACCTAGTAGCATCAATTTAAATAATATCATGACCAACCAATATCCAAATCTGTCATTCTATTCAGTTCCTTACTTTCTCCCACCACAGGTTAGCTTTTATTACTTTTTAAATAAGCTTTATTATTTTATAACCAAATATTTTTAGTAGACATGTTAGGTATAATATAATTTTTACTTGCAGGTTGGTTAGCATAATCAAGGAGGTGGAATACAATGTGGTACACCTATCACTCAACCTCTTCCACAGGTAAGTAGTTTTAGCAACTATCCTTTAAGATTGTTTTCAAGGAGTAAATTTTGTATTATTCATTAATTTACTTATTTAGGGTCATTGTTAAGACCCACGACATCGAACGTCTTTTAAGACATCTGGGAGTTGGTCCAGACGTCTGGTAAGACGTCTGGACGCCTTCCTAGACATCTAGAATTTAATTTTTGCGGTGTACGATTGCGAGTCTACGTGCATGCGTGCGCAGACTGAACCCGCCTCCCTCTTTTCTTCTCTTTCTTCCCTCCCCATCCTACAGGCACCTTCTTTTTCAATAGAAATAAAGAAAGAAATTGAAAATAACAGCTACTTGTCCACCTTACTATTTTTCTTAGGTAGTTGGTTGCCACTCTACTCAGCGTTTCGCTGACGTGTCACCTTTGTCACCTTTTCAGGACCAGGTGTTGAGCAGCCAGAGCCTACGGCTGCAGAGGGTGCTGGGCCTAGTAGAGCCTAGTAGTTTTACTTGTGTTGTACCTACTGTACCGTTTCTTCTGTTGTAGTGAGTATTTTCTATTACAATTATACTCTTTTATTGTAAGCATCATGTTTATGTACCTGTTTAATTCTCTACTGTTGTGGTGGTGTGTACTGTAGTAGTTCTTTTCTTTATTGCTATACTTTTGTTACTGTTACATACATGCATGATGAATGTGGTTTATTTTACTGCTCTTTTGGTTACTTTCTTGTTGGACGACTGGGTCTTGGGATCAATCGAGTCAGTCCGATTCTCGTGTTTCGTAGTGATTCGGGAATCGGGTCGTAACAAGATGATATCAGAGAATGGTCGTCTCGAGAAGTGAACCAACTGGCTGGAAAATAACCAATTCACGTACCTGTAACTAGAGTAGCCACCACAACGTATATTTTGACATATGTTCTTAGACATCTCCGTTAGATATCGATTCGTATTGACGTCTTTCTGTTTTGTGTTTGTGTCTCCTTGCAGGAGATGCCTCGACGAGGAGGTAGCGAGGCGAGTCGCGGGCGTGGTCAAGGACGAGGTTGGAGGGGTGGGCGCGTTAAGCCCGACACCTCAGTGGACTAGCCACTACTTCCGAGCATTCAGGCCCAGGACCTCGCCCAGCTGATACTGGACATCGTGCGAGAGGAGCTCCACCCGCTGCCTCGAGCGCCTCTCCCTGGGGCTGCGGAGAGGGAGTCCTTTGTGGGACCACGCGATGAACATGGCGCTGGACGCAGGGGAGGGGATGGGCCTCCACCGCCCCCATCTTCCTCCGGAACTTCCGAGCACGAGGCTTCTTTACCTAGAGGCGCACCAGCATCTCCACTTCAACACCACTTTGAGCTTTTCAGACAATTCCAGAAACTGAAGCCCCCCTCCTTCAATGGGGATGAGGACCCGATCGAGGCAGAGGACTGGCTCGAGCAAATCGAGAAGGTTTTTGACACCCTTCGCCCCCCTGTGGAGTGCCGCGTGGCCTTTGCCACGTACCAGCTGGAGAGCGTGGCACATAGGTGGTGGAGGGCGGTCAGGGGTCAGGAGAGGCACGAGCCGACATGGGACCGGTTCGTCACCCTCTTCTGAGAGTAGTACTTTCCCCAGACGTGGCAGGACCAGAGGAGGTGGAGTTCCACACTCTCCACCAGGGGACGATGACCGTGAGCGCGTACTATACGCGTTTCCTGGAGCTGTCTCGTTTCACAGCGACAGCTTGGCTACTGAGGAGGAGCACCTTTGGAGGTTCACCGAGGGGCTCCGGCCTGCGATTCGGGGGTATGTCAAACCTCTGAAGCTGCCTATGTTCTCGAGGGTGGTGGAGGCAGCTATGACGTATGAAGAGACCAACCTGTCCGCACGCGACACTGACAGCAGGTGGAAGAGACCCTATCAGCCAGACTTCTCATAGGGCCGACGAGAGAGGAGACACGTGGCACCCGCAAGAGAGTCGTCACGGTTTGCAGGGCCATCTGTGGCCTTTGGGGGCCCCCGACAGGGGCCAGCTGCTAGCACCGGACTGCCACCCAGCCGACAGAAGGGACCCACTGAGGGCGGGAATCGAGTCCCCCTTTGCTACCAGTGTGGCCAGCCGGGCCACATCAGGAGGGACTGCCCGTCTAGGGCAAGAGGTCAGCAGATGCTTCCCGTGCCGAGCACTGGAGGGCGAGCAGGAGGCTGCGGTTTCCAAGCACGAGGAGGAGGACAGCAGTCATGGGGAGGGTACTGGCTAGCGGCTACCCGTCCGACGCAGAGTGTGGCTGCTTCGTCTGCACCTAAGGCTGAAGGGTGTATCAACGCCCTGACACACAAGGATGCCAGAACTTCGGGATCAGTGGTGGCAGGTATGGTTTCAGTTTCCGGCAGACTTGTTTACACGATTTTCGATTCCGGCGCTACACACTCGTTCGTCGTGGCCAGTTTTGCGGTTTGCTTGGGGCAGGACTGTATGTTGTTAGAGGATCCATTCGTGATCATAGGTCCGGGTGGTCAGCTGTTTGTAGCTGAGGAGGTGTACACAGGTTGTGAGGTCAATGTTGGGGGACACAGCCTTCCCGCTGACCTGATTATGATACAGATGGAGGACTTTGGCGTAATTCTGGGGATGGACTGACTGTCCCGCTTACCACGCCTTGGTGGACTGCTTTGAGAGAAAGATCGTCTTCTCCATATTGGAGTTGCCTTCTTTCGAGTTCCACGGGCAGCCAGTGGACGGAGGCTTCAGGTGCATTTCTGCACTTCGGGCAGCGAGACTTTTGAGCCAGGGGTGTAAGGGCTTCCTAGCTTGTGTGATGGCAGAGCCCAGCCCTGTGGCAGACTTCCAGAGTATCCCAGTGGTCAGAGAGTACCCCGACGTGTTCCCAGACGAGTTTCCAGGACTATCGCCCGAGTGCGAGATTGAGTTTGAGATCTCACTGGTACCATGGACCAACCCCATCTCCACAGCACCGTACAGGGTGGCACCACTTGAGCTGCGAGAGCTCAAGTCTCAGTTGCAGGATCTTTTGGAGAAAGGCTTTGTGAGTCCCAGTGCGTCTCCCTGGGGAGCCCCGGTATTGTTCGTAAAGAAGGATGGTACCCTACGCCTTTGTGTGGACTACAGACAGCTGAATAGGGTCACCATCAAGAACAGGTATCCACTGCAGAGGATTGATGACTTGTTTGACCAGCTGCGAGGTGCCATGATATTCTCCAAGATCAACTTGAGGTCTGAATACCACCAGTTGAGGATCAAGGAGGCAGACGTCTCCAAGACAGCTTTCCGCACCCGGTACGGACACTACGAGTTTCTGGTCATGCCGTTGGGCTGACCAATGCCCCCGCTGCCTTCATGGATTTGATGAACCAGGTGTTTAGACCGTACTTGGACCAGTTCGTGGTGCTATTCATTGATGATGTGCTCATCTATTCTCAAGATTAGACACAGCATGGACAGCACTTGCAGATGGTTTTGGACACATAGAGACGACGTAGGCTGTACGCCAAATACAACAAGTGCGAGTTCTGGTTGAGGGAGGTGACCTTCTTAGGTCATGTGATCTCCGGGGATGGCTTGGCTATGGACCCAGCCAAGGTCGAGGCAGTGCTCAGGTGGGAGAGACCGCATACAGTCACTGAGATTCGCAATTTCTTGGGACTGGAAGGCTACTATAGGCGGTTTATCAAGGGCTTCTCACAGATTGCACGTCCTATGACACAGTTGACCTGGAAGGACGTGAAATTGCACTAGAGGGGGGGTGACTATTGAAATTATAGAATATTATAATAAAAAAGATTCAATCACACAATGTACTCAATTATTTTTTGATGGAAACCCAAGATGGGTGAAAACCACCACCTAAGCCAATCTCTTGACTTAGGATTTTCGATCACAAGGTGATCAATCCACTAACCACACTACTTAAACGAGGGTAGTGTACCTCAATTACAAATCCCACCTCCAATCCCTAAACGGAGGTTTCTCCCTTCAAAATGAAGAGACGGGGACCTGACAGACCGGATACCCAAAGTACAGAAATTAAGAAGTAAAATAACACCTATAGAGCACCCCAATAATTTAGTTGCTTTCTTATCTACTAAGCATGAAAAGAACTCCCTGATGACTTGCAGAACGGAGTGAGCCGGGAGTATGGATTTTCCCTTTGATCAGAGTATTAGCACAGCACAAGGGCAAAATGGAGCTTAAAGTAGTAAGCAAGAGATTTTTCTAATGAATTTGTATCTCAAGAGGTGTGTTTTGCCTAAGAGGAGTTGTAGTCTATTTATAGGCAAGTTTGGAACCTTCAAAAACACTTGGGAGATCTCTTCTAGCCGTTGGAAACAAATCCCAAGAGTTTAGGACGAAATCCACACAAAATCAGGGCAATGATGAGTCTGACAGCAACATCAGACGTCTAATTATAGGATCAGACGTCTTACAGGACGTCTGATTTTACCTCTGGTCGTCTAATATTGCAGGACATCCTCAACAGACTCTATTGGATCAAAAGAAGGACATCTGATATTATCTCATAAGACGTCTGATTATTTCATTGGACGTCTAATGAATGGTGGATTCGTTCCTATTGTCATCAGATCCAAACAGAGTTCTAGGTTTTGATGATCAGACGTCGTTATGGACGTCTGAGAACATTAACAGACGTCTGGAAACCTAAATACTGTTCCCTACTTCTTCTACCAAAATATTATGTGGCCGTAAAGAGATACGCACAGAAAATCATGGCCAACGGTTCAAAGGCAGACGTCTGGAAGTATGTCAAGACGTCTGGAAATTGTTTTTGGCATAGGCGAAGTATAACGGTTAGTATGAGGACGTCTGGGTAAACAATCAGACGTCTGTTAAAGATTATCGACGTCTAAAAGTGAAGTCCTTCGACTGATGTTTATGAGGAGACAAACAAAGGCAGAAATCTTTGAAATTAGACGTCTGATACATTTGTCAGACGTCTTAAAGTGGAAAATCAGACGTCTGACCGTTGTCTCGGACGTCTGATAAAAGTATAAGTGTTGGGTTTTTGTTTCTAATTTATTCTAAGTGTAGAGAGCCTAAGTTAGCTATTTAGAGGTTTTGTTTGGGGGCTCTTTACAATATTTCTAGACTCAAATAAAATGAAAATTACAACCTTTGAAAGTTTACATGAAAAAGCCTAAGACCTAATACTTATGCTACTCGTCTTCACGCTTTTAATCTCCCATCTTGGAAAGCTTTTTGAAATCCTGCAAATATGTTATTACAGAGAGAATAATATGCTACGCTTATTTTTTATTTCATTTTCTTCACTTTGTAAAATCATCAAAATATTATATACGAGTGGTTGAACTAACAGGACGTGCCCTTTACTTGGACAGACGCTTGTGAGGCGTGCTTTCAGGA
This sequence comes from Thalassia testudinum, assembly GCA_037157565.1. Classification (NCBI taxonomy): domain Eukaryota; kingdom Viridiplantae; phylum Streptophyta; class Magnoliopsida; order Alismatales; family Hydrocharitaceae; genus Thalassia; species Thalassia testudinum. Next base: position 84,526,308 of record JAZHRO010000031.1, read on the forward strand.
GCTGAAGGAGAGGCTGACTTTGGCTCCCATGCTCACCATCCCAGACAGTAGTGGCGGGTTCGTCGTGTACACGGACACCTTTTTGCAGGGGTTAGGGGGTGTGCTCATGCAGAGGGGTCACGTTGTCGCTTATGCTTCACGACAACTGAAGCCCCATGAGCATAGCTACCCTACCCACGACCTGGAGCTGGCAGCTGTCGTGTTCGCGTTGAAGACTTGGAGGCACTACTTGTACGGTGAGACCTTTGAGATTTTCACAGATCACAAGAGCTTCAGATACCTGTTTGATCAGAAGGAGCTCAACATGAGATAGAGACGTTGGTTGGAGCTCTTGAAGGACTATGACTGCAGCATTTCCTACCACCCGGGAAAGGCCAACGTGGTGGCTAATGCCTTGAGTCGGAAGGCGCTCGCACACTTGGCCAGTTTACAGGCGCAGAGTTGGAGCCTCTTGGAGGAGATGGGCAGTTGGCGACCCCTAGAGTTACTGGGGCACTGTAGGGCTTTGATTGTGAAATGACAGACGAGGCCAGAGATGATAGATCGCATCATCACAGGGCAGATGGCCGACCCGTACTTACAGTCGTTACGTGATAGAGTACTATCAGGAGACCCTGGGGACTTCTCTTTTACAGACCAGGTGCTGCGCATGAGGGGACGCTTGTGCGTTCCCAGAGATGAGGAGCTGTTGAGAGAGCTCCTGAATGAGGCACACGGTTCCAGATTCACCATACATCCTGGAAACACAAAGATGTACCATGACTTGAGATGCGATTTTTGGTGGAGGGGAATGAAGCGGGATGTAGGTGAATTCATACAGCAGTGTTTAGTGTGCCAGCAGGTGAAGGTCGAGCATCAGAGGCCTGCAGGGCCGTTACAGCCACTTCCAGTGCCAAAGTGGAAGTGGGAGAGCATCACCATGGACATGGTGGTGGGCTTACCTATTACCCATCGAGGACACGATGCAGTCTAGGTGATCGTTGACAGATTGACAAAGACGGCGCGTTTCTTGCCGATCCGAGTCACCTTGGGACCAGCACAGTTGGTAGAGAGGTATATCGACGACATGGTACGTCTACACGGAGTTCCGCGGGAGATCGTATCCGACCAGGATACCCGTTTTATGTCCCAGTTTTGGGCTGAGTTTCAGCAGACCCTGGGGACGTGGTTGAGGTTCAGTACAGCATACCACCCCCAGACAGACGGACAGTCTTAGTGCACGATACAGGCACTTGAGGACCTTTTGTGTGCTTGTGTACTGGACTGGAGGAGCTCTTGGGAGGAGCACTTGCCCCTGATGGAGTTCACATATAATAACAGTTATCACTCGAGCATCGGCATGGCACCCTACGAGGCTCTGTACGGACGGAGGTGTAAGGCACCCTTGAGTTGGGTTGAGGTGGGGATCAAGTGGGAGGTTGGCCCCAGGCTAATCCGGCAAAGTCAAGAGGTAATCGAGTAGATTCATAGGCGACTCCGCACTGTTAGGAGCAAACAAAAGAGCTATACAGACCGGAAACGTAGAGAGGCACAGTTTGAGGTTGGGGACCACATCTTCCTTCGTGTTTCGCCCATGAAGGGCTTGCAACAGTTTGGGGTGAGAGGGAAGCTAGCGCCGAGGTTCGTGGGACCCTTTGAGGTCTTGGAGTGGGTTGGACCCGTTGCTTACAGGCTTGCCCTCCCTCCCCAGCTTTCTGGTGTGCACGACGTGTTCCACGTGTCCAACCTTAGGAAGTACGTCGCCGATCCCAGTCACGTCTTGAGCCACGAGAGCGTCGAGGTGGGTGACGACCTGACCTACCCTGAGCGGCCAGTGCAGATTCTCGATAGAGCCGTCTGGAGTCTGAGACGGAAGCAAATACCACTGGTGAAGGTTTTGTGGAGGAGCCAGCGGTACGAGGAGGCCACCTGGGAGCCTGAGGTTGCGATGCAGGAGAGCTACCCAGAGCTCTTTGAGGGTACGTCTTTTCGGATCAGCTTCGGTCCTCTTTGAGTTTGTTATGCATATATTGTTCTTTTTTCGCACTCTAGTTAGCGCAAGTTTCGGGGACGAAACTTCCTTTGAGTTTGTTATGTTGTTAAGACCCATGACATCAAACGTCTTTTAAGACATCTGCGAGTTGGTCCAGACGTCTGGACGCCTTCCCAGAAGTCTAGAATTTAATTTTTGCGATGTACGATTGCGAGTCTGCACGCATGCGCGTAGACTGAACCCGCTGCCCTCTTTTCTTCTCTCTCTTCCCTCCCCATCCTGCAGGCACCTTCTTTTTCTTCCTCTCTCTCTCCCAAGGCGCCTTCAAATAGCCTCTCTTCCTCCCTTCCCTCTCCCTCACCACCACACCACCGTCTCCTCCTTCTTCTTCTTGTTAGCGTGAGAGTGAGAGAGCGAGGGCAGCAGCTGCTGCTGGGTGCACGTGAGGAGGAGGAGGTGTAGCGAGAGGGAGAGGAGGCGGAGTGCGTGAGGAAGAGAGGGCGAACTCGTCAAAGCTGCCCAGGGCCGGCCGACGAGTGCGCGCAGCAGGAGCATAGTGCTGGGGAGGTGTTGCTGCAGCTCAGGCAGCAGGCGAGCATGAAGGGCGAGGAGGTCCTGATTCTGGGAAATTTTTCCAGAATCAGACGTCTGGACCTACGTCCAGATGACGCAGGAGACGTCTGGAGGAAGATCCAGACGTATAAAAGGTACAATATTTCTTTTCCTCTTCCTTTCACGGGTACGGCCATGCAGGCCGTTCCGCCGAGGGTTCTACCTCATTGACGTGTTAAGGACGATTGCGTACGCGTGTAGGTTTCGTTCGGGAAGGCGCTAGGGCACGCCCTCCCACACAGATCGAATGTCTGGGCACTGCACCAGACGACGGAGAGAGTCTCCAGATGTCCGAAGTGATAGTTGAACATCTAGAACTAAGTCCAGATGGTTCAGTGGGATCCTGGACGTCTGAAGAGCAGCACAGAAGTGAGGTATGATCTGAACCATCGTTTAAGACGTCTAGAAGGTGTTCCAGACGTCTGATTTAGGGCAAAGTTGTCATTTTTGACCCGTTTAGGGTCCGTTCAAAGTCTGTTTTCCACGTTTAAAATTTTGTTCTTCTCAGAATTAGTTCCTCTACTTGTTTAAAGTGCTTGTATCCTATTCTGAGTAGTTCCTTGTGTTTGATCCTTGTGATAGGACCTTGTTCTATTGCAGATCTGGGGGTTGCGGAGGCATGTGGACCTGCCGATCATGCCCCCAGTACTCCCGATTTTGCGGGTAGAGTGGCTTCCCTTGATTATTTATCAACATTAATGCACTTGTGAGATAAATAATAGATTCTAAGATATGCCATGAATCCTAGGACTTGAAAACTAGATTGAATGATAGATCCTAGGGTATGGCATGAATCCTAGGACTTAAAAACTAAATTGAATGATAGATCCTAGGGTATGGCATGAATCCTAGGACTGGAAAAATAGATTAAATGATAGATCCTAGGGTGTGGCATGAAACGAATGTCATGAATACACGAATTGCAGTCTTGGAAAAGTAGATAGAACAATGTTAATTGCCTGTAATTGGATAACAGCTGCTTGTATATGAATGTATATTAATTATTGGAAACACGGGCTATATGGGAATAAAAACTGAAATGATGAAATATAAAATGGCTTGGCTAGAGAAATATGAGCATGAACCCTACAGGGAATTAGGAGTAGATCTCCTGAAAGGTAAATGGAATAGAATTGGGGAAGTGAGCTGGCCCTTGAGTACGGAGTACCAAGGAGAGTGACTTTCCCCCTTGTTTAGTGCAGAGCGGAGCTAGCCACCCCAAGGACCCGAGGTTAGGTCTGGCCACTTTGTACCGACTTTTGGCCCTCGCGTACACTGTACCAGGGAAAGTTACTAGTGTAGGGAGAGCGCTAGCCACCCCACGGGCCCTGGGGTTCTGCTAGCCGTCCTACACCGACTTGTTAGGCCCACTGGGCAAACTAGGGTAGTCAAGCGAGGGTGCGCGGACTGTAGAGGGGCAAGACCCCTGTTTGGTTACTGTGGAGGGGCGGGACCCCTGTTACTGAGAGGGCTCTGCCCTATACTGGTTCCGTGCTGTGCTTTGGGGCGCACCCGTTAACGGAAACGACTAACCGCGTGCCAGTGCGGGGTAGCTACCCATGCGTTTATCGCGCGTGCCGTAGTCACCGTTACGTCTGTCAGTGACCTTGGGGTGGTTGATTGAGGGTAGGACCACCACGGGGGACACTCTCGACCAGGAGAGCACTATGTGCTACTTCTACTTTTCGGAAAAGACGGCAATCAAGATCGTTCCCATGAGGAACATCCGAGATCAAGAGAAAGATCTGAGGAATAATTCAAGAATGAGTAAATAGAAATAAAGAAAGAAATTAAAACTAACAGCTACTTGTCCACCTTACTGTTTTTCTTAGCTAGTTGGTTGCCACTCTACTCAGCGTTTCGCTGACGTGTCACCTTTGTCACCTTTTCAGAACTAGGTGTTGAGCAGCCAGAGCTTGCAGCTGCAGAGGGTGCTGGGCCTAGTAGAGCCCAGTAGTTTGACTTGTGTTGTACCTACTGTACTGTTTCTTCTGTTGTAGTGAGTATTTTCTGTTACAATTGTACTCTTTTATTGTAAGCATCATGTTTATGTACTTATTTAATTCTCTACTGTTATGGTAGTGTGTACTGTAGTAATTCTTTTCTTTACTGTTGTACTTTTGTTACTGTTAGATACATGCATGATGAATGTGGTTTATTTTACTGCTCTTTTGGTTACTTTCTCGTTGGACGACTGGGTCTTGGAATCAGTCGAGTCGGTCCGATTCTCGTGTCTCGTGGTGATTCGGGAATTGGGTCGTAACGGTCATCAAAATATGAACAATCCATATTGAAACTTGGGCCAGCAAAATGGGACTTGAAGTTGGATGGATGAGTGATCTTGTAAGAAGCATGCAGAAGATATATGTTATTTGATTACATAGCAATCATAGGTCTTAATTGACCTAAATTAGGCTAGGACTTAGCATAAGTTAGGGTTATTCATGCATGCATACGCATTATCTGCATCTTTACTGCTTTCCTTTAGCTATGCATAAAATAATGTTATAATGTGCTGATTAAGTGCATTATGTCGATTGCAGGGAATAAGCTGATAAGGAGCTAGATCTGAAGCTGGATCAGGAATAACAGGAGTTGTAGCAGAGATGGAGCATAATGCCTAGTTTAGATGTAGGAATAATAATGTAAGGGGGTTAAAAGTTTGCTATTCTATTAAGTAGAAATAAAGCAGTAAAATGTGAAGAGCTTAGGTCCATCCTAGCCCTAGGATAGCCTAGAGACTTCCCCAAGCCTTAGCCACCCTTAGATTAGGTCACAACACCCTAGGAAGCCCTAAAACCCTAGTTCCAACCCTTCTCTGGACGTTCAGATAAGTTTTAAGACGTTCAGGACCCTTAGCCAACTCCCGCACACTTCAAACCCACTTCTGCAGTGTTATTGGACGTCCAGACACTTTGTCAGACGTCCAATTTCTGCAGAATACCCAAAACAGAACCCGAAACCCTTCCTGACTCTGATTGGACGTCTAGACAACAAGTCTGGACTTATGATTTTTGAGTATAAGACGTCTGATTCTATAATTAGACGTCTGATACTGCTCTCCAATTCCTGTTTTGAGATTCAAGTCCTGATCTTGGATCTCTAGGTCCCTAAACCCAATTCCAACCCCATAGGAACCTAAATTAAGGTGCCCTAATCCTAGTACATCACCTCTAGACCTCCCTAAGGACCTAATGAGGTCCTCACTAAACCTAATTGACTTGGATCTTAGTTAAATCCATCAGCCTATTCAATTGGACTCATTGAGTCCAATTGAGCCCTGATCTCAGCACACACTGTCCAATTGGACTCAGTGAGAGTCCAATTGACCTAGACCTGACTTAATTGAGTTGTTTTACTCTCAATTAAGTTTCCACATACCCAATTAAACTTGTATTAAGTTTAATTGCACTTTAGCTTAGTGAATTAGGGTTGATAACCCTAATTTGAGACCTACCTTGACCTAAACCCACTAGAACCCAACCTAATCAACCTAGCCACCTAAGTTTCGACCCACACACACCCACACACACCATTCACACGAAAATATCTAGTCTAGAGTTCTCTAGAACTCTCTACCATGTGTGGTTGCCTTGGTTGCCAAAAATAGCAACCAAGAGCCATTCAATTTTTAGATCCACATTTAAAAACCACCATCCACCCTCTCTTTCTCACTCTCCCACGAGCTCCCACCATAGGCCTCTCTAGAGAATTCCATAATTCTCTAGAGAGCTTCCATTGGGTCTATAAAAAGACCCCATGGGTGGCCATTTGCACCCATTCACTCCCTTGGCAATTGCTCTCCATTGGTGCCATTCACGCCACCTCCACTTAGCCACTCACTCCACCTCCACGAGCTCACTACCACCATCATGGAGGACACCATGCCGGGATGCTGGATCAACCCTACCTCTCTCCAAGGGTCGGCCTAAGCTACATTGGCCGCCCCTCATTCTCCTCTCGACCACTCCAAGGCCATCGGGGACCACCCCTGAATGCCCTCTATTCTTCTAGCTCTAGATCATGCTCTTCATAATTTTTATTGCTTTCATTTACTGCTTAGTAGAGTAGCCTTACTTCTCCCCCAATGATGCATACGAATTCCCCCCGCTGTTTCTTGTATGTAATCGTTTTCTGGTAGTTAGATTTAATTTTAGATTTAATTTTAAGCATTCATGTATAAGCTTTCCTTTAGACTTCCTTATGCAACAACTCTCCCACGATGAATGAAATTTCATTTTATATATATATATCTCTTATGTGTTTGAAATCAACTTGAGCTGAATGATTATCATATTTGAGTGATTTAAGTGCCTGCTCTTTAACCGCCTATATATTACGCACAAGCATGTCGTTTAAATAAAGTAGAGTGGCTTTAAGATCGATTTCAAAAACAAAAACGCCTCCCAGAGACGAACGACCGGGACTCAAGTCTCGTTATCTTTAAAAATCAAATCTTTGACGAACGTTTTTGCGCGACTATACTACGATTTTCGACGACTTTCAAATGCACGGAAACGTCTTTCTGTCATTATTGTAGAGCTTTTTTTTTAAAGACTTACAAGATTTTCCTAGGATTTTTGGTTAAACTGGATTTTCTATTTTCTCCAAAGAGGTCTTTGTTTTTCCGGTGCTAATTCAAGCACTTTAGCCATTGCATGAATGGACATATAGTCTGCTTAGCAATTTCCAAATATAAACTTTAACCACTGAAGATAGTTTATGGAGGTCCTTACTTTTCGGATCTTTTTCTTTTAGTTTGTGCATACATACTACCATCAAATGGAACTACCATCAGTAAAATTTCTTACCTGTGTGATTGGTTGATACACTATCCAGTAAAATTTTAGAGAATCTAGCATTAGATCTGATGTGAATCCACATAGCAAATTGAAATCTAGCAACAACAGTAAAGCAGCAGCTGTCTTTACATTTTTCTAGATCTGAACATATGGATGATTGAAATAGGATTTGTCATTGCTATTTTGAGATGAAAATCAAAATAGGATGATTGAAATTCAGCAACAACCACATAGCAGCAGTAGCAACAATGACGTAGCAGCAACAACAGCAGCAATGACGTAGCAGAAACAATTCTCCCTTGTACCTCTCTTTATAAAGGTACTTAGAGCAAACCTTTTGTTTTAATTAGGCATATCATTTGCTCTATGGGAATGCCACTTTGTTATTCTTTATTTATGTGGTAGAAAGTTCCTAATAACTAGTTGGTGGCAGTAATGTTTCCCTTCTACCTCTTCTACAGCCATAACATAAACCTGTCTCTTCTGAGAGATCGTATCAGTCTCACTGAGCAGTAAGGAGGCAAAGTTTATGCAGGCAATAAGAGAGGTAGAAGTGGCTTAAGGTGTTGCATGCATATTACCACCATGAAGTTCTCTTGTAGGTGTATGATATTCTCATAAGTAGGAGTGCCAGTGGTTATTTCAAATTTAAATATGTTTGATGAAGAATTAGCTGTAGATGAAATATGGAAATATTGATGCTGAAGTCATCTCGTAACTTTTTAGACTACGGCACTGTCTTTCTTTCTTTTAATGTGTGTTGCATTCAAGGGAATGAGTTCTATCTCCTTATATAGTTTACAGAATAGATATATGATCACTTAGTGTTGTAGGAACAACTACATCGATTTTTGTTTCTTCTCTTCATATTTTATTGTGTAGATAACAATACAAAAATATATCATGACCACAAAATCAATTAATACTCGACTGTTTGTTTTGCGGAATTTGTCAAAAATATCCACTTTAAGTACGAAATGAAGTATTGATGGTTTTCTATTGAAAGTTGCTGAAAATACTTTCAAAACAATACAACTAAAAACCTCTTTCTAGCTTTCTTTCTTTCTTTCTTTTTTCTTTAAATTTTCAGTATCACAAAACGTTTACCTGGATGCTATGGTGACCTTCTTTCCATAACTACCTTACATTGAATTGAAATTTGCAACTCCTTTATCCAGAAAATGGTTTTTCCTGAATCACTTAAATCCAACCAGGATAAGCATGGTACCCGGATATGTGTTCATAGAATGAAGTAATTCTCGTGAGCATGCATTCCTCTGATTTTGTTTGGTTTTAATTTCTATCCTTATTTACTGTATAATCTGGATATCTTTTCCATTTTTTTTAGATATAAAAAGAAATCATCTTGAATGAAGATATCTCCATCTTAGTTCGACTGCACATGCCAATGTGGCAGCATCCAGGCTCCTGATGCAAGGGATGCGTCTGCCCATACTCCTACTCCCAATCTACCACCTAAGGTTTTAAAGTACCCCATAGATTCCAACCCTTCATCCTTCGTGTGCATTGTTTTATTTTCTTTCCACTAGGCAAAACACTGAAAAATAAATAAATAACTCCACACAGACATCGGCAATCTTAGCACCTTCACTCCACATTAATAGGGACCCCTTCTTTTAGGCTACCATCTTCTTGATGATGTCCTGGAGTTACTACTCCTGCCGTTCTCGCTGCTCCTCTCCCTCTTATATTGGACCCTTCTTACTCTCTCTGTAAGCCAAGTTTATTTTTTCTTTTTTACAAGCCCAAAACATTGGACTTGCAGCGGCAGCAGCAGCAAAAGCAACATAGCAGCAGCAGCAGCGGCAACATAGCAGCATCTGCAGCGGCAACAGCAGCATGTAGCAGCGGCGGCAGTAGCAGTAGCAGCGGCATGTAGCAGCGGCAACGTAGCAGTAACGCAACAGATTATGATGTTGGACTGAGGAATTTGCTTGCTTCCTTGGCAACGTTGGCATATTAGGATTTAGGCCTATAGAAGTAGTATACAACCTATTTTCATACATGAGCATATCTGTAAATTTATTTAAATTGGTAATTATGTCATGAAATGTTCTCTCCCTTCCTTTTTATTAGTTTTCTTCTTCCTATGTGGGTAAGCCAAGTAAGCTCATCATGTAGTGAGCTGAGATTGAACTTGATAGGGATGGGGTTTTCATCGACACGTGTTGAGAAAGCAATTGAGGAACATGATACTTTTATATTTGAAATTCCTACTATTTGTTTTTCAACACACATGTTGTTGACTGGTAAAATGAAGGTAGTACTCTAATGTCTTTTTTATCTAAGTATGGACAATATTGATGTGCATCTGGAGACCCTTCTTACTCTCTCTGTAAGCCAAGTTTATTTTTTCTTTTTTACAAGCCCAAAACATTGGACTTGCAGCGGCAGCAACAACAACAGCAACATAGCAGCAGCAGCGGCAGCATCAGCAGCAGCAGCAACGTAGCAGCAACGTAGAAGCAGCAGCAGACTGAAGAGTCCAGACTAAAAACAATCTAAGAAATTGATGTAAATCCATACCACAGTAGTTGTTTCTTTCTTTTTCCTTTCTTATTTCTTCTTCTCTGAAAGGGTAAAGAAAGTTTATATTTCTTTCACTCAAGATAGTTTCTAAGGAAGGTTACAAATGGCACCTCCCTATTGGCTAACTTTTACTGTATTTTATTTACAGCAACTCTAACATGGATGAAGTTGAATTTGCAAAGAACCATTCTAGTGCAGCGGCGGGTGTTCAAGTCATGACCACGAATCAAATTAATAGTAGAAACATATGATGATCCGGTATTTTCTTTCACTAGAACATTCTCATTATTTACATGAATAGAAAAGCATATTTACAGATGTTAGACATGCTAGATATAAATCCTGTGTGTTCTCTTTGAAAATCAAGTGTATCAGATTACAACAAAAAGTGAAATACATCTAATGAAATACTTTATTTTCTGGAAAGTAAATCTCTTCCCAGCACCCATAACTTTAGCCCCCCACATGGATTAGCTATATTTTGAAGCCCATTTCAAAGAAAAAAAAAGTCCTCCTTAACCCTCCAGCCTCATCTTAATTTTCCTTGACATGAAAAATTCTAACATAAAAATGCCAAGGAGTGGACAAAACTCCTATGCTGCAATTGTTTCTTATTCCCCTTCGGTAATGCTGCAGTTCATGATTCAGTATATAGTAGAATCCTAGTAGGGCAAGGGAAAGATAATTTTGGGATGCAATTTATCTTTGGAGGTAGTTGCTGGTAACTATGAGTTGAGTGGAATTGATGAAGTACTTAAACCATCAAGGCAAAAAAAAGTTAGTAGGAAAAAATGTATACTCAATAAAAGTTGGAATGATTTTTTTATCTTATTTATGTGGACATATTGCATATAAATAAAGATGCTAGACTTCTCATTTACTTACTTTAACATTTGCATCTAGTTGGTTCTTTTTTGAATTTAGTTGGATTGAAGTATTTTCAACTTTCTCTATCTGCATGAATTGCAGGAAACTTGCTATCTGCATGAATTTAGGTGAATTGAAGTATTTACTAGATACCGATATGGTATGGGATCAAAATGTAGTTGGTGGCGTGGATGGTTCTCCCATAGTTCAAAGGGGCATCCTTCGTATGCGGGAGGTTCATAAGGGAGCAAGCCTTCAAAGCACCAGCAGCAGCAACAACATAGGAGCAGCAGCAACAACATATAGCAGCAGTAGTAGCAGCAACATACCAGCAATAGCAACAACATAGCAACAGCATCAATAACAACAAGGATTTTAAGTCATCTTTTGATGAGGCTGCTGCAATTAGTTGATTTTAAATTGTATTTTCTTATATTTTTATTTTTCTTCTGTGAAAAAAAAATATTGTGACCCCAAAAAGGAAACACTCACTACTAGAAAAAGGGAAAATATTTTTACCGTTGCTTAGTTGGGAACATATTTTTACCGTCGCTTATTCAACTAAGCGACGATGAAGGCCTGTACTCGACCTACCATCAGTTGAAGAAAAGTGATTGGGTGCGCAGTTGTCATTAATATTCGCCGTCGGTTTAGTAAGCGACGGTAAATATGTTTTTACCATCAGTTTGATGAATAAGCGACGGCAAAAATAAATTTGCCGTCGATTAGTGGAATAAGCGACAGTGAAAAGTAGGTTAACATTAGAAGCCAAATTTTGAGCTCGATGGAGGAGCAATTGAAGTTATCCTTTGCCGTCAGCCTTTTTAATAAGTGATGGCGAAAAGACAGTAAAAATTTGCACCAAAAATTTGGGCGAGATTACTGACTTTGGCCTTCGGTTAATAAAATAAGCAACGATAAAAAGTATGTTAAATTTAGCACCTAAAATTTGGGCACGATCGAGAGTGGATTTAATTCATCTTTCACCGTTGGTTGGTAGTTAAACTGATGGCGTATCTCGCTTCATCTATCGTTTGCGGTGCCGACCTCCTATCACTATTCATCTTCTCCCCAGCGCCTCTCCTTGCAAAACCCTCCCCGCCTCTTCTCCGCGCGAAACCCTCCTCGCTACCTCTCCTCGTAAAACCCTCCCTGCTATCTCTCCTCGCCATCTCAGGTGAGACCCCTCCTCCCTGCCCCCACCCCCTCTGCCTCTCCTCCTCCTCGACCATTGTCCTCTCGACCCCCTCTGGCTCTCCTCGTCGTCCTCCCCCTCCGGCGGCCACCTCTCCTCATCCTCGTGCGATCAGGCACCTCCCCCTACTCTGCTTCCACCAGCACTGCCCTGCTCCTCCCCGCCCCCTCCACCTCTCTTGCTCCTTGACCTCCTACAGCCACCACCGCCTCTCCTCGCTCCTCCTGCGATCCGCCTCTCCTCCTCCTCCTCCTCGGTAGCTACTCCCCCTCCCCCTCCCAGACCCCTCGCGTCGCCCCCCTCCTCCTCCCCAACACCCTGCCACGACCGCCCTACTCCTCCTAGAGCCCCTCCTGCCACTGCCCTCCTCTTCCCCAACCCCCTCCTCATCCTCCTCCCGTCCTCCTCCCATCCTCCACTTCCTAACCACACCCCCGCACCCTCCTCCTCAGCTCCCCCCATCCTCCAACACTTCCTAACCACACCCCCCTTCTCGACCTCCTCTTGACCACCCCTCTCCTCCTCCTTCCCATCCATCCTACCCCCTCCTACTCCCTATCCTACTGCCCCCTCCTCCTCCTCCCTATCCTGTTGTCGTCCTCCTCCTCCTTCTCCTACTGCCGGCCTCCTCATCTTCCTCCTCGTCCTACTGCCCCCTCCCCATCCTCCTTCTCCTGTCGTGTTCCTCCTCCTATTGCTGTCGTTGTCGCCTCTATTTTATAAGTTCTAATTTTTTGAATAACATGATAATATGTTATTTAATTAATTGTGTTTATGAAATTGCAGGTTATCGGTGACGACCATGCTCGGAAGCTGTAGTCGTTCGAGGTATAATTTTAATGTTTTTAATTTATTGTAATGATACTTTAAGCTTTTGTTAGATGTGGTGTGTGCACACTTTTATGATGAGTCTTATTTTGCTATGTAGGTTTATAGAGAGCTTCAAAATATAAGGGGAAACTCTATCAAATTTTTTTCAAAATTATTTTAATGTTTAAAATTTAGGTGGCGAACCTAGAACAATTCGTTCCCTAGGTTTAGTTGAGTTTAATATATATTGTTTAGGTTTGGTATTTAGTTGTGTATATGGTGCTTGGGCTAGGGTTTTAGGGTTTGAGTTAGGGGAGGGTTAGGGTGGTTAGGTTGGGCTAGGGTTTAGGATTTGACATGGGCTAGGGTTTTGACAGTTGGTTTGGGTTAGGTTTAGGACTTAAGATTTGACTTAAGCTATGGTTTGCACGTTTGGTTTGGGTCTGGGTTTGGGAATGTGGTTGTGTTGGGTTGGTTCGAGTTGTGTTATGGTTGAAAATCATTCTTAAATTATCCTTTTGTCTTCCATTTAAGCTTGTCCTCCTAGGGTTTAGGATTAGAATTTGTTATTTAATTAATTTTACTTTTGAAATTGTAGGTTATCAGTATCGGGTACACTTGGAGGCTTTAGTAGTTTGAGGTATATATATACATTCAATCCTTTTAATTTAATTGAATGATATTTTAGTTTTTTGGTAAATTTTTTTAAAGTTTAAATTAGTTATTGTTTAGATGCACACTTGCTAAAGAAGATATATGCATACGAGGCCAAACATTAGGTATTCTAACCCTTAGTGTAAAAGTCCTCCAAGTCAAATTGTGTCCAAATTACTCGTCCGTCGAGACTTATGATCATGTTATACGGACAATGCATGAAGTATATGTATACCTCAGTTACATGCATGATGTGTTGTCTTTGTAGCATGCCATAAGACTTTATCGACTTTAGTTCGGTGAAGTACCGAACTAAAGAAGGTCTTTAAAGATTTGATTACAACTTAGTTTAGCTCGTTACATGTAACCTTGTGCAATGAAATTTCGGTTGCTTCTTTCTGCTCTTCTTTAGTATACCAACTAATTTTACCTAGTTTCCTGTGGTTCTCTTAATTGGGTGTTAAAGGAAATCTAGCTAAGTTAGTATTGGGGGGTATACTAGAGAAGTGCGGGGAGATGCTGCCGAAATTTCACCGCACTAAGGTTGCATGTAACGAGCAAACCTAAGTTATGATCAAATCTTTGAGGATAGGTTATAAAGTGAAAATCTTAATCAAGATACACATCATTCGGTCCTTTCCCTTCCTAATAAGTGATTTATTTACATTAAATTTTAGGTTACAATGGGTAAATCTTGGATTAGATTGCGGGATTCAGATTATACCAGATATAAGGATGGAGTAATTTCATTCTTGGATTGGGCCTTTGATGATGATAGGAAGATATTTAGGCGAGGAGGTCAATTTGATAATATCTTCTGCCTATGCGGAAGATGTTTGAATGGTTCCTTGCATGATTGTAATACTGTACTCGAGCACTTGATTTGTAATGGGTGGTGGCAGCATTACACTACTTAAGTAGCTCATGGAAAGGAGTTGACTGAGAAAGTCATAAACAATAAGAACACTATTGACGAAGAGATCGACGGGGAAATTGGTGATAACGGAGGTGAAGAAATATAGGACATGTTGAACGAGATGAGAGTAGGAGAGGATATAAATATAGATGAGGAAGATCCATTCAGTTGTGATCCGTTCTATGGTGCTATTAAGGCTGCTGAGGATCCTATTGCTCCTGGTGTTACGAAAATGTCAAAGTTGTTATTTTTGTTGAAGATGTTTCATCTGAAGGTTATGAATAGAGCTAGTACTAAATTCATGTCAAAAATATTTTAGTTTATTGCAAAGTTGTTGAATAATCCTAATGATTTTTTGGCTTCATGGTATGAGGTAAGGAAATAGATTCGTAAGCTTGGTTTGGACTATCAGAAGATCGATGCATGTCCGAATGACTGCATTTTTTTCAGAAATGAATTTGCAAACTTGAGTAACTATCCTGAATGTAAACTTAATAGATATAAGAAAGGTCAAAATGAAAGTAAGAGGAAATAACCTCAGAAGGTTCTTCATTACTTCTCACTGACACCTAAGCTTCAACACATTTTTATATCAAGTAAAATTATACGGTTGATGACATGGCACCAAGATTGTAAATCTCAAGATTGAAGAATACGTCATCCAACTAATTCAGAGGAGTGGAAGAGATTTGAAGAAAGAAACAATTCATTCGCTTTAGAAGCAAGGAACGTGCAGTTGAGTCTTACAAGCGATGGATTCAATCTATTTAAGAGTATGTACCTGTCGTACTCTATATGGCCAGTGGTAATGGTCACGTATAACTTACCTCCCTGGTTGTGTATGAGATCGTCATTCATGATGCTGACCCTATTAATCGCTGATCCAAAACAACTAGGAAATGCAATAGATATTTATCTCCAGCCATTAATCGATGAACTAAACAAGTTGTGGTTCACCGGTGTGAAGATATATGACGCAGAAAAGAAAGAATTTTACAATATGCATGCAGCATTGTTGTGGACCAAAAACAACTTCCCGGCGTATGTAAATTTGTTAGGTTGGAGCACTAAAGGAAAACTTGCTTGCTTAATCTATATGGAAGACACTCATCACTTATAACTACCAAAAAGTAAGAAATTCTGTTACTTAGGACATCATAAATTTCTACTTATTGAATATAGATGGTGAACGTCACAGTTTAGGAGTAAATTTGATAGCAGGATGTGTTTGTATTCAAAGAAAAATCCAAAAAATAAACTTAGTACATATTCTATCAGGTTACCGGGTTAGGTTATAATGGAGATATTACAAGAAATGGGTGAGATACAGTTGGGTCGACCATTCAAACAAAACCAGACAGCCTCGAGGAATTCTAGATTTCAAAAGAAAAATATTTTCTTTATGGAGTTGCTATACTGGAAAGATCTTATAATACGTCATAATTTAGATATTATGCACATCGAAAAGAATGTGATGGATAACATCTTAGACGTATTAAATATGACCGATGATCCAAAGGACACGGTGAAAATAAGAAAAGATATGAAGAGTTTGGGGATATGTCCGGAGTTGCATATTCATGAAGATGATGGCTACTTTCCACCTGCTATTTATAGCTTGAATCAAGACCAGAAGAGTAAACTGCTCTCCTTCTTAAAGGAAACTCTAGTGCCATATGTCTTTTCCTCACAGCTTTCCCGTTGTGTGAATAAAGTGCAGAAAAAGATATTTGGCTTGAAAAGTCATGACTCACATGTTTATATGCAAGTATTATTTCCACTGGCAATACGGGAGATACTGCAAGAGCCAGTTGTTGATTCAATCACAGAGATGAGCAGGTTTTTTAAAGCTGTTTGTTTGAAGATGCTACAAAATGATATGTTGGATTACTGGGATAAACAAATAGTCATTACTCTCTATAAGATGGAACATATTCTTCCCCCAGCCTTCTTCGATGTAATGGTTCATCTCATGCTGCATCTTGCAAATGAAGTGAGAATCGGTGGACCTATATAATTCAAATGGATGTATCTTATGGAATGATTTTTGAAAAGGCTTAAAGATTATGTTTTGAACAAGGAAAAGGATCAATTGTAGAAAGCTATCTCGTGGAGTGTATTAATTTAACGTCTATGTACATTAATGAAACAGACAACCGCTTTAATAAACTTCAAAGGAATTATGAGGGGGAATACAATGGCAGTGATGAAAAATGATTGTTAATTTTTTATATCAGAAGAAGGTCAATCCTTCATACAGAGTACAAGGCTATTTCAAAAAATAATAGACGTTGTGCGCTTCTATATATTTTAAAACAAATTCCTGAAATCGATCCATTTTACGAGGAATTCAAATGATTACTTCTTTCTAGGACAAACGAATTTGGCTTCTTAAATTGGTTTAAAGATCGAGTTCATCAATTGAAAGAGGATAAGGACCCATAATGGGTACCAGATTTTGATGTAATTGTCGATTCACCATTACATTATCCACATTACCACTCTGGGTATATAATAGGTGGGTTCAGATTTAGAATAAAAGAAATTGATGATAAGAATGTTACACAACAGGCCGAAGTTGTTGATTTAGATCTTTCCACCAGTCCAGATTGATACTATGGTAAAATCAAAGAAATTATGGAGATTAGCTTCAGATATGATCATAGAGTTATCCTATTTAAATGTCATTGGTTTGATGTTTTGAAAGATGGCACCAATTTTAAAATTGATAAGAAACACAATCTCTTGAGTTTAAATATTAATCGTCAAATTCTTCAATCTAATGAACTATTCACATTGACATGTCAAGCGGCACAAGTTTTTTATGTCCCCGATAATTGCCAAAGGGGATGGGTTATACCCATAAAAATAATACCGTGTAACCATTTTGACACACAGTCTAAAGCATACCAAGAATTAATAAAAGAAGGTCATATAGATTCAAATGCAGTAGATGTAGATATTTAAGGTTAGTGACAATTTCTTTACTTTGTTTCATTTCTGTTTATATCATTTATATTCAAATTTAAGAAACCTAAACTACAACTAGCATTTTCTATACATTATAAATAACTAAACTTAAACCAATCACACACACATGTTCAAAATTTGTTACTCTTGCTCTACTAGCATTTTAATTACTTTTGTTTTTCAAATTATAGGTTATCGGTGACGGACATACTCGGAGGCTGTTGCACTTAGAGGTATAATTTCAATGTCTTAAATTTAATTGGATGAAATTATAGGTTTTTGATAAATGTGGGGTGTGCCCACATATTATTTTTTATTCCATTAAATAGATGTAGGGTGTACCTACTTATGTTACATGTTTTATTTGAATGGATGTGAGGTGTACCCACTTTTGTTTTGTCTTTACACTTTTTTCTATGTGGGGTGTGCCTACTTTAATTTAAATATGCAGGTTTATAGAGAAACCTCCAAATGTAAAGGGAAACTCTGCCGAAATTTTTAAATATTTCTTTTTTGTTTTGCAAACATTTTTCATTGATGATTTATATAGTAATGATTTACAACTGTATTAATTATTGCATTTTATACTTATTGTAGATGAAGTTGTTTAAGAAAAAATCCAGAAAAGGGTTCTTATGAGACAGCCCTTCACGCAACCCGATTCGTCTCCTCAGGCTCAGCCACCCCCCACAGTAGGCTTAGCCACCCCTTCGACAACAAGTTCAGCCACCAATCACGTTTCATACAACTCGGGGAGATGACATGTTTACTACATGCGGGGGGGGGGGGGGGGGGGGGGTGAAGGGAAAGGGGAAGGAGAATGCTCAGACCTTCCCAGACCAAGTAGAAGATGATCCAGATTATGGAGGATCAAAGGAAGTTAAGGGCAAGGAGGCAGGAGAGAAGGGAGAGGAGGAGGGCGAGGAGGCGGAGGATGAGATGGTGGGGAGTACGTCCCCAATTCATGTCGACAACTCACCGGTGGGCTCAAGTTTGGGTAAGAAATCATATACCTTTAAGAAGTAAATTATATACTTTCAAAAATATATAATGAATATGATTAATGTTTATGTAGGTAGACTAAGAAAATGACAGGGGAAGACAAAAAAATCTAGACCTCTAGCATATCCCCGAGGGCATCAGATTAGCAATTAGGCTCAGATCCATAGGGGAGGCGGAGAATTACCCAAGCTTTACCAGTCAAGTGGGCACAATTGTTAAGACCATTGTGCCCATTTCCTACTTCAACTAAAGGAAGGTGCCTGCAGAGTCGATGAGGTAGTTCATCCTTAAGCACGCCGCCAAAATCCATAAGGATTGGAGGACGAAGACAGAGAAAAATGTAAGAATTTTTAAACATTTATATTTTTATTATATACATAATTTCTTATATTATTTCTAAAAATTTATATTTGGTATTTAGTGGTTCTCGAATAGGAGTTCACCTGAGGAGGCAATGGGTGATGCTCCTCCTGTTGTCATGCCTGACGATTGGAAAGGGCATGAAAACATTGGATGAATCCAAAGGCGGAGGTTAGTAAACCATTACAAATTATTCTATTAATTTCATACATCTTAAATTAATAAAAAATATTATTATGTATGTCTATAGGAGTAAGCAAAAAAAAATAAGGCCAATAAGGTTAAAGCTCCACCACAGACCCACTATGTGGGTCGAAAGAGCATTGAGACAGTCAGGAGCCATTATGTAAGTATTGAAATTACTTTTCAATTAAATATTACTTAATTTTTAAGCTATTTTAACCTACTTGTATCGTTTTTATATTTTCAGTCTGCTGCACATGATGGGATGGAAATGAGTAGGATGGAAATCTACGAGGTCACCCACAGCAAGCCAGCAGCTGAGGGTACTCGTAAGTGGATTCATGAGTCATACCAGGAGAAACACGTAAGTTTCCTAAACGCAAAAAATTTATAACTTTTAATATACATATTATAATAATATTTTTTATTACATTTAGGATCAAATGGTACAATTAGTACATACTCCCGTTGATGAGAACTCCGATAGCGTCCAATAACCTTTGGATGTAGAGGAGGCATTTAGGAGAGTGATGCCACTGTGGTTTCATTCGTAGTACGGGGAGGGCATACTCATTATCCACCTGGTATGGGAGGAAAGGTGCCGTCTCATCTAGTGTTGTCGATCAGTTGTATCAAAAGATAGACACACTACAGAGACGAGAGGAAGAGAGGGAGAAGAGAGAGGTAGAGATGAATAAGATGAATGTCATGGATGATAAGCTTTAGATGCTTATAGCCCTTATTCAGAATAAGAGTCAGTCAAAGCATCTGTCTTCCACAAATCCTAGCATCTATAGACAAGATGACGACGACTCTATGGGTAGTGCAGGTAGAGTTGGTGGCATTGGGGCAGCTGTATCCTGATTTCTATCTATTTTTTTTTCTTATGTTTTTCATGTAATCTTTTTTATGTAAATATTTCCTTTTCAAACTTTTAATGTACTAGATTTTATATTTATGAAATATAAATTTCTATTCATTTTCATTACTTGTTTTACTATAATAGCAAGACTTTTAAGTAGATTTAGTAGGTAGTTTCCATCATTTGGTAATAAAAAAAAAACCATACATTTGTCGTCGCTTATTCAAATAAGCGACGGCATATAGGTGACGATATAAATATTTTTACTGTTGTTTATATAATGATTAACAGTATAGAAGGTTCGATAAAATCACTATTCCCATTTTATGCCGTCGGTTTGATAAATAAGCGACGGCTAAATTATTTTTACCGTCACATATTTGTCGTCGCTAATTTGAATAAGCGATGATAAAAAGTTTAACCGTCGGTTATAGAAGCGACGGTAAAGTTATTTAAACGACGGCAAAAATAAAAAAGAGCGTGTAAAGGCGGGAAGAAATGACTTACATATACCGTTGGTTCTATAACAAGTGCCATTGGTTGTGAAACTACGTCGAAATCTCCAATCCGTCTGATGGTCAAACATTATTTTAACATTGGATTAGCCCTGTAATCGACGGTAAAGCAAAATAGCGATGGTATTAATGACGTCGCTGATTGCCATCGGTTATTTGAAATTTGTTGTTGGTTGAAGCCGTCGTTTATTTGAAATTTGCCGTCGATTTTTAACCTACGACGAAAGCCATGTATGTTGTAGTGACTTGTAATTGACTTTGAGTTTGATAAATTGGGATAACTCAAACCCTCAAGTTTATGTAACATATACTTTATATTTGAAATTCAATGAAAGTGAAGTTTTATGTTAATGGTCAATTTTGTGAAATTGTTGTGTTTGGCTATTGAAAAATAGCAAAAATTATATTTGGATAGATATTTTATCATAATAACGTTATATTCACAAATCAAGTCATATTTAAAAGATAATTAGAGCCAATTTTTTTCGTCCCTAAAAGTTGTAAAGATGGGAAAATCCATCCCTAAAAGATTTAATGTCATGTTATCAATGTGTTTTTGTGTTCAATTTATTGTAACCAATTTTCCGTCCTTAGGTTGTGGCGACAAAAAATCCATCCTCAAAAGTTTTAGTGACCCTCATTTGGGGGAAGAAGTTTTGGGGACGGATTTTCCATCGCTCGCCCTAAAATCCATCTTCAAAGTTGTAAATTCATCCCTATAAGTTGTCACTGTAATCTTATTTTGTTGTGGTAGATTAACCAAATTCCCAATTGATATACCAATTCAATGATTTGATCAATCAAAAACCTCTCATGGATCACTCTCAACCCTTGTGCAAGATCGACAAACTTGATTGAAGATTTTTCTACCAATCTTACGTCGAACGAACACACCAAGAAAAAGAGATAAGAATGACAGAGGGGCCGAGTGAGTAGAGAGAGCTTTTTTGCTCTTATTGTTGTGTCAAATGAGAACCCTCTCATAGCTCTTATATAAAATCTAACTTTCAAGTTTCAAATTGATTCTCACCCAAATCCGAATTAAGCCAAGGCAAGATGCACTTACGTGTGCGTGGTTCCCAAACTCACCCGTCACTTTTTGCTGCATAAGTAATGAGAGGCAAAAGTCCTTTACATCTACTAAAAAAATTATCTATTTCTAATATGAGATTAAAAGACTACCAAATTTTACGGATTTTAATATAAATTTTTACATCGCCATATATCAATTACAACCGATTGATACAATTAATTTATCAAATACAGCATCGCAATCATGGGTAATCCTTTACCATTGTATGAGCATGACAAGAAATAATTATTTTGTTGCAATAATTGTTGCTATGGCCGTCACTAGACGGCCTTTTTCGTTGTGCGCCTAGTTATATATTTGAGCCTGATAAATGTAAATTACAAGAAAACACGCGCAGATATATACCAATAACATGACAAAGGCAGTTAATAACTCTGCTCTAGGGTGGCTATATATGTGAATGTCATGGAGTTACTGCACTTCGATATGTGATCGTTTTGAAGTTTCCAATATAGATAGAACAACCATTGTATCAAATAATTCGCCAAAAGAGTAGTGGCGGTAGTAGTCCTAATTAATAATGGAGTACAACTGGTTGAAGATAATTAATGTTGTCAATGGGGGGTAGGAAATGAGCTCAAGGGCAGGTGTATTTGATTGGTTCTTAAGAGGACACCTTCCCTAGAACTATGTATTAATTCATTACCAATGTACCAGGTAAATCCCATCCCCAGCTAAAATGGCTTATATATACTTGACAAGGACGTGTATTATCTTGAAAACAGAAGGTTCTAAAAAATGAAATTCCGATATTTGAGTTTTGTTGTTTCCTTACGTGTCGTCAAGAATCAACTTATACATGGATTCCTTTGTTGGCAAGAGTTTGTGGGAGATTCTAATTAATGATGGTTAGAACATTTTGAAGGTGCAGGTTAATTGAAGATTCCTTCGTTGGTTAGAGTTTGCTTTTATGACGCTTCCTTTATGTGTACGGACGAAATCTAAAATTGGACATACGTTTCCCTTCCTCTATTTTATTCTGATGTGACGTCCATATAATTAAGATTCTCGCACGGAATCCAAAACTTCTTTATTTGTGGCTAAAGAAAGCTATATAAACTCATCCGTCAGTATTCTTTTGCAAAATATTTTAAGACAAAAAAAATCATGATTTTGCATGATCACAAAATTTTTTAGGTATCATGCACCAGGAAATGCGTCGGGTACGATCCGTAGGCTAAGAAATCTGATTGAGGCAAAACCAATGGGATCTCTGCGGGTATTTTAGGTATCTTGTGATGCTCCCAAAGATGTTTGGTTCCGTTCGGTAAGGGAATAAGTTCATGCAATAATCTAAAAGGTTCAAAAATGTAGATATTGATGCAAATAAGTTATTTGAGGGAATATATGGATATTGTTTTCATGATTCACATAATATTATAATTTATATTTAAAAAAATTATCACACAACTTTAATCTAAAAGATGTATGTGATAAATTATTCTAAGGTTCTTTACATCAGTAAAATCTCATTTTGCATTGATATAAAATTATTCCAATGATAGTTTCATTTGTATAAAGTGATTTTATACTCATATAAAGTGATTTTGATCTATGGATTTAGGATTTAGGGTTTAAGGTTTAAGTTTATGGAAAGTAATTTTACATATGAGAAGTAATTTTTCACCTTAAGGTTTAGAGTTGAAGATTTAAGGTTTAGCGAAGATTGTATCGATGCAAAATAAGATTGTATCAATGCAAAGTAGTTCAAAGTGAGATTGCATTAATGCAATCTTACTTTCCACCAGTACAAAATTATTTTGAAGATGAAAAGTGATTTTACATCAGTGCAAAGTAAGATTGCACCGATGCAAAGTAGTTTTACATCGGTGCAAAGTGGTTCTGAAGGTGATTTGAGTGATTTGATATTGATTTCAACAGTGGTAGACCCCACCATATGTCAGTACTTTTTTTGTATAACAAAGATATATATCAAGTGAGAATCACATTTACACTACTGTATGTCAACTTTTACATTTTTCAACCTGCGTTCATGGAATAAGTACATGAATAGGGGTGTAAAATAAATGGTAAAATAAATGAGTTAACATGTTTAGATATTTTACCAGGTTAAATTTATATCGCTGAGAGAACGAAATAATTTTAACTTATATTAAGTTTTACTTAACCTAACACAAGTGCTGGTCAGGTGAAGTGACCGGTTAAACGCCTATCCCAATGTAAATTCACTTAATCCGATAACCAAACACTACCAAAGTGAGTTAACTTATATTTATTTATCATTTATTCTGCATATTAATTACATCAAATAAAAAAAATTAATTCAAAATAAAGTTATTTTACTTTAACGTAAAATAACTTTAATCTGTCTAACTATCTCAACGTTAAATTTAACTTCATTTTTTCTTTTATTCCTCTATTTATTTCGTAAACATATCACCCTTAATAAACACCACCCTAGTGTCCATTCCACGGACTTGAGGACACACTTGCGCATGTTCACGATAAAATTTGAGAGAGTCCATTGACCAATTAGATCGGGACAACGCACGCAACTAGCCAAGGTCTGCCATGTAAAGAACAGGCAAAGATTGAAAAGAGGCAAGTGCGCGTGGCTCATGACATGTTAACAAAGGGCCACCTGCTCGGTGGTCACGCCCAGTTTCTAGTACCGTAAAAGGATTGGATTTAGGGCCACGAATAACTGCAT
Source organism: Thalassia testudinum (assembly GCA_037157565.1). Taxonomy (NCBI): domain Eukaryota; kingdom Viridiplantae; phylum Streptophyta; class Magnoliopsida; order Alismatales; family Hydrocharitaceae; genus Thalassia; species Thalassia testudinum. The sequence goes on from JAZHRO010000031.1 coordinate 84,550,342, forward strand.
GTTTAATTGGGTTTCTCCTAGAGGCACGAAATAGTGGAAAATAGAATGTTATTTTAGTAATTTATGTTGAATATACAAGACCGATAGGAGGAATAACTCAAATATATACCAGACATTGTAGCATGGATCTTTTACAATATTAATTAGGATAATAAGGATTAAATCACCGGTTCTCAATTGTGCTTTAACAATTTCTTTCACTGCTGCATCTCAACAAAGGATTGATGCATCCCACTGGTTCTTGGTTTGGTGGTGCTGAACTAGTCGCTAGCGTATTAAATAAACTATAACGATCATCAGAAAATCACCTACCGATCCAGAACGAAGATAAAAATACTTGATTAAAGAAGACAACAGCCTTGATAGAGTCGATTTTCAAGACTTCGTTGTCGATTTATGATCGACGGCAAAAGTCGTTCTTCTTGTAAATGGCATACGTGAACATGTAGAGAATATTACCTATATGGGGAATTTCCTCGAATGCTCTTAAAACTCTTCCCATTAATTCCTTGTATTAATGGTGTAGAGGGAAGTTAAGAGAACAATAAAGTAGAATTAATTAATAATTGCATGGTAGTATGTGGCTCACAATGGGTGTAGAGGTAGGAACCGTTATGAGACAATGGGTCACATTTACCGCATACTATCGATTATATAAGTGATGAGAAATCCTATGGTGATCCTTGTTGATCTTGCAGGTTGGAGATCAGCGCACATTGGGCCTTTCCAATGTCGCTTTGCTCATTTTTTGGATCAGGCATTTTCAAGTAGAACTCATTTTATATGGTAGCCTCTTCTTGAGGATCCATACTCGATAATTCCGTGCACGACTTCGGGCAAGGACACTCGAGTAGTTGGAGTATCTCTCCAAGACTACAAACTCTATTCTTATGTTATGATGGTTATTGTATTTGTTGTTTTAACTTCCCCTTGTTTCAGGTTTGTGCTCCGTTATCCTTCTCCACACATGGAAATCCAAGTCCAAGGAGTCATTCTTTTGAAATATAGTGATGAGAAATCGAGCAAAAAGTGACGGATGTCTTTTAAAATAAAGAATGAAAATATTTTCTTTCCCTTCTCTTATATATTAATAATCTCCTTGGAAAAGAGAGAGGTGAAGTCAATTAGTCCCACGGGAAAGATCAAAGAAGATCAAAGGCCTCATTTAGTTTCATTCATGAGTAACACATGCACTGTGTTATTCCTGACTAATTTTTGTGACTTAAATCATGTTTTTCACGATACTGATAGGCTATGTGGCACAGGTTGGACCTATAATTCTGGTTGTGAATCTGGTATGTATGCTATGGAAATCTTACGTGCAGAGGCTATGGACCATATGTTAGCAACATGTATGGGGGAGGCATGTGTGGTCGTGGCTATGGTGGGATGATGAGTGGTGGATATGCAATGGGGATGAGCGGTGACGGGAATCCAAATAATCTTTTCAGCAGTGGTCCTCCATCACCACCAAGCTTTTGGAGGTCGTTTCTCAAAGTGGTAAAACCTTCTATATCTTCTAGCTTTGTAGGAATCTGATTTTCCTGGTGATTGTTACTGCAATGTTTGTTTTTTTGTTCTCGATGAGTACATTCCAGTTGCATTTTCTTTTCCATTTAATTTGAATTAATTATATGGAAACTACTCATGGGGAAACCTCTCTCTAGCTTTTAGATGTTTGATAAAATACTTGAGGGGAAAGATATAGATGTGTAAGGTTGAAATTTAGTAGTCCTTGATATGTATCTAGACTAGAAAAGAGGAGTTTCTAGAAAGTAACGTTTTTCCCACGTTGTTTTCATATGTGATGAGTTTTACATGTTTATTGTTTGTGGGATATGGGCCATTGATGTCTTGACATGGACCATAGATGGGATAGGTTCAAGTTTCAATGTGTTTATGAGATTTTAGTTAACATTTAAAGGGGTGTTAATATGTAAATTTTTGATATGGTTGCATGTTCTATAAAGGGTGAAGTTGATATATGTGTTAATGTGTGTTCGAAATTGTACTTTTAACACATTGATTTTTTTAACATGCCAATTGACTTCTTTGTTCAGCAATACGTACCATTAATGCATCCAATGTGATCATTTGTGATGAGGTTTGATGATCGTTGATGGGGAGCTTAATAATCCCAATCGATCTACTTATTTTTGCATACAGCACTGTATATCTGTCTATTCGTGGTTCTTGGTACAATGGACAATTAATATGTATAAGATGAAGTTATGCGAAGAGATATGGAGTTTTTATTTAAATTATGTTTGATTCTTTTCAATTGTAGATATAATCTCAAGAATCCACAAGGATACTCACAGTTTGAGCTTGATATTTTTCAGGTTTCAAGTTTAAAGAGTTGATTGTGATTGACCAAAGTTGTAATTTTTCATGTGATATTAAGTAATTATTCTAAACACTCATCTTCTTTCACACACTTATTTAGTTCCCTATAGGCAAATGATGTTTACTTGTATTGAGCAGTAATGAAATTATATTCTCTTTGCAAGGAGTCAAAAGAGTTGATTTTTGGACCCTAAAGTTGAGCGATAAAGAATGATAAACCATCCATGCTTTACATGCATGAATACTAATATTTGTCCATATATACTCACATTCATTCACATGAAATGGTTGTTGGCTTTTCCCATTTAAATAGGGATTTTTCTTCAAGATGCTTTCTTCCTATCATGTAGGTTGTCGTAGACGTTCTCTACGCCTTAATTTCTCTTCTTATTTTAGACATTTTCAATTGTCTTTGAAGAGCATTTATGCTTGATGACCAATAAAGAATATGTTGGATTTGAGAGCTTAATTGTATCAATTGAGATGCAATTGTTATATGATAACGTGAAAATTCATGCTGAAATCAGTGAGATTTGGGAGAGGTTTTTAGTCCCATACTGAAAGTGGACAAACTTCTTGATAGATGTAAAAGACTTTTGCTTCCTATGGCTTATGTAGCAAAGAATGAGAGGTGGGGCTGGATACCATGCACGACATGCACCCCACCTCGACTTGGGCTTGGGCTCTGGTGAAAATCAATTTGGAACTTGGACTCCTTTTGCTACGGATTTTTAATCTTACGATTTTGACTTGGATCAGTCGATCAAAATGTAAAATTGGTCGATCAATTATTTTGGTCGATAAATGAATTTAGTTTGGTTGATCAATTTGTTAGGTCGACCAATTAGTGAAGTTTGATTGTAACGACCCGGTTCCCGAGTCCCTACGAGACACGAGAACCGGACCGACTCGACTAATCCCAAGACCTAGTCGTCCAACGAGGAAGTAACCAAAAGACAGTAAAATAAACCACATTCAGCATGAATATAACTAACAGTAAGAAAGTACAGCAGTAAGGAAAGAAACTACTACAGTAGGTACCACCACAACAGTAAAACAACATTTATCATATAACAAGAACTGCAGGTAAAGAAGGTACAGCGGAAACAAAAACTACTCACTAGAACAGAAACAAAAGAGGTACAAAAGGCTGTGGTAACTCTACTGGACCCTACTCGACCCAGCGTCCTCTGCAGCCGCCGACCCTGGCTGCTCAACACCTGGTCCTGAAAAAGGTAACGAGTGTAACACGTCAGCAAAACGCTGAGTAGAGTGGCTTTAAGTATTAAAAAAATCTGTTAAAGTATGAAACCATAACTAGAACCTAGGACATTGCATGAATCCTAGGAATCAGAAATATATGGAATGATAGTTCCTAGGTGTTGCATGAATCCTAGGGCCGGAAAACTAGATTGTATGATAGACCCTAGGATATGGCATGAATCCTAGGATGGAAAAACTAGTGGAATGTATAATACTGCAGTCTTGGAAAAAAAATGGAAAGGAATATATGAAGCTGCCTGTAAATTGAATTCACAGCTGCCTGTTATGAATAAAGAAACATGATTGGGATCATGGTTTGTAAGAACGTGAAACTGGAAAGTAAGACATAAGATGTTCTGGAACCCTACGGGGAAGTAGGAGTAGAACTCCTGGAAAGCGAATGGAATAGACTTGGGGAAGTGAGCTGGCCCTTGAGTACGGAGTACCAAGGAGAGCGACTGTCCCCCTGTTTAGTGCAGAGCTGAGCTAGCCGCCCCAGGGACCTGGGGGTTAGGACTGACCACTCTGTACCGACTTGTTGGCCCTCGTGTACGTAGTACCGAGGAGAGCTAGTAGTGTTAGGAGAGTACTAGCTACCCCACGGGTCCCGGGGTTCTGCTAGCCTCCTTCACCGACTTGTTAGGCCCACCAGGGCAAACCAGGGTAGTCAGGCGAGGGTGCGCGGACTGTGGAGGGGCAAGGCCCCGGTTTGGTTACTGTGGAGGGGTTGGACCCCTGTTACTGAGAGGGCTCTGCCCTGGTTCCGTGCTGTGCTTTGGGCGCACCCGTTAACGGAAACGACTGACTGCGTGCCAGTGCGGGCTAGCTACCTGTGCGTTTATAACGCGTGCCGTAGTCACCGTTACGTCTGTCAGTGACCTTGGGGTGGTTGACTGAGGGTAGGATCACCACGGGGGACTCTCCCGGCCAGGAGAGCACCACGTGCTACTTCTACTTTTGGAAAAGACTGCAATCAAGATCGTTCCCACGAGGACATTCGAGATCAAGTAAAGGATCTAAGAAACAAATGAAATAGTGCGAAAAATTGAAAGATGTGAATAAAGGAAGTAATAGAACATAACAGCTACTGTACACTCTACTGTTGCCTTTAGTTAGTTTGCCACTCTACTCAGCGTTTTGCTGACGTGTTACACTCGTTACCTTTTTCAGGACCAGGTGTTGAGCAGCCAGGGTCGGCGGCTGCAGAGGACGCTGGGCCGAGTAGGGTCCAGTAGAGTTACCACAGCCTTTTGTACCTCTTTTGTTTCTGTTCTAGTGAGTAGTTTTTGTTTCTGCTGTACCTTCTTTACCTGCAGTTCTTGTTATATGATAAATGTTGTTTTACTGTTGTGGTGGTACCTACTGTAGTAGTTTCTTTCCTTACTGCTGTACTTTCTTACTGTTAGTTATATTCATGCTGAATGTGGTTTATTTTACTGTCTTTTGGTTACTTCCTCGTTGGACGACTAGGTCTTGGGATTAGTCGAGTCGGTCCGGTTCTCGTGTCTCGTAGGGACTCGGGAACCGGGTCGTTACATTGATCAACCAATTATTTTGGTCGATCAATGAGCTTAATTGGTCAACCAATTGCCGTGTTTCCATAAAATGAGAATTTCCTTAAACGTCTAGTCGTAGGCTCTATATAAGAACCACGAGGGACCTCTCATTTGACACACAACAAGAATAGAAAAGCTCTCTCCTCTCTCTCCCTCTCTCTCTCTCATTCTTGTCTCTCTTTCTTGGTGCATTCGTTCGATGTGAGATTGGTAGAAAAATCTCCAATCACTTTTGTCGATCTTGCACAAGGAGATTGAGAGATCCACGATAAGTTTTGGTTGATCAAACCATGCAGTTGGTAGATCAATTGGGAATTTGGTTGGAAACCAAATTGTCTCGGCTTCATTCTCCTGAGGTGATTTTCGAGGACGTCCAAGATCGGAGTGCGTTGAATCTTAGAGGTGGATCATCATATCCTAAGAGGAGTTCGTCAGATCCCGATGCATCGGTATTATGGGGGCGATACATTCTCTGAGGGAAGTCCTTAATGTGCGATTCAATCGGAGTAAAATCTAATCTCTTCTCATTTTGTTTATTTGTGCTATTTCATGTTATTTATTCTTTATTTTATTCTGGATCTTGCAAAATCATGTTTGACTTGCTTGATTTAATATTTTTAATCTATGCAAAAACCTTGAAAATGCATATGTTTTTATTTATTTATTTCTTACATGCGTTACTTTCAACAATCTTAGAGAAGGTATCTCTTAGATCTAAAATATTTGGGATATCGGAAATGACTTTCAAATCATGTGTAGACTTATCTGGTATACTAAAGAAATTTGGTGGAAAAATATCAAACATTGGCAACAATGCATGAGAATTTGGTTGACCACCATTGGTTTGATCTCAGTATTGGAAATCAATTGCCCGATTTTGGATAAGGAAAAACCCACTCCTGAAGGCCAAAAGGCGATGGATGTGTGAAATGAGTGCAACTGTATTTGTCATGGTTGTATTTTATTGGCATTGTCCAATGTGCTGTTTGATGTGTACAACACATCCACGTCCACTGCGAAGGGGTTATAGGAGGAGTTGGACAAGAAGTATAATACCGAGAACTTTGGTAATAAAAATACTTTGCCACAAAATTCCTTAAATTCCAAATGGTTAAGGGTAAATCGGTATCAGAGCAGGCACATGAATTTCTGTTATTGTTCGATGGTTTAGCAGAGGCTAAAATGAAGCTTCCTAAAAAGTTTCAAGTTATGTCTATCATTGAGAAATTCCCTAAATCTTGGGAGGACTTTGGGATGACTCCCAAGCATAGGAAGGGAAAGATTTCTCTTGATGACTTAATAATAGACATTGCTATTGAGGAAGAGCATAGAAAATAGAAACCAGTAATGCCTATGGAGTCTAAGGTGAATGTCATGACATCTAAGGGCAAGGGGAATAAAAATAAGAACAATAAAAATAAAACCAAGGCCAAACCCAAAATCCAGAAGAAATCAAAGAAAAAACCATGCTGGCACTGTGGCAGGTTGGGCATTGGAAGAAGGATTGTCCTTCTAATAAAGCTCAGCAGAAGATCACAGATGGGAATCCTCAGGTGAATGTAATCACCGAGGAGGCCGTGCTTAGCAATGGGTATGTCTCAATAAAACCCGAACTCTATGTTATTCACGATCCTACTGAATGACTCGCGGATACTGGAGCCAGTGTACATATTTGTACTGATAGATCGTTCTTTTCTTCCTATCAGACCTGTAATGGCGGGACTGTGAAGATGGGGAACGACTCTGCAACCAAGATGCTGGGATTCGGACGCGTGGACTTGAGGTTTTTCTTGGGGTGAGTCTAGACACTGTGCAGGGTGTTGCACGTTCCTGCTATGAAAAAGAATTTTCGTTCTGGTTCCTTATTAGTTAGAGGGTTTTGAGTTAAACTTTAAATGTAATAAAGTTGTTATGTTGAAACATGAAATATTTTATGGAAGGGGGTATTTGGCAGATTTTGATCTATTATTTAGAGTGAGATGTCATGTGGATGTATCATCTAGAAATGCTCTAAATAATATTAGTTTTCGTTCGATTCAATATGTTTATAGTAATATTGAATCTTGTAATATATGGCATGGTAGATTAGGTCATGTAAATTTAAATTCTTTAAAAAGAATGATGAAATTAAATATGATTCCTAAACATATCATAAATAAAACTAAGAAATGCGAGATATGTGTGCAGGCTAAATAAACTTGGAAGCCTTATCACTCTATTGCTAGAGATACTAAGGTTCTAGATTTTGTGCACACGGATGTCTACGAGTTTAATAGTGTGTTGACTAAGGACAATAAAAAATATTTTATCACCTTTATAGATGACAGTAGCAGATATTGGTATTTATATTTGCTTAAGTCTAAGGATGATGCATTAAGTAAATTCCTCATCTTTAAGAAAGAAGCAGAAACATAAACTGAGAAAACTCTTAAGAGACTGAGGTCAGATAAAGGAGGGGAATATACGTCCAATTTATTTGATAAACAGTGCAAAGCTTTTGGTATAGTTCATGAAGTGATGCCCCATATTCCCATCAATCTAATGGGATAGCAAAGCTAAAGAATAGGACCCTAATTGACATGGTCAATGCTCTCTTGCAAAGCTCAGGATTACCTACTTACAAGTGGGGGGAAGCTTTGAATACGGCATGCCATATTTTGAATATAGTTCCCCTCAAGCATAAGAAAAGCAGTCCATTTGAGATTTGGAGAAACAGGAAACTGATTGTGCAGCAATTCACGTCTCTAATTGGGTCATCTTATGCTATTTCCTAACATTAAGCATTTATATTAGATAGCTATGCATGCATCTTGTACATACTCGCATTTGTGCATTTTATGGAGAGGAAGATAGACAGAGATTGAGCATCCATTCATCTATTTTATCTCTTCCATGTCCACCTTATTACCATTTAAATCCCACCACTTATTCCTCCTAATAACAAGCTACAATAATTTCCATGACACTTCAAGTGCCTACATGCAAAAAACCCCACAACATGTCCCACACCTCAATGACCTCCATTGTCATCTTCTGTCCCCCCCTCATCTATATAACCTCCACCACCTCAGTCCACACAAGTCGTCGGCAACCCATCACTCACCACACCTTAAGCCATTCCCTCCACCTCCACTCCCTGAGATGCACACACAGCCATCATACATCCCTCTCAGCTGGCCACACACACACCTCCCTGCTCTCCTCTCTCCCTTTCTTCCCCTCCTCATGCTAAGCACCCTCTCACAAGTTGAGAACAAAGGAGTTCTTTCCTGTGGCTGCATCCACTACAGTGAGGGAACACCATTGCCTAGCTCCATCATGAGCAGGTGGGCGTGGTGTATTCTTGTTGTTTGTCTTTGTTAGTTTGCTTTGTTTTCATTTTGGTTTTCTTTTTTTTCTTTTTTGTCTTTTCTTTCTGTCATCACCATTTTTAGAGCAAGAAGCTCTGAAGCTCCTTCCCACGCCACCGTAAGCTCCAGACCCTTCCCCATGCACCTTCGCGTGCCTCACTGCCTATCCCAGTGCCTATGGGCGCTTCCTAGACATGCAAATCACCTTCTCCATCCTCATGCACGCAACACTTGTGCACGCACCAGCTGGTGCTCGCACGCAGGAGTCGGTTGCACTTTTGCCCCTGCACTGTGGCCACGACCTCACATGGCTACAATGCGCAACCGAGGAGCTTCTCACTTATCCGGTGACCGTGCGTGCTCTCTCTCCTCCAGCAACCTTCTCCAACCGGTTGCAGCACCCCTGCCTGCAATTCTGCACGGTCGGCTCCCCTTCCCAGCACCTTAACATGCTGCATGCCCCTACCCTTGCATGCCTGTGCATTGTGCACATCACTCCCCTCCCAGCACCTGTGCGCGCAGCTCCTCTGTCCCTCTTGCTCCTTCCCTCGCAAACACACACACACACATACACTCACACACATACATACACACGCATATATACATACATACATGTATATATATCTATACATATACGTATTTACCTATATATATATATATATATACACACACACATATGCATACATATATATAGATGTACATATACATATATATGCATATTTATAAGTAGAAACTTATAGAAATATACTATACATATATATATATATACTTTTACAGATATATATATATATATAGATATATATACTTATGTATATATACTTATATAGCTACCATATATATACATATATACATACACACATATATTTCACTTCCTCTTTTACACATTTCCATCTCCCACCTACAATATCGTGCATGTATCCACTTACCGCTCATTTTATCGTTGGAATATTCACACCAATTGCGTATATTCCTCGATATTCGCTCATATCAAGCTTTTCACCCACACTTCCACACGTCCGCTCCACACCCGCACGAGACACGTAGCTAGGTTAATCTCATCTTTCTAGACGACGGTTAACCTAGCATTGTGTTACATTTCTATTGAATCCTAGATTCAATATTCACTATCCTATTATCTAGTTATATATACTCATACCTATATATATATATATTCTACATATATATATAACCTAAGTATTTCCACTCTTTTCTTTTATTGTGTTGATAAAGAAAAGATAAAAAAAAACCTAAAATAGAAAATATAACTCTTGTCTTTGCAGGTACACGATCTTGCATGTAGAAAGATCCATTTTTGAACTTGATTTTTGGCAAATCGCCAAGGACCTACATTTGGTGGTAGCCAAGAATAATTTTTTGAGGGTGTGCCTCAAGGACAAGACTATCCAAACAAATTATAAAACCAAGAAAAACCCTAAAATATAATAAGCGAATGGAATTGTTGTGAGTTGTAGGAATGTAGAAACAGATTAACCCCAAACCCACCTCCCTGAGTTCGACCCTAGCCTAAAAGTGACAATATTAAAATCTGATCTAGCAAGGATAATAAATTTTTGATAAACTGTGTAAATTCACCTGTAGGTAATCATTTCCACTATATACTTTATGATGCTAATATCACCATATTAAATAACCCTACCCACTTTCTAACACGAGTTTTCTGGCACCGTTGCCAGGGAGGCGCTATTAGGAGTTAGTTTCTACTCTCTTCCTCTGACTTTCTCCTCTCCCACCCATCTCTTCATGGGTTTGTTTGTTTGTTTTTGTGCAGGTGTACCTGTTGCAAGGGGAAAGACACACAGAGGAGGTCAAAGACAGGCAAATCCAAGGCGGGCGTAGGAGCATGAAGTCTTCGGTGCTACATTAGAGCTTCGCACACGTTGCTGAGGAGGTAGGTGTCTTCTTCTTAGCAAGTTAGGACCTTCTGTAACATTGGAAAAAAAAACTAAAAAAATAAAAAGGCCCTAAAAAAAATCTTCTTGGGATTTCTGGGGAGAGTGGATTAAAATCCACTGTTTGATTCGTTTTAACACCACTACCGCCCTTGATTTTCCACTTTTTCATGCACAAAAAATTTGAGAGTTTCGATTCTTGGGTATTTTGTCATGCGAAATTATCCTTGAGGCAAATTCAAAACCAATTATTTTTTACATATTTTTTGCCTCATTATTTCGCATTCAGGATCCAAACTTTGGTTGGGGAGTCTTGGAGTTGATTTGACTCCAACCCCACCATAACCCTAAAACTTGCCTTGATTTGATCCTGGACCTCAACCCCAACATATTCATTTTCATTTTTTTTCACATTTTGGTGGTTGAGCCTTGCGTGGATTCTCATTTTTGGTGATTGGGAGCATTTGAATTGAAGTGCTTTGGCTCCCTTTCACATTGAATTAAAATTGACCCGTGCATCCACACTTAGAAACTTCCAATTAGGGTCCCATTTGCATTGTAGCATGCATTAACCAAATCAAACTAAAGGAGGTTTGTTTGGGCATAGAAAACTTGTATTTCTTGAAAACATGGAGATTGGTTGAATTGGTAATTCAGTGAAATCATAAAATCCATACTACTTAAGGTTGGAATCCTAAAAGCCATTCACCATCTAAAACTTCAATTCGGGGAGATTTTCCCATTGCATGCTTGCTTTACACACTCAAAAATTGATGCACTTGGGCATTACCCATATACAACACCCTTCACATTCTAAAGCACTTGAATCCTAAGTCTCAATTAAAACTGGTAGTAACTTGACCCCCATTAAGGTTTGGAGGTCTAACTACCTACATGTAGTGCTTACGTGCTGTTGCGGGATCCCGCGTGCTATCGGGTGTCTAAGATTGTGGCAAACGGCCTTTCAATTTGGCTCAGTGGTTCTGTAGTGCTCGTATTCGGTTCCGTAGGTTGCGATAGTAGGTAACTTAAATTTTTAGGCCTTAGGTCACCTTTAGTGGTTAAGAACTTGATTGTTTGATTTGTCATCAAGTTCACCTATTCATCGTCCTTTCTCTTATCCCCTTCTCTCTTCTCATCTCCCCAATTCTTCCTGCGATAGTGCATGTTTGGGAGGAGGTCACAAAACCCTGAACTTATTGAATTGTCTAATCACTCAAGGGAAGAATTTGGTGAATCGTCCTCCTCCTCTGTAAACATAGCTACTCTCCCACCCCCAAATCCCGAGGGAGGAAATTGCCCCCCTCTAAATCCACCAGGTGGTGGAGCCGTTGACCCATTAACCCGTCTCCAAGCCCAAATGGCATTGTATACTGAGCAAATCGAAGCCATTAGGGACACATTGGAAGAAATGCAAAACCCTCCTGAGCGGGAGAAGCCCAGGTCTCTTAGCTCATATCAAAATCCCGCTGCGACAGAGACCTGTGGGCATATTCGTGTTACGAATGGGCGCTCCAGACGTCTTTTAAGACGTCTGGGAGGTGGCCCAGACGTCGTACCAGACATCTGGAATCACTTACAGACGTCTGACCAGACGTCTGGGATCATTTCCAGACGTCTGGAAATCGATTATTTTGGCACGCTACTGTTCGTCTGCTCGCCTGAGCGCGTAGACCTGCATTTTCTCTCTCCCTCCCTCCTTTTCCCTCTCTCCTGTGGCCGCAGGTGCCTCTACCGCGTTCTCTCTCTCCTCCTCGCGCGGCCTTGAAAGGGCCACGCCTCTCCCTCACTCCCGTCACCTCCGCCTCCTTCCTCTTCTCCTTCAGCCAGTGCGCGAGAGCGAGCGTGAGAGCGAGCGCGAGGGTGCAGCGGTAGCGACAGCTGCGGTGAGCATAGGAGGAGGTGCTGCGCATGGGAGAGGCGCTCGGCCGTGAGGGCGAGCTCGCCGGGGCTGCTAGGGCTGGCCGGAGGGGGGCACAGCGGGCGCGGGGCGACGCGGGGGGGGGACTGCTGCGGCTCGAGCAGTAGGTGCACGAGGCGCGACGCGGTCGGGCGTCGCGAGCAGAGGGCGAGTCGCGCCCTAGTTTTGGAAAATTTTCCAGAATCAGACGTCTGTGCTTCTAGCCAGACGACGGGCACGACGTCTGGAAGACTGTCCAGACGTCTGAAAGGTGAGTTTTTCCATCTTCTTCCTTCCTTTCGATTGACCGTACTAAGAGAGAGAGGAAATGGGTACGCGCAGGGTTTGAGATTCGCATCCAATGCGAATCAGACGTCTGACTTCAGTGACAGACGACTGGAGCGACATCCAGACGTTCGGGGTGACCATCGGACGTCTGGGAACTAGGACAGACGCCCCCGCAGGCTTCTGGACGTCTGAGAGACCACGCAGAGCAAGGTAAACCCTGTTTCACTTTTAAGACGTCTGGAATAAGTTCCAGACGTCTGATTTTGCACTGTTTCATCATTTTCGACCCGTTTAGGGCCCGTTCGGGTTCCATTTTCCGCGTTTCGAGTTGCGTTCTTTTCAGAATTACATCCTCTACCTGTCTACAGTAGATGTACACTGTTTTGAGACACTCTTTGTGTTTGATCCTTTTGATAGGACCCCATTCCGTTGCAGTCTCGGGGGTCGCGGAGGCACGCGGGATTCCCGACCACGACCCCATTACTCCCATTGTACCTGGTAGAGTGGCTTTAAGTATAATCTGTTAAATTATGAAACCATAAATAGAACCTAGGACATTGCATGAATCCTAGGAATGAGAAATAGATTGAATGGTAGATTCCTAGGGTGTTGCATGAATCCTAGGGCTGGAAACTAGATTGTATGATAGATCCTAGGATATGGCATGAATCCTAGGACGGGAAAACTAGTGGAATGTATGAATACTGCAGTCTTGGAAAATGTGGAAAGGAAATACTAGCTGCCTGTGAATTGAATTAACAGCTGCCTGTTATGAATAAATAAACGTGATTGAGAATATGGATTGTAAGAACATGAAACTGGAAAGTGAAACCTGGATGTTCTGAGTTAAAAGAGCTGGAACCCTACGGGGAATTAGGAGTAGAACTCCTGGAAAGTGAATGGAATAGAATTGGGGAGGTAAGCTGGCCCTTGAGTACGGAGTACCAAGGAGAGCGACTGTCCCCCCTGTTTAGTGCAGAGCGGAGCCAGCCGCCCCAGGGACCCGGGGTTAGGACTGGCCACTCTGTACCGACTTGCTGGCCCTCGTGTACGTAGTACCGAGGAGAGCTACTACTGTAGGGAGGTACTAGCTACCCCACGGGCCTCGGGGTTTTGCTAGCCTCCCACACCGACTTGTTAGGCCCACTGGGGCAAACCAGGGTAGTCAGGCGAGGGTGCGCGGATTGTGGAGGGGCAAGGCCCCTGTTTGGTTACTGTGGAGGGGTTGGACCCCTGTTACTGAGAGGGCTCTGCCCTGTACTGGTTCTGTGCTGTGCTTTGGGCGCACCCGTTAACGGAAACGACTGACCGCGTGCCAGTGCGGGTTAGCTACCCGTGCGTTTATCGCGCGTGCCGTAGTCACCGTTACGTCTGTTAGTGACCTTGGGGTGGTTGACTGAGAGTAGGATCACCACAGGGGACTCTCCCGGCCAGGAGAGCACCACGTGCTACTTCTACTGTTCGGAAAAGACTGCAATCAAGATCGTTCCCACGAGGAACATTCGAGATCAAGTGAAGGATCTGAGAAATAGATAAATTGTGAAACAATAGAAAGACATAAATAAAGGAAGAAAGAAAATTAAACAGCTACTGTACACTTTACTGTTTCTTTAGTTTAGCTGCCACTCTACTCAACGTTTTGCTGACGTGTTACACTCGTTACCTTTCAGGACCAGGTGTTGAGCAGCCAGAGTCAGCGGTTGCAGAGGACGCTGGGCCGAGTAGGGTCCAGTAGAGTTACCACTGTTCTCTTGTACCTATTTTCGTTCCGTTATAGTGAGTAGTTCTTGTTTCCACTGTACTTTTCTTTACCTGCAGTTCATATTATGTTATGAATGCTATTCTACTGTTGTGGTGGTATATACTGTAGTGGTTTCTTTCCTTACTGCTGTATTTCCTTACTGTTAGTTATATTCATGCTGAATGTGGTTTATTTTACTGCTCTTTTGGTTACTTCCTCGTTGGACGACTAGGTCTTGGGATTAGTCGAGTCGGTCCGGTTCTCGTGTCTCGTAGGGACTTGGGAATCGGGTCGTTACAAGATGGTATCAGAGCAAGGTCGTCCCGAGAAGTGAATCAACTGACTGGAAAATAACCAATTCACATGTCTATAACTAGAGTAGCCACCACAACATTTCTCTTGACATGAGCTCTTAGACGTTTTCGTTAGCTACTGTTCCGTACTGACGTATTTCGTTGTTTTGCGTCTCCTTGTAGGAGATGCCTTGTCGTGGAACTAGGAGGGTGGGCCGCGGGCGCGGCCAAGGTCGGGGCCCGAGGGACAGATATGTCGGGCTTGGAGTACATACTACCCCTCCTCTTCTCCTGAGCATACCGTCTCCGGACCTCATCCAACTAATTCGAGAGGTGGTTCGTGAAGAATTTCAGCTTCCATCCACATCGCCACCCCCTCCTCCCCCTTCCGAGCGTACGACAGGGGAGTTGGTGGTGGAACGAGATTTCCACCGTCACACTAGGCGTGTTAGGAGAACCCAAAGGAGACACGTGACGTCCGCAGGAGAGCCGTCACATTTTACAGGGCCATCAGTGGCCTTTGGGGGCCCTCGACAGGGGCCAGTCGCCAGCACCGGACCCCCGCCCAGCCGACAGCAGGGACCCACTGTGGGCGGGAGCCGAGTTCCCCTCTGTTACCAGTGTGGCCAGCCGGGCCACATCAGGAGGGATTGCCCGTCTAGGGCAGGAGGTCAGCAGATACTTCTCGCGCAGAGCACTGGAGGACGCGCAGGACGCCGCGGTTACCAGGCGCGAGGAGGAGGACAGCAGTCGCGAGGAGGGTACCGGCCAGCACCTACCCGTCCGACACAGAGTGTGGCTGCTTCGTCCACACCTAGAGCTGAAGGGCGTTTCAACGCTCTGACACACAGGGACGCCAGAGCTTCGGGATCGGTGGTAGAAGGTATGGTTTCAGTTTCCGGCAGGCTCGTTTACACGCTTTTCGATTCCGACGCTATGCACTCGTTTTTCGCAGCCAGTTTCGCAGTTAGTTGGACCGGGATTATACACTGTTAGAGAATCCGTTCGTAATCGGAGGTCCGAGTGGTCAGCTGTTTGTAGCTGAGGAGGTGTACACTGATTGCGAGGTCAGCGTCGGGGGACATAGCCTGCCAGCTGACTTGATTATGATACAGATGGAGGACTTTGGAGTGATTCTGGGGATGGATTGGCTGTCCGCTTACCACGCCTTGGTGGACTGTTTTGAGAGGAAGATTGTCTTCTCCATGCCGGAGTTGCCTTCTTTCGAGTTTCACGGACAGCCAGTGGACGGAGGTTTCAGGTGCATTTCGGCACTTCGGGCAGCGAGACTTTTGAGCCAGGGGTGTGAGGGCTTCCTAGCTTGTGTGGTGGCAGAGCCCAGCCCTGTGGCAGACTTCCAGAGCATTCTGGTGGTCAGAGAGTACCCTGACGTGTTTCCAGACGAGTTACCAGGACTACCGCCCGAGCGTGAGATCAAGTTTGAGATCTCACTAGTACCAGGGACCAGCCCCATCTCCACCGCGCCATATAGGATGGCACCGCTTGAGCTGCGAGAGCTCAAGTCCCAGTTGCAGGACCTTTTGGAGAAAGGTTTCATGAGGCCCAGCACGTCTCCCTGGGGAGCCCCGGTACTGTTTGTGAAGAAGAAGGATGGGACATTACGCCTTTGTGTGGACTACCGACAGCTGAATAGGGTCACCATCAAGAACAGATATCCGCTGCCTAGGATCGACGACTTATTTGACCAGTTGCGGGGTGCCACGGTGTTTTCCAAGATCGACTTGAGGTCTGGATACCACCAGTTGAGGATCAGGGAGACCGACGTCTCCAAGACAGCTTTCCGCACCCGGTACGGACACTACGAGTTTTTGGTCATGCCGTTTGGGCTGACCAATGCCCCCGCTGCTTTCATGGATCTGATGAACTGGGTGTTTAGACCGTACTTGGACCAGTTCGTGGTGGTTTTCATAGAGGATGTACTCATCTATTCTCGAGATCAGACGCATCACGGACAGCACTTGCGGATGGTTCTGGACACTCTTAGACGACGTAGGCTGTACGCCAAATACAGCAAGTGCGAGTTCTGGTTGAGGGAGGTGACCTTCTTAGGTCATGTGATCTCTGGAGACGGCTTGGCGGTGGACCCAGCTAAGGTCGAGGCAGTACTCAGGTGGGAGAGACCGCGTTCAGTCACTGAGATTCGCAGTTTCCTGGGACTGGCAGGCTACTACAGATGATTCATCAGAGGATTTTCACAGATTGCGAGTCCTATGACACAGTTGACCCGGAAGGACGTGCCCTTCGCCTGGACAGACGCCTGTGAGGCGTGTTTTCTGGAGCTGAAGGAGAGGTTGACCTCGGCTCCCATGCTCACCATCCCTGACAGTAGTGGCGGGTTCGTTGTGTACACGGACGCCTCCTTGCAAGGGTTAGGAGGTGTGCTCATGCAGAGGGGTCACGTTGTCGCTTACGCTTCGCGGCAACTGAAGCCCCATGAGCATACCTATCCTACCCACGACCTAGAGTTGGCAGCTGTTGTCTTCGCGCTGAAGACCTGGAGGCACTACTTGTACCATGAGACCTTCAAGATTTTCACAGATCACAAGAGCCTCAGATACTGTAACGACCCGGTTCCAGAGTCCCTACGAGACACGAGAACTGGACCGACTCGACTAATCCCAAGACCTAGTCGTCCAACGAGGAAGTAACCAAAAGACAGTAAAATAAACCACATTCAGCATGAATATAACTAACAGTAAGAAAGTACAGCAGTAAGGAAAGAAACTACTACAGTAGATACCACCACAACAGTAGAACAACATTTATCATATAACAAGAACTGCAGGTAAAGAAGGTACAGCGGAAACAAAAACTACTCACTATAACAGAAACAAAAGAGGTACAAAAGACTGTGGTAACTCTACTGGACCCTACTCGGCCCAGCGTCCTCTGCAGCCGCCGACCCTGGCTGCTCAACACCTGGTCCTGAAAAAGGTAATGAGTGTAACACGTCAGCAAAACGCTGAGTAGAGTGGCAAACTAACTAAAGGCAACAGTAGAGTGTACAGTAGCTGTTATGTTCTATTACTTCCTTTATTCACATCTTTCAATTTTCTCACTATTTCATTTATTTCTCAGATCCTTTACTTGATCTCGAATGTCCTCGTGGGAACGATCTTGATTGCAGTCTTTTCCAAAAGTAGAAGTAGCACGTGGTGCTCTCCTGGCCGGGAGAGTCCCCCGTGGTGATCCTACCCTCAGTCAACCACCCCAAGGTCACTGACAGACGTAACGGTGACTACGGCACGCGCGATAAACGCACAGGTAGCTAGCCCGCACTGGCACGCGGTCAGTCGTTTCCGTTAACGGGTGCGCCCAAAGCACAGCACGGAACCAGGGCAGAGCCCTCTCAGTAACAGGGGTCCAACCCCTCCACAGTAACCAAACCGGGGCCTTGCCCCTCCACAGTCCGCGCACCCTCGCCTGACTACCCTAGTTTGCCCTAGTGGGCCTAACAAGTCGGTGAAGGAGGCTAGCAGAACCCCGGGGCCCGTGGGGTAGCTAGTACTCTCCTAACACTAGTAGCTCTCCTCGGTACTACGTACACGAGGGCCAACAAGTCGGTACAGAGCGGCCAATCCTAACCCCCGGGTCCCTGGGGTGGCTGGCCCCACTCTGCACTAAACAGGTACAGGTACTTCCCTTGGTACTGCGTACCCAAGAGACAGTACAAACTACATCTCAGTTCCATTCCTTTTTCTTTCCAGGAGTTCCACTCCTAATTCCCCGTAGGGTTCCAGCTCTTTATCTCAGAACATCATATGTTTCACTTTCCAGTTTCACGTTCTCACAATCCATGATCTCAATCATGTTTCTTTATTCATAACAGGCAGCTGTTAATTCAATTTACAGGCAGCTTTATATTCCTTTCCATTTTTTCCAAGACTGCAGTATTATACATTCCACTAGTTTTTCCATCCTAGGGTTCATGCCACATCCTAGGATCTTGCATACAACTAGTTTCCAGCCCTAGGATTCATGCATCACCTAGGAGCTATCATTCCATACATTTCTCATTCCTAGGATTCATGCAATGTCCTAGATTCTAGTTATGGTTCCATACTTTAACAGATTTTAATAATAAACTTAAGCCACTCTACCAGGTACAACGGGAGTAATGGGGGCGTGATCGGGAATCCCGCGTGCCTCCGTGTCTCTCAAGACTGTAACTGAACGAGGTCCTATCACAAGGATCAAACACAAGGAGTGTCTCAAAACAGTGTATAGCTACTGTAGACGGGTAGAGGAATTAATTCTGAAAAGAACGCAACTCGAATCGCGGAAAACGGAGCCCGAACGGGCCCTAAATGGGTCGAAAAAGATGATACTGTGCAAAATCAGACGTCTGGAACTTCTTCCAGACGTCTTAAATAGTGGATCAGAGAATTACCTGTTCAGTGTGGTTTCCCAGACGTCCAGAAGTCTGCGGGGACGTCTGTCCTAGCTCCCAGACGTCCGATGGTCACCTCGGACGTCTGGAGGTCACTCCCGCCGTCTGGTACAACTTCCAGACGTCTGATTCGCAATGGATGGCGAATCAGCGAACCTGCGCATAGCCAACTCCCTCCCTCAGTACGGTCAGCCGACAGGAAGGAAGAAGAAAATGGAATACTCACCTTTCAGACGTCTGTATGAGATACCAGACGTCGTTCTCGCCGTCTGCCTATCAACCCAGACGTCAGATTCTGGAAATTTTTCTAGAATCAGGGCGCGACCTGGGCTTTGCTCGCGACGCCGCCCGCGTCGCACCTCGCGCTCCTGCTGCTCAGACTGCAGCAGGTCCCTCTCCGCGTCGTTCCGCGCCCCCTGCGCCCTCCGCCGGTCGGCCAAGCCGCTCCGGCGAGCTTGCCCTCACGGCAGAGCTCCACCCTCGCACGCCGCGCCTCCTCCGCGCTCACTGCGGCTGCCGCTGCAGCCCTCACGCTCGCTCGCTCTCGTGCACAGGAAGGAGAAGAAGAAGGAGACGGTGGAGACGGGAGGGGAGGCGTGGCCCTTTTAAGGCCGCGCGGAGAGGAGAGAGAGAAGGCGCGGTAGGCGTCTGCAGCCGCAGAAGAAAAAGAGGGAATAACGAATATGCGGTCTGCGCGCGCAGGCGCGCAGACGACTCGCGGGTGTGGACGATAACGGTTTTTCAGACGTCTGTAAACCATCCCAGACGTCTGGCAAGACGTCTGGATGTGATCCCAGACATCTGGTCAGACGTCTGGGCCACCTCCCAGACGTCTTAAAATACGTCCGGGGCATGCGTTCGTAACAATATAACAAACTCAAAGGAAGTTTCGTTCCCGAAACTTGCGCCAACTAGGGTCCGGGAAAAGACGTCCAAATAACCATAACAAACTCAAAGAGGACCGAACCCGGTCCGAAAAGACGTACCCGTGAAAAGCTCTGGGTACCGCTCCCGCATTGCCGTCTCAGGCTCCCAGGTAGCCTCCTCGTACCGCTGGCTCCTCCACAAAACTTTTACCAGGGGTACTTGCTTTCGTCTCAAACTGCGGATGGCTCGGTCTAGGATCTGCACTGGCCGCTCAGGGTAGGTCAGGTCATCGCTCACCTCGACGCTCTCGTGACTCAGTACGTGACTGGAATCGGCTACGTACTTCCTGAGGTTGGACACGTGGAACATGTGGTGCACACCAGAAAACTGCGGGGGGAGGGCAAGTCGGTAAGCAACGGGTCCAACCCGCTCCAGGACCTCAAAGGGCCCTGCGAACCTCGGCGCGAGCTTCCCTCTCACCCCAAACCGCTGTAGGCCCTTCATGGGCGAAACACGAAGGAAGACGTGGTCCCCAATCTCAAACTGTACCTCTCTGCGTCTCCGATCCGCGTAGCTCTTCTGTCTGCTCCTAACAGTGCGGAGTCGTCTGTGGATCTGCTCAACTACCTCCTGACTCTGCCGGATCAACCTGGGGCCAACCTCCCACTTGGTCCCCACTTTAACCCAACTCAAGGGTGCCGTACACCTCCGTTCGTACCAAGCCTCGTAGGGAGCCATGCCGATGCTCGAGTGATAACTGTTGTTGTATGCAAACTCCGCTAGGGGCAGGTGCTCCTCCCAAGAGCCCCTCCAGTCCAGTACACAGGCACGCAAGAGGTCCTCGAGTGTCTGTATCGTGCGCTCAGACTGTTGATGTAAACACATTTACACTACTTAAAATGTCTATTTATGCATGTTCTTAAGTATAGGATTGCATTTCATGATATAAATATTGCATTACATACATCATCTTGCATTTAGAGTAGCTTGAATAAAATGGAGGTTAATTGTCTCCTTTTATGTGCTTGGACAGGGCAAATATTTTATCGGGGCCTCGGATCAAAGATCCAACCGTATGGATATGATCAGGGCGACGATTGGAGTTCAACGACTCCAAGATCGCCCTAATCAGGCATCCGTAGCATCAGATAGAGACTGGGGAACCCTAGAAGATCAAGGGCCAGGATGGTGTAAATCCGCACTTCAGATGGAAAATCCGACCACACGGATGAATTCGGATCGACGATCGCAGCCCAACGACACAAAAATCGAGTCAATCCGACATCCGTGGCACCATCTACAACTTCCAGAAGATGGACGGCTAAGATGGCGCCACGTGGCGCCATCTCAGCCGCCCAATCGGCCGCATGTGTCTGGTGAAGACCGCGCACCGTCTCCTCTCCGCCGTTGGATCTCAATCCAACAGCTGTGGACGCATCGTTTTAAAAGCATCCGCGCGACCATTTGGGCGAGGCAGCGCAGCGGTCCAGCGCCTTATCGCGAGGCGCTGGCGCGCGTTCGAGCCTCGCCAAGCGATTTCTAAGGCGGGCGGGCGCGCTCCAATTGACCGCACGATCGCGATCCAACGGCCGCGCGCGCCCGATAGCGCCGATGCGCAATTGGACGCTCTGGTGAACGCGCGATCGTACGCGCAGGCGAGCGGGCGGCAGCGGTGAAGGCGCGATTTTAAGCCGTCCGATCTCGCGATCGGACGGCTGAAAATCAAGCAGCGTGCGTAGGCGTTACGTGCGCGGCCAGCCGAGCGGGCGCGCGTGGGCGCGGCGGCGACGGCGGGGCTTTAGCGACGATTTTATCCGTCACTAAAGACCCCTTATTTATTATTTTGAAGATGTAATGTCCATTTTGCCCCCACTCCTTGCAACTATAAAAGGAGACCCCCTCCATACGAAATTTTCATCCCTTCCTTCTCCTCTCTACCTCTCCAAAGCTCAAGAGAAGCTTGTCCCACACCCGGGATGCTTCTCGCGAGATAAAGTCCAAATTTTCGTCCCCCTTCGGAAGTGGATCCCGCGACGACGACGGCGTGCTGCTTCATTCCCGTTCTTCTGCTTCGTCCTCCTTCGTCCCGCTTCGTTCTCCTTCGTCCAGGCGTCGTCCCGTCCGGCTCGTCCTCCAAGCGACCGTCGAGGAGGATTCTCTCTCCCTATTCTTTTTACTGCTTTCTAGTATAGATTTACTGCTTTCTAGAGTAGTCTATTCGTCCTCCGAGCGATCGTCGAGGAGGACATTTCTCCCTCCATTCTTTTAATGCTTTCTAGAGTAATTGTTTTATGTTTTCTAGTTGTAACGAAAGAACTCTTTTATGATAAATTCCTTGTCTATTCTACATCTCATTTTGATTTCCATGTATAGTATTCCTTCTCTCTCTCTTACTCCCTCTCTCTCTTTTATTTGTTGTAGATACTTAGATAGTTTAAATTGAATTTCTTCGTGACAAAATAAAAAGAAACGCGAAGTTTTTAAATCAAACGTTCGCCTCCCTGTGTTCGACCCGAAATTTTGATTTCGGTATAAATTTTATTTGTTGAACACGAATCCTTCGCTTTCGAACTACAACGACGGGTTTTCCAAAACCAAACACATTAGCGTAGCTTCGTAAAAAAATAAGTTCAACAACTGTCCATCCGTCTGGGGGTGGTAAGCTGTGCTAAACCTCAACCTCGTCCCCAAGGCCTGCTGAAACTCAGCCCAAAATTGGGACGTAAAGCGGGTATCCCGGTCGGATACGATCTCCCGCGGAACTCCGTGTAGTCGCACCACATCACGGATATACCTCTCTGCCAACTGTGCTGGTCCCAAAGTGACTCGGATCGGCAAGAATCGCGCCGTCTTCGTCAATCTATCCACTATTACCCAGACTGCGTCGTGTCCCCGCTGGGTAACAGGTAAGCCCACCACCTAGTCCATGGTGATGCTCTCCCACTTCCACTCTGGCACTGGAAGCAGCTGAAGCGGCCCTGCAGGCCTCTGATGGTCGGCTTTCACCTGCTGGCACACTAAGCACTGCTGCACGAACTCACCCACATCCCACTTCATCCCTCTCCACCAAAACTCACGTCTCAAGTCATGGTACATTTTCGTGTTTCCGGGATGTATGGTGAATCTAGAACCGTGTGCCTCAGTCAGGAGCTCTCTCAACAGGTCCTCGTCTCTGGGAACGCACAACCGTCCCCTCAAGCGTAACACCTGGTCTGTGAAAGAGAAGTCCCTTGGGTCTCCTGATAGTACTCTGTCGCGCAAAGACTGCAAGTACGGATCAGCCATCTGTACTGTGATGATACGGTCTATCAGCTCTGGCCTGGTCTGCCGTGTCACCGTCACTGCCCCACAGTATTCTCGTAACTCTAGAGGTCGCCAACTGCCCACTTCCTCCAAAAGGCTCCAACTCTGTAACTGTAGACTGGCCAAGCGTGCGGGCGCCTTACGGCTCAAGGCGTCAGCCACCACATTGGCCTTTCCCGGGTGGTAGGAGATGCTGCAATCGTAGTCCTTCAGGAGCTCCAACCAACGTCTCTGTCTCAAGTTGAGCTCCTTCTGGTCAAAAAGATATCTGAGGCTCTTGTGATCTGTAAAAATCTCGAAGGCCTCACCGTACAAGTAGTGCCTCCAGGTCTTCAGCGCGAAGACAACAGCTGCCAACTCTAGGTCGTGGGTAGGGTAGGTATGCTCATGGGGCTTCAGTTGCCGCGAAGCGTAAGCGACAACATGACCCCTCTGCATGAGCACACCTCCTAACCCCTGCAAGGAAGCGTCCGTGTACACAACGAACCCGCCACTACTGTCAGGGATGGTGAGCACGGGAGCCGAGGTCAACCTCTCCTTCAACTCCAGAAAACACGCCTCACAGGCGTCTGTCCAAGCGAAAGGCACGTCCTTCCGGGTCAACTGTGTCATAGGACGTGCAATCTGTGAAAATCCCCTGATGAACCGTCTGTAGTAACCTGCCAGTCCCAGGAAACTGCGAATCTCAGTGACTGAACGCGGTCTCTCCCACCTGAGCACTGCCTCGACCTTGGCGGGGTCCACCGCCAGGCCGTCACCAGATATCACATGACCCAAGAAGGTCACCTACCTCAACCAGAACTCGCACTTGCTGTATTTGGCGTACAGCCTGCGTCATCTCAGAGTGTCCAGAACCATCCGCAAGTGCTGTCCGTGCTGCGTTCGATCTCTAGAATAGATGAGCACATCATCTATGAAAACCACCACGAACTGATCCAAGTACGGTCTAAACACCCTGTTCATCAGGTCCATGAAAGCAGCAGGGGCATTGGTCAGCCCAAACGGCATGACCAAAAACTCGTAGTGTCCGTACCGGTTGTGGAAAGCTGTCTTGGAGACGTCGGTCTCCCTGATCCTCAACTGGTGGTATCCAGACCTCAAGTCTATCTTGGAAAACACCGTGGCACCCCACAACTGGTCAAACAAATCGTCGATCCTCGGCAGCGGATATCTGTTCTTGATGGTGACCCTATTCAGCTGTCGGTAGTCCACACAAAGGCATAGGGTCCCATCCTTCTTCTTCACAAACAGTACCGGGGCTCCCCAGGGAGACGCACTGGGCCTCACGAAACCTTTCTCCAAAAGGTCCTGCAACTGGGACTTGAGCTCTCGCAGCTCAAGCGGTGCCATCCTGTATGGCTCGGTGGAGATGGGGCTGGTCCCTGGTACTAGTGAGATCTCAAACTCGATCTCACGCTCGGGCGGTAGTCCTGGTAACTCATCTGGAAACACGTCGGGGAACTCTCTGACCACCGGGATGCTCTGGAAGTCTGCCACAGGGCTGGGCTCTGCCACCACACAGGCTAGGAAGCCCTCACACCCCTGGCTCAAAAGTCTCGCCGCCCGAAGTGCCGAAATGCACCTGAAACCTCCGTCCACTGGCTGCCCGGGAAACTCGAAAGAAGGCATCTCCGGAATGGAGAAGACAATCTTCCTCTCAAAACAGTCTACCAAGGCGTGGTAAGCGGACAGCCAATCCATCCCCAGAATCACTTCAAAGTCCTCCATCTGTATCATAATCAGGTCAGCTGGCAGGCTATGTCCCCCGATGCTGACCTCGCAACCCGTGTACACCTCCTCAGCTACAAACAGCTGACCACTCGGACCTCTGATTACGAACGGATTCTCTAACAGTGTATAATCCTGGTCCAAACTAACTGCGAAACTGGCTGCGACAAACGAGTGCGTAGCGTCGGAATCGAAAAGCGTGTAAACGAGTCTGCCAGAAACTGAAACCATACCTGCTACCACGGATCCCAATGCTCTGGCGTCCTCGTGTGTTAGGGCGTTGATACGCCCCTCAGCTCTAGGTGCGGACGAAGCAGCCACACTCTGCGTCGGACGGGTAGGTGCTGGCCGGTACCCTCCTCGCGACTGCTGTCCTCCTCCTCGTGCCTGGGAACCGCGGCCTCCTACGCGCCCTCCAGTGCTCTGCACGGGAAGTATCTGCTGACCTCCTACCCTAGATGGGCAGTCCCTCCTGACGTGGCCCGGCTGGCCACACTGGTAGCAGAGGGGAACCCAACTCCCGCCCTCAGTGAGTCCCTGCTGTCGGCTAGGCGGGGGTCCGATGCTGGCGACTGGCCCCTGTCGAGGGCCCCCAAAGGCCACTGATGGCCCTGTACAACGTGACGGCTCTCCTGCGGACGCCACGTGTCTCCTTTGAGTCCTCCTAACGCGCCTAGTGTGGCGGCGAAAATCTTGTTCCACCACTAACTCCCCTGTCATATGCTCGGAAGGGGGAGGGGGTGGCGATGTGGGTGGAAGCTGAAATTCTTCTCGAACCACCTCTCGAATCAGTTGGACGAGGTCCGGAGACGGTATGCTCAGGAGAAGAGGGGTAGTATGTACTCCAAGCCCGACACATCTGTCCCTCGGGCCCCGACCTCGGCCGCGGCCCACCCTCCTAGCTCCACGACGAGGCATCTCCCACAATGGAGATGCGAAACAAAACGAAAAACATCAAAACAAACGGTACCTAACGAAACTTCTAAGAGCTCATGTCAAGAGATATGTTGTGGTGGCTACTCTAGTTATAAACCTGTGAATTGGTTATTTTCCAGTCAATTGATTCACTTCTCGGGACGACCTTGCTTTGATACCATCTTGTAACGACCCGGTTCCCGAGTCCCTACGAGACACGAGAACCGGACCGACTCGACTAATCCCAAGACCTAGTCGTCCAACAAGGAAGTAACCAAAAGACAGTAAAATAAACCACATTCAGCATGAATATAACTAACAATAAGAAAGTACAGCAGTAAGGAAAGAAACTACTACAGTAGATACCACCACAACAGTAGAACAACATTTATCATATAACAAGAACTACAGGTAAAGAAGGTACAGCGGAAACAAAAACTACTCACTATAACAGAAACAAAAGAGGTACAAAAGACTGTGGTAACTCTACTGGACCCTACTCGGCCCAGCGTCCTCTGCAGCCGCCGACCCTGGCTGCTCAACACCTGGTCCTGAAAAAGGTAATGAGTGTAACACGTCAGCAAAACGCTGAGTAGAGTGGCAAACTAACTAAAGGCAACAGTAGAGTGTACAGTAGCTGTTATGTTCTATTACTTCCTTTATTCACATCTTTCAATTTTCTCACTATTTCATTTATTTCTCAGATCCTTTACTTGATCTCGAATGTCCTCGTGGGAACGATCTTGATTGCAGTCTTTTCCAAAAGTAGAAGTAGCATGTGGTGCTCTCCTAGCCGGGAGAGTCCCTCGTGGTGATCCTACCCTCAGTCAACCACCCCAAGGTCACTGACAGACGTAACGGTGACTACGGCACGCGCGATAAACACACAGGTAGCTAGCCCGCACTGGCATGCGGTCAGTCGTTTCCGTTAACGGGTGCGCCCAAAGCACAGCACGGAACCAGGGCAGAGCCCTCTCAGTAACAGGGGTCCAACCCCTCCACAGTAACCAAACCGGGGCCTTGCCCCTCCACAGTGCGCGTACCCTCGCCTGACTACCCTGGTTTAACCTAGTGGGCCTAACAAGTCGGTGAAGGAGGCTAGCAGAACCCCGGGGCCCGTGGGGTAGCTAGTACTCTCCTAACACTAGTAGCTCTCCTCGGTACTACGTACACGAGGGCCAACAAGTCGGTACAGAGCGGCCAATCCTAACCCCCGGGTCCCTGGGGTGGCTGGCCCCACTCTGCACTAAACAGGTACAGGTACTTCCCTTGGTACTGCGTACCCAAGAGACAGTACAAACTACATCTCAGTTCCATTCCTTTTTCTTTCCAGGAGTTCCACTCCTAATTCCCCGTAGGGTTCCAGCTCTTTATCTCAGAACATCATATGTTTCACTTTCCAGTTTCACGTTCTCACAATCCATGATCTCAATCATGTTTCTTTATTCATAACAGGCAGCTGTTAATTCAATTTACAGGCAGCTTTATATTCCTTTCCATTTTTTCCAAGACTGCAGTATTATACATTCCACTAGTTTTTCCATCCTAGGGTTCATGCCACATCCTAGGATCTAGCATACAACTAGTTTCCAGCCCTAGGATTCATGCATCACCTAGGAGCTATCATTCCATACATTTCTCATTCCTAGGATTCATGCAATGTCCAAGATTCTAGTTATGGTTCCATACTTTAGCAGATTTTAATAATAAACTTAAGCCACTCTACCAGGTACAACGGGAGTAATGGGGGCGTGATCGGGAATCCCGCGTGCCTCCGTGTCTCTCAAGACTGTAACTGAACGAGGTCCTATCACAAGGATCAAACACAAGGAGTGTCTCAAAACAGTGTATAGCTATTGTAGACGGGTAGAGGAATTAATTCTGAAAAGAACGCAACTCGAATCACGGAAAACGGAGCCCGAACGGGCCCTAAATGGGTCGAAAAAGATGATACTGTGCAAAATCAGACGTCTGGAACTTCTTCCAGACGTCTTAAACAGTGGATCAGAGAATTACCTGTTCAGTGTGGTTTCCCAGACGTCCAGAAGTCTGCGGGGACATCTGTCCTAGCTCCCAGACGTCCGATGGTCACCCCGGACGTCTGGAGGTCACTCCCGCTGTCTGGTACAACTTCCAGACGTCTGATTCGCAAAGGATGGCGAATCAGCGAACCTGCGCACAGCCAACTCCCTCCCTCAGTATGGTCAGTCGACAGGAAGGAAGAAGAAAACGGAATACTCACCTTTCAGACGTCTGTATGAGATACCAGACGTCGTTCTCGCCGTCTGCCTATCAACCCAGACGTCTGATTCTGGAAAATTTTCCAGAATCAGGGCGCGACCCGGACTCTGCTCGCGAAGTCACCCGCGTCGCACCTCGCGCTCCTGCTGCTCAGACTGCAGCAGGTCCCTCTCCGCGTCGTTCCGCGCCCCCTGCACCCTCCGCTGGCCGGCCAAACCACTCCAGCGAGCTCGCCCTCACGGCAGAGCTTCGCCCTGGCACGCCGCGCCTCCTCCGCGCTCACTGCGGCCGCCGCTGCAGCCCTCGCGCTCGCTCGCTCTCGTGCACAGGAAGGAGAAGAAGAAGGAGACGGTGTAGATGGGAGGGGAGGCGTGACCCTTTTAAGGCCGCGCGGAGAGGAGAGAGAGAAGGCGCGGCAGGCGTCTGCAGCCGCAGAAGAAAAAGAGGGAATAACGAATATGCGGTCTGCGCGCGCAGGCACGCAGACGACTCGCGGGTGTGGACGATAACAGTTTTTCAGACGTCTGTAAACCATCCCAGACGTCTGGCAAGACGTCTGGATGTGATCCCAGACGTCTGGTCAAACGTCTGGGCCACCTCCCAGACGTCTTAAAATACGTCTGGGGCACGCGTTCGTAACAGATACCTTTTTGATCAGAAGGAGCTCAACATGAGACAGAGGCATTGGTTGGAGCTCCTGAAGGACTACGACTGCAGCATCTCCTACCACCCGGGAAAGGCCAATGTGGTGGCTGACGCCTTGAGCCATAAGGCACCCACACACTTGGCCAGTCTACAGTTACAGAGTTGGAGCCTTTTGGAGGAGGTGGGCAGTTGGCGACCTCTAGAGTTACGAGGGTACTATGGGGCAGTGACGGTGACACGGCAGACTAGGTCAGAGCTGATAGACCGCATCATCATAGGACAGATGGTCAATCCGTACTTGCAGTCTTTGCGTGACAGAGTACTGTCAGGAGACCCAGGAGACTTCTCTTTCACAGACCAGGTGCTGCGCCTGAGGTGACGGTTGTGCGTTCCCAGAGACGGGGAGCTGTTGAGAGAGCTCCTGACTGAGGCACACGGTTCCAGATTCACCATACATCTCGGAAACACGAAAATGTACCACGACTTGAGACGCGAGTTTTGGTGGAGAGGGATGAAGCGGGATGTGGGTGAGTTCGTGCAGCAGTGCTTAGTGTGCCAGCAGGTGAAAGCCGAGCATCAGAGGCCTGTAGGGCCGCTACAGCCGCTTCCAGTGCCAGAGTGGAAGTGGGAGAGCATCACCATGGACTTGGTGGTGGGCTTACCTGTTACCCAGCGGGGACACGACGCAGTCTGGGTAATAGTGGATAGACTGACGAGGACAGCGCGATTCTTGCCGATCCGAGTTACTTTGGGACTAGCACAGTTGGCAGAGAGGTATATCCGGGATGTGGTACGACTACACAGAGTTCCACGGGAGATCGTATCCGACCGAGATACCCGCTTTACGTCCCAGTTTTGGGCTGAGTTTCAGCAGGCCTTGGGGACGCGGTTGAGGTTTAGTACGGCTTACCACCCCCAGACGAACGGATAGTCTGAGCTCACGATATAGACACTTGAGGACCTTTTGCTTGCCTGTGTGCTAGACTGGAGGGGTTCTTGGGAGAAGCACCTGCCCCTGGCGGAGTTTGCATACAACAACAGCTATCACTCGAGTATCGGCATGGCTCCCTACGAGGCTCTGTACGGACGGAGGTGTACGGCACCCTTGAGTTGGGTTGAGGTGGGGACCAAGTGGGAGGTTGGCCCCAGGTTGATCCGGTAGAGTCAGGAGGTGGTCGAGCAGATCCACAGGCGACTCCACACTATCAGGAGCAGACAGAAGAGCTACGCGGATCGGAAACGCAGAGAGGTGCAGTTCGAGGTTGGGGACCACGTCTTTCTTCGTGTTTCGCCCATGAAGGGCCTGCAGCGGTTTGGGGTGAGAGGGAAGCTCGCGCCGAGGTTTGTGGGGCCCTTTGAGGTCCTGGAGCGGGTTGGACCCGTTGCTTACAGGCTTGCCCTCCCCCCGCAGCTTTCTGGTGTGCACGGCGTGTTCCACGTGTCCAACCTCAGGAAGTACGTAGCCGATCCCAATCACGTACTAAGTCACGAGAGCGTCGAGGTGGGCGACGACCTGACCTACCCCGAGCGGCCAGTGCAGATTCTAGACCATGCCATCTGCAGTTTGAGACGAAAGCAAGTACCCCTGGTAAAGGTTTTGTGGAGGAGCCAGCGGTACGAGGAGGCTACCTGGGAGCCTAAGGCAGCAATGCGGGAGCGGTACCCGGAACTCTTCGCGGGTACGTCTTTGCGGACCGGCTTGACCAGACGTCTGGGATCATTTCCAGACGTCTGGAAATCGATTATTTTGGCACGCTACTGTTCGTCTGCGTGCCTGAGCATGCAGACCTGCGTTTTCTCTCTCTCTCCCTCTTTTTCCCTCTCTTCTGCGGCTGCAGACGCCTCTGTCGCATTCTCTCTCTCCTCCTCGCGCGGCCTTAAAAGGGCCATGCCTCTCCCTCACTCCCGTCACCTCCGCCTCCTTCCTCTTGTCCTTCAGCCAGTGCGCGAGAGCGAGCACGAGAGCGAGCGCGAGGGTGCAGCGGCAGCGACAGCCGCGGTGAGCGTGGGAGGAGGTGCTGCGAGTGGGAGAGGCACTCAGCCGTGAGGGCGAGCTCGCCGGGGCTGCTAGGGTCGGCCGGCGGGGGGCGCAGCCAGCGCGGGGCGACGCGGGGGGGGGACTGCTGTGGCTCGAGCAGCAGGCGCACGAGGCACGACGCGGCCGGGCGTCGCGAGCGGAGGGCGAGTCGCACCCTGGTTTTGGAAAATTTTTCAGAATCAGACGTCTGTGCTTCTAGCCAGACGACGGGCACGACGTCTGAAAGGTGAGTTTTTCCGTCTTCTTCCTTCCCTTCGATTGACCGTACTAAGCGAGAGAGGAAATGGGTACGCGCAGGGTTTGAGATTCGCATCCAACGCGAATCAGACGTCTAGCTTCACTGACAGACGACTGGAGCGACATCCAGACATCCGGGGTGACCATCGGACGTCTGGGAACAAAGCAAGATGCCCCCGCAGGCTTCTGGACGTCTGAGAGACCACGCAGAGCAAGGTAAACCCTGTTTCACTTTTTAAGACGTCTGGAATAAGTTCCAGACGTCTGATTTTGCACTGTTTCGTCGTTTTCGACCCGTTTAGGGCCCGTTCGGGTTCCATTTTCCGCGTTTCGAGTTGCGTTCTTTTCGGAATTACATCCTCTACCCGTCTACAGTAGCTGTACACTATTTTGAGACACTCCTTGTGTTTGATCCTTGTGATAGGACCCCGTTCCGTTGCAGTCTCGGGGGTCACGGAGGCACGCGGGATTCCTGACCACGCCCCCATTACTCCCGTTGTACCTGGTAGAGTGGCTTTAAGTATAATCTGTTAAATTATGAAACCATAAATAGAACCTAGGACATTGCATGAATCCTAGGAATGAGAAATAGATTGAATGGTAGATTCCTAGGGTGTTGCATGAATCCTAAGGCTGGAAACTAGATTGTATGATAGATCTTAGGATATGGCATGAATCCTAGGACGGGAAAACTAGTGGAATGTATGAATACTGTAGTCTTGGAAAATGTGGAAAGGAAATATTAGCTGCCTGTGAATTGAATTAACAGCTGCCTGTTATGAATAAATAAACGTGATTGAGAATATGGATTGTAAGAACGTGAAACTGGAAAGTGAAACCTGGATGTTCTGAGTTAAAAGAGCTGGAACCCTACGGGGAATTAGGACTAGAACTCCTGGAAAGTGAACGGAATAGAATTGGGGAGGTGAGCTGGCCCTTGAGTACGGAGTACCAAGGAGAGCGACTGTCCCCCCTGTTTAGTGCAGAGCGGAGCCAGCCGCCCCAGGGACCCGGGGTTAGGACTGGCCACTCTGTATTGACTTGCTGGCCCTCGTGTACGTAGTACTGAGGAGAGCTACTAGTGTAGGGTGGTACTAGCTACCCCACCGGCCCCGGGGTTCTGCTAGCCTCCCACACCGATTTGTTAGGCCCACTGGGGCAAACCAGGGTAGTCAGGCGAGGGTGCGCGGACTGTGGAGGGGCAAGGCCCCTGTTTGGTTACTATGGAGGGGTTGGACCCCTGTTACTGAGAGGGCTCTGCCCTGTACTGGTTCCGTGCTGTGCTTTGGGCGCACCCGTTAACGGAAATGACTGACCGCGTGCCAGTGCGGGTAAGCTACCCGTGCGTTTACCGCGCGTGTCGTAGTCACCGTTACGTCTGTCAGTAACCTTGGGGTGGTTGACTGAGAGTAGGATCACCACGGGGGACTCTCCCGGCCAGGAGAGCACCACGTGCTACTTCTACTGTTCGGAAAAGACTGCAATCAAGATTGTTCCCACGAGGAACATTCGAGATCAAGTGAAGGATCTGAGAAATAGATAAATTGTGAAACAATAGAAAGACGTAAATAAAGGAAGAAAGAAAATTAAACAGCTACTGTACACTTTACTGTTTCTTTAGTTTAGCTGCCACTCTACTTAGCGTTTTGCTGACGTGTTACACTTGTTACCTTTCAGGACCAGGTGTTGAGCAGCCAGGGTCAGCGGTTGCAGAGGACGCTGGGCCGAGTAGGGTCCAGTAGAGTTACCACTGTTCTCTTGTACCTCTTTTTGTTCCGTTATAGTGAGTAGTTCTTGTTTCCGCTGTACTTTTCTTTACCTGTAGTTCATATTATGTTATGAATGTTGTTCTACTGTTGTGGTGGTATATACTGTAGTGGTTTCTTTCCTTACTGCTGTATTTCCTTACTGTTAGTTATATTCATGCTGAATGTGGTTTATTTTACTGCTCTTTTGGTTACTTCCTCGTTGGACGACTAGGTCTTGGGATTAGTCGAGTCGGTCCGGTTCTCGTGTCTCGTAGGGACTTGGGAATCGGGTCGTTACAATTCGTGCTCCTGTGGGCAGGGAGGATTTCGAACTAAAATCGAATGTAATCAGCCTAATCAACTTCCATTACCATGGATTGGCCAGTGAAGACCCTTTTTTTCACTTAGAGGACTTAACCCACTTAGCTGAAATGATTAAACTAGGAAATATTGGGATGCGTATCGTCCTTAAGAAAATGTTCTCGTTTTCGTTGCGGGACAAAGCAGCGCATTGGTTGCACACCATTGGGAAACCTCTCTAAACTTGGGAAGAGATGCGTACAACGTTTCTCAAGAAATTCTTCCCAATTGGGCGCACCAATGCGCTTCTTCGTGCTATTACTTCTTTCATGCAACAAAACGGCGAGCAATTTCATGAGGCCTGGGAAAGGTATAATGACCTCCTTAGGAAATGTCCACACCACGGTCTGCCTAACTGTAATGAAGCCCAGATTTCTATTATGGACTAAATGAAACTTTAAGGCAGATTGCTAACGCTTCCTGCAGAGAGAATTTCACGAATAAAGATCAGGATGGAGCATTCGAACTGTTTGAAAATATGAGTGAGAATTCCATGAATAACGCTTTCATTGTCTCCTTTAATCGAACTAGCACACCTCGTAGCAAAGCACTCAAGGTTGACACAGGACCTTCCCACTCATCCACTGACTTAAATGTAATCGCTCAAAAATTGGATGAAGTCTCCCTCATTCACAAGAAGCTGGATGAATTTTTGGCCAAACATACCCATCCTGTGGCTCACATATCGACTCCTTCACCACATCACAAAACCAATCCTTCCCAAGTCAAGATGATATCTAGGAATCTCGCAAGACCTGCACCATCCTTATCGAGTATTGTGCCAAGCGACTCGGTAAGTAATGTGGATCTGGCTTCTACTAGCCAATATTATGACATGGAGGACCAAGCCTCCATGTACTCGGATGTAGTACCATATACAGACTTGTCTTCAGAATTCGAAGACGTATGTGCCCTGGGGAATAACCCATATTCTGCTACTTATAACACAGGGTGGTGCAACCATCCGAAGTTCACATGGTCCAACAACCCTCAGCACCAAAACCCCACTGGTGGACCAACGCAACCATCCGCTCCCATCATCCTAAGGGCCCAATATAATCCTTCGGTAAATCCGTCATCAGGCCCTTGCTCACCTCAAATGGATCACGCATCAAGTCCTCTTGATAAATTGATGCGAATGATGATGGAAATGTACAAGGGCCATGAAGAAAACATGACCTCTCTTCAACACCAATTGGCGCAGCAGAATGCTGAGATCAGTCAACTACACTTGACGACTTGATCTCGGGGCACTCTTCCAGCCCAACCTGTTCCAAACCCGTGAAATTGTGTACCTCGTGGTCCACAACCACAGGTACGACCTTTAAAGGGGCAGGTTCATCAAATTTTGTAAGCTCCGAGTACTCCACCAGTTTTCAAGCTAATCCCGCAGTGGCACATCACCCATACATCCCTATTGTGAACCCTCCTCCACCCTATGATCCCACTAAACCTGCGACGTCCAATGCGATTACTACGAGGAGTGGTAAACAAATCGTCAATCCGCCTCGACCTAATCCTGGCCCATCTTCTTCATCATCCTCTCATTTGGATTGCGCACCGCATTCTCATGAGGAAGATACACCCAAACTGGCACCAGAGTCGGTCCCATTCCCTAAGGCTCTATTGAGGGAGCCAAAAGGCAAGAAAAAGAACATGTAGACCTTTGATAATCTGTGTGATTTATTCAAGGATGTTGAAATATAGGGTCGAAGGTTTAGTAGTATAGTAGACCTAATATTTTAGATTTTTTAACTGGTTGAGTCCAGGTCGTTCGCTGGGAGGTATACATTATTTTTAATTCACCAATTAATTCTAAACATCTTATAGGTATGGGAGGTATAATTAAGTTAATTTTAATGACATAAATTTTGCAAAATGATTTAAATTAAGGAAATATGCAAAATTCCATATGAAATCATATTTACAACATTTATTTCAAAAAGAATTAAGGTAAATGAGAGTTTTTCTATTCAAGGTATGCCTTATTACAACAATTAAAAGTAACTCTTATTACAATAATTAAAAATAAAGAGAAATAAAACTCCTTTTCTTTTATTCTTCAGCCTCTCTCTTTCTTTCTATTTATCTTTTCTTTTATTTATTCTTAATCTTTTCTCTTTTTCTCTTATATCTCTCTTCTTCTCTCTCGAGCTTCCTTTCTTTTCCTTCTCTTTTATTCTGCCTCTTTCTTCTCCCTTAGACTTTTCCTTAAGCTTCTTTAATGCCTTTGTTCCTCAGTGCCTGTTAACCTCCTTCCTCTTTACGAGTTCTCCTTCTGCTCCTTTCTTTTTTCTTACCATTAGCCTTTCTTTCCCTTATTCCCTTAGTGATTTTCCCTTCAGCACTTAGCCTTCAGCCTTCTCTTCTCCTTAGCTTCAGCTGAATCGGGTTTTCCTTCTCAACCAAAAATTATTTTTCGGTTTGCGGCGAGGACTTTCCGAGGATACGCAACACCCTGTACACGGTGGGACCAGACCCTACTAGGTCCTCCCCTGATTCGAGTTAACTTTGGTTTATTTTCGATTTATTTCTTTCGACCCAAACCAGCCCAACCGCCTCCCAGGTCTCGCTCTCCCAAGGCCACACACATCGCACGCCCACACAGGAGCACACCCGCAGGCACACATGCCCGCACACACACATGCATGCTCGGTTTCCATTTGTGTCCAACGCTTGACAACTGAATAGCATAATTAACAAAATGCTTTTATACCAAGGCAACTGCTCTAGAGTCTCCGATGTGGGGACTAAACCTTCCCTTTCCAGAGTTGATTTCAAGTGAAGATATCTCCTAGCTCAGAGCTCCAAATCAAGCAAATCAAAGCTTGTTGGAAAGCTCTAGAGTAGCTCTACAAGATTGTGTAATCAACTTAAGGTGAAGGGGAAGAGTTCCTCTTTGATTTGAAGGGTGAAACTATGGGTTTTCTATGATTTATTTACTGCCTAGAAGTGAAATGAGACTTACAGAGTCCATAAACTGGACTTAAACTCTTGGATAAGGTTCTAAATAGGTCTAACAAGTATTTCCGCAACTGCTTGTGAAGGTTTCAAGCTCTTAAAGCTTTAGGTAACTATAGAGAAGCTCTAAACTTCTCTAAAAGCTTCAGAGACAAAATTTAAACAAAAGAAAGGTGTAACAGACAGCTAAGATCATATCTGATTGATTGAAACAGCTTCTAAGGGATGTAACAAACTCATTTGGGCAGGAATTACATTCAAATCTCAACAAAAACCTACTGCCAACAGTTTGGGTTCGAAAATAACCCAAACTAGCAGTGTTTGAATTCTAACAAAATAAACCCACAGAGCTCAATCTAATCACTCTAAAATCATCCAACAGAATCTCAGAAACAATTTAAACTCCTTAAATCATCTAATTGAGCTCAGAATCAAAGTCTCCATCTCAGGTTTGACTAAAAGGCTCAAAAATTGACTTTCTATTCTAAGCCTCTTTACAAGAAATTAGAGCCTAGAATAGGATTCTTTCAATCTCAGGAAATCGCTCAACCCCTTAAACAGATGATTTGACCTTGAA
The DNA here is from genome assembly GCA_037157565.1 of Thalassia testudinum. Taxonomy (NCBI): domain Eukaryota; kingdom Viridiplantae; phylum Streptophyta; class Magnoliopsida; order Alismatales; family Hydrocharitaceae; genus Thalassia; species Thalassia testudinum. Next base: position 84,587,020 of record JAZHRO010000031.1, read on the forward strand.
ATCTAGGGTTTCAGGCTCATCGCCTGAACTCAAAAGGTGCTTTGTTCATCAGAATGATTAGAAGGTTATCACAGTGTTTTAAGGACATGAATGGCTTCAGTGCATTGCACTGAAGCTTTTAGACTCATCAAATGCGGCTTTTGGTCTTCTGTCAGACTTCTCCAACTCTGCCGGAGTTGGAGAAGACAATTAAGTAATCCTAGCTCTAGTTATTAAATCTTCAAATAAAAAACCTCAAATCAATCAGTGATCAAAATTACATCAATCTGGAGCTTCTTGCCATCTTCTATAGACTGAAGATCAAATTTGACTCGCCGGAGCTTGTCGGAGCTCCGGTGAGTCCAATAAAAGGTCAAACTTGTGTACAGAAAGAAATTTATGCCATTTTTGATTTGAAAAAGGTTCCTGGGGTTGCAAGGAACCTCAAGATCGCATTTAATTCCTCATTAACTCATTATATGTAAGATTTATCAATGAATTCAGTTTGAATAGAATCTGAGTGGATTTAGGCTCAGGACTTGATCTCCCACTCAGAAGAGTGGACAAGACAAGTCAAAGAAGGATTTCTATCGTAAATATTCATTTAATTTTAAGTTTTAACTGCTCTTCAGCTGCCATTGATAGCGAGCTCAGGAACTTAGATAAAATTAGGCTTTTAAGTTACATATGATAATTAATCAAATTAAGATGATAAATAGGATCCCTAAGTGATGAATTAATGATGGAGGATCTGATGGATGTGAATTTAAGTCAACTACTGCTGCCATGGATAGTAGAAGTAGTTGATGGAGGTGGATTTGAATTAGGTGAATCAGTGATCATATTAGAGATTAAATGTGTTAGAAATGATTACGAATGATAGAAGAAGGTGGACAGTGGATTCAAAAGACAAAATTAGGGCTCTGGCAAGCTCAAGGAGCTCGCCGGAGTCGAAGAAGATGATCATTAAAATTTGAAATTACGCTAAACTACCTAACTAACTAACTATCTAGACTACTCCTACTCCTACTCCTAATCTACTCCTATCTACTGTTACCTGGACGAAAGGGAGCAGAGGAACTCCGTCGAAGGCTCATGAAGGAGGAGCGAAATCAGGGGGGAATTAGGAAGATCTCCGACGGTCGAATGTGGATGAAGCAGAGGTACTCCTTAGTCAGTGCCTGTGTCCAGATACGTGGCTGACCTCGGTGAAGTTCCTGAGCCAATTGAGGTGGATGGAGGAAGTCAGAAGATAAGGTGGAAGTTCGCTGGAGTTGCAAAGAGAATAGCCTATTAGGTTGGCTGCAGTGAAGAAGAGGAAGGGAGCCAACTTGAAGAAAATCATGGGGGTCAGGGGGTATTTATAGTTGACGGTGACGAAGGAGGTGGAATCTGGACATGTAAGGGGCTAGGAGGAGGTTAACCACCGACGTCTTCTCCGATGACGGTGAGGTTAACTCCTACCCTAAATTAGGATAAAAGTGTCATTCAGACCAATGGATTAAGATGGGATGGTGAGCACAAGCTCCAAGAGCTTGGAGAAGGTGAAGTGTTGTCGGATGGGCAGTGATCGAGTGGTGGAGGTACCCTCAGTCGTCAGCCGTTCAACCGGCTGAAGAGAAGAAGAAGAAGAAGTTAGGGACCTGGCTGTGATAAAACCTAAGGACCTATATGAAAGATAAGGACCCGATTGAAATGAATTGTAAGGACCAAAATGTAAACTCAGGTTTTCAAGGTTTATTTTAATTTAGATCTTTTTCAACTTTTTATATATGATTGTAAATAAGGTAATTATTATATTTAAACCTTGAATTTATATTTTTGACCTTTTTGGATTAATTTATTTAATTAGCTAAGGTTACTTAAGTTATTACATACTTATGTATACATTATGTTTAAGTTAATTAACTTATTAATTAGAGGAATGATTGTTAATATCTCAAGTCCAATTATTAATTAGATTATTAATAATATTAATTGGATGTTAAAATAGCATTTTTAACTTATTTTAAGGTCCTTTACTATATATCCCTTATTTTATAATTAACCCATATATTCACATATTCTTAACTAATTAACTAGGAAGACTAGTTAATTAGGGGTAATTAGAGATCATGATGAGCCTCTCATCAGTTGCTCACCTCCGGTCTACCCCCTTGATGAACGGAATGCCCTTTCTTTCTCGCTAAATTAGGTGGAAGCAACATTCCACACTGGGACCTTATTCCCAAATGTTGATATTTGGGGGACTCCTTTCTCAGATCCATCAATCCAAGATGCCCCTCTCCTTGGCCAACTTGAGGGCCAATTTCCTTCTCCCCTTATTCCCTCTCCTAATCCTTTTGGGACACTCTCGTCTCAAGATTTTCCAAATCTTTTACCATCCACTCCTGAGCTTAAAGCTCTGCCTGACACGCTAAAATATGTTTTTCTAGGACCAAATGAAATGCTTCTTGTAATCATCAGTTCAAAATTATCCAGGGAGCAAGAGTTCAAGCTAATGAAGGTCCTAATTGAACATAAGGCAGCCATTGGATGTTCTCTATCTGATATGATTGGCATTAGCCCCTCCTATTGCACTCACCATATATATATAGAGGAGGAGGCTCGACCTTCCCACAAGATGTAGCATGTCTCGATCCTAATATGCAGGAGGTCGTTAAGAATGAAATTATCAAGTGATTTGATGCGGGCATCATTTACCCAATCAGTGACAGCCCTTGGGTGGGCCCGATTCATGTTGTGCTTAAAAAGGCGGGTCTCACCATATGTGTCAATGACAGGGGCGAATCTATCGCTACACGCACTCCTACATCTTGGAGAGTGTGTATAGACTATACGAAACTCAATATTGCTACCAAGAAAGACCATTTTTTGCTACCTTTTATCAACCAAATCCTGAAGCAGTTAGTAGGAAATCAGTTCTTTTGTTTCCTGGATGGATTCTTAGGCTATAATCAGGTGGCTATTGACCCTCGGGACCAAGAGAAAATCACCTTCACCTGTCCTTTTGGCACCTTCGCTTTTAGAAGAATGCCATTCAGACTTTGTAATGCGCCAGCTACTGTCCAAAGATGCATGCTGGCGATACTCCACGATATGGTGGGTGATTTTCTCGAAGTCTTTATGGATGAATTTTCCATCTTCGGATTGACTTTTGATGATTGCCTAGCCAACCAGACCCGCATCCTTCGGAGATGTATTGATGTTAATCTTGTGCTTTCCTAGGAGAAAAGTCATTTCATGGTGCATGAGGTTATTGTTCTTGGACATATCATCTCCGAAAGGGGTATCGAGGTGGATAGAGCTAAGCTTGATGTGATTACTGATTTAACCATTCCTAGCTCTGTTCGGCAAATCCGCTCCTTTCTTGGACACATCAATTTTTATAGGAGATTTATCAAGGCTTTCTCCAAGATTTCTAGACCTTTGACGTATCTCCTATCGACCGATGTACCCTTCGACATGGGCCCCTGATGAGTTGTGACTCATCATAGCTAAAATGCCTAAGTTAAGCTAGAAACTAAGTTAAACACTATCAAATTAACACATGAAAAGGGTTAAATGTGGGAAATAGAGAAAAAGATCTAAAACACCAAATTTGTTCTAAAAATGCATAATTAGGTCATTTATTGATATATTTTATTAAATAATGTAAAATGGTGATCTAATTGCAAATTGAACACACAAATGAGTTCAAAAGTTAAATCAAAAGTGAAATTAACTTCTAATATGTTCAATTAAGCTTCCATAAAAACATGATTGCATTTAGACATCATTAGGGCCTTGTAATTAGAGATTTTCATTTAGGTCCTTAGGTCATCACATTTCATCCTTAGAAATCTCTCTAGGGACCTATTTGCAACATTCTATGGACTGCTTTAATAGGATTCCTAACCACTTAAGGGTCCCTCTACTGTTGTTCCACCATTTCACTTGAGGGGCCTTTATCTGCAATTTCACCAAACGAACCTAAGAACGGTGCACCTCTTGGTGCATTGTTCATTGAAGAACATGGCCAATCTTGATCGTCCAGCACCTTCACCTTCAATTTGATGGCCCTCCACCATTGGAAGCTTCACGCGAATTTACGCATAGCTTCACCAACTTGCCTAGATCCCCATCTAGCGGCTAGGATTCAACTTGATAGCATCCCACGCCCTCTTCTCTCATCTCACCACCCAAGCCCTTTTTGCCTAATCCCATCGCGAGGTGACCTGATTCACTCTCTTACTCTAATTAAACACCTCCCAGAGCTCGTGCGCAAGGAATCACTCCCTCCACCTCAACAGTCCCTTCATCCCCACCAGTAGCTCTTCCTCATCTCCATTTCTTCAGGCCTGCTATGACAAAGCAAGGTCTTCCTCCCTCCTTTCAATCACCATTAGCTGACCGGCTAATGGACCTTGGACATCTTCGTCAGCTGTTGGTCTCCTCACCCCGTTAGTCGTCACCAACCGCTGGCGAGTGACCTTAGACATCTTCCTACATTAGATTAGATTTTTACACGCTTTCTTAGCATAGATTTACTGTTTTCTAGCTAAATTTAGTGTTAGATCAGTAGGAGTAGAATTAGATGTTAGAAATTCTATTTTGATCATTAGTTAGGAGTAGATTAGTGTAGATCTGATCTCGCCCTCTCTAATCAATTCAGATCAGAGATGTGTTTTGCCGTAACCATTTCAATCCATTAATCTTCCTCTTCATTTCACGAATCGCTTTTGATCTTCCCTTGTAATTTTAGTCATCAATCACCCATCCATCAAGGTCAAATTCAGATCTGAAGCCTTGGCTTCTAGATCTAAATTTGTGCCTAAAAAGCACTTAGGGGATCTCCCACTCATTCCGCAAATCCACAAAGACCCCTCGATATTGTTTTATAAACTTGAATTGCTCGATCATGTTTTAAAATGGCTTTTAATGTTCAAATCAGTGATTTGAAATCAATTTGAGGTTTCATTGATTTTGATTGAGTTTTTTGAGGATTTTCAGTGCTTGAATTGGGTGTATGCAATGAATCCAATGTTTTGGGATTTGGTTTTTAAATTATGGATGAGCATATATCTGAATCAAGCCATGTGTTGGAGACTTCTATCAAGGAGAATCAGTCTCCTTGATTTAAGATAGAACAAGGACCCAACGGGTCTTGATCTATCCACATAATTGCCTTGAACACCCATCAATGGTGTTCAAGGAGATTACGTGGTGAAGATCATCATAAGGCCCAAATTGAAAGCCCATTGGGGTGACATTTTACCCTCCATATGACCAATTTTATGATCCAATGTTGGAGGTTTTGGATTGAGATCTAAAAGGATTTTTGAAGAGGATTTGAAATGGTTTTCAAAGGGGCTTAAAATTCTATTTTCATAAGCAAAACTTTCAGATCTTCTTATTTGATTTTAAAGAGATTTTTGGACGAGAATTACTCTTTGATTTGGATACTCTTGATCCCTGATCAGACTATTTTAAGTCTAATCTGGGATTGTTTTACACTTGAAATCCAAATCAGGCTTCTGGAACTAAGGAACTGGCTGCACTATCAACTTAAGACGTCTGGGCAATGCCTTGGACTGCTGAGAGTTGCTGCTGCTGCTCTGCTGAATCTCAGCAGCAGTGTTGCTGCTCCTGTCTGAAGCTACTGCTACAACTTTGCTCCTGCCAGATGATCAGAATTGATGGGGCAGTGGCTGTGACTGTAATTATCTTAGATAGTTGATATGTGTATTAGTGTGCACTTAACATGTACAAGATTTCATGTATTGCTATTTGATTTTAAATCTCATTTGAATTGCTTGTAATTTTTTTTAGCATTCTCTTTTGTCAGCTAACATGCATGCATAACTACACAATGTTAGAAATTGATGAAATTTGCAATAGAAATTAGGTTTAACTATCCATATACTTCTTATATGTTGTGTTAGATGTTCTTGAATGTTTAAAACTCATGTTCAGCACATAGAACTTACTCTAGTGCCTTAGGATTCACATGAAACATCCCTTTAAGGCTTAGCATGTACTTCCTTTGTAAATAAATAAAAATGTTATAAAAAATTCAAAAAAAAAATCAATATGTATTGAGTAGGATTATGTTTATCTTTAAGTGTATGCCAAGTTTCATGGTATTCTGAATCCCCGACTTGGTAGAATATACAAACCGACGGTTCAGTATACCTTGGAATTTAATAAAAGAACTCATCTACAAAAACACCAAAAATATTTTCATTTCTCTCATCTTTTTCTTTCTCTCTCATCCCTGACCTCTATAAAACTCATAAAAATCATAAAAAGTAGAACAACTTCAAAAATACACAAAAATACTATGTATGTTGTGTTAATACATGCATATATAAGCTATTCACTAAGTTAAATATATGTATAGAGTGTTTAATGTATATAATATGTATAAATAACTTATGTATATAATATATAATGTAAAATAAATATTTAAGATAACTTAAATTGTTTATAACTTATTTATATAATTATCTATTAATTAAATTAACTTATATGTATTATAATCTAGATAAGTTAATAAACCCCTATAAATAACATTATTTATTAATGATACTGTACATACATGTATATGTATATATAATGTACACTAATATACCTATAACTTAATTTATATATATATATATATATGTAATAATTAATTAATTTAATAAGTTATTTGCTAGTTTACTAACTTAAATTAAAATAAATTACTAAATTAAGTTATAATTGAACTAATTTATATTGTATAGTTGTATTATATTAGTTTAAGTATTTTGAAGTAAGTTAATTATATTTATATTGTATTGTACTATTTATACAGAATTTATATGCATAAAGTCTGAAATAACATATTTAAATGTATATAAATTAAAATAAAACATGTAAAATATAATAAAAATGTATATTAAATAATTTAATATGTATATTAACTCTGTACAGGGTCAATTAAACCATTAATTAATTAATTTATACTATAATTAAGAAATAAACCCAATTATCGGTATGTATAAATACTAAACTTTAGCTAATTTATTTATATAGTAAATATAATTATTTTTGTAAATAAATTATATAATTATATAGCCATATATAAGGGCTTTCCAAATATATAATTTATTTTGAAATTGAACCTAATTATGGCCCTCATATCGAGGGCCCAAATCAAGTAATCTAAACGTGACGCGTTGACTGTAGCACCTATGAGGCGCTAAGAATAGTGTCGCATCGTTGGCTGAGGCGTGCCTGCACCTCCTTAAATTGTTTTTGTGCTATTGAAGGTGTAGTCGTCATGAGCGCTAGGCGCCTGAACACACGCATCACCTATACCTATCTGAGCATTGATTTGTCATTGAGATTAGAGTGCGATGTAGGTCGGGGGCCGTGTATTGTGCGTGGGCCTAGTTGGACCCATTATCGAGCCTAAAACAAGATTTAATGTGCCTAATTAAAGAATTAGGGTGGCCCTAGTAGAGGTCTGGTCCCACCCTTAATGGATCTATGTATCCCTCGGAAAGGTCGTCCGCTAATTAATTAACGTAATTTTTTATTAAATGAACAGTAATTAAGGGATTAATCAGAGAGAGTGTGTTGTGCGACTAAGTATTGAGAAGGGATGAGAGCCTGAGAGACTAAGTAGAAAGAAGAGAAGAAGAAAGGAAGTCAAAGAGGCTTTGGGCCTTTGTGTGAGTTGAGTGTGTGCTGTATATATATATGTGTGTGTGTGTGTATGTGTGTGTGTATGTATAGATGGTATATATTTAATAATATATATAGTCTGTATACATTTAGTATATATGTAAATACAAATACATGTAAGGGTACGTAGTATTGTTTGAGCTCTATTTTGTATATAAATAACATTAGAGCTTTAGTGACATATGTATCCGTCAGTGTACATAGAATAAACGTCAGTATAGACCCTATTTTTACCTTAGCTTGTGTATATAATTTTTCTAAGGTTTAGCGACATTTATATAAGTCGTTGTACATACATTATGTGTTACTGTATATGTTACTATGTTAATTTAAGTTAATATAGTATATATTATTACTTATTATTGTATATATATTTAAGTAATATTATTATAAGTTGTAAATAAATAATATAAAGTATTTAATTATAGTTTTTTATGCTTGTTTATAGATAAGTGTTTGCAAGCATTGTAATTCATTCTTTTGTATATAATTGATTCATTTTTTTCTTTATTTGATTCATTCATTCATTATTGTACATAAAATCAATCTTTTTGGAATTAAAGAATGTTTTTGGACTTAGAAAGATGTATATCAATAACTCTCTCCCAGTGAACGACCTGGAATAAATCAGTAAAAATTAAGTATATAAATAAAATTGACAAGGCAATAGTTTGTATTTGTGACATATACTACAACAACAACCCTTTTTTGTACGAACCAATAGTCAACGAACAGCCCCGACTGTATCTGAGCATTCACGTAGCTGCGTGAGGCTGTCACCAAGGCCCCTGTTCTCCAGCTGCTTGATTAGTCCCTCGACTTTGAGTGATGTGTGATGCTTATGACCTAGCTGTCAGAGCCATCTTAGGACAAAGACGCGATAAACACCCCTTCGTGGTGTATTATGTCAATAAGATGCTAGATGAGGCCTAACGTAATTACATGACCATTGAAAAAGAGCTACTGGCGGTCGTCTTTGGGCTAAAGAAATTTTGTTCATATCTTTTCAGCTCTCATGTTACCATTTTCACTGACCACGCGGCCATTCGTCATCTCATGCATAAGAAGGATGCAAAGCCTCGACTAATTCATTAATCCTTCTACTTCAAGAATTTGACCTTGAGATATGAGATAAGGTCGGAGCCCAGAATGTTGTTGCAAACCACCTATCAAGACTAGACCCGAACCATATTGGAGTTACATTGCCTTTAAATGAATCTTTCCTTGATGAGCACCTTCTAGCGATAGATGTGGCAAGTGGACCTTGGTATGCCAATATCACTAATTACCTTGCTTCTTGATCTCTTCCACGAGGCTGTCCTAAAAACCAGCGTGAGCATCTCATTGCAGAAACAAAGTATTATTTCTGGGATAATCTGCTACTTTTTAGAGTAGGTGCTAATCAAATAATCAGTCGCTGTGTTCCTGACAACGAGTTCCCCAGTGTTCTACCTTTTGTCACAATCAGGCCTATTGAGGCCACTTTTCTGGGAGGAAAACTGCAGCCAAGGTAATGCAATGCAAATTCTTTTGACCCTCCCTTCATCAGAAGGCACACAATTACGCTAAGCATTGCACTAGGTGCCAGTCGCTTGGGTCAATGTCACATCGTGACATGATGCTCTTGTAGCCCATCCTAGCTACGGAGATTTTTGACATTTAGGGAATCGATTTTATGGGACCGTTTCCTCCATCAAATGGTTTTGAGTACATCCTTGTTGCCGTTGATTATGTCTCAAAATGGATTGATGCCATTCCCGCACGCTGTGCTGACCATGTCATTACCACCAAGTTTGTCAAAGACCACATCTTTGCATGCTTTAGGATCCCTCGAGCCATCATTTTGGATGGAGGAAGCCATTTCACTCATGCATCATTCCGGGCACTTTTGAGGAAGTACGGAGTCCACCACTATATCGCTTCTCCGTATCATCCTTAAACGAATGACCAGGCTGAGGTTTCGAACCGGTAGATCAAGCAAATCCTCCACAAAACGGTTCAACTTGATCGTAAGGATTGTTCCAATAAGCTGATTGACGCTTTATGGGCGTATTAGACTGCCTTCAAGGCTTTCCTTGGTATGTCTCTGTACAGGATCATTTTCAAGAAGCCTTGTCACCTGCTCACGGAGTTGGAGCACTGTGCTTATTGGGCAGTTCACCAATGTAACCTTGACCTAGACCTATGTGGTTGAGAAAGGAAACTCCAACTCCAAGAATTAGAAGAGCTACGTCATGAAGCCTATGACTCTACCCTGACCTTTAAACAATGTACCAAGGCATTTCATGACAACTACATCAGGTGGAAGGAATTTGAGCCATCACAATAGGTTTGCCTTTACAATGCTCGACTCAAATTCTTTCTTAGAAAATTGAAGTCCAAATGGACTGGCCCTTTTCTAGTCTCAAGACCCTTTCCCAATGGAGCTGTCAAGATTGAAGATCCCAAATCTGGGCATAAATTTATGGTTAATGGGTAGTGGTTGAAATCATATCTTACTCATGAGCCTGTCCCCATTAGTGAAACAGTTGCCCTGCTGGAGGGTAACTAATATGAGCCTCACTCAGAGTCCAGTTGGGGACGTTAAATTCAATGCTCATTGGGAGGCACCCCAACAATCCCTTTCACTCTGCACTCCACAACACATTTCACTCATTTTGCTCACTTCAAGTCAATTTGTTTCACTCCACTTTTCACCACCCACCATCCACCCACCCATCCACCCTGCTTTATACCCTATCCTCACCCTTGCACCTAAACTTTTACCCCTGTCTAACCCCTTTTGCTTTCATATGAGGACATAGCATGATTTTGCATTGGGGGGTGGATAGGTGTCCATAGGATCTGGGTATTATATGGGTATTTTGAAGATTCCTGACCATTATACATATCCATCTATAGTATGTGTATATATATATCCTAATTGAAAATTCCCTTGAAATTAAAATTTTTGGAAAATTTCAAAAAAATTACAAAACAAAAAAAGTTCATAAAAATGGAAAATTCAAAAAATTTCAAAAATGTTTTCAAAAGTGTTTAGCTATGATCTTAAAGCTAAGGCAAAAATAAAATAAGTGTTTATGGACATTCAGCTTTTGCTTTGAAGACTTTTCTGGCCACTGAAGCTTAATTCGCTCAGGCTTTGGCTTAATACACTCGAGCATTGACAAGATAGACTAGGGTCTCTCCTAACATAGGATGTATTCATGTACCTGAGTCATCAGTATAGGATTCATTGGTTTGCTTCTACTTGGGAGTCTAAGTAACCATCGTTCACACTACATAGAGTCAGGAAAGACCAGATGAACGTAAGATCCAACCCTAGTGCTCATTAGAGAGGGTGGAGTCCTTACCTATGCATGCAGGTAGACCTTTTATCTCAACTTTTAGTCTTGTGTTTAGAAGAAACTCTTTTCATCTAAGTTCTCACCCACCAAATAAGTGTGCTCTACCAAATAAAGTTGTCGGAGACATACTGACATTTATTTTTATATGAAAAAAAAGAAGAAAAGAAAAGAAAAAAAAAAATAGAGAGAGAAAGTCAAAAAGAATTTATAGAAAAAGATAGTATGTTCTCCTACGTCTTGTAAATTCCTTCACCAAAAGTTTTTTAGGGTGCATTACAAAGACCCTATTTCTACCAAGTATTCTTTGAGCCACAACGCAATAAGAGCTAGGTTGAGTCCATTCTCATTTTTTAGAGTGAATTTGAAGACATGAGTTGAAGCTGGGATCAACCTGCACTTAAAAAGACCTGAAACCTCGGGATTGAGTCTTAATGTTCATCTGATTAGTCCTGATCAATCACTTAGCACAAACCACAACCTCTTAGGTTTCGAGTTTTGCAAAACCCTCTGAGTCTTGGAAATCGCACTTAAGGTTTAAATATCAAGAGTCCTTGTTAGTCGAGAGATGGTCTATGTTATGTGAGACTTGAGTTTTAGTAGTCTTCTTTGCAATTGATTCTCACAATGTTCAACTGATAAACACATTAATGTTGCTTCAGAAAAATCTTCAGCTTATGATCATTTCTAAATACTAATACCTTATTTAAGTATTTTGCTAGGGACTAGCAAAAGATAGGCATGGGGGTGCGATTGCACAGCAATTCACGTCTCTAATTGAGTAATCTTATGCTATTTTCTAACATTAAGCATTTATATTAGATAGCTATGTATGCATCTTGTAAATACTCACATTTGTGCATTTTATGGAGAGGAAAATAGAGAGAGAGAGAGATTGAGCATCCATTCATCGATTTCATCTCTTCCATTTCTACCTTATTACCATTTAAATCCCTCCACTTATTCCTCCTAATAACAAGCTACAATAATTTCCATGACACTTCAAGTGCCTACATGCAAAAAACCCCACAACATGTCCCACACCTCAACGACCTCCCTTGTCATCTTCTATCCCCCCCTCTCTATATAACCTCCACCACCTCACTCCACACAAGTCGTTGGTAACCCATCACTCATCACACCTTAAGCCATTCCCTCCACCTCTACTCCTTAAGATGCACACACAGCCATCACACATCCCTCTCAGCTGGCCACACACACACCTCCCTGCTCTCCTCTCTCCCTCTCTTCCCCTCCTCACACTCAGCACCCTCTGACAAGTTGAGAGGGACGTTGAGAACAGAGGAGTTCCCTCTTGTGGCTGCATCCACCACAGTGAGGGAACACCACCGCCCAGCTCCATCGCGAGTAGGTGGGCATGGTGTATTCTCGTTGTTTGTCTTTGTTAGTTTGCTTTGTTTTCATTTTGGTTTTCTTTTTTTTCTTTTTTATTTTTTCTTTCTATCATCGCCATTTTTAGAGCAAGAAGCTCTGAAGCTCCTTCCCGCATCGCCATGTGCTCCAGCCCCTTCCCCACGTGCCTCCGCATGCCTTACCACCCATTCCAACACCTGTGGGTTCTTCCTAGCCGTGTAGATCACCTTCTCCATCAGCGTGCACGCAGCGCTTGTGCCGCACCAACCGGTGACCGTGCATGAGAGTCGGTTGCACTTTTGCCCCTGCACTATAGTCGCGACCTCACATGGCTACAGTGTGTGACCGGGGAGCTTCTCACTTATCCAGTGACCATGCATGCTATCTCTCCTCCCACGACCTGCACTAGCCAGTTGCAGCACCCCTGCCTACACTTCTAGGCGAGCGTCTCCCCTTCCCAACACCTTACCATGCTGCACGCCCCTGCCCTTGCGTGCCTATGCGCTGCGCATATCACTCCCCTCCCAACACCTGCGCACGTGGCTTCTCTGTCCCTCTTGCTCCTTCCCGAACAGACACACACACACTCACTCACACACATACATACACACGCATATATACATATATACATACATATATACAAATATATATATATATATATATCTATACATATACATATTTACCTATATACATATATATATATATATACATATGTATACATATATATAGATGTACATATACATATATATGCATACTTATAAGTAGAAACTTATAGAAATATACTATACATATATATATAAATATATATAGATACTTTTACAGATATATATAGATATATATACTTATGTATATATACTTATATATACTTATATAGCTACCATATATATACATATATACATACACACATTATTTCACTTCCTCTTTTACACACTTCCATCTCCCACCTATAATATCGTGCACATATCCACTTACCGCGCATTTTATCGTGGGAATATTCGCACCAATTGCATATATTTCCTGATATTCGCGCATATCAAGCTTTTCACCCACACTTTCATACGTCCGCTCCACATCTGCGCGCGGCACATAGCTAAGTTAATCCCGTCTTTCTAGACGACGGTTAACCTAGCATTGTGCTACATTTCTATTGAATCCTAGATTCAATATTCATTATCCTATTATCTAGTTATATATACTTATACCTCTATATATATATATTCTACATATATATAAGCTAAGTATTTCCACTCTTTTCTTTTATTGTGGTGATAAAGTAAAGACAAAAAAACAAATCTAAAATAGAAAAGATAACTCTTGTCTTTGCAGGTACACAATCTTGCGTGTAGCAAGGTCCATTTTTGAACTTGATTTTTAGCAAATCGCCAAGGACCTACTTTTGGCGGTATCCAAGAATAAATTTTTAAGGATGTGCCTTAAGGACAAGACTATCCAAACAAATTATAAAACCAAGAAAAACCCAAAAGTATAATAAGCAAATGGAATTATGCGAGTCATAGGAATCACGTAGAAACAGATTAACCCCAAACCTGCCTCCCTAAGTTCGACCCTGGCCTAAAAGTGACAATCTTAAAATCTAATCTAGCTAGGATAATAAATTTTTGATAAACTGTGTAGATTCGTCTGTAGATAATCACTTCCACTATATACTTTACGACGTTAATATCACCATATTAAATAACCCTACTCATGTTCTAATAGAAACCAAGTTTGAAATTCCTTAATGTGTGGGGCTGCCTTGCAAAAGTAGTTGTCCCAAAACACAAGAGGAAGAACCTTGGACCTAAGGCAGTCGATGAGGTCTTTCTGGGTTATGTTGATAATATCTATGCCTATAGGCTTTTGGTTATAAAATCTGAGATTTCAGGCATAGATGTCAACACTATTGCTAAATTTCATGATGCTATATTTTTTTAGGATGTTTTCCCCATGAAGACTGGATTACATCAAAATGTGACTTCAAATGATCTAGCCACCAAATCTGGTTTTATTCCTAATCAAATGGAAAGGATGTCTAATGTAGGGGCTAGCTCTTCCCATTCTGAACCCAATCAAATAGAAGAGTTTGAACCTAGGAGTAGTAAAAGAGCAAGAATTGCCAAGAATTTGGGAAGTAATTTTAGTACTTACCAAAGCGAGGGCGATCCCCCCACTTATCATGATTCTATGGCTTCTTCGGAAGCTAAGCATTGGAAAGATGCCATTAAGAATGAGATGGACTCAATCATCTCTAATGGCACTAGTTGTTGAAGCGAAATCGAGTTTAGAAAAGTCGCATTGTAATATAGTCGAAATCGCTTTGAAAATAAATAATTTTATTACTCGAAGTTTAAGTCCGAGGTCGAACATAGGGAGCAAATGGAATTCATGCATTAAGCTCAATGAATGCAATTTGAAAACATAATATTACTAAAAAATATAATGAAACATATAGAGCATGAGTATATGGATATTAAGAATAAATGTAGTAAGAAATATAATATAGGAGTTGTGAAGAATTGGACGTCTGATTTTGTAATCAGATGTCTTAAAAAATGATTCCTTTGATTTCTTTCTTCTGTGACCTCTCCTTGCCTTGGCTTCTCCTTCTTTCTTCTTTCTTTACCTTTGGCTCCTTCCTGCCTTGGTTTCTCCTTCTTTCTTCTCTTTCTCTCCTCTTCTCTGTCTCTGGCTACTCTCTTTCTTCTTCTTTCTTTCTCTTCTTCTGATCTCGTCCCTTAGTCTTTCTTTGCCTTCAGCTGTGTCTCCTTCTCTTTCTTTCTCTTTCTTCTTCAGTGCTTCAACCTTTGACTTCAGCTGTGTCTCCTACGAGGTTCTGTACGAACAGAGGTGTACGACACCCTTGAGTTGGGTTGATGTGGGGAACAAGTGGGAGGTGTTGGTGCTAGAGCACCGCGATCGTTTTTTTTGATGATAACAAAACACTTGTCATTTAACATTTGCACTTGGAGTCTTAGATTTCAGGAAAATTGCAAATGGAGACGTGACTAGACGGAGTTCGAGCTCTCATCCAGGATGGATAGGAGGAGCTTGATGGAAAATAGAGGAGATTAGCAAGGAATGATAGATTGAAGATGGAAGGACAGGAAGAATATGATAGAAATTTGTTTATTTCTTTCATGTACTTTTGTCTTTATTTTCTTGCTCTTTTTGTTTCTTAGAAAATCATGTTAAACAGCCTCAAAGTACCCTAACAGTAGTCCTAGGAACACCAGCACAACCCTAGGATACTTAGGTTTTCTGTAGAAAACTTAAAAAACTAATATAGGGTTCAAATAGCATTTTCAGACGTCCAATCTCAAAATCAGACGTTTGATAATAAGTTTTAAGACGTCTGACTGTTGATTCAGACGTCTGATAACATTTAGGCTGGACTTGTTAGCTCTTTCTGATGAAATCAGACATCCAACCTATGTCCAGAAGTCTTAGAAGACGTCTGATGACTTTGCCAGGCGTCCAATTAGTGGACCGTTGGCTGGCTTAGCAAACACTGGAGGATATGACCGTTAGAGCCTTATCAGACGTCCTTAAGCCTTTACAGAAGTCTGATAGATGACCGTTTTGCCTCGGCTGACCCAAAATCTCTTCTCAGAGATTTTGTAGCCATTGCACTCTCTTGGAAATCCATTCCCATGAAAAAGTAGGTTTCCAGACGTCCAGACATAGTGCTAGACGTCTTGTATGTCGTCTGATGGACTTGCACTAGAACCCTGTTTAGATTTGATTCAAGTTAGGAAGAAACCCGCATAAAATCAGACGTCTGACCTTGTTTCCAGATGTCTTAAACTGGCTTCCCAGACGTCTGATGCCAGGATCAGACGTCTGATAACCCTATCAGTGCAATCATTATTCCTGATTTCGGCCTGATTCTCTTGGGCTTTGCTCCCAACGGCTATGGAAGCTTTCCAAAGCCTTCCAAAGCTTTCCTAAGGCCTCTATAAATAGAGAGGAACCTCTTGCACACAAACACACACCTAGACACACCAAGAACAAGCATTTCCACTCTTTTGTGTCCAAAAAGAATCTCTTGCTCTCTAAGCTCAAGTTCTGCATCTTGAGAGCATCAAGCCTTTGTGCACCCGCTCTCCCGCCGTAGTTCACGAGAGCGACGTTGCGCCGTCGTGTAGCCCACGCACCCACTCATCGATTCGATGCACTCCTAGCAAAGGGGAGTTTCCTAATTCCTATAGAAGCTAGGTTTGAATCTTTGTTTGCTCTATAGGACTATATTTGTTATTTTATCTTTGTTATTTGGTTGGGTATTCGCTTTGCGAATTCCCGTCTCCTTCGTGGGACAAAATCCTTTTCGTGAAGAGAAGGGGTTGAGGAACGCTACCCTTGCACTTGTAGCATGGTTGTAATTGAGGTTGAATGACCCTCGTTTAAGTGACTCATTTAGTGGATTTGATCAACTTGGTTGATCGGAAAATCCTAACTCGAGAGGGTTAGGTGGTGGTTTTCACCCAGTTTGGGTTTCCACCTAAAAATTATTGTGTACCTTGTGTGATTGAATTTTGTGAGATTGCTTTGCATTTTATTTCCGTAATTTATTACGTCACCCCCTCCTAGTAGGGCGAAATCCACAATTGGTATCAGAGCAGGTTCTTGCGAGATCGGAGTAACACCCAGCAAGAAGATCATGGAGGGGAGCATATCCGTAATCAGAATCTCCGAAGGGCAGTCCACCGTCCGACTACCCTATTTCGACGGGAGGGACTTCGGATATTGGAAGTTGAGGATGAAGACGTGGCTCCAAGCCACTGAGTTCGAGATATGGGGATGTTATGAAACCCCATACGAGATCCCGAAATGACCCCAAGGAGGCTACTCGCAGCTACAGATTCAAGAGCTTTCACTCAACACAAAGGCAATGAATGCCCTGTATTGCGCGTTGAGTTCGAAAGAGTTCGAGTAAATCCAAGAGTGCACTACCGTCCACGAGATATGGAGGAAGTTAGAAGACACTCATGAAGAGATGAGCTCAGAGGAAGAAGAATCAGAGAAAAAGAATGAAACCGCTTACATGGGGTTCATGGCAATCGGAGAAAGTGACATCGACAGCGAAAGCGACTCCGACAATGAGGCAAACCCGGATTTACAAGACGCTTTTAATGAGCTTTTTGAAGTTAGTAAATCACTTAAAATAGAAAACAATAGCATGAAAAATAATCTTAGTTTTCTTAGAAGTGAAAATGAAAGATTAGAAATAAAACTCAAGGATCTAGAAGCTAGTCCTAAAAATGATAACCTCTTATTAGAAAATCATAACCTCATCAATGAAAATAATAAATTGATTGAGGAAAATGTTAGTTTAAAGTTAGAAATTTTTGATTTATAGACTAAGATGCAAATTATAGAAAAAGAAATTGCATGTCTTAGGGAAAACTTCAACAAATTAATCAACAAAGTAGATAATTTTTATAGCCCTAAGGTTGAGAAAGGATCTCCGTCAAGGAGACCCGCTAACAAATCCGGATCCAAGCTCACTGGATACCAAAGAAAGAATTGGAATCTTATTTTGTAGGTTTCAGGAATAACTACAACACGAAGGACTGGACCTACAAGCTCAAGGCTGGTCAACTCGAGTTGGGAGAACCAAGGAGTAGACCAAGGAGGAGAACAAGAAGATCGACGAGACGGCGAACAAACAATGGACCCGCCGCACGTCGACCGCCAGGCTGGAGACCGACGCTGATGCCTGGGCCTCCAAGCTACAGATGGGAGCCCCATCAGATGTGGCATCCACCACCACCATTTGGACCATTTTATTGGCTATGGTAGGTGAGGTAAAAAATTCTTTACCCTATCTTTTTATCATAAGCATTTAGATAGGGGGAGTTAAAAAATTTTTTTGAGCTAATTGTCAATTTTTAAGGGGGAGATGTAAGTTAGCTAAATTTCCTTTAGTAAGGGGGAGAAGAAAAACAGCTATCTTGTTGTTACAAAAAAAGGGCAGGACATTACTTTTATTAAAAGAAATTCATAGAAGAGCATGTTTTAAGGGGGAGTTATAGGAAATTTAAAATCAATCAAACCTTTTTGATAATGTCAAAAAGGGGGAGGATTTTTTTGCATTATTATTTATGGTTTTGTCATCATCAAAAAGGGGGAGATTGTTGGTTCTAGAGCACCGTGATCGTTTATTTTGATGATAACAAAATACGTGTCATTTAACATTTGCACTTGGAGTCTTAGATTTCAGGCAAATTGCAAATGGAGACGTGACTAGACGGAGTTCGAGCTCACATCCAGGATGGATTAGAGGAGCTTGATGGAAAACATAGGAGATTCGCGAGGAGCGATAGATTGAAGATGGAAGGACAAGAAGAATATGATAGAAATCTGTTTATTTCTTTCATGTACTTTTGTCTTTATTTCCTTACTCTTTTTGTTCCTTAGAAAATCATGTTAAAGAGCCTCAAAGTACCCTAACAGTAGTCCTAGGAACACCAGCACAATCCTAGGATACTTAGGTATTCTGTAGAAAACTTAGAAAACCAATACAGGGTTCAAACAGCATTTTCAGATGTCCAATCTCAAAATCAGACGTCTGATAATAAGTTTTAAGACGTCTAACTGTTGATTCAGACGTCTGATAACATTTAGGCTGGACTTGTTAGCTCTTTCTAATGAAACCAAATGTCCAGACGTCTTAGAAGACGTCTGATGACTTTGCCAGACGTCCAATTAGTGGACCGTTGGATGGCTTGGCAAACACTGGAGGATATGACCGTTAGAGACTTATCAGACGTCCTTAAGCCTTTCCAGACATCTGATAGATGACCGTTTTGCCTCGGCTGACCCAAAATCTCTTCTCAGAGATTTTCTAACCGTTGCACTCTCTTGGAAATCCATTCCCACGACAAAGTAGGTTTCCAGATGTCCAGACATAGTGCTAGAGTCCTGTATGTCGTCTGATGGACTTGCACTAGAACCCTGTTTAGATCTCATTCAAGTCAGGAAGAAACCCGCATAAAATCTGATGTCTGACCTTATTTTCAGACGTCTTAAACTGGCTTCCCAGACGTCTGATGCCAGGATCAAATGTCTGATAACCCTGTCAGTGCAATCATTATTCCTGATTTCAGCCTGATTCTCTTGGGCTTTGCTCCCAACGGCTATGGAAGCTTTCCAAAGCCTTCCAAAGCTTTCCTAAGGCCTCTATAAATAGAGAGGAACCTCTTGCACACAAACACATACCTAGACACACGAAGAACAAGCATTTCCACTCTTTTGTGTCCAAAAAGAATCTCTTACTCTCCAAGCTCAAGTTCTACATCTTAAGAGCATCAAGCCTTTGCACACCCACTCCCCCACTGTAGTTCACGAGAGCGACGTTGCGCCGTCGTGTATCCCACGCACCCGCGTCAACGATTCGACGCACTCCTTGCAAAGGGGAGTTTCCTAATTCCTATAGAAGCTAGGTTTAAATCTTTGTTATTTCTATAGGTCTATATTTGTTATTTTATCTTTGTTATTTGGTTGGGTATTCGCTTTGTGAATTCCCGTCTCCTTCATGGGACAAAATCCTTCTCGTGAAGAGAAGGGGTTGAGGAATGCTACCCTTGCACTTGTAGCGTGGTTGTAATTGAGGTTGAATCACCCTCGTTTAAGTGATTCGTTTAGTGGATTTGATCAACTTGGTTGATCGGAAAACCCTAACTCGAGAGGGTTAGGTGGTGGTTTTCACTTGGTTTGGGTTTCCACCTAAAAATACTATATACCTTGTGTGATTGAATTTTGTGAGATTGCTTTATATTTTATTTCCGTAATTTATTACATCACCCCCTCCTAGTAGGGCGAATCTACAGGAGGTTGGCCACAGGCTGATCAGGCAGAGTCAGGAGGTGATTGAGCAGATTCACAGGCGACTCCGCACTGTCAGGAGCAAACAGAAGAGCTATGCAGATCGAAAATGCAGAGAGGTACAACTTGAGATTGGGGACCACATCTTCCTTCGCGTTTCACCCATGAAGGGCCTACAGCTGTTTGGGGTGAGAGGGAAGCTCGCGCCAAGGTTCATGGGACCCTTTGAGGTCGTGGAGCGGGTTGGACCCATTGCTTACAGGCTTGCCCTTCCTCCCCAGCTTTCTGGTGTGCACGACATGTTCCACGTGTCCAACCTCAGGAAGTATGTCGCCGATCCCAGTTACGTCCTGAGCCACGAGAGCGTCGAGGTGGGTGACGACCTGACCTACCCTGAGTGGCTAGTGTAGATTCTCGACAGAGCCGTCCGGAGTCTAAGACGGAAGCAAGTACCCCTGGTGAAGGTTTTGTGGAGGAGCTAGCAGTACAAGGAGACTACCTGGGAGCTTGAGGCGACGATGTGGGACCGGTACCCGGAGCTCTTTAAGGGTACGTCTTTTCGGACCGGCTTCGGTCCTCTTTGAGTTTGTTATGCGTATATTGTTCTTTTTCTGTACCCTAGTTAATGCAAGTTTCGGGGATGAAACTTCCTTTGAGTTTGTTATGTTATTAAGACATGAGACATCAAATACTTTTTAAGACGTCTGGGAGTTGGTCCAGACGCCTGGTTAGACGTCTGGACGCCTTCCCAGATGTCTGGAAATAAATTTTTGTGTGCGTACGATTGCGAGGGCCGACCTACAGACGTTTTTTCTCCCCCCCCCCCACGCCTTCAAATACCCCTTCCCTCTCCCTCACCCACCACCCCACCATCTCCTTCTTCCAGTGTGAGCGTGAGAGAGAGAGAGAGCGAGGGCAGTAGCTGCTGCTGGGTGCGTGATGAGAACCTCATCATGAGCCATAACTAGCTCATTTTGACCCAATACAAAGGATAAAAGCTCCTACATATCTCAAGGAAAGGCTTAACTCAGAGAATTCTGAGTTTGAGAAGAAAACCAGTCATAAGGGGTAAAAGTGCAATTTTACCAGTATAATCTGCATACAGGGTAATTCTGGGCCCAAACACAGGTCAAAACAGCTTAATAAGAATAAAAGTGGGATGAGATGATCTAGCAAGGGCTACAGCACTTCCAAGGAACCAAATGATAATCTGTAACCCTAAAACGACCCACTTCAATTCACAAGGTTCGGGGAAAAGTAAAAATAGAATAAACCCTCTAAAATTCATAGAAAAATAATCTCTAGGGTTTAGAACCTTCAATTTGGCCTTTAGAACCCATTTTGACCTACATTGAGAACCATGCCCAATTAATAACTTAATTTGGGTCTTTACGCAAATTGACCGGTCAAACAAGGTTTAATATGAAAATGAAATTCACCATCAGATTCCTTAGGTCCTAATTAGTCATGTATAAAAACTTGAGCCTAAGAAGAAACCTCCTTGACCGACTTTACACTTTGGTCCTCATATATTTACTCTTTGGCCCTCAACTTTTGAACCCTCGCATTTTAGCCCCTAACTCTCCTTCGTTCTTTGCAATCAGGTCCCTCCTGCAAAACCCTGCCAGCACCATGCTCCGGCGACCTTGCGCGGAGCATGGCGCCGCGCAGGGTGAGGTAGGGGACCTGGCAAGTAAACCGGGGGTGCCCTGCGTCGTCAGCCGTCGCAGGAGCACCCCCATGGTCATTGTAGCCCCCCATACCGGCCGTGCGAACGCACGGACGGTATGGGTTCGTGTTCCGACCATTCTCCGGCGAGGGAGACACGTCGTCTCCCTCCGCCTTCCTCCCTGTTTCATCCCTATAAATACCCCCCGCTGCTCCACCGACCAGGGCAGCCTGGATCTGACGGAGAAAACCCCCAGCTTTCTTCTCTTCTTCCTCCGGCAGACGCTCACCAGCTCTGGCGGCTTCCTCCCCCTCCACCTCTTCGCTCTGCCGCAATACCAGCAGCAGAGACTTCCTCCCCTGTTCTTCCCGCGCCACGCCGCACCCAGCTGGCGCCTCTCCAGCCCTCTGCTCGCCGCCGCCCCTCTCCCTGAGCATCGTCTTCTCCGGCAACAGTCGACACGACTGTCGCCCTGTTCCTCCCCTTTCGTCCCTGCAAGTAAGTTAGACCTACTCCCCTTCTTCTCCTCTTTCTTTCCCCGCTTTCAATTTAGTCAATTAAACCCTCGATCGCTCCTGTTCACCCTCACCCTCTCCGCCTCCGACCACCCTCCGGCGAGCCGCGCCCATCACCTCAGCGACCCACACGGCTCGCCGACCACCGCAGAACATCCGCTTCCTCACCCTGATCCTCTTCCGCCCCTCCACTTCCCACCAAACACCCTCTGCAGATCCACCGAACACACCCACTTCTTCGCTCACAGTTTGACCTAGGACGACCTGTTGGCTCCATCACGCCCCCTGCAGACCCCCTGACCACCTTCGCCGTGCCACGGCGAAGGTCCCCCGCCTGTCTGATTTGGCCGAGAGGCCGTTCTTCTGTGACCAGGTGACTCGCCCGCCGTCGCCATTACTGAGCAGGCAGAGCTCCTTCACCTGCAGGTGCAGGCACGCCTTCGCCCAGGTTCGACTCCCAGGTTGCGCAGGGAGTCTCCGCGAAACGTCCCAGGCTCGCAGACGGGGCGAGGGCCGCGCGTGAAGACACGATCGCCCACTGCTCCCTCCGCGACGGGCGCTCAATTGGGGTGGGACATTTAGTCCCACCTCGGAACCTCTCGGAGGCGCACGGACGCATAAAGGCAAAAAGTGCCTTATGCTGTCTGCCTCCTGACCACGGGGTGAGGTCCCTCTCACCCGACCCGGCCTCGTCCGTGACCACGCTCCGCGGACCTGGCCCGACCCGATTAGACTGACCTGCACTCCTCGCCCACCACGCACGCCGGTGGGCCTGGACCCGGGCCTGACCCGAACCCGATTACCCGGTAGCGCTCTGGGAGAGCTTCCGAAGAGTGATTTCAGAGAGAAAGAGAAACGCGGGGGAGGGGGTAGAGTAGGTTTTGCCTCTTGACAAAAAAAAAAAAAAAACTCTGAAGTGTGCAGGCAAAAGAAGAAGTGCAGGCGAAGAAGAAGCAGCTGCACTGTAGCAACTGCTCAGTTAAGTCGTCGAAGCACCGGGTCAGACGACGGAAAGTCAGCAGCCAGAGCAACACAGAAGGCAGGCTGAAGAAGAAGGAAGAGCAACGGCCGAAGCAGAAGAAGAAGAAGGAAGACTTAGTAGCTGAAGGCAGAAGCTCTGCAGCCATAAAAAGGAGAGGTCACCACGATTGCAGAAGAAGAAGAAGAGCATCACCATTGCAGAAGAAGATTATCACCGTATCAGAAACCAAGGAAGAAGAAGGAGATCTGAAGAAAGAGAAAGAAGAACATCACAACAAATCCTTTCCCTCTCTCTCTTAATTTTGTAAAAGAAACATGTATATCTCTAGAATACGACTTGCTCCCTGAGTTCGACCTCGGGAACTCTTTCATTTTCCGAGTAAAAAAATTTATATTTGAAATGTTGGTAATAACCGGCTTTACTACAACGTTATAACAAATACTAAAACCCGGTTGAAACAAAATCGACGTTTCATTTTGGCGCCGCTGCCGGGGAGCAACGGCTATTCTAGAGGTAAACATTCCTGTTTCTTTTAAGTTCTGATAATCTCCTCTCTTTTGTGCAGCTACAGGAACTCAAGAAGACAAGCAACCACACAACCACTCCGAAGACAGGTAAATCTTTTCTCTCACTATTAACCCCTACACTCTAAAGAGGAAGAAAAGAAAAGAACAAGCAATATAGGGCTAACCTGTCTTCCATACTTAGTAATCATAAAAAGTTGCATGTTTTCAACTCATCACTCCTGCACACTATTAAGGGTATTTAAGGGCTAACACATTCTTGCTTGAGCCCTAATTGCCCAACAAAGAGTTAAATGGACCAAGTAGAGCCAACATAAGGTCAAACATTAGGATTTCAGTAGAGACACACCCCTTAATCAAGAATTGAGGAAATCCAAAAGAGGTGTGCCCAAGCCATTGATTGAAAATAATTAACAAGAAAAATCCTAAACAATTGGCTCTCTCTAAACACTTGAATCCTAAAAGACAGGACCCAAAAAGCTCTCAAAGAAAACAAGAGGTAAAGTTGACCCCTTTGGGTTAACCAACCTTAAATTAGGTCACTCTTTGCACTTAAAAAGACTAAAGTTCAAGTGAAACCTTAAGCACCCTGATCTTAAAATTGGTAGACTTAAGAGGTCAAGATCCCCATTCTGGTCTACCTGGAACCGCAGTGACAAGAGAGGTCGGGTGGGGGAAACCCTGTAACCCGTGGGGACGCTCTACCGTGTAGGGGTCTTCGCGGGACTCTCCCTCTCTGGCTGCCCAGGTAATTCTCAGGTGGACGATCTTTCTGATCAAGGGGTCCATCTGCCCCGCACCTCTATAGTCACCCAACACATTTTTGGGTGTCTTGATTGGGTCCAGCACCTGCTTATCTCATCCAGTCCCTCAGTATATGCTTCGAAGGAGGTCCTTGAAACCTCCTTTAGGAATTCACTTGCCCTGAGGTTAGGCCTCAGTTCCCTTGTTTATGCAGACCACCACATTAATCTTTCCTCTGATACTCCCTTCTTCCATCTTGGCACAACATGAGTCTACATCGAAGCCTCTAATTCCACATCTTGATTCCACCACCTAATCCAAATATGCAGCCAAACCACCTAAGACTACCATTCAAGAAACCTGAATATTGGAGATCTATGAAAGATAAAATGATCGAGGATGCCATAAAATTCTATGAAAAAGAAGAAAAAACCTCAACACCAATAGGAGATATTCAGGTTGATGTCCCAACAACCACAGCCTTCATCATAAACTGTGCCCAAACTCTATTGACAGGAGCCATAAAAGGATCAACCCGAGAAGTTCTCCTAACAGGATACATTGAGATAGACAAATTACACAAATCTGAATACCTTCAATGCTTGACAAATCCTGTACTTTGGGAACAAAACCAAGATGCTCTTGAAAAACGGGTAGAGATGATGAGACTTTTAGAAAAAACTATCAACCAAAAATACCCGTATACACCAGAAACAAAGGATGAGTCATCTTGGAACAATACTAAGAATCAATCCAGTTTCCCAAACCTCGGGATTGAGGCACAAAGTGGTTGTGAAATCCCAACCCAAATAGAAGACAATGTTGAATTAGGTTGGGATATTGCAGGAGAACACAATGATGAGCCAAACTTAGACCATGGATTGCCAAGCGTAGAATTTCAAAACTCCTGCAATAATGAGATCAGAACTGAACCTTCTGAGGGTATAAATTCCGCCCCTTATTTTGATAAGGTGACCCTCGAAGGTTATTCCGACTTAGGTTCTAATAATTCTACCCACATCCTAAGCCTAGAACCTAGATCTGAAACTTATTGGGAAGATTATGAGGCCCTTTATGAGAAAGATCAAATTTTTACAGAATATGATTCCGGGCCTCTATTTAATGAATATCCCTCTCCAACATCCTCAGGAAATCTGATCGATTTTTCAGAAAACATGCCAATTTATGATACAGAAACTGAGGAGTTGGATGAGCAAGGTTTTAATGGGGTCTATCCTACCAGCTTAGAGCTTGAACAGAACATCTTTTTGAGCCTAGAAGTGACATATAAGCTAGAACCCAGTCAGGCTGCTGATTCCACATCTGATGATTTTTGCTGTGGTGGAATTCATGATCATTTTCGCCAACTCTCCGACAATTTCAGATCTGACTATAATTGCGGAGAGATTCCCCTTCCTGAACACGCCAGGCCTATCTACGACCTCAGTTCACATGACTCTGACTCCGACTCTGAGGTCCTGATTCCCGAGATCACTAATAACACAGAATCATTCCTTTTCGATCCCCAGGAACCAAAAACAGAAAATGCCAAGAGTGATTGCAACCAAGAATCCAAATTTTTTCTCGAATCCGATTCCTCTCATCCTACAAACACTCTTCCGGCATTTGATAGTTACCCAGAGGACTCTCTACAGAAAACCACCTATCATCTGTTTCTAGAAGAGCCCTCATACACAATGGCCACCTCGTCCGCACACACAGAACGGATCAAAACCTCTTCCAAACCCCGACCCGCAACAGGAGTCAATTTCTATTCAGATTCACCTCTCACCGAGCCAATTGCATTTCCACATCGGGTTTCGAACATTGATCAGACTACATACCATGCTCTATCATTCTCTGATCACCCCTGTAGGGTTCCTGCATCAACCACTGATTATCCTACGGGTCCCTACTCTGACCAGGCTGATTCGGCTCAGCCAAACCCTGCGTTTACACTTCCACATCCATCTGAGCTTCATAGTTTATGGTGGGCTCCACACCTTTTTATCCACATCTATCAACCCACCAGATTGATTGGGTTTGGGCTGCATCATCAGCCTGTTGATCTGAACAAGCACCTGGTTGGACCAACCAGGCTCTTAATCAAGGTGCTTGTCTTACAAAACTCCGCTGATTTGACCATCCCCTCTCCATCGCATTTCCCGCTTGGCTGAAGGCATCAAATTTAGCGCTTAACGGGAGGCAGCCCGTCATTCTCTTTGAAAACCTGAAACTTGTTCTGACACCTTTTTGCACTTGAAGTTCACACTTTAAGACAGCCGACTCCACCTCAGGTGCGTGCATCTGAGATTAGAAATCGTCCGCAACAGTCACCCCGACCCATTCACTCATCCAAATTTCTGTCTTAAGGAATGAACTAAGTTAAATAAAAACCCCCTAGGTTACAATGAGGACATTGCAAATCTTAGGCATGGGGGGGGTATGAAAGTGCAAAACTTGTAAGAAAAGGTTTCAAACAAAAAAATTCACATATGCCAAAAACACCATAAAAATTAAAAAAAATTTCGAAAAAGAATAAGAGGAAAAGAGGAGAAGGAAAATTTTGTGAAGGAGAAAAGAAACAAAATGAAAAAGGAGCACAAAATTATGAGAAAAAGTGATAGTCATTAGTAAGGAACTAAGGAATTAACCTAAGTTCTAGACCTCATTCAAGAAAATAACTGAAAAGTGCACAATGAGATTAGTAAGAATGCAAACCTTAGGCATTCTTGAATAGACTCTTAGTACCCATTAAGATCTGGACACTCCTCAAGAGGTTGAGGAAAATGAAAAGCTGAAGTATTAGGTCTAAGGCTTAGGGAGTATTCGGCCTCGTTAACTAATTTTTGGTTTACGGGACTCAGTAACCTAAGCACCCTAATCTCACACACAGCCTGGTTCAGTAAGCGTAAAAATCAGAATCACGCAGAAGCATCGCAAAAATCTGAAAAGAACACCTAGAATAGGAGCGGCCGATCAACACAAGTTGATTTGGACGAGTTCCCAGCGTAGAGAGGCGGGAAATCCCCTCGAAGATGCGTAACAAAATATCATCTCCTCGGTGCTTGTCTCTTAGGATATTTACATATCCTACGGGGGGCATGTAAGCACTCTGCTGGTTCAGATTCCATGGATGGCATTATCTCGAAGTGTCAATTGCCAGGGTCTGGATTCGGCCACGGAATACCATGGATGGGATTATCTCGAAATCTCAATAGCCAGGGTTCCGGGGGTTGCCATGGGCGGTGCTATCTCGAAGCATCGATCGCCAGGAACCCTTGAGGATTGATGATGGGAGCAAGGAATCTGATACAGACCGTGTTGAAAAGCCAATCCTAGGCTAGAACTAAAAAGAAAAAGAGAGAGAACTCCCCAAACAGAAAAACTTTCTATCTCTCTCTTACAAAATGCACTGCGAACTGAGCCAGGGCTAAAATCATTTCAAGCACGGGTGCTTTAACCACGAAGTCCAATAAACCTTAGGTTAGTTCTTGTGGGCCTTAAAAACCTTTGCTAAAAGATTGAGGCTAAGGCTAGACAGATTTGGATCTTGATTGGTACTAGAGTACCTTTTAGGCCTATGGTCAGCATTCTAACCTAATCTATGCTCAAATAAAAAAGGCACTTATCTAAAACTATTAAAAACTTCATGGTCTAGAACAAGGGTTGAAACCTTAAGTTTTTGCTAAGGGACTAGCAAAAGCTAGGCATGGGGGTATGATGAGAACCTCATCATGAGCCATAACTAGCTCATTTTGACCCAATACAAAGGATAAAAGCTCCTACATATCTCAAGGAAAGGCTTAACTCAGAGAATTCTGAGTTTGAGAAGAAAACCAGTCATAAGGGGTAAAAGTGCAATTTTACCAGTATAATCTGCATACAGGGTAATTCTGGGCCCAAACACAGGTCAAAACAGCTTAATAAGAATAAAAGTGGGATGAGATGATCTAGCAAGGGCTACAGCACTTCCAAGGAACCAAATGATAATCTGTAACCCTAAAACGACCCACTTCAATTCACAAGGTTCGGGGAAAAGTAAAAATAGAATAAACCCTCTAAAATTCATAGAAAAATAATCTCTAGGGTTTAGAACCTTCAATTTGGCCTTTAGAACCCATTTTGACCTACATTGAGAACCATGCCCAATTAATAACTTAATTTGGGTCTTTACGCAAATTGACCGGTCAAACAAGGTTTAATATGAAAATGAAATTCACCATCAGATTCCTTAGGTCCTAATTAGTCATGTATAAAAACTTGAGCCTAAGAAGAAACCTCCTTGACCGACTTTACACTTTGGTCCTCATATATTTACTCTTTGGCCCTCAACTTTTGAACCCTCGCATTTTAGCCCCTAACTCTCCTTCGTTCTTTGCAATCAGGTCCCTCCTGCAAAACCCTGCCAGCACCATGCTCCGGCGACCTTGCGCGGAGCATGGCGCCGCGCAGGGTGAGGTAGGGGACCTGGCAAGTAAACCGGGGGTGCCCTGCGTCGTCAGCCGTCGCAGGAGCACCCCCATGGTCATTGTAGCCCCCCATACCGGCCGTGCGAACGCACGGACGGTATGGGTTCGTGTTCCGACCATTCTCCGGCGAGGGAGACACGTCGTCTCCCTCCGCCTTCCTCCCTGTTTCATCCCTATAAATACCCCCCGCTGCTCCACCGACCAGGGCAGCCTGGATCTGACGGAGAAAACCCCCAGCTTTCTTCTCTTCTTCCTCCGGCAGACGCTCACCAGCTCCGGCGGCTTCCTCCCCCTCCACCTCTTCGCTCTGCCGCAATACCAGCAGCAGAGACTTCCTCCCCTGTTCTTCCCGCGCCACGCCGCACCCAGCTGGCGCCTCTCCAGCCCTCTGCTCGCCGCCGCCCCTCTCCCTGAGCATCGTCTTCTCCGGCAACAGTCGACACGACTGTCGCCCTGTTCCTCCCCCTTCGTCCCTGCAAGTAAGTTAGACCTACTCCCCTTCTTCTCCTCTTTCTTTCCCCGCTTTCAATTTAGTCAATTAAACCCTCGATCGCTCCTGTTCACCCTCACCCTCTCCGCCTCCGACCACCCTCCGGCGAGCCGCGCCCATCACCTCAGCGACCCACACGGCTCGCCGACCACCGCAGAACATTCGCTTCCTCACCCTGATCCTCTTCCGCCCCTCCACTTCCCACCAAACACCCTCTGCAGATCCACCGAACACACCCACTTCTTCGCTCACAGTTTGACCTAGGACGACCTGTTGGCTCCATCACGCCCCCTGCAGACCCCCTGACCACCTTCGCCGTGCCACGGCGAAGGTCCCCCGCCTGTCTGATTTGGCCGAGAGGCCGTTCTTCTGTGACCAGGTGACTCGCCCGCCATCGCCATTACTGAGCAGGCAGAGCTCCTTCACCTGCAGGTGCAGGCACGCCTTCGCCCAGGTTCGACTCCCAGGTTGCGCAGGGAGTCTCCGCGAAACGTCCCAGGCTCGCAGACGGGGCGAGGGCCGCGCGTGAAGACACGATCGCCCACTGCTCCCTCCGCGACGGGCGCTCAATTGGGGTGGGACATTTAGTCCCACCTCGGAACCTCTCGGAGGCGCGCGGACGCATAAAGGCAAAAAGTGCCTTATGCTGTCTGCCTCCTGACCACGGGGTGAGGTCCCTCTCACCCGACCCGGCCTCGTCCGTGACCACGCTCCGCGGACCTGGCCCGACCCGATTAGACTGACCTGCACTCCTCGCCCACCACGCACGCCGGTGGGCCTGGACCCGGGCCTGACCCGAACCCGATTACCCGGTAGCGCTCTGGGAGAGCTTCCGAAGAGTGATTTCAGAGAGAAAGAGAAACGCGGGGGAGGGGGGTAGAGTAGGTTTTGCCTCTTGACAAAAAAAAAAAAAAAACTCTGAAGTGTGCAGGCAAAAGAAGAAGTGCAGGCGAAGAAGAAGCAGCTGCACTGTAGCAACTGCTCAGTTAAGTCGTCGAAGCACCGGGTCAGACGACGGAAAGTCAGCAGCCAGAGCAACACAGAAGGCAGGCTGAAGAAGAAGGAAGAGCAACGGCCGAAGCAGAAGAAGAAGAAGGAAGACTTAGTAGCTGAAGGCAGAAGCTCTGCAGCCATAAAAAAGAGAGGTCACCACGATTGCAGAAGAAGAAGAAGAGCATCACCATTGCAGAAGAAGATTATCACCGTATCAGAAACCAAGGAAGAAGAAGGAGATCTGAAGAAAGAGAAAGAAGAACATCACAACAAATCCTTTCCCTCTCTCTCTTTATTTTGTAAAAGAAACATGTATATCTCTAGAATACGACTTGCTCCCTGAGTTCGACCTCGGGAACTCTTTCATTTTCCGAGTAAAAAAATTTATATTTGAAATGTTGGTAATAACCGGCTTTACTACAACGTTATAACAAATACTAAAACCCGGTTGAAACAAAACCGACGTTTCAGTGCGTGCGGAGAGGAAGAGGTGCAGCGAGAGGGGAGAAGAGGGAGAGCGTGTGAGGAAGAGAGAGCGAGCTAGCCGGAGCAGCTCGGGGCCGGTCGACGGGTGCGTAGAGGAACGTGGTGTTGGGGAGGCTACCCCGGTGCTGCTGCAGCTCAGGCAGCAGGTGGGCGAGCGCGGCGCGGCCATGCGCAGCAGGAAGAAGGCGAGGACGTTCTGATTTTGGAAAATTTTCCTAGAATTAGAGGTCTGGACCTACGTCTAGACGATGCGGGAGACGTCTGGAGGGAGCTCCAGACGTCTGAGAGGTACGAAATTTCTCCTCTACCTCCTTTTTGCGGATATGGCCATGCAGGCCGTTCCGCCGAACTGTTGAGACATGTCGTGATGTGGAGGCTTTCGTCACGCATGCAAGTTTCATTTTGGGAAGGCGTGAGGACACGCCCTCCCACACAGATCAGACATCTGGGCACAGCACTAGACGGCGGAGAGCGTCTCCAGACGTCCGGAGAGGTGGTCGGACGTCTGGAACTGAGTCCAGACAATTTAGCAGGATCCCTGGACGTCTCAGGAGCAACGCGGAGTGAGATATGACCTGGACCACTTTTCAAGACGTCTGGAAGGTGTTCCAGACGTCTGATTTGAGTCAGAATTGTCATTTTTGACCCATTTAAGGTCCGCTCGAGGTCTGATTTCCGCGTTTAAGATTCCGTTCTTCTCAGAATTTGTTCCTCTAGTTGTTTAAAATACTTTTATCCTATTCTGAGTGGTTCCTTATGATTTATCCTTGTGTTAGGACCTCATTCCGTTGCACCTTTGGGGGTTGTGGAGGCACGCGGACCTACTGATCACGCCCCCATTACTCCCGATTTTGGGGGTAGAGTGGCTTCCCTTAGTTATTTACCAACATTAATGCATCTCTGAGATGAATGATAAATCCTAGGGTATGGCATGAATCCTAAGACCTGAAAACTAGATTGAATGATAGATCCTAAGGTGTGGCATGAATCCTAGGAACAGAAATACTGAAACAAATGTCTTGAATACCTGAATTGCAGTCTTGGATAAGTAGGTAGAATAATGATAACTGCTTGTAATTGGATAACAGCTGCCTGTGAAATATAGAGTACTACTGCTAGTAACTGCTACTTGTAATTCCTGTTGTTTGGAAATTAAACTTGAGTTGCTTATATATTAATTGATATTAAATGATTGGAAACACGGGCTAAATGTGAATGAAACTGAAATGATGAAACCTAGTATGGCTTGGCCTGAGAAATAGGAGTATGAACCCTACGAGGAATTAGGAGTAG
The DNA here is from genome assembly GCA_037157565.1 of Thalassia testudinum. Lineage (NCBI taxonomy): Eukaryota > Viridiplantae > Streptophyta > Magnoliopsida > Alismatales > Hydrocharitaceae > Thalassia > Thalassia testudinum. The sequence goes on from JAZHRO010000031.1 coordinate 84,619,401, forward strand.
AGCTCCTGGAAGATAAATAGAATGGAATTGGGGAAGTAAGCTGGCCCTTGAGTACGGAGTACCAAGGAGAGCAACTGTCCTCCTGTTTAGTGAAGAGAGGAGCTAGCCGCCCCAGGGACCCGGGGTTAGGTTTGGCCACTTTGTACCGACTTTTGGCCCTCGCGTACACAATACTGAGGAGAGCTACTAGTGTAGGGAGAGAGCTATCCACCCCATGGGCCCTAGGGTTCAGCTAGCCGTCCTACACTGACTTGTTAGGCCAACTGGGCAAACTAGGGTAGTCAGGCGAGGGTGTGCAGACTGTGGAGGGGCAAGACCCCTGTTTGGTTACTGTGGAGGGGCTGGACTTCTATTACTGAGAGGGCTCTGCCCTATACTAGTTCCATGCTATACTTTGGACGCACCCATTAATGGAAACGACTGACCGCGTGCCAATGCGGGGTAGCTACCCATGCGTTTATCGCGCATGCCGTAGTCACCATTATGTCTGTCAGTGACCTTGGGGTGGTTGACTGAGGGTAGGACCACCACAGGGGACTCTCCCAGCCAGGAGAGCACCACGTGCTACTTCTACTTTTCGGAAAAGATTGCAATCAAGATTGTTCCCACGAGGAACATTCGAGATCAAGAGAAAGATCTGAGAAATAATTCAAGAAAGAGTAAATAGAGAAATAAAGAAAGGAATTAAAAACAACAGCTACTTGTCCACCTTTACTATTTTCTTAGCTAGCTGGTTGCCACTCTACTCAACGTTTCACTGACTGTCACATTTGTCACCTTTTTAAGGACCAGGTGTTGAGTAGCTAGAGCCTGCGGCTGCGGAGGGTGCTGAGCTTAGTAGAGCCCAGTAGTTGTACTTTTGTTGTACCTTTTTCTGTAATAGTGAGTATTTCTGTTCCACCTTGTACTCTTTATTGTAAACATCATATTTCTGTACCTATTTTTAATTCCCTACTGTTGTGGTGGTATGTACTGTAGTAGTTCTTTCCTTTACTGCTGTACTTTTGTTACTGTTAGTTACCTGCATGGTGAATGTGGTTTATTTTACTGCTTTTTGGTTACTTTCTCGTTGGACGACTGGGTCTTGGGATCAGTCGAGTCGATCCGATTCTCGTGTCCTGTAGGGGTTTGGGAATCGGGTCGTAACACATATCCACAAGGGACATTACCACGGAGTTTGTTGCTTGCTCATGGGGGATGTCAATAAGGCCAATTGTGCTAACAAGGCCTTGTTCTTTATGAAGGTGTCCACCATGATCATCAAATTAAAGTCAAGGAATAGTGTTCTAAAAATTTGTTTGTGGTTTAACAAGATGCCATTGACATAGTCTTCAAAGCAATCTCCATTTTTTTTTCTTCATATTTCATAATTGTACAAACCAACATGAAATATCATATTAATCTTCCTTTAGAGGTGTTTATGTTAATTTTCATTTCATGCTAGTCCATATATGATAATATTTTGGAAACACCAATCAACCATGTTCACCATTTAGTCATTGAAAGCAAAAACCAGAGACTTCTAACTTCAAATTTTATTTTGCTCACAAGTAGGTGCAACTCTATGGTGATAAAATACTTTTTTAACAACATCTATGTTAGCAGCTGGAAATGTTAAACCTGACCAACTCCAAGGGTTCTTTAATTAACATGAAGATGTCACCAAGAGCCAAATGAATAAGCCATGGAGGGAAATCAATTAGTTGATCATTGTAAATATTCTTTTCTCTTGATATATATATATCAAAATTTAGCTAATTATTTTGTTCTTTTTTTTTTTGAGAATTGAACACCAATCAAGAATGTTAAAGTAGGACCTTAAGATTATTTTTATTCTCAGTAGTGCTGTTGAAATAAATACATATATATATATATTGAATAAATAAAATCATATGTATTTTCAATGATTTTACGTAAATAAAAAATATTAAATCAAATAAGTTAAATATGATATGAGAAAATTCAGAATAGAATTAAAAACAAACAACATACAATAGCATAAATAAACAAAATGAAAATAGATTAGATGTTATTCCAATTGAAACACCCATGAAAGACTTCCCTTGGAGAAGGTATTTCACCCTACAATATTCATGCATCAAGGTATGACAAACTCCTTCCAGAATACGATGATCCACCTCCAAGATTCGATATGTTATAAGTTTGGATGTCCTTAAAAATCACCTCAGAAGAATAAAGTTGAGGCAATTTGATCGATCAATCTAATTGATTGATCAAATTCCAAATTGATCCATAAATTTGATTATTGATCAATCAATCACCTCTTGTGGATTATTCTCAAACACCTTACGTAAGATCGACAAATTTGATTGGAGATTAATCTACTAATCTTACGTTGAATGAATGCGCTTAGAGAAAGAGAGATGAAAACGAGGGAGAGGGAAGAAAAGTGGAGAGTTTTTCTACTCGAGTTGTGTGTCAAATGTGAACCCCACCATAGCCTTTATTTATAGCTTACGACTTAACGTTTATGGAAATTTATCAATTAATCGATCAATTTAGTCTCATTGATCTATCAAATCAATTTATCTATCAAATTGACTTATTGGTCAATCAAACCAATTGATCGTTCAAATTTATCCATTGATCGATTAAAATAATTGATCAAATTAATAAGATTAATAATCCAGAGTAAAAGAGTCGATGTTCCAAATTGATTCTCAATTGAACCCAAGGCTGAACCCGAACCTGGCCTAGGCCTATGCACGCGTGCATGTATAATCCCTAGTCTCACCCCTTGCTCTTTACTATGTAAGCCTTATGCCAACCAAGTTGTTTGTTTACCTCCAGACACTAAAAATTTATACTAAATCTCATTATATATCAATTACATCCTGATTAATGTAATTTAACTCTCAAAACTAAAGAATGCTTCTTTAATCTTTTACTAACATCAGGAGAGAAATTCAAAACATTTAAATAAAAATGTGGTTATTTAAAGAGCTATATAAGCTTATTTATTTCAAAGGAAACTAAATTCTTAGAATATTAAGAATCTTAATGAGCTATGTTAATTCTCCTGTATACGGCATCCATTCATCCTCTTTAACAAGTAACATCAATTTTGTTCATATTTTTTGGTGATCCGACGTTGCGGTTCAAACACAATACCCGACAAAACCCAAGTAAGCAACGATCCTTTTAATGATAAAGCGCACACCTTTTTTTGGCAACTAAGACACATCTTATCTCCAACTTTTTTTCCCTTTGCCATTTATGAAGGAGCAGAATTTTTGCTCTATGTGAGGGTCGAGACCTCATAGTTGTAGATATTGATGCAAATATAGTGTGGATTCCTTGGGTGGTTAATTTCCTCTGTTTGTATTGTGGGTCCCTGATTTTATTGTTTGGCCGGAAACCCCGTCGAAAGTTGTCCTTTGAAATGCACAATACACATTGCATCCTTATGCACAAGAGGGAATAAAAGGTTTGGCGAGTGGGCATGTGACAGGTAACTAACATACCAGACTTCAAGGATATGGATGGTGAGAAATGAAAATAGCCTTGGACCAAAGGACGAAAGGGGGTGGAGATATTTTATCATATCTAATCAGAAAAAATTCATAAATCTTGAATTTCTAACAAGGGCATACACGAGTTAGGTTAAAATTTAATCTAAATCCAACCCGTTACACTATCGAATTCAAATCATAAAATCAAGTTAAGTTAGGTTGAGCATGTTATTTACTAGTCAAAGTTTATATTTATATCTCATGGGGTTGATTATGTTATTTATTAGTCAAAGCTTATGTTTATATCTATTATATTTAATAATAAATAATTTTAAACTTATAAATAACTTGTATCTTATAAAATAAATGAATAAAATAAGAAAAAATGAAGAAAAAAAATTTCAAATAAAAATGAGAAAAGATAAAAGGATACTTGATAATAAAATTTTATAAAAATCAAATAATACATAAATGTATTGGGATGGTGGCGACAAATGAGGGGAGAGTCATTATAGGGAAGGGGCATAGTTGTGGCCCTAGTGGGTGGGTGGGTTCATATGGAGAAGAAGAGGAGATGAGGGGGTGTTTTGATGGTGGTGGTGGGGTCTCTACAAGGAAGAAGGGAGACAAGGTGGGTCGTCTACCAATGGTGAAGGGATCCCTACAAGGAAAAAGAGAGAAGAGGTGATCGTACGATGGTGATGACCAATGGGGGGAGGGTCGTTAGGGGGAAGGGAAGTGGTCGTGCTAGGGGAGAGGGATCTTGCGAGGAGAGAAGAGGTGGGTTACTTGAAAAACATAAGGTGTCATTGATTGCCACCAAAAAGAAGATAGGGCACCACCTAAAGCTTAGTAATGTCAAGGAGAGAAGAGGGCGTCACCTGGAGACGATGGAGGTGGGAGAGATGAGAGGTTAGTGAAACCATAAGGGCTACGATCGGCAATTGGGAGAAAGAGTAAACAGATGTTAACAAAATGAGAATTTGGTAATAATTTGACACCACTTTTATATATATATATATATATAAAATTGTACCAAACTATAGAATAAGTTGAGTTAATTAAATCTCAGATCCAACTTAATCTATTTTTTATTAGATTAGAAGAATCGTAATCTAACACAACCTAATTGAATTGAATTAGGTTGGATTCAAATTAACCTACACTATATACACCCTTAATTTCCTCATATTTCCAATAAGATGGCCGTTGGAATCGACAAGGAAAACTCCCATTGAAGCATATGCGGAAAATCTCCGGTCATCCATAAGAAATTGGGTATGCCTAGATATCTTATTCTATTACTAATTCCAACTAAATTCCTCGACAAGAAAAAAAAAATTCTAGTTGGAATTTGCATCATCAAGAAATTTTCAGTTGGGAAGTCGAAATCTTAGCTGGTTAGCATCACGGTTCTTTTCGTAGCGGCCGGGATCTTTCACAGGTGCATTCCCATTGTCCCCTTGCCAATTATTTCAATCAATAGGTCAGGCCATGGCCTCTAATTAAGACCAATTGCTCAAGTCGCTTTCATCTCGTGGACTGAAGTCTAACAGTGCAACAACCATCTTTCTTTCTTTCTTTTTGTGTTAACCGAAACTGACGGTGGCAACGCGATTGGGCACATTCCCTACACGAAACGAGGGAGAGGGCTCCATCCACTCACTCCCACCTCTTTCCTATGGATGTGGACGCCCCTTCTTAGCATGTAATTTTCATCGTCATGTGACCCGCAAACAATTGGAAAATCAACAATGTCCCATGGAAAATGTCGATAATAACGTTGCTATAGTGCCCGTTTTTCTCTCATTAACTGAGTAGTGTTTTGTGTTGTAGTACAGCAAACACTTAATAATAACTTATAAGTGGTGGAACTATTGTCCTTGTCTTCTCCAAATAAAGGTGGTTGCAACAGGAATTTCTAAGTTTGAGGTGAAATATTGGCTTGCACTCGCTGTTCTTTTTCTGTGGCTTTTTTTTTTTTTGTCAAAAAATAGAGAAACATAAGTACTTATGTAAAAAAGTGATATGAGGTTATTTTTGTATTTTACATAGTATTAAGAATGTAGGTTCACTTGATAATTGATATTTAATATAAAGTAATAAAAAAATATAAGGTTTGTTACGTGAAGATCCCACCACATTAAAAAAAATCACCACAACATTTTAACCTAAAATACGTAGGTGATAACTAACTTTACACCGGTGATAAATTATTTTACGTGATTTTACACATGTACAAAAGGATTTTACATCGGTTATAAATTATTTTAAGATGTCTTTGCACCGGTGAAATCTTATTTTACATCATTGTAAAATTATTTTAAGGATAGTTTCACCTGTTCAAAGTAATTTTGCACCCATACAAAGTGATTTTAACTTATGAGTTCAGGATTTAGGATTTAGGGCTTAGGTTTATGGAAAGTGATTTCACATATGAGAAGTGATTTGTCACTTGAAAGGTGATTTTTCATCTTAGGGCCTAAGGTTTAGGGTTTAGGATTTAAGGTTTACGGTTTAATGAAGCTAAATCCTAAATACTATAGACTAAAGTGGAAAAATCATCTTTCAAGTGTAAAATCACTTCTGATAGGTAAAGAAACACTTGGAATTTAATTTTGTACCGGTCCAAAGTAGTTCAAAGTAAGACTACACCAGGTAATCTTACTTTGCACCTGTGCAAAATAAGATTCCAATGGTGCAAAGAAGTTCAAAGTAAGATTGTATCGGTGCAATCTTACTTTACAACTGTACAAAATTATTTTGAAGGTGCAAAATCATTTTATACAGGTGCAAAATAAGATTGCACCTGTGCAAAGTGATTTTGTACTAATACAAAGTCATTCCGAAGGTAATTTGAATGGTTTGCACCTGTACCAAAGTGGTTTGCTATTGATTTCAACAGTGGTGAATCCCATCATGTGTCAGTAGTTTTTTTGTATGAAAATGAGGGACATGGCTAGTTGGAATCATGTTCACATTGCTGTATGTTAACTTTTACATCAACTTTTACGTTTTTCAACCCGCATTTTTATTTTATTTTTTTGATAAATTTGGAGCACACGTCCTTGTACACAAGCCTATGGAGTTTTCACATAAGAAAGACACGTAGAGTCGTATCTACGGCGACATTGTCTAGCTTATTTTCTATTTGTTATGGATATATGTTATGCGTGATTTTATGTTTCTTCATTTTAATTTGTACATTTATTAGAACTAAAAATGGATGGTATTGATTAATATGCAGATTTATTCAAATGTCAATTTTTGAAGGAACATGCATGAAAATGCCAGTCTTGATAGTGTGAAAACGTGAGAGCTTGCACTCTATTTTAGTCAGAGGGATCTAAGTAATGGAAAACCTCTAGGTATGTGATTGGGCATAATGCTGTCTTCCAACCAATCCTCAACTTATATTTAGCTGCCCTCACCACTTTTCACAGAAAGACACTATAATAGTAATCTTTGGGGAAAACAGTTAGACTGGAAATGGTTTGGTTTATGGACAATTAAGAAGTTGACGATTATCAATATGCATTGAACGGCCACGATCCCATAACCTTATGTAGTGATTTAGTATTAGTGAAATACTTAATTTCGAGTCTCTATGTTAAGAAGGCCATTCTGTCTGATTGACCTACATTTTATTAGTTTACATTCCCTTCACCATACCTTATTTTTGCATTTCATTAGTGAGAATCCTCATGTCATACTGACTCCGATGCTTATGTAGTAGGTTTACCTTGCTAAAACAATCCTTTTATCATTGCTAAATTCTTGGTATCATGGAAGTGTGATAAATCGATAATTTAAAACTTTGATTCAATTCAGTTCAACATTGAAAAAAATCGGAAACTAATTTAACTAGTACCATGCACTTGGAAAGAATTGTTTTCTTTTTGTTTCAAGATCTCTATGAGTATAGAGATGATTCCTTCGATGGGGTGATAGAGCACCTAGTTGTTGTACCTCCTACAATAAGTCCTAACTTGGAGGGACTCGCTTCTTCTCAATGTGTGAATGAGACCCTCGATGCCAAGAACACCGAATCACATGCAACAATGAACCCTCTACCATCCTCGAAGACGACTCTCGCCTCCTCCATGCACGGTCTCAAGAACTCCACCATAGAGAGAGATTCCTCCTCTAGTTTACATCCACCAACTATGAGTAGAAGACCAACATGAGTGTCAGAAAACTTCCTTTTTAGTTGATCGAAGAGTTCCCAACCTAGTGGAAGACCAACGGCCCTATGAGTCTTCTTTTGAGTAGAGAAGAAGACCAACTTATGAAGAAGTGGAAGAACAAGAGTTATGCAGACTCTTCTTGTTTTCTCTCCCTTATGAATGTTGGCGGAGCTGGTTGTGCTCAAAATTGGTTAGGTTTTTCTTTAAACCTCTAAGATATATTTATAGGGAATCCAACAACTTCTAACACAGTGGGAACCATTGAATCAAATCCAATAACTAGGAATAATTTATACTTGGATATTTACCCATGGGCCCTTATAATTACTGAGCCAATTGGGTTTAATATCCAAATTACATTTAATTTCCATCCTAATTCTTTTAGGTTAAGAACAAAATCTTTTGGCCCAATTAAATGCTAAATCAAATATCATTTTAAGTATTTAACTAATATTTGATTCGTTCATGTAGAATCTTGCTGAAATCTCTATTGGTTTCATTGCCAATAACAAAATGTTTAGGAATGTTTAGGAGTCTATATTTATGGTACTATGCTTCTCTCCAATATGCCTAATACCGATAGATCCCTTGGCCTAAAAAATTACGTAATGTCCAGGATAATTCCCAAATTCACTTTTATCCCTACTAGGCGTTATGAATGTTCGTATTCTCTTATATCATTGAAATAAGAACAAAAACCAGCTCTTTTCCAAAATATCATTTTCTTCTCTTTCATGTATGGGTCTAGTCAAAAAATGTATACCATATATGAAATTTGGTACATCCTAATATACATAGAATGAACTCATGTCTTCTTATCTACTATGCACATGCATGTACAATAACTGATTTGTGTGATCCTTTCGAGACATCATATGTCTTCTGTACACTTATATATACACACCAGCTTTTCAGTCCGAACACTAAAGTATGTGTATCAACAAAATGTGTATATTCAAATACAGAGACACATAGCTATCTCAAGTTGAAGGATATTCCTTCTTCGTGATAGTGATAAGAGAAGTTGTACATCTCCGCCTCATCGAGTCAGTCTTTTGACTCAACTTGTGTGATAGCTTTAAATCTGTATTCCCATGCAAAGGATGTGCATCAAGGACATCTATCAAGCAACAATCTAAAGGGAAAATTACCATCTCTTCTCAAATTGAAGACAATCAATTGGATATCATGATGGTTCTTAATCACTTATTGAAATCCAAGATCAAAATCATGTAGATATTTGATACCTATCATTGGTATATCCAACTTGACCACAATACTTTCTCCCAATCATACTGAGGGACCTAAGTAACCACCTTAGTGTGTCCACATAATTGACATTTAGATCCTAATTGTTGATCAACTAATATCCATTCAAGTTGGCTCACTAAGGGCATATAATTCCAACACTTACTTCCTTCTAAGACCAATTCATTGGTTATACTATTATATTCTTATTTACTAATTTAGGATACTTGATCTATAGATTATTTTCCTTTATTTCAACTATCATTAATACTTATCCTTATTATAATCATTAAATCCTCAAAATAATGGTTTTAGTCTCTCCTAGAACAATATGCTTGCGTGCCTCCAACACATCACTTTTGCGACATGTGGACCCCTCAGGTTCCTTATTAACCCAAGTATGCTTATCACCAACTAAGTTCAAGGCTAGAGATCAATCGCAAGTAGGTCACTGGCCATTTGACCAATCTCACTAATTGTAATGACTCGATCTGATTTTGAATCCATTTCGAAATTGGTTTCGTCAAAATGAACCCTATAGCACATGTTGGGCACGGATTAGATCAATGTAACCCGAAACATGAGGAAACACATCTTTAGTTCAACCCTTAGGTAAAAATTTCCCAAAATAGTCAATATTTGGTATTGTTAGATTCCACTTGTTGCAAACTTTTTAACAGGTCCGACTCCATGACAATCTAAGTTGCGTAGCTCAAATTACACGAGAAACACATTGAACAGAGATGAAAGTGCACATGAATTGAAACTAGGGGTGGTTTGGTCCAAAATCAGGTTTTTTAAACTATAATTGATGGCATCTCCATCATCCTCTATATCTAACTTAATTTGGCTAAGTTTTAAGGTTAAATTCACTTAATTAATATATCAAAAGGATATAACTCAATCAAGGCTGAAGAGAGAGCAATTAATAGAAAAAGGGGTTAATTCTGCAATTTTCATGAACAATTATAAATTAAAAATAGCTGGAGGGAAAAATTATGATTAATCAAAGGTTAATTAAGCTTGAATTTCCTAAAAGAAGATGGTATTGAGTAATTTAGGATTTACATTCAAATTGGATGTTAATCCTTAATTAAAACTCTTAATTTTTGCCCCACTTCAATTCAAATCATTTCAATGGAAATAAATATAATATAAATCTTCTAAAAGTCATTTAAAAATATTTTATAAGATTTGGAATAGTCAATTTGATAATCAAAACCCATTTCGACCTAAAATAGAGACTATGTGGGTTTTGCAATACATTTTGGGTCTAAATGTAAATTGACTATGTAAACATCATCAAGATCCAAAATTGAAGTCACCATCCTTAGACCTAAATTTAGTTTCCATAAAAACTTGGGTTCATTCGGACTTCATCTGACCTAGTTTGCATTTTGACCATTGAAAACCCAATTTCATGTGAAGACCCCCCTATCTTTCGAGTTTTCTTGCGATTGGCCCCCTAGTTCTTCATATTCACATTTTTGTCCCTACCAGCACATCACCGTTGACTGAGCTCCACGTCGAGCTTTGGAGCTCGATTTCCGATTGACCCAAGCCTTGGTTGCGCATGAGTTCTAAAGAGGACTTGTTCCCCAACCATTCCCGCATCTGTCGACAAAAACCACATCACCAGAGACCCTCTCACGAGCCTGGATTTTGCAATAAAAAACCACCCATCTCCCACATCCAAGCGAGCACATTTTTGCGAGTCCTCGCCTCCCTTCGCGAGACCTTCGTGCTATATAGCTTAGCCATCTTCCAAGGAGCATTTTCGTGATCAAATTTGTCATGCAACCCCCTCCTCTTCTCCTTCCTCATGCTGCAATTAATGGGTACCTTGGAGTTTCTCAACCTACATCCTCCACCACTCTCTCATTGAGATTGATAGAGGGCTTCATCTCCTCTCATCGTCGCTGTTCTCCCCATTAAAGGAAATGAATCTCCAACCTCTTCCTCGACTCCAAACTCCCCTCATTGGATCCATTCTCCTCCTCCACCTCTGGCAACAACCTCGACCCTCTCCTCATCCTCCTCGTCATCTCTTAGGTATCTCCCCTTCCTCCCCTTACTCCATAGATTAGAGTAGGCATATTAGACTTCAGTTTTCACTTCCCATGCTCCCACCTTGCCACCTTCTTCCACGTCCATGGCATGATGCCGGCGTCTTCTTTGGCAAACACAGCCACCACTCTCCACATATCGCCTCTCATCTTCGACCTCTGGGGAAGCTTCAATAGGTTGAGGGGAACAAAACCCCTCAACTAATTTGGAGTTTTGACTACTCTCATGCTTCATCGAACTCCTACCATCGTCGTTGCCTTCCTTGAGTCTGCTGCATCTCCTCCAACCTCCTAGCACCAATTAAATGCCACCACCACCTCTGCTAAGTTCAGGCGAACCTCCTCAACCCCTCGATTTGGAGTTTCCATGCCTCCAATGGATCGACCCCAACCCACGCCACCACCTTCGACCTCACCATCGACTATGGCCATCTGACTTCATCCGAGCTCCAAGCTTCTCGTGAAGCTCCTTGAAGCCATGAGGAATCCATTGCCACCTTTGACAGGGAGTTCTGTGCTTGGAAGCTCGATCGGCAAACACCTCCAAGTCAACGTTAAGCTCCACATTCCCTGCTACCAATGTAGAAGAGAAGAAGGAAAGGAAGAAGAAGGTCAGGGGCCTAGTTGCGAAGAAAAGAAGCCATAGGGACTTAATCGCAAAGTCTCCAAGGATCAACACACAAACATGTTCAGGGCAACTTGAGAATTCTTTTGGATATATTGAGAACTTATGTAATGTAATGTATGTTTTGGGATCTTATTAAATTGTCTTCAAACATTATTTGAATTATTAATGTTTGATCATAATTCCTATCTTATCTCATCAAGCATTAATTGATTAGAAAAATTCCAATTATTTTTGCAAAGATAATTTCTCATTGTTGCATGTCCCTTACATGAAACCCTTTCTCCACATTTTAAACTAGATTTTTATGTTAGAAAAATCTTAACTGATCACTTCTAGTTCATAAGCCTAAAAAACTTATATAGTGGTAATCTGCGCATTAGCTTGCTCCTAACAAACAACCTCGGAATACTTTTATTTCGAGTTATATAAATTTAAATGTTAATTGCGCTTTTATCAACTATACTACAACACAATTTTTAAAACATGATAGAAGCTCATTAACAATAACCCAACCCTGGGACTTTATGAAAACACTTCCTAGGGTTTCATACCACGATTCTGATAATTGAATTCTTGAAATTCAAGCGAGAGAGAGAGAGAGAGAGAGAGAGAGAGAGAGAGAGAGAGAGAGAGAGTATTGAGAGAGAGGATTTCCCTCTATCTTTTTCCTTTCTCATACCCTCACATGAGAGAGTAGAAGACATGGGTCCATCTGATGTTACGATAGATGTTTGGTGGTTGGAGGAGGGCCTACATGATGCCGACATGTGGCTAAGGAGAAGTCCTCAGCCTAGGCAGGGAGAGGAGGTGAGCACGGATGAGAGAGTGAGTTTTAGACACACGTGATCAAACATGTATGTGTGGGGGAAGGACCCTGTTAAGACCCATGACATCAAAACACTTTAAGACGTCTGGGAGTTGGTCCAGACGTCTGGAAATTAATTTTTGCGTGTGTACGATCGTGAGTCTACGTGCGTGCAGTGCACAGACTGAAACCCCGCCATCCTCTTCTCTTTCTCTCCCCTCACCGACCTGCAGAAACCTTCCCCCAACACCTACAAATACCCTCCTCCTCTCCCTCATGCCACCCACATCCATGCATCTCCTCCTTCCTCCAGCACGAGAGCGAGAGCGAGAGTGAGGGCAGCAGCTGCTGCTGGGTGTAGTGGCGGAGAGGAGAGGTGCAGCGAGAGGGAAGAGAAGAGAGCGTGCGAGCTGTGAGAGAGAGAGCTCGCCAGAGTAGTTCGAGGCCGACCGGCATGCGCGCGGAGGAGCGTTGTGTTGGGGAGGTTTCCCCCGGTGCTGCTGCAGCTCGGGCAGCGGGCAGACGAGCGCGACGTGGCTGCGCGCAGCGGGAAGAAGACGAAGGAGGTTCTGATTTTGGGATTTTTTCCCAGAATCAGACGTCTGGACCTACATCCAGATGACGTGGGCGACATCTGGAGGGAGCTCCAGATGACTGAAAGGTACGTATTTTCTCCTATGTTTCCTTCTGCGGATACAGCCATGCAGGCTGTTTCGCTGAAGCTCTGTCGCGTGCCTTGCTGAGGGATTTTTGCATACACGTGTAGGATTCGCTTCGGGAAGGCGCGGGACACGCCCTCCCACGCGGTTCAGACGTCTGGGCGAGTCACCAGACGGCGGAGAGCATCTCCATACGTCTGGAGAGGTGGTCGAACGTTTGGAACTGGGTCCAGACGATTCAGCAGGATCTCTAGACATCTAAAGAGCAACGCAGAGTGAGGTATGACCTGGACCCCTTTTTAAGACATCTGGAAGATGTTCCAGACGTCTGATTTGAGTCAGAGTTGTCATTTTTGACCCGTTTAGGGTCCGTTCGTGGTCCGATTTCCACGTTTAAGATTCTGTTCTTCGTATAAGTTCCTCTACTTGTTTGAAATACTTTTATCATGTTCTGAGTGGTTCCTTGTGATTGATCCTTGTGTTAAGACCTTATTCTGTTGTGGCTTTAGGGGTTGCGGAGGCACGTGGACCTGCCGATCACGCCCCCATTACTCCCGATTTTGCGGGTAGAGTGGCTCCCTTAGTTAATTACAAACATTAATGCATATCTGAAATAAATGATAGATCCTAGGGTATGGCATGAATCCTAGGACCAGAAAAACTAGATTGAATGATAGATCTTAGGGTATGGCATGAATCCTAGGACCTGAAAACTAGATTGAATGATAGATCCTAGGGTATGGCATGAATCCTAGGACCTGAAAGCTAGGTTGAAAGATAGATCTTAGGGTACGACATGAATCCTAGGACTAGAAACTCTAGAACGATTGTATTAAATGCCTGAATTACAGTCTTGGATGAGTAGATAGAGTAATAATAATTGCCTGTAATTGGATAACAGCTGCCTATGAAATTTAGAGTATTGTTACATGTAATTCCTGTTGCTTGCAAATAAATACTAGCTGCCTGTATATAAATTGGAAAAGAAAGTTTAGATGTTGGAAACACGTGCTATCTGCGAATAAACCTGAAATGATGAAACCTAGTATGGCATGGCCTGAGGAAACATGAGCACTAACCCTACGGGTAATTAGGAGTAGAGCTCCTGGAAATAAATGGAATGGAACTGGAAAAGTAAATGGGAAAGTGTGTTGTCTCTTGGGTACATGGTACCAAATAGAGCACATATTACCTGTTAGTGTAGAGGGGAGCTTGCCGCCCTCAGGTCGAGACCGGGGTGAGTTTGGCCACTTTGCACCAACTTTCTGGCCCTCGCGTACACAGTACCAGGGAGAGCTGCTAGTGTAGGGAGAGAGCTAACCACCCCACGGGGCCCAAGGTTCAGCTAGCCGTCCTACACCGACTTGTTAGACCCACTGGGCAAACCAGGGTAGTTACGTGAGGGTGCGCGGACTGTGGAGGTGCGAGTCCCTTATTTGGTTTCTGTGAAGGGGCTAGACCCCTGTTGCTGAGAGGGCTCTGCCCTATACTGGCTCCATGTTGTGCTTTGGGCGCACCTGTTAACGGAAACGACTGACCGCGTGCCAGTGCGGCTAGCTACCCTTGCTTTTATCGCGTTACGTCTGTTAGCGACCTTGGGGTGGTTGACTGAGGGTAGGACCACCACGGGGGACTCTCCCGGCCAGGAGAGCAACATGTGCTACTTCTACTTTTCGGAAAAGACTGCAATCAAGATCGTTCCCATGAGGAACATTCGAGATCAAGAAAAAGACCTGATAAATAAACCAAGTAATGAAAGAAAGAATAATTAGTTGCATAAAGAAAGAAATTAAAAATAACAGCTACTTGTCCACCTTTACTATTTTTCTTAAGTAGCTGGTTGCCACTCTACTTAGCATTTCGCTGACGTGTCGTACTTACCACCTTTTTTAGGTCCTGGTGTTGAGTAGCCAGAGCCTATGGCTGCGGAGGGTGCTGGGCCTAGTAGAGTCCAGTAGTTGTACTTGTGTTGCACCCATTCCTGTAATAGTGAGTATTTTGTTACGCTTTTGTACTCTTTTATTGTAAACTTCATATTTCTGTACCTGGTTAAAATTCTCTACTGTTGTGGTGGTGTGTACTGTAGTAGTTCTTTTCTTTACTGCTGTACTTTTGTTACTGTTAGTTACTTGCATGGTTAATGTGGTTTATTTTACTGCTTTTTGGTTACTTTCTCATTGGACAACTGGGTCTTAGGATCAGTCGAGTCGGTCCAATTCTCGTGTCCTGTAGGGATTCAGGAATCGAGTCGTAACAAGATGGTATCAGAGCAAGGTCGTCCCGAGAAGTGAACCAAATGGCTGGAAAATAATCAATTCACGTGCTTGTAACTAGAGTAACTACCACAACATACCTTTGACATCCGTTCTTGTGTTCCTTCGTTGAATGTCTTTTAGTATTGACGTCTTTTCTGTTCTATATTCGCCTCTCCTTGCAAGAGATGCCTTGATGCAGGACTAGCGAGGTGGGCCGCGGACACGGTTGAGGACGAGGTCGGAGGGGTGGGCACGTTGAGCCCGACGCCTTAGTGGACCAGCCACTACTCTCTGCCATTCAGGCCCAGGACCTCGCCCAGCTGATATGGGAGACCGTGTGAGAGGAGCTTCACCCGTTGCCACAAGCGCCTCTCCCTGGGGCTACAGAGGGGGAGTCCTCTGTGGGACAGCGAGACGGACATGACACTGGACATGGGGGAGGGGGTGTCCCTCCACCACCCCCACCTTCCTCTGGCACTTCCTAGCATGAGGCCTCTTTACTTGGAGGCATACCAGCTTCTCCACTTCAATGCCATTACAAGCTTTTCAGACAGTTCCAGAAGCTGAAGCCCCCCTCCTTCAAGGGGGATGAGGACCCGACCAAGGCGGAGGACTGGCTCGAGTAGATCGAGAAGGTATTTGACACCCTTTGCCCCCCTGTGGAGTGCCACGTGGCCTTTGCCATGTACCAACTGGAGAGCACGGCACACAGGTGGTGGAGGGCGATCAGAGGTCAGGGGAGGGACGAGCAGACTTGGGACCAGTTCATCACCCTCTTCTACGAGCAGTACTTCCCCCAGACGTGGCAGGACCAGAGGAGGCGGGAGTTCCACACTCTTTGCCAGGGGATGATGACCATGAGCGCGTACGGCACACGTTTCCTGGAGCTGTCTCGTTTCGCAGCGACAGCCATGGCTACCGAGGAGGAGCGCCTTTGGAGGTTCACCGAGGGACTCCGGCCTGCTATTTGGGGGTATGTCAAACCCCTGAAGCTGCCTAAGTTCTCGAGGGTGGTGGAGGCAGCAATGACGTATGAAGAGACCAACCCGTCCGCACGCGACACTGATAGCGGGCAGAAGGGTCCCTATCAACCAGACTACTCACAGGGCCAACGAGAGAGAAGGCACGTGGCACTCGCAGGAGAGCCGTCAAGCTTTGCGGGGCCGTCAGTGGCCTTTGCGGGCCCCCGACAGGGGATAACTACTAGAACCAGACCCCCACCCAGCCGTCAGCAGGGACCCACTGAGGGCGGGAGTCGAGTCTCCCTTTGCAACCAGTGTGGCCAGCCGGGCCACATCAGGAGGGACTACCCGTCTAGGGTTGGAGGTCAGCAGATGCTCCCCGCACCGAGCACTAGAGGGCGAGCAGGAGGCCAAAGTGTGGCTGCTTCGTCCACACCTAGGGCTGAGGGGTGTATCAACGCCCTGACACACAGGGATGCCAGAGCTTCAGTATCAGTGGTGGCAGGTATGGTTTCAGTTTCCGGCAGACTTGTTTACACGATTTTTGATTTCGGCGCTACGCACTCGTTTTTCGCTGCTAGTTTTGCTGTTAGTTTGGGGCAGGACTGTATGTTGTTAGAGGATCCGTTCATGATCAGAGGTCCGAGAGGTCAACTGTTTGTAGTTGAGGAAGTTTACATGGATTGTGAGGTCAGTGTTAGGGGACACAGGCTTCCCGCTGACCTGATTATGATCAAGATGGAGGACTTTGGATTGATTCTAGGGATGGACTGCCTGTCTCCTTACCACGCCTTGGTGAACTGCTTTGAGAGGAAGATCGTCTTCTCCATATCGGAGTTGCCTTCTTTCGAGTTCCACGGGCAGCCAGTGGACGGAGGCTTCAGGTGCATTTCTGCACTTCGGGCGGCCAGACATTTAGGCTAGGGGTGTGAGGTCTTCCTAGCTTGTGTGGTGGTGGAGCCCGGCCCTATGGCAGACTTTCAGAGTATCCCGGTGGTTAGAGAGTACCCCGACGTGTTCCCAGATGAGTTGCTAGGACTACCGCCCGAGTGTGAGATCGAGTTTGAGATCTCACTAGTACCGGGGACCAGCCCCATCTCTATAGCACCGTACAGGTTGGCTCCACTTGAGTTGTGAGAGCTCAAGTCACAGTTGCAGGACCTTCTGGAGAAGGGCTTTGTGAGGCCCAATGCATCTCCGTGGGGAGCCTTGGTACTGTTCGTGGAAAAGAAGGATGGTACCCTACGCCTATGTGTGGACTACAGACAACTGAATAGGGTTACCATTAAGAACAGGTATTTGCTGCTGAGGATTGATGACTTGTTTGACCAGCTCCGAGCTACCACGGTATTCTCCATGATAGACTTGAGGTCTGGATACCACCAGTTGAGGATCAGGGAGGCAGACGTCTCCATGACAGCTTTCCACACCCGGTACGGACACTACGAGCTTT
This sequence comes from Thalassia testudinum, assembly GCA_037157565.1. NCBI lineage: Eukaryota > Viridiplantae > Streptophyta > Magnoliopsida > Alismatales > Hydrocharitaceae > Thalassia > Thalassia testudinum. The sequence continues at coordinate 84,637,137 of JAZHRO010000031.1, forward strand.
TGGTCATGCTGTTTGAGTTGACCAATGCCCTCTCTACCTTCATGGACTTGATGAACCGGGTGTTCAGACCGTACTTGGACCAGTTCATGGTGGTATTTATTGATGATGTGCTCATCTATTCTCGAGATCAGACGTAGCACGGACAGCACTTGCAGATGATTTTGGACACACTGAGACGACGTAGGCTGTATGCCAAAAACAGCAAGTGCAAGTTCTGGTTGAGGGAGGTGACCTTCTTGGGCCATGTGATCTCCGGGGATGGCTTGGCGGTGGACCCAGCCAAGGTTGAGGCAGTGCTCAGGTGGGAGAGACTGCGTACTATTATTGAGATCTGAGTTTCTTGGGACTGACAGGCTACTACAGGTGGTTTATTAGGGGCTTCTCCCAACTTGCACGTCCTATGACACAGCTGACTCGGAAGGACGTGCCCTTTACTTGGACAGACACTTGTGAGGCGTGTTTTCAGGAGCTGAAGGAGCGGCTGACTTTGGCTCCCGTGCTCACCATCCCACACAGAAGTGGCGGGCTCGTTGTGTACATGGACGCCTCTTTGAAGGGGTTAGGGGGTGTGCTCATGCAGAGGGTTCACGTTGTCGCTTACGCTTCACGGCAACTGAAGCCCCATGAGCATAGCTACCCCACCCACGACCTGGAGCTGGCAGCTGTCGTCTTCGCGCTGAAGACTTAGAGGCACTACCTATACGGTGAGACCTTTGAGATTTTCACAGATCATAAGAGCCTTAGATACTTGTTTGATCAGAAGAAGCTCAACATGAGACAGTGACATTGGTTGGAGCTCCTAAAGGACTATGACTGCAACATTTCCTACCACCCGGGAAAGGCCAACGTGGTGGCTGATGCCTTAAGCCGAAAGGTGCTCGCACACTTGGCCAGTTTGCAGGCGCAGAGTTGGAGCCTCTTGGAGAAGATGGGCAGTTAGCGACCCCTAGAGTTACTGGGGCACTGTGGGGCAGTGACTGTGACATGACAGACGAGGCCAGAGCTGATAGACTGCATCATCACTGGACAGATGGCCGACCCGTACTTGCAGTCATTGCATGACAGAGTGTTGTTAGGAGACCCTGGGGACTTCTCTTTTACAGACCAGGTACTGTGCATGAGGGGACGTTTGTGCGTACCCAGGGACGAGGAGTTGTTGAGAGAGCTCCTGACTGGGGCACACGGTTCCAGGTTCACCATACATCCCAGAAACACAAAGATGTACCATGACTTGAGACGCAACTTTTGGTGGAGGGGAATGAAGCGGGATGTAGGTGAATTCGTATAGTTGTGTTTAGTGTGCCAGCAGGTGAAGGCCGAGCATTAGAGGCTTGCAGGGCCATTGCAGCCACTTCCAGTGCCGGAGTGGAAGTGGGAGAGCATCACCATAGACTTGGTGGTGGGCTTGCCCATTACCCAGTGAGGACACGAAGTAGTCTGGGTGATCGTTGACAGATTGATGAAGACGGCTTGTTTCTTGCCGATCCGAGTCACCTTGGGACCAGCATAGTTGGCAGAGAGGTATATCCGCGATGTGGTACGTCTACACGGAGTTCCGCAGGAGATCGTATTCGACTGGGATACCTATTTTTTTGGGCTGAGTTCCAGCAGGCCTTGGGGAAACGATTGAGGTTCAGTACGGCATACCACCCCCAGACGGACGGACAGTCTGAGCACACGATACAGACACTTGAGGACCTTTTGTGTGCCTGTGTACTGGACAGGAGGGGCTCTTGGGAGGAGCACTTGCCCCTGGCGGAGTTTTCATATAATAACAGTTATTACTCGAGCATCGGCATGGCACCCTACGAGGCTCTGTATGGACGGAGGTGTACGACACCCTTGAGTTGGGTTGAGGTGGGGACTGATTGCGCAGCAATCATAGGTCTTAATTGGCCTAGATTAAGCTAGGACTTAGCATAAGTTAGGGTTATTCATGCATGCATACGCATTATCTACATCTTTACTGCTTTCCTTTAGCTATGCATAAAATAATGTTATAATGTGCTGATTAAGTGCATTATGTCGATTGCAGGGAATAAGCTGATCAGGAGCTGGATCTGAAGCTGGATCAGGAATAACAGGAGTTGCAGCAGAGTTGGAGTAGAAGGCTTAGACTAGATGTAGGAATAATGATGTAAGGGAGTTAAAGGTTTTCTATTCTATTAAGTAGAAATAAAGCAGTAAAATGTGAAGAGCTTAGGTCCATCCTAGCCCTAAGATAGCCTAGAGACTTCCCCAAGCCTTAGCCACCCTTAGATTAGGTCACAACACCCTAGGAAGCCCTAAAACCCTAGTTCCAACCCTTATATGGACGTCCAGCTAAGTTTTAAGACGTCCAGGACCCTTAGCCAACTCCCGCACACTTCAAACCCACTTCTGCAGTGTTATTGGACGTCCAGACACTTTGTCAGACGTCTAATTTCTGCAGAATACCCAAAACAGAACCCGAAATCCTTCCTGACTCTGATTGGAAGTTCAGACAACAAGTCTGAACTTCTGATTTTTTAGTATAAGATGTCTGATTCTATTATTAGACGTCTGATACTGCTCTCCAATTCCTGTTTTGAGATTTAAGCCTTGATCTTGGATCTCTAGGTCCTTAAACCCAATTCCAACCCCATAAGAACATAAATTAAGGTGCCCTAACCCTAGTACATCACCTCTAGACCTCCCTAAGGACCTAATTAGGTCCTCACTAAACCTAATTGACTTGGATCTTAGTCAATTCCATCAGCCTATTCAATTGGACTCATTGAGTCCAATTGAGTCCTGATCTCAGCACACACTGTCCAATTGGACTCAGTGAGAGTCCAATTGACTTAGACCTGACTTAATTGAGTTGTTTTACTCTCAATTAAGTTTCCACACACCCAATTAAACTTGTATTAAGTTTAATTTCACTTTACCTTAGTGAATTAGGGCTTATAACCCTAATTTGAGACCTACCTTGACCTAAACCCACTAGAACCCAACCTAATCAACCTAGCCACCTAAGTTTCGACCCACACACACCATCCACACGAAAATATCTAGCCTAGAGTTCTCTAGAAGTCTCTACCATGTGTGGTTGCCTTGGTTGCCAAAAATAGCAACCAAGAGCCATTCAATTTTTAGATCCACATTTGGTGGATCTAAAAACCACCATCCACCCTCTCTCTCTCACTCTCCCACGAGCTCCCACCATAGGCCTCTCTAGAGAATTCCATAATTCTCTAGAGAGCTTCCTTTAGGTCTATAAAAAGACCCCTTGGGTGGCCATTTGCACCCATTCACTTCCTTGGCATCCATTCCACTTAGGCTAGCCACTTCCATCTCCACTCCACCTCTACGAGTTGAGCACCACCATGGAGGACACCATCTCCATGCTAGGAAGCTGGATCAGCTCCCCAACCTCTCTCCAAGGGCCACCTAAGTTCCATTGGCCACCCCTCCTTCTTCTCTCAACCACTCAAAGGCCATCGGGGACCACCCCTGAATGCCCTTCCATCCTGCTAGACTTAGATTATGCTCTTCGTATATTTACTGCTTAGTAGTGTAGTCTTACTTCTCCCCCAATGATGCATGCGAAATCCCCCCATCGATTCTTGTATGCGATCATTTTGTGGTAGCTAGATTTAATTTTCAAGCATTTATGTATAAGCTTTCCTCTAGATTCCTTGTGCAACAGCTCCCAAATGAATGAATGAAACACATTTTTATATATATATATATATCTCTATCTGTTTGAAATCACCATGAGCTTAATGATTGCTATTATCTTTTGCGTGATTAATGTTACTTGTTTCTAACTCTTAATATTCTTGCAACTAAGCATGTCGTACGTAAATACGTAATAATCACGAACCGGCATGCAATTCTAAACAAAGTAGAGTGGCAAAAAGATCGATTTCAAAAATAAAAGCAACTCCTCCCAGAGATGAACGACCGGGACTCAAGTCTCGTTATCTTTAGAAATCAATTTTTGACAAACATTTTTGCACGACTATACTACGATTTTCGACGACTTTCAAATGCGCGAAAACGACATCTGTCAGGGACCAAGTGGGAGCTTGGCCCTAGGCTAATCCGGCAGAGTAAGGAGGTGATGGAGCAGATTCATAGGTGACCCCTCACTGTCAGGAGCAGATAGAAGAGCTATGCAGATCGAAAATGCAGAGAGGTACAGTTTGAGGCTGGGGACCACGTCTTCCTTCGCGTTTCACCCATGAAGGGCCTGCAGCAATTTGGGGTGAGAGGGAAGCTCGTGCTGAGGTTCGTGGGACCCTTTGAGGTCTTGGAGCGGGTTGGACCCATTGCTTACAAGCTTGCCCTCCCTCTCCAGCTTTCTGGTGTGCACGACGTGTTCCACGTGTCCAACCTCAGGAAATACGTCGTCGATCCCAGTCACGTCCTGAGCCACGAGAGCGTCGAGGTGGGTGACGACCTGACCTACCCCGAGCGGCTAGTGCAGATTCCCGACAGAGCTGTTCGGAGTCTAAGATGGAAGCGAGTACCCCTAGTAAGGTCTTGTGGAGGAGCCAGTGGTACGAGGAGGCTACCTAGGAGCCTGAGGCGGCGATGCGAGAGCGGTACCCAGAGCTCTTTGAGGGTATGTATTTTCGGACCGGCTTTGGTCCTCTTTGAGTTTGTTATGCGTATATTATTCTTTTTCTGCACCCTAGTTAACGCAAGTTTCGGGGATGAAACTTCCTTTGAGTTTGTTATGTTGTTAAGACCCGTGACATCGAAACACTTTAAGATGTCTGGGAGTTGGTCCAAACGTCTGGTCAGACGTCTAGACGCCCTCCCAGATGTCTGGAAATTAATTTTTAGGTGTGTATGATCGTGAGTCTGCGCGCGTGCCACACGCAGACTGAAACCCCGCTGCCCTCTTCTCTTTCTCTCCCCTCGTTGACCTGCAGAAACCTTCCCCCAACGCCTACAAGTACCCTCCTCCTCTCCCTTACGCCACCCACATCCATCTGTCTCCTCCTTCCTCCAGCGCGAGAGCGAGAGCGAGAGTGAGGGTAGCAGCTGCTGCCAGGTGTAGTGGCGGAGAGGAGAGGTGCAGCGAGAGGGCAGAGAAGAGAGCGCGCGAGTTGTGAGAGAGAGAGCTCGCCGGAGCAGTTCGAGGCCGGCCAACGTGCGCGCGGAGGAGCGTTGTGCTGGGGAGATTTCCCCCGTTGTTGCTGTAGCTTAGGCAGCGGGCGGACGAGCGTAGCGGGAAGAAGACGAAGGAGGTTCTGATTCTGGGATTTTTTCCCAGAATTAGACGTCTGGACCTACACCCAGACGACGTGGGCGACATCTGGAGGGAGCTCCATATGGCTGAAAGGTACGTATTTCCTCCTATGTTTCCTTCTGCGGATACGGCCATGTAGGCCATTCCGCTGAAGCTCTGTCGCGTGCCTTGCTGAGGGATTTTTGCGTACGCGTGCAGGATTCACTTCGGGAAGGCACGGGACATGCTCTCCCATGCGGTTCAGACGTCTGGGCGAGTCACCAGACGACGGAGAGCGTCTCTAGACATCCGGAGAGGTGGTCGGACGTCTGGAACTGGGTCCAGACAGTTCAGCAGGATCTCTGGACGTCTGAGGAGAAGCGCAGAGTGAGGTATGACCTGGACCCCTTTTTAAGACGTCTGGAAGATATTCCAGACGTCTGATTTTTGTCAGAGTTGTCATTTTTGACCCGTTTAGGGTTCGTTCGAGGTCCGATTTCCACGTTTAAGATTCCGTTCTTCTTCGTATAAGTTCCTCTACTTGTTTGAAATACTTTTATCATATTCTGAGTGGTTCCTTGCAATTGATCCTTGTGTTAGGACCTCGTTCTGTTGCAGCTTTGGGGGTTGCGGAGGCACATGGACCTGCCGATCACGACCCCATTATTCCTGATTTTGCAGGTAGAGTGGTTCCCTTAGTTAATTACAAACATTAATGCATATCTGAAATAAATGATAGATCCTAGGGTATGGCATGAATCCTAGGACCAGAAAAACTAGATTGAATGATAGATCCTAGGGTATGGCATGAATCCTTGGACCTGAAAACTAGATTGAATGATAGATCCTAGGGTATGGCATGAATCCTAGGACCTGAAAACTAGGTTGAAAGATAGATCCTAGCATACGGCATGAATCCTAGGACTAGAAACTCTGGAACGATTATATTAAATGCCTGAATTGCAGTCTTGGATGAGTAGATAGAATAATAATAATTGCCTGTAATTGGATAACAGCTGCCTATGAAATGTAGAGTACTGTTACATGTAATTCTTGTTGTTTGCAAATAAATACTAGCTGCCTATATATAAATTGGAAAAGAAAGATTGAATGTTGGAAACACGTGATATCTGCGAATAAACCTGAAATGATGAAACCTAGTATGGCATGGCCTGAGGAAACATGAGCACTAACCCTATGGGTAATTAGGAGTAGAGCTCTTGGAAATAAATGGAAAGAACTGGAAAAGTAAATGGAAAAGTGTGTTGTCTCTTGGGTACGTGGTTCCAAAGAGAGCACATATTATCTCTTAGTGTAGAGGGGAGCTTGCCACCCTCAGGTCGAGATCGGGGTGAGTTTGAACACTTTGCACCGACTTTCTAGCCCTTGCGTACACAGTACCGGGAGAGCTTCTAGTGTAGGGAGAGAGCTAGCCACCCCACGGGGCCCAGGGTTCAGCTAGCCATCCTACACCGACTTGTTAGGCCCACTGGGCAAACCAGGGTAGTCAGGCGAGGGTGCGCGGACTGTGGAGGGGCGAGTCCCCTGTTTGCTTACTGTGGAGGGGCTAGACCCCTGTTGCTAAGAGGGCTCTACCCTATACTGGTTCTGTGCTATGCTTTGGGCGCATCCGTTAACTGAAATAACTGACCGCGTGCCAGTGCGAGGTAGCTACCCATGCGTTTATCGCATGTGCCATAGTCACCGTTACGTCTGTTAGTGACCTTGGGGTGGTTGACTGAGGGTAGGACCACCACGGGGGACTCTCCCGGCTTGGAGAGCATCATGTGCTACTTCTACTTTTCGAAAAAGACTACAATCAAGATCATTCCCACGAGGAACATTCGAGATCAAGAAAAAGACCTGATAAATAAACCAAGTAATGAAAGAAAGAATAATTATTTGCATAAAGAAAGAAATTGAAAATAACAGCTACTTGTCCACCTTTACTATTTTTCTTAGCTAGCTGGTTGCCACTCTTCTTAGCGTTTCACTGACGTGTCGTACTTACAAGCTTTTTCAGGTCCAGGTGTTGAGCAGCCAGAGCCTATGGCTGCGGAGGGTGCTGGGCCTAGTAGAGCCCAGTAGTTGTACTTGTGTTGTACCCGTTCATGTAATTGTGAGTATTTTGTTACACTTTTGTACTCTTTTATTGTAAACTTCATATTTCTGTACCTATTCAAAATTCTCTACTGTTGTGGTGGTGTGTACTATAGTAGTTCTTTTCTTTACTGCTGTACTTTTGTTTCTGTCAGTTACTTACATGGTGAATGTGATTTATTTTACTACTTTTTGGTTACTTTCTCATTGGACGATTGGGTCTTGGAATCAGTCAAGTTAGTCTGATTCTCGTGTCCTGTAGGGATTTGGAAATCGGGTCGTAACAGACCCAGATCGCACCACGTGACTAATCAGAGCGTACAGTAGTAAGTGAATCTACATTTGATGTGCAGGTGCGGTCTAGCAGCTTGCTTGGGCCAAAGCAAATTGGTTTAAACCTATCTAATCCTATTCTAATTCCATTTGTAGGTCGAGGGACTTTCAATGGCTAGCTTTCAATGATCCATGTTTTGTCGAAACCATCTCAACATGAACTACATCCCAGTAAGCTTTAAATTCACTTTTTACCACTATATTTGCCATTTAATTCTAGGAAGTCATTTAAGACTTATTAGTTTCATCTAAAGCAATGTTTGACTTAAGGTTGGAACCCCAAAGCATGCATAAGACCCATGACGTCATAAGCAATAGCAAGAGCTTCTGAGATGATTTTTCGGAGTCATTATGACCCCTTGATGACACTAGGTGGAGTATCCTTAACCCTACTCAATATATATATATATATATATATATATATATATATATATATATATGGTGATGGTTTAGCGTGGTGTTTGACCAATGGTTTAATGATATCTCATTACGTCTGGGTATCACTTACCTTTTCTTGAGCCATTGGAGTCCCGTCTTATTTTTTCACTCATCTTCTTCTTCGGTGCTTTCATAATGAAACTGGATGCTCTAACTAACTGAATCCAAATTTCATGGATTAGAACTATATCTAAATTCAGTGATGGAATAGAACTGAATCCAAATTGAGAACCTGCCTCTAAATAATCGATGACCTAATTGAATTCTACAATCATGGTTCCATGTGTGAATGATGAGGACCCCTCGACCATAACCCTATATTATGAGAATTTAACTTGATAATAAGATTAAGAAACAAGGATCAACCACGCTCAAAATTTCATCCTCAGTAACTGATTTATGATTATATCACCACTCTTGTAACAATTAAATTGTCATTGTGACGCCCCAAACACACATGAGAGCCAGGTGTCTACCATCCAAATATAGGATTGCTAGTTGCCTAGAAACAAATATACCTATCCACTTGATATAACATGCGATTCCAAATAGATAAATAAGTCATCAATAAACAATTCAAAATAAAAGGAAAGTGTAGGAATAAAGTTCATACAAATTTGAATGGCACTTGCCACCCAACCAAAACTAAAAAGAAAGAAAGTAAATCAACGTAGAAGTAGACTAAGTTTGGTAAAGGCCCTAGCAAAATTAGAGGCGTAGTCCACCTATAGTAAATCTAACAAAGAAACAAAACTCCCATTCAATCTGCTCCAAGCCTATCGAACTTGGATGGAAGGTCAAACAATGGATTATGAACCAAATGGTCTAGAGACAGTTGAATTTGTAGCGCTATCATTTAATGATCTCTAATTTGGTAGAATAATCCAATTAGTCATGATATCAAACAAAGAAGCAGCAAAAAATCCCATTCACATATTGCGCAATTAACTCAAATCATAAGCAAGAGAGAAAAGTATTTCTAATGTTTGAGAGAATTAGGAAGGATTAGTTTATTTATTAGCTCGTGCTTGATACCTCGACCTAATCTCATACTTATTACTATTCACTTGCACATCTGCTAGATATTTCTCATACCAAAGCTAAGATTGAGTGGGAGAGCTATATAGAGTCTCTACAAATAGAGGAAGAAAGGGGGTAGAAAGAAGGGGATGAAAGGGGGAAGAGAGAGGGAAAATACCTTCAATACCCTCTAGGTGCCAATCATAGAACCATAAAATTTCCAACTAGGCTAACCTCCAACCTGTACACAACCCTCCAAAGGCCAACTTCTAGCCTATCTCTTTGGTTGCAGAGACCCAAAACAATTTTCCTAGAACCATGCTACTCTCTAGGCTTTCCTTTACTAGGAAATTTACTCATTTAATTAGAGAGAGAAAGCGACAGAGCAGAAAAGTTCTTCAAAAGACACTTATTCCATTAATAGGATCAATGACATACATGCTGTAGAGAGAGAACATCCACATCACAATCTCATTAATCACACTCACATTCCACTAATTTAGTTATCCATGAACATAATATAAATTTACCACATTCAATTCACTTACTAATTCAACACCTCAATAATAACAACCTAAATGAGGAGCTCTTAAATTATGCGCAAATCTATTGGATAATTAACAAGTTCACCTATCTAGCTTTATGGGGACAAACATGCAAGATATTTAGATTCATGTAGAGTACACACATTTCATTAATTGGCACCATGATAATTACAACAAGAATATTTTATTTTACTCTATTTATTATTATCATTGTTCTTAAGTTAAAGCCATTAATTAATTAACACTACAACAAGTTCCAATTTTGTCGTCAGTTGAAAACTGACGACAAAGCCCTTTTAACTGGTGCCAAAAAGCGACGGCATAAGTAGGGTCGTTGTTTCTTTTTCCCATCGGTTACAAGGAACATCCGAAGTCGAAATATTATTCGTCCAGCGGATGAATTGGATCTTTTGCCATCGGTTGATAACCGACGGAAATTAGATTTTCTGTCTCTTATTAAAAAAAGCGATGGTGTTTTTACATTACCTTTTCCCACGTTCAAGCGCTGCTTTTTCAATTTTGCTATCGTTTAAAAGAAAACGCTGTTGCTTATCTAAGTGACGGTAAAAATGTTTTTGTCGTCGCTTTCTCAAATAAGCGACAAAAAAAAACTTTCACTGAGTAGAAAACGTACCTTTTTTTGCCATAAGTTATTTTGAGAACCGACAGCAAAAACATATTTTTGCCATTACTCTCTCAAATAAGCAATGGGAAATAGTCACATTTTTTTAAAAAAATTACCTTTTACTGCGGTTGGCTATTGTAAGAACTGATGACAAAGGTAAGGGTATTTTTTTTTTTAATTCTAAAGTTAGGATCCTTATACCATCCTAAAAAAAATAACATTCTAAAAATTCCATACATAAAGGAATTACATACGAAAGCAAGGAGCTCAAAAGAAGTGACAAACCTTAACTACATCGTGGAGCTTAAAAATACAGTACATAATTAAATGTTGAAAGGGTAATCAAAGACTGTAATTGACTATAATAGGTTGATTCCTTCTAGAATTCACAATAAAAAGACTAACATACACCAAAAATGATACAAGCAAATGATCCTAACGATCCTGCAAATTATGGGGTATTTAGTCATAGAAGAGTTTCTTAAGTTATAGGAAGAGATACCGATTCTAGTGCTGATAGATTGCATCTAGATAGGATAGGAATAGATGAACCATCCAATGAATCTCAAGGATTTGGGAGATGAACCATCCGAGGGAAATTTTGGTTGTGATTATGGTTGGCATAATTCAACACTCTTTATGTTTCAAGAGAAAGCACACTTAACTTTTGGCAGATGAAAATACCAATCTTGAAGGAGTAGAAACTGGGGACTGAGAGAAGGTGAGTGCTAGGAATAAGATTAGAGAAGAGGTGAACTACACAGGTTCAACATTACTTTATTTTAAGCCAATGTCTTGGTTTACATGCCAACAGAAAATGCTTAGTTTACATTGAGATTTACCTCCAACCTTCATTCCAACCAAAACCTCTTTAAGCCTTCTATAATCTGTAGAAAGGAAGACCAAGAAAATGAAGATATCCTATATCAAGAATTCTGAAGAAAAAGGAACACACATTAGAGATATGCATATTGGAATGTATTACAATACTCTAGATGGAAAGAAACTTTAGCAAGAAACACGTTGAAGCAACAGAGTTCCCAAAGCAGAGAAAGACCTAAAAAGGAGATTATAGACAAAAACTACAATTTAGCTCAGGTAGGATGGATGACTTGCCATTAGTTAGCTATTCCTTTGCATTATTAGCAGGTTGCAGTGCTCGACTATATAAATACACTAGTTTGTGTGCATTAATTCTAGGGGAGAAATGCATGTAAATTATTGAATACTAGATATTCAGTGTTAGAATCTGAACTACATATGAAATAATGCCATTTTCATACTTTCTTAAAATAATGCAACTAAATTAGGTATGAATGGAGGAACAACAACAAAAATACTAGCACAACTAGCAATGGTGGAATAACTAACAACAATATGATTAACCAGTTAGTGGTGGTCATATACGAAACTAAAGCAACAAAATGGTCTAGTTAGTTCAATGGTGTTTTGGAACAAACATTTTCAGCCATGGGATCAAGGTTAAGGAATCAACAAAAAATGACAATAAAAGTCAGACAAAACCTAAAGAAGTTAGGTAATTATTTCATCGCATTGTTTCTAACAAATCTGAGAAGTACAAGTTGACACATCCCATTGAAACACATGTCTCCAACCAAGGGGATCCAGCAATTAGTTGAAGTATAGTCGATTGATTCTTTGTGCAAGTTAAAGTGCTCCCAGACATGAATAGGTAAATGCTGCAATCACACAACATATCAGCTCTTACTACACAACTACATTTTAGTGTTTGAGGAAGGATTTAACCCCATTAGCATATAGTTGTGACTCTTGAAATGGACATACTTACCTTGCTGAAATTTGAGGATCCCCACCCTATCCCTGACTCAAGTATCAAAAACCACCCTTCCAACAGTAACAGGTAAAAAGAACAAGACAAACAAGAAATTATGCAATTGCATATGACATAATTAGAAAACATTACATCAGAACATTACATTTGATCAGATTTTCAAGCAATTAGCTACCAAAAACTCATTTGGATAATTGAAATTTTAGGAAGAATGCAAGTTTGTCTTCCTAATAGTCATCTAGTTTTTACAATTGTAACCTGAAATACAGTCATTCTATCTACAGTTGATAGAGTGGATTTACATTTTGATTTTACTACTTAGCTGGATCATCTCTCAGCCAAAAATGTGTTGGTCTTTCTTGTCGCCTGAGGTATAGTTGATTTCACTTTATCAGATATACACTACTTGGTAATTGTCTTGCCCATCTTCGTTGAGATGTACAAGTTTTTTCCCTAAATTACTGCAAGGACTAAGATAGATATCTTGAAGATTAGTTTATATTAAAAAACTAACCTTGAATGAAATACAAAATGAATCTAGAGCCCATAGCTTTCTGACAACTGAAAGCATTTTGGGTACAGACAACAGACGCATGTCTAATGGACCACCAGCCGACTAGATCTTGTGTTCTTCCTATGCAAATAAGCTCAAGTCAAAACCAAGGACAAATTACTTCTTGAATTTATTGTCAATGTCCTTACAAAATGCTAAGAACATCTCAGCATTATAGCTAATTTATGGGGAAATTTTGATGTTTTGGAATTTTGTAATCATTGGAGGAAATTCCTTAACCTTAGGGGCCTCCTTATGTGTGGCATAACAGGAAAAGGTTAGGCAAATTTTTTTTTTTGGTGGAAAATAACAAGGTTAGGCAATGATGTCAGCTAACCTCAATTTGCTTGAATTTATCCTGAGATTGTCAGTTATGTGACAAAGAAAGTTATTTCAAGATTGTCTAACAACCATCCTTGGTAGGAATAAACCACTTATTTCATCAAATTTTCCATGAAAATTCAGCGAAGCAAGAGTCAAGAAAAGCACGAACTATTTTCCTTGTCCATCCAATTTATTCCTTATCACAAAACCAGAGAGAACAAGAGGAGTCATGAAATGATTCACCTACCATTCTCCATATCCAAATCATTCTTCTCAATTGGAGATTGGCTATGAACACTCCAATTTCTCACTAGACTCCTGAATAAGTCAAAAAGTATTAAATCATCAGTAGAACAATGAACATGAAAATGATGATTGATGCAGAAGTTCCTTTCAAAGCTACAAATAAATTGCACCCAAAGATACTAATGAAATCATTCACAACAAATTAAAGCCACCATTAAACAAATCTATTCAAATTGTAGAGCACTTAGTACAATTATGTGTAAGCAGGTTCCTTCTTTTCTCTTTTATTTTTGATAACAAAAGTACAACAATTATCATCTCTTGACAGAAAATATAAAATGGAAAAACAAAAACATACCGTTGTGCTTCTCAAGTAATGGTGGTTGAACAACAACATGCATGGTGACAACGAGTAGTGGGAGGAAATCCAATTTATAATAGGTGCAATGGTTGAAAGAACTTTCAAACATTTATTATGCAATAACTAGACTGATATCTATCTACAGCTATGGCCCTTCTACTTTGATTACCAAAAACAAGTAATAAGAAACCTACCTAATATTCAACAATTACATACTTTGGACTCCTTTCTATTTGGAATCCATGACCAATAAAGTAAAATAACAAAAACAAAAAGAAAGAATACATTGGGGTTTAGGACTTTTGAATGGTTGGAGGAGGAGAAGGAGGGTGGTGTGGAGGAGGTGGAGAAGGAGGGTGGTGTCTAGGAGGTGGTGCTGGAGGGCTGCAGGAGGAGGAAGAGGAGAAGACCGATGAGGAGGAGGAGGGTGGCACCGAGGAGGAGGAAGAGGAGAGGGCATGGAGGAGGAGGAGGAGGGCGACACCGAGGAGGTGGTGCAGGAGGAGGAAGAGGAGAGGGGCAAGGAGGAGGAGGAGGGTGACATGGATGAGGATGAAGATAAGGAGGAGGGTGATGGGGAGGAGGAAGAGGCGGGGGCGTGGATGAGAAGGACGAGGAGGAGGATGGCTAAGGGAAGGACGAAAAGGAAGGGGGCATCGACGAGGAGGAGAGGGACTGGAGAGGAGGACGGAGGCGATGAGGTGGCGACGGGGGGAGGGGTAGCGGAGATGACGACGATGACAAGATGGACTCACCGGAGGTTAAGGAGGATGATGATGATGACGAGGAGGAACGACGAGGGGCGGTGAGGAGGCATAGGGGTTTTCTGCAAAGATGAAATTGTGATGGGGGAGGAGAGGGCTTGCAGGTGTGAATACATCATGAACTTTTGCCATTGCATTAATTAGCAATGAAGGTTCTTCCCTACGAGGAGGGGTGACGTAATAATTGCGGAAATAAAAATATAAAGCAATCTCACAAAAATAAGCAATCGCACAATGTACACAAAGATTTTTAGGTGGAAACCCAAACCGGGTGAAAACCACCACCTAACCCTCTCGAGTTAGGATTTTCCGATCAACCTAGTTGATCAAATCCACTAACCGAATCACTTTGAACGAGGGTGATTCAACCTCAATACAACCACGCTACAAGTACGAGGGTAGCGTTCCTCAACCCCTTCTCTCCACGAGAAGGATTTTGTCCCACGAAGGAGATGGGAATTCGCAAAGCGAATACCCAACCAAAATACAAAGATAAAATAAAACAACAGTCCTATAGAGCCAACAAAATTAAACCTAGCTTCTATAGGAAATAGGAAACTCCCCTTTGCAAGGAGTGCGTCGACGATGACGCGGTGCGTGTGCCACGCGATGGCGCTACGTCGCTCTCGTTATCAACGCCGGGAGAGCGGGTGCGCAACGGTTGAATGCTCTCAAGAAAATGGAGCTTGAGCTTGGAGAGCAAGAGAGTCTTTTCTTTGGACACAAAAGGTTTGAAAGTGTATTGCAAGGTGTGTGTCTTAGTGTGTATATGTCTCTCTTATGTTTCTCTTCTTGTCTATATGTGTTACAAAGGTTCCCCTCTATTTATAGAGGCCTTAGGAAGGCTTTGGAAGGCTTGGAAAAGCTTCCATAGCCGTTGGGTGCAAAGCCCAAGAGAATCAGGCCGAAATCAGGACAATGATTGCATTTGACAGGGTTATCAGACGTCTAACTCTGGTATCAGACGTCTGGAAGGCCACTTTAAGACGTCTGATTCCAATGTCAGACGTCTGATTCTATGCGGGTTTCTCCCTGACTTGAATCAGATCTAAACAGGGTTTTTGTGCAAGTCCATCAGACGACATACAGGACGTCTGGCACTATGTCTGGACGTCTGGAAACCTACTTTTACTGTGGGAATTGATTTACAAACGTTGCAACGGCTAGAAAATCTCTGAGAAGAGATTTTGGGTCAGCCGAGGCAAAACGGTCATTTATCAGACGTCTGGTAAGTCCTATGGACGTCTGATAAGGCTCTAACGGTCATAATCTTGAGTGTTTTCTAAGCCAGCCAACGGTCCACTAATTGGACGTCTGGCAAAGTCATCAGACGCCTTCTAAGACGTCTGGTCTAAGGTCTGGACGTCTGATTTCATCAGACAGAACTAACTATGTCCAGCCTAACAGTTATCAGACGTCTGAAACAACAGTCAGACGTCTTAAAATTCTTTATCAGACGTCTGATTTTGGGATTAGACGTCTGGAAATGCTATTTGAGCCCTATATTGGTTTTCTAAGTATTTTACAGAAAACCTAAGTATCCTAGGGTTGTGCAGGTGTTCCTAGGACTACTTTTAGGGTACTTTGAGGCTCTTTAACATAATGTTCTAAGGAATCAAAAAGAGCAAGAAAATAAATACAAGAGATACATGAAAGGATAAAAAAGAATCTATCCTATTCTTCTTTTCTTCCATCTCCAATCTTTCGCTCCACGCGAACCTCCTGTGTTTTCCGTCAAGCTCCTCCAATCCGTCCTGGATGCGAGCTCGAGTTCCGTCTAAACACGTCCACATTTGCAATTGACCTGAAATTTAGGACTCAAATTGCAAATGTTAAATAACACGTGTTTTGTTATCATCAAAACAAATGATCGTGGTGCTCTAGCACCAACAATCTCCCCCTTTTTGATGATGACAAAACCGTAAATAATAATGCATAAAAATCCTCCCCCTTTTTGACATTATCAAAAAGGTTTGATTGATTTTAAATTTCCTATAATTCCCCCTTAAAACATGCTCTTCTATGAATTTATTTTGACAAAGGTAATATTCTCCCCTTTTTGTAACAATGCGATAGCTATTATTTTTCTCCCCCTTTCTAAAGGAAATTTAGCTACCTTATATCTCCCCCTTAAAAATTGACAATTAGCTCATCCTTTTTTAACTCCCCCTATCTAAATGCTTATGATAAAAAGATAGGGTAAAGAATTTTTACCTCACCTACCATGGCCAATAAAATGGCCCGAATGGTGGTGGTGGATGCCACATAGGATGGGGCTCCCATCCGTAGCTTGGAGGCCCGGGCATTGGCACCGGTCTCCAATCCGGTGGTCGACGTGCGGCGGGTCCGTCGTTTGTTCGCCGTCTCGTCGGTCTTCTTCTTCTCCTCCTTGGTCTACTCATTGGTTCTCCCAACTTGAGTTGACCAGACTTGAGCTTGTAGGTCCAGTCCTTTATGTTGTAATTATCCCTGAACCCTACAAAACAAGATTCTAATTTTTTCTTCGGTATCCAAGTGAGCTTGGATCCGGATTTGTTAGAAGGTCTCCTTGATGGAGATCCTTTCTCAACCTTAGGGCTATAAAACTTGTCTACTTTGTTGATTAATTTGTTAGAATTTTCCCTAAGACATGCAATTTCTTTTTCTATAATGTTCATTTTAGTCTTTAAATCTGAAATTTCTAATTTTAGACTAACATTTTCCTCAATCAATTTATTATTTTCATTGATGAGGTTATGATTATCTAATAATAGGTTATCATCCTTAGGACTAGCTTCTATGTCCTTAAGTTGTTTTTCTAACTTATCATTTTCATTTTTAAGAAAACTAAGGTTCTTCTTCATGCTTTTGTTTTCTATTTTTAGTGATTTACTAATCTCGAATAATTCATTAAAAGCTTCTTGTAAATCAAAATTTACCTCGTCGTCGGAGTCGCTTCCGCTTTCACTGTCGCTATTGGTTCCTCTAGCCATGAAACCAAAGCAAGTGGTTTCTTCTTCTTTTTCTTCTTCTTCTTCCTCCGAGCTGGAATCCTCATGAGTGCCTTCCAACCTCCTCCATATCTCGTGGGCGGTGGTGCACTCTTGGATTTTCTCGAACTCTTCCGGACTCAACGCGCAATACAGGGCATTCATTGCCTTTGCGTTGAGTGAAAGATCTTGAATCTGTAGCTGCGAGTAGCCTGCATCCGGTCGCTCCGGGATCTTGTATGAGGCTTCGCAACGTTCCCATAGAGCGAAGTCCGTGGCTTGAAGCCACGTCTTCATCCTCAACTTTCAATATCCGAAGTCCCTCCGGTCGAAATAGGGTGGTCGGACGGTGGATTGCCCTTCGGAGATTCTGACTGCGGCTATGCTTCCCTCCATGATCTAGATCCTCGCCGATTTGTAACGCCGATTTCGCGAGACCTGCTCTGATACCAATTGAAGGTTCTTCCCTACGAGGAGGGGTGACGTAATAATTGCGGAAATAAAAATATAAAGCAATCTCACAAAAATAAGCAATCGCACAATGTACACAAAGATTTTTAGGTGGAAACCCAAACCGGGTGAAAACCACCACCTAACCCTCTCGAGTTAGGATTTTCCGATCAACCTAGTTGATCAAATCCACTAACCGAATCACTTTGAACGAGGGTGATTCAACCTCAATACAACCACGCTACAAGTACGAGGGTAGCGTTCCTCAACCCCTTTTCTCCACGAGAAAGATTTTGTCCCACGAAGGAGACGGGAATTCGCAAAGTGAATACCCAACCAAAATACAAAGATAAAATAAAACAACAGTCCTATAGAGCCAACAAAATTAAACCTAGCTTCTATAGGAAATAGGAAACTCCCCTTTGCAAGGAGTGCGTCGACGATGACGCGGTGCGTGTGCCACGCGATGGCACTACGTCGCTCTCGTTATCAACGCCGGGAGAGCGGGTGCGCAACGGTTGAATGCTCTCAAGAAAATGGAGCTTGAGCTTGGAGAGCAAGAGAGTCTTTTCTTTGGACACAAAAGGTTTGAAAGTGTATTGCAAGGTGTGTGTCTTAGTGTGTATATGTCTCTCTTATGTTTCTCTTCTTGTCTATATGTGTTACAAAGGTTCCCCTCTATTTATAGAGGCCTTAGGAAGGCTTTGGAAGGCTTGGAAAAGCTTCCATAGCCGTTGGGTGCAAAGCCCAAGAGAATCAGGCCGAAATCAGGACAATGATTGCATTTGACAGGGTTATCAGACGTCTAACTCTGGTATCAGATGTCTGGAAGGCCACTTTAAGACGTCTGATTCCAATGTCAGACGTCTGATTCTATGCGGGTTTCTCCCTGACTTGAATCAGATCTAAACAGGGTTTTTGTGTAAGTCCATCAGACGACATACAGGACGTCTGGCACTATGTCTGGACGTCTGGAAACCTACTTTTACTGTGGGAATTGATTTACAAACGTTGCAACGGCTAGAAAATCTCTGAGAAGAGATTTTGGGTCAGCCGAGGCAAAACAGTCATTTATCAGACGTCTGGTAAGTCCTATGGACGTCTGATAAGGCTCTAACGGTCATAATCTTGAGTGTTTTCTAAGCCAGCCAACGGTCCACTAATTGGACGTCTGGCAAAGTCATCAGACGTCTTCTAAGACGTCTGGTCTAAGGTCTGGACGTCTGATTTCATCAGACAGAACTAACTATGTCCAGCCTAACAGTTATCAGACGTCTGAAACAACAGTCAGACGTTTTAAAATTCTTTATCAGACGTCTAATTTTGGGATTAGACGTCTGGAAATGCTATTTGAGCCCTATATTGGTTTTCTAAGTATTTTACAGAAAACCTAAGTATCCTAGGGTTGTGCAGGTGTTCCTAGGACTACTTTTAGGGTACTTTGAGGCTCTTTAACATAATGTTCTAAGGAATCAAAAAGAGCAAGAAAATAAATACAAGAGATACATGAAAGGATAAAAAAGAATCTATCCTATTCTTCTTTTCTTCCATCTCCAATCTTTCGCTCCACGCGAACCTCCTGTGTTTTCCGTCAAGCTCCTCCAATCCGTCCTGGATACGAGCTCGAGTTCCGTCTAAACACGTCCACATTTGCAATTGACCTGAAATCTAGGACTCAAATTGCAAATGTTAAATAACACGTGTTTTGTTATCATCAAAACAAATGATCGTGGTGCTCTAGCACCAACAAGCAAGCGACGGCAAAAGTCGAAGCATATTTTCAAGTGCGCACCCAAATTATTCCCATTGATGGTGATGTCGGGGGGGGCAAATTAAATTTCCTCAATTTATCGTCGCTTAAATCATAAATCGACAACAAAAGTTGAAGCAAATTTTAAAGCACGCACGCCCAAATTATTCCCATTGGCGGTGATGTCAGATGGGGAATTAAATTTCCTGGATTTGCCATCGCTTATTAAACAAAATGACAGCTATTCTCGATATTCAATTTGATCATGATCGACAACTACTATTCTCCTCTTCATGTGCTGCGATCGTATTTTGAAGATGGATTCATTATCGGTTTACCCAATAAACGACGACAAAAACATCATTGCCATCGCTTTATAAACCGACAGCAACTAATTGATGATGAATGTCATATTTCTAGTAGTGTAAGTGGGACTTCTAACCAACAAGATGATAAGAGAGGCTGCTTAGAACTACGTATAGGCTATAGTCTTTACCTATACACGTTGGAGCATTAATCAAGGTACACGTGGGTGTCTCCCATGCCCATGCAAATCACGACCCTTGTTTTCAATCACGGTTCTTGAAATCACATAATTCAGAAATACATGGAATGTTATCACAAGATCATGTTTTGAATTCAAATCCAATCATATAAAAATAATAATAGAGGGGTAAAGAGGAATATATTTTTAAGTGCATGTGAGAGAGGGAAAAGTATGTGTGAACATTTGATTGAGAGAAAATGGAGGAGAAAAAGGAAAAGAGAGTGGGTGGGTTGTGTGTGCATGTTTTCTCTTTCACTTAAGTGGGTGTGTCTGTGTGTGTTTTCAATGAGAGAAAGATAGAGAGAGAAAGAGAGAGTAAAAGCAATAGCGGCAACATCTCACACCACATCGTCATGTGAGAGGGAGATAAAGAACGTAATGGAGGGAGAAGAAAGGAGAGTGTGCATAAGAAATGGAGATGGCGAGAGAGTGTGTGTGTGAGTGAGATGAACAAGATGCACTAGAGCGGCGAGAGGGAGAGGATACACGAGAGGGATGAGAGAGAATGACTAGTTGTGCGACAGTGTTGTGCGGTGGCATAGCTGCTATGTGCACTGGTTGCGTAGCGATGGCATGGTTGCTACAGTGTGGCATTGGTGACTTGGTAGAACAACAAGAAGAAGGAATGATGAGTGGTGTGGCTACCTAGTGAGAGGAAGAAGGGGAGGAGGAGAGAGTTGGGAGCATTACTAGCAAATACGTGAATTTCACTATGTAAAATACACAAATTTCACTATGTATTTTGATGTTACATGAAACAACTACCATTAGACTCGATTTTTTGAACTAAGTTCAACAATGGGCTCAAGATCAAAATCTAGATAATTAAAGACATGGTATTGGTTGGTTGAATTGATTGTTGTTTAGAAAAGAACTCTTATAGTTGTGGACTACAAATGATGGTATTTATCATTTTATAATGCAATTGTGAATCTGTGACACCATGTTGTAAGGGAATGGAAGAGATAGAAATGATTTCAATCAAATTGAACAATCTCATTTCCTGTATTTATGGCCACATGTTGTTATATTATATATCACAACATGAGATTGACTGAAGGAGTGAGCTAGCCTCCTTGTGACTTAATCACACGATCATTTTGTACACCTTTTATGCCTAATTATTGCTAATTTTGAGCCATTTAGATTGTAAATAAGTCATATTAGTTATGCATATTTGCATGTGTTAGTTTTAGTATCATTGCATGGATATTAACTATATATAGCATACATTTCATGTTTTGGCTTTGTAGGTACCTGAAAAATTTCCATGATGGAAAGGTCCCTTTTCATGAATAGAAAAAGGCAAAAAAATGAGCTTCAACGACAAGAATCAAGTTATATAAGAACATTGATGCAATTTTAGGTAATTTTGAGGGCTTAGATGTAATTTTGTACCAAGCATGGGAGCTCAAAAATGAGGAGGAGCGGCACCATTGCAAAGAAAACAAACAAAATGGGCTTCCAGAGAAGTTTTTATGCACATAGGATCATTTCTGTAAATATCTAGCAACTTAGAGGGCATTGAGGCAATTTCAAAAAAAATGAAGATAAAAAAGGTAGCGAATGTAGATCTTAAGTTCATTCTCATTTGAGGCTAAGAAGAAGACTCCCATCATAATTGAGTTAGAAAAAAAAGAAAATCAAAATTAAAGAAGTGGCATAAGCGGAATTGGTGTAGTGCACGAGATTCACAATCAAATTAGCAAGCGCACATGGCTCCCATTCCCCCTACCCTTTTGCTCCCAAACCCTAGACCCCTATAGCATTATCTTTTGGGGCTCTAATGGACCAATCGACATTGGCTAGAGCCCTTTCACCCTTTTGCACCATCACTGAACCACCTTACCTTGTCTTCACATTTGCTTCCCACTCCCCCATGAACCGATGTCTTCCTTGACTTTGTGCTTCAACGGCGAGCTTCCATGCCAACTACAAGGATTTGGCTCAAGTTAGCAGTGTTAGATGGATCCTTGACGTATGTTAGCTCTGATGTAGTTTAATTGCTAGTTTCCATTTCCTTAGTTAGAAGGCTTCACCTTTTGCACCATCATGTGTTGGCTAGGGCATCTTTGGGCATGCTTCAAACCTTTCTCGCTCTTTGCTATCATTGGCCTCTATAGGTTGCAATTCTCTCCTTCGAGGTGGTTGGTTCTTGATGAAAACACCATCATTTGCCCTAATTAGCCCAATTTGGTCTGATAAAGTTGATAAAAATCTCCTACATAACCATCAAAGGGTCCTAAATGCATAATGTTTTGTTTTGAGAAGAAGATAAGAAACCAGTGTTTTTTCTGTAATTTTAACTGCATTTCATAAGTACAAAATAACCACAATAAATTTTAGGGGTTAATTAAAGGTCAAATGGTCATTAATATCTAATAAGAGGGTCCATGCAGACAGAAACGGTTTTCAGCACATTTCAAGAATTAATAGACATCTGAAACCCTAAAAACAGACCCGCTTAATTAATTGAGGTTTTGGAATTTTTTTTAAATTCACCAAAACCTTCTAAAAATCATAGAAAAATATTTTATAAGGTTCGGTATCCTTGATTTGACAATCTGAACCCATTTTGACCTAAAATAAAGTCTCAGACAGGAAGTTACCCTAATTTGGGTTTATTCATAAATTACCCAGTTAAACTTGATCAAAACCAAAATCTGAGTTCACCATCATATTTCTTGAGTCCAAATAGGTTTGTACAAAAATTTGGGCTCAATCAGAGATCATTTCGACCTAATTTACATTTTGGTCCTCTCAGACTTGTTTTCTCTCTTATAGCCCTTTAGGTTTCGAAAACTTTACGAAATGCCCCCTAGGTTTATCTTCATTATTTGCATTTTGGTCCCTACCACCATGGTAGGTGTGAACCCAAAGAGGCCGAGCTTCAATCAAGGATTCCTCCCTGTTTTCTTGGTCAATCTCTTCCCAATTTAGAAGGGAGACTCCTGAGAAGATCCTCTTCACTTTGGCCCACATCTCGACCTCTGATTCTTGTCCAAAAGTTCATGAAAACTATTTGAATCCCACAAAACCTACTCCCTGATTTTTGGAGCTTTCAAGCTTGTTTCCAAGCTTGAAAGCTCGCCCAATGGCCTATAAATGATCCTCATCAACTACCTTACTTCCTTAGCAAGTTTTTTAGCCAAAAACCATCTTGTTTCCTCTACCTCCAGCTTGCTTCGAGCTTGCTCCAACGACCCTCCTACCTCCGGCCTCTTCGCCGGCCACCACATACCATAGGCGGTCGGTTCCTTTTCCCCATCAAATTCCGCACTTCGCCATACCTGTGAAGTGCCTTCCAACCCCGTCCTCATTGCCATCTCCCTCATCGGAGTATCTTCCTTCTCTAGCACTGGCCATATCGCAACCGACGCCTCCTCCATCTCCCTTCCTCCAATATCTACTTCATTCAACGCCCCTTCGGCCACTGATTATCCAAGCACTTCCACAACTCCGTTCGACCATCAACGCGCCCACTCCGACTCCATCTTCCACCTCACCAGCATACCTTCGAAGAGCTCGCACGGCTACTACACTCCACCAAATCAACAACCACTGGTTCCTACACCACCGCCGTACATCACCCACCAAAACCCCAAAAGAAATTGAGGGGATTGGCTGCTCATGCACTCCACCTGACACCGCCCTCACTGCACCACCTTCTCAAGGTTGTCAGGCCTCCACCTTCACTCGCACCACACATTGCACCCACCGTTGCACTCGCCGTTCCACGGCGAAGCTTCTGAACTTATTTGATGTGCCTGCAGGGTCATCTTTTGCTTTTCAGGTGTTCGCCGATGCTTCGCCATCCCGCCATCAGCTCCACCTTGTTCTTCAAGATCTAGCCACGAGAGCTCTAGGCTACACCTTTTAGGTGGAGCGGATTCGTTCCAGTCACATGCCCAGGTCCTCAATTAGGCGAGGGGACTGTAGCTTCTACTCCAATCTATGAAACTTCACCACTGTTGTACGCACATGAAGAGGCCTGTGGGTTTAGTCCCACATCAGTGGGAGAAGAGTGCCTGATAGCACATATATTGCTTTTGTGATCTATCCTATTCACCTCAAGATCACGTGGTGAGGTCCCCTTACCTGCTCACCCGTACCCGCCTAAGCCCTCACTCCTCGACTACTACCTAGCCCAGTAGCCCTGGACCCGATACTGCTTAACCCGATTACCTAATTGGCTACCTGGTTATCTGAGAGAGAAGTGGAGGAGGAATTTATGAGTGGGGAAGGGGAGGTTTTGCTCTTCAAAGAAAAGGTTCGACACTTAGTCGCTGAGGGAATCGTGCCCTTGTGCTTGTGAAGAAAGGAGAAGACTCGAGAAGAAGAGAGAAGAGAAGCAGAGTAGAAGAAGAAGGAAGAGGCCCTTGAGCCTCTTAAAGGCACTGTAGCTAGGTGTCACTTAAGCCGTCTGGGCTTCATCTCTGTTGTCTGGTGCATTGGTTCTGCTAGTTCTTAAATTGAGATATTCTTGGCTTATATGATTCTGATATTTGAGTGAGTTGTGAAGTTTAACATTGTAGGCTAATTTAGTGACTTAAATCACCATTTTACGCTCTTCTTTTTGCATATTATTATTTGATTCTATTGATACATCATTCTTGCGTGAAATTCTCATTATAAATTGCTTATATTTGTGATTCTATTTTGATTTTTGACATTAATTACAACACTTGCTCCCTGCATTCGACCTATGATTTCATTCGAGTTATAAATTTTATCTGTTTTCGTGCTATTTCAACTATATTACAACGAAGTGATTTTAAAACCCCGTTTTAGCTTGTCAATAGTTCCCCATGGTGTGATTATCATCGATTGAATGTCACTATTCTTGTTGTGGGTACATCTCATCTTTGATCGTAGATGCCACCTCCATTCCCCTCACCTCGTCTCGGTTGTCTACAATCTTTTCGTTCTCATCATTTGGGAATCATGTGAGGAATCAAACCTTTACAGAACTGAGTATCTTAGGCTCATTCCAATTGCCGGCCTTTGTTAGTTTTCTCATTAACATGGATCATTTCGATCATCGAGAGCCCTCTTAGTGGCACTATTGCTAACTTGGAGTGTTGAGTAGTAGCTTGGGATCTAGTTGCCACTAAGAAATTGTTGATGGTAACACCATCATCCTTCATATCTAGTCTAATTCGACTAAGTTTTAAGGTTAAATTCACTTTATTAACCAACAAAAGTGTATAACTTAATATTATGAAGATTGGAGGAATGGCATCAAAATTAGTTAATTCTGTTGTTTCAACAGGCTAACACAAATGCAGATTAACTAAAGGGTAAACCTACACTCAATTGAAAGTCAAATGAATTCAAATTCCCAATAAGTAGGCTTGCATTGGCCGATTCAGGATTTTTATTAAGGTTAAAGGCTAACTCTAAAAAAAAAAATCAAATTACAGCGTCACATAAAATTAATAGGGTTTTAATGAAAATAAATGTATTCTAAACCCTCTAAAAATCATTAAAAAATATTCCATGGGGTTTGGAATAATCAATTTTATATAAAGAACCCAATATGACCTAAAACAGAAACCAAGGTTAATATTCAATACATTTTGGGTTAAATTGTAAATTTACAAATCAAACTTGATCAAAATATAATATTGAAGTCTCCATTAGATTCCTTGGGTCTAAATTAGGCTACCCTAAAAAGTTGAGACTATTTAGACTTCATCTCCACCTACTTTGCAATAATAATCCTTAACTTTTGAATTCATTGCAATTTGGTCCAAATTTCTTACTTTTGGTCCAAATTCCTTTTATTATGGTCCTTGCCTGACGTCATGCTGATTACAGCTATCTTCAACCTCCAACTACTGCACGATCTGCTCTGAGCACAAAATTTGGGGAGCAATTGCTCCTAGACCTCACGATCAAATCCTACCAAATTTAGTAGGATTGATCTCCATCCAATTTCGTGCATGTTGATGCTTTTTTCAGCTCGAGTGTCCATCTATGGATAATAGAATCTCCAATCAAAGATTGTGGGTGTTTTTACCTTAAAAAACAACCCTGTTAAGGCCTATTCCTCGCCTCATTTCATGCAACCTCTACTCTTTAAAGCCTCGCGAATCCTCTGCGATTGGTTTTTTCCAGAAATCGTGTGTCAAATACCTCTTCTCCTTCTTCCCAGATGCATTGCCATTGACGAACCTAGAGCTCCTCTGACCTCACTCTTCAACCGCTCCGACGTACAATAGGGAGAGGGCTTCTCGTCCTTTCTTCGCTACTGTTCTTCCTGGCAACGAAGACGGCCCAATTCCCCTTTGTCAACTCCATCCAACTCCTCCTTCTTAACCCATCAAGCTTGCCAATGCCATGCGTATCCCTTCCTCCTTTCATCCAATTAGTTTAGGGTTTTTGTTTGCATTAATTAGGTGTAGGTTTATGTCCATTTAATTTGTATTTCCTTTACCTCTATCACGCAAACCACCTCCACCATTTGAAGCTCCTTAGAACTTCTTAGACAAACACACACACGCACCCACGCACGCCCTAACCATAGAGCTTTGCTTCAAGCTCCACCCTGAAGCTCTTGGGCTTGACGTAAATTTGAAAGACCTCTTATTTCACGTGCAGGACCTCGCTAGAACTCCATCATCTTCTCCAACTCCAGTCATTGCCTCTGCCACGTTCACCACTCCGATCGCTTCTCTGCCACCATCAGCAACTCAGCGACCACCGTGTGATCACCCTCTGCCTTTCGTTGGCTTCACTCAACAATCAGATCAAGGATCTGACCTCTCTCCGACGAGCCATCACTAGAGAAGACACTGAAGGCCAAAGTTTCAAGGGCCTTGGCCCTAGGGACCCAATCATAGATTTCAATTTATTTCTAGGGTCTTCTTTATAATTTTTCTTGAACTAAAAAGGGCGTATTTGTTAATCTGACTCTTCAGGAGTCTATTTGCAACCCGTGGATTTGAGTTTTATAGCTTAATATTCATTAACCCATGATTAATTAGCTTAATTGGGTGATTAAATCCTAATTAATTGAGATTTAACCCCAATAAGCATGCACAGTCACGCTCGTCTCTTTGATTTCAAAATCATGCAACTCTAGCCCGTACAGATAGTCCCACCTTGTGGGAACATAAGCTCGCATAGCGCCTTATAGGGACCTTTCCCCATTGGTTGTTCTGCCTAATAGAGATGGGCTCCCCATAGGGCATATATAAGCCCATTTGAGCCCATTACTGTATATATATATAGCCCATAAAGAGGGGTTGCCCACTAGGGTGAGAGAGAGAAGTGAGGTCCATTTGGGCCCAATTGTAGTTGGGCTAAACTATTGTGCCACTCGCACTAGACCCTTTTTGAGTGATGAGAGGGAACAGACTTGGAAGATAAAAGAGAAGAGGGACTTAGAGAAGGAGAACGGTGTGATATAAGGGTACATGTAAGAAGAAGAAAAGGGCTTGAGTTTTAAATTGATTAGAGAGATAGTCCCACATCCTGGAGACATGAGCGTTCAGAGCGCCTTATAAGGAATCCTCCCCTTTATCTCCATAGCCTAATAGGGAAGGGCTCCCCATAGAGCATATATAAGCTCATGAGCCCATTGTACATATACATAGAAAGAGAGATAAAGGAATAGCCCATAGAGGGGGCAACCCACATAGGGTGTGTTTGGGAATAGGGTTATAGGGCCATTTTTACTGACTTAAAAGAATAGGTGTTAAGGAAACTTGTAAGTGTCAAAAGGATTCAAACCAACCTTTTGTCAACACTTAGTTTTCTTTTTGCGTTCTTTTTGAGCTAGAGTGTTTGCATTCAACAATTAAATTATGTGCACCTAGTTCCTAAGCTTTAAACTTTGTAAATAATTGATAGTGATAAGTGTGCAAACTTTTGCTCTCTGCAAGCAACCTTAGACTCACATTTCGAGATTTATAAATTTAAATGTTGATTCACTTTTGTCGAATATACTACGATGTTTTTCTTAAACTCTCAACCTAAGCATTCAATAATTGTGCTTTGTGGAAGCCTTCTTTTCTTTTTTTGTATTTTTCTTTTCTTTTTTTCCTTTATTCTAAGTTTTGTCATTTCCCCTTTTAAGGGATGTTATGGTCCCCTGTTTTTGGGGTGTAGGGTTTCTGTTCTCCCCCTCTCTCATTTTAGGTTGTTTCCTTTGTATGATTCATTTACCTTTAATGGAGTTCTATTTGCACAAAAATGAAAAATCAAGATAACATGTGATTTAGGAAAGAGAATGGGAGCAAAACTTGAAAGGTAAGGGATTGGTGGGGTGTGCTATGTGCTCGCAAAATTAAGGGCCCAATTAGGCATATGTGGACCTCCTCATAGCAAGAAAACAAAGGAAAAAATAAGAAATAGGCCCATTAGAAAAAATTGAAGACTTTAGACTGTAGTTGGAAAGATAGATCCCATTTTAATCAAGATTCCAAGCAATTTCAAAATTACCCCAATCCTACTAAAAATGAGAAGTCCAAAGACCTCTCAAGCCTCTATAAATGTCCCCTAAGGGCTTGAAAGTCAACAAAGCACACTTACACTTCAATTCGACATATTCTTCGAGTCGTTGCTCTCGTCATCAATGTGGGAATCTCATTGGATTTTCTATCTTAGTCTATGTGCACATTGCTACATTGAGATCAGATCAAAGGCATCCTCTTCTAAAGTAGACTATATCCACATTGTTTGCGAGTATCTGGGTGACAGATGGACACTCCAACACGTGTGAAAGGCAAGGGGTACTCTTGTTGAGACATCTCAATATTCGGGAGTGCTTTCTTCTCTTATTATTATTCCCTTTATTCACTACATTTATTGCTACATTCATTGCAAGTCTTATGCATCGGAATTCATTTTTTATATCTCTTGTTAATTCTTAGAATGCCCATGTGGTTTGTTTCCATGGTATATCGTGCATACAATGTAGTTTACTTTATTTTTACAGTTTCTTACAAGTTGGTTAGACTACCATAATCCTATTAGTTAGTTAACTTCAAGTTTATTATGTTTTCACTAAACGTCCATGCATGTGTGCATTTGTAGCAAATCATGCGACCCTGTGAAGGTTTGAACATGGAAATTCATGATTTCAAACATCAAACTACAGGTGGGAGAGATGGTTTTTTATAATCTAGGCTAGTTAGGATGATTAGTTGATAGTTAAATTAGTTTATAATTATTAGATTTTAGTTTGCAATTTTGATTCTCGAATTTGTGAAAAATCAAGAAATTTGATTACTTTTGTATGCACTATTTTGTCAGCGAAATCTTTTCATAAATTTTTGAAAAATTTTATGGACAAATTACATCAAGTTATCTTTCATATGCTACTAAGTTCATGCAAAAAATCATCTGTACATAAAAAGATAAAATTCATGGAAATGACATGAATCTAGATTCACAAGTAGATTTAATGGGTCGGCTTTCACGAATTACTATGAATCCATACTTCAAGGATTTGCATGAATTTTTTTTTTAAATTTCTAGTTTACCCAAGTATATCCAACAAATTTATCAAACTTTTATATGAGGATTTGATTAGGATTTTATGTGTGTTTTGTTTGATGACATAGTCTAAAAGTGCTGTCAATTTTAAGGCAAGTCTTGTAAAATAGTTGCATGAGTGTCTAGATCATTAAAACTTGTTTCTAATAGATAAATTAAGTCATAAAAAGGAGTTTTTTTACATAATCCACCTCCTCATAAGATTTACCCTTGCTTGCCCTATTTGCTTTAGTTAGGATAAGTTAGGAATTATTTTACATTGAGCATGATGATGATAAGTGACTATTAGGACTCTTCTGTTAGGCTACTTAGCGAACTAAGTACCTAAGTGTATGGGTACATGTGATATACATGACGTAATTCAATACCACTTTGCATACTGTTAATCCAGGAAAGTCAAGTTTAAAAATCGCGTTGCTTTGTAGTATAGATGACTAAGCAAGACTAACACTTAAATTTATATTGCTCAAATTATTGGAGTAATCCGAGGTCGTTTGCAAGGAGCAAGATAATCCACAAATATCACTATTCAGTTATGTACAGAAAATCCAAGCTCAAGAGTTTGATAAAAAGAAGATGCAAGCATATAAGTATAGTTATTCAAACTTAATGTATTTTAGCAGCTAAATTATGTGTTGTAGTATAGGACAAGTGCGCTCAAACAAATAAAATTTATAACTCAAAATCAAGAAATGAGTTCGAGGTCGTTCACTGGGAGCAAGTATGCAATTCAATTACACAAATCACAATTCAATTGGAAATATAAGCAATTATGACTAAAACTTCATTTTAAAACAATCTAGAATAATATGTCAACAATCCAGGTAGCAATGTGCAAAAAGAATTGGTTAAAATGGTGATTTATATCACCAAATTAACCTTAGACAATTAAGCACTAATATCATGAATATATGAACAGTATTAATCAAATATTTTTCGTTAATCACAATCTCAGAATCAACTAAGGGTCCCAAGGCTTCAGACGATGGCCTAAGTACTCAGACACCTTAACTAGGGCTTAATAGACAGAGGCAAAGGCCTCTTCCTTTTTCTCTTCAAGCCTCAAGGGAGAGGCACAACACAGCACAGGGGAAAAACCTCCCCCCCCCCCACCAGCCTCACTTCTCTTTTTCTTTCTCTCTCTTCTTAAACCTGACCTACTCGAGTAACCGATCCGGACCTAGGCCAACCCACCTGCATGAATGGTGGGCAAGGCGTGCATTGAGGCTTGTGTGGGGACCCAACCCCCATGACTTGGGCAAGGGGTCCAGGGAAGAAATTCCCTTTATCTTGCACCAGGAGCTCCAATCTTCACTATGTGGGACTAAAGTCCCGGCTCTATTCTTCGTGCATAGCTGTGTGAGCTGCAGCTGCTTCTTCATCGAATTAGGGCATGGAAGATGGTCAACAGCCTCAATTGACCATCTGTGTGCATCGCTGAAGTGAATTTGCTTTGTCTGGGCTCAAGACCTGAAGCTTATCGGCTGGGAAGAAAGCTTCAAGCTTGCTCGAAGCTCCTCCATTAATGGTGCTACGGGCTCACAACCTGAAAGGCACAAATATGGTCTCTCAACCTTGTCAAACAAGTTCAAAAGCTTCGCCTTGGTGAGGCAAAGTCAACAGCGGTGGCTGTGTGGTGTGGCATGGTGTGTGTAAGTGGAGCGAGGTCAGAACAGTCGGAGGATAGTAGGAGTGTTCAGAGGGCTAATGGAATGGCCAATCGAGGGAATAAACAGAGGGCTTTTACTCTCTGCGAAGTGGCAGAGCTTATGGGAATGAGAGCGACGAGAGTCGAGTGGTGTAGCGACATATTGGCATTGCTGGAGTGTCACCAGAGTCGAAGAAGACGACAGGGGAGGCCAGTGGTCATGAGTCTAATCGAGATGTTAGAGAGAGAGAAATCAAGTAAAGTGGGAGAGGGAGTTATAGCACCTACTTATGGACGAAAGAGATGAGGAATTGGCGTAGGTGTGATTGACGGCACTGGAGACGAGGAATTCTTCGACGAGGGAAACAACGAGGAAGAAGGGGCTAGGGCTCCTCTAAGTTGACCGTCGAGAGGTGAAGGAAGTCGGGGAGGAAGGAGACACTCCCAATTTGGCCGTTGGGAAGCTGTAGGATTACGAAGGAGGATGCTCGCTGTAGCTAGGGCGGAGGTGGCTGGAGAGGGAGTTTGAAGAGGGTTTTATAGGGCGTACATGGCCTTGGATTAGGCGTGCTTTTATAGGGCTTAGAATGGAGTTCCAAGCTTGGAAACAAGATTAGAAACTCTGAGCTTCTTGCACAAGTGGAATACCCACATCTCCCATGCATTCACATGGGAGATTGGGAAAGACTTAGGGTCCAAGGCCGGGTTTGATTGAAAGAGAATTCCTCAAAGAATCTCTAGTTTAAATTTGGAACTGATTGATTGGGAAACGAGCGAGAAAATCTCTCTCGAATCTTTTCGAAGGTGCTACAGCTATTCCTAATGGCAGCAGGAACCTGGATGTGAAGAAGATCAAGTTAGGGGGGTCCCAGCAAGGATTGCAAAAGTTGAGGGATTCTTTGTAAGAAAAAGAGTTAGAATAGGATTAAAATGCAAACTAGGTCAAGATGATCTATGATTAGGCCCAAATTTTGGTGAAAACCTAATTTAGACCCAAGGAATCTGATGGTGAAGTCAGATTTAGGTTTTGACCAAGTTTGATTAGGTAAATTATGCAGAAATCCAAATTAAGGTAATTATCTATCTAAGGCTCTATTTTAGGTCAAAATGTGTTCCAATGGTCAAATTAAAGATACTAAACCTTATAGAATATTTTTATATGATTTATAGAAGGTTTAGGTGAATTTTATCCTGACCAAAACCTCGGTGAATTAAGCAGGTCCATTTTTAGGGTTTTAGACGTCATTTAATTCTCGTAATGAGTGAAAACTCATTTTTGTCTGCACAAACCCTCTTGTTAGACTTTAATGGATATTTGACCTTTAATAAACCACTAAGAAAACCCACGGTTGTTCTGCATTCATGATATGAAGGTAAAATTACAGTTTTAACCTTGGTTTTATGTTACTCTAAAAAAGAATGTGCAATGACTTACAGTCCTTTAGCAGTTATGTAGGAGCATTTATTAATGGATTTAGACTAATTAAAGTTAGATATGGATGATGATGATGTTATCATCATGCCCCCATGCCTAACTTTGGTTAGTCCCTTAGCAAAATCTTATGAAATAACTTGATTTCTAGACAATGCTTTAAAGCTTAAAGTCCTGATTTTTTCTTCTTTTTAGAAATTAGGTCAGAATGCCAATAGTAGACCTCAAGTACCAACCAAGACCCAGACCTAACCAGCTTTAGCCTAAGTCTACCACGAAGGTTTTTAAGGCTCAAAGGAACTATCCTAAGGTATGTTGAACTCAGCGGTTAAAGTACCTGTGCCTGTAAGATGGTTACTCTAGGTTTAGTTTGCAATGCATTTTTGTAAGAGAGAGGGATAAAAGAATTTTTGCATTTTTGGAGAGTTTTTTCTCTCTTTGTATTGATTATTTCTAGCTTCGGATTAGCTCAAAAACACAGTTTGTATCGGATTCCTTGCTTCCACCATCAATCCTCGTAGGGTCCCTGGCAATCGATGCTTCGGGATAGCACCGCCCATGGCGACCCCCAGAACCCTGGCTTTCGACACTTTGGAGTAGTGCCACCCATGTGGGTGAACCGTAGGCGAGGGCACGTGCATTGGTGTGTGCATGGGAGGACTTCACCCTCATGCTTACTGAGGCAAAGAGCCCATAGTGCAAATTCAATTTATCCGCTACTGCCACCTCTTCCATTCATGAGGTAGGACTAAGTCCCACCTTCTTTTTCACGCATCTGCAGCAAAGGAGGCTTCCTCAATTGGAGCAGCAGCAGGTGGTGATTCCTTCAATTGACCATCTGGGGAGATGCTTGGAAGTCACCCGCAACTCCTGTGTGTAGCACCTGGGCATTTTATAGCTTGGAGCTTGAAGAACGAAGGCGGCAGCAATGGTGGCAGTGGTGCAACAGCGAGGAACCTGAAATCCAGGAATACAGGCACTAAGCCTCAATTAGAAACCTCAAGAGCTTCGCCTGGACTTGGTGAAGGTGGTGGAGGCGGTCTCATGGTTAGTGGAGGTGTGTGGCAGAGTGGCAAAGTTGGGAAGTGCGTATGAAGATGGGCTTGTTCGGTGGATGGTTTGGGTACGTGAAAAGGTGAAATAGGAGAGGGAATTTGGTCGTGGTGGAACTGCAGAGCTTTTCGAAGTGGAACAGAGTGGTTTGGTGGTCTAGGGTAGTGGTGCGGGCTTGCCAGAGCCCTTGCCGGAGCAGAGGAAGATGACAACGTGGAAGGCGAAGTGGTGCTCAAATTCGGTTAAGAAGGGGTTGAATGAAGTTTAGAGAGAAAGGGGAGGAAGTTGAGCTAATTAATGGACGAAGGGAGGAAGGGTGGTGTCGGCTGTGGTTGGTCGATGCCGAGGAAGAAGCTTACTCTGGTGAGTTGAACGACGGCAAGGAATGGGAGAGGACACCCTCGCTGTGATTGGTGAGGCACGGACGAATGTGAGGAAGAGGTTGGACGAGCCAATTTGTCCATTGGCCATCCAATGGAAGATGGGGAAGGAGGCCGCTGGAGCTAAGGTGGAGCTTGGCCGGAGATGGAGGAAGAAGGGGTATTTGGCCTCAAAACCTTGCTAAGGAGCACGACCTTGCATTGGGCGTGCTTTTATAGGGCTTAGGATGGAGTTCCAAGCTCGGAAACAAGCTTGGAAACTCCAAGCTTCTTGCACATGTGGGATACCCACATCTCCCATGCATTCGCATGGGAGATTAGGAATGAATTGGGGGTCTAAGGTCGGGTTTGATTGAAAGAGAATTCCTCAAGGAATCTCTAGTTCAAATCTAGGATTGATTGATTAGGAATCGAACGAGAAATCCTCGCTCGAAACTTGACGGTGAAGGTCTGACCTTCCAAAAATGTTGAGGACCTTTTTGAAAAAAATGATGATAAAGTTAGGAACCCGTTTGCAATTATTTTGAAAGTTAGGGGCATATGTGTGAGAGAAAAGAATCATACAAGATTGTAACGTAAACTAGGTCAAGGTGATCTTTGATTGGGTCCAAATTTTGGTACAAACCTAATTTTGACCCAAGGAATCTGATGGTGAAGTTGGATTTAGGTTTTGACTAAGTTTGACTAGGTAAATTGCATAGAAAACTAAATTACGGCAACTATCTGTCTGAGACTCTGTTTTAGGTTAGAATGGGTTCCAATCGTCAAATCAAAGATACCAAACCCTATAGAATATTTTTATATGATTTATAGAAGGTTTATGTGAATTTTATCCTAACTAGAACCTCAGTGAATTAAGTGGGTCTGTTTTTAGGATTTCAGATGTTATTTAATTATCGTAACGTGTGAAAAGCCGTTTCTGTCTGCACGAACCCACTTGTTAGACTTTAATGCATATTTGACCTTTAATTTACCCCTGGGAAAACCCACGGTTGTTCTACATTCCTGATATGATGGTAAAATTACAGTTTTAACCCTAGTTTCATGTTAAACTCTCAGAAAGGATGTGCAGTAAATTATGGTCCTTTGGCGGTTATGTAGGAGCATTTATTAATGGATTTTGACTAATTAAAGCCAGATATGGCTGATGATGACGTTATCATCATACCCCCATGCCTAACCTTTGCTAGTCCCTTAGCAAAATCTTATGGAAGGAACTCAGATTCTAGACCATGCTTTGAAGCTCAAAGTCCTAATTTTTTTTCTTCTTTTTAGAAATTAGGTCAGAATGCTAATAGTAGCCCAAGAGGTACTCAAGTACCAACCAAGATCCAAACCTGACCAACTTTAGCCTCAGTCTGCCGCGAAGGTTTCTAAGGCCTACAAGAACTATCCTAAGGTTTGTTGGACCTAGCAGTTAAAGCACCTATACTTGTAACATGGATAGTCCCAGTTTAGTTTGTAGTACGTTTTTGTAAGATAGAGGGATAGAAGAATTTTTTCATTTTTGGAGAGCTTTCACTTTCTTTTTCTTGATTATTTCTTGCTTTGGATTGACTCAAAAACACATTCTGTATCAGATTCCTTGTTCCCGCCATCAATCCTCCTAATTTGGACCCAAGGAATTTAACTGTGAAGTTGGATTTAGGTTTTGACCAAGTTTGACTGGGTAAATTACGTAGAAACCTAAATTAGGGCAACTGTATGTCTGAGACTCTATTTTAGGTCAAAATGGGTTCCAATGGTCAAATTAAAGATATCAAACCTTATAGTATATTTTTTTATGATTTATAGAAAGTTTAGGTGAATTTTATCCTGACTAGAACCTTAGTGAATTAAGTGGGTCTGTTTTTAGGGTTACTCCCCAACAACTGCGCCAAAATGTTTACTGCGCTAAATTGAGTTTTAAAAATGATACATTGTAGTATCGCTGATCAAGCACGAAAACAAATAAAATTTATACTCAAATGGAAATTCAAGGTCGAACGGAGGGAGCAAGTAGTAAATCAATCTCAATATCACAATTTTAAGAAAAAGATATAAGCAATTGCAACCAAAATTAATTCAAGAATGATATATCAATAACTTAAGTAACAATATGCAAAAATGATGGGTTAAAATGGTGATTTGAATCACCAATTAACCCTTTTAATTAAGCTTAAATGTATCAAATGTATTAACAGTGATTATCAAC
Organism: Thalassia testudinum; assembly: GCA_037157565.1. NCBI lineage: Eukaryota > Viridiplantae > Streptophyta > Magnoliopsida > Alismatales > Hydrocharitaceae > Thalassia > Thalassia testudinum. The sequence continues at coordinate 84,673,389 of JAZHRO010000031.1, forward strand.
CAATATTCCATGTCAGTTAAATATCTCAATAATCAACAGTAGCCCAGAACAAGCAATAGAGGCAAAGGCCTCTTTTCTCCTTCAAGCCTCAGTGAGAAGCACAAGCACAACACAACAGCACAGAGGTGAAGGCCTCTCAAATTCTCTTAAGTGTAGAGGGTAGTAGAGGGCAAAACCCCTTGCTCTCTCTCTTTCTTTCCTTCTCTTCTCTCTTAGAATCAAGCAAACCAAATCGGGCCCAGGTAGCCAGGTAATCGGACCAAGGCCCAGACCCGCGTGGCGTAGGTGCAGGCGAGGGCACGTGCATGGAGCGTGCGTGCGGGACCTCACCCCAGTGCTCTCAGAGGCAACCGAGTTGAGGCCTAATTAACTTATGCACGGTCGTGGCATTAGCAACTCACAAGGTGGGACTATCCCACCTCCTTCATTCCTTCACGCGGCAGCAGATGATGAAGCCTCATATTAGAGTCAAAGATGATGCATGCGTCGTTAATTCCAGTCCTAAAGGGATGGCTGGAAGGTGTCTACCACACTTGGAGCAGAGAGCACTGACGAACATGCTCTATACATCGTGAACTGGGCCAGAGAAGGTGGAGGCGATGACGGAGCTCCGATCATACTTGAAAAACAAAAATATAGCCTTATGGCCTCATCAAACAAGTTCAAAAGCTTCACCTTGGTTAGGCGAAGTCAACTACGGTGGCTGCGTGGTGTGGCGGGGTGTGTGTGGGTGGAGCGAGGTCGAAGAAGGTGTGCGTGGAGTGCTATGTTCAAGGGGGTATTTGAGTGCGTGAACTCCTCAATTTCTTGAGGGGCTTAGTTGAGCATAGAGTGGTCAAGCTTGTGGAGTTAGTGTAAGGTGATTTGGTGGTCTATGGAGGCTGTGCGAAGTTGTCAGAGTTTTGTCGGCCGTGAAGAAGATGAAGTGTAGGAGGGTAGTGCGGTGGTCGTTTGGAAGTGTAGGTGAGGGGGAAATGTTGTAGAGGGATAGAGGAAAAGGTAGAGGGGCTTAGGAATGAGGAAGAACACCGGAGAGCTCCGGTCGTGGCTTGAATAGAGCCGGAGAAGGAGATGAAGACGGCAAGGTAGCGACGAAGTAAGAGGTAGAGATGGCGGTCGTGCTTTGGCTAGCGACGTTTGCGAGGAAGAAAGGAAGATGGTCAGCTGTCCAATTTGATGGTTGGATGGCCAGAAGAGGAGGATGGAGAGAGGTCACCGAAACAGAGGTTCGGTGGCCGGAGGAGGAGAAGTAGAGGTATTTGACTCGCCAAAACTTGCTAAGGAGGTAAGGCAGGGTTTCCAAGGCTTAAATAGAGCTTCAAAGAAGGCTCTAGATCAGGAAAGAGCTTAGATGTGCTATTTAGGAAATCAAGAAACACCCATTGATTCCATGCAGCCACACGCACAAATCAAAAGGTTTTAGAAGCTAGGATTTGCCCCAATAGGTTTGTCTAGGTGTGAATAACAATCCCATCAAATTTGGTGGGATTTGATTGTCATTGGAGTAGGATTTGGTCTGGTCAAAGCTCGCCTGCAGGTCGGTTGACCTCCATTGGCAGCAAGGACCATTCTGCAAAGAAGATGAAGAAGTTATGGGGTAATTTGTAAGGATTTCAAATGCTAAGGGGCTATTTGAGATAATAAGAGTCAGCCTTGGACCAAAATACAAACTAGGTCGAAATGATCTCTAATTGAGCCCAAATTTTGGTACAAACTTAATTTGGACCCAAGAAATTTAATGGTGAAGTCAGACCTAGGTTTTGACCAAGTATGATTAGGTAAATTACATAGAAATCCAAATTAGGGCAACTATCTATTTGAGACTATTTTAAGTCAAAATGGGTTCCAATAGTCAAATTAAAGATACCAAACCTTATAGAATATTTTTATATGATTTATAGAAGGTTTAGGGGAATTTTATACTGACAAAACCTTAGTGAATTAAGTGGATCTATTTTTAGGGTTTCAGATTTCATTTAATTCTTGAAATACGTGAAAACCCATTATTGTCTGCATGGACCCACTTATTAGACATTAATGACCATATGACCTTTAATAAACCCCTAAAATATCCCGTGGTTATTCTGTATTTGTAATAAGATGGTAAAATTACATAAATAACCCTATTTTCATCTTTTCTTCTTAAAATAGAATATTAAGCACTTAGGACCCCCTGAAGGTTATGTAGGAGCTTTTATCAACTTTATTGGACCAAATTGAGCTAATTATGGCTTATGATGGTGTTCCCATCAACAGGGTCCCTAGCTTTCAATGCTTTGAGATAGCACCACCCATGGCAACCCCTAGAACCTTAGCTTTCAACACTTCGAGATAGTGTTGCCTATGGCATTCTGTAAAGAAATTTAGGCTCTGGCAATCAACATTTCGGGATAATCCCACCCATGGGACCTGAATCAGCAGAAGGTGTTTTAATGCCCCTGGTAGGATATTTAAATATCCTAGGACATAAGCATCGAGGAGACGGTATGTTATTACACATCTTCGATGGGAATTTCCCACCTCTCCACGCCGGGAACTCGTCCAAATCAACTTGTGTTTATAAGCCACTCCTAATCTAGGTAGTTTTTTCAGAATAGAGTAAATGCCTTTGTGTGATTTTGATTATTAAGCGCACTGAACCAGACTTGTGTGTGGATTAGGGTGCTTAGGTTACCGAGTCCCGCAAACCAGAGGTCAGTTAACGAGGCCAGATAATGCCTAAGCTTTAGACCTAATACATAAGCTTCGCATTTTCCTCAACCTCTTGAGGACTATCTAGATCTTAACAGATACGTGAATTTTTAAGGCCTAAATTAAGCCCAAGAGGCCTAAGATTAGCACTCATACTAATCTCTTCGTCTCTCTTTTCCTCTAAGACTTAATTTCCTTTCTTTCTCTTTTGATTTGGTCTGGAACTTAAGTAGATTCCATAATCATTTACTAATGACTATCACTTTTTGTTTCAAATTGTGGTTCCTTTTTGACATTTAAATCACCTCCTTTCTTCCTCAAAATGATATGCAATTAATCCTCTCAAAATTTCCTCCCCTTTTTCCATTTTTTTGTTTCTTTTCAATTTTTTTGGTTTTTTGGAATATGTAATTTTTTTGTGAGAACCCTTTGGAAACTTGAATTTTTATATGTTTGCACTTTAATACCCCCCCCCATGCCTAAGTTTTGCAATGTCATTGTAAAGTAGAGGGTATGAAATCAACATGGGTTCAAGGATTAGAACAAGGTCAATAGGTTGTTGAACGGGTCGGGATCACTTTTGCGAACGATTTCAAGCTCTGGTACAGGTACCAGAGGTGGAGTCGGCTACTCTAAAACTGAACTCAAAGTGCAGTAGACATGAAGCTCAAAAGGATAATCAGAAGGATCTTAGGTTTTTCGAATGACAAGTTGCCTCTTGTTAAGTGCTAAATTCAATATCTTCAGCAGAGCAAAAAGTGGTCATGGAGGAGTGGTCAAATCAGATGAATTTTGTAGAATAAGCACCTTGATCAAAAGCTTGGTCGGTCCAACCAAGTGGTTGTTCAGATCTAAAAGCTGATGATGCTGAGCAAACCCAATCAATCTGGTGGGTTGATGGATGTGAATCAAGAGATACGGAGCCCACCATACGCTGTGAGACTCAAGAAGATATGGAAGTGAGAACCTAGGGTCTACCTGATTCGATTCAGCTTGATCAGAGTAGGGATCCTCAGAAAAGAATGGAGCTGTAAAGGATCTAGGAACCCTACTAATAGGATCAGAAAAAGATGGGAAGTGATTATCAATCTAATCAGAGTCCGAACCCAATCAAAAGATGGGGGAGAATTGTAGGCAACCGGATCATCGAGAGGAGAATCAGAATAGAAATTTATTCTGGTTGCGGGTTGGGGGTGGAATCGAATTTGAGAAGGTTTTGTATGTGTTGTAGAAGAGGTGGCTTCCAAGAGAATTGTGTATGAGGGCTCCTCTAGAAAAGATTCAAAGGTAGGTGTATTTAGAGAGTCCTCATAGAGCCCATCAAAATCAAATGTAAATGCTTGGAGAGTGCTTATAGGATCATGAAAATCGAAGTCAAGAAAGGATTCAAACTTTGGATTGCATACAAATCGATTTGTCAAAAATCTGAGTCTCATCACATGGGCCCAGAACGAAGTTCAACTCGAAAATCTGAGTCTCATCACATGGGGCCTCATAATTATCCCAAATAGGCTTGAATCCAGATTCTAGGTTAAGGGTAGGGAATGGATCACTAAAATCTAGGCTGGGCTCTATTGGGATGTCAGAATCATCCACAAGAATTACCTTAATAGGATAAGGCTCGGGATTTACATTCTCGAGGAGTTCTTTTCTAAGCTCATCATTACAGGTGTCTAGGAATTCAAAGCTAGGCGAACCAGGTTCTTGTATCTCTAGGGCTGGCTCGAAATCGGGAACACCTACAATTGGATCTTCCCAACCCAACTCAAGATCAGGTGTATCAGTTTGCACATAAGTTGGATCATATTCCATCTGGGTTAGGGATCCACAACAAGCTTGATTCTCAAACCCAGGATTTGGGAAATTAGATTGATCCTCAGTCTTATTCCAAGATGTTTCGCTAAACACTTGGGGAATATACGGGTATTTTTGATTGATAATTTGTTTCAACAATTTTATCATCTCTTCCCGTTTCTCAAGGTCATCTTGGTGTCTTTCCCAAAGTATAGGATTTGTCAAACATTGGAGATATTCAAAGTTATGCAATTTCTCTAATTCAATATATCATGTCATGAGAATAGCCTAGGTTGATCCATTTGTTATTTGTGTCACTATTAATTGAGCACAATTTGCAATAAAGGTTGTTTCTGGGATATTAACCTAAATCGTGTTGGCTAGATTTGAGGTTTTGACATTAACTCCATAAAATTTTAGGACATCCTTAACCATTCTATCTCTCATGGACATTCAGGATTCAGGTTTCCTAAATGGTCTTCCTAAATTGCCAGGTTGCATCTTTAAATCAGGTGGTGGATCAGAATGCAGAATCAAATTCAGGTTCAGATCAAAGTAATTCGATCAGATCAGAAATCCCGTAGAATATCTAATAAGGCCTCTTAGGTTAAAAATCCAAGGACCTTCCTATGTATGTGCTCTAAAGAATAGATGAGGGACTAGATATGAATTGGACCCAATCAAGGCACCTAAAGATTTTTGGATGACTATAGAGGTTTGGGGCAGATGATACCCCTAGATCAGAAAGTCATCCACCTGAGAATTATCTAGGTAGCCAGGAAGGGAGAGTCCCACAAAGACCCCTACACGGTAAAGCGTCCCCACGGGTTACAAGGTTTCCCCCACTCGACCTTTCTTGTCATCGCAGATCCAGGTAGACCAAAATGGATAACTTGACCTCTTAAGTCTACCAGTTTTAAGTCCTAATTTGTGCCTTTAATTCCACTTAATTAGAAGTTAATTTGACCTGTGACCTAATTCGGAGGTTGGTTGGCCCACAATGTAGACCAACTTCACCTGACTTACCCTAAAAGATGGCAGAATGAAATCTAGGTCAAGACCCACAAATCACCCTGAATTGACTCTCAATTTATTAGGTCTAAGATTTTAGGGTTCAAGTGATTTTAGAGCCTAACTTTTAGGGTTTTCTTGATTAGGTCTTTTCAAACAGCGGCTTGGGTAGCACACAAATGAGGGAGGGTTTATTTCCTTTTATGCAGGCAAATGTGTACTAGCACTTCAAACTTTAATTGTTGAAACCCTAATTGGCTTTATTTCAAGTCCAATTAAATCTCAAAATGTTCACCTTGGGCTTTAAGCAAGAAGTGTGTTAGCCCAATGTGATTTAGTAATCAACCGCTGTCCCTAGTGGGTACAGGAAATTAGGGTCGGGATCTCTAATAGAATCATCTCAACTTCAATCAGATATGAAATTTTTCTATAAATAAGGAAAACTTGCCTTTTAGGTGAAAATTACTATAAAAATAAGGAAGGTAGTTCCTAATTGATTCTTTCCTTTTTATCTTCCCAAGATTAGGAGATTAGGGAAGAAGAGAGATTACCTACCATAGGAGTGGTTATTTTGCATGGAAGATCACCTCGTGATGTACCTCGCAAAATCACAAGAAATCAAATAAGGCAAGTTAGTACTCATATAATCAAATAAAGCAAAGAATAACGGTAAATTGTGCGTTGCTCCCTGGCAACGGTGCCAAAATGTTTAGGGCAATTTCATTGTTGTTAAGATATGCATTGTAGTATAGGACAAATGTGCTCAAACAAATAAGATTTATAACTTGAATTGAAGTCCGAAGTCGAACATAGGGAGCAAGTAGGAATTCACATGCTAATCTCAAATAAAATGTAAATGAGCACAAAGAATAAAGACAAATAATGATATTCAATGAATGGTAACTTGTCACATTAGCTATTCAATGAATTCTTATGTATGTCAAGAATATGAGGGCAAAAAAAGAAAAGAGAATAAAAAATAATGGTGATTTGAATCACCACTTAAATCCTCTAATTAAGCATGCCTTAATTTAACCTTAACCATAGTACTTAAATAATGCATCAGAAACATAGAAAATGTTCAATCAGACGACAAGTTTATTAATCAGCCAACCTAAGTACTTAGATGCTATAGTGTAAAGGCACTGTTCATCTTCTTCAACTCTTCTCTTCCTTCACAGCACAAAGGAAACAACCCCTCAAATTTGGCTAAGTGTTAGCCACTCTACAGAGCAAAACCCCCTTCCCCGCACTCTCTCTCTTCTTTTTCCTCCTCTCCTCTTTCTCTCAAACACGGGTATATAAGCAGATATATGAATCCAGGTAATCAGACCTACGCCCAGACTCACGTGGTGTGAACTGCAAGCGAGGGCACGTGCATTGGCGTGTGGGTGGGAGGACCTCACCCTCGTGCTTACTGAGGCAAAGAGTCCATAGCGCAAATTCAATTTATCTACTACTACCACCTTTTCCCTTCACAAGGTGGGACTAAGTCCCACCCTCTTTTTCGCGCATGTGCAGTAGAGGAGGTGACGAGTCGATTGTTCGCTTTAAAGTCATTTGTAGTTTTATGTGGTGGAAAATTCGACTAATCAATATTTAAAAAGAAATAACCACTCGCAGAAGAGCGGGTCGTATCCACAGGGAGGCAATGACGTATTTAAATTCGCACCGATTAAAAACGTTTATTCGCAGTTAGTTTGGACAAAAATCAAGCCAAAATTGCCTTTAGATTAAGGTTGAATCAAGAAATCATGCTGAAATAGCAATTCTTAATAACTAGAGGATATTTGTTGCAATGCAGAATCAATAAAATATCATTAAAAATTGACAATGGCAGAAAATGTAATTATTAATGGCCATGTTACTGTAGCAAAATAGGGGATTTATTCCCCTTGGCCGTGCGCGACGAGGAGTGGACAGCCGGACGCGGGAAGCTCGGAGGAAGTTCCTTGGACCGAGGGCTTCGAAGCGGTGGTGGCGGCGTGTCGCGCAGTGGCCGGAGCCGGCCGGACGAGCTCCGGCAAGGGTGGCTGCAAACGGTGCTGCAGCTGCTGCTGGCGGGCGGTGCGTGCGGCCTGTTGGCGGAAGGCGTTGCAAGCGGGTGCGCGTTGGCTGGAGGGCACGCTGGCTGGAGGCGTAGGTGCGCGCTCTGTTGGCGGTGAGTGCGGGTGCTGCAGGCATGGGTGCGCGCTGGCTGGAGGGCGCAGGAGGACTGCTGCAGGCGTGCGGGTGGCGTGGGTGTGCGCAGCGTGGAGTGGATGCGGGAGTGAGCAGGTGAGGTTGCAGGCGGAAGGTGAGCGGGCGAGGGCTGGTTGTTGCAGGAGTGGGAGCAGGTGCAGCTGCAGGCTGTGCACGCCTTGCGTGCAGCTGGAGGGCGTGTGGGCGGATGTGGAGTGAGCGGGCGAGGGCTGCAATTTAGGTGCTGGAAGTGAAGTGGGCGGACGGTGGTTGCTGCTGGAGTGGGGGGTGGGCTTCAAATGTCCGGGAAATTTCCCGGACATCTTAAGTGACTGAGAAGATGATTGCAGCGATGGTGGTTGTTGATGACGACGGCGAGGGCAGTGCACGACGAGGTGCTCACGGTAATGCGGATGAGCTCCGGATGGCGGTGTGGCCTGTCACACCACACGCCCACGGTGGTGGAGGGTCGTCATTGCGGTTGAGGCCGGCGGTGTGGAATGGAAGAGAGAAGAACTCTCTGCACAGTGGTGGGTCAGTGGTGGAGGCCTCATGAGCTCGGCTGCCTCCTCCTCTCTTTTGAAATCAGTTACCCGACCAGATCCAACACATCCGCTCCTCCTTGAATGGGTTCTTCACTGTGGCAGCTGTAGCCGTTGCACGTAGAAGAATAAAAAAATAATGATAAAATATTATGGTTATTTATATACAAACCCTCAACTTTTATGTTAACCTAAATTAATGCATGCAATGTACCTAATTAGTTAACTAATGCAATTCTAAGTTAATTCTAAATGCATTTAAATATGAATAAGATGCATGAATTATGTAATTGAATTAGAAATATGAATTAATCTATTTACATCCTAATTTATGCTAAATAAATGTTAGAATTAACCTAATGTCTAGGCACTTAAATACTTAAATAGCTCACAAATATGGGCTAATCAAATACCCCCATGCCTAGTTTTTGCTAGTCCTTAGCAAAATTAAGAGAAATCTAGCACTCCAAGTAGACTAGTTAACTCACTTGGTCTTCCTTCAGAAGCATATTAAGTTTAGACTCTAGACCCAAGGTTCCTAAGTAGTTGCTAAGTTACAGATTAGGTCGGCTAAAGACGAGTTGCAGGCACAAGTTTCCCTGATTTCTGACTCTACCCTAAAGTTTAGTGATCCTTGAGATTAAAGCATCTGTGCCTGTGCATTGGTCTGAGTTATTTGAGTTAAAGGAAATTTATATATATATATATATTTTTTGTTTGTTTGATTCTTCTAAGTCTAACCTCTGATCAGCTATCAACATGGTCTATGTCGGATTCATTGTCCCCATTACCATACCTTGAAGGGTGCCTGGCTTTCGATGCTTCGAGATAGCACCGCCCATAACGACCCCAAGAACTCCTGGCAATCGACACTTCGAGATAGTATCGCCCATGGATTTCTTAAGCGAATTCAGGCGTATGGCAATCGGCACTTCGAGATAGGGCCACCCATGGTACCTGAACCGCGCAATGCACTTACATGCCCCCAGTAGGATGGATATCCTAAGAGACAAGCTCCGAGGAGGTAATATGTTATCATCGCATCCTCAAGGTGAGTATATACTCCACCTCTCCTACGGTGGGAACTCTTCCAATCAAAATGTGTTTTCAAGCCTTTCCTAAGTCAAAACTAAGAGAACCAAATCTCTTTTTAGAAAGAAAGAAGTTAATTACCAGACCAAGTGTGTGAAATTTGGATGCTTGGGTTACAAGGACCCGTAAACCAAAAGGTAGAACAAGACTTCAGGTACTACCCCACCTTTTAACTCAAACCCTAGCTTCCCTTCCTCAACCTCTTGAGGAAGGGTCCGCAACTTAACTCCTACTTAAGTTTTTAAGTCCACAAAGGATCCTAAAGGTCTAAAGCTAGTAGCTCATTTAGCTTCTAAAGTTTGACTTCTAAAGTTTGACCCTAAAATTAACTTAGTCTACCCTAGAGTTCTGATTTGCTTAAGACTGCAAGATCTAGCCAGTTAAGCTCAAAACTCCTTTTTTTTTTTTCTTTTTATTTTTTTTATGCAAATGTATGCAATGAATGCACTATGCTAAGTATATCCCCAAGTACAGCCCCCCATGCCTAAAATCTCCAATGTCCTCATTGCATAGAAGGATATTACCTGGGTTAGAGCTAGGCAGAATAGCCAAAGAACCTGCAAATCAGGTTCAACAATTGCAGAAATAAGCCCTAAAAATGAGCAAAGCAATGTTGCCTAGAAAATAGGTAACCTAGGATGTTGGCGAGCTAATGATGAATCCCGATAGCAAATGCTTGCCCAACTAAAATGGGAATGAAATCTTCCCAGGTCACCAGAAGAGGTTCTAAAGTATAAACAGGTATAACAACCTCCAAAGGGGTAGGGGGAGGATAAGATGGATCCTCCAAAAAGAATGGGGAAGGAATGGTGCAGAGGTAAACCCCTAGGGTAATGGACTGACTAAAGAAATCATCAATCCATACCCAATACTCCATTACGGGAAATATTGGTCTGTTAAGCCCCCTGGTCAGAACAAAAGTGAGCAATTTTCTAAGGCAAGGATCGTCTAGGGTGTCCAAGTTACGAGGTTGCGGGATGGCCATAAGATCTAGGTTGGGTTTAATCAGCTCGGTGTCCATCCCAAACACTCTTTCTAAATCCTCAATTTCATCCTTAGCATTCCTTGCACCATCACATGTATCTTCCTGCTCTTCATCAGGAGTCACAATTTCACTTTCAGATATAAGAGAATCAGAGGGTGACTTCGAAATGAATGAAGGCAGGTTGGAAGCAACAGATCTAGGGATTATCCTATCAATGTCATCCCCGGGTTCTTGTTCTTTACTCAAATCTTCCCCGGAGTCTATATGTGAATCCACATAAATCTTAGAAATTGCTAACAAATTTTCCATCATTTCATCATGAGGAGAAATGTCATCAATGGGTGTGCTAAGGAAACCTAATTTGGTTAAATTTGTGACATCCTCAGGGGCTAACTCTTCAAATAAGACATAATCACCCTTAGTGTCACTCCAAATCTTGAATGTAGGTTCCTCATATAATTCATCTTCCTCCTCATCACATAATTCATCATGTACTCGAGGTCTAGAATCATTTAATATCTCAACAGATCCCCTAGGGTGCTCTATCTGAGGTAAATGGTTTACACTGGTAACATCAGACTCCTCAGATAGGTCAATTTCTTTAGGGTTAGGTTCCCTAAGGGTGGGTTTGAGTTCCATATCATGATCAGAAGGGAGGGTAGGATTAACAACTTGACTTTGACCCACTTTATCAAATGTCACGAAAATACTATCATCTGGGTTGAGGTCTTCCAATGGTACCATCATTCCCTTCTTTTGAGTCCAATATAATTCAGGTGGATACTCAACCTTATCATCATCTTCCTCGGGTTGCCACCTTTCTTCATCCAATGCATAGCTACTTTCATGTGTATCTTCCTCCCACCTAAGGTGTGGATCTCTCAAGGAAGTGTCATCTAATGGGGAGGTTTCAAAATCGATCCTCGAAAAGTAGCCATTCTCCCCAGAATTTCCCTCCAACTTAAAGTGTATCTCTCCCACGGGAGATGCATCTATTGTAGAGGGGTGTACGTCATCCTCAATGGGGTAGATTGGGTGGCTAATTTCATCTCTTTCTTGTTGGCCTGCTCTTGAAGATTCTCCTAACAATTCAATCATTTCGTTTTGCATTTTCTGTATTTCCATCTTCAAAAAGGAGAGGTCATTTCTATCATGAGAGAAGTCAGGCTCAGGTTTATAGTACCCAGGAGTGTTTATCCAGCCATTATAATTTTTCAAGGAGGGTGGGTTGGGTATTTCTATGGTATGTGGGATATTGGGCAAAGCAAATCCCGCTCCTAGGTTCTGCTCACTGATTTAGGGCTTAACCAGGCCAATACTCCTATAATAGGAGTAAAACAGATCCCAATGATTGTCATTATGTCCATCAAGGGATGGACCATCTCGGCGTCTGGGATCGAAGGATGCAGAGTGGGGGTGAGGGTGTGGGCAAGATGTGAAAGGATGAAAATCAATGTGGTCCATTCTAACTCACACCTTAATCAGAATTCCCCAAGCAAAACACAATTCAAAAAGGACCTTTTAGGTCTTTCCCAATTTAGGCTTTTGATTTTAAGTTAGATTGCAGGTGACAATACAATTTGTTCAATCACTTTACGCACCTATTGTTGACCTACGGCTCACCTAAGAAGACCTAGTTGGAGCTTAGGTGTTCTTCCCTAAATCTCAAATGGTCAAATAAATCCAAAGACGGAAGATCGAGGGATGCAAGTAGGCCTAAGCCTTCCATTGAAGCTGTGCTTTCGCGGTGCTTCTCAACTACCCCCAAAAATCCGTGACAGGGTATCCCCCTCTTTGGATTTACAAAACCTTTGATCTCAAGTTCCGAACACTTCAGAATCCAACGATAGGAGGGCTCTTGTCCTAGTATTTCCAAACCTAAGGAGTGTCTAGAAGCATACCGTGGTGCAAGCGAAATAAGTGTCCATACACCGTAAAAGATTTTAAATTTTGAATCGCACGCCAAGTTTGAAAATCAAATCCTTGGTTTAAAATGTCCCTCCTTTAATTAGTCCTTTTTCTAGAAAATATGTGACCACTTATTAGATTTATTCAGTACAGATTAGGTGGTCTTCGCATTAAGTCCTAATGCAATGCGTGATCAAGAACAGGATGCAAAGTAAGAAAATGCGTACCTTGCTTCCAGCAATCAACAATGCAAGAATGCACGCAATGCAGAGAAATAAATCTAGAGGCTGCTCATACAGACCTAAATGGTTCGTCCTAGGGCAAGCAGCTCATTTTTTTTTTATTTTATATTTTTTTTAAACTACTTATGCACAAGAAAATAAAAGTAATCAATAAACTAAAAACCTAAATCTAAATAAAAGGGAACAGGCTTCCAAAAATTACCCAACACGGGCCCAAAACAAAATCGGGAAACAAACCCCTCAAAATATACCCCAGAACAAGGGTTTCAAATCAAATGCAATGAAAAATTAAATCTAAAGTCTTAATTCTATTCTAATCAAATTAGCAACTAAATATACAATGATGACCGTCGCGTCCTCGTCCTTCTCCTCCTTTTCAAAATGGCTCATCCAATTCTCCTCTGGTGACGTCAAGGGTCACCTCTCACAATGGCTGATTCTTGCATAAATTTTCTGGCTCAGAAAAGAAAATAATAAATGGTCAAATCACTGTGCAATTGACAAATAATCAAAATAAAATCAAGTGAAATTATTGCATCTGTTGCCTCCCCGGCAACGGCGCCATTTGACGAGTCGATTTTTTCCTTTAAAGTCATTTGTAGTTTTATGTGGTGGAAAAATCGACTAATCAATATTTAAAAAGAAATAACCACTTGCAGAAGAGCGGGTCGTATCCACAGGGAGGCAATGACGTATTTAAATTCGCACCAATTAAAAATGTTTATTCGTAGTTAGTTTAGACAAGAATCAAGCCAAAATTGCCTTCAGATTAAGGTTGAATCAAGAAATCATGCTGAAATAGCAATTCTTAATAACTAGAAGATATTTGTTGCAATGCAGAATCAATAAAATATCATTAAAAATTGACAATGGAAGAAAATGTAATTATTAATGGCCATGTTACTATAGCAAAACAAGGGATATATTCCCCTTGGCCGTGCGCGATGAGGAGTGGATGGCCGGATGCGGGAAGCTCGGAGGAAGTTCCTTGGACGGAGGGCTTCGAAGCTGTGGTGGTGGCATGTCGCGTGGTGGCCGGAGCCGGCCAGACGAGCTCCGGCGGAGGTGGCTGCAAACGGTGCTGCAGCTGCTGTTGGCGGGCGGTTCGCGCGGCCTGTTGGCGGAAGAAGCTGCATGCGAGTGCGTGCTAGCTGGAGGGCGCGGGAGGACTACTGTGTGCTAGCTGGAGGTGTGGGTGCACGCTCTGTTGGTGGTGAGCGTGGTGCTGCAGGCGTGGGTGCGCATTGGCTGGAAGGCACGGGATGACTGCTGCAGGCGTGCAGGTGGAGTGGGTGTGCGTAGCCTGGAGTGGATGTGGGAGTGAGCGGGTGAGGTTGCAGGTGGAAGGTGAGCGGGCGAGGGCTGGTTGTTGCAGGAGTGGGAGCGGGTGCGACTGCAGGCTGTGCACGCCTTGCGTGCGACTGGAGGGCATGCGAGCGGACGTGGAGTGAGCGGGCGAGGGCTGCGGTTCAGGTGCTAGAAGTGAAGTGGGCGGACGGTGGATGCTGCTGGAGTGGGGGGTAGGCTTTAGACGTCCGGGAAATTTCCCGGATGTCTTAAGTGACTGAGAAGATGATTACAGCGACGGTGGTTGTTGATGACGACGGCGAGGGCGGTGCACGGCGAGGTGCTCACGGTAATGCGGACGAGCTCCAGATGGCGGTGTGGCCTGTCACACCACATGCCCACAGTGGTGGAGGGTCGTCGCCGCGATTGAGGCCGATGGTGTGGAATGGAAGAGAGAAGAACTCTCTGTACAGTGGTGGGTCGATGGTGGAGGCCTCATGAGCTCGGCTACCTCCTCTCTTTTGAAATCAGCTGCCTGACCAGATCCAACACATCCGCTCCTTGAATGGGTTCTTCACTGCGGCAGCTGCAACCGTTGCACGTAGAAGAAGAATAAAAAAACAATGATAAAATATTATGGTTATTTATATACAAACCCTCAACTTTTATGTTAACCTAAATTAATGCATGCAATGTACCTAATTAGTTAACTAATGCAATTCTAAGTTAATTCTAAATGCATTTAAATATGAATAAGATGCATGAATTATGTAATTGAATTAGAAATATGAATTAATCTATTTACATCCTAATTTATGCTAAATAAATGTTAGAATTAACCTAATGTCTAGGCACTTAAATACTTAAATAGCTCACACATATGGGCTAATCAGGAGGCTTCTTCAATTGGAGCAGCAGTAGGTGGTGATTCCTTCAATTGACCGCCTGGAGAGATGCTTGGAAGTCACCAGCAACTCTTGGGCGTAGCACTTGGGCCTTTTGTACCTTGGAGCTTGAAGAATGAAGGAAATGACAATCGTGGCGGCGGTGTGACGGCAAGGAACCTGAAATCCAAGAATACAAGTGCTAATCCTCAATTAGAAAACTCAAGAGCTTTGCTTGGACTTGGTGAAGGTGGTGGAGGTGGTCTCGTGGTCAGTGGAGGTGTGTGGCGAAGTGGTGAAGTCGGGAAGTATGTATGAAGATGGGCTTGTTCGGTGGATGGTTTGGATAGGCAAAAAGCTGAAATAGGAGAGGGCATTTGCTTTTGGTGGAACGGTGGAGCTTTTGGAAGTGGAACGGAGTGGTCTGGTGTTCTGTGGCGGTGGCGCAGGTTCGCCAGAGCCCTTTCCAGAGAGGAGGAAGATGATGACGGACGTGGAATTCGCGTATTTTGAAATCGTTGGAAATTGTAGTATAGTCGCAAAAACCACTCGTTAAAGATATTTGTGATAACGAAATTCTTGTAGATCTTTATTCTTTTTAGAACTTGAGTCCCGGTCGTTCGTCTCTGGGAGGTGTGAAAATGAATCGAGATTTGAATCGGCTTTTATAACCTAAATCTAACCTAAGCTACTATTTTTGTCTTTTTGTGTTTTTGATTTTTTTTTTTATTTCGAAAAGCGAATTGAAAACTAGATCTAGATAAACTAGTAAAAACCTAAGTGACTATGTGCATCTAAATGAGGCCATGGTAGCCGTGCATGGTGTGAACAAACCAAAGTGTCATGTAGGCAAGAAAACATGAGGACAATCAATCACAGAAACATTATTTATGCATAGAAATTTATCACACATCATCTACACTAGAAAGCATATAAATAGAAGAAAATCCCTTACGCCGGAAAGTTGCCACTAGGGCCATCGGCTTTGTGTGAGGGTGTAGGCTAGACCTTGGGTATGCAAACCCGTCTACACGCCTACCAAAAGAGATGACCGGCCACAAGAGGCTATGGGTGAGCCTTCATGGCCATCCAAGAAGAAGAAGAAGATGGGGGCTAGTGCACCCAAGTGGAGAGAGGAGGGTGTTGCTCCCTTTCTCTACCAATGGCCGTCCTTGAAGCTTTGGAGAGAAGCTTCTCTAGGTAGCCGTCCATGAAGCCTTGGAGGAGGATAAGGAGGATGGCCTTAAGGTGTTGGAGGGTGGAAGCAAGTTTAGAGTGGAGAGTATGGATGGGAGAGTGTATGGAGATATGGTCCAATTTCGTAGCTCTCTCTTTGCCCTTATGGAAGGCTCCATTTGGTTGCCACTTTTGGTGGCTCCAAAAATAGCAAATGCCACAATTTTTGGGTCTAGGTTTGACACAAGTTTTTAGGGTTTCCAAGAGAGTGTGCATGGGTTTGGTGGGAGTAAAATGGGAAGGTGTGCGTGTGTGTGTGGGTGTGTGTTTTTCGTAGGGCTAGGTTGTGGGTTTTGGTAGGATTAGGTGCTAAATAGGTTGGGTCAATCTAGATTAAGTGGGTGTGGACCTAATTAGGCTTAGGAAAGTCTAATTGGGTAGGAGTGAACCTAATTAGGTCTTGGTCAAGTCTAATTAGATGTGTGCATGTGATTAGGCTAAGGTAACCCTAATAGGTATAAGTTAATTAGATCCTGAGTGGATCTAATTGGGCTCGGGTGCACCCAATCAACTGTACATGCACCCAATTAGGTTTGGGATGGTTCAATTGGGTTAGGGATAGGACAAGTAGGGCTATGGATAGTGGACTAGGCTTAGGAGGTCTCTACTTAGGTTTCCTAGGGTGTCCGGTGGGGTTCCTAGGCCAAAATAGGCAAGCTAGGGCTTCCCACACCCAAAATCAGGAACCAGACAGCAGTGTCAGACGTCCAGGATAGTGGTCAAATGTCTTATACTACAAAATTGGATTTCTGGACACTAAATTAGGCGTCCAATTCTGTGTCAGTATGAGTTTTGGCTTCCTGGATTGTTATTCTGCAGAAATCAGACGTCTAGCCAAATGTCTGGACGTCTTAAAAGGTGCTGGAGAGTGGGTTTTGTGTTTTCTAAGGTTGGTTTTGGTTCCTAAGTGTTTGGGAGAGGGATAGGAACATGGATAGTGCTATCCATGTTTGGGTTTTGAGGCTAAGGTGCCCTAATGGAGGTTGTTTTGGGTTTGGGAAGGCTGTCCTAGGGTTTCTAAGGGTAGGGATAAGGCTATCCTCCTCACTCTTATCTGGATCAGTCTTCTTCTTCTTTTATTGCTTTATTCCACTATCTCCATCCTGGATCACTTTATTATCTGTAAATAGTAATAAGAAAAACATTAACTAGCAGGATATCTCATCTTATTCTAAATAGACTGATGCAATGCATGATATGCAAGATATGAGTGCAATATCCACAATTTAAGATAGGTTCAGGCATTATTTAGGTGGATTAGGACCTATGATTGCTGTGCAATCATACCCCCATGCCTAAACTTTGCTAGACCCTAGCAAATGCAAGACTAAATTATTTACAGCAAGGGTCCCTAAGGGACTGGTTATTTTGTCAAGTGTTTGCATAGAGATTTTTCTCCTTTTTATTTTCATCCTATGCTCTAGAAATCCAGACAATCATGAAGGTCCAGCTATGTAGCTTTTGCAACGGATTCGAGTGAAAACTAATACACCTCTAAAGCCTGTACTTGACCCCTAATAAAAATTCTAGTGGGATAGGCGGATTTCTTCCCTCGGGGTATTCAAGATATTCTATGAATTTCACCCTGGCTTTGGGCTTAGGTAGAGAATCTTTAAGGGAAAGGATTATATATTTGGTGGCTCATTCTCACTTGGTGCTACATATAGACTAGTACTACAGAATTTAGATTCCTGGATTACTAAGTAACTCAACTCAGAGAAAGACGAGAAAAACTATGCTCCCTTTTGATTCCTTTGTATTCTCTCTTTTTCTTTTTCTTTTCTTTTCTTTTCTTTCTTTTTCTTAGAGATCACAATCTCACCAAATTCACACATATGATCCGTATTTGGTGATCTCACTTGGCATTAACACTTTAATTGAGTTCTCATAACCCTAACACTAAGTTGGAATTCCTCAGCTAGTATACAGGCGGTCAGAAATGCGGAAAAATAGGTTAAGGCCCTATTTGGTGGGTCTCAAATTTGTTTGGTGCTATTGCCTCAATGCAAATGAAATAAATACTAAATATTCACAAACTCTTTTTCTCCTTCTTCCAAATTTTTTTTTCTTTCTCTAAGTTTTTTTTTTTCAATTTTTCTTTCTTTTCATCATTCTTTTTCTTTTTCTCTTTTATTTATCTATTTATTTTTTTTAGCATAACACAACTGGCATACATCCATGAACTTTATTGAGGAGGCATTATTAGGGATTGGTGGTACTTAAGAGACATTGGGTGGCTTATTTGGTGGAAGTACCTACTTACGGCACTGGGAGAGACGGATAGGATGGTGCATTTCTGACCTTGACATCAATACCCTCCTTCAGCCGAGGATTCCGTAAAGAATGGTCGTAACCATCCACCTTAGCCCTAGTTTTATGAAAACTCGCTCTCTGCGTATTTGCCTTATTCGGTGGTTCTCAATATTTCACACAAAAATGTATACGCTGGAATCGAGAGCGAAAACTATTCCTTGCACTAATCTTAGAGCACCAGTACACTCTACTCCCATCTCACACTATTTGGTGGATTTTTGGAAGAAAATCAACCTGACTCCCAAAACTCTGTCCAGGGGTTCAGGGAAAAGAAGCACTGCTTCTTCTCGACAGACTGAAGATGTTTATCAGCCTTCACCGTGAATCCATTGCAAATTCTACGTGCGTGTGAAAAGTTGTACTGGATTCCAGATTACAGGAATCAACTAAAGGATAAAATCCCTAATGCATTCTCTTAATAAAATAATCTTATTCATGAATGCAATATCTATATATGCTATAAACATGTAACCTCATATAATTTGTACTTCATGAATTTCCCGTATCGGGTTACAATCAGCTTGACCCTAAATTTAGAACAAAAGGTGAGCGGGTGAGTCAGAATTGGTTGTTGCGAACGATTTCTAGCTCCAATGAGAGCACTGGAGGTGGAGTCGGTTGTTCTTTTATTTAAGGTCCTAAAGTACCTTTTACATGCAGCTCCGAGGTTTTCCTAAGTGTTGGCATAAAATTTTTTCAGTTTTTCTGTATCTACCCCCCATGCCTAAGTTCTTGCATGTCCTCATGCATGAATGTAAAAGAAAATAAATGCTGTAGGGAGAGAATGGGTAGAAATCACCTGTAATTGCTCCTGAAATTATATTCAGCACCAGCCAAACTGTCAATATGCAATATAAAAGGAAATATGCTAAAACAAAAATATGCTATGTATAAAAATGATGGTGGAATGTGGGGCGAATGGTATCGATATGTGCTGAGTTTAACGCCTTCAGCTGGGCGAAAGCTCAAAAAGGATATACCAATACAGTATTGAGAATGGCGAGTAAAATGATAAGAATTTTAGTCTCATTCGCCAACAGCGGACCGCAAATGCGAACTAGCTGTCCATGAATTCCAAGTCCAAATAATCGGGAAAATATGTAGATGGGGCTTGGGATTATCTGCAGCCAGATGCTACAGAAGAAAGACAGATAAATACGGGTGCCTAGAAGGAATGAAGGTGAAGGCATCCCGAAGAGGTGATGGAGAATGTGGGTGGTAGGGGTATGGGTGGAGTTGTGTGGGGTGAAATCATATGGGTCCTGATAATGGTTATGAATGGAAGGCATGACCCACGTAGTGTGGTCAGATCTGGAAATCAAGGTCCAGTGATCAGTCTCTGTCTCTACCAAAGATGTTTGGGTCTCATCTTCTTTTATCTCTTCCAAATTGTCCAATGCCAATTCCCAATTATCACATGATTCCCCAAAATTCCTAGCTTCCTCTGATAACTCATCATATGTTATTCCCAATAATCTTTCAATTTCTTGAATATCTATTTCATAAGGGGATATTTCCTTCTTCTCACTTGGATGAAGTTGGGCATTAGATTTAGTAGTGAGTCCCTCCATGAAAGTGGAATGGGCTGAATCATTGATTGAGGAGTTGTTACAGTCTTTTTGATTTTGTTGCTCCGTGTATGAGATCATTTGAATTAATTCATCAATGTCTCCATGGGTATTCTCAAATACAACAAAATTATATTCAGGTCCCTTAATGTTTGGTTCCTCAAAATGAAATGATTGGTACTCAGGCCCTATATCAAGATCAAGATTCTCAAATAAATCTCCATTCTCAGCTTCCATAGGGTTATCAATATCATCCACCTCGGGTGTTTGATCAACAAAATCCTGCATGACCACCATCGAATCGTGAATCGGTTGTGACACACCTGACCCAGATTCAAACATTTTTGGTTTTTGTTGCTCATCCCGGATTCTATGAAGCTCTTTCCTTATATCATCATATTCTCTTGCACTAGCTTCTTTTATTTCATGAATCATTTTGATCAATTGAGTAATCTGGGATTCATTGCAAGGGGTAGGGGTTTGAATTGGCCTAGGTCGATCAAGATAGTCAACCATACTAACAATGATTTGATCTGGTAAGGAGGGTGATTGTTGATTCAGGTCGTGTGGTTCTACCCAGGTGTCAATTGCCATAGTTTCTTCCGAATTACCCTTCGACTCACTTTCCATGTCATCTAGAAAGTACCCTGACTTTGTTTTCTTAGTGGCTGCATACATATCAAAGTGAATCTTCTCATTGCCACTACTCACCTCCATACATCCTGAGTAACAGTCAATCCGTGCATTGGCCGTAGCCAAGAAAGGTCGACCCAGAATAATGGGTGAATTACTTAGTTTCTCCGATATATTCATGTCCAAGACAATAAAATCAACTGGAAAGCTAAGACCTTGCACTTTAATAATCACATCCTGAACTACCCCCTTCGGTAGTTTGATGGAGCCATATGCCATTCTAATGGTGACAGGTGTGTGGTGCAGATCTCCAAGTTTGGTGCGGTCAAAAAGGGCGGTAGGAATCAAGCTAATGGAAGACCCTAGATCCACAAGGGCTTTGTTGAAAGTGAATCCCTTTATGGCACAAGATATGAAGGGTTTTCTAGGGTCAGTCATTTTGGGTGGTATAGTGCCGGAAACAAATGCACTTATGTTAGCTGATAAAACCACCTCTTTAGGTGTGCAAGTCATTTTTTTCTTTTGTGACTCTTTCTTTAAGGCCTCAGGAAAGGGTAAATAGGTCAAATCAACTTCAGAGGCCTTTTTCTTCTTTTTGTCCCTTGAGTCTGAGTTAGAGCTAGATGTGGGTTTGGTCTTATGATTTTTGGTTGAGCCCAAATCAGGTCATTTAGGTGGTCTCTTAGCTTTTCTCTTCCTTTTAGAGGCCATAGATTTGACCCCCGCACAAGGGCATGTTTGATAGATTGGAGGAGGGGTTGGAAGAATAGGTGGAGAATAGGAGTGAAAAGGCATTTGCATTCGGGGATAAAGTGATTCTTGAAGTCTCTTGATTTGATCCCCTTGAGATTTCACATGATTTTCCAACTTAGTCAGCCTTTCTTCATTTTTCTTGTCAAAGTCCAACAAAATGTTCATGATATCTTCAAGGGTGGTTGCGGGTTGGGCTGGACTAGATGGTTGCCCTAAAGTGGATTGAGTGGAGTATTGGGCTGGCCTAGATTGATGTTCAGTCTGAGTCGATCTCTGTGGTGGCCATGAAAGATTAGGATCGTTTCTCCACTCAGGGTTATACGAATTTGGATATGAATCAATAGGTGTATCGCCCTGAGTGGGGCTGACTACAGAGGGAGTTGATTGAGAACCTGTTATGTGGTCTTGTACTTGTGATCCATTATTCCAATTCATTAGAGATATCTCATCAGGTACAGGTGTATCCAAAATAGTGCATTCCTTAATTGATCTACCCAAATCATGGATTAGGTCCAAAGGTGCCTTTTGAGTTGGTTGAGTCCAGGATGCCTCCCCATGGTAGCAAGAATCAGTAGAATAGCTAGTGGTTCCAAAATATGGGTCACTAGACCCATTAGGCTGGTTGTTCCAAGTCTCTTGTCCCTGGGAGGAGTGATAAGATTGAGATTGTGCCTGAGATCGTCTAATTTGCTCCAGAAGCTTGGCACATTGATCTGTATAGTCCTTGTTATATTCCCGGAATTCAGCAACTATGGCTTTCAATTGGTTCTGATCTAGATAAGGGTCAGATCCATGAGATTCAGGTTCTAAATAAGCTGGGGGATAAGGATAATCATATCTCAGCTGGTTAGGATGAGTCTCCCAACCAGGAGGAGTCAAAATCATGGTTGGGTTGGGAGATGGAGGACCCCGAGGGTCAAAAGAATGATATGGGTTCTTGGATATTTGAGAGAAGATGCGAATAAAGATAAGAGATAGTCTTCACATCAAATCCATTCTCATGCAATCACACCCAAATCAGGCTAAAAAAGGTTTGTTTTGAGTCTCTAAATTTAAACCCTAATGTGAATTACCTAGGGTTTGTGCTTCTTCTAAAATCTGCAGTCAGACCTTAGTCTGACTTGAAATCACTACCCAAATCAATAACTGAAGAAAAATATTATGAAATTTGGTAGAGATCTTAATTTTTCAATAAATTTTTCAGGGAATACTTTTTCAATATTTTTACTGTTTCGTGCAATTTTTCACGAATTTTTATGTTCAAGGGGGTCAAACAGACCAGATGGACCCCCTGCGAGAAGTTCAGTTTGAAACAGTATCAGAAAAAATCCAAAAATTCTTGAAAATTAATATAAAAAACTAGGTTTTAGTGGCTTTCCAACCCCACAAATTTCAAAGATATCTGATTTATGTAAAGGACATAATTAACGTTTAAATTTATAAAAAATCAAAGCGCAGACTGTTCTGACCCTCTTCCACTGTGAGAATTTTTAAAACTTTTGTAGTGATAATTTTTCAAATAAAAGGTGGCGCTGGAAAGCTAGTTTGAAAACCTAATATCAGATCGAATCCCAAGATTTTTGGACTCCAAATTTCACAGCAATAAAAATTTGAAAATCATCAATATTTTCTGGCTGAATTTTCAAATCTGATTTTGGTGTGTTTAAATAGTCTCCAAGTTAAAACACACACCAAAGAAAATGATTTTTTTTTTTTAATTCAGATCTGAAATTTTGAATTTGAATTTATATATAGATATATATTTTTTTCTTTTTTTCTAACCTAAGGAAGCAATAAACTAGAGGACGAAGAAGATACCTGCGGTCTTCACCACGGGTCGATGTGTGCGTAGATCCTCATCTTGACACCCTACAATCAAAACAAACAGAAGTTAAGCAAATCCAAATCTAACTCACGTGTTACCTCCCCGGCAACGGCACCATTTGACGGATGTGGAATTCGCGTATTTTGAAATCGTTGGAAATCGTAGTATAGTCGCAAAAACCACTTGTTAAAGATATTTGTGATAACGAAACTCTTGTAGATCTTTATTCGATTTAGAACTTGAGTCCCGGTCGTTCGTCTCTGGGAGGCATGAAAATGAATCGAGATTTGGATCGGCTTTTATAACCTAAATCTAACCTAAGCTACTATTTTTGTCTTTTTGTGTTTTTGATTTTTTTTTTATTTCGAAAAGCGAATTGAAACCTAGATCTAGATAAACGAGTAAAAACCTAAGTGACTATGTGCATCTAAATGAGGCCATGGTGGCCGTGCATGGTGTGAACAAACCAAAGTGTCATGTAGGCAAGAAAACATAAGGACAATCAATCACAGAAACATTATTTATGCATAGAAATTTATCACACATCATCTACACTAGAAAGCATATAAATAGAAGAAAATCCCTCACGCCGGAAAGTTGCCACTAGGGCCATCGGCTTTGTGTGAGGGTGTAGGCTAGACCTTGGGTATGCAAACCCGTCTACACGCCTACCAAAAGAGATGACCGGCCACAAGAGGCTATGGGTGAGCCTTCATGGCCGTCCAAGAAGAAGAAGAAGATGGGGGCTAGTGCACCCAAGTGGAGAGAGGAGGGTATTGCTCCCTTTCTCTACCAATGGCCGTCCTTGAAGCTTTGGAGAGAAGCTTCTCTAGCTAGCCGTCCATGGAGCCTTGGAGGAGGATAAGGAGGATGGCCTTAAGGTGTTGGAGGGTGGAAGCAATTTTAGAGTGGAGAGTATGGATGGGAGAGTGTATGGAGATATGGTCCAATTTCGTAGCTCTCTCTTTGCCCTTATGGAAGGCTCCATTTGGTTGCCACTTTTGGTGGCTCCAAAAATAGCAAATGCCACAATTTTTGGATCTAGGTTTGACACAAGTTTTTAGGGTTTCCAAAAGAGTGTGCATGGGTTTGGTGGGAGTAAAATGGGAAGGTGTGCGTGTGTGTGTGGGTGTGTGTTTTTCGTAGGGCTAGGTTGTGGGTTTTGGTAGGATTAGGTGCTAAATAGGTTGGGTCAATCTAGATTAAGTGGGTGTGGACCTAATTAGGCTTAGGAAAGTCTCATTGGGTAGGAGTGAACCTAATTAGGTCTAGGTCAAGTCTAATTAGATGTGTGCATGTGATTAGGCTAGGGTAACCCTAATAGGTATAAGTTAATTAGATCCTGAGTGGATCTAATTGGGATCGGGTGCACCCAATCAACTGTACATGCACCAAATTAGGTATGGGATGGTTCAATTGGGTTAGGGATAGGACAAGTAGGGCTATGGATAGTGGACTAGGCTTAGGAGGTCTCTACTTAGGTTTCCTAGGGTGTCCGGTGGGGTTCCTAGGTCAAAATAGGCAAGCTAGGGCTTCCCACACCCAAAATCAGGAACCAGATAGCAGTATCAGATGTCCAGGATAGTGGTCAGACGTCTTATACTACAAAATTGGACATCTGGACACTAAATTAGATGTCCAATTCTATGTCAGTATGAGTTTTGGCTTCCTGGATTGTTATTCTGCAGAAATCAGACGTCCAGCCAAATGTATGGACGTCTTAAAAGGTGCTGGAGAGTGGGTTTTGTGTTTTCTAAGGTTGGTTTTGGTTCCTAAGTGTTTGGGAGAGGGATAGGAACATGGATAGTGCTATCCATGTTTGGGTTTTGAGGCTAAGGTGCCCTAATGGAGGTTGTTTTGGGTTTGGGAAGGCTATCCTAGGGTTTCTAAGGGTAGGGATAAAGCTATCCTCCTCACTCCTCTTATCTGGATCAGTCTTCTTCTTCCTTTATTGCTTTATTCCACTATCTCCATCCTGGATCACTTTATTATCTGTAAATAGTAATAAGAAAAACATTAACTAGCAGGATATCTCATCTTATTCTAAATAGACTGATGCAATGCATGATATGCAAGATATGAGTGCAATATCCACAATTTAAGATAGGTTCAGACATTATTTAGGTGGATTAGGACCTATGATTGCTGTGCAATCATATGACGACGTGGAAGGCGAAGTGGTGTTTGAATTGGGTTAAGAAGGGGTTGAATGAATCTAGAGAGAATGGGGAGGAAGTTGAGCTAATTAATGACCGAAGGGAGGAAGTGTGGTGTAAGTTGTGGTTGGCTGGCGCCAAGGACAAAGCTTGTTTCGGTGAGGTGAATGGCGGCGATGAAAGGGAGAGGACGCCCTCCCTGTGGCTGGCGAGGCGCAGACAGATGTGAGGAAGAGGTTGGATGGGCCAATTTGGTCATTGACCGTCTGTAGGAAGATAGGAAAGCAGGCCACCAGAGCTAAGGTGGAGCTTGGCTAGGGATGGAGGAAGAAGGGGTATTTGGCCTCAAAACCTTGCTAAGGAGCACGACCTTGCATTGGGCATGCCTTTATAGGGCTTAGGATGGAGTTCCAACCTTAGAAACAAGCTTGGAAACTCCGACCTTATTTGCTCATGTGGGATACCCACATCTCCCATGCGTTCACATGGGAGATTGGGAACGAATTAGAGTCCAAGGCCAGGTTTGATTGAAAGAGAATTCCCTAAGGAATCTTTGGTTCAAATCTAGGACTGATTGATTGAGAGTCGAGCAAGAAATCCTCACTCAAAACTCAATAGTGAAGGTCTGACCTTCCAAAAATGGTGTGAGGACCATTTTGCAAAGAATGATGATAAAGTTATGGACCTATTTGTAATTATTACAAAAGTTAGGGGCATATGTGTGAGAGAAAAAAGTCAGATGGGATTGAAATGTAAACTAGGTCAAAGTGATCTCTACTTGGGTCCAAATTTTGATAAAAACCTAATTTTGACCCAAGGAATCTGATGGTGAAGTCAGATTTTGGTTTTGACCACGTTTAACTGGGTAAATTGCATGGAAAATTAAATTAGGGCAATTATTTGTCTGAACTCTATTTTAGGTCAAAATGGGTTCCTATGGTCAAATCAAAGATACCAAACCTTATAGAATATTTTTCTATGATTTATAAAAGGTTTAGGTGAATTCTATCCTGACCAAAGCCTCGGTGAATTAAGTAGGTCTATTTTTAAGATTTCAGATGTCATTTAATTTTCGTAACGCATGCAAACCCGTTTCTATCTGCACAAACCCACTTATTAGACTTTAATGCATATTTGACCTTTAATTAACCCCTTGTGATTGGGGTGCGCTTCGCGAATTAAAATTACGGTTTGGAGGACCCATCGTCGTAGCTCGTAAAACGCATCTATCAGATAAAATTTATAACCGAAACTCGAAAAGTGGGCCCCGAGTCGAACACAGGGAGGCGTACGTTTGGTTTTGAAAATCTGTGTTTCTCTTTTATTTGTTTTTGGTCATTTTTATCTTTTCTAATTTTTTTTGGAATTTTTTAGGAAGTAAGAGATCAGATCGACAATTGCTTATCTAACTAATCTACTTACAAATATAAAAGAGAGAGAGAGAAATAATCATTTATTTATCAACGAATGTTTGTTACACGAAAAAAGAAGGAAAAATCTACACTACGAAAGCGTAAAAAGATAGAATGAGGTGAGAGAAATCCCCTTCGACAGTTGCTCGGAGGACGACTCGCTTCAACGTTGCCGGGAGGAAGGTGGTGAGGATCGGGACAAATGGGGACGGAGTCGGAGGACGGAGGGCAAGGCAGAACGATGTCGCAGCGAGGATCTTCTTTTTAAAGGGTAGTGAGAGGACAGCCGTGGGATGCTCCACGAATAAGGATGAGGGGAGGGAAAATTATTTGATTTTCTACTCTAGAGGAGCATCCCGGGTTTGGGACAAGCTCTCTCTAGAGCCTTGGAGGTGGTAAGAGGAAGAAAGGAAGAGATGAAGAAAAATTAGAGGGGTAGGGGTCCTTTAATAGTGGAGGAAAGAATCAAATTCTTATACTGGACATTTAGTGACGGTCATAAACGTCGCTGAAGATTTGCTGTAAACGTCGCTGAAGACAGCCCACGCTACTGTTGCACTGGCACACGATTTCGTGCACAACTCGATTACGTGCACTGTCGCTACACGCGCGTAGGCGCCCGCGCTGCTATGCACGTGCGGTGGTGCGCTCATGCGTATGGGTGGCCTAGGTTGCGCCACATGGCGCGATTTGGGTCATCCATCTTCTTTTCGCTGTAGGTGCTGCTACAGAGGTCGGATTGAGTCGATTTTCATGTCGTTGGGCTGCAATCGTCGACCCGAATCCATCCGCGTGGTCAGATTTGTCATTTGAAGCTTTGAATTATGTCACCTAGTCCCTTGGCCATTGATCTTCCTCGTACTGCATATTGTGCCACGAGACTTCGATCGAGGCAATTTCAGGGGCGTTGGACTCTGATCGTCGTCTTGATCAGATCCATACGGTCAAATCGTCAATCTGAGGCTCCAAAATAAATATCCTTCTCTCCTGACCACAAAAAGGACGTAATTAACCTAAATTATATACAACTACTTTAAATGTAGAATGATGCATGCTATGCAATATTTATAACATGAAATGAAAATCTAAGCCTAGAAACATGCATGAATAGGCATTTTACCCTCAATAATTGTGTCTACATCATACCCCCATGCCTATCTTTTGCTAATCCCTAGCAAAATTAAACTACATGCTATTTATAAAATAAAACTTAGGATTCAATCGCTTAGGCCTAAGTCGTTTATTAATAATAGAAAATTTCAACTAAGGTCCTAAACAACGAAAACTCAACAGTACCCAAGTGTCTGCCAAAATGCAGACCGCCCAAGTCCTCGCATTATTTGAAAAGGGAAGATACATTTTTTTATTTTTCTTCTTTTCTTTTTTTTAGTACTTTTGGAGTTTGAGAGTGTCGACGTAACTTTTTACGACTACCCAACCCACCCAAGACTCAAAAAGGACTCTAAGTGCTAAGCATCTTGTGAAAATAGTGAAAGACTCACTAGGCAGCCGTTGAAACAGACTTCGGGTTTCTACGACCCTAGGTGACCTTGCCTAAAGGTTTATCTTTTCGATTGGTAGCTTTCTCCCTACTTTTATTTATGGGTTCAACACAAGGGCTAGCCCAGTGTATATCTCCCCAGTTTATTCTACCTCCTTGCTTCTTCCCTAAGTATTTTTGGGAATTATTGTGTAGTTTTATGAGCTGGGCTCTGGACAACTGGCCATTGGGCTGTTACCCATGACCACTTGCCAGCCATACTCGTGCGGTGAAATGTGGCTTTCTTATTTTTTTTTCTCCTTTTTCTATTTTTCTTCTTTTTATTTTTTTTTCTCTTTCCTCTTTGTTTTTAAGTAGGTGGCTTCCCCGATCTAAAATTTACCTAAAGGTAGTATGACGAAAATGGTCTTGTGGTTGGGCTCTGGATAACTGGCGGATGAGCAGTTACTACCGACAACTTGCTAGCCATACCACCCTATATAGTTCATTAGCTACCCAATTTCTTAGAAAACCTTCGAAAAGTGATTCAGTGCAAAAAGTGTATAGATGCTTAGACTTAAAACCCCCTTAAATCAGAGGGAGAGTTGATAAGTCGCATACTTATCATCCCAAATTATTTACCAGTTTAAGATAAGATTATTTGGCGAGGATTCGAGACTAAGTCCATATTCAAGTAGACACCCGAACTAATTAAGCCTGAAGACCTAAAAAGTCTAAGTGTTTAGGTCCTCTTGTATCATTTCCTAAAGTCAATAACTTCCAAATGCTTAAGTTCTCTTCTCCTAATTCTTATTTTTTTTATCTTTTTGAATTAATTTTTTTTTTAAAGAAACTAAAAGAAATTCTACGGAGCTAGGAGCTAACAAAATGATTTAAGGATAAAGTTTCCACCCCCCATGCCAAAATGATGCAATGTCCTCATTGTAAAAACAAAGACATGAAAAGGGCGGAGTAAATAGAATATCACCTGAATTTTGTGAAAATCCGATCAGCTCTACAGAGAACATGGAATATACACACGTGCTAAATTTAATGCTTTCAGCTAGGCATAACATACATACAAAGAAAAAATTGAGAATTCATAAGTGCGGGTCGGAATCAAAATCAAAAGATTAATCCTCAGACCCACCAGCAAAAGATGCCCACAGAAGTGGACCAAATTATGGTGTAGACCCATGCCCCAGGGTCAAGTGGTTTTATGGTTCTGGATGAAAATCACACAAAATTGAAGGTTGTTAAGCTTGCGGGGCCGGGCCTGTGATTTTATGGTGTGTAACCCAAGACCAAAGTGTCGGACAATGGGTAAAGATGGCTCAATAGGTTCGGACGTCCTCTTAAAGTTCAGCATAGAAAGATAATCAGTTATTTCAAGCTTGGGTTGCACGTGAAAGATATTGTAAGGGTCCCGATAGAAGGTAGGTGGTTTCAGGTCAATAGGTACCCTTAGATCCAAAATCGTAGTTCCCTCATAATTAACTTCCCAAATTTTTATTTCAACAATTCTATCCTCCAACATCAAGAGCTTAGGCTCTAGGACCTCTAGCATATCATTCACCCCATATGATTCTCCCAAGTCTAGAAATCATGGCTGAATCAAGATTGACTTGGACACAATGATCTCAGAAGTCAGGTCTTCAGGGTGCGGATGAGGAATGGGGATATTGATTGAATCTTCTAGTAAATGAGGACTCGAATCCTCCAAGTTAGCCCCAACCAAATCCAAATCTTCAATAATTGGGCTATCAACTGGTTCATCAGATTCCTCAAGCCCATTTGTCTCACTAAAATCCTCTTCCTTAAGTTCAAGTGAGACTTTATCAAAAGATTCTTCACCCTTGGAGTTAAAGAATTCATGATCCTCATTTATATATGTCTCAAAATTGATTATCATTTCCTAGTTCAAAAAGACATTTTTCCTTGCTCCCTGGCTTGGGGATCTCGGGTGAATCAATATGGTCATCCTCAATGGGTTGCTCTAGAACAACCTGGTCATCTCCAATCTCAGAATATGTATCCCCCCGAAAGGAGCCTGAGCGGGTTCTGCCATTGGCTCTCCTGAAGGGGGTTCATCTTGAGAATCATCCCAAGATTTGACTAGGGCAACCACAAATTTCATCCTCAACCTCGATAATTTCCCAAGTAGAAACTCACCCAGGTCCCTATCCCTAACATTTTGGAGCAAATCCAATAGAGAACTATTCAGTTCATCAATCATTTTTATCATAGGCTCCAATGCTTCATGCATGGTGTTGGCTAAGCTTCTAAAGATTGTATAGTGTTCCTCAAATTAGCCAACACCCTATCCTGGATCTGGTTCACTTGAACTAATTGGCTCGGTTTAGGTGGGTTCAGGTTAAATCTAGGGGAGTCAAGATGTCGAGGTTCTCGGGTTCCTCCCTGATAGTAGGTCATCTCAGGTTGTTCAGAGAATGGTGGTGACCTATATTCAGTGGAATACTAGGAGGGTAGGTGTTATAATTATCATATCCTTCCTGATTGTAGATCAGGTTGGTTTTTTCATCAAAGGATGGAGATTTATAATCATTGTAGCTCTTGGAAAGATAATAATCATAGTCTTGTTGTCCATGGTTAGGCCCTAGACACTGAGGTCCGTATTCATATCCCTAATCAAAGTCATCCCGACTAGTGGATGGGTAATTACAAGTCAAGTCAGAATAGTAATCATCTTGGGGATAAGTAGTGGTAGGAGGATAGGATTGGAAATGCATAAAAGATGTGGAAGGATACATTGTGGAGTAGGAGGGAAAACATAAGAGAGAAAGGTGCCTTGCAGTACAATCAACCAAACCTATCCTAATGTCGGTAGCCTAAAGACCTACAGACACCCAGGACCCATCTTGAGATTATAAACGATTTAGTATACTTTTATCCGATCAATCCAACCAGTTAGAAGGAGGGACTGGGGAGAAGCCTTTTCCTTTGGCTTGTGCCTCTAGTTCCTAGTGTACCCCCCAGCCGCAGTCGTTTGACGCTACTCCCCTAGCTAGACATCAAATGGACCAGCAGAAGCAGATTAATCGAAAAAAAAGATCTCAGTTTGAGCCCTGAAGAGCGAATCAATCCTTAAGGCCAACGTCTACACAGTTTTAGTTAGGCTTAGGATGATCGTGCTCTTGGAATGTGATGGGCCCTTTAGATGGGTTGTGCCCTTAATGATTAATTCAAATGTTGTGTGTGCACAACTAGGGTTTTCAAATAAGGTTATTTGATGATGTGTCTTTTAGGGTTTAATTCTTAGGTAGGTTCAATCAAGGTTTAGTAGAACACTCTAAGTTTTGAAAACACAGGTGATGATATGTTCCTTTAAGAATAAAAAATAATGTGGAGTGCCTGGTTCAGCCTTAAGAATCAACCCTAAGTGGCAAGCTGCTTGATGGATCAGTTTTAGATTGAGTAGTGCGACCCAAATAGTTCAAGCAATTGGCCTATTACACCACTTGATTAAGGAACACAAAAAGTCTTAACCTAATCAGATTTCTACTCACTTATTTGTGTGTTGAGTTAAGGTGTACCGGATCAACAGGTCAGATCTCGGTTAAGTGGTAGAATCAAAGTGGAGCGGTGAACCTTAAGTCAAGAGTTGTGGGTGTTAAGGAGTGTCTCTTTCAGAAAATCCCACAATCAGATAACTTTTTTTTTTATATTTGAGGGTGAGATGAGTGGGGGTGGTAAACAAACAACCAAATATATCCTAGGGTTTATAAAAAATACCTAAGTTGATTTGGGTTTGAGTTATTAGTGTGATAAAATGAACTAGTGGGCGGGGATGGTGGGGTTAAACTTACAAAACCTTCATCCGCACTTTTCTCTGATCTAACTGCTTTGGCCCGCCTCAGAAGAGTACCTGCAATCACAGTAAGATCAAAGAAAAAGTGAGATAAAAGTTAGGTAAGGCGGAAAAAATGGAAGAAAAACCAAAGAGCGTTGCCTCCCCAGCAACGGTGCCAAAATGATTGCGGCACGCTTTGCAAATTAAAATTAGGGTTCGGAGGACCCGTCATCGTAGCTCGCAAAACGCGTCTATCAGATAAAATTTATAACCGAAACTCAAAATGTGAGTCCCGAGTCGAACACGGGAAGGCGAACGTTTGGTTTTGAAAATCCACATTTCTCTTGTATTTGTTTTTGGTCGTTTTTATCTTTTCTAATTTTTTTTGGAATTTTTTAGGAAGTAAGAGATTAGATCGACAATTGCTTATCTAGCTAATCTACTTGCAAATATAAAAGAGAGAGAGAGAAACAATCATCTATTTATCAATGAATGTTTGTTACACTACGAAAGCGTAAAAAGATAGAATGAGGTGAGAGAAATCCCCCTCGACGATTGCTCAGAGGATGACTCACTCTAACGTCGCCTGGAGGAAGGTAGTGAGGAGCGAGATGAATAGGGATGGAGCTGGAGGATGGAGGGTGGGGCAGGACGGCTTTGCGGCGAGGATCTTCTTCTCGAAGGGCGGTGAGAAGATGGCCACGGGATACTCCACAAATGAGGATGAGGGGAGGGAAAACTATATGATTTTCAACTCTAGAGGAGCATCCCAGGTTTGGGACAAGCTCTTTCTAGAGCCTTGGAGGTGGTGAGAGGAAGAAAGGAAGAGATGAAGAAAAATGGGAGGGGTAGGAGTCCTTTTATAGTGGAGGAAAGAATCAAATTCGTATACAGGACATTTAGTGACAGTCATAAACGTTGCTAAAGATCCACCGCAAATGTCACTGAAGACAGCCCACACGCCCACACTGCCACTGCGCTAGCACGCGCTCAGTGCCATGTCGTGCACCTCCACACGCTACGTGCTGTTGTGCATATGCAGTGGCACGTGCGTGCACATGGGCGGCCTAGGTTGCGCACGTGACACAATCTGGGCCGTCCATCTTCTTTTCGTTGTAGGCACTGCTACAGAGGTCGGATAGAATCGATTTTACGCCGTTGGGCTGCGATCGTCGACTTGAATCCATCTGCGTGGTCGGATTTGTCATTTAAAGCTTTGAATTATGTCACCTAATCCATTGGCCATTGATCTTCTTCGGACTGCATATGATGCTACGGAACTCCGATCAAGGCAATTTCGGAGGTGTTGGACTTCAATCGTCGTCTTGATCAAATCCGTATAGTCAGATCGTCAATCCGAGGCTCTGAAATAAATATCCTTTTCTCCTAACCACAAAAAGGATGCAATTAACCTAAATTATATACAACTACTCTAAATGCAGAATGATGCATGCTATGTAATATTTATAACATGAAATGCAAATGTAAGCCTAGGAACATGCATGAATAGGCATTTTACCCTCAATAATTATGTCTACATCACCTGGGAAAATCCACGATTGTTATACATTCTTGATATGATGGTAAAATTATAATTTTAACCTTGGTTTCATGTTAAACTCTCAGAAAGGATGTACAGTGAATTATGATCCTTTGGCGGTTATGTAGGAGCATTTATTAATGGATTTTGACTAATTAAAGCTAGATATGGCTAATGATGATGTTATCATCAGGCCTGCAGACATGGTCATCCTCGGTGAGGCGACCATTGGCAGACGCGGATCGAATCGAGGAGTGGAACACTTCTTCTTAAGGCTTTGAAGGCAACTACTGTCTGAGGTGGCCAAGATTCATGCTTGAATCTCGGTGAGTAGCTCGGTCAAATCAAGTCAAGGAAGAAGACGGCTGATGTCAGTTAGGGACTGGGATGCAAGAATAAAAGGACCTTGAAGTAATGATTTCCTACCATTTTGAAAGGATTTTGAAAATTGAGGACTTAAATGCAAAATAGGTGCAATTGAGGTCCAAATAGACCTAACTTTTTATGGTAGCTTAATCAAAACCTAAGGAATCTAATTGTAATCTCAATTTTGGATTTTAATGTCATTTGACTGATTAATTTATAATTTAACCCAAAATTTCTTAATTAATTAGCTAGGTTTCTAATTGTGGTCAAGATGGGTTCTTTTGACCTAATTAATTACTTTGACCCTCATAGAATATTTTTAGATGATTTTTAGAGGGGTAAGGTTACATTTATCTCCATTGGAACATTATCAATTTGAGTTAGACCAAATTAGGATTTAATTATTTATTATCTAGCATGATTTTCATAAAAACCCTAGATTGACTGGCTTAGGCTTGTTTAGCTACCTTTTGGGTTTCTATGGTCATTTATTTACTGTAAATTCACTTCTAGGTCATCTGCGATTGTATTAGCTTGTTAGAAAACCAGAATTAACCCTTTTGCATTAATTCTTCTCTATTCCTTCCTAATTGTATTATACCCCATTAATGTGTAAATTAAGCAAATTTAGCTCTGGAATCTAGTCAAATTAAGATATAAACAGAGGATGATAGTGATGCCATCATACCACCATGCCTACCATTTGCTAGTCCCTTAACAAATTCTAAATTTGAAAATAATCATTCAGTGTAAGGATATTTTTGACATTTAGCTCAGAAAAATTTATCTCTCGTCTTTCACCAACTTTATTTATTTTTTTCAGGATTAAAAGAAAAGTAGGACTTCGATTATTTTTTTCAGAATAATGTAGGTATGAGATTTTATTAAGGATGAGACGTAAGAATGAATCCTTTGGATCTTAAGATTAGCATAATCAAGACCCACGTATCCACTCAAGAACCCTCTAATCTACCCTTTTCTGGTTCTTACAAGTTCCAAAACCTGTTTTCACAATTAAAGCCTCCTTGACCTAAGAATTCATACAGCAACTTGCGTGACCTCAAAAATCCAAGTGTCAGTGCTTTTGTGATTAGCCAACTTTATTTGTTTTGGGTGTTTGAGAGACTTATTTAATATGAAAGAAAGAATAGATTTCTTTTTCCTCCCCCATACCTAGACTTAGATTAGTCTAATACAGTTGTGTCAGGATCATCATTCCCGTCACCAAATCCACGATGGGGGCTTTAGCATCAGCACTCATGAAAGCACCATCCAAGACACACCTCGGGAGCTCACAACCCCAAACAGGAAGCGTTGTAAGGGGTGCTCTTAGCAAGCTCAGGCTCATGCCCCGATGCTTCGAGATAGCACCATTTGAGACACCTAAGCTGCGTAATGTGCTTCATATGATCTGTATAAAGATATGTGATTAAGATTTAGAGCGAGCATTGAAGTGGTGACATCTTTTCATCATGTCATCAAAGGAAAATTTTCCTTCTCAACGGTGGGAACTCAAACTAATCAACTGCCTTGGTCTTTCACCAAAACTAAAGTGTAGGAAATTATTTACTTTTGAGATTGTTGGCTTTGTGTGTGTAATGGTTTTGACACTTGGTTTTCGAAAGTCATTCAGGCTTTTGAACGAGAACCAAGCCAACTACTGCTTTGGTCGCTAAACAGATTTCAGAACTTGGAACCGTCAAGGGTCAAAAAGGAGTTCTTTAAGGGAAAAACTTATCTAATCTAAATTTTAGACCTGAAAGGCCTAATAATAAGATCCTCAAACTCAATCCTGAGTTTGTTAAAGATGAAATCCCCTTATGTGCCTTTTTAAAAATAGTATACCAGCTTAGTCCTTTCTTTCTTAAATCCCTTTTCTCTCTTTTTTTATGTACAAATATGTATTTGTTGTGAGAACTTTTCATAAATGAATTTCAGATGATTGCACTTTAATAGCCCCCCATGCCTAAGTTTTGTAATGCCCTTATTGCAAGAAGGATGGGTTTATATTCAGCATAGTTCATAATTTTAGAACAGGTTAGGTGAGTGGATAGGTCGGAATGCCTGTTGAGGATGATTTCAAGCTCCAATGCAAACATTGGGGTGGAGTCAGCTACTCTGAATTAAGAACCCTAAAGTGCAATGGGAATGATTTTGCTCAAAGAAGATATGAAAAGTCTTGGATTTTTAGATAATGACTGGTTACCTCTCGTTAAGCACTAAGTTTACCACCATCAGCTGGGCGCAAAGTGGTTCAAGTGGAATGGAGGTCAAAAGATTCACCGATCAGGCTCAAATCGTTAAGTTACAGAAAAGGTTTGAGACATTGACCATTTACAACAAAAGGTGTAGAGTCAAGATCAGGAGGTGAGATTTCTACAGCTCCATTACCAAAGATCCTCCTTATAAGAAAGGTCTAATCCATTTGGATATGAGCTTGCCTGGGAATAGCTTGAGACGGGCATCAAATAAGAGAACTTTCTGACCATGATTGAATGATTTCCGTGAAATGTGCTTATCATGAAAGGCTTTTATTCGTTGTTTGTAGATGAGAATATTCTCATAAGCATCATGACCTAACTCATCTACCTCAGTAAGTTGTAATTTCCAATGGATCCCAACCTTGCCAAGGTCCAAATTACACTTTCATACTGCCTTCATTTCTACAGGAAGGTGACATGCCTTCTTGTACAGTAGCCTGAAAGGAGACATACCCAACTAGATCTTATGGGTGGTCTTATAAGTCCATAATGCTTCCAGAAGCCAAGGTGACAATCTTTTCTGTCAGGCAGAATAGTACCCTGCAGAATCTTCTAAATTTCCCAATTGGAGAGCTTAGCCAATCCTTTTGTCTGGGGATGATATGGGGTTGAAATGCGGTAAGAAACCCAATATTTTCTAACCATAAACTAAAAATGCACATTCACAAAGTGGATCCCTACATCAGAGATAATTGCTTTTGGCACCTCGAACCGCAAAAAGATATTATCATGAATGAATTAGATAACTACCCTATGATCATTAGTTTAGGTTGGAACGACTTCAATCCACCTGGACACAGTCCACTGCAAGAAAAATATACTCAAAGCCATTCAAGTTTGGAAATAGACCCATGAAATCGATCCCCCAAATATCAAAAATTTCACACACGATAATTAGATTTAAGGGCATCATATCGTAATGGCTCATGTTGCCCAAGGTCTAGCAATGAGCACATGCCCTACAGTAATTGTGTGCATCTTTAAATAAAATCGGCCAATAAAAGCCACTTTGGAGGATTTTCGTTGTGATTTTACGCCCTGAAAATGGCCACCACAAGCTTGGTCATGACAAAATGAAATGATGTCATTGACATCAGCATCTAGAATGCATTGCCAAATGATATGATCTGCTCCAATGGGAAAAAGATATGGATTTTCCCATAAGTAGTACTTAGCATCTGAAATCAATTTGTCCTTTTTGGTTTTGGGTCAAGCAGATGAAATCTAGTTTAATGCCAAGTAATTCAAAATATCAGCATACCAGAGAAGTCCAGCATCAATGCTCATAAGATACTCATTCTGAAATGTTTAGTGATAGCTGTCGATGGATCAATGATAGACGAGGGAAGGCAGGACAGATCATCCGCTACCACATTCTATTTTCCCACCTTATCGCGAATCTCCAAATCAAATTCTTGTAGAAGCAAGATCCAGCGAATCAAATGAGGCTTCGCATCCCTCTTGGCGAGTAGGTGCAAAATCGCGATATGGTCTGAGTATACAATAATGCAGGACCCGAGAACATACGGCCAAAATTTTTCCATGGCGTAAATAACACCCAATAGTTCATTCTTAGTGATCCTGTAATTACGCTGGGCCTCGTCCAGCATTTTACTCGCATAATAGATCACTATGGGTTTCTTGTCCACCTTTTGACTAAGGACTACCCCCACTGTATAATCTGAAGCATCGCACAAGATCTCAAAGGGTAGAGACTAGCTTGGGGTTGCAAAATTGGTGCCTTAGTGACTCAGTCCTTTAGAGTTCTAAAGGCATCGGCACACTCGTCAAAAAAATCAAAGGGCATATCCTTCAATAATAAAGGAGTCAGGGGCCTAGCTATTTTGGAAAAATCAAAGATGAATCATTGGTAAAATCCAATGTGCCCCAAGAAGGATCTAATGTCTTTGACCAAGGATAGAGGAGGAAGTTTAGATATCAAATTGATCTTAGCTCAGTCAACCTAGATACCTTGTTCAGACACAAGGTGTCTCAGAACGATGCCATGGGGAACCATAAAATTGCTCTTTTCCCAACTCAGGACCAGATTTACATCAATGCATCATTGGAGGATCCTAGTCAAGTGGCCTAAACATTCAAAAAAATTCTCTTTCCAAAAAAGGAGAAATCATCCATGAAGACTTCTAAAAATTCACCTACCATGTCAGAGAATATTGCCAACGTGCACCATTGGAAGGTGGCAAGTGCGTTGCAGAGTCTGAATGACATCCTACAGAACACAAATGTCTCATAGGGGCAAGTGAATGCAGTTTTCTCCTGCTCTTTAGGATGAATGGCCACTTGATTGTAGTAAGAGTATCCATCCAAGAAACAGAAGTACTGACTTCCCACTAATTTTTTGAGAATCTGATCAATGAAGAGTAGCGGGAAATGGTCCTTCTTCGTGGAGGTATTAAATTTCCTGTAGTCTATGTAGGCACTCCACAAATTTGTAACACATGTAAGGATGAATTCTCCTGACTCAGAATTTATGTTGATGAGCCCAGCCTTCTTAGGCACCACATGAATTGGGCTCACCCAATAGCTGTCAAAGATGGGATAGATAACATCTGCACCAAGCTGTTGAGGTCGAAAATCATCATAGTTTAGGAAAACATTGCATCGTAGTATACCAACAAAAATCGATGCGGCATTTAAATTTATAAAGCTTAAAAAATTGTGAGTTCTAAGGTCGTTCGCCAGGAGTAAATATGAAATTCAATCACTAGTCGAAATAATAAATAATGAGCACAATGATCCACAATAATGATATGCAATGAATAAATAATCCACTAGAAATGTATTCAAATCAAATAATGTATCTTAGAATTAAGCGACAAAAAGATAATTAGAGCCTAAAAATGGTAGTTTGAACCACCAATTAAGCATGAATTTCCAAGTCAAATCTCAATATCTCAACAATACTTTCAAATCAATTCAGAGCCAATGTTTCTCTCAAATCAGACAACGAAATCAACTCTCAAATGCCTTAAGTAGCAACGAAAGCACTTCTCAAATTTTGCTATGCGTGGGCACAGATCCCAATTTTGAACAGTGCAAAACCCCCCCAATCCTTTCAGAATTTCCCTCTCTCTTTCTCTCTCTTCAAAATCGGGTCGACGGATATACGGGTAATCGAATCAGAGGCCCTGACCCGTGAGGTGTGAATGCAGGTGAGGGCATGTGTGGGGCACGTGCATGGGGGACCTGACCCCCCTTGTACTAGGCGAAAAGGAAATACGTGTTTTTTTTTATTTAGAAAGCCCCAATGTGGGACTAATAATGGCTATGGTTGCTACGTGGTTCTCCTTATGCACTTGAGCTGCAACTAGTGGTGAACTACTCGATTGAGGATCCAGAAGCCTTCGTGGCGATGATGCGCTCTACTGGACATGGAATCGAGGCCTGTGGTGGCCGGATGGCAGAGTAGGATGGTGATGGGAGTAGGTCCAGTGAGGAACACCTGAAACACAAGATACAGCCTCACGACCCAATTAAAAGGCTCAGAAGGATCGCTGAAGCATGATGAACATGATGGTAGCGGTGATTTAGTGAATTTTGACCTAGGATGGTCAGACGGTGGAGGGGTGATCAGTGATTTGGTGGGTTGTTCGGCCAAAGTGTTCAGAGAGATCAAAGCTCTCAATAAATTGACTTTTGATATCTAAACTGTGGGGAAGGTTTTGGTAGAGGTAGTGTAGCATTTGGCGGTGTGTGGTAGTTGCGCGACCACACCGGAGATGTGGCTGGAGGCGGAGAAGACGGAGAGGGTGAGAGTGAATGCGTGGTTGAAACTAGGTCCTAGGAGTCCAATTCTAATCTAGGGAGAGAGAGGAAGAAAGATAACATAATTATTGGGTGAAAGGGGGAGAGAATCCACAATGGCTTGCATCATTGGCGCCGTGGACGAAGAAGCCTCCAGTGAGGGAGAATGGCAATGACGAAGGAGCTAAGAGCTCCTCTTGTGGTATGTGAGAAGTGGAGGAAGTTAAGGAACGTGTTGGGCCACCCAATTTAGTCGTTGGGTGGCTGGACGACAAGCAAGAAGAGGGTCTTCAAAGCTGCGGTCGGAGGCAGAGAAGAGAAGTAGACTTTGGCTGGAATTGGGCTAGTTTGGATCTTGGAATATCAAGGAGTTTAAATAGAGCTCAATCACGAGCTCAAATTGGAGAAATTCGCGTGATTAGGTCACGAATTTGGAAACCAAGATAGCATAATTTTCTCGAGCTCACCTGGGCTTTAGGATCAATATCAATCTCTGAAATGTGCTTGGTTTGATTCCTCATTGCCTGAACATCGATCCCTCCAATTTTGGATGGATTTGGAGGCGATTTGAGAGAGATTTTCTCTCTTGAACGTCGGTGGTTAGGGTTGAAGGTTCTATTCAGACCATCAATGATGACAGGGCCCCTTTACAAAGACAACAAAAAAGTTAGGGGCCATCTGGTAATAAAATTGAAAGCTAGGGGTCTGGTGTAAGAAATAAAGTTTTTAGGGGCTAAAATGCAAAGTAGGTAAAGATGGACTCTAATTTAGCCTCAATTTTGGTGTTAACCTAATTTAGACCCAAGGAATCTAATGGTGAACTTGGATTTGAGTTTTGAGCACATTTTACTGGGAAAATTGGATAAGAGCCCAAATCAAGGCAAATTCTCGTCTGCATCTCTGTTTTAGGTCACAATGGGTTTAAATGGTAAATGTGAAGGTAACAAACCTATTAGAATATTTTTTTGTGAATTTTAGGAGGTTTATATTGATTTTATCTTTACCAAAACCATTTTAATTTTAGTGCAGCTGATAATTAGGGTTTTCAATACTATTTTTATCTGCAAAATGCATGAAACCCTGATTCAGTCAGTACGAGCCCACTTCTTAGTCATTTATGTTCATTTGGCCTTTAATTAAGCCTTGAGTAACCTCGTGGTTAGTATGCATTTGTGATGTGTTGTTAAAACAACAAAAATAACCCTGTTTCTCGTCTTCTCAAATCAGATCAGTGCAGAATTATGACCCTTAGATGATCATTTAGGAGCATTTATCATTTAAATATGAATAATTGTGGCTGGTTAGGACTCATGATGGTGTTACCATCACAAGCCATTTAATTATTTCTTTCCTCATGACCTCTTGAAGATTGGGTTTGAGTCAACGCTGTCCTCGCGAGTAGGTTGTGAGCCTTCTTCTGTAAAGATTCTATGCATATAGTAGGAAGGGCTTATTCCGGTAAGATCATCCAAGGTCCAACCAATGGCCTTGAGATGCTTCTGGAGGATAGAAATCAGACATGTTTCCTCATTTGTGGATAAAGGAGAATTGATAATCACAGGAAATGTGTTATATGAACCTAAAAAGATGTACTTGAGGTTATCAAAAAGCGATTTTAACTCAAGTACCTATTTCTCAACAGCAGTGGGAACGTCAAGGTTAGTCTGAGGGAGAACTATGGGTGGAATTGGTTCCTCAGGGTGTAATTAGGCTTGGACTTCTAAAGGCTCTCACTCAGGACTGATGAAATCCAATTTATTAGAAATCGAGTCCTCAAGAAGTGAGTCAATTCCATTCAATTCCTCAATAACACCACAATTAATTCCATTATGGGCCTTAAAGATATCAATCTTAATTGTCTTCTACCCGAATTTGATCTCCATCTAGCCCTCCTCATAATTGATGTTTGCCCTAGCTATAGTTAAGAAAGGTCTCCCCAAAATAATAGGTGTCTCTCTCAGATTCTCTGGTGTATCCATATCCAAGACAATAAAATCAATTGGGAAATAGAAATCCCAAACTCTTACAACTACATCCTCCAAAACACCATAGGGTGACTTAATAGATTGGTCGGCTAATTAGAAGGTCACTTCCGTGGGCTTAAGTTTAGAATCCTCAAAATATTTTAGGTGGGATGTAGGAATAAGGTTAATGGATGCACCTAAATCTAAAAGAGCTTAGTTAAATTTTAAATCTCCGATCTTGTAGGAGATCAGAGGGTACTAGGGTTTTTTAATTTCTAAGGAAGCTTGCTTAAATAATGGATTTGAGAGATTATAAAGGAAGGTTTTAAATGATTTATAAATGATTTTTGGACAACTAGTATGATCTAATCCTTTACATTGTCTATAATGTAAAGAGGAGATCATAGCAGGTTCCTTATGGATTTTGAAATGAAAGAGTTGGTTTTTATATTTTCAGACCCTCAAAAGATTTTATGCACTGATTTCTCGTTGAATCTCATTGGATTTGAGCATGTTTCGGTAATCTATATGCCTTAGATCAGACTTTTTCAAGTCTGAGTTAGGCTTATTCCAGTAGCAATCATTGCTGCTTAATCAATTGCAACAATCGTCAACAGCATGTGCTGCTTGATTCCAGGCAGTTTAGCAACACCAACAGCAACAGTTGATACTGGTTTTCATGAGCAGAGTAGTAATCAGTTGCTGGATTTAGACATAATAATTGCAGCAGCTAAATCAGCTGTTGTAATTTGGTAGCAGCAATTCTGATTGGAATTCAGATGGTCTATGGGGTGATTTGAAGGGTTGAATGGATTAACTGATGGGAGCACCATCATAAGCCCTAACTGTCCACTTTTAGTCAGGTTTGATGGATAAATGCTCCTACGTAATCATATAAGGGTGATAATTCCATGTTATTCTGATTTGAGAGGAAAATAGGAAATCAGCGTTAATTCTATAATTTTAACAGCACATCTCAAACATAGATTAACCACGGGGTCACTTAAGGGTTAAATGAAGGTCAAATGAGCTTAAAAGTTCAAAAAGTGGGTCAGCATTGTCAGAAACAGGGTTTCTCGCATTTCAAGAACCACAACACAAAAACCCTAATTTCAAACCCGCTTGAATTGAAGAGGTTTTGATCAGGATAAAATTCATCTAAACCTCCTAAAATTCATAGAATAATATTCTGAAAAGTTTGGTACCCTTAGTTTGACCAACCGAACCTATTTTAACCTTGAATAGAATCATAGATAAAATTCTACCCTAATTTAGATTTATGTGCAAATTGCCTAGTCAAACATGGTCAAAACTCAAATCTGACTTCACCATTAGATTCCTTGAGTTCAAATTAGGTTTGTACCAAAACTTGGGCCCAATCAGAGTCCATGTTGACCTAGTTTACAATTTGGTCCATTAAGTCTCTATTTCTTTCAGTCAAACCCCTAACTTTTGAAGTAATTACATTTACCCCCCTAACTAATTCTTGCTTTCTTTAAACAGGTCCCTGCTGCCATGGCAGGTGTGAACCCAAAGCAGCTGACCTTTAATCAGAGTTTCCTCTCTGATTACTCAACCGAATCCCTCCAAATTTGGAGGGATTGTTCCTTAGGACCTTCCTAATCGATTACATCACCTCTTCAACCCTAATTCAAACCCCTCATATCAGGAAAATGCAAGAAATTTTGGGGATCTTCTCCCCTGAAATCCCAAGCTTTTCAAGCTTCTTCCCAATCTTAGAGCTCTTCTTAAGGCCTTTAAAAAGACCCCCTTCGCAAATTTGTACTCCTTAGCAAGCTTTTAGGCCAAAAACCTTTCTTCTACTACCTCCATCCTGCTCCAACTTGCTTCGATGGCACCTCTGTCCTTCCTTCTTCACCCTCTCTCACATAC
This sequence comes from Thalassia testudinum, assembly GCA_037157565.1. Classification (NCBI taxonomy): domain Eukaryota; kingdom Viridiplantae; phylum Streptophyta; class Magnoliopsida; order Alismatales; family Hydrocharitaceae; genus Thalassia; species Thalassia testudinum. The sequence goes on from JAZHRO010000031.1 coordinate 84,716,982, forward strand.
TATAGGTAGAGGGAAACTTCCTCCCTCCGCCGTCCACTCCTCGCCATACCTGCCAAGAGCTTCCTCCCCCTTTAGACGTCGCTATCTCCCTCACCAGAGCCTTCACCTTCTCCGACGTCAGCTCATCATGGCCGGTGCCATACTCACTCTCCCCTCTTCCGTAAGCTATACCTATCGACTCCTCTAACTCCCCTACCCCTTCCTACATATTCAGCACTTAGGCTCACGCCCTACATCGCCTACACCACCGTCATCTCCTACACAGTCGGCGAAGCTCTGGCGACATTGCTCTAGTGCCATTAACCACCAATCCACCCTGCTACTGAGTCCACTAGCATCGCCTCGCCTCACTGATCAAAAGCCCCAAAGAAATTTGGGGCTTTGATCTCTCTCGTACCCTACCTAGCACCACCACCTCCGACCACCTTATCCGACTTTGCCACACTTAGGAGAACCTTTTGAGCAACGCTGACAGAGCCGAGAGGTCGTATTCTCCTTCTTAGGTACATCATTGGAGCTCCACTACTGCAACCTTCTTCTACGACCTCCACTGCAGTTCTCCAGCTGAGTTCATCCTTGCTACTACCTCCAGGTGCTGCAGAACACTTCCAGGATCCCTTCCAGGTCCTCAATTGAAGCAACAGGTGTTACCTTCGACTCCAATTAGAGCAACCATTAGTTGCTGCTACGCAAAGGAGCAAGGCAGGCACCTTAAAGACACATCGTCCATGAACGAGCCACCAACAGTGCATATTACGCAATTGTGGATTCGAACCCTCACCAAAGACACAGGGGTCGGGTCCCCTTTCACATAAGCCGTGCACCCTCGCCCGTGCACACATGCACATGGGCCTGGACCTATGACCATATACCCGATTACCCACCTGATTACCCAGTACTGTTCACGCAGGTTTGAGCTGAGAGACGGGGAAGAGAATCAGAGAGAGAGGGGGTGGGTTTTTCTCTGCTTGGGATCCATGGCCTCCCTCTTTCTAAACACATAGCCTCTGAGGGCCTTGTGCGAAGCCCTTGTGCCTCTATCTGTGCCTCTATTGGTGTGCTGCTACTATTCCTCCTCTTTAAAGCTTAAGGCAAGGCCTTGTGCCTTGTAAGGTTCTACTGGTTAAGTCGATTGAGGTCTTCTGTTGTCATCTGATCTTGCACTTGATTGGTTTTGATCTACTGTGGAGATATTTACTATGATCGTAGATTGCAAAGTGTTCCTTTATTTGAAATAATTTTGAGCTTAAAACTTAAGGGTTAATTCGGTGATTCAAATCACCATTTTAACCTCATCTTTTTGTAATAACTCTTTGATCTTTATTGAAATATTATTTTGATCATCTCACTGGTTTCAATTGCTTATTATTTTTGATATTGTGATTAGTGGATTGAAATTACTATTTTTCTCCCTGTCAAAGACCTTAGCCTCCCTTCTGTTTTCGAACTTTATAAATTATTAATGCTGTTGCATTTTTGTTGACTATACTACGACACATACATTTCTTAAGTCAACGATTTACGCGTGCAACATTAACCATGTATTATATTGTTCAAACAACATTGTAAGCATTCATGTAGAAGGTTTTGATTTTAATCTTATCTAAATTGCATGTAAACCATGTTTAAATCCTTTGTCAACATGTATAACGTGTGAATTCTGTCCATTTTGGGTTTTAAATGAAATTCAAAGTCAAAACCACATTTGTTTGATCATATATGTTTCATATGATATGCTGGACATATTTGAATGTTTAAACCTCATTTCCAAGCATTAGAATAGATTTGAAGGCCTTAGGTTCCACTTCATAATACCCATTTAAGACACATTTTGCTAAGATTGAAAATTTAGAAAAAAATCTAAAAAAATAGTAAAAAAATAAAAAAAACTGTCTTGAGTAGGATTAAGTATTTCTTTAGGTGCATGCAAAGTTTTAGAGTAATCTGAACCCTCTAACTGGTAGAACATACCAGTGGACGATTTAGTCTCCTTTGAAACTTAATAAAAGAACTCAATATAAAAATCACAAAAGAAATGGTTCTTCCCTCATCTCACCTTTTCTCTCTCCTCTCCTATCCATATTAAACATAAAAACACCATAAAAATCTCAAAAAACCAAAAAAATTCCTACAAATACCATGTATATAGTATTTATACTTATAAATATAATTAAACACTAAGTTAAATGTAAATAATGTACATAAATAACTTATAAATGTATTATACATATTTAATTAAATATTTATGTTGAGTTATTGTACATATAACTTTGTTATATAATTATATATTAATTTATAATAGATTATATGTATATAAATTAAGGTAATTACAAATAAATATGTAAACTTGTATAATAGTATCTGAAATCATACATATTTATTTAAGTATTTATTATATACCTAATTATACCTGTATATCGATTTAATTATTTATTTATTGTAGGTAATTAAGTTATTAAGTTAATTAATTAAATTATTAAGTTAAAATAAAATAAATTAGTAAATTAAATTATTAATGAAGTAATTTATGTCGTACACTTATATATATATATTAAATTAGATTATTTTCACCCTATTTATAATATATTTATACTGTATTATAGTATTTATACCTTAAATATGTATATATCTATTTATAACATGTAAATAAATGTATATAAATTAAAATAAATTAAAAATATGTAATAAATACCTTATTATGTTAATTAACTTATTTATGGGTCAATTGACTAATCAATTTATTCATTTATACATTAATTGAGTAACTAAGCATTAAATTAACATGTATATTTCAGTAACTTTAAGTAATTTTTAAATAAAATTAAATAATTAATTATTGTAAAATAACTATATCAATAGGAAGCCCAATGTACAGGCTTCATGTGTATATAATTTAATTTGTGAATACTATTTATTTAGGCACTCAAATCGAGGCCTAAAATCGACCCCAGCGAACATAGCTACACTCCAAATCAAGTGCTTGGATAGTGCCACATTGTGGATTGATGACCGCAGTAAGGTGCATTTAAGCAATTCCACCTGTTGGCCGAGTAATCGTCAGCGCTTGACGCAACATTTACCATTACACCATTCCCCTCCCCATTCCTTTGAGCATATATGAGCATTGATTTGTTGGTTGAGAGCTCAGTATGCACACTAATGGATCTATAACGAGCCCAATTTGGGCTCAATGGAAAATTGGATAAAAATATACATAATCAAAGCTATAACTGGGCTTAGTAGTGGTCTGGTCCCACCCCTAGGGGTACTGTGTATCCCACGAAAAGCCCGGTTTGCTAACTAAAAGCCTAATTTTTACTAAGGCTAGAAGGCCTTAATGAGAGAAAAGCCAAAAGTTGGCTAAGTGTCGAGAGCCTTGGGATGTTGAGCTGTATATGTGTGGTGTATGCCTTAGTGTGTGTGAGTTGTGTTTGTTTACTTAGTGTGTTATGTATATATCTATATGTATAGACGTATGTAGTATATAAGTATATATATAGTATGTATACTATATATAGATATATAGTATATAAGTATTTGTAGTATACATATATACGTATATATAATTAGTAAAGTTGGAGTATAAACGATATATGTTTACCTTATTATGTATATATTTCTGTAAGGTCTCTTTAGTGATAATTATACCCATCACAGTTTGTACATTATGTCCCTATAGGTACATTATATGTTAGTATAACTTAGTTAAGTACATATTAATTGATTCTTTTGTACATAATTAATTAATTCTTTCTTTCTTTGATTCATTAATTCATTTTGTACATATAATTGACATTTTCGGAATAAAAGAGCATTTTTCGAACATAGAGAGTGATGTATATCAATAACTACCTCGTAGTGAACGACCTAGAATAAACCAGTAAAACTTATGTAAATAAATAAAATGACATGACATCTGGTTGCATTGTGACATTATACTACAACAATGACATAATTAAATCACATTTTTAACATGCAGACAGTTTGTGTGATCATATTTTTGACGTCGTTGTCGGGGAGGTAGCTCTCTATACACCAAAAATTTTCTTTTATTCTAAATTTGTACATATTTTTTATTTCTTTGTTGTATATAAATTCTTTTATTCATTTTTATTCTTTGATTTGTTTTTGTACATAATCCTCATACTAATCATCTAGTGTTTTTGCAACACTTGAGGAGGAGTAGGAGTAGCATCGTCTTCTTGGAGGGGTCTTATTCCTGGAGGATCCGCTGCAACTCAGACTCGACTTCCAAGAAGAGTTGTTTCCAGGAGCTACATTTTCCTGCTTTTTAGTAGATTAGTATAGTGGTAGTTAGACTTAGGTATATACTTAGGAGATATTTTGTATAGGCATAAGTTGTGAAAGCCTGTTCTCACACATTGCTGTAATAACTTGGACTCTGGACCCTCTTTTATCTTTCTCTCTACTCATCTCTCATTGACTCGGTTTTCCTCCGTATTGCCATCTTTTTCGATTTGATTTTGTTTGTTGCATTATTAGAAAATCAAAAAAAATTAGAAAAATAAAAAAGAACAAAAAGATCTCATCTCTTATCTAGTAGCAACATCTGTTAGGCATCCATACTTAGGATTGCATATCTTCCTGCTAGATTTATTTTCAGTCAAATTGCATCAATTATAGAATTGCTAGAATTAGGTAAGCACATTCTATCTTTCTTGAGCTCTGGCCATCACTTGCATTTGACTAAATTAAAAAGATCATCTCTTGCTTGAAAAGAATTAAAAAGCGAGATCAGTTGCATAGAATTCACTTCTAAATATCAAATCTAATTCAAACAGAGATACAAAAACTTGTTTGAAACCCTGACTGAGTTTTTCATCACTATCTATTGCTTAATTATCGTGTACACACTACACGATCACTTAAGTACACAAACACCTGGGTTTCTATCTCATCTCCTTGTTTAACCATAAGGTCTGGATTCGCACGCCAGTCTTATCCAGATTCTAGGTGGATTTTAGAGGTCTGCACCACACTAGGTATTCCATAGGGCACATACAATTGTTCTGAGACATTTGTTTGCATACTATTATTTTCACGTAGCAGACCTTAGGAAAAATTTCGTATTTTCTCGCTTGCCTGATATTGATTGGGCTTACGTGATTGAGATTGATTGGGATTTTTGATTTTCTGATTTGATTGATTGAGATTGATATCTTCTGTAAGTTTGTGACTACTTTGCGACATTTTTCAAAAATTGACATGTTGACGGCAGGAGATCCCAGAACCCATCCTTGGTACCTCCCTTGGGTGCCGATGCCCAAGCTTCTGCTTTTACATCTATGCCTTCCACATCCAATCTAGTACCTCCTAAGCCTCAAACTCCCATTCACCATTCCGTTCATCCGGAGGATGACCACAATTCCTCACAATTCGAGGACTTCGAAGAAGATCCTCCTCATCTTTTTGCACATCCTCCACCACCACCACCTCCATTTCATAGGTTTCAAGCTCCTCCCTACCCAAACTTTCCTAACCAACCACACCCGAAGAGAGGTGTTCAACCAAACTTACAACACCTATTTAATACACAACTTCAAATGAATACCCTTACACAACAGGTGCAACAGGTTACTCAAACTGTTAATCTTTTAGCAAACCCCCATCCCCAGGCTCATAGACTTCAACTACAGGATTAGTATAATCCTGCAGTTGCATCACCTATGCCTATGGTACGTTATCCCACTAGAGGTCGTGCTACTAAAATAAAGCCAAACATTATTGTACTTATCCCTCACTTCCATGGTCTTTCTTTTGAGGACCCTTTCATCATTTAGAAGAGCTAAAAAGTCTCGCCCAGACTTTAGGTTCGCAAGGCCATGATCAGCACACATTGCTGATGAAAATGTTATCCTTCCCACTTAAAGATAAAGCCGCCTTCTGGTTTAGAACTCTTTCACAGACTACACTGATAGAGACATGGGCTTATTTGGAACATGTGATCCTAAAGAAGTACTTTCCTATAGGCCGCACAAACACTTTGAGGCATGCTATCACTACCCTCACCGGAAATTTGGGAGAACAAATACTTGAGGCTTGGGAGCAATTTCACGAGCTTCTGCGCAAATGTCACCACAAGGTGTCCCACATTGGCAACAGGTCCAGATCTTCTACCATGGGCTCCATGATGACACAAGAAATTTTGTACATGTCGCTTGTGGAGGCAACTTCTTGTGTTAGGATGAGGACTCAGCCTTTGAGCTCTTCGAAGGCATGAATGAAAACTCTATAAACAACGCTTCAATGATCATGTTTAATAGAAAGTCCTCGCATTACCATACACATTCGGGGGTACATGAAGCCCAATCCAACACAAGAAACTTAGAGATTGTAGCTAGTCAGCTGGATAAGGTGGGCTTAATTGAGAAGAAAGTAGATGAACTATGAAAATTCCTATCTAAACCTTCATCTTCTTCTCAGTCGCATGCACCACACACTTCTTCCCAGTTTCCCACAGGGAGGGAAACTGTGAACAACCTTTTTGTGGCACCACAACCTTCACATTCTGACTATTCATATTCCTCTCCTTCACCGGCTAGAGGAACCTTTGTTCCTCAATACACTGAATTCCCTGTACTTCCTAGAGCTTCGGAGGAGCTCCACGCCATTCACAACAACCCATTTTCACAAACCTAAAACCCTGGATGGCATAATCATCCAAATTTCTAGTGATAGAGAAATACACAGAGACCTAATTTCCAACAACCTTCAGCACCACCACTTCAAAACCCAATCTGAGCACCTCGTCCACCACAAGAACATGGGTATCCACCGTATGCCTACTAGCAACCCCAACCCAGGCCCACCCAATACTCTCAATCTGGGCCTACATGAGATAATCAATTGGGGTCTATCATGAAAGCTCTTACTAACATGTAGCAACAGAATATTGCTATGAAGCAAAAGTAGGATGTGGCATTAGCTAAGATGAGAACCCAGCTAGAACACTTTGCCACACCATGTCAAACACATTCACTCTCATCTCAAGCACAACCCAATCCTTGGAATGCCCCTGCCTAGAGGTATGTTCAACCCAATCCTCCCCAAAGCCAAGCACATGTCATATCACAAGCCTTGCACAATTTTGATCCATTTACACTACTCAAATCAGCAACCACCTTTTCTTCCCAATCCTAATTCATCTTCTTGATTTTTCATTCATTGATTGAAGAGGTGGTAGCTATAGATTCTTTTGGATACATTCTATTTCTCTACTTGGACCTTGAGCCAAGTCTTCTGATATTTACTTGGACCTTACACCAAGTTTGATTATGATTCTGATACACATTGATTATGGAGCTATTCTTCACCTTTGAGATTGACAAACTCTCATCCTTCTTTACATCATGATTTCAATCTTTCATTGAGCTTCATTGACTTGTCAATTTGCTATCCATCCTTTTTTGCTCCAATATTTTTGACACCTTCTACTAGGTTTGCATCTAGCTAAAGTCGTAAAACTTAGTAACCTATCTCCTATATATAGTTGTTTTCATCTATATTTTCCATTTCTTCCTTAAGAGTATTCTTGCATCTTTAGCATATGTTCATAGTCACATTTGTCATGCATTTCACTACTTAGCCTAACTTTCCACTCTAATCTTGTATTAGACTTGATATTAACCACACAGAGATTTTTATCTCCTTATTTTGGGTTCCTTTTGTCACCCAGTCTAAGTTAGTGAAAAGCAAAGCATGCATTAGCATCCACAATATTTATACAATGAGGACATTACATCATTTAAGCATGAGGGTTGTAAATGTTAAAATTATTTTCTAAAATACAATTATAGACACATCAGTAGTGTATATAGTATAGTATTATTGAAAGTACCAAAAAGAACTTGAAAAATTTTGAAAATTTTGAAAAAAATTACAATGTCAAAATAAAAAAAAATGTAAAAAATGAAAACTCCAAAAATACAATAGGGGACCTGATGTTCATATTGTTGAGGGAGAACACCACAAACAAAAATTCTGAGAAGAAAAGCAATGAAAAGATTTATAACTGTTTAATTATGATCTTATAGCTGAAAACAAAAATAGAATAAGTGTTTATGAATATTCAACCTTTGTTGGTTAGACTTTCTAGGCCACAGTAACTTGATTCGCTCAGGCTTTGGCTTAATACACTTTAAGCGTTGACAAAATAGACCAGAATCTCTCCTAACTTAGGACGTATTATTGTACTTGAGTCACCAGTACAAGATTCGTTGGTCTACTTTGGCTTAGGAGTCTAAGTAACTTTGGTTTACACTACATAGTATTAGGAAATACCTTGTGAACTTAAAATTCAACCTTAGTGTTCATTAGGGAAGGTAGAGTCCATACCTATGCATGCAAGTAGACACTTTGTCCTAGTCTTTAGTCTTGTGTTTAGGAGAAGCTCTTTCCACCAAAGTACTCACCCACCAAATAAGTTGAACAAGACATACTAACATTTGTTTTCAGAAAAAGAAAGAAAAAATTAGAAAAATGAGAAAAAGCAAAAAGAAATAGAGAAGTCAAAAAGAATTGAAAAAAGACATTCTTTTAAATAAGTATGTTCTCCAAATTCCTATACAATATTTTCCACCAAATAGTTTTCAGGGTGCATTACAAATACCCTATTTCCATCAAATATTCTTTGAGCCACAGCGCAATAAGTATTGGGTTTGAGTCTTTACTCATTTTTTATAGTTGATCCGAAGACATGAGCTAAAGTTAGGACCAACCTTGACTTAAAAAGACGTGAAACCCTGGGATTGAGTTTTAGGGTTCACATGGTTAGTCCTGACCATTCACTGAGCACAACCATAACCTCTTAGCTTCTAAGCTTTGAAAAACCCTCTTGAGTCCTGGAAATTGCACTTAAGGTTTAAATATCAAGAGTCCTTGTTGGTCGAGAGATGGTCTATGTCATATCAATCTTAAGTTCTACTAACTCTTCCTAAGCAGCTGGTTTTCACAACGTACAGATATAAACACAGTTGGCTTTTCAGAAAAATTTTTCAGCTTAAAGATCATCTCTAAACACTTAACAAATTGAAAGGACTAAATAGATTTCTCATCACACTTACCTAGATGATACTTAAATGTTTTGCACTGAATGAGTTGTTCACTAAGGGACTAGCAAAACCTAAGCATGGGGGTGAGTGGGAGATTTCGCTTGGAAGATGATGTGTTAGAAAAATATGTCGTTGCAATACCAATCGCGTGGTGGAAAAATCCCGAATAAAATTATTTAACAGTGAAAACTAACCACGAAGAGTTAGTCGTATCCACAAGGAGGCACAAATGCAATAAATTCATGAATACTTTCCCATTATAGTTGACCAATCATGTGCCGGATCCATGCCCAAATCCGACGCAAAATGAGGTGAAAAGAATAAGACACAATAAATTAAGAATGCAAGGGTTATGTGTGCAATTTTACCTCCATTAAACAATCCACAATGGCATGTGATGTAATTAAACTTCAAGACATTACGCTTTCACCTCTAGGCCATGTATGTGCATATTGATATTTCACACATTTATGTAAAAAACTAAGTCAATGTATAAGGATGTGAGTGCATGAGAGGAATAGAGGAACTTGTGCGGGCATTGATGAGAGATTTTGGTGCGTGATTTGAAATACTTCATCGAATTCATAGTATAGTTGCGCTAAACCCTTTAATAAAAAATATTTATTTCTTTAATGAAACTTGCATAGATTTTCTCTTTTATAACTTGAGTCCTAATCGTTCATCTTTGGGAGACATAAAAAGGAGTTTGTTAAGATTTGTGATTCGTTTATTATCAACCTAAATCTAACCTAACCTAATCTTTTCGGTCTTTTTGTATTTTGTGAAACCTAGATCTAAATATGCTAGTAAACACCCAATCTTAACCTAACTAATGGGTGTGTATTCACAATTATAAAGAAAAGCACATCACCACTTATTTAAAGAGAAACTAATCACTCATTAACTAACTATATGAAATCACATAAATACATAAAAAGAAACTAGAACCAAGCAAAGGCTAGGATCAACCAAGAGAGGCTATGAAGAAGCCTTCTTGGTCATCCAAGAAGAGAAAGAGGAGGACATGGGCTCTTCTTCCAAGGAGAGAGAAGAGGGCATGCCCATGAAGAAGAAGAGGAGAAGAGGGTTTCTCTTCTAGCCATCCTTGATGTTGAGAGGGGGAGAAGGTAGAAGGCCTTCTTCCACTTGCTTGGCATCACCCATGGAGGAGCTTTAGAGGAGGAGGAGCACCACGAAGCTTCTTCTAGCCATCCATGGAGGAGGAAAGTGGACAGCCTTTTGAGGGTGGAAGGGAGGGTGTTGGTGCTTGCAAATTTAAGGTGGAAGGGAATAGAATGTGAGATCTCTTTCCTTGGCTTTTATGGGAAGGCCATTATGGTAGTCTCAAGTTGGCCCCCCAAAAATAGGAATCGCCACCTATTTAGAATATAGGTTTGACGCATAGGTTTTAGGGTTTGATTAAGTGTACATGGGATTTTTAGGCAACTTGTGGGTTGGTTTTGGTAGGAATATAATAAGAAGATGTGCATGTGTGTAGTTTAAAATTCGTAGAGCTATGTTGTGGTTATTGGTAGGATTAGGTGCTAAATAGGTTCAGTCAATCTAGATTAGGTGGGTGTGGACCTAATTAGGGTTAGGTCAGTCTAATTGGAAAGGAGTGAACCTAATTGGGTCTAGGTCGAGTCTATTTAGGTTCTATTGAGCCTAATTAGACTTGTATGGGTAGGTAGGAGTCAATTAGATCCTAGGTGGATCTAATTGGGTTCAAGTGCACCCAATCAAGTGCAAATGCATTCAATTAGGTATGGGCTAGTTCAATTGGGTTGGGGATAGGGGGTTTAGGAACCTGGATAGTGGGCTAGGATATGTGGATAGCAGGATAACATTGTTGATAGTGTTATCCAAGCTTTGGGATTGTCGGTTTTGGTTATCCTAACTGGACGTTAGGGATAATGATAGTGTGGATAGGAACATGGATAGTGCTATCCATGTTTAAGGTTCTAAGGCCAAGATGTCCTAATGGAAGTGGTTTTGGGTTTAGGAAGGATGTCCTAGGGTTTCTAAGGGTAGGGATAAGGCTATCCTCCTCACTCTTCTTGCCTGGATCAGTCTTCTTCTCTCTTTATTGCTTTATTCCACTCTATCTCACATCCTGGATCAGTTTATTACCTGCAAATAGCAACAAAAATATTAAATAGTACGATAATCTCCTCTTATTCTATATAAAATGATGCAATGCATGATATGAATGCAATATTTACAAATTAAGCTAGGTTCAAACATTATTTAGGTTGATTAGGACCTATGATTGTTGCACAATCGGTCATGCATGCAACTTTACCCCTAATACATAAAATATTCAAAATTAAAGCTTGGGCAATGGCACGAAATGTAATTATTAATAGGCATACAACTGTAGCAAAATAGGGGACTTCGTTCCCCATGAGCGTTCGCAAATAGGAGGCCATGGTTGGGCATACGGAGCTCGGTGGAGGTTGGCCACAACAAGAACTTTCCGTTGATGGTGGTGATGTCAACGAGGTGGTCGGAGGTGATTGGACGATGAGGAAGAGGCCGCCAGTGGTAGTGGGTGCATGAGAAGGCGGCGATAGAGGTAGCTGAGCGCGGTTGCGCAGAGGTGCCAGTGGGAGCATGGTAAGCGCACGAGGACATGGCCGTGCAAGGGCTTGTTGCGCACGGTGGGTGCAACTGTTGGTGCATGGAGGAGTGCCGCTGCAGACGCACGGAGGCTTGGGTGCACACGCATGCGCAAGGGGTGTGCGTGGGCGGTTGCAGCATTCAGGAGCTACATGCAGGCGATGGTTGGTGGTGATGTTAGGATCCAATGAAGAAGAAATAAAGCAAGAGGAGGAAGAAGAAGGAGTTGGTGACTACTGTAGGTGATGGCTGGCCTCTATTGGTTGGAGAAAAGGCTGTGCGTGGGGGGGCATGGTCGTGGTCGCATTAGATGTGAGATGCGGTAGCGAGTTGAAGACGCAGTAGCGAATGCAGTGGTGAAGTAGAGATCGTCATGGTGAACCCAACCAATGATGAGTCGTAACGTGATGATAACGTCATGATATGCCATATATAGCTTTATTTAGTCATAATCAATTGATAAATGCTCCTACATGCCGCCAAAGAGCCCAAATTCATTGTAAATCCATTCTAAGAGGTTAACAGTAAAATAGGGGTAAAACTGTAGTTTTAATAGAATAACCTAAATGCAGAATAATCATGGGGTTTCTTAAGGGTTAAATAAATGTAAAATGGTCATAAATGTCTAATAAGTGGGCTCATGCAAAACAGAAACGAGTTTTCACATATTTTAAGAATTAATGGACATTTGAAACCCTAAAAATAGATTCTCTTAATTAACTAAGGTTCTGGTTAGACTAAACCCATATAAACCTTCTAAAAATCATATAAAAATATTCCCCAATGTTTGGTTCCTTTGATTTGACCACAGGAACTCATTTTGACATAAAATAAAGTCTTAGACAAACAGTTGCCCTAATTTGGATTTCTACAAAAATTACCCAGTCAAACTTGGTCAAAATCAAAATATGACTTCACCATCAAATTCCTTGGGTCCAAATGAGGTTTTTACCATAATTTGGGTTCAATCAAAGATCATCTTGACCTAGTTTGCATTTTAGTCCAATCTGATTCTTTTTCTCACTTAAACCCCTAGCTTTCAAAATTCTTTGCAAATACCCCCTAACTTCATCATCTTCTTCACAAATAGGTCCCCACCGCCTTCAGACTCCTAAACCCAACTTCGGTGACCTTCAATCAAGGAGTTCTCCCTGATTTCTTGCCCAATCTCTTCCAAATTTGGAAGAGAGACTCTTAAGAGATTTCCCTGCAATTTGAGCTGCATCTTAGGCTCTAATTCCTATTCAAAACCTAATGCGAACTATTTGAAGGAGTGGGTCTCCCATTTCAAGAAGCTTTGAAGCTTCCAAGCTTGGCCTCCAAGCTTGGAAAGCTCTCTTGACACCAATTTAAGGACCCAGGTTGCAAGGCTGTGCTCTTAGCTTGTCTTTGGCCAAAGAATCTCCTTCCCACCTCTTTGGCCGAATGCTCCACGAGCTCTAGCGACCTCCTTCGACCATCTTCCTCATCCACTCTCACAGATCAGAGTGAGCGGATTCTTCATCCTAAGTTTCTTCCGCGCATCGCAATACCCGCAGTTGCCGCCTATCTCCCCTCGTCGTCGTCACTTCTCCCATCGGAGCTTTTGTCTTCCCCATGTCTGGCGTACCACCGGTGTGGGCATTCCCCCTTTCATCCATTAGTTTAGGGTTAGGTTAGTTCCCTTAGATTTTTAAGTTATTTTCCCCTGCCCAAAATCTAAAAAGAACCCCTCGTCACACACACACGCCATCATCTTCCTCCGCTTTGGTTGCCCTCTGGCGATGTCATCCACTTGCTACACCCGTCCATCCACCTCATAGATACTCCCAAAAGCTCCACCATCCCTCCACCAACCAAAGCCCTCTCCTAATTTCACCTTTCGCTCACCCTAGCTCCCCACCGAACAACTGACCTTCGTGTCACCTTCCACAAGGTCGTCCGACCACCACACGCTGCCACTCACCACATACACTCCGCCTCTACACTCCACACCTTCCGATGATGCTCGTTAGCTATTTTAATATGGCCAAGAGTCCGTGTTCTTGATTCTCAGGTGCACGTCGTTCTCTGCCGCCGTGCCATCCCTCCGATGGTGTTCGTGGTGTTCTAACCATGATTACCCCTAGGTGCCACCTCTAGGTGACGCGACTTATTCCTAGGAAGAGACCCAAGCCTTCAATAAGGAGTTTCGATAGCTCTGTCACCCTCAATTGGACGAAGACAAGCAGTTGCAGATGCATGTGAATGATGTGGGAAAGATAGTCCAACATCGTGGGATTTGGGATCACTGAAGGCGCATAAATTGAATTTGTGCTGAGGGTTGTTTGCCTCAGACAATTGGGGGTGAGGTCCCGCTCACCCTTCACTGATCTGACCCGACTAGCCTCACTCCTCGATTGCGACACTCACGCATGCAACCCTGAACCCGGTTATGCATGCCTGTATACCCGATTACTCGGGAGAGAAAGAGGAGAGAAGGAAGGAAATAAAAAGAGAGTAGGGGAGGGGTGGGTTTTGCTCCTTGGTGTAGTTGTGCGACACTTAGTCACTGGGAAGGAAAGAAGAGACAAGGAAGAAGAAAAGAGAAGACTTGCAGAGGAAAGGAAAGAAAACAAGAAAGGGCAGTACCATAGAAGAGCTAAGAAAGAAGGAGAAGGTTGCCTTGAAGAAGAGAAGTAGAAGAAGAGAACAACGGAAGAAGAAGAACAGAAGATTGAAAGTATTATAGTAGGTGGCAGTTAAGTCATCTGATTCTCAAATCAGATGTCTGATTACTGTTCACTTATTTAACATGATTGAGTAGCTGATATATATGTGCTTAGGCTAATAATTGGTGATCTAAATCACCATTATTTTGTTCTAGGTATCTTTTTGTCTCTAGATACATTGGTCTTCATTGAATATTTAATGTGATAGATTAATATTCATTGAAATAGCTTTATAGTACTTAATTTATTATACTCATTTATACTTTAATTGAAGATTAGCGTGTGAATTCCATATTTACTCCCTGTGTTCGACCTCAGACTTCATTTAGATATTCGAGTTATAAATTGTATTTGTTGACAAGAGATTTCAACTATACTGCAATGTAACGATTTTAAAACATTGATCTCGCCCTGTTCAACATTTTGGCACCGTTACCAGGGAGCAACATGCAATTCATCGCTATTCTTGTTTCTATCTGATTATACCTGAGCACTAACTTACCCTTGTCTGTTTCTTGTTATTTTGCGAGGTACATCATGAGGTGATCTTTCGCACAAAATTACCACTCCCAGGGCAAGTAATCTCTCTTCGTCCCTAATCTCTTAATCCTTGGGAAGATAAAAAAGGAAACAAAACTAAGTAGGAATCACCTACCTTATTTTCATAGTAAATCATCATTTAAAATGCAAGTTTTCCTGATTTGCGAAAAAATTCATATCTGATTGAAAGCTTGAGATGATTTTTTAGACCCTGCCTAACTTTTGCTAGTCGCTTAGCAAAATCTTATGGAACTAACTTGAATTCTAGATTAAAAGGCAAGTTTTCCTGATTTGCGAAAAAATTCATATCTGATTGAAAGCTTGAGATGATTTTTTAGACCCTACCTAACTTTTGCTAGTCCCTTAGCAAAATCTTATGAAATTAACTTGAATTCTACACCATGCCTTGAAGCTCAGAGTCCTGTTTTATTCTTCTTTTTAGAAATTAGGTCAGGATGCTAATAATAGTCTTAGAGGTACTCAAGTACCAACCAAGATCCGAACCTGACCAGCTTTAGCCTCAGTCTGCCACGAAGGTTTCTAAGGCCCACAGAAACTATCCAAAGGTCTGTTGAACGTAGTGATTAATGCACCCGTGCTTGTAACATGGTTAGTCCAGGTTTAGTTTGTAGTGTGTTTTTTGTAAGAGAGAGAGATAGAAGAATTTTTTCATTTTTGGAGAGTTTTCTCTCTCTTTTTCTTTTCTTTATTTCTATCTTCGGATTGGCTCAAAAACATGATCTGTATCGGATTCCTTGTTCCCACCATCAATCCTCACAGGGTCCTTAGCAATCGATACTTTGAGATAGCACCGCCCATGGAAACCCCCAGAACCCTGACTTTCGACACTTCGAGATAGTGCCACCCATGGCATTCTGTAACTAAATTCAGGCTTTGGCAATCGACATTTCGGGGTAATCCTGCCCATAGCACCTGAATCAGCACAAGGTGCTTACATGCTCCCGATAGGATATTTAGATATCCTAGGAGACAAGCACCGAGGAGATGGTATGTTATTACACATCTTCAAGGGGAATTCCCCACCTCTCAGCATCGGGAGCTCGTCCAAATTAACTTGTGTTGATAAGCTTCTCCTAATCTAGGTAGCTTTTTTCATAACAAAATAAATGCCTTTGAGAGATTTTGATTATTAAGCGCATTGAACCAAACTTGTGTGGGGATTAGGGTGCTTAGTGATGAGACCGCATTTGTGGGCTAATCAAACGCATAAATACGTAGATATTAGAAGGATTTCTACTTGTACATAGCATACTTAGATTTATAAATATATTAGTTTATAAATATGATGGCATGCTTGTTTTACACATTACATTCACATGTAATAGAAGGTAATATAAATTATGGTGACATGCATGCATTACATGCAATATTTTGGAATATCTCTATAAATAACCCATTTTATTTTTATTTTTTCTCCTTGCAACAGACCGCACCCTCACCACGAGACTTCAACGCAACGCCCCAACAGTTGAGATTAACTCGCCAGGCAAGTCGCTGGTCGAGATTTGCGGCGAGAGAAACAAACGGGAGAGGCATTTAGGCGCATCTCTCCCCCTAGCGGGGAGGCCCTCTCCATCTTCTCCACTATGAAGGAGGCACGCACCGTGGAACCAACAAGCACAGTGGCGTAGGCATTCTCCACTGCTATCAACCTCCATCACCGTAGTGGTGCATGGTGACAGCATGCATCACCACCTCTGCAACCACATCCGCAACCCACCACCATCCACGGTTCATCTTCATTTTCCTCTTCTCTTCTTCTCCACCCGCAGGGCAAACCACCAATCAACCACGTGCCAGGCACGCACAATGCCTGCGAGTAGTAGCTCCACGCACAGCGGCACCCTCATGCGCGCACCTGTCCACAGCATCCACCGCTACCCCTTCCTCTTCCTCGTGCTTCTTCTTCCTCTTCTTTCTTCCACTGCCACCTGCAACTCCAACGGAAGAACCCAAAGTGCAGTCTCCATCGCTCCATGCAGCCACCTGCTCCAGCGTCAATCCTTCACACCGACGAGTCCCTCGCGCTCGCCTTGACCTCACGAGGGTAGCCACGCCCTCAGAAATCGGCCACGACAGCCCTCTACATCGGTGAGCCACAGCCATCGCATCGACCTTCCTCGATGCCGGTGAGACCTCCAGCGCGTCACCTCCATTACAATGCCCAGTCTCCGATGCACCTCCACAGAACTCCAACAAACCGACGGTCGCTTCTCCACGCACACGAGCAAGAGAGAAGGGAAATCCTTTGTTTCCTCTCTGATTAACAATTACGGATGATGCCATTGCAAAGTTCACAGTTCTTTATTTTTATGATTTAATATATTGCAGTAAATTTGTATGGACATCCCTCTCTTTAATCTGAATTACATACAGTTGCATTCATTACATAGACGATAGCGTATGAGATATTGGTTATAGGGAACGGGTTTGGTTTTGATTTATATTGACAATATTTATCAGTACTAAGATTATGATTCACGTATGCCATAGTGGTGATTTTTCATGTAACCTCCCTATATTCTTGAGTAATTACATAAATGCTAAACTTATGTTGAAAATGAATTGCACTAACTAGTATACATGCCCATTGAGATTCCCAAATAAACGAAGTACAACACACTAGTCCAATAGACTATTTCTCCCTGTGGACATGACCTAACTCTTGGTGGTTAGTTTTGAATTATCAAATATTTTTGAAAAGTGATTTTCTACCATGCAACGAGCTATAACGATACGTCATTTTATGTTAAAATTGTTATCGAAAACGAAGATCACTCTTTCAAATGGCACTATTGCCGAGGAGGAAATAAGCCTATTAATTTTTTTAGAAAATTTATATTATTTTCATGCTATTAATGAAGCTTTTCTGAATTGTTAACATTGTTTCTATTTTCTCTCTGCAAAAATGAACGAATGCGACGAGAGCGCACAACAAAGGGGATATTTTTGGTGGATCTTGACGCCACCTAGAGGTAGCAACAGGAGCACGTGGGCCTTGAACCCACGCATGTGGAAGGAAGATTGGTGATTAGAGATCTGTTTATACTTAGATTAGGCTAGATAGACCTTAGACATTTAATTTTTGTCTTGTGGACCTGTGTTGGGTATTTTTGGGAGCATGTTCCCATTTTATTTAGATTATAAGATTATTCGAATTGTTTAAACTACATGTTGGTTAGTTAGTTTAGGTTTGTTTGCTTATTATTATTTTAAAAAATATATATTCAAACTGCCTGCTAGAAGCTGCATATCTATAAGGCGACCATCTAAGATTGAATGAGCAGCATCTAGCTTTTCTTTTTGCATTGAAAACATCTTGCATTGAAGAGAGCTAGAGTAAGGTACATCTCTTCTTGTCCATCAATTATCTGCACACACATTGCATTTGGACATAATTAAAAAAAGACCATTTAACCTTATTTGAAAATATTAATCAAGTGGTTACATTACTTCTTGAAAAGAAAGAAAAATATATAGGAAGTGCTTGAATAACATGACTACGATTTTCAAAAGGAAAAATCACTTTTCGCGGTGTGATGCACACTTCCTACACTGAGCACACACTATAGGCACTGCACTAGGACTTGGACCCTTAAGGCTATAGGCATCGATCTCTTTATCGGTGCAAACCCTCCTATCTCGCTTTGTGACGGTAGTATTAACTTTTGCTCGAGTGACTTGATACTCTAAGAAGGGGGACACCCCTTAAAGGAATTCAAGGGTAGTTAAGAGGCACCGCTAATGTAACGCCTCAAAGGAAGGGTTCACCCTACTTGCATCCCTTGGTTCCATCCTTGGAGTACCTTTTTACTTGAGCATTAGAGAATATCATCGCAACAAAGTATACATCTTTAGGGCACTCGAAGGTCAATTTAGGGTGCATAATTACTTGATAACTTGATTGATTACCTAAAAAGGACAAAAAGTAACCTCAACTTTCTTAACAGTCATTGAGCAGAAATTTCAAGTGCCTCATTGATAGCGATTTCACGCGGTTTGTTAAAATATGTCGTTGTAACGCGTAAAATCGATCAACTCTTAAATTTATATTCCTAGATAGGGGAGTATCTAGGGTCTTCCAAGGAGGCAATATGGTTGCAAAATTGATTCTCTTGCTCGGAATAAATCTCAACTTTCTTTTTGGTATTTTTCAATATATCATTTTTTTTGTTTTAAAATCAAGACAACATGGGAAATGGTGGCGGGAAGGTGATTTGCACTTCAATTTTAACTACTACTTCTAAGTGGCAAGTAGAGCCTCTCCCTAAGCTCACTCTAGGTAAGTGGAGGCCTAGAATAATTAGGGAGAGGGAGTGAAGAATGCTAAAGACAAGCAAGTAGAAATGCAAAATAAAAAAAAAACTTGCAAAGAAGGCAACTTGATAAATGAAAAAGTGTTTTACAAAAAGGCCTAGTAGAGGAAAGCTTCTACTACTAGAAAATTGCAAATAAGAAAAGCAAACACAAATCCTCTAGATAGATGGTGAAGAAGAGGGCTTCTTGCTCCAAGGTTGGTGGCTCCCAATCTTGAAAAGAGTCCTTCAACTCCTTCCTTGCAATACTTCGCCAAGGTGATGTCCTCCAAGGCAAGCCCTAGGGGGGAGTGCCCTAAGTTTCTCTCCAAGGGTGGACGTCCACCCTAAGTCCTCCTTTGCCTGGCCATCCTCCTTGAAGTGGAAGAGTCCTCCTCCTTGGCGTGGCTCAAGTTGAAGAGAGTGGGGAGAAGAAGGCACCAAAAGGGCTGGTGATATGCCCCTTTAATCTTCTTCTCTACTCCTTCTTCTTGGCCGTAGGTATAGGTGGTTTAGGTAGAAAAATATACTAAGGGAGGATGCCCCAAAATGGTGGTAGGTGGTGGCATTTTATAGAATAGGATGGGGGGTTAAGGTGCCCCTTGAAATGGAGGGCTAGGATGGAAGGATGAGGGTGGTTGGTGATCCTATGGCTAGGGTGAGTTGGCGCCAACCCAAGGGGTGTTAAAGGGGGTGGTTATGGTGGTGTTGGTGTCTTTTGGTGGTGGAGAGACACCCCCATGTTGGCGCCAACATGGGGTCTTCTAGAAGGGGAGTTAGGTGGATGGTGGAGATGGATTCAAGGGGGATTATGTGGTGGAGATGAGGGGGGATTTTGGAGGGAAAAGTGGCGCCATTAAGGGGTGGTTATGGGTAGTTTTTGGTGCCACTTTTAGGTGTCTTTTGGAGGTGGTGGGTAGGTTAGGTTGGTTCCAAGTAGGTTAGCTTATGTGGAGCTTAGGTGGAGCTAGTTGGGTGGAGTTGGTAGGTGGGTTTTTGGGGTGGTACAAGCCAAGGAAGTTGGAGCATAGTTAAGCTAAGATAAGCTAATGGAGGAGTAGAGGAGAAGGTGTTGGAGCTAGGGTTTGGAGGAAGGAGCTGAGGAGAAGAAGTCTGGAGTTGGAGCTGGAGCTGGCTACTGCTGAAGAGGCTGGCATGGGGCTACTCTAGCTGGCTTAGCTTGCTAGTTCTTTGCTAGTTGCTAAGCCAAGCTAAAGTGAGCTAGCTTCTACCAAAATGAGCTGAGGTGAGCTAGGTCTAGTGCTCCCAGGGAGAATCAAGCTGGTTGAGGCAGCTAAGGTAGCTTAGCTCAACTGAGTTGAGCTAAGCTGAGTCCCCGGAAGCTGGACTTGAGCTTCTTTAGCTGGCTGGAGCTGAGTGGAGCTGGATGTAGCTGGATCTGAGCTGGGGTGAACTCCTATCAACTTAACTGAGCTAGTTAGAGCTCCCTGTGGACTAGTGGGAGCTGAGATGAGCTAGACTCAGCTAAGTTGAGCTGGATCTGAGCTGACTTGAGCTAGGGTGAGCTAAGGTGAACTCTCTTGAGCTGCCATCCAGCTGAGATTAGCTGAATGGAGCTGGGATGAGCTAACCCTAGTTCAAGTAAGCTAGGTTCCAGCTGCAGTGAGCTGGATCAAGCTGAGGTGAGCTAGATCAAGCTGAGGTGAGCTGGATTAGGCTGAGTTCCAGCTAGTCTGGGCTTCTCCTTCACCATTTGCCTTCTTGAGTGCTAGGGTTTTAGGGATCTATATATCTGTACATCCCTAACACTCACAAAAACATATTAAAAAGATAATAAAAAAATGCAATGCATGCCTAACCTATTTTATGCCTAAATGCAGCCCAAAAACCCATTTGCGGAGTAAATTCCTAAGAGCTAGGTTTGTTTTAATGCATAAGAATGATGATAAACTGGCGTTTATCACTCATTTCTCTTATACCACTTACATGTGAATGGAGAAACACTACCTTGACTACATTTGGCCAAGTTGAATAGTTGGAAGAGGACTTAAAGAACTTTAAATCAATAAATGACCTCTTGCCTTAAGTTTGCTTGGTGTGTGCGTGATAGAGCTCTCTAGGAAGTTTTCTATTTTTAACCTATCTAAATCCTAAGAGAGTTAAACCATTTAATTGAAAAAAAAATGGGCTATCCTTACTCCTATCATTTTAACCAGGATCCCATGCCCCGAGCGTATCCATCCTTTGATGGGTACATTAACAATTCATGGGATCATTCATATTCTTATTCTGGGAGTACTGGCCCGATAGCTCCCATTTTTTTGCAGAGTCTAGGAGCAGGATTTTCCACCCATGGAATCCCCACTACTATGCAAACACCCAACCCTCCCACCCTTTATGATTTCCTTATCAAGGTTGGACAGATACCCCTAGGCAACTAGAGCCTAAGATTGACTATCCTCCCCAATATGATAGTAGTAGCCTCTCCTCATTTATGATAGAAATGCAAAAACAACAAAACGAAATGATGGAGTCTATGGGAGAGATGTTGAGGAATAGCCAACAATTAAACAACAAAATTAGACAGCTTAGCTACTCACTTACTAGTGATTCTGATACCTACCCGTATAACTGTGATCATGAAAATAATTCTGAAGAAACCAATGACAATAGGGATCCCATTTTGAGTAGCTATCACTTAGACTCTCCCCATGAGACATGGCCACTAGAGGAGAATGATCCTAGTGATTATCCACCCAAGCTATATTAAAGTCAAAAGAAATGGAAGATGGTACCTCTTGAGGACCTTGACCCTAATGACAGTATTTTCCTTACCCCTGATAACTCGGGTCAAGGTCCTATTGTTCATATCACTTTCCCCATTAATCATCTGGTGGAACCCCATTCTACCCTTAGTGAGCCTAATCCTGACCCTCCACTTAGGGAGTTACCACCTACCATCCAACATTCTGAGGATATAAATGCACCCAGTGAAGGTGACCCAAAGGGAATGGAGGATGAATTGGATCAATTTTGATCCCAGGGGTACAAAGAGTCTATTTTAGAGGAGGATGATAACCCAACGGAGGAACCTGACCTTAGAATTTGGAGTGAATCACAGCGGGATTATGTGTTATTTGTGGACTTGCCCCCTGAGGATATAAATAATCTGGTGAAATCCGGATTCCTCCCTTCTTTTGATTTTGTGAGTCGTCCTCCGCAAAACCAGGAGTTGACATTGGAGGAGGACGAACACAATAGTGAGAAGCCTAGGAGAGACTCTCGGGGACAATACACATCAATTGAGGATTTATGCCTCGAGAAGAACAAAGAATTGAGTGATATAGGCTTACTCCAAAACATCAAGACTGATCCTCCTTCAGAATTAATTGATGATACTGAAACAACTCCTTTCTTTACTAATGAATCACATATACACCCCGACAAAACTTGAGTGAACCAAAAGAATTCGAGGATGATATTAATGATAATGATTCTGTTGCTTCGACCCTGCCATCAAACGAATTTAATTTGGAGTCCACCATTGATTCACATATACTAGAAGGTGAAAATATGACTCCAATCATTAATGATAGGCAAGGTGACATGAATTTTTCTGCAATAATTGTTAGGGAGAATACACAATCTGAATCGTTATTGGAATTGGACTCGACACCGACTAAGCCCTCCTTGGACTTAACCATTACCGCCCAACACCACAAACAACCCTTCCACTCCCTAACCGATCCTTGGCTCAGGTCTTTGCTCACTTACATTCTTTCTGGGGAGCATATCAAGCCAGTACATCCTCGGGTAGAATGGCAAGTTTGGATTGATGGTTGTACTTTTAGCCTCGCCATTCAAGGGTTTGAAATAATTATGTTTATATCTTTTAAAACCCTTCCTGCTTTGGAGGAACCTTGTGATCCTCCACTTAATCTATTTTGGGAGGTCACTTCTCATGTTCCTTTTATTATTCCTATACCTCCCCAGGTAGCCTATGAGGTTATCTATTTTCATATCTTCTGGCGAGCATTTGGAATAACGTTGCATCATCAGCTCGCCAACATCCATGGCCACTTGTTTTCTAGGCCCATGCTGTTACGCATATTTTTAGGGCCTAGCTCTTTCTGTTTGAAACCAGACTTACAGGTTCCCTATAAGTCTGGCTGCCGATAGAAAATGCAGCGCTTTTTGGGAGGCAACCCAACAACTCCTCATCAGGTGATTTCCTTCCTTTCTCCCTTGTTTTAATTTTACAATGAGGACATTGTAGGATTTAGGTATGGAGGGATGCATTTTAGGCAGTATTCATACATTTAGATTAGGTGCATTTGTATTAAAAAAAAAAAATCTCTTGAGCTGAACTGGTTAGTCCCTAGCAGAAGATTGTTATAAAGGAAGTGTCACTAAAGATTTTCTTCTTAAATTATTTCTTCAGTTTAGAATTCAGTACATTTACTTCACTTGCACGTAGACTTGGTAATGGATCTTTGAAGAAAACCAATAAGTATTTTTAGTCTACTGAACCCTTGGAAAGTTAATAGGAAGTTAGGCATACTATCTTCTATTAGATCCACCTATTATTTGTGAGAAAGAAGTAGAGAGACTACTTGTGTGCTAAGTCTAGTGCAAGGACTCTTAAATTCTGGATAATTAGATGATGATACATCAGAGTTAGGCATAGTTTTTGCTCTCTGTTCCTATATGCGTACATTGTGTGAATTCTTGAGAGTCACCAAGTAAGGTAGATACACAGAGATTGAGTCTTAATAAAACTATGACAATGATGGATGGTTACGACTATCTTTCATAGAGTCCTCGGCTGAAGGAGGGTAGTAATGTCAAACATCAGAAATACGATTGTCCTATCCATTCCTTCCTGGTGCTGAGAGTAGGCACTTCCACCAAATAAGCCACACAGTATCCTCTTAACCATCATCATTCCTAATAATGCCTCATAAATAAAAGTATGCATCGTTTTGTGCTTAGTAGTTGAAAAAAAAAAGAGAGAAAAGAAAAAGAAAAGAGTTCAAGTTTGTAGTTTTATCTTCGTATCATTTTTCATTATGTGACAATGTTTCTGAGGTAGCAAAACACCCATCGCAATCCACCAAATATGACCCATACCTACTTTTCAGTATCTTTGATCGCCCAAATACTGGCTGAGGTCTTCTAACTTAGTTATAGGGTTATTAAGACTTTAATTGAAGTGTGATTGACATGTAAGGTCACCAAACAGTGGTACAGTTACAAAATCTGGCAAGATATGTGATCTCAGAAAAGAAGGAAAATGAGGAAAAGAGTGAGCACAAAGGAACATTAAGAGAGCATAGTTGTTTAGCCTCTTTGGGTTGACTCATTTGATAGTCTAGAGAGTTAGAGTCTACAGTACTAGACTACAGGTAGCACCAGATGAGTGTGTACCACCAAATACGAATCCATTTAACTCAGTATCTCCTACCTACGTCAAAAAGCTAGGATCAAATTACAAATTATTTTTTGCTTTTTCCCCGAGAGAAGTAGTTTCCTATCCTAATGAAATATTTACCAAGGGATAAGTACAAACTGCAAATGTAAGTTGGTTATTTTCACTTGGATCCGTTACCTAGGCTATTATTATTATCACTTCACATTTGTCTGGATCTCTAAATTTGCGGAATAAAGAAAGAACAATTCTCTTGATTACTTCCATTATTTTCACTTTTGCTCGGGACTAGCAAAAACTAGGCATGAGGGCATTTGATGAGACCACATTTGTGGGCTAATGGAATGCATAAATACCTAGATATTTCTACTTGTACATAGCATACTTAGATTTATAAATAGATTAGTTTATAAATATGATGGCATGCTTGTTTTATACATTACATTCACATGTAATAGAAGGTAATATACATTACATGCATTATTTTGGAATATCGCTATAAATAACCCATTTTCTTTTTATTTTTTTTCCTTGCAACAGACCGTACCCTCACCGCAAGACTTCAACGCAATGCCCCAACAGTTGAGATTAACTCGCCAGGTAAGTCGCTGGTCGAGATTCGCAGTGAGAGAAACAAACAGGAGAGGCATTTAGGCACATCTCTCCCCCTGGCGAGGAGGCCCTCTCCATCTTCTCCACCGTGAAGGAGGCACGCACCGTGGAACCAGCGAGCACTGTGGTGTAGGCATTCTCCACTGCCATCAATCTCCATCACCGCAGTGGTGCACGATGACAATGTGCATCACCACCTCCGCAACCACATCCGCAACCCACCACCATCCACGGTTCATCTTCATCTTCCTCTTCTCTTCTTCTTCTCCACCCGCAGAGCAAACCACCAATCAACCACGTGCCAGGCGTGCAAAACACCCACGTGTAGCAGCTCCACGCACATCCATGCCCTGGTGCTCGCACCCATCCACAGCATCCACCGCCACCCCTTCCTCTTCCCCATGCTTCTTCTTCCTCTTCTTTCTTCCACTGCCACCTACAACTCCAACGAAAGAACCCAAAGTGCAAGCTCCACAGCTCCATGCAGCCACCCGCTCTAACGTCAATCCTTCACACCGACGACTCCCTCACGCTCGCCTTGACCTCACGAGGGTAGCCATGTCCTCAGAAATGGGCCACGACAACCCTCTACGCTGGTGAGCCGCATCCACCGCGTTGACCTTCCTTGACGCCAGCGAGACCTTCGGCCACCACTCGCCAGCGTGTCACCTCCGTTACAACGCTCGACCTCCGACGAACTGCCATGAACTCCAACCAGCCGACGGTCGCTTCTCCATGCGCATGAGCAAGAGAGATGGGAAATCCCCTATTTCCTCTTCGATTAAAAATTACGAATGATGCCATTGCGAAGTTCACTATTGTTTTATATTTATGATTTAATATATTGCAGTAAATTTGCATGGGCATCCCTCTCTTTAATCTAAATTACATACAGTTGCATTCATCACATAAATGATAGCGTATGGGATATTGATTATAGGGAACGAGTTTGGTTTTGATTTATATTGATAATATTTTTCAGTACTAAGATTATGATTCACGTATGCCAGGGTGGTTATTTTGCATGTAACCTCCCTATATTCCTAAGTAATTACATAAATGCTAAACTTATGTTGAAAATGAATTGCACTAACTAGTATTCATGCCCATTGAGATTCCCGAATAAACGAAGCACAACGCACTAGTCCAATAGGCTAATTCCTCCCTGTGGACACGACCTAACTCTTGGTGGTTAGTTTTGAACTATTAAATATTTTTGAAAAGTGATTTTCTACCACGCAACGAGCTATAACGACACGTCGTTTTATGTTAAAATTGTTATTGAAAATGAAGATCGCTCTTTCACTTAGGTTAACGAGTCCTGCAAGCTAGAGGTCAGTTATGGAGACCGAATAATCCCTAAGCCTTGGACCTAATACGTAATCTTCGCATTTTCCTCAACCTTTTGAGGACTACCCAGATCTTAACGGATACGTGAATGTTTAAGCCCTAAAACAAGCCCAAGAGGCCTAAGATTAGCACTCATACTAATCTCTTTGTCTCTCTGTTATTCTAGGACTTAATTTTTACTTTTGATTTGGTCTAGAACTTAAGTAGATTTCATAATCATTTACTAATGACCATCACTTTTGTTTCAAATTGTTGCTCCTTTTTGACATTTAAATCACCTTCTCTCTTCCTCCTCAAGAATGATATGCAATTAGTCTGTCAAAATTTCCTCCCCTTTCTCCATTTTTTTATTTTTTTATTTTTTTTGGCTTTTTTAATGAATAATTTTTTTGTAAGAACCCTTCAAAAACTTGAATTTTTATGTGTTTGCACATTAGCACCCCCCCATGCCTAAGTTTTGCAATATCCTGAATATAAACTGGAGGGTATGAAATCAGTTGGGTTCAAGGATTAGAACAGGATCAAAAGGGTGGGCGAACGGGTTGAGATGACTTTTGTGGACGATTTCAAGCTTTGGTATGAGTACTAATAATGGAGTCGGTTGTTCTAACTCTAAACTTAAAAGTGCAATGATGTGAAGCTCAAAAAAATAATCAGAAAGGTCTCAGGTTTTTGGAATGACGGGTTGCCTCCCCTTAAGTGCTAAATTCAATGCCTTCAGCCGAGCAGAAAGTGGTTGTTGATAGCAAAAACCTACACAATCGAAGTTGGATTTGAAAAACTTGTCATTTTAGTGCGATTTTCAAAGTAATCCATCAACAGATAAAATTTTACCAAAATTCGTAAAGAAATTCCAGGTTGAACACAGGGAGGCTACGTCGATCTTAAATCCACAATTATATTTTTTTGTATTGTTGTTTGAAAATGAGATAATTACAATGGAATTGATATAAACATTAAGAGAGAGAGAGAGAGAGAACAATCACTTGATATAATAATAATATTTTTACAACTAGAAAGCATGAAATGATTGCAACTAGAAAGCGAGGAGAAAGCGATTAAAAAGAAGGGAGAGAGATGTTATCCTCCTTGACGAATGCTCGGAGGACGAGCCGGATAGAGCGACGCCTGGAAGACAGAGGATAGAGCGGGAAGAAGGAGGACGAAGAAGGAAGAAGCAGGAATGAGGTAGCAGGTTGTCGTTGTTGCGGGATCCATTTTCGGAACGGGGGCGAGATAACTTGGATTTGGCTCTAGAGTAGCATCCCGGGTGTGGGACAAGCTTCTCTTGAGCTTTGGAGAAGGAGAGAGGAGAAGGAAGGGATGATAATTTTGTAGGGTAGGGGTCTCCTTTTATAATTACAGGGATTCGGGGCAATTTGGTCATTACATATGATTATGCAAGTTATGCACTATTTACAATACATGATGCTAATATCACACTAAGAACATGCATTAATAGACATTTTTGGCTATTTAGATGTATGCACATCAGTGGTCAATGGAGAAGGAGTGGTCAAATCAGATTAATTTTGTAAAACAAGCACCTTGATTAATAGCCTAGTTGGTCCAACCAGTTGCTTGTTCAGATCAACAGGCTGATGATGCAGCCCAAACCCAATAAATATGGTGGGTTGATGGAAGCGAATCAGAAGATACGGAGCCCACCAAATGATGTGAGGCTCAAGAAGATGTGGAAGTGAGAATTGCAGGTTTGGCTGATTCCAATCAGCCTGATCAGAGTAGGGATCTTCAAAAGAAAATGGATCTGTGAAGGATGTGAGATCCCTACGAGAGTGATCAGAGAAGGATGGGACGTGATTAGTAGTCTGATCAAAGTCTGAAACCTGATCAAAATGTGGAGAAGAATCATATGCAACCAGATCATCGAGGGGAGACTCAGAGTAGAAGTTGATTCCGGTTGCGGGTTGGGGTTGGGATTGGATTTGAGAAGGTTCTATATGTGCTATAAAAGAGGTGGTTTCTTTCAAATCATTGACCTTAGCATCAGAATCAAAGGACGGGTCGTGGTTGCTGAGGTCATAAACAGGTTTGGAGTCATTAGGAAGTAGTAGTTCTCCAAAATCAGAGTAAGATTCGAAATCATCAGAGAACTTGCGAAAATCATATTCTGAACTTGATTCCAGATCAGAGGGTCCACCACAGAAAGGATCATGGTATGTAGAAGCAACAACCTGACTTGGATCTAACCTATTTTTAGATTCTGAGCTCAGAAAGGTGTCTTGATTAGGCATGGGCTCAGGTTCTTTGCTCTTAGGGTAGACCCAATCAATTCCCAACTCATCCAACTCCTCGGTTTCTATATCATAGATTAGCATGACTTTCGAAAGATCAATTTGTGTCTCTAAGGAGGTCGGAGAGGTGTATTCATCAAATACTAGCCCAAAATTGTAATTCAAATTCAAAATCTGACTCTCATCATTTTGGCCCTCATGATTATCCTAAATAGGCTCGAATCCAGATTCTAGGTTAAGGATAAGGATTGGATCACTAAAATCTAGGTTGGGCTCTACAGGGATGTCAGAATCATTCTCGAGAATCACCTTAACAGGATAAAGCTTGGGATTTACATTCTCGAGAAGTTCTGTTTTAAGCTCATCATCATAGGTGTTGGGGAAATCTAAGCTTGATGGACCAGCCTCCTAGTTTCCTAGGGTTGGTTCAGAATCAGGAACACCTGCAATTGGATCCTCCCAACCCTCATCATGATTAGGTATGTCAGTTGTTATAAAATTTGAATCTGAATTCATTTGGGTTAGGGGTCCATAACAATTTTGATCATCAAACCTAGGATTTGTGGGATTATGTTAATCACTAGAATCTCTCCAAGATGTTTTATTAATTTCTTAAGGGTATTTTTGATCAATGGATCTATATAACTTATTCAGCCATTCTCCCCATATTTCCAAAAATTTCTGGAGGTCTTTCGAAAATGAAGGGTTTGACCAACATTGCATACAATTGTTATTGTGTAATTTCACCACTTCAATGTGTTCTGCTAAAAGATCATCCTGGGTTGAACCGTGGTTTATTCGTATCCATATTATCTCTATACGATTCAAAATGTGTTCCATTATTTTCCTGAATTTATCCTGAATGTCCCTCTGAAAATATTCTTCATGGTGTTTATAAGCATTCTCAATCATCTTTTCTTTCATGCTCATTTGGGACTCAGGTTTCCTAAACAGTCTTCCTAGATTGCCGGGTTGCATTTTCAAATCAGGTGGTGGAATCAAGATGTAGAGTCAAACTCAAGTTAGATTGAAGTTGATCAAATCTAATGCGGTCTCTCAAGATAAAAACCTAAGGACCTTCCTGTGTATGTGCTCTATAGAAAAGATGAGGGACTGGATATTATTTGGACCCAATCGAGGCACCCATAGATTTTTGGATGACTAAGGTAGTTTCGAGGTGGATGATACCTTTGAATCAGAAATCCGCACACCCGACAAATACCTGGGCAGCCAGGAAGGGAGAGCACCGCAAAGACCTCTACACGGTAGAGCATCCCCATGGGTTATAGGGTTTCCCCAACCCGACCTTCCATGTCACTGTGGTTCCAAGTAGACCGGAATGTATGGATTTAAGTCCTTAAGTCTACCAATTTTAGCCTAATTAGTGCCCTGGATTTCACTTGATTAAAAGTTAATTTGACTTGTGACCTAATTTGGAGGTTGGTCGGCCCACAATGTAGGCCAACTTTACCTGACCTGCCTTAAAGATGGCAAAATGAAATCTAGGTCAAGGCCCAGAAATCACCCTGAATGACTCTCAGATTATTAGGTCCACAATTTTTAAGGTTCAAGTGAGATTAGAGCCTGATTTTAGGGTTCTACTTGATTAGATCTTTTCAAATAGGGGCTTGGGTAGCACACAAATATGGAAAGGTATGTTTCCTTTTATACAAGCATATGTGAAATAACACTTCAAAACCCTAGAGTAAAAACCCTAGTTGGCTCTATTTCAAGTCCAATTAAATCTCAAGATGTACACCTTGGACAAGGTGAGTAGTCCAAGATGCTTAGAACTTAACCATAATTCCTAATAGATACAGGAAATGGGGTAGGGATCACTAAAAAATTGTCTCAAGCTTTCAATCAAATATGAATATTTTGCAAATCAAGAAAGCTTGCCATTTAAATGATGATTTACTATGAATAAGGTAGGTGATTCCTAATTAGTTTTGTTTCCTTTTTTATCTTCCAAAGTATTAGGAGATTAGGGACAAAAAGAGATTACCTACCCTGGGAGTGGCTGTTTTACGTGGAAGATCGCCTCGTGATGTACCTCGCAAAATCACAAGAGACAAACAAGGGTAAGTTAGTGCTCAGGTATAATAAGATAGAAACAAGAATGGTGGTGAATTACGCGTTGCTCCCTGGCAACGATGCCAAAATGTTGAATAGGGTGAGATCGATGTTTTAAAATCGTTACGTTGCAGTATAGTTGGAATCGCTTGTCAACAAATACAATTTATAACTCAAATATCTAAATGAAGACCGAGGTCGAACACAGGGAACAAATATGGAATTCACACGCTAATCTTCAATTAAAATATAAATGAGCACAATAAATTAAGTACTATAAAGCTATTTCAATGAATATTAATCTGTCACATTAAATATTCAATGAAGATCAATGTATCTAGAGAGAAAAAGATACCTAGAACAAAATAATGGTGATTTAGATCACCAATTATTAGCCTAAGCACATATATCAGCTACTCAATCATGTTAAATAAGTGAACAGTAATCAGACGTCTGATTTGAGAATCAAACGACTTAACTGTCACCTGCTATAGTACTTTCAATCTTCTGTTCTTCTATTGCTCTCTTCTTCTACTTCTTCTCTTCTTCAAGGCAACCTTCTTCTCTCTTAGCTCTTCTCTGGTACTGTCCTTCCTTCTTCTTTTCTTTCCTTCCGTCTGCAAGTCTTCTCTTTTCATCTTCCTTGGCTCTTCTTTCCTTCCCAGCGACTAACTGTCGTACAGCTACACCAAGGAGCAAAACCCACCCCTCCCCCGCTCTCTTTCTTTCCTGCCTCCTCTCCTCTTTCTCTTAGATAGTCGAGTAATCAGGTATACGGGCATGCGTAACCAGGTCTAGGTCTGCATGCGTGAGTGTCGCAGCCGAGGAGTGAGGCTAGTCGGGTCAGGTCAGTGAAGGGTGAGTGGGACCTCAATCCTAAGTGTCTGAGGCAAACAACCCTTTGCACAAATTCAATTTATGTGCCTTCAGTGATCCCAAATCCCATGATGTGGGACTATCTTTCCCACATCCTTCACATGCGTCTGCAACTACTTGTCTTCTTCTAATTGAGGGTGAAGGAGCTCTCGAAACTCCTTATTGAAGGCCTGGGTCTCTTCTTGGGAATAAGTTGTGTCACCTTGAGGTGGCACCTGGGGGTAATCGTGGTTAGAACACCACGAACACCGTCAGAGGGATGGCAGGCGGCGAAGAACGACGAGCACCTGAGAATCAAGAACACGGCCTCTCGACCATATTAAAACAACTCACGAGCATTGCCGGAAGGTGTGGAGTGTAGAGGCGGAGCATATGTGATGAGTGGCAGCATGTGGTGGCTGAACGGTCTTGTGGAAGGTGACACGAAGGTGGGTTGCTCAGTGGGGAGCTAGGGTGAGCAAAAGGTGAAATTAGGAGAGCACTTTGGTTGGCAGGACGGCGGAGCTTTTGGGAGTATCGACGAGGTGGATGGATGAGTGTAGCGAGCAGATGACCTCACCGAAGGGTAGCCGAATCAGAGGAAGCTGATGGCGTGTGTGTGTAACGAGGGGTTTTTTTTATTTTGGGTAAGGGAAACTAACCTAAGAATCTAAGGGAACTAATCTAACCCTAAACTAATGAATAAAAGGGGGGAATGCTCACACCGGTGGTACGCCGAACGTGGGGAAGACAAAACCTCGATGGGAGAAGTGGCGACGACGAGGAGAGATAAGCGGCGGCCGTAGGTATTACGACGCGTGGAAGAAACTGAGGATGAAGAATCCACTTGCTATGGTCTGTGAGAGCGGACGAGGAAGATGGTCGAAGGAGGTAGCCAGAGCTCGTGGAGCATTTGATCGGAGAGGAGGGAAGAAGGAGATTCTTCAGCCAAAAAAAAGCTAAGGAGCATGGCCTTGCGACCTGGGTCATTAAACAGGCCTCAAGAGAGCATTCCAAGCTTGGAGACCAAGCATGGAAGCTTCGAAGCTTTGCGAAATAGGAGAACCACTCCTTCAAATGATTCACATTAGGTTTTGAATATGAATTAGAGCCCAAGATGTGGCTCAAATTATAGGGAAATCTCTCAGGGCGAGAATCAGGGAGAACTCTTTGATTGAAGGTCGCCGGAGTTGGGTTTAGGAGTCTGATGGTGGTAGGGACCTATTTGTGAAGAATATGATGAACATAGGGGGTATTTACAAAGAATTTTGAAAGCTAGGGGTTTAAGTGAAAGAAGAAGATCAAACCGAACCAAAATGTAAACTAAGTCAAGATGATCTCTAATTGTGCCCAAATTTTGATAGAAATATAATTTGGACCCAAGGAATCTGATGGTGAAGTCGGATATTGGTTTTGACCAAGTTTGACTATGTAATTTTCTTATAAACCCAAATTAAAGCAACTATCTATTTGAGACTTTATTTTAGGTCAAAATGGGTTCCAATGGTCAAATCAAAGGTACCAAACCTTAGGGAATATTTTCCTATGATTTTTAGAAGGTTTAGATGAATTTATTCTGACCAGAACCTCAGTTAATTAAGTGGGTTTATTTTTAGGGTTTCAGATTTCCATTAATTCTCGAATGCATGAAAACATGTTTCTGTTCTGCATGAACCACTTATTAGACATTTATGAAAATTTGACCTTTATTTAACCCTTGAGAAACCCCATGATTGTGTTGCATTTAGGTTATTCTTTTAAAACTACAGTTTTACCCCTGTTAATACTATTAACCTCTCAGAATGGATTTGCAGTGAATTAGGAGTCTTTGGCGATTATGTAGGAGCATTTATCAATTGATTATGACTAAATAAAGCTAGTTATAGTTGATGATAATGTTATCATCATACCCCCATGCTTAACTTTTGCTAGTCGCTTAGAAAAATCTTATTAAATTAACTCGAATTCTAGACCATGCCTTGAAGCTCAGAGTCCTGATTTATTCTTCTTTTTAGAAAAATTAGGTCAGAATGCTAATAGTAGGCCTAGAGGTACTCAAGTACCAACCAAGGTCCGGACCTGACCAGCTTTAGCCTCAGTTTGCTACGAAGGTTTCTAAGGCCCACAGAAACTATACAAAGGTTTGTTGAACCCAACGGTTAAAGCACCCGTGCTTGTAACATGGTTAGTCCAGGTTCAGTTTGCAATGCATTTTTGTAAGAGATAGGGATAGAAGAGTTTTTGCATTTTTGGAGAGCTTTCTCTCTCTTTTTCTTTTCTTTATTTCTATCTTCGGATTGGCTCAAAAACACGGTCTGTATCAGATTCCTTGTTCCCACCATCAATCCTTGTAAAGTCCTTAACAATCGATGCTTCGAGATAGCGTCGCCCATGGCAACTCCCAGAACCCTGGCTTTCAACACTTTGAGATAGTGCCGCCCATGGCATACTGTAGCTAAATTCAGGTCCTGGCAATCGACATTTCAGGGTAATCCTGCCTATGGCACCTGAATCAACAAGGTGCTTACATGCCCCCGATAGGATATTTAGATCTCCTAGGAGACAAGCACCGAAGAGATGGTATGTTATTACGCATCTTTGAGGGGAATTTCCCGCCTCTCTGCACCGGGAGCTCATCCAAATCAACTTGTGTTGATAAGCCGCTCCTAATCTAGGTAGCTTTTTTCTGAACAGAATAAATGCATTTGCGAGATTTTGATTATTAAGCACACTAAACTAGACTTGTGTGTGGATTAGGGTGCTTAGGTACCGAGTCCTACAAACAGGAGGTCAATTAACGAGGATAAATAATCCCTAAGCCTTAGACCAAATACGTAAGCTTCACATTTTCCTTACCCTCTTAAGGACTATCCAGATCTTAACGGATACGTGAATGTTTAAGCCCTAAAATAAGCCCAAGAGGCCTAAGATCAAAACTCATACTAATCTCTTTGTCTCTCTGTTATTCTAGGACTTAATTTTTTCTTTTGATTTGGTTTAGAACTTAAGTAGATTCCATAATCATTTACTAATGACTATCACTTTTATTTCAAATTGTTACTCCTTTTTGACATTTAAATCACCTCCTCTTTTCCTTCTCAAGAATGATATATAATTAGTCTCTCAAAATTTCCTCCTTTTTCTCCATTTTTTATTTTTATTTTATTTTTTTTCAATTTTTTATTTTTTTTGGTTTTTTTAATGAGTACTTTTTTCGTGAGAACCCTTTAGAAACTTGAATTTTTATGTGTTTGCACTTTAACATTGCAGTTGTGGATGCTGGTGCTGTCACCACCAACCACAGTGATGGGAATGTCATGGGTGAGATGCAGTGGTGGTCGTGGTCATGGTTGGGGAAATCACGGTGATGGAGTTGGGTCTGTGCTTGGAGAGAGGGCTCTCCTCCTCCGTGGAGGAAGATGAAGGTTGTAGGCAAGTTCTCCCTCCGTACGGGAGGAAGATGATCCTTCCCTTCTCTTTGCATGTGCCTATTATAGAGATAAAATGAGAGAATTAGAGAAAGAGAAGTTAACCGGGGGAAATTTAGGAAAGTGGCAATCTTTGATGAGGTGACCTTCTAAAAATGTCCACCCTCCATTAGCAAATAGGTTACTTCTTTTTCAATCAAAATGCCTTGTTAATATTCTAATTAAGAAGTAATCCATGTTGCAAAAAGATTCTTAAGATATTGGTGTAGTACCAAAAAATGTATCTCTCTAATAGGACTTTGCAGAAAAATGTGTATGCGTACATGATAAACGCTAGTTTATCATCATCCTTATGCTCTAAAACTGATCTATCTCTTAGGGTTTTAACTCTGCAAATAGGTTTCCGGGCTACATTTAGGCATCACTTAGGTTAGGCATGCATTGCATAATATTTGGTATTTTTGACATGTTTATTTGAGTGTTTGGGATGAACAAATATCCAGATCCCAAAACCCTAGCATTTAGGAAAGCAGCAGGTGAAGAGGAAGCTCATTCCAGCTGGACCATATCTAAATCCAGCTCATCACAGCTAGATACCAACTCACCTGGGTTAGGTTTAGCTCTCTCTAGCTCCATTCAGCTCATCTTAGCTGGATGGTAGCTAAGAGTAGCTCAACTCAACTCAAATCTAACTCAACTCAGTTGAGTCTTGCTTATCCTAGCTCCAATCAGTCAACTGGGAGCTTAAGCTAACTCAACTCAGTTGACAAAAGTTCATTCCAACTCCAGCTCAGCTATCCCCAGCTCCACTTAGCCCACGGCAGCTGAACTCCCTCCAGCTTAGCTACTACTTGTCAACTTAGTAGCTAAGCTAGCTCGGGAGTTCCCATCAGAAGAAAGTCTAGCTCAACACAACCTTAGATAGGTTGAGACCAACTCAACTTAGCTCTACTACTCAACCTTAGCTGCTAGCAGAAGAATTAGCTAGCTAAACTAAGTAGTTGAGCTCTTATGAAGACCTCTTCAGTAGAATCAGCTCCGGGAAATTCACTTCAACTCCAAATGAACTTCAGACAACTCTCCCTCAATTCCTCCTCTCAAACCCTAGCTTCCTTCTACCTCCTTTTCCACTTACCTACTAACTAAGCTAGCTTAGCTAAGCTCTACCTCCATGGCATCCAAAACCTAACCCTAATTTCTACCCTCCCCATTTAGCTTCACCACTAACCCTACTTAGTCCACCTAGCTAACCAATTCCCACTCCATTTTGGCACCACCATGCATTCACCTCTTCACACCACCACCACCTCCAAAAGCCACCCAAAAGTGGCGTCAACTACCCCCCATAACCACCCATAAGTGGCACCAACTTTTCCCTCCAAATTCCTTTTAATCACCACCATCCATCTCCTTTTAAGGCCATCTCCACCATCCACCTCACCTCCCTTCTAGAAGCCCTCAAAGTTGGCGCCAAACCATGGCACCCTTCCTTGATTGGCACCACCTTTGGTGTCCTTCCAACGACCAACTACCAAGCCTACCACCCTTTCATATGGTGCCATTGGTTCTCCACCCTAGGATCCCCATAACTACCCCATCTAGCCATCCTAGCCATCCATCCTAAAGCCACCAAACCCACCTTATATCCCTTAGTTTGGCACCATTAATTCTTGGCCCTTCGATCCCCATAACCACCTCCAAAGGCCATCCTAGCCTTCTCTTTTATCCACGCCAACCCTCCCCTTCATAACTCCTATATATACCCCTATCCTACGACCAATCAAATGACCCTTGGCTACAGTTTTTAGTATTCTTCCACCTATATCCCACCAACCAAATTCAGCCAAGAGAAGAAGGAGAAGAAGAAGATTAAGGAGGCACTCTATCTCCTTGGTGCCTTCCTCTCTTCCCTTCTCTCTGGTGCCTACGCCAAGGGGTCCAATTCCAAGGAGAGCCAGGCGAGAGGATGGCCAAAGAGGAGGATTCTTAGGGTGGTCCACGCCCACCCAAGGAGGAGTTTTTAGAGTGGGAGGAGCTAGGGCTTACCAAGGAGGACATCATCAACTCAAAGGAGTACATCAAGTAGGGAGTAGGAAGAATCCTTTCTAAACCCAGGAGCAACTGAACTTGAAGTAAGGATTCTCTCTTCACCACCATTACCGAGAGGATTTTTGTTTTATCATTTTTGTATTTTCATTTCTGTAGTAGAAGCATTCCTTTACAAGCATTCTTGTAAAACAATTTTTCTTCTTATATAAAAGTTGCCTTTCTACATTTTGTTTTACTCAATTATTTGCATTTTATTTTAGTGCACTCACTCCCTCTCTCTAATTATCCTATGTCTTCACGTACCTAGGGTGAGCTTAGAGAGAGGTTCTTCCTGTCACCTTGATTTTAGTGATTAAGTGTAGTCCTTCGCATTTCCCTATTCTATTACCCTTTATTTCAAAAATCCAAAAAAAAAGGAATCTTATATTCAATATTACAAAAAGAAAGTTGATTTCCATTTTGTCAATCGAGACTTTGAACTTGCATTTCCGCCTCTGGTAGGACGACTTGAATACTCTCCAACTACTCAGTATTTATAAATTTTAAAAGCGACCCAAATACAATCCGCACTCACAACACGGTGGTCGAGCCCTTTATCGTGAGGGGGAGGTCGAGTGTTCGAAGCCTGCCCTACCTCAAATTGAGCGGTAGCGGCGAGCGCGATGAAATTCTATCGCCCAATCTGATGTAGTGGCA
Organism: Thalassia testudinum; assembly: GCA_037157565.1. Lineage (NCBI taxonomy): Eukaryota > Viridiplantae > Streptophyta > Magnoliopsida > Alismatales > Hydrocharitaceae > Thalassia > Thalassia testudinum. The sequence goes on from JAZHRO010000031.1 coordinate 84,754,925, forward strand.
ACGTGGCTCCCTTTCAAGCACTGGATTGAGCCGCTGGATGCACACACATGATGAGACATGATCGTACATGTGATCGCAAGTGAACGCTACAGGCGAAGAAGTCGAAGCATGCCCGTATGATCTAAGCCATCCCGATTGAACGATCAGACGACTGGGATCTGTTTGGCACGATTAAATGGCACAACGGCTAAAGGTGTGGAGGCGTTGACGTAGCTGCACGAGGTGCGTCCGATCAGTGCGCAGCGGTGGAGATTGAGCCCACAACTTCAGCGACTTGGGGCTTTAGCAATGTTCACATCCGTCACTAAAGGCTCTGCATTCATGTTTAGTTATGTAAAAGGACCTTTTTGCCCTCAAAGCTCACCTATATAAAGGCCCTACATCCCCTCATTCTTCATTCCTTCTCTTCTTCTCTCACCTCCTCCAAAGCTCTACGAGCTTGTCCCATAACTGGGATGCTCCATTAAAGTCTCAAACATAACTTTTCGATCTTCTCACCCCCATTCATGGAGCACCTGTGGTTGTCCTCTTGCCGCCATTCAGGAAGTGGATCCCGCTGTGACACCACCCTATTCCATCCTCCATCCTCTAGCTTTGTTCTCCCTTGTCTAGCATCTCATCCCCATTGTTTGGGCGCTTAGTCAATGCATCTCGTCCTCCAAGAAGCCGTCGAGGAGGATTTTCTCATCTCTCTTTTTATCGCTTTCTAGTGTAGATTTCCAACTTTCTAGTTGTAGCAAGTAGATGTAATGGATATGATTATATAGTTATAAGATATTTGTCCATTCTCGCCCTTCTATTATTCATTCCTTGTATTATTCTATCTCTCTCTTCTATTGTTTATTATTTAAGGAGAATAGTTAGTGTACATTAATTTCAACCAACTACTCTGCTTCATGACATAATTCTAAATGTGATTTTTAATCAAGCATTCGCCTCCCTATGTTCAACCCGAGACTCACCAGAGTTTCAGTAAATTTATCTGATAGCAAATTTTTATGCAACTACGATGGGTTTTTAACTGAATCTTTTAGCGTATCAAGGGGTATGATGAGGTATGGCTCATCATAGCTAAAATGCCTAAGTTAAGCTAGAAATTAGGTTAGACACTATATTATTAACATGATAAATGGGTTAAGTGTGAGAATTAACATAAATGACCTAAAACACTCAATTTAGGTTAAAAACGCATAATTAGGTCAAATTAATGAGATATCCTATTCAAAAATGTAAATTGATGATCCAATTGCTAATTGAACACATTTCTGAGCTTAAAAGTACAAATCAAGGGTTGAATTAACTTTTAATATGTTCAATTAAGGTATCATAAAAACTTGGTTGCATTTGGACATCATTAGAACTTTGCATTAATGATTTTACAGTTAGATCCTTAGGCATTCACATTTCTTAAGCATAAAAGCCGCAAGGGCTTGTTTGCAAGCCTTCAGGGACCACTCTGCATGAAAACTTCTCACTAATGGGCTTATGATGTAATTTTTTTAACCCTTCGCATAGGGGTCTCTCTTACAAAGTCACCAATAGATCTGTTGCAAGTCTTCTCTTCTTCGAGTCACTATTCACGTGTGAAGAACGTGAACAGCAGCCACCGTTGATTGTATGACCCTTTAATCCTATGGCTGATCCATCTCCATCCATTATGTGCCTTTATGTGAAATTCTATTGCCTTATCCAGATCCCATCCTACAGTGGGTATTTGGTTCTAAAATTCCCGTGCACCTATCTTCCCCATCTCCAACGTCCATGCCCTCATCGACTAATCCCACCACCACAGTGATTTGATCCATTTAAGCGGCTACTGAAGCACCTCCTTGGACCCCCAGAGTGATATCAACTCCCTCCCCTCTAGTTGGTCCCTTCATTCCATCCCCTCAACTCTCCTTCCTTCATTCCTCGGCTGTGGTGACAGCATAGGTCACCTCTCTCTTTCAATCGCCTTCAACCACCGGCTGCTGGCTTGTGTACACCTCCTTCATCAACTGAGAGTTTCCCCCCGATGGTCGATGGACCTTGGACATTACCTTCCTCTGTTAGATAGGATTTACTGCTTTCCTAGATAGAATTATGCTTTCTAAGTATGTTTCTCACTTTCTAGATTACTTAGGAGTAGATTAGTTAGCTCCACTCACTTATTTGGTAGTTTAGATTAGGAGTAGATTACACTAGCTCTTATTCACCCTCTCCAATCAATTCAGATAAGAGAAGTGTTTTCACCCATTCGTATCGATTCATTAAACTTCCACTACGTCTCACAATTCCATCTTCACTATTTTCCTTGCATTTTGATACATAATTCATCCCATCCATCTGAGCATATCTAGATCCGAAGTTCTCGGGCTTTGCAATCTAGATAGCACTCAAATCCATTTGGGAGTCTCTCCACTCACTCCATATATTGACAAAGACCCCCGATCTCGTTTTGATTGACTTGATTTGCTCGATCCTTTTAGATTTGGATTTCACTCCCAATCTCCTGATTTGGAGTCAATTTGGTTTTAAATAGATTTAATCAACTGATTCGAGTTCAGATTTGCTTAATAGGGTGAATTGCGATGAATTTGAATGTGTTTTAATTGAGGTTTATTCTCAAAGGAGCATATGCCCAATTTGAGCCTTATGTTGGGCAGCTAAGACCAAGGACAATCCAATACATGGATTGGAGGTCATAGCAATGACCTACTAGTTTAGAGGATCATTTAGGATACTCGCACACTAATTAATAGTGTGCAGGTTGTTTTCACGATCATATGTTTATGATGATCCACGTTAAAAAGCCCAAATCAGGGGCAACATGGTTTCTTAATTCCAAAGGACTTTCAATCTAAAATTTAGGTTTTGTCAGTGGATTTGAGAGATTAAAAAGGAAGGTTTCAAATGATTTATAAATGATTTTTGGACAACTAGTATGATCTAATCCTTTACATTGTCTATAATGTAAGGAGGATATCATAATATGATCCTTATGGATTTTGAAATGAAAGAGTTGGTTTTTATATTTTCAGACCTTCAAAAGTTTTTGTGCACTGATTTCCCATTGAATCTCATTGGATTTAAGCATGCTTTGGAAATCTCTATGCCTCAGATCAAACTTTTTCAAGTCTGATTTAGTCATATTCTAGTAGCAATCATTGCTACTTAATCAATTGCAGCAATCATCAGTAGCATGTGTTGCTTGATTTCAGATAGTTCAGCAACACCAATAGTAGCAGTTGCTGCTAGTTTCATGACCCAAAAAGCAATTACTTGATGGATTTAGACATAACAATTGCAATAGCTAAATTAGCTACTATAATTTGGTAGCAGCAGTTCTGATTGAAATTCAGATGGTCTATGGGGTGATTTGAAGGGTTGAATGAATTATCCATCTATTATATTATTCAAATAATATTTGTAAGCATTCATGTACAAGGTTTTGATTTTAATCTTATCTGAATTGCTTGTAAACCTTGTTTAAATCCTTTGTCAGCATGTATAACTTGTGAAATCTGTCCATTTTGGGATTTAAACGAAATTCAAAGTCAAAACCATATTTGTTTAATCATATATGTTTCATATGATATGCTGGACATATTTGAATGTTTAAACCTCATTTCCAGCCATTAGAATAGATTTGAAGGCCTTAGGTTCCACTTCATGATACCCATTTAGGCCACATTTTGCTAAGATTGAAAATTTACAAAAAAATCTAAAACAATAATAAAATAATAAAACAAACCTGTCTTGAGTAGGATTAAGTATTTCTTTAGGTGCATGCAAAGTTTCAGAGTAATTTCAACCCTCTAACTAGTAGAACATACGAGTAGACGATTCAGTCTACTTTGAAACTTAATAAAAGAACTCAATATAAAAATCACAAAAAGAAATGGTTCTTCCCTCATCTCACCTTTTCTCTCTCCTCTCCTATCCTTAAACATTAAAACACCATAAAAATCTCAAAAAGCTAAAAAAATTCCTAAAAATACCATGTACATAATATTTATACTTGTAAAAATAATTAAACACTAAGTTAAATGTACATAAATAACTTATAATGTATTATATATATTTAAATAAATATTTATATTGAGTTATTGTATATATAACTTTATCATATATAATTATATATTAATTTATAATGGATTATATGTATATAAATTAAGGTAATTACAAATAAATAAGTAAACATGCATAATAATATTTAAAACTGTACATATTTATTTAAGTATTTACTATATACCTAATTATACCTGTATATTGATTTAATTATCTATTTATTGTAGGTAATTAAGTTATTAAGTTAATTAAGTAAATTATTAAGTTAAAATAAAATAAATTAGTAAATTAACTTGTTACTGAAGTAATTTATATTATACACTTATATATATATATATATTAATTTCAATTATTTTCATCTTACTTATAATATATTTATACTTGTTATAGTATTTATACCTTAAATATGAATATATCTATTTATAACGTGTAAATAAATGTATATAAAATAAAATAAATGTTTTAAAATAAATTAAAATATGTAATAAATACCTTATTATGTTAATTAACTTATTTACGGGTCAATTGAATAATCAATTTATTAATCTATACATTAATTGAGTAATTAAGCATTAAATTAACATGTATATTTCAGTAACTTTAAGTAATTTTTAAATATAATTAAATAATTAATTATTGTAAAATAACTATATCAATAGGAAGCCCTATGTATAGGCTTCATGTGCATATAATTTAATTTGTAAGTACTATTTATTTAGGCACACAAATCGAGACCTAAAATCGACCCTAGTGAACGCAGTTGTGCACCAAATCAGGCGCTTGGATAGTGCCACATCATGGATTGATGACCACAGTGAAGTACATTTAAGCAATTCCACTTGCTGGTCGAGCAGTCGTCAGCGCTCAATACAAAATTTACCATTACCCCATTCCTCTGAGCATATATGAGCATTAATTTGAGGGCTAGGAGCCCAATATTCATAGTAATGGGTTTGTAGTGAGCTTGGTTTGGGCTCAATGGAAAATTGGATAAAAATATGCATAATCAAAGATAGAACTGGGCTTAGTAGTGGTCTGGTCCCACCCCTAAGGGTGCTGTGTATTCAACGAAAAGTCCGATTCGCTAACTAAAAGCCTAATTTTTACTAAGTAAAGCCTAGAAGGCCTTAATGAGTGAAAAGCCAAAAGTTGGCTAAGTGTTGAGAGCCTTAGGCTGTTGAGCTATATATGTGTGGTGTATGCCTTAGTGTGTGAGTTGTGTGCATTTACTCAGTGTGTTCTGTATATATCTATATGTATATATGTATGTACTATATAAGAGCATATATAATATCTATACTATAGATAGATATATAGTATATAAGTATTTGTAGTATGCGTATATATGTATATATAATTAGCAAAGTTAGAGTATAAAAGATATATGTTTACCTTATTATGTATATACTTTTGTAAGGTCTCTTTCGTAATAGTTATAACCGTCACTATTTGTACATTATATGTCACTATAGCTACATTATATGTTAATATAACTTAGTTAAGTTCATATTAATAATTATTTTTGTACCCATACTTAGGTATTATTTAAGATAGTTGTATATAACTAACATAGAGTAGTTTTACTTAGTTTTTGATGCATGTTTAGTTGTAAATATGTTAAAGGCATTATAGTGAGCATTAGTTGATTCCTTTGTACATAATTAATTAATTAATTCATTTTTTGATTCTTTGATTCATTTTGTATATATAATTGACATTTTTGAAATAAAAGAGCATTTTTGGAACATAGAGAGTGATGTATATCAATAACTGCCTCCCAGTGAACAACCTAAAATAAACTAGTAAAAATTATGTAAATAAATAAAATGACACGACATCTATTTCAATTGTAACATTATACTACAACAACGACATAATTAAATCACATTTTTAACATGCAGACGATTTTTCTGATTAGTGTACATAAATTCTTCAAAAATCTCACGTAAACCGGTACATGACAAATCGCATCCATAAAGGGGATGCTGATTTGGACTTGCTTAAAGTGCTTGACCAAGTCCTCATCAATTTGAGGTGACTTCGAACCCTTATTTCCCTTGGTCAAGGCCTCAGTAAACAGTGTAGTCCTATGTTCCGCTGGGATGATTTCTGTTGATCCTTGGTTATCCTTGATAACCACCCCTAATTGAGAAGTACTAGTGCTATGTTTGGTGTATCTCTTAGGCTCAGGGTCCTTAGTACTTTTACCGCTGTGGGTTGTTACAGAATGTAGTCCCGTAGGGTAGGGAGGAGTGGGTAGGATTGGTGCCTTCTTCTACTGAGATGCATCAGGTATGGAAGTTGATGCTTCTGACACGTCTTGATACATAGGTACAGACGAGCTTGGTTACACATGATGGATTTGGCCCGATTTTGGGTTCGCAACGTACCTTTGGTTTGATACGTTGTTTGGGTTTGGCAGAGGTTGAGAAGGTAATGCGCCTAGCTGGCAAGTCCCAGCCATCTACACAATTTGGTTGCACATATCTGCCATCCCCATAGTATGCTGCCTCTGTATAGCAGCATTGGTTTCCTATATATCATCCAAGGTCTGTAAAATCATGCTCCTCTAGTCATCCTTGCTAAGCGCGGATTGAAAATTCGGGTTGGGCCTAGGTTGAGCAGGTTATATGAGTGTGGATTTTGTGGTCAAGGTTGATGTTGAGGTCTACGATTTTGAGGATAAGAGTTCCCCAACTAGGAGAAATTCAGATGATTATGCCATCAAGGATTAGAGTTGGAATAAGGGTTGTTCTAGATGGCATGGAGTTCCTCACAAGGTTAAGTAACTTCGAAAAAATCATAATATTGGGGTTCAAAGGACCCCCAACTAGAATAAACAGGTTCAAAGTTTCCTCCAAAACCCGAGTTAGAAGAGGATCGATGTGTAGAGTGGTGGATATTATGCACGACCGCCCTCCTTGTGGGAGGACATGCATGCGTGTTCTGCTGAGAAGTGACTTGTTGCAGTTGGCAAGTTAAATCATCCAACTTCTTCTCTATAATAAAGACCTTATCCAATTGACTAGCCACAATCTCGATGTTGACGGAGGAGGATAGGTCTCGTGCCTCGTGTGCCGAACTTGGGTTCGTCGATGCATGGGTAATCGTCGTATCAAACATACCCATGGATGCATTGTTTATGGAATTCTCGGACATATTCTCGATAATTTACCAAACGGTATCCTCATGCTTGCCCATGAAGTTGCCTCCACAAGCCGCATCAACGAAAAGTCGTATATGCTCATGGAGTCCCTGGTAAAAGGACTGGACTTGTTCCCATTTAGGAACTCCGTGATGCAAACATTTCCGCATGAGATCGAGAAAGCGATCCCATGCCTCATGAAATGGTTCCCCTGCATTTTGTAAAAAATGCGTAATTTAATGCCTCAATGCGTTAGTACGCCCTAAGGGAAGAATTTCCTCAAAAATTTGGCCTGTAATTCTTCCCAAGTGTTGATCGATCGATTTAGGGACTGATACCAGTGGGCAGCTTTCTCTTTAAGTGAGAAAGGGAACATCTTCATAAGCTGGGTGTTCCGATTTTGCACATTTGGCTCAAGGGTCTAAGCCAAATGTTTCAACTCCTGAATGTGTTGAAATGGGTCATCAGAACCCAATCCATGTAAATGGGGGATTAAGCTAATAATATTCGGCTTGAGCTCAATCTCAAGTCCGCCAGCCCGAATGCACACCCTGGGTTTTATAGCCACTCCTGCACGATTATAGTGATCCTACATTTGTGGACGTGCTTGGGGGTTCGCCAATGCATTGATTGAGTCCATAAGAGTCTGCAACTAGTTTTGGAGGGGCTAGATGTCACCCCCTTCTCCTTCTGGACCAAGGTTCTCCATCAAGTCAAAATAAGAATATGGAGAACCTAGTTCGGATAGAGATGGATTAGAGGAGATAGGAACTGGATCAGAAGAGGACCCAAACAAGTTAGCTGGGTGTTAGCCCCGACATGAGTGAACTACTAAAGGGACCTCCTCCCGTGCATGCACTAATGAAAAGATGATGGACTAGATATGAATCAGACCCAATCAAGGCACCCAAAATTTTTGGATGACTATAGCTGGTTTGAGGTAGATGGGCCTCTAGGTGACAAATCCACCCACCCAAAAATTACTTAGACAGCTAGAAAGGGAGAGTCCCACAAAGACCCCTACATGATAGAGCATCCCCACAAGTTATAGGGTGTCCCCCACCCAACCTTCCTTGTCACTGCGGGTCTAAGTTGACCAAATACGTGTGAATTGGGCCCTAATTCTACCAATTTTAAGCTTATTCATGCTTGTACCTTGAGTTATCACTTGATTTAGGGTTAAATTCAAGTTGTGACCTAATATCTAGGTTGATTGGTTAACCAAGTGAACCAACTTCACCTGACCTGACCTAATGTTTAGGATGCAATCTGAGTTAACTCACCCAAACCACCCTGTTTTGGTTTGACAAGCAGGTTATCAAGTCGCAACTTTTAGGGTTCAAGTGATCTTAGAGCATGTCTTTTAGGATTTACTTCTTTATTCAATTCAAACAAGGCTTAGGTAGCACACAATGCGAATAATTATTTTCCTTTATGTTCTTTGTAGGTGTGTACTAAAAGCCCTAAAATTCAAACCCTAATTTGGCTCTAAATTGGAGTCCAAATCAATTTAAATGACCCTTGGACTCAATCAAGAATGTGTTAGTCCAATGGTTTAATTAAGTGCAGAAGAGTCCCTATAGGCATAGGAATGGTTGGATAGTGTCCTCTAAACAAGTCTATCTCCCTCACCACAGTTTAATCACATAAATTTCTTGCCACAAATAATATTTTTAAGAAAATAAGGCAAGGTTGAATCCTAAGATTTTTTTTTTTTTTTTAAATCTATACAAAGAAAAAGGGGATTAAGGAAGAAAAGGAGGAGACTTAACTATCCGTGGAGTGGTCATCTTTTAGCTCCAAATCCAAGCTCAATATTTCCTTGCACAAATCACAACCAAAACATGACAAGTGCGTTAAAAAATAGATAATAAAATAGAAATATTCACAAAGATAGTGATAATTTCACGTTGCTCCCCAGCAACGGCTCCAAAATGTTAATCCACTAGAGTCAAGTTTAAAAATCATGTCGCTTCGTGCTATAGATGACTAAGCAAGATAAACACTTAAATTTATATTGCTCGAATTATTGGAGTAATCCGAGGTTGTTCGCAAGGAGCAAGCTAATGCACAAATATCACTGCTCAGTTATGTACAGAAAATCCAAGCTCAGGAGTGTGATAAAAAGAAGATGCAAGCATATAAGAATAGTTATTCAAACTCAATGTATTCCAGCAGCTATCTAAAGCAAAAAAAAAAAGAATATGTATATAGCAAAAAAGTTGGTTTCCTCCAAGGGAAACTTCACGTTCAACTCAAGTAGGAAATAGTCTAACTTCTCTTTTCTTTTCGTAACAAACCCTGGCCCAATCCAGCTAGGCCCACAACCCCAATGGGAATCCTTTCTTAGCTCAAAACAGGTCATCCCAGGCCTATGTGTGGGCGAGCTATGCAGGTGAGGATGGGGACCTGACTGATCGTGTACCAATGAGAAGTAGTACCTTGTATATGTAACACACGAGCTCGTAGTCACCACTTGGTCTACACTAAGACCCCAGGGCAATTACCCAAGCTGTGGAATAGGTGCAAGCCATTCTCCTAGTCAAGAGAGCGTCTCGTGTTCATCCTTTTTCCTAGGATATCATAGTAATATCTCCTTACACCTTCCGAGGAAGTAATTTTGGGTTAATAATGATTAAAATATGTGGAGGTACATACACCTAAGTGACGAAGTAATAACAACCAGTTAAATCAAGATAATTATGCTATTAAAAGTACTTGTTCCTTATTCCTTTCAAAAAAAAGTACTTGTTCCTTATTACGCTCCTATAGTGTTTACACTTTATCATTCTGCTACTCTACTCAGCTATTTCGAATGCACTATTTTGGACTTCATTCTCAAGTTTTGGGGAGCAGCGACTAGGTTTTGTGGCTACAGGAGGAGATGGTGCTAGTCCAAGTTTTGCAACATAGCTAGTCGGTGGGACTTTCCCTTGTAGTTTTGTTTCCTCTCTTTCATTTCTTATTTTATCTTAGTAATGTTTTCTCATAACCTTTACTCTTCCATTTTCATTGATGGCTATGGATGGTTGTTTGTGAACCTCTAGACATTTATTTCAAGTTCCAATTTCTTACTTCTCCTTATGATTTATGTGTGATGTTTCTCATTATTCATGTAATATGTTTTATGGTTATGTGTTATACAATTGAGATCTTGGGCAAATAATGGGAAATCAACTTATGTTCCTACTAGGGTAGGGTCTAGGTCATTGTACTTATCAAAGCTCTAACCTTACCTACATATCCATATCATGTGTGAAGTTAAGGGGTCTCCTAGGAAGTAGCTCATCAAGGTCAACAAGTCTTGTTGCATCCTTAAGAAAGTCCTTAACTCTAACACCCACTAAACTTTACCACCTCTGCAAGAGGTCAAAGGATCTCGATACCATTGGTTCCAACAATGGGTGCACCAAGCAATATCGTCTAATTAGGTGCTAGCTTTAAGTTGTGACTTAGCTCTGTAAATGAAGACTCCAACCTCAAAGTTATTAAATCATTACATCATTCCCATACTCTATTAGATTCAACATTAGGAAATCATGAGTTATTTCCACTACTAAAAAATGGTGATCTGTCGTCGGTTCGTTACCATCGCTTGCGCAAGTGACGACAAAAATACTTTTGCCATCACTTAGTGATATAAGCGACAGTGAAGACCACACTAAAATTGAGTGCCCCCACCTCACCCAAAAAGTAGTATGTAATGAATATTTGCCGTCGCTTATTACAACAAGCGACGACAAATCCTGACCTTAAATTTTCCCTCAAAATTTTAGGCAAGAGAATTGAGATTGAATTATACATTTGTTGTCTCTTATTATAATAAGCGACGGCAAATGTCAACCTAAAATTTTTCGCAAAAATTTTGGGCATGAGAATTGACTAAACCGATGGCAAATGTTAGACCTTGTATCCCTCGTAGAACCCTCTCCTCCCCTACACTGCGTGCACTCCTTCCTCCTCATCCGCAGAACTCCTCATCGTAGAGCTCCTCATTGTCGCCCCTCCTCCTTAGGTAACTACTCTCCTCGTCTTCCTCCTCCTCCTCCACCTCCTCGTCGAAAACCTCCTCGCCGCCACCCTCCTCCACGTCGAAAACCTCCTCCTCCTCCTTCCCCCTCCCCTCTTCCTACTCCTCTTCCTCGCCACCTCCTCTTCTTCCTCCTCCCCATCCAAAACTAGTCCTCCTATTGTTGCTCCTCCTCCCCTATCGGGCCCCCTCCTCCTACAACTCCTCCTCCTCTTCATCCTCCTCCTCAAGGCCCCAACCCTCCTCCTCCTACCTGCACTCCTCCGTCGGTGCTCCCCTCCTCATCCTCCACCTCACTGCCCTGACACCTCCTCCTCCTCCCTACTGTCCTCCCCCTACCCTCCACCTCCTCGTACTCCTCCTACCTGCCCCTTGTCCTCCTCCTTCTCCTAATTGTCCTACCCCCTCCTCATCTCCTCTAGTTGTCCCCCTCCTCCTTCTCACCCTCCTCATCTCCTCCTGCCTTCCCCTTCCTCCTCCTCCCCGTCCTAAATTATTTTTTTCAAATTCAATATCTAGTAGACAAAAAAATCCTTAATGCAGTCGCTTTTGTTCTATCAACAAGAAGGAGTGCCACGATTGTTGGAACTAGCGGCAGTGGTAAGCATTCCATTTTTTTTCCCTCTTGGTAATTTTTATGTGTATGAATTTATCTAAGTTAGCAGGAGATGTGTATGGAGTCTCCTTGCTCCTGTTTGCCTTCTTTGATCCATCATGTTTCTTCAATTCCCTATTGCTCTTTTGATCTGGAAATGATGGCACAAGAGGAATTCTAAGAACAAATGGATAATTTGCATCTAATTATCATTAGTGAAGTCACTCACCTTGGAGATCTGATGCCATTTCCAAAGTTGCAACCTTCTTGTTGCTGTTTTCTATGTGTTTATCATTATATGTGTGTTTTTATGTTGATGACAGTGGTGAGATGATGATTAAAGGTTCCCTATTTGTTTGATTGCTAGCATGATGGCACCACTTGTATTAGCTCTATCTGATTGCTACTACTCTTTAATTTATTGATATCCCTCCCTATCTCCTATTTTTCTTCTTTATAACCGATCACATTTCTTCTGTTTGCTTTCTCTTTTTTGGTGGAACAAGAGGGTGGTCAGGTCACATAGGGGAGTGACTTTCTCTTTCTCTTTTGATCTGTAAATGATGGCAAATGAGGAATTGCAATAACAAATGGGTAATTTGCATCTGATTATTGATAATAAAGTTACTGGCTTGTGGAGATCTTATGCCACCACCAAAGTTGCAACTTTATTGTTATTGTTTTCTATGTATCTATCATTGTATCTTATGCTGATGATACTAGGTGACATGATGAGTAAAGATTCCCTATTGGTTTGATTGCCAGCATGATGACACTAAATGTATTATCTCTATTTAATCCCTACTGCTCTTTTATAGATACCCTTCCCTTTCTCCTCTTTTTCTTCTTTATAACCCATCATGTTTCTTTTGTTCTCTTTCTCCTTGTTTTTGGTGGAAAAAGAAGGTGGTCAGGTCATAGAGGGGAGTGATTCTCTCTCTTTTGATTTGTAAATGGTGGCAAAAGAGCAATTCCAATAACAAATGGGTAATTTGTGCCTCATTATTGACAATGAAGATACTGGCCTTTGAAGATATGCCACCGCCAAAGTTGCAAGTTTATTGTTAGCAGTAGATTTAAAGATATCATGCCTTCTTCCCACAACTGTGATGTATATACCTATTTTTCTTGTATTGTTTGTATGCTTAAGTAGATTTTACATTAGGAAGCATTTGATTCAATACATTTATTGCAACAGGTTCCCATGTGTCTTGCACTGATTATCAGTTGATTGACATCTCCAGAGATGGATTGGTATGCCACACGCCATTTCTCTGTTATCATATTTGTTTTTGTTTAATTTCCCACTAGTCTATAAATTTATTTTTTGAAGTCATAATATTTCTAGGTGAGCTAACTTACTGAAAATGGCAACACAAATGATGATCTCAGGCTTCCTACTGATGAAAACTTGTTTCCCAAGCTTACTACTTGGAGGAGTCTTAGATTGAATGCTTGTTACTTGCCCTTTTATGAAGATCAAGGATATATTTTGATTGCTATTGATGTCCAGTAGATATTCTTTTATTGCTAACACACCTCACTAACAATACAGGAAAAATGACTAAATTAGAATCCACTGAACCCAGTAAATGATTTCTCGCCCACATTGTATTTCCATCATAAGAAATTCTTCATTGTAAAACTTATTAGCAATCTGTTAAAAGAAAGCTACTGCCTTTAAGGATGCAAACTAGTAAAATTCTTTTCCCATTTCTTCACGGAGTTGTTTTTCTTATTACTTTTCAAACTGCAGGGCTGGGACTGTTTTATCCGAGACATGGGAAGATGGTTAAATATTCTTAAGATCTCAATGCTCATCTTGCAAGTTGTTAGTTTCTTGACTTGTGGTCTATCTGATACAATATGGCAAACTTGTTACCTTGATAATGAGCAGGATGTTGTATTGTCAAGAAAAACATGGTAGAAGAGAAGAGAGGGTTCTCTTTTAGTAGAAATTTGATGTAAAATCCATTAATAACCATCAACCACATTGGTTGTAATCAGATCAATTATGAAAACTAGCTGATCCTCTACCATTATGACTTCCACCATATGAATTTTAGCTTCATCTTCTCCATTACTAGGACAAAGGGACCTTGCTCTACTAACAATCACCACAAAGTTGCTCTAACTTTACTCTTTAGGTACCTTGATTTTTTTGAAAGGAGGAAGGGAGGTTATCTAAATGATAGCCACCCAAAACCATTCATTAATCATGAAATGGATCACAAATTTTAGTCCCAGGAGTGGGCGAGGAAGGCTAAAGAAGCGCTCGAAGAAAACCATCAAGCATGATCTTGATTACTTTGATTTAAGCCCATAAATGAGTTAAGATATATCCAAGAAGTCAAAGAAGCCATGTAGTCAACCCAAATTAATGTGGGAATGTTGTTGTTGTTGTCTAGTAGATGAGGTAGAAATTACCTCATTTGTGCTGTGCATGTAGAAATTATCTCATGTCTGTTGTGCTTGCCTGCTAACTTTTAGCCTCGAGTGGGTAGGATCGTCACTAAAAATAGCTTGGTTGATTAGTGCTATCAAGGTTGTATGATCTTTGGGTATGTTCTCTTGGGGGTTATAGAGGGGATCTGATCTGGCCTCTACCTAGGAAAGTGGTTCTTATCATTGTGTCCTCTAGAGAAGGTTGCATTTGAGAGGCTAGTGCCTAAGAGTTTGATACTTCCTTGTCAATTCCTGCTGACTTGCATGGCAGCTTAGTTGGTTTGAGGTTCCTAGGCAATTGGTCGCCTTAGCTTTCCAGGTGGCCATAGCTTTGGGTCCCTTGCTTCTGTGTCAACATTCCCTCTTTTCCAAAAATAAAAGCCCAGGCACCACATTGTAACACTTGTACAATTTTCTATGTTCATTCAATTTCTCCTTGCACTTATTAATGAAGGTTGTGGCTACCTATACTCCTTTAGGCCATCTTGGGTCTCCATATCTCCTTTATGTTAGCTATGCATCGGCATAAGGGGGACAATGATTTTCCACACTAAGTTGATCATGGCAAAAAGCTCATGTTGCCCTCCCTACTAAAAATAAAAAAAAGATATCAAACATTCCCTAGTTGTTTCTGTGCAACTGTGCATCTTGGTCCCAAGATTGACCCTAGACTGATCGACTGAGATGTGGAGTCCAAGACCCGTCTCACCTGTATTGTGCAGGTGTACATCTATTTAGTCATGTGGGTGGCTCTAGACCGAGTGATTAACTTGGAGTCCAAGAATTCATCTCAACCTGTACTAACCTCCAAGTATTTGTTGAGTGGGGTGGGATCCATCGAAGATGCATTCCATTTTGAGCCATTTGAGTCCCTCCCATGGTTAAAAATGCAAGTTAACCATGATTTGTAGGTTTGTAGGATAGGCCAACGACAAACCTACACTATGATTTGTAGGTTTGTGGAGAAATGCAAGTTTCCCTAGGATGGCTCATCTCCCAAATCCTTGAGATTCATTGGAAGGTATGAGTTGCTTTGACTACTTAACACAATCTTTCTCAGTTAGAGGTATTAGCGGTTGAGCATAGAAACAATTGAAATGTGGGAATCCCTATAATGATTTTCTCCATTTCTAAAAGCTAATCCATCTTTAATTATCAGCTGATAACCTAAGGGAATTAGCATTTGAAACATGTTAGAAAGTTTTCATATACAAGGATGTCACTCAAACTCACACCTAAGCTATCATTTCCATTAATGCAATTTATACTTGCATTCATGCATCTTTTTTTATTTCCTCTGAAGATGGCATGAAATCTTGTGATCCAAGTGTAATTTTCATGCCTAGTTAGATGATCCTACAATACATTTACAAACAATTCTAGCAATTTTAGATGGACTACCTAGTTTGATGTATACTATGTGTGCTTTATGGTTGCGGGGTGTGCCCGCTTGTTTTGTATTTGTGTTTTTGCTTCATGTCTTTGGAATGTGGGGTGTACCCACAATTGTTGTGGTATGAATGCATAGGTCTTCATTTCAGGTACAAGATTTTGGAAAATATTGGAAAAAGTGGGGAAACTCTACCAAATTTTCAGTAGGTTTCATCCCCTTAGTTTTATGCGTTCTTTTAAGTAGATAGAAATACCCCTTCATTTTTTTGCATGCAAAAGGTCTCCTACGACCCTCGAAGGCATTAGAAGTTGACGAAAAGCCCACTGAAGATCACAATAACATTGGTGGACATGAGAAGCAGGTAAAAATTCCCCATTTTTTGCTCCATAATTGAAAGAGCACATAGTCTCTTTTAGCATTTCGTCCTTAAATTTCTTATACATTCTTATAAGAAGTATAGAAAATATTCAATGACGCCAACTCGTCTAGGACTAAATACCCCATAATTTGCTGGATCGTTAGGATCATTTGCTTGTATCATTTTTGGTGTATGTTCGGCTTTTTATTGTGTGAATTCTAGAAAGAACCAATCTATTATAGTCAATTACAATGTTTGATTACCCTTTCAACATTTAATTATATATTGTAGTTTTGAGATCCACCATATAGGTAAGGTTTGTTACTTCTTTTGAGCTCGTTGCTTTCCTATGTAATTCCTTTATGTATAGAATTTTCAAAAAGTCATATTTTTTTAAGATTGTATAAGGATCCTAATTTTAAAAAAAATATACCATTACCTTTGTCATAGGTTCTTGCAATAATTGATGTCAGTAGAATGTAAGTTTTCTTAACAACGGTAATAATTTGCCGTCGGTTATTACATAAAGCAACGGTAAAAATATTTTTCTCGTCGCTTTCTATAATAACCAATGGCAAAAAAGTAAGTTTTTTTGCAAATGAAAGGTTTTTGGCGTCGCTTATTAGAGAAAGAGACGGCAAAAAAAGGTAAACTTTTTTGTGAATGAAAGGTTTTTGCCATCGCTTATTACAAAAAGCGACACCAAAAATATTTTTTTCGTCACTTGTACAAACGACGGTGTTTTATTTTAAACGACGGCAAAACTCAAAGAACGATGTGTTAACGCAGGAAAAAGTAACATAACAACACCGTCGCTTTTTTTATAAGGGACGGGAAATCTAATTACCGTCGGTTACCAACCGACAACAAAAGATCCAATCCATCCACTTGATGAATGATATTTTGACGTCGGATGTTCCTTGTAGCTAATGGGAAAAAGAAACAGCAACGCAACTTATGCCATCACTTATTGGCGTCGATTAAAAGGAATTTGCTGTCGATTTTCAACCGACAGCAAAAGTAGAACTTCTTATAGTGTTTTTAGCTCATATAAAACACATTTTGAGTTTTAATCTTAATACTTGATGTCTATTCAACTAAGGAATTGCTCCTTGAAACCCATCTAATGATACCTAAAAATACTATTCCTAATTCATTCATACACTATTAGTTCATTTTCCCTAGATTATAACATCCTAGGGTATCAAATAATCATCCTCTACTTAAGTTGCCATGCTACTTTGGTCACCTAAACCATTTAGTTGGTTACCCAAATTTGTCGCCATTTGTACATGCTCAAAATCTAGGTTTTCTTACACAAACTTGTAATAGAGTTGAGGCCAAAGAATAATGTTCAACTTGTTCTTCAATCTATTCTTCACAAACTCCTAACTTGTCCTCATTACTTCTACACCTCCATGCCAAATTTACAGTTGATTAGTACTCATTAATTGCTCTCAAATGCAAGAATTCCATATTTGACATCTAAAATAGTAGATAGCATAAACCATTCAAATTACTTGATTCCACTTTGGCAAGAGGACATGAAATCAAAACCTAGGTGCATCGGTAGAATGAATGATTCAAGTTAAAATCAAAGGTTCTTTTTGATTTGCCATTTTAGTGGAAAATTAAAAATGGAAAGGCATTAATGTTCCTTACATTACCTCTCACTCTACCCATTAACATGGCACTCCTTACATATATCCCTTCTTTCTCCTAACACTATGTCTTGCTCAATGATCACCTCATAGGATAATCTAAAATACTTGATGGAATGGGCCATGGTCGATGAAAGCTCCTTTCAGCTATATGAACTAAATTTACTCTTAAATCCCTATGTAAAAACTCATAAATCCATCTATGTTCAAGGGGTATATATAGCCCTACCATGGCCTGGCCATAAATGACATCATAAATGCCATAATTTCCTATGCAAACTTTCTTTGGTCCTTTGGATGGTCTGCCAAATTTTGGATCCCAAACTTAATTCTGATCACCCAAATTGAGTCAATGGAGTGACCTTAGCCTTTTCTTCATTTAACTTTGGTCGGCCAAACCATTTTAAAATGCATTTCTTCTATTTAAATCTTAATTTTTCTTTCTCAATCATCCATGGTCCTTCAACCCACTTTCTTAATACATTTTAAAAGTAATTGGCAATATTCTATAACTAGGATTTAGATTAAGTAAAATCTTGGTCATTACAACCTCGATCCCAAGCAGCAATGCAAAGGACCTATAAAGATTTAGAAGACACTAAAGGGAGATCAAATATAACACAGTAACACCAATGTGCACACATATGTTAGTAGACATGAATACACACACATAATACAAACATTGACATGCATATATGCAATCATGTACATACAATGGTACACACATGCATACTCCAATACAAACACACTTAAACACATACCCATATACACATACACATTGCACAAACATACGATGCAAAAACACACATACATTCATATAAAGATTAACATGTACACACTCTTAGATATTTAGTTGTAACAAACTTGTTACTTGTTGTATATCACTCACTGTTCAGTAGTACAGTATTTATAGACAGTGACACAGACACAAATATGAGACACACCCTTCACATTATACACATTACAATAATACTCCTCTATATACTCTAGCATCTCCCGTCATTCAAAATCTTTTGGTAAAAGAAGAAGCTTGGAACATAATGGTGAGAAAGCTTTTGAAGATAAAGCTTTGGCCATAATGTCAACCACTTGATGTGTGCTAGAGATGAATCGCACAAGAAGTTCTTTGTGTGCTACTTTGTCTCGTACAAACTGAAAATCGACTTCAATATGTTTTATGCAAGCATGGAATATAGGATTCGCAACCACATATGTGTCTCCTAAGTTGTCATACCATAATGTTAGGGGAGCTGAAAAATGTATATGAAGATCTTTAAGTAATGATTATATCCATGTTAGTTCTGAAGATGTATGAGCAATTGCTCGATATTCAGCTTCAGTGCTTGAGCGAGCAATAGTGTGTTGCTTTTTACTTGCCCATGACACAAGATTTTCTCCAAAAAAAGTTGTGTAACCAGTAGTAGATCAACGATCATCAGGACAAGTTGCCCAATCGACATTAGAAAAGGCATATGATTGCAGCCATATTTTTGGTGTAAATAATACCATGAGATATTATCCCTTTCAAATATCGAAGAATTCTTTTAGCAACTTCAAAATGATGAACTATTGGTTTGTGTAGCATTTGAGATGAGCGATTTACAACATAGCAAATGTCTGGGCATGTAAAGGACAAGTACTACAATTTTCCAATCAATTGTCCATACACAGTGGGATTTTCAAGATTAGAAGAATCATGTATGGATAATATATCAGTTGCCATTGGCATTTTTACTGATTTTGCACCATCCATATTGAATTGAATCAGAATATCAGCAATGTACCTTTGCTGACATAAAGGAATCCCATGTTGGTTATATGAAATTTCTATTCCCAGAAGGAAAGAGGGTTCACTAGATCATGTACTCGAAAATGCACCTTCAAATCTTCAAGAAACTTGTACATTGCAGAGGTTGAGAAGTATATCATCCACATATACTAAGAAATAGATGAAGACATTATCTCTAGAATAGATGAATAGGGAAGTGTTTGTTTTTTATGCTAAGAATTGTCTTACTGATAAAAAAGAGCTGAGTTTATTAAACCAAGCTCTAGGCGCTTGCTTCAAACCGTATAATCATTTTTGCAAGGCACATACATAATTTGGAAAGTCTAGATGTATGTAGCCTTGTGGTTGTGTCATGAAAATAGCCTTTTCAAGATCACCATGAAGGAAAGCATTTTGAATGTCCAGTTGCTTCATTTTCCATTGATTCTTTACAGCAAGGTGAAAGGAGAGTGTTGCACATGCAACCTACCTACACAAATCTTATTTTGCCACAAACACAAGGTCAAGCATGATATCGATTGTAAAAATTATGGCACACTAAAAACAATCCCACAAAATACACAATGATTTATGGTGGAAGTCCCTACAAATAAAAACCGCTGCCAAAGCCTCCTAACTTAGGATTTTCCCGACTAGGCAATGCTAGCCAATCCACTATCACATACCACTTGAATGAGGATGGCACAACCTCTTACAAACTACTTCTCTTTTACCAACAAAGAGAAGTCACAAACAACATTGGGAATTCCAACACAAAGAATCTCAACAATTGAAATGAAAGAAAGGAATGAAATGCAGAAATTAATCATATGCAACCTCAAGGAATTGAAATATGCAAATTGAGATTTCATTTTAGAAATGCAGAGCAACGTGCTTTTGAAGAGCATGGAAAAATGAGCACGAAAGCATGAGGAAGAATTGAAGTGAAAGAATTTTTTCTCTTTGAAATGTTTTTCAATGTGTGTTTTGAAATGAGGGGCTAGAGCCCTATCTATAGGTGAAAACAGGGCCTATTTGGAATGTTAAGAAAAATCATTAAAACCAAATTGGTCGATCAATTTTCATTTTGATCAGTCAATTAATTTAATTGGTCGATCAATTACACGAAAATCAGATTTGACCGTTAGGCTAATCTGGTTGATCAATCTTCCTATTTTGATCGATCGATTGATTTGATCCATCAATTATAATATTTTGATCGATCAATACTGTCTAAATGTTTATTTTACGACTTCGAAAGGTTTGTCTTTTAATCCTAAGGTTCCTCACAATAATTCTAGACTCAAGAAATATAAAAGAATTACATTGATTAAAGATAATCTTCACTTTAATCCATGCAAAAGATAATTGACTTGATTTGTCAGAGAGTAATCCTAAAAGATTAGTTCACAATAAAAAATAATTTTGTTTCATCAAAACAGAGGTCTTAACACAAGGGACAGAATTAATCGAACTGTTGTTGGTTTGACCACAAGACTAAAAGTGTCAAAATAATCAATTCCTTCTGATTGGTGATACCCTTTTGCAACTAAATGAGCTTTATATCTTTCTGTAGAACCATCACACCCTTCCTTTTTATTCTATAAACTCATTTATTGCCTAACACATTCATGGTGGATTATCTTGGAACTAACATCCATGTGATGTTCTTGAGTGGTGTGTTGATTTCTTCATCCATGGCAGTCCTCTAAAAGGAATTCTTAGCAGCCTGAGAGTAGCAAGAAGGCTCACTATCAGTATATTGAGCATGTAGAGTGTTTGGTAGAGGGTGACAAGTGGCTGACTAAATCTTATTGTGCACAATTCCATTCATGGATCTAGTGAGCATTTGATGTGTTATGGAAGGAGCTGTAGCAATAATAGTGGCAAGAGCTTCATTAAAGATAGGTGACTCCTCTAAAATATTTTGTAGAAAAATAGGAGCCATCTCTGAAGTATGTGGTGATTGTTAAATGGAATTAGAAGAAGGAATGGGTATATCTAAATTTTGTGAAGAGTGTTGGTCTGTTATGGCTTTTGATTATGAACTACTAGCAGAAGTAGCCATTGTTTGTTGATTGTTTGTGGTGACAGTAGTTACTAGAAGAAAAACTACTAGTGAGGCAATTGTTCTAGAAGCAGCCACAATCGATGGAGAGGCAACGATGTGTAAAGGATAAGTTGTTTCATCAAAATAGACATGTTTGGAAATGATTAATTTTCCAATACTGATGTTGTAACATCTGTATGCTTTGTGATTAGAAGAATATCCCATAAAAATATGTTTAGTTGACCTTGGTTGAAGCTTATGGGAAGTATAAGGTTTTATGAGTGGGAAATATGTACAGCCAAAGGCATTTAGAAAATTGTAATAAGGAAGCTATTTATATAGTAGAAAATATGGTGAATGTCCTGTGATTGAAGAAGGTACTCTATTGATGAGGTGAACTACAGTGTGAAATGCTAAATACCAAAACCAAAGAGGAAGTGTGGCCTGTATAATAAGAGCCCTTGCAATTTCTATAATATGCCAATTTTTCCATTCAGCGCATCCATTTTGTTCTGGAGTGTATGGCGTTGAAATATGATGATCAATTCCATGAGAATTAAGCCATGAGGATAAACTTTGATACTCTCCTCCCCAATTAGAGTGTAATGCCTTGGTGGAAACATGATGAATGGAACTTCGTACGCTAAAAGATTGAGTTTGAAACACATCGTTGCAGATGGGTAAAAATCCATCAATCAGATAATTTTACCAAAACTCAAAGTGAGTCCCAAGTCGAACATAGGGAGGCAAATGTTTGATTAAAAATCGTATTGGAATTATTGTCATGAAGTAGAGTAGCTGGTTAAAATTAATCTATGCTAACTATTCTACTTAAAGAATAAATAATAGAAAAGAGAGAGAATAATATAGAGAAAGAGAAAATAGGGAGAGAACGAAAAAATTTTATAACCATAGGAGCATGTTCATTACATCTAATTGCTACAACTAGAAAGCTGAAAATCTACACTAGAAAATGATAAAAAAAGAGGGATGAGAAAATCCTCCTTAACGGCTGCTTGGACGATGAGCAGCGTTGACAGAGCGCCCGGACGATGGGGATGAGATGCTGGATGAAGGAGAACGAAGCTGGAGGATGGAGGACGGAACAAGGTGGCGTCGCAGCGGGATCTGCTTCTTCAATGGTAGTGAGAGGACAGCTGCGGGTGCTCCATGAACAAGGATGAGGAGATGGAAAAATTATGTTTAAGGCTCTAGTGGAGCATCCCGGGTATGGGACTAGCTCTTTAGACCTTTGGATGGGGTAAGAGAAGAAGAGAAGGGATGAGAAAATATGTGGGAGGGGTAGGCCTTTTATAGTCGTAGGAATGGGGGACATAAAGGTCTTTTTCCAATCCTAGAATTTAATATTGGCCCTTTAGTGATGATTATCTGTGTCACCGAAGGCAACCGTTGCTGAAGCCGCACCTCAGTCTCCGTCGTTCACCTTTGATCCGAGCGCCCATGCCGCACCACATAGACGCAGCCCCACCTCCAACCGTTGAACGCTCCATCGCGCCAAACTGATCTCAACCGTCCGATCAAATGATTGGACCACTTAGAATCACGCAAACACTTCACCTTACCACGCACGCAGTGCCCGCGTGCGATAGCACGTCATCGCACGCGTGCACACACAACTTCATCCTGCGCACTAAGGCGCACCACGTAGTCGCTTCACAACAGTCCGATGTCGATCGAACAGTTCAATTGCGTCATGCCTCACCCAAACCTTCAATTTAAGGCGCTTGAGGTCTCAAACCCGCACCTCTTACTCGCACTTAAGATGCTCGACCATCGCGCCAAGCTCCCCTTTGTGTCGTGTTCTTGAATTTCCCATCTGTGCGCTTCAATCGTTGGATGATAATCCAACGACAGAGATCCAACGTCAGGTGGCCCTTTAGCAAAGTGAAGGCTAGCTGCGGGCGGCTCGAATGGTCTGGATGGTGCCATGTGGCACCATCTAGATCGTCCATCTTTAGATGCTTGTAGGTGGTGCCACAGACGTCAGATTGGGTCAATTTTCACGCTATTGGGCTGCGATCGTCGATCCGAACTCATCCATGTGGTTGGATTTGTCATCTGAGGTACGGATTTGCACCACCTTGCCCCTCAACCTCTAATCTTTCTCAAACTGCATCTGATGCTATGGAAGTCCGATCGGACGATCTCGGAGGTGTTGGACTCCGATCGTTGCACTAATTAGATCCATATGGTTGAATCTTCAATCCGAGGCTTAAAATGATATCACCCTGTCCTCTAGCCACAAAAAAAGGAGAATTAACCTAAAATTTGTACAAACTAATCTAAATACAGAATAATACATGTTATGCAATATTTATAATGCATGATGCTTCTATAGACCTAGGAACATGCATAAATAGTAATTTCAGGCCAGTTAGATGTGTGCACACCACACCCCATGCCTATCTTTTGTTAATCATTAGCAAAACTGCATGCTATTTATAAAAGAATTAGAATCAAATTACTTGGGCAATAATTATTTCTCAACAGTAGAAATTTTTACTAAAGACCTGAACTACCTAGACTCAATAGTGCCCGGGTGTCTACCAAAATGCAAACCACTCAAGCCCTCACCTTATTCAAAAGAAAATACATCTTTTTCTTTTCCTTCTTTTCTAATTTTTTTGGATTTTTAAGTTTAGAGTTTCGGGTCAGCTTTCTACGGCTACCCAACCCACCCAAGGCTCAAAAAAATTCGAAGTTCTAAGCATCTTTTTGTGATTGTAATAAACTCATTGATCGGTAATTAAAACAGACTTCAGATTTATATGCCCCTAAGTGACCTTAAAAAGAAATTTTTCCTAAAGGTGTATCTGTCTGATCAGTAGCTTTCTCCCTTCTTTTTATTTTTATTGGATCAACACAAGGGCCAACCCAGAGTATATCTCCCCAGCTTATGCTACTTCTCCGCTTCTTCCTAAGTGTTTGGAATTAAACATGTATTTCGTAAGCTGGGTTATGGACAACTAGCCAATGGGCAATTACCCACGGTAACTTGTCAGCCATACTCATGTGGTGAAGTGTAGCTTTTTTTTTTCTTCTTTTCTATTTCTCTTTTTTTTCTTTCTTTTCGGATATTTTTCTTTTTTTTTTTTAAGTAGGTAGCTTCCCTAATCTAAGATTTACCTAAAGGCAGCAGGAAGAGAATAGTCATGTGGCTGGACTCTGGATAATCGGCCAATAGACTATTACCCACGACAACCTGCCAACCATACCACTCTAGAAGGTCCATTAGCTCCGCAATTTCCGTTAAAAATGCCAAAAAGTGAGTTAGTGCAAAGAGTGTGTAGATGCTTAAACTATAAGCTCCCTCAATTCAGAAGGCGGATTGATAAGTCATGTACTTATCACTCCAACTTATTAACCAATTAGAAATGAATTCAGAATAGTGAGGACTCGGGAAACAAGTCCACATTTTAGTGAACACCTAGGCTGATTAAGCTCGAAGACTTGTAGGGTCTAAGTGTTTAGGTCCTAACGTATTATTTCCTATAGTTGAAAATTTTCTAAAGCTCAAGTTTTCTTTTTATAATTCAATTTTTTTTTTAATAGAGAGAAAAATAAGAAAAATTTACAAGAAATCCACAGAACTGACAATATGATTTAGAAATGAATCCAACCACCCCCCCCCCCACACCCACCCCCCAATGCCTAGCTTATTCAATGTCCTCATTGAAAATAAAAGGCATGAGAAAATGGTAGAATGGGAAAAATATCACCGTACTGATCAGCTTTGAGTGAACAGTGCCAAAATGAAAAATATCACCCGTTGGTCATGATGGTTCAAATTGTGTTTTAATGAAATTGAGTAAAGATATTGTGTACATTAGACTTTTGAAGCATTGGAAAAATCCAAGTAAACCTTGTATGGTCATCTATGAAAGTAACTACATATTTTGAACCATCATGACCAACAATAGGTGATGTCTTGAGTACAATGAAATTTTGTGTCTTTTCTTGCATACAAGTATGACACAAAGTCTTATTCATATTATTTGTAACAAAAATTCCAAGAGAGTTTAGTAATTTCTTTACAAGAGGAATGTTTGTATGTCCTAGGCGAGAATGCCATAACGACATTTTATTTTTGACAGAAATTTCAACAACAGTAGAATTTGCTGAAATTAAAGCAGCAATAGGAAAAATATTATTTACAGCATCATTTTGAACACCAGCAGTGGACGTATGACTTCCCATGCCTTTGGTTGTGCTTGAGTGTAAGTTTGCTAAGCTTTTTAGAATCCACATTTGATAGAGTCCATTATGTACTTTGCCTTGAAAGAGTGTTGCCTGAGTTCTCTCGTCCTTAATAAGGAAATAGTTAGCATGTAATTCAAAAAGCATCCATTATCATGAGCAAACTTGCAATAGATAATAAATTTTTGCAAACGTTTGGAACTCTAAGTATATGTGCAAGTCTGAATTTTTTCTAGTTGATATAGAATGAGGAAGATCCAATGTGAGAAATGTACTCACCATTTCCATTACCACATCTGACTTCATCTTGGCCATTGTAATCTGATGCTATGTCCAAATTTGACAACGAATTTTTTACATGATGTGTTGCTCCGGAGTTTGGATGCCATGGCTGAAGGGTATCATCCATTATTTCAATGTACTGAATTTGCAAACCATAAGTTTGTTGAGGAGGTGTGGGAGTATAACGATGGTAACAGTTTATAGCTGTGTGATTTGTTTTTCCACAAATTTGACATTGTCCTTTTTACACAAAAAAGGTCGAAAACCTCCATACTGATTGCAAGGAGTAAAATTATTAAAATGAACTCTTCCAGGGTGATCTCCACGACCAGGAGCACCTCTATTTTGGTTAGTATAACCTCCTCTACGACCTCCTCTATCAACGCTGAAATGACCTACGTAAGGACCCCCTTGCATTTAAACCCAAGCCTAGGGTCCACCTCAGCCCTGGAACTCCCACCTAAACGACGCACCAACACCCGCTCTTTCCCAGCATCTTGTTCGACGCTCCCACCGCCACCAACAGAGCAGGAGAGGGAGCCGATCGCAGCAAGCCCCTTCCTCACTTCTCCTTCCCGCGTGCATGGTCCTGCATCAGTGCAGCAACCGACGCAAGCGGCGAGGCATGCGTGGGCGGGCGTCACTCGCGAGGTCGGGAGGGAGAGAGTGTGCTCTCCTCCTTTTCCCGCCCATCGCGAGGGAGCGAGGAGCCACGCTCGCGTGAGGCTGCTCAAGCTCGTGCACCTGCATGGAGAGGAGGAGAGTTCTGATGCCTTCGAACACTGCGCGAAGAGGGAAAACAGCGAGGGCGTGATTTTTTCCCCACGGAGGCGTGCTCCCACCTTCCTCTCTCGCGCTTTCCTTCCCTTTCTTATCTTGCACCGAGAGGCAAGCTGCTAGGCGCTAGCAGCAAGGTGCTGCGTGAGGGAGCGTGAGCAAAGCGGAAGTGTGGTGGCTGTAGGTGGTGGAGACGGTGGCTGTTGGGTGTTGGTGGGGTTGTGTCCTAGGAAAAGGAAAACAGGGGAGGGAGGAGGTTGAAGGAGAGAAGGAAATAGAGCGTGCGAGAGGGGAAGATCGTGAGCTGCACCCTCCTCTCCTTTCTCGTACTTGCGTGGCTATCCGGAGGCACGAGCAGACCATCCCCACTCCCTAATCCTTCTAGAAGCGGAGGTAGAGTGGTGTATTCTCTCCCTAATCTCTAGCATTTGTTTTGTGCCTAATGCTTTGGAAATACAAACCATCTTGCGATTAGTTTGGATCTTCCAATAAACCTCTGATTTGGATCACCTACCCTCGTAGATGAAACTAAGTGAATATGTGAGGTTACACACATGCATGTCCATGTACGTGATTATGTATGTGCATTGATGTTTTTACATATGCATGTATGTGTGTGCACCTACCCTTGATAATTTTATTTTACCGCTACTTTCAATCAATTTGAGCAAGTGATTATTATTCCTCTCTCCTAATTGTTAGAATGTCAACCATCTGTAATGAATTCAATGGTTGGGACTTCTTTCACGACATAGGAAATATGCAACACTAACTACTTTATGGGACCCTCTTAAACACTTTCTACCAAGTTCTTCCTCATGATTGATAATAGTTCTTCAAGCAATTTTTATAGCCAAAGCATCAAGTGATTGGTTTTTTTTTTATGAACTCCTTCAATGGAGTACAATATCTGCTCCTATCATAGATCATGCATTTTCAAAAAGTTCCAGGAGTATGACTCACAAATCATTAAGTAGTTTATTTTATGAGAGTAGCTGAACTGCATTCACAGACAGACAATTAGCTGATGTTTACTAGGAAGTTCTGAGGGGATCCTATAGCACAAAAATGATTTTTATAGCTGCCAATAGAAGTTCTTAACCCATGTTAAATTACCTCAATATTTTTCCAAGAGTGGCCTTTCATATTCCAGTGTGTTTAGTTCCGTTTTGAATGCATGTTACAAGTAGCTAGTTAATCAATTATTAGGATTCTACAAATGTGACTTGTGAATGAAATAAATAAATACATTGTCTTATAGACGTGCACACATACATGCAGGCCTTAGCTCTAAATTGATGAACTTTATACTTGTTCTACATGTGAAGAATGATTAATGCTTGTCGTAGGAAATGACAACCCTAATGGTTGAGATAAATGCTTTTACTGTAATACATCTATTATCTATTCCATGTTTGAAATTTAAATTATGAATGGAAATGCATGTTATTTGATGATGTTTGAAAAAGAATGAAAGGAATTATAAACACACCTTAGTGAGAACTAGAAAAATATATTATCCGCTGTGGTATGAACTTTGGTAATAATGGGATAATTCACCTATTGTAAGGCACGATTGTTAGTCGGGTTCTGATATGAGGGTGAGAAATCAACTTTCAGCGATGTTCGTCTAACAATCACAATAAAGCGTTATTGACGGATTTTCGTTCCCCGGTAACGGCGCCAAAAATATGATACGTCAACTACCGGTTTGTACAAAAAGGGTTGTTATAGTTTATGTCACAAATACAAATCATTGTCGTGTCAATTTTATTATATACTTAATTTTTACTTGCTTATTCCAGGTCTTTCACTGAGAGGCAGTTATTGATATACATCACTCTCTAAGTCCAATAATATTCTTTAATTCCAAAAATATTGATTTTATGTACAATAATAAATAAATAAATCAAATAATG
Organism: Thalassia testudinum; assembly: GCA_037157565.1. Taxonomy (NCBI): domain Eukaryota; kingdom Viridiplantae; phylum Streptophyta; class Magnoliopsida; order Alismatales; family Hydrocharitaceae; genus Thalassia; species Thalassia testudinum. The sequence goes on from JAZHRO010000031.1 coordinate 84,783,616, forward strand.
AAAGAATGAAATAATTATAAATAAAAGAATGAATTACAATGCTTGCAAACATTTATCTACAAACAAGCATCAAAAACTACAATTAAATTCTTTATATCATTTATTTACAGCTTTTAATACTAATACTTAGATATAGGTATAAGATGTACTATACTAACTTAACTTACTAATATCTACAATAACAACAAATAATGTATCTACAGTGATGTATAAAAGTGTCGCTAAAATCTTAGAAAAATCATATATATAAGCTAAGGTAAAAATAGGGTCTTTACTAACATTTATTTTATCTACAGTGACGGACACATATGTCACTAAAACTTTGATGTTATTTATATGCAAAATAGAACTCAAACAATACTACATACATTTACATATATATGTATATACTATATTACTTATATATATACATATATACAGGCGCGCATATACACACACTCATGCAAAATACATTAAGGTGCACACAGAACACCTAGCCGCAACTCACTTAGTCATTTCCTTCTTTGTTACTCACCTTAATTAATCCTCCTTAATGGCAAAATTATGTCAATTAATTAATGGGTGATTTTTTCAAAGAATGCACAGCACCCTCAAGGGTGAGACCAAACCTCTACTAAGAGCTATCCTAATTCTTTACTTAGGCATTTTAAATCTCGTTTTATTCTCGTAATTAGCCCAATTACACCCACGCACAGAGCACGGCCCCCAGCCTGCACCGCACTCACATTTCAAACCAATGCCAATTCATATGCTCGAAGAGGGGAAAGGGTAATGCATATGATCGGGCGCCCAACACCTATAACGATTGAAGGGACGAAAACACAAAATCTATTTATGCGGCAACGACAACTCTTCGACGCCCAATGTGGCGCTAATTCTAGCTCCCTTCAGGCACTGCTGTCCAACGTAGCTTCGTTTGATTTGGTAGATTTAGCCCTCGATTTGAGGGCTCAAATTAATTCTATTTTCCAAATAAATTATATGTATGTAAAGCCCTTATATATAACTATATAATTATATAGTTTATTTACCAAAATAATTGTATTTACTATATAAATAAATTATCTAAAAATTACAATTTATACATACTGATTAGTAGGTTTATTTCTTAATTAACATTTAAATTAGTTAATTAATGGTCTAATTGACCTTCTAAAGAGTTAGTATACATATTGAATTATTTAATATATATTTTTATTATATTTTACACTTTTTATTTTAATTTATATACACTTAAATATGTGACTTTTGACTATTATACATATAAATTATGTATAAATAGTATAATGCAATATAAATAAAGTTAAATTAGTTTAAATTACTTAAAATACTATGATACAAATATACAATATTAGTTTGTTCAATAATAACTTAAGTTACTAATTTATTTTAATTTAAGTTAGTAACTTATTTAATAACTCAATAAATTAATTTTTTTTATATATATAATTAAATTAGGTTACTGGTATATTAGTGTTATTTATATATACATAAATACATATGTACAGTATCATTAATAAATAAGTTTATTTGTAGGATTTTATTAATTTATATAGCTTATAGTACATATAAGCTAATTTAATTAATAGATAATTATATAAATAAGTTATATACAATTTAAGTTATCTTAAATACTTATTTTACATTATATAATATATACATAAGTTATTTATACATATTATATACATTAAACACTCTATACATATATTTAACTTAGTGAATAGCTTATATATACATGTATTTACATAATATACATAGTTTTTTTTGTATTTTTAAAGTTTTTCTACTTTTTATGATTTTTTTGAGTTTTATAGAGATCAAGGATGAGAGATAAAGAAAGAGATGAGGGAAATAGAGTGTTTTTGTAATTTTTTAAGATTTTGAGTCTTGTATTAAGTCTAAAAGTATACTGAACCGTCGGCTAGAATGTTCTACCAAGTCAATGGTTTAGATGACCTTGAAACTTGGTATACACTTAGAAATATACTAAATCCTACTTGCTACATCTTTATTTTATTTTTTGAATTTTTTATAGTATTTTTATTTATTTACAAATGAAACACATTCTAGGCCTTAAAGAGATGTTTCAAGAGTGGAACCTAAGTTACTAGATGAAGGCTTGAAGTCTGAAATAGCAGTGGAGACATTCAAATGTGTTCAACACATGATATGGAAGATGTATAAACAGTTGAACATGATTTCCATCCAATTTTATCACATTTTCAGTATTTGGGCAGGTCTACACATTAACAGCTAACAATCAATGTTTAACAACAGATTATAAGCCAATTCAATAAAATTATGACTCTAATAGTACATAAAAGCTTGTTACAAGGTAAACTACACATTACAAACATGTCAGCCAATTAAACACTCTAAATCCATATCACTGCCCACTTCATTTCAATCCATTCAAGAGGAGCAACAGCTGCAGCAACAGCTTCAAACAGCAACAGCAACTGCAGCATCAGCTATAGCACTCACAACAATCCAAGGCACTGCCCAGACGTCTTAGGATCTTTCAAAATGGCTGCTGTAGTGTTTCAACTCATTTCCAGTAGGTCTGAAATGGAGATTTCAGAAGCCACTCAGTTGGCCAAATCCAATCCATTATCTTTGTCATAGACAACAAAGATAATGGGATTAGATTGGAAATTAATCCAATAAAAAATGTTGCTGCTATGCAACCTTTTCATGTGCTCAAATTGGGAGATTCTAAACCAAAATTCTCAAATGAAAACCTCTATTTAAAACTGATCATGCACCAAATTCACATATTCACAAAATACCATTGAAACCCCAATCTCCTCTCATAACAGAGTTGTAAAATTACTTCCTAGATCTGAGATGAGTCATTCAACTCATTAAAACACATCTTCAAATTCTTTTAATCATCATGTGAGAACAAAACCTATCGCCCAATTGACATTGACATCTCAATAGGGCCTCCTTATATTATAGACAATATAAGACAAAGCCCCTAATCAAGATATCAAAGTGTGAAAACTTGACTCAAAATCCTTTAAATCTGAATGTATAAACAGGAAGGGAACTTCAAATCAGCAAGGCTAATTGATTATCCTTAGCTTTCACATCTAGAATCCATTTGAAAACCATATTTAAAGAGAAATTGGGTATAAGCTCATCTTCTATTCAAATTCAAAATAAAATGCAAAAGACTCATTGCAATACACCTAATTACACCATTAAAAACATCAAATATTTCTGAAAAATTTAGGAATTAATTCCCTCTTGAGGGAAGCTTAAAAACCACATAAGAATATGATTTACCCTCTCTCTTGTGCAATAGACAACATGAGAGAGTCTAAATCTCACAATACAAACCACTGAAAACAAACCCAAATGCTCAGATTTTCATTCAAAATCAATAGAGGGACCTTGTGAAAAGGATGGCATGGATGGAGAGCCCCTTAAGTAGATTGTGAGCACTCAAATCAGATCTAAATGCCCAAGGACATCAGATCTGATTTGATGCTCTAACAGGTGGGTGATTGGTGAAAAACGAGTGGAAATCAATGAAAGTGAACAGTGAGATGAGGGGGAAGATCAGGAAATCAATGTGAATACGTGAAATTACCTCTCTGATCTGAATTGATCATAGAGGGCGAAGTCGAATTTAATCTAATCTACTCCTAGACTAATCTAATCCATCAATCAATTCACTAACTAATCCTACTCCTAGAAAGCAATAAACTACATTAATTCTACTCCTAGAAAGCATTTAAATCCTAATATAAAGGAAGAATGGGATGCCTGGGCTACAGCTGGTCACTACAGCGACGAAGGGGATTGAGGAAGATCTCCAATGAGGAATGGGATCCTTGGCCTGTAGCTGGTCATTGCAATGATGAATTGGAGGGAAGCCACTTCTGTCACTAGCAGCCGATGAATGGGGGAGGAAACTAGAGACTAGATGAAGGGATATCTCATGGAGGAGGGAGCGATCCTTTGTGCGCGAGCTTTGGAAGGTGCTTAAGTAGAATGAGAGAGTGATTCAGGTCACCTCACTGTGGGATTAGGCATCTAGGGCATGGGCGGCGAGGATGAGAGAGGACGCATGAAGTTTTCAAATCAAATCCTAGCCGCTAGATCAAATCTAGGGGAAGAGGTGAAGCTACGCAACAAGTCACGCGAAGCTTTGATTGAGGAGCAACCGCAGATCAAGTGGATGAAGGATTGAATAGCTAGGATGGGCCATGTTCTTCGTGTGAACGGTGCACCAAGAGGTGCACTGTGCACCAACTTCTAATGGTGATTTTGTAGGATAAGCCCCTCAACAAAGGGGTGGAACAACAGCAGAGGGACCCTTAAGTGGTTAGGAATCCTATCAGAGCAGTCTCTAGAATGTTGCAAATAGGTCCCTGCAGGTATCAAATAGGTCCCTTGAGAGATTTCTAAGGATGAAATGTTATGAATCGAGGACCTAAATGTGAATCTCTAAATGCAAGGTTCCAATGATGTCCAAATGTAATCAAGTTTTTATGAAAGCTTAATTGAACATTTAGGAAGTTAATTAAACTTTTGATTTGAACTTTTGAATTCATTTGCATGTTCAATTTGTAATTGGATTATCATTTTGTATTTAATAATAGAATATCTCAATAATTGACTTAAATATGCATTTCTAGCACGAAATTGATGTTTTAAGTCTTTTTCTCTATTTCCTACACATAACTCATTTCATGTGTTAATTCGATAGTGTTTAACCTAGTTTCTAGCATAACTTAGGTATTTTAGCTATGATGAGCCACAACTCATCAGTGAGTTGGCCCTCGGGTACACACGTACCGAGGAGAGCTAATCACCCATTGTGTAGGGAGAGACCTAGCCTTCCCTCGGGTTGGGACCTAGGATAGGAATGGCCTCCCTACACCAACTCTTGTTAGGCCTACGGGACCAACCAAGATAGTCGGGCGAGGGCATGTAGACTGGTGAGAGGCACGACCCATGTTCTATGCTGTGTTGTACGATTTAGACCGTACCCGTTAGCGGAAATGACTGACCATGTGCTAATGCGGGATAACCCCTCGTGCATTTATCGTGCGGGCCGTAGTCACCGCTACATCACGACTAAGACCTCAGGGTGGTAAATTGGATGTAGGACAAACGTGACGTGTTCTCTCGCCAGGAGAGCATCATGTGCACGTTCTGCATCAAGAGAAGACTGCAATCAAGATCATTCCAACGAGGAACATTCGAGATCAAGAAAGAGATCTGAAAGTAAACCAATGGGCAAAAAGGAAATGACTAGTAAAACAAAATAACTGGAAAAGATAAATTTACCTGTTAGCCTTTACTACTTTAGTTAGCTTGGTTAACACTCTTGTAAAGACCCATTCTGTTCTAAGCCCTTAAGACGTCTGGACGGTCGATCAGACGTCTAGACACATTCCCAGACATCTGAAAATTCAAAATTTGGTATGAGCCTTCACGTCTGCGCATGGGTTGCACGCAGGCAGTACCCTTCTTCTCTTTTTCCCTCTTCTCTCCTCCACCCAAGCCCTAGCACACCTTTATAAAGCCCATCTCCCCCTTAGTCTCTTCCCTACTTCACCCCAGCCACCTTCTTCCCTTCCTCTCCCCCACAGCGAGAGGAGCGAGCGCGAGAGCAAGCGATGAGGAGGTGAGGTGACAAGAGGAGAGGAGAAAGAGCTTGAGCTCACAAGCTCGAGGGAGCTCATCGGAGGACACACGGCCAGAGCAGCGCGTGCGGGAGGACGAGCACGTCGGGGGAGATGTCCCCGACACTTGCTGCAGCTGAAGCTGTAGGCGAGGAGGTGAGGCCGCGGCTACGCGTGGCGACGGAGAGTGACAGGTTGTTCTATTTTTGGATTTTTCCCAGAATCAGATGTCTCGTGTGACGTCCAGACGACGAAGTGGACGTCTGGTGATGACACTGGATCTCTGGAAGCAGTATTCCACGAAGGTCGTCCCTTTTGCGAATACGGCCATGCAGGCCGCACTGCATTCTCGGTCTGCATGGCTAAAAGCAATTGATTTTCCTATCGCGTGTAGAGACAGCTTCGGGAAGGTGTGGGGCACACCCTCCTATGCGATTCGGACATCTGGAAAGCTTACCACATGATTGGAAGCACTCCAAGACATCTGGAGGAGAGGTCGGACGTCTAGAGTTAGGTCCAGACAGTCAAGAAGAGGTTATGGACGTCTGAGGTCGACACAGAACCTGAGGTGAGTTTCTGGTTACTTTTAAGACGTCTGGACCTTGTGCCAGATGTCTGATTTAGGTTTGCAATCTTTTTTTTGACCCGTTTAGGGTCCATTCGAGGTTCATTTTATGCAAACAAGATATCGGTGTTTTCCTTCTGAGTTCCTTTACTTGTTAGAAGGCCTTTTATACTATTCTGAATGTTCCATTGTGGTATGTTCCTTGTTATAGGACTTCGATCAATTGCAGGTTCGAGGCTTGCAAAGGCACGTGAGCCTACCGTTCGAGCCCCCAATACTCCCAGGTCGTCCGGTAGAGTGGTCTTCCCCTAATTTAATTATGAAACTTGAATGCATTTGTGAATTGGATAACTAGAAACCTAGGATGTGGCATGAATCCTAGGACAGAAGTACTTGCACTATTTGTGTGCGTGTCTGAAGTTGCAGTCCTAAATGAATGAATAGAAATGTTAACAACTGCCTGTTAATAAACAAGAGCTGCCTGTGAAATATGAAATGCCTGTGCCAGTTAAACAGTTACCAGTGACATTACTTCTTGTATATATTAATTGATGGAAATACAAGCTGCATGTGTATAATCTGAAAATGGAAAGGTGAATGATGAAACCTGGTATGGAATGGCATGAGAAATACGAGCATGAACCCTACGGGGAATTAGAAGTAGAGCTCTTGTGAATAAATGGAATGGATAAGGAAATGTGAGTGGGAAGTGTGCTGGCCCTTGAGTACGTGGTACCAAGGAGAGCACTGTCCCCTGTTAAGTGTAGAGCGGAGCTAGCCGCCCTTGGGTTGGGACCCGGGGTTAGGATTGGCCACTCGACACCGACTTCTTGGCCCTCGCGTACACTGTACCGAGGAGAGCTAGTAGTGTAGGGAGGGAGCTAGCCACCCCACGGAACCAGGGGTTCAGCTAGTCACCCTACACTGACTTGTTAGGCCCACTGGGCAAACCAAGGTAGCCAGACGAGGGTGCGCAAACTGTGGAGGGGCGAGACCCCTGTTACTGAGAGGGCTAGGCCCTATACTATTCCGTGTTGTACTTTAGGCGTACCCGTTAGCGGAAACGACTGACCGTGTGCCAGTGCGGGATAGCTACTCATGCGCTTATCGCATGTGCCGTAGTCATTACTACGTCTATCCGTGACCTTGGGGTAGTTGACTGGGTATAGGATCACCACGGGAGACTCTCCTAGCCAGGAGAGCACCACGTGTGCCGTCTACTCTTCGAAAAAGATTGCAATCAAGATCGTTCCCACGAGGAACATTCGAGATTAAAAAAGAGATCTGAAAAATAAACCAATGGGTGAAAAGGAATTACTTGTAAAATAAAGTAATTGGAATAGATAGTAACCTATTAGCTTTTACTACTTTAATTATTTGGTTACCACTCTACTCAGCATTCGCTAACTCTGTTTACTCATAACCCTTTTCAGGTCCAAGTGTTAAGCAGCCCGAGTCACCGGCTGCAGAGGGTGTTGGGCCCAGTCGATCCCAACAGTAGTCTTCCTGTTGTAATACTTTCTTTTATTAGTGAGTTCAGACTCTTGTTACCATTTACATTAACGTACTTTGTTCCGTTTTACTATTATGGTGGTCATATGTACTGTTAGCAGCTTTTACTTCTTTTACTACTTGTAATCTTTTACTGTTAGTTACTTAGCATAGTGAATGTGGTTTACTTTCCTGCTTTTTAGTTATTTCTTGTTGGACGACTGATGTAAACATGTTTACACTACTTAAGATGTTTATTTATGTATGTTCTTAAGCATAGGATTGCATTGCATGCTATAAATATTGCATAACATGCATCATCTTGCATTTAGAGTAGTTTGAATAAAATGGAGGTTAATTATCTCCTTTTATGTGCTTGGACAGGGCAAACCTTTTATCGGCGCCTCAGATCAAAGATCCAACTATATAGATGTGATCAGGGCAACGATTGGAGTTCAACGACTCCAAGATCGCCCTAATTAGGCATCTGTAGCATCAGATAGAGATCGAGGAATCCTAGAAGATCAAGGGCTAAGATGGTGTAAATTCGCACTTTAAACAATAAATCTGACCGCACGGATGGATTCGGATCAACGATTGCAGCCTAACGACGCAAAAATCGAGTCAATCCGACACCTGTGGCACCATCTACATCATCCAGAAGATGGACGGCTAAGATGGCGCCACATGGTGCCATCTCAGCCGCCCAATCGCCCGCACGCAACTGTTGAAGCCCCCACATCTGCCCTTCCCCGCCGTTGGATCGAAATCCAATGGCTGCGGCACGCCTGTGCTGAAGTCAGACGCTAGACACAAATGCGCCACCAGCGAGTTTGTCGAGCGCTCTAACGCGAAGCGAGAGCGCGCGTTTGAGCCTCGCCACGTGGAATTTGGAGCAAGGACACGCCTTCTATCGACCGTCGGATCGCGATTGAATGGTCGCGCACGCTCGATAGCTCCCACGCGCTATTGAACGCGTGGCGGTAACGCGGCATCGCACGTGATCGGGTGCACGCTGAGGAGGTGAGAGTAGCGCGATCTAAGCCGTCCGATCTCGCGATCAGACGACTGAGGATGGATGAACGTGGGTGTGCGTTGCGCGCGCGGGCAAGCGAGTGGGCACGCGCACATCGCCCACTACGCCCACGTTCAAACATTTAGCGACGGTTTTATTCGTCACTAAAGGTCCTGAATTAATGTTTTTAAAGATGTAATGACCAAATTGCCCCCACTCCTTGCAACTATAAAAGGAGACCCCCTCCACACGAAATTCTCATCCCTTCCTTCTCTTCTCTACCTCTCCAAATGTCAAGAGAAGCTTGTCCCACACCCGAGATACTCCTCGCGAGATAAAGTCAAATTTTCGTCCCCCATTCGGAAGTGGATCCCACAATGATGACGACGTGCTACCCCGTTCTCGTTCTTCTACTTTGTAACGAGCGCGTGCCCCAGACGTCTTTTAAGACGTCTGGGAGGTGGCCCAGACGTCTGTAAAGACGTCTGGGATCACATCCGGACGTCTGACCAGACGTCCGGGATAGTTTACAGACGTCTGGCGAACAGTTATGCTCGCACGTGATATTCGTCTGCGCGCCTGTGCGCGCAGACCTGCGATCCCGCATCTTCTCTGCGGCTGCAGGCGACTGCGACCGTCTCTCCCTCCTCTCCGCGCGGCGTTAAAAGGGGGAGGGGGCGCACCTCCCCTCCCGTCTCCACCATCTTCCTCCTTCTCTCCTGCCTGTGCGCGAGAGCGAGCGGACACGAGGGCGCAGCGGCAGCGGCGGCCGCAGTAGGCGCGGAGGAGCTGCGGCGTGCGAGGGCGGGGCTCTGCCGTGAGGGCGAGCTCGCCGGGAGCGGCTTGGCCGGCCGGCGGAGGGCGAAGGGGGCGCAGAGCGTCGCGGAGAGGGACCTGCTGCGGGCGGAGCAGCGGACGCGCGAGGTGCGACGCGGGCGGCGTCGCTAGCGGAGGCCGAGCGAGGTTCTGATTCTGGAAAAATCTCCAGAATCAGACGTCTAGACTGATATACAGACGACAAGGTCGACGTCTGTGAGATCATACAGACGTCTGAAAGGTGAGTTCCGCTTTCTCCTTCTTTTTGTCGACTGACCGTACTGAGGGAGGAGGGTTGGCTGTGCGCAGGTGTTCGGATTCGTCATCCTTTGCGAATCAGACGTCTGGAAGTTGTACCAGACGGCGGGAGTGACCTCCAGACGTCCGGAGAGACCATCGGACGTCTGGGATCTAGGAGAGACGTCCCCACAGACTTCTGGACGTCCGGGGAACCAAGCCGAACAGGTAATTCTCTGATCCACCGTTTAAGACGTCTGGAAGGAGTTCCAGACGTCTGATTTTGCACAGTATTGTCTTTCTCGACCCGTTAGGGCCCGTTTGGGCTCCGTTTTCCGCGATTCGAGTTGCGTTCGTTTCAGAATTTATTCCTCTACCCGCCTACAGTAGCTATACACTGTTTTGAGACACTCCTTGTGTTTGATCCTTGTGATAGGACCTCGTTCGGTTGCCGTCTTGAGAGTCGCGGAGGCGCGCGGGATTCCCGACCACGCCCCCATTACTCCCGTTGTACCTGGTAGAGTGGTTTTAAGTATTAAAAAAATCTGTTAAAGTATGGAATCATAACTAGAACCTAGGGCATTGCATGAATCCTAGGAATGAGAAATGTATGGAATGATAGCTCCTAGGTGTTGCATGAATCCTAGGGCCGGAAAACTAGATTGCATGATAGATCCTAGGATATGGCATGAATCCTAGGATGGAAAAACTAGTGGAATGTATATTACTGCAGTCTTGGAAAAATGGAAAGGAATATATAAGCTGCCTGTGAAATTAATTAACAGCTGCCTGTTATGAACAAAGAAACATGTTTGAGATCATGGAAATTGAGAACGTGAATCTGGAAAGTGAAACATATGATGTTCTGAGAAAAAGGGATGGAACCCTACGGGGAATTAGGAGTGGAACTCCTGGAAAGAAAAGGAATGGAACTGAGATGTAGTTTGTACTGTCTCTTGGGTACGCAGTACCAGGGGAAGTACCTGTACCTGTTTTAGTACAGAGTGGGGCCAGCCGCCCCAGGGACCCGGGGTTAGGCTTGGCCGCTCTGTACCGACTTGTTGGCCCTCGTGTACGTAGTACCGAGGAGAGCTAGTAGTGTTAGGAGAGTACTAGCTACCCCACGGGCCCCGGGGTTCTGCTAGCCTCCTTCACCGACTTGTTAGGCCCACTAGGGCAAACCAGGGTAGTCAGGCGAGGGTGCGCGGACTGTGGAGGGGCAAGGCCCCGGTTTGGTTACTGTGGAGGGGTTGGACCCCTGTTACTGAGAGGGCTCTGCCCTGGTTCTGTGCTGTGCTTTGGGCGCACCCGTTAACGGAAACGACTGACCGCGTGCCAGTACGGGCTAGCTACCTGTGCGTTTATCGCGCGTGCCGTAGTCACCGTTACGTCTGTCAGTGACCTTGGGGTGGTTGACTGAGGGTAGGATCACCACGGGGGACTCTCCCAGCCAGGAGAGCACCACGTGCTACTTCTACTTTTGGAAAAGACTGCAATCAAGATCGTCCCACGAGGACATCCGAGATCAAGTAAAGGATCTGAGAAGTAAATGAAATAGTGAGAAAAATTGAAAGATGTAAATAAAAGGAAGTAATAGAACATAACAGCTACTGTACACTCTACTGTTGCCTTTAGTTAGTTTGCCACTCTACTCAGCGTTTTGCTGACGTGTTACACTCGTTACCTTTTTCAGGACCAGGTGTTGAGCAGCCAGGGTCGGCGGCTGCAGAGGACGCTGGGCCGAGTAGGGTCCAGTAGAGTTGCCACAGCGCTGTACCTTCTTTACCTGCAGTTTTTGTTATATGATAAATGTTGTTTTACTGTTGTGGTGGTGCCTACTGTAGTAGTTTCTTTCCTTACTGCTGTACTTTCTTACTGTTAGTTATATTCATGCTGAATGTGGTTTATTTTACTGTCTTTTGGTTACTTCCTCGTTGGACGACTGGGTCTTGGGATTAGTCGAGTCGGTCCGATTCTCGTGTCTCGTAGGGACTCGGGAACCGGGTCGTTACATACTTCATCCTCTTCCGTCCTGCTCCGTCCTCGTTCATCCAGGCGTCGTCCCATCCGGCTCGTCCTCCAAGCAATCATCGAGGAGGATAACTTCTCTCTCCCATTCTTCTTTATAGCTTTCTAGTGTAGAATTTTCCTGCTTTCTAGTGTAGCTGATTTCCCACTTTCTAGTATAATTCTTATTTGGTTTTATTGTATAAACATTTTGAATTATTGAATGCATATTTTCCCTCTCTCTCTCTCTCCCCCTTTTAGTCTGATTGTTGTTATAGCTTCAATGTAATTACATCACCTCACTTTTCAAGAAAAATTCTAAAAAAAATATAATTGCGAATAGAGATCGACGTAGCCTCTCTGTGTTTGACCCGGAATTTCTATTTCGGTATAAATTTTATTTGTTGAACATGATTCCTTCGCTTTCATACTACGACGACAGGTTTTAAAAACCAAACACGTTGGCGTAGCAACTCACACGTCCAACATTTTGGTGTCGTTGCCTTGGAGGCAACGATTTCCAATCTATTTTTCACATTTCTTGCACTTTATTGTTTTCTAACTTGCTTTCTCTTGTGTCTATTATTTTGCAGAGACCTCCATCAGGGAATCATCAAGCGGTAGACTAGAGTAAAGTGCAGTTGAACACAACTGTAAGTGCTCCCCATTCTTCCCCCCTCCTTAGATTTCATTCTCCACATTAAATCCAAATTCCAATTAACCTAGGTGTTTGCATAAATCCTAGGAATAGTTTGGTTGTTTGGATTCTCACTCACATTCATTCCACCCTCATTTATATAAAAAAAAATAACAAAAAGATAATCTTGTGGGGCAATTTTCAACAAACACACAATGTACACCCACATTCAAAGCACTTAACCGAATTGATTTGTTTCTACTCAACTGGGTTCTGATCTATGGAACCAGTACACACAAAGCAACACATAAAAGGGTAGAAATCATTCTAGGTTAATCATCTTTGAGTGCTTAACTTAGTGGTGCATTTGTGGCCAGTTATTTAAGTTGTTTGGGCCGCACCACTCTACTTAAAATCAACTCATCGAGTAGCTCCTCGTTAGGGTTTTCAATCTAGGTCTATTCCAGGCACTCCACTTTCTTTCTGGTTTTAAAGGAAAATAATCTTCACCCATGTTTGACAACTTGGTTTACCTAGAAACTTGATTGCAATCCACCTAATTTGAAACCCTAAAAGCTACTTAAGCAAGATTAGAACATTAAAATCCACACATCACAAATAATCTTGCTTGAAAACCCTGGTTGTGTACGCACTTACACAAATCTCAATCAATCAGTAAGGGCACAACCCATTTTAAGGGCCCATCACATTCCATAAGCACCACAATCCCAGGTGATGAGAGCCTCATCATGAGCCATAACTAGCTCATTTTGACCCACTAAAGAGAATAAAAGCTCTTGCATAACTTAGAAGAGGGCTTAATTGAAGGAATAAGTGTTCTGAGAAGAAAACATGAAATAAAGGTTAAAACTACAATTTTACCATTGCAGTACATAAATGGGATTTCTCAAATACAAAACATAGGTCAAATGGTCTGAATAAAATAAAAAGTGGATTGATTCAATCAGAAATGGATTTATGTGCAAACCAGGAATTAAATAACATCTTGTAACCATAAAATAGACCCGCTTAATTCAACAAGGTTCTAATCAGGATAAAAATCAAGTAAACCCTCTAAAAATCATGGAAAAATATCCCCTAGGGTTTATAACATTCAATTTGGCCTTTGGAACCTAGTTTAACCTAGATTAGGGTCCTAGCTCATCAATTGACCTTAGTTTTTACGCAAAATGTCCAGTCAAACGGGGTCAAACCTAAAATCCAACTTCACCATTAGATTCCTTAGGTTCAAATTAAGTTTATACCAAATTTTGGACTTAAGGGGAGGTCATCTTGACCTACTTTGCAATTTAGTATACCCAATCACATTTTGGTCCCTATCTTTTGAAAACCATTGCATAAACCCCCCTAACTTCCTCACCACTCTTACAAGTAGGTCCATCTGTCATTATTGGGGAGAGATCCTACTCTGGCAAGGATTAGAGAGGGAATACTCTCTGATTCGTCAGAGATCTCCCAAATTTGAAAGGGAGATTCTTTGAGGAATTCCCTTCCATCTGAACTCAATCATGATCCCTGATTTGCACCCAATCTCTCGTGCGAACGCACGAGAGATTTGGGTACTTAACTGTTTCCTCAAAATGTTAACGCAGCTAAATCGTGTTTTAACAAATATTGCGTTGTAATATAGACGAACTTTCCGTGAAAACAAATAAAGATTTGTAACTCGAAAATCAGAGTATCCAAGGTCGAACGCAGGAAGCAATCTAAGTATTCCAAAACGTGAGAACACAATTTTTTAAATAAGAAGAAATGACTAGTTCAATGAGAGTGATATAGAAAGAAATTGCTCAAGGGAAAAAAAAATGGACGTCTGATGCAACATCAGACGTCTTAAAGTATTTCCCAGACTTTGCTCTACTTCAGCTCCTTTTCTTCTCTTCAATTGTTGCTTCTGTTCCTCTTCTTTTTCTTCGCTTTCTTGCTTCTTTGTCTGCCCCTTGATCTCTTTCTTCTTCCCTCTACCTTCAGCTTCTCTTCTTCTTCTGCTTGTCTTTACCTTTCTTTATTTCTTTGCGGGTCTTCTTCTCCTTGGTTCTGCTTTCTCTACTTCTTCCTTCCTTGGTTCTGGTTTCCCTTTGCCCTCGCTTCTTTTCTTCCTTGCCTTTCTTTTTCCTCTACAGAGCCTCCTTCCTTCTTCTTCTCCTTCGCTTGCAGCGGCTAAGTCCCTACTTCCTGCACACAAGCACACAGCAAAACCTACTCCCCTACCATTCCCGCGTATCTCTCTCTGTATATCACTCTTCAGCACCACACCCACGCTGGTGCGCTTGGACCTGGGTGCGCGACCCGACCCGTTTACCCGGCTCTGGGAGAGCATGCTAAAGAGTGATATACAGAGAGAGAGAGAGTCGAGGGTGTGGGTAGAGGGGTAGGTTTTGCTCCTCTTTGGTTTGTGCAGGGAAGGGCAGAAGGGAGAAGCAAAGCTGACACTTAGACGCTGCTAGCAAAGGAAAAGAAGAAGAAGGAAGCCTTCGTAGAGGAAAAAGAGAAGGAAGGGCTAGAGGCGAAGCCAAAGAGAAGAGGAACTGAAGAAGGAAGAAGAAATAAAGAAAGGGAAAGACAAGCAGAAGAAGAAGAAGAAGAGAAGCTGAAGGCAAGGGAAGTAGAGCCAAGGAAGAAGAAGAAGAAGACCCGCAGAGAAGAGGAGAAAGATACTGTAGGAGAAGAAAGAAGCAAGGCAGAAGACAGAGGAAAATAAGAAGAAAGAAGCAAGGAAAAAGAGAAGAAAGAAGAAGCACAAGAAGAAGAAAGGAAGAAAATCAGAAGAAGAAGAACAAGGGAAACATCTTTTAAGATGTCTGATCCCATGATCAGACATCCAAATTCTTTCTTTTTGCCACAATTAATTTTCAAACTCATGTATTTGTATATTTTGAATTAAGTTTTGAGTAATTCAGTGTTCAATTACATTATTGAGATTAGTAATAAATTTCAATTGCTCCCTGTGTTCGACCTCGGATACTTAGATTTTTGAGTAATAAATTTTTATTTGTTGACAACGCTTGAACACCTATACTACGACTTAACTATCTGCTAAAACACGATCGAGACGCCATCAACATTTTGGTGCCGTTGCTGGGGAGCAACGTGCAATTTATCACTAGTCTCTACATTCTTTTTATCATATTGAACACTAACTTGCCCTACTTTGCTTTGTTGTGATCTTGCAGGTATTTCACGAGAAGATCCCTCCTGCAAGTCAACCACTCCAGGGCAGGTAATTTCTTTTCTTCCTTAAACTATCCCCTAAGCTTTGAAAGACAAAAGGAAGAAAATTAATTTAGGAATCAATTATTGCCTTCTTTCCATGGTAATCACCATCTTTAAGGCAAACGTTTCCTGATTTTGCAAAAAAAAATTTAAATCGTCTTGAAGTTGGAGCGATTTTTTTTTTTAGATTCTATCCCACAAAATTCATGTGCCTAGTAGAAATCACGCTTAATCTCTGCGGACAACACACTTCTTGCTTTTAAGTTCAAAGAGAATTTCTGCGAAAAAGAGGATTGAAAATTGAACCAAATTAGGGTTTCTATAGTAGGGTATTGGAGTGTTAGTTCACACATGCCTGTATAAAAGGAAATGAACCCTCCTGCATCAGTGTGCTACCCAAGCCCTTGATTGAAGATATCTTAACAAGCCAAACCCTAAGAAAAATTGAGATCTAAAATCACTTGAATCTTAAAATCTTGCACCTAATAAACTGGGAGTCAAATCAGGGTGATCCCTAGGTCCCAAGCCTAGAATCATTCTGCCATCTATAGGACAGGTTAGGTAAAGTTGACCCCTTGGGTCAACCAACCTCCAAATAAGGTCACAACATCAAAACATCTAAAGTTCAAGTGAGAACCCTAATGCACCTTTGAAATAAAAGTGGTAGACTTAAGAGGTCAAGGTTCCCATTCTGGTCTACCTGGAATCTCAGTGACAAGAGAGGTCGGGTGGGGTAAACCCTGTAACCCCTGGGGACGCTCTACCGTGTAGGGGTCTTTGCGAGACTCTCCCTCTCTGGCTGCCCAGGTAATTCTCAAGTGGACGATCTTCTAATCCAGGGGTACCATCCGCCTCGAACCTCCATAGTCATCCAAGCGTCTTTGGGTGTCTTGATTGGGTCAAAAACATCTCCAATCCCTCAACTTTTATCTTTAGAGCACACACACATTCTCAGTGGGACTCTTTATTCAGATCTAATCACTTCATAACTTGATTCTACATCTTGATTCCACCACCTGACCCAAATATGCAGCCAAACCACTTAGGACTACCATTCAAAAAACCTGAATATCAGAGATCCATGAGAGATAGGATGATTGAGGATGCCCTGAAATTCTATGAAAAAGAAGACAAAACCTCAACACCAGTAGAAAACATTCAGGTTGATGTCCCAACAATCACAACCTTTATCATAACTTGTGCCCAAGTACTATTGGCAGAAGCCACAAAAGGATCAACCCGTGACTTGCTCATCACTAGGTACATTGAGATAGAAAAATTGCACAATCTTGAATACCTTCAATGTATGATAAATCCTCGACTTTGGAAGCAACACCAAGATAGTCTTGAAAAACGGGAAGAGATAATGAGATTAGTAAAACAAATTATCGACCAGAAGTACCCGTATATACCATAAACAAGAGATGAACCATCTTGGGACAACATCGAGGATCAATTTGATCTTGGGTTTGAGGCACAAAATGGTTGTGGATTCCCAACCCAGATGGAGTACAATGTGCCTGATATTGAAGAAGGTTGGGAAGCTCAAAATGCAAGAAAACACCATGTTGAGCCCACTCTAGACCATGAATCACCAGGCTTAGAATCCCAAAACTCCTGCAATAATGAGAGTAGAACTGAACCTCTCAAGGGTGTAAATTCCGTCCCTTATTCTGATAAGGTGACCCTCGAAGGTTATTCAGACCTAGATTCTAGTAACTCAACCCACATCCTAAGCCCAGAATCTAGATCTGAAACCAATTGGGAAGATCTCAAGGCCCCATATGAGGAAGATCAATCTTTCAACGGAGAATATGATTTTGGACCTCTATTTGATGAACATCCCTCACCAACATCCTCAGAGGAACTAATCAATTTTTTGGAAGTCATGCCAATTTACGATACAGAAACTGAGAAGTTGGACGAGTGAGGTTTCAATTGGGTCTACCCTACCAGCTTAGAATCTGAGCTTCTACCAGATAGGGACACCTTTTTAAGTTCAGAACTAACATCTAGGCTAGACCCCAGTCAGGCTGCTAAATCTACAGCATATGATTTATTCTATGGTGGAACTCACGATCTTGAATCTCATTCAGATTTTGATTTTCGCAAACTCTCCGACGATTTCGAATCTGACCATAACATCGGAGAAAATCTGCTTCCTAATTATATCAAGCCAATTCTCTTTGAAGCCACCTGCTCCACATATACAGAACCAATCAAAACCCGTTCTCTACCCCGACCTACAACCGGACTCAATTTCTATTCTGATTTACCTCTCACTGAGCCGTTTGCAGATGATTCAACTCCATATCTATACCAGGTATCGGGTATTGATCAGATCGAAAAATAGGAGCCATCATTCTTGGATCACCCCTGTAGGGTTACCACACCATACACTAATTATTTTTCAGAACCCTACTATGAGCAGGCTAATTCGACTCAGCCCGAACCCGAGTTTTCACTTCCATATCCATCCGAGCCACATTGCATATGGTGGGTTCTGCACCTATTGATCTACATCTATCAACCCGCCAGACTTATTGGGTTTGGGCCGCATCATCAGTCCACTGATTTTAACAAGCACCTGGTTGGACCAACCAGGCTCTTAATCAAGGTGCTTGTTTTACAAAATTTCGCTGATTTTACCACTCCCTCTCCACCCCATTTTCCGCTCGGCTGAAGGCGTTGAATTTAGCGCTTAACGGGAGGCAACCCGTCATCCCAAAAAAAGAGACCCATCTAATTATCCGTCTATACTCCATGACCATTGCACCTTGAGTTCAGCCTTAGACAGTTGATCCCACCTCTGGTACATGTACCAGAGCTTGAAATCGTCCACATCAATCACTTCCAACCCATTATCGAACCGATGTATCCTGTTCTAAGTCCCTGACCTCAACACTATTTCACACCCTCCATTTACAATGAGGACATTGCAAAACTTAGGCATGAGTGGGTGATAAAGTGCATATATACATAACCAAGAAAAGTTCAGAAGGATTCTCACAAAAAAATTCACATTTGTCAAAAACACAAAAAATTGAAAAATTACGAAAAAGAACAAAAAATTGGAGGAGGGAGGAAATTTTGTGAGCCACATAATTATAAGGAGAAAAAGAGCAAAAAAATGACAAAAAGTAGCACAAAATGAAAAAGAAAAAGAAATAGTCATTAGTAAAAGATTAAGGAATTAACTAAAGTTCTAGACCAGATCAAGAAAAGAGAAAGAAAAGTGCTAAGGAGACATAAAAAGAGATTAGCATGAACGTTGATCTTAGGCCTCTTGGGCTAAGTTCTTTAGCTTAATAATTCACGCATCAGCTAAGATCTGGATAATCCTCAAGAGGTTGGGGAAAATGCGAAGCTTGAGTATTAGGTCTAAGGCTTAGAAAGTATTCAGCCTTGTTAACTGACCTTCGATTTGCGGGATTCGGTAACTTAAGCACCCCAATTCACACACGGTCTGGTTCAGTGCGCATAAATATCAAAATCAAGCAAAAAGCATTTCAATGTTCTGAAAATGTTGCCTAGATTAAGAGCAGCACGAAGAGGCGGGAAATTCCCTTTGAAGATGCGTAACAACATATCATCTCCTCGGTGCTTGTCTCTTAGGATATTTAAATAATCTACTGGGGGCATGTAAGCACTCTGCTGGTTTAGATGCCATGGGCGGCATTATCACGAAATGTCGATTGCCAGGGTCTGAATTCGGCCACGGAACGCCATGGGCAGGATTATCTCGAAATCTCGAAAGCCAAGTGATAGAACAGCAAAAATACACCAGCAATCGTGTCATCTTGTGCTATTTCCAAGCATTGCTAGTGTATATTAGGTAACCATAGTCGCATTTGTAAAAATAAACGCATGCATGCATTTATTTGAGAGGGAGGAGAGTGAACAAAATGGCCTTGAAATTAACGTTTTCCTCAAGTGCTGCCTCACAAATTCACCATCTTTATTTTTATTTTTATTTGACTTTGAATTTCTTCTCCGCGGCTACAAAGCATGACTTGATCTTCTTCGCGCCATGCTCTGCACAGCCACTCCCTGCCAGCCATGCACAGCCCAGGGCATGGCTATGCTTGCCTTCTTCCTCTTTAAAAAGGCACAGCTATCTTCTTTCCAGCAGAGCCTGGTCCACCCAACACAGCAGCTTCCCATCCAGGCCATCTCCTCCCCTCTCCCCTCCATACGCAGCCTCTCTTCCTCTTGAAGAGCTACGCTGCGGGCAGGAGCAGCTCACAGTGGTACACAACCACCACTATGAGTCCCACCACCGCCGAGCTCATCAAAGAGCCGGTGGCCGTGGTGGTTCACCACTCTGTTTTCGTCATTCCATCCACATCCGCCATTGCCACAGAGTCAAGCTTTGAAGCTAAACCGCCGCTGCAGCAAGGCGCCGGCCACCTCTCCCCCGCACGCAGGCCACCGCACACCCCAGCAGCTGGCGCAGCTCTTTCTGTGCGCGCCAGCAGGTCGCCCTCGACCCTCAACGTGCTCGCCAGCAGCCGACGCAGTCCTTCCGCGCACACGCTAGCTCGCTCAGCGGCTCTCGCACACGCAAAACCGCCAGCACCCGGTCACGCGAGCCGAGCGTGCACTGTAGCCACTGTTCACGCTTGAGAGCGCGACACTGTGGCTACAGTGCGGTGACCAAAAAGTTTCTCACCTATCTAGTCACCGCGCGCTCTCTCTCCGCGCCGCAACCGTCGCCAGCCAGTCCGCGCACGCCCGCACCCGTGTCTCTCCCCACGCCCGCTCCTAGCACCCACTTCAGCTCCCGCACCCGTCTGGGCCCGCGTCTTTGCCAGCTTCTTCGCCCGCACCCACCCCAGCACGCAGCACAGTGCGCTGCGGTCCCTCCCTCGCGCTCACTCCCTCCTGCAAGCGATACTCTTTGTGTGCCTGCACCTGCGCGTTGGCCATCAAACGTCGGCCGCTGTGTCAGGACGACTTAAACTCCCGCGCCATCTTCTGCAGACTCTCTCTCTCTCTCTCTCTCACAGCACTCTCTCACTCCCTCTTGCAGACACATACACACACACACACTCTCGTACACACACCCACTCACTTATACACTACTATATACTTATATATATATATATATACATATATATATTTATATATATATATATATATATATATATATATATATATATATATATATATATTTTATATACATATATATATTTATATAGATATATATATATTTTTATATACATATATATATACATATATACATATATCTATACATATATTAGTACTTATATAACTAAGTATTAGTATACATACATATATCTATATATATGTATATATACACACACATATATTTATACATATATGCAAATATACATACAAATACACATATATATCTATAACTATAAATACATACATACATACATACATACATACATATATATATATATATATATATATATATATATATAAACACATAGATACTTATACTAATATATATATATATATATATATATATATATATATACATATACACATATAGTTATATATATGTGTATATGTATATATATATATATATATATATATATTAGTATAAGTATCTATGTGTTTATATATATATATACATATATATATATATATATATCTATACATAGTTATATATACATCCATATATATCTAATTATAAATATATCAATATATATATACATATACATACATCCATTTATACATATATTTACATATCTATATATATATACATATATATATATATTCATATCACCTACCACACGTTGTATCGCGGGAATATCTGCAGCAGTTGCTGATATTCCCCCATACACGTGTATAGAAAGCGTCTTCGAACACATCTTTCACCCATCCATCCTACACTCCATGCGGCACTTCGTCCTGTTGGTTGCGTCTTCCTAGACGACGATCAACTCGACACCGTGCTACACGCCATTTCCACCTCCACTCCCACCCCTATATACATATATAATATATACATATATATATACTATATTTACCTTATTTCTATTTCTCTTTCCTGCCATTAAAAAGATAAGAAAAATATACAAAAGAGAAAAGATAATCCTTGACTTGCAGGCACTCAGTCTTGCAAATAGCAAGACCAGTTTTGGAACCCTAATTTGGCTCAAAGCCAAGAACCTGATTTTGAGGGTGTACCTCAAGGACAAAAATTATCACAAAAAAAATCTTAAATAGAAAAACACCAAAAACATAATAAACGAATGGAAGAGAGTCGTTGTAGGAAAGGCGTAGAACTTATTCACCTCTAATCCCACTTCCCTGAGTTCGACCCTAGGCCTAAAAGTGACCAAGATAAAATCAAGTAGGCCAAGTAAAAAAATTTTGTAAAGAAATGGTTAGGCTCGATTTAGGTTAACCACTATACTCATTGCAATGATTAAATCACCATATTAACACAACCTATCCGGGCCTGACCACATTCTTTTCTAGCGCCGTTGCTGGGGAAGTGCACATTCAAGTAAGTTTTAACTCCATTCTTTTAATTTTTCTCTTCTCACACCCTTCTCTTCACGGGTGTTTTTGTTTGTTGCTGCGCAGGTGAACCTGTTGCAAGGAGAAGACAGGCAGACGAAGTTGGAGACGTGAGCAGATCCAAGGCAGGAACGAGAGCGTGAAGACGTCGACACCGCACTGGAGCTTTGCCCACGTTGCTGAACAAGTAGGTCTTTCTTTCTTAGCAACTTAGGTCAACTTATCAATTTAATAATAAAAAAAAAAACTAAAAACACTTCTTGGGATCTCTTGGGGCAAGTAGGATTAAAAATCACTTGTTTGATTGTTTGTCATCACTCCCACCGCCTCGGAATTTCCTACCAAACTTCGCATAGAGAAGTTCCAAGAATCTTGTTTCTTAATCTTTCACCGTATGAAGTATTCTTTGAGGCAAAAATAAATAGATTGATTTCCATCCCTCTTTGCCTCGTTAATCTGCAATTCTAAATCACCTTTTTGGTAGGGAGACTTGGAATTGAGTTGATTCCAACCCCACCACGACCTTTCACGTGCCTAAGATTCGATCCCGAATACTTCAACCCCAACAATTTGATTTTCTTTATCTTATGGTTGAGCCTTGTGTGTCGAAATCATTTGTGGTGATTGGGAGCACTTGAATTGAAGTGCTTTGGCTCCCTTTCACACTAATCTAAAATTGATTCGTGCATCCACACATAGAAATCTCCATCTAGGGAAGCCCATTGCATTTGAGCATGCACTAACCAACTGACATTGAAGAAGGGTTTGTTGGGCTTAGAAGAAAACTTGTATTCTCTCAAAACCCGAAGATTGGTTGAATTGGTAATTCAGCGAAATCCTAAAATCCATACTACTTAAGGCTGAATTCTAAAAACCATTCACCAATTAAAACTTCAATTCGGGGAGATTTCCCCGTTGCATGCTTGGTTTACACACTTTGTAAAATCAATCACTTGGGCATTACCCGTAAATAACACCCTTCACATTCCAGAAGCACTTGATCCTAAGCCTCTAACTAAAACTAGTAGCAACTTGACCCTTATTAAGGATCGAAGGTCTAACTACCTACGTGTAGCACCTACGTAGGTCGCATTCGATTCCGTAGGTCGTGATAGTAGGTAACTTAGATCTTTAGGTCTAAGGGCACACTGTAGAGGTTAGGAATTTGATTGTATTGATTTGTCATCAAGTGTACCTTTACGACGTCATTTCTCTCATCCCTTTTCCCTTCGTATCGCCCCAATTCTTCCTGCGGTAGTGCATGTTTAGGAGGAGGTTACAAAACCCTAAACTGTGTGAATTGGCTAATAATTTTAGAAAAGAAGCCGCATCCTCCTCCTCCACAAACATGGCTGCACGCCCACCCCCAAACCCCGAGGGAGGAAACCACCCTCAGAACCCACCAGGTGGTGGAGCCTTAGATCCCATAACCCCCCTCCAAGCCTAAATGGAAATGTATAATGAACAAATTGAAGCCATAAGGGAAACATTGGAGGAAATGCAGAACCCTCCCGAACAGGAGGAGCCTAGGTCTCTTAGCTCCTATCAGAATCCCGCTGCTATAGAGACCATAGGACAAATTCGGGTCCCCATGGACGGGGATGACTTTGAATTGAAACCTAATATAATTGGCCTGATAAATTTTCACTTCCATGGTCTTGCAAGTGAAGATCCTTTTCTCCACTTGGAAGACCTAACCCGATTGGCTGAAACTGTTAAACCAAGAAATATCGGGTTACCTATAGTCCTCATGAAAATGTTCCCGATTTCATTGCAGGATAAAGCGTCGCAGTGGTTACGCACCCTTGGGAGAACCATCCACTCTTGGGAAGAGATGCAAACAGCGTTTCTCAAGTTCTTCCCAATCGGGCAAACTAATGCGCTTCGCCGTGCTATCACTTCATTTACGCAACAAAATGGCGAACAGTTTCATGAGGCATGGGAGAGATATAATGACCTCCTCAGGAAGTGTTCGCACCACGGTCTGCCTAAGTGGCATATAGCCCGGATTTTCTACTATGGGCTAAATGAGACTTTGAAGCAGATTGCAGACGCCTCCTGCGGAGGGAATTTCATGAATAAAGACGAGAATGGAACATCGAATTATTTGAAAATATGAGTGAAAACTCAATGAACAATGCCTCCATTGTCGCCTTTAATCGTACCAGCCTGCCCCGTAATGTCCACGAAGTTGACACTGGACCCTCCCATTCATCCACAGATCTCAGCCTTATCGCACAAAAATTGGATGAAGTCTCCGTCATGCACAAGAAGCTGGATAAGCTTCTAGCCAACCCCGCCCATTCTATGGCAAACACCCCCACCTCACCACTTCGTCACAATCCCAATTCTTCCAATACCAAGCTTATCCCGAGAAACCCCATAAGACCTTCCTTACCGAGGGTCACACCGAATGATTCGATAAGTCATGTGGATCTGGCTTCTGCGAGCCAGTATTTTGACCCAGAGGACCAAGCCTCCGTGTGCTCGGAAGCATATTTACATGCGGACGCATCTTCTGGCATAGAAGACGCTTACGCCTTGGGGAATAACCCGTTCTCTGCCACTTATAACCCAGGGTGGCGAAATCATCCGAACTTCGCATGGTCCAACAACTCGTAGCGCCAAAACCCCGCAAATGGACTAATGCGATAGTCCGCACCCATCATCCCAAGGGCCCAGTCTAATCCTATGGCAAATCCGCCATCAGGTCCTTGCGTACCGCAAGCAGAACAGGCATCAAGTCCTCTTGACAAATTGATACGAATGATGAGGAAAATGTCAAAGCACCATGAAGAGAACATGACCTCTCTTCAGTACCAATTGGCGCAGCAGAATGTTGAGATCGGTCAACTACGCATGGCGACTCGATTTCACGGCACTCTTCCAGCCCAACCTGTTCCCAACCCGCGAAATTTCGTACCCCGTGGTCCTCAATCACAGGTACGACATTCTCAGGGGCAGGTTCATCAGATTCTGCAAGCTCCGAGCATTCCACCGAGATTTCAGGCTAATCCCGCTGCAGCCCCTCACTCTTATGTCCCTATTGCGAACCCTCCTCCGCCTTATGATCCCATTGGACCTGCATCGTCCAATGCGATCACTACGAGGAGCGGTAAGCAGGCTGTCGATCCACCTCGACCTGATCCTGGCCTGTCTTCTTCATCGCCCTCTCATTCGGGATGCGCACCGCACTCGCGAGAGGACGATACCCCCAAATTGGTGCCAGAATCAGTCCCATTCCCTGAGGCTCTACTGAGAGAGCCAAAAGGCAAGAAGAAGGATACACAAGCCTTTGATAACCTGCGTAATTTGTTCAGGGATGTTGAAATCAAGGTACCCCTGCTCGAGGCTATCGGCCACATACCTACTGTCGCCCGATTTTTCAAAGACTACACAACCCCCAGGCGACAGTCAAAGAAAACTAAGAATTTGGTGGTTCTCTCACCTCATGAGAGTTGTGCTATACTGTCAAATCTACCACCGAAGTAGAAAGATCTGGGCACACTGCTTATTTCCTGTAGCATCCAAGGCTGCAATTTTAACCGTGCCCTACTTAATCTAGGATCTTCCATCAATCTTATACTAACCATCATGCTCGAAAAATTTTCCTTGGGAAATCTGAAACCCACCCCTGTCACATTACAGTTGGCAGATCGTTCTGTCAAAATTCCGAAGGGTGTGGTGGAAGACGTGGTGGTTAGGGTCAACAGTCTCTGTTTTCCTGTTGACTTTCTTGTTTTAGATATGGAAGTTCCTAGCTCACTCTATGATTGTCCGATCATCCTTGGTCGACCTTTCTTGGCCACAGCCCGCGCCCGTATCGACTACGAGTCAGGCTGTATTGAGATTGCCGTTGCATCTGAGAAGCTCAAAGTTAACATCATCAAGGTAGCCAAGAACTTTGATTGGGATTGCATCGAGGATGACACATCTGACGAGGACATGGCCGTCAGCGCATGTATAGAACTAATTGGGACCTATTATGACTGCTGCGGATTACCTGTAAACACTAACGATTGCTTGACCGACACATATTGTGACATTCCCCCATCCCTCCCTATTCCCGTACCTTCTCCCGACCAGACTTCTGACGAGGTTTTCTCCGCTTCCCATACCCCGTGGTCTGAGTCATATCAGGGCTACTCACCACCAGTCCACACTCTTCAAGACCGGATTGCCCTTTCTTTCCCGCCAAATCAGGCAGATTTGCAACTCCACACTAGGACCTTGAGCCCACATACTTCTCACTGGGGATATTCCTTTTTGGATCCATCTATCCAAGAAGCCCCTCTTCTTGGCCAATCTGAGGGCCAACTTCTTCCTCCTGATTTGTTTTCTGATCTGCCTGGGACACTCTCGTCCCAAGAAATGCAAGATCTTTCACCATCCACTCCCGAGCTAAAAGAGCTGCCTAGTACACTTAAGTATGTTTTCTTGGGACCAAATGAAACGCTCCCCGTAATCATTAGTTCAAACTTGACCAGGGAGCAAGAGTGCAAACTAATGAAGGTCCTTATGGAACACAAGGCAGCTATTGGATGGTCTTTATCAAACTTAATTAGCATTAGCCCCTCCTACTGCACTCACCATATATATACAGAGGAGGAGGCTCGACCTTCCAGCGAGATGCAGCAATGTCTCAACCCTAACATACGGAAGGTCGTTAAGAAGGAAATTATTAAGTGGGCTGGATGTGGGTATAATGTACCCTACCAGCAATAGCCCCTGGGTGAGTCCGATTCACATCGTGCCCAAAAAGGTGGGACTCACCATCCGTGTCAATGACAAGGGCGAATCCATCCCTACAAGCACTCCTACATCTTGGAGAGTGTGTGTAGATTATAGGAAACTCAATGCTGCAACCAAGAAAGAACACTTTCCGCTACCTTTCATTGACCAAATCCTGGAGCGGTTAGCAAGAAATAAATTTTTCTGTTTCCTGGATGGATTCTTAGGACATAACCAGGTGGCAATTGACCCCCGAGACCAAGAGAAAATCACTTTTACCTGCCCCTTCGACACCTTTGCATTTAGAAAGATGCCATTCAGACTTTGTAACGCGCCAGCAACTTTCCAGAGATGTATGTTGGCGATATTTCATGACATGGCGGGTGACTTTCTCGAGGTCTTCATGGATGACTTTTCAATCTTTGGACCATCTTTCGATGAATGTCTTGCCAACCTGACCCGTATCCTTAGGAGATGTATTGATGTAAACCTCGTGCTTTCCTGGGAAAAAAGTCATTTTATGGCACACGAGGGAATTGTTCTCGGACATATCATCTCCGACAGGGGTATCGAGGTTGACAGAGCTAAGCTTGATGTAATTGCTGATTTACCTATGCCTGGCTCTGTTAAGCAAATCCGCTCCTTCCTAAGACATGTTAGTTTCTATAGGAGATTCATCAAAGATTTCTCCAAGATTTCTCGACCTTTAACTCATCTCCTATCAACCGACGTACCCTTCGATATCGGCCCTGATTGCATACGAGCATTCACACAGCTGCGTAATGCTGTCACCAAGGCCCCTGTTCTCCAGCCACCTGATTGGTCCCTCGACTTTGAACTGATGTGTGACGCTTCCAACCTTGCAGTCGGAGCGATCCTGGGATAAAGACGCTATAGACACCCCTTCATGGTGTACTACGCCAATAAGACGTTGGACGAGGCCTAGCGTAATTATACTACCACTGAAAAAGAACTACTGGCGGTCGTCTTTGGGCTGGAAAAATTCCGCTCTTACCTTCTGGGCTCACATGTTATTGTTTTCACTGATCACGCAACCATTCGCCATCTCATGCACAAGAAGGCTGCCAAGCCCAGACTGATTCGTTGAATCCTTCTACTCCAAGAATTTGACATTGAGATCCGCGATAAGGCTGGAGCCCAAAATGTTGTGGGTGATCATCTTTCTAGACTGGACCCTGACCATATTGGAATTACTCTGTCGATTAATGAGATTTTTCCCGATGAGCACCTATTAGCAATTAATGTGGCAGGTGGACCTTGGTATGCCGACATTGCCAATTACCTTGCTTCTGGATCCCTTCCATGTGGCTGGCCTAAAAACCAGCTCAAGCGTCTTATGGCAGAAGCAAAGTATTATTTCTGGGATAATCCACTTCTTTTTCTAATAGGTGCTATCAAATCATCCGTCGCTGTATTCCTGACAGCGAATTCCCCAGTGTGCTATCCTTCTGCCACGATCAGGCCTGAGGAGGCCATTTCTCTAGGAGGAAAATTGCAGCCAAGGTGTTGTAGGGTGGTTTCTTTTGGCCCTCCCTTCACCAGGATGCACACAATTATGCCAAACATTGCACTAGGTGCCAGTCATTAGGATCAATGTCATGTCGTGACATGACATTGATCCTAATGACTGGTCCCTTGCAACCCATCCTAGCTACAGAAATCTTCGACATTTGGGGAATTGATTTCATGGGTCCCTTTCCTCCTTCCAACGGCTTCGAATTTATCCTCATGGCTGTTGATTATGTTTCGAAATGGATCGAGGCTATTCTCACGCACCGTGCTGACCATGTTATGTCCACTCAATTTGTCAAAGACCATATTTTTGCGTGCTTTGGGATCTCTCGAGCCATTATCTCAGATGGAGGAAGCCACTTTACCCATGCATCTTTTCGGGCACTGTTGAACGTTTACGAATTGCTACGCTAACGTGTTCGGTTTTGGAAAACCTGTCGTTGTAGTTCGAAAGCGAAGAATTCGTGTTTAACAAATAAAATTTATACCGAAATGAATTCCGAGTCGAACACAGGGAGGCTACGTTAATCTATATTCACAATTATATTTTTTAGGATTTTTAATAAGCAAGGTGATATAATTACAATAGAGCTATCAGACTAAAAGAAAGAGAGAGAGAGAGAACATGCATTCAATATTTCAACTGTTTATATAATCAAACTAAATAAAAGTTACACTAGAAAGCGGAAAATCAATTACACTATAAAGCAGGAAAATTCTACACTAGAAAAGCTGTAAATAAGAATGGGAGAGAGAAGTTATCCTCCTCGACGATTGCTTGGAGAACGAGCCGGACGGGACGACGTCTGGACGAAGGAGAACGAAGCAGGACGAAGGAGGACGAAGCAGAAGAATGGGAACGAAGCAACATGCCGTCGTCGTCGTGGGATCCACTTTCGAAGGGGAACGAAAATTTGGACTTTATCTCGCGAGAAGCATCCCGGGTGTGGGACAAGCTTCTCTTGAGCTTTAGAGGGGTAGACAGGAGAAGGAAGGGATCAGAATTTCATATGAAGGGGGTCTCCTTTTATAGTTGCAAGGAGTGGGGGAAAAATGGACATTACAACTTCAAAATAATAAATGAGGGGTCTTTAGTGACGGATAAATCCGTCACTAAAGCCCCCAACGTGGGTGTAGCTTCCGCGCCCACACACGCCGCTTCAGCTGCCCGCGCACGCAATGGCTTCCCACATCCTTTGAATCTCAGCCGTCCGATCGCAAGATCGGACGGCTTAAGTCACGCCATCAACCGCTGCGCTGCGCGCCCATCCGCGTGCGAACGCACGTCCCTGCCGCGCGTGTAATAGTGCATCTGTGCTATCGGGCGCTCGCAGCCATTGGATCTCCATCTGACGCTCCACACGCCTGCTTGATTGCACCCAATTTGAGGCTCTCAGGACTCGATCCCGCGACCTCTGCTTCGCCCGCAGCTGCGTCTCCGCTGCGCTACGCCGTCGAAAAGGTCGCGCGGATGAATTAGCCAACCGCATCCACAGCCATTGGATCTTGATCCAACAGTGGAGAATCGACGCGTTGATTGAAGAAGAAAAGGTGCGACGGTGCTGGAGGCCGTTTGGGCGGCTGAGATGGCGCCACGTGACGCCATCTTGGCCGTCCATCTTCTGGAAGTTGTGGATGGTGCCACGGATGTCGGATTGACTCGATTTTTGTGTCGTTGGGCTGCGATCGTTGATCCGAATTCATCCGTGTGGTCGGATTTGTCATCTAAAGTATGGATTTTTACCATCCTGGCCCTTGATCTTCTAGGGTTCCCTGGTCACTATCTGATGCTACGGATGCCTGATTAGGGCAATCTTGGAGTCGTTGAACTCCAATCGTCGCCCTGATCACATCCATACGGTTGGATCTTTGATCCGAGGCCCCGATAAAATGCTTGCCCTATCCAAGCACATAAAAGGAGACAATTAACCTCCATTTTATTCAAACTTCTCTAAATGCAAGATGATGCATGTTATGCAATATTTATATCATGAAATGCAATCCTATGCTTAAGAACATGCATAAATAGACATTTAAAGTAGTGTAAATGTGTTTACATCAAGCACTTCTGATGAAATACGGAGTCCACCATCGTATCACATCCCCATATCATCCTCAGACGAATGGTCAGGCAGAGGTGTCGAACCGGCAAATCAAGCAAATTCTCCAGAAAACGGTTCGGCCTGACCGTATGGACTGATCCGACAAGCTGATTGATGCACTTTGGGTGTATCAGACCTCCTTCAAGGCTCCCCTTGGTATGTATCCTTATAGAATCATTTACGGGAAGCCTTGCCATTTGCCCGTGGAGTTGGAACACCGTGCTTATTGGGCGGTTCACCAATGTAACCACGACCCAGACCTGTGTGGTCGAGAAAGGAAACTCCAACTCCAGGAGTTGGAAGAGCTCCGTCGTGAAGCCTATGATTCTGCCTTAACTTTCAAGCAACGCACTAAGGCTTTTCACGACAGCCGTATTCGGCGGAAAGAATTTGAGCCTTCTCAGCAAGTTTGGCTCTACAATGCCCAACTCAAATTCTTTCCTGGGAAATTGAAGTCCAAATGGACTGGTCCTTTCCTGGTCTCGAGACCATTTCCCAACGGGGCCGTTGAGATTGAAGATCCCAAATCTGGGCATAAATTTACGGCCAATGGCCAGCATTTCAAACCCAATCTTACTCATAAACCTACCCCCGTTGGAGAAACTGTTGCCCTGCTGGAGGGTAACTAATTTTCTGCCTCATTCTGAGTCCAGCTGGGGACGTTAAATTCAGCGCTCGTTGGGAGGCACCACAACAACACTCCGCCACTGTCCCTCTCACTTCACTTTTCACTTCACCACCCACCATCCTCCCACCCTACCACCCTACTGTATACCTTGCACTACAGCTCTCATTACCCGATCTTTTGCCATTCCTCTACCCTTCCCTGCATGCATATGAGGACATAGCATCGTTTGGCATGGGGGAGTGGATAGGCATCCATAGGATCTGCGTATTTTATGGTATCATGCAGTTTCCATCTATCTATAAATATGTTAAAAAAAAATTGGTGTTTAGTAATGATCTGAAGGCTGAAACAAAAATACAATAAGTGTTTATGGATATTCAACCTCTGTTTTGAAGACTTTCCAGGCCACAGAAGCTTTATTCGCTCAGGCTCAGCTTAATTCACCTGAGAATTAACAAGATAGATCGGAATCTCTCCTAACTAAGGACGTGTTCTTGTACCTGAGACACCAGTACAGGATCCGTTGGTTTGCTTCTACTCGAGAGCCTAAGTAATCTTGGTTCACACTACACATATCAAGAAAGACCAGGTGAACATAAGATCCAACCCTAATGTTCATTAGGGAAGGTGGAGTCCTTACCTGTGTGCGTAGGTAGACTTTTTATCCTAGGCTTCAGTCTTGTGTTTATGAGAGACTCTTTCCACCAAAAAGGAACTCTCCCACCAAAAGAAAAGTGTGCTCCTCCAAATAAAGTTGTAAGAGATATAATGACATGTGTTTCAAAAAAAAAAAAAAAGATACAAATAATTCAGTATATCTCGCAAATATCTGTAAAGTCTTCCCCCTACAAGAATTCTTCAGGGCAAGTTACAAATACCCTATTTTCTTTAAGCCACAAATGTCATAAAATGGGAGTTGAGTTTTCCATCATCTTTTTTAAGGATCAATCCAAAGACATGAGCTGAAACTGGGACAAACCTGCACTTAAAAATTCGTGAAACCCTGGGCTTGAGTCTTAATGTTCATTTAGTCAGTCATGATCCTTCACTATGCACACGCCATAATCTCTTAAGCTCTCGAGTACAGCAAAAACCTCCGAGTCCTGGAAATCGTACTTAAGGTTTAAATATCAAGAGTCCAGGTTAGTTAAGAGATAGTCTATGTCACATAAGACTTAAAGTATTGGTAGTCTTCTCTACAATTGGTTCTCACAATATCTAACAAATAAACACACCTATGTCGCCTCAGAAGAAAATCTTCAGCTTAAAGATCATTTCTAAATACAAATATGTTTTGCTAGGAGCTAGCAAAAGATAGGCATGGGGATATGATTGCACAGCAAAAATACACCAGCAATTGTGCCATCTTGTGCTATTTCCAAGCATTGCCAGTGTATATTAGGTAACCATAGTCGCATTTGTAAAAATAAATGCATGCATGCATTTATTTGAGAGGGGAGGAGAGTGAATAAAATGACCTTTAAATTAACGTTTTCCTCAAGTGCTGCCTCGCAAATTCACCATCTTTATTTTTACTTTTATTTGACTTTGAATTTCTTCTCCGTGTCTGCAAAGCATGGCTTGATCTTCTTCGCACCATGCTCTTCACAGCCACTCCCTGCCAGCCATGCACATCCCAGGGCATGGTTGTACTTGCCTTCTTCCTCTTTAAAAAGGCACGGCTATCTTCTTTGTAGCAGATCCTGGCCACCCAACACAGCAGCTTCCCTTCCAGGCCGTCTCCTCCCCTCTCCCCTCCATACGCAGCCTCTCTTCTTCTTAAAGAGCTACGTTGTGGGCAAGAGCAGCTCACAGTGGTACACAACCACCACTATGAGTCCCACCACCACCTAGCTCATCAAAGAGCCGGTGGGCGTGGTGGTTCACCTCTCTGTTTTCGTCATTCCATCCACATCCGCCATTGCCACAAAGTCAAGCTTTGAAGCTAAACCACCGCTGCAGCAAGGCTCCGGCCACCTCTCGCCCGCACATAGGCCACCGCACATGCCAGCAGCGGGCGCAGCTCTTTCCGCGCGTGCCAGCATGTCGCCCTCGCCCCTCAACGTGCTCGCCAGCAGCTAGAGCAGTCCCTCCACGCGCGCGCCAGCTCGCTCAACAACGCTCACTTCAGTGCACTCTCTCTCCGTGCACCGTGCACTCTCTCTCCGTGCCACAACCGTCACTAGCCCATCCGCGCACGCTCGTGCCCGCGTCTCTCCCCGCGCCCGCTCTCAAGTCTGCACCCGCCCGCTCCCAGCACCCACTTCAGTGCCTGCACCCGTCTACGCCCGCGTCTTCACCCACTTCTTCGCCCGCACTCGCATCAGCGTGCAGTGTAGTGCGCTGTGGTCGCTCCCTCGCGCTCACTCCCTCCTGTGTGTGCGCGCCTCTTCATGCACCTATGCGCCTGCGCCTGCGCGTTGGCCATCAGACGCGCCTGCGCCTGTGGTCTTTCTCTCTCTCTCTCTCTCTCTCACAGCACTCTCTCACTCCCTCCTGCAGACACACACACACACTCTCTCGTACACACACCCACTCACTTATACACTACTATATACTTATATATATATACATATATATATATATATATATATATTTATTTATTTATATACATATATATATACATACATACATATATCTATACATATATTAGTACTTATATAACTAAGTATTAGTAGACATACATATATATATATATACACACACATATATTTATACATATATACATATATACAAATATACGTACATATATACATATATATCTATAACTATAAATACATATATATATATATATATATATATATATATATATATCTACATATATCTATATACATAGATACTTATACTAATATATATATATATATACATATACACATATATATAACTATATACATATACTACTGTATATATATATATATATATATATATATATATATCTATACATAGTTATATATACATCCATATTTATCTAATTATAAATATATCAATATATATATATACATATACATACATCTATTTATACATATATTTACATATCTATATATATATATATATACATACATAACTACATATACACCTATATAATTATAACCATATATATATTTTTTTTTCTTTTCTTATATCACCTACAACACGTTGTATCGCGGGAATATCTGCACCAATTGCTGATATTCCCCGATACATGCGTATAGAAAGCGTCTTCGCACACATCTTTCACCCATCCATCCTACACTCCACGCGGCACTTCGTCCTGTTGGTTGCGTCTTCCTAGACGATGATCAACTCGACACCGTGCTACATGCCATTTCCACCTCCACCCCCACCCCTATATACATATATAATATATACATATATATATACTATATTTACCTTATTTCTATTTCTCTTTCCAGCCATTAGAAAGATAAAAAAAATATACAAAAGAGAAAAGATAATCCTTGACTTGCAGGTACTCAGTCTTGCGAATAGCAAGACCAGTTTTGGAATCATAATTTGGCTCAAAGCCAAAAACCTGATTTTGAGGGTGTACCTCAAGGACAAAAATTATCAGAAAAAAAATCTTAAATTGAAAAACACAAAAAACATAATAAACGAACGGAAGAGAGTCGTTGTAGGAAAGGCGTAGAAATTTATTCACCTCTAATCCCACTTCCCTGAGTTTGACCCTGGGCCTAAAAGTGACAAAGATAAAATCAAGTAGGCCAAGTAAAAAAATTTTGTAAAGAGATGGTTAGGCTCGATTTAGGTTAACCACTATACTCATTGCAACGAGTAAATCACCATATTAACACAACCTATCCAGGCCCGACCACCAGGGTTCCGGGGGTTGCCATGGACGGTGCTATCTCGAAGCATCGATAGCCAGGGACCCTTGAGGATTGATGATGGGGACGAGGAATCCAATACAGGCCGTATTAAGAATCCAATCCGAACCTTGAAATAAAAAGAAAAGAGAGAGAAAATTCTCCAAACAAATAAATCTTCTGTCTCTCTCTTACAAAAAAAAAATGCATTGTAAATTGAAGCTAGGCTAAAAATTTCTTGAGCACGGATGCTTTAATCGCGGAGTCCAACAAACCCTAGGTTAGTTTCTGTGGGCCTTAAAAACCTTTGCGGAGGACTAAGGCTAAAGCGGGTCAGGTCCAAATTTTGGTTGGTACTTGAGTACCTCTAGGCCTATTGTCGGCATTCTGACCTAATCACAAAAGAAAAAGAAAAGCACTCATCATAACTGATGACAGACACTCAGGGTCTAGAATAGAAGTAAAAACCTTGAAATTTTGCTAAGGGACTAGCAAAAAATAGGCATGGGGGTATGATGAGAGCCTCATCATGAGCCATAACTAGCTCATTTTGACCCACTAAAGAGAATAAAAGCTCCTACATAACTTAGAAGAGGGCTTAATTGAAGGAATAAGTGTTCTGAGAAGAAAACATGAAATAAAGGTTAAAACTGTAATTTTACCATTGCAGTACATAAATGGGATTTCTCAGATACAAAACATAGGTCAAATGGTCTGAATAATATAAAAAGTGGATTGATTCAATCAAAAATGGGTTTATGTGCAAACCAGGAATTAAATGACATCTTGTAACCCTAAAACAGACCTGCTTAATTAAACAAGGTTTCAATCAGGATAAAAATCAATTAAATCCTATAAAAATCATGTAAAAATATCCCCTAGGGTTTATAACATTCAATTTGGCCTTTAGAACCTAGTTTGACCTAGATTAGGGTCCTAGCTCATCAATTGACCTAATTTGGGTTTTCATGCAAAATGTTCAGTTAAACGGGGTCAAACCTAAAATCCAACTTCACCATTGGATTCCTTAGGTCAAAATTAGGTTTGTACCAAAACTTGGACCTAAGGGGAGGTCATCTTGACCTACTTTGCAATTTAGTACACCCAATCACATTTTGGTCCCTATCTTTTGAAAACCATTACATAAACCCCCGTAACTTCCTCGCCACTCTTGCAAGAAGGTCCCTCCGCCATTATTGGGGAGCGATCCTACTCCGGCGAGGATTAGAGAGGGAATACTCTCTGATTCCTCAGAAATCTCCTCCCAACTGAACTCAATCATGATCCTTGATTTGCACCAATCTCTAGTGCGAAGGCACGAGAGATTTGGGTACTTAACTGTTTCCATCACCGGTGAGGATTCCCGCACTTGGAAGCTTGGCTTCCATGCACAGGAGTCTCTGCCTGTGCCTATAAACTAACCCCCAACTCCGGCTACACCTCCTCAGCTCGACTTGGCCAGGATTCCACCTCAATTTCCTCTTCTTCTTCTCCGGCCAAGGGGTCCAGCAAGCTCTGGCGAGCCCCCCTCCTCTTCCTCGTCACTTTGCCACAAAACCAGTGGTAGAGCTATCCTCCGCATCGCGCAACACCCATGCGAGCTGCCCTAGCCCCGTCGACGCCGCCGTCTTCCTCCACTGGATGCTTTCTTCTCCGGCAACAGTAGGTACTGCCAGCTGCCTTCTCGCCCCCTTCGTCCCCTTAGTTAGGTTAGAATTGCTCTTCTCTATCTCCTCTTTCGTTTCCCTCATCTTATTTCACCAAACACTCCTTGACCGCCGCTGTCCACCACCATCTTCTTCATCTCCAGTCACCCTCCGGCGAGATGCTCCCATCACTCTGCAGCCCCACACATCTCGCCAACCACCGCATAACCTCTACCTCACCTCAGTGAACATTGTCCACTCATCCATAGACCCTCTACGCCTCCACAACTACCCCCCGATCAAACCCATCCGTCCAACCATAGGGCGACCTAGGCACACATGCCTAGGCCGCCCTACGGCCTGCCACCTAGCTCCTCACCTTCGCCGTGACACGGCGAAGGTGCTCCTGTGGTTTGATTAAGCCGCAAGGCTCTTTTTACGTCAGGCAGGTTTCAAGCCTCGGCCACCATTAGCGGTGATTCGAGGAAGCTACTTGCTTCCTCCAGGTTGCGTGACTCAAGGAGACCAGGTGCAGCAAACTTGGGAGGGTCTTGCGAATCTAGTCATCCCAGCAAGTGATGCCGCGAAGCCTGCAGTGCTGCGATTGGAGGACTGACTCTTGTGAGTGCATGCGAAAAAGAGGTGGAACAATAGTCCCACCTCAGTAAGCTGTGAAGTGCTGGAGTGATTTAAATTGATTTTCTGCTATTAGTTCGTTGCCTCCGAAAGCACATGGGGTGAGGTCCCTCACCTATACTCACCGCCTCATCCGTGAGCTCACCACACAAATCTAACGACCCAACTCGACACCCTCCTGAGCACTCCTCGCGCACCACGCCCACATCGGTGTGCCTGGACCTGGGCGCGTGACCCGACCCGTTTACCCGGCTCTGGGAGAGCATGCTGAAGAGTGATATACAGAGGAGAGAGTCGCGGGTGTGGGTAGAGGGGTAGGTTTTGCTCCTCTTTGGTTTGTGCAGGGAAGGATAGAAGGGAGAAGCGAAGCTAACACTTAGACGCTGCTAGCAAAGGAAAAGAAGAAGAAGAAGGAAGCCTTCGCAGAGGAAAAAGAGAAGGAAGGGCCTGAGGCGAAGCTAAAGAGAAGAGGAACTAAAGAAAGAAGAAGAAATAAAGAGAGGGAAAGACAAGCAGAAGAAGAAGAAGAAGAGAAGTTGAAGGCAAGGGAAGCAGAGCCAAGGAAGAAGAAGAAGACCCTACGAGAAAAGAAGGAGAAAGATATTGCAGGAGAAGAAAGAAGGAAGGCAGAAGACAGAGGAAAATAAGAAGAAAGAAGCAAGGAAAAAGAGAAGAAAGAAGAAGCACAAGAAGAAGAAAGGAAGAAAATCAGAAGAAGAAGAATAAGGGAAACATCTTTTAAGACGTTTGATCCCATGATCAGACGTCCAAATTCTTTCTTTTTGCCATAATTAATTTTCGAACTCATGCATTTATATATTTTGAATTAAGTTTTGAGTAATTAAGTGTTCAATTACATTCTTGAGATTAGTAATAAATTCCAATTTCTCCCTGTGTTCGACCTCGGATACTTAGGTTTTCGAGTAATAAATTTTTATTTGTTGACAACGCTTGATCACCTATACTACGACGTAACTATCTGTTAAAACACGATCGAGACGCCGTCAACACCAGGCCTTAATAAAACTAGACGTTGGCCTTAAGGTCTGATTCGCTCTTCAGGGCCTAGTCTGAGATTGTCTTTGATTAATCTACTTGTACTGATTAATCTGATGTCTAGCTAGGGGAGTAGCGTCAAACGACCGCGGCTGGGGGGTACACTAGGAGCCAGAGGCGAAAGTCGAAGGAAGAACATTCTCCCCAGTCCCTCCTTCTAACTGGTTGGATTAAACAGATGCAAGTAAAGTAAATCATTTACAGTCTTAAGGCAGGTTTTGGGAGTCAGTAGATCCTTAGGCTACCCCACTTAAGGACAGCCTTGTTTTGTTGTGCTGCAGGGTCCCTATCCCCAGTCCTTCTGACCTTCTCCTAGTTTATGCTAGGAAGACGGTCATTGAATCCCCGATTGGAAGGACCATTAGAGTATTCTAGGAGGTGCAAATTGGATTTTGGTCAAATTGATCCCATGGCCGACCAACAACCTCCTCTGCTTGGAAATCCACAGGGAGAATTTCGAAGGTAGCTAGAACAAATGCAGAGAATGCAGGAATGGTTCCAGAGAATGCAGGGCACTCAACCCTTGAAGAATTTTTATGATCCTTCAAATTATGGGGAACGTCCCGGTGTCCAGATTCTAGCTGGTGACATAGAAATCAAGCCCCAGGTGTTAAGCCTGATTAAACATTATCATGGGCTTGGCTCCGAAGATCCGTTTCAGCACTTGGAGGACTTGACCACTTTGGTCCATACCACCAAGGCAAGAAACGTAAACGAGGAGCAAATGATCATGAGGCTCTTTCCCCACTCTCTTAGGGATAAGGCTACGCATTGGTATAGGATAATAGGAAGACCAATTACAACTTGTAATGAGTTGAAATCAGCCTTTCTGAAGAAATTCTTCCCAGTCGGACGTATCAATGCTTTGAGACGGACAATCACTACGTTTACCCAGCGGCCGGAGGAGCAGTTTCATGTGGCCTGGGAGCGATTCCAGGACTTATTGCGGAGGTGTCCACACCACGAGGTGCCGAAATGGCAACTCGTGCAGATCTTCTATCATGGGTTGATTGAGCAACTCAGAAATCATGTGGATGCTTCTTGCGGAGGCAATTTCCTCAATAAAGATGCAGATAGTGCACATGATTTATTTGAGTAAGTGAGTGAGAATTCAATCAATCATGCCTCCATGTATACATCTAACTAGTCCCAACAACCCAGATCAAATGCCAATGAAGTCCATGACTCTCATTCATTTGATATAGAATTGATTTGTAACAAACTTGATAAGGTAGACTTGGTTGCTAAGAGAATGGAAGAGTGGATGGTTGGCAATTCTATGAACAACTCTCGATCCACTCAATCCCAAAATTCGGGATTCCATTCTTCACGAGATCCTTCTGGACAAGAGTTCGTGAATCAACTCGATGCAGCTCAACCTGTGAGTCAGCATTTTTTGGAACCCCACGAGTTCCAAACTGGGGCCTTTGATCCCAGTTTTTCTTATTCTTCCCTTTCTTTCTCTCCATCCTCACCTTATGAGGATGCCTATGCTGTATAAGAGAACGTTAGATCCAACCCCTACCCTAATGCCTATAACCCAGGTTGGAGAAACCACCCTAACTTCTCTTGGAAAAGCCCAGGGCAACAGACCCAATTCCGACCCGGCAACTATGCTCCGCAATGACCAATGGGTCAGGGTCAAGTATATACTCAGTTGCCTCCAAATCAGGTCAACCAGCCAACTTGGAATGCCCATCAACCCGTAGGGCAGGCTGATTTGAACCGACAAATGGTAGAGATGCAAGGATCCATGCTCCAGCTCATGCAGTAAACTAAAACCTCGCTGGACAACTTACAGTCCAGGCTCATTGCTAATTCTCGTTAACCCGGATCTCTACTATCTCAACCCGTACCCAACCTGTGAAATATTATGAATTCGGGCAACCAAGCCCATGGGTACAGAAATCAGAGGGACCCACACGCACATGCTCAGGTGGTTGAGCAGGGCTCCTCATCCTCTTCTTCTTCTTCTGCAAATCAACAATTCATGGTTAATCAAGCCCCTCCAATCTTTCCTAACCCTCCCCAAGACCCAAATTCTTATGCATCTGCAAATTCTGTCACTTTGAGGAGAGGTAAGTAGACTCAGGATCCAAAACCACACTATTCTGATCTTTTGAATCCTGAAGAACCTGAGGAGAGAGAGGAGAATTCTGGAGGAGAAATCAAGGCTCAGGAACCTGATTCCAAAGATCTGACTCATGTTCCTTTTCCTGAAGCCTTAACCAAATCAAAGAAGAAGAAGTCTGTTGATAGCAATAAGGAGCTTCTGAATCTATTTAAGAATGTTGAGATTAATATCCCGCTCCTTGATAATATCAAGCACATATCGGCTTACGCAAGATTTTTAAAGGATTTATGTACACAAAAGCGTAAGTCGAGAGAATCTTTTCCGAGGAAGGTGGTACTCTCTGAGCAAGCTAGTTCTGTTATCCTGCACTACCTCCCTCAGAAAAAGAGAGTCCTGGTGCTCCGTTGATTTCTTGCATCATCGGAGAATACACATTTGATAGAGCACTTTTGGATCTGGGTGCATCCATCAACCTAATTCCGACTTCTCTTTACGAGAAGTTTGGGTTAGGTGAACTTCGGCCAACTTCAGTAACGCTACAATTAGTGGACCGCTCGGTCACAAATCCGCAAAGCGTTATTGAAGATGTTATAGTTAAGGTCAAGGATTTCTATTTTCCTGTAGGTTTCCTTTTCCTTGACATGGATGTACCTAATAATCTGAGGAACACGCCCATCATTCTAGGGCGTCTGTTCCTGGCTACCGCTAAGGCCAACATTAATTGTGAAAGCGGTAGCATGGAAATCGCCTTTAAGGATCAATGAATGAAATTGGATATTTTTAAGGCAATCAACAAATTTGAGGATTGTGGATTTATTGAGGAACTTGATGAGGATAATGAAAACATTCAAACTTGTTTGATGGTTTCTTTAATTGAAAGTTCCTCCTTGGATGGCGAATTTGACCCACAACTCTCTATGGCTGACCTGCCATCTTCTGAAGAGGTTATTGATTTTGTTCACTCACAACCTCTTCCTCTTGTTGAATCTTTAGCATCTACCTTACCATCAATTATCAACCCACCCCAGCTTGAATTGAAACCATTGCCTGAGAATTTAAAATATCAACTTTTAGGACCTCAGAAGATGCTCCCTATGATTATCAGTGCTAAATTGACAAAGGAGTAAGAGATTAAATTGATTAAGGTCCTGAAGGAACATAAGGAGGCAATTGGTTGGACCATTCATGACCTCAGGGGGATCGAGCCATCTCACTGTAATCATAGAATATTCTTGGAAGATGGATCCCACCCTTCTCGCCAGATGCAGAGGAGATTGAATCCAAATATGCGAGAAGTGGTCAAAAAGGAAATCATCAAGTGGCTCGACGCAGGAATTATTTATCCGATCTCTGATAGTCCCTGGGTAAGTCCCATATAGATTGTTCCGAAGAAAGCTGGGATTACCGTTGTGACTAACGAGAGAGGAGAATCTGTCACAACTTGTTCAGCTTCCTCTTCGAGGGTTTGTATTGATTATAGGAAGCTAAACACAGCCACTAAAAAGGATCATTTTTCCCTACCCTTCATTAATCAAATCTTGGAAAGATTAGCCAGGCAGAAGTACTTCTGCTTTCTTGATGGCTACTCAGGATACAACCAAGTTCCTATCCATCCCAAGGATCAAGAAAAAACTACTTTCACCTGTCCCTACGGAACATTTACTTTTCGTAGGATGCCTTTCAGGTTATGCAATGCACCTGCGACTTTTCAAAGGGGTATGCTAGCCATTTTTTCTGACATGGTATGAGAGTTTATGGAAGTCTTCATGGATGATTTCTCTATTTTTGGAGAATCATTTGACTCTTGTTTGACTAATCTGGAAATGATTCTTAAGCGATGTATCAAAACACGATTGGTCCTTAGCTAGGAAAAGAGTCATTTCATGACCCAAGAAGGCATCGTTTTGGGTCATTTAATCTCTGAACAGGGAATTGAAGTGGACAAAGCTAAGGTTGATGTTATCGCTAAACTTCCTCCTCCCACATCTGTTAAATAAATCCGATCATTTCTTGGCCATGTGGGATTCTATCGAAGATTCATCAAGGATTTCTTGAAGGTTGCTCATCCGTTGAGCAATCTTCTTGCCAAAGAAACGCCGTTTGTTTTTGACGAATCATGCCGAAAGGCATTTGATTTCCTGAAAACGACAGTCACATGTGCTCCAGTTTTACAACCACCAATTTGGACAGCCCCTTTTGAGATCATGACCGATGCTTCTGATTACGTGGTCGGCGCTGTCCTAGGTCAGAAAATTGATAGAAAGCCCTCTGTCATCTACTACGCTAGTAAAACTCTGGATGAAGGCCAGAGGAATTACACTATTACTGAAAAGGAATTACCAGTTGTAGTGTTCGCTTTGGAAAAATTCAGGGCTTATCTCTTAGGGTCTCATGTTATCATCTATACTGTTATGACCCCGGCATCAAACATATTTTAAGACATCTGGGAGTTGGTCCAGACGTCTGGAAGCCTTCCCAGACATCTGGAAATCAATTTTTTCGGCATATGATTTCGCGTCTGGCTCATGCACGCACAGAATGAACCGTCACCCTCTTTTCTTCTCTCTCTTTCCTCCCCTTCCTGCAGGCGCAGCTTTCTTCCTCTCTCTCTCCCCACGGCGCCATCAAATACCTCCCCCTCTCCTCTCCCTCACCATCACTCCACCGTCTTCTTCTTCTTCTTCCTGCTAGCGTAAGAGTGAGAGGGCGAGGGCAGCAGCTGCTACCGTGTGTGCATGAGGAGGAGGAGTTGCAGAGAGAGGGAGAAGAGTTAGAGCACGAGAGTGCAACCTCACCGGAGCAGCCAGGGCCGACCGACTGGCGCGCAGCGGAAGCGTGGCGCTGGGGAGGTGCTGCTGCAGCTCAGGCAGCAGGCGAGCGCGGCGCGGCACGGCCGTGCGCAGCAGGCAGAGGGCGAGGAGGTCCTGATTCTGGGAAAATTTCCCAAAATCAGACATTTGGACCTACATCCAGACGACGTGGGAGACGTCTGGAGGAAGATCCAAATGTCTGAAAGGTACGATATTTTCCATTTCTTCTTCCTTTCGCGTGTACAACCATGCAAGCCGTTTCACCAAAGGGTTATGCCTCATTTTCGTGTTGAGGATGGTTGCGTACGTGTGCAGGTTTCGTTCGGGAAGGCGCAAGGGCATGCCCTCCCACATAGATCGGACGTCTGGGCACAACACCAGACGGCGGAGAGGGTCTCCAGACATCCAGAGTGACAGTCGAACGTCTGGAACTAAGTCCAGACGGTTCAGCGGGATTCTGGACATCTGAAGAACCGTGCAGAAACAAGGCATGACTTGAACCATCGTCTAAGACGTCTGGAAGATGTTCCAGACGTCTGATTTTGGGAAGACTTGTCATTTTTGACCCGTTTAGGGTTCGTTCAAAGTCCGTTTTCCACGTTTCAAGTTTTGTTCTTCTCAGAATTAGTTCCCCTACCTGTTTACAGTATTTGTATATTGTTCTAAGTAGTTCCTTGTGTTTGATCCTTGTGTTAAGACCCCATTCCGTTGCGGCTCTGGGGGTTGCGGAGGCACGCGGGCTTGCCGATCACGCCCTCAGTACTCCCGGTTTTGTGGTAGAGTGGCTCCCTTTAATTGTTTATCAAAAATTATGCACTTGTGAGATAATTAATAGATTCTAAGGTATGGCATGAATCCTTGGACTGGAAAACTAGATTGAATGATAGATCCTAGGGTATGGCATGAATCCTAGGACTGGAAAACTAGATTGAATGACAGATCCTAGGGTGTGGCATGAATCCTAGGAACAGAAATACCAAAACGAATGTCGTGAATATATAAATTGCAGTCTTAGAAAAGTAGAAAGAAAAATGAAAATTGCCTGTAATTGGATAGCAGTTGCTTGCTTATGAATGAATATTAGCTGTTGAGAACATGGGCTATATGAAAATAAAGCTGAAATTGTGAAACCTAAATTGGCTTAGGCTGATCCGGCAGAGTTAGGAGGTGATGAGAGCCTCATCATGAGCCATAACTCGCTCATTTTGACCCAATAAAGAAGATAAAAGCTCCTACATAACCTAGTAGAAGGCCTAAATGAAGGAATAAGTGCTCTGAGAAGAAAACATGAAATAAAGGTTAAAACTGTAATTTTACCATTGAAGTACATAAACGGGATTTCTCAGAGGCAAAACATAGGTCAAATGGTCAAAATGAGATAAAAAGTGGGTTGAGTCAATCAGAAATAGGTTTATGTGCAATCCAGGAATTAAATGACATTTGATAACCCTAAAACAGATCCGCTTAAATTAACAAGGCTTCGGTCAGGATAAAAATCAATTAAATCCTCCAAAAATCATGGAAAAATATCCTCTAGGGTTTAAAACACTTAATTTGGCCTTTGGAACCCAGTTTGACCTAGATTAGGGTCTTAGCTCTTCAATTAACCTAATTTGGGTTTTACCGCAAAATATCCAGTCAAACGAAGTCAAACCTAAAATCCAACTTCACCATT
Source organism: Thalassia testudinum (assembly GCA_037157565.1). NCBI lineage: Eukaryota > Viridiplantae > Streptophyta > Magnoliopsida > Alismatales > Hydrocharitaceae > Thalassia > Thalassia testudinum. Next base: position 84,828,452 of record JAZHRO010000031.1, read on the forward strand.
GGATTCCTTAGGTCCAAATTAGGTTTTTACCAAAATTTGGACCTAAGGGGAGGTCATCTTGACCTACTTTGCAATTTAGTACACCCAAATCATAATTTGGTCCCTATCTTTTGAAATCATCGCAGAGAGCCCCCTAATTTCCTCGCCACCTTTGCAACCAGGTCCTTCCACCATTGTTAGGGCAGATTCCTTCTCCGGCGAGGTTTGGAGAGGGAATACTCTCTGATTCCTCAGAGCTCCCCTCCTAGAAATGGAAGGGAGATTCTTTGAGGAATTCCCTTCCATCTAAGGCCAATCACGATCTCTGGTGTGAACCCAATCTCTCATGCGAACACACGAGGGATTTGGGTATCCACCCTCTTTCCTTCTCCGACAAGCCGACGGAGGTAATGGCGTGCCCTCCACGCTCTGAAAGCACGGCCCAGTGCCTATAAAAGAACCTCCAAACCTGGCCGCTCAATTTGAGCTCGACCTGGCCGGGGTTTCACCTCAGATTCGTCTCTTCCTTCCCGGCCAGGGTACCCAACGAGCTCCGGCGAGCTTCCTTTCCTTTCCTCTTCGCTCTGCCACAAAACTAGTGGCAGAGACTTCTTCCTGATTCTCCTCCGCATCACGCAATACCCGCGCACGCTACCTCAGACCCGTCGTCGCCGCCGTCTTCCTCCACTAGGCATCTTCTTCTCCGGCAACAGCAGGTACAGCCGTCCGCCTCTCTGCCCCCTTCGACCCTGTAGTTAGGTTTAAACTATCCTCCTCTATCCCCTCTTTCATTCCCCTCACCTTATTCATCAATCGACCCTCGACCGTCGCTGACCACCGCCATCTTCCTCGCCTCCGACCAACCTCTGGCGAGTTGCTCCCGTCGCTCCACACTTCCGCACAACTCTCCAACCGTCTCATAAGCTCCGCCTCACCTCACCGAGCAACCTCCGCCCATCCACCATCCCTCTACGCCTCCACCACAGCCCCCCGAACACACCCACACCTCCGGTCACAGGGCGACCTAGGCACGCACACCTAGGCCACCCCGTGACCTGCTGCACGTCGCATCACCTTCGCCGTGCCACGGGGAAGGTCTGCAGGTGGTTTGAATAGGCCAATAGGCTGTATTCATGCACGACAGGATCGGAGCTGCAGCTGCCATTGACGACACTCCAGGCTTCAGGACGTCCAGGCTTCAGGTGCTGCGCATTGGGGCAGGTCTCGCGAAGATCGTTGCTCCAGAAATCAACGCCAACAGAGGTCGCAGCTGTGGCAATTGCACGAAGGTTCTGCGGGCGTGCGCGAGAGCAGGGTAGGACTAATAGTCCCACATCGAAAATCTACGAGGCGCAGGTACGGTTTAAATTGATTTTGTGTTATACGCTTATCGCCTCCGAAAGCACAGGGGTGAGGTCCCTCACCCAACGCACGCTCGCCTCGTCCGCGGCTTCACCTCGCGGATCTGGCAGGCTCCGACACGACCCTATCTGAGCACACCTCGCGCATCACCCTCACGCCCGATTACCCGACCCAATTACCCGCGGCTCTGGGAGAGTGTCCTAAGAGTGATTTGTAGAGAGAGAGAGAGACGCTAGGGTAGAGGGAAAGGGGTACGTTTTGCTCCTTGTGCAGGTAGGCTGAGAGTTGAAGAGAAGAGACTTAGCCGCAGAAAGGAGAAGAGAAGGAGCAGAAGAAGAAACTCTGAAGAAGAGGCTGAGTGAGGCAGAGAAGAGAAGGAAGAAAGGACTGCAGAGAAAAAGAAGAAGACAGAATAGAAAAGAAGCAAAGGCAGGAAGAAGAAGGAAGAAGAAGACCTGTAGATCAAAAGAAAAGAAAAGAAAGGCCAAGACAAAAGACAGAAAGAAGACAGAAGAGAAAGAAGCAAAGTGAAGGCTGCAGAAGAAAGAAAGCAAGATCAGAAGAAGAAGAATAACCAAAGAAGGGAAAACACTTTTAAGACGTCTGATCACAAGATCAGACGTCCAATTTTACTCTTTTGCCTGGATTACTTTTTAAATGCATTTGAATTAAACTTTTGAGTAAATTAGAGTGTTCAATTACATTTGAGATTAGTAGTAAATTCTAATTGCTCCCTGTGTTCGACTTCAGATACTCCGATTTTTGAGTAATAAAAACTTTTATTTGTTGATGACGCTTGATCACCTATACTACGACGCAATAACTGTTAAAACACGATCGAGCCAGTCGCTTCAACAGGAGGTAGTCGAGCAGATTCACAGGCGATTCCGCACTGTCAAGAGTAGACAGAAGAGCTATGCAGATCGAAAATGCAGAGAGGTACAGTTTGAGGTTGGGGACCACGTCTTCCTTTGCGATGGAAGCAAGAACCCCTAGTGAAGGTTTTGTGGAGGAGCCAGCGGTACGAGGAGGCTACCTGGGAGCATAAGGCAGCAATGCGGGAGCAGGACCCAGAGCTTTTTGAGGGTACGTCTTTTCGGATCGGCTTCGGTCCTCTTTGAGTTTGTTATGCATATATCGTTCTTTTCCGCACCCTAATTAGCGCAAGTTTCGGGGATGAAACTTCCTATGAGTTTGTTATGTTGTTAAGACCCTGGCATCAAACATCTTTTAAGACATCTGAGAGTTGGTCCAGACGTCTGGTCAGACGTCTGGAAGCCTTCCCAAACGTCTGGAAATTAATTTTTTCGGTGTACAGTTTCGCTTCTGCGTGCATGCGCCCGCAGACTAAACCGTCGCCCTCTTTTCTTCTCTCTCTTTCCTCCCTATCCTGAAAGTGCAGCTTTCTTCCTCTCTCTCTCCCCACGGCACCTTCAAATACCTCCCCCTCTCCTCTCCCTCACCATCACTCCCCCGTCTTCTTCATCTTCCGGTTAGCATGAGAGTGAGAGGGCGAGGACAGCAGCTGCTGCCGTGTGTGCGCGAGGAGGAGGAGTTACAGTGAGAGGGAGAAGAGTTAGAGCGTGAGAGTGCAAGCTCGTCGGAGCAGCCAGGGTCGGCCAACGGGCGCACAGCGGAAGCGTGGCGCTAGGGAGGTGCTGCTGCAGCTCAGGCAGCAGGCGAGCGCGGCGCAGCACGGCCGTGCGCAGCAAGCGGATGGTGAGGAGGTCCTGATTCTGGGAATATTTCCTAGAATCAGACATCTGGACCTACGTCCAGACGACGCGGGAGACGTCTGGAGGAAGATCCAGACGTTTGAAACGTACGATATTTTCCATTTCCTCTTCCTTTCATGTGTACGGCCAAGCAGGCCATTCCGCCGAAGGGTTCTGCCAAATTTTCATGTTGAGGACGGTTGCGTACACGTGCAGGTTTCGTTTGGGAAGGGGCAAAGGCACGCCCTCCCACACAGATCGGACGTCTGGGCACAGCACCAGATGGCGGAGAGGGTCTCCAGACGTCCGGAGTGACAGTCGAACCTCTGGAACTAAGTCCAGACGGTTCAGCAGGATTCTAGACGTCTGAAGAACCGCGCAGAAACAAGGTATGACCTGAACCATCGTTTCATACGCCTGGAAGATGTTCCAGATGTCTGATTTTGGGCAAACTTGTCGTTTTTGACCCCTTTAGGGTCCGTTCGAAGTCTATTTTCCGCGTTTCAAGTTTCATTCTTCTCAGAATTAGTTCCTCTACCTGTTTACAGTATTTGTATCCTGTTCTAAGTAGTTTCTTGTGTTTGATCCTTGTGTTAGGACCCTGTTCCATTGCTGCTCTGGGGGTTGCGGAGGCACACGGGCTTGCCGATCACGCCCCCAGTACTCCCGATTTTGTGGGTAGAGTGGCTCCCTTTAATTGTTTATCAAAAATTATGCACTTGTGAGATAATTAATAGATTCTAAGGTATGGCATGAATCCTAGGACTGGAAAACTAGATTGAATGATAGATCCTAGGGTATGGCATGAATCCTAGGACTGAAAAACTAGATTAAATGATAGATCCTAGGGTGTGGCATGAATCCTAGGAACAGAAACACCAAAACGAATGTCGTGAATATATAAATTGTAGTCTTGGAAAAGTAGAAAGAAAAATGAAAATTGCCTGTAATTGGATAGCAGTTGCTTGTTTATGAATGAATATTAGCTGTTGAGAACATGGGCTATATGAAAATAAAGCTGAAATGGTGAAACCTAAATTGGCTTAGTTAAAGAAATATGAGCATGAACCCTACGGGAAATTAGGAGTAGAACTCCTGAGAAGTGAATGGAATAGAATTTGGGAAGTGAGCTGGCCCTTGAGTACAGAGTACCAAGGAGAGCGACTGTCCCCCCTATTTAGTGCAAAGCGGAGCTAGTCGCCCCAGGGACCCGGGGTTAGGTCTGGCCACTTTGTACCGACTTTTCGCCCTCGCGTACACAGTACCGGGGAGAGCTAATAGTGTAGGGAGAGCACTAGCTACCCCACGGGCCCCGGGGTTCTACTAGCCTTCCTACACCGACTTGTTAGGCCCACTGGGCAAACCAGGGTAGTCAGGCGAGGGTGCGCGGAATGGGAAGGGCAAGACCCCTATTTGGTTACTGTGGAGGGGCTGGACCCCTGTTACTGAGAGGGCTCTGCCCTATACTGGTTCCGTGCTGTGCTTTGGGGCACACCCGTTAATGGAAACGACTGACCGCATGCCAGTGCGGGGTAGCTACCCGTGCGTTTATCATGCGTGCCGTAGTCACCGTTACGTCTGTCAGGGACCTTTGGGTGGTTGACTGAGGGTAGGACCACCACAAGGGACTCTCCCAACAAGGAGAGCACCACGTGCTACTTCTACTTTTCGAAAAAGACTGCAATAAAGATCATTCCCACGAGGAACATTCGAGATCAAGAAAAAGATCTGAGGAATAATTCAAGAATGAGTAAATGGAAAAATAAAGAGATTAAAAATAACAGCTACTTGTCCACCTTACTATTTTTCTTAGCTTTTGGTTGCCACTCTACTCAGCGTTTCGCTGACATGTCACCTTTGTCACCTTTTTAGGACCAGGTGTTGAGCAGCCAGAGCCGACGGCTGCAGAGGGTGCTGGGCCTAGTAGAGCCCAGTAGTTTTACTTGTGTTGTACCTACTGTACCGTTTCTTCTATTGTAGTGAATATTTTCTGCTACCACTGTACTCTTTTATTGTAAGTATCACGTTTATGTACCTGTTTAGTTCTCTACTGTTGTGGTGGTGTGTACTGTATTAGTTCTTTTCTTTACTGCTGTACTTTTGTTACTGCTAGTTATATACATGGTGAATGTATATAAAATGCCCATCGACATGTCTACATTCCATTTGGTGTATGGAAAGGCTTGCCATCTACCCGTAGAGATTGAACACAGGGCATTCTGTGCGATCAAACAATGTAATTTAGATCTGAATTTAGCTGGGAAGACCAGGAAACTCCAACTATCTAAGTTGGAGGAGCTTAGAAATGATGCATATGAGAATGTCAAGATCTACAAGGCTCGGACCAAAGCTCTACATGATCAACTAATTTCCCACAAGAGCTTTGAGCCGAACCAGAAGGTCTGGTTATCCAATTCTAAACTTAAGCTTTTTCATGGCAAACTTAGATCTAAATGGAATGGCCCATTCATAATTGACCAGATTTTTCCAAATGGAGCCGTTCAGATTTTTGACCCAAAGACAGGTAACACATTTAAAGTCAACGGTCAACGTCTGAAGCCTGTTATTGACCGTATTCTTCCAGAACCCGTCTCAGACATAGTTGCTCTAGCCATTCTGTGACTTCTTTGGCTAGACTTCGCCAAGCTGACAGCATTAAACTCAGCAGTTGTACATATGACACAAGGCGGATACGAGCTTCATATTCAGGTGACATCTTTCATATTCTACCCTTTCTTTCATGTCTCTTTTTCAATGACATTGCATCAGCTAGGCATGGGGGGTCGATTCATTTTTGAATCATTTGGTCAGCTTTGTGAAATTCATGTAAATTGTTTTTCTCTTCTTATTTATACATTAAAAAAATCAAAATTAGGAAGGATTAGTTGAACATTAGGACCTTTCAATCTTAGGAAATTTTACATTAGGATTTGAACACAAAGACCCTTCAGGTCTTTGGAGTTAATTAGCCCGTGTATCCACTAAAATGTGGATTTATCTTTCGAGTCCTCACCATCTTAATTCTATCGTAATTGGAGTAAATAAGTTTGGGTGATAAGTACACGACTTATCAACCCACCCTTTGATTTGAGGGAATTTTTGAGTTTTAAGCATCTACACACTTTCTTTGCACTGACTTGTTATTCGGCGATTCTAACGAAAATTGGGTAGCTAATGAAACTTCTAGGGTGATATGGCTGGCAAGTTATCGTGCGTAACTTCCCATAGGTAGGTTGTCCAGAGCTCAATCACTGGACCTTTCTCTTTTTTGCTGCTTTTAGGTAAATCTTAAACCAGGGAAGCCACCTACTTAAAAAAAAATAAAAGAAAAAAAAAAGTCAAAAAGAAAAGGAGAAAAGAAAAAAAAAGAAATAAACCACACTTCGCCACACAAGTATGACTGGTAAGTTGTCGGTGGTAGCAACTCATCGACCGGTTGTCCATAACCTAGCTCAGTAAGTGCACTGGAAATTCCCAAAACACTTAGGAAGAAGCATAGAAGTAGAATAAACTGGGGAGATATACACTGGATTCACCCTTGTGTTGACCCTGTAAAAAAATAAAAGTAGGGAGAAAGCTACCGGTTGTAAACATACACCTTTAAGCAAAATTCTTTTTAGGTCACCTAGTGGTGTAGAAATCTGAAGTCCGTTTTAACTGCCGATAACGAGTCTATCACATTCACAATAAGATGCTTAGAACTTAGGGTTCTCATCAAATCTTGGGTGAGTTGAATGACCGTAGAAAGCCACTCTCAAACCCTAAAACTTGACAATCCAAAAAAAAATTAGAAAAGAAAAAGAGAAAAATAAATTTTTCTTTGAATAAGGTGAGGGCTTGAGGCGGTCTGCATTTTGGTAGATACTCGGGTACTGTTGTGTCTTTGAAAGTTCAGATCCTAAGTAGACATTTTCTTATTGATTGAAAATAACTCATGCCCAAATAATTCAACCTGATTCTTTTATAAATAGCACATAGTTTTTGCTAGGGACTAGCAAAAAATAGGCATGGGGGTATGATGTAAACACGTTTACACTACTTAAGATGTCTATTTATGCATGTTCTTAAGCATAGGATTGCATTGCATGCAATAAATATTGCATAACATGCATCATCTTGCATTTAGAGTAGTTTGAATAAAATGGAGGTTAATTGTCTCCTTTTATGTTCTTGGACAGGGCAAACTTTCTATCGGAGCCTCAGATCGAAGATCCAACCGTACATATGTGATCAAGGCGACGATTAGAGTTCAACAACTCCAAGATTGCCCTAATCAGGCATCTGTAGCATCAGATAGTGACCGAGGAACCCTAGAAGATCAAGGGCTAAGATGGTGTAAATCTGTACTTCAAACAACAAATCCGACCGCACGGATGGATTCGGATCGACGATTGCAGCCTAACGACGCAAAAATCGAGTCAATCCAACACCCGTGGCACCATCTACACCATCCAGAAGGTGGACAGCCAAGATGGTGCCACGTGGCACCATCTCGACCGCCCAATCGCCCGCATGCAACCGCTGAAGCCCCCGCATCCGCCCTTTCCCGTCGACGGATTGAGATCCAACGACTGCAACACGCTAGTGCTGAAGTCAGGCGCTCGACACAAACGCGCCCCCAGCGAGTTGGTCGAGCACTCTAACGCGAAGCGAGAGCACGCGTTCGAGCCTCCCCACGTGGAATTTGGAGTGGGGGCGCGCCTTCTATCGACCGTCGGATCACAATCGAACGGTCGCACGCGCCCTATAGCGCCCACGTGCTATTGAACGCGCGGCGGTAACGCGGCATCGCACGCGATTGGGCGCACGTTGAGGAGGCGGGCATAGCGCGATCGAAGCCATCCGATCTCGCGATCGGACGGCTGAGGATGGATGAACGTACATGTGCGTTGCGCGCGTGGGCAAGCGAGCGGGCGTGCGCGCGCCGCCCACTACGCCCACGTTCAGACCTTTAGCGACGATTTTATCCGTCACTGAAGGTCCTAAATTAATGCTTTTAATGATGTAATGACCAAATTGCCCCCACTCCTTGCAACTATAAGAGGAGACCCCCTCCACACGAAATTCCCATCCCTTCCTTCTCTTCTCTACCTCGCCAAATGTCAAGAGAAGCTTGTCCCACACCCGGGATGCTCCTCGTGAGATAAAGTCAAATTTTCGTCCCCCGTTCGGAAGTGGATCTCGCGACGACGATGATGTGCTACCCCGTTCCCGTTCTTTTGTTTCGTCCTCCTTCGTCTTGCTACGTCCTCCTTCATCCAAGCATCGTCCCGTCCGTCTCGTCCTCCAAGCAATCGTCGAGGAGGATAACTTTTCTCTCCCATTCTTCTTTACAGCTTTCTAGTATAGAATTTTCCTGCTTTCTAGTGTAGCTGATTTCCCGCTTTCTAGTGTAATTCTTATTTGGTTTTATTGTATAAACATTTTGAATTATTGAATGCATGTTTTCTCTCTCTCTCTCTCCCTTTTAGTCTGATTGTTGTTATAGCTTCATTGTAATTACATCACCTCGCTTTTCAAGAAAAATTCAAAAAAAAATATAATTACGAATATAGATCGACGTAGCCTCCCTGTGTTCGACCAGAATTTTCATTTCGGTATAAATTTTATTTGTTGAACACGAGTTCTTCGCTTTCATACTACGACAACATGTTTTAAAAACCAAACACATTAGCGTAACAACTCGCATGTCCAACAACGACTAGGTCTTAGGATTAGTCGAGTCGAGCCAGTCTCGGGTCCTGTAGGGATTTAGGAACCGCGTCGTAACAAGATGGTATCAGAGCAAGGTCATCCCGAGAAATGAACCAACTAGCTTGAAAATAACCAATTCACGTGCATGTAACTAGAATAACCACCACAACATACCGCTTGACATTTATTCTGAGTTTCCTTCACTAAAGTTCATTAGAGTTGACTTCCTTTTGTTCTGTTTTCGCATCTCCTTGCAGGAGATGCCTCGATGTGGAGTCCTTGAGGCGGGTCGCAGACGCGACCGTGGATGAGGTCGGAGGAGCGGACCTGCCGGGGCCGAGGTGTCAGTTGACCAGCCACTTCTCCCGGGCGTTCAGGCTCAAGACCTCACTCAATTGATATGAGACATAGTTAGAGAGGAGCTCCACCTGCCTCCACAAGCACCTCTTCCTGGGGACGTGGAGGGGGAGTCCTCTGTGGGGTCGAGAGACCGATGCAGCGCTGGATGTGGGGGAGGGGGTGGTCCTCCACCACCCCCACCGCACTCTGAAACTTCTGAGCACAAGCCCTCCCTGCCTGGAGGCGTGCCCGTTCCCCCACTACACCTGCACTATAAGCTTTTTGGACAGTTCCGAAAGCTGAAGCCCCCTACTTTCAAGGGGGATGACAACCCGTTTGAGGCAGAGGACTGGCTAGAGCAGATCGAGAAGGTGTTTGATACCCTTCGCCCCCTACAGAGTGCCGCGTGGCCTTTGCCACATATCAACTGGAGAGTGCAGCACATAGGTGGTGGAGAGCAGTCAAAGGCCAAGAGAGGGCAAAGTCGACGTGGGACCAATTTGTGACCTTCTTCTGCAAGCAGTACTTCCAGCAGACGTGGCAGGACCAGAGAAGGCAGGAGTTCCACACTCTCCGCCAGAGGATGATGACTGTTAGCGCGTACCGCACGCGCTTCCTAGAACTCTCACATTTTGCTGTGACAACTGTAGTTACTGAGGAGGAGCGCCTATGGAGGTTCACTGAGGGCCTCCGGCCTACCATTCGGGGGTATGTCAAACCCCTAAAGCTACCCACCTTCTCGAGAGTGGTGGAGGCAGCTATGACGTATGAGGAGACCAACCTGGCCACATGAGACACCGACAGTAGACGGAAGAGGCCCTACCAGCCAGAGTACTCACAGGGACGACGAGAAAGTAAGCACACGGCACCCGCAGGAGAGCCATCTCATTTTGCGGGGCCGTCAGTGGCCTTTGGGGACCCCCGACAGGGGCCAACTGCCAACACTGGACCCCTGCCCAGCCATCAGCAGGGACCTACCGAGGGAGGGAGTCAAGTTCCCCTCTACTACCAGTGTGGCAAGTCGGGCCACATCAGGAGGGACTCCCCATCTACGGCTGGAGCACAGTAGATGCTCCCCGCACCGAGCACTGGAGGGCGAGCAGGTGATCATGGTACCTAGGTGCGTAGGAGAGGATAGTAGTTGCAGGGAGGGTACCGGCCAATGGCTACCCATCCAACGCAGAGTGTGGCTGCTTCTTCTGCACCGAGAGTTGAGGGGCGTATCAACATCGTGACACACAGAGACGCCAGGTTATCAGGTTCAGTGGTGGCAGGTATGGTTACAGTTTCCGACATATTAGTATACGTATTTTTTGATTTCGACGCCATGCACTCATTTATTGCTACGAGTTTCGCTGTCAGTTTGGGATAGGACTGTGTGTTGTTAGAGGATCCATTTGTGATCAAAGGTCCGGGTGGTCAGCTGTGTGTAGCTGAGGAGGTCTACACAGACTGTGAGGTCAGTGTTGGGGGACACAGCCTCTCTGCTGACCTGCTCGTGATACCGATGGAGGATTTTGGCGTGATTCTAGGGATGGATTGGTTGTCCGCTTACCAAGCTTTGGTGGACTATTTTGAGAGGAAGATCATCTTCTCCATACAGGAGATGTCTTCCTTTGAGTTTCACGGACAGCCGGTGGGTGGAGGTTTTAGGTGCATTTCTACACTTTGGGCAGCGAGACTTTCGGGCCAGGGGTGTGAGAGCTTCCTAGCTTGTGCAGTGGCAGAGTCCAGCCCCGTGGCAGACTTTCAGAGCATCCTGGCGGTCAAAGAGTACCCCGACGTGTTTCCAGAGGAGCTGCCAAGACTACCGCCTGAGCGTGAGATTTTGTTTGAGATCTCACTGGTACCGAGGACCAGCCCCATTTCTACGACACCGTACAGGATGGCACCACTTGAGCTACGAGAGCTCAAGTCAGTTGCAGGACCTATCGAAGAAGGGCTTTGTGAGGTCCAGTGCGTCCCCGTGGGAAGCCCCAATGTTATTTGTGAAGGAGAAGGATGGTACCCTGCGCCTTTATGTCGACTACAGACAGCTGAATACAGTCACCATCAAGAACAGGTATCCGCTGCCGAGGATTGATGATTTGTTTGACCAGTTGCAAGGTGCCATGGGTTTCTCTAGATAATCTGAGATCAGGCTACCACTAGTTGAGGATCAGGGAGACCGACGACTCCAAGACAGCTTTCCGCACTCGGTACGGACACTACGAGTTTTTGGTCATGCCGTTTGGGCTGACCAACACCCCCGCTACCTTCATGGATTTGATGAACCAGGTGTTCAGACCGTATCTGGATCAGTTTGTGCTAGTATTTATTGATGATGTGCTCATTTACTCACGGGATCAGGCACAGCACGGACAACACTTGCGGATGGTTCTGGACATGTTGAGACAACGCAAGTCGAGTTTCGGTTGAGGCAGGTGATCTTCTTGGATCATGTGATTTCAAGAGATGGCTTGGCTATGGATCCAGCCAAGGTAGAGGCAGTACTTAGGTGGGAGAGGCCACGTACAGTGGCAGAGATACACAGTTTCTTAGTATTGGCAGGTTACTAGCAGCGATTCTGTTGTCTACACGAATGCCTCGTTGCAAGGGTTAGGGGGTGTGCTCATGCAGCGGGGTCACGTTATCGCTTACGCTTCACGGCAACTAAAGCCCCATGAGCATAGCTACCCTACCCATGACTTATAGCTGGCAGCTGTTGTCTTCACACTGAAGACATGGAGGCACTACCTTTACGGTGAAACCTTTGAGATATTCACAAATCATAAGAGCCTCAAGTATTTGTTTGATCAGAAGGAGCTTAACATGAGACAGAAACGTTGGTTAGAGCTCCTGAAGGACTATGACTGCAGCATCTCCTACCATCTGGGGAAGGCCAACGTGGTGGGTGATGCCTTGAGCCGGAAGGCACCCACCCACTTGGCCAGCTTACAGGTATAGAGTTGGAGACTTTTAGAGGAGTTGGGCAGTTGGCGACCCCTAGAGTTATAGGGGCATTGTGAGCCAGTGACAGTGACACGACAGACGAGAGCAGAGCTAATAGACCACATTATCACAGGACAGATGACAGATTTGTATCTGCAGTCGTTGCGAGACAAAGTACTGTCAAGGGACCTAGGAGATTTGTCTTTTACAGATGGGGTGCTGCACATGAGGGGACGTTTGCGCATTCCCAGGGACGAGGAGTTGTTGAGAAAGCTCCTGACTGAGACACACAGGTCCAGGTTCACCATACATCCCAGGAACACGAAGATGTACCATGATTTGAGACATGACTTTTATTGGAGAGGGATGAAGCGGGATGTAGGTGAGTTCGTGCAACAGTGTTTGGTGTGCTAGCAGGTGAACGCCGAGCATCAGAGGCTCGCAGGGCTGTTGTAGTCGCTTCCTGTGCCAGAGTGGAAGTGAGAGAGCGTCACCATGGACTTGGTGGTGGGCTTGCCCGTTAGCCAGCAAGGACACGACGCAGTCTGGGTGATTGTAGATAGATTGACGAAGATGGCACGTTTCTTGCCGATCCGAGTCACCCTAGGACCAGCGCAGTCAGCAGAGAGGTATATTTGTGACGTGGTACGTCTGCACAGAGTTCTATGTGAGATTGTATCCAACTGGGATACCCATTTCTCTTCCCAATTTTGGGATGAGTTTCAGCAGGCCTTGGGGACACGGTTGAGGTTCGGTACGGCGTATGACCCCCAAACGGATGGACAGTCAGAGTGCACGATACTGACACTTGAGGACCTTTTGCGTGCCTGTGTACTAAACAGGAGGGTCTCTTGAGAGGAGCACTTACCCTTGGCAGAGTTCGCACATAATAACAGCTATCACTCGAGTATCGGCATGGCACCCTACGAGGCTCTGTACGGATGGAGGTGTACTGCGCCCTTGAGTTGGTTTGAGGTGGGGACTAAGTGGGAGGTTGGCCCCAGGCTGATCTGGCAGAGTCGGGAGGTGAAAGAGCAGATTCACAGACGACTTCGCACTATCAGGAGCAGACAGAAGAGTTATGCCGATCGGAAGCATACAGAGGTGCAGTTCAAGGTTGGGGATCACGTCTTTCTTCGCGTTTCGCCCAAGAAGGGCCTACAGCATTTTGGGGTGAAAGGGAAGCTTGCGCAGAGGTTTGTGGGGCCCTTTGAGGTCCTGGAGTGGGTAGGACCCGTTGCTTACATGCTTGCCCTTCCTCCCCAGCTTTCTGGTGTGCACGACGTGTTCCACGTGTCCAACCGCAGGAAGAACATCGCCGATCCCAGTCACGTTCTGACCTATGAGTGTGTCAAGGTGGGCGACGACCTGACCTACCCCGAGTGACCAGTACAGATACTAGACAGGGCCGTCCAGAGTTTAAGACGGAAGCAGGTACCCCTGGTGAAGGTCTTGTGGAGGAGCCAGAGGTACGAGGAGGCAACCTGGGAGCCTGAGGCAGCGATGCGAGAGTGGTACCCGGAGCTTTTTGAGGGTACGTCTTTTCAGACCGGCTTTGGTCCTCTTTAAGTTTGTTATGCGTATATATTTCCTTTCCCACACCCTAGCAAGCTCAAGTTTCGGGGACGAAACATCCTTTATGTCTGTTATGATGTAAAGATCTGTTCTATTCTGAGCCCTTTAAGACATCTGGATGGTTGGTCAAACGACTGGTCAGACATTTGAAAATTGAAAATTTGGTACGAGCCTTCGCGTCTGCGCGCAGGCTGCACGTAGACAGTACCCCTCTTCTCTTTTTCCCTCTTCTCTCCTCTACCCGAGCCCTAGAGCACCTTTATAAAGCCCCTCTCCCCCTTCCTCTCTTCCCCACATCACCTCAGCCACCTTCTTCCCTTCCTCTCCCCCACAGCGAGAGGAGCGAGCGCAAGAGAGAACGTGAGAGCAAGCAACGAGGATGAGAGGCGGCGTGAGGAGAGGAGGAAGAGCTTGAGCTCACAAGCTCATGGGAGCTCGCCGAAGTACGCACGGCCGGAACGATGCGTGCGAGAAGAGGAGCGCGTCGGGGGAGACGTCCCCGACACTTACTGCAGCCGGAGCTGCAGGCAAGGAGGTGAGGCAACGGCTGCGCGTGGTGAGGGAGAGCAACAGGTCATTCTGTTTCTAGATTTTTCAAAGAATCAGACGTCTAGCGTGACGTCCAGACGACGGAGTGGACGTCTGGTGATAACACCGGACATCTGAAAGCAGTATTCCGCGAAGGTACGTTCCTTTTGAGGATACGGCCATGCAATCCGTACTGCAGCCTCAATCTGCATGGCTAAAAGCAGTTGATTTGCCTATCGCATGCAGAGACAGCTTCGAGAAGGTGCGGGGAACGAAAGAGAGATCTTCATTTTCGTTGAAAACTTTAACATAAAATAATGTGTCATTGTATTTAATCGCATGGTAGAAAATCGCTTTTCAAAACATTTTAATTTTCATAATCTAACCACGAATAGTTAGGTCATCTCCATAGGGAGGAATAAGCCTACTGAATAAGTGAATGGTGCCTTGTTTATTCGGGAAACTCAGTGGCTATGCATGCTAATTCGTATCATTCCCTTTCAAAATAAGTCATCATTCTAAGTAATTGATAAAAGAATTAGGTGTTTAAATGTAAAATCACCACAACCTAAAATTCTATTAAGTGATAATCTTGGCAATGGTAAGCAACGTAAACACTAATTTCCAATAAAACATTCCTTATTTGTGATAATCAATGTGGCATGCTCTTATCTAATTCATGAGATACTCATCTAGAAGCAATTCATCAAGAATAGAGGGATATGCATGCAAATTCACCATAATATATTAATCTGGTAAATAAATGAATAGGACACCCACAATGGCATATGCTGTAATTTCTAATACCACTCAAAACAGAGCATTTTCTCTCTCTCTTGCTTGCATACGAGAAGGAGAGTCGGCGGGGCTGTTAACACACGAGGGAGGTTAGCGAAGACGAGGCCGATCCGATGGAGGCCGCGGCGTCGACGGAGATGGCCGGAGGTGGCCGGCTGACAGAGGAGGAGCTCGCCGGTGACGGCCTGTTGCGACGTGATTGTGGACCGCGGTTGGCACGGTTGGGGCCTTGGTCATGTTCACAGCATCAAGGGGAGGTCGGTGGCATGGTTGGCGAGGAGAATTGCGGCCTGTGATGATGGTTGCATGGAGGAGTAGAGGCCTGCGTAGGCGTTGGAGAGGGGCAAGCGCCTATGGGTGTGGGTTCGCCTGCAGGCTTGAAGGCGCTGGTGGGGTTGAAGGTGTGAGGGTGGTCTGCAGAGGGCGCGCATGGGCGGTGAGCACCTGCAACGCCTGCTGACTGGAGCGTGAGGGTAGGCTGGGGTGGTGTGAGCGCTAGAAGGGGGAAGTGTAATTTCCCTACTTGGAGGGGTGAGATCAGCGTGACAAAAAAAATGCGGAATTGAAATATAAAGCAATCTCACAAAAATCAATCGCACAATGTACACAGGTATTTTTAGGTGGAAACCCAAACCGGGTGAAAACCACCACCTAACCCTCTCGAGTTAGGATTTTCCGATCAACCAAGTTGATCAAAATCCACTAAACGAATCACTTTAAACGAGGGTGATTCAACCTCAGTACAACCACGCTACAAGTACGAGGGTAGCGTTCCTCAACCCCTTCTCTCCACGAGAAGGATTTTGTCCCACGAAGGAGACGGGAATTCGCAAAGCGAATACCCAACCAAAAGACAAAGATAAAATAAACAATAGTCCTATAGAGCCAACAAAATAATTAAACCTAGCTTCTATAGGAAATAGGAAACTCCCCTTTGCAAGGAGTGCGTCGACGATGACGCGGTGCGTGTGCCACGTGATGGCGCTACGTCGCTCTCGTGAACAACAGCGGGAGAGCGGGCGCGCAAACTGAATTTAGCTCTCAAGATGATGGAGCTTGAGCTTGGAGAGCAAGAGAGACACAAAAGAGTGGAAAGTATGTTGCTTAGGTGTGTGTTGTGTTTTTCTAAGTGTATCACTTATGTGTTTTTGTGTTGCAAAGGCTCCCCTCTATTTATAGAGGCCTTAGGAAGGCTTTGGAAGGCTTAGAAAGGGTTCTATAGCCGTTGGGAACAAAGTCCAAGAGAATCAGGCCGAAATCAGGACAATGATTACATTTGACAGGGTTATCAGACGTCTAACTCTGGCATCAGACGTCTGGAAGGCCACTTTAAGACGTCTGATTTCAAGGTCAGACGTCTGATTCTATGCGGGTTTCTCCCTGACTTGAATCAGATCTAAACAGGGTTTTTGTGTAAGTCCATCAGACGACATACAGGACGTCTGGCACTGTGTCTGGACGTCTGGAAACCTACTTTTACTGTGGGAATTGATTTCCAAACGTTGCAACGGCTAGAAAATCTCTGAGAAGAGATTTTGGGTCAGCCGAGGCAAAACGGTCATTTCTCAGACGTCTGGAAAGGCCTAAAGACGTCTGATAAGGCTCTAACGGTCATATTCTTGAGTGTCTGGTAAGCCAGCCAACGGTCCACTAATTGGACGTCTGGCAAATCCATCAGACGTCTTTTAAGACGTCTGGTATAAGGTCTGGACGTCTGATTTCATCAGACAGACTAACTATGTCCAGCCTAACAGTTATCAGACGTCTGAAACAACAGTCAGACGTCCTAAAATACATTATCAGACGTCTGATTTGGGAATTAGACGTCTGGAAAGTCTGTTTGAACCCTATATTGGTTTTCTAAGTATTCTACAGAAAACCTAAGTATCCTAGGGTTGTGCCGGTGTTCCTAGGACTACTGTTAGGGTTCTTTGAGGCTCTTTAACATGAAATATCTAAGGAAATAAAGAGCAACAAAAGAAACGAAAAATACAACAAGTACAAAAGAAGGAAATCTATCCTATCCTTCATTTCCTTCCATCTTCAATCTTTCGCTCCACGCGAACCTCCTCCGTTCTTCATTAAGCTCCTCCAATCCATCCTGGATGCGAGCTCGAGTTTCGTCTAAACACGTCCACATTTGCAATTGACCTGAAATCTAGGACTCAAATTGCAAATGTTAAATAACACGTGTTTTGTTATCATCAAAACAAATGATCGTGGTGCTTTAGCACCAACAGGAAGCGTCTACAAGCGTGGGTGGGGCGGAGCGGGCGCTTGCAAGGCACTGGTGGTGAGGGCATGAGCGGGCGCTGGAAGGGGGAAGTGCCTATGGGTGCGGGTGGGGCAGAGCGGGCGCGAGTGCAGGCTAGAAGGTGATGGCGTTGGAAGGGGGTGCGGTGATGGCGCCGGTGCGGTGCACCTGAAGTGGCTGCAGGATGGAAGGGTGACGCTTGCAATAGATCCTGTGGCTGGTGGTGGGTGCATAGTGCAAGCCTTCAAATGCAATGGATATCCCCTCAAGGGGGAGGAAGAAGATCCCTTCATTCAACTTTTCCCAACCTCTTTATCTCCTCTCCCTGCGTGCGTGAGTTAAGGGATTTTCCAAATCCCTTTGCTATTTTTGGCCGGCGGCTGTTGAGGGAAGAGTTGCGGTTGGTCGGAGGATGGGGAAAAGATGGTGCCGTTTGTTTGAAAGGGAAATTTACCCTCCCCTCTTTGTTCTTTTCCCAATATTCTTCCTGCACATAAAAACATAAAATCATTACATATTAAGTTATAGAATACTATAAAATAGATGTAAACTTAAATCATGATGCATGCAAACATTCTATAACTTAATATAATTATTAACAAACCTAAAAGGTAAGATTAAAGTTACTTAGGCATAATATTAGTCCATTAAAATGGACTCATCAAATACCCCCATGCCTAAGATTTGCTAGTCCTTAGCAAAAATGAAAAATAATATAAGTAATCAGAAGATTTCTTCTTTTCTTATTTCAAAACGTTGGAGATCTAGACAAATGTGACGTGATAATATCCTAAGTAGCGGATCCAAGTGGAAAAGCCAATTTGCATTGGGAGTTCGTACTTCACCCTTGGTAAATATTTCTGTCAGGATAGGCAACTACTTCCCTCATGGATAAAGCAGAAGATAATCTATAATTTGACCCCGGCTTTTGGCTTAGGTAGGAGATATCGAGTAGAATGGATTTGTATTTGGTGGCACACACTCCTCTGGTGCTACATGTAGTCTAGTACTACAGACTTAGATTAATAGACTATTAGACAAGTCAACTCTGAGAGAGGCTACACAGCTGTGCTCTCTTGATGTTCCTGGGCACTCCCTCTTTTCTTTCTTTCTGAGATCATAAATCTTGCTAGATTTAGAAATTGTACTCACTATTTGGTGGCCTCATATGACATCCACACTTCAATTAAAGCCCTAATAACTCTACAACTAAGTTAGAGTCCTCAACCAGTATTCGGGTGATCAGAAATGCTAAAAGGTAGGTATGGGTCATATTTGGTGAAATGCGATAGGTGCTCTGTTGCCTCAGAAATAATGTTACATTATAACTTGGACTTTTTTTTATATAATATAACTGTTTCTCCTTTTTTTTCTGTTTCCTCTTTTTCTTCTTCTTTTCTTTTCTCCCCCTTTTTTTTTATTTTTATCAATCGACACAGACTTTTATTTATGAGGCATTATTAGGGATGATGATGGTCAAGAGGATATTGTGTAGCTTATTTGGTGGAAGTGCCTATTCTCGGCATCGGGAAAGAATGGATAGGACAAGCGTATTTCTGAACTTTGACACTATTACCCTCCTTCAGCCGAGGACTCTATGAAGGACGGTCGTAACCATCCACCATAGTCATAGCTTTATTAAGACTCCATCTCTGTGTATCTGCCTTATTTGGTGACTCTCAGGAATTCACACAAAGTACGCACATAGGAACAGAGAGTGAAAACTATGCTTAACTATGAAGTATTATCATCTAATTATCCAAAAATTAAGAGTCCTTGCACTAGACTTAGCGCACCAGTAATCTCCCTACTTCTCACAAATATGAGGTGGATCTACTAGAAGATAGTATGCCTGACTCCCTGTGAACTGTCCAAGGGTTCAGTAGACTACAAATGCCTATTGATTTTCCTCAAGGATCCACTACCAAGTCTACATGCACGTGAAATAAATGTACTGGATTCTAAATTTAAGAAATAATTCAGGAAGAAAAACCTCCAATGACAAAGGTCTTTTGCTAGGGACTAACCATTCAGCTCAAGAAAAGAGAATTTTTTTTTTTATATATGCTAACCTAAATGCATGAATACTTCCTAAAATGCAAATGCACCCCCCTATGCCTAAATCCTACAATGTCCTCATTGTAAAATTAAAACAGGAGGAGAAAGGAAAGACATCACCTGACAACGGTGTTATTCAGACCGCTGGGTTGCCTCCCAAAAAGCACTGCATTTTCTGTCAGCAGCCAGACTTAGAAGGAACCTATAAGTCTGGTTCCAAACAGACAAGGTTAGGCCCTAAAAATATGTATAATAGTGCGATCCTAGAAAACAGGTAGCCACGGATGTTGGCGAGCTGATGATGCAACGTAATACCAAATGCTCGCCAGAAGATTAAAAACGAAGAACCACGTTGGCTACCTTGGGAGGTTTGGGAATAATAAATAGAATATGAAAAGGGACCTCCCGAAACGGAATAAGTGGAGGATAACAAGGATCCACCAGAGCAGGATGGGTTTTAAATGATATACACATTATTAGTTCAAACCCTTGAATGGCGAGAGTAAAAGTACAAGCATCAATCCACAATCGCCATTCTACCCGAGGATGTACTGGCCTGATATGTTCACTAGAAACAATGTACATGAGCATAGATCTGAGCCAAGGATCGGTTAGGGAGTATAAGGGTTGTTTGTAGTGTTGGAAGATAATGGTTAAGTCCAAGGAGGGCTTAGTCGGTGTTAGGTCTAATTCCAGCAATGATTCAGATTGTGTATACTCCCTAACAGTTGTAAACAACAGGTTACCCTACCTAGCATTAATGATCAGAGTCATATTTGAATCAAGGGTAGACTCCCAATTACAACTCTTTAATGGCAGGGTCAAAATGTCAGAATCATTATTATTCAGCTCATTCCCAGATTCGTTTGGTTCACTCAAATTTTTGTCGGGGTGTATATGTGATTCATTAATGAAGATAAGAGTTGGATCAGTATCCTTAAGTATTCCTAAAGGAAGATCAGTTTTAATATTTTGGAGCAAGCCTATATCATTGAATTCGTCATTCTTCTCGGGGTATAAATCCTCAATTGACATGTTTTGTTCTCGAGAGTCTCCCATAGACTTCTCATTATTTTGTTTGTCCTCCTCTAATATCAACTCCTGCTTTGATCGAGGATGACTCTTGAAAGAAAGGAGGAATCTGGATTTCACCATATGGTTTATATCCTTTAGAGGTAAATCCTCAAATGATAAATAATTTCCCTGTGATTCACTCCAGATTTTCAATCCAGGTTCCTCTATTGGGGCATCCTCGTTTTCTGAATTAGACTCTTCATATCCCTGAGACCAAAATTGATCTAATTCATCCTCCATTCCATTAGGGTTACCGTCATTGGGTGCATTTAAATCCTTAGGATACTGAATGGTAGGTGTTGATTCCCTAAGTGGAGGGTCAGGAGTAGGCTCACTATGGGTAGAATGGGATTCCACCAAATAATCAATAGGGTAAGTGATAGGAACAATACAACCTTGACCCGGGTTGGTAGGGGTAAGGAGAATAGTATCTTTGGGGTCAAGGTCCTCAACTGCACGCGAGGCCTTCGCCCCAACTGCGAGCCTGGGACGCTTCGCGGAGACGCCCCGCGCAACCTGGGAGTCGAACCTGGGCGAAGGCGTGCCTGCACCTGCAGGTGAAGGAGCTCTGCCTGCTCAGTAATGGCGACGGCGGGCGAGTCACCTGATCACAGAAGAACGGCCTCTCGGCCTAATTAGACAGGCGGGGGACCTTCGCCGTGGCACGGCGAAGGTGGTCGGATGGTTTGCAATGGGCGTGGTGGAGCAAACAGGTCGCCCTAGGTCAAACTGCGGGCGAAGAAGTGGGTGTGTTCGGTGGGTCTGCAGAGGGCGTTTGGTGGGCTGTGGAAGGGCGGAAGAGGATCAGGGTGACGAGGTGGAGGTTATGCACAGGTCGGCGAGCCGTGTGGGGTGCTGGAGCGATGGGAGAGGTTCGCCAGAGTTTGGCCGGAGGTGGAGAAGGTGAGGGTGATCAGTGGGAAATCGGGGCCGATAGTAAGGGTTTCAGTATGGAAAAGAAAGAGGGGAGGAAGAGGAGAAGTTCTACCTACTAAACTGGACGAGGAGGGGTTGGTGCAGGCGACAGTCGTATCGACTGTCGCCGGAGAAGAAATTGCCCAGAGGAACGGGCGGCAGCGAGGAAGGGACCGGAGAGGCGCCAGCTGGGTGCGGCGTGACGCGGAAGGATCGAGGGAAGGTAACCCTGCTGCTGGTAGTGCGGCAGGGCAATGAGGAGGAGGAGGAGATGGCTGCCGGAGCAAGGGGCGTCTGTCGGAGTGGGAAGGGAGGAATTTAGGGGGGTGTCTCCGTCAGATCCGAGCTGCGAAGAACGGCGGAGCGACGGGGGTATTTATAGGGGCAGAATCAGAGAGGAGGGCGGAGGGAGACGACGTGTCTCCCTCGCCGGAGGACGCCGGAGGAAGGAGACCCATACCGTCCGTGCGTTCGCACGGGCGGTCGCAGTACTCAGGGGGGTGTCCCTGTGGTGGCTGACGACGCAGGGTACCCCCCATTGACTTGCCAGGGCCCCTCCCTCACCCTGCGCGGCGCCATGCTCCGCGCAAGGTCGCCGGAGCATGGTGCTGCGCAGGTTTTGCAGGAGGGACCTAAATGCAAAGAAAGAAGGAGAGTTAGGGGCCAAAATGCGAGGGTTCAAAAGTTGAGGGCCAAAAAGTAAATATATGAGGACCAAAGTGTAAAGTTGGTCAAGAAGGTTTCTTCTTAGGCCCAAGTTTTTATACATGATTAATTAGGACCTAAGGATTCTGATGGTGAATTTTATTTCTAGCTTAAACCTTGTTTGACCAGTCAATTTACGCAAAAACCCAAATTAAGTTGTTAATTAGACATGGTTCTCAATGTAGGTCAAAATGGGTTCCTAAGGCCAAATTTAAAGTCCTAAACCCTAGAGATTATTTTTATATGAATTTAAGAGGGTTTAGTTGATTTTTACCTTGCCTCGAACCACGTGAATTGAAGTGGGTTTGTTATTAGGGTTACAGGCTGTCATTTAATTCTTTGGAGTTGCTGTAGCCCTTATTGAGTCATCTCATCCCACTTTTCTTCTTATTAGGTTGTTTTGACCTATGTTTGGGCCCTGAGTTACCCTATTTTCAGATCGGATTGGTGAAATTTCATTTTTACCCCTCAGTTTATGTTTTCTTTGCAAACTCAGAATCTCTCTGAGCCAAGCCTTTCTAAGGTTATGTAGGAGCTTTTATTCTCTGTATTAGGTCAAAATGAGCTAGTTATGGCTCATGATGAGGTTCTCATCATACCCCCATGCCTAGCTTTTGCTAGTCCCTTAGCAAAAACTTAAGGTTTCAACCCTTGTTCTAGACCATGAAGTTCTTTAATAGCTTCAGATAAGTGCTTTTTCATTTAAACTTAGATTAGGTTAGAATGCAGACCATAGGCTTAAAAGGTACTCTAGTACCAATCAAGATCCAAATCTGTCTAGCCTCAGCCTCAGTCCTTAGCGAAGGTTTTTAAGACCCACAGGAACAAACATAAGGTTTATTGGACTTTGTAGTTAAAGCACCCCGTGCTTGAGACGATTTTAGCCCTGGTTCAGTTCGCAGTGCGTTTTGTAAGAGAGAGAGGTAGAAAATTTTTCTATTTTTGGAGAGTTTTCTCTCTCTTTTTCTTTTTAATTCTAGCTTAGGATTGGCTTTTCAACACGGTCTGTATCAGATTCCTTGTCCCCATCATCAATCCTCAAGGGTTCCTGGCGATCGATGCTTCGAGATAGCACCGCCCATGGCAACCCCCAGAACCCTGGCTGTTGAGATTTCGAGATAATCCCATCCATGGTGTTCCGTGGCCGCATCCAAACCCTGGCAGTTGACACTTCGTGATAATGCCATCCATGGAATCTGAACCAGCAGGGTGCTTACATGCCCCCAGTAGGATATGTGAATATCCTAAGAGACAAGCACCGAGGAGATGATATTTTGTTACGCATCTTTGAGGGGATTTCCCGCCTCTCTGCGCTGGGAACTCGTCCAAATCAACTTGTGTTGATTGGCCGCTCCTACTCTAGGTGTACTTTTCAGAATTTTTTCAACGCTTCTGCGTGATTTTGATTTTTACGCTTGCTGAACCAGGCTGTGTGTGAGGTTAGGGTGCTTAGCTTACTGAGTCCCGTAAACCAGAAGTTAGTTAGCGAGGTCAAATACTTCCTAAGCCTTGGACCTAGTACTTAAGCTTTTCATTTTCCTCAACCTCTTGAGGATTGTCTAGATCTTAATGGGTACTAAGAGTCTATCAAGAATGCCTAAGGTTTGCATTCTTACTAATCTTACCAAGCACTTTTCATTTCCTTTCTTGAAAAAAAATGGTCAAGACTAAGGTTAATTCCTTAGCTTCTTACTAATGACTATTACTCTTGTCTTTCATCTTTTTGTGCTCCTTTTCATTTTGTTTCTTTTCCTTCTCAAAATTTCCTTTCTCCTCTTATTCTTTTTATTTTGAAAAATTTTTAATTTTTATGGTGTTTTTGGCATATGTGAATTTTTTATTTAAAACCCTTTTTTTTCAAGTTTTGCACTTATACCCCCCCATGCCTAAAACTTGCAATGTCCTCATTGTGATTTAGGGGTGTTTATTTACTTAATTTATTCCTTAAGATAGATATTTTTGTGAGTGAATGGGTCGAGATGAATTCTGCGGACGATTTCTAATCTCAGATGCAAGCATCTGAGGTGGAGTCAGCTGTCTTAAAGGGTGAACCTTAAGTGCACAATGGTGTCAGAAAAAAAAGGTTTTAGATTTTGAAGAAATGTCGGGTTGCCTCCCGTTAAGCGCTGAGTTTTACGCCATTGGCCGGGCGCAGTAAGTTCAAGGGGAATGGAGGATGAGGGATGATTCAGCCAAATCAGTAGAAGTCACATCAATGAACGGTTTGAGTCTCTGACCGTTCACGATGAAAGGTTCGGAATCATGGCTGAGTGGACTGATTTCAATTGCTCCATTTCCAAAAACCTGTCGGACTAAATACGGTCCGACCCACTTGGACCTCAGTTTCCCCGGGAAAAGTTTGAGTCAGGCATCAAAGAGTAGGACCTTTTGACCAGGATGAAAGATCTTTCTCAAGATGTGCTTGTCGTGGAAGGCTTTAACCCGCTCCTTGTAGATTCGCGAGTTCTCGTACGCGTCTAGGCATAATTCATCGATCTCGCTGATTTGGAGTTTTCTGTGGGTTCTAGCCTTGGAAAGATCTAGATTACAGTTCTGTACTACCCAATAGGCTTTATGCTCCAGTTCTACGGGAAGGTGGCATGCCTTTCCGTACACCAGTCTAAAGGGAGACATGCCCAATTGGGTCTTGTGGGCGGTCCTATAGGTCCACAATGCTTCCGGAAGTCGGGACGATCAGTCCTTCCTGTCAGGACGAACAGTGACTTGCTGGATTTTCTTGATCTCCCGATTTGATAGCTCAGCTAGACCATTTGTTTGGGGGTGGTAAGGAGTAGAGATTCGATGAGACACCCCAAATTTGGCCATCAGTGATCTAAACTGAGCATTTGTAAAATGGGTCCCCCCATCAGAGATAATAGCACGGGGAATCCCGAACCTTGAGAAAATGTTTTGATGTATGAACTTAAGAACAATCTTGTGATTGCAGGTTCGGGTCGGTATGGCTTCGACCCATTTGGACACGTAGTCCACAGCAAGCAGAATGTACTCGAAACCATCCGAAACAGGAAAGGGGCCCATAAAATCAATCCCCCATACATCGAAGATTTCGCATACGAGAATCGGCTGCAAAGGCATCATGTCACGATGGTTCATGTTGCCCAAAGTCTGGTAACGACTGCATGCCTTGCAGTGACTGTATGCGTCTTTGAAAAGTGTAGGCCAGTAGAAGCCACACTGGAGGACTTTGGATGCGATTTTATGCCCTGAGAAATGGCCACCGCATGCCTGGTCATGGCAGAAAGATAGGATATTGCTG
Source organism: Thalassia testudinum (assembly GCA_037157565.1). NCBI lineage: Eukaryota > Viridiplantae > Streptophyta > Magnoliopsida > Alismatales > Hydrocharitaceae > Thalassia > Thalassia testudinum. Next base: position 84,853,656 of record JAZHRO010000031.1, read on the forward strand.
ATTTCCTCTTCCGGGACGCATCTCCGAATAATTTGATCAGCACCTATGCGGAAAAGGTACGGGTCTTCCTAAATGTAATACTTGGAATCAGAACGCAATTTGTCTTTCTTGGCCTTCGGCCAATCAGACGATGTCTGATGAGATGCCAAGTAGTTTACTATATCAGCAAACCATGGAAGTCTAGTACCAACAGAAAGCAGGTGCTCATCAGGAAAATGTTCCATGATGGGTCCGGAAGGGTTGATGATCTCAGAAGGAAGACGGGACAGATGGTCGGCTACCACATTCTGCCTTCCCGCCTTGTCGCGAATCTCAAGATCGAATTCTTGCAACAGCAAGATCCAACGGATTAGTCGGGGCTTCGCGTCCTTCTTGGCAAGGAGATGCCTTACAGCCGTGTGATCCGAGTAAATGATGACATGGGAACCCAGAAGATACAGTCGGAATTTTTCAAGGGCAAATACTACGGCTAGCAGCTCTTTCTCTGTAACCGTATAGTTACGCTGAGCCTCGTCAAGTGTCTTGCTAGCGTGGTAGATGACCACGGGTTTCCCGTCAGCTTTCTGCCCCAGGACCGCTCCTACAGCGAAGTCAGACTCATCGCACATGATCTCAAAGGGTTGAGACCAGTTAGGGGATTGTAGGATAGGTGCCTAGGTGACTCGGTCACGCAGGTTTTCAAAGGCTAGCGTGCATTCCTTGGAGATTTCAAAAGGTACATCCTTAGAGAGAAGAGAAGTCAAGGGGCGCGCGATTTTCGAGAAATCTGGAATGAAACGGCGGTAAAAACCGACGTGCCCTAAAAAGGTACGGGAAGGCGAGAAATCAGATCAACTTTAGCTCGATCCACCTGGATGCCTTTTTCCGAAATTGAGTGTCCCAGGACAATTCCCTCAGGCACCATGAAATGGCTCTTTTCCCAGGAAAGAACCAAGTTCACCTCAATGCATCGCCTGAGTATCTGGACCAAGTGTTGGAGGCAATCATCAAAAGATTCTCCAAAGACTGAAAAGTCATCCCTGAAGACTTCCAGGAAATCACCTACCATATCTAAGAAAATGGCAAGCATGCACCGCTGAAAAGTAGCGGGTGCATTGCAAAGACCGAAAGGCATCCTTCGGAAAGCATACGTTCCGAAGGGGCAGGTAAATGTGATCTTTTCTTGGTCCTCAGGATGGATTGCCACCTGGTTGTAATCGGAGTACCTGTCAAGAAAGCAGAAGAACCTATTTCTCGCTAGTTTCTCGAGAATTTGATGAATGAAGGGCAGTGGGAAATGGTCCTTCTTCGTGGAGGAATTGAGTCGGCGGTAATCTATACAGACTCTCCACGCATTGGCTAATCGGGTAGGAATGATTTCTCCGATTTCAGTCGTAATGGTGGTGAGTCCTGCCTTCTTAGGCACAACCTGAATTGGGCTCACCCAACGACTATCGGAGATCGGGTAGATGATCCCGGCATCTAACCACTTAATGATCTCCTTTTTCACGACCTCCTGCAGATTAGAGTTTAAACGTCTCTGCATTTCACGAGAAGGTCGTGTGCCCTCTTCTGAATAGATATGATGAGTACAATAAGAGGGGCTTATTCCAGTCAAATCATCGAGAGTCCACCCGATGGCTCTGCGATGTTGCTGGAGAACAGTAATCAGACGGGATTCCTGTTCAGAATTGAGGGTGGAATTTATAATCACAGGAAGGGTCTGATTGGAACCCAAAAAGATGTATTTCAAGTGAGCAGGAAGAGGCTTTAACTCGAGGATAGGGTTATCAGCAGCAGCGGGTGGTTCAGTGTAGATGTGAGGTTCAAGGGTAGGAGTTACTGGGTTGTGTATGTCTGGATTCGACTCCTCTGTTTGCGGGTCAAGATCCTTCTGTGATTGATGAGGCATAATCGAGTCATTCTGGAGGTGTGACTCATCAACCAAAATCCTAACGTCACAAATCTGTTCGATGACACCGCAATTAATTCCTTGTTGGGCCTTAAATATATCAATTTTTAAGGTTTGATCTCCAAATTTAAGCTTTATTTGGCCCTCCTCACAGCTGATGTTGGCTCTAACAGTAGCCAGGAAAGGTCTCCCTAGAATGATTGGTGTATCCCTAGGGTTTTTAGGCGCGTCCATATCTAAGACTATAAAGTCCACTGGGAAATAGAAATCCCGCACTCTTATGATAACATCCTCGAGTATCCCTTTTGGTGGCTTTATAGACTGATCTGCTAATTGTAATGTCACCTCATTGGTTTTAGCTCAGATTCTTCTAGATGGTCAAGTAAGGATGTGGGTATCAGGTTTATGGATGCACCCAAGTCTAGCAAAGCTCTATCAAATTGGGTATCACCTATCTTGCAGGAGATCAGGGGAGTACCAGGATCTTTTGCCTTGGTTGGGAGTTTACTGAGGATTACAGAGCTGGCTTGCTCTGACAGAACAATTGGGCTCTCACCCTTGGTTCGCGGCTTACGCTGGGGTGTACACAAATTCTTTAAAAATCATGCGTAAGCTGGTACGTGGCGGATTGCATCCATCAAGGGGATGTTTATGTGGACCTGCTCAAAGAGCTTGACCAGCGGCTTGGTGGTCTTCTTTCCCTTGGTCAAGGCCTCGGGAAACGGGATCTTGGTTGGTTCTTCTAGGATAGGTCCAGGTTGTGGATCTGGGACAGGGGTGGGGACGTCCTGGATTACTGTCCTAGGCTTGGGATCAATACCAGGCTTGGAGTGGTTCGGATGAGGTGGGTCTTGGGTATCCTTACCACTACGGGTTGTTACGGAATTAAGTCCTGCCTGGTTTTGGTTGGGATTGGGTAAGATAGCTTGCTGCTGGTAGCCTGCAAAAGAAGTGGAGGCCTCTATCCCGTCAGGTGAAGGAACAAAGGGGGCCTGATAAATCATATGGGCATGGCCCGGGTTTGGATTCATAACGTGCCGCTGGGTGGGCACGTTATTGGGATTAGGCAGAGGTTAGGAAGGAAGAGTACCTGGCTGGCGAGAGTTTGCCAACTGGGTCAATTGGTTTCGGACCTCTGTAAGTTCGTCCTTGTGTTGTTTCTGGATAGCCGCATTCATTCTTTGAATGTCATCCAGGGTCTGAAGGATAAGGGACATTTGATCTTGATTCGGCCCAGATGGGTAAGTAGGGTTGGGCCGAGGCTGAGGCGGCTGGTAAGGACGAGGAGGTTGTGGGCAGGGTTGGAAGGATGGTCTTTGGGTTTGGGAATTTCCCGCCCACTAAAAGTTAGGATGGTTACGCCATCCAGGATTATAGGTGTTGGAGAACGGGTCGTTCTGGATGGCGTTGAGGTCCTCGCAGGTCTGAGGAACCTCCAGAGAGTTAGAGAAAGAGGGAATGGAATTCCCCTGGTAGGTGAAGAAGGAATCGGAAGGATCTCCGGGCAAAGATTCGGATGATGGGTCCATCCTAGGAGAAGATCGATGGAGAATGTTTTGCACAGTTTCCCTTGTGGAAGGAGGCTGTGCGAAAAAGTTATGCGCAGAGGTGGCTCGCTGCAGATACTAAGTCAGCTCATCCACCTTCTTTTCGATAATCGAGACCTTGTCCAATCGACTGGCCATTAACTCCAAGTCGACTGATGCGGACAGGCCCTGCGTCTCGTGTGCTCCCCTGAGATTCGTCGCTGCGCGGGTATTCGTCCTGTCGAATAATCCCATGGAGTCATTGTTGATGGAGTTCTCGCACATGTTTTCGAGAATCTCCCACACGGTGTCTTCATGTTGACCCATGATATTTCCTTCGCAGGTTGCATTGACGAAAAGACGGATGTCCTCACGGAGTCCCTGGTAAAAAGATTGGACTTGTTCCCATTTAGGAACTCCGTGATGGGGACACTTTCTCATGAGATCCTGAAAATGATCCCATGCCTCATGGAGAGGCTCCCCTGTTTGTTGGGTGAAGTGTGTAATCTGATGGCGCAAGGCGTTGGTCCATCCGACAGGGAAGAACTTTTTCAGGAACTCGGACTGAAGTTCTTCCCAATTGTTGATCGGCCGGGTCTGAGTTTGGTACCAATGGGCGGCCTTGTCCATAAGAGAAAAGGAGAACATCTTCATGAGAAGAATATCCCAATTTTGTGCGTCTGACCCAAAAGTTTGGGCCAGATGCTTTAGCTGTTTGATGTGCTGGAAGGAATCTTCAGAATTAAGCCCATGGAATTTAGGTATAGCATGAATCATATTGGGCTTTAATTCAGAATCAGGTCCTCCAGTTGGGATTCTGACTCGAGGCTCGATGGCCACCGCAGTAGGATTATAATGGTCCCACATCATGGGACGCTGCGGTGGGTGCACAAAGTTTTGGAAGAGGTCGTTGAGTCGCTGGAGCTGGTGCTCCAGATTGTTTTCTTCCTCAACTGGCTGAGCCATGATGGGGGAAGAAGAACTTGGTTCTGAATCAGAAGAGAGAATAATGTGAGAGGTTTCTGCACAAACACGGGCGTCGAGGCTTGGCCTTGACGAGAGTGAATTTCTAAAGGAGGTCTTAAGGGTGGTCTTAAGGACCTCCTACCATACATGCACTGTTGGAAGAGATGAGTTTAGAAGGTGCTGGACCCAATCAAGACACCCAAGAATGTGTTGGGTGACTATAGAGGTGCGGGCCAGATGGACCCCTTGATCAGAAAGATCGACCACCTGAGAATTACCTGGGTAGCCAGAGAGGGTGAGTCCTGCGAAGACCCCTACACGGTAGAGCGTCCCCACGGGTTACAGGGTTTCCCCCACCCGACCTCTCTTGTCACTGCGGTTCCAGGTAGACCAGAATGGGGATCTTGACCTCTTAAGTCTACCAATTTTAGTTCAAGAGCAAGGTGCTTAGGGTTCCACTTGAACTTTAGTTTTTTAAGTGCAAAGAGTGACCTAACTTGAAGGTTAGTTGACCCAAATGGTCAACTTTACCTGCTAGTTTTGCTTATTAGGTCTTGTCTTTTAGGGTTCAAGTGTTTAAAGAGCCAATCTTATTTTAGGGTTTCTTTGGATAGGTATTTTCAGATAATGGCTTGGGCACACTTCTTTTAAGGTTTCTCAATTCTTGTTAAAGAAGTGTGTCTCTAAATCCCTAATGTTGAATCTTATGTTGGCTCTACTTGGTCCAGTTAGTTCTTTGATGGGTAATTAAGGCTCAAGCAAGAATGTGTTAGCCCTCAATTACCCTTAATAGTGTACAGGAATAATGGGTTGAAAACATGCAACTTCTTATGGTTTACTAGGTATAGAAGACAGGTTAGCCCTATAGTGCTTGTTTTTTTTCTTTTCTTCCTCTTTAGAGTTTAGGGTTTAATAGCGAGAGAAAAAAAAAAATTACCTGTCCTCGGAGTGGTTGTCGTGCGGTTGCTTGTTGGTGTCGACCTTCCTCTATAGTTTTATTGTTTCGTCGTAGTATAGTATAGAGAGAGGTGATTACCAATTTAATACAATTTGTTACTCGGAAAATAAAAGAGTTCCCGAGGTCGAACTCAGGGAGCAAGTTGTATTCTAGGGGTACAAAGTTTCTTTTACAAAAAAAATATAGATAGAGAGAGAGAGAGAGATGAAAATTTGTTGGCTTCTTCTTTCTCGTCTGTCTTCTTCTTTCTTTTCTCTTCTCTTTGGCTTTTGGTTTCTTTATCTCCTTGTGGTCTTCTTCTTCTTCTTTCTGTCTTTTTTATCTGCAGCAGTGGGTGTGATGTTCTTCTTCTTCGTCTTTCAGCTCTTGTTTCTGCTTTGTCTCTTTCCTTGCGGTCCTTGTCCTGTTCTTCTTTCTCTTTTCTACCTTCAGAGCATCGTCTGATTTTCTAATCAGACGACTTAAACCGCCGCTGCTACAGTGCCGCTCGGTGCTCCTCCTTCCTTCAGCCTTCGTCTTCTTCCACGGTTCTTCACCTGTGCCTGCACACTTACACAGCTTGATCAGGGGCAAAACCTAACTCTACCCTCCCCCGCGTCTCTCTCTCACAGAAGCCACTCTTGGGAAAGCTCTCCCAGAGCTGTCGGGTTGCCGGGTACGGGTCGCGCCCGGGTCCAGGCCCACCGGCGTGCGTGGTGGGCGAGGAGTGCAGGTCAGTCTAAGTCGGGTCGGGCCAGGTCCGCGAGGCGTGAGCGCGGACGAGACCGGGTAACCGGGCGGGTGAAGGGGACCTCACCACGTGTGCTGAGGCAATAAGCCTCCAGCACTTTTTCACTTTATACTGCTGCGCCTCTTCAGAGTTTTCCGAGGTGGGACTAAATGTCCCACCCCGAGTTGGCGCCTGCGCGGAGGAAGCAGCTGGTAATCGCGGCTTTACGCGAGGCCTTCGCGCGAGGGCTTCGCTTCAGCTGCAGCCTGACGCTTTGTCGAAATGCCTCACACAGCCTGGGATTCGAATCTGGGCGTGGCGCGCCTGCAGCTGCAGGCGGAAGCAGCTCCTTCTGCACGGCAATGGCGGCGGAGGACGGGTGACCTGTTCACAGCAAAACGGCCTCTCGGCCTAATCAGAAGGTGCCGGGAGCTTCGCCAGAGTGCGGCGAAGCTCGTGCGGGTGGTGGCGAGGCGTGGGACGGCGTGCAAGGGCTGCCCTAGGTCGGACTGTGGGTCGGGAGATGGGTTTGTTCGGTGGAGTTGCAGAGGGTGATTTGGAGGAAGTGGAAGGGCGGAGGTTGATCAGGGTGAGGAGGCGGAGGTTCTGCGGTGGTCGGCGAGCCGTGTGGGTTGCTGGAGTGATGGGAGCGGCTCGCCGGAGGATGGCCGGAGGCGGAGAAGGTGAGGGTGATTTGGGGGAAGCGAGGGCGACAGTAAATGTTTAAAGTGAGGAAGAGGAAGAGGGGAGGAAGAGGAGGAGTTCTACCTACTTAGCGAGACGAGGAGGGGTCGGAGGAGGCGACAGTCGTATCGACTGTCGCCGGAGAAGAAGCTGCCCAGAGGAAGGATCGACGGCGAGGAGAGGGCTAGAGAGGCGCACGCTGGGTGCGGCGCGGCGCGGGAAGAGCAGGGGAAGAAGTCTCTGCTGCTGGTATTGCGGCAGAGCGAAGAGGAGGAGGAGGAGGAACCGCCGGAGCTGGTGGGCGTCTGCCGGAGTGGGAAGAGAGGAAAGTTGGGGGTTTTCTCCGTCAGATCCCAGCTCCTCAGAACGGCGGAGCGACGGGGGTATTTATAGAGGCCGAATCAGAGAGGAAGGCGGAGGGAGACGACGTGTCTCCCTCGCTGGAGGACGCCGGAGATGGAAACCCATACCGTCCGTGCGTTCGCACGGCCGGTATGGTGGGTTGCAGCGACCATGGGGGTGTTCCTGCGACGGCTGACGACGCAGGGCACCCCCGGTTGTCTTGCCAGACCCTCCCCCTTACCCTGCGCGGCGCCATGCTCCGCGCAAGGTCGCCGGAGCATGGTGCTGGTCAGGTTTTGGCAGGAGGGACCTGAATGCAAAGAACGAAGGAGAGTTAGGGGTAGAAATGCGAGGGTTCAAAAGTTGAGGTTCAAAAAGTAAATATATGAGGACCAAAGTGTAAAGCTGGTCAAGAAGGTTTCTTCTTAGGCTCAAGTTTTTATACATGACTAAATAGGACCTAAGGAATCTGATGGTGAATTTTATTTCTAGATTAAACCTTGCTTGACTGGTCAATTTACGTAAAAACCCAAATTAAGTTATTAATTGGGTATGGTTCTCAATGTAGGTCAAAATGGGTTCTGAAGGCCAAATTGAAGGTTCTAAACCCTATAGATTATTTTTCTATGAATTTTAGAGGGTTTATTCTATTTTTACTTTGCCTCGAACCTCGTGAATTGAAGTGGGTTTGCTTTAGGGTTACAGATTATCATTTAGTTCCTTGGAATTGCTGTAGCCCTTATCAGATCATCCCACTTTCCTTCTTATTTGGTTTGTTTGACCTGTGTTTGGACCCTGAATTACCCTGTATGCAGATTATACTGGTAAAATTGCATTTTTACCCCTTATGACTTGTTTTCTCCTTAAACTCAGAATTCTCTGAGTTAAGCCTTTCCTTGAGTTATGTAGGAGCTTTTATCCTTTGTATTGGGTCAAAATGAGTTAGTTATGGCTCATGATGAGGTTCTCATCACTTGTCTTCTTGATTTCCTGTAGCTGCACAAAAGGGAGGAGATTATTAGAACTAAAAAGAAACAGAAATGTTTACCTCTAGAATAGCCGTTGCTCCCCGGCAACGGCGCCAACTGGCGAAACGGTGGTAGCAACTAGCTTTTCTTAAGTCGTAGTATAGATAGTTATTGCCATCATTTGCTAATATTTGTTACTCGGAAAATACAGTTCTCCCGAGGTCGAACTCAGGGAGCAAGTCGTATTCTAGAGATATACATGTTTTATTACAAAAATAAAGAGAGAGAGAGAGATGAAAGTTTGGCTTCTTCTTCTTCTCTTCTTTTCTTTCTCTTTGTCTTCTCTTCGTTTGGCTTTTGTTCTTCCTGTCCTTCTTCTTCTTTTCTTGCTTCCTCTATTTCTTGGTTGGACGATCCTGTCTTTTTCTTTGTTTCTTCTTCTTTCTCTTCTGATGTCTGCAGAGTCTTCACTTGGCTGCTCTGTGTTCCTCTCTTTCCTCTACCTCTCCTTCCTTCTTCTTCTTTGCCTTCACCTGTCTTCAGGACGTCGTCTGATTTGAAAATCAGACGACTTAAACCTCTTGTTGCTACAGTGTCTCCCTGAGCTTCCTTCTTCTTCACCTGTGCCTGCACGCTCAAGAGTTCAGAGTCAGGGCAAAACCTACTCTACCCCCCTCCCCCGCGCGTCTCTTTCTCTCTGACTTTGCTCTTAGGACAGCTCTCCCAGAGCAACCGGGTAATCGGGTATGAGTCGCGCCCGGGACCAGGCCCACCGGCGTGCGGTGGTGGGCGAGGAGTGCAGGTCGGTTTAATCTGGTCGGGCCAGGTCCACGGAGCGTGGTCACGGACGAGGCAGGGTCGGGTGAGAGGGACCTCACCCCGTGGTCAGGAGGCGAATAGCATAAGGCACTTTTTGCCTTTATGCGTCCGCGCGCCTCTGAGAAGTTCCGAGGTGGAACTAAATGTCCCACCCCAATTGAGCACCCGCAGCGGAGGGAGCAGCTGGCGATCGTGGCTTCACGCGAGGCCTTCGCCCCAACTGCGAGCCTAGGACTCTTCGCGGAGACGCCCCGTGCAACCTGGGAGTCGAACCTGGGTGAAGGCGTGCTTGCACCTGCAGGTGAAGGAGCTCTGCCTGCTCAGTAATGGCAACGGCGGGCGAGTCACCTGATCACAGAGGAACGGCCTCTCGGCCTAATTAGACAGGCGAGGGACCTTCGCCGTGGCACGGCGAAGGTGGTCGGATGGTTTGCAGTGGGTGTGGTGGAGCAAACAGGTCGCCCTAGGTCAAACTACGGGCGAAGAAGTGGGTGTGTTCGGTGGGTCTGCAGAGGGCGTTTGGTGGGCTGTGGAAGGGCGGAAGAGGATCAGGGTGACGAGGTGGAGGTTATGCACAGGTCGGCGAGCCGTGTGGGGTGCTGGAGCGATGGGAGCGGTTCGCCAGAGTTTGGCCAGAGGTGGAGAAGGTGAGGGTGATCAGTGGGAAATCGGGGCCGATAGTAAGGGTTTCAGTATGGAAAAGAAAGAGGGGAGGAAGAGGAGAAGTTCTACCTGCTAAACTGGACGAGGAGGGGTTGGTGCAGGCGACAGTCGTATCGACTGTCGCCAGAGAAGAAATTGCCCAGAGGAAGGGGCGGCGGCGAGGAAGGGACCGAAGAGGCGCCAGCTGGGAGCGGCGTGACGCGGAAGGATCGAGGGAAGGTAACCCTGCTGCTGGTAGTGCGGCAGGGCAACGAGGAGGAGGAGGAGATGGCCGCCGGAGCAAGGGGGCGTCTGTCGGAGTGGGAAGGGAGGAATTTAGGGGGGTGTCTCCGTCAGATCCGAGCTGCGAAGAACGGCGGAGCAACGGGGGTATTTATAGGGGCGGAATCAGAGAGGAAGGTGGAGGGAGACGACGTGTCTCCCTCGCCGGAGGAAGGAGACCCATACTGTCCTTGCGTTCACATGGGCGGTATGGGCGGTCGCAGTACTCAGGGGGGTGTCCCTGTGGTGGCTGACGACGTAGGGTACCCCCCATTGACTTGCCAGGGCCCCTCCCTCACCCTGCGCGGCGCCATGCTCCGCGCAAGGTCGCCGGAGCATGGTGCTGCGCAGGTTTTGCAGGAGGGACCTAAACGCAAAGAAAGAAGGAGAGTTAGGGGCCAAAATGCGAGGGTTCAAAAGTTGAGGGCCAAAAAGTAAATATATGAGGACCAAAGTGTAAAGTTGGTCAAGAAGGTTTCTTCTTCGGCCCAAGTTTTTATACATGATTAATTAGGACCTAAGGATTCTGATGGTGAATTTTATATCTAGCTTAAACCTTGTTTGACCAGTCAATTTACGCAAAAACCCAAATTAAGTTGTTAATTGGGCATGGTTCTCAATGTAGGTCAAAATGGGTTCCTAAGGCCAAATTGAAAGTCCTAAACCCTAGAGATTATTTTTATATGAATTTTAGAGGGTTTAGTTGATTTTTACCTTGCCTCGAACCACGTGAATTGAAGTGGGTTTGTTATTAGGGTTACAGGCTGTCATTTAATTCTTTGGAGTTGCTGTAGCCCTTATTGAGTCATCTCATCCCACTTTTCTTCTTATTAGGTTGTTTTGACCTATGTTTGGGCCCTGAGTTATCCTATTTTCAGATCGAATTGGTGAAATTGCATTTTTAACCCTCAGTTTATGTTTTCTTTGCAAACTCAGAATCTCTCTGAGCTAAGCCTTTCTATGGTTATGTAGTAGCTTTTATTCTCTGTATTAGGTCAAAATGAGCTAGTTGTGGCTCATGATGAGGTTCTCATCACCCCTCATTAGAGGAATTTTTCAATTTCTCCTAGAAAGTAGGCACATTTTGGGTGGGGTGATGATTGGGATAAACATAATTCCCTGTTGAACCATAGAAAGTCTTGGAATAATAATTATACTCAGCATGGGGTTTAAGCAAATTTTCTCTCTTGCGGGTGTTAAAAGGGGTAAGATGTGGATTGTGTGGAGCTTGGGTAGGTATGGCAGGGCTCCCTTGGTTGGCTAGGTTTGTTAAATCCTTCTGCAACTGTTGTTGCTTAACTTGTAGCTGAGCCTTGATAGAGTAGAGATTAGGTGGAGGGGCCTGATTAAGTAGCTCTTGGGTGGAAAAATAAGGGAAAGAAAAATTAGCATGTGAGCTAGAGGACCAATTTTGATTTTCCATTTAAAGAAGAGGAAGAATGCAGGAAAAGTCCTTTTTAGGGGTGGCAAAATCAAGTGGTCCCACCAAGTATGGAGTTTTGGATCATCGCCCGTGCAAAATGGAAGAAATGGTAGGGGAGGAGGAGAGATGGGGATGAGAGAAGTATGCACACAAGCAATCAAATTCTAGACCTAACTTAATTGTGACTCCCTAGAATTTAACCTAAGACTTGGTCTACCTAGGAAATAAGTAATCAACAGTGAATACCCGTTCTGTCAACAAATCTAATCAAGTTGCTTAAGGGGAGGTTTGGGCCCAAGCGTTTCCCAAGAAAATCCCCAGGTGCTTGTACAAACCCACGCCTAGTCGTTTGACACGGCCCCTCAGCCTGAACACCAGATATAGATGACAGAATTAGTATTAACTAAAGAAAACTTAAGACCTATATAGCAAGCCTAAGTTGGTGAAGCCTTAGGGGTCAAGTTGCTACGGATTTTAGTTAGGTCTAGGATACTATAGTGCACACGGAATGTGGAGGGCATTGTTTGGGTTGTTGCCCTGTTATTTCATTTTTTTTTCTTGTGTGTAGGAATTGGAAAGTGGTTCCAATTAAAAAGCAAGTTCTCACACAATTTCTTGTATTTTTGTCTTTTAGGATTTGATTTAATTAAATGTGTTTTAGGGTTTTTCTTTTTAAATTTTCAAACAAGTTTGAAACTCCACAATCAAAGGAAAAACAAGTTGTATTGGTGATGGTTAATTTCCTTTAATGTGAGTCTCTCAAAAGAAAGAAAGAAACCCTAAGTCAATTGTCCCTAAGACAGAAAATTACTATAAATGAATTATTTTTAGGCTTTCTGTATTAAGTAGTGGTTAAACAATTCAAACAATACTACTACTTTGAAGAGAATCAAACAAGGATTCCAGAAAAGATTTTTGAAATATTTTAAGAATTTGTTTGATAATTGTTTTGAATTTTTCCTTGTACTGGTGTCAAAGTTCAGAAATGGGACTCGTGGGTATTTTGGACTTGTTAGTATTACCACCGAACTCAGAAAATTTTGGTGATTTGACATGATGTGTAAAATTCCACAACAATTCCAGAAAGTTAAATTTTACAAAAATTGGATGAGTATAAAAATTCTAAAAATTCACAGATAGTAGAAAAATAGGAAGATCGGAGGGTGTGACCCCTCTGCAGTCCATGAATTTTTAAAAATTAAATACAAATTTAATTGATCTAAAATTTGGCATAGATGTTCCTAACTTACTTTGAAATCCTTGTATGAAATTTTATGATTTTAGGAGGCCTTTGGTGTTAGGAATTTATTTTTCAAGTTTGGGCAGAAATCTAGGCCCGAAAAACAGAGCACCAATACTTGCAATGGAGTGGTGTTAAAGAAACATTCAAGCAAACAATGGATTCTAAAATGCACCACTCCACTTAATTAAGTTGTTTAGGATCCTGAAAGCCAAGTTTAGTGTATTTTGGTAGTTTTTTAGGTTAAGTGTGATAAGTAAGAAGAACCAACCTGAAAGTTCGTGGGACGATAAGGAACTTTGAGCTTTCGCTTTCAAATTCCCCCTTTCCCACTGTAGTTCCTGCACACACTAGAGAAAAGAAAGAGAAGGGGATGAGATCTACTTCAAGCAAGAAAAAACAAAATTAAGCAAAGCCGTGCCACCCCGGCAACGGTGCCAAAAAGTGACACGGATTTTACGCGGTTTGTAAAATACGTCATTGTAACGTGCAAAATCGATCAACTCTTAAATTTATAAACCTAGATAGTGGGGTATCTAGGGTCGTCCAAGGAGGCAATATGTTTGCAAAATTAATTCTCTTACTTACAAAATAGATCACAACTTTCTTTTTGGTCTTTTCAACTATATCATTTTTTTTAAGGTTTTGAAATAACTAGGGAAAAAACAAGTTGTTGGCGAAAAAGTAAATAACAACTACGATCACTAAGCTAACACCTAAGTGACAAGTAATTCCTCCTCCTAAGCTCACTCTAGGCACGTGGAGGCCTAGAGTAATTAGGGAGAGGGAGTGAAGAGTGCTAGAATCACAATAATCAAAATGCAACTAAAAGAAATTTCAAAGAAGGCAACTAGATTAATGAGAAAGTGTTTTACAGAAAATCCTAGTAGATGAATGCTTCTACTACTAGATAATTGCAATAAATAAAATAAAACACAAGTCCTCCTGAATTGTTAGTGAAGAGGGGAAGCTCCTTACTCCAAGCTTAGGGGCTCATAGGCTTGAAAAGGGCTCCTCCTTCTCCTTCCTTGAGATGCTTCTCCAAGGTGGAAGCTACCACCTTCAATGCTTCTCCTTCAAGGGTGGGCGTGCACCACCCTTGCTCCTCCTTGCCTGGCTGTCCTCCTAGTGGTGGAGTGCTCCTCCTCCTTGGTGTGGCACAAGGGAGAAGAAATGGGGAGAAGAAGGCACCAAGGGGGCGGGTGATGTGCCCCCTTAATCTTCTTCTCTGCTCCTTCTTCTTGGCCGTAGGTATAGGTGGATGTAGGTGGAAGTACACACTAATGAAGGATGGGAATTATGTGGTGGTAGGGTAGGGTTTTTATAGGATGGGAAGCGGGGTGGTTATGGTGTTTTCTTGGAGGGAAATGAAGGGGTGCTTGGATACTTTTGGAGGGAAAAATGGGAGGGAAATGAAGAGGTGCCTTGGTTTTCCCTCCAAAAATACCTTCTAGAAGGCAATTTTGGAGGGAAAAAATGGAGCGTGGAGATGGGTTTTGATGGTGGATGTAGGGTGGTGATGGAAGGGATAGTTGGCACCAAAATAAAGTAGGAGTAGGTGGTCTTTTTGCTGGAGCTTAGGTAGTAGGGTAGTAGGTTTTGGTGCCATGGAGGTAGACTAGATAAGTTAAGCAGCTTAGCTAACTTAGCTAGTAGGGAGTAGAGTTGGAGGCATTTGGAGATAGGGTTTTCAGGGAGAAGAGCTGGAGATAGTCATCTTGAGCTGCACCAGAGGTAGTGGATGCTGAAGAGAGCTGCAAGGAGCTACCTTAGCTAGCTTAGCTTGCTAGTTCTTTGCTAGCTACCAAGCCAAGCTAAAGCAAGCTGGCTTCTACTGAAAGGAGCTGAGGTGAGCTCGGTCTAATGCTCCCGGGGAGGGTCAAGTTGGGTGAGGCAGCTAAGGTAGCTTAGCTCAACTGAGTTGAGCTAAGCTGAGTCCCCGGGAGCTGGACCTGAGCTTCCTAAGCTAGAATGAAGTCATCTTCAGCTGGCCGAAGTTGAGTGGAGCTGGATGTAGCTAGACCTGAGCTGGGGTGAACTCCAGTCAACTCAGCTGAGCTAGCTAGAGCTCCCTGTGGACTAATGGGAGCTGAGATGAGCTAGACTCAGCTAAGTTGAGCTGGATCTGAGCTGACTTGAGCTAAGGTAAGCTAAGATGAGCTCTCTTGAGTTGCTATTCAGCTGAGGTGAGCCGAATGGAGCTAAGATGAGCTAACCCTAGTTCAAGTGAGTTGGAATCCAGCTACGGTGAGCTGGATCAAGCTGAGTTCCAGTCAGTCTGAGCTTCTTCTTCACCAGTTGCCTTCCTGAGTGCTAGGGTTTTGGAGTTCTGACAATTTGTATATCCCTAACACTCACAGAAACACATTAAAAAGATAATAAAAAGTGCAATGCATGCCTAACCTAATTCATGCCTAAATGCAGCCCAAAAACTCGTTTACAGAACAAAATCTTATGAGCTAGGTTTGTTTTAATGCATAAAAATGATGATAAACTGGTGTTTATTAACTAGGACTTATATTGTTCCGTGCTATACCTTAGGCGTACCCGTTAGCGGAAACGACTGACCACGTGCCAGTGCGGGATAGCTACCCATGCGCTTATCGCACGTGCCGTAGTCACCGCTACGTCTATCTGTGAGCTTGGGGTGGTTGACTGGGTGTAGGATCACCACAGGGGACTCTCCCAGCCAGGAGAACACCATATGTACCTTCTACTCTTCGAAAAAGACTGCAATCAAGATCATTCCCACGAGGAACATTCGAGATCAAGAAAGAGATCTGAAAAATAAATCAATGGGTGAAAAGGAATTACTTGCGAAATAAAGTAATTGGAATAGATACTTACCCGTTAGCTTTTACTGCTTTAGTTAGTTGGTTACCACTCTACTCAGCGTTCGCTAACTCTGTTTACTCATAACCTTTTTCAGGTCCAAGTGTTGAGTAGCACGAGTCACCGGCTACAGAGGGTGCTGGGCCCAATCGAGCCCAGCAGTAGTCTTCTTGTGATAGTACTTTCTTTTGTTAGTTAGTTTAGACTCTTGTCACCACTTACGTTTCTGTACTTTGTTCCATTTTACTGTTGTGGTGGTGATATGTACTGTTAGTAGCTTTTACTTCTTTTACTGCTTGTACTCTTTTACTGTTAGTTACTTAGCATAGTGAATGTGGTTTATTTTCCTACTTTTTAGTTATTTCTTGCTGGACGACTGGGTCTTGGGATTAGTCGAGTCAAGTCGGTCTCGGGTCCTGTAGGGATTCGAGAACCGGGTCGTAACAACTCTACTCAGCATTCGCTGACTCCGTTTACTCGTAACCCTTTTCAAGTCGAGGTGTTGAGCAGCCTGAGCCGCCGGCTGCAGAGGGTGCTGAGCCCAGTTGAGCCCAGTAGTAGTTTCCTGTTGTTTTACTTCCTTTTTGTTAGTGAGTTCAAACTCTTGTTACCTGGTAGGTCTCGAATAGGTTGTGTTAATATGGTGAAATTATCATTGAAGTTAGTATAGTGGGTTAACCTAAATCAAGTCTAACCATCTTTCACAAAATTTTTTACCTGGCCAACTTAATTTTATCTTGATCACTTTTAGGCCCAGGTCGATCTCAAGGAGGCGGGGATTAAAGGTGAATAAGTTTCTACGCCTTACCTAAAACGTATCTCTTCCGTGCATTTATTATGTTTTTTTTTTTGTTTTTTTCTATTTAAGATTTTTTTGCTGATAATTTTGTCCTTGAAGTACACCCTCAAAATCAGGTCCTTAGCTTCGAGCCAAATTATTCTTGGCTTTGAGCCAACTTAGGGTTTCCAAGAAAAACTGGTCCTGCTATTCGCAAGACCGAGTACCTGCAAGACAACGATTATCTTTTCTCTTTTACTCTTTTTTTTATCTTTTTAATAGCAGGAAACAAAAGAGAAATAAAAACAAGAAGGTTGCTTGTAAAGAAATAAATATAGTCTACATATATATAGATATATATATTATATATATAGGGGTGGAGGTGGAAGTGGAAATGACGTGTAGCACAGTATCGAGTTGGTCCATGTCTAGTAAGATGCAACCAACAAGACGAAGTGTCGCGTAGATGGATGTGTGGAAGTGTGTGCGGAGGCGCTTGTTTTACGTGAGTATCAGGGAATATCAGCAACTGGTGCAGATATTCCCGTGATCGAATGCGCAGTGGGGTGACTAGTGTACGGGTGTATGGATACAAGTAGGTGATGTATATATTTATATATATATATATATATATATTTATATATATATATATATATATAGGGTTATGACTATATAGGTATATATGTAGTTATGTATATATATAGATATGCAAATATATATGGATATATATATATTTATAAATAGATATATATATATTTATAACTATATAGATATATATATATAGTAATATATGATATAGATATGTATATGTATATATGTATATAGATATATTTGTATAAGTATATATGTATATAGATATATATAGGTATATATGTATATATATATATAAATATATATATGTAGATATATATATTTATGTATATATGTGAGTGGATATATAAATATATATGTGTGTGTACGTGAGTTTATAAGGGTGTGAGTGTGTGTACAAGTGTGTGTGTGAGAGTACACGTGAGTGTGTACAATTGAGTGTGTGTGTGCGTGTACTAGAGAGGAGTGAGAGAGAGAGAGAGAGAGTTTAAGGCATCTGGTTGAAGCAGGCGACGTCTGATCTCGCGGGAGCGCGCGTAGGTGCACAGGCGCTTCACGCGAGCGCTAGAGGGAACGCGCGCGCTATCGTCACGCGCAAGTTGGTGCGGGAGAGTAGCACAGCGCACAGCGCTGCGAGTTGGAGCGGGTGCAGACGCGGGCGCAGGCGCTGGAGCGGGCGATCGGCAGGAGCGGGTTGCAGCAAGGAGAGAAAGCACGCGGTGATTGGATAAGTGAGAAACAAACCGGTCACCGCACTGTAGCTACAGTTCCACGTTGAGAGGCGTCAACAGTAGCTACAATGCCGGGCGAAGTGAGCAACCGGCTGCGGCCGGTTCTGCATGCGCGGGCATGCTGGAAGGTGCCTGTGCACACGGAAAGAGCTTACAGAGGGCTTGCAGGGGCGTCTGATGGCATGCGCACGGTGTTTGCACTGCTGCTGGCGGCCACTACTGCTATTGGAGCTTCAGACCTTAGAGCTTTAACAATGGTGGCGAGGGTGTTAAGCGGTGTAAACAGAGGGTGAAACCACCATGCCCACCTGCTCACGAAGGAGCTAGGCAGTAGTGGAACTCACAGTGGTGGTCGTGGGACCACTGTAAGCCTGCTCCTGCCTGCAGTGTGTCTCTTCAGTGGGAAGAGATACTACGTATGGAGGGGAGGAGGTTGGCCTGGAGTTGTGTATGAGGGTGCTCTCTGTTCAGGCTCTCCCTACAAGGAAGATGGCCAGGCTTTTTAAAGAAGCAAGAGCCTGCCACAGCCATGCTGTCGGCATTGCCTGCCCAGCCATGTTGCTGGCAGAGGAATGGCGCGAAGAGGCGCAAGCCCCATACCCTACAGCCGTGCAAGGGAGAAGATTTCAAAGCAAATAAAGAAATGAAGAAGGTGAAATTGCGAGGCAGCACTTGAAGAAGATGTTAATTAAATGGCCAATTATTCACATTATCCTCCCCTCTCAAATAAATGCATGCAAGTGTCTTTTTACAAATGCAACTATAGCTACCTAATATGCAATGGCAGTGCTAAGAAATAACACAAGATGGCATATTTATTGGTGTATTTTTGGTATGCAATCATACCCCCATGCCTATCTTTTGTTAGTCCCTAGCAAAATATTTTGTATTGTATTTAGAAATGATCCTAAGCTGAAGATTTTCTTTTGAGGCGACATGGGAGTTAACAAGTCGATTGTTCGCTTTAAAGTCGTTTGCAGTTTTATGTGGTGGAAAAATCAACTAATCAATATTTAAAAAGAAATAACCACTCGCAGAGGAGCAGGTCGTATCCACAGGGAGGCAATGAGGCAATAATATCTCAATTATTTCGTATTCGTTCAGTCTCGTGAGAAATCCGTAGTTAAATCTTACATGAAATGCGACGGAAAGAAGATGCACAATATCTTGAAAACATAAGGGTAGATGTGCAATTTTTTTGCACTAAAATATTCAATAAACATGTGATGATTTTATGCAATTTTCCATTGACATGTTTAAAGAAAATTTATGCACATTTAAATTCCAAAATCAATGTCAAACAATGTTAATTACAAAAGCTATGCAATTGTAAAAGAACTTGAGTATAAAGTTTCAAATTTTACCATAATAAAATATTCATAAAAAAAAATTCTTTTTCCTAGCAATGTCATGAAATGTAATAACTAATTAACCCATTAACAGAGCAATTTGCCTCTCTCCTCCTCGCTATCAGGAGCGAGGTTCAATCGAGGAGAGGTTTGCACAGGCGGGTGGATGAAGCGAGGCCTCGCGATGGTGGCAGCCGCACGTCTAGCAGTGGTCGGAGTAGGCCGGGCGGAGCTCTGGCGAAGGTGGCTGCAGCCGGTGCTGCAGCTGTTGTTGGCGAAGTGATAAGCGCGCCGGCTGGAGAGTGCGCGCTGGCTGGAGGCGTGGGTGCGCGCTCTGTTGGCGGAAGCACTACAGCCGGTGCTGTAGCTGGTGTGGGTGCGTAGGCAGGTGTGCGCGAAGGCTGGAGGGCATGGGTGCGTGCTCTGTTGTTGGCAAAGTGCGGGTGCTGCTGGCTGAAGGTGTTGGCGGAAGCGCTGCAGTGGGTGAGTAGGTGGGTGCACGCTCTGTTGGCGGTGAGGGTGGGTGTTGCTGGCTGGAAGGACGGCGTGCGCGGTTGTGCGGGTGCGGCTGCAGCTGGCGTGGGTGCGCAGGCAGTTGCGCGCTCTGTTGGCTTGGGTGTGCAGGCAATGAGAGCGGGAGGAAGTGGCGGGTTCTTGCGTGCGGCTGGAGGCGTGCGGGAGTGAGCGGGTGAGGTTGCGGTTCAGGTGTTGGAGGCGAAGTGGCAGACGGTGGTTGCTGCTGGAGTGGGGGTGGTGGCTTCAGACGTCCGGGAAATTTCCCGGACGTCTTAACTGACTGAGAGGGTGATTGCACAGTGGCTGTGGCAATGGTTGTTGGTGATGACGACGAGGGAGATGCACGCTAAGGTGCTCACGGTAATGCAGGCGAGCTCCGGATGGCGGTGTGGCCTGTCACACCACACGCCCACGGTGGTGGAGACTCGCCGCCACGGTTGAGGCTGGCGGTATGGAATGGAAGAGAGAAGATCTCTCTGCACAGTGGTGGGTCGGTGGTGGAGGCCTAGTGAGCTCGGCTGCCTCCTCCTCTCTTTTGAAATCAGCTGCCCGACCAGATCCAACACATCCGCTCCTCCTTGAATGGGTTCTTCACTGCGGCAGCTGCAGTCGTTGCACGTAGAAGAAGAATAAACAAAATAATGATAAAATATTATGGTTATTTATATACAAACCCTTAACTTTTATGTTAACCTAAATTAATGCATGCAATGTACTTAATTAGTTAACTAATGCAATTCTAAGTTAATTCTAAATGCATTTAAATATGAATAAGATGCATGAATTATGTAATTGAATTAGAAATATGAATTAATCTATTTACATCCTAATTTATGCTAAATAAATGTTAGAATTAACCTAATGTCTAGGCACATAAATACTTAAATAGCTCACAAATATGGGCTAATCAAATACTCCCATGCCTAGTTTTTGCTAGTCCCTAGGAAAATTAAGCGAAACCTAGCACTCCAAGTAGACTAGTTAACTCACTTAGTCTTCCTTCAGAAGCATATTAAGTTTAGACTCTAGACCCAAGGTTCCTAAGTAGTTGCTAAGTTACAGACTAGGTCGGCTAAAGACTAGTTGCAGGCAAAAGTTTCCCTGATTTCTGACTCTACCCTAAAGTTTATTGATCCCTGAGATTAAAGCATTTGTGCTTGTGCACTGGTCAGAGTTATTTGAGTTAAAGAAATTTTTTCTTTTATATATATATATATATATTTTATTCTTCTAAGTCTAACATCAGATTAGCTATCAACACGGTCTGTGTCGGATTCATTGTCCCCATTACCATACCTCGAAGGGTGCCTGGCTTTCGATGCTTTGAGATAGCACCACCCATAATGACCACAAGAACACCTGGCAATCGACACTTCGAGATAGTATCGCCCATGGATTTCTTAAGCGAATTCAGGCCTATGGCAATCGACACTTCGAGAAAGGGCCGCCCATGGTACTTGAACCGCACAATGCGCTTACCTGCCCCCAGTAGGATGGATATCCTAAGAGACAAGCGCCGAGGAGGTAATATGTTATCATTGCATCCTCAAGGTGAGTATATACTCCACCTCTCCTGCGGTGGGAACTCTTCCATTCAAAATGTGTTTTCAAGCCTCTCCTAAGTCAAAACTAAGAGAACCAAATCTCTTTTCAGAAAGATAGAAATTAAGTTAATTACCAGACCATGTGTGTGAAATTTGGATGCTTGGGTTACAAGGACCCGTAAACCAAAAGGTAGAATAAGACTCCAGGTACTACCCCACCTTTTAACTCAAACCCTAGCTTCCCTTCCTTAACCTCTTGAGGAATGGTCCGCAACTTAACTCCTACTTAAGTTTTTAAGTCCACAAAGGACCCTAAAGGTCTAAAGCTAGCAGCTCATTTAGCTTCTAAAGTTTGACCCTAGAATTAACTTAATCTACCCTAGAGTTCTGATTTGCTTAAGACTGCAAGATCTAGCCAGTTAAGCTCAAAACTTTTTTTTTTTATGCAAATGTATGCAATGAATGCACTATGCTATGCATATCCCCAAGTACAACCCCCCATGCCTAAATTCTGCAATGTCCTCATTGCATAGAAGGATATTACCTGGGTCAGAGCTGGGCTGAATAGCCAAAGAACCTGCAAATCAGGTTCAAGAATTACAGAAATAGGCCATAAAAATGAGCAAAGCGATGTTGGCCTAGAAAATAGGTAACCTAGGATGTTGGCGAGCTGATGATGAATCCCGATAGCAAATGCTCGCCCAACTAAAATGGGAATGAAATCTTCCCAGGTCACCAGAAGAGGTTCTAAAGGATAAACAGGTATAAAAACCTCTAAAGGGGTAGGGGGAGGATAACAAGGATCCTCCAAAAGGTATGGGGAAGGAATGGTACAAAGATAAACCCCCAGGGCAATGGACTGACTAAAGAAATCATCAATCCATACCCGATACTCCATTATGGGAAATATTAATCTCTTAAGCCCCCTGGTCAGAACAAAAGTGAGCAATTTTCTAAGGCAAGGATCATCTAAGGTGTCCAAGTTACGAGGTTGCGGGATGGCCATAAGATCGAGGTTGGGTTTAATAAGCTCGGTGTCCATTCCTAACACTCTTTCTAAATCCTCAATTTCATCCCTAGCATTCCTTGCACCATCACATGTTTCTTCCTGCTCTTCATCAAGAGTCACAATTTCGCTTTCAGATATAAGCGAATCAGAGGGTGACTTCGAAGTGAATGAAGGCAGGTCGGAAGCAACAGATCTAGGGATTATCCTATCAATGTCATCCCCGAGTTTTTGTTCTTTACTCAAATCTTCCCCGGAGTCTATATGTGAATCCACATAAATCTTAGAAATTGCTTCCAAATTTTCCATCATTTCATCATGAGGAGAAATATCATCAATGGTGTGCTAAGGAAACCTAATTTGGTCAAATTTGTGACATCCTCAAGGGCTACCTCTTCAAATAAGACATAATCACCCTTAGTGTCACTCCAAATCTTGAATGTAGGTTCCTCATATAATTCATCTTCCTCCTCATCACACAATTCATAATGTACCCGAGGTCTAGAATCATTTAATATCTCAGCAAATCCCCTAGGGTGCTCTATCTGAGGTAAATGGTTTACACTAGTAACATCAGACTCCTCAGATAGGTCAATTTCTTTAGGGTTAGGTTCCCTAAGGGTTGGTTGAGTTCCATATAGTGATCAGAAGGGAGGGTAGGATTAACAACATGACTTTGACCCACTTCATCAAATGTCATGAAAATACTATCATCTGGGTCGAGGTCTTCCAATGGTACCATCATTCCCTTCTTTTGACTCCAATATAATTCAGGTGGATACTCAACCTTATCACTATCTTCCTCGGGTTGCCACCTTTCTTCATCCAATGCATAGCTACTTTCATGTGTATTTTCCTCCCACCTAAAGTGTGGATCTCTCAAGGAAGTGCCATCTAATGGGGAGGTTTCAAAATCGATCCTCGAAAAGTAGCTATTCTCCCCAAAATTTCCCTCCAACTTAAAGTGTAGCTCTCCCACAGGAGATGCATCTATTGTAGAGGGGTGTACGTCATCCTCAATGGGGTAGATTGGCTGGCTAATTTCATCTCTTTCTTGTTGGCCTGCTCTCGAAGATTCTCCTAACAATTCAATCATTTCATTTTGCATTTTCTGTATTTCCATCTTCAAAGAGGAGAGGTCATTTCTATCATGAGAGAAGTCAGGCTCAGGCTTATAGTACCCAGGAGTGTTTGTCCAACCATATAATTTTTCAGGGAGGGTGGGTTGGGTATTTCTATGGTATGTGGGATATTGGGCAAAGCAAATCCCGCTCAAAGCATTTTACCTCTCACCTCCTCGCGATCAGGAGAGAGGTTCAATCGAGGAGAGGTTTACACAGGCGGGTGGATGAAGCGAGGCCGTCGCGATGGTGGCAACAGCACGTCGAGCGATGGTCGGAGTCGGCCGGGTGGAGCTCCGACGAAGGTGGCTGTAGCCGGTGGTGCAGCTGCTGTTGGCAAAGTGATGCGCGTGCTGGATGGAGGGTGCGCGCTGGCTGGAGGCATGGGTGAACGCTCTGTTGGCGGAAGCACTACAGCCGATGCTGCAGCTGGCGTGGGTGCGCAGGCAGGTGCGCACGAAGGCTGGAGGGCGCGGGTGCATGCTCTATTGTTGGTGAAGTGCAGGTGCTGCTGGCTGAAGGTGTTGGCGGAAGCGCTGCAGTGGGTGCACAGGCGGGTGCACGCTCTGTTGGCGGTGAGGGCGGGTGTTGCTGGCTGGAAGGAGGGCGTGCGCGGTTGTGCGAGTGTGGCTACAGCTGGCGTGGGTGGGCAGGCGGTTGCGCGCTCTATTGGTGTGGGTGTGCAGGCGGTGAGAGCGGGAGGAAGTGGCGGGTTCTTGCGTGTGGCTGGAGGCGTGCGGGAGTGAGCGAGTGAGGTTGCGGTTCAGGTGCTGGAGGTGAAGTGGCGGACGGTGGTTGCTGCTGGAGTGGGGGTGGTGGCTTCAAACGTCCGGGAAATTTCCCGGACATCTTAACTGACTGAGAGGGTGATTGCACAGTGGCTGCGGCGATGGTTGTTGGTGACGACGACGAGGGAGATGCACGCTAAGGTACTCACGGTAATGCGGACGAGCTCCGGATGGCGGTGTGGCCTGTCACACCACACACCCACGATGGTGGAGACTCGCCGCCACGGTTGAGGCCAGCAATATGGAATGGAAGAGAGAAGATCTCTCTGCACAGTGGTGGGTCGGTGGTGGAGGCCTAGTGAGCTCAGCTGCCTCCTCCTCTCTTTTGGAATCAGCTGCCTGACCAGATCCAACACATCCGCTCCTCCTTGAATGGGTTCTTCACTTCGACAGCTGCAGCCGTTGCACGTAGAAGAAGAATAAACAAAATAATGATAAAATATTATGGTTATTTATATACAAACCCTTGACTTTTATGTTAACCTAAATTAATGCATGCAATGTAGCTAATTAGTTAACTAATGCAATTCTAAGTTAATTCTAAATGCATTTAAATATGAATAAGATGCATGAATTATGTAATTGAATTAGAAATATGAATTAATCTATTTACATCCTAATTTATGCTAAATAAATGTTAGAATTAACCTAATGTCTAGGCACTTAAATACTTAAATAGCTTCCAAATATGGGCTAATCAGGTGTGTTTATTTGTTGGATATTATGAGAACTAATTGCAGAGAAGACTACCAATACTTTAAGTCTTATGTGACATAGACCATCTCTCAACTAACCTGGACTCTTGATATTTAAACCTTAGGTACGATTTCCAGGACTCAAAAGGTTTTTGCCGTACTCGAGAGCTCAAGAGATTACGGCTTGTGCATAGTGAAGGATCAAGACTAACCAGATGAACATTAAGACTCAAGCCCAGGGTTTCATGAATCTTTAAGTGTAGGTTGGTCCCAGTTTCAGCTCGTGTCTTCGGATTGACCCTTAAAAAGATGACGGAAAACTCAACTCCCATTTTGTGGCTCAAAGAATATATGGTAGAAACAAGATATTTGTAACTTGCCCTGAAACACTTTGAGGGAGAAGAATTTACAGACATTTGCGAGATATACTGACTTATTTGCACAGTTTTTTTTTTTTTTTGAAACAAGTGTCGGTATATTTCTTACAACTTATTTGGAGGAGCACACTTTTTTTGGTGGGAGAGTTTCTTTTTGGTGGAAAGAGTTTCTCCTAGACACAAGACTAAAGCCTGGGATAAAAAGTCTACCTACGCGCACAGGTAAGGACTCCACCTTCCCTAATGAACACTAAGGTTGGATCTTATGTTCACCTGGTCTTTCTTGATATGTGTAGTGTGAACCAAGATTACTTAGGCTCTCAAGTAGAAGCAAACCAACGGATCCTATACTGATGTCTCAAGTACAGGAATACGTCCTTAGTTAGGAGAGATTCTGATCTATCTTGTCAATTCTCAAGTGAATTAAGCCGAGCCTGAGTGAATCAAGCCTCTGTGGCCTGGAAAGTCTTCAAAACAGTGGTTAAATATCCATAAACACTTATTGTATTTTTTTATTTCAACCTTCAGATCATTACTAAACACCCTCTTTTTTATGCTATGTATATATTTATAGATGGATGGAAGCTGCATGATACCATATAATACCCAGATCCTATGGATGCCTATCCACCCCCCATGCCAAACGATGCTATGTCCTCATATGCATGCAGGGTAGGGTAGAGGAAGGTCCAAAGATCGGGAAACGAGAGCTAAGGTTCAAGGTATATAGCAGGGTGGTAGGGTGGGTGGATGGTGGGTGGTGAAGTGAAAGGGTGCGAAGTGAAGGGTAGGGTATGTGATAGTGGAAGAGCGTTGCTGGGGTGCCTCCCAACGAGCGCTGATTTTAACGTCCCCAGTTGGACACAAAATGAGGCACGACAATAGTTGCCCTCCAGCAGGGCAACCATTTCTCCAACGGGGGTAGGTTCATGAGTAAGATAGGGTTTTAAATGCTGCCCATTGACAGTAAATTTATGCCCAAATTTGGGATCTTCAATTTCAACGACCCCGTAGGGAAATGGTCTCGAGACCAGGAAGGGACCAGTCCATTTGGACTTCAATTTCCCTGGAAAGAATTTGAGTCGGGCATTGTAAAGCCAAACTTGCCAAGATGGCTCAAATTCCTTCCATCGAATTCGGCTGTCGTGAAAAGCCTTAGTGCGGTGCTTGAAGGTTAAGGCAGAATCATAGGCTTCACGACGGAGCTCTTCCAGCTCTTGGAGTTGGAGTTTCCTTTCTCGACCACATAGGTCTGGGTCGAGGTTACATTGGCGAACCGCCCAATAAGCACGGTGCTCCAGCTCCACAGGAAAATGACAAGGCTTCCCATAAACGATTCTATAAGGAGGCATACCTAGGGGAGCCTTGAAGGTGGTCCGATACGCCCAAAGTGTGTCAATCAGCTTGTCGGACCAATCCTTACGGTCAGGCCGAACCATTTTCTGGAGAATTTGCTTGATTTGCCGGTTCGACACCTCAGCTTGGTCATTCGTCTAAGGACGATACGGAGATGCGATACGATGGTGGACTCCATATTTCCTCAGAAGTTCCCTAAAAGAAGCATGGGTAAAATGGCTTCCTTGATCCGAGATAATGGCTCGAGGGATCCCGAAGCGTGCAAAAATGTGGTCTTTGACAAATCGAGTGGATATGACTGTTGGTGCTAGAGCACCACGATCATTTGTTTTGATGATAACAAAACACGTGTCATTTAATATTTGCGCTTTGAGTCCTAGATTTCAGGTCAATCGCAAATGGATACGTGATTAGACGGAGTTCGAGCTCGCATCCAGGACGGATTGGAGGAGCTCGATGGAGAGCAGAAGAGATTCGCGAGGAGTGATATATTGAAGATGGAAGGAAATGAAGAATAGGATAGATTTCCTTCTTTTGTACTTGTTGTATTTTTCGTTTCTTTTGTTGCTCTTTATTTCCATAGATAATTCATGTTAAAGAGCCTCAAAGTATCCTAACAGTAGTCCTAGGAACACCTGCACAACCCTAGGATACTTAGGTTTTCTGTAGAACACTTAGAAAACCAATATTGGGTTCAAACAAAGTTTCCAGACGTCTAATTCCCAAATCAGACATCTGATAAAGTATTTTAAGGCGTCTGACTGTTGTTTCAGACGTCTGATAACTGTTAGGCTGGACATAACTAGTTCTGTCTGATGAAATCAGACGTCCAGACCTTAGACTAGACGTCTTAGGAGACGTCTGATGGATTTTCCAGACGTCCAATTAGTGGATCGTTGGCTGGCTTAGCAAACACTCAAGATTATGACCGTGAGAGCCTTATCAGACGTCCTTAGGCCTTTCCAGACGTCTGATAAATGACCGTTTTGCCTCGGCTGACCCAAAATCTCTTCTCAGAGATTTTTTAGCCGTTGCAACGTTTGGAAATCCATTCCCACAGAAAAAGTAGGTTTCCAGACGTCCAGACATAGTGCCAGACGTCCTGTATGTCGTCTGATGGACTTGCACAAAAACCCTGTTTAGATCTGATCCAAGTCAGGAAGAGACCCGCCCAAAATCAGACGTCTGACCTTGGAATCAAACGTCTTAAAGTGAACTTCCAAACGTCTGATGCCAGAATTAGACGTCTGATAAGCCTGTCAGAACAATGATTGTTCCTGATTTCGGGCTGATTCTCTTAGGCTTTGCACCCAACGGCTATGGAAACTTTTCTAAGCCTTCCAAAGCCTTCCTAAGGCCTCTATAAATAGAGGGGAGCCTTTGACACACTAAGATACACTAAGACACACCTAGAAACACCAAGACAGACCTTGCAATATACTTTCAAACCTTTTTGTGTCCCTCTTGCTCTCTAAGCTCAAGTTCTACATCTTGAGAGCATTAAGCTGTTGCGCACCCGCTCTCCCGCCGTAGTCCACGAGAGCGAAGTTGCGCAGTCGCGTGGCTCACGCATCACGTCATCAACTCGACGCACTCCTTGCAAAGGGGAGTTTCCTAATTCCTATAGAAGCTAGGTTTAAAATTACTTTGTTGGCTCTATAGGATTACTTGTTTATTTTATCTTTGTTATTTGGTTGGGTATTCGCTTTGTGAATTCCCGTCTCCTTCGCGAGACAAAATCCTTCTCGTGGAGAGAAGGGGTTGAGGTACGCTACCCTCGTCTAAGTAGCATGGTTGTATTGAGGTTGAATCACCCTCGTTTAAAGTGATTCGGTTTAGTGGATTTTGATCAACTTGGTTGATCGGAAAATCCTAACTCGAGAGGGTTAGGTGGTGGTTTTCACCCGGTTTGGGTTTCCACCTAAAAATTCTTGTGTACTTGTGTGATTGTTATTTTGTGAAGATTGTTTATTTTATTTCCGCAATTATTACGTCTCTCCCTCCTGTTAGGGCCCCAGAAAACTTTCAATGACATGGTCAGCATGGCACATGGGAATAGCCTCGATCCACTTCGAAACATAATCAACAGCAACGAGGATGTATTCGAAGTCATTGGAAGGAGGAAAGGGACCCATGAAATCGATTCCCCAAATGTCAAAAATTTCAACAGCTAGGATGGGTTACAAGGGCATCATGTCATGATGTGACATTGACCCTAATGACTGGCACCTAGTGCAATGTTTGGCATAACTGTGTGCATCTTGGTGAAGGGAGGGCCAAAAGAAAACGCACTGCAACACCTTGGCTGCAGTTTTCCTCCCAGAGAAATGCCCTCCGCAGGCCTGATCGTGGCAGAAGGATAGCACACTGGGGAATTCGCTGTCAGGAATACAGCGACGGATGATCTGGTTAGCACATATTCCAAAAAGTAGTGGATTATCCCAGAAATAATACTTTGCTTCTGCAATGAGACGCTCGCGTTGGTTTTTAGGCCAGCCACGTGGAAGTGAACCAGAAGCAAGGTAATTGGCAATGTCAGCATACCAAGGTCCACTTGCCACATTAATTTCCAATAGGTACTCATCGGGAAAAACCTTGTTAATCGTCAGGGTAAGTCCAATGTGGTCAGGGTCCAGTCTAGAGAGATGATCAGCCACAACATTCTGGGCTCCGGCCTTATCGTGGATCTCAATGTCAAATTCTTGGAGCAGAAGGATCCAACGAATTAGTCTTGGCTCAGCATCCTTCTTATGCATGAGATGGCAAATGGCCGCGTGGTTAGTGAATACAATAACATGTGAACCCAGAAGGTAAGAGCGGAATTTCTCCAGCCCAAAGACGATCACCAGTAGTTCTTTCTCAGTGGTTGTAAAATTACGCTGGGCCTCGTCCAACGTCTTACTGGCGTAGTACACCACGAAGGGGTGTTTATCGCGTCTTTGTCCCATGATGGCTCCGACTGCAAGGTCGAAAGTGCCACACATGAGTTCAAAGTCGAGGGACCAATTAGGTGGCTGGAGAACAAGGGCCTTGGCGACAGCATCACTCAGCTGCGTGAATGCTCGTATGAAGTCGGGGCCCATATCAAAGGGTACATCGGTCGATAGGAGATAAGTTAAAGGTCTAGAAATCTTAGAGAAGTCTTTGATGAATCTCCTATAGAAATCGACGTGTCCCAAGAAGGAGCGGATTTGTTTGACAGAGCCAAGCACAGGTAAATCAGCAATTACATTAAGCTTAGCTCTGTCAGCCTCGATACCCCTATCGGAGATGATATGTCTGAGAACAATTCCCTCGTGTATCATAAAATGACTTTTTTCCCAGGAAAGCACGAGGTTCACATCAATACATCTCCTAAGGATACGGGTCAGGTTGGCAAGACAGTCATCAAAAGAGGGTCCGAAGACCGAAAAGTCATCCATGAAAACCTCGAGAAAGTCACCCACCATGTCATGGAATATCACCAGCATACATCTCTGGAAAGTTGCTGGCGCGTTACAAAGTCTGAACGTCATCCTTCTAAATGCAAAGGTGCTGAAGGGGCAGGTAAAGGTGGCTTTCTCTTGGTCCCTGGGGTCAATTGCCACCTGGTTATATCCAGAAAATCCATCTAGGAAATAGAAAAATTTATTTCCCGCTAACCACTCTAGGATTTGGTCAATGAAAGGTAGTGGAAAGTGATCTTTCTTAGTTGCAGCATTCAGTTTCCTATAATCTACACGCACTCTCCAAGATGTAGGAGTGAGTGTAGGGATGGATTCGCCCCTGTCATTAATACAGATGGTGAGTCCTGCCTTTTTGGGTACGACATGAATTGGGCTCACCCAGGGGCTATCGCTGATCGGGTAGATTATACCCGCATCCAGCCACTTAATAATTTCCTTTTTAACGACCTCCCGCATGTTAGGGTTGAGACGTCACTGCATCTCTTGGGAAGGTCGAGCCTCCTCCTCCGTATATATACGGTGAGTGCAAAAGGAGGGGCTAATGCCAGTTAAGTCTGATAAGGACCATCCAATGGCTGCCTTGTGTTCCATAAGGACCTTTATTAGTTTGCACTCTTGCTCCCTGGTCAATTTTGAACTAATGATTACTGGGAGCATTTCATTTGGTCCCAAGAAAATATACTTAAGCGTATTAGGCAGCTCTTTCAGCTCGGGAGAGGATGGTAAAAGATCTGGCATTCCTTGGGACGAGAGTGTCCCAAGCGAATCAGAAGAAAACAAGTCAGGAGGAAGAAGTTTGCCCTCAGTTTGGCCAAGAAGAGGGGCATCTTGGATAGATGGATCCAAAAAAGGATAGCCCCAGTGAGTAGCATGTGGGCTAAAGGTCTTAATGTGGAGTTGCAATTCCGCCTAATTTGGTGGAAAGAAAGGGCAATCCGATCTTCAAGAGTGTGGACCAGCGGTGAGTAGCCCGAATATGACTCAGACCACGAGGTATGGGAAGCGGAGAAAACCTCGTCAGAAGTCTGGTCAGGAGAAGGTACGAGAAAAGGGAGGGATGGGTGAACATCACAATATGTGTCGGTCAGGCAATCGTCTTTGTTTAAAGGCAATCCATAGCAGTCAGAATAGGTCCCAATTAGTCTGATACACACGCTGACAGACATGTCCTCGTCAGACCTGTCATCTCGATGCAATCGCAATCAAAGTTCTTGGCTGCCTTGAAGATTTTAAGCTTGAGCTTCTCAGATCCAACGGCAATCTCAATATAGCCCAACTCGCAGTCAATATGGGTGTGAGCTATGACCAAGAACGGTCGACCAAGGATGATCGAACAATCAGAAAGTGAGCTAGGAACTTCTACATCCAAAATAAGAAAGTCAACAGGAAAACAGAGACTGTTGGCCCTAACCACCACGTCTTCCACCACGTCCTTTGGTATTTTGACAGAACGATCTGCCAACTGTAATGTGACAGGGGTGGGCTTCAGATTTCCTAAGGCAAATTTCTCGAGCATGATGGTTGGTATAAGATTGATGGAAGATCCTAAATCAAGCAGAGCTCGGTTAAAATTGCAGCCTTGGATGCTACAAGAAATAAGCGGTGTGCCCGGATCTTTCTACTTCGGTGGTAGATTTGACGTATGGCACAACTCGCATGAGGCGAGAGAACCACCGGATTCTTTGTTTTCTTTGACTGTCGCCTGGGTGTAGTGTAGTTTTTGAAAAATCGGGCGACAGTAGGTATGTGGTCGATAGTTTCTAACAGGGGTACCTTGATTTCAACATCCCTGAATAAATTACGCAGGTTATCAAAGGCCTGTGTATCCTTTTTCTTGCCTTTTGGCTCCCTCAGTAGAGCCTCAGGGAATGGGACTAATTCTGGCACTAATTTGGGAGTGTCGTCCTCTTGCGAATGCTATGCGCATCCCGAATGAGAGGGAGATGGAAAAGATGGGCCAGGATCAGAGGCAGATCGACGGTTTGCTTACTGCTCCTCGTAGTAATCGCATTGGACGTTGCAGGTCCAGTGGGATCATAAGGCGGAGGAGGGTTCACAATAGGGACATAAGGGTGAGGTGCTGCTGTGGGATTAGCTTGAAATCCCGGAGGAATGCTCAGTGCTTGCAGAATCTGATGAACCTACCCCTGAGAAGGTCATACCTATGGTTGAGGACCACGGGGTGCGAAATTTTGCGGGTTGGGAAGAGGTTGGGCTAGAAGAGTGCCCTGAGATTGAGTCGCCATACGCAGTTGACTGATCTCAGCATTCTGCTACGCCAATTGGTGCTGAAGAGAGGTCATGTTCTCTTCATGGTGCTTAGACATTTCCGTCATCATTTGCATCAGTTTATCAAGAGGACTTAATGCATGTTCTGTTTGCAGTATGCAAGGACCTGATGGCGAATTCGCCACAGGATTAGACTGGGCCCTTGGGATGACAGGTGTGGATGGTCGCATTGGCCCACCTGCGAGGTTTTGGCACTACGGGTTATTGGACCATGCAAAGTTCAGATGATTTCTCCACCCTGGGTTATAAGTAGCAGAGAACGGGTTATTTCCCAGGGCGCAAGCATCTTCTAAGCCATAAGATGAGTTCGCATGTAAATATGCATCCGAGCACACGGAGGCTTGGTCCTCCGTGTCAAAATACTGGCTTGCAGAAGCCAGATCCACATGACTTACCAAATCACTCGGCGCGACACACGGCAAGCAAGATTTCACAGGGTTTTTGGAGATATGCCTGGATTTGGAAGAATTAGGATTGTGACGAAGTGGTGAGGTGGGGGTGTTTGCCATAGAACGGGTGGGCTTGGCCAAAAGCTCATCCAGCTTCTTGTGCACAACAAAGACTTCATCCAATTTTTGTGCGATAAGGTTAAGATCAGTGGATGAATGGGAGGGTCCCATGTCAACTTCATGAACATTACGGGGCAGGCTGGTACGATTAAAGGTGACAATGGAGGCATTGTTCGTTGAGTTTTCGCTCATGTTTTGAAATAATTCAAATGCTCCATTCTCATCTTTATTCATGAAATTCCCTCCGTAGGAAGCGTCTGCAATCTGCTTCAAAGTCTCATTTAGCCCATAATAGAAAATTTAGGCTATATGCCACTTAGGCAAACCGTGGTCCAGACACTTCCGGAGGAGGTCATTAAGCCTCTCCCAAGCCTCATGAAACTATTCGCCGTTTTGTTGCGTAAAGGAAGTTATAGCACGGTGAAGTGCATTGGTTCGCCCAATTGGGAAGAATTTCTTGAGAAATGCTGTTCGCATCTCTTCCCAAGAATGGATGGTTCTCCCAAGGGTGCGTAACCATTGCGACGCTTTATCCCTCAACGAAAACAGAAACATTTTCATGAGGACAATTGGTAACCCAATGTTTCATAGTTTAACCGTTTCAGCCAATCGGGTTAGGTCTTCCAAATGGAGAAAAGTATCTTCACTTGCAAGACCATGGAAGTGAAAGTTAATCAGGCCAATTATATTGGGTTTCAATTCAAAATCGTCCCCGCCCATAGGGACTTGAATTTGTCCTATGGTCTCTATAGCAGCAGGATTTTAATAAGAGCTAAGACACCTAGGCTCCTCCCGTTTGGGAGGGTTCTGCATTTCCTCCAAGGTTTCCCTAATGGCTTCAATCTGTTCATTATACATTTCCATTTGGGCTTGGAGGCGGGTTATAGGGTCCATGGCTCCACCACCTGGTGGGTTTTGTGGGCAGTTTCCTCCCTAGGGATTTGGGGGTGGACGTGCAGCCATGTTTGTGTTAGAGGATGACAATTCGGCTTCTTTCCTTCTAAAATTATCAGATAATTCAAACAATTCAGGGTTTTGTGACCTCCTCCCAAACATGCACTATCGTAGGAAGATTTAGGGAGATAAGAAGGGAAAAGGGGATGAGAGAAATGACGCCGCAAAGGTACACTTGATGACAAATCAAGGCAATCAAAGTCCTAACCTCTACAATGTGCCCTTAGACCTAAAGATCTAAGTTACCTACTATCAGAACCTACGGAACAAATGCGAGCATCGCGGAACCACCAGGACAGATTGAAAGGCCATTTGCCCCAGCCTTAGACACTCGATAGCACGCGGGAACCCGCACCAGCACGTAGGCGCTACACGCAGGTAGTTAGACCTCCAATCCTTAATAAGGGTCAAGTTGCTACCAGTTTTAATTAGAGGCTTAGGATCAAGTGCTTCAGGAATGTGAAGAGCGTTGTATACGGGTAATGCCCAAGTGCGTTATTTCTAGAAAGTGTGTAAACCAAGCATACAACGGGGAAATCTCCCTGAATTGAAGTTTTAGTTGGTGAATGGTTTTTAGAATTTCAGCATTTAGTATGGATTTTAAGATTTCGCTGAGTTACCAATTCAACCAATCTCCGGATTTTGAGAAAATACAAGTTCTTCTATGCCCAACAAACTCTTCCTCAATGTGAGTTAGTTAATGCATGCTAAAAATGCAATGGGCTTCCCTAGGTGGAAATTTCTATGTGTAGATGCACAAGTCAATTTTAGGTTAGTGTGAAAGGGAGCCAAAACACTTCAATTCAAGTGCTCCCAATCACCAGAATGATGTTCCACACACAAGGCTCAACCACAAGATAATGTAAAGAAAATCAAAGTGTTAGGGTTGAAATATTCAGGATCAAATCTAAGGCACGTGAAAGGTCGTGGTGGGGTTGAAATCAACTCAATTCCAAGTCTCCCCACCAAAAAAATGTGATCTCGAATTGCGGATAAATGAGGCAAGGAGGGATGGCAATCAATCTACTTAATCTTGCCTCAAAGAATACTTCACATGACGAAAGATTCAAGAATCAAGATTCTTGGATCTTCGCTATGTGAAGTTTGGCAGGAAATCCTGGGGCGGTGGGGGTGATAGCAGACAATCAAACAAGTGATTTTTAATCCACTTGGCCCAAGAAATCCCAAGAAGTGTTTTTAGGTTTTATTTTTTTTTTTTTTAGGTGACAAGTTAACCTAAGTTGCTAAGAGAGAGAGACCTACCTTTTCAACAACGTGGGCGAAGCTCCAGTGCGGCGCCGGCGACTTCACGCTCTCGTTCTCACCTTGGATCTGCCCACGTCTCCGACTTCCTCTGCTTGCCTCCTCCTTGCAACTGGTCTACCTTAATGCGCACCTCCCCGGCAACGATGCCAGAAAAAGATGTGGTAGGTCTCGAATAGGTTGTGTTAATATGGTGAAATTATCGTTGAAGTTAGCATAGTGGGTTTACCTAAATTGAGTCTAACCATCTCTCACAAAATTTTTTACCTGGCCTACTTAATTTTATCTTGATCACTTTTAGGCCCAGGGTCGATCTCAGGGAGGCGGGGATTAAAGGTGAATAAGTTCTACGCCTTACCTAAAATGTATCTTTTCCATGCGTTTATTATGTTCTTTTTGTTTTTTTCTATTTAAGATTTTTTTGCTGAAAATTTTATCCTTGAGGTATACCCTCAAAATCAGGTCCTTGGCTTCGAGCCAAATTGTTCTTGGCTTTGAGCCAACTTCGGGTTTCCAAAAAAAACTGCACCTGCTATTCGCAAGACCGAGTACCTGCAAGACAAGGATTATCTTTTCTTCTTTACTCTTTTTTTTTATCTTTTTAATAGCAGGAAATAAAAGAGAAATAAAAACAAGATAGGTTGCTTGTAAAGAAATAAATATAGTCTATATATATATAGATATATATATTATATATATAGGGGTGGGGGTGGAAGTGGAAATGGCGTGTAGCACAGTATCGAGTTGGTCCACGTCTAGTAAGACGCAACCAACATGACAAAGTGTAGGATGGATGTGTGGAAGTGTGTGCGAAGGTGCTTGTTTTACGTGGGTATCGGGGAATATCAGCAACTGGTGCAGATATTCCCGCGATAGAATGCACGGTGGGGTGACTAGTGTACGGGCGTATGGATACAAGTAGGTGATATATATATATATAGGGTTATGACTATATAGGTATATATGTAGTTATGTAAATATATATGGATATATATATATATTTATAAATAGATATATATATATTTATAACAATATAGATATATATATATAGTGATATATGTTTAGATATTCCTGCGGTAGAATGCACGGTGGGGTGACTAGTGTACGGGCGTATGGATACAAGTAGGTGATATATATATATATATAGGGTTATGACTATATAGGTATATATGTAGTTATGTAAATATATATGGATATATATATATATATTTATTTATTTATTTATTTATTTATAAATTGATATATATATATTTATAACAATATAGATATATATATATAGTAATATATGTATATAGATATGCATATGTATATATGTATATAGATATATTTGTATAAGTATCTATGTATATAGATATATATAGGTATATGTGTGTGTGTGTGTGTGTATATAAAGATATATATATATATATATAAATATATATATGTAGATATATATATTTATGTATATATGTGAGTGGATATATAAATATATATGTGTGCGTACGTGAGTTTATAAGGGTGTGAGTGTGTGTACAAGTGTGTGTGAGAGAGTACACGTGAGTGTGTATAAGTGAGTGTGTGTGTGCATGTACTAGAGAGGAGTGTGAGAGAGAGAGGGAGTTTAAGGTGTCTAGCTAAAGCGGGCGACATCTGATCTCGCGGGAGCGCGCGTAGGCGCACAGGAGCTTCACGCGGGCGCTGGGGGGAACGCACGCGCTGTCGTCGCGTGGAGGTGGGTGAGGGAGCACAGCGCAGCGCACTGCGTAGCGCAGCGTACAGCGCTACAAGCTGGAGCGGGTGCGGGTGCAGATGCGGGCACGGGCGCTAGAGCGGGCGACCAGCTGGAGCAGGTTGCGGTGAGGAGAGAGAGAGCGCGGTGACCAGATAAGTGAGAAACAAATCGGTCACCGCACTGTAGCTACAGTTTTGCGCTGAGAGGCGTGAACAGTAGCTACAGTGTCACGCGAAGTGAGCAACCGATTGCGGCCAGTTCTGCGTGCGCGGGCACGCTGGAAGGTGCCTGCGCGCACGGAAAGAGCTTGCGGAGGGCTTGCAGGGGCGTCTGCTGGCGTGCGTGCGGTGCTTGCGCTGCTGCTTGCGACCGCTGCTGCTGCTGGAGCTTCAGACCTTGGAGCTTTGACAATGGCGGTGAGGGTGTTAAACGGTGTAAACAGAGGTTGAAACCACCACGCCCACCTGCTCACGAAGGAACTGGGCAGTGGTGGAACTCACAGTGGTCGTCATGGGACCACTGTGAGCCTACTCCTGCCCGCAGTGTGTCTCTTCAGTGGGAAGAGATACTACGTATGGAGGGGAGGAGGTTGTCCTGGAGTTGTGTATGAGGGTGTTCTCTATTCAGGCTCTCCCCGCAAGGAAGATGACCAGGCTTTCTAAAGAAGCGGGAGCCTGCCCAGCCATGTCGCTGCCAGAGGAATGGCGCGAAGAGGCGCAAGCCCCATGCCCTGCAACCGCGTGAGGGAGAAGATTTCAAAGCAAATAAAGAAATGAAGAAGGTGAAATTGTGAGGCAGCACTTGAAGAAGATGTTAATTGAATGGCCAATTATTCGCATTATCCTCCCCTCTCAAATAATTGCATGCAAGTGTCTTTTTACAAATGCAACTATAGCTCCCTAATATGCAATGGCAGTGCTAGGAAATAACACAAGATGGCATATTTATTGGTGTATTTTTGCTGTGCAATCATTATCGTTTACGTTTCTGTACTTTGTTTCCGCTTTACTATTGTGGTAGTGATATGTACTGTTAGCAGCTTTTACTTCCTTTACCGCCATACTTTTTTTTCTGTTAGTTACTTAGCATAGTGAATGTGGTTTACCTTCCTGCTTTTTGGTTATTTCTCGTTAGATGACTGGATCTTAGGATTAGTCGAGTCGAGCCAGTCTCGTGTCCTGTAGGGATTTGGGAACCGGGTTGTAACAAGATGGTATCAGATAAGGTCATCCTGAGAAATGAACCAACTAGCTTGAGAATAACCAATTCACATGCATGTAACTAGAGTAACCACCACAACATACCGCTTGACATCTGTTCTGAGTTCTTTCACTGAAGTCTGTTAGAGTTGACTTCTTTTTGTTCTGTTTTCCGCGTCTCCTTGCAGGAGATGCCTCAAAGTGAAGTCCTTGAGGCAGGCTACGGATGCGGCCGTGGATGAGGTCGAAGGGGTGGACGTGCCGAACCTGAGGTGCCAGTTGACCAGCCACTTCTCCCAGGCGTTCAGGCACATGCCCTTGCTCAGTTGATATGAGACATAGTACGAGAGGAGCTCCACTCGCCTCCACTGGCACCTCTCCCTGGGGAATGGAGGTGGAGTCCTCTGTGGGGCCGAGAGACCGACGCAGTGCTAAACAAGGGGGAGGGGGTGGTCCTCCACCGCCCCCACTGCACTCTGACACTTCTGAGCACGAGCCCACCCTGCCTGGAGGCGTGCCCGTTCCCCCACTGCAACTGCACTATGACCTTTTCGGGCAGTTCCGGAAGCTAAAGCCCCCCTCCTTCAATGGGGATGAGGACCCGTCTGAGGCAGAGGATTGGCTGGAGCAGATAGAGAAGGTGTTTGACACCCTTCGCCCCCTGCAGAGTGCCACGTGGCCTTTCCACGTATCAACTGGAGAGTGCAGCACATAGGTGGTAGAGGGTAGTCAGAGGCCAGGAGAGGGCAGAGCCGACGTGGGACCAATTTGTGACCCTCTTCTATGAGCAGTACTTCCTACAAACTTGGCAGGACCAGAGGAGGTGGGAGTTCCACACTCTCCGCCAGGGGACGATGACTGTTAGCGCGTACCGCACGTGCTTCCTAGAGCTATCACGTTTTGCTGCGACAGTTGTAGCTACGGAGGAGGAGCACCTGTGGAGGTTCACTAAGGGGCTTCGGCCTGCCATTCGGGGGTATGTCAAGCCCCTGAAGCTGCCCACCTTCTCGAGAGTGGTGGAGGCAGCTATGACGTATGAGGAGACCAACCCAACCGCACGAGACACCAACAGCGAACAGAAGAGGCCCTACCAGCCAGAGTACTCAGGGCCGACAAGAGAGGAGGCATGCGGCACCCGTAGGAGAGCTGTCTAGTTTCACAGGGCTGTTGGTGGTCTTTGGGGGCCCCCAACAGGGGCCAATTGTCAGCACTGGACCCCCGCCCAGCTGTCAGCAGGGACCTACCGAGGGAGGGAGTTGAGTTCCCCTCTGCTACCAGTGTGGCCAGCTGGGCTACATCAGGAGGGACTACCCTTCTAGGGCTAGAGCGCAGCAGATGCTCCTCGCATCGAGCGCTGGAGGCCGAGCAGGTGGTCGTGGTTCCCAGGCGCGTGGGGGAGGACAGTAGTCACGAGGAGGGTATCGGCCAGCGGCTACTCGTTCGACGCAGACTGTGGCTGCTTCTTCTGCACCGAGAGCTGAGGGGCGTATCAACGCCCTGACACACAGAGACGCCAGGGCATTAGGTTCAATGGTGGCAGGTATGGTTACAGTTTCTGGCAGATTAGTTTACGTACTTTTTGATTCCGACGCCACTCACTCATTTGTTGCTGCGAGTTTTGCTGTCAGTTTGGGACAGGACTGCGTGTTGTTAGAGGATCTGCTTGTGATCAGAGGTCCAGGTGGTCAGCTGTTTGTAGATGAGGAGGTCTACGCAGATTGTGAGGTCAGTATTGGGGGATACAGCCTCCCCGTTGACATGATCGCGATACCGATCGAGGATTTTGGCATGATTCTAGGGATGGATTGGTTGTCCACTTACCACGCTTTGGTGAACTGTTTTGAGAGGAAGATCGTCTTCTCCATATCAGAGATTCCTTCCTTTGAGTTTCTCGGACAGCCGGTGGACGGAGGTTTCAAGTGCATTTCTACACTTCGG
Organism: Thalassia testudinum; assembly: GCA_037157565.1. Taxonomy (NCBI): domain Eukaryota; kingdom Viridiplantae; phylum Streptophyta; class Magnoliopsida; order Alismatales; family Hydrocharitaceae; genus Thalassia; species Thalassia testudinum. Next base: position 84,893,099 of record JAZHRO010000031.1, read on the forward strand.
GCAGCGAGACTTTTGAACCAGGGGTGTGAGGGCTTCCTAGCTTGTGTAGTGGTAGAGCCCAACCCCGTAGCAGACTTTCAGAGCATCCCAGTGGTCAGAGAGTACCCCAACGTGTTTCCAGAGAAGCTGCCAGGACTACCGCCTGAGCGTGAGATCGAGTTTGAGTTCTCACTGGTACTGGGGACCAGCCCATTTCTACGGCACCGTATAGGATAGCACCACTTGAGCTGCGAGAGCTCAAGTACAGCTGCAGAACCTGTTGGAGAAGGGCTTTGTGAGGCCCAGTGCATCCCTGTGGAGAGCCCCAGTGTTATTTGTGAAGAAGAAGGATGGTATCCTACGTCTTTGTGTTGACTACAGACAACTAAATAGGGTGACCATCAAGAATAGGTATCCGCTACCGAGGATTGATGATTTGTTTGACCAGTTACGAGGTGCCACGGTTTTCTCCAAGATAGATCTGAGATCAGGCTACCACCAGTTGAGGATCAAGGAGACCGACATCTCCAAGACAGCTTTCCACACCCGGTACGGACACTACGAGTTTTTGGTCATGCCTTTTGGGCTGACCAACGCCCCCACTGCCATCATGGATTTGGTGAACTGGGCATTCAGACCGTATCTAGATCAGTTTGTGGTGGTATTTATTAATGACGTACTTATTTACTCGCGGGATCAGGCACAGCACGAACAACACTTGTGGATAGTTCTGGACACTTTGAGATGGCGCAGGCTGTATGCCAAATACAACACGTGCGAGTTTTGGTTGAGACAGGTGACCTTCTTGGGCCATGTGATTTCAGGGGATGGCTTAGTTGTGGATCCAGCCAAGGTTAAGGCAGTGCTCAAGTGGGAGAGGCCACGTACAGTGACAGAGATACGCAATTTCTTATGACCGGCAGGTTACTACTGGCAGTTTATCAGGGGTTTCTTGCAGATTGCACGTCCTATCACTCAGTTGACTTGGAAGGACGTGCCCTTTTCTTGGACAGATGCTTGTGAGGCGTGTTTTCAAGAGTTGAAGGAGAGGCTGACTTCGGCTCCTGTGCTTACCATTCCAGATAGCAGTGGCGGTTTTGTGGTCTACACGAACACTTCGTTGCAGGGGTTAGGGGGTGTGCTCATGCAGCAGGGTCACATTGTCGCTTACGCTTCCCGGCAACTGAAGCCCCATGAGCAAAGCTACCCTACCCATGACTTAGAGCTGGTAGTTGTTGTCTTCGCACTGAAGACATGGAGGCACTACCTTTACAATGAGACCTTTGAGATTTTCACGGATCATAAGAGCCTTAGGTACTTGTTTGACATTGGTTAGAGCTCCTGAAGGACTATGACTGCATCATCTCCTACCATCCAGGGAAGGCCAACGTGGTGGCTAATGCCTTGAGCCTGAAGGCACCCACCCACTTGGCCAGTTTACAGGCACAGAGTTGGAGACTGATGGAGGAGTTGGCCAGTTGGCGACCCCTAGAGTTGTAAGGGCATTGTGGAGCAGTTACAGTGACATGGCGAACGAGACCAGAGCTAATAGACCGCATCATCACAGGACAGATGACAGATCTGTACCTGCAATCGTTATGAGACAAAGTGCTGTCAGGGGACCCAGGAGACTTCTCTTTTACAAACGAGGTGTTACGCATGAGGGAACGTTTGTACGTTCCCAAGGACAAGGAATTGTTGAGAGAGCTCCTGACTAAGGCGCACGGGTCCAGGTTCACCATACATCCCGGGAACACGAAGATGTATCATTATCTGAGACGTGACTTTTGGTGGAGAGGGTGAAGCGGGATGTAGGTGAGTTCGTGCAGCAATGTTTGGTGTGCCAGCATCAGAGGCCTGCAGGGCCGTTGCAGCCACTTCCTGTGCCAGAGCGGATGTGGGAGAACATCACCATGGACTAGGTGGTGCTTGGTGGTGGGCTTACCCATTACCCAGCGAGGACACGACCCAGTCTGGGTGATTGTAGACAGATTGACAATGACGACACGATTCTTGCCAATCCGACTCACCTTGGGACCAGCACAGTTGGCAGAGAGGTATATTCATGATGTGGTACATCTGCACGGAGTTCCATGTGAGATTATATCCGATCGAGATACTCGTTTTACTTCCTAGTTTTGGGCTGAGTCTTAGCAGGCCTTGGGGACACGGTTGAGGTTTAGTACGGCGTACCACCCCCAGACAGACGGACAGTCAGAGAGACAATACAGACACTTGAGGACCTTTTGCACGCCTATGTACTAGACTGGAGGGGCTCTTGGGAGGAGCACTTACCCCTGGCAGAGCTTGCATATAATAATAGCTATCACTCGAGTATCAGCATGGCACCCTACGAGGCTCTGTACGGACGGAGGTGTACTGCGCCCTTGAGTTGGGTTGAGGTGGGGACCAAGTGGGAGGTTGGCCCCAGGCTGATCCGGCAGAGCCAGGAGATGATAGGGCAGATTCACATACAACATCGCACTGTCAAGAGCAGACAAAAGAGTTATGCCGATCGGAAGAGCAGAGAGGAGCAGTTCGAGGTTGGGGATCACGTCTTTCTTCGTGTTTCGCCCATGAAAGGCCTGCAATGTTTTGGGGTGAAAGGGAAGCTTGCGCTGAGGTTCGTGGGGCCCTTTGAGGTCCTGGAGCGAGTAGGACCCATTGCTTACCGGCTTACCCTTCCTCCCCAGCTTTCTGGTGTGCAGGACGTGTTCCACGTGTCCAACCTCAGGAAGTACGTCACCGATCCCAGTCACGTTCTGAGCCACGAGAGTGTCGAGGTGGGTGACGACCTTACCTACCCTGAGAGACCGGTGTAGATACTAGACAGAGCCATTCGGAGTTTGAGACAGAAGCAGGCACCCATGGTGAAGGTCTTGTGGAGGAGCCAGCAGTACGAGGAGGCTACCTGGGAGCCTGAGGTAGCGATGCGAGAGCAATACCCGGAGCTTTTTAAGGGTATATCTTTTTGGACCGGCATCGATCCTCTTTAAGTTTGTTATGCGTGTCTATTTCATTTTCCGCACCCTAGCTAGCTCATGTTTCGAGGATGAAACTTCCTTTAAGTTTGTTATGATGTAAACACCCATTTTGTTATGAGCCTTTTAAGACGTCTGGACTGTCAGTCAAACTTCTAGACCCCTTCCCAAATGTCTGGAAATTGAAAATTTGGTACGTCACTTCGCATCTGCACGCAGGCTGCGCGCAGACAGTACTGCTCTTTCCTCTCTCCCTCTTCTCTCCTCCACCCAAGCCCTAGCCACTCCCTTACAAAACCCCTCTCCCCCTTCCTCTCTTCCCCACTTCACCACAGCCACCTTCCTTCCTTCCCCTCCACTACAGCAAGAGTGGCAAGCGCGAGAGAAGGGTGCGGGAGCGAGCGACGAGGAGGAGAGGCGGCGTAAGAGGAGGAGGAAGAAGAGCTTGTGTCCACGAGATCATGGGAGCTCGCCGAAGGAGCGCATCGAGGGAGACGTCCCCAACACTTGCTGCAGCCGGAGCTGCATGTGAGGAGGAGAGCCCGCAGCTGCGCGCGGAGAGGAACAGAAGGTCGTTCTGATTCTAAGATTTTCCTAGAATCAAACGTCTGGCGTACCATCCAAACGACGGGTTGGACGTCTGGTGACAACACCGGATGTCTAAAAGCAATGTTCTGTGAAGGTATGTTCTTCTTATGGTTACGGCCATGCAGGCCGCACTGTAGCTTTGATCTACATGGCTAAAAGTAGATGACTCGCCTGTCGCGTGCAGAGATAGCATCGGGAAGGCACAGGGTACGCCCTCCCATGAGTTTCGGACGTCTAGACAGATTACCAGACGACCGAAAACACTTCTAGATGATTAGAGGAGAGGTCGGACGTTTGGAGCTGGGTCCAGACGGTCAAGAAGGGGTTCTGGATGTCCGAAGTCGATGCAGGAACTTATGGTGAGTCTCTGGATACTTTTAAGACATCTGGACCTTGTGCCAGACGTCTGATTTAGGTCTGCAGTCCTGTTTTTGACCCGTTTAGGGTCCGTTTGAGGTCCATTTTACGCAAACAAGATATCGGTATTTTTTTTGTGAGTTCCTCTATATGTTAGAAATCCTTATATACTGTTCTAAACGTTCCATTGTGGTATGTTCCTTAGTATAGGACTTCGATCTATTGTGGGTTCGGGGCTTGTTAAGGCACGTGAGCCTACCGTTCAAGCCCCCAGTACTCCCGGATTATCTGGTAGAGTAGTTTCCTTTGTTTTAATTATAAATCATAACTGCATATGTGAAATTGGATAACTAGAAACTTAGGATGTGGCATGAATCCTAGGACGAGAATTACTTGTACTGTTTGTATGCGTGTTGAGATTGCAATCTTAAATGAATGAATAGAAATGTAGACAACTACCTATTAATAAATAAGAGTTGCTGATGAGAGCCTCATCATGAACCCTAACTAGCTCATTTTGACCTAAGAAAGAGAATAAGAGCTCCTACATAACCTAGAGAAGGGCTTAATTCAAGGAATAAGTGTTCTGAGAAGAAAACATGAAATAAAGGTTAAAACTTCAATTTCACCATTACAGTACATAATGGTGGGTTTCTCAGAGGCAAAACATAGGTCAAATGGTCTGAATAAGATAAAAAGTGGGTTGGTTCAATCAGAAATGAGTTATTATGCAATCCAAGAATTAAATGACATTCTGTAACCCTAAAACAGACCTGCTTAATTCAACAAGGTACTGGTCAGGATAAAAATCAAGTAAACCCTCTAAAATTCATGGAAAAATATCCCCAAGGGTTTATAACCTTCAAATTGGCTTTTGGAACCTATTTTGACTAAGATTGGGATCCTAACTCATTAATTGACCTAATTTGGGTTTTTATGCAAAATATCCAATCAAACATGGTCAAAACTAAAATCCAACTTCACCATTGGATTCCTTATGTCTAAATTAGGTTTGTACCAAAATTTGGACTTAAGTGGAGGTCATCTTGACCTACTTTGCAAAATAGTACACCTAATTACATTTTGGCCCCTATCTTTTGGAAACCATTGCACAGACCCCCTTAACTTCCTTGCTACTCTAACAAATAGGTCCCTCAACCATTCATGGGGAGAAATCCTACTCTGGCAAGGAATGGAGGGGGAGTACTCCCTGATTCCTCAGAGATCTCCTCCTAGATTTAGAAGGGAGATTCTCTGAGGAATTCCCTTCCATCTAAGCTCGATTACAATCTCTAATTTGCACCCAATCTCTCGTGCAAACGCACGAGAGATTTGGGTCTCCAACTGCTTCCTTCTCCAGAGAGGATTCGCGCTACTGGAAGCTTGTCTTCCAAGCACAGGAGCCCTTTCCAGCATCTATAAAAGGATCCTCAACCCCGACCACACCTCTTTAGCTTGACTTGGCCAGAGATCCACCCCAATTTCATCTTCTTCTCCTCTGGTCAAGTAGTCCAGCGAGCTCCAGCGAGCCTCCCTCCTCTTTCTCATCGCTCTACCACCATACCAGTGGCAGAGCTGCCCTCACCATCTTCCTCTACGTCACGCAACACCCGTGCAAGCGCCTCCAGCCACTTCGTCGCCGCCGTCTCCCTCCACTAGACACCTTCTTCTCTGGTGACAGCAAGTACCGCCAGTCGCCACCTCTCCCCCTCCGTCCACTTAATTAGGTTATACTTACTCCTCTCTATCCCCTCTTCAATTCCCCTCCTATTTCACAAAACATCCCTCGACTGCCACTGTCCACCCTCATCTTCCCCATCTCCGACCGACCTCCGGCGAGATGCATCCATCACTCCACACGTCTCGCCACCAACCTCTTCACCTCCGCCATTGACCACTGAACACTTTCCACCCACTCACTTCCCGCCACACGCATTCCACGCTTCCACCAAACAAACCCACCCACACGGCCACAATCTGACCTATGCACGCATGCCTAGGCCGATCTGAGCCATGCCAACCCCCACCTCACCTTCGCTGTGATGCGGCGAAGGTTCTCCTATTGTCTGATTGAGTCGCAAGGCTACTTTTGTGTCGTGTAGGGTCGAGCCCTCATCCGTCATTAACAAGCATACAAGCTTGCTTCCTCTCCAACTGCAGGCCACACGCTCCAGGTTTCAAGATCCCTGGCTGCGTGGGTTGAGTATGTGAGCGAATCCAACTTGAGAGCCATAGCTGTGAACCCTTCAGCTACGTCAATTAGATGAAGACATCTTCCTGCGGGCGAGCGCGAAAGCGGGTGGGACTTTTAGTCCCACCTCGTAAATGCAGTAGTGAGGTAAGTAGGATAAATTGAAATTGTGTTTCATGATGTTCGCCTTGAGTACATAGGGGTGAGATCCCTCGCTCTCACTTGCCACGCCTCGTCCGCGACAGTCCCCCATGGACCTAGCACCCGACCCGACTCCCTAACCTAGCACTCCTCGCGCACCACACCTACGCCGGTGCGCCTGGACCCGAGCACGCACCCGACCTGATTACCCGACTCTGGGAGAGTGTACTAAAGAGAGAAATCGAGAGAGAGTCGTGCGGGAGGGTAGGGTTAGGTTTTGCTGCGTTGTGTTAGTTCAACAACTCATATATAATATTTTGATGATTTTACAAAATGTAGAAAATGAAATAATAAATAAAGCGTAGCATATTGTTTTCTCTCTATAATAACATATTTGCAGGAATTCAAAAAGCTTTCCAAGACGGGAGATTAAAAGCGTGAAGACGAGTAGCAAAAGTATTAGGTCTTAGGCTTTTTTCATGTAAACTTTCAAAGGTTGTAATTTTCATCTTATTTGAGTCTAGAAATATTGTAAAGAGCCCCCAAACATAACCTATAAATAGCTAACTTAGGCTCTCTACACTTAGGATAAATTAGAAACAAAAAACCCAACACTTATACTTTTATCAGACGTCCATTAAAAAGTCCAGACGTCTGATTTTCCATCATAAGACGTCTGACATGTGTATCAGACGTCTAATTTCAAATATTTCTGCCTTTGTTCATCTCCTCATAAACATCAGTCGAAGGACTTCACTTTCAGACGTCGATAACCGTTCACAGACGTCTGATTCTTTACCCAGACGTCCTCATACTAACCGTTAGACTTTTTATCGGCAAAAATAATTTCTAGACGTCTTGACACACTTACAGACGTCTGCCTTTGAACCGTTGGCCATGATTTTCTGTGCGTATCTGTCTACGGCCACATAATCTTTTGGCAGAAGCAGCAAGGAAGAGTATTTAGGTTTCCAGACGTCTGGTAATGTCCTCAGACGTCCGTAACGACGTCTGATCCTCTAAACCTAGAACCCTGTTTGGATCCGATGATAACAGGAACGAATACACCATTCATTAGACGTCCAGTAAAATAATCAGACGTCTTATGACATAATATCAGACGTCCCTCTTTTGATCCAATAGAGTCCGTTAAGGATATCCTGCAATATTAGACGACCATAGTAAAAATCAGACGTCCTGTAAGACGTCTGATCTTATAATTAGACGTCTGATGTTGCTGTCAGAATCATCATTGCCCTGATTTTGTGTGGATTTCGTCCTAAACTCTTGGGATTTGTCTCCAACGGCTAGAAGAGCTCTCCCAAGTGTTCTTGAAGGTTCTAAACTTGCCTATAAATAGACTACAACTCTTCTTTGGCCAAACACACCTCTTGAGATACAATTCCATTAGAAAAATCTCTTGCTCACTACTCTAAGCTCCATCTTGCCCTTGTGCTGTGCTAATACTCTGATCAAAGGGCAAATCCATACTCCTGGCTCGCTCCGTTCTGCAAATCATCAGGGAGTTCTTTTCATGCTTAGTAGATAAGAAAGCAACTAAATTATTGGGGTGCTCTATAGGTGTTATTTTTACTTGTTAATTTCTGTACTTTGGGTATCCGGCCTGTCGGGTCCCCGTCTCTTCATCTTGAAGAAAGAAACCTCCGTTTAGGGATCGGAGGTGGGAATTGTAATTGAGGTACACTACCCTCGTTTAAGTAGTGTGGTTAGTGGATTGATCACCTTGTGATAGAAAATCCTAAGTCAAGAGATTGGCTTAGGTGGTGGTTTTCACCCATCTTGGGTTTCCACCTAAAAATAATTGAGTATATTGTGTGATTGAATTTGTTGCATTACAATACAATATAATTTCACTATTCACCCCCCCTCTAGTGCAATTTCACGTTGTGCAGGGAAGAAGCAGAGCTAAGGAAGGAAGATGCGTAGCAGGGAAGCTAAGGAAGAAGAAGAAGAAAGAGGAAGGCACAACTGAGGTGAATGTAAGGATACTTAACCACAGAAGGGAAGAAGGAAGGAAGGCCAAAGAGAAGAGGAAGTCAGAGGAGAGCTAAGGCTGAAGAAGGAAGAAGAAAGAAAGAAAGAAGAAGACTCGCAGAGGAAGAAAAAGGAGAAAGGCACAATGCCAAAGAGAAGGAAGAAAGCCAAAGCTAAGAAGGATGGCTGAAGAAAAAGACAAGCAGAGACAGAAAAAGAAGGAGAAAGGCAAAAGCACAAGACAGAGAGGAAAGGAAGAAGATGAAAGACAGCAGACAAGAGAAGACTTAAGAAGGAGAAGGAAATAAAAGCTTAAAGAGAAATATCTTTTTAAAACTTCTGATCATGGAATCAGACGTCCAATTTCTCTATTTTTGCTACAATTAACTCAAATTCTTACATTTATATTCTGAATTAGGTTTTGAGTAACTCTAAGTGTTCTATTACATATTGAGATTAGTGAATAAATTCCATTTGCTTCCTATGTTCGACCTCGAATACTTAGGTTTTCGAGTAATAAATTCTTATTTGTTGTCAATGCTTGGTCACCTATACTACAACACGACTGACTTATAAGCCCGACAAAGCGTTGCAACATTTTGGCACTGTTGCCGGAGAGCAACGCGCAATTTATCACTAATCTCTACATTCTTTTTTGACTATATTGGACACTAACTTGCCCTATTTATTTTATTGTGATCTTGCTAGGTATTTCACAAGAAGATCCCTCCTGCAAGTCAACTACTCCAGGGCAGGTAATCTCTTTTCTTCCTTAAACCATCCCCTAATCCTTGAATGACAAAAGGAAGCAATTAATTTAGGAATCAATTGCCTTTTTTCTATAGTAATCACCATCTTTAAGGCAAAAATTTCCTGATTTTGAGAAAATTTTTCAAATCTTCTTGAAGTTGGAGCGATTTTTTTTTAGATCTTATCCCACAAATTCCTGTGCCTAATAGAAATCACACTTAATCTCCGCAGACAACACATTTCTTGCTTTTAAGTCCAAAGAGAACCTTTTTCAAGAAGAAAAGAGGATTGGAAATAGAACTAAATTAGGGTTTCAACAGTAGGGTTTTTGGAGTACTAGATACACATGCCTGTATAAAAGGAAATGAATCCTCCCGCATCAATGTCCGACCCAAGCCCTTGATTGAAGAGATCTAAACAAGACAAACCCTAAAAATTGAGCTCTAAAATCACTTGAATCTTAAAATCTTGGACCTAATAAACTAGGAGTCAAATCAGGGTGGTCTCTAGGTCCCAAGCCTAGAGTCATTCTGCCATCTTTAGGACAGGTCAGGTGAAGTTGACCCCTTGGTTCAACCAACGTCTAAATTAGGTCACAACATCAAAACATCTAAAGTTCAAGTGAGAACCCTAAAGCACCTTTGAAAAAGAAGTGGTAGACTTAAGTGGTCAAGGTCCCCATTCTGGTCTACCTGCAATCTCAGTGACAAGAGAGGTCGGGTGGGGGAAACCCTGTAACCTGTGGGGATGCTCTACCGTGTAGGGGTCTTTGCAGGACTCTCCCTTTCTAGCTGCCTAGGTAATTCTTAGGTGAACGACCTTCTAATCCAGGGGTATCATTCGCCTTGAACCTCCACAGTCATCCAAACGTCTTTGGGTGCCTTGATTTAGTCAAAAACATCTCCAGTCCCTCATCTTTTCCCTTTAGAGCACACACATACATTTTCAATGGGATTCTTTATTCAGATCTAATTGCTTCATATCTTGATTCTACATCTTGATTCAAACTCTGATTCTACATCTTGATTCCACCACCTGATCCAAATATGCAGCCAAACCACTTAGGACTACCATTCAAGAAACCTGAATATCGAAGATCCATGAGAGATAGGATGATTGAGGGTGCCCTGAAATTCTATGAAAAAGAAGACAAAACCTCAACACCAATAGGAAACATTCAGGTTGATGTCCCAACAACCACAACCTTCATCATAACTTGGGCCCAAGTGCTATTGGCAGAAGCCACAAAAGGATCAACCTGAGACATGCTCATCACAGGATACATTGAAATAGAAAAATTGCACAATCTTGAATACTTTCAATGCATGACAAATCCTATACTTTGGGAGTAACACCAAGATGATCTTGAAAAACGGGAAGAGATAATGAGATTATTAAAATAAATTATCGACTAGAAATACCCATATATGCCACAAGCAGAGGATGAACCATCTTGGGACAACATCGAGGACCAATCTAATCTCGGGTTTGAGGCACAAAATGGTTGTGAATTCCCAACCTAGATTGAGTACAATGTGCCTGATATTGAAGAAGGTTGGGAAGTTCCAACTGCAGGAGAACACAATGTTGAGCCAACTCTAGACCATGAATCACCAGGCTTAGAATCCCAAAACTCCTGCAATAATGAGAGTAGAACTGAACCTCTCGAGGGTATAACTTCTGCCCCTTATTCTGATAAGGTGACCCTCAAAGGTTATTCAGACCTAGATTCTAATGATTCAACCCACATCCTAAGCCCAGAATCTAGATCTGAAACCTATTGGGAAGATTTCGAGGTCCCATATGAGGAAGATCAATTTTTCAATGAAGAATATTATTGTGGGCCTCTATTTGATGAATATCCCTCGCCAACATCCTCAGAGAAACCAATCGATTTTTCGAAAGTCATACCAATTTACGATACAGAAACTGAGGAGTTGGACGAGTGGGGTTTCAATTTGGTCTGTCCTACCAGCTTGGAATCTGAGCCTCCACCAGATAAGGACACCTATTCAAGCTCAGAATTGACATCTAGGCTACACACCAGTCAGGCTGCTGAATCTACAGCATATGATTTATTCTATGGTGGAACTCATGATCTTGAATCTCATCTAGATTTTGATTTTCGCAAACTCTTCAACGATTTCAAATCTGACCATAACATCGGAGAAAATCTGCTTCCTAATTATAACAAGCCAATCTACGACCTCAGCTCACATGACTCATTCTCTAACTCCGATTCTGAGGACTCGGCTCCCTGGATCACGGATTTCAGTTCAGGTTCTAGTAACATGGAATCATTTCTTCTCGATCCTCAGGAATCAGAACCAACAAATGCCGAGAGTAATTGCTACCCAGAATACGAATCTTTTTTTGACTCCGATTTCCAATAACCCATAAACACACTCCAGGCATTCGCTTTTAATTTTGAAAGTTACTATAAGAACACTCTACATGAGACCATCTGTCATTCCTTTCTAGAAGAGCCCTCATACACAATTCTCATTGAAGCCACCTCTTCCATACATGCAGAACTAATCAAAACCCGTTCTCTACCCCGACCCGCAATCGGACTCAACTTCTATTATGATTCACCTCTCACTGAGCCGTTTGCAAATGATTCAACTCCACATCTATACCGGGCATCGGGTATCGATCAGACTAAAAAACATGATCCATCATTCTTTGATCACCCCTGTAGGGTTTCCACACCATGCACCGATTATTTTTCAAAACCCTACTCTAACCAGGCTGATTCGACTCAGCCTAAACCTGAGTTTTCACTTCCATATCCATCCGAGCCACATTGCATATGGTGGGTTCCACATCTGTTGATCTACATCTATCAGCCCACCAGACTGATTAGGTTTGGGCTGCATCATCAACCCACTGATCTTAACAAGCACCTAGTTGGACCAACCAGGCTCTTAATCAAGGTGCTTGTTTTATAAAATTCCATTGACTTGACCACTCCCTCTCCACCCCACGTTCCGCTTGGCTGAAGGCGTTGAATTTAGCGCTTAATGGGAGGCAACCCATCATTCCAAAAACAGAGACCCGTCTGATTATCTATCTATACTCCACGTCCATTGCACCTTGAGTTCAGCCTTAGACAGTTGATCCCACCTCTGGTACACGCACTAGAGCTTGAAATCGTTCGCATCAGTCATTTCCGACCCATTCACTCACCTGATATACCATGTTCTAAGTCCTGGACATTAACACTATTTCACACCCTCTATTTACAATGAGGACATTGCAAAACTTAGGCATGGGGGGGTGGTAAAGTTCATACATACAGAACCAAGAAAAAGTCAGAAGGATTCTCACAAAAAAATTCACATATGTCAAAAACACAAAAAAAAAATTGAAAAATTATGAAAAACAACAAAAAAATGGAGGGAGGAAATTTTGTAAGCCACATAATCATGAGAAGAAAAAGAGCAACAATGACAAAAAGGAGCACAAAATGAAAAAGAAAAAGAGATAGCCATTAGTAAGAGATTAAGGAATTAACTGAAGTTCTAGACCACATCAAGAAAAGAGAAAAATGAAAGAAAAGTGCTAAGGAGACATAAAAAGAGATTAGCAGGAACGTTGATCTTAGGCCTTCTAGGCTAGACTCTTAGGCTTAAAAATTCACGTACCCGCCAAGATCTGGATAATCCTCAAGAGATTGGGGAAAATGCGAAGCCTAAGTATTAGGTCTACGGCTTAGGAAGTATTCGACCTCGTTAACTGACCTTCGGTTTGCGGGATTCGGTAACCTAATCACCCCAATCCATGCACCATCTGGTTCAACACGCATAACTATCAAAATCACGTAAAAGCATTTTTAATATTCTGAAAAAGTTACCTAGATTAGGAGCGGCCGATCAACACAAGTTGATTTGGACGAGTTCCCAAAGCGGAGAGGCAGGAAATTCCCCTCGAAGACGCGTAACAACATATCGTCTCCTCAGTGCTTGTCTCTTAGGATATTTAAATATCCTACTGGGGGCATGTAAGCACTCTGCTGGTTCAGATACCATGGCCGGCATTATCTGGAAATGTCGATTGCCAAGGTCTGGATTCGGCCACAGAATTCCATGGGCGGGATTATCTCAAAATCTTGAAAGCCAGGGTTCTGGGGGTTGCCATAGGCGATGCTATCACGAAGCATCAATTGCCAGGGACCCTTGAGGATTGATGATGGGGACGAGGAATCCAATACAGACCGTGTTGAGAAGCCAATCTGAAGCTAGAAATAAAAAGAAAAGAGAGAGAAAGCTCTCCAAACAAATACATCTTTTGTCTCTCTCTTACAAAAATGCACTGCAAACTGAACCTATGCTAAAAATATCTCAAGCACGGGTGCTTTAACCGCGGAGTCCAACAAACCCTAGGATAGTTTCTGCGGGCCTTAAAAACCTTCGCGGAGGACTGAGGCTAAAGCGGGTCAGGTCCGGATTTTGGTTGATACTTGAGTACCTCTAGGCCTATTGTCAACATTCTTAACCTAATCAAAAGAAGAAGAAAAGCACTTATCATAACTGGTGACAGAAACTCAGGGTCTAGAACAGAAATTAAAACCTTAAAATTTTGCTAAGGGACTAGCAAAAGCTAGGCATGGGGGTATGATGAGAGCCTCATCATGAGCCCTAACTAGCTCATTTTGACCTAAGAAAGAGAATAAGAGCTCCTACATAACCTAGAGAAGGGCTTAATTCAAGGAATAAGTGTTCTGAGAAGAAAACATGAAATAAAGGTTAAAACGTAATTTCACCATTGGAGTACATAAATGGGATTTCTCAGAGGCAAAACATAGGTCAAATGATCTGAATAAGATAAAAAGTGGGTTGGTTCAATCAGAAATGGGTTATTATGCAATCCAATAATTAAATGACATTCCGTAACCCTAAAATAGACCCACTTAATTCAACAAGGTTCTGGTCAAGATAAAATTCAATTAAACCCTCTAAAATTTATGGAAAAATATTTTCAAGGGTTTATAACCTTCAAATTGGCCTTTGGAACCTGTTTTGACCTAAATTGGGGTCCTAGCTCATTAATTGACCTAATTTAGATTTTTGTACAAAATGTCCAGTCAAACATGGTCAAACCTAAAATCCAACTTCAACATTTGATTCCTTAGGTCCAAATTAGGTTTGTACCAAAATTTGGACCTAAGGGGAGGTCATCTTGACCTACTTTGCAAAATAGTACACCCAATTACATTCTAGCCCGTATCTTTTGAAAACCATTGCACAGACCCCCTAACTTCCTCGCTACTCTTACAAATAGGTCCCTCTACCATTAAAGGGGAGAAATCCTACTCCAGCAAGGAATGGAGGGGGAGTACTCCCTGATTCCTCAGAGATCTCCTCCCAAATTTGGAAGGGAGATTCTCTGAGGAATTCCCTTCCATCTGAGCTCAATTGCACCCAATCCCTCGTGTGAACGCACGAGAGATTTGGGTATCCAACTGCTTCCTTCTCCAGTTAGGATTTGCATGCTTGGAAGCTTGTCTTCCAAGCATAGGAGCCCCTGCCAGCATCTATAAAAGGATCCTCAACCCCGACCGCACCTCTTTAGCTCAACTTGCCCAAAGATCCACCTCAATTTCATCTTCTTCTCCTCCGGTCAAGTAGTCCAGCGAGCTCCGACGAGCCTCCCTCCTCTTTCTCTTCGCTCTACCACCATACCAGTGGCAGAGCTGCCCTCACCATCTTCCTCCGCGTCGCGCAACACCCGCATGAACGCCTCCAACCCCTTCATCGCCGCCATCTCCCTCCACTGGACACCTTCTTCTCCGGAGACAGCATGTACCGCCAGTCGCCACCTCTCCCCCTTCGTCCACTTAATTAGGTTAGACTTACTCCTCTCTATCCCCTCTTCAATTCCCTTCCTATTTCACAAAACATTCCTCGACTGCCACTGTCCACCCTCATCTTCCCCATCTCCGGCCAACCTCCGACGAGACGCATCCATCACTCCACACATCTCACCACCAACCTCTTCACCTCCGCCATCAACCACTGAACACTTTCCACCCACTCACTGCCCGCCACACGCACTCCACGCTTCCACCAAACAAACCCACTCACACGGTCACAGTCTGACCTATGCACGCACGCCTAGGCCGATCTGAACCCCCACCTCACCTTCGCTGTGATGCGGCGAAGGTTCTCCTATTGTCTGATAGAGCCGCAAGGCTACTTTTGTGTCATGCATGGTCGAGCCCTCGTCCGCCATTAACAAGCATACAAGCTTGCTTGCTCTCCAGCTGCATACCACGCGCTCCAGGTTTCAAGATCCCAAGCTGCGCGGGTTGAGTGTGTGAGCGAATCTAGCCTGAGAGCCGTAGCTGCGGACCCTTCAGCTGTGTCAATTGCGTGAAGACATCTTCCTGCAGGCGAGTGCAAAAGCGAGTGGGACTTTTAGTCCCACCTCGTAAACGTAGGAGTGAGGTAACTAGGATAAATTGAAATTGTGTTTTATGATGTTCACCTCGAGTACACAGGGGTAAGATCCCTTGCCCTCACTCGCCACGCCTCATCCGCAACAATCCCCCACGGACATGGCACCCGACCCGACTCCCTAACCTAGCACTCCTCGTGCACCACACCCACGCCAGTGCACCTGGACCCGGGCGCGCACCCGACCCGATTACCCGGCTCTGGGAGAGTATACCGAAGAGAGAAATGGAGAGAGAGACGTGGGGGAGGGTAGGGTTAGGTTTTGCTGCATTGTGCAAGGAAGAAGTAGAGCTAAGGAAGGAAGATGTGCAGTAGGAAAGCTAAGGAAAAAGAAGAAGAAAGAGGAAGGCACAACTGAGGTGAATGTAAGGATACTTAACCACAGAAGGGAAGAAGGAAGGAAGGCCAAAGAGAAGAGGAAGTCAGAGGAGAGCTAAGGCTGAAGAAGGAAGAAGAAAGAAAGAAAGAAAGAAGAAGACTCGCAGAGGAAGAAAAAGGAGAAAGGCACAATGCCAAAGAGAAGGAAGAAAGCCAAAGCTAAGAAGGATGGCTGAAGAAAAAGACAAGCAGAGACAGAAAAAGAAGGAGAAAGGAAAAAGCACAAGACAGAGAGGAAAGGAAGAAGATGAAAGACAGCAGACAAGAGAAGACTTAAGAAGGAGAAGGAAATAAAAGCTTAAAGAGAAATATCTTTTAAAGACGTCTGATCATGGAATCAGACATCTAATTTCTCTATTTTTGCATTTATATTCTGAATTAGGTTTTGAGTAACTCTAAGTGTTCTATTACATATTGAGATTAGTGAATAAATTGCATTTGCTCCCTGTGTTCGACCTCAGATACTTAGGTTCTCGAGTAATAAATTCTTATTTGTTGTCAACACTTGGTCACCTATACTACAATGCGACTGACTTATAAGCCTAACAAAGCGTTGCAACAGCTATCTGTGAAATATGAAATGCCTATGCTAGTTAAACAGATACCTGTGACATTACTTGTTGTATATGCAAATTATGGAAATACGAGCTGCATGTGTAGAATTTGAGAATGGAAATGTGAATGACGAAACCTGGTATGGAATAACATGAGGAAAACGAGCATGAACCCTACAGAGAATTAGGAGTAGAGCTCCTGTGGAAAAATGGAATGGATCTGGAAATGTGAGTGGGAAGTATGCTGGCCCTTGAGTACATCGTACCAAGGAGAGCATTGTCCTTTATTTAGTGTAGAGTGGAGCTAGCCGCCCTTAGGTTGGGACTCGGGGTTAGGATTGGCCACTCTACACCGACTTCTTTGGCCCTCGCATACACTATACCGAGTAGAGCTACTAGTGTAGGGAGAGGGCTAGCCACCCCACGGGCCTCGGGGTTCAGTTAGCCACCCTACACAGACTTGTTAGGCCCACTGGGCAAACCGAGGTAGTCAGACGAGAGTGCGCGGACTGTGGAGGGGCGAGACCCCTGTTTGGTTCTGAGGGACTAGACCCCTGTTACTGTGAGGGTTAAGCTCTATACTGTTCCGTGCTGTACTTTGAGCGTACCTGCTAGCGGAAATAACTGACCACGTGCCAGTGCGGGGTAGCTACCCATGCGCTTATCGCGCGTGCCGTAGTCACTGCTACATCTGTCCGTGACCTCGGGGTGGTTGACTGGGTGTAGGATCACCACAGGGGACTCTCTCGGCCAGGAGAGCACCACGTGTGCCTTCTACTCTTCGAAAAAGACTGCAATCAAGATCGTTCCCATGAGGAACATTCGAGATCAAGAAAGAGATCTGAAAGTAAACCAATGGGAAAAAAGGAAATGACTAGTAAAACAAAATAACTGGAAAAGATAAATTTACCTGTTAGCCTTTACTGCTTTAGTTAGTTTGGTTACCACTCTACTTAGCGTTCGTCGACTCCGTTTACTCGTAACCCTTTTCAGGTCCAGGTGTTAAGCAGCCCGAGTCGCCGACTGCAGAGGGTGCTGGGCCCAATCGAGCCCAACAGTAGTTTCCTGTTATTTTACTTCTTTTTTGTTAGTGAGTTTAGACTCTTGTTACTATTTACGTTTCTGTACTTTGTTTCCACTTTACTGTTGTGGTGGTGATATGTACTGTTAGTAGCTTTTACTTCCATTACTACTGCATTTTTTTTTACTGTTAGTTACTTAGCATAGTGAATGTGGTTTACCTTCCTACTTTTTGGTTATTTCTTGTTGGATGACTAGGTCTTGAGATTAGTCAAGTCGAGCCAGTCTCGTGTCCTATAGGGATTCGGGAACCAGGTCATAACAGCTCAAGAGGAGGAGCTCGCGAGGGAGCCGCGGGAGGTCGGAGGAGCTCTTGCGGGAGGAGTCGAGGGCATGGGTGAGGAGGAGGAGCTTGCTAGCAGGAGCCTTGGCCTCCTACAGCCGCTGGAGGCACTGTTGCAGCTCATGCAGGCGAGCTCGCGAAGGAGGCAGCTCACGGGAGAAGTTCTACGT
Organism: Thalassia testudinum; assembly: GCA_037157565.1. Classification (NCBI taxonomy): domain Eukaryota; kingdom Viridiplantae; phylum Streptophyta; class Magnoliopsida; order Alismatales; family Hydrocharitaceae; genus Thalassia; species Thalassia testudinum. The sequence goes on from JAZHRO010000031.1 coordinate 84,911,004, forward strand.
ACTAGATATTTTCTAGTATCAGACGTCTGGAGCATCTCCCAAACATCTAGAGTAGCAGAAGGACATTCAGAGCTGAAGCCAGACATTTGAAAGCACATGCAGTGCTAAGGTATGTGCTTTTGTGCGGTTACGACCATGCAAGCCTCATCGCAGGGATCTTGTCCAGCTTTTCTTAGCTCTGTGCGTATCTACACAGGGGGCAGGTCGTTGGAAAGGCACAGGGTGCATCCTTCGAGGTGCTTTTGGACATCTGGACACGTCGCCAGACGTCTGACCGTACCTCTAGATAACCGAAAGGAGAGCCCGACGTCTGGAACTCACCTCAGACGATCACGAAAGGGTCCAGATGTTCGAGGTAGCTACAGGGAACCTAGGGTAAGTGTTGATGTCTTTTAAGACGTCTGGGACTAGACCCAGACGTCTGATTTTAGGCAGTGTGAGTGTTTTTGGCCTGTTTAGAGCCCAAACGAAATTGGATTTCCGCAAACAAAGTACCGCTGCTTTTCGCTTGAGTTTCTCTACGAGTCAGTGTCAGTTGTATACGATTTTGGACTCGTTTGATGTGGTTGGTCAATTGAATAGTTCTCCAGCCAATCAAGTACCAGGAGCCGTGGAGGCGACGAGATCTAAGATCCAAGCCCCCATTTTTCCCATGTTTGCCGGTTGTAACGACCCGGTTCCCGAGTCCCTACGAGACACGAGAACCGGACCGACTCGACTAATCCCAAGACCTAGTCGTCCAACGAGGAAGTAACCAAAAGACAGTAAAATAAACCACATTCACCATGAATATAACTAACAGTAAGAAAGTACAGCAGTAAGGAAAGAAATTACTACAGTAGGTACCACCACAACAGTAAAACAACATTTATCATATAACAAGAACGGCAGGTAAAGAAAGTACAGCGGAAACAAAAAAAAACTACTCACTAAAACAGAAACAAAAGAGGTACAAGGACTGTGGTAAACTCTACTGGACCCTACTTGGCCCAGCGCCCTCTGCAGCCGCCGACCCTGGCAGCTCAACACCTGGTCCTGAAAAAGGTAACGAGTGTAACACGTCAGCAGAACGCTGAGTAGAGTGGCAAACTAACTAAAGGCAACAGTAGAGTGTACAGTAGCTGTTATGTTCTATTACTTCCTTTATTCACATCTTTCAATTTTTCTCACTATTTCATTTATTTCTCAGGTCCTTTACTTGATCTCGAATGTCCTCGTGGGAACGATCTTGATTGCAGTCTTTTCCAAAAGTAGAAGTAGCACGTGGTGCGCTCCTGGCCGGGAGAGTCCCCCGTGGTGATCCTACCCTCAGTCAACCACCCCAAGGTCACTGACAGACGTAACGGTGACTACGGCACGCACGATAAACGCACAGGTAGCTAGCCCGCACTGGCACGCGGTCAGTCGTTTCCGTTAACGGGTGCGCCCAAAGCACAGCACGGAACCAGGGCAGAGCCCTCTCAGTAACAGGGGTCCAACCCCTCCACAGTAACCAAACCGGGGCCTTGCCCCTCCACAATCCGCGCACCCTCGCCTGACTACCCTGGTTTGCCCTAGTGGGCCTAACAAGTCGGTGAAGGAGGCTAGCAGAACCCCGGGGCCCGTGGGGTAGCTAGTACTCTCCTAACACTACTAGCTCTCCTCGGTACTACGTACACGAGGGCCAACAAGTCGGTACAGAGCGGCCAATCCTAACCCCGGGTCCCTGGGGCGGCTGGCCCCACTCTGCACTAAACAGGTACAGGTACTTCCCTTGGTACTGCGTACCCAAGAGACAGTACAAACTACATCTCAGTTCCATTCCTTTTTCTTTCCAGGAGTTCCACTCCTAATTCCCCGTAGGGTTCCAGCTCTTTGTCTCAGAACATCATATGTTTCACTTTCCAGATTCACGTTCTCAAAATCCATGATCTCAATCATGTTTCTTTATTCATAACAGGCAGCTGTTAATTCAAATTACAGGCAGCTTTATATTCCTTTCCATTTTTCCAAGACTGCAGTATTATACATTCCACTAGTTCTTCCATCCTAGGGTTCATGTCACATCCTAGGATCTAGCATACAACTAGCTTTCCAGCCCTAGGATTCATGAAACACCTAGGAACTATCATTCCATATATTTCTCATTCCTAGGATTTATGCAATGTCCTAGGTTCTAGTTATGTTTCCGTACTTTAACAAATTTTATTAATACTTAAAGCCACTCTACCAGGTACAACGGGAGTAATGGGGGCGTGATCGGGAATCCCGGGTGCCTTCGCGACTCTCAAGACTGCAACTGAACGAGGTCCTATCATAAGGATAAAACACAAGGAGTGTCTCAAAATAGTGTATAGCTACTGTAGACGAGTAGAGGAATTAATTCTGAAGAGAATGCAACTCGAATCGCGGAAAACGGAGCCCGAACGGGCCCTAAACGGGTCGAAAAAAGACGATACTGTGCAAAATCAGACGTCTGGAACTCCTTCCAGACGTCTTAAAAAGTGGATCAGAGAATTACCTGTTCAGCGTGGTTTCCCAGACGTCCAGAAGTCTGCGGGGACATCTGGCCTAAATCCCAGACGTCCGATGGTACATACGAACATCTGTAGGTCACTCCTGCCGTCTGGCACAAATTCCAGACGTCTGATTCGCAAAGGATGGCGAATCAGCGAACCTGCGCACAGCCAACCCCCTTCCTCAGTACGGTCAGTCGACAGGAAGGAAGGAGAAGGCGGTAAACTCACCTTTCAGACGTCTGTATGAGCTTCAAGACGTCTATCTCGCCGTCTGGCTGTCAACCCAGACGTCTGATTCTGGAAATTTTTCCAGAATCAGGGCGCGACCCGGACTCTGCTCGCGACGCCGCCCGCGTCGCACCTCGCGCTCCTGCTGCTCAGACCGCAGCAGGTCCCTCTCCGCGTCGCTCCGCGACCCCGGCACCCTCCGCCAGCCGGCCAAGTCGCTCCGGCGAGCTCGCCCTCACGGTAGAGCTCCGCCCTCGCACGCCGCACCTCCGAGCTCACTGCGGCCGTCGCTGCCGCCCTCGCGTCCGCTCGCTCTCGCGCACAGGAAGGAGAAGAAGGAGGAGGCTGTGGAGACGGGAGGGGAGGCGTGGCCCTTTTAAGGCCGCGCGAGGAGGAGAGAGGGGGTGGCAGGCCGCCTGCAGCCGCAGAAGAAAGAGGGAATATGCGGTCTGCGCGTTCAGGCGCGCAGGCGACTCGCGGGTGTGGACGATAACGGTTTTTCAGACGTCTGTAAACCATCCCAGACGTCTGGCAAGACGTCTGGATGTGATCCCAGACGTCTGGTCAGACGTCTGGTCCACCTCCCAGACGTCTTAAAATACGTCCGGGGCACGCGTTCATAACAATATAACAAACTCAAAGGAAGTTTCGTCCCCGAAACTTGCGCCAACTAGGGTCTGGGAAAAGACGTCCAAATAACCATAACAAACTCAAAGAGGACCGAACCCAGTCCGAAAAGACGTACCCGCGAAAAGCTCTGGGTACCGTTCCCGCATTGCCGCCTCAGGCTCCCAGGTAGCCTCCTCGTACCGCTGGCTCCTCCACAAAACCTTTACCAAGGGTACTTGCTTTCGTCTCAAACGGCGAACGGATCGGTCTAGGATCTGCACTGGCCGCTCGGGGTAGGTCAGGTCGTCGCTCACCTCGACGCTCTCGTGACTCAGTACGTGGCTGGGATCGGCTACGTACTTCCTGAGGTTGGACACGTGGAACACGTCGTGCACACCAGAAAGCTGCGGGGGAAGGGCAAGTCTGTAAGCAACGGGTCCAACTCGCTCCAGGACCTCAAAGGGCCCCACGAACCTCGGTACGAGCTTCCCTCTCACCCCAAACCGCTGTAAACCCTTCATGGGCGAAACACGAAGGAAGACGTGGTCCCCAACCTCGAACTGCACCTCTCTGCGTCTGCGATCCGCGTAGCTCTTCTGTCTGCTCCTGACAGTGCGGAGTCGTCTGTGGATCTGCTCCACTACCTCCTGACTCTGCCGGATCAACCTGGGGCCAACCTCCCACTTGGTCCCCACCTCAACCCAACTCAAGGGTGCCGTACACTTCCGTCCGTACAGAGCCTCGTAGGGAGCCATGCCGATGCTCGAGTGATAACTGTTGTTGTATGCAAACTCTGCCAGGGGCAGGTGCTCCTCCCAAGAGCCCCTCCAGTCCAGTACACAGGCACGCAAAAGGTCCTCAAGTGTCTGTATCGTGCGCTCAGACTGTCCGTCCGTCTGGGGGTGGTAAGCCGTGCTAAACTTCAACCTCGTCCCCAAAGCCTGCTGAAACTCAGCCCAAAACTGGGACGTAAAGCGGGTATCCCGATCGGATACGATCTCCCGCGGAACTCCGTGTAGTCGCACCACATCACGGATATACCTCTCTGCCAACTGTGCTGGTCCCAAAGTGACTCGGATCGGCAAGAATCGTGCCGTCTTCGTCAATCTATCCACTATTACCCAGACTGCGTCGTGTCCTCGCTGGGTAACAGGTAAGCCCACCACCAAGTCCATGGTGATGCTCTCCCACTTCCACTTTGGCACTGGAAGCGGCTGAAGCGGCCCTGCAGGCCTCTGATGCTCAGATTTCACCTGCTGGCACACTAAGCACTGCTGCACAAACTCACCCACATCCCGCTTCATCCCTCTCCACCAAAACTCGCGTCTCAAGTCATGGTACATTTTCGTGTTTCCGGGATGTATGGTGAATCTGGAACCGTGTGCCTCAGTCAGGAGCTCTCTCAATAGCTCCTCGTCTCTGGGAACGCACAACCGTCCCCTCAAGCGTAGCACCTGGTCTGTGAAAGAGAAGTCCCATGGGTCCCCTGATAGTACTCTGTCGCACAAAGACTGCAAGCACGGATCGGCCATCTGTCCCGTGATGATGCGGTCTATCAACTCTGGCCTGGTCTGCCGTGTCACCGTCACTGCCCCACAGTACCCTCGTAACTCTAGAGGTCGCCAACTGCCCACCTCCTCCAAAAGGCTCCAACTCTGTAACTGTAGACTGGCCAAGCGTGCGGGCGCCTTACGGCTCAAGGCGTCAGCCACCACATTGGCCTTTCCCGGGTGGTACGAGATGCTGCAGTCGTAGTCCTTCAGGAGCTCCAACCAACGTCTCTGTCTCATGTTGAGCTCCTTCTGGTCAAAAAGATATCTAAGGCTCTTGTGATCTGTAAAAATCTCGAAGGTCTCACCGTACAAGTAGTGCCTCCATGTCTTCAGCGCGAAGACAACAGCTGTCAACTCTAGATCGTGGGTAGGGTAGGTATGCTCATGGGGCTTCAGTTGCCGCGTAGCGTAAGCGACCACGTGACCCCTCTGCATGAGCACACCTCCTAACCCCTGCAAGGAAGCGTCCGTGTACACAACGAACCCGCCACTACTGTCAGGGATGGTGAGCACGGGAGCCGAGGTCAACCTCTCCTTCAGCTCCAGAAAACACGCCTCACAGGCATCTGTCCAAGCGAAAGGCACGTCCTTCCGGGTCAACTGTGTCATAGGACGCGCAATCTGTGAAAATCCTCTGATGAACCGTCTGTAGTAACCTGCCAGTCCTAGGAAACTGCGAATCTCAGTGACTGAACGTGGTCTCTCCCACCTGAGCACTGCCTCGACCTTGGCGAGGTCCACCGCCAGGCCGTCTCCAGAGATCACATGACCCAAAAAGGTCACCTCCCTCAACCAGAACTCGCACTTGCTGTATTTGGCGTACAGCCTGCGTCGTCTCAGAGTGTCCAGAACCATCCGCAAGTGTTGTCCGTGCTGCGTCCGATCTCTAGAATAGATGAGTACATCATCTATGAAAACCACCACAAACTGGTCCAAGTACGGTCTAAACACCCGGTTCATCAGGTCCATGAAAGCAGTGGGGGCATTGGTCAGCCCAAACGGCATGACCAAAAACTCGTAGTGTCCGTACCGGGTGCGGAAAGCTGTCTTGGAGACGTCGGTCTCCCTGATCCTCAACTGGTGGTATCCAGACCTCAAGTCAATCTTGGAAAACACCGTGGCACCCCGCAACTGGTCAAACAAATCGTCGATCCTCGGCAGCGGATATCTGTTCTTGATGGTGACCCTATTCAGCTGTCGGTAGTCCACACAAAGGCGTAGGGTCCCATCCTTCTTCTTCGCAAACAGTACCGGGGCTCCCCAGGGAGACGCACTGGGCCTCACGAAACCTTTCTCCAAAAGGTCCTGCAACTGGGACTTGAGCTCTCGCAGCTCAAGCGGTGCCATTCTGTATGGCGCGGTGGAGATGGGGCTGGTCCCTGGTACTAGTGAGATCTCAACTCGATCTCACGCTCGAGCGGTAGTCCTGGTAACTCGTCTGGAAACACGTCGGGGTACTCTCTGACCACCGGGATGCTCTGGAAGTCTGCCACGGGGCTGTGCTCTGCCACCACACAAGCTAGGAAGCCCTCACACCCCTGGCTCAAAAGTCTCGCCGCCCGAAGTGCCGAAAGGCACCTGAAACCTCCGTCCACTGGCTGCCCGTGAAACTCGGAAGAAGGCAACTCCAGAATGGAGAAGACAATCTTCCTCTCAAAACAGTCTACCAAGGCGTGGTAAGCGGACAGCCAATCCATCCCCAGAATCACTCCAAAGTCCTCCATCTGTATCATAATCAAGTCAGCTGGCAGGCTATGTCCCCCGATGCTGACCTCGCAACCCGTGTACACCTCCTCAGCTACAAACAGCTGACCACTCGGACCTCTGATTACGAACGGATTCTCTAACAGTGTATAATCCTGGTCCAAACTAACTGCGAAACTGGCTGCTACAAACAAGTGCGTAGCGCCGGAATCGAAAAGCGTGTAAACGAGTCTGCCAAAAACTGAAACCATACCTGCTACCACGGATCCCGATGCTCTGGCGTCCCTGTGTGTTAGGGCGTTGATACGCCCCTCAGCCCTAGGTGTGGACGAAGCAGCCACACTCTGCGTCGGACGGGTAGGTGCTGGCCGGTACCCTCCTCGCGACTGCTGTCCTCCTCCTCGCGCCTGGGAACCGCGGCCTCCTGCGCGCCCTCCAGTGCTCTGCGCGGGAAGTATCTGTTGACCTCCTGCCCTAGACGGGCAGTCCCTCCTGACGTGGCCCGGCTGGCCACACTGGTAGCAGAGGGGAAACCAACTCCCGCCCTCAGTGAGTCCCTGCTGTCGGCTAGGCGGGGGTCCGGTGCTGGCGACTGGCCCCTGTCGAGGGCCCCCAAAGGCCACTGATGGCCCTGCACAACGTGACGGCTCTCCTGCGGATGCCACGTGTCTCCGTTGAGTTCTCCTAACACGCCTGGTGTGGCGGCGGAAATCTCGTTCCACCACCAACTCCCCTGTCGTACGCTCGGAAGGGGGAGGGGGTGGCGACGTGGGTAGAAGCTGAAATTCTTCTCGAACCACCTCTCGAATCAGTTGGACGAGGTCCCGAGACGGTATACTCAGGAGAAGAGGAGGGGTAGTTGTATTCCAAGCCCGACACATCTATCCCCCGGGCCCTGACCTCGGCCGCACCTGCGGCCCACCCTCCTAGCTCCACGACGCGGCATCTCCTATAATGGAGACGCGAAACAAAATGAAAAGCGTCAAAACAGACGGTACCTAATGAAACTTCTAAGAGCTCATGTCAAGAGGTATGTTGTGGTGGCTACTCTAGTTATAACACGTGAATTGGTTATTTTCCAGTCAGTTGATTCACTTCTCGGGACGACTTTGCTCTGGTACCATCTTCTAACGACCCGGTTCCCGAGTCCCTACGAGACACGAGAACCGGACCGACTCGACTAATCCCAAGACCTAGTCGTCCAACGAGGAAGTAACCAAAAGACATAAAATAAACCACATTCAGCATGAATATAACTAACAGTAAGAAAGTACAGCAGTAAGGAAAGAAATTACTACAGTAGGTACCACCACAACAGTAAAACAACATTTATCATATAACAAGAACGGCAGGTAAAGAAAGTACAGCGGAAACAAAAAAAAACTACTCACTAAAACAGAAACAAAAGAGGTACAAGGACTGTGGTAAACTCTACTGGACCCTACTTGGCCCAGCGCCCTCTGCAGCCGCCGACCCTGGCTGCTCAACACCTGGTCCTGAAAAAGGTAACGAGTGTAACACGTCAGCAGAACGCTGAGTAGAGTGGCAAACTAACTAAAGGCAACAGTAGAGTGTACAGTAGCTGTTATGTTATATTACTTCCTTTATTCACATCTTTCAATTTTTCTCACTATTTCATTTATTTCTCAGGTCCTTTACTTGATCTCGAATGTCCTCGTGGGAACGATCTTGATTGCAGTCTTTTCCAAAAGTAGAAGTAGCACGTGGTGCTCTCCTGGCCGGGAGAGTCCCCCGTGGTGATCCTACCCTCAGTCAACCACCCCAAGGTCACTGACAGACGTAACGGTGACTACGGCACGCGCGATAAACGCACAGGTAGCTAGCCCGCACTGGCACGCGGTCAGTCGTTTCCGTTAACGGGTGCACCCAAAGCACAGCACGGAACCAGGGCAGAGCCCTCTCAGTAACAGGGGTCCAACCCCTCCACAGTAACCAAACCGGGGCCTTGCCCCTCCACAATCCGCGCACCCTCGCCTGACTACCCTGGTTTGCCCTAGTGGGCCTAACAAGTCGGTGAAGGAGGCTAGCAGAACCCCGGGGCCCGTGGGGTAGCTAGTACTCTCCTAACACTACTAGCTCTCCTCGGTACTACGTACACGAGGGCCAACAAGTCGGTACAGAGCGGCCAATCCTAACCCCGGGTCCCTGGGGCGGCTGGCCCCACTCTGCACTAAACAGGTACAGGTACTTCCCTTGGTACTGCGTACCCAAGAGACAGTACAAACTACATCTCAGTTCCATTCCTTTTTCTTTCCAGGAGTTCCACTCCTAATTCCCCGTAGGGTTCCAGCTCTTTGTCTCAGAACATCATATGTTTCACTTTCCAGATTCACGTTCTCAAAATCCATGATCTCAATCATGTTTCTTTATTCATAACAGGCAGCTGTTAATTCAAATTACAGGCAGCTTTATATTCCTTTCCATTTTTCCAAGACTGCAGTATTATACATTCCACTAGTTCTTCCATCCTAGGGTTCATGTCACATCCTAGGATCTAGCATACAACTAGTTTTCCAGCCCTAGGATTCATGCAACACCTAGGAACTATCATTCCATATATTTCTCATTCCTAGGATTCATGCAATGTCCTAGGTTCTAGTTATGTTTCCGTACTTTAACAAATTTTATTAATACTTAAAGCCACTCTACCAGGTACAATGGGAGTAATGGGGGCGTGATCGGGAATCCCGCGTGCCTCCACGACTCTCAAGACTGCAACTGAACGAGGTCCTATCACAAGAATCAAACACAAGGAGTGTCTCAAAACAGTGTATAGCTACTGTAGACGAGTAGAGGAATTAATTCTGAAGAGAATGCAACTCGAATAGCGAAAAACGGAGCCCGAACGGGCCCTAAACGGGTCGAAAAAAGACGATACTGTGCAAAATCAGACGTCTGGAACTCCTTCCAGACGTCTTAAAAAGTGGATCAGAGAATTACCTGTTCAGCGTGGTTTCCCAGACGTCCAGAAGTCTGCGGGGACGTCTGGCCTAAATCCCAGACGTCCGATGGTACATACGGACGTCTGTAGGTCACTCCCGCCGTCTGGCACAAATTCCAGACGTCTGATCCGCAAAGGATGGCGAATCAGCGAACCTGCGCACAGCCAACCCCCTCCCTCAGTACGGTCAGTCGACAGGAAGGAAGGAGAAGGCGGTAAACTCACCTTTCAGACGTCTGTATGAGCTTCAAGACGTCTATCTCGCCGTCTGGCTGTCAACCCAGACGTCTGATTCTGGAAATTTTTCCAGAATCAGGGCGCGACCCGGACTCTGCTCGCGACGCCGCCCGCGTCGCACCTCGCGCTCCTGCTGCTCAGACCGCAGCAGGTCCCTCTCCGCGTCGCTCCGAGCCCCCGGCACCCTCCGCCAGCCGGCCAAGTCACTCCGGCGAGCTCGCCCTCACGGCAGAGCTCCGCCCTCGCACGCCGCACCTCCGCGCTCACTGCGGCCGTCGCTGCCGCCCTCGCGTCCGCTCGCTCTCGCGCACAGGAAGGAGAAGAAGGAGGAGGCTGTGGAGACGGGAGGGGAGGCGTGGCCCTTTTAAGGCCGCGCGAGGAGGAGAGAGGGGGTGGCAAGCCGCCTGCAGCCGCAGAAGAAAGAGGGAATATGCGGTCTGCGCGTTCAGGCGCGCAGGCGACTCGCGGGTGTGGACGATAACGGTTTTTCAGACGTCTGTAAACCATCCCAGACGTCTGGCAAGACGTCTGGATGTGATCCCAGACGTCTGGTCAGACGTCTGGGCCACCTCCCAGATGTCTTAAAATACGTCTGGGGCACGCGTTCATAACACCGGTAGAGTGGTTTACATTAATATTATGATTTAAATAAATGAACTGCATGCTTAGAATAACTTGAATGAACCCTAGGGCAGAAACAGATGAGTATAGTTTGAGCTATACTGTATACTTGAGAAACATGTAGAACCCTAGGATGAGAATGAACCCTAAGGAAGGAACAAATGAGTACGGTTGAGTTACACTGTTTACTTGAGATGCATGTAAAACTGTAAATGCTAGCAAATGTATTGGTTACTTAATGTGATGCCTTGTCAATAGAAAATCACGAGCTGTTTGTTTTAAGGAATGGAAATGGAAATGTAAATAGAGAGATCTGAAAGTTTGGAATATGAAACGAAAGAAATGCCAGCATGAACCCTATGGGGAATTAGGAGGAAAACTCCTATAGATGGGAAGTGAGCTGGCCCTTGTGTACTAGCCGCCCGTGGTACCAAAGAGAGCCACTGTCCCTTTAGTGTAGAGGGGTACTAGCCGCCCGTTGGGATGAGCCCCGAGGTCAGACCTAGACACTCTACACTGACTCTGTTTGGCCCTCGTGTACGTGGTACTGAGGTGAGCTACTTAGTGTAGGGAGGGAGCTAGCCGCCCCAGGGGGCCCAGGGTTAGGACTAGCCACCCTACATCGACTCTTGTTAGGCCCACTGGGAAAACCAGGATAATTGGACGAGAGTATGCAGACTGTGGAGGGGCGAGACCCTAGTTCTGTTCTATTTTGAGATGACAAGGCCCTATACTGTTCCGTGCTGTACCTTTAGGTGTACCCGCTAGCAGAAATGACTGACTGCGTGCCAGTGCGGGATAGCTACCCGTGCATTTATCACGCATGTCGTTGTCACCGCTACGTCGCGACCATGACCTCGGGGTGGTTGACTAGGTGTAGGATTACCACGAGGGGCTCTCCTGGCCAAGAGAGCACCACGTGTACCTCCTACATCATGGAAAAGACTGTAATCAAGATCGTTCCCGTGAGGAACAGGCCAGATCAAGAAATGATCTAAGTGAATAAAGGAACAACAAATTAGAAGTACTTGGTTGAACTAAATGAAAATGGATAGTTGTTTAATTACATAAATTAATTGCTTATCTTAATTACATGTAAATGGCTAAGTTACCACTCTACTCGACATTCACTGACTCCGAAAATTTTATAACCTTGTTCAGGTCAGGGAGTTGAGCAACCAGCACCACAAGCTACAGAGGGAGCTGGGCCCAATCGCGTCCAGCCTTAGCTGCGTTTCCTATTGTTTTCCTTAGCTCCTGTTGTAGTAGTGAGTATTTTATTCTATATAATACTGGTTCAGTTACTTTTCCACTGTACTTTTCTCTGTCGTAGTTGTGATGGCCTGTAACTTTGATAGACCTTTTCGTTCTATTTCTTTTACTGTCACTTGTTTCTTTCTGCCTAGTTACATTGTATGTGTGGATGTGAATTATTTCCTGCTTTTGGTTATTTCTCTTTAGATGACTAGGTCTTGGGATTAGTTGAGGTAGGCCGGTCTCGGGTCCTGTAGGGATCTGGGATCAGGTCGTAACACTCTTTGCTAGAATAACTGAAATCACAAAACAACTAGTACCTAAAAATAGAAATAAAATATGAAAATGTCTGAAATCTTTACCACTGCCTAAAATGTTTACTACTTTTCTCTTTAATTGAGTTGTATTAGTTGAATGTACACTTGCCACTCTACTCAACTTTTGCTGACGTCTATCACTTGTGTCCAGCACTGGTCAGTTCCACCAGCTGCGGAGAGAGCTGGGCCTAGTCAAGCCCAGCCTTAGTTTGTTCCTTTTCCGTTCTACTGTAGTTTGACTTTCTTTTTATTGCCGTGAGTCTCTATTTGGATCTAGTAGTTCAGTTTTCGTATTTAGATTATGTTGTGATGGCGTGTTATTCTCCTATGGCATTGTTTCCACTTACTGTCTACGTTACAGTTTTCTGTCTTTATTACACCTCTAGCTATGGTGCATGTGTGAAATTATTACGTTTTGGTTTATTACTCGTTGGGTGACCAGGTCTTGAGATAATTGAGGTAATCCGAGTCGATTCCACGTGGAGCTGGTCCGGGTTGTAGCAAACAGTTTTCCCAGATGCAACCAATTGAATAGAGGTAGACTTTGCCTTATTTACATAATCAGAGACCGATGAATCTTCTTTCTTGAGAGATGATAACTCAAACTTATATTGAAGAATTTTTTCCCTAGTATGTGTTGCAAAATATGATTCAAGGAACACCCAGATAGCTCATGCAAACCGCAAATCAAGGATTTGGCTACATATCTCCTTGGAAATAGAAGAGAGTAACCAACTTAGCACAAGTTGATCTTTCCTTTTCCAAGTCACAAATGCATCATTAATAGTTTGAACATTAGAATCAGAATCCACAATATATTGTGGTGGAGCTGTTTCTTCTCCATTAATAAATCCAACGATATTGTAGGCATATAAAATGGGAAGAAATTGTGCTTTCCATAGCATATAGTTGTTGGAAGTTAGTTTTTGAGGAACACAATTCTGAATGGCCGCAGGTACAAACATGTTTGGAAAAGAATTAGAGGCTAATAAGCCTCCAGTTCCTTCAAGAACTGAAGAGGACTGAGATTGAGCAATCGATGATTGTAGAAACCAAAGAAATACTAGAAATACTTAGTAGAAATTGAACTAAGAGAAATCGAGATCTTTCAAAAAAAAAACCCCACGATGAGAAATCTCCAGAAAAATGTCGCTCACTGATCAAAGAAGAAAGTAAGTAGAGAATATTAAGAAATCTCTTACTGCCCTGTAGAGATCAAGAGCAAAATCCCAAGATCAGCTTGGATTTGGGTTTGATTCTCCTCAATTCTTTAAAGGAGTGCCAAAACCTGTCACAGCCGATCACAAATCTGACGCACTGCTACAAAGTTCTCCTCAGAACCTGACCATGGTTTCTTACCCTATCGACTTTTCAAAGAAGAGAAGGCTCTGATACCATCACAGATATTTGGCTGTAACAAACTTGTTACTTGTATATCGCACACTGTTTAGTAGTATAGTATTTATAAATAGTGACACAGGCACAAATATCAGACACACCCTTCACATTATACACATTACAATAATACTCCTCTGTATACTCTCACACATACATTCAAATAAACATAAATATAAAGGGAAAAAACACATTAATTAAACGTATCTAGAAAGAAAAGGTGACCAGGTGCAAGTGGAGGGGACAATGGTGATGGTCAAGGGTGTAAAGGTGGAGGACAAAGAGAGGAAAAGTCAAGGGAAGTAAGGCAGAATTGGCATTAGAAGGATGATTTAGGGTGTGGAGATGGAGATTGGTGGGGTGGTGGAGGATAAGGGCAGTGATGGTGGATAGAGAGAAAGGAGTTTTGGAGAAGGATGATGCGAAAGGAGGTGATTTATTAAAGGGAAGTGGAGGAGAGAGGAGGGGGCAATGATTTATATGGTTGGTGGTGATCTACAAGTAGGACAAGGTGGAGAAGAAGCACTATTGGAAAATGGTGTTCTAGCAACTATGTTTTACCGATGATTTGGAAAATTGTCACCAAAGCTTATGTATGTCCATGATTCTATTGAAAACTACCAATAGGACTAAATGAACTTGGAGAAGTTATCTAGCATGTCTTCCATCCAAAGCATAGTAATACTTCGCGCAAATTAGTTTTAAAAGAGACAAATGTGGGATAGGATCCCAAACCTTGAACCACTCATATGTATCTCCAAGTGTGTAGGAAATATTGGACATATGGTATATCTCAAGGGTTGACTATTGCCTTAACAATTCAATAGTCAATACACTTCACTAGGATTGCATGACGAACACCTAGTAATTTGAATAGGTATGCAACTAATTGATAAATTAGAAATTACTCGTAATTGGAGCATTATGAAGTAATACTCAAATTAATTTGAGAATGTGGATTTCTCAATTAAAGAATTGAGAGATGATATTAAAATCGAATAAGATTAACATTTGATCTCAGCCATTGTTATGAGGTACTCGTAATCATACATGGACTAAGGATTGCCTACAAAATCTCCCTAAATAGAACACAACAACTAGCAATGAAGCATTGAGAAGAAATTGAAATATATATTTCAAATTAGTTGAAATTTATAATTAGTGATGCCTGTAGAAGCACTAAGGGCATTTTAGAAAATATAGAAGTGCTAGAGTTTGATCATATATATGTCATGCATATACCTTTACCTTTTTCCAACTAAACATTGTAATCCAATCTAATTTGATTGGACCAATGCAAACCCAACCAAAGATTTCATAGTTCGATTTTTTCTATTTTTTTCAAAATGATGATGTCATACTAACATTATCACTTGTTCAAATAGTCACTACTACGTACTGAATTGCAAAAGAAAAAAAAAAATCGAAGTTGGTGCCTAACCAATTCGTTAGTGAGTCTACTTTACAAAACATTGGCCCCTTCTACAATCCTCTTCCTCTATCCCCTCCTCTAACTACCTCCATCACCGTTACGGGCACCACGCCAATGTCCTCCTCCACCCCAGAGGGTTAAGATTGGCATTATAATAGATACTATTCCTACCAGTGGGAGCTATGGATCTCTTCCATCAATTTTGAGTGGAAACACCAACTAATTAAGTTCTAACACCAACTCCCTTCTCCCGACAACTATTATTGGAGATTGGAAGGCCTTTACTAGTGATTTTGAATTGGTAGCAAACACCAATGCTATTATAGTGAAGGATAGGATGGTGCATGGTGGTTACTAAAAGAGTTGGGGCCAAGATTGATAGGAGAGGTAGTCAGGGAGGTGGCAACAGTGAAAGGGGAGGGCGTAAGGATGAGGGTGGTGCCAATGGTATTGGTGGGGTGGGGAGGAGAGGGTAGGGGACTTAATGGGAGGAAATTGCACTTTGAGGAGACAACAATAGCACTATAATTAGGAGTAGGGAGAGTAGGAAAATTGGGGCATGGTGTGTGTCCACACTTTGATAAAGTCAGGTATATGCAAACCGATGCATATCCATCTCTAAATCCACTACCCATTTATCCATTGAGTTTCTAAATCAAAATTCATACATGAACCCATTTGCCCATTAGATATCCAATTACCAATTGGTTATCCATTCACTTATTCAAAAATTATCATTAGAGAAGTTGATAAGTTAATTTCAATTAGAGTTTGAATACATCCATACTAATATTTATTTGCCAATCTAATATCTACACTTACATAGTTAACCGCCAAATATTTATATTTAAATTTTGATAATGTTAACAAAATGATTTGTATGTAAAAGTATCTACAACCACATTTAACAATAATAATCATTGGCAAATCATTCTTAATATGGAAATCCAAAAAAATCAGTAACATAAGATCTTATTTGTATTATATTTATATTATACATATATGTCAAGTAAATGGGTAAAGAATTAAATTTATACCTATACACATAATCAACCAGATCTTAAAATAGTAACTCGCGATAACCAAATTCATTTATAAATGGCTTGGATTTTACCATTATAGTCAGAGTTATTTAGGTAAGGTTTGGTTCCGATTGAAGAAAACTTGCATCTCCATTGCCTCAATTCTTTTTACGAGGACTTGTGTCAAATATGGTAAAGTCGACACTATACCATTTACATTGGTACTAATCTTTGGTTCATATTAGAAATCTTAACTTGACCACCTACAAAAGATAACTACCACCAATTATGAGAAATGGTCGCTATATGTTCATTTATGGGGTGTTGTTAATAAGCATCTTTTTATGGACGATTTTGTTATTGTCATAGTTACTTGTATTGGCTAGCAAAATCCTAAGTATCGTTTACTAGAGAAGTTAATCTTCGTTTACTTGACTAATTAATCTTTTTTTTTATAAATTTAATTTGGTCACTTTAACATATATTTATTTAACATTAGTTTCAACTGATGTTAACTAATTTAATTTATGTTAAAATTATACACTACTTATATTTTTTACAACTATCATATTTCATATTCCTAACACCATTATCAAATAAATGTTTCAAAAGTTAACATCATAATTTAACATCAATTCAAATAAATAAAAAGTAATGTCATAGTTATATATTAACATTAATTTTAAATTTTTTAATATCACTTTTTTAGTCATTTAAGTAAATTATTCCTTAATGGTGAATATAGTCGCATGCATATATACATTACATATCGCACCACAAATAATATTATTTTCAAAAAAGCAAATGAATGACACTGTGTTAATTCTTGTCGGATAAGATTAGCGCATGCTACGATTATACTTTTTAACTTTTAAAATCGAATTCGACGGAAGAGCACAAGAGTTGGACAAGATAATTAGTTGATTTTAAATTTTAAATCAACAGATCGCATCACCACGGCAAGCACAATTGACCCGATTATACATCATATGCACTTAAATATTGCTATGCCATGATATTTTTTGTGAAATTACAAACCTAATGGATGTCACTAATCGCCACAACAAAAATCTCGATCGTCAAACACAGGTCCTGCTTTCCATGGTGATGTATCGCAAGGTTCACATCCAAAGGCATTTTTATTGTGCGCGCATCATCTGATCGTGATTGGAAGATCGATTGAACATGGACCAAGTTTTTGATGATCGACGGCTGGCAAGCTCAGCTTTGTTTGGAACGTAGATATTATTGCCGGCTCAAAAGAAAATGGTGGGTGGAAGATTGATTTGGACATTCTGGACCGTCACCTGTCACCTTTCCATTGGAATGCGACATAGGAAGCTAACGAACGCTGCTTCCTTCGACGGACACCAGTGTTGACTCGCGTATTCTTTCCTAGGAGTTTTTTTGTTTTTATTCCAATGGTGCGGCAGTCATTGAGAGCTAGTTACCACGCGGGTTAGTTAATATGTATTAGTAAAGTTGTATTAGTGATTAATTTTTATTTTTATTTATTTACAAATAAGGGTTAACTTTTCCTTATGTTTATTGAATAAGGATTAATAATTGAGGTTATCCTGTGATGTGATAAGGATTAAGAAAGAAAGATCAAAAGTTAAGTAAGAGGTTGGCTTAAGTCTTTTTCAAATAAGTGTTAGGATAACATAAGTTAATAATCTAAAGAGAAATTAAGTTATCCTCCAAGATAAATAAAGTTAACTCCTGAAAAAAATGATTAATCCCTTCCATAAATTAGACGTGAGAATAATCACCTTCTCTCTAGGTGTCATCCATTTTACGGAATCAATATTTTTTTATTTTTTCACTCCACATGATGGATATATATATATATATATATATTATTTTAATTGATTATTTTTAATTAATATATTTTAAATTTTAAATTATTTTTTATACATAAATAAACACGCTTCACTCATAAGTGAAAATCAATTTTATTTTTTATGGATGAAACATTAAAATATAATGATGTGTCTCTATTTTTTATATATGTATTTTGATTGTCTACCCATTGAAGTTACCTTTTACTTATATGAGAAGATTAAAATATATCTATATATCTTGATTTTTAATTGGTGTAATTTGATCACTCACTAGTGGAAGATCACCTTCTAGGTTTAAGAATATTTTTATATTTAAAAAAATATTTTCAATTAATATATCTTGATTTTCAATATATGTATTTAATTTTCGGTCGATATATTTTTTATATTTAATTAATATATTTTAATTTTTAATTACTGTATTTTGATTTATTCACTTATAATGCGATAGGATTACTTTTTTTTAAGTGACGATGGATCCCACGATTGATTTTTTTATATTCCCATCCCAGGCATTAACTTTGACGTTGAAGATACCAAGTGACAATCGGCATGTTACAAAATGTATTCCTATGCATATTTCGTAACCGGCACCATTTACAAAGAGGGTTTTCGACATCAATTTTTGACAAGAACAGATAGCATGGCATAGCACTCTCGCCAGAGATCACGGAGGTGGCTCGCACTGTCGTTGAATAGAATAACGTTAGGGCAAAGGCAGACAATGTCACGTATGTTTGTGATGGAGGTGGTGTTAGTTAGATAGACCAGTTAGAGCCAAATTGTCTATTGTGGATCTATGGTTAATCAGATCGGGTTGAAACCATTCATCAAATCAACCAACGGTAAACCTGTTACGTTGAATTGAAATAGCACTTGTGTCGATTATTATATACAACTCCAATGAGTAGCTAATGGTAAACCCGAGGTTCAATTAGGATCAAACTCAATCAGTTTTTTATATATATTTTTTACCCCCTTTCTCAAAGCCCCTAAATGGAGGCAGTTGCAGTCATGTTAAGTCAAGCCATTTTGTGGTCTAGGTGGCAGTACTTTTTCCCCAGGAATTAGAAGTCTAAGTAGGATTTAGAAATTCCATCTTTCTCCGCGCGCCCATTCCTTTCGATCGGATCATTCCGACGCAAGAAACACCGATTATTGAGCAACATTGGCTGTACAAAGGCTCTTATATAATATCTTACAGAATGCATCTCCTCTACCGGTCAATGCTCGTAAGGGAACAAAAGCCCCCCACAACTGCAGGTTTAAAGTTTTTGACGAGGGAGGGTCGTGACATTTTTTTATAGGACTATTTGTCCGACAAACATTTCTCGGGATTATTTCAAATGTTAATGTAGGCTACTTACCTAATTTGCTTGATAAACATGACCCTATCTTTTTTCATAAGGGAGGGTTGAAATTTTTTTTTTTCAATTTAGATCTATTTTATTTGAAAATCATGTGTGATCTTAAATTTTTTACGATTGAATTTTTCACATCTGTCAATAGTTAATTTTAATTTTTAAATTAATTAATTTTAATTATCTGGTTGACACGATCTTCAATATTCTTCTTATTATCACTTTACCATATCCATATCAACAGATATGAAATCATCTTCCTTCGAGAAGATGTCTGGTTCCAATCGTACAGTACATTTCATTTTTTTTATTTTTTTTTTCTTATCTCATCTTTTGTATTCTACCTCCCCTTATTTCTACGAGGTATTTTCCCCTCTACAGTTATTTTATGTCTTTTACCGGTATCGGATTTTTTCCTTTAGATAAAAATATTTACGAAAAGAAAAAAAAAAACATGATTTTATCTTGGTCATGAGCATAGCTTGGTTGGCGTTTGTCGACCACATCATACTCTGCTCTCTCACGCATTTCCATGCACAACCGCAAGCACATTGGGAGAAAGAACCCCGCAACATTCGCAAAAGGAGACAGAGGTGCTCAATTATTGCCAACAAGTTGTATGCATCTTTTAGAAAAGTCCTGTACACAACGCTCCATTTGGCGTTGGCAAAAGAAAGGGTATAAACATATAATTCATGCATGGAGTCCATGTAATATATGACTGGAAGTCCAGTTCTTTGAAATATCTACAAAAGATAACATGACGCTAAGGCAGCCAAATACACTTTATTAGATTGAATAGGGTATTAGGAGGGTCCATTGTCTGCTAATGTCGACTAGAAGAGTATCTGGTCATCCAAATTAAATGGAAAGGGGGGGCAGCAATAAGGTTCGCGACGGCTCTAATTCTTGCGTTGTTGTTTTTATGTATGTAAAATGGGATAATCATATCCTCGTTTAACGTGGAATAAATTGGAAGGGATAGAAAAAGAAAATATTGTTTGACATTGATACGATCGAAGAGGTTAGTAAAATTTATGTGATAAGTATAAATATGTGTATTGCGATATATTTTATAATATATGATAAAAATAGGTAGATTGAAAATTAAAATTAATTGATTGAAAATAAAAGTTTATCGATTAAAAATTAAGTAGGGTAAAATGTATTGATTGAAATAATTTTTAGATAATTAAAAACTAAAATATATCAATTAAATATAAAAAATATACTGATGTATTTTATATTTCTATAAATGATAAATAATTTTTTATTTAAAATATAATTTTTTTACTTATAAAAAATAATTTTAATTTTAAAAATAATTTTTTATCTATAAAAAAATGATTTTCATCTATTAAAATTATCACTTTCACTTTATATATTGTAAAATATATTACAACATATATTTATTTATTTTTTTGATAAATTCATTCTACCTTCTTTATGTATTAAGTTAAGAGAGATTTGTAGCTTGGGGACTGTATGCTAATTTCATATTATTTTTTTATTTGGAAAAGCAAGTAGATGGGTTTTGAAATTGGAAGTGGCTAATTGAATTGTTGGTGCTTGAAAGGGATAATCGAAGAGATAACACGAAAAGATGCTCCTTGAATTGGGGGATTATTCCTCCATTTTAATATGATGCCTAAGGGCTTTCTTGAATACAAGTCACGGGACATCTATCGATATGCACAAAGTTAATCCCATACAACAATACCGGTGGTTAAGTGAAGGGAGTTAAATCTAAACCTTGTTTCGGTAATAATAGATTGTATTTAAAAATTAGCCGCATAAGATCCTAATAATCATTTAGATAAATTTACTCATAAGATGAAAGACCATGCTTGATAAGCCATTAAAATCGCAGATTGAAATTTAACTAACATAAATGGATAGATTTATAGATTATTTACCCTTCATCTAAGATAAATGTCACCATCTTTTCTTTTAAAAGTAATTCTATTAAAGGTTCATCTACGCAAATCTACCGATTCCAACTAACTGCCATCCAACAACTATCACGCATCCTTCCAATCCAACCCACCAACTAAATGCATGAGATGTCGCATTAAAGGATATCTCCCTACATTTTCCGTTTTTTCCTATTAATTACAAGTACGCCTTTTTTTTCTCTGGAAAACTATATCGAAAGCCAACCTGTTAATCAGATCGTATGTACCAGGTAACCTGACCGCTTCTTATCAACCTGATTTTAATTTAAATGGACCCAAACATGTCCACTCGTACCATTGCCAATTTGCGACCTGATCTGAAAACGAAACAGAATTAGATGGGTTCCTTGCTCGGGTAGCACATGCTCGAGATCCCATACGTGATCCAATCAAGTGGTGGGTACCTAAGACTCGATGCGCGTACACTTATCGTGACGTCGAGTAGGAGAATTAATCCATGTGTATTTGATTATTTAACCTTTCAGAATTTGAGTTTGGCCATTTTGTCATCGATTCTTCTCATTTGTATTAAAGTTATATATCACTCATATTTTAATATCTTTCATATTTTATATTTTTAACATCACTGTCAAATAAATATCATAAAAATTAATATTACATCTTAACATAAATTCTAACAAATATAAATATATGTTTACATCACACTATAAATAAATATAATTATGAATTAACATCAATGTTAAATTTCTTGACATCACTTTCTTAATCATCAAAGTAAACTAACTCTTAACTTTTATGTTGTCCTGCATCTCTCAATTTATCCCCTTATGGACCTCGGTGGCCACCGTCAAGGTCATCGATGGTAATCAAAAGATTTATAGACGTAGAGAATGTTACGTATCCACGAAATATTTCATCACGAGAGGGATGTGGTCAAACCTCTTATGTAATCGGAGGGTTTGACCCGACAAATCATAAGCAATCGTAAGAGGGACAAAAGGAATTTGATGACTCAGTTCCACCGCAAGAAATGTATGTCTAGAGAGAGGATAATACTCCCAACTCTGCACTAGCATTAGTGAGATTACAGGCCCTCCTCCCCTCTCAGGGGTCTCTCCACATTAGTTATAGCATGGAAAGATTCTTAGCCTAATAATTTCTGATACATTTTCTGTTAGACTGCTTGTCTGCTGTTAGGTTGTAGATAGTCACTTTTGTCTTATCGTGATTTCAGGCTTGGACGGATCCAGGTTCGGGTCCGACTGGTCCCAGGTGGGTTGGGTGGTGCGGGATCTACTTGCTTACCCTATAATCAGGTAGTCGGATCCTCTGCTGGGTCATGCTTGGAGTTTTGGATCTGAGGGTGCTTTTTGCCCCTCATCAAATGCCCCCACTCTCTAGCTAGCGTAAGCTGCTGAGAGAATAGTTAAAGTACTTAAAACTCCGTGATAGATGATATCTCCAAATGTAATGCCAGCTGAGATGAAGCGGGTAAAACATTTGTGATGGAGGAGTTGGGTGGTTTGCCCTTATTTCCTGTCACTCGTAAGAGATCTGTGTTTGTGTATGGTAGGAGGTCTGACGCCTTCTTTATGCCTAACCCGAGTTTGTACTAGCCTTAGGAGGTGGCACTCTGTCAAAGTGGAACATGAGGCGTATGAGCCCTAGTTCGTGCCATTCTTAGGATGTAGTAGTTTTTTGGAACGTGGGGTGTATGAACCAGAGTTTGTGTCGGCCTTAGGAGGCGGCAGTTTTTTGGGAGTCGGCATTCCGAAAATTGTTTTGTCGTGAAGTTCGTCAAGACAGGTATTAATTGTTGTTGACATGAGAGGTCATGGCCTCAAATGTCATGCTTGTTCAGTAAGGTAACCGATGCTTCTGTAGCGTCGGTCCATATGCGTAAGGTGTTGTAACGTGCAGAGTCTTGACCGACGGTTTTGTCAGTGTGGTCATGCTACTATGAAATCTACATCGTATCCTGGGGGGATTTTGTTCCTTGGAAACCTACGACCCGTAAGGGGGAGGAGGAACGACAGCACCACCTTCAAAAAACTGGGGGTGAGGGGGTTATAAATAAGGGTCCGTGGTGGGTCTTAGCTCACGATCCTCAACGCTCTTTATCGTGTTCGAAGGACTTGTTAGTTGTGTCAAAGAACATTCATTCCATTCACTCTTTTGATAGAATTTTTCCATCGAACCTTCGTGTTCGGCAAAGTGGTTGAAGGGCAATTATGCGTGGTCCTTCGGGCGGGGTTAAGCCCCTCTTGGTGCCCCTGATCAACGCATGGGCTAAGGTGAGGGACTCTAGTATTTTTTGTAGTTGATACGCCTGTTGCAGCAT
Organism: Thalassia testudinum; assembly: GCA_037157565.1. Classification (NCBI taxonomy): domain Eukaryota; kingdom Viridiplantae; phylum Streptophyta; class Magnoliopsida; order Alismatales; family Hydrocharitaceae; genus Thalassia; species Thalassia testudinum. Next base: position 84,934,298 of record JAZHRO010000031.1, read on the forward strand.
TGGTGGGTTTGAGGTTCGGCCATTCTTTGTGGTGAAGAGTAATTTTAGAGCTGCCTTACTTATTGCCCGCTTACTGTGTTTTGTTTCTTAGCGTAGGCTCTTGACGGTTTTTCCCGCTAGACGATTTTGGATGCCGCGACGACTTCTCCTGGTATGGGACTCATCTCGTGTGTGGGAGAAGCATAGGGCAAGGTAAGAAGAAGGTCTCCTCTGGCGTTCGGAGGGTGCAAGAGTTGGGAGGCCAATAGCAAAGAGGAGCCGGAGTAGGTTCCCTCGAAGCGTCCGCAAGGGGAGCTTGGCGGGACATCCGTCGAGAAGGAGCCAGCTGCGTCCACCCTTCTAGACCCAAGCAGGGATAACACGGAGGATGTTCCACTAGGGTTACTAATCGACTTTCTGCGACATGTTAATCAATCACTTCACAATAAAACGCTATTGTAGAATATTTGTCCCCGGCAACTACGCCAAAAATATGATGCAATTGATTACGATTCGTATAAAAAAATCGTCGTTATTGTAGTATATATCACAAATACAAATTGATATCGCGACAATTTTATTTAATTATATAATTTTTACTAGTTTATTCTAGGTCGTTTACTGGGCGACAGTTATTGATATACATCACTCTCTAAGTCCAACATTATTCTTTAATTCCAAAAAGATTTATGTACAATCATAAATGAATGAATTAATGAATAATCGATGAGTGAAATAATAGATTAATTATGTACAAAAGAATTAACTAAAATACTTGCAAACACCTAATTACAAACAAGCATCAAACACTATAATTAAATATTATATACTATCTATTTATAACTTATATTACTAATACATATATATATATAATAATAAGTAATAATATATACTATACTAACTTAATTTAATATATTAACATATATAGTAACATATATAGTATGTACAGGGACAAATATAAACGTCGCTAAATCTTAGGAAAAATATATACATAACCTAGGGTAAAAACTAGGGTCTTTAGTAACACTTATTCGATTTACAGTGATAGATTAGTCTATCAGTAAAGCTATACTGTTATTTATGTACATATATAGCTCAAACATTACTTATATTACATATACGTATTATACATATTATTTATTTACAGTATACTCTATATATGTTATATATACTTGTATACTATACATTAACTCTTCTTTCTCTTTTACAACTCTTCTTTCTATTCTTCTTCATCAGGTTCTTCCAATTCTTCTCTGTTCTCTCTTGGTTTCTCAGAGGTCTCTCTCTTCTTTTAATGCTTAGCTTAGTTTTTTTTTTTTTTCTTCTCTTCTTAACTTAGTCGTTCTCTCTTCTTAATTAATCCTCTTATTAGGCTTTACTTAGTTTAAAAATTAGGTTTATTAGTTGGTGGGTGGCCTTTTCGAGGGATACACAGCACCCTCTTGGGTGGGACCAGACCTCTACTAAGAGCCACCCTAATTCGTTAATTAGGCCTCTTAATTGTGGTTTATGCTTAGTAATGAGCTTAATCAAGCCCTCGCACAGTGCATGGCTTCCAGCAACACACCAAACACCGATATCATCACACATCACAACACAACGCCATGCCATAGCCATACATGCTTAGAGGAAGGGGGGCTAAGGGTATAAGAGCGCTCGGCGCCTGACTGTAATTCCCTACTTGGAGGGGCTAAGATATGCGTGACGTATAAAATGCAGAATAAAAAGATAACAATCTCATAAAATGAGCAATCTCATAATGTATACAAGTATTTTTAGGTGAAAACCCAAACTAGGTGAAAATCACCACCTAACATTCTCGAGTTAGGATTTCTCGATCTATCTAGTCGATCAAATTCACTATACGAACTACTTAAATGATGGTACTTCAATCTCAATTACAACCATGCTACAAGTACAAGGGTAGCATTCCTCAACCCCTCCTCTTCACAAAGAGGATTTTGTCCCTCGATGGAGACGAGAATTCGCAAAGCAAATACTCAAACCAAAGAACAATAAAAGTACAATAATCCTATAGGGCCACAAATATTAAAACCTAGCTTCTATAGGAGTTAGGAAACTTCCCTTTGGTGGAAGTGCATCGATGTGACGACGTGGGTGCGTGAACAACGAGGCGGTGCTTCGTCGCTCTCGTAATCGTAGAGGGAGAGCAGGTGCACAATTGGATTCAGGCTCTCCAGATGTGGAACAAATACTTGGAGAGCTAGAGCTTCTTCTATATGATCTTCTACTTCTTTTTGACATAAGAGATGTGAAAGTGTGTTGCTTGGTGTGTCTTGGTATGGCAAGGGTTCTCCTCTATTTATAAAGGGCCTAGGAAGGCTTTGGAAGGCCTTGGAAGGCTTCCATAGCCATTGGGTGAAAATCCAACACAAATCAAGTTAGAATCAGGATCAATCATGACTCTGACAGGGTTATCAGACGTCTTGACTTAAGGTCAGATGTCTGGGTTGTCGTCTGATTCTCGAGTTAGTCGTCTAATCTAGGTAGGTTGATCTTCTTGGACGATGTTGAATCAGAGCGAACGTCAAAACAAGTCTTTTAAGACGTCTGGACATAAGGTCATACGTCTAATTCTAGACGGGAATCCTTCCTATTTTTGTCCAGACCTAAATAGGGTTCTAGGTCTAAGTGATCAGACGACAGATCGGTCGTCTGGCACAGGATCTGGATGTCTAGAAACTAAGTTAACAACGAGTATAGATTTCCAAGAGAGTACAATGGCTAGAAAATCCCTCAAAGGAGATTTTGGGTCAATCGAGGTAAAACAGTCACATATCAGACGTTTGGGGTCTTTTACGGATGTCTGATATAAGACTAATGGTCATTTCCCCCAACGTGAACATAGGCAGCCAACGTTCCACTAATTGGATGTCTGGCAAAGGCATCAGACGTCTGGACTATGGTCTGGACGACGGATTCTAACAGACAAAACCTATTAAGTCCAGCCTGGATGTTTTGGACGTCTCATCAAATAGTCAGACATCTTAAAAGTCAATATCAAACGTTTGATTTCCAAATTGGACGTCTGATAAGGCTATCTGAACCCTATTTTAGTTTTCTAAGTTCTCTATAGAAAACCTAGGTATCCTAGGATAGTGCAGGTGTTCCTAAGACTACTTTAAGGGTTTTTTGAGGCTCTTTAACATAAGATCTAAGAAAGAAATAAAGAGTGAAATAAAGAAACAAAATTACATAGAACAAAATAAAAGGAAATCTATCATATTCTTATCTTCACGCTTCTTCAGGCTATCGCTCCTCATGAAGTTCCTCTATTCTCCGTCAAGCTCCTCCAATCCACCATGGATGCGAGTTCGAACTCCATCTCAACACATCTCCATTTGCAATTAACCTAAAATCTAAAACTTAAGTGCAAATATTAAATAACACGTGTTTTGTTATCATCAAAATAAACGATCGTGGTGCTCTAGCACCAACACTGACAACTGAATGGCAATGGGAACAAAATCAATTTAAGCGCCTTAGAGCGCTTGCGCATTACCAATGTGGTGCTATCCAGCGTGCGTCACAACGCTGGAATTCCAACGTAGAAGTCTGATTTCAGACTTTTGGCCCTCGATTTGAGGGTCATAATTTATTATAAATTAAAAATAAATTATGGGGAATTAAAGTATTTACATAGTACTACATAATTGTACAATTAATTTAGAAAATTAATTATATTTACTATATAAATAAATTAAGCAAAGTTTCTAGTTTATACATACTGTATTTTAGATTTTATTTCTTAATTACGTATAAATTAGTTAATGTATGGTTTAATTGACATTATACAGTATTAATATACATATTAAGGTATTTAATAACAATTTTTATTGAATTTTACAACATTTATTTCAATTTTATTTTCAATTAAATAGCTTATTTTGGGTTGTTTTATATATAGATTAGATATAACTAATATAATACATTATAAATATAGTTAAATTAGCTTAATTTACTTGAAGTACATTAGTACAAATATACAATATAAGTTAGTTTAGTTATAACTTAAATTACTAATTTATTTTAATTTAATCTAAAACTTAGCTAGTAACTTAATTCATTAATTATTTATTCTATATATATAATTAAATTATGGTGCAGGGTTTATTATGTACATTATATATACATAAATACGTATGTATAGTATTACTTATAAATGAGTTAATTTATTATGGTTTCTATAATTATGTAGCTTATAATACATATAAGTTAATATAAATAATAGATAATATACGAATAGGTTATATATAATTTAAGTTATCTTAAATATTTAAGTTATGTTATAGCATATATACATAAGTTATATATACATATTATATACATATTATGCATTATGTACATAGATAGTTTAGTATATAACTTATATTTACATGTATATACATAGTATACATGTGTTTTTAGGTATTTTGAGAGTTTTTCTTCTTTTTATGGATTTTTTGAGTTTTATAGAGGTAAGAGGTGAGAGAGAAAGAAAGAGATGAGATAGAGAGAATGTTTTTGGTGTTTTTGTGTTAAGGGGCTTTTATTGAGTTTTACGGTAGATTGAACCGTCGGCTGGTATGTTTTACCAAGCCAAAGGTTCAGAATACCATGAAACTTGGTATTTACTTAGAAATATACATAATATTCACTAAGACAGGTTTATTTTATTTTTTGAAATTTTTATAGTATTTTTATTTATTTACAAGTTGAGCACAATCTAGGCCTAAGAAGTGTTTTCAATGAGAACCTAAGGCCTTGAATCCTAGTCTAAAGGTTGGGTGAGCAGTAAAAACATTCAGATATGCTCTAAAAAGTCTAAGAGATATGTTCCATCCATTAAACATAAATTTCATTTAATTTCACACTCATTTCTTACATTGGACAGTTAAGCATAAATTGTAGCTAACAAAGAGATTTATTTAAGGGATTACAAACCATTCAAAGTTAATTCTAAATCAAGTTCAAGTACATGAACGCTTGTTACATCAGATACAGCATTAACAGCATGTCAGCTAATTAAACACTAAAACCTAAGCCTACTGTCCTATAGAATTTCATCTAGCAGAAATAAACAGCAATAGTTACAGCAGTAGTTTTTGCTGCTGAAATCCAACAGAACAGCAGCAGCAATCTGCAGCAGCAATTCACGTATTGCCCAGACATCCTCCATGCAGACCAGACATCTTAACATGTTCAAAATGGCTGCTACAGCTCCTGAATTGAAATTCCAGAGCCACAGTAGGGATAGAAATTCAATTTCAACCACTGAGATAGGGTTCAGCAATTTAATATCCAAGATCAGACTTGGTGAAATCTGATCTAGGATGTTTAATATACTGAATCATGTCTCATTTCTCATATTAAAATCACTTTTAGATCAGAAAAGAAGATCTTAAAATCATATGTATAAAATTGAATTTTATTCTTCTTCAAATCTTTTTTTAAAAACACTTTCAATTCTTAATCCAAAACCTCCAACATTAGATCACGAAAGTGGTTACAAGGAGGGTGAAATGTTACCCCAAATTTGGCTTTTACTTTGGACCTTACATTGATTTCTCCACTTAATCTCCTTAAACACCATAGATGGGTGTTCAAGGTGATTTCATGGATAGATCAAGATCCGTTGGGTCATTGTCTTATCTCAAATCAGAGTTAACTGATTTTCCTTGATAGACTCTCCAACAACAGGATTAACTTAGATACATGCTCATCCACATAATCAAAACAAAACTCAAAACCAATGGAATCATTGCATATACCTAATCAACCCCATCCAATCTCAAAAAACTCAGTTAAATCCGATAAAATCCAAATGAATTTCATATCACTAATCTAAACAGTAACACCATTTTAAATAAGATCGAGTAATTCGAGTTGGCGAATTAAGATAGGGGGGTCCTTGTGACTCTGTGAAATGAGCGGGAGACCCCCTAAAATGGTCTTTAGCGCTAATTTCAGATCTGAGACACAAAGTCCTCAGATCTAAAATTAGACCTAATGGTTGGGTGATCAGTGAAATTAAATCGAAGGAAAACAGAATGCGGAATGGAAATATGAAGGGGAAGAAATATGATTAATGGAAATGGTGTGAATTCATCTCCTCTGATCTGAAATGATTAGAGGAGGTGCAGTGCGAATTCTACTCTAAATCTATGCCTAAACTACACTAACAATCATCAAATCAACTTTAATTACTACTCTTAGAAAGCAAGTAAACTACACTAGGAAAGTAGTAAATCTATCTAAATGGAGGAAGATGTCTCAGGTCACCCGCCGGTCGGCTGATGATGACGATTGGGGAGAGGAGACTGACCGGTCGATCTTTCGCTTTTAAGTCGTTTGTAGTTTAATGTGGTGGAAAAATCGACTAATCAATTTTTAACAAGAAATAACCACTCGCAGAGGAGCGGGTCGTATCCACAGGGAGGCAATAATGTATTAAAATTCGCGCTACTTAAAAATGTTTGTTCGTAGTCAATTTGGACAAGAACCAAGCCAAGATTGCCTTTAGATTAAGGTTTAAGCCAGAAACAATGCTGAAATGGCAATTATGAGAAACTATAGGATATTTTCCGCAATGCAGAGTGAATAGAATATGATTAAAATGTGGCAATGGCAGAAAATGTAAATTTTAATTAACGTTTTACTGTAGCAAAACAGGGGAATTCTTCCCCGTTGTCTTGCGCGATGAGGAGCCGATGGCCGGGCGCGGGAAGCTCGGAGGAGGTCCCTTGGATCAAGGGCTTCGAATCGGTGGTGACGGCGAGTCGCGTGGCGGCCGGAGGTGGCCGGACGAGCTCCGGCGGAGGTGCTGCAGGCGGTTGTGCGTGGGCGCGCGGAGGGTCTGCGGAGGGCGCTGGCGCGCGGAGGCGTGGCTGCGGTGGTCTGCAGGCGGGCGCTGGCGTGTGCTGTGGAAGCTGCAGAGGTTGGTTGTTGGCGGTTCTGCAGGCGGTTGTGCGTGGTCGCGCGGAGGGTCTGCGGAGGCGTGGCTGCGGTGGTCTGCAGGCGGGCGCTGGCGTGTGCGGTGGAAGCTGGAGTGGGCAGAGGGTCTGCAGAGGTCGGTTGCTGGCGGTTCTGCAGGCGCAGTGGTGAACGGCGTGGACTGCAGGCGGTTGTGCGTGTTTGAGCTGAAGGTTGACGGACGTGGGTGCGCTGAAGGTTCTGCAGGTGCGGGAAGGGGTCTGCAGGCGACTTCAGGCGTGTGCGGTGAAGTGAGCGGGTAACTTCAGACGTCTGGGAAATTTCCCAGACGTCTTAAGTTACTGAGAGGGTGGCTGATCAGTAGGTTGGTGACGGTGGTCGGCGATGACGGCGAGGGAGTTGCACGCTAAGGTGCTCACGGTAATGCGGGCGAGCTCCGGATGGCGGTGTGGCCTGTCACACCACACGCCCACGGTGGTGGAGACTCGCCGCCACGGTAGAGGCCGGCAGTGTGGAGTGGAAGAGAGAGGATCTCTCTGCACAGTGGTGGGTCGGTGGCGGAGGCCTCCTTTGCTCGGCTGCCTCCGTGCTCCTTTTGTAGTGGCATGAACAAATTTGAAATCAGCGGCCGACTAGATCCACCGTATCCGCTCCCCCTTGAATGGCTTTCACTGCATCACGCGGGCGTTGGAGCGGCAGCCAGCCGTTCTGAAAGAAGACGAATAAAGAAAATATTATTAAAATATTAGGGTTATTTATGTATAGACCCTCAACTTCTATGTTAATAAAAACAATATACCTAATTGGTTATCTAATTAGATGAATGCTATTCTAAGCTAATTCTAAATGCACTTAAGATATGAATGCAATGTATGGATTATGTAATTAGATTAAAACTATGAATTAATCTATTTACATCCTAATTTATACTAAATAAATGTTAGAATTAACCTAATGTGTAGGCACTTAAATACTTAAATAGCCCACAACTATGGGCTAATCAAATACCCCCATGCCTAGTTTTTGCTAGTCCCTAGCAAAATTAAGCGAAACCTAGCACTCTAAGTAGACTAGTCAACTCACTTAGTCTTCCTTCAGAAGCATATTAAGTTCAAGTTCTAAACCCAAGGTCCCTAAGTAGTTGCTAAGTTACAGACTAGGTCGGCTAAAGACGAGTTGTAAGCACAAGTTTCCCTGATTTCTGACTCTACCCTAAAGTTTATTGATCCCTGAGATTAAAGCATCCGTGCTTTTGCATTGGTCCGAGTTATTTGAGTTAAAGGAATTTTTTTTTTAATAAATATACTTTTTTTTTTTTGTTTGATTCTTCTAAGTCTAACCTCAGATCAGCTATCAACACGGTCTGTGTCGGATTCATTGTCCCCATTACCATACCTCGAAGGGTGCCTGGCTTTCGATGCTTCGAGATAGCACCGCCCATAACGACCCCAAGAACTCCTGGCAATCGACACTTCGAGATAGTATCGCCCATGGATTTCTTAAGCGAATTCAGGCCTATGGCAATCGGCACTTCGAGATAGGGCCGCCCATGGTACCTGAACCGCGCAATGCGCTTACATGCCCCCAGTAGGATGGATATCCTAAGAGACAAGCGCCAAGGAGGTAATATGTTACCATCGCATCCTCAAGGTGAGTATATACTCGACCTCTCCTGCGGCGGGAACTCTTCCAATCAAAATGTGAACCAAATCTCTTTTCAGAAATTAAGTTAATTACCAGACCAAGTGTGAAAAATTTGGATGCTTGGGTTACAAGGACCCGTAAACCAAAAGGTAGAATAAGACTCCAGGTACTATCCCACCTTTTAACTCAAACCCTAGCTTCCCTTCCTCAACCTCTTGAAGAATGGTCCGCAACTTAACTCCTACTTAAGTTTTTAAGTCCACAAAGGACCCTAAAGGTCTAAAGCTAGTAGCTTATTTAGCTTCTAAAGTTTGACCCTAGAATTAATTTAGTCTACGCTAGAGTTCTGATTTGCTTAAGAATGCAGGACTTAGCCAGTTAAGCTCAAAACTTTTTTTTTTTTTATATGTACAAATGTATGCAATTATGCTATGTATATCCCCAAGTACACCCCCCCATGCCTAAAATCTGCAATGTCCTCATTGCATAGAAGGATATTACCTGGGTCAAAGCTGGGCTGAATAGCCGAAGAACCTGCAAATCAGGTTCAAGAATTGCAGAAATAGGCCCTAAAAATGAGGAAAGCAAAGTTGTCCTAGAAAATAGGTAACGTAGGATGTTGGCGAGCTGATGATGAATCCCGATAGCAAATGCTCGCCCAACTAAAATGGGAATGAAATCTTCCCAGGTCACCAGAAGAGGTTCTAAAGGATAAACAGTTAAAATAACCTCCAAAGGGGTAGGGGTAGGATGACAAGGATCCTCCAAAAAGAATGGGGAAGGAATGGTATAGAGATAAACCCCCAGGGTAATGGACTGACTAAAGAAAGCATCAATCCATACCCGATACTCCATTACAGAAAATATTGGTCTGTTAAGCCCCCTAGTCAGAACAAAAATGAGCAATTCTCTAAGGCAAGGATCGTCTAGGGTGTCCAAGTTACGAGGTTGTGGGATGGCTATAAGATCTAGGTTGGGTTTAATCAGCTTGGTGTCCATCCCAAACACTCTTTCTAAATCCTCAATTTCATCCCTAACATTCCTTGCACCATCACGTGGATCTTCCTGCTCTTCATCAGGAGTCACAATTTCGCTTTCAGATATAAGAGAATCAGAGGGTGACTTCGAAGTGAATGAAGGCAAGTTGGAAGCAACAGATCTAGGGATTATCCTATTAATGTCATCCCCGGGTTTTTGTTCTTTACTCAAATCTTCCTCGGAGTCTATATGTGAATCCACATAAATCTTAGAAATTGCTTCCAAATTTTCCATCATTTTATCATGAGGAGAAATATCATCAATGGGTGTGCCAAGGAAACCTAATTTGGTCAAATTTGTGACATCCTCAGGGGCTAACTCTTCAAATAATACATAATCACCCTTAGTGTCACTCCAAATCTTGAATGTAGGTTCCTCATATAATTCATCTTCCTCCTCATCACACAATTCATCATGTACCCGAGGTCTAGAATCATTTAATATCTCAGCAGATCCCCTATGGTGCTCTATCTGAGGTAAATTATTTACATTGGTTACATCAGACTCCTCAGATAGGTCAATTTCTTTAGGGTTAGGTTCCCTAAGGGTGGGTTTGAGTTCCATATCGTGATCAGAAGGGAGGGTAGGATTAACAACTTGACTTTGACCCACTTCATCAAATGTCACGAAAATACTATCATCTGGGTCGAGCTCTTCCAATGGTACCATCATTCCCTTCTTTTGACTCCAATATAATTCAGGTGGATACTCAACCTTATCATCATCTTCCTCGGGTTGCCACCTTTCTTCATCCAATGCATAGCTACTTTCATGTGTATTTTCCTCCCACCTAAAGTGTAGATCTCTCAAGGAAGTGTCATCTAATGGGGAGGTTTCAAAATCGATCCTCGAAAAGTAGCTATTCTCCCCAGAATTTCCCTTCAACTTAAAATGTAGCTTTCCCACGGGAGATGCATCTATTGTAGAGGGGTGTACGTCATCGTCAATGGGGCAGATTGGGTGGCTAATTTCATCTCTTTCTTGTTGGCCTGCTCTCAAAGATTCTCCTAACAATTCACTCATTTCATTTTGCATTTTCTGTATTTCCATCTTCAAAGAGGAGAGGTCATTTCTATCATAAGAGAAGTCAGGCTCAGACTTATAGTACCCAGGAGTGTTTGTCCAACCATTATAAGTTTTCAGGGAGGGTGGGTTGGGTATTTCTTTGGTATGTGGGATATTGGGCAAAGCAAATCCCGCTCCTGAGTTCTGCTCACTAATTTGGGGGTTAACTAGGCCAATACTCCTATAATAGGAGTAAAACGGATCCCAATGATTGTCATTATGTCCATCAAGGAATGGACCATCTCGGCGTCTGGGATCAAAGGATGCAGAGTGGGGGTGAGGGTGTGGGCAAGATGTGAAAGGATGAAAATCAATGTGGTCCATTCTAACTCACACTTCAATCAGAATTCCCCAAGCAAGACACAATTCAAAAAGGACCTTTTAGGTCTTTCCCAATTTAGGCTTTTGATTTTAAGTCAGATTGCAGGTGACAATACAATTTGTTCAATCAATTTACGCGCCTATTGTCGACCTACGGCTCGCCTAAAAAGACCTAGTTGGAGCTTAGGTGTTCTTCCCTAAATCTCAAATGGTCAAGTAAATCCAAAGATGGAAGATCGAGGGATGCAAGTAGGCCTAAGCCTTCCTTTGAAGCTGTGCTTTCGCGGTGCTCCTCAACTACCCCCAAAAATCCGTGACAGGGTATCCCCCTCTTTGGATTTACAAAACCTTTGATCTCAAGTTCCGAACACTTCAAAATCCAACGAAAGGAGGGCTCTTGTCCTAATATTTCCAAACCTAAGGAGTGTCTAGAAGCGTGTCGTGGTGCAAGTGAAATAAGTGTGCATACACCGTAAAAGATTTTAAACTTTGAATCGCACGCCAAGTTTGAAAATGAAATCCTTGGTTTTTAAAATGTCCTTCCTTTAATTAGTCCTTTTTCTAAAGAAAATATGTGACCACTTGTTAGATTTATTCAGTACAGATTAGGTGGTCTTTGCATTAAATCCCAAATGCAATGCGTGATCAAAAATAGGATGCAAAGTAAGAGAATGCGTACCTTGCCTCCAGCGATCTTCGATGCAAAAATGCATGCAATGCAGAAAAGCAAATCTAGAGGCTGCTCATACAGACCTAAATGGTTCGTCCTAGGGCAGGCAGCTTCTAGCAGGCAGCTCGTTTTTTTTTTTTTTTTTTTTTTAGAACTACTTATGCACAAGCAAATAAAAGAAATAATAAAAAAAATAAACCTAAATCTAAAGAAAAGGGAACAGGCTCCCAAAAATTACCCAACACGGGTCCAAAACAAAATCGGGGAACAAACCCCTCAAAATTTGCCCCAGAACAAGGGTTTCAAATTAACTGTAATGAAAAATTAAGTCTTCAGTCTTAATTCTATTCTAATTAAATTAGAGATTAAATACAATGGTCTCCGTCGCGTCCTCGTCCTTCTCCTCCTTTCAAAATTGCTTGTCCACTCTCGTCTGGCGACGTCAAGGGTCGCCTCTCACAGTGGCTGATTCTTGCACAAAATTTCTCGCACAGAAAAAAAATAATAGATGGTCAAATCTCTGTGCAATTGACAAATAATGAAAATAAAATTAGGCGAAATTATTGCATCTGTTGCCTCCCCGGCAACGGCGCCATTTGACCGGTCGATCTTTCGCTTTTAAGTCGTTTGTAGTTTAATGTGGTGGAAAAATCGACTAATCAATTTTTAACAAGAAATAACCACTCGCAGAGGAGCGGGTCGTATCCACAGGAAGGCAATAACGTATTAAAATTCGCGCTACTTAAAAATGTTTGTTCGTAGTCAATTTGGACAAGAACCAAGCCAAGATTGCCTTTAGATTAAGGTTTAAGCCAGAAACAATGCTGAAATGGCAATTATGAGAAACTACAGGATATTTTTCGCAATGCAGAGTGAATAGAATATGATTAAAATGTGGCAATGGCAGAAAATGTAAATTTTAATTAACGTTTTACTGTAGCAAAACAGGGGAATTCTTCCCCGTTGTCTTGCGCGACGAGGAGCCGATGGCCGGGCGCGGGAAGCTCGGAGGAGGTCCCTTGGATCAAGGGCTTCGAATCGGTGGTGACGGCGAGTCGCGCGGCGGCCGGAGGTGGCCAGACGAGCTCCGGCGGAGGTGCTGCAGGCGGTTGTGCGTGGGCGCGCGGAGGGTCTGCGAAGGGCGCTGGCGCGCAGAGGCGTGGCTGCGGCGGTCTGCAGGCGGGCGCTGGCGTGTGCTGTGGAAGCTGCAGAGGTCGGTTGTTGGCGGTTCTGCAGGCGGTTGTGCGTGGTCGCGCGGAGGGTCTGCGGAGGCGTGGCTGCGGTGGTCTGCAGGCGGGCGCTGGCGTGTGCGGTGGAAGCTGGAGTGGGCAGAGGGTCTGCAGAGGTCGGTTGCTGGCGGTTCTGCAGGCGCAGTGGTGAACGGCGTGGACTGCAGGCGGTTGTGCGTGTTTGAGCTGAAGGTTGACGGACGTGGGTGCGCTGAAGGTTCTGCAGGTGCGGGAAGGGGTCTGCAGGCGACTTCAGGCGTGTGCGGTGAAGTGAACGGGTAACTTCAGACGTCTGGGAAATTTCCCAGACGTCTTAAGTTACTGAGAGGGTGGCTGATCAGTAGGTTGGTGACGGTGGTCGGCGATGACGGCGAGGGAGTTGCACGCTAAGGTGCTCACGGTAATGCGGGCGAGCTCCGGATGGCGGTGTGGCCTGTCACACCACACGCCCACGGTGGTGGAGACTCGCCGCCACGGTAGAGGCCGGCAGTGTGGAGTGGAAGAGAGAGGATCTCTCTGCACAGTGGTGGGTCGGTGGCGGAGGCCTCCTTTGCTCGGCTGCCTCCGTGCTCCTTTTGTAGTGGCATGAACAAATTTGAAATCAGCGGCCGACCAGATCCACCGTATCCGCTCCCCCTTGAATGGCTTTCACTGCATCACGCGGGCGTTGGAGCGGCAGCCAGCCGTTCTGAAAGAAGACGAATAAAGAAAATATTATTAAAATATTAGGGTTATTTATGTATAGACCCTCAACTTCTATGTTAATAAAAACAATATACCTAATTGGTTATCTAATTAGATGAATGCTATTCTAAGCTAATTCTAAATGCACTTAAGATATGAATGCAATGTATGGATTATGTAATTAGATTAAAACTATGAATTAATCTATTGACATCCTAATTTATACTAAATAAATGTTAGAATTAACCTAATGTGTAGGCACTTAAATACTTAAATAGCCCACAACTATGGGCTAATCAGAGACCAGTAGCTGACGAAGATGTCTAAGGTCTGCCACCTGGTCAGCTGGCAACAAGTGAAATTGGGGAGGGAAATGACAACTCTATCACAGCCAGCGGAGGAAAGTGGGGGTGAGAAGAGCTGCAGGTGGACGAAGGGATTGGCTCAAGGTGAGGGAGTTGATCAATGCACACGCGATTAGTGGAGGTGTTTAAGTAGAGTGAAAGAGTGAATCTCCTCACCGCGCGGGTGAAATTAGGTGTTAAGGGTTTGGGCGGTGAGGAAGAGAGGAGAGAGAGCGCACGTGAGGGTCTAATCAAAAGGTGGCCGTAGGATGGGATCCAGGTGAATAGGTGACCATACGCGCGAATCACGCAAAGGTTCGATTCAAATTGAGCCACAGATCAAGTGATCAAGAGAATGAATGGCAGGGATGGTGCGTGTTCTTCGTGTGAATAGTGTGTGCGAGCTACAGGTGGCAACTAGGTTCTAATGGTGAATTTGCAGGGAACACCCCTCAATGAAGGGGTAGGAAAAGTGCAAGCAAGCCCATAAGTGGTTGTGAAACGTTTCAGAGAAGTCCTTAAGGCTTACAAATAGGTCCCTGCAGTCTTCAAGTGGGTCCTTGGAGGTTTTCTAGTGAACAAAACATGATGTATGAAGGACCTAGATGTGAATCCTTAATTACAGGATCCTAGTGATGTCTAAATGTACCCAAGTTTTTATTGAAGCTTAATTGAACATTTTAGAAGTTAATTACACTTTTGATTTGAACTTTTAAACTCATTTGTGTGTTCAATTTGCATTTGGATCACCATTTAACCGTTTTCAAAAGAATATCTCATTTAATGACCTAATTATGCATTTTTAACATAGAATTGATGTTTTAGGTCTTTTTCTCTATTCCCCACACTTAACCTTTTTTATGTGTTAATTTGATATTATTTAACCTTGTTTCTAGCTTAACTTAGGTAATCTAGCTATGATGAGTCGCAACTCATATACCCACATGCTTAGGTTTTGCTAGTCCCTTAGCAAACAACTCATTAAAGTGTAAAGCAGTTTAAGTATCAGCAAGGTAAGTGTGATGAGATATCTTTACTTCTTTCTTTTTCTCACAAAGTTAAGTGTTTAAAGATGATCTTTAAGCTAAAAGATTTTCTGATAAACCAACTGTATTTATGTCTGGACATTGTGAGAACCTTTTTGCTCAGGAAGACTAACTAAAACTCAAAACTGATATGACATAGACCATCTCTCGACTAACAAGGACTCTTAATATTTAAACCTTTCAGCTGAATTCCAGGACTCAGGGGGTTTTACAAAGACTCAAAATGCTAAGAAGTTATGGATGTGCTTAGTGATAAGTCAAGACTGACCAGGTGAATTTTAAAACTCAATCCTGGGGTTTCACTTCTTTTTAAGTCCAGGTTGGTCCTACCTTCGGCTCATGTTTTCGGATCGACTCTCAAGAAAGGAGGAATACTCAAGACCAACTCTTATTACATTTATGGCTCAAAGAATATTTGGTGGAATAGGGTATTTGTACTAAACCCTGAAAACATTTTTTTGTGAAATTTTTGTATTTATAGAACTTGGAGAACATACTTCACTTATTCTAAAGAACTTCTTTTTGAAACTTTTTTTTTTTTGACTTTGTTAGTATGTCTTCGACAGCTTTATTTGGTAGAGCGCACCTTATTTAGTGGGTGAGTTCTTTGGTGGAAAGAGCTTCTCCTAGACACAAGACTAAAGATTAGGACAAAGAGTCTACCCGCACGCACAGGTAAGGACTCCACCTTCCCTAATGAACACTAGGGTTGAATTTCAAATTCACAAGGTCTTTCCTGACACTGTATCGTGTAAACCAAAGTTACTTAGACTCCTAAGTCAAAGCAAACCAGCGAATCCTATACTGGTGACTCAAGTACAAGAATACGTCCTAAAGTTAGGAGAGATTGTGGTCTATCTTGTCAAAGCTGAAAGTGTATTAAGCCAAAGCCTGAGCGAATCAAGCTACAGTGGCCCGGAAAGTCAAACCAGCAAAGATTGAATGTCCATCAACACTTATGCTATTTTTGTTTTCAACTAGAAGATCATAGTTAAACACTTATATTTCTTTTTAAAACTTTTCTCTCCTTAGAATTTTCTTTAGAGTTCTCCCTCAACAATAAGTACAGGTCCCTTATTGTATTTTTGAAATTTTTATGTTTTTTTATTTTTTTGTATTTTTGGCTTTGTAAATTTTTTTTTCAAATTTTTTCAAAAAAAAATTTTCAATTTCTTTTTTATATTTTTGATAATACTATATTATATACACTATAGATGTGTCTACAATTGCATTCTAGTTAAATGGTTCGCCATTTACACCCCCATGCTTAAGTGATGCAATGTCCTCATTGAATTAATAGAGTGGATGCAAATGCATGCTCTGCTTTTCACTATCCTAGATTGGGTGATGGAAGGAAGTCGGAATGAGAAGATAGAAATCTTTGTGCGGACGATTTCAAGTTAGATACAAGATCAAAGTGGAAAGTCGGGCTAAGAAGTGAAATGCATGACATATGTGACAATACGATGAATGCTTAAAATGCAAGGATAGACACCTAATGCAAGAAAGGTGGAAATAAAAAAGAGAAAAACAGCTATAAACAAGGATAGGTTTGCTAATGTAACGAACGCGTGCCCCAGACGCCTTTTAAGACGTCTGGGAGGTGGCCCAGACGTCGGACCAGACGTCTGGGATCACATCCAGACGTCTGACCAGACGTCCGGGATCGTTTACAGACGTCTGGAGAACAGTTATGTTCGCACGGGAGATTCGTCTGCGCGCCTGTGCGTGCAGACCTGCGATTCCTCTCTCTCTCTCTCTCTGCGGCTGCAGGCGCGCTGCGACCGCCTTCTCTCTCCTCCTCGCGCGACCTTAAAAGGGCGCGCCTCCCCTCCCGTCTCCTCCTTCTTCTCCTTCCTGTGCGCGAGAGCGAGCGGACGCGAGGGCGGCAGCGGCAGCCGCAGTGAGCGCGGAGGAGCTGCGGCGTGCGAGGGCGGGGCTCTGCCGTGAGGGCGAGCTCGCCGGAGCGGCTTGGCCGGCCGGCGGAGGGCGCAGGGGGCGCGGAGCGTCGCGGAGAGGGACCTGCTGCGGGCTGAGCAGCAGACGCGCGAGGTGCGACGCGGGCGGCGTCGCGAGCGGAGGCCGAGCAAGGTTCTGATTCTGGAAAAATTTCCAGAATCAGACGTCTGGGTTGATATCCAGACGGCAAGGTCGACGTCTGTAAGATCATACAGACGTCTGAAAGGTGAGTTTCCGCTTTCTTCCTCCTTCTTGTCGACTGACCGTACTGAGGGAGGGGGGTTGGCTGTGCGCAGGTTCGCTGATTCGTCATCCTTTGCGAATCAGACGTCTGGAAGTTGTACCAGACGGCGGGAGTGACCTCCAGACGTCCTGAGGGACCATCGGACGTCTGGGATCTAGGGCAGACGTCCCCGCAGACTTCTGGACGTCTGGGAAACCACGCTGAACAGGTAATTCTCTGATCCACTTTTTAAGACGTCTGGAAGGAGTTCCAGACGTCTGATTTTGCACAGTATCGTCTTTTTCGACCCGTTTAGGGCCCGTTTGGGCTCCGTTTTCCGTGATTCGAGTTGCGTTCTTTTCAGAATTAATTCCTCTACTCATCTACAGTAGCTATACACTGTTTTGAGACACTCCTTGTGTTTGATCCTTGTGATAGGACCTCGTTCGGTTGCAGTCTTGAGAGTCGCGGAGGCGCGCGGGATTCCCGATCACGCCCCCATTACTCCCGTTGTACCTGGTAGAGTGGCTTTAAGTATTAATAAAATCTGTTAAAGTACGAAAACATAACTAGAACCTAGGACATTGCATGAATCCTAGGAATGAGAAATATATGGAATGATAGTTCCTAGGTGTTTCATGAATCCTAGGGCTGGAAAACTAGTTGTATGCTAGATCCTAGGATGTGACATGAACCCTAGGATGGAAGAACTAGTGGAATGTATAATACTGCAGTCTTGGAAAAATGGAAAGGAATATAAAGCTGCCTGTAATTTGAATTAACAGCTGCCTGTTATGAATAAAGAAACATGATTGAGATCATGGATCTTGAGAACGTGAATCTGGAAAGTGAAACATATGATGTTCTGAGACAAAGAGCTGGAACCCTACGGGGAATTAGGAGTGGAACTCCTGGAAAGAAAAAGGAATGGAACTGAGAAGTAGTTTGTACTGTCTCTTGGGTATGCAGTACCAAGGGAAGTACCTGTACCTGTTTAGTGCAGAGTGGGGCCAGCCGCCCCAGGGACCCAGGGTTAGGATTGACCGCTCTGTACCGACTTGTTGGCCCTCGTGTACGTAGTACCGAGGAGAGCTACTAGTGTTAGGAGAGTACTAGCTACCCCACGGGCCCCGGGGTTCTGCTAGCCTCCTTCACTGACTTGTTAGGCCCATTAGGGCAAACCAGGGTAGTCAGGAGAGGGTGCGCGGACTGTGGAGGGGCAAGGCCCCGGTTTGGTTACTGTGGAGGGGTTGGACCCCTGTTACTGAGAGGGCTCTGCCCTGGTTCCGTGCTGTGCTTTAGGCGCACCCGTTAACGGAAACGACTGACCGCGTGCCAGTGCGGGCTAGCTACCTGTGCATTTATCGCGCGTGCCGTAGTCACCGTTACGTCTGTCAGTGACCTTGGGGTGGTTGACTGAGGGTAGAATCACCACGGGGGACTCTCCCGGCCAGGAGAGCACCACGTGCTACTTCTACTTTTGGAAAAGACTACAACCAAGATCGTTCCCACGAGGACATTCGAGATCAAGTAAAGGATCTGAAAAATAAATGAAATAGTGAGAAAAATTGAAAGATGTGAATAAAGGAAGTAATAGAACATAACAGCTACTGTACACTCTACTGTTTCCTTTAGTTAGTTTGCCACTCTACTCAGCGTTTTGCTGACGTGTTACACTCGTTACCTTTTTCAGGACCAGGTGTTGAGCAGCCAGGGTCGGCGGCTGCAGAGGACGCTGGGCCGAGTAGGGTCCAGTAGAGTTACCACAGCTTTTGTACCCCTTTTGTTTCTGTTCTAGTGAGTAGTTTTTGTTTCCGCTGTACCTTCTTTACTTGCAGTTCTTGTTATATGATAAATGTTATTTTTCTGTTGTGGTGGTACCTACCGTAGTAGTTTCTTTCCTTACTGCTGTACTTTCTTACTGTTAGTTATATTCATGCTGAATGTGGTTTATTTTACTGTCTTTTGGTTACTTCCTCGTTGGACGGCTGGGTCTTGGGATTAGTCGAGTCGGTCCGGTTCTCGTGTCTCGTAAGGACTCGGGAACCGGGTCGTTACAGCTAAGTTTAATGCCTTCAGCTAAGCGTAAACCCAGTAGATGTGTTAATAATAGCAGGTTCAAGAAGTTGTAGCGAAATAATAGAATTGACAAGTCTGAGATCATGTGGCTCAATAAAAGGTTTTAGTCTTTGTCATTGACAGTGAAAGGTTCAGATTTGTCAATCTTAGGGGTAAAAAGAATGGCTCCTTAGTCAATATAAATCAGAATCAAATACTTGGTACAAGGCCCAAGTAGACAGTGGGTATCAAATCAGAGATACTTGGCTCAAGGTCCAAGTAGACAAACATAATCATCTCAGAATTACTTGGCTCAAGATCCAAGTAAACAGATAGTGTATATCCAGAAAGAATCAACAACTTCCACCTCTTCAATCAGTTAATGCAGAATCATGATGAAGAGGATGAATTTGGGTTGGGTAGAAGAGGTGGTTACTGATCTGAGTAAAGTGTGGATGGATCAAAATTGTGTAAGGCTTGTGATATGACATGTGCTTGGCCTTGGGAAGATCTAGGTTGGACATACCTCTTAGCAGGTATGTTCCTCAAATTGGGTTCTGCTTGAGACGAGAGTGAATGTGGTTGACGGAATTCCGTCAAGTGCGATAGTTGAGCTCTCATCTCAGCTAATGCCACGTCATGTCTCTGCTGTATAGCAATGTTTTGTTGTTGTATATTAGTAAGAGCTTTCATGATAGACCCCAACTGGTCATCTCGTGTAGGCCCAGGTTGAGAGTATTGGGTGGGCCTGGGTTGGGGTTGCTGGTAGGCAAGCGGTGGATACCTGTGTGATTGTGGAGGTGCTACTCGGATCGGGTTGTGCTGTGGTGGTGCAGAAGGTTGTTGATATGTAGGTCTTTGAGAATTTCCCGACCACGAGAAATTTGGATGATTACACCATCCAGGGTTATAGGTTTGTGCAAAAGGGTCATTGTGAATGGCGTGGAGCTCCTCCGAAGCTCCAGAAGGTGCAGGGAAGTTAGTGTAAGGAGGAACAAAGGTTCCTCCAACCGGTGAAGGATAAGGAAATGAATAGTCCGGTAGTGCAGGTTGTGTCATAGAAAGGTTATTAACAATTTCCCTCCCTGTGGGAAACTGAGAAGTATGTTGTGCAGGTGATTGAGAAGAAGGAGATGATGAAGGTTTAGAGAGAAATTTCCATACTTCATCTACTT
This sequence comes from Thalassia testudinum, assembly GCA_037157565.1. NCBI lineage: Eukaryota > Viridiplantae > Streptophyta > Magnoliopsida > Alismatales > Hydrocharitaceae > Thalassia > Thalassia testudinum. The sequence goes on from JAZHRO010000031.1 coordinate 84,954,666, forward strand.
TCTTCTCGATTAAGCCCACTTTATCCAGCTGACTAGCCATTATCTCTAAATCTCTGCTGCTGGATTGGGCTTCGTGTACCCCCAAATGTGAATGGGAATGTGAGGACTTTCTATTAAACACGCTCATCGAAGCATTATTAATAGAGTTTTCAGCCATGCCTTCGAAGAGCTCAAAGGCTGAGTCCTTGTCTCAACACAGGAAGTTGCCTCCATAAGCGGCATCTACAAAATTTCTTGTGTCATCATGGAGCCCATGATAGAAGATCTGAACCTGTTACCAGCGTGGGACAACATGGTGGGGACACTTTATAAGAAGCTCGTGGAATATCTCCCAATCCTTGTGCATTTGTTCTCCTGAATTCTAGATAAATGTAGTGATAGCATGCCTTAAAGCGTTAGTGTAGCCTACAGGGAAGTACTTCTTTAGGAACTCATGTTCCAAAGAAGCCCATGTGTCTATTGGTGTAATCTGTGCAAGAGTTCTGAACTAGAAGGTGGCTTTATCTTTTAATGAAAAGGAGAATATTTTCATTAAAAGCGTGTGCTAATCATGGCCTTACAGACCAAAAGTTTGAGCAAGATTTTTTAGCTCCTCTAAATGCTGAAAAGGGTCCTCAGAAGCAAGTCCATGGAAGTGAGGAATAAGTGCTATAATGTTCGGCTTTAATCCAGCAGCACTACCCCCATCGGGATAACGTACCACAGGCATAGGTTGGGTAACTACGGGATTATAGTAATCCCGTAGTTAACGTCTACGAGGTTGAGGTGGTGCCTGAGGGTTTCTAGGTTGAGGTTGTTGTTAGGGGTTTACTAATAGATTAACAGCTTGTGTAAGCTGTTGCACTTGTTGGGTAAGGGTGCTCATTTGTAGTTATGTTTCAAACAGGTGTTGAAGATGAGGCATAGGTCCTCTCTCCGGTGGTGGGTTATGGAAATTAGGAAATGGTGGAGGTTGGAACCTATGGGTTGGTGGTGGTGGTGGTGGAGGATGTGTAATAAGATATGGAGGAAGTTCTTCAAAATCCTCAAATTGTGCAAAATCATGATCATCCTCATGATGTGTGGAGTAGTGAATAGGAGTTTGAGGTTCAGGAGGTAAAGGATTAGATGTGGAAGGCAAAGAAGTGGAAGTGGTGGCTTGGGCATTAGCACCCAAGGGGAGTAATAGTTCAAGGTTTTGGGATCTCCTACCTTCCATTAAGTTAGTTTTTGAAAATGAGTTTTAAAATCAGTCACAACTCAATAGAAAGGATAAATCTCAATCTCAATCTAAAAAAAATCATAAATCCCAATCAATCTCAATCAATCAATAGACCAATCAAACAAGTAAGCGAGATGAATCAAATTTTTCCTAGAGGCTGCTATGCAAAGATAATAGTACGCAAACAAATGTTTCAAATAATTATACGCGTCCTAAAGATAGACTTCGCGAAGTGCATACCTCTATAATCCACTGGGAGTCAGGATAAGACTGGCGTGCGAATCTAGATCCTGTGGGTACTAAAGGAGATGAGATAGAAACTCGTGTATGTGTATCTTAAGTGATCATGCTATGCACAATAGTAATCAACATGAAAGTGGTGAAAATCTCAGTCAAGGTTTCAAATAAATTTTAATGTCTCCTTTTGAATTTATTCAAGTGATTAGAAGGTATATTATATGCTGCTTGTCTCGCTTTTTTTTAATCCTTTCAAAACAAGAGATGGTCTTTTAAATTTAAGTCAAATGCAAAATGGCAGGAGTTAAGGAAGGATAAGAAAATGTGTACCTGACTCCAGTAATTCTACAATATGCAATTGACTTGAAATTAAAATCTAGCAGGAAATGTACAACCTAAGAATGGATGCCTAAACCGAGCTAGTTCTGAGGCCGAGGAAGAAGTTGAAGATTCTGAGCCAAACTGAGCTAGTTCTGATCGTCGAACATCGAGGGGCTTAAAGGGAGCTCAAATAGGGCTTGATTTGCACGAAATTAGTGTGATTCCCTTACAAAATTCACAAGGAATTTGCACTGAAATCGTGGGTTCGCTAGGGTTTTAGAAAGCGAATCAGGGTTTGGGATTAGGTTCATTAGATTGGGAAACTCCTCAAGAGCAATCCCTCCAAATTTGGAGGGAATTGGCTTCGATTTGAGGGAGGAAATCTCCCTAGATACCTGCTGCAGATGCGTTCCCACTGCCAATGGCAACAAGGACCTAAGCGCGAAGGTGATGACAAGGTTAGGGACCTATGTGTAAGAGACTTCGAAAGCTGGGGATCTAACTAAGAGAAATAGTGATTTAAGGGATTAGATTGCAAACTAGATCAAGATGAACTCTGACTGAGCCCAGATTTTGTCCTTAACCAAATTTAAACCTAAGGAATCTGATGGTGAAGTTAGATTTAAGTTTTGACCACGTTTAACTAGCAATTTACACAGAAGCCCAAATTAGGGCAAAATCCTATTTGAAGCTCTGTACAAGGTCAAGATGGGTTCAGATAGTCAAACAAAGGGTACCAAATCTCTTAGAATATTTTTTTATGACTTTTAGGAGAATTAGATGAATTTAACCTGACCATAACCTTTTTAATTTAACTAGGTTTGAAATTAGGATTTTGTGTGTTATTGTTGTTCTTGAAAAGCGTGAAACCCTATTTCTGTTAGTGTGGACCCACTTATTGGATTTTAATCCTCATTTAACCTTAATTAACTCCTGGGAAATCCCGTGATCATTCTGTATTTATGATGTGATGTTAAAATTGCAGAATTAGCCACTTTTTAATGTTTTCTTCTCAAAATGGATTTGCATGGAATTACGATCCTCAGGTGATTATGTAGGAGCATTTATCTTTGGATTTTTACTAATTCAAGTTAGTTATGGCTAATGATGGTGTTGATTGCACAACAATCATGGGTCCTAATCAACCTAAATAATGTCTGAACCTAGCTTAAATTGTGGATATTGCACTCATATCTTTCATATCATGCATTGCATCAGTCTATTTAGAATAAGATGAGATATCCTACTAGTTAATGATTTTTATTGCTATTTGCAGATAATAAAGTAATCCAGGATGCAGGAGATAGTGGAATAAAGCAATAAAGGAAGAAGAAGACTGATCCAAATAAGAGGAGTGAGGAGGATAGCCTTATCCCTACCTTTAGAAACCCTAGGACAACCTTCCTAAACACAAAAACCACTTCCATTAGGACTTCTCAGCCTTAGAACCCAAACATGGATAGCACTATCCATGTTCTTATCCACCCTATCCCTCTCCTAAACACTTAGGAAATAAAACCCACCCTAGAAAACCTAAAACCCACTCTCCAGCACCCTTTAAGACATCCAGACATCTGTCTGGACATCTGATTTCTACAGAATAACAATCCAGGAAGGCAAAACTCATACTGACACATAATTGGACATCTAATTTAATGTCCAGACATCCAATTTTATAATATAAGACGACTGACAAATTTATTAGACGTCTGATACTGTCCTCCAGTTCCAGTTTTGCAATTCAAGCCTTGATCTTGAATTTCTAGGTCCCTAAACCCAATTATAACCCCATAGCAACCTAAATTAAGGTGCCCTAACCCTAGTACAACTCCTCTAGACCTCCCTAAGGACCTAATTAGGTCCTCACTAAACCTAATTGATTTAGATCATAGTCAATTTTATCAGCCTATTCAATTGGACTTAGTGAGTTCAATTGAGCCTTGATCTCAGTACACACAACCCAATTGGACTTAGTGAGGGTCCAATTGACCGAAACTTGGCTTAATTGAGTTGTTTTACTCTCAATTAGGTTTTCACACACCCAATTAAACTTGTATAAAGTTTAATTGCATTTTACCTTAGTGAATTAGGGTTTGCAACCCTAATTTGAGACCTACATTGACCTAAAGCCACTAGAACCTAACCTAACCCACCTAGCCACCTAGGTTTCGACCCACACACACCACCTACACGAAAATGACCTAGCCTAGAGTTCTCTAGAACTCTCTACCATGAGTTGTTTCCTTGGTTGCTAAAATTAGCAACCAAGAGCCATTCAATTTTTAGATCCACATTTGGTGGATCTAAAAACCACTTTCCACCCTCTCTCTCCCTCTCCCACGAGCTCCCGCCATAGGCCTCTCTAGAGAATTCCATAATTCTCTAGAGAGCTTCCCTTAGGTCTATAAAAAGACCTAAGGGGTGGCCACTTGGTCCATGATGTTCTTTTAGCATAGCTCCACCTTCCATAAGCCATCACCACCTCTCCTCCTTTCCTCTCAAGGCTATCCTCCTCCTCCAAGTCCCCCTCCATGGATGGCTAAATAAGAAGTTCCTCCAAGGCATCTTCATGTGGTGGCAAGAAGAAGGAGAGCACTAGGGTGCAACACCCTCTTCTCCTCTCTTCACTTGGGCATGCCCTTTCTTCTCCATAGAGAGGACACCCCCTCTCTTTCTTCTTCTTCTTGGATGGCCATGAAGGCTCACCCATAGCCTCTCATGGTCGGCCATCTCTTTTGGTAAGCGCGTACACGGGTTTGCATATCCAAGATCTAGCCTACACCCTCACACATAGCCGATGGCCTTAGTGGCATTTTCCGACGTGAGGGATTTCTTCTATTTATATGCTTTTTAGTGTAGATGATATGTGATATTCTTTCGATCATTTTACGCATAAATAATATCATGATGCTTCTGTGATTGATTGTCCTCACGTTTGCTTGCATACATGATACTTAGGTTCGTTCACACCATGCACGGCCACTATGGCTCACTTAGACACACGTAGTCATTTAGGTTTCGCTAGCATATTTAGATCTAGGTCTCATTTCATTTTTCAAAATAAAAATCAAAAACATAAAAGAAAATGGCATAGCACAAAAAGACCAAAAATATTAGTTAGATTAGATCTAGGTTAGATTAAGCCAATCCAAATCTCGATTCGTTTTCATGCCTCCTAGAGACGAACGACCGGGACTCAAGTTTTAAAAAGAAAAAAATCAATCAAGTTTCATTATTACAAATATCTTTGACGAGTCATTTTTTTCAACTATACTACGATGTTTTTTTCCGAAAATGTGTGATTTCCACGCTTGTCAGGTGTTACCATTAAGTGATGTCACTCGGGCCCATTTTTCTTGGTGCCTAAGGGCTGAAAGGCTATGGTTGCTTGGATTCATTGAAGTTTTCCCATCTATTATTGGAGACTAAGGGCCTTCGGAGTTATTCGCATAAAAACTCTTTATTTAGATTTCATAGGAAATACGTTAGCTGAAATGGGGTTGATTTTAGCAGTACTCGCTGTGGAACCCTTGTGAGTTGGGCGAAATTGCCCATTGCGGGAGTTCTTCAACACTTTACCCTTAGTAAGGGAGCCTTAGGGTAGGCTTTGTTGGTGAAGTTTATTTGCGTTCTTCATTCGAGGTTGCTACCACCCTTGAGAGCCATACCCATCGTGGTGGTTTAATAAAACCATTTTGAGGAAACTCCCTTACTTCAGCCTTGGTCTGTTATTGTGGCTTGGCCGAGCTGCGCCCACCTGAATAGGCGAGATCTTTACACAGATGAGCCAGCTGACGTCGTCAGGATAGTGTTGGGTAACCATCATGCATTAGTTTTCCTGGTTGTACCCTTGGTACCTTTCTAGGGAACAGGAAAAGCTCAAGAGGACCCTTGAGAGGGCCAACCTTAGGAGGTGGAAACAAATGACAACCTACCTTAGGAGGTGGCACTAAATGAGGGCCAACCTTGGGAGGTAGCAACAAACGAGGGGCAACCTTGGGAGGTGGCAGTGAAAGCTAAGGGCAGGTGCCCAGATTTTCATTACTAGAGGTCCAAGTGCGTGTTATCGCCATATTAGGTGGAACTTGGGGGCGTAGGAGCCCGAGTTCCTTCCAATGTCGGGGCAAGGTGCTACATCATCGGGCACGGGGGCCCAAGTTTTCTCCATTCTTTTGAGTTAGCATCATGAAGTGGTTAAAATTCTGCCAATGGGCAGTACCCAGCTTTTTGTCTAATCGAGGGAGTTGCAAGTGTAAGTGGTCATGCATGGTGCATTTGGCATTATCGTCTACTAAAAAGGCGACTTTGTACAAAAAAGAGCATGGGCTTTCTCTATTGTCCTTAAGAGGCGATGTGAGGCACGTCTGTCTTTATTTATAGCTGGTCATAGGAGGCAGCAATACAAGCAAACGTGGGGCGCATCTGTCGGAGTTCCTATTGACCTTGAGAGGTGACTTGCCGACCTTAAGAGGCGACAATATAAGGGAACACGAGGTGCGTCTGCCCGAGTTCTTGCTAACCTTAAGAGGTGGCTTGCTGGCCTTAAGAGGTGGCAATACAAGGGAACGTGGGGCGAGTCCGCCCGAGCTCCTACCAACCTTGATAGATAGCTTGCTTACCTAAAGAGGCGATAATACAAGGAAACGTGGGGCACATCCAGCCGAGTTCTTGCCAACCTTGATAGGTGGCTTGCCATCCTGAAGAGGCGACAATACAAGGGAATGTGGGGTGTCCGCTCGAGTTCCTGCCAACCTTGAGAGGTGGCAATCTGGGTGATGATGTAGCATAAATGTTGCCCTCCGTGTGTGATGGTTAGCTACTACGAGGAACAAGTCTTTGTCAGTGACAAGACTTTTTATTGATTGTCGTCAGGATGAGGTGAAGGCCTCTGATGCCATTGCCGGCATTGATAGGGTTGCCTCTCTTCACGATAGCGAATATGCGTGTAGGGGGTATTCAACGCCCGCCGTCCTTAAGAGGAGGGTTTGTCGTTCCATGAACATGCGGGGGCCGGGGGGCGGGGGGGATGCCCCAATTCAAGTCAACTTTAGGCAGTAACTTTGGATGCGTTTGCTCTATCCTGAGCGGAGAGTCGTAATCTGCGGGCCTTGAAGGGTATCAAGGCTTCCTCCAATCTCAACGAGCTTGGTAGCGTCGTGAGGGAAAAGAAGTGCAGCTATGGCCAAAGAGACTGGCTGTATTCCCAAAGTCATTGGCAAGCCAACCAAGTTCACCCCTGGACAAATTGCCTGGACTTGGGTTCCTTTCCTTCCCCTTGTCTAGGGCTCCCTAGGTTGCTCCGACTTGATCCTTAAGAGTTTTGCTCCCGATCGCCCAACTCCCATACGTTATTTTTACCTTTTAAGGGGATCAAAAGTGCCCTGAGAGGATTTGGCGGGAGGCGTGGATTGGTGGTCAGGCAACGAGGTTGTCCAATGCTACCATCATCTTGGCCACTGTAAGCGTGGGTACCTGGCTACGGTGCCCGTCCTCATCACAAACGAACTGAGGAGGACTAATCGCTCCCTTTAGCATTTCTCCACGATCAGCAAAGGTCCATGACCGAGATGACCAACAGAGGGTTAGGTATTATTTCTGGGCCTTATTCGACCCACCAGCAAGGGCGTCGTTAGTAGTGGGTCCATGTGTTCTTCTGGGAGGGGTGAATGATCTAGACTTTGCTTTCGTAACGATGTTCCTTTGACCTCTTATTAAGGAGTGGGGAAGGCATTGTGGACACGTCGACCTAGAAGAAGCAGCTTGTTAACTTCGAACGCTAACTCAACCTTCGTGTCGAGAGGTGAGCATCTCAGACTAGTGCAGGCATTGCTACTGGTAGTTAATTACGCAGGTTGTCGACTTGTCTAGCCTTGGCCTCGAGCCAAAGGTCGTCTTAACCCCTCAAAGTTGCTGGCGCTCCTCCCTACGATACTCTTCTGGGCCTTCGACCTTGGTCCCCACTCCATTTGTTGAGGCGGTGCAGGCTTCCACACGGAGTCTGGTCGTACAGACCTTGGCATTTTCTGGTGGTGTGTCAGTAAGCCCTATGGCACTTGCTATGGGGTCCAAGGCTAGCCATTATTTTATGGATTTTGGAGGCAACGGAGTTAGTTCCTCCTAAGCACATCTGCCTGGTTCATGGCCATGGGAGTGTATTCTTCAAAGGGCCTGGTTTGAAGCTACCCTGTCGAGAGGAGTGTTACCGAAGTAAGCCCAGGTGCTGCACCGAATCAAGTAGGGAGGCAATTAACTGGGATGTCACTTGCTTGATTGTGCCCTTCTCGCCCCACTGAAGATTGGGGGAAGGTGCTCAGGAGAGCCGTCTCGGAAGGAGCGGCTCGTTAGCCTAGGGCGACGTCAACCCCAACGGTTGCCCTAACCTCTGCACTGATATGTTCAGGCAACAGGAGGTGAGGACCTTGGGTGATGCGATTGTTCCCACCACGATTTGATGGCGGTGTTCCACCAGAGGGGGAGTCAGGGCGACACAGCCAGCCTAATTGGGCAGGGTGTCGACCAATCCAGCTCTCAGTCCAAGAGGAAGGCCGTGTTGGCTACCAGAAGTTGCTGAGAGTTTTGCTCAGGTCGGTCTTCTAGGCCCTCCTTCGACCTCCTACCTTTTCTTGCTGTGGTTCATCCTAATAAGGTGAGCCAAGTTCTTGCTCCAAATCTAGGACTCAGTTTGGTCTTACAGATCCTAGGAGTCTGCGGCTCCGATCCTTGTGGTACCTACAGTGAGGGCTGGAGTCAGCTTTCCTTTTTGTGGTCCTTGGGGGAGGCGAATCCTTATTTGCTAGTCCCCCTTAAGCACATCCTCCTGGTTCGTGACCAAGGGAGTACATTCCTTAAGGGACTTCCGCCTCGTTTAGTGAGAGATCTATTGTTGTGACCCTTGGTGGGTCGGTTGCTGTTTTGAGGAAGGCGATCCTTCACTCATGGAGGTGACCAATTTCACGGATGGGTGCTGGGGTACGCTTGCCAGGAACCCCACTTATCTTTTACGGGATTGGTGTTGCTGTCGTGCCCCTCGGCCAACCGACTGCAAGGGTGGAAGGAGTTACCTTTCTCCGCATTCCTTACGACTTCATCCAGAGCTCCGCTGGGTGCTTTAGTGCACAGCCGTCGATGTTACCCAAGAGCCTTCGAGTCAAGCGACCCATTTCGAAGTGTCGGATGGTTGTCGCCTTACAAAGCCTCCTACTCTTGAAGTACTAAACCTTAAACCGACCCAGGTAGGATCGTAAGGACTCAGCCTTCTGCCTGTCTGACTTTCAACAGGCTTCTCAGGGTTGTCTCTAACCCTGTGTTACTCGGCAGGGTGCTCCTATGACTTACCCGTCAGGATCTAATAATCTGCCCAGTCAGCAGGTTGATGGACCATTGACATGTCAGGTTGGACGAGCACAATGAGAGTCTTCTGTCGGAGCAACCATGCACCATCATCACTTGGCAGTAGCCCACAATCGAGACTGTTGGGGGTCCGCCGTCCCTTTCAGCGAGGGGCTGCCTCCATTCCCTTCACGAGTGGGCAAGAGGTACGTGCATGGGCGTATAGTCAAGACCGTTGGCCTTAACTTCATACTCCCCCACCCAAGCTCGCACCCCAAGGAGGGAGTCCCACTCGAAGTGGGGTCATACTTACATCCCTCTACTAGGATCAGCACGTCGAGGGTGCCATGGGAATATGGGGACATCGTACTCCGACCGGAAACACCCCCCACCCCCCAAGGGGGGTGCAAGTGGAGTCATGAGTGATCAAGACCATCACGGAGGTTTTTCTTATCTAGACAGCCGAGGCAAGGTGCTAGAGAGGCATCACCTCTCAGCCACCGGATGCTTAAAAGAGCATAGCACTTTTGTTGGCGTTCCCACAGATGGCATCATTTCATGGACCTTGGTGGCTACCGTCAAGGCCATTGATGGTCATCAAAAGATTTATAGACGTAGGAAACATTACGTATCCACGAAATATTTCATCACAAGGGGGATGTGGTCGAACCTCCTATGCAATCGGAGGGTTCGACCCGACAAATCATGAGCAATCACAAGAGGAGCGAAAGGAATTTGATGACCCAATTCCACCGCAAGGGGTGCACGTTTGGGGAGAAAATGATACTCCCAACTCTGCACTAGTATTAGTGAGTTACAGGCCCTCCTCCCCTCTCGAGGATCTCTCCTCACTATTTATAGCATGGAAAGATTCTTAGTCTAGTAATTTTCAGTATATTTTCTGTCAGACTACTTATCTACTGTTAGGTCGTAGATAGTCATTTCTGTCTTATCATGACTTCGACTTTAGCTGCATCGAATCTTTCAGTAGGTTAGATGGATCCAAGTTCAAATCCGACTGGTCGTAGGCGGGTTGGGTGATGCGGGATCCGCTCCTGTAATAGAATAGTCGGATACTCTACTAAATTATATGTAAAATTTTAAATTCAAAAATTATTTTTATCCCTCGCCATACCCAGTACCATTAACATGAGACAAGAGGGGTGGATCCATCGGTCACTGGAGAGGGGCACATCCGAATGTTGGAAGGAATCGTGATGATGGCTTAACGGTTGTATTATTTTAAGTAAAAAAGATTCAATTAACATCATGTTTATTATGTGTTATTGTGCCCCTCCAACAAACTGCGTCGATTACGTGGATTAAGGTGAAATATTAAGTAAAACATGGAGCCGCAGCCATTATTCAACGTTTGAGAAAAAAAACTTAAGTCTACGATGAATCAATGCCTTCTCGATGCCCAACTCTTCAAATATCCCAACTTCTTAATCCTTATATCTCCTACCGTTCAAATCTTTGTGTTCCTAATCCTTCCATGAACAAATCCTCTCTGCCATAGCCCTACAACTCCACCTGTCATCGACCATGCTATAACAATCATATCTTTTTAGTCGATTTATATCGATTCACTCATTAGTGTACTCTTCAAAATTTATCTCATTAACATTTTACCACATCTACAAGCACAGAATTGACCTCCTTCGAGAGGTTGATTGAATCTTGATATTTTGATACATTTTTTATTTTTTATTTTTATCTTCTTTTAATTTTTATTTTCCCCCTTTTCTACTAAAACAACCTCTCCCTTGTTAAGGGTATTAAAATTTTTTTATTTCTCTTTCTCTTTTGAGATGCATCTATACAAGGTTCTTCCTTTAATGATAATCAGTTGATATTAAAAAATAAAAAATACAACCATATTCATTTCATCATTCCACAACCACGAGATGCTCTTTTGACGTAACTCCACTGGCTGGGACTTGCTTCAACGTGCCTCACCCTTTTTCGATCTTATTCCTAATCCTCATCACAACTCTTTGCATATTGCTCGTCCTCCACATGCATGTGTTATTGGCAATTTGATTCAAAGATGCTTTAATTTTTTGTATTTTACAAACTAGTTGTGATTTGATTTTCATTTGTTTAATATTTTTGTTATTTTTTTCCCAATCAAATGATAAATTCTTTTGTAATAAGCTTACAATATGGTTATGACAATTCAACCATAAGATTACATTGATTCCACTTTTTTATATGAAATATCATTTTAATATAAGATCGTGTCACATTTAACCAAGTAACTAGCCCTTCTTACATCTTTGATAATTTCAATATACGTAGTCATAAGTCTACATTATACAAGGGCATAGCCTACGTTCGTAAGTGTTTAGTTGCTTTATATCTTACAGAAACACTAAACACTACTTGATCATATTTTCCATCAACCTTGTATGGCAGAAGGAAATGAATAAGAATGAGCGGTGTCCTCCCTATCCTAAAATCCTGCATCTGCCACTGCACGCGACCAATGCATTATTGTATAGAATAAGGGCATGTTGCACCTGTAGGCAACCACGTGTGGGAGACTCGACCAACAGAGTGACTGGGTCGGAGTTCTGCCAGAAAGGAGTAGTGCGTTGGTAGTGGTGACCTGAGGTGACTAGAGGCGGTGTGCACGACAGGGGAGAGTACAGTGGAGGTGGGCTGATGGCAAGCTCGAATGGAGCTCAAGGGGCATCGTGGTCGACGTGGGAAGGATGGCGAGGTCGTGGCGAGCGCATTGGTGATGATGACGTGGACGATGGCGGTCAAAGGTAATGCAATGATGAGGTAGAGGTGGGAGCTCTTTGGGTTCAAATGGAGGGAGAAACAGGGAAAGAAATCAAAGAAGAAGAAGAATGAAGGAGGAGAAGGAAAAGAAACAAGGATGAAGGAGGTGCAAAGAGGAAGTGGTGGTGCACAATGGTGATGGTCGACTCTCGAGAAGAAAGAGGGTGAGGCACAATGGTGATGGAGGCATGATCGTGAAGAGGAAGTGACACAACTGAGAAGGCACAATTGAAGAGGTGCAATTGAGACACTATTGATAGGGAGAGATCGGGTTTACCTGTTGCGTATTTGTACACAACCTTTTTTCTTTCTTTTCTATTGTCTGATGGAGGGGTGGAGCGTGGATGTCTCACAGCTAGAGAAGAATGATCAGTAATGTGCATGTTCCATATCTAACATTGGATTGATTTTTAAATCGACCACCATAGTATATTATAAATCATGACCACCCATGTTACAGTGGTGCTTGCTATGGTGGCTGTGAGTGGTGCACGCTGGTGTTGCTTGTCATGGTGGCAGTGGTATGCGTGCTTGTGGTGCTCACCACGGTGGTGCTTGGTAGCATTTCTTATTTGGAGCTAGAGGCTCATTTTTTTGGAGTCTTGAAGGGTGTGAGAGCAAATAAATCATAAGTTATAAATTTCATTCCACCTCACCATCGTCTCGTTGATTCAATGTTCGTTGTTGTTTGATGTTCGAGATTCACCTCCTGTAGTTGTGTCATATCTTTTGTTGTTAGCAGGGATCACATGTAACATCAAGTCTTATCCAACCCAAAAATTATCATATTTGTTTCGACTTCCAATATCCTCCAACTTCTCACTTGCATAAATCATTCTGATAGTCAAGTTCTCACTTGATAGCGTAATCGTCATCTACGAATGTAAAATTACTACTCTTATTTCAAGTACCAGAGTTCTTGAATGTTTTCTTTATTTTTTTGTGATGTGTTTTATTTTTCTTATTTTTCATTTTTTTGTGATTTTATCTTCTCGTTGAGAGTAATTCCTTCATTTCTCAAACAAGATCCTTTCCCTCTTTGTCATAACATTTGATTCATCTCTTCTTTCTTGGTCCTCAATCAAATTACCTCTTGTTGTATTAAATTCTTTCCTTCTAACGTAAGTTTAATTTAAAGAAGAAAAAGAAAAGTAACGGCCCACTTGGATTTTACTTCGACGAATGAGGTTGGTGATCTATTATTCATTTCTCAAATACGTGGATGAATATAGCCCAAAAATGAGGAGGGAGCGGATTTCTTAATTATCGTAGCTGCGGTCTGCTGCAGTTTGACCTGATGTCTTAATATCTGCTTGTTATTTAATGCCGTAAATTCCAAATCAAATCAGGTCACCGTGAACAGCACCCCTTTACCGCAAGCAACCAAAAATTAAAAAAGAAAACCTTTTATCGAGAATAAAAAGAAAAGCAAAAGCAAAAAAAAAAACAAAAGAAAAGAAAAATCTCCGGCCCGCCAATGGAACGTCCACGTCGTCGTAGCCGTACTTTCCCCGCCAACCAACGGCCAGATATCACACGGGAAGAGCCAACTCGCGATCTCAGCCGCCCATCCGGTGAAACCGATCATTCGGTACACGCACCGCCTTCCCTCACGAGTTCGACACGTGGACAGCCTGCCGAAGCCTCTGATCGCCTTTCATCTCAAAAGCGACGGTCGTGATCGTCTGTAGATCTGCGCGTTTCGGGTAGACTAACCTCATCTCTGTCCTTCCGCTCTCGCTGGGGAAGGCTGTGTTGATGTTGGGCCCCACGACGCTCGCCGCCTCCCCCGCTAAACGACAGATCACGCGTCGCCCGCTTGTTGGACCTTCCCCTCTTGCAACGGCTTCTGTTCCGCGGAAGCCCTGCACCCCCGGGGAAAGCCCACCCCCGACCGTTCATCACGCATCCGACGTTGGATATGCAGTAATGATGAGGGGATGCCATCGGAATTTGCCCATGGGATTCCTTCGTGTGATATTTGGGAGGGGTGCCCCTCGACATTATGTACAGCCTCTCGCTTGGCAAGTAAACTTCAAAAACTTTCACGTTGGTCCATGAAGTTTGGTCGTTGCAATGGAAAATCTCAGGCATCTCAAGGGGAGGAAAATTGGTAGGGCACCCTTTCTTGCCCGAGCATCTCGTCCATGTGGTTCTTGTCAATTTTAGACATCTACATATCGTAGAGAAAGAACCTCAGTGCCCCTTTCAATTGAATTAGCAAATAAAGAATTAAGCGCATCCCTTATTCTTTTTCTCTGGGAGATCATTCTCGAAGCAGGGAAGGTACCAATGTGATTTCAAAAAGAAACAAGTCACAAATAATGGCATGCAACCCAAAAAAGTCCAACACAATTAAGGAACATCCCTGAAAATGACATTCGCACAGACATCTCCACGTGGTTGAAAACAGGGAGAAGAATAAGGCTCTCTTTTCCTATACCTATCACACAATAAAGGGGTTTAAAAAAAAAATCTATAATTAGACTTTCCAAAACCAAACAAAAAAAAAAGATCCAATTCTCATACTTTATGAACTAAATGAAAATAAAAGGAATCTTCAGGACAACCTCGCAAGTTCACCCCTACCCTCCTGCATAAAGCGCACCACACCCTCACCAGTGGACGTTCGCCCCCACCCCTCACCACCACCACACCACACCACACCACACCAAGAAAAGGAGTCGCGCCGCTACCGTCTTCCCTCCCCTTCCTCCGCCTCACCCTCCTCGCCCCGCGAATGCGGAACGATGACGGGTCCAAAGGCTAACATCCTCGGGGGCGGCAAGCGGAAGCGCTTCCTTGGCCGCACCTCCCACCGCAAGCACGTCGAGGAAGGGTAGAAGAAAGAAACCCATCTCACTCACAAGCAGCCCTCGTCGGGTTGCACCGGGAAAATGGAAGGTGGTGGGGAGGGGAAGACGGTCCTCCACGGCAAGTACGAGCTGGGCCGCCTCCTCGGCCATGGCACCTTCGGGAAGGTCCACGTGGCCCGCAACCTCGCCACGGACCGCAACGTGGCCATGAAGGTGGTGGGCAAGGACAAGGTGGTGAAGGTGGGCATGGCGGAGCAGCTGAAGCGCGAGATCTCCGTGATGAAGCTCGTCACCCACCCCAACATCGTGGAACTCCACGAGGTCCTCGCCAGCCGCTCCCGCATTTACCTCGCCATGGAGCTCGTCCGCGGCGGAGAGCTCTTTTCCCGCATCGCCCGCCACGGCCGCTTCCGCGAGGACCAGGCCCGCCGCTACTTCCGCCAGCTAATCTCCGCCGTCGACTTCTGCCACTCCCGCGGCGTCTACCACCGCGACCTCAAGCCCGAGAACCTCCTCCTCGACGACAAGGGCAGCCTCAAGATCGCCGACTTCGGGCTCTCGGCGCTTGCGGACCTCCACCCGGACGGCCTCCTCCACACCACTTGCGGGACGCCGGCCTACGTGGCCCCCGAGGTGGTCCTCGCGAGGACCCGCGGTGGGTACGACGGCGCGAAGGCGGACCTCTGGTCATGCGGGGTCGTCCTCTACGTGATGCTCGCGGGATCGCTCCCTTTCCAGGACGACAACCTCGTGCTCATGTACAAGAAGATGCAGAGAGGGGACTTCCGGTGCCCGCCGTGGTTCTCCCCGGAGGCGAGGAGGCTGGTGACCCGCCTTCTGGACCCGAACCCTGCGACGAGGATCACGGTGGCGCGGCTGATGGAGACGCCGTGGTTCCGGAGGAAGGCAGCGGCGGCGGCGGTGGACGTGGCGGTGGTCAGCGGGAGGTGGGGGAAGGAGAAGCCACAGAGCCTGAACGCGTTCCACATAATATCGCTGTCGGAGGGGTTCGACTTGTCGCCCCTGTTCGAGGGGGAGGTCGGAGGGGGAGGGGAGGGGATGATGAGGTTCATGGCGAGGGCGACGGCGAAGAGGGTGGTGGAGAGGCTGGAAGGAGTTGCGGCGGCTAACGGGGGGAGGTACCGGGTGGCGAAGGGGAGTGGGGAGGGGCTGGTGAGGCTCGAAGGGGTCGAGAGGGGGAGGAAGGGGAGGCTCGCCGTCGCCGCCGAGATCTTCGCGTTGGCCGCGGAGGTCCTCGTGGTGGAGGTGAAGAAGGAGGCCGGGGATTCCTTGGAGTACCGGAGGTTCTGCTCCGACGAGCTTAGACCGGCCCTCAAGGACATTATTTGGGCGAACTCGCCCGAGCCTGAACCGGCCGCTGCCGCTTGAGCGAGAACCGGTTCGGTTGGGGAGTTACCGCTTTTTAATTAAGGTTGTTACGGTACTCTCTATCTTTGATTGATGTTTGTAGTGTAAAAGGTTGGGGATTTTTAAAATTTTTTTGAATAAGAAAGGGAGGATGGGAAGGGATATCATTCGTTTATGACGATGACGTGTGATAGAGTTGGTTATCCGTAAGATATGGTCGTCTCCTTCTACCGTTATATAAAAAGAGGCAAGGTTATTCTCCTTTTACCGTTATATAAATATAAGGTCACGAGATCAAGATCTACCATCTTGGGTGAGAAAAAACCAAAAAGAACATAGAAGGAAGATAGTCTCATGTGATGTTTGGTAAGGAAAATATCTTTATACAATAAATATGGGGAATATATTCATAGAATAATTAAAAAAAATGAAAAAGAAGTTATAAAATAAGTGAATTTTAAAATTTAGAGGTCGAGGCATATTAAATTTATTATATAAAGTAGTTAAAATAAGGTTCCCAAAGATGAATTTTGAAGAATTAATTTTATAAATGTTGAAACTGTAAAGTTTTTATATTTAAAGAAAATATGAAACAAATTATAAAATATTTAAGGGATAGATGTTAGTATTCTCTTATATAGTTTTGGATAAGTTCATCTTATTTTTCTCTTAAAATTGGATAATCCTGAAATTAAAAAATTCATCTAAAGATTATTGTAATCTAAAATTAAAATATCTAAATATAATATAAACGGTCTCTTAATACATGCAAACAAATAATACCTGAGTCTAGTGTAAATGAGAGGCAAGTGAAATGGATCTTACGCGGAGTACTAATGTTACGCCTTGGGAAAGTCTGATTCCTTATGTGCCCGTCTGGATTGTGGGTATCCCACGGGATTCTTGTGTTGAGGTCACAGGAAGAGAAATCCAGAATCTTTTATTTCTCTTGGAATAACCCTCTTATAAATCTTCTGGTCCATGTTTGTAAATAAATTTAGAGAGAAAATTTGGTAGGTGGTTGTTACGATCAGATTCTTGAATCCCTACGAGACACGAGAATCAGATCGACTCCACTGATCATAAGACCTAGTCGTCTAACGAGAAAGTAACAAAAAAATAGTAAAATAAATCACATTCACCATATAAGTAACTAACAGTAATAAAAGTACAGCAGTAAAGAAAAGAACTATTACAGTACATACTATCACAACAGTAGAGAATTAAAAATTAGTAGAGAAATATGATATTTACAATAAAGAATACAAGGTGAAACAGAAATACTCACTACTACAGAAACACGGTACAATAAAAGTACAACTACTGGACTCTAGTAGACCCAGCACCCTCTGCAGCCGCATGCTCTGGCTGCTCAACACCTGGTCCTGAAAGGTGACAAAAGTGACACGTCAGCGAAACGCTGAGTAGAGTGGCAACCAACTAGCTAAGAAAACAGTAAAGGTGGGCAAGTAGTTGTTTTTAATTTCTTTCTTTATTTCTCTATTTACTCTTTCTTGAATTATTTCTCAGATCTTTCTTTTGATCTTGAATGTTCCTCATGGGAACGATTTTGATTGCAGTCTTTTCCGAAAGGTAGAAGTAGCACGTGGTGCTCTCCTAGCCGGGAGAGTCCCCCATGGTGGTCTTATCCTCAGTCAACCATCCCAAGGTCACTGACAGATGTAATGCTTACTACGGCACGCGTGATAAACGCATAGGTAGCTACCTCGCACTGGCACGCGGTCAGTCGTTTCTGTTAACGGGTGCGTCCCAAAGCACAGCACGGAACCAGTATAGGGCAGATCCCTCTCTGTAGCAGAGGTCCATCCCCTCCACAGTAACCAAATAGGGGTCTTACCCCTCCACAGTCCGCGCACCCTCGCCTGAGTACCCTGGTTTGTCCAGTGGGACTAACAAATAGGTGTAGGACGGCTAGCTGAACCCCGGGGCCCGTGGGGTGGCTAGCTCCCTCCCTACACTAGTAGCTCTCCCCGGTACGGTATACGCGAGGGCCAAGAGTCGGTACAAAGTGGTCAGACCTAACTCCGGGTCCCTAGGGCGACTGGCTCTCTTCTGCACTAAGAGGTAACATGTGCTTTCCTTGATACTATGTACCCAAGAGATAACAAACTTTCCCATTCACTTTTCCAGTTCCATCCCATTTATTTCTAGGAGTTCTACTCATAATTCCCCGTAAAGTTCATGCTCATGTTTCTTAGGGCAAGCCATACTAGATTTCATCATTTCAGGTTTATTTGCATATAGTACGTGTTCCAACATTCAACTTCTTTTCCTTTCCAATTTATATACAAGCAGCTTGTATTTAATCTCAACCAACAGAAATACATGTAACAGTTACTAGCAACAGTACTCTACATTTTACAAGTAGCTGTTATCCAATTACAGGCAATTATCATTATTTTATTTACTTATCCAAGACTGCAATTCAGGCATTCAAGACATTTGTTTCAGTGTTTTCAGGTCCTATGATTCATGCCACACCCTATGATCTATTATTCAATCTAGTTTTCAGGTCCTAGGATTCATGTCATACCCTAGAATCTATTATTCAATCTAGTTTTCAGATCCTAGGATTCATACCATACCTTAGGATCTATTATTCAATCTAATTTTTAGGTCCTAGGATTCATACCATACCTTAAGATATATCATTTAATTCAGATATGTATTAATGTTTGTAATTAACTAAGGGAAGCCACTCTACCCGCAAAATCGAAAGTAATGGGGGCGTGATCGGCAGGTCCACGTGCCTCCGCAACCCCCAAAGCCGCAACAGAACAAGGTCCTAACACAAGGATCAATTCACAAGGAACCATTTAGAACAGGATACAAGTATTTGAACAAGTAGAGGAACTAATTTTGAGAAGAACGAAATTTCAAACGCAGAAATCGAATCTCGAATGGATCCTAAACGGGTCAAAAACGACAACTCTGACTTAAATCAGACGTCTGAAACACCTTCCAGACATCTTAAAAAGGTGGTCCAGCCCATACCTCACTCTACGCTACTCCTCAGACGTCTAGGGATCCTGCTGGATCGTCTGGACCCAGTTCCAGACGTCCGACCACCTCTCCGGACGTCTGGAGATGCTCTCCGCCGTCTGGTGCTATGCCCAAACGTCTGATCTGCGTGGGAGGGCGTGTCCTCGCAGAAGAAGAAATATGTACCTCTAAGACGTTTGGGGCTCCCTCCAGACGTCACCCGCGTCGTCTGGACGTAAGTCCAGACGTCTGATTTTGGGAAAATTTCCCAGAATCAGAACCTCCTCGCCTTCTTCCTATTGCGCGCGAGCTCACTACGCAGCCGCCCGTCCGTTGCTCGAGCTGCAGCAGCACTAGGGGAGATCTCCCCCGCACGACCCCCTTCCACACGTACACCGGCCATCCTCGAGCTGCTCCTGCGGGCTCTCTCTCTCTTCCTCGCACGCTCTCCCTCTTCTCCCCTTTCACTGCACCTCCTCTCCGCACACACCCAGCAGCAGCTGCTGCCCTCGCTCTCTCTCTCTCTCACGCTCACGCTGGAAGGAGGAGACGGTGGGGTGGTGGGTGAGGGAGAGGGAAGGGGGGAAGAGGGGTATTTGAAGGCGTCGGGGGGAAAAGAAAAAGTGTTTGCAGGTCGGCGGGTTTCAGTCTGCGCACGTATGAGCGTAGACTCGCGATCGTACGCACGCAAAAATTTATTTCCAGACGTCTGACCTGACATCTGAATCAACTCCTAGACATCTTAAAAGTGTTTGATGTCTTCAGATATTAACAATGGTGGAATTGAAGGATAAATTTAAAATAAATTAATTTTAATGTTTGAAGAAGATATGGATTAAATTATGAAATAAATAAGGATATTTAAGAAAATAGATAAGGATGATGTCTATTTATCCCATCTTTTCATAGAATAAATTTATTTCAAATTTGAAGCTTTCACCGGAGATAATTTTATCTCCTGATAAAGCTTCGAATAAATCGTAGTATAGGAAAACAAAGGACTTTTATGAGTTATTCACCGTTCATCGGTTATTTCTCCCTTTTTTATCGCCTCATCTAAACGGTCCTTTGGGACTTCGGTTGAAGTGCAAACTGTTACGAGAGGAAAAAGAACAAAATAATAAAATAAAGAAAATCATGTGATCGTTGAACGCGATTAAGTAGCAAGTGATTACTCGTGGAAAAGATGTTGATGCACTAGATGGAGTAGGTAACATATGCTGGGAGAAATGTTAGGATTCAAATCATTGCGAGCTGTATGACGTATAAATGGTGACTCCATCTTCTGAACAAGAGGTTAAAAAGGAAACCTATTTGGACACTTCTTTCCGGTGTACAACTTAGCAACGCGTGGTAATTGTCATAGCATTCGTGGACGATTTACAAATCAGTTAAGTAAGAGGACACGATACTTCTTTGAAACACTATTTATAGGTTGTGTGGTAGCAACTTTAGGGTTAAGTTAAACCCATATTTGCGGGTTTATCTTAATAATGCTACGTGTGTACTGCTGAGCATAAATATATTTTCATGGCTTTAACATTTTTAGGTTTTGTTTGATAGAGATTTAAAATTTAAGATTTGGTATAATTTAAAGATGATGAGGTAAGTGATGGATTAGATTTTATGGTTTAGTTAATATATTACTATTGATTTTATTTTTATTTGTATTAGAATTGAATTAATGGAGTAAAAGTGATGGGTCACAGCAGATTAATAGGGGTAGATACGATTAATAAAAAAGAGATGTGATAGTGGAAGAAGATGCGGTGAATGAGAGGTGTCATGGATGATACCCTATTATAATTCATTTATTTTGTGGAATAGAGCGATCTATTCCGTGTTTGTCCCTTTCTATCCCAAAACGAATGAAACCTAGAAAGGGCCCCTTAATCCCGACACCAATTAATTCCCCCCTCCCCCAACCCTCGTGCCCCAATACCTTGTCCCAACCCACAAGTGAGTAGTCGCTAGACAACCCCGCTTCAATCACCCTATTCTCCGCTACTCTCATTAGCCATGTCACCTCCATGAATACTCGCCATGGATCAATGATGGCAAGGATCCAACCTCTCTGCGGCCCAGAAATGAAGCATAGGTCCCGTTATTATCATCAAACAAATAAGCGCCAATGAGCTTTGGATTCGATGATTTGTTTTTTTCTTTTTTCGTTTGCTTTTGGGTCGTTGTCTACAATCATGATCCGTCGTTTGTGGTCTTGATTGCCTTCTAGTCGTTTTTAACGTAGCAATAAAGTTGATCATGATGTTGAGATTTGCGGCCTACCACGAACACCAATTTTTGTCATGTGGTGGCAGCCTTTTCCTCTTCCAAACTATTCGATGTTGCTAGGACTTATGACTTGCCATAAACACCAACCTTTGTCATGTGATGGTAATTTTTTCCTCTTCTAAGTCTACCGTAAGACTCTATAGTGTGCAATGAAGACACTGCATCCATGTCTAATTAAATGAAGTATTGACTCTGTGTTTGTAGATGTTTGACATTGATGGCCATATTTGTAGCGGTTGTGGTTGTGTTTCGAATATTGCCTTATTTATATAGAGTCATGTATTTCCAAGTTTGTGTATCGTTGAAACCTAAGTCTCAAGTTGTTTTCCCAATGTTGCAGTAGTTTATGTGTAGTCCTAAGTCCATGTGGTGGCTATTGTTGAAAGTTGCATTATATCTTAGGTACCAAGTTTGTGTGTGGTCCCAAGTCATTTTCAGTGGATTTTCTTATTGAAGATGAGGCCTATGAGTCCTAAGTCCTTGTGCTTTGGTTGGATCGGAGATAAGAAGTCATGTGAGAGAGCACATCAATATAAGAGCCTTGAGTAGGTGTTCTTAGGCATCCTCGAAGTGGTTATTGACTTACTAATCAAGGAGGAAGAGGAAGAGAATATTCTTATCGATTCCACTTTTTTGTTCAATTTAGTTTTACGATCGTATTGCTATCTTCTTGTTTTTAACTTGTTGATTCATGTTCATGTAGGTAACAAGCAAAGGTGCTCCAAGGAGGCCCGGATCTTGGAAGGGTTGAGAGTGCAACACAATAGGCTAGGTAAGTTCATCGTTAGCAAGTATCTACTTCGCTGGGAATTTCATTTAATCAAAATCATTTTAAATCTTTAATACAATATGTGGAGAATGTGATTTATGAAATTGTGTACTTGACTTCTACCTAGAATCAATTGATGTACTTGGTTTGATTAGTTACTGATATGGATGTTTAAATCTTGAAACTAATCCATTGTTTGGTTTTCCCGTTGCAGTTTCACATTGTGTGTAGCCCTAAAAAAATACATCACCTGATATATGTATTTTTCTATCTTTTACCTAGTGCAGTTTCGGTTCCTTTTTTTTTTTTTTGGCTATAATTTCTACAAAGGTAGCCCATTTTTTGAGAAGGCTGTAAGGATATTCTCGATTTATTCAATATTTTCATGTTTCGTTCTGCCTGTCTTCTACTCGAATTCAATGTACACCACGAAGTTTTATTATTATTGGTTTCTGAAGGTCTTGATAAAAAAATATTCATTATGTTTCTTATGTTTAGTTTTATCTAAGTTTAATAGGTCATCCTCTATATAATTGGGGTAATATCACTTGCCTGATGGGAGTTTGAGAAAAGTTTGCACTTCTTCTCCCTTAGCAACATGTTGCTTTCCTTTCTCCACTTGAAATGTATGTGGCAGAACATAACTTCATAGCTTGATCAAGAGGATATGCATTCTTGTTTCGTGGTTTTCATCTTTCTAAGACTGATTACCTTGATTTTCACTATTTAAAAATAAAACTACAAGTACAGCAATTATATGAAAACAACATTTGTTTGGCCATTTGAGTAGGAATACCAATTTTCCTAAATCTTGAAATTGATCCATTGTCAGTCTTCCAGTTGCAGTCCCACATTGTGTCTACCGCTGAAAAAACAGCCCATTTGATAAATGCAATTTTCCATATTTTATCCAGTGCAGTTTGATTTTCAAGTCCTTTCTTTTTCTCGGAAATAGTCCCTTTTTCTGAGAGTACTTTAAGGATATTCTCGTGATATTCAGTATTTTCATGTTTTGTTTTGCATATCTTTTGCTCGAATTCATTCCACTCCGCAAAGTTTCGTTATCATTAGTTTCTGTAGGTCTTGAAAATAGAAATCCACCTTGTTTCTTATTTTTAGTTTTATCTCACTTTAAGTGGGGCAATATTACTTGTTTGATGGGAGTTGGAGAAAATAAAACTCGGTTTATCTTGGTTTATCTCCTCTCCCAAGAATTCTCCATCTCATCCACGTTGTTTCTCACACTATTAAATAACTCACTGTAATAGTGTTATGAGATGCAGAGGTAATGTTTACAAGAAAAATTGGGGAAAATGATACATCTTTTGCTTTCAAAATTTCTGTAGTGAACTTGCCATTTGTTAGTTATAGTTACAATAACTCCTACCAGTCGGGAAAAAAAAAAAAACAAGGACAAACATAATAAATGGCTATCTCCTCTCTAATAGGTTGCTGGGGAAACCTAGTTTGCAAGGAAGTTCTAAATTACTGGTCAATTATAAATTAACAAAACTCCAACTTTGAGGGGGTTAAGTTAGGGAGCTAATTCAATTAGGGGCTACATTTTATCTGAATGTAAAGATGTTGAACAATCAAATAATGTATGAAATGAGATCCAATTTTCCATATCAGTTCTTGTGTAAATTAGTTAAGGAACAACTTGGGAGGGTTACCACATGCATTGCCCCATAACAATTACTTTACAAACCTAGAGAACATTTTCTTTCCCCACGTTAAGGAGATAGAATGCCAATAACTTTTCTAAATAGTTGCTGCAGTACTTGCTAGATTTACATTTACTTGATATTTTGCGTGAACAAACTCAATTTTTTGTTCAAGCTGATGGGTTGTGACTGACCTTAACTTGGTAGATCTCACAATGTAATGCAAGTGTTGGTTCATGAAAGATAGATTGCTGGTATGGTTACTGCTACCTAAGAAAACTAAGTGAGATGGTAATTCTCATTTGCTTCTTTAGGTCCTACGCAAACTAAATGAATCTAAAACTCCAAATTTGAAATTCCAAGTAAAGCGTTCAATAGGTTTGTCCAAGACAAGTCTGTTGGTTGTTTTTTGTAATTAGTTTTAAATGTCTTGACAGTCAAAGAGCAGAATCAAATGCTATCTCCTACACCTCTATGTATTTTCGAATGAGTAGAGTTAACATAAACTACCTCCACCAATGGACGAGGTTGAGGCCTAAAAGAGCTAAGAACTAAACTACAGAGCAAGGTTGGAAGCTTGTAAAAATTTTGGTGGACCACCATGATTGTAGTCATTAGGATGGAGATCCTTTACCAAATATGCATGGGCTAAGATAACAGTCAAGTTTGAGCAAGAAACTCACTTAGGTTGTGATCATCATAAGATCTTCCATGGATGGGACACTTTGAAGAATAATTTTCATAGCTATCACCATCTCCTCAACATCAGTGGATGAGATCTTGACCCTATTACCAAGTGTCCTATCGCACCTTCTTCATCTGTTTGGGTAAAGGTATTATCTTTTCGTCAACTATTCTTTCATTCGCATCCTAACTCCCCAAAGTCATAACATTTTCATTATTCATCTAAGCTTTTTCTTATTTCAGTTACCACCCAAGCTACAAAAATTAAGAGGTACTACATTTCCTATTACGATGAAATAAACATTATGTAGTAAAGGACATTGCTACTGGAGAGCACATAATGTCCTCACAATGATTATCTGACTCATCAAATGATGATGCACCCCAAACACGAACTAAGACTCGCGCAACATCAATTCCCCAATTCATGGGCTCAATCTCCACCAACTACCTACAACAATCGTACTCCATGGACCCAACCCAACAAACGGGTGGATTTGATCTAAATGACAATCATTTCAGCTTCGAGGAGTTGTCATCCTATCATCCTCCAATACCGATCATCCTTCCTACCTTGGGATGTCACAATATGATGTTCCTGCATACGCATCTAGTTCATCCTCAAACCCCTTCCAACCTCCAACTGAGGGTAGGAAAACTCATATGTAGAGCCCACCATCATACTCCCCGAGTGCAGGAAAGGGGAAAAGAGCCAATGCAAGGTAGTTCTAGTGGAGGGAAAAGACGATGATCAACCACCAACCACCCCAATGCCCAAATATCAGAAGGAATTTTCTAGATAAGTTCCTTTTTTGAATGACCTCATTCATATAAGATCCCAACCGAAAAAGATGGATAGAACCAATGAGATCAATCAATGCCTTGCAATGGTCACAGAGTGGGTACCAAACATTTCTACTGCGAGCACAGTTACATTAGCACAATATTTTACAATGAGCAAAAATTGTGCAATTTTCAAAAATATTGTCGACAATCCAGATGCATTCACAAACTGGTCGTTACACTACTTAGTTGTTAGTCCTTAGTGTAGTTTTACCATAACATGTATGACCTATAATTAGTTGTTTGGCATGTATGTTGAACAAGTTCTCATTATTGCATTGCTAGTAGTTCAATAGTTTTAATCTTTGCGTAGCATGTTCTCATTTGCTTCTCACCGCCCCCTTCCCAACCCAAGTATATGACTCTCATGCTTGAAGTGGTCTATTTTGGGTATGTCTCACTCCAATGTTTCGGAATTTGAAGTTAGTACCTCTGATAGCTCAGTTAACTCTAGTTTGAGTTCAAATTCTGAGTATCATACAAGCGAAGAGGAAGATATGACCCTTGTCAAAATAATGATGTCTATCTTAGTGATGGCTCAACTTGCAATTCAATAACAAATACCACATAATACAAACTCCAAGACAGGACACTTATGGTTGCATCACATTTTAAGTGCTCACCATAAAGGGACCCTTCGTGGCTTTTGTCAAGGATGAGTTAAGGATGAGAGCAGGATCCTTCGTGGCTTTGATCCTCTAAAGACTAGAACCAACTTAAAGGACATGAGGAATACCATTGTTGAAGAGCAACTTGCAATTTTCCTATTGGTTTTGTCTTATGGAGGTTCAAACCTCAATTTGATGGAGCGATTTCAACATTCTGGAGAGGTAATTAGTAAATATGTGAATTGTGTGTTAAGGCAAATTATTGAATTGAGGAAACTTTTCCTAAGGACCACCATTGTTGATACACCTACTCATGAGTACATACGAGATAATTGCAAGTACATGTTCTCTTTATAATGTGTCCTTCATTCTATTCTAATGTTTATTTAACTCTAATTTGCAACTTTCCAACTTAAACAAGACCAAATGTAAGTCTAAATTGCAATCATGTTCTCAAGAAATTCACAAGTGCTTTTATATTTTTCATTAATCATAGGTTTGGAAGAAGTCCTTCATTCTTGACACATCCAGGCAAACAGATGTGAACTTCTGCAAATCTATTTGTTTTGTCATAGCTAAAAATTTTGTAATAGTGATTTTGTTCCATATATGACGTAATGTACCAGGTTGCATTACATATGTGACGACCCGAGTCCCGCCAACCGACGAGACCTTAGTCGGCGTGTGCTAACAACTAGCACGAATACCTACAAGATTGTAGTCACCCAACATAGAGTCATAAAACATCAATAACCAACATTCATTCATAAAGCATTAAATGAAAGAAAACTGAAGTGCTAACAATATAATTGAAATTCACCCTAAAACAAAAATAAAAGATAGTCTCGTACAACTACCAAGAAGACAGGAAATAAAATTCTAATAGTGGAAAGAAACTACTACTATGAGCCACTGACTCAATATGGATCGTCTCCTCAGGTAGGACCTGGTTCCGCGGAAGTCCGACCAACAACAGCTACTGCACCTGACTGCTCAGCAATACCTGAGTACGAAAATCGAGACAACACGTCAGTGAAAATTGAGTAGAGTAGAACAACTAAACATGTAACTCAAGTAACATAGTATAAGAGGAAAGGCACTATGTTAAGAGTTTGTCTGTTTATTTCATATCCAATCCAATTTATGTAATTTGTCCATATTCTTATTGTTCTCAACTTATCAATCGACCTCTCATTCATAAGCGATCTCGTGTAACTTCCTACGATACAAGACCGGTATAAGTCACTCTCCTAGCTGGGAGGACTGCTTATACCCATTGAGTCACTACGCTCCATCACCGAGGGATCATTGCAAAAAAGGGTGGCGACGACATCGTGTAGCATGAAGACGTTCAAGTACTGTGTATGCTGAATTATAGACAACCAATAACCCATCCACTGGCCGAGAAGAACCACTCCAAACCTCGAGCCCTGCAATCTGCTGTCCCAGTTGGCCGCTGTAACGAACGCGTGCCCCAGACGTCTTTTAAGACGTCTGGGAGGTGGCCCAGACATTGGACAAGACGTCTGGGAGGTGGCCCAGACGTCGGACAAGACGTCTGTGATCACCTCCAGACGTTTGACCAGACGTCTGGGATCGTTTCCAGACGTCTGGAAATCCGTTAATTTCGACACGCGCGGGTTGTCTGCGCGCCTGAGCGCGCAGACCGGATATTCGCTTATTCCCCCTTTCCCTGCGGCTGCAGACGCCTACCGCGTCCTCTCTCTCTCCTCCTCGCGCGGCCTTAAAAGGCCACGCGCTCCCTCCCGTCGTCTCCACCGTCTCCTCCCTCTTCTCCTTCAGCCAGTGAGCGTGAGCACGAGTGCGAGGGCGGCAGCGGCGGCTGCAGTGAGCGCGGAGGAGGTGCGGCGTGCGAGAGCGGAGCTCTGCCGAGAGGGCGAGCTCGCCGGGGCTGCTAGGGCCGGCTGGCGGAGGGCGCGGGGGGCGCGGAGTGACGCGGAAGGGGGACTGCTGCGGTCTGAGCAACAGGCACGCGAGGTGCGACGCGGGCGGCGTCGCGAGCGGAGGCCGAGTGGCGCCCTGATTCTGGAAGAATTTCCAGAATCAGACGTTTGGGTTGATAGCCAGACGGCGAGGGCGACGTCTAGAAGAACTTCCAGAAGTCTGAAAGGTGAGTTTTTCCGTCTTCTTCTTCCTTCCTGTCGACTGACCGTATTGAGGGAGGGAGATGGGTGTGCGCAGGCTCGGTGATTCGCCATCCAACGCGAATCAGACGTCTGGCTGTTGTACCAGACGGCGGGAGCGACCTCCAGACGTCCGGGGTGACCATCGGACGTCTGGGAGCTAGGCCAGACGTCCCCTCAGACTTCTGGACGTCTGGGAAACCACGCTGAACAGGTAATTCTCTGATCCACTTTTTAAGACGTCTGGAAGAAGTTCCAGACGTCTGATTTTGCACAGTGTCGTCGTTTTTGACCCGTTTAGGGCCCGTTCGGGTTCCGTTTTCCGCGATTCGAGTTGCGTTCTTTTCAGAATTAATCCCTCTACCCGTCTACAGTAGCTATACACTATTTTGAGACACTCCTTGTGTTTGATCCTTGTGATAGGACCTCCTTCAGTTGCAGTCTTGGGAGTCGCGGAGGCACGCGGGATTCCCGATCACGCCCCCATTACTCCCGTTGTACCTGGTAGAGTTGTTTTAAGTTATTAATAAAATATGTTAAAGTATGGAACCATAACTAGAACCTAGGACGTTGCATGAATCCTAGGAATGAGAAATATATGATAGCTCCTAGGTGTTGCATGAATCCTAGGGATGGAAAACTAGATTATATGATAGATCCTAGGATATGGCATGAATCCTAGGATGGGAAAAACTAGTGGAATGTATAATACTGCAGTCTTGGAAAATGAAAAGAGATACAAAGCTGCCAGTAATTTGAATTAATAGCTGCCTGTTGTGAATAAATAACGTGGTTGAGAACAGGGATTGTAAGAATGTGAAACTGGAAAGTGAAACCTAGATGTTTGAGTAAAAAGGATGGAACCCTACGAGGAAGTAGGAGTAAAACTCCTGGAAAGTGAATGGAATAGTATTGGGGAAGTGAGCTGGCCCTTGAGTACGGAGTACCAAGGAGAGCGACTGTCCCCCCTGTTTAGTGCAGAGCGGAGCCAGCCG
Organism: Thalassia testudinum; assembly: GCA_037157565.1. Taxonomy (NCBI): domain Eukaryota; kingdom Viridiplantae; phylum Streptophyta; class Magnoliopsida; order Alismatales; family Hydrocharitaceae; genus Thalassia; species Thalassia testudinum. The sequence continues at coordinate 84,983,730 of JAZHRO010000031.1, forward strand.
CCCCAGGGACCCGGGGTTAGGACTGGCCACTCTGTACCGACTTGCTGGCCCTTGCGTACGTAGTATCAAGGAGAGCTACTAGTGTAGGAAGGTACTAGCTACCCCACGGGTCCCGGGGTTCTGCTAGCCTCCCACACTGACTTGTTAGGCCCGCTGGGGCAAACCAGGGTAGTCAGGCGAGGGTGCGCGGACTGTGGAGGGGCAAGGCCCCGGTTTGGTTACTGTGGAGGGGTTGGACCCTTGTTACTGAGAGGGCTCTGCCCTGGACTGGTTCCGTGCTGTGCTTTGGGCGCACCCGTTAACGGAAACGACTGACCGCGTGCCAGTACGGGCTAGCTACTTGTGCGTTTATCGCGCGTGCCGTAGTCACCGTTACGTCTGTCAGTGACCTTGGGGTGGTTGACTGAGGGTAGGATCACCACGGGGGACTCTCCCGGCCAGGAGAGCACCACGTGCTACTTCTACTTTTTGGAAAAGACTGCAATCAAGATCGTTGCCACGAGGAACATTCGAGATCAAGAAAAAGATCTGGGGAATAAATGAAATAGTGAGACAATTGAAAGATGTGAATAAAGAAAGTAATAGAACATAACAGCTACTGTACACTCTACTGTTGTCTTTAGTTTAGTTACCACTCTACTCAGCGTTTTGCTGACGTGTTACACTCGTTACCTTTTTCAGGACCAGGTGTTGAACAGCCAGGGCCAGCGGCTGCAGAGGACACTGGGCCGAGTAGGGTCCAGTAGAGTTACCACTGTCTTTTGTACCTCGTTGTTTCCGTTATAGTGAGTAGTTCTTGTTTCCGCTGTACTTTTCTTTACCTGCAGTTCATGTTATATGATAAATGTTGTTCTACTGTTGTGGTGGTATATACTGTAGTAGTTTCTTTCCTTACTGCTGTACTTTCTTACTGTTAGTTATATTCATGCTGAATGTGGTTTATTTTTACTGCTCTTTTGGTTACTTCCTCGTTGGACGACTAGGTCTTGGGATTAGTCGAGTCGGTCCGGTTCTCGTGTCTCGTAGGGACTCGGGAACCAGGTCGTTACAAGATGGTATCAGAGCAAAGTCGTCCCGAGAAGTGAATCAACTGACTGGAAAATAACAAATTCACATGTTTATAGCTAGAGTAGCCACCACAACATATCTCTTGACATGAGCTCTTAGAAGTTTCGTTAGGTACCGTCTGTTTTGACGTTTCCGTTTTGTTTCGCGTCTCCTTGCAGGAGATGCCTCGTCGCGGGACTGGCGAGACTGGCCGCGGGCGCGGCCGAGGGTGAGGTCGACGAGGTGGATGTGCCGTTTTTGACGTCTCAGTGGACCAGCCACCACTCCCGGGCATCCAGGCCCAAGACCTCGCCAGACTGATACGAGATATTGTACGAGAGGAGCTCCACCCACCGCCTCGAGCACCTCCTCCTGGGGCTGCAGAGGGGGAGTCCTCTGTGGGACCACGCGACGGACACGGCGCTGGACACGAGGGAGGGGATGGGCCGTTGCCGCCCCCACCTTCCTCCGATACTTCTGTACACAAGGCACCTTCGCCTGGAGGTGCACCAGCACCTCCCCTACAGCGCCACTTCGAGCTTTTCGGACAGTTCCGGAAGCTGAAGCCCCCCCTCCTTCAAGGGGGATGAGGACCCGACCGAGGCAGAGGACTGGCTTGAGTAGCTGGAGAAGATCTTCGACACCCTTCGCCCCCGGTGGAGTGCCGCGTGGCCTTTGCCACGTACCAGCTGGAGAGTGCGGCACACCAGTGGTGGAGGGCGGTCCGGGGACAGGAGAGGGACGAGCCGACGTGAGACCAGTTCGTCACCCTCTTCTGCGAGCAGTACTTTCCCCAGACGTGGCAGGACCAGAGGAGGCGGGAGTTCCACACTCTCCGCCAAGGGACGATGACTGTGAGCGCGTACCGCATGCGTTTCTTGGAGCTGTCCCGCTTTGCAGCGACAGCGGTAGCCACTGAGGAGGAGCGCCTTTGGAGGTTCACCGAGGGGCTCCGGCCTGCGATCCGGGGGTATGTCAAACCCCTAAAGCTACCTACGTTTTCGAGGGTGGTAGAGGCAGCTATGACTTACGAGGAGACCAACCCGTCCGCGCGAGACACCGACGGCGGGCGAAAGAGGCCCTTTCAACCAGACTTCTCACAGGGCCAGCGAGAACGGAGACACGTGGCGTCCGCAGGAGAGCCGTCACGTTGTGCAGGGCCATCAGTGGCCTTTGGGGAAACTCGACAAGGGCCAGTCGCCAGCACCGGACCCCCGCTTAGTCGACAGCAGGGACCCACTGAGGGCGGGAGTCGGGTTCCCCTCTGCTACCAGTGTGGCCAGTCGGGCCACGTCAGGAGGGACTGCCCATCTAAGGTAGGAGGTCAGCAGATACTCCCCGCGCAGAGCACTGGAGGGCGCACAGGAGGCCGCGGTTCCCAGGCGCGAGGAGGAGGACAGCAGTCGCAAGGGGGTACCAGCCAGCACCTACCCGTCCAACGCGTAGTGTGGCTGCTTCGTCCACACCTAGAGCTGTGGGGCCTATCAACGCCCTAACACACAGGTACGCCAGAGCTTTAGGATCGATGGTAGCAGGTATGGTTTCAGTTTCTGGTAGACTCGTTTACACGCTTTTCGATTCCGGCGCTACGCACTCGTTTGTCGCAGCCAGTTTCGTAGTTAGTTTGGACTAGGATTATACACTGTTAGAGAATCCGTTCGTAATCAGACGTTCGAGTGGTCAGCTGTTTGTAGCTGAGGAGGTGTACACGGATTGCGAGGTCAGCGTCGGAGGACATAGCCTGCCAGCTGACCTGATTATGATCTAGATGGAGGACTTTGGAGTGATTCTGGGGATGGATTAGCTGTCCGCTTACCACGCCTTGGTGGACTGTTTTGAGAGGAAGATTGTCTTCTCCATTCCGGAGTTGCCTTCTTTCGAGTTTCACGGACAGCCAGTGGACGGAGGTTTCAGGTGCATTTCGGCACTTCGGGCGGCGAGACTTTTGAACCAGGGGTGTGAGGGCTTCCTAGCTTGTGTGGTGGCAGAGCCCAGCCCTGTGGCAGACTTCCAGAGCATCCTGGTGGTCAGAGAGTACCCTGACGTGTTTCCAGACGAGTTACCAGGACTACCGCCCGAGCGTGAGATCGAGTTTGAGATCTCACTAGTACCAGGGACCAGCCCCATCTCCACCGCGCCATACAGGATGGCACCGCTTGAGCTGCGAGAGCTCAAGTCTCAGTTGCAGGACCTTCTGGAGAAAGGTTTCGTGAGGCCCAATGCGTCTCCCTGGGGAGCCCTGGTACTGTTTGTGAAGAAGGATGGGACCCTACGTCTTTGTGTGGACTACCGATAGCTGAATAGGGTTACCATCAAGAACAGATATTCGCTGCCAAGGATCGACGATTTGTTTGACCAGTTGCGAGGTGCCACGGTGTTTTCCAAGATAGACTTGAGGTCTAGATACCACCAGTTGAGGATCAGGGAGACCGACGTCTCCAAGACAGCTTTCCGCACCCGGTAGGGACACTACGAGTTTTTGGTCATGCCGTTTGGGCTGACCAATGCCCCCGCTGCTTTCATGGACCTGATGAATCGGGTGTTTAGACCGTACTTGGACCAGTTCGTGGTGGTTTTCATAGATGATGTACTCATCTTTTCTAGAGATCGGACGCAGCACGGACAGCACTTGCGGATGGTTTTCGACACTCTGAGGCGACGCAGGCTGTATGCCAAATACAGCAAGTGCGAGTTCTGGTTGAGGGAGGTGACCTTCCTAGGTCATGTGATCTCTGGAGACGGCCTGGCGGTGGACCCAGCCAAGGTCGGGGCAGTGCTCAGGTGGGAGAGACCACGTTCAGTCACTGAGATCCGCAGTTTCCTGGGACTAGCTGGCTACAACAGACGGTTCATCAGAGGATTTTCGCAGATTGCGCGTCCTATGACACAGTTGACCCGGAAGGACGTGCCTTTCGTTTGGACAGACGCCTGTGAGGCATGTTTTCTGGAGCTGAAGGAGAGGTTGACCTCGGCTCCCGTGTTCACCATCCCTGACAGTAGTGGCGGGTTCGTTGTGTACACGGATGCCTCCTTGCAGGGGTTAGGAGGTGTGCTCATGCAGAGGGGTCACGTTGTCACTTACGCTTCGCGGCAACTGAAGCCTCATGAGCATACCTACCCTACCAACGACCTAGAGTTGGCAGCTGTTGTCTTCGCGCTGAAGACCTGGAGGCACTTCTTGTACAGTGAGACCTTCGAGATTTTTACAGATCACAAGAGCCTCAGATACCTTTTTGACCAGAAGGAGCTCAACATGAGACAGAGACGTTGGTTGGAGCTCCTGAAGTACTACGACTGCAACATCTCCTACCACCCGGGAAAGGCCAATGTGGTGGCTGACGCCTTGAGCCGTAAGGCGCCCGCACGCTTGGCCAGTCTACAGTTACAGAGTTGGAGCCTTTTGGAGGAGGTGGGCAGTTGGTGACCTCTAGAGTTACGAGGGTATTGTGGGGCAGTAACGGTGACACGGCAGACTAGGCCAGAGCTGATGGACCGCATCATCACAGGACAGATGGCCGATCCGTACTTGCAGTCTTTGCGCGACAGAGTACTGTCAGGAGATCCAGGTGACTTCTCTTTCACAGACCAGGTGCTACGTTTGAGGGAACGGTTGTGCGTTCCCAGAGACGAGGAGCTGTTGAGAGAGCTCCTGACTGAGGCACACGGTTCCAGATTCACCATACATCCCCGAAACACGAAAATGTACCACGACTTGAGACGCGAGTTTTGGTGGAGAGGGATGAAGCGGGATGTGGGTGAGTTCGTGTAACAGTGCTTAGTGTGCCAGCAGGTGAAAGCCGAGCATCAGAGGCTTGCAGGGCCGCTTCAGCTGCTTCCAGTGCCAGAGTGGAAGTGGGAGAGCATCACCATGGACTTGGTGGTGGGCTTACCTGTTACCCAGCGGGGACACAACGCAGTCTGGGTAATAGTGGATATGAAGGTTCCCTACTAGGAGGGGTGACGTAAAAATATGCGGAAATAAAAATATAAAGCAATCTCACAAAAATCAATCGCACAATGTACACAAGTAATTTTTAGGTGGAAACCCAAACCGGGTGAAAACCACCACCTAACCCTCTCGAGTTAGGATTTTCCGATCAACCAAGTTGATCAAAATCCACTAAACGAATCACTTTAAACGAGGGTGATTCAACCTCAATACAACCACGCTACAAGTACGAGGGTAGCGTTCCTCAACCCCTTCTCTCCACGAGAAGGATTTTGTCCCACGAAGGAGACGGGAATTCGCAAAGCGAATACCCAACCAAAATACAAAGATAAAATAAAACAACAGTCCTATAGAGCCAACAAAATTAAACCTAGCTTCTATAGGAAATAGGAAACTCCCCTTTGCAAGGAGTGCGTCGACGACGCGGTGCGTGTGCCACGCGATGGCGCTACGTAGCTCTCGTGAAAAACAGCGGGAGAGCGGGCGCGCAAACTGAATTTAGCTCTCAAGATGATGGAGCTTGAGCTTGGAGAGTAAGAGAGACACAAAAGTGTGGAAAGTATGTTGCTTAGGTGTGTCTTGTGTTTTTCTAAGTGTATATGTTGTGTGTTTGTGTTACAAAGGTTCCCCTCTATTTATAGAGGCCTTAGGAAGGCTTTGGAAGGCTTGGAAAAGCTTCCATAGCCGTTGGGTGCAAAGCCCAAGACAATCAGGCCGAAATCAGGACAATGATTGCATTTGACAGGGTTATCAGACGTCTAACTATGGCATCAGACGTCTGGAAGGCCACTTTAAGACGTCTGATTTCAAGGTCAGACGTATGATTCTATGCGGGTTTCTCCCTGACTTGAATCAGATCTAAACAGGGTTTTTGTGCAAGTCCATCAGACGACATACAGGACGTCTGGCACTACGTCTGGACGTCTGGAAACCTACTTTTACTGTGGGAATTGATTTCCAAACGTTGCAACGGCTAGAAAATCTCTGAGAAGAGATTTTGGGTCAGCCGAGGCAAAACGGTCATTTATCAGACGTCTGTAAAGTCCTATGGACGTCTGATAAGGCTCTAACGGTCATATTCTTGAGTGTCTTCTAAGCCAGCCAACGGTCCACTAACTGGACGTCTGGCAAAGTCATCAGACGTCTCCTAAGACGTCTGGTATAATGTCTGGACGTCTGATTTCATCAGACAGAACTAACTATGTCCAGCCTAACAGTTATCAGACGTCTGAAACAACAGTCAGACGTCTTAAAATTCTTTATAAGACGTCTGATTTGGGAATTAGACGTCTGGAAAGTCTATTTGAACCCTATATTGGTTTTCTAAGTATTCTACAGAAAACCTAAGTATCCTAGGGTTGTGCAGGTGTTCCTAGGACTACTTTTAGGGTACTTTGAGGCTCTTTAACATAATATTCTAAGGAATCAAAAAGAGCAAAAAAATAAATACAAGAGATACATGAAAGGATAAAAAAGAATCTATCCTATTCTTCTTGTCTTTTATCTCCAATCTTTCGCTCCACGCGAACCTCCTTTGTTTTCCGTCAAGCTCCTCCAATCCGTCCTGGATGCGAGCTCGAACTCCGTCTAAACACGTCCTCGTTTGCAATTGACCTGAAATCTAGGACTCAAATTGCAAATGTTAAATAACACGTGTTTTGTTATCATCAAAACAAATGATCGTGGTGCTCTAGCACCAACAATCTCCCCCTTTTTGATGATGACAAAACCGTAAATAATAATGCATAAAAATCCTCCCCCTTTTTGACATTATCAAAAAGGTTTAATTGATTTTACATTTCCTATAACTCCCCCTTAAAACATGCTCTTCTATGAGTTTCTTTTAACAAAGGTAATATCCTCTCCCTTTTTGTAACAATGCAATAGTTATTATTTTTCTCCCCCTTTCTAAAGGAAATTTAGCTACCTTACATCTCCCCCTTAAAAATTGACAATTAGCTCATCATTTTTTAACTCCCCCTATCTAAATGCTTATGATAATAAGATAGGGTTAAGAATTTTTACCTCACCTACCATGGCCAATAAAATGGCCCGAATGGTGGTAGTGGATGCCACATCGGATGGGGCTCCCATCCGTAGCTTGGAGGCCCGGGCATTGGTGCCGGTCTCCAATCTGGTGGTCGACGTGCGGCGGGTCCGTCATTTGTTCGCCGTCTCGTCGGTCTTCTTGTTCTCCTCCTTGGTCTACTCATTGGTTCTTCCAACTTAAGTTGACCAGCCTTGAGCTTGTAGGTCCAGTCCTTTATGTTGTAGTCATCCCTGAACCCTACAAAACAAGATTCTAATTTTTTCTTCGGTATCCAAGTGAGCTTGGATCCGGATTTGTTAGAAGGTCTCCTTGATGGAGATCCTTTCTCAACCTTAGGGCTATAAAAATTATCAACTTTGTTTAATTTGTTAGAATTTTCCCTAAGACATGCTATTTCTTTTTCTATAATATCCATCTTAGTCTTTAAATCAGAAATTTCTAACTTTAGACTATTATTTTCCTCAATCAATTTATTATTTTCATTGATGAGGTTTTGATTTTCTAATAATAGTTTATCATTTTTAGGACTAGCTTCTAGATTCTTAAGTTGTTTTTCTAACCTATTATTTTCATTTTTAAGAAAACTAAGGTTCTTCTTAATGCTTTTATTTTCTATCCTAAGTGATTTACTAATCTCAAAAAGTTCATTAAAAGCTTCTTGTAAATCCAGGTTTACCTCATTGTCGGAGTCGCTTTCGCTGTCGATGTCGCTTTCTCCGATTGCCATGAAACCAAGGCACGTGGTTTCCTTCTCTCCGAGATCTTCTTCCGAACTCGTCTCCTTATGAGTGCCTTCCAACCTCCTCCATATCTCGTGAGCGGTGGTGCACTCTTGGATTCGTTCGAATTCTTTCGGACTCAACGCGCAATACAAGGCATTCATTGCCTTTGCGTTGAGTGAGAGCTCTAGAATCTGCACCTGCGAGTAGCCTGCATCCGGTCGCTCCGGGATCTTGTATGAGGCTTCGCAACGTCCCCATAGAGCGAAGTCCGTGGCTTGAAGCCACATCCTCATCCTCAGCTTCCAGTAGCTGTAGTTGTTCCCGTCAAAGTAGGGCGGACGGGTTGTGGACTGTCCCTCCGAAATCCTACACGCGGAACTGCTTCCCTCCATCGATCTTCTTGCTTGGATGTTACGCCGAAACAGCAAGACCTACTCTGATACCAATTGAAAGTTCCCTACTAGGAGGGGTGACGTAAAAATATGCGGAAATAAAAATATAAAGCAATCTCACAAAAATCAATCGCACAATGTACACAAGTAATTTTTAGGTGGAAACCCAAACCGGGTGAAAACCACCACCTAACCCTCTCGAGTTAGGATTTTCCGATCAACCAAGTTGATCAAAATCCACTAAATGAATCACTTTAAACGAGGGTGATTCAACCTCAATACAACCACGCTACAAGTACGAGGGTAGCATTCCTCAACCCCTTCTCTCCACGAGAAGGATTTTGTCCCACGAAGGAGACGGGAATTCGCAAAGCGAATACGCAACCAAAATACAAAGATAAAATAAAACAACAGTCCTATAGAGCCAACAAAATTAAACCTAGCTTCTATAGGAAATAGGAAACTCCCCTTTGCAAGGAGTGCATCGACGACGCGGTGCGTGTGCCACGCAATGGCGCTACGTAGCTCTCGTGAAAAACAGCGGGAGAGTGGGCGCGCAAACTGAATTTAGCTCTCAAGATGATGGAGCTTGAGCTTGGAGAGCAAGAGAGACACAAAAGTGTGGAAAGTATGTTGCTTAGGTGTGTCTTGTGTTTTTCTAAGTGTATATGTTGTGTGTTTGTGTTACAAAGGTTCCCCTCTATTTATAGAGGCCTTAGGAAGGCTTTGGAAGGCTTGGAAAAGCTTCCATAGCCGTTGGGTGCAAAGCCCAAGAGAATCAGGCCGAAATCAGGACAATGATTGCATTTGACAGGGTTATCAGACGTCTAACTATGGCATCAGACGTCTGGAAGGCCACTTTAAGACGTCTGATTTCAAGGTCAGACGTATGATTCTATGCGGGTTTCTCCCTGACTTGAATCAGATCTAAACAGGGTTTTTGTGCAAGTCCATCAGACGACATACAGGACGTCTGGTACTACGTCTGGACGTCTGGAAACCTACTTTTACTGTGGGAATTGATTTCCAAACGTTGCAACGGCTAGAAAATCTCTGAGAAGAGATTTTGGGTCAGCCGAGGCAAAACGGTCATTTATCAGACGTCTGTAAAGTCCTATGGACGTCTGATAAGGCTCTAACGATCATATTCTTGAGTGTCTTCTAAGCCAGCCAACGGTCCACTAACTGGACGTCTGGCAAAGTCATCAGACGTCTCCTAAGACGTCTGGTATAATGTCTGGACGTCTAATTTCATCAGACAGAACTAACTATGTCCAGCCTAACAGTTATCAGACGTCTGAAACAACAGTCAGACGTCTTAAAATTCTTTATAAGACGTCTGATTTTGGAATTAGACGTCTGGAAAGTCTGTTTGAACCCTATATTGGTTTTCTAAGTATTCTACAGAAAACCTAAGTATCCTAGGGTTGTGCAGGTGTTCCTAGGACTACTTTTAGGGTACTTTGAGGCTCTTTAACATAATGTTCTAAGGAATCAAAAAGAGCAAAAAAAATAAATACAAGAGATACATGAAAGGATAAAAAAGAATCTATCCTATTCTTCTTGTCTTTTATCTCCAATCTTTCGCTCCACGCGAACCTCCTTTGTTTTCCGTCAAGCTCCTCCAATCCGTCCTGGATGCGAGCTCGAACTCCGTCTAAACACGTCCTCATTTGCAATTGACCTGAAATCTAGGACTCAAATTGCAAATGTTAAATAACACGTGTTTTGTTATCATCAAAACAAATGATCGTGGTGCTCTAGCACCAACAGGATAGACTGACGAAGACGGCGCGATTCTTGCCGATCCGAGTCACTTTGGGACCAGCACAGTTGGCAGAGAGGTATATCCGTGATGTGGTACGACTACACGGAGTTCCGCAGGAGATCGTATCCGACCGAAATACCCGCTTTACGTCCCAGTTTTGAGCTGAGTTTCAGCAGGCCTTGGGGACAAGGTTGAGGTTTAGCACGGCTTACCACCCCCAGACGGACGGACAGTCTGAGCGCACGATACAGACACTTGAGGACCTTTTGCGTGCCTGTGTACTGGACTGGAGGGGCTCTTGGGAGGAGCACCTGCCCCTGGCAGAGTTTGCATACAACAATAGTTATCACTCGAGCATCGGCATGGCTCCCTACGAGGCTCTGTACGGACGGAAGTGTACGGCACCCTTGAGTTGGGTTGAGGTGGGGACCAAGTGGGAGGTCGGCCCCAGGTTGATCCGGCAGAGTCAGGAGGTAGTTGAGCAGATCCACAGACAACTCCGCACTGTCAAGAACTGACAGAAGAGCTACGCGGATCGGAGACGCAGAGAGGTGCAGTTTGAGGTTGGGGACCACGTCTTCCTTCGTGTTTCGCCCATGAAGGGCTTACAGCTGTTTGGGGTGAGAGGGAAGCTCGCGCCGAGGTTCGTGGGGCCCTTTGAGGTCCTGGAGCGGGTTGGACCCATTTCTTACAGACTTGCCCTTCCCCCGCAGCTTTCTGGTGTGCACGACGTATTCCACGTGTCCAACCTCAGGAAGTACGTAGCCGATTCCAGTCACGTACTGAGTCACGAGAGCATCGAGGTGAGCGACGACCTGACCTATCCCGAGCGGCCAGTGTAGATTCTAGACCGAGCCGTCCGCAGTTTGAGACGAAAGCAAGTACCCCTGGTAAAGGTTTTGTGGAGGAGCCAACTGTACGAGGAGGCTACCTGGGAGCCTGAGGCGGCAATGCGGGAGCGGTACCCGGAGCTTTTCGCGGGTACGTCTTTTCAGACCGGCTTCGGTCCTCTTTGAGTTTGTTATGGTTACTTGGACGTCTTTTCCCGCACCCTAGTTGGTGCTAGTTTCGGGGACGAAACTTCCTTTGAGTTTGTTATATTGTAACGAACGCGTGCCCCAGACGTCTTTTAAGACGTCTGGGAGGTGGCCCAGACGTCGGACAAGACGTCTGTGATCACCTCCAGACGTCTGACCAGACGTCTAGGATCGTTTCCAGATGTCTGGAAATCCGTTAATTTCGACAAGCGCGGGTCGTCTGCGCGCCTGAGCGCACAGACTGGATATTCGCTTATTCCCTCTTTCCCTGCGGCTGCAGACGCCTGCTGCGTCCTCTCTCTCTCCTCCTCGCGCGGCATTAAAAGGTCACGCGCTCCCTCCCGTCGTCTCCACCGTCTCCTCCCTCTTCTCCTTCAGCCAGTGAGCGTGAGCGCGAGCGCGAGGGCGGCAGCGGCGGCTGCAGTGAGCGCGGAGGAGGTGCGGCATGCGAAAGCAGAGCTCTACCGTGAGGGCGAGCTCGCCGGGGCTGCTAGGGCTGGCCGGCGGAGGGCGCGAGGGGCGCGGAGTGACGCGGAGGGGGACTGCTGCGGTCTGAGCAGCAGGCGCGCGAGGTGCGACGCGGGCGACGTCGCGAGCAGAGGCCGAGTGGCGCCCTGATTCTGGAAGAATTTCCAGAATCAGACGTCTGGGTTGATAGCCAGACGGCGAGGGCGACATCTGGAAGACCTTCCAGACGTCTGAAAGGTGAGTTTTTCCGTCTTCTTCTTCCTTCCTATTGACTGACCGTACTGAAGGAGGGAGATGGGTGTGCGCAGGCTCGGTGATTCGCCATCCAACGCGAATCAGACGTCTGGCTGTTGTACCAGACGGCGGGAGCGACCTCCAGACGTCCGGGGTGACCATCGGACGTCTGGGAGCTAGGCCAGACGTCCCCTCAGACTTCTGGACGTCTGGGAAACCACGCTGAATAGGTAATTCTCTGATCCACTTTTTAAGACGTTTGGAAGAAGTTCCAGACGTCTGATTTTGCACAGTGTCGTCGTTTTCAACCCGTTTAGGGCCCGTTCGGGTTCCGTTTTCCGCGATTCAAGTTGCGTTCTTTTCAGAATTAATCCCTCTACCCGTCTACAGTAGCTATACACTGTTTTGAGACACTCCTTGTGTTTGATCCTTGTGATAGGACCTCCTTCAGTTGTAGTCTTGGGAGTCGCGGAGGCACGCGGGATTCCCGATCACGCCCCCATTACTCTCGTGGTACCTGGTAGAGTGGTTTTAAGTTATTAATAAAATATGTTAAAGTATGGAACCATAACTAGAACCTAGGACGTTGCATGAATCCTAGGAATGAGAAATATATGATAGCTCCTAGGTGTTGCATGAATCCTAGGGCTGGAAAACTAGATTGTATGATAGATCCTAGGATATGGCATGAATCCTAGGATGGGAAAAACTAGTGGAATGTATAATACTGCAGTCTTGGAAAATGAAAAGAGATATAGAGCTACTTGTAATTTGAATTAACAGCTGCCTGTTGTGAATAAATAACGTGGTTGAGAACAGGGATTGTAAGAATGTGAAACTGGAAAGTGAAACCTGGATGTTTGAGTAAAAAGGATGGAACCCTACGGGGAAGTAGGAGTAGAACTCCTAGAAAGTGAATGGAATAGTATTGGGGAAGTGAGCTGGCCCTTGAGTACGGAGTACCAAGGAGAGCGACTGTCCCCCCTGTTTAGTGCAGAGCGGAGCCAGCCGCCCCAGGGACTCGGGGTTAGGACTGGCCACTCTATACCGACTTGCTGGCCCTCGTGTACGTAGTACCGAGGAGAGCTACTAGTGTAGGGAGGTACTAGCTACCCCACGGGCCCCGGGGTTCTGCTAGCCTCCCACACAGACTTGTTAGGCCCGCTGGGGCAAACCAGGGTAGTCAGGCGAGGGTGCGCGGACTGTGGAGGGGTAAGGCCCCGGTTTGGTTACTGTGGAGGGGTTGGACCCCTGTTACTGAGGGGGCTCTGCCCTGGACTGGTTCCGTGCTGTGCTTTGGGCGCACCCGTTAACGGAAACGACTGACCGCGTGCTAGTACGGGTTAGCTACCTGTGCGTTTATCGCGCGTGCCGTAGTCACCGTTACGTCTGTCAGTGACCTTGGGGTGGTTGACTGAGGGTAGGATCACCACGGGAGACTCTCCCGGCCAGGAGAGCACCACGAGGAACATTCTACTTTTTGGAAAAGACTGCAATCAAGATCATTCCCACGAGGAATATTCGAGATCAAGAAAAAGATCTGGGGAATAAATGAAATAGTGAGACAATTGAAAGATGTGAATAAAGAAAGTAATAGAACATAACAACTACTATACACTCTACTGTTGTCTTTAGTTTAGTTGCCACTCTACTCAGCGTTTTGCTGACGTGTTACACTCGTTACCTTTTTCAGGACCAGGTGTTGAGCAGCCAGGGCCAGCGGCTGCAGAGGACGCTGGGTCGAGTAGGGTCCAGTAGAGTTACCACTGTCTTTTGTACCTCTTTATTTCCGTTATAGTGAGTAGTTCTTGTTTCCGCTGTACTTTTCTTTACCTGCAGTTCATGTTATATGATAAATGTTGTTCTACTGTTGTGGTGGTATATACTGTAGTAGTTTCTTTCCTTACTGCTGTACTTTCTTACTGTTAGTTATATTCATGCTGAATGTGGTTTATTTTTACTGCTCTTTTGGTTACTTCCTCGTTAGACGACTAGGTCTTGGGATTAGTCGAGTCAGTCCGGTTCTCGTGTCTCGTAGGGACTCGGGAACCGGGTCGTTACAGCTGCTAAGCCTAACCAAAGAGTCGTAGGGAGGCCAGCCACTACCTAAACCAACCCCTGAACCCAGTCTGAAAAGATCAAAGCTACAACCAAAAACTCAGCAAGTAGCGGGGCTAAAAATCATTTATCTAATCATTTTATTTTCTCGACATATCTGTCGTATTATATATCCAATCTCCATATAACTGTAGCTCTTATTTTGCCAATTCCGAAAACCCTTAGTAATTTCGCATTACTAATTCTAAGATTAAAAAGTATTCTCATTATTTCCCAATTTATCCATTCACAATTAGTTTCAATCTGGTATTAGTGGTTCCATATTATTTAGAAATTTCTAGAGACGACAGAACTTGTTTTATGGAAAACATGATTCATTTCACGCATGCGAGAACAAGAGTATATGTATTTATTAATTCTTCATCATTCACATAAAACATATTATTTCTCGATATAGTGCCCAAAAATCAGGAAAACACCAGAGGGTTCCAAACTTAGCAAAAAGGAGAACACAGGCTAATCGTATGGGTTTCGCATGTTTGAAATTAGGGTTACGAGTAACCCGTTGTTGTAGTTGCAAAACTCGTGATTAAATATAATTTATACTGAAAGTCCGAGTCTCGGGTCGAACATAGGGAGACGACGTTTACTTTGTATGAAAATCGTGCTTCGATTTATTTCTTTTTGGTGTTTTAGGGTTTTATTTTTTTTTATTTTGAAATAAAATGACAATCAATCACAATAGAGAGACGGAATCAAATGTGATGTATTGCATGAATTTCTATTACAATAATCTATGAAAGCATAAAAAGAGAGGGTGTTGAGAAGAAATCTCCCGAATCGACTGTTCGGCGAGACGACGGCACCTGACGGAAGCTCGGACGAAGGAGGTGAGGAGCAGGATGACGGAGGTGCGATGCAGGAGGACGTTGGGTAGAGGAAAGCTTTAGCATGGCTCCGAAATGGATGTGAGAAGGCGGAGATGATCTACTACTGGAATGGAAGTGGGAGGACGGCTCCAAGGCGACCTATTAATGCGGATGGGAAGATGGAGGAATATTTGGTGAGGCAGAGGTTCGCTACACTAATAGGAGCCTTGAGAGCTTGAGAGTAAGCCCTAATGGGACGTTAGTAGGCTTGCTAGAGCTTAGGAGTAGGTGGGAGTAGAGTAGGTAGAAATGATTTGGTAAGGGGGGTGTGTAGGCCTTTATATAGTGGATGGGAAGAAGAGAATCCCACACACAGGCATTCAGCGATAGCTACAAGCGTCACTATAGGCCGCTCGAGTTGTCATTGAAGATCTGCGCCTATTCATTGCCTTGGCTGGTGCTTGCGTAGGCCATTTAGTGACAGCTGCAAGTGTCACTAAAGGCCGCCTTTCTGTCGCTGCAGATCCAGCGCCCACTGCTCACTCCCGCAGCTGTCTTCGCTTGACAAGATCTCCAACCGTTCATCTTCGATCGTGCGGTGAGCAGGCAGAGTGCACCTCTCTGAAATTTGAATCGCGCGCCTCGCATGCTCAGCCGTCGAATGCACCTCCCAGACGTCTTAGCTGTGCGCGTTAGATGGTGCATTCTCGAGGTGCGTCGGTGGCCATGTGCAGCATCCACGCTCAACTGTGCATCCACGTAGCTGCTTCCTTTACCACCCGATCTTCCATTGACGACTTAATTTCCCTCCCGCATGCACTTCAGCGAATAAAATCCGTACGTGGGGCTTCGAATGCATGGCCACACGTTGTGAGCTGAGGCGTAAACTAGTGTGCTGAGGATTGTTATGTGCTCTGCTTACGAATTAAGTTTCCGCGCCTAAGACCGTTGGATGAAGATCCAACGGTCGAGATGACTCCTCACTTGATCTGCCTAAGGCTGGGTGAGATGAGATGCTTCTCCAGCTGTGGAGCGCACATCTTAGCTGTTGGATTGAGATCCAACGGCTGGGATCTAATCTTGCGGCGGGCTTGGGGACGCCTTGGCTCAGGTGGGGGCGGCCTGGATGTCTCCACGTGGCGTCATCTAGCTCGTTCATCTTCTTCTTGCGGAGGGTTCTACAGAGCTCTGATCGGGGTGATTCTCACGTTGATGGACTGCAATCGTCGCTCTGAATTCATCCGTACGGTCGGATTCTTCATCCGAAGCCCGTAAAGATGTCGCACTGCCTCCTGACCATGTAAAATGATGAAATTAATGTACATAATATACAACTATCCTAAATGCAATGCAATGGATATTTGTGCATATTTATATCATGATATGCAATGCTAGGCGTAGGAACTATCATAAATAAGTATTTTACGATGAATTTATATGTGTTTATCATACCCCCATGCTTACTTATTGCTAGTCCCTAGCAAAATTAACCTAAATGCTACGTATAAAAGTAGAATCATGATTCAAGTATTTAGGCAAAATTCGTCGATTGCTTTAGAAAATCTCAATCCCAAGACCTAATTACAAAAACTCAAAAGTGCTCGGGTGTCTGCCAGAATGAAAACCATCTAAGCCCTCGCCTTATTTGAGAAGAGAAGATACAAAAAAAATTTTCTTGTTTTTCTTTTCTAATTTTTTTTTTTGTACTTTTGGAGTTTGAGAGTTCTGGGATAACTTTATACGGCTACCCGACCTGCGCAAGACTAAAAAAGGACTCTAAGTGCTAAGCATCTAGTGAAAAGAGTGAAAGACTCACTAGGCGGCCGTTAAAATGGACTTCGTGTTTCTACGACCCTAGGTAACCTTGCCTAGAGGTTTATCTTTTCGAATGGTAGCTTTCTCCCTACTTTTATTTATGGGGTCAACACAAGGGCGAACCCAGTGTATATCTCCCCGGATTATTCTACTTCCCTGCTTCTTCCCTAAGTGTTTTAAAAATTATTGTGCTTTTTTTTATGAGCTGGATTCTGAACAACCGGCCAATGGGTAGTTACCCACGACAACTTGCCAGCCATACTCGTGCTGTAAAGTGTGGTTTTATTATTTTTTTTCTCCTTTTTCTTTTCTTTCTTTTAAGTAGGTGGCTTTCTTAATCTAAGATTTACCTAAAGGCAGTACAATAAAAATCATCTTGTGACTAGGCTCTAGACAACCGACCGATGAGCTGTTACCACCGACAACTTACCAACCATACCACCCTAAATAGTTCATTAGCTACCCAATTTCCAAAGAAACCGTCGAAAAGTGAGTCAGTGCAAAAAAAAGTGTATAGATGCTTAGGCTTAAAGTCTCCCCAAATCAGAGGGTGGGTTGATAAGTTGCATACTTATCATCCCAATTTATTTACCAAATTAAAATGAATTTTAATTGGCGAGGACTTGAGACTAAGTCCACATTCGAGTGAACACCCGGGCTAATTAAGCCTGAAGACCTAAAGAGTCTAAGTATTCAGGTTTCAAAGTATCAATTCCTAAAGTTTGCAACTCTCAATGCCTAAGTTCTCGTCTCCTAATTCTAATTTTTTTTTCTTTTACTAGAATAAAAAAATAGGAAATTACTGTTACAACTGACAAAATGATTATGAGATATTTCCACCCCCCATGCTTATCTATTGCAATGTCCTCATTGTTAAAAATGAAAGCATGCGGGAGAATAGAAGTGGAAGACTAGCACTTGGTTTCTATGAGACTCTGGTCAACTTGGAACATTTTTTACATGTGCTGAGTTTAGTGCCTTCAACTGGGTGATGATCGGCCCATGGTGGTTAAGGCAAGGTAAGAGCAACCTTGTTCGAGACGGGTTTAGGGAGCACATGGTCTACAAAGGGTTTGAGATGTTGTCCGTTGACCTTGAAGATATTACCCGTCTTTGGGTCAGAGATTTCGACGGTCCCGTTAGGGAAAATCCGCTCAATAACGAACGGGCCATCCCACTTAGACTAGAGTTTTCCGGGGAAAAGCTTCAATCGAGAATCGAAAAGCCAGACCTTCTTGTTCGGCTCAAAGCTCTTACATGAACTCATCTGGTTATGGAGAGCTTTGGTCCTTCCCTTATAGATTCTGACATTTTCATAAGCATCATTTTGAAGCTCCTCCAACTCAGATAGTTGGTTCCTGATTTTCCCAGCCAACTCTAGGTCGAAATTACACTTCCTGATGGCCCAAAATGCCCGATGTTCAAGTTCTACGAGTAAGTGACACGCTTTACCAAACACCAGACAGAACAGAGACATTCCGATAGGCATTTTGTACACCGTTCGGTAGGCCCAAAGAGTATCATCTAGCTTTTGGATCCAATCCTTCCTACAGGCCTAACGGTTTTCTACAAAATGTTTTTGATCTCCCAATTTATACGTATTTCTTTACGAATTTGTTAACTTCATTTTTGTCTTTATCATATTTGCTATGGTCAACATATTCTTGCGAAGGACATGTTTTTACATTGCCAGGATTTACTTATGCCATCTCATTTGCAGTTGCTACTGTTACACTTAATTTTGCTTCTTCATTTCAGAATGAAGTCAACTTTCTTAATATATTGCTATGAGATGCACTACTTTTCACTTCTTTGTTTTATCTTCTTCTTGTACCTCATTCCCATTTACTATTACATATGTTTTAAATTATCTATTGATAATATTTTCTAGCTAATTGTGCAATGATAGTACCTCTCATAAATAATTGATGTTCTATTTGGAAAGTCTTCTGAGCACATAATTTGCAAGTGTGTGTGATGATTATGTCATCTCTCATTAAATATATTACTAAGCGCAACCTGAATCTCAAAGCATCCAAAGTTGACAAGCATTTGCAACAAGCATGTGATGTTAAGTTATTCTTGACCTTTGAATTATATATAAAGATCCACCATATATTGTACTTTTGAACATAAATGCTACATTGCATTTTTTATTTTCCCTTGTGATGTAAAAAATTGTTCAACTTGTAAGATAAATATTTGATCAAATGAAACAAAAAATTCCTACCTTCCCACAGGCTTCTCTTTTGTCTTCTATTGATGTGTTTGTATTCCAACGACTTAAATGTCTATTATATTGACAAGGTTTGAAAAGTATCATCTACCAAAAACATTTATCAAAATGGATATTACCAAATATGACTCATTTTTACGTGGTCACAAATACAACTACAACATATGTACAACCCTCAATTTCCTGAAAACTTTAAGACATGGTTATCAAGTACTTCTTAATGTGCGATATCAATCTTAACTTCTTCCCATATTCATGTAGGTAGTAATTTACATCTCTATAAAGTAACTTCAACCCATTTTCCCACCATGGAGTTGTGAACCAAAAACATACTTACATAAGAATAAATTTTCTATCAGCTAAAGATTTTCGTTATACATGCAATTTCTTTTAAACACTTATGAAAATATAAATACTACTTCAACCACAAATACATGAATGAAAATGTGGTGCAACATCGCATCGCCTACCATTAACAAGGGTACATTTTGCTTCCTGTTGTCTGAGTGTAGGAGGTAATCACATGGGAGTGTTAACATACATTGATCCAAGCTTCTTTTATAGAAGATGAGAGAGTGTTGATGATGTAAATATGCTTATATCACATAAACTGTCTATTTTTGCATGTTCTTAAACATAAGGTTGTATCATACATTATAAATATTGCACAACATGCATCATCTTACATTTAGGTTATATTATATAAAGTTTATGTTAATTTTCTCTTTTTATGGTCAGCGAACAGCGATATATCTAATCAGAGCCTCGGATTGAAGATCCAACTGTACGGTCTGATTAGGGCGACGATCAGAGCTCAATGACTCCAAGATCGCCCTGATGAAACTTCTGTAGCATCAGATGCAGTCTGAGAAAGATCAGATGTCAAGAGACCAAGATGTTGTAAATCTGTACATCAGATGACAAATCCGACCACACGAATGGGTTCAGATCGACAATCGCAGCCCAATGGCGCGAAATCGGTTAAATCCAACATCCGTGGCACTATCTTCCAGTTACAGAAGATGGACAGCTAAGATGGTGCCACGTGGCACCATCTCAGCTACCCACACCGACCCAACAATGCCTACATGACTCTCCCCTCAACCGCTCGATCAATCTCAGCCATTGGATCTCAAATCCAACGGTCGAGATTTAATCAAGGCCGCACCTCCTCTTCTGAAGGCCAATGCTCGAGCACCCTCAGCCATTGGATCCTCATCCAATAGCCAAGGGAGCTTGAGCTCAACACAAAAACGCGACCATCCAAGAAGATGGCACAGCGATCACATGGTTGTAGGCGATGCAGAGGTCACACGTTCGAGCTGCGTGCACCTCAAATCAGAAGAGTGGGCGAAATTCGCCCATTGGATGCGGAGCAGACGGCGGATGGAGAGGCCTCGTGGCTGCATGGATGGTCTTGGCACGCGTACGCACGATCCAACGCGTCGTTGATGCTTGATTTCACATGCAAGCGCTCGCTGAAAGCACGGGCAAGATTGAGCTTAAGCCGTTCGAACTCGCAATTGGACGGTTGATATTGCGCAGACGTGATTGTGTGTCGAAATAAAGAAGGGGCGACGCAGGCACACGCATAAAGCCCACATTTGGGGTCTTTAGTGATGCTTAAATCCGTCACTGAAGACCCTGAATTAATGTTTTAAAGTATCAAATGAACAAATTACCTTGAATCCCTACAACTATAAAAGAATACCCCTACCACTCAAATTCTTCATCCCTTCCTTCACCTCTCTCCCTCTCCAAAGCTCTAAAAAAGTTTGTCCCAAACCCAAGATGCTCCTCTAGAGTTAAAATCAAAGTTTTGTCCACTTTTCACCCCGTTCGTGGAGCTCCCATGGTCGTCTTCTCACCCTCATTCCGGAAGTGGATCCCGCGATGATGACATCCTGCCCTACCCCCAGTTCTTCCTGCTTCATTCTCCATCTTCTATCTCCGCTCTCCATCTTTCAACATCGCCTGTTCCGGCTCGTCCTCCAAGCAGCCGACAAGGAGGATAATTTCTCACCTCCCTTCTCTTTACTACTTTCTAGAGTGGATTTTACTACTTTCTAATTGTAGTATTTCCCACTTTCTTGTTGTAAAAATATTATCCATATTATAAGGTGTTTTGTTCTCTTTCTCTCTCTCTTTAGTATAACATCGATTCATTGTAATTATCCCATCTTAAAACCAAAATTACACAAAAAAAATATAATCGCTGATTTCAAATCAATGTAGCCTCCCTGTGTTCGACTCAGAATTCTTTTCGAGTTTCGGTAAAATTATATGTTGACGGATTTCCTCACAAATTGCACTACAACGATGGGTTTTTCAAACTTAACCTTTTTGCATAGAATTTTCGACACAACATTTTGGCACCGTTGTCGGGGAGGCGACACTCTTTGATTTTCCACATTTTTCGACTTATCATTTACCTCACTTATCTCCTTTCATATTGTGATTGCAGGTACTCTCACAAGACGGGCAAAAGCAGTAGATTGGAGTAAAGTGCTGTTGAAGGATCTGTAAGTATACCCCACCTCCCCACGCACTAGATTTCAGTTTATCACCTAATAACACAAACCCTAATTAACTTAGGAGTTCTCATAAACCCTAAGGTTAGTTTTGATTGTTTAGTTATCACCTCCACCCACCTCACCCTCCGCATATAAAAGAAAAACTTAAAAGAAATCTCTCACAGAGATACACAACCTCTTCTAATTCTTCATACTCAATCGGTAACCTGATCTTTGGGATCGATACACTCATCAACACATAATTGAGTAGAAATCATATTAGGTAATCACTTTTGTGCCTAATTAAGTGGTGTCTCAGGCCAATTGTTTGACTTATTTGGGTCACACCACTTCAAGTAAAAGCAACTCAAGTAGTCGCCAAATAGGTTCAACTTTTAGGACTAAACCAGACACTCCACATTTTTACTTTGATTCAAAAGAAAACATCTTCACCTGTGCTTTCAAAATTTGGTGTGCCAACTGAATTTGATTGAATACACCTAAAGTTGAATCCTAAAAGTTATTAAGCAAGGTTTAAATAATAAAATTCACATCATAAAAAAAATAATATTGCTTGAAAACCATTGGTTGTGCACGCACACACATATCAATCAATCATTAAGGGCACAACCCAGATAAATGGCCCATCACATTCTAAAGCACATTCAAACATAACCCTAATTAAAACAGAGTAGATGTTGGCCTTTAGGATTGGACACGCTCTTCAGAGCCCAAATCGAGATTATTTTCGATTAGTCTGCTTCTACCGTTCAATCTGATGTCTAGCTAGGGGAGCAGAATCAAACGATCATGGTTGGGGGGTATACTAGGAATTGGAGGCGTAAGCCAAAGGAAGAACCTTCTCCCAAGCCCCTTTATCTAACTGGTTAGATTGACCAGAAAGAAGTAGATTAAATCGTTTCTTCATCTCAAGGCGAGTTCTGGGAGTTTGTAAGTCTTTAGGCTAACCCACTTAAGGATATGTTTGATTGTTTATATTGCAGGGTGCCTTTCTCCCTCCCGTCTGTCATGAAGCCTTCCACATTCTACACGCATTCCCGTTCCTACCCTCCTGAAACATCTCATCTCCAATATGATGATTATTATCCCAACTCGTGCTATAATCAACCATCTACGAGTTGGGATAACTCGAATTGGGGATACAATTCCGGACCTCCGTGTTCAGGGTCTAACCCTGGACACCATGATCTTGATTCTTACCCTTCTCCGAACTACATCGATTATAGATCACCGCCCTTATTTGGACAACCTAATATGATCTACAATCAAGAAGAATATGTTGATCTTTACCCTTCCCCAGATTACACTACGTATAGGTCATCACCTCCTTATGGACAACCTGAAATGACCTATTATCAAAGAGGGTATCAAGAACCTCAATTCATTGACTCCCCTACACTGAACCCAAACCCATCCAACCTTGAACCAAACCATTTGGTTCAGGTTAACCAGGTCCAAGATAAGGTGTTGGTAACTTAAGGAATACCATACAATCTTTAGAAGCTCAGCCAATACCTTGCCCTGAAGAATTGGAGCCTCAGATTAAAATGATTGACGATCTTAACAAGTATTTGTTGGATTGGCTCTAGGATGTTAAGGATAAGGACCCGGGTGAGTTTTTACTTGGGAAGTTATCGAAATTGAGGATAAGATTTGTGATTGCTCTAGTCCAATCCTGGGAGGATTCCCAGGGTGAACCCCTAATAGGAGTGCCGATGTCAGAATCCACTCAAGCACCTATAGGGGGGACACATTTAACGAGACCAGTGTTGACCAGATTATTCTAGAACAATCAAATAACGATTAATTGATTTCTTCACCTGAGATCCCTGAGCCAGGATACAAGGAAACGTATGACTCAATGGAATAGAAAGTGATTGCTAATTTTGAGATATACATTAATGCGAATTTAGAATTCTTTGATTATGAAGGTGAAGAATCATTATGCGAAGTCTCACATGAGTTTACATAACATGTTTTAGTGAGACGACAAGGCCTGAGGAATTCGATGAATCATTTGATGGCCCTAAAATTGAGGAACTTGATTCTGTTGGGGCTTACATGGTGGATTCAGATCATGTTATTAAGGATTCAATTCAAAGCCTCATTCCTCAAATACACCCTGATGAGAGTCTCATCATGAGTCATAACTAGCTCATTTGGACCTAATAAAGAGAATAAAAACTCCTACATAACTTAGAAGAGGGCTTAATTGAAGGAATAAGTGTTCTGAGAAGAAAACATGAAATAAAGGGTAAAACTGTAATTTTACCATTGCAGTACATAAACGGGATTTCTCAGAGGAAAAACATAGGTCAAATGGTCTGAATAAGATAAAAAGTGGGTTGGTTCAATCAGAAATGGGTTCATGTGCAATTCAGGAATTAAACGACATCTAGTAACCCTAAAACAGACCCGCTTAATTCAACAAGGTTCTGGTCCGGTTAAAAATCAAGTAAATCCTCTAAAATTCATGGAAAAGTATCCCCTAGGGTTTAGAACCTTCAGATTGGCCTCTGGAACCTATTTTGACCTAAATTAGGGTCCTACCTCATCAATTGACTTAATTTGGGTTTTTATGCAAAATATCCAGTCAAACGTGGTCAAACCTAAAATCCAACTTCACCATTGGATTCCTTAGGTCCAAATTAGGTTTGTGTCAAAATTTGGACCTAATGTGAGGTCATCTTGACCTACTTTGCAAATTAGTACATCCAATTACATTTTGGTCCCTATCTTTGGAAAACCATTACACAGACCCCCCTAACTTCCTCGCCACTCTTACAAGCAGGTCCCCTCCGCCATTAATGGGGAGAAATCCTACTTCAGCAAGGAATAGAGGGGGAATACTCCCTGATTCCTCAGAGATCTTCCAGATTTGGAAGGGAGATTCTCTGAGGAATTCCCTTCCATCTGAGTGTGGTCCTGATCTAAGATTTGCGCCCAATCTCTCGTGTGAACGCACAAGAGAGTTGGGTACTTAACAGACATCCATCTCCAGCGAGGATTCCCGCACTTGGAAGCTTGTCTTCCAAGCACAAGAGTCCCTGCTAGTGCTTATAAATTGACCCCTAACTCCGACCGCACCTCCTTAGCTCGACTTGGCTAGAATTCCACCTCGATTTCCTCTTCTTCTCCTCCGGCCAAGTGCTCCAGCGAGCTCCGGTGAAACCCCCTCCTCTTTCTCATCACTCTGCCACAATACCGGTAAAGCTATCCTCCCCATCCTCCTCCGCGTCATGCAACACCCGCGCGAGCTGCCCTAGCCCCGTCGTCGCCGCCGTCTTCCTCCACTGGACGCCTTCTTCTCCGGTGATAGCAGGTACTGCCAGCGCCCTCTCTCCCCCTTCGTCCACTTTGTTAGGGTAGAAATGTTCGTCTCTTTCCATTTTTTCATTTCCCTCATTCTATTTCACAAAATGCCCCTCGATCGCCGCTGTCCACTGCCATCTTCCTCATCTCCGGCCACCCTCCAGCGAGATGCCTCCGTCACTCCGCACCTCCACACGTCTCGCCACCCACCTCACAACCTCCGCTTCACTCCACTGAACATCCTCCACTCATTCACAGACCCTCTACACCACCACAACCACCCCCTGACCTAACCCATCAATCCGGCCACAGAGTGACCTAGGCACGCACACCTAGGCCACCCCGCAGCCTGCCACCTATCGCCTCACCTTCACCGTGACACAGTGAAGGTGCTCCAGTGATCTGATAGAGTCGCAATGCCCTTTTTGTGTCATACAGGATCTGAGCCCCAGCCGTCATTAGAGGTGACTCAAGGAGGTTGCAAGCTCGCTCTAGGCTGAAGGACTCCAGGATTCTAGGTCCAGCAGGTGCGGGGAGGTCTCGCAAAGTCAGCTACTCCAGCAAGTGGTGCTGTGAGGCCTGCAGCTGCTGCAATTGGAGGAACGATCTCCTGCGGGCGCGCGAGCAAAAGCAGTGGGACATTAGTCCCACCTTGGTAAGCTGTGAGGTGCTTGAGTAGTTTAAATTGAATTTGTGACATTGTCTCTTCGCCTCGAGAACACATGGGGTGAGGACCCGCCTCACCTATACACGCACCTCGTCCGTGACTTCATCCTGTCGACCTGGTGACCCGACCCGACTACCCTCCTGAGCACTCCTCGTGCACCACACCCACGCCGGTGCGCCTGGACCCGGGCACGCGACCTGACCCGATAACCCGACTCTGGGAGAGCGTACCGAAGAGAGATTCAGAGAGAGAGAGATGCGGGTGTGGGTAGAGGGGTAGGTTTTGCTCTCTTCGGTTTGTGCAGGGAAGAAGGAGAAGCGAAGCTGACACTTAGTCGCAGAGGAAAAAGAGAAGGAAAGGCAAGGCAGAGGGAAGAGGCGAAGCCAAAGAGAAGAGGAACTGAAGAAGGAAGAAGAAATAAAGAAAGGGAAAGACAAGCAGAAGTAGAAGAGAAAGCAGAGCCAAGGAAGGAAGAAGAAGAAGACCCACAGAGAGACACTACAAAAGAGAAGCAAGGTAGTAGATAGAGGAAAGAGAAGGAAAGGCAAGAGCAGAGAAATGAACTGCAGAGAAGAAACAAGGAAGAAGAAGCACATGGCCAAAGAAGAAAAGAAGAATAGAGGAAAATCAGAAGTCAGAAGAAGAACAAGAAGCAGATAGGACAAACATATTTTTAAGACGTCTGATTCCATGATCAGACGTCCAATTCCTCTATGTTTACCACAATTAACTTTTAAACTCATGCATATATATTTTGAATTGAGTTTTGAGTAATTAAGTGTTCAATTACATTATTGAGATTAGTAATAAATTCTAATTGCTTCCTGTGTTCGACCTCAGATACTTAGGTTTTCGAATAATAAATTTTTATTTGTTGACAATGCTTGGTCACCTATACTACGACGTAACTAACTCTTAAAACACGATCAAGCCACGTGAACACACCCCTTCGAGCATAATGACAATTTTGATTCTGAGATCACCAGACCTAAGTCAATTCTTATTCAGCAACAAATCTCGGACTTGGACATTTTAGATGGGGTGATTAACATGCAAGAGGTTCCGGAATCTGAAATCCTAACAGTGGAGGATAGGAATTGGGAAATGATGATATGGGAAGCCAATTTCGGAGGAAGTAAAAGACTGAGTCTAAGGGTGCCTATTTGTATGAAATCACCAACCTTCTACCAGGACCCTTATGAAATCTTTAATTTAGAGGATGTCCAACTCAAGCGCGCATTCATTGATTGTCCTTTTGAGCTTAATTTCTCTATAACCCAACATTTGGGTCTTGGGTTGCATCCTTACAAATCGCAGGCACGACTCTGCTTGCATACTGATCTCAAGTTCTAGGTAATTTTTATCCAGAACCTTAGATATACTCGACCATGGGGTATGAGTCTGCACCACAAGCTGGTCCACATCTGTGGACATCTGCTGGTAGGTCCTGAGGTGAATCTTTTTATTTTAATTCTAACATTCACCTGTGAATTCTTTATATTTCTTCCTTGTATAGTATGCTTAACTGAAGGCACTAAATTCAGCATATATATAGTTTCTTTTCATCTTGGAGTCGACCTATTATTCACGCAATTCAGTTGCTTTCTACTTTACTCTACTCTACTTTGTTTCATATCTTTTTAATACAATGAGGACATTGCATTAGATAGGCATGGGAGGGTGGATATTCATGTCTAAATTATTTCATTAGCTCCGTAGATTCTTATTGTTTTCTTTTTATTTATTAAAAAAAAAGTTGAATTACGAAAGAGAACTTGGGTTTTAGAAAATTTTCAATCTTACAGAATAAAACTGTATAACATGAACACTTAGACTCTTCAGATCTTCGGGTTTAATCAGCCCAGGTGTCTACTAAAATGTGGATTTGTTTCTCAAGTCCTTACCATTCTGAATTTAATTTCAAATTGGTTAAATAAGTTGGGGTGATAAGTACACGACTTATCAACTTGCTCTCTGATTAAGGGGATTTTAAATCTAAATATCTACACACTATTTGCGTTGACTTGCTTTTCAGCAGTTTTTACAGAAATTGGGTAGCTAGTGAACCTTTTAGGGTGGTATGGTTGGCAAGTTATCATGGGTAACAACCCATTGGTCGGTTATCCAAAGCCCAACCACACGACCATTCTTTTGATGCTGCCTTTAGATAAATCTTAGATCAGGAAAGTCGCCTACTTAAAGAAAGAAAAGAAAAAGAAAAATATCAAAAAAGAAAAGAAAAAGAAATAGAAAAGGAGAAAAGAAAAGAAATAAGTCACACTTCACCGTATGAGTATAGCTGGCAAGTTATCATGGGTAACAGCCCATTGGTAGGTTGTCTAATCCCAACTCAAGAAATGCACGTATAATTCCTAAACACTTAAAAAAAAATAGAAAAGTAGAATAAGCTGGGAAGATATACACTGGGTTCGCCCTTGTGCTAACCCCATAAAAATAAAAGTAGGGAGAAAGCTACCGGTCGGATAGATACACCTTTAGGCAAAATTCCTTTTTAAGGTCACCTAGGGGTGTAGAAACCCGAAGTTCGTTCTGATTGTTAATCAATGAGTCTATCACATTCACGAAAAGATGCTTAGAACTTAGAGTTCTCATCGAGTCTTGGGTGGGTTGAGTGGCTGTAGAAAGCTGCTCTGAAACCCTCAACTCAAAAATCCAAAAAAAAAGAAAGAAAAGCAGAAAAGAAGAAAAAGATCCTTCTTTAAATAAGGCAAGAGCTTGAGGCAGTCTGTATTTTGGCAGACACCCGGGTACTATTGTGTCTCTATAGTTCAGATCTTAATTGAAATTCTTAAGTGTTGAAAAATAACTATTACCCAAGAAATTTGACATAATTCTCTTATAAATAGCATGTAGTTTTGCTAGAGACTAACAAAAGATAGGCATGGAGGTGTGATGTAAACATGTTTATATCACATAAACCATCTATTTTTACATGCTCTCAGACATAAAGTTGCATCATACACTATAAATATTGCATAACATGCATCATTTTGCATTTAGGTTAGAATGTATAAAGTTTAGGCTAATTTTCTCTTTTTATGGTTAGGGAATAGGGCGGTATTTAATCGGGGCCTCAGATTGAAGAACCAACTATACGGATCTGATCAGGGCGACGATCGGAGTTCAACGACTCCAAGATCGCCCTGATCGGACTTCCGTAGCATCAGATGCAGTTCAAGAAAGATTAGAGGTCAAGGGGCCAAGATTATGTAAATCCATATATCAGATGACAAATCCAACTGTACGGATGGGTTCGGATTGACGATCATAGCCTAACAGCATGAAAATCGATTCAATTCGACATCTGTGCAACCATCTACAAGTCACAGAAGATGGACGGCCAAGATGGCACCACGTGACACCATCTCAACTACCCACACTAGCCTAAGAATGCCTGCATGACTCCTCAACCGCTCGATCAATCTCAACCGTTGGATTTTAAATCCAATAGTCGAGATTCAATCGAGGTCGTGCCTCCTCTTCTGAAGGCTAATGCTCGAGCGCCCTCAGCCGTTGGATCCTCATCCAACGGCCGAGGGTGCTTGAGCTCAAACATAAATGCAACCATCCGAGGAGGTGGCGCAACGGTCATGCAGCTGTGGGTGATCCGGAGGTTGCGCGTTTGAGTCGCGCGAACCTCAAATCAAAAGCGCAAGCGAAATTCGCCCGTTGGATGTGGAGCGAACGGTAGATGGAGCACCCACGTGGCCACATGGATGGGCTCGGCTCGCATACGCGCGATCCAACGTGACGTTGACGCTTGATTTCATGCGCAAGCGCTTGCTGAAAGCGCGGGCAAGATTGAGTTTAAGTCGTTCGATCTTGCGATCGGACGACTGATATTGCGCGAACGTGATTGTGCGTTGAAACAAAGAGGGGGTGGTGCAGGTGCGTGCACAAAGCTCACATTTGGGGTCTTTAGTGACGCTTAAATCTGTTACTAAAGACCCTGAATTAATGTTTTAAAGTATAAAATGACCAAATTACCCTCAATCCCTACATCTATAAAAGGAGACCCTTACCACTCAAATTCTTCATCCCTTCCTTCACCTCTCTCCCTCTCCAAAGCTCTAAACCAAACCCAGGATGCTCCTCTAGAGTTAAAATCAAAGTTTTGTCCACTTCTCACCCTGTTTGTGGAGCTCCCG
This sequence comes from Thalassia testudinum, assembly GCA_037157565.1. Classification (NCBI taxonomy): domain Eukaryota; kingdom Viridiplantae; phylum Streptophyta; class Magnoliopsida; order Alismatales; family Hydrocharitaceae; genus Thalassia; species Thalassia testudinum. Next base: position 85,013,057 of record JAZHRO010000031.1, read on the forward strand.
TGGTCTTCTCGCCCCCATTCCGAAAGTGGATCTTGCGAGGACATCTTGCCTCACCCCCAGTTCTTCCCGCTTCGTTCTCCATCTTTCGTCTTTGCTCTATCTTCCAAGTGTCGCCCGTTCTAGCTCGTCCTCCAAGCAGTCGACGATGAGGATAATTTCCCACCTCCCTTCTCTTTACTGCTTTTTAGAATAGATTTTAATGCTTTCTAGTTATAGTATTTCCCACTTCATAGTTATAAAAATATTATCAATATTATAAGGTGCTTTATTCTCTCTTTCTCTCTTTAGTATAGTATCGATTCATTGTAATTATCCCGTCTTAAAACCAAAATTACACAAAAAAAATATAATTGCAGATTTCAAATCGACGTAACCTCCCTGTGTTCGATCCGGAATTCTTTTTGAGTTTCGATAAAATTATCTGTTGATGAATTTCGTCGCAAATCGTACGACAGATTTTTCAAAACTCAACATTTTTTCGTAGAATTTCCGACACAACAATTAACACTCTGTTGTATTTAACTTCTTACACATAACTCTTTTATATTGGGAAATATCTTACTAAGTGAAGTTTACACAGTTGACAAAATTAGTTCATGATGTACTTAAAAATTTATGTATTACTACTATATAATCGCATCTCAAAAAGGAAAAATAAAATTTATGCACTTATTATGCGATATTACCAAATGTTTAATGAACCTCAAAAAATGAAATTTTCATTATACATTTACGAAAATATAACTACTTCCAACACACTTACATGAATTAAGAAGTGGGACAACCTCGCATCGCCCACCATGAGATGATGTTGTCTGAAAGTAGGGGATAACAATCATGTCAATGTTAACATACTATCGTATTTAACTTTTTACACATAACTCTTGTATACTGAAAAATCTTGCTAAAAGAAGTTCACAAAGACAATTAGTTCTTCATGTACTTAAAAATTTATGTATTACTACTATATAATCACATCTCAAAAAGAAAAAATAAAATTTATTTCCAACTCCATAACACCGACAGAGGGTAAAAACATCCATTGCCTTTATTTCCTTCACATAAAATAACATAAACTACTAATTCTACCAATTTATTCTACTCACCAAACACTCAACCAGAATAACTCAACTTTATTCATCTTATTTCACTAACCAAACACCCAATCAAAATAACTCTACTTTATTCTACCATTTATTCCACTAACCAAACACCTCAAGTGGAATAACTTTAATTTATTCTTCCACTTATTCCACTACCAACCAAACACTAAAACACACTTACCCCACCATTTATTCTACTCCAACTTATTCCACAAACTTATTCCACTTACCAAACGGACCTTATTGTGCATCCAAGATAGAGTCCAAAGGAGAAGGTTTTGCAAAGTGAATAAGTGTCACATCACATATGCAAAGTATACAAGTTAGCTCATAAGAAGGTATATAGATTTCTTGCATCTTAGTTTAAACCCTTGAGTATTTTATATCATCACTCGCCCCTTTCATTCCAAGCATAAAAGCTATGCAAGAAGGAATGAAGGTCCCTGTGGAGAAACAAAGTTACAATAGTGGAAAGATATTATCAAGTATAAAGTTCATGAGACTATTAACAAGCATGATCTAAGGTTAATGGCAAAAGGCTTCGTGAAAATGCAACATTGACCACATAGAAACGTTTGCTCCTATTGCAAAAATAGACATCATAGTTATTTTGTCTCTTATTTTATATTTCTAGTAGTCACACCAGTAAGATTTGAAGAATACCTTTCTTAACTGAAAATTGTAGGAAAAGGTTTTTATGCATTTTCCATCTAGTAATGAACAAAATAGCAAGTGCACTAAGCCCAAGGTCTTATAAGGGCTTAAGTTATATCCTGAAGAATCTAGGGTACCATCAAGGTAATAATGACGCAACTACTTGTGAAGAAAGGGTCGGAATTTACTTTGATGTTGGTTTACATCGATAACATGGTTGTGATAGGTGATGATGAAGATGACACCAACTCAAGGTTAAGCTTGCAAATGAGTTGAAACTAAATATTTGTGAAAATTAGAGTATTTTTTGGAATTAAAGTGGTTAAATCTAAAGACAATCTTATTTTTTGCTAATAGAAATATGTACTTGATTGATTGCAGGAGGCTAAAAACTGACATAAACCTACCTCCTCTTCACCAGAAGCAAGTCATAAGTTGAGCCTAAAGCATAGAATCTTAAAACAAAGATTGATAAGAAAGCTCACCTTAGCCAAATTGTCTGGTAGGTACTGAATGTTCTAAGTCAATTTATACATTATGTGCTATTTGAAGAAGTATAGACAAAAAGACCACATGTCAATAGAGGTGGTGAACTCATTATTGATACACACTCAATGTTAATTTGACAAGTCTACTAATGACAAACAACCTACATTTAGTTATTGTCTGTACTTAGGCATTTCTAGGTCAAATGTGAAAGTCTAGTTGTTACTTAGGATTTGTTGGCATTTGTTCGACGAAAATCCTTGTTTGACATAAGCATTGAGCTAATTAATCTCTGAAGCTCTACTACACATGTTTGTCAAACTCACTCTCACCACTATATATATTTAGTAGAAACATAAAGTACATAAAATTTCATCAAAATCAAACGACTCTAACATCACCATCAACTACATCAAGGTCAAATTTTGTAACACTTAAGCCGTTCAAATTGAGTCCCCTTCGATGTAACGGGTAAAACATTGGATTGACTTGAAATTTTATGTATAATATATTTATTTATAATGATCTTAATCCTCAAATTTTTACTTCAAAACATCACTTGTACTAAAAGATATTAGATAAGCTTCACTTAAGTTACATGCAGGTGAATTATACGCTCCCTTTTCTCATATATATATATATATATATATATATATATATTGAACAAATCTCACCAATAATTCAATCCTTAATGATTGAGAAAAACAAAACATGGTGCCTGCTAAACACTTTAATCGGTGAGAAGACTAACATTGGGATGTTTGTACTTATAAAATATCTGGTAATCAAGTTACTAATATAGTCACTAAAAGGCTTGCAATCTCCCAAGCTGATGAGATTTGTGATGAATTGTGTTTGATCTATGATGCCCAACTTTAAGGGAGATCTTGAGTTATTTCAGGTAACGCACAAAATTTGGAAGTGTCGTACCACACCTCTTTGATTTTCTCAGCAGTAGGTGTAGGGGATTTACTTCTATGGTGTCTCTCATTATGAGGCGTTTCCTATATAATTCTATCTTTTGTGATTGTGTGGCTAATGCGGTTAATTATACTATTATGATTCTTTTGCAGTTACTATTTTTTAATATATACTAATCATCAATGGTATATTACACTGCCTGTAATTACCCACACATTCACCAACATTTACCTACATATGTATGTACAAATGGATGAAAGAAATTAATATACTCAATTCATCACATATTTTGAAATTAAGAAACTAAACCATTGGTTAGGCATACATGAAACTTTGGGTTAAGTCCATTTTAAGATCTTTTTTCAGGGATAAAATCAAATTAGCAAACAAATAGTTATCAAAAGAAATGTTTTTTCAGTTTATTTTAGTTTAGTTTGGTTCAGGTCTATAAAACAGAAAAACTGATGAGGAAAGGTTGGCAGGAGATGGAGCTGCCACTCCTATTGGAATCAAAGTGAGCGGGAAAAATCATATTTTAGTAATTATGACATTAAGCAGGGGGTTGGAAGACAAAATAATACCCATTGAAAACTTTACAAAAAATGAAGTGTTATTTCAAAATTCAGAATTACATCAGAACTTAGGGTTAACTGCTTTTGTGAATGTCTTGGATCTCTAGGGACCATACCCCATCACGGATGGCTACTACTCTCGATCAAACTAAGGTTCGGCCCACTATTACAACATGACTGACCCAATAAATAGCAGATGGCTACAGCATACAAGGCTGGCAAAAAGATAGAAAGGAAACATTCATGTATTCACACCAGAAAAGGGAACACATACAGGTGAGAGGAAAAGCTAGTAACCAATGAGGATGCATGCCACAACCTCCGATTCTGACTTCAAAGCAAGCCCACCGTCCTTCAATATCGTGCTATCAAAAACTTTTAGAAAGTGCCCCAGATGCAAAGAGAAGATTCCTTCGAGAAAACTGATGAGAAGCAACAGTTAGAGGCAGGGTGCACAACAAAAAGAAAAAGATTTAGCTCCTTTTTTCTTTGATAAGATTTGGTTTCTTTTTACTGAATCAAGCTCAAATTGTGAGATCGTACCCGCAAATTATAAACCGGAGTTAATTTGGTGGGCAGAGTCTTCAAAAGTCTAAGCCGGGTGGCACCCCCAGTTTTGCTATTAGGCAATACTGTCAGTTTCTTGGTTAAGGTATAACTGCAGTACTACAAAAGAAGACAGTTGGAGACAAGAGAATCTTACCCGTCATCAGCCCTCCCGGCCTTAGTGCTTGCTGAGACATCCCATAACTTCACAGTGCAGTCAGCCGATCCAGAAGCAAGCAGAGTTCCTTCACAACTAGTAGAACAAACAAGAATAAAAGATAGAATACTTGTTACAACTTACATTGTTTGTAATGAATAAGCAATGCTTTTTGGTTGGTTGGGATGGACTCTCTGCTTGTTACTACTGTGGTAGTCAACTCATTTTATAGAGATATACTAGTAGTAAATAAAAAGCTAACAGACAAAGAAATTATCAACTTGTACCTTCTATATCAAGTCAGGGAACTTTCAGCTGGAATGCAGAGAAATACTAATCTAAAACAGGATTCTTATGGCTTTCAAAGTAAATCAGAAATAGTGAAGGATTTTTTTAAGAGCATCTAAACGTTGTTCGGACCCTTTGGCTTTTCTTGATCTTATAATTCCTTGGAGCTGTTAACACAATTAGGTGGAAGCTGCTCCTAATTTGTGGTTCAAAATGGCCCAGTTAAAACATTGGTTTATTTTTTATGCTGCTGAAAGTGCATCTAGTAAGAGTCTTGGTTGCCATACTCCACCTACTCTTATCCACACCCATGCACTACCTCAGATGCAGTGGCATACTTGTGACAGCAGCTCCACTTCATGGGGCAGGCCCCACTTCTTGGTGGGGGAGCACTGCTGGGATTCAGGGTTTGAATATGGAAAAAAGTTTTTCTCCAGTAAAGGCTTGTCACCAAGCCAAATGCCTATGCACATGAACTCCAAGGTGCTCATATAAAGAGTAACTATTATCTAGCATGTTCCTAGAGGCGTATACCCAGTCGATTAATTAAGTATGGTAGTAGATAACTTTTTTTTTAAAAAAGATGGTCATAGATAACTTATCAATAAGCCATCTGCAGGCTCCCTTCTCTCTGCATGTGCATGTCTGTAGAGAGAGAGAGAGAGAGAGAGAGCTCAATAAAAGTGCTAATTTTGTGATTTACGAAACCTAGGAATTACATCTATAAAATTTGTAGTACATTATTACAGACTAAACATACTTGCAAAATGTCACTTGAACTTCTACTAAAACTACTATGACTTTTCTTTAAGATAACTGTTGTACGCATTTTCAGTCCCAATGGAATTTTTTTTTTTAAGGGAAAAAAGAGTGGTGATCCTTTAGATACCCACCCAAGAATTCATTAATCAAAATAAGAAAGAAAAATTACATCACAAGGCAGAGCTCTAGACCAAAATAAGACATCGTAGATCCAACAAAATTCTCCACATATGGACACTGACTCCTAAAAACCACAGCATTCCTACCTAGCTAGATAACCCACAAAGACCGTCATTGGTCTAGCCTGCTCCCTCCTAAACCGAAACACATGACGCTCACCGTTGGCTCCCCCACATCTGAACGACCGCCAAAATCCTACATGAGAGTCGTGGGCCCACCACTGATCCCCTACCTACTCCCAAATCTACGTCACCACCGGGCAAGCAAAGAAAAGGTGGTCAATGTATTCCTCCGCTTGACCACAAAGTGGATAGGACCTGTCTGCATCCGGCACCCATTGGGCTCTCCACTTGGTCATCAGCCTTCCTCTCCTGAGGAGTCAAACGAATATTTTAACCTTTAACGGGCAAGAAGCCTCCCATAGCTGCCTATAGTCACAGGTGAGATCAATGCCCCCAAGCACATCGGAGCCACTAAGCCTTCTATACGCATCCTGTCCGGAGAAATGACCTACCTCCCACCCAAAACGGTCAGTACCATCTTCTGGCTGAAAAGTCTGGAGTTCCTGCAACAACTCCTGCACCTCTCCAAGCCTCTAATCTAATAGATTGCCCACAAATGTGGGACACCACGTGCCGCTCCATATATCCACCACCGAGGCTCTCCTGTCAACCGCCAACGTCGCAAGTATGGGAAAGTGCTCCGCCAAAACTCCAAGCCTCGTCCAGTCATCCGACCAAAAATCGAAAACCTCGCCTGACCCCAATATTGGGGTGAAAAACAATCGGACCTTCAGCACCACCAACGCCAAACTCCTCAAAAAATGGGAAGCTCCTCTAGGGGGCAAGGCGAAGAGCTCCCAATTCGTCAGTCCCCCATAGCAAGAGCACAAGACCCTCCCCACCAGATAGATCTCTCCCCCAAGCAATCTGTCAATCCACTTTGTCAGGAGGTTGTCATTCATCCTCCCCACTTCCTTGACTCCCAGACCCCCCTCCTTAAACGGCATGCACACCTCACTCCATGCCACCAACTTCTCCCCCTCCCTCCCGCTCCATAGTTGGTCCAAAAGAAATTTCTCATCAAACTCACCACTCTGTCTTCAATTTTCCTCAGCATTTTGACAACCGAAGAGAAATAAGCTAGTATTGCCAAGAGAACCGCCTTAAGGAGGACCAACCGCCCATCTCTCGACAGCAGCTTGGATGCCCATCCTAACAGCCAACCTTCAATCTTCTCAAGCAATGGGGCCCAATCCTACACCGAGATCTTCCTATCTGTCAGGGGTAGCCCCAAATAACGAAGGTGTAGGGGCCCCACCTCTATCCTTAGAGCTTCCGAGCACGCCTCTGCCTCTCCATCCTCCATGCTGAACTGAACAAAGGACGATTTGTAGTAGTTGATGTGCATACCTGACACTTCACAACAACTCTAGGATGATACAGCATCGCCTCTCCTCTGCCACCGTCCCCTCGACAAAGAAGAGAGTATCATCCGCATACTGTAGAACCGAAATGCCCTCACCTCCCTCCAGAGGGAACCCCTGCAGCAGACCTGTCGTGCTTGCTCTATCAGTAACCCTTGTCAGGGCATATGTTGCCAACGCAAACAGCATAGGCACAAGGGGGCACTCCTATCTCACACCTCTCCTCGGCTGGATCCAACCTCCCGCCAGGTTTCCGTTAATGAGTATCGAGAAAGATGCTGTAGTGATGCACTGCTTCATCCATCTAATCCAAGTCGTCGGGAAACCCCTCTTAGCCATAATCGCCCACAGGAAAGGCCACTACATCAAGTTGTAGGCTTTTGCGAAGGCCACCTTCCATAGGAAAGCCTTCTTACCTTCTCTCCTCCAGTGTGCTAGTATCTCCGTCACCACCACATACCCGTCTAAAATGCATCTTCCCGGAACAAAAGCAGTCCACTTCTGACACAACCTTGTCAATCACCCTCCTATGCCGTATTTGATAGTGCAATTGGTCTGTATTCTTCAATTGCCTCTGCCCCTTCCTTCTTAGGCAATAGGAACAAATAGAACTTGTTTAGCCGGTTGAAACCATTGTTCCCTTCCCTAAACTCCTCCAGGACCTGCAACATCTCATCCTTCAGCATCGGCCAGAATTCCTTGAAAAAAAGAATCGGGAAACCGTCCGACCCCGAACACCCTTCAGCGTTCAGCCCCCAAACCGCCCTACGAGCCTCGTCCTCCGAGAAAGGCACCACCAGCCTCTCCGCCTCACCTGAACCCACTGTCAGAACCCCCAACCCCCTCCATCTCCAATACCAGACCCTCCGTCTCCCCGTAAACTCCTTGAAGTAATCTATTACTACCCTTCCCACCGACTCCCTTCCCGAGCACTCCGCCTCGCCCACTTGTAGCTTATCAATCCAGTTTCTCCTCCGTTTGGCTGAAGCCGTCATATGGAAAAATCTGGTGTTTGAGTCTCCCTCTTGACCCACTTCTGTTTTGATCTGATTCTCCAGTCCACCTCCGCCTTCCGATCCTCCTGAATGGTCATGTGGTCCACCCTGCTCTGCCTCTCCACCACCGACATCAACCCTTGGTCTTCTATTCTATCCAGCCTCTACACCTCTCCGAGTGCCTCATCCCGCTTCTTGGTCCGCTCTTCTCTCAACTGCTTCCTGAAGTCCTTCAGAAAGCGCCTCATCTTCTGAAGTTTTGCCTCAAGCCTCGCAGCAGCTGACCCATCCGGATGTAGATCGCTCCATTTGTTCTCCACCATACTCCTGAAACCTTCTTCCAACAACCATGCCCTCTCAAAGTTAAAGTACGTGCCACACTAGGATCCCTTGCCAGACTCCTACAGTAGTGGTGAGTGATCAGAGAAGGACCTCTCCAGAGAGCAGGCCCCCACCAATGGGAAGATCTTAGCCAACTCCACCGAGCACAGGAAACGATCCAGCATGGATATCAGGCCCCCTGAGCTCCTCCATGTGAATGCACAACAGGTGGAAGGTATATCATGCAACCCATGCTCAGCAATGAGCCTCGCGAGTTCCTTTGAGCTCCAGTCCCTGCCTCCTCTCCCCCCTGTCCTGTCCTCTGCTAGAAAGATGATGTTGAAGTCTCCTCCAATGAGCCACAGGCTCCCCTAAAAGTTCCTCGTAGCTCAGTGCAAGCTCTCCCAAAGGGAATTCTTGTCCGCTTCATCAGCAGGCCCGTACACCGAAGAGAGCCATTACAAGCCCATCACTCCTTATCTGCACCGTGACCACACCCACCCCCACCTCCGATTCCACTAGCGAGAAGAGGTCCTCTTTCCACCTGACAATCAACCCTCCAGACCTCCCAACCGCATCCAGAGACATAAAACTCCCCAGCATGCTCCCCCCAATCTCTCTCCATACCCTTTGATCACACTTCTGTAGCTTCTCTTCCGTAGAAAAACATCTGGGTTCCACTTAAGCAGGTACGACCTCAGTGTCCCCCTGCGAAATGGGTCGCAAAGACCCCTCGCATTCCATGTAAGGACCTTCAACATGGAGTCCCAACTGAACCACCCCCTCACACGACCAAACCTAGCCCCGTCAGCCACCCGCTCCACCTCCCCCTCCTCGCAGCCAATAGCCCAGGCTACCCCACACTCCCATGATCCCCTCACCCCCCTCCCTACCACCTCTGCACCACCCACAGACCCCTCCCCCTCGTCGCCACCCGACCTGCCCCTCGCATCGTCGGCCCTTACCTCTAGCTACGCCGATTTCTCCCCAACGGCCCCCGCCATCAGGGCCTCCTCGCGATGTCCCTCCGACCCCGAGGGCTCCTCCCTCCCCTGGGGGAACCACCAGCCCCCATCATCGCAGAGGGTGGCGCTGCCAAGTTCGTCCTCACTACTCTGACGACGCCCCCCATTGCCCCCTGACCTCCGCCACCAGACACAAGGCTCATCGGTGTCGGAGGAGCTCCAATCGACCCCCTAGTGCCATGAAGGGGCCCTGCACCGTCAACCATAGCCTCTCCATCCTCCGATGGAGGAGCTTGGTCACTCTGATCTCGCCCTCCCGCTGAAGGTGGAAGCCGCCTCCCAACCTCCAAGCTTCGAGGGTGACACAATGCACCCCAGCACCGAGGCCACCCTTCGCAGGCCATTTAAGGAAAAGGAACGAAGTATCGGGTTTGGTACCATGTCTAGACCCAGGTCCGAGTGCACCCTCGTCTTAAAAGCCCTCACGTCGTGTTTCCTCCTCCCTCGAGCTCATGAAGCCCTTAAATGCGCTGCCTCCCCTCGGGCCTCCCTCTCCCCGCACCATCTCGACAACCCCACACAACTCCTCGCCTTCCCCAACATGCGACTCGACCCCCGACTTGCCCCATGCTGCCATGCCCCTCGAATGACGCACCTCGGGGGGTGCGCGCCCACCCTCCAGATCCAATGCTGCCGACCCAACCCATGAGGCGTCCCTCCCTCCAGCGACCTTTGGTCTCCAGATGATCCCGCTCGCCAGACTGTCCCTCCCGGCTGTAGCGCCTTCGATCGAATGCTTCAGCACCTCCACAAAAGACCTTCGGCCTCTCTCCACTGGCTTCACCAGAACGACCCACAACACATTCCCCAGACGCAACGCCATCTTCCTCCTAAGCGTCGTGCCTGGTCGCAGCTCCACCGTGGCCCTCAAAGCTCCGAGGTGCCCCCTTCGAGGCTAAGCCCCTCGCACCACCGCACCCTCGCGAAGGGAGCAACCACCGCCTCGACGACCTATCTGGTGCGGAGGAATGGAGGAACCCCCTCAAGGTCGACCATCATCTCCACCTTCCGCGGTGATCATTCTTTGATCACGTCGTCCGACCTCACCACCCATCGCCACCAAATCACGCCCCCCATGCACGGATGTTCCTTGAAGAAGAGCTTCTCCGCCAGCCCTAACGATGCCCCCACCAATAAAAACTTCTCCACACCCAGAGTCTTCAACCACAGGCCCAACAGGTCTCCCCCCAATGCCCTAGCCACCTTGGCCTCCAGCTCTTGTCTCCCCTCGCAGCCCTCTGTCACCATGCCTACCAGCACCGACGTGAGGGCCTTCTCAATCCACCCGGACTCCTCCGACCACGGGGCCTCCACTTCGACTGATGGCACACCCTCCGGAAGGGATGGGAGCACCAGCCCCCTCGCACCTGCCTCCACGTTCCGCCGCAGCTCCCCCACACAAGATGCTCTCCGGTGTCCCAGCTTCCCACACCTGAGACACCGCACTGGGTCCCTGCAATCTCGCACCATGTGCCCCGGCCCCCTACACTTGAAACAAACCACCTCCGATGCCACCTTCCTCCGCCTCGCCCTCCCCCTGACCAGGGTGCAGCCCCGAACCTCCTCTCCATGCTCACCCTCCCTCATGCTTGCTCCCTCCATCAGTATTAGATCGATTACCCAATTAAAAATCTCAGTCCCGATGGAATTTCATGCACAGTATATCTAAATAATAAAGTTTCAATCCATATGGTTAGATTTTCCTTGATAACGTTCCAAACTAGCTAAGGCCAAATAGATTTAGCTCTAAGGCTAACTGGATGGATTCTATGTACATATGTATGTAAGCATTGTCTAGAGATATCAAGAAAGCTCTTGCATTATCTTATATTGCACCACATATAATTCATAATTTTTATATGTGAATCACCTGAAAATGTCCATGGTCCAGAAAGAATAGTTTTGCATTATATTTTTCACACCACTGATATTCATAATTTTCAATGAGAAAAACCCAATATTCCTAGTCTAGACAGGATATTTTGCATTATCTCCTCTGCAATAATGATAATAAGACTTTCAAAAAAAAAAAATGATAATAACAGCTATGGTAGAGTGCAGTTGCATTTTTTTTATTTCAAGTAGCTTGTGCATTTAGTTCATAGCACCACTATTATCCATGGAGAGGCATTGTTATGAAAATCACCTGAAAGCAAGTGTCCACACACAAGATGTATGGCCCATCAGAGGCGAAATGCAGCGACCACTAGATAGATCCCACATCATAATGGTACCATCTTCATCACCAGAAGCCATAAATCTCCCATCAGGTGACATGGCCAAGCACAACACCATACTTCTGTGACCAATAAAAATGCGAACGCATTCGCCACTTTGGACATCCCATAGTCGAACACTCTTGTCACTAGACCCTGTAGCAATATAGTTGCAATTTGCATGCCACTGCACACACTGAAAGAGTGATGACATGTCAGCTTTGTCAGAAACATAGCTTGCATTGAGATTAATAGTTTAAATCATAAATTATTATCATTACTTGAAAAGCAAGTTAGCTTATCATTAAGGTTTTTTTTTTTTAAACTATAGCTTCATTTTATTGACACGTTATAGTTCCAATTTTATTTCATGTGAATTAATCCAGGATACACATATTTTTGTGTTGGTACATTACTTCAGCCTTAACATGTTTACCATAGGTGCAACAACATTTGCATCAAGGCTTGACAATTTGGAACTTGGGTAATGCTCTATGGCACACAACAAAGCTGAATAACCTTCAGACAAGCACCTTGGGCCCAACCGACACTATTTGACATAATATTTTGCTTAGCAGTGGCTCTGAATTGAGTGATACAGTCCAGAGTCAAGTTGGAATTCCCCAAGTATTTCAACCATGAATACTATGAGCATACCTGGTATCCCTATCACTAGACGGGAAAAAAAGAATTGTCCTAAGAAACTGAAGACTGGGAAGCAAAAGAATTGTCTGAACCACGCCAAAGTTTGCCTTTGCATGACACATGCATGAGAAAGAGAGAGCAATTACTGCCTATTCTATCATAAAACACACATGCAAGTTAAGCAGGGTCTAATTGCAAACAGTAATTTCTCAATGCTTGTGAAGAAACTTGAATCATGGTCTCTTTGTTGTCAATTTTTTCCTTTGTGCAGACATGTTAGATACCCATCACAATAATGATGCAAACATTCTATGGCCAGATACTGCTGCTTCTCCTTTTGAGGTACGAGAAAGTGTTCAGTTTGTCAATTCAAAGTACACTTTAACTGCATGTTTAACAGGAAATCCCAAATTACTTGAGAAGTAGTCTAGTCTACGACCTATGTCAGTAATTCCTAGTCTTAGTTACATAACTCACTCTGAATGCCTGAAACAATCAGGCCCAGCCCAGGTACAATCATATCCTGGCCAGCATACTCTAATGCTTCATTGGCAACCAGGGACATGCTCTTTATGGAATCATCACTGTTTGTGTCAGACCAGATTGCACCAGTAGCAAATAGCCCAGGCCATACCAGGCCCCATACCTTATCTTCAACAGACGTTTTGCAACCTAATGGTCACTGAACACAATGTTAGCATGGCATCCTTGGGGATTGAAAGCCACAACATATTGGGTTGCCAGTCACTTGGTGGAACAATATTTAACAGATGTTTGAAATGTGACCCCAAGTATGAGGCACACGGTAACATGTAATCTTTTTTGAAAAAAGTAGTGACATGTGATCACTAGTCATGGGAAATGGACAGTCCTGACTGGTCATGAACTCCACAAGAGAGTAGTGATTCTACACCTTTGACATCAGAGGATGCACAGTAAAGTCGGAGAGGGAAAGGAAGTATAGAAGAAAGATTACACATGCAAGAACCGACAAATCACACAAAAACTTGAGGTTTATGTGGAAACCCTCCACTTTGAGAAAACCACGAGCAATAATCCCTTAGACCTCCACCAAAAAAAGAGGTTAGGGTTTTTTCTTTACTTAAAAAATTCAAGGGGGTCATTATACATTTATATTATGTGGGTTATACGGATCACACCCAAGATCCATAAACTCAAACACAATCAACACTCTCCCTCAAGTTGGGCATATATGTCGATCATGCACACCTTGCCCACATACTCATATTTTGTCGTAGAGAGACCTTTAGCACAGATGTTCACTATTTGGTCCTCGGAATTTATGTAACGGAGACACAACACCTCTGAATCAATTTTTTCTTTGATGAAGTGCCGATCCAATTCAACATGATTTGCACTTGATCAGGCACACACAGACTGCTTCTTGCTCCTCCACACCACAAGAATTTCCCCTAGAAAGATAGCATAGCCAGTGGTAGACCTCCTATCATCAATCGATCCAACCTAATCAGCATCAGTGTATCCCTCAAATTTAATCTCTGCACCCTTTGTAAAAAATAAACCTTTTCTTGGATTTTTCTTCACTTGTTCATGGCACGTAAATGTAAATTTGTAGGTGCATGCATAAATTGACTCAATACTCACTGCATAGGTGATGTTTGATCTAGTAAGGGTAAGGTAGATTGACTTCCTTACAAGCCTCTGACATCTATTCTTCTGGGAACCATCCAGCAACTTGCCATCATTCAAGCTCAGTGTATGATTTGCTTCAACGAGTGTAGTGGAGGGTCTTCATCCTAATTTTCCAATTTCCTTTTAGTAAATCAAGTGCATACTTCTTCTGGCACAAGAAAACACCATCTCCTACTCTTGCAATTTCTATCCCATGAAAGTAGTTTAACTTTCCCAAGCCTTTGATCTCAAACTCCTAAGCCAATCTCTCTTTAAGTCAGATATCTCAACTATAGAGGATCATATCATCAACATAAACCACGAAAAGTGAAATGCTAGTATCGTGGTGTTTAATAAATAGTAAGATCATCATTTCCTTGCTTATACCCTTGTCTCTCAAACAAGGCTCTCGCTAATTACTTTAACCCATACAATGACTTCTTCAATTTGCGACACTTCCCTTTTTGCTCAAAACCAAGTGGCATATACATGTATACCTCGTCCTTCAAATCTCTATTTAGGAAAGCATTTTTTTACATCAAGTTGATGTAACGATCAATGAAGTTGAACCATAAAGGCAAGTATCACACGAACATAGTTCATCTTAGCGACGGGAGAAAAAGTCTCATAATAGTTAATACCATATTGATGAGTGAATCCTCTTGCCACCATGGCCTTGAACCTATCAACTTGAGCATTTGCCTTGTACTTTATGGTAAACACGCACTTTGATCCCCACAATATGCCTGTCGTTTGGAATGTCTACTACATCCCAGGTCTGGTTCGTTATCAATGCTTTCATCTCTTCTTAATTGCTTCAACCCTATTAGGATCCAATTGGGTCTCACCAACATTTATATGTTTAGTCGTTCAAATTATTGTATTTTTCACATTTGTTTCTTTTGTTATTGCTTTCTCTATTATCTTAGAGTAAAGGGACATGTTCACAATTTTCCCCCCTTTGGCCTCTCCTCTATAATTAAAGGCATATGGTTTTATAGTAATGGAAATTGCTTTATTTTCTCAACTTGGTATTAGAGCGGCGATCCTAGACCAAAGATCTATACCTTCATGATCCCTCATCCCCTTCATTCTCCACCAAATAAAGATTAAGGCTTTTTCTCTTGTGTTGCGAGTCTAAACTCACCAAGAGAAGAAATCCTTACATTAGAAACCGTGCTGTAGGCCCAAGGACATGGTCCCCTACCACCAAGCTTGAAGAAGACCAAGGCAACCACCACCACCGGCTATCGCCTTTGACTCATCGGCGAAGGGGTTGCTGGCCCTAGGCCGACCAGTTGAACCCCCTGTAGCCAACCTTCATTAGCAAGAGAGCCGTCAGTAGCCTATGTTCTCCTAGTGCCACTGCTAGGCTACTAGTGAGCAAGAGAGGCATTGGAGCTCCCATTCAACCCATTTAAGGCACGGAAGGGGTCATCTCGATTCTCCGATTGCATCTAGTGACTGTCAAAGGGGTGTAGCAATCACTGAAGCTCCACCACTACGTCTTTGGAACCAATTTGGTTACGATTTAGGAGAAGAAAAGGGTATTTGACCTTTCTAGATCCATTTTCTCGTCGATATGGCTATAAGCTGAGTCGATGGTGTTGTTTGTGCATCAATAGTTAAATTATTCACCGATTGGTCCTTATGGGACTGATTTTATGTGAGATGGCCTCTATAATAATTCATTTGCCCAATCTGGCAAACAGGAGTAAGTGGGAGTGTTAAAAACACCTATTTGACTCAAGTGTGGAGCTTAAAGGGTCAACTTATGTGTTATAGTTACAATTATTTTCTCACGAAGTTGAGAAATGTACAAAGGATTACATCCACATTAAATTGAAGTCCAAGAGGAAGTTCAAGAAGAAGCGTGTTGCTGCTATCAAGCATTTGTTGCATCAGGATTAATACAAGATACTGTGGTTATCCCTAAGAGCAAGTATAAATACTGATCCGAAGACTCTATCAGTATGATACATCTCAGGCAGGACTTGCATGTCAGCCTCAGGTAGGGGAAAGAAATTGACTAATTGATTTAGGTACATCTCGGTAGAAATGTGATGATGCAAAACAATTTTTCACTCTCAAATCGATCCCTTCAGGAAGGACTATATTGGTAGCTGATAAGCAGCATTCCCCCATTGCTGGTAATGAGAAGGTACATGTTGCTTCTCACACGAAATTGGATAATGTCCTTTTAGCTCCAGATTTCCCTTTAAGCCTACTCTTCATTAGTCACGAAGGAGTTAAATTGTAGAGCGGTGTTTGATGGAGTTTCTCTGACATTTCAAAACATTCTGGTAGACATACTATTGGTTGTGGCTATGAGGAAGGTGGTGTATACAATCTTCTACAATCACCCTATGCAAGTTGTGTTTCTCTTCCATCAGAAGGGGCTTTTAGTTATCTATAACACCTTCGATTCGATTATCTTCCTTTGCATAAGCTTTGAAGGATGCTATCATAAATTCCACCAGCAGTCACTTTCCAATGCCAAGATTACAACTTGGCAAATATCACAGGAGTGCATTCCCGAGAAGCCAACATTAAAGTTCAAAAGCTATGTTCCAATTACTCCACCTGGATATGTAGAGAACTAGCTGGGACCTGAATCATATGGGATAGGTTTTATTTAATGGCAGTGGATAACTTTTCTCGCCTCTCTTGGACTTTTCCTTTTGAAATCCAAGTCCAAAGTTAGTGACATGATCAAGGCTTCCCTGAAAAAGATCAAAAATAAATTTGGGGCAAGTGTGAAAATCATTTGATTAGATAATGCCTTAGAGTTTTGTACTAGATAATGCCTCAGAGTTTTGTACTAACTGCCTTTGTGCCTTCTATCAAGATGGAATCATCCATCAAACAAGTTGTCCCAACACGTCACAGTAGAGTGACGTGGTAGAAAGGAAGCATTGACATATTTGGGATGTTGCGAGGACTCTCTGGATATAGGACAGTGTATTGGCTACGTACTAGGGAGATGCGGTGTCAACTACTTATATTATTAATTGGATATCATCTTCAGAGCAAATTCCCTATCCATCTTGTTTCCTAATCGTAAATTGTTTAAGGTGTCACCCTAGGTCTTCGACCATATGGCATTTGTGCATCTTCATGATCCTTACCGGGATAAGCTTGCTCCTCATGTAGTCAAGTGCATTTTCGTAGGATACTCAAAAACCCAAAAGAGATGCCAATGTTATGACCCAATCAGTAGACGCTACTATGTTAGTGCTGATGTTACATTTCATGAGCCAATCCCTTACTATTCTACATCTAGCTCCCAAATTAGCACTCCTACACCTAAAGGTGTAGCTATTATCCCACTTCATGTGCCCCTCAGACCTCAGATACACCACAAAGGTAGTCACTTGAGGGTCCACCTTTTCGTACTGGTCGTCCTGACAGCATGTTCAAGAGGATCTATTCTCATTACCTTGGATAGGATTCTCCTCCTTCAGTGCCATAGCCATCATCCACTACGGTATTCCCTCCTGATAGTACGCTACTCTATTTAGTCCTAGTGTATCGGATACCATCAATGGCATTCCAGCACCTCCAATCGACTCTCCACCACCAGAGTTGGTTGAGACAGATGAGTCTATAGATTGTTTTTTGAAGAGCCAAAGGACGATTATCCGAATGATAACCATCAAAAATCATTCCATTCCAAAAAATCGAATTACAAACAGATCCCCAGAACAACACCTAAGAAGAAATGAACGAAACAAAGTTCTCCACTTATGGTCTCTCCCCCCTAAAAGCGCCCATTTCTCCCCAGCCAAACACCCCATAAGATCGCTAAAACCTTGGCCCTATCCTTCTTGGATCTGAAGGTGATCCCTCTATCGTGGGTGTTTCCTCTGCAGAATGAATACCAAAAGCTAACCACATCCAAATGGGCGATCCAGTTGATCCCCATCCTCTGCCAAAAACTTGCACCACAAATGGATACTGAAAGAAGAGGTTCTAGATGTCTTCCTCGACTCCATCACAGAGGAGGCATGTGAGGTCATTTGGCTAA
This sequence comes from Thalassia testudinum, assembly GCA_037157565.1. Taxonomy (NCBI): domain Eukaryota; kingdom Viridiplantae; phylum Streptophyta; class Magnoliopsida; order Alismatales; family Hydrocharitaceae; genus Thalassia; species Thalassia testudinum. Next base: position 85,031,034 of record JAZHRO010000031.1, read on the forward strand.
GCCCATCTTGCTCTCCACCACCTCGTCATAATTCTCCCCCTCCTCACCAACCAGGCGAAGATCTTCACCTTCAATAGACACTCCGCCATCCAGAGCAATCTACAATCTCATAAGAAATCTATATCCGAGCTGACCGCACCACTCCCCAATCTACGAAAGACCTTTGCCACAGAGAAATCTCCTTCCCAGAAAAATGCATCATCGCCCTTCTCCGGTGCCCAACCCTCCAACTCCTGCAACAATCACTGAAACTCTCGCATCTCTGGTCGGAAAGGCCCCCCCGAAAAGCTAGACACCAAGTCCCATCCCAACAATTTCCCACCGTGACCGACGAGTCCACACCACCCCCAAAAAGACAAGGAAACCTATCTCCTAGGGTAGAGCCAACCCCCTGCCAGTTGTCCTGCCAGAACTGGAACATATCTCGCTCCCCCAGTGTAGGGGGAAAGAAAGTATGCACCTTCGCCGTTACCGCCGCCAACCCCTTGAGAAAGTGAGAGGCTCCGAGAGGAGGGGACTCCAATGGCCCCCATGAAAGGAAGGGGTCGTAGCATCGCCGCATAACATCACCAAAGAGCCCCTGCTCCCGTCCCACCAACCTCGCAACTACTTCGTGAGGAGACTAATGTACACCTTGTTTACATCCCTGACCCCCAGACCCCCTTCCTGAACCGATCTGCACACCTCCTCCCATGCCACCAACCTCGCCCCCCTTCTTGTCGACCTTACATCAGCCCAAAAGAAATCCCTCATCAACCCCGAGATCTTCTCAATCTAATGCAGTAGTCTGAAAACTGAAAGGAAATACGACGGTATGGATGCCAGCACTGCCTTCACCAGGGTCAACCTTCCACCTCCAAACAAAAGTCTGGAGGACCACCTCGCTAATCTTCCCTCCATCCTCTCCAGTAGAGGAATCCAATCCTGCAACCTGAGGCGTCGACCTGATAAAGGAATGCTCAGATACACCAACGGCAGATGTTGTCAACGTTTCTGTGCGGATTTAAAGGCGTATTACGTTGCAGTAGAACCGACAAAACGTTTAAACAAATAATTTTATTACTCGAACAACTAGAGTATCCGAGGTCGAACACAGGGAGCAAACTCAGTACTTTGTAAAACCCAAGAATACAACTGTTTAATGCAAATATAATTGATTCAAAGAGTTTTTAAGAAAGATGTAAAAAAAAATAGAATTAGACGTCTGATTTATGTATCAGACGTCTTAAATGTGATCTTTCTTTCTCTTTTTCTTCTTCTGCTTTGCCTTTCGGATCTCTTTGCAATCTTCCCTTGTCCTTCTTCTTCTCCTGCGAAGACTTCTTTCTTTCTTCTTCTTCTGTCTTGCTTCTCCTTTCTTCTTTGTCTTCTTCTTCTTCTTTGTCTTGCTTCTCCTTTTCTTCTTTGTCTTGCTTCTCCTTTCTTCTGCAGCGGCCACGTCCTTCTCCTGCAATCAGCCTGCCTGCACAGGGGAACAAAACCTAACCCTTCTCCCTCTACCCGCGCGTGTCTCTCTCTCAAGCAATTCACTCTAACCGCTCTACCAGAGCCACAGTCTCAATCGGGTCGGATCGTACCCGGGACCAGGCGCACCTGCAGGTGTGTGATGCGCGAGGAGTGCGTAGGTCTAGGTCGGGTCGGATCCGCCAGGTCCGCGTGGTCAGGCCGCGGACGAGGCGGGTGGGGTCAGTGAGGGACCTCACCCCTGTGCTTTCGAGGCGATAAGAATAAAGCGTAAAAACAACTTATACGGTACCTGCCGGTTGCAATCCCACGATGTGGGACTATCTGGTCTCGCCTTCACGCGCGCCTGCAGCAACCTCGTCGTGCGATTGCCCCGCAGCTGCTGGCTCTGCTAGCGCTCCTCGGCTGGATTCGTTCACCTCGCGACACTTGCGTTAGTATGCAGCACCTGTAGTCTGGAAGACCGGGTGCCTGGAGCTTCGCGGGAGCTTCATCAGAGGTCGTCCATGGCGGCAGCAGCTCGAATCCTGTCGTACACAAAACGCGCCTCTCGGCCAAATCAGAATAGATAGAGACCTTCGCCGTGGCACGGCGAAGGCGGTGGGCAGTGCAGCAGGCCGCAGGTCGGCCTAGGCGTGCGTGCCTAGGTCAACCTGTGGCCGGAGATGGTGGGTTGGTCGGGGGGTGGTTGTGGAGGGCTGGAGTGGCAGTGGGAGGGTGGAGTGTGTTCCTGGAGGTGAGGCGGAGCTTCCGAGGTGGTTGGCGAGCCGTGTGGAGGGCTGGAGTGGTGTGGGCGGCTCGCCGGAGTGCGGTCGGAGGCGAAGACGATGGAGGTGGTTAGCGTCTGTCGAGGGTCGATCAAGGGAGATAACAGGGGGAAAAGAGAGAGGAGAGGATGGAGAACGTATCTGGGGTTGTCTGGAGTGAAGGGAGGCAGTGGAGAGGACGGCTCGTGACTGCCGTCGTCGGGGAAGAAAGACCCTGGGGGAGGAAGCGGCGACGAAGATGAGGTCAGGAGCTTGCGCGCAGGGTACAGCGCGCCGCGGGAGGAAGAGGCGGAGAGGACTCTGCTGCTGGTATGGCAGCAGAGTGACGAGAAGGAGGGAAAGCGGTCGCCGGAGCTTGTGGGTCGTTTGGCCGGAGATGGGAGAGAAGAAATTTGGAGGGGATCTCCGTCAAAATCAAGCTTAAGATGAGTGGTCGGGTCCGAGGGGTGTTTTATAGGTGCTGGCCGCTCCTATCAGAGCGTGAAAGACGCGCAATTAGGTCAGCCGGTTCGCCGGAGTTGGAAGGAAGAAAGATACCCACATCTCTCGTGCGTTCGCACGAGAGATTGGGTTCACACCAGCGAATTTGATTGGCTTTAGAAGGAAGGGAATTCCTCAGAGAATCTCCCTTCCATTTCTGGGAGAGAATCTCTGAGGAATTAGAGAGCCATCTCTCTCGAAACTTCGTCGGAGCTCGGTTCTGCCCTAGCAATGGCGGCAGGACCGGTTTGCAAAGAAGGCGAGGAACCTAGGGGGCTCTCTGCAAGGATATTCAAAAGATAGGGACCTCTTTGTGATTTGGGTGTACTAAATTGCAAAGTAGGTCAAGATGACCCCTCCTTAGGTCCAAATTTTGGTACAAACCTAATTTGGACCTAAGGAATCCAATGGAGAAGTTAGATTTCAGGTTTGACCTTGTTTGACTGGATATTTTGCGTAAAAACCCAAATTAGGTTAATTGAAGAGCTATGACCCTAATCTAGGTCAAACTAGGTTCCAAAGGTCAAATTAAGTGTTCTAAACCCTAGAGTATGTTTTTTCATGATTTGTAGAGGGTTTACTTGCTTTTTGTTCTGACCGAAACCTTGTTAATTTAAGCGGGTCTGTTTTAGGGTTACCAAGTGTCTTTTAGTTCTTAGATTGCACATGAACCCATTTCTGCTTGACTCAACCCACTTTTTATCTCATTTAGACCATTTGACCCATGTTTTGCCTCTAAGAAATCCCGTTTATCTACTGCAATGGCAAAATTGCAGTTTTAACCTTTATTTCATGTTTTCTTCTCAGAGCACTTGTTCCTTTAGTTAAGCCTTCTTCTAGGTTATGTAGGAGCTTTTGTCTTCTTTATTAGGTCAAAATGAGCTAGTTATGGCTCATGATGAGGCTCTCAGCAGAGAACCCTCCTTTATCCCCAAAGCACCACCCACCCTCTCCACCTCTTCGACCAACAAGTTGAATAGGATAGGTTGATTTTTTATAACTGATTTGCAGCCCTGACGCCACGCCAAAAAGCTCCAGAAGGATTCTCATCCTTCTGGCCTCCAAATCCTCTCCCTCAACCAAAAGCAAGGTATCATTAGCATATTGTAGAACCCTACCCTCACCAACCACAAAGTCTCTAACCAAACCCCTATCACAGGCCATTTGTGCTGCCCGCGCCAGAGCATCCTCCACAAGCACAAACAACATAGGTGCAAGAGGGCAACCCTGTCTGACCCCCCTCCTACTAGGTTCCCATTGATCAGGACAAAGAAAGATGATGTCGTCACACACCTCTTCATCCAATCAATCCACCTCGCGGGAAACCCCCTCCTCAATAGAGAAGCCCACAGAAAATCCCACTACACCGAGTTGTATGCCTTGCTGAAGTCAACCTTCCACAAACAAGCCTATTTCTTCTCCGTCTTACAGGTGGCCAATGCCTCCATGGCAACTATAAAACCATTCAGGATTCCTCTTCCTGGAACGAAAGCCATCTGAACAAGGGAGATCATATCTCCAAGAAGGTCCCTGAGCCTGTTGGCCAGGACCTTAGCAACAATAAGGTACACGGCATTCGACAGCGCAATCGGTCTGAAATCCTGGATCGCTTCTACCCCTTCCTTCTTAAGCAACAAAAACAAGTAATATATATTCAGTTTGTCGAAACCTCTGTTCCCAGCCACGAACACCTCCATCATTTGCATCACATCTACCCCCACCAAGTGCCAGAACTCCCTAAAGAAGAAAATAGGGAAACCATCCGGACCAGGACACCCCTCCGCATTCATGCTCCAAACCTCTTGCTCCACCTCGTCCTCTGAAAAGCCAGCCCTGAGTCTCTCCACCTGGGCCTCCGTGACACGCTACACATTCTCCCCTCTCCACCTCCAGCACCCCCTGACGTGCCTCCCAGTAAACTCCTTAAAGTAATCCGCCACAGCTCGTCCCACCACCCTACCAGAGAATGTCTCCCCATGTATAAGCATCTTCTCTATCCAGTTTCTCCTCCTCCTGGTAGAGGTCATTTGGTGGAAAAACTTAGTATTAGAGTCGCCTTCCTTCAGCCATCTCTGCCTCGATCTCGTTTTCGACTCTACCTCTACTTTCCTGTCCTCCCCTCGCACCACGTGTCATCCTTACCCTAACCTCCCTATCCACTGTCGAGATAGGAGCTTGGTCTTCCTGCCTGTCAATCCTGATAATCTCTGCTAGTGCCTCTTCCTTCCTACCCCTCTTGGATGCCTTGATCTCCCTCCTGTATGCCCTCCAATGGTCACGCAACATACTCAATCTCTTCGCCAAGCAAAACGCAGCAGATCCCTCCACCTCTATAGAGTTCCACTTCACCATACTCCGGAACCCCTCCTCCATCAGCCAAGATGTGTTAAGCTTAAAATAAGTGCCACAGTATGTCCCCTCATTAGACCGCCACATAAGGGGCATATGATCAGAGAACAGTCTCTCCAAAGTAGACACATTCACCACAGGGAAAAACTCTGCTACCTCCATGTTGAAAAGAAATCTGTCAATCCTAGACATCTGGCCACTGTTATTCCTCCAGGTATAAGCACAGGATGCCGAAATCAAATCCACGAGGCCATGTGTAGCCACAAAATCCACAAAAAGATCCAACTCGGGACCTTGTCTTCCCCGCCCTCCAGGCATGTCATTCATCTGTAGGGTGATGTTGAAATCCCTTCCAAGCAGCCAAGGACATCCATGGCACTCCGCAGCCACGGTCATGAGCTCCTCCCACATGACTCCCCTCGCTTGGGCATCTGACGGACCAAACACCCCTGTGATATTTCATCTTGGCACCTTCCACCCTCCTAATCAGCCTCACAGAGATGACATGCTCCCAGCAGTAGAAATCCTCCAAGGAGAAAACAACTTCCCGCCACCCCAGGATCTGTCCTCCTGAGCGGCCAATCGCACCAAGAGACCGAAACCCCTCCATCCAAGAGCCCCCAATCTCTTTCCAGATCCGAGCATCATAGTCAAACAGTTTTGTTTCATGCAGCAACACATCTGCTCTCCACATATGAATATAATGCCCTAGTGACGCCCTTCTCGACGAATCATCAAGACCACACACATTCCACGTAAGCACCCCATTCATTTACAACAGCTGGGGGCCTCCACCATAGCTTGTTGGAAGCCACACACCTCCACCGTCCTACGCACCTCATCATCATGATCCAACACAACTGTCTATCATAGGGGCTATGGCGTCTTTCCACGACCATCCACCACCACCCTCAGTCCCCAACTTCCACGAAACCTTCACCTCCTATAGCGGAAAGCGCCACCTCAGCCATTGTGTACCATGTGTGGCCTCCATCCCGTCAGGGGGATCTCCACCCCGACGCTGGACGTCGACGGGACGTTACCTGACTGCTGCTGCGACGGACCCTCATCTGCCCCACAAGGGACCATGGCCTTCGCCTCGCCAACCGGAGGGCGACCGGAAGCCCCTCCTACCATGTCGAAGCCATGCCCATCGCCATCACCTCCACTCGAACATCTACCCACAATAGGGCAGATGATGCGGATGATACCACGCCTTCCACACCGAAAGGAGTTGGGGATTGCTCTCCTTCCACAACTCTGTCGCGCTTCGGCATCTCTTCAACCATCCTCAAACTCGAGGTCGAAGGGTCGGAGGGGCCCCTCTTCTCGAAAGAGGTCCCAAGTGGGAACCAGCACCCCGCTCTGTCCGAAACCACAAGAGGGTTCTCTTCGGGTCTCGTAATCAAATTTGGATCGACGCTCAAACCACACGGGTTCTCCGCTTCACGCACCACAAACGTGGATGCTTTAAAAGCCTCCTCCAGCTGTTCATTGGGAGGCCGCATCTCATCAATGCCCTCCCTGCCTTTTCCACTCCCGATATCATCAGGAGAACATCAATCTCAGGCGACGCCGTCTCACACGAGATACGCGTAGGGATTAGATTCATGTCACAGATCGATCGCCTCTCCCCCACCCCCATCGGACGCCGCCCCACCTTCCTCCATGCCAGAGCAGTGGTTCCGACCACCGTCTTGGATCCCCGATGACCACCACGAAGCGTGCAGGAGACGACCCAGGACGAGCTCCCTAGCCGCAACACAACCTTCTCCATCATCACCACTCCGATCATCTCGATCAGCGCCACCACCGGACCCTTGAAAAGACCGACTGACTTGCACCTCTTGAGATGAGCAAACGGCGAGACGACCACCTCCACCACTTCCACAAACCTCAACCACCATGGGATCCCCGCAATGGCCACCTCGAAGGCCGGTCTCTCCGGCGGGGGGTCCGAAGATGCTCCATCATGCGGGGACAAGCGCCGCCATTTCCATCTTCCCATCTCGGAGACGACCACCAAGAAGCGCAGTTCCTCCCACCTCGAGATAGGGAGGCTGAGGACTAAGAACCTCCTTCCATCATCAAAACCCTAATCCCCTCATGCTCCACATCCCCGCCCAAAGCCTTCACCACTGCTTTGGACACCCACCCCTCCAGAATCTCACCCATCAACCCACTCTCAACCTCCTCCCTTAGACACCTAACCCCCTCCGACCAAGGCGCCTTGACCTCAACCTATGGCAACTCCCCGGCGGAGGTAGCGATAGGCCCCCCACATCACGAGTGCGACCACTCCAACAATGCAAACTCTTATGCTTGAGGCCACCGCACTTCCAACAACGCCACGGGTCGTGGTAGTCCCACGGCCAATGGTCCCAACCTAAACATCTGAAACGCCTCCCCCTTTTGTCCACGCCTCCTTCCCAGCGAGCAACTCCCTGAGAACTAGCTGACGTCCGACTCAGCCTTCTCCACCTCTCCACCACCGACCAGCCTAGACCCTCCTCAGCATCCACTCCCGCGCGGTGCCTCTCATCTCCTCCTTCCTCACCACCCAGATGAGACCTCCCTCCCTTCTCCTTCCTTAGGTACCCCTCCTCTCCCACACTCTCATGGTCGCTCCCCTCATCACCCTCTCTCTCGTTCTCCATCCCCCTACTTCAAAGAAGTCCCTAGATCTGCAACTTGATACCACCACAAAGAAGTCCCCCTGCCGAAAGTATGAACATGTCTGCTTGCTCCCCAGATGAATCCATAAATAACTGGGAGGTTGTTGATCTTGATCTATCGATTGCTTTACGGAAGGGGACCAAGGTATGCACCATTCACTCCATTCCTAAGCATGTCTCTATGGCTAGTTTGTCCCTTTAGTACAAGAAATTTTCCATGACTCTCTCCAATGCAAAGGTACCTGCTACGCATCAATAGGCCTTTGGAGATCCAAAGTGGTAGAAGGCCATGGACGATGAGATGTTAACACTACTCACATGTGGGACATGGAGCCTTTTTGACCCTCCATCTGATGATACTATAGTAGGATGCAAGTGCATCTTCACGGTTACATATTTGCCTAATGGATCTATCGAGCGCTACAAGGTGCATTTGGTGGTGAAGGGATATACCCTGACCTATGGGATCAACTACTTTGATACTTTCTCTCAAATGGCAAGGCTTCCTATAGTTCAGATTCTCATTTCGATCATAGTCCACCTCGACTAGTAGCTACATAGACGTCAAGAACACCTCTGTGGGGATCTCCAAGAAGAGGTCTGTATACAGCAACCCCTTGAATTCGAGATAGTGGGGAGTGTTCCAAGGTCTAAAAATTACATAAGGCCATTTATGACTTTAAACAAAGCCCACGTTCATAGCTTCAAAAACTGCCAAAAGTTAAGAACATTGGGTTCAAGAGGTCTGCGGCAGATCACTCCTTGTTTGTAAGGAAGACTGAAAAAGAGAGTTGTGATGCTAGTCTATGTAGATGATATTGTCTTAACTAAAGAAGACATCAGAGGCATCACTAGCACCAAGGAATTTCTGGCAAAACATTTTGTCACAAAGGATCTAGGCCCACTCCGATATTTCCTTGGCATTGAAGTTCCTCGCAATGCCAAAGGAATTGCTCTCTCCCAAAGGAAATATGTACTTGATTTTCTTCAGGAGATGGGCATGCTTAGTTAGTGTTGAGCCAACCTCCATCCCCATGGACCCGAATGTGCACTTGCATGAAGAAGACTGCTCCGGTGGATGCACGGCAATTTAGATGTCTTGTAAGAAAGCTAATGTATGTAACTGTCACATGACCTAATATTGCCCTTGTTGTTAGCAAGGTAAGCTAGCTTATGGACAAACCACAAAGAATTCACTAGGAAGCAACGATAATGATTCTTAGGCACATGAAGTTTGCATTAGGAAAAGAACTACTATTTACCCGAGGTGATTCATTAAGGGGTAATGGCATATATTGATGTGGATTATGCTCGGTGTTCAAAGGATAGGAAGTCCACTACTAGGTTCTATACATTTGTTGGAGGAAATCTCATTACATGGAGAAATAAGAAACGAACTGTAGTAGCCAGATCAAGTGCATAGTCAGAATACAAAGCCATGGTCCATGCTACAACAAAAGTTATGTGAATTCAATTAGTACTTATGGATCTACAAATTCCTATAGCAAATTCCATAGAAATGTGATGTGACAACAAAGCTGCATTATTCATTGCCAACAATCCTATCTTTAATGAGAGAACCAAACACGTGGAAGTAAATTGTCATTATACACGGGATATTATCCAGAAGGGATACAATCACACTATGCATGCACCATTTGAAGATTAGGCAAAAGAAATGTTCACCAAGGCTCTCCCTCATTCTACCTTCGACAAATGTTGTTCCAAGTTGAGCATGATAGACATTTATACTTCAGCTTAAGGGATAGTGTTGAAAGTTTTTCAAATTATTCTTTTTTCGCATTTATTTTTTTGTTACTCTTTTCTCTATTATCTTAGAGTAGAGGGGCATGTTTACAACCTTCCCTTCCTTTGGCCTCTTCTCTATAAATAGAGGCCTAGGGTTTCATAGTAATGGAAGTTACTTCATACTCTCAACATCCTAGGAATAGCAATTGATGCAAGTGATAACAGAGGACTCATATAAGGCAAAAGAAACATATCTTTTTATAGGATATCATGCACATTCCGCAAATCTTTGTGGCTTCTTAATCACCACTTTTTTCACACTTAAAAGCAATGCTATCATCCATCACCACATTATTTGTTCCTGCAACAACCCCTTCATTTGCAACAACATGGGTATCAACCTCGTCTTCTTAAGATGTGCTACCTTCCATGCAAATAAGATCGCCCTCGTCAGTATCAAAAACATTCATCAAGTTGCTCTTCTAGACTTGGATTTGGAGTTGGGAAGGAAGTTGAAGAAGTGGGATTGATTTCCTTGCTTTCCCGCTCCCATGTCCATCTTAACTTTGATAATCAAGAACACCAAAATCCTCTTTGTAGAGAATAAGGCGTCACGTGGCAGGGTCACATGGCAGGTCAGTTCGGCCACGTGGCAGTGCCATGTGGCAGGTGTTGATCCACCCAAGGGGCGTCGGCATTAAGGGGTTTAGTAGGGTTACTTGGACTCCAGGTCTTTGGTCTTTTAGTATGGTAATATATCATTTAGACAAGTAGTTAAGATGATTTAATGTTTTCTATTTTTATGAGATTTGATTAAGTTTGTTTCCTATTTTTGAAAATGAAGTTTGTTTCCTATTTTGAGATTATGATTTGCTCTCTTTAAATAGAGAGAACCTATGTATGTTATTTTTGAGTTAATGCAATATTCTTTCCAGTAAACACAACTCCTTTTCTCTCCTCTCTTTTTCTACTGCTGGTTGCCCCCTCTTCTCTCTCTCTGCTCAGCGTGCAACAACACCAACAGTAGCAGCCTGCTGTTGCATTTCCTGTCCACATGGAAGAGCCTCCACGTCACGTTATCGCCCAAATCTCAACATGGTATCAGAGCCTTCAATCTAGGATCTTCTCGATGTTCCATGCACATAGGACGGAGAAGAAAAGAAAGGCCACGCAAAACATCAATGTGTGACTTCTAGAGAGTTGCAACCACATACACGTAGCGTTTCCTCTTGACAAGCACCCTCTTCCACATAGGAATAGGAGGGGGAGATTACGCACAAGAAGGCCCTATCTTATGCGTGATTCCCACGTACATCTAAGCCTCGTGTGTTAAGGCATCTTCGTCGACTTGTGAGTTCTTTCAAACAACTCCTTGAAGGATTTTAGCACCTTACGCAAGGCCCAAGGAGACACGTAGGAGACTCCGATGGGTGGCTTCCCTCACACATCTAGTGTCTTACGCGAAGCATACAAGTAAAGGCTTGTTTCTCGAGGACGGAGATGGCTGAGAGCGAGAATTAGATCAACACTGGGAAAGGAAAGGTTATAGTTCAAGGCACCACAATCAAACTTCAGGGTGCCTCAAACTATATCCTATGAACATGAGCATTCAAGATCGTTGTGGGAGGATAGGACAAGTTGCATGTCCTTCTTAAAGAGTTCGAGTCTAATGATTCAACGAAGTGAGAGAAAGAGAACTACATGGTGATGAATTGGCTGATGAACTCAATCGATCCATCCATCGCCCCCAACATGTTATACAAGAAGTCGACGTACGCGATGTGTGATTCCTTGGAGAAGAGATTCCAAGAAGTCCAGCAATGCCCGCATCATCGACATCTACACCCATATCTAGACGGCTAGTTAGGGGGATTTTCCCCTTGACAAGTAACACTCAAAGATGGAGGCGCTTTTTGGAGAACTGGAGATCTTTGAGCCTATCTACTACAACAAGCAAACTATGGGACGAGAAAGAAGGCAAGTCGCAAAATTCCTTTCAAGGTTGAATCTCCAATATTAGCCGATGCATGATCAGATCCTTACGCTAGACGAGGAATTGGATCTTGAGACGATTTATAGTCGTCTCAAAGCTTGGAGAACCAGATGTAGGTCCCAATAGTGTTGCAATGTCTGAAAGCACCGTCATGGCTACTTTTGATGGAGGCACAGGATGTGGAAGAGGACGTGGTCGAAGCTCAGGTCGAGTTTATCCACCATATCAACATTGCGGACGCACCAATCATCCACAAGGCTGTTGTTGGGACAAGTTTGGAAGACTCACACGTGGGGCTACTAGCACCTCACGCATGGAGTCTTTTACTCCTGCAAATCTAGAGAAGATCAAGGCCTTGTTTCAAGATGAGAAGGAGAAGATGGTCGCCGTCGCAACAATTATTAAGGTTGCTCAAGAGGCAACGACTTCAAAGGTCGCAAGAGGCTACACTATCACTCCTACCAAAGAAAAGATTAAAGATGTGGAGCTTGAAGAAAAAGAGTGGTGGGGGCTCTAGCCTCATCACAAGTGCACCAAGTCATCGTCTTCCCGACCTCGACTTGAGGGGGAGTGTGAAGAATAAGGTGCCACGTGGCACTTTGGTCCACCCAAGGGGCACTGGCCCTAAGGGGTTTAGTAGAGTTGCTTGGAGTCCAAGTCTTTGGTCTTTTAGTATGGTAATATGTCATTTAGGCAAGTAGTTAAGAGGATTTGATGTTTTCTATTTTTAGGATATTTGATTGAGTTTGTTTCGTATTTTGAGATTGAGAGAATCTCTGATCCAATCAGCCTATGCAGAATAAGTACAAAATGATCTGAGGATGATTTAGTAAAACCAATCTCTTGAACTACTTCACTAAATCTCTTAAACCACTGGGTGGGGTCTAAAGGATCAACACCCTTTTTCCTTTCAAAAAAACAAAAAAAAACTCTTAAACCATGCCCTCAAGCTCTGCTTCAATCCATAAATAGTTTTATTCAATTTGCAAACCTTCCAACACTCACCCTGAGTAACAAATCCAGGAAGTTGTTACATGTAAACTTCCTCATAAAAGTCCCCATATAGGAAGGCATATTTAATATCAAGCTAAAAGATGCACCAATCCATGTTGACAGTAGGAAAGGAGAATCCGAACAGAATTCAATCGTGCCACTAGCGAGAAAGTCTCAAAATGGTCCACCCCAAGGGTCTAGGTGTAACCTTTGGCCATAAGCCATGCCTTATGTCTTTCAACAGAACCATCAGAAAGATATTGTAAGGTAAACACCCATCTACACCTCACAACTGTAGCACCCAAGGGTAACTCCACCAAGACCCATGTACCATGAAATTGTAGTGTTGTCATCTCGTCCTCCATGGCCCCTTTCCAAACTGGATGTTGGAGAGCCTCAGTAATGACTACATGGAACCTAACAATTGTCCATAGCCATAGAAATCAGTCAAGTAGTAGTAGGCAATCTATTATAAGACATATGTTGAGAAGTAGAATAATGGGCACATAAGCGTTGGGCCTTATGATGAACAATAGGAAGGTCCAAGTCAAACCCCTTTATATAAAGCATTACTTAATCTCCATTAGATTCAATAGAACCGATGAAGAAAGGAGCGGTAGGTATAGTAGATAGTGATTCCCCTCTAAGCAGCTCAGGGACTCTCTGCTGGTAGGTACGAATAGGTGGTGGTGGTAGGGGGAGGAGAGGGGGCATTGGTTATGTAGATGGCTCAGAGGGCAATGGTGGTGTCACAGTAGGCACAAGAAGTGGGATATCCTGATCTTGAGGATGCGGAATCTTCTCCTTTGATTGAAAAGAGGGGATGTCCTTAAAAAATGCCACATCTGCACTAACAAAAAATCCATACGTTAACGGGTCACAACACCCCTTTTGGGTACACAAGTATCCCAAAATGAATACATTTGATAAGCCGAGGAGACAACTTATATACCTTGAATTGATGGACAAAACAAACACATCCAAAAATAGCAAAAGTAAGATGAAAACTATCCCAACCTAGAAACAGATAATATGTCTTGCCCTTGAGGACAGAGGAAGACACCCTATTAATGGAACAAGCTGCAATAAGAACATCAACCCAATATGGAGATGGGACATGCATTTAAAACATTTAGTCCTAACCACATCAAGTAAATGTCGAAGCTTGCATTCAGTCATCTCATTTTATTTATGAGGTGTGAATAAAGGAAGTCTGGTGAATGACCCCTAAAAAAGTAAAAAAGTTAACCATAGTAGCATTCCCAAATTCAAGACCATTATCACTTCAAAAAACTCGAATAATAGATGAAAACTTAGTCTTTATTTCAGAAAAGAAATTCTTAATGATTTCAGGAGTTTCAAATTTTTCTTTCAACATATAGACCCAAGTAACATGGATACAATCATCCACAAGAACAAGAAAATATCTAAAACCCCTGAGACTACGGATCCAACAAGGTCCCCATAAATTAGCATGAATCAAGTCAAATGGAGACTCAATTTTCTTATTTTGACTAGAAAGAAAAGAAACCCCATGGTGCTTGGCAAGAAAGACTCCAAAAACTGTAGCTGTGGAAACTAATGACGAAGACTAGAAATACTTGGGTAACCTAGATGCAAATGCCACTGCAAGGCAGTAGTGACCAGAGCGACAACACTGGATGAAGGTGTAGGTGGTAGGCTCAAACAATAGAGGTCATTGCACTCAATTCCTTCACAAATCCATCTCATCATCTGGGGATCCAACAATAAGAAATAATCATAAAAGACTTCTCAACAATTCAATGTCTTAACAATATGCCAGATATGCGTAAAATTCAATACAAATTTGAGAGCATGTAAAATATCCGTCAAAGATAATGATCTTATAAGAGGGATATCCCTATATCTAGTCACTGAAGACAAGGCACCATCGACCACCCATACATTAAACGAATTGGCCAAGGACTGTAATGATGAGAATATGGTTGCATCTTCGGTAATATGAGAGGAAGCACTTGAATCTTCCACCCATTCTGGAGCATGAGATCGAACGGACATCGTTGTAGTACCGACCGATCTAATAGCTGAAGCTCCAGCAAAAGATGATGAGTGGGACGCCAGCAGCCTGTCATACTCCCCTCTAGAAATGATAACATGAGATGTAGAAGATTCATCTTCCTGAAAGCAAGTCTCGTTAGCCCCAGTAATGTCCCGGTGGATAATCGTGCTTGACCCAGCACCTATCAATAGTATGACTAAGTCAGTCACAGTGCTAATAGAATAGACTACCACAGCCTCATCCACGACCACCCCTACCCCTAGGTGTGTGTGTCCTCTCCCCCTGCCAAGGGGAACTCTACGACCATGACCAACTAATGCCATAGCAGATGAGTCAATCACTTGAGTTGAATCATATTAGCTTAAGGTGTGACAAGCATGCATATATCTGTGCAAGGGTAGGTATCTCCTCTGAAGTCATCAATTGATCCTTCATTGCCTTATACTCCGATCCAAGTGTAGCAAAAAACTATACTGATCGTATGGCTTCCTTCTACTTGGGCATAACAAATATGTCAGAAGATAGGGGCTGATAGGTTCCTGCTCATCCCAAAGGTTCTTCAACAAGTCATAACACTCTGCCAGAGAATGGTTCATTTTTGAAACGTGGATATCTTCAATGACCCGATATAGATGGGCCATATTGTTCTTCTAAGAGTAGATCTCATGTAGAACCTCTCGCATCTTCTTCACCGACGAATGAGACATAAACTATTTGGCTATGGGCTCTTTCATGCTATTCAACAAGCATGTGGCAACCCAATCATTGCTAATCTCCGAATCGTTTATTTTGCCCTTGGTAGCTGGTTCATCTTTCAACATAATATATCCCACAAATCGGGCGAAAGGTGTAGACCACAAAAGAAAATTGGTTCCATCTAGCTGGATCGAAGTTCCCTGCATGGGAGAAGATGCGCTCATGGTAGATAATTTCCCCATCAAGTCACTGAAAGTATCCTTGTGGTCTCCCATAATGTCCCAACTTGTAGGACAATAGAAGAGGCTTCAACTACTCTGAAATCAGATCATAAATCAAGCCACAAAGGGTCAGAAACTGATCTGAAACATGATTTCAGATCATAATCGGGCGACCAACCAAGACACCTACCCTACTGCAGAGGTGCGCACACGCACCAAGGTTCAAGGGGACCCTACCAGTGACGCTGGGAGGGAGAAAAGATGGTGGTGGCGACAGCGATTGGTGGAAAAAGGCCGGCGGTGACGCTGCTACCGCTGGAGGAGACCCAGTGCAATGGTTGTTGTCGACGCTATCGAGGAGGAGAGGTGGTATTTGGTGCAATACCTTAGCACCGGCTTCAGACTACTACTTTGATACCATGTTATGGAAAATGATGGGATGATTTCTACTGAGAAATCCTATGTGCTTTTATATAGAGAGACACCTTTGGGACAATTACATCAAACATCCCATACAATAAGAAAATAATAAAAGACACCAAAAATAGGAAATAACTCTCAAAAAGGTTAATAGCCATCCACTTCATTCCTTGATAATTGACAAGATAAGTACAACAAACAACATCAAAATTGTTAAGTACAAAGCCTCCCCATCAAACCCATTATCTCTCCAAATTTATCATCATATTATGTTGTAGCCATACAAATCACAAACCCACAAATCATTTGGTGTGCCTTAAGGCATCAACTCGCTTGCCATTTCTAGATGCATTCCAAAAAAGCACAAAAGTGTGACATCATCCAAACTATCCAGAAGTTG
Organism: Thalassia testudinum; assembly: GCA_037157565.1. NCBI lineage: Eukaryota > Viridiplantae > Streptophyta > Magnoliopsida > Alismatales > Hydrocharitaceae > Thalassia > Thalassia testudinum. The sequence continues at coordinate 85,047,282 of JAZHRO010000031.1, forward strand.
CTGCCTCACTTCCTTTGAGAAGCCATATCCAAGAGAAGAAATGAGAACTATCTTCATCTACTTAACCACATAATGAATTAGCACCTAAATCTAACTTCCGTCTTTTATTCAACAACTTAGCTACTAATGTTCCTCTAACCTCAGCAAGCGACCCCTACAAGTCTCCAATCAACCTAAAATAGAATGTTGCCCACACCTAGTGTTCACAATCCATCAACACTCTTCATTAGCACATCCCAAGAGTCAAAAAACTAAAGCATTCTGATCAAGCATAGGTGCACATAACCTTGGCACAAACGAAGCCACAGTCCCATACATCAATCTAGAAATTCTCCCATCACCTAGGACAAGCTGAGAAAATCTCTATGTTAACTCCCTAAAAAGGGGGTTCGCACTTGTTATTTATGTGTAAACCCCAAAACACTTATATTATTCGGTGAAAATGGGTTTCAGAAAACCTAGGTATCACCTTGGCTAAATCCATGCACGATGCATCTCCTCTCCAAACATCCCTAAATGCAGAATTGTGTGCACCCTTTAACAACCATTACCAAGTAAACAACTTTAGTCATGTACGAACTTAACACAACAAGTTAACAACTGCTAAGTAAATATAAATAGGTGGTTTAGCTCTATTGAGATATGGAGTGCTGTTGTGGTGGCTATTTTAGTCCCATATCGTGTATGAATAAGTTTGTGTGTGAGTGGGTTGTCTATAAAAGGCTATTGTATCCCCATATTTTATCTTCAAGAGGAATAGAGAAATATCATACTCATAGGGGCATTTCTCCTATGATTTTCTCCCCGCTTTTCATGATGAGGTTTCCACGTAAACCCAAGTATTTATTCTTGTGATGCTTTAATATTTCATGCCCATTTTATTTCGCTTTATATATTCTAACATGGTATTGGGTTCTTTTGTTAAATTATTCTTGTTATCATGGTTCTTTATCAGTGTCTTTGATCTAGAGACAAGGGAAAACCCTAATCTCTCCATGCAAGAAGATCCACCAGTGAGTAGCGGCATCGAGGATTGTTTGTTGGGTTCTTTTGAGCCCTAAAGGCTGAAAAAAGGAGTTGAAGGAAGATAGCGGCATCCGAGGGGGCACTATGCTCCCACATCTACAAAGGAGATGCTGATGCTCTCGATGATGGTGGAAAAGGCCTCATCCTCGACAACCCAATGGCGTAGAGCTCCCAGTGATCACTTCCTTGGCTAGCTTGATCGCACCTCCTACCTCCTCACAATCGCTGCTCGTGTTTTGGGTTCCTTGAAACCTTAATGAAGAATTGTGTGGTGAGTGGAATGAGGAGGAAGATATTTTTATTTCTTTTGCATTTGAAGTCTTCTCTTTTCTCCTTTTCATGTGTTAGACTTAAACAAAAAAAAAGGAGAGAGGGACAGTAAGAAGATGAAAAAAAGGGGAAGCTGATAAAAAAAAGAAAACAATAACAAGAAAAAAAGAAGAAAAGAAAGGAAGGAAGAAGAAAAAATAGGGGCAAAAGAAGAAAAGAAAAAAGAAGAAAAAAAGGGAAGGAAAAAAAACAAAAAAACAAAAAAAAAAGTGATTTTAACTTTAAGAGAATAGGGTAGAAGCTCCTCTCATTATCTATCTTCTCTAAAGGGAGAGCGTGATTACCTTCTTTGTCTTTTCTTTGAGGTCTCTACATGAGATAAAGTTTGTCTTTTGATCCCTAAGTGAAAGGACCACTATCTTGATCTCTAGGAGAGAGACTCCTTTCTTTGAGTTTCAATGTGGGAGAGGTCCAATTTTCTTGGTCTCTATGGAGAAACCCTCTTTAGAGTTCTCAAATGGGTAAAGCACAGGCACCAAGGCCAACTTCAGCAATTCATCTACGGACTCCGACCAACACCTGCCTACAAGCAAGAATGAGAATGCAACGAAGCTAATGACTTGGCAACATCAGTTGGTCGTTTGAGTGTTGTGTTCTACTTGGTTGAGTGAGGATTTCTTTTGTACAAGCTTGGAATTCCATGCTCCAACTTGAGGAGAGTGTTGAGATATGGAGTGTTGTTGTGGTGGCTGTTTTAGTCCCACATCGTATGTGGACAAGTTTATGTGTGAGTGGGTTACCTATAATAGACTCTTGTATCCCTCCATTTTATCTTCAACAAGAAGAGAGAAACATCACACCCATAGAGGCACTTCTCTCATAGTTTTCTCCCTGCTTTTTGTGAGTGAGGTTTCCACGTAAATCCAAATATTCATTCTTTTGATGCTTTGATATTTTATGCACATTTTATTCCGCTTTTATATATTCTAACAAGCTCTAAGTTAACACCACTGCAAAAGCAAACAGAAATGAGTGATTTGCACTACTACATCTGAAAACGCAGGCTTTCTAACAGAAGTAAACTAGTCCTAACTAAACCAAGGCATTATGAGAACCAGAAGGGATGTTGCAACTATTCTTATTTTCATGATTTTCAATGACGTGAAACAGTTTTGAATCAGGAAAACCACCTGAAGTTGATGAATAATAGGTTGAAGCACAAGAAATGAACCATATAAGTACTTGAAAAACAACTATCAACTTGAAAAGAAAGTATCATAAAAATGTTATTATGTGACACAAGGAAAATAAAAAATAAACTTACATCAACATCCGATAGGTGCCCAGCCATTATCCTCAAAGGCTGAATTCTGTCCATGGACCAAATCCTCACAGTCCTATCATGGGAACTGCTAGCAAAATAGTGGCCCACAGGGCTGAACTGAAAATAAAAGGCCAGCAACCATCAATAAGAATTTAATCACATAAACTAAAGTGGGAACTGAACAAATCCAAACTATCTAACATCAAGCGTGAATGCTACTAATAAAAGTCGATCAAACCATTTACACCTCAATATTTTAATGAGCTAGATAGATGCTGTGATGCCACCAAACTTTGGACATTTTAATTCACTATGGAGACTCTCAAAGCAATGAATCTCAGATAGATTTAGAGGCAAAGGGACCTACAAACTAAGATCAAAGCTCTCCACCTTTCTCTTTTCTTAGTGACTTGCCATTGTTGAAAGAAAGCATCTCTTCAGGGAAAAAAGGATATATATATATATATATATATATATATATATATATATATATATATATATATATGAAAGCATTTTGCATGGCTAAGAGGTGGAGTTTCTAGATAGGAGCTAACAGGAAGATTCAGTTTCAAGGATGAGAAGATGTATGTCTCGAAGTCTGACCTATGAACTATATCAGAAATGTAGAGAGAAGTCTTATATTTTGTGGTTGCTTTCACTTTTTTGCTAATGTATATATTTCTTGAGGACTTATCTATATTTCTTGAGTGGTGAAAGGCAAGTGGTGAATTGAGAGTTGAGGTGGAAGGTGAGCAGAGAACTAATGTGGAGAACTGAGGTGGAAGGTTGTAAGTGAGCCAGAAGGCTGAAGGTGGAAGGCAAGCAGAGAACTGAGGCGGAACACTGAGATCAGAACAAGAGGGGGTTAAGTTCGCCAACTTATTCTGATATCTTTTGGCCAATTGTGAAGTCATCTTCCTTCAGGTAAACCCATCTCCACTTCTGTCTGCTTTATGGGGTGCAAAGGATATAAAAAATGTATCCTTAAAACATGCAATATCTTTGCACACTAGTAACTGCACTGCTAATAACTGCACCCCCAAAAAATCCTCCCCCTCTCCTTTCCTCTCCATTACAAGAGGGTCAGAAACCAATGGTCTATCCCCTACGGAGAACATGCACTCCACACATTGCAGCCCCAAATTGGCTCCTAGAAACTGCCAACCCAAATTGACTCCTGGACACCACCAACCCAACCTACCTATTGGGAATCCATCAGTGACGATGGGACCCCTTAAACTTGAGGTTCACTTCTCAAAACAAAAAACATTCAACAAACAAAACAATACTCCCAATAGCAAATGCAGAATTTATGCAATTATACTTTTTAACAATCCCATATGGGATTATGAATCACTCAACCTTAAAACTCCCCCAAAAACTGCAACCCAGGATTAACCATCCAGAAAACATTGGCCTTCATGCATTAACACTATCAGCACCCCCTTCAGCAGGATAATGAAGAACAGCAACAGTCCCGAACTAATGAAATTTGTCTCTCTTATTCCCACAAAATGAAAAATGCTAGAGAATAAATTAGATTAGATATTTTTGAATCAAATTAATTAGGGTTTATTGTCTTGCTGTTTTTAACTTTCTCTTATTTTGGTAAATGTGCTTTTGTTTTCCTTTTATCCCTAGGCCCCCTCTCTATGTAAAGAGGGCTAAGGCTTGCTTATGAAATAACAATGAAGCCTTTTTTTATTTTTCCAATATGATACCAGAGCGCGTTTGATCTCATTTAGAAAGAAACCCTAAATCCCACAAGTAAAAGAGAGACAACGGCTGCTACCGTTGTCCCTCTCCACACATGCATAGCCTCTTCGTACATCCGTGGAGAGGGGACAACCACCAGGCGTAAACTCCCTACCAAGGCAACCGCCTCCTCTACTATTGCTCCAATGCGGCTGTTGCTGTTGTTCTGGCTCTTCCTCTGCCACGATTGAATCATTCCTTTTTCCTGGCCAACATCACCGCCCGATCAACCTCTCCAACCACCGCCACCAACAGGCCCCAACGACACCGCTCATGGGCTATACCACCACCAAAAGCCCCTAACAGCATATCCAACATGGGAAGGCACCTACGAGTTTGAGTCTCAATAAAAGAAAGCGCATCATGGCAAGACAAGTCCAGGCATAAAAGGATCCCCATGGCCATGCACTAACCCCAATGCAAAGGTGCACACCGAATCTCAATGCTACAAGGCCAGAGCTTCTGTGCCCAAAATCCTCATTGCCCCATCTTCCTTGATTTTGACTTGGTAACACCAATGTCATGCTCATCCTCAAGCTTCCCCAATTTGACTCCTCTGACCTTCACCCAGCCAGATCTTGCATTGCTGGCATTGCTACACCCCGTTGGACCTCCATTCGACCTCGCCGAGCATGCTGAAGCCCCTTCCAATGCAGATGAGGCGCTCATCTTCGCAGGTGAAAGAGCCCATGGATGGCGGCATAAAGATCTGCTACACTACAGCCGAAGGCGATGGCAATGACACCTCGATACCAATAAGGTGTTGGAGGAAGAGTGCCTGATTATTGGGATCAATGCATAGTGATCTTATCCGATGAAGATTTTACAGATCGCGAGGATGGTAGACCCCTCGAATTTGCTTCAGCAACGGCACACAGCAAGGTTCAGGAAGTCGGTATGTGGTATCCAATCGGTTGGGTCACTGCATAGCGAGTATGCGGTATTCAAACGAGTATGTGGTGTTGCATTTTTAATTTAAAAAATATAAAATAATTAGTTAATTTATTAAATTTTGTGTTATAGTCAATGTTATAATTATGCAAATATCTCAAGTAGTATAATAAAAAGAATATAGTCTAGAATCATATAATTTGACATTTTTAATTACTATATTCAAATCTTGAAAAAGGAAAATGTAAAGATTAGAATCCAAATGTTTATTTAAACAAAAACAAAAGAATTGACAATAGTGTTGAACACAAAATGACATTTAATATAAATAATTGATGTAAAAAACCAGCCCTTAAAAGTCAAAAACCTAAAAAAAAAAATTAGACCTAGAAATTTATGTAAAATTCAGACTCAACCATTGATTTATTTAGTATTAGGAATGATTTATACACATTGTCACCTACAGTTTCTACAAATCAGACATAAACAAATACAACATTAGGAATATATACAACATTTGAGACACATGCACGATGTCACAAACAACTCAGACCTTAAATATCAAACCCAATAAAAATCAGGCCCTAAAAATAAAAGACCCAAAACTAAAATCAGATCATGAGAGATATACCTCCAGTGATGGTCAATGCAACCTCCAATGTTGGTAAGCGATGGCTGGTGGGTGATGGCAGTGCCATGTGAGAGGCGATGCAGCACCCAACAATGCTACACCCGACATTGGTGGGCAATGGCCAATGGGTGATGGCAGCACTGTGTTAGACGCAACAGAGAGGGTGACGCGCTGACGGCAGAGAGGGCGATGAGGGTTTAGGGCGACGGGAGAGAGGGGTTCAGGCATTCTCAATGGGTTTAAGTTGGGATTTTAGGCATTCTCGATGGCAGAGAGGAGTTTAGGATATCCAAGAAGTTTTATTTTTAAGTGGGTCTTTTTTATGTGAGGCCCTAAAGTTTTTTTTTTAAAAGACCCCATCAGTGGATCTATCTCAAAAGCGAGTGACTACTTGGCCAAGTAAATGCCTACTCGGTCCGACTACTCGCCCAAACCCGCTTATAGCACCACATTGCATTACACGATTCGGGGAGGGGTCCTCCTATGACTATGCGGCCGCCTATTCGGCCTAAGCAGCCGACTTCCAAAACACTACCAGTGAATCTATTGTTGTTTTATGAAACCCTATTCTTTTGAGCTTTTTGCATCTTTAGCCCTCCATGTTTCTGTTATGTCATCAATTCTTAGCTTTACAGAAGAAACAAAAAAAGGAGGAAGAAAAAACAAAAGGAAGGTGGTTGATGTAAAAGAAAAAGGGAGAAGGGACCAATATGCATGAGAGCCTATTATGGACCTTATATATGGAAGACTCATTCTTTGAGATCCCCACACATGAGAAAAGCTCACTCGAGATCTCCAAGAGGAAGGCACACTTCGAGTTTCCATGTGGGAGAGGCCCACTTTGAGATCCTTACATGAGAAAAGCTCACTCGCGATCTCTAAGAGAGAGGCCCATTTCGAGTTTTCGTGTGGGGGAGACCCGCTTCGGAATCTCCTATACTTGCTTAGGATCATCTCCCGCCCCGCTATGGTTACTACTACTACTACAGCCGCCATCTACTCCATCGATTTATTGCCTACTCTACCGGATGTTTACATTGAGTTCATTTTTATTTCTTGTAACAAGTTAGGCGTTATATGCTCCAACTTGAGGGAGTGTTAGAGAATAAATTAGATTACATTTTTAGGGTCAAATTAGTTAAGTTTGGTTGTCTTACTATTTTAGCTTTCACTTATTTTGGTAAGTATGTTATTGCTTTCCTTTTATCCCTAGGCCCTCTATATAAAGAGGGCTAAGGGTTGCTTATAATATAACAACAAAGTCTTTTTATTTTCCAAACAAAAATAAATTCAAAAACCTATTTCTCCATGCCACACATGATCTCAAGCCTCCTATTATTTCAAATGCAAATGGTCATACCCCCTCTTCCTCTGTGACCCTCTCCTCTTCTAATATCGTTAACATGACTACACACTGCCATAAAGATTACAACAACAAATCATCCTATAAAGAAATCCTCACAAAAAATATGACGCAATCGTTGCCCCTACCCATATCCTTCACTTCTCATCCGCAAAGCTTCCCATAAACTGTGGAAAATTCAGATAGCTATCACTGCATTGGAAATTTGCAACCCTCCTTGGGAAACAGGCCTACTAAAAAATAAAACCTTGCTGATAGAGGAAAGCTGACATAGCCACTCCCACACAATACACGTAACGATTCATATCCAAGTGATACTGCCCCCCATACAATGGGCCTCAAAAATAAAACCATCCATTACATTCAAAATAGATGTTTCATACATCAAGATACTTTGTCCCAACTCCTATTACTGCTATGGTTGTGGCAGGATGGGTCATATCGCCCATCATTATGGCTTCCCTCAAGCTCATTCCTCCATAAAGCCCTTGAAACAAAGGCATCCTTCGCTATACCTCTTTATGTCTACCTGAAATCCCCTCCCTCACAAAGCCCTACCACATCCAAACTTCCTCCATCCCTTGTATGGCTAACTATTGGGACCGACGCTTGCTATCTCTAGAAGGCTAAAACCGTGGAAGAGATCCATGCAATTAGAGACACGCTCAAGAATAGATGCATACTATCTCTCTCTATCCTCATATATCCATAGAGATGGTTAGCGGATTCCTTTCAAGCAACTAACCTGAAAAGAGTGTTGGCTCGATTAATAGGCTTTCTCTAAAACAATTTTTAGTGGGCCTTCCTTCTCCTATAAACTTCGCAGATGTTAGTTCGACATCTTTCAAGACTTAGAATGGTGTGACAGCTATTACCTTGCTGGGAAGATGATTTCAGAGCCCATACTGAAGACAGAATTGCCCTAGAATGGATCTTAGCTATGGGCATTCCCTTACATTTGCAAGTCCCTTATGTTTTCAATAATGTGGTGAAAAATTTTGGAAGGTTAATTAACATCCAAACTCCATCCCTCGATGAAGAAGAGATGTCAACCTATCAGCAGTCAAATTTATGTTGATATCCAAATTACAAGAACCCCAAGGGTGTCAAAATAGTGCACCTCGCCCATATATACATAGTGGAATTCCATGGTAGACATTGTCAAATTGGCCTGATTTATGTACCAAGTGAAACCTCTCAGCTGCTTCAGATGCCTAACATGGGGAGGAAAAGAGAAACAAGGTGATCCTCCCATGCCCTTGTCCTAGTAATGTCTAGACAAATCCGAACATATGCCTTAAGGAACCCACAGATGAAATTGTTATTACCAATGGAGAGTTGGATAGATTGACCATGGACAAGGCAATCTGCAAAACTGTCCTTGCTCTGGCCGTACAAGGATGTCTCTTCTCCTCTGAACAAGGACGCTGAAAAAGTCAATGCGGAGCAAAATACCATAAACACCCTCATCTCAAATAGATATTTGCTCTTTATGAAGATCTCAACTGGCTCAGCGTGGAAAAATGGTTGCTTCTGCCCCTGACAACGTAGATGAAAATAACGAAGATGCGGAAAGTGACATGTGGACACCAATCAACCAACCCTAGATTTCTAGATAATGTCTTTATTACTCTTGCTCACAAGAATGGGGACACTGAGAACATCCAAAACTAAAGACCCGTAAGTTTCATAAATACTTCTCTTAAGATCTCATCCAAACTATTGGCCAATAGATTATCAAAACAACTAAATCTTACCCTACCACCAACTCAAAATGCCTTCATGGAAGAGGACCCCTTGACTACTTTTGAGTATTGCAAGAAATTATAAACCACTGGACAAAAACAAAAACAAAAGCCATTGCAATCAAGATTGACTTCGGGAAAGCATTTGATACCTTCAATTGGGAGCTTACCTTACTTGTGCTCTGCCAAATGGGGACAGATGAAAAATTTCTCAGCTGGATTTTAGCCATTCTTGAAACAACCAGAATATCTATCAAGCTCAATGACACTATAGGCTATTTTAAACCTATGAGAGGGATGCGACAAGGACAACCATCACCCCCCCCCCCCCCCCCCCTCACTTTCGTTATGGCAATGAAGCTTCTCAATTCCTTAATTACAAGGGCTGTAAAGAGAGGCATCATTGAAGGGTATTTCAACCTGAGCCTCCAATGGCAAATTACAAGCATTCAATTTGCCAATGATGTAATGGTCTTCCTTATTACTGACAAACAAAAACTTAAAAATTTGACCCTAATCCTAAAAAATTTTTCTGCAATCTTAGGCTTACAGACAAATAACGAGAAATCCAGTATCTACGCTCTTAACCTTCGCCAAGACGAGATCTCCTTCTATTCTGAAATGCAGCACTTCTCCATTGGAACCTTCCCAATTATCTATCTTGGATTCCCGCTATCTCCATTGAACATAAAAACCAATGATTGGGCTCTTATTACTGAAAAGTTCTACAAGAAACTTAGTGGATGGAAAGCAAAACACCTTTCCCTTCCATCTAGAGTCATCCTACTCAGCTCCTCGCTTACTATGCTTGCTACTTATGTTGTCGGCTTTCCAACTTACCTCCTCTATACTTTCGAAAATTGACAACATTAGGAAAAAATTCCTATGGAATAGGAACACCATGGAGAACAAGCTCCACTTAGCAAATTGGCACATTTTATGCCGCCCAAAAGGAAATGGTGGTTGGGGTATTCTTGATTTAAAACTTTTCAATAAGGCCCTTCTGGTCAAATCTTTAACTCAACTCCTCAATGGAAAACCTCCTATCCTTGCTGGTATTTTACGTGAAAGATATCTTAAGAGGAAAACCTTTTGCTTTTCCCCTCAAAACCTCAGCAAACTCCTCCCAACTATGGAAAAATATCACTGCTCAGCAAAGTTTCATACAAAACTTCCTTTTCTCGGAGGTGGGGAACGAGGAGAACCTACTACTATGGCACTCCCCTATTGGAAGCAACCCTCCCCTAAAGCTCCTGTGCACTAACCTTTTTCAACTTGCAACAAATCAAAATGTCGCCCATGCAATGGCATCGTCCACGTTACATGCAAGAAACAACTAAACTATAAGTCTTTGAACGAAGGGAGATGCAATTTCTCCACAAGAGTTCAGATTACTAATAGAAACCCTCCAAAGTTTCCAACCCACTCATTCTGTGGATTTTCTATTCCTAACTTTCAGCCCAAACCAAAAATTTATTGTAAGGAGCCGTACCTTCTCCTCTCCGATGGGGGGATCATTGACCCTCATTTTTACATCATCTGGAGCTTAAAACTCCCCCCCAGGATAACTTTTTTCCCTTGGTTACTGCTCATAAACAAGCTCCCAACTTATGATTTCCTACAGAGAGGGCTGGCACCTAGCATCTATGTGCTTCCTCTATTGGAATAGCACGGAGACTCCCTCACATCTCACAAATGAATATCCTTTTGCCTCTCAGGTAATAAACAATAATCTCCAACTAGCCCCAAATATACAATCAATTCGCAAGGACAACTCCATCTCCCACGATATCAGCCACTGGGATATTATAAATTTAGTGAAACTCTAGTTTTGATGGAAGGAAAGATGTAATTGTATTTTCAGAGGAAATTCCTTCACCTCTTTCAGGTTGCCTCCACTACCATTCATAACTTAGAGGACTACTTAAGAGCTAATAATGATACTCCCACCCGGCAAATCTCTTATTACAGTTTAACTCTCTGTATTGTTTGGTACTCTAACTTTATTGCTCTTTGAACTTTCAGGACTTTCAAATAAGATGATCTCTCTTTCTATAAAGTATAAAGAAAAACAAATATGCAGGTCTCTTGGATGCACCTTATCGCCGACCCAAGTTTGTGGCTATAGTGGCTACCTCCAAACCTGGCAGTCGTGCCTTTTTTATTTCTTCTCTTGGGTCTGTACTTTATTATGACTTTCTGTTTCTGTTATGATCCTGTATTCCCCCTGTTGAGGGAACTCCAACGATACATGAATCTTTGGCTTCTGCTTGAAGAAAAAAATCTATATTTTGTTTCCTAGGCTCTTCTAACACTAGAGGCCTAGAGTTTCTTGAATTAATTGAACATTTTCTTCTTCTTCTGCATGGTATCGAAGCTGCAATCCTAAGATGGATCTCTATACCTCATTAATCTTCCCTTCTTTTCCTTTCCCGACCAAACAAATCTAGTGTTTTCCCTTCTCCTTGTTGCGGTATTGCACCTTGCTTTGACTGGGACGAGTAATTTGGCACTCCTAGCATAAAAGCCCACTCTACATCTTCAGGCACTGCTGCCAATGAAGCACACTGCAGCAGTGCAGGAGCAAACTGACGACACCATAGAATCACCATCTGTTCTACCCAGAACCTCTTCACTCACTGCAGTACAGACTGTGGACTTCCTACGACGTTGGGAGCTCTTCTACTACATTGGAAGTTAGTGTAGAGCCTCTGATTCGCCTCCAAGCAACTCTTCATGTGGTCGTTAGGATCTGTCAGTAGATTTCTTGTTTATATCTGCTCTTTTGAATCAAGATTTGTGACAGGTGAACCTCAGATGAGGTAGGTTTTTACATTGGAGAATGTGACTTCGTCTTATTTTCTACTGCAGGTCTCCAATCTGCTTGTTTTGTGGCATCCGAGAGTGGATCCACCTGCTTAGAGAGATGGGAGCTGTGGAAAGTTCAAAAACCCCTTCTTGAGTCCAATACTCAAGTTCAATGGGACCAGCTATGCACTATGGCTAAAGTCTACTTTGAATGTCATTGAGTTGGAGCCCACTGACAAAATAAGAAAATATGCTACCTTGAAGAAGGACAACATGGTGAGGGCGTGGATTATAAACAAAACAATTTAATGCGCTGCCACAGAGATAATGTATTATAGGACAGTGAGAGATGTGGGATATCCTTTGCTAGACCTACTCATAGGAAAAGTGTTAAGAGTGTTGGGAAAGTGTTAAGAGTATTAGGATTAGTTAGTTATGAGTCCTGAGATGATTAGGTTTGAGTCTATTTAATTAGGTTTGAGAGTACCAATTCTTTTCTTATTCCTGTTTGTCAGTTTCCTACTTTGGTTTGGTATATTATGTAATTTTCTAACCAAACTCTCTATATAAAGGAGATTAGGGTTCATAATTTCAATAACAAGACTATTTTCTCCAACATGATACAAGAGCAGAATTCCTGATCCTCGAGGGAAACATAAAAAGAAATGTCACCCCTCCTACGCATGTCCTCTTCCGTGCATGTAGCCTCTCTATATGCCCGCCTCTCACAGACACTTACCACCATTGTGCACACAGCACGTTGCTGTTCCATATGTGTTATTCCTATCGAGCGCACAAGCATGTAGTTGAACTGCCTGCCATGCACATTGCCCTTCTGCCCGCGTGGACAACATACAGTTGCGTTCTCACGACCGCTTACACATAATGTGTGGTTGCGCTACCGATGATGCTGTTATTGCCACTAGTGGTGCCATTCTCGCCATTGTGGTTGATGTTGTCATTGCTACCATTGTTGTTGATATCACTATTGTTGCCGATGATCCTTGTAGCCCAGCAACACCGCCAGTCATTGTTTCAACACCAAAAAAGCTCGAGCAACCCTAATGACCAGTTCAACACATTCCTACGATGGAGTTGTGAACTACTACTTGATTTGACGACTTGAGATCCACATAGCTTACTATTGTGGTTCAAACCACCTAGATGTTGCTATTATGATTCTAATCCCCTGCCGAACAAGAGTTGGACCTTAATTGATCGATAGTAGCAACAATAGGCATGACTCATGCATGGCTATTGTGCGCACTATTGCGCACCTTTTAAAAGACTACCTGACTTCCCCTCTTTCTGTGCTGGCTAGGGGTTTGAGCAAGGCTCTTATCTCCTGCTAGTACTACTAGCTACTTGGGATTGTCTCCCATCTCTGCCTACTTCTTGCCTAGCTACTTGGGATCGACTCCCACTCTACTACTGCTATTGCTTGGGAATGTCTATCGTTCTTCTACTACATTTCTCTACTTAGGATTGTCTCCTATAGACTTCCTGCTCCTCCAACCAAAAGATGACTTCATTAAGGGGAGTCAATTTTTGTTTACTATAACAAATTAGGCATGATTGTCACCTTTGCTCCAACTCAGGGGGGAGTGTTAAGAGTATTAGGAAAGTATTAAAGTACTAAGATTAGATAGTTATGAGTCCTATGATGATTTTGAGCCTATTTAATTAGATTTGACAATCCTATTTCTTTTCCTATTCCTATGGGAACTATTACGTAAATTTTCTAAATCGACTCCCTATATAAAAGGGGTTAGGATTCCTAATTTCAATAACAATAAGACTATATTTTCTCCAACAAAAGGAATGTGGCCCGTATACTCCAACTACACCGTAAGCTGCTCACATAAGGCAACAAAGCAAACTTCTAGCCCAGTGTTGTTGAGTTCTCAAGTCCACATTTGAGAGACTGAATGCCTATATTCTTGTACGTTCTTGTGAGACAAAAGATGTACAAGGCTTTGACAAGATTTGGACACTTTCTTCATAGGTTGAACCTAGTGTATAATGCTCAGTTGCTTATCATATTAAACATATCAACCATGGAGGCAAACAGTTGGTTGAGCAAGCTTTTCTTTTTGTAAAGGGAAAGAGAGGTTAACAAGGAATGTTAACCCCCTTGAATTCATTAAGAAGGGAGACTAAAAGCACCAAGTGTTAAAAAATAAGAATACAAGTGGCTAACACCCTCAACAAAGAAAAGCTCCCATTTAAAATTAGTGCCACTGCACTCCATCCAAATTCATCAAATGAAAGTAAGAGCCCTACCAATGGACCCCACATCGACAAGGGGTGAGTGTAGACTCTGCCAGAAGGAGGCCCCCAAGTCATGCTAGATGGGCACAACGCTTGAAGCAGACCAGCGCTCTGTCACTAAGGAGCAACTAAAGAAAAGGTGCTCGATGTCCTCTAGTCCACCGCCAGAGATGATACAATAGTCATCGGAATTTGGGGACGTCCACATTGGTTTAAGTAGGCTTGCAACTACTCTTCTTTCTCACATTGCATCGAGCCTACATCTATTATGATTGTCTCTTGATGAAGAGGCAGAGGTACTCCATCGTATACCCATAGTCATCAGTTCATAGATGAGGTCATGGTGGTCAAGGGCATATCCGACCTCGTTGCTAACATTGTAAGAAGGAAAAGGTTGTTGTGTTTGTTAAGGTTGCAATTAAGATGACTAAAAGGAAAGAATTGGTGGTGGATAATGAATAAAGGAAAAGGTGACTTAGGGAGAGGAACAAAGTGGATAAAAGAAGAATCATGTGGCGTTCATAAAATGGAACACTATCAAGGAGTTTCGAGGAAGAGAGAGGTCCAATGGGGACGTTGTAGTTAAGAAAATTACACTAAAAAATTTCTCTAATCTACCATTACAAGCCCCCTTTATATAAGCGGGTCTACAAACAATTATAATTTTCATAGAATTAGATATAGAATCTTATGCCATTTTCTCCCAACTCATGCTGCATAAATATTACATTTGAAAAATCTTCATTACACGGATTATCTTCATTGTAATATATCAAAACTTAAAGACAAATAGGAATCATTTTTAGTGTAATATACCAAAGTATTAAGAAAACTATGTACACCTCAACTATGACAAGCGAAAGCATAGTAATATCAAAGCATAAACAATAAGAACACTTCAGTTTACGTGGAAACCCCACTCATGTAAAGTGAGAGAAAATTACGACAGAAGCGCTTTATAGGCATGTGTTTTTGTTTATTCTTCTCAAAGAAATAGGTGAGAAATACATACCTATTTATAGGCCACCACATACTGTACATTCCCACAACATACAATGTGGTACTAAATGGCCACTTACACACAATTCTCTCAACACTCTCTCTTAAGCTAGAGCACGAAATGCTCAACTTGTAACACAAAGAAACCCCTCTACACAACAGAACAAAAAACTTTCTCAACTAGTACACCTATACAATTGCCTCTCCTCTGTAGACAGTTGAACTCTTATTCATGCCTATAGGCAGGTATGCTAATGATGGCACATCCATGAGGCAGAAGCTTAATGATGAACGAGTGTTGTCAAGGCACTCGCCTAGGCGCCAAGTGGAGGCAGGGCGACACGAGGCCCTAGCACCTCAACAAGGCTTGCCTCGCCTGATTTGCCTAAGGCACTACCTAGGCGACCACCTGGGGGAGCAATTGAACCAAGTTTGCTAGCTTTTTTTTTTAATACTTTTAAGGCTTTTAATTTCTTATCACCTAATTAATGAGTACTCTCTCTCAGTTAAGCATGCCTATGTGTATGTTCATGTACATATGCATAGATAAATACATATACATGTGCTTAGATACACACATTTTGTATGTTTGTGTATGTATGAACGTACATATCAACTTATGCATACAAATATATATGTACATACATACATGTGCATAAGTATAGCATATAAATATTAATGCATATAAATATAATGTGTACATTTACATGTGTATATGTAAATGTAGGAAATTGTATACACTCTTATGATATGTATCAATGTACACATGTATGTGCATTGCATTTGTTTGTCTAATCACTTATATATGCAAGCATAACAAATCATATTTTCGTTACCGTGTGTATATATATGTTTGCATATATATATATATATATATATATATATATATATATATATATATATACTAGTGCCTCATTTTTCTCCAGCAAGAGCCTAGGAAGGCACCTAATGCTTCGGCATTTTGGACCCCCTCGCCTTTTAGCGCTACTTACCTTTGACAGTCTTGCAATGAACTATTGTAGTCGACTCAGACATAAGCCTCTCCTCTGGAGACCACGATTGGTGCTAGCAGCTCCCCAATTAGTATCCATGTCATGGGACTTCCTCTGAAGACCTCGAAACTGAATCTCCCCTCCGAAATCCACGAAACTGGATCTCCCACATAGAAACCTACCATGAGCCCTTCCTCTGAGGACCTCAAAGCTAGATCTCCCTCATAGAGACCTTGAAACTCTAGACCTCCTAAAGTTGTGGTTTCCCCTATGGCGACCTCAAACAAAGGAACTCCTAAATGGGGGGTGACTATAATAGGATTCACATTCGCCCTATGGGAGAAGAAATAAACATAAAGAAGAATAACAAGAGAAGAGGTTCTCGCCATCTTCTCTTAAAATTCATCATCTCTTTTTTCTTTTCTTGTTTTTTTGTTATTTTTGTTATTTTTCTTCCTTTCTTTCTCCCTTTTTTTTCTTTTTCTTATTCCCTACATTTTTTTCTTCCCTCCTCTTCTTTGTTTTCTCTTTGTTTCCTTGATATTTTTCTTCATCTACCTTTTTAGTATCTACCCCTCCTTTACTAAGAAGCCAACACGAGTCAAAAATAAAATGGAACTAAGGGGTAAAGACTTCAAAAAGAAACAAAATAAATCTCCAACAAACCCATCCACGCAGTTAATGCTCGCTGCTACTCTTGCAATCGAGTGTGAGATTTCCGTTCGAGTACGAGATCTCCGCTGGACTCACGATGTAGTCACAATCCTCGTCGCGATCTTTGATGGAGATCACTCCACCTGATCGCAATCGCCGTCACTGCCTCTTCGTTGTAAATCTCTTCACTCCATTGCCGCCTCAATTTCATCCTGCGATCTCACACAAGATCATCACAAGAGATCACTCTATTGCCATCGCCACCGATGCCTACACTGCTGCTCCACCGAGTGCACTACTATGGCTTGCCGAATCGACAAGCTTGAGGTCGTGCTCCGCTCTCAGCCTTGTCTTTCTCCAAGACAAGTCCTCATGGAGTTGCCGCACTCTCCATCACCTTCATCACCATCGCCATCACTCCTTGGCGCACCTCCATCGCAACTACCATTGTTGCCAAATATAAGGCAATGTAGGCGATCCTCATCACCACGCGCATCACACCACTGAGCGCTAAGATTCGAAATGCCGATTTCGACGTTGTGCTGATGAAATTCTAAGTGTGCATTTCATGGGCATGCCGAGAGCACGTTGTGGAATTTCATCGTGACCATAACGACTAAAAAATTGATATATCGGTGTGTGTGTGTGTGTGAGAGTGCGTGCGTGCATGTGCGCACCCAGCGTTTCAAACTGGTGCCTAAAATCTCCCTGGTGCCCGACATTGCGCCCAAATCTCCCACCCAGCATTTCAAACTAGCACCCGAATCAGCATCAGGCACCCAGCATGCACCCCACTCAGGCCACACACATTGGCATCCGGCGGCATACCGCTCGTATCGTCGGCATGCCGCAGGCATCCCTGCATATCAATGCCTTGTCCATATCAACATGACCTACTTCCAAAAATGCCCATACCAACGGCATACCGTCGACATTTAAAACACTGCTGAGCGCTACTACCTCTTCACTGCGCCTTCTTCGACTTCTTCGATGCAACTCGTAAAGGTGGCGCCACTGGTACCCATCATCTTCAAGGTCTTGATGAGACTTGGAAGGGCAACGCTCCTCTCCACAATCTTGAGGTTGAGATCCTCACATACCTTGAAATCACCAAAATCACTACCTCTAACAACGGTCTTCCTCTTCTTCGCTCCCCGACGCCTCGCCGTGATCATCAATGTCATGTGCTCCAATAGCATCCTCCTCATCCTCAACCTTTACCATGGACTCGATCTCTAGGAACGGATTGCCACGGCCTTCAGCTTCTCCTGATCGTCCTCCTTAGGGTTTGTTGAACTCAAAGTAGGCCTCCAGATCGATGTCACCTTCTTGGCCACCATCGAATCCTCCGAATGAATCAAAGAAATTGAAACTTCAACAAAATAATGATAAACATGATAATAAAATAAACCCAAGAATCGAACTTGGCTCTAGTATCAAGTTAAATAATATAAATAAGCGGAAGCATAGTAATATCAAAGAGCAAGGAAAACGACGGGCGAAGCACCCTATAGGCATGTGTTTCTATTTATTCTTCTCAAAGAAATAAGTAAGGAATACATGCTTATTTATAGGCCACCACACACTCTACATTCCCACAATATACGATGTGGTACTAAATGACCACTTACAATTCTCTCAACACCTCAACTAAGACATTTTGTGGAAAAAAGGAAACTTGTGATTTTATAACTTGAATCATCCAACGGAAATTACTGGAATTAGTTCAGTCAGAAAGAAATTGCATGCACTACATGATCCTGATGCTCCTATCTAATTTCCTTAATTAAGATTACCAGATCTTGACACATCAAAAATATAAATTCAGAATAAGGAATTTCTCAATCATGCAAAATCTGGGAATCCGGACATTGTGAGAGGCTGGGTTATAGATGATATTTCAATGAAGCATCAAATATTAAAAAATTCAACCATTTAGCAGTTTACCTGGACATCCCAAACAGGATAATTATGCCCTTTATAGCAGACAAGATTTGCATTCAATTTGGTGCTCCATAGTCTAACTGTATATAAAAGCAGGAATTAAACCAATTGAAAAAGAGCTTTCACCAACACAATCATATGAAATATTACAACAAATTGCCAGAAGATTACTAGTGGAATCTGATGACGAGGAAAGCATGAAATCTCCAAGGGGACTAAAGGTAGCAGAATGTACAGGCCCGGAATGGCCCTGAAACAGAGTGTAAGATCTTTTTCCCTCCGAGTTTTCAGGACATTCCCTTTCACCCTGCAAGTTGGCTGAAAGTACAATTCAAACAAAGGTACTAAATTAGTTAGAAGAAATGTCACCAATCTCTATGAGAATTAGAAGGGAAAAATTACATATGGAACCCACATAAAACTAACATAAAATAAGGATAAACAATAATAAATAATAGAAACATATGTTAATCACAGCACTCCCTCTCAAAATGAAGCATAAATGTCCACCATGCTTAGCTTGGAACATTTGTCAAAAGAATACCTTGGGAGAGCCTTGCTAAAGATGTCCACTATCTAATCCACTAAAGAAACATCGGAGGTTCTAATAAGTTCCTTTTGAATGAGATCTTTCATATAATGGCAATCCACTTCACATGTTTTCGTCATTCATGAAACATTGGATTATTTTTTTAAAAACATGGAAAGAGCAGTTATTCGTACAATAACCACCAAGAGGTAAATTAACTAATTAAAAAAGAGGCCGAGGGCCAAATTACAAGTTATAGTTCCACATAGCAATCATCGAGGAAATCAACTCAACAAAGTTCTCAACGTAGGGTTGTTGCCCCTTTAAGACAACCCCATTCCTCCCTAACCATATGCCCCACAACACCGCCAACGGCCTTGCCAATTCCTTCTTCAATCTGAAGACAATCTGACCCCCATCCCTCCTCCCACATCTGTATCTCCTCTAGAAGTCATGGAAAGTGGAATGCATCCACCATCCCGCCTCAAAACATCTCCAGATCTAACAAGCAAAAGGGCAACGAAAAAAGAGATGATCCACATCCTCTTTTTCCCCAAGACAAAGGGGGCACCGCACCTCGGCATTGGGAACCCATCTAGCTCTCAATTTCCTTCTCATGAGTCTGGAACTCCTCAGCAACTAGACAAAAATCTTTAACTTCAAGGAGCAATCTACCAACCAGATGTGGTTGCAATCCTGAATGAGATCAAGGTCATCCAAGGCACCTGCACTTCCCAACCTTCTATATGCACTTTGAACCGAGAAATCCCCTTCCTCCTAACAAAAAGCATTCTCGCCATCCTCCGACTGAAAGCCCTCCAACTCTAGCAACAGCTTCTAGAGATCCCCAATCCTCTGATCTGACAGATTACCCGAGAACGAGAGGCACCAGCAGTCCTCCCAAACCTCCATCACTTTAACTCTCCTATCCATGGCCAGCATAGAAAGCCTGGGGAAGCAGTCACACAACCTTCCCTGCTCAGTCCAATCATCCAGCCAAAACCTGAACAGTCTCCCAGAACCAAGCACTGGGGAGAAAAGGCTCCGCACATTACGGGCAACCGTCGAAAGTCCCCCAAGGAAGTGAGAAGCACCACACGGCAGAGACAGCAGCAAGTACTAGCTTAAGGGGCCACCGTAGCAAGTCTAAAAGACTCTCTCCACCAGACTCTCCTCATTCCCAAGCAGCCTAGCAATCCATTTAGTTAGGAAACTCTCGTTCATCCTCCCTACCTCCCTAACACCCAACCTACCGCCCTTCATCAGCCTACAAACGTCCTCCCAAGCCACCAACTTTGCCCCCTTCCCTCCAGCATCATGGTTGGACCAAAAGAAATCCCTAATTAGGCACAGACACTTCTCCACCTGCTTCGACATCTTCATCACCAAGAGAAAGTAGGATGGCATGAACGATAACATTGCTTTGAGAATCACCAACCTACCCCCTCTGGATAGGATCCTAGAAGCCCCACCCCACCAGCCTACCCTCCATCCCCTCCAACAAGGAAGACCAATCCTGCAAGGAGATCTTCTTATCTAACAAGGGGAGGCCCAAAAATGAAAGAGAAAGAGCTCCTGTGAGTACATAGAACCGCACTACATCTGTCAGCCTCCACATTCGGCAAATTGAAGGGGACAAAGGTTGACTTGGGAAAATTACTCTGCAGCTCGGGCGAATACCCAAACAGCTCCAACAAAATGTGCATCCTCCTCGCCTTCGTCTCACCACCCTTTACAACGAAAAGCATATCATCCGCATATTGAAGCACCGGAATCACAGCCTAATCCTCCAAAGTGAATCCTTTGACCAAGTTCCTCTTACAGGCTCTCACCGACACCCTTGCTAGAGCATCAGCTGCCAAGACAAAGAGCATCGGTGCCAAAGGGCACCCCTGCCAATCCAACCCCTAGCTAGGTTGCCATTAATAAGGGCCGAGAAAAATGTAGTCATAATACATTGCTTCATCCACCGAATCCACGTATGTGGAAAATCCCTCCTAACCAAATCATAGGCTTTCCTAAAGTCAACTTCCAAAGAAATGCCAGCTCCTTCTCCCGCTTCCAATGAGCAAGAATCTCTAACGTCGTAACATAGCCATCCAAAATGTTCCTTCCAGGGACAAATGTCATCTATAATTGGGCCACCAATCCCGCTAGCACCCCCCTCAACCTATTGGCCATGACTTTCGTCACAATCAAATAGATTGCATTTGAAAGAAAAATGGGCCTAAAATCGTCAATGGAATCCATCCCATCCTTCTTCAATAGCAGAATCATGAAGAATTTGTTAAGCCTGTTGAAGTCGAGGTGTCTATCCCTAAACTCTACCATCACCTGCAAGACGTCATCCTTAAGCAGCGCCTAAAACTCTTTGTAAAAGAACATAGGGAATCCATCAGGACCCGAGCAGCCATCTGCATTCAATCCCCAAACAGCCTCCCACACCTCATCCTCAGAGAAAGGCCTCATAATCTCCTCTACCTGGTCGGCACTGATAGCTGGTATCTCTGACCCCCGCCATTTCCACCTCCCATCCTGTCTCCTATTAGTGAAATCCCTGAAGAAGTCGGTTGTAACTCTACCTATTGTGTCCCTGCTAGTAAATTTCTTACCACCCACCAACAGCCTATCAATCTAGTTCCTTCGTCGTCTCCCTAAAGCCACCACATGGAAGAACTGCATGTTGGAGTCCCCTTCTTTCAGCCATTTCTACCTGGACTTCGTTCTCCACTCTACCTCAGCCTTCCGACCTTCCACTTGGACCACCTGCAAGTGCTCCGCCTTGACAATCTGGTCCTCCTCAGACAGTAGTCCCAGGTCTTCCACTCTATCCAATCTCGCAATCTCTCCCAGCGTGTCACTCCACCTGTGCCGCTCCTTAAGCTGTCTCCCATGCTCCTTAAGGAACGATATAAGCTCCCAAAGCTTCGCCTCTGGTCCTGCTGTTGCCGAGCCATCCATCTGTAGAGATCTCCATTTCTCCTCAACTCTTCCTTTGAACTCGTCTTCCATGAGCCATGCCCTGTTAAACTTGAAATACGTCCCAAAGCATCTTCCCTCGTTAGAGTCCCACATCAGTGGCATATGATTTGAAAATGGCCTCTCCAAAGGTCTGATGTCCTCCAACGGGAAAGCCTCAACCAACTCAAGAGACGAGAAGAACCTATCCAACCTCAACCTCTATCCCCCAGAGCTCCTCCAGGTGAATGCACACGAACTCGGAGGCATATCCAGCAAACCATGTATGGCAACAAACTCCGCAAACCCCTCGGATCCTCGATCCCTTCTGCCTTACCCGCTCGGTCTGTCATCAACTAACAAGGTCACATTGAAGTCCCCTATAAGCAGCCAAGGATACCCATGGAATCTCATTGCAACGTAACTCAGCTCAGCCCACATCATGTGTCTGACGTCATCATCATTTGATCCATATACCGTCGAAATAACGCAACAAAAATCATCCGAGTGTCTCTTCAAATGGACAGTCACCACATAAGAATTAACTAAGGAGTCAACCAAGGAGAATGCATCCTCCTTCCATCCAACAATCACAACACTTGAACGCCCAACAGCATCCAAGGCCACAAAGTCACCAGGAGTTCCACCCCACATCTCCCTCCAAACTTATCGCTCACAAAGCTCTAGCTTCGTCTCCTGGAGCAAAATGACCTCAGGCCCCCAACTCTGCATGTAACCCCTTAACGTTGCCCGCCCCGAAGGGTCATTCAAGCCCCTAACAGTCCAGATGAGGACCTTGGTCATGGATGAGCACCATAACTCCCCCCCGACGCATGCCTAAAGCCCACCGCGTTGACAACCAGGGCAGCCTCCCTAGTCTCCAGAGCCCACATCAATCCTCCCCCAGACACCACACCATACCCTCCGACCTCCATCGCACCAGTACCAGCCCCCCCTCTTTCAATCCAACATTCGTCCTCAACCCACCAACCACTCCAACCCGTTCCTTCCCCCTCTCAGGGGCAACCCCAGTCTCATCCCCCATCCCATCTCTCCCACCCCCACATTCATCAACACCACCATCACCAATCGCCGCCACCATCACATCGGGAATCGACCATACTGCCTCTACCCCTGGCTCCGATGCATGCTCCACCATCGTCTCGCCGCCAACAGAAGCCACCACCACCTCCACTCCCCCATTCGAGCCACGCGTCAACCTCATCTTGCGCCCAACAACATCAGCACTTCCGACCTCAAGCTCCTTGTCACACGATACCTCCATCGCTAACAGTAGTGCAGCCTCGACCTCCGAGCAAGGTAAGGCTTCCTTCAAGTTAGCCTCAGCGAAACGCTAGCAAAGACCAGGTCATGAAGGCCATCGCTGAAGCCTTCACCCAAACTAAGGCCCCCAACCCCACAATCATGGCCTCGTGGTCCATCCAAGGTCGGCTCTTCAGATCTCGACGCGTCGGGTAAATCAGCAAGAGAAGATGCCCTAAATGCAGGTACCACTGAAAAGCAGCAGTAAAAGACATGGTAGAACATGCTGGAGAAGTTACATGGGCAACTAACGATGATTGAAAAGACCTATATACACCCCCTTCTTCACAACCTCCACAGTTCCACCAATTGTCTTCTCAATCAAGAAGTCTTCGAAGATGCATGAGACTACATAAAAAATAATCCTACAATTAAGTTCCTTGGTTATCCTACTAACTGAGAGCAGACTTATAAGGAAGTCTAGCCGGTAATCAACAAGTGCCTCCCATTGCATACTTGAACTGTCTGTCCTGGTGCAACAGATCTAAGGATGGAAAATCTACTTCAATCCCTACACAAGTGTCAAGATGCTCCAATATCGACAAACCAATCAGGATCACATCTAGGATTTTGAGTAAACAAAGCAACGAGGAAAGCTAGTAAAGGGACAGCTGTGGAGGTGGCTAATTTTTTAGGTATTCATTGCACACGACCATCATATCTATCACTAAGGATCGCCCACATCTCCTTTGTGGTCTAACAGTATATAATCTCATCTCCAATTCTTAAGGCAACAATATCCATGATCCAGATAGTGACCATAGCATTATCTTTCTTCCATCTTGTCTTCGCAATGGGCTCCAATTTCGTAAAGATGTGCTCTTTATCATGACCCTCCATGGTCATGAGAAAGGTCTATGACCATCTAGGATAGTTGGTCCCATCCAATTTGATCATTAAACCAAAAAATGGGTCCTTGTGAACCCTAGTATCTACCACTTCTGACGTGACCTATGAAAAATCGAACAAAACCATCCTGCACGCCAATCAAATGCCCTAATATGCTGAAACAAGCATCCCAAACATGCTTAGGTCATGAATTCAGGTTGAAATCCCAAAATTTTGACCAAAAAATTGTCTTAGAAAAGCCAAGAAGAGGTTGTTTTGGCGAAGTGGCAACCCTCCAACAAGAGGCAGAGGTCTGATAGGTCACTGGACCAAGGCGACGTCAAGCAATCACCGACGACCAATCCTAGTCCAATGGTGGCGGCGAAAGCAAGCTCTTTGACCCTCTGTTGCTGTTGTTGCCATCACTAAGGCCCTCCTCCTGCCATCAACAAGCACCGACGACCAGAGGGGCCTCATCGAAGGTGGTGCATCGGTGGTGTGACCCGTCCAATGGCTAATGGTGGCAAGAAGACCCGAGAAGGAGCTGCGGTGAAGGTTTCTTCTCCGATAAGGGTTACGATTTCTTTTGTCTTTTTGCGTTCTTATTTCGTGTAAAGGTAAAAGAGAAAACAAGGAGGATATCAGATGCCAGGACCCCTGTTCTAATATCAAGTTAGAAGAAATGAGACCCATCTTTACTAAACACCCTAATCCTCATTATATAGAGGATTAAAAATAGAAAATTACATATGGAACCCACATAAAACTAACAAAACAAGGATAAACATAACAAATAATTGAAAAGTATGCTAATATCAACAATATCTGCTAATACTTCAAAATAGACATTTAAGTTTTAACAACATCAACATATAAATATATTTAGAAATGTTGCTGTTATATCCAGCAATAAACATATAAGTGGTCGTGCCCTAGTTTGCAGTCATGACAAAAGTGACAAAAATTTGAAGGTCCAAAACAAGACGTAAAAACATTAGATGTTGAAAGAGATGATATACTTGCCGGATGTTCCATGACTGAGATATACAGCTGAGATAACTGCAATATACTAGACAGTTCTTGAGCATCAAAAAGAGAACCTACTACTAATCATGGAATATCAAGCCGGCAACATGCCTCCAATATTTGTACTTTGGACCAAGTTGCATAGTGGTACATAAAGGTTACAGGAAATCAACTACATACTGGAGAAATTTCACCAAAATCATGTTTAAACCACTGAAACTGAGGGATACAAGCAAACTTTTGCAAATATTGACCTATATTTTGACATGTGTCAACATTATGTTGTCATTATGCATGCTTTTTACTCTCAAAAAAAAATTATGGATGCTTTTCCAATGTTCTCTACTTTTTGGCCTATTACGGGGCTTGGGTGTCTATTTCCATCACACAACAAAGCATAAGAGAGCTTCACAAAGGTTTAATCAAATCAAATCATATAAGGTTGGTTTTCTTCAGTCCTGACTCAATTTAGTGGATAAATATTAGTGACTCAATAATAGGAATAAAAACGTAAACGAAACCAACTAATACAAACTACTACTAAGTGTTAAATTAAGTACGACAAAGCACAGAAAGAATAATCAAGTAAAAGCTTAGTATTAAGTCTACTTAGTACTTTGTGATGTTTCTGGTCTATTAGTAAATCATGGAAAGTTGACATATGTGCCTTTGAATATGCCTGACGCTAAGAGTGGTACCGTATCCTTTGCTTTTCAAACCACAACTTCCTCACTTTTACGTATCTGGGCCTAGCACTAAAGGGGAGGCAACTCACTTTTGGGGATTGGTTACCACTTGTGGATAAAATGAAGAGATTGGCTGGATGGAAAGGTCAGCTCTTGTCCAACGGGGGTGTCTGGTGTTATTAAGGTTGGTTCATTAAATGATTCCCATTTATTACCTGTCCATTTTCAAACCACCTAAAAAAGTGGTCAAGAAGATTGATACCATTAAGCGTAGATTCTTTTGGGAAGGTCTAACCCATGAAGGAAGATTGTTACACGCTGTGAAATGGGAGATCTGTTGGCCAATTAAGTAGGGTGGCTTGGGAGTTTTACATGTCACGGACTTTGGAAATGCGATGCTTCTTAAGTGGCTAGTGAAATTGTTGAAAGAATGAATTATAGTTTTTTTTTTTTTTTGAAAAAGGAAAGGGTAGTTATCCAGAGTGATAACTACCCAAATATATTAAATAGAGAATCAACAGCCCCCGCCAATACAAAGGGCAAACCCCAAGGTCCCCCACTCATGAGGACCCACTCCAAAGTTTAAACAAAGAAATAACAGACTCCACAAAATTCTCCACATAAGGCCTCGGGCCTCTAAAGATCACAGCATTCCTACCCAATCAAATGTCTCATAACACCACCAACTATAGTTATTGCAAAAGTTGTTTTGTGGTTCTTATGATTTTTCCCTCAACTTGTCTAAGAGGAGGGGAGTTCCTCATAGTGCTTCCGCTTTTTGGAGAGGTTTATGCTCTATTATTACTTGAGTAGAGTCACATTTTGGCTGATGGATCCACTTTTAGATTCTAGAAGGATGATTGGTCAAGAGTGGAAACTCTTGCTTCTGCTTTTCCGAGGCTCTACCCGCTATTTGCTGAAAAGAATCAACCAGTCTCACAAGTGTGGGATGGCCCTGTGGTTCCGGGATCTAGATCATGGTTGCCAAATTTTGTAGGTTCCCTCTCAAATGCTAGAATTACCAAGTTCCACGAGTTGCTGAATTTGTTAAATCCTTTTTGGCTGAAAGCGGGCTCTTATCATCATTTGGACTGGGCACATGGAACTTTTTCTATTAAAAAAGCTTATAGGTTGTTGAGAGGTATGGTAGCTGGGCATGATGTTTACCTAGGGTCTAATTGTACTATCATTTGGAAATTAAAGATGCCTCTAAAGATCAAATTTTTTTATGCCTATTGAGGAGAAAGAAACTACCAACCCTTGATATTTTAGCAGATGGCATACAGAAACTCAATTTATGCCCTCTTTGCTATGTTGAGCAAGAGGATGTTGGGAATTTGTTCTTATCTTGTGGCTTTGCAAAAGAGGTTTTCAACCATCTACATCTTCCAACCATTTTTGATAGGTCTCGAAAACTCCTGGTTTTCTAGCGGAGCTGAACTTTGGCTGATCCTACTATTCAAGTCTCCATCTTTGCTGCTCTGTGGTCTTTGTGGTTACAACAGAATCATTCCCTTTTCAGAAGGGAGGGGCGTATCGTGAAATTGTTGTAAGGGAAGCTTTTGCACTTTTCTCTTTTTGGTCCCAAAATTTATAATCTATTGGCTTTGTGATTTTAGTGAATGATTCAAATATCTACTGACCTCTAGCATAGATCCTTTTTCCTTTTTCTAAAAGAAAAGTCCACTATAGATTAGTAAATAGTAAATAACCAGTTTAGAGAAGTATGTACTCCTTGCATTATGTATGACTCAATTAATGCCCACTTTGCTATGTTGAGCAAGAGGATGTTGGGCATTTGTTCTAATCTTGCGGCTTTGCAAAAGAGGTTTTCAACCATCTACATCTTCTGACCATTGTTGATAGGCCTCGATAACTTCTGGTTTGCTGGCGAGGTGGAACTTTGGCTGGTCCTACTATTCAACTCTCCATCCTTGCTGCTCTGTGGCAGTATTGTAAAAGTCAGTTGTCAGTTAAGCCACTGACTATGGAGTATACAATATGCAAGGAAGTAGTCGGGGAGTACTCGGTCGGGCATTATATATATACACACACACACACACGCACGCACGCAT
The DNA here is from genome assembly GCA_037157565.1 of Thalassia testudinum. Taxonomy (NCBI): domain Eukaryota; kingdom Viridiplantae; phylum Streptophyta; class Magnoliopsida; order Alismatales; family Hydrocharitaceae; genus Thalassia; species Thalassia testudinum. Next base: position 85,075,380 of record JAZHRO010000031.1, read on the forward strand.
GCATATCAAGAAGTAAAATATATCATTGCATACAAGTAAACATATTCAAGTTCAAGGTTATAAAATAAGCTATAAAATACAAACAATATCAAATTTATTACAAATTTAATAAGTAAACCAAGGTATACACCATTACAAATACATTGCCAACGACAGAGCAACATAAACTAAGAATTAGTATATGCTAAAATCAAATACATTACAATATATGCTTCGACGATAGAGGATTTTTGCTTGGTCGAAAAGGAGTCTCGGGTGAATAAACGATTTTAGGGGAGTGGTCGAGGGAGGGGGGTCGAGTGGGGTTTTATTTGACCTCAAAAAAATAATATACCTACACACTTATTTTTCCCTCTATGCAAAAATCAACCTACTACTCGGTCGACTACACCAACTACTCGACCGAGTAGTTGGTGTTGCTGACTATAGGTCTGACTATGGGTTATTCAGTCAATAGGGCACCGCATAGGATTACTCGACCGATTAGGACGATTTTTACAACACTGATATGTGGTCTTTGTGATTACAACAGAATCATTCCCTTTTCATAGGGGAGGAGGTATCATGAAAATGTTGTAAGATAAGCTTGTGCACTTTTCTCTTTTTAGTCCCAAAATTTATAATATATTGGTTGTGTGCTTTTAATGAATGATTCAGACCTCTAGTAGAGATCCTTTTTCCTTCAAAAAAAAACAAATCCCCTGTAGATTGGTAAATAGTAAATTATCAGCTTAGAGAAGTGATGTACCCCTTCATTATGTATGAAAATCCAGAATGATAAATTCATTGGTTGCTATTCGTAAGTGTTGGGTCAAAACTAAGCAAAATTATTATTTCACATAGCCCTAGGTACCTTCATATAAAGAGGCACAGGGGAAAAAATAACAGAGTACACCCCCATACAAGAACAAAATAACCAAACACACCCTTACAACCCAATACTCCCTCTCAAGTTGGAGCATAAACTTCAGACATGCTTAGCTTGGAACATAGACTTTCATGACGCTTCTTAAAGAGTGCCTTAGTGAAGATGTCCACAATTTGGTCCTCAGTCGCAATGTATGGTGTCGAAATTTTTTGGTTAAAATGGCATCTCTAATAAAGTGATACCCCACTTCAAAATGCTTGGGTCCACTCATGAAATGTTGGATTATTAACAATAAAGGAGGCAACTTTGTTGTCACAGAACATAGGACTTGGATAGAAAATTTAAACACCAAGATCCTACAGAATAGATCTAACCCATAGTAGCTCGCAGGTTGTGCGTGCCATTGTCCTGTGCTCAGATTCTATACTAAATCTGGAGACAACACCCTGCTTGCTTCTCAAGGTTGCTCCCCACATACCTGTGGTATCCAGTGGTAAACCTTCTATCTTCATGTGCCCCAACATAGTCTGCATTAAAGTAGCCCCAAACATCAAGATGACCGTGTTTTCAAAAGGAAAGCCCTTTCCCAAGAGAACGCTTGAGATATCACAGTACCTGGCAGACTCCACCCCAGTGCATCTCCCTGGGTGCCTGTAAATTGACTAAGTCATCCCACTGGAAATGTAATGTCAGGTTTAGCAACTGTCAAGTACAAGAGCTTTCCAACCATCACATGGTATCTAGTCACATCCTACAACGGTGAACTCTCAAAGTCTGCTTGAGGCAACGATGAATCCATTGGCACACAAGCTGGTTTACATCCAAGCATACCAGCCTCTTTCAGCATGTCCAGCATATACTTTCTCTAAGATAAGATAAGTCCCCCCATCAATATGTTGTACTTCAATACCAAGGAAGTAGCTAATCGAACCCAAATCCTTGATCACAAACTGTAAATGCAACATCTTGGTATTCTCTATGCCCTCTTTGTCAATTCTTGTAAGTAGGATGTCATCCATATAAACAATCAAAATAATCAAGCATGTAGTCCTATGCAATGTAAATACATACTGATCAAAAGAAGATATAGTAAAGCCATGTTCCAGAATCGCTCAACTAAATCTCTCAAACCACCTGCATACCTTCTAACACTCCCCCTGAATCACAAAACATAGGGGTTGCCATATATAGACTTCCTCCTCCAATTCACCATAAAGGAAGACATTCGTGATGTTTAGTTGATGAACAATCCATCCTTGATTGACGGCCGCAAGGAATAGAATTTAGACAAAGTTTAGGCAAGCCACCAAAGAGAATGTCTTGAAGTACTCCACCCTAAAGGTCTAAGTATACCCTTTGGCGACAAGATGAGCCTTGTCACTCTCAACGAACCCATCAAGACGGCACTTGAGGGTAAATACCGACCTACACCCCACAACTGTAATACCTGAGGTAAGTCCACAAGCTCCCAAGTCGTGCTAGACTATAACATTGCCATCTCCTCTTCCATGGTAAGAGTCCAGGAAGGATCCTAAATGGTGTCAGTGTGGTTCCTTGGAACCCGGTGGCTGTTGACTACCATAGAAAGACGACATGCTGCTGCAGGTAAACGATCAGGTGACATAAACTAAGAAAAAGAATATCTAACGCATGATCTCTAGGCCTTCTGCTGAGCAATTGGAAGGTCTAGATCTGTGCTTTCAGTTAATGATTTAAAAATCGAATCGAACAAATCGATTCAACCAGTTCAACTGGAAACTGATGCCTTACTGGTCGGACTGAACGATTCGGACAATAAAAGTCAAAATCGATGTCACCAGGTCAAATCAACTGATTTGGTTAAACCGGTCATCCAAGTTAACCATTCTCTTAAGAGCTAAAAATTTTATTAAAAAAAGGAAAAGACATATGACTTTAAAATTTGAAGCAAAAATTCAAAGATTTATGTATTCATCAAGGTAGAGTTTCAATTTCGAGTATACCTTTTATTTTGTTTAGTATTTGATAAAAATATGTCAATTTTAGTATAATTAGAGTTACAAAATTACTTTTCCTACTATTTATCTTTAATGATTTTTTATTGAACACCAGTTTACCCTCGTTGGACTTGGTTGAACCAATACAAACTAATCCAAAGTTCTTACGATTCGATTTTTTTTTATTTTTTCACATGCTGACATAATCACTAATTCAATCGGTACAAATCGTCGATTGAACCATTAAAAAACCAAACAGCACATGACTGGTTCGATTTTTAAAATATTGCTCTCAATAGTAGGAGTTACCTAAACCACAGATGAGTCACTAGCGTCAATGAGGGACTGAGCATAGATAGTAGATAGTGGCTCCTCAACCTGAGTGCCAGACTGGGTTTTGCGTTGGAAGCTTTTAGGATAGTGGAAAGATGGAGGTTCATGTTCATCTGACTGTAGTAGTAGAGAAGGCTCAAAGGGCTCTGGTGGCAATATAGTAGGAATAGGGCGAGAAACCTCCTCTACTATAGCCTGAGTGGAAGAGTGTCCCCCGTCTTAGGATAGTAGGGAATCTCTTCAAAGAACGTAACATCAACAGAAACATAGAACTTATCCATCACAAGATCATAACACTGAAACCCATTTTGAAATTTTAGAATATCCCAGAAAAATACATTTGACAGACTTGGGGGAAAGTTTATGTACCTTAAATAGGTGAGCAAAACAAACACACCCAAAAACAACAGAACTAATAAAGAAAGGATCTTTCCCAGGGAAAATAACCGAATGAGGCATCTTACCACCTAACACAAAAGAGGACACCCAATTAACAAGAAAGGTGACGATAAGAACAACATCTGCCCGAAATCAAGGTGGCACATTCAATTGAAACATGATGGTGCGTGCCACATCTAGTAAGTGATGAAGCTTGTATTCAGCGACCCCATTTTATTGAAAGGTGTGAACACAAGATGTATGGTGGATAACCCCTATGGACTAGAAAATTGTGTTAACCTGGCATTAACAAATTGAAACTTCAAATTTCTCCTTCATCGTAAACACCCATGACATGCAGGTACAATCATCAACTAAAACAAGAAAATAATGAAAGCCCCAGACACTACGAACCCTACACGGGCCCCAAACAATCGCATGGACAAAACCAAAAATAAACTCAATTCTTTTATTATAGGAAAGGAAAAAGGAAGACCGGTGATGTTTGCCAAGTAGCCACACACAGAAAGGAATCAAGAAACCTCAAGTCAAGAAACTGGCGACGGAGAACACGGATATTAGGATGTCCGAGTCACAGATGTAGTGGCAAACACAGCAGCAGTAGTGGATGGAGGTGGAACATGGAGGTAGCAAAGGTCATTTTGCTCAGGTCCTCCATCAATCCACCTCATCATCCGAAGGCCCAGCAAAAGGAAATACTAATCATGAAAAACCACCCTATATCTCAAATCTCTAGTAATCTTGCTAATGTACATCAAATTCAATTCAAATTTAAGTGCATGCATCACATTAAATAATGGCAGAGAAGGAGACAGAGATATTCCCAAGGTCTATAACAAGTGATAATCCCTCATCTGCTACCTTAACCTGAAAGGGGGTAGCAAGATCTTGGAGGGAAGAGAAAACATTAGCTTCACCAATATTATGAGAAGAGGTACCTGAGTTTGCAGTCCAAGCAGGAGCATGAGACTTTGTTGACATCGCAGTTGTACTTGTGGTCTGGAGTACCAATGCCCCTGCAAATGTAGAAGCTTGGAAAGCAATAAATCTCACATTCAGCCTTGGACATAGTAACCTTACTGTCATCACCATGAGGCTGAGAAGCATCCTCTGCAGTAATCTAATTTGCCCACAGATCCATCCCCTAAGGATAACCATGCTTCACCCAACACTTTTCAACAGTATATCCGTTCCTATGACAATATTCACAGAAAAGATTGCTTGTGCCACAATCGCAACCACCACGAGCACCACCATGGCCAAGCCCACCATGACCTCCAAAACCAAGTTTTCCACAACTACAGCCAACAAATGCCATAACTAATGAATCATATAAAGGAATCGGATCCAAAATCTCTAATCTAGATAAACGAGCATAGATCTGAACAAGTGTAGGAATATCATCCATAGTCATAAATTAATTCTTTACAACCTTATACTCCAATGCAAGGCCAGAGAGCCTCTATATGGATCTAATGGCCTCCCGCTACTTAGTCATGATAGAAATATCTGATGCTATGGGCTAACGAATGTCTTGCTCATCCCATAGGTTCTTCATGGTCCCATAATATTCAACTAGGGGCATGGTGCATTTCCTGAATGTGTGAAGCTCCTCTACAACACGATAAAGCCTAGTGATATTGCTCTTGTAGGAATGAATTTTATGTAACACTTCTCACATCTTCTTGGTTGATGCATAGGACATAAATTGCTTCGATATTGTATCCTTCATACTATTTAGTATACACGTGCCCACCCATTCATTGTTAGCCTCTCAATCATCTGTCTTCACAACTGGTAGCTCCTGTATGAAAATATATTTCTTCCGATGTGAACCTATGAACATGGAAAATGATGTGAACCACAGAAGGAAGTTGGTCCAACTTAATAGAGGTGCCTTGCATATTAGAAGAGGCACTTGTAGTGGATAATCTCCTCATTGAGTCACTTGGGACATCCTTGTGGTCTCCCATAGCATCCCGGATTGTAGGCTTTAATCTCACAATAGGCCTTTAGATAGGAATCACACCATGTAGATCAAAAATAGGGCCACAAACAGATCTGAAAATTTAATTTTAGACCATCAGGAGGGTATTGATGTGGCCTATAAGAGGATCAAGCAGCGCTGCCCTACAGGTCAGACCCTACGTGTGCGGCCCCTGCAGCGCTAAGCAGAGGCGTTGTCGCCTCACGCAACCCTTGCTACGCTGTGGCTGACGTGCAGCGACACTGCTACCACCTGAGGAGGTACCTGGGGATGCTCTGACCAGCTGAGAGGCGGCGGTTTTATTGCTCCTGTTGGGTGGAGGCACTACTACCAAGAAGAGGAGAGAGAACGGGGGTGAGGTGGAAGGGTATGGAGACTAGGGTTTGGTGAGGTACCCGAGCACCATCCTAAGATTGCTACTTTGATGCCATGTTGGGTAAAAAATGAGCAAAATTATTATTTCATGGAGCCCTAGGCACCTTTATATAAAGAGGCACAAAGGAAAAAATGTCAAGTACACCCCCCATATAATAACAAAATAAACAAACACACCCTTACAACTCAATAATAAGCATTAACTAAGTGTTTAGTGTGTTATTTTTTTGGGGAGAGTATGCTACTTAGGTGTCATAATCAAAAACATAAATGACCACCACTGATCTGGTGTACCCAAGCCAGAGTCTTTTTTCCCATGGTTCCCACATAATGATCAATGAAAACAAACATTTCCTACATATCCTCTGAAAAGAAATTATTCTGCAATTCATCTTGGAGTAGTAATACATCATAATCAAAATAACCACCTCAAAAGAGCACCAATGGTTAGCAACTCATAATTAGAGGATTGTGAATATTACTTGTGACAAACAGTAATGTCAACCAGTTCACAACAAATAAAAATTGTGTAAACACTTACAGGCATAAACCGGTTGGCCAATCCTCGACATGTCCCACACCTGTGAAAAGTGCATCGGTAAGTGTGTGTGTGTGTGTGTATATATATATCGCTGTGAAACAGGGAAGACACGAAAGAAAAATAAAAGCTCACAAATCAGATCCTGAGCATCCAAACAAACCTTGACTGAGGAATCAGAGAATCCACCAGCAACCAATGAGCCATCATAAGATATTGACGAGCAGTTCAGGCTTTCATGATTATTGTAGAAATCAGACAAGAGATAGGTTACACAAAACGAAAATCAAGGAAAAATGTTATCCGAAAAGATGTGCAGCACAAAACCATACCCATTATGAGTATTAATGAATGTATAGAAGCTGACAGATGGAAGAGCCAAACTACTCAATTGTACACGATTTCGTATATCTTCTAACATGGACTGCTCCACTTCTGTTGGCCTAGCAAACACAGAGATCAACTACATAAGTCTAAAAAAAAATCTAGAATTAAAAGGAAATCTACACAAAAACAGATGTTAAAAGGAAACAGCTGAATAAAATAAAGCGTAAAAGTATCAAGCATAAGCAATCAAAAATGCTTGGGTTTACATGGAAACCCCACTCACAAAGAGCAAAAAGAAAACTACGGAAGAAGCACCATATGGGCGTGTGTTTCTGTTTATTTCTTCTCAAAGAAATAAGTGGGGGTACACACCTATTTATAGGCTACCACACACAACACAAGGTCCCACTTCACTATGTGGGACTAAACCACTACACAATTCTCTCAACAGTCCTCCTCAAGCTGGAGCATGGAATGCTCAGCTTGTAACACAAAGAAAACCCCTCTACACAGCAAAACAAACAACACTCTCAACAGATACAGCTGACTCTCATCTGCAGATGACAGTTGCACTCTTATTAATGCCTGTAGGTAGGTATGCAGACGATGACACATCAGACCGATTGGAGCTTAACGATGAATTGTTGTAGCTGGTTCTAACAAGAGCCTCTCCTCATGAAACCTCAACCGGTATTAGTAGCAACCCATTCAGTATCCCTGGCATGGGGTCATCCTCTAAGGACCTCGAAATTGGATCTCCCTCTCTGGAATCCACGGAACTGGATCTCCCACATAGAAACTTGAAATAGAGCCTTCCTCTGAGGACCTCGAAACTCTGGACCTCCCAGAGTTATAGTTTCTCGTGTGGAGTCCAGGAACAAAAAAGACTCCCAAGTGGGGGATGACTAAAACAGACTTCCAGACTCCTTCCTCCCATACTCTTATGGGAGAAGAAACCAACATAGAGAAGAAATAATGATAATAAAAAGCTAGAAAATGCTTCTACACCTCTTCTCTTCAATTCAAACTCTCCCTTTTTTATCTCTCTTTTTTTCTTTCTTTTTTTTCTCCTTTCTTTTTCTTTTTTTTTTCTCATTTTTCTAAGTTTCTCTTTTTTTTTGAAAATTTTCTCCTTTTTTTCGATATCCTCCTCTCTTTTTTCTCTTCTTTTCTCCTCTTTTTCTTTCTCTTTTTTTTTGTCTTTCCAACATGGAAACCTCATAAAAGAAACCTAAAAACACTTATCCTCCCTTAGGGTTCAGAAGAACCAACATAGCCGTTGCCACCCCATTCTTTCCCAAGGAGCGCTGCCCTCGCCCTCTTGGGCTTCCTCCCCACCATCCTCATGTTCATGACGGCCTCCACAGGGGTTCACAAGGCCCCTCACATCCTTGAAAACTATTAGAAGAACCCCTACAGCAACCTTTGCATGGACACTTGGGTGGAGGGGGCAGTCGCAACAGCGAAGACGTCGCTGGTGGCCATCACGCGAGCAACACCAGTGTTGTCGTACTTGTGGATGAGGATGCAAAACTTAAGGTGGTTGAATAGGTAGTAGAGGTCGTTAGCGCAGATGTCAATGAGGCAACAAATCCATCGGAGGGTGAGGCCATCCTTGCATATGTAAGGGATCTCTATCTCGATCTTCACGCGTTCCCACTACCTCCTCCTTCTTTGCCACCTCACCGCTAGCCAGAAGACCAATGGGCGTTGCCGGCCCCGTTGTTGTGCAAGGCCTCTGCGTGCCTCCAACAAGTGCCCCTCATGCTCGCTCGCTTCCAGCACTTCCAGCGGAAGAGCGACCTCCACCTGTGGTGCACGAGGAGGGATGCCTCAGGTCTTGACAGGGACAGTGAGTTGTACGTCGTGGTTATGTCCTGCCTCTGGCGAATGTCCGCCTCGAAGAGCACCTCTTAGTTGCGCTCGGGGTGGCGATAGGCAGCTGTGTTGGGGTCGTCCGAAGGATCCTCCACGAGGCCCTCGATCTCCAAATGAATCAAAAATAACTTCAACCAACTAATGATAAACGTGATAAAATGAACCAAAGGATAAAACATGTTCTAATACCAAGTTGAATAAAATACACAAATGGAAGTGTAAAAGTATCAAGCATAAACAATCAAGAATACTTGGTTTTACGTAGAAACCACACTCACAAAGAACAAGGAGAAAACCATGGGAGAAGTGTCCTATGGGCGTGTGATTCAGTTTATTTCTTCTCAAAGGAATACGTGGGGGGTACAAGCCTATTTATAGGTCATCACACACAACACAAAGTTCCACTCCACTGTGTGGGACTAAACCACTACACAATTCTCTCATCAGAAGCAAATCAAATGATTCAACAAACAAATAATTAGTATATGGTTCAAGAATTAAAAGGTAAAGACTAAAATTCTCTCAATACTCATGCCACTCAAATAATGCATCTCAACAATTCCCCTCAAGCTAGAGGATAGAGTAGTCCAGCACACTTATCTTGTAGCAGAGAAAAGAGATAAACAAGTTGATACCAAGTTATCCAAAAGAACATCACATAAAATATGCTCAACAAAACTCAACGAAGTGTCCACCAAGATACACCTTGCCCTTCAATGGAAAAAGGAGGTTCTCTTTTTTTGAAAAGGGAAAAGAGCGTTAACAAAGGTTGTTAACCCCTTGCATTTCAATAGAAATCAGACATAGGTACACCGAAGATAACAAAGAGAGTTCAAAAGATTAAAAACCGCATCCACCAAGATTCTTTCCCTTCTTAAGACTACACCATTGCACTCAAGCCAAATACTCCATAATCCGAACCAGTATTAAAGCTCTCTTTGTTGTGTTAGCATCATCAAAAGCATCATGGATGCTAGACCGAATCTCCAAGACCTCCAGCTTCCTTAGGCTTGCAGACCTTCCAACCGCCTAGACCAAAAGCCCATAGGAATTTTCTCTTAATGGAGTCCACCCACTTCAACACCACAGATGGTATTTTGAAAACTGGTAGATAGTACATTGGCAGAGCAAAGAGTATCGAGGAAAGTAGGAGAAGCCAACCACCCCTAAAAAGAAGAGGGGAAGCCCATCGCTAAAGATACTTCTCCAACCTTTCCAAAATCGAGGTCCAATCTTTGGCAAGGATGCAACCAAGGGCAAGGGTGAAACCAAGGTATCTGAAGGGTGTTTGTAACAATTGTACATCAATACCTCAACACTAAACCATCATCTTCATTGACATACAAATAGGTCAAAGGCCTAACTTATGGAAGTTAAAGACCAAATGTCTCGCCAAAAAACCTCCAGAAGAAGTCGAAACTTACAGTGTGTAACCTTCAATAAACGCTATGGTATCATCTACATACCGTAGGCTAAACCAAACACTCAAATATAGCCCCCATCACAAAGAGCACAAGAAGCATCTACTTGAAAATCACCGGCAGGAACAAAAGCATGGCAACTGAGAAGCAACTAAGTCTAACTCCAGGTTGTAATCAACCCCTTTCTAGGCATCCATTAACCAAAATTGAGTAGGAGGCAGACATAAAACACATCTTCTTCCAACGTATCTAAACTGATGGAAACCCTCTGACTAAGAGCAAAACTAAAGAAATCTCCAATCAAGGCTAAAGTGGCATTGAAATCTCTAGCATACAACCAAGTACTATTTATTACAAACTCAAGTAACTCCTCCAAGGAACAAGGTCCATAAACCTTCATGACTCTAAAAGCAACACCATCATTCCTCCTCTCAAGGTCGACTGTCAAGCCTGCCAAGTTGAATGTCTACTTACTCTAACCAACGAGGAGCCCTTACAATCTTCCAAGCATAAAAAGCAACAAGATCATCCTAACAATGGCCGCCAACCTACTCCATTAACGCAACCCACGCTCTTCTAGCTTTGTCTCCTACAGTGCACCGAAGCAACATCCACCTTCCATTCTCGAATGTACCTGTCAAGAATCCTCCTTTCTATCTCAATCCCTCAAACACCCTATCATTCCAAATGAGTAGCTTCATAGCAAGGAAGCAACAACCCTCTTGACCATCTCCTCTCTGCAATCTGTCATGAGTTATATGTCAAGTGTCACCACGAAGACTAGCAGCTCCAACAACCATGGCTTTCTCTACTTTCAACAGGAGGGCGAGTCGATGGAGCGAGAGAGGTATGATGTGCTTGTCCACCCACACCTACTACCCTGCAAGGTTTTAAATGTCGATATTGACATCGTGTCGACAAGTGAAAAGGGGGCATGTCGCTGAAATGTCGCCGACATCGGGGAAATCACTTGAAAAGGTCTAAAATGGCTCAAAATATCACAAATTTGATGAAAATTAATAGTTTAATAACTACCACATGCATGAAAAAATGTATAGAAAACCAAATCATATATTTTGAATGAAAACATAATAACATAACTACTAACATATCAATAGAGTCATAGCATTCAAAAGAAAAACACAAAGCAACCATACATAATTTTAAAGTTCATGTGATTTATGTACTTTCACCTTCTTCATATCCTTCTATATCAAAAAAGAATCCCCAATATCGAAGATCTCAATGTAAAAGTAGATAACAAAAACACAAGGTTATAGCCTCTAAATTTCCAAGATGCCATCAATATATGTAGTCTCTGTTTGTCATGATTTCCACAAATCACATCAAGAAGGATCTTTAGACTTGATGTATAAGCTTCTACTGCTACTTTGTATCACCATCATCAACCAAATTAGATTTGAGGCATGTGATGTTACATATATGGCATGTTGTTACCTATAAGCTCATTGCCTACAACCTTACCTCATGATGACAACTCCTCAAAATCGTTGTAAATTAGGAATCGCTTAGACATACAAGTAAATATTTTTTTAAGGAAAGACATGTTAGCAACATACAGTTGATATATTGGAAATTTTGTGCTTAAGGGCTCCAATTTTAATGTCTTTGATACCCCTCAATATCGACGATATATCGACCGACATCAAGGAAAAAAATATGGCAGGGGATGTCAATATCTATTGGGGCCTCAATACCGACATATTGGCAACATGTCTTTCATTACTATCTTGACTTGCAAAGTAGAGCCCAACATCGATCCTTTATTGCTACTCCATTGATAAACAAGCTCAGGAATAACAATCAATTGAGGAAAAGGGACATTATCTTTAGGCAGTTTGAGGGAACATCGTTTTATTACAAGGAAAAGTCAATCAATTAATAACCCCCGCCTATAGTAACCATTAAAGGAGTAGAAAAATAAGTTACTGCAATGGCTAAAGTCCCAACACCAACCAAGGGAAAAGGAAATTCATTGCCATGTACCAACATTCCATACCTAGGTGGCATAAATGAGAAGTGAAGATTAGAGGCTAGATCTGGCTGCAAAGAAGGTGCTTGTGTGGAATCCTCCTACCACATTATGACTCTATCCCAACTTGGCAAGCTCGGGCATTTTTAGGTTTCATCATAGTCATCAACAGCAAAAAAGCAACATTTACATCAAAGGGAGTAGTAGATGGGTGCAACCATTTTATTTCTATTCTTCATGGTGTAAGGTGCTCCAAAAACAAACATTTACCCAAAACTAAGCATTGCATTGAGCAACATATAGCTATTGTTTTTAATACGACAATTCTTTTCCTACACTTCTCAAGTTACCTTGACATAAAGCACATAGCACCACTAAACAACTTCGACTGATCGAAGGACTAACTTGCTTCTCAATAGTTGCAAATTGCAATAAACTGAATTGCCAACAAAGGCTCGCCAACCAAGCACTACCATCACCCTACAATCTTATATCATGTATTAACTGAATAATCAAAATTTTTGAATCCAAGAAACTTTGTATCAATGCTTATTTCCTTCTTGATAATGCTAAGTGATCTTTGTTAACAAACTTAAACAAATAAGACTTTGCAACACCCATATTTTTTGCAACACCCCTGGGAAAATGATATTCTTTGAAGGGGACCCCATGAAAATAAAGTGATTTGCCTATCCAAATAATCAAAACCATCTTAATGAACAATTCACCGTGACATCATAGAAGTCTAATATAATAGTCGTTTAAAATTTCAATTCAATCCAATTTGTTGAAACAGAAAGATAAAGAACCTACCGGAACTAAATGGGAAGAACCAGTTTCTTCCTATTTCATGATCTCCACAAGTATAGAAGTTGTACCTACAGGGAGCAAAGCACAGCATCCCACATATTGTGCCTCCTATAAATAAGTCATGGCTCAGAGAGACTCCCTTCTCAGCGAGTGGATGAGCCTCAGTGCCTAGAACACCTAAGAGGTGACCCTTGCCTCCTACTCCAAGCACGGACTCATCAGGAAAGCCACAGAGGGAAATTCTTCCTTCAATCCACATCCACCAACTCTTGGTCGAAGACCAATGTGGTCATTGGAAGACCAACACAATAGTTGTTGAAAGTCTTCCCAACCTGTAAGAAGAGCAACAGCCTCAAAGTCTTCTTTTGAGAAGGGAATAAGACCAACAACTAAAGGGAAGGAAAAGAAGGCTCTGAAGAGTCTTCTCCTTTCTCTCTACTATGTAGAAGGTGGAGTACGTTGCATAAATGATTACTTAGGTTTCTCTCCAAGCCTTTAGGTAATATCCATAAGGAATCTAGCAATTCCTCTAATGATAAGAATCATTGGATCAAATCCAATAGCTGAGAATAAATTCTACTTGGATATTTTCACATGGGTCCTTATAGTTAATGAGCCAATCGGGTTTTAGTACATAAACTGCATTTAATTTCCATCCAAGCTCTTTTGCATCAAGACCTAACTCTTGTGGCCCAATAAAATATCATTTAATTGTTTAAATAATATTTGATTTATCCAAGTAGAATCCTACCAAAATTACTATTGGATTCATCACACCGATAGTGAAGCATTCAAAAATCCAAAATTATGATACTACACTTCTCTCAAGTATTCCTAATACTCACAAATCCTTAACATTGGAAGACATATGTAACGCCGATGTTAAATTCCCAAATCCATTGTCCTCCCTACCAAAGGTTACAAATATTCACTCTTTGTATCGTTGGGACGAGAACGAAGACCAACTTCTTTTCAAAAAATCTGCACTCTCTCACGTATGGATCTAATCAGGAATGTACAATCATGCATGAAATTTTATACATCACAATAAATGCAGGGTGAGCTCACGTCTTTCAATTTTACACACCATCTTTCCAATCTCAACACTATGATGGGTGTATCAACCATTAATCCATCACATGTGTATGTTCAAGCATATAGACACATATCTATCTCAAGTCTAAGAATGCACCTTCTTCATGACAATGATAAGAGACTTCCCACATCTCCATCTCAATGAGTCGACTCTCTGACTCTACTTGCGTGACAGCCTCAAATCTCTATTCCTACGCATTAAAGGCATCTGATAGACAACACTTGAGAAGATTGCAGTGTCTTTTTAGACTAGAGACAATTGGATACCATGCGGTTCTTAATGACTCATCTAAATCCTTGATCTAAAGCATTTAGATCTTCAATACTTGTCATTGGTATATCCAACTTGGCGGCAGTTTTTCTCCTAATTGTACTAAGGGACCTAACTAACCACATCATTGTGTCCACTTGATCTAACATTCAGACCTCAACCACTGATCACGTGATTTCCATTTAGGTTGCCTCACCATTGGAACATAATCCCAACAAACCAATTATGTTTTCTTGAAAAGCATAGAGTGGTCTAATGTTGGACTCGTTTATACACAAATCCTTCTCACAACTCTGTAGAACTTGCAGCATAGTACTTTAAATCAAGTAATAGATGACCTTTGGCAACCAACATAACTTAAACCAATCCCAGTTCCAGACATAATAAACGTGTCACATATAAACTCCTCCAACATCCATATCAAGTCATTTCTTACATGATTTACCTGCATGTTGGATCTGCATACCATTTGCCAGAAAACATGCCTTATAGCATTATCAGTCTGTCAAGCTTCATACAAGAATACACACCTATTTAAACTTTCTTATCAAGGATCAGATGAATAACCAAATTCCAAATATCCCTTGGGTGTAATACATCCATAATACGAGAAAGTATCTTGTATAGTATGATATCTAGAACAACAAATTTCTTGGAAATTTCCAACCTAAAACTAAATAACTCTTTTATGGGAAAAGGGGGGATTATATGAGGGTAGTGATCGTGCGCTTCATTAAAAAATATTGGAAGTTTTACAAAAATATTGTTACGGGGAAGCCCACAACTCCTTTAGCCATTGTGCATCCCTCCAAATATTTTCGATGAAGGCTTGTCCACCCCACCCCTGAAAAGAAGAAAAAAAAAACCTTGCTCTAAAGCCAAGCCACCCATAGAAGAGCAAAAGGTTATGCATGTACTTTCCTTGTTGCAAACTCTCTTCTATGTAAATACTCCAAAAATCCTCCAATATAAAAGAGTCTACTCAATGGATACCCACCCTATCCCACACTTTTTTTTTGAAAGGAGTTATCCCATACTTGTGATGTGAAAGCGTAATAAAAAGAGATAGCATCCTATGGTCCAACTTCACACAAAACACAAGTTGCACCTAACCCCCACGCAAACATATGATGGTAAACCTCCCTCATTACCCTTCTTCTTCGAAGCTACCATGCTCGATCTTCAAAGGCATTTTGTCCTTCCATATTAATTTATAATCTTTTAAAAGATGAGTATCCCTCTCCTTCAAAAGTGGTAGTAGACACTTATAAGCCAATATAACCAAAAAAGAACCTCCTTCACATGACCAACAGTCCCTCACATCTGCCATAAGCTAGAAATCGGATAAGGCTTCTTGAAGGAATAGAAAATTCTCCACTCTCTAGCCTGAAAGATGACTTACCAATGAAGCATCCAACAGCCACCAACTAGATCCCAATAATCAGCCACACATGCAAACAAATCAGAGGCTAATGCAGACAATCTAGGAAATCTATCTGATAAAGAACCACGAGCCAAACAAATCAACAAGCCAGAATTTAAAAGTGTTAACATCACCCAACACAGCAAAAAAGAAATCCATCATCGATGGCATGACCTATATTGACCCCCTCCAAAAGCGCGATACCCCTAAATGGAAGTGTTCTAATTGTCCAATCTAGCTTGTGGCCATAACATTCTTCTAAAACCATTGAAACCAAGTCCCTCACCCCATGATTGTCTATTTCCGCTTCTTCAATAAAGCACAACTCAATAGTCTTCAAATCATTCACCCCAAAACCCCCGTTCAACCCTGGTCGACAAACCTCCTCCAACAATAGAAGTGGTGTTGCTCTACTGCCCTCTCCAATCCCCTTCCAGAAGAATCTCCACTGTGGTTTACAAACACCATCAAGACTTTTCTGGTATCAAAGAGGTAGAAAGAAAAACAAAGGAATGGAGGACAAGCAAATTCAATGATACCAATCTGCTAACCGTTGACAATTGGTTGAACTTCCACCATCTAACCTTCTCTCCCTTCAGGTAGCAACTGCATGCCAACAAACTCAATGGCAAATCTACCAAAGGTAACCCTAGGTAGGTTAGCAAGAGAGCAACTTTGGCAAACTGTTGGTAAAGCATTGTTGGGCCTCTTCTTCCTCCATTCCTAAAGTTAAATAAACCAAAAATGTCAATGAAAAGGTCCGACATCAAAGAGACATTTCCCGATGCCTTAATGGACCCTGCATGCAAAACACCATGTTGTCTGCATACTGCAAGATAGGGATGATACTCCCTTGATTTTCAGGATTAAACCTACCTAAGCAAACCTCAACTACAAGCCATGTACGAGTCACCAAGTCATTAACAGCAAGTACAAATAATAGTGGTGCCAACAAGCAACCTTGTTCACTCCACGTTGACACTAAATCCAGTCTCCTGCTGACTTCACATTAACAAGTATGAAGTAAGAGTTGTTTATACACCTTTTTATCGAAACAATCCACAATTCCAGAAAACCATGTCTTCTCAACAAGCTTAGAGAAAAGTCCAATCAAGAAAGTCATATGCTTTTGCAAAGTGCACCTTCCGCATGAAACCCTTCGTTCACACTCTCTTCCAACAAGTGACCACCTCCATTGCCAAGACCATGCTATCAAACATATCTCAACCCTTTATGAAATCCAATTGGATTGGGTTTACCAAATCTTCCAAATCATCCCTCAATCTATTTGCCAATGTCTTTGCCACAATTAGGTAGACAACGTTGGAAAGAAAAGTTAACATGTAATCCTCGACCTGCTCCGCAATCTCCCTTTGAAACAATAACAGAAGAGACCAGTTGAGACATTACAATCCTTTATTGAAATTCTAAAATTCCTTTATCACTTCCTACACATCTTACCCCATAACTAATAAAATGACCTTGCAGAAAAAAATTGAAAACCCACCTGGATCGAGAGCCCCCTCTACATTCAACAGCGAAACTACCTCCCTAACTCCCACCTTTGAAATAGAGTGAATTAAAACACCAACTTGCTCCCTCACTGGGACTATGAGACGTTTGCCCATCCATCTCCACCTCCTACCCAATTGTCTACATGTGAATTCTCTAAAATGTTCTACCACGAGTCCCAATCCCTTATCTACAAGAACATTCCCTTTCTGTATCCTGTATCTTGTGGATGAAGCTCCCGCCACTCCTATTTGCCAACATATGACAAAAGTGCGTATTTGCATCACCTTCCTTTAGCCAAATCTATCTTGATCATCACCCCTATTTAATCTCCTTAGGTCTTCTTAAGCCACCAGATGTTGGAGGACTTTCTATCCAACATCTCTTCTTTCGACAATTCTCAAGAATCTTCCAACTTGTCTAGTCTTGGATCTTTTGCAAAGTACCATTTCTCTTTGCTTTCTTTACTTCCTTCAACTTCTTTATATATATATAGATATGAAAGAAAGGGACAATTGCCATCATTCAGTAGTCATCCAAAATATCATTCAATTATACAAAAAAAGAAACACTTACAAAGTTACTCAACCACAACTCAATGAGACAAGAAACCCCCCTCATAATATTCTTAACTCAAGCCCTCTCCCTTCTAAAAATAGAGCCATTCAATCTTGTATGCATGGAAGCCACCAACCCTAATGCAGGTGCTACCTGCCACCACACCAAAACCATGTCTTCAAATCCAAGTTCCAATGGCTAGGATTTCTCAAATTTACAATAAGTAGAGGAGCATAAATATTCACTAGAAATCCATAGAAATGGAGTGTAACTTGAGAATGGCCTAAGGATTGCCTTCATAGCACACAGCAAAAACAATTCAATAAACCACAAAGAGCCTGCATTTGTAAGAAACCTTATCGTACTTCTCCATGTAAAAGAAGAAACCCCAACTCCTACAAGCCCAACTTTGCAACTACTACACTGAATTCCAAAGATCCCACACCTGCTCCTCCCACATCTTGCAATTTATCCTCCACATATAACATGGCACTGAAATTCCTACCAGACATGAATGGAAAATCCGGCAAAAAAAATTGCAACCAACCTCAGTCACCCCAAAACTCTAACCCTAGATGCCCATTCAGCGAATCATGAATAGAAGTAACCCCAAATCTCAACCCATTTGCCCTTCTCAAGATCACCACACCTACATGCCAGTCATACCAATCCACCTTAGTCGCAAAAACATCACTCTTTTAAACAAGTTGCACCTTGATTTGCTTATGGAATCAAAAGCCAAAAATCCATCCATACATCAAGCACTAGAAATAACACAATCGATTGGTCACACTTCTCAAGCTTTGTTTCCTAGAGAAGAGCCAAATCAACCCCCACTCCACTAGGTATTTCCTCAACACTCCCCTTCTTTTAAGGTCTCTCGGGCCCCTCACATTCCACAATACCATCTTTATGGATCACCATTATTTGCCCCCAACCCCCCCACCCAAAAAAAAAACACCACCTTTTCCCCCTTAAAAACCCCAACCAACCTCCCACCAATCTTAACCTAGAAAGGAAACGTACTTCACATCATCGCATCGGTCACCCTCCTTCATTTAAAGCCCATTATCGCTGCCAACAAAAGCTTCACACAAGTCTTTAAGGCATACAGGTGAGGAGTCACCTCTAAGTTCGCTCCAAACCCCCATTGCCATAAGCAGCTTCAAAGTATCCATTCCACTTACCAAAGCATCACTAGTTACCAACAACATCCACTGCCAAAGGGTTTTCGCTCACCTTGACAGAACGAGAATGCTCTAGAAGCATAAGATCTCTCAGCTCTAGGCACTTAAATTAAATACGGAGGTATCCACTAACTTGGATCTATATTTGGATCCCTCTGAATCCGTCTTTACCAAACCTGATTAAGACTATGGAATAGAAACTTCATGCCTTGAACACATAGGTGAAGCTAAATAAGACCCAACCAATCCTTCCATCATGAGCCCCCATTTTCCTCTGCATGGCATAGCAAGAATCACACCCATGACTCTTTGTCTTCCACCAAGTGTTGCCCCATATCCCATTCTACAACGACCACACTTGTTGCACTAGCCACTAGGATACTTGTCTTTCCCTTCACTATGATCCTCAACAACCATGGTGAAGCATTGGTGCTAAGCAAGACCCCATTCCAAATATCTACAATAGTTTCCACCTTCACCGTTACACCAACACTTTGCAAGTCATTTGCTTCAAGTCCAATAGCATCATGACATCGCAATCTTCCAAACAATGGCACCACAAAATCAATCGCCTCTACTAAGCCAAACCATAATGGCATACCCTAGATGTGCAGTAGCTCCATTGTCTCCAGTGGCAATCACTCCTCCAAAGCATCATCAACATCAGTCAACACCCTCCAACAAATAATTCCTTCAGTACACAGCATGGTGTTGAAGCACAGTTGATGCAATCCAAAATTGAAATTAACATTCAAGTGTGTAATTGAAATTTTCTCATTTATTTTATCTTATTATATTTTTTAATTTCAACCAAAGGATGCCTTAGTCAAGAGTTGTAATCCAAGAGTCATGTCTTTTGGGGTTTTGTAATCCCTTTATAAAGGTTTGGGTTGTATCAAAAAAAAAGATTGGAATTAATGGAAAAGAAAATAGGCTTCCTCTTCTCATCACTATTTCTCCCTCTCATCTTTTTCCAACATTTATACTCCTCATCTCCCACTTTTTCTCTTTTCACACCTTGCTCTCTCTCTCTCTCTCCCCTTAACTTTCCCACCCATGAACTCTTTCTCCCCTCACCCATGTACATCTCTCTCACCTCACCCTCTTCTCCATTCCCTCTCACACCACTTTTCATCTCCTTGCCACCTAAACAACGACTCTACCAACAACCACCACCACGCACCTCAATGCAACACTAACCGTTGAGGTTCCACCACCACCCTTCTTTGTCGACCATCCTTGCCACCCACGTAAGTAACCTGCCATGCGCCCTCCTCCAACCAAGACACCCCCATCCAAGCCACTTCTTCACCGTACCAGCCAAACCGTAGCAATAACCCACTACTACTGCAACTCCCCCACTACCTCACTCCCTGTGGCCTCAACCCACGTGACTCGAGCTACGACCCAAGCTACCACAACTACCACCTATACAACTACACCGCTTATCTCTGCCCTCAGCCTCAACTCGTGTCATCATCTCTGCGGTGGTCCCATGACACCAACATTGACCCCCTCACCACCACCAGACCATCCCATACCTACAGCACTCATCATTCCCAAGTGGTTGTGATTCTCCTTCAAATGGTATCCCACACCCTTTCCCATGCTCACAACTATGCTTGAGTTCTGTAAAAAAACAAAATTATTTATTTATTTATTTTTAAATGTGGGTCACGTCATCAGTTACTTCTTTCAATTATCAAGGTCCTTCACAAGATAAGCTTGCGACAATTGAAACACCCAATATTAAAGTCCCCTTCCTCCAAGATGCATTACACTCTAGCAATGATTGACGATCAAGAAATGTGTACTTGTCTTGCAAGCTAAGTTTAATCGGTGAAACATGTGACGAGTTTTTTTTTAGTAAAGATTTGATTAGTTGTTAAGAGTCCAAATTAGGAGTGGAGTAAATTTAGGATTAGTTAGCGATTTGATTGTGTTGTTTTAGGAAAGAGGATTGAGATTACTAAAATCCTAATCCTAAGTTTGTTGGGACTGTAATTAGTATTGGATCTCTTTAAATGAAGACCAAATCCTCATGTTTTATCTTGAGTTCATTGAGTAAAATTCTCCATCTTTACAACTCTTCTTCTCCATGCCAACCTCTTCTCTCATCCATACGTGAACCCCCTCTCTTCTCAAGCGTACACTTGTTGCACATGGGACATTTGAGGTGTCAAAGATCTTCACAACATACATATACACACAATAACCAATAATATGGTATGTTATGCATGTTGATGCATACATACTTGATACATAAATGCTTACACAAGCAACCGCAATATATATATATATATATATATATATATATATATATATATATATAGACACACACACACACACATGATAGGTGTGTGTATAAAATTGCATACAATTACATATACACATATACATACGTAAGTACATACACAAACATACATAATATGTGCATATTTGTATGTATATATGTATCTATTAGATGTGCATATCTATGTATGCATATGTGCATATACGTATGTGCACGTGTGTGTTTAACTAAGTGATATTAATCAGTAATTAGGTAAAAGGAAATTAAATCCTGTCAAGTTTGGCGCAAGTGTGGAGGCTCCTACGCATGTGGAAAAACAATCAAAGGGGTGGACTATTCCACGTTGAACAGGGAGAGAGAGCAGCAGCAGCCGGTTGCCTAAAAAGAGAGGGTGGTCGACAATGATTAGAAGAGAGGGAGAAGAGTAGTTGAGTTGGGAGAATTATTGTATTACTAAAAAATAAGAGGGATTACAAAAGCTCTCCTTTATAGAAGAAAGAACATATCACAATCATCTAAAAATAGTAACTAATCAAATCTTATCTCCTAATTATAAAAAGGAACAAATCCTAATTAACAAACCAAATCTTCTAAACAAATGTACCAAATAAACAAAACTTGCAACTAAAGTAAGACCTAGGACTCAAGAACTACCAAAATCGATGCCCAAGTGGGCTCCTAACCGGTTGCCACATGGCACTGCCACGTGGCTTGACTGGTTGCCACGTGGCACACTTTATTCCCAACACTCCCCCTCAAGTCGAGGTCAAGAGGACAATGACTTGTTGAACTTGATGATGATGTTGCTACACCATTCTTCTCTGAAGAATCTAGGATGGTCACCGTGCCTCTTCTATGCTCAAGAGTCAAGCCCTTTATCTCGGTGTTCTCCATGTGTTAGAAGGTTCCATATGCCTCCTCGAAATGTATAGCACCTTGCTCGTGAGTCGAAAAAGACCCTCAACTTTTCTTCAAGTCAAGGTCACCAAAAGAAAGCGGAGAAGTCAATGCAGTCTTTGCGAAGAGGCTACACTATGCCTCTTCTTCTCATTCTTAAGTCAGAGTCGATGCAGCAACCACTGGTCCTGACGCACCCTCGATAGTCGATGCTCCTTTGGCACCCTTTGATCTTCTTGAAGTGTTTAGCGCCATTTGTTCCGATAGAACCTCCTCTTTTAAAGAGTAAAAAATCGAATTCAAAGGCACCATACAAACTAAAATAACTTTTGATAAATCTCCTCCTCAAGCTTCATTTTCATGGTTGCATGAACAACCATCTTACCTTCTCTTGATAATGTGGCTTTGATGGCAGCGATGGTGTCTATCATCTTCGATCTATGATCCTCCTACTCTGCGTAAGGCGCTGGATTTGATCGGGAGGATTAGTTGGAGATGAGGACCACATGTGCATGACCAAGAGAACATGCACGCCGAGGAGCCTAGATCGTAGGCGTCAAGTTTGGCACAAGCGTGGAGCGTGGAGGCTCCTAAGCATGTGGAAAAACAGTCTAAGGGGTGGACTGTTACACATTGAACAGGGAAAATAAGCAACAGCTGTTGGCTGCCTAGAGAGAGAAGTTGGCCGACGGTGATTAGAAGAGAGGGATAGTAGTTGAGTTGGAGGAATTATTGTATTACTAAAAAATAAGAGGGATTACAAAGACTCTCTTTTATAGAAAAGATAACATATTGTAATCCTCTAAAATCAGTAACTAATCAAATCTTATCTCCTAATTATAGAAAGGAACAAATCCTAATTAACAAACCAAATCTTCTAAACAAACCTACTAAAAACAAATATACCAAATAAACAAAACTTGCAACTAAACTAAAATAGGACTCAAGGACTACCAAAACCGACGCCCAAGTGGGCCCCTAATCGGCTGCCACGTGGCCTGACTTTATTCCTAACAAAACACTTAAAAATATTTCAAAAAATGAAAAACTTGCAAATTTAGTTCAGGCACTCGCCTAAGGTGCCTAGTACCTTTGCCTAAGCGCTCATCTAGGCAATGCCTGCAAGGCAAGGCCTAGCAAAGCGCTAGGGCCTCACCTTGCCTCACCTCAAAGTGAAGCCTAGGCAATCGCCTTAACAACATTAGGAATCAATTGGCCTTCTTTGCAAACGTATACAAACCACCTTAAATGTGTCCCTATCATTTTATGTTGTATTGGTAACATCCCAGCCTTTTCCTTTTTTCCCTATTCATTGTAAATTCAATCTTTCCTTGTATAGCCACATGTCAACCTCAATATCTTCTTTTCTTTCATAAATATCCTTGTTCATATGCCCCTACGAACAATATCTTCACTGGCGGTGAGGTTTTTGCCTTTTCATTGCCAGTCACAAGCATGGATAAAGGAGTGTTGCATTAGATAGTAACCACAAATAATTCGATCTTCAAACATGGATTTAATTTAAAGAATGCCAATTTAAAACAAAATAAAAAATAAAGCCCTTGTATAAGTGAACAGTAGGCAAAGTTGGCATTCCCATTTAGGAGCCAACCTAGAAAGACCTGACAACTCAAAAACTAATCCAAAAAAAGTTTAACTATACGTAGAACATCATTTAATTAACATTATTTACGTCATAATAACTTGGATAGACTAATATCCCACCATATCATATCAAAAGATTAACATTATTCACATCAGAAAAACCAGCAAAAGATAACAAATTATAAAAGAACATGCAGAAAAGAGCAAATAATATAATACAGAAGAAAACATATGACTAATACATTACGGGCAAGGCCAGCTCTGGCTTTACTCGAGGCGCCATGGAAACATTACTTGTCTCAGAACGAACACCTTTTCCAGTAGAAGCACCTACTTTATCTTTCTTCAATTTCTTACTCGGTAGCCCTTGTTTACCATCAGACATTTTTTTCTGTAAAAAAAAGAAATAATATAAATGTTTCTCATCAATTTTCATAAAGCATTTGGAAGCTCATGAATACGAAACAAATGTTAACATATAGAAGAAAAAGGAAAGTTCCTTGGCTAACTGTCCCATGAAATATTATCACCTGATTCGAATTGATCAGGGCCATCTTACCAAGTAGTATGTGTTCACCCTTGTGTAACACCCATTTTCTCAGGGCACTATTGTTGTTTGCAATTTCCCTTAATTGAGATTATTACTTGCTTATGTTGTTTCTGTCCCATAATTGTGTTAAGACTTAGGCAGGTAATTTAGGTATAACAGGATTTTTACCATCAAATACAATGCAAAATGCCACAGTTCAGAGGTAAGCAAAGGGATATATTCAAAACTATGGTGTATATTAGATATAGACTCAAATCTACGATATAAAGTTTTTTTTGACAACCTCCCACCCAAGCTGTCATATATAGTAAAACATTGTTGAACACAAAAACATAATGCACAACCACAAAATGCAAACTAAAAATGCAATTTGAGCAATAAAGTCATGCTTCCCCTCTCAACCCCCCTCCCTAACTCCTCAGACATGGTTCTCTTTCTCCATCACTTGTCCTCCCTCTCTTGGCCTCCAGCCCTCGAAGCAGCAGTGTACCAATGAAGGACAGTGGATATGTGGTGGAATATGGATTTACTGCTTAAGTTGCATTTTTTTTTGAGGTTGCTTAAGTTGTTTTTTTCTAACAGGGCTTAACCAGCATTTTTAGCTAGAATTTTCTTATCAAATTGTCATTTTGCATTATAGATGTGTTTGGCAATGCATGTGGTTTTTATTTACAATGATTTAGGTGGCAGTTCGTCATATTTTTGTTTCTTCTTGAACTTTGGCTTAACTTAGCTCTACGGAGATGATTGTGGCTATGAAACACGAGGGTCTTTATTTCAACTGGATGTCAAACTAAAGTTATAACGACCGTATGAATCTAACAATCTTTGCTTGAAAAGAACCGACGAATCTAACAATTTTTTTGAAGGGAACTTATGGATCTAACAATTAAGGTAGGAAGAAAATGGAAAAATCGCAGATGCCAGCCAAAGAAAAAAAGAAACCAGATAAGTTGTCAGTTTGTATGCAGCATGAGACATAAAATAAATCCAGTAAGTAGGTGTCAAGGAACCTTAAATTAATTTCTACAGTTTCTGCCAGTATCCATTAAAAATTTTCCTTTGGCCTCTATCAGTTATGCAGGAAGACGAGAAAATAATATTACAACCATGATAAGGATATAAATTCACTAACATTCAATGGCAAGAAAGTGCACAAACATACCAGTTTCTTGTAGGAAGTGTATGTTTATTTATCAGCTTGATAGTTTATTGTGATTCTTAACTTGTCATTTATTTATTTATATGTTTAGTTTGGGATTGATAGTTTACCAGATTGATATTGTATGGCAATATCATTACCTAGAGAAGGAAGAAGCAAGCTGTATGTGTAGGGTGAAGTGCCAAAGTGGAATAAAGGGCAACTTTTTGGGAGTCATCCTAAAAAGACCAACGACGCTCTACTACAACAAGGTGGCTATCAATCTTACAAACAATCAAAACATCATGTCAAGATCACACTAAGCATGTCAAACCTGGTAGACACTTTATTAGTGAAAAATATTGTTTCCAGGGATCTTCACCTCCCTTATATGAAGAATGCTCATCAAGTCATTGATGTCTCCATTGAGAGTCTTACCTCTTCTTAATTTCAGATGAATGTTGGCAAGTTAAGCATGTCCAATAATTCTACGCAGCCTATGGAATTCAGTTATATGGATCCCTGTATCCTGCATATGTCCATAGATTGTGCTTGCACCATCTCTTTTCCCAGCATGTAAAATCCTAGCCACCATGTACTATTGGTTCTCTCGTTGTTGAGAGTTTTCCATGTAAATCCTTGTGCTTTATGGGTGAGTCTCTTATGTGATTATTTCTAGAGCTCAAAATCACGCATGCTTTGCTCTGAACCAACTATTTGTTTAGCAAAATGTATATGAGGGACTGTAAAAAATTGCAAATCATGCTTGGTGTATGTACAGAAAATTTCAAGGAATCGGACTGCACATGTTTATTGCAACATTGCGACCGATCACTCTTTTTTGAGCACATGATTGAGCACGTGCATAAGTAAAAGGGCCTTCTAGAAACATTTGGGGGGACTTAAGTGCAAATACTTTTATTGTTTTTTAGTCCCCAAGGACCAAAATGCATAATAGAAAAACACTAATTATGGATTAAGCTCTAACAAGTTGTTTAAGGCTAGTTAGTCACAAGTAAGAGCGACTAACAACGATTACGGACCCCTAATCATGATTAAGAGAGAATAACCATGATTAAAGTTTAACCTCAACCTTGTCAAAAAAAATAAAGTTTAACCTCAATAATTAAACATGATTAGGAACAATTAAATACACTTAGAAATAAGCAAGAATGATTAAGACAACTTTGGGCTTGGATAAGGTTAAAATAAAACCATAAATCATGAAAACCTGTGGTTAAGTTAACATGAAAGCTAAGATGGAGATCACAAGTTGTCCCCATAAGCACTCAACTGTATCTTCCTTGGCTACTCACACACTGAAAAAGGGTACCACTACTATGCTCCTAATAGTCAACAATATATAATTACTGCAGATGTGACCTTCTTTGAGAAGGTCCCTTTCTTCTCAAAAAAAGGCACAAATATTGAGCTTGTTCCTCGTCAGTTATAAACAAATCACATGTATCCTAAGGAGCCTCCTCCTATTCCATTACCTACTATAATAGCTCCTCTTGATAATGTGTCTTCACCAATACAAAGCCAGAATAAAGAAGATGAGAGAACAATTGCTTTTAGAAAAAGCCATTTGCTCTTGCAGATTGTATCCTCTCTCACTCACGTCCACAGCCCATCTAGATCCTTCTATACAATAGCTTTCCAGTGCATTACTCAGCACCGTCATCCCACATGACCATTTAGAAGCTTCTTGGGATCCTCAATGGAAGAAAGCTATGGATGCTGAGATGGACTATACTACACGTGGCACATGAGAGCTTCTGCCATGCCCACAAGAAGCCAAGATTGTTGATTGCAAGTGGGTCCATACACAAAAGTATCATGTAGATGGTAGTATTAATAGATTCAAGGCAAGATTGAGGGTCAAAGGGTTCATACAAACCTATGGAGTCAACTAATTTGAGACCTTTTCTCTTGTGACTCAGGTCATATCTATCCATGTCATCTTGTCAGTTGTTATGAACAAAGATTGGCCACTATATCAACTTGAGATAAAAAAATGCCTTCCTTTATGGTGATCTGGCCAAGGAAGTGCATATGAGGCAACCTCCTAGTTACAAGGTTGAGAGGGTGCATGTATGTAAGCTGAAGAAAGTTATATATGGGCTCAAGCAGAGTTCCTGCACTTGATTTGAGAGACTTACTAATGAGGTGATGAAGGTTGGGTTTAGACAATCCACATCTTATCATTCTATCTTCATCAGGACAACTACCTCTGGCACACTCATTCTTGTTATATACGTTGATGACATGGTCCTGACAGGAGATAACAGTGTGAGAGTTCAAAAGACTAACGCATTCTTACAAGAGGTCTTTATGACAAAAGACTTCCGAGAACTACGATATTTCCTGGGAATAGAGGCAATTAGAGACAAACATGGCCTGGCATTCTCACAAAGGAAGTATGTCATAAGGATACTTGAGGATGTTTGATTACTTAGCACAAAAGCCTCAGCTATTCCTGTCAAGCAAAAGAAGAGATATGGAGAAATAGAGGATCCACTCTTTGAGAATGTCCATAGGTACAAGAGCATTGTGAGAAAACTACTTGTAAAGAATTGGAGCACTTTGGTGAACCCATGTGGAACAGAAGGTTGACACGTAGAAGAAGAAGATGGCGTGAGGGAGAAGATGGCACATGAAAAGGGAGAGAGGAGAGGAGTCACAGTAGAGATGAAAGAATTTTTATTAATGAGCTCAAGGAGAAACAAGAGGTGTTGGTCTCTATTTAAAGAGATCCAATCTCATTATTGACGCCAATCACAATCCCAACAAACTTGGGATTAGGATTCTAATAATCCTAATTAACTCTTTCCTAAACAACCCAATCATCACAATTAACTAAATAAAGAAAACTTGCACCCTAAGCAAAAACTCACGCCAACTCACACACACACATACACGCACACACATGGGCATGTACACAAGTTGCCACATGGCTAATTTTTCCAAACTTCACACTGCTATATTGCTTGCATATTAGTTTCGCAGCCAATAAAATGAGTCATTTTATGAACAAACCATGCTATAGTCATTGGCATGATATTTGCCTTATTCTGAAGTATTTGAAAGGGTCTCCTAGAAAGGGTTTGTACTACAGGAACAATGGGCATCTAGATCTTCATTCCTATTCCGATGCAGACTGCACAAGATCAATTGAGGATAGAAGATCTACCACTGGCTATACCTTATTCCTTGAAAGAAATCTTGTTTCATGGCATAGCAAGAAGCAAACGTTGTAGCCCATTCTAGTGCTGAGGTAAAGTATAAGGAAATGGCACATATTGCATGTAAGATCATGTGGATCACTTCATGAGTGATCTTGGTGTCCAAATAAAGAGCCAAGTTCCTATATACTACAACAACAAATCAACCAACTACATTGCCTTCAATCATGTCTTTCATGAGGGCAAAGCACATTGAGGGGGCTCTCACTTCATTTAAAATGTTGTGTTGGAAGGGAAAATAGTCACTCCTCATGTATCCTCTAAACTTCAACTTGTAGATATCATAACGAAGGCATTGACTAAAAAGTGACGTGTTCCTATGTGATAAGTTGGGTTTGATAGACATCTATGTTCCAATTCGAAGGGGAGTGTTAGCATAGTGATATTTATGGTTCTTTGATATTTTCTATTTCTTCATGGATATGTATGTAATTTTCAATTTTTACATTCCCTCCTCTCTATATATAAGAGAGACTAAGGTTTGCTTTTGGAAAGAGAAACTTCATTTTCCCCTACACATCTAAATATGGCATGTTGGTTTTTGTTAACTGATCGAGTGAAAATGGCATGTTGTTTCTTTTCTTTTTTTTAAATTTCTTGAAAGGTTTTTTCATTCAATACGACATCCCTGCCTTGTTGAATATGGCATGTTTTTTTTTCTTTTATCATGTTTTTTTTCAATTCATTTTTTTGCCTTAATATTTTTTTACTTTAGCACTTATTCTTAATTTTTTTGTGCCTTGTTCTTTGTTGGTTATTTTAATTTAAGTCCTGAAATGACTGAAAATCGATCTGTGTGGAGGCAAAGAATCCATATAACTAACCCCACTTAGTGTGGGAAAAGGCTTGATTGTTGTTGTTCTTTGTTGGTTGTGTTTATTTTGATCATGTTTCTTTGTTCTTATTGATTAGCTTGTCCTTATTGGTGCTTGTTGAAAGTTACTTGTCTTTTAGATTTTTTTTAAAGATAGTTGTGCTTCATTTATTGATAATATTAAATATGGTGATTATTGCCATGTTATTTTCAAGCTAATTTATTTCACATGCAAGAGGATTTCTTTAAGAAATCTAGATCCTTATTGTTTATTAACAAAATATGTATGTCAAAATAATAACATTAATACATATATGCATGATTTCAATATATATAGTTTAAAATTTTTAAATGCCAAAAAATATTTAACCAATTAATCTCCTTCATCAATGACCTTGACGACTAAATGCTAAGTATCGATTTCTACACCCTTGGTACCTCCTGTAGAAATTCATAATAAACCCCATAAACTCTAATGAATATGTAAAAGTCTATATGTATGTGATGGAAATATATATTTGACTTTTCTTTCAATTATTGTAGTGAATAACAGATCCCCTCGTAAGCTGCTTGGCAACAAGGAAGATAAGTTCTTAGCAAGCATAGGTAAGCAGGTCATCACAATATACATGTCCTCTTAGGCTGTGTTTGACAGTGGGGTTAAAGGGAGTTAAAATGGAATAAGTGGAGATGATGCTTGTTTAGGTGGTGGAATAATGATAGGGTTAAGTATAGAGTTAAAATGATTAGTGTATTGATGTGATGTTAGTGGATATTTATTTAATAGTAGGAGAATGTTAGTAGGTATTTGTTGATTATTAAAAGTGAGAGTAGAGGGTATAGTGGGTATTTTTTTAATAGTAAAAGTGGGAGTGAAGAATGATTGGTGTATTGATGCGATGTTTGTGTTGAAATGATGGGAAAAACTTGGAAAAAACTTAGGATAACCCTTAACCTGGGTTAACCCCACCGACAAATGGGGCCTTAGGTTCCAACTTAAAAGGGAATAACAATTTCAACAAATTAAAAGAAGCCATATTTTGTTTTAAGAAACCTAGTTACTTTCTTTAAGATTGTGATTTAGCTTTTAACATGAGGTAAGTTTTAAGAAGGGTTGAATTGTAGATGGTCTTGGGTTTAGTGGAGTAAGTAGTGGAATATGACATGACATAATTTAATGTGATTTAAATAGAGAAAGAGTTGTAGTTTATTTGTTTTATATTAGATGTGGTGTTGCCTTTTATTATTATTTTGTTAAAAAGTGAAGTGAGGGTTAACAGTGATAGGTGAGTTTACACGTTGAGCATAGAGATTTGAGAAAACATTCTCGTAAACCATGCCTAACCTATGGCACTATTCATCCTAAGCCATGTCACCTAACCCACCATCTTAACCCTTATCCAAACACAACCTAGAAGAATAGAAGTTGTGGATTAGTAGGGCACCAATGTTGGCCATGAATCATTGTGTGATGGAAGCAACTCCAGTGTTGCCAGGTTCATTTTTATTGTAATGGAGGGTTCCCATAGCAAACCAGGTACTTTCCATCGTCACAGTGCAAGCATATCACTGGTTGCTTATATATATATATATATATATATATATATATATATATATATGGCGTTACCTCCATGTGCGTGAAACGTGTGGAGTTGCCTTGGAGTTGAAGCACCACGCCAACTCTACTGGGTAACCTTATATGCATCCAGAGACCTAAGCAACTAGGCAGGCTCTTGAGGCGTAAGAGCAATGGCATCAAGGGATTGAGGGGGCGCATGGAACCCTCTAACACATCGGAGAATACCAAGATCTAGTGCTTGGCTCTCAGGTGCAAAAGAAGAGGCACAAAAACCTTCCTCAAACACCTCATATTTGAAGACAACAATACAATACGTAGAGACTCAAGATACACTCCATATATTTTCTAAAAAGGATCCTGAGGCTCGTAAAGTAGCAAAGGTGAAGAAGTAGGAGAAAAAGAATTATGAATTCCATAGGTGGGGTGATTAGCCTTACGTTTTCTTCTTTGACAAGTCTTTCCTCCTCTCCAGGAGTCTAACTTGGAGGAGAGTGTGAAGTTTGGAAAAATCAACCATGTAGCAGCCTGTGTCCATATTCATGTGTGTGCATGTGTGCATATTCATGTGTGTGCATGTGTGCATGTCTGTGTGTGAGTTAATGTGAGTTGTTGGTTAGGGAGCAAGTTTTCTTTATTTAGTTAATTGTGGTAATTTGATCGTTTAGGAAAGAGTCGATTAGGATTAGGATTACTAGAATCATAATCCTAAGTTTGTTGAGATTGTGATTTCATTTGATTGAGATTTGTTCCCTATTAGAGGCCAAATTTCTTCATTTGTTTCTTGAGTTGTAATAATATTTTCTCCTTCAAAATTCCCTCCTCTCCTCTTCTTCTTCACTGCAGACTCCTCTCTCTTTCTCCCCTCTCCATGTACCATTATTGAAGAAGAATAAGGGCTCCACACCACCCTTCCAAATCTCAACAAAAATATTGCAAGGTCCCTCTATAGCACTAAACTATTCCTATGAGCATGTTTTCTTTATTGGCATCTCCTAACAGTCAAGTAGGAAATTGCATTCACTTTTCAATAAGACTACCAACATTGAGACTGAGGCGTTAATAACATGCACATATGAGGATATCAAAAACCAAGCTGCAAATACATTAACCAGGTAAATCTCCCAGCCTTGACACCCTATTTTAGGATAAATAAACAAAACCACATAACAACTATAACCATGCAGCAAAATCACTCCTGAAAGCTTAGCCAATCAACTTCTGGCACAAGAAAGGATAATCCTGTTTGCAATTTAGCATAAGGGTGCCATTATCTTATTTTACCTATTATGGAAAACTTAAATTGCCACTCTCAAACGTCCCAGCCTTGACACCCTATTTTAGGATAAACAAACAAAACCACATAACAACTATAACAATGCAGCAAAATAACTCCTGAAAGCTTAGCCAATCAACTTCTGGCACAAGAAAGGAAAATCCTATTTGCAATTTAGCATAAGGGTGCCATTATCTTATTTTACCTATTATGGAAAACTTAAATTGGCACTCTCTCTCTCTCTCTCACACAAATCTTTTGCATAAGGGTGTCATTATCTTATTTTACCTATTACAGAAAACTTAAATTGCCACACTCTCTCTCTCTCTCTCTCTCTCTCTCTCAGCCTTGACACCGTATTTTAGGATAAATAAACAAAACGGTCTCTCCCTCTCCCTCTCCCTCCCTCCCTCTCTCCCTCTCCCTCTCCCTCTCCATGAAGGAGTAGAATTGATGGCTTCTCTCTCTATCCATTCAATCACTCTCTTTAAAATGAAAAATACTTTCTTTGTAGAATCAGAGAGAATGAAAACTACGTTCATGCCACGGAAGGATTGAAGGATGGCTATTTTTTCGAACCCATAAAATATGTGGCATCCATGATCTTCACATTTGAACCTAATCGATAGGCTTATTTCATTCAACTTTACATTTTTGCAATGTAAATATGTAATATATATTTAACAAAAATATCTAGTCAATATACATTAACATATAAACTCCAATGACCAACTGGCTAATAAATGCGCATCACATATGTTATATTGAGAAAAGTTTTATTAATAGTCCCTCAAGTTCCTATTCAGGTAACCAACTTAAATAAAACTACATTCCATTATATACATGGTGTATTAGGGGGTGTGTAAATAATTATGCCGTAAACGCGTTTATTTTGTCAAAAATAAGTTACCTTCACGCAACTGAGCATGGGCTACTTTTACCAATCATTAATTAAGACCAACCATTGGAAGCCCACAAACTTAGAACATAATTCAACCTTTCATAGTATTATGGAGAAAAACAAATATGATAGAAAACTAGCATCAAAAGAAAAATTAAGAAACTAAAGTATCTAATATCACGTCTAACTTATAATCTACTTTGACAAAAATGTATTTTTTTTTTGTATTCAACAGAAAGGTCAGAGTTTTGGGAAGTAAAAAATTAGTAAGAAGATCCTTTTTTAGCACCAAATAACAAAGGAAGGAGGATACAATGCAAAATTATGGAAGTCAAGTAAAATGAAAACTAAACCTAACAGTTTTCCATTTAAATGAGCACCATCTTCAACAATAGTATAAAATTATAACTCTATCCTTGCAATTTGTAATTAAAAAAAGGAGATTTTTGTGGTTTGGTCTTCAATGACAGACATAAATAACAAACCAAGTCATCTATTAATCAACAATTTGAGATGAGAAGAAAAGATATAAAGAATCATAAATTTATTTTTACCTAAAGGATATAAAGAATCATAAATTTGTTTTTAGCTTGACAATTCATGGTTCCATGCCCATATTTCATCATTTTGCTTGACTGATAGATAAGGAGGATGTTCATAGCAAGTGTAATAGGGAATATGAGGTCGACGGTTTCTTTTGGGTGAGAAATAAATAACAAGGAATATGAGGATAGTTAGTTGGTGATGGTTAGCAATTATGCAGTTTCAAGTTTCATATACTTTAGTTTTCTCCATTTTTCATGGTTATGTTTCACACCATTGAATCATTAGTATGCAAAAATGCATTCTTCATAGATGAATATTAACTTAAATAGTGTGCTTTAAATTTTAGGTTTATTGTTGCTCCACAGGTAGGTCAACCAGCTTCTACCAGCCGCGAAGCACGGATAAGGCTGTGCTTGTATTTATTAATAAATGAGTAGATCAATTTGGCTTCAAAAAGGTACGAGTACAAACACAAATTACAGCAGGATGCTACTTCATGTATAATGCTACTTCATACATTATGAAGGGTCCATCAAAATCATTTTAGACATGAACATATCAAAATCAAGTGCTCCATATGCATCATTACCAAGCATTGCTATCTTACCTTGCTCTCTTCGTTGTCTGTGTCTTTGTTTTCCCCTTCAAGTTTCTCACTCTCTAAAAGCAAACTTCCATCCTTCTCCAAACGACCCTCCATTGAATCCTCAAGCAACTGCAATTATGCATTTTCCAACACATTGTGATGTGAAAAATGATTTACTTCGGAAACAGATAGAAAATTAACTAACAATTACAAACAAAAAAACTCAGTAACCTGTAAAACATCAAGCAATGCAGAATGAGAACAAAATAAAGCATGCATGTGAGTGGACTACTCTCCTTTGGGTGGGGTTTTGGCGAAGCTTTTAGATGGGGCCTTTTCAGTCAAAGGAACACACGGGAGATTTCACTGTGCTGCAGGATATTTGGTTGCAAAGGAACGAGTTAACTGAAGTATTTTTGTGAAAAATGTTTTTGGGGTTTTGGAGGTTCTAAAGTGCTCTTGGGCATCTTTTTAAATGTAAAGAAGCAGATAATCACTGATGCACTGAGAACATTCTTCTTTCAATAAAAAAAGAAAACCAATGAAAAGAAAAAGCATGCATGAGTGTGCTTGTGAAATCATCTAAATACTACTTGACCTTAAGGGATGTTATAGGTGTTATTCAACTTTGCAGTGTAACACTGCATAAGGAAAACATATTCAGTAGAATCTCCAATTATTCTGTCGGTGATTTCTATGCAACAGTGTAACACTGCATAAGGAAAACATATTCAGTAGAATCGCCAATTATTCTGTCGGTGATTTCTATGCAACAAATTACTTATAACAAGCTGATAGGTTTTGACAAGCGAACTGAGGTCACAGGTCTTGCTTAACTGTAATGAAATAGACCTCTACCAGAGAAATAGTTGTCCTCAAAATTATGACATAGAAGGATAACAAGCAAATGGCAATCATGGACCTTACATCATGTCCACAACTACAAACCTTAAAATGGCCAGGATTTTACATGATCCGTTGAAAAAGGAGCCTCACAAACACCACTTGACATATTTCCATCTTTCTGTCCACTTCCCTCACTGCTCTTTTGTTTTATTGATAGGAACTTCTCTCTCTACTCTTCTCCACTCACGCTTGTCCCCCAAGACAATCACTTATTTGGCCTTTAGTAAAAACAATCACTTCTTCCCACCAAAGCAAGCAGTGAATTGCTTGAACCAATAGGCTGGGTGGTGGCAGTGGAGGATACAACGGCTACAAAATGAATAACCATGAGAAAAGGAACACCTCACCATAATGTAAGATGCACCTAGGTCAAAAAAATGAGTTAGTTCATGTTTCAACATAATACATGACACCCATTGCAATATAGCTTACTGTATAACCGAAGGCTAAATCCAGCTAAAAAAGTTGTGAGAGCCAAAGAGAGGGAGCAACACATGTAAGTGGAGAATGGTAATCGGAAGGCGTGGCCGGAGAAGGGTTGTGGACAAACAAACTAGGCACAAAACACTCAGTTTTCGGTATTGTGCCTTCTAGCATGTTGTGGCAGCCTGATCCTGTGTGCTGCGTGAGATGTGGTGGTTTCGGCCATTGACAATGGCCTTGTCAAGTTCGTCCCAAGGTGGAGGCCACAGGAGGAACACGTGGTTACGCATGATTTACACAAATTGAAAGATGGTTGTACAGATTCTAATCAACAGGAGCTCATGGTGGAAGCACCTGCTGGTGCACATAGATGGGAGGTCAAAAGAAGTTCTTAACTAGTGTGTTGTAGGTGACGCAACTATCTGATCAGAGAGCTCCGACATCTTCTTCCCCATGTAGCTAATCAAAGGGATATCAGACTGTCTACCGTCAATCTGAAGACTTGCCTCCTCTTTCCTTTAGGAGCACAACCTCCACCGCTTGGATGGGATATCTTGCCAATTTCCAGGTGGAGGTTTTCTCCCTTGTAGAAAATGGAGATCTTTCGATGGTGCCATGATGGTGATTACAAGACGATCAATGATTGTTTTATTGCTTTGGAAAATTCCTATCCACTTACAATCACTCGAGGTGGTGCAAGAAATCATTAATACTTTTGGCAAGCTTCGTAATGTTAACAATCTCTAGCTGAACTGAGATGACCTTTCTGTCATTCAAGTCAAAGTCAATTCTATTAGAGGTGTCCTTCCTGAGAGGATTGCGCTCAACACAATGGATGAATCATTTTCAGTCTTCATCAAGGAGGCTACTTCTCAAAGTACTTGGGCAGGGAATTTATTAATTAAAAAGAGAGAGTTGGTTTTCTTCTTTTCTGAAAAGTGAAAAGGAGAGACTTATTACATGTTAAAGTCCAAAACCCCACAAAAATGTCTTGGGCTTGGGGAAGAGCGGGTGATTCTGGGAACCATAAGGGGAGAACAGGGAGAGCAAGGGAAAGAGAGGTAGGGGGAGAGGAGTGAAGGGGAGGACAGGACGAGTGGGCCATCGTCTCCAATCGAAGGACTCGAACGGGTGCGGGTGGTGGTGTTGTTTTTTGCTTCAAGTGTAGGAATAGAGGGCACATGGCAAGGGAATGTAGGGACTCAGTTCAATGCCTGCGATGTGGTAAACTTGGCCACCGGAGAGCAATCTACGGGTAGAGCAAGGCTTCGATGAGGAATACTAGTTGCAGTGCACTACCTCCACCGCTTAAGGGAGACCCTTTGAGGGAGGTCAAAGTGTCGTGGTCCCCGCAGGCCAAGGTGTTGCAGAAGGCTCTAGCTTCGACGTTGGTCCACGATGTGGTTGAGGGTTGGATGAAGGGGGAGGTAAGGAGCACGATTGCAAAGGTAGTAGGGATGGCCACTTGCTTCAAGATTGCAAAGTTTGGTCAAAGGAAGTTCCTGCTCTTTAGCCTACGATTCAATGTGTTGGAGGCGCTACGCTTCACAATGATGGGTTGTGGTTTTGGCTTCATAGGGTGGAGGAAGCTGACTCTTAATGAGGGAGCATCAAAGGAGCATTCTCTGATGAAGGCAACACTAATGATGGACATTAAAGGGATCCCTCTGCGGTTGCGCTCGCTTAAGGTCATATAGGCGATGGTCATGCCATTTGCAAAACTCAAGCTTTGTCGAGGGCTCAGTTTGTGGGAAGGTGATCTCTTTATGGTGCAAGCCGCCATAGAGCTAACTCCGAGGAGGAGGTTGGAGAAGGTTGTGTTGCAGCTCAGGCGTGCCTCGTTGGTGGTCTTCATCAGGGAGGTGATTGGGGCTAGGAGGTCACATGCTTAGGTGGTGGCCGACCATACACCATCAGAGGCTGGCGATGCTAGCATCAAAGAAGCAATGAGGTGGACGGTGGGAAGGTGGATTTAGAAACTCAAGCATCACACCGTGGAATCCGAAACAGCTACAGTTGTGGTGCCAACTGCCTCGAGGCACGATTGTGCTAATGTGGAACCACAAGTTGCAAAGAATAAAGGTGGCGATGAAGGCAAAAGGTCTGGCACTAAGGAAGGCATAGTTGGTGGTCGTGCTTTCAAAGAGGGGGATGGGGGTGCGAGAGCTTTTAAGATCTCAGAGGGTGCTGCACATGACCCCACTCACAAGTAGGTGATTGTGGGATGTAGTGAAGGGAAAAAGACCCAAAAGGTTGCTTCGGAACTGTTCCCTGCGAAGGAAAATTACGGATCCGAGTTTGGATCCGAAAATGGGGGTGGTTACGTCGACCCGTTTCCTGAAGTTGAAGGGCCTGAGGGTAGGGGCCCACTATTTGGCCCATCTATTTTGGCCCTTCATGGGCCTCTTGAAGCACCAACCCACGCAGAATATTATAGCTCTATAAGTGCCTTTAGGGCAAAGCCCTCCTCAAGCTCTCTTGTGCCACAGCATTCGAGTGGAGCAAGGCAATAGCAAGAGGGTGCAATGCTCCAGAGGTGCAGCTAGTGCGATGGAGGCCGACGACACACCGCAGGCAAGGTTGCAATATCGAACAAAGTGGAGCTATCAATGTCGCTCGAGGGAGGGGTCTATCATGGTGATCGATTCAAGGCCACCTTCAAAGAAGAGTGCAGGTAAGGTCAAGAGAAAGGGGGATCAAGGGTCCACATTGAGAGCAATAGTTGGAGATGCAACAATGGTTCTTGGCAGCAGTGGCGATGGTGACAAGTCAAAAGTGAAGGGGGTGGCTTCCAAAGGTGGAGGTTCGCCAGGAGAAACACTGAGTGAGAAAGATATGTGTGCCGAGTGAGGTCCCATGCACCTTCAGCGTGCCACAATGAACAAGGGAGAGGTTGATTTTGACAAGAGGCAGAGAGTTGTGGATGCGGCAAGATTCAGACATGCAGCCAGGTGAGTTTTCACAAGTGCTTTATGATGAAGGTTCTCTCATGGAATGTAAGAGGATTGAATTATCCTGCGAGGAAGGCAATGCTCGGAGGATGTATCCATTCTTTGGGCCTGACGTGGTGTTATTACACGAGACCAAGCTTAGCAACCAATAGGTCTAGAGAGAGGTTGGAGGGAGCTGGGTCAAAGGCTTTGTCGCTTTAGATGCCATTGGGAGGTCTAGAGGTGTCATTGTAGGTTGGAAAGAGGATGAGTTTACTGTGGAAGATTTGCTTTTAGGCACTTTTGCTGTGACGGTATCGCTTAAGAGGCGTCAAGATGGATTTCGATTTGTCGTCTCGACGATGTATGGGCCTACTAGTGAGGTGGCGTGACCATAGCATTGGGTGGATTTGAATTGGGAGGCTGAAAGGATCCTTAGATGCCCATGGCTGATTAGGGGGGCCGTCAATGTCACACTGCTCCCAAAGGACAGGCCTGGTGGTAGGGGGAAGAGATTGAGGCTAGAACGTGTTTGCAAAATTTGTATCTATGCATGGCCTCCTTGATGTGCTTCTGACCTCATGTGCCTTCACTTGGAGAAGTTCGGCGAGCCACGTCTCGCATTGATAAGTTTCTTTTCAATATCAAAGTGCCGAAGACTTTTCCTTTGGCAGATGTTCGATCCATGGAGAGGCCATTTTCATATCATACCCCCCTAATGTGGGGGTCGAATGAACAAAGAAGTTTTGGGACGTATTTCAAATTTGAAAAATCTTGGCTTTTGGAGGAGGGCTTCAAGTGGAACGTAGACGACCAGTGGTAGTTGCCTCAACCAACAGGCTCAACAACATCAAGGTTGGAGACCAAGCTATAAGACATGCGGGAGTTCTTGAAAATGTACAAGAAACAACTTAGGGAGGAGTGGAATAGGAGAAGGGATGAAGCATTGGTGGATATTACAAGGCTGGATAGGGAGGAGGATTTGGGAAATCTATCTAAGGCAGATTGGGAGACCAAAGCAGTGCATTTACATACGATCCAATTGAAGGATTGCAAGGCAGAGGTGGAATGGAAGACTAGGTCAAGGCAGAAATGATTGAAAGAGGGGGACTCTAATACCAAGTACTTCCATATGGTAGCTTCGAGGAGGCAAAGGAAGAATTGGATAGAGAAGCCTCAAGTGAATGGTCTGAGGTTCCTTGGTACGGAAACCACAGGTGCTGCAACTACAAAATACTACAAGAATTTCATGGCCAAAAGGAGAGGTGGGAGGTGGAGGTAGCAAGGGGTAGAGACACCAAGTATAACTATGGAGCAGGTAGATGGTCTCATTTCGTCGTTTAGTGAAGATGAGGTCTGAAAGACAGTCTGGGGGTTGAATGCAAATGGATGTCCGAGCCCTGATGAGTTCTTGGTGCATTTCTATAAAGAGTTCAGGACCTTGGTTAAGGAAGAGGTCATGCAAGTGGTGTCTGAGTTTGCGGATGGCAATCAAGGTTTTAACAGACTTAAGAGGTTTTATATGTTCCTTCTTCCAAAGAAGGATGGGGCGGAGGCCATTGAACAGTTTAGACCTATTGCATTGTCCAACGCTATATAGCTCATTGTCACCGAGGTCCTTACTAACAGGCTGAGAGGCATCTTAGATATTATCTCGCCGATGCAGACAGCTTTTATCTTGGGTCGTAATATCGTATATGGGTTTGTCATCGCCTCAAAGATTCTGGCCTTATGGAGGAGGGAGAAGACGAAGGTGTTTCTTTGGAAAGTTGATTTTAGCAAGGCCTATGACTCGGTACAATAGTCTTTCATTCAGGCATCACTAGTCGACGACTTCCTTTTCCATTCTTATTAATGGAAGTCTGACAGGTGAATGGATTCAACCAAGGAGGGGGTTCAAACAAGGGTGTCCTTCGGCACCAATAATTTTTGTTATGGTGGTAAATGCGCTGATAAGGTCCACTAGTATGCTTTATGAGAGGAACTTGCTTAAGGGCTTCTCGGTTGGAGAGGGCGAGCACATATCGATGCTTCAATATGCGAATGATATCATTTTCCTTATGGAAGGTGCGGAGCATTATGCACAAAGAATGCACTTTCTTTTAGAGTTGTTTGGGGAGGCTTTTGACTTGCAGATTAATTTATCTAAATCAATTATTGTCCCATTCCAAATGTCTCCTGAGGAGGCTTGCAGAAGAAGCATGGAGCTTTGCAGGACAGAGGGTTGCTTGCCCATTTCTTACCTTAGGCTTCCATTGTCTAACAAGAGGATCCCAATGCCGGAGTAGGACCCTTTGATTGATAGATTGGGAAGAAGGTTGGCAGTGTGGGCCTCCAGGGTTTTGTCCAAAGGGGGCAGGTTGGTGCTTCTGATGGCAAACTTAGTTTATATGCCATCCTACTTCACTTCTATTTTCAATATGTTGCAGAAGGTTGAAAAAATAGATTTCTAGGATGAAGAGGGATTTCTTCTAGACAAATTATGGTTCGGCTAGGAAAGGAGTAAGAATGGTGGCTTGGGAAGAGATCTGTAGGCCAATGAATGAAGAAGGTTTAGGAGTGACGGATTTTGAGGAGGATGAATGACAACCTTTTGACCAAGTTGATCAATAGATTCTTAAAGCATAGTAGGGATTTTCTGGGAAGATTTATGCAGGCTTGCTATGGGAACTCCATGATTTAGGATGTGTTAGCATCTCCACAGAGTGTCCAGTCTCATTTCTGCAAAGGCTTATCGACGATGTTTCTGAAGGTACGGTCTTTTTTTTGTCCCATACAATGGAGCGAGTGATACTTTCCGCTTCTGGCTAGATGATTGGATGGGTCAAGGTAGATTGAAAGATCGATTCTCGAGACTATTCACTTCTACTACATTTAAGGAGGTCAAAGTGGTAGATTGTTGGGAGGGGTCATGGTGCCTTCCCTTTGTGAGGAATCTATCTGATCAGAGGATTAATGAGCTCCAGTTATTGCTACAGGAGTTGGAGAGCTTTAGGCTTAAGGATGGTAATGATACTTTTATGTGAGAAGGTGACTTCTGTATGAGGGAGGCCTACGGGAGGTTGGGAGGTGGTGGGATGGTAATGGACTTAGATTTCATCAGAGACTGCAGACAAATCTGGTCAGCTTCTTGTATGTTGATTAAAATTTTTGCTTGGCTGCTCAGAAGAGAGAGACTAATGACGAGAGTTTGGAGAGCCAAATGGGTTCCGGAGGCAAAGAAGGTCTACCTATTGTGTCTCATGGCAGATAAGATGTCAATCACTTATTTTTTGGATGCCCCTTTACCACGTAGGTCTGGAGTCGATTCTCCTTTGGGTGCTATCTCATGCAAGCTTTGCTGATTTCTGGAGATCATTTAGATACAGGAACCAGCATGGTAGGCGGAATGTGTTTAAGACAAAGGAGAAGGAAAAGGTGTTGGTAGTGGTTTAGGGCATCTGGCTTAGGAGGAACACCGTAGTCTTTAAGGGCCAAAACCCTAACATTGAGAATTTTGTTGCATGTATCTCTTCGTTGGCCAATTTTTGGGCTTCTAACATGAAACTTGCCTTTTTATAACCTTTATATAATAATATGATTCTTGGGTGATTATCAACTGAATAACCACCCTTCTCTTTTCAAAAAAGAAAAAAAGAACTAGGTCAACATAAAGCTATTCCTACTTAGGGCATGTTTGTTTCGTAAGAATAAGGGGCGAAATGGAATGGAAGAGCTCCCATCAATTCCTTTCCCAAGTTTGGCTATCAAATATAGGATGGGAATAATATTTCCATGGGATTTTCAATTACCATAACCGTTGGAATTTCCAATCCAAACCCACCCCCTCGAACTCTCCTTTCAATTCCACCGTAACTGCTCCTCCTACGGAAACAACCCAATGCACCCCTCTCTCTCGCATCATGTCTCGCAGCACCCTCCTCTCTCTCGAGAATCGACTCTTCTCCCAACGCTCCCCTCTCTCACGATCTTCTCCGAGTGCTGCAGCGACCCCTCTCTCGCTCAACCCCCTCGAGCGTGACACCTCCCCTCTGAGCACGACGCCTACGACGCCTCCCTCTGAGCGCAACGCCCTCCGACAGAGCGTGCCATCTCTCACGACGCCTCCCTCTCCTGCATAGTGCCCTTCTCTCGCAATTCTTCGACATACTACCCATCACAGTCGTAGCCATCTCCCCTCACCCATCGACTCTTCCCTCCCATGCACCTGCAATGTAGAGGTAACATGCTTCTTTTCCCTTTTTTTGAAAACTAGATTTCATTAAACAAAAGATGGAGCACAACTCCTTTCCCTGATAATCTCACGAGTATCATTAAACTATCACAACCATGAAATGAGTGTTCAGGCATATGCTAAACTTCTTGAGGAAAATGACATAAAGATACCCGCATGGTTTACATTCAATTCCAAGGATGGTGTGAATGTGGTTAGTGGAGATTCACTACTGGAGTGTGCATCAATTGCAGAATCATGTAACAAAGTAGTCGTTGTAGGGATCAATTGCACCCTACCCAGATTTATCGAGGGATTGATTCTCTCACTAAAGAAGGTCACAACCAAACCAATAATGATCTACCCCAACAGTGACGAGCGATATGATCCAGACAAAAAGGAATGGGTGCTCTCCACCAGTGTTGCTGATGAAGATTTTGTCTCGTATGTTAGTGTATGGCGTAAGCCTGGCGCTTCACTATTCGGAGGCTACTGCAAAACAACTCCGAACACAATCAAGGCGATATCAAAAGCTCTGCACCACAAACCAGTTACAACATGAAAATCCCATGGTAACTTGACTGGATCTCCTTATGAATATAGTAGCTTCTTAAATCCATCTTTGAGGAATAAAAGGAGCTTCTTAAATGCAAACCCACAAAAAGGGGCAGCACTTTGAATTTGTG
Source organism: Thalassia testudinum (assembly GCA_037157565.1). Taxonomy (NCBI): domain Eukaryota; kingdom Viridiplantae; phylum Streptophyta; class Magnoliopsida; order Alismatales; family Hydrocharitaceae; genus Thalassia; species Thalassia testudinum. The sequence goes on from JAZHRO010000031.1 coordinate 85,118,919, forward strand.
CCCCTATAGGAACAGATATGTAGTGCATATGCAAGAGAGTTTTGGAGTTGAGACTGACCGAGGTGTGTGTTGTGAAGTTTTACAGTATTAATTTTGTCAGACATTTTAACAAGACCATGTGTATGTTATCAGAAATTTTAGGAATAACCCTTTTTGTATTGGCAAAAAAAAAAAAGGTTCTAGGCATATGATTAAAATCTGTAAATCCAAGAAGAGCTATGTTATTTTTATCAATATAGAAAAGGTTTATAATTTTATTTTAATGGATGTCTTGAGATTTCATAGTAGACCACTTTGAGGTCCACGTTAAGAGCAGTTACATTGAAGATGGGGTTTTCCTTTTTGGCGGATAATATTGTAGTGATGGTCGGACAATAGAGTACACAAAAAAAAATGAAGAGATATGTAGGAGCTAGAGACATCCACTGCTTAGTTAAACTAGAAATAGAGGTTACATTACATTACAAGCTAAGAGAGCACATGATCTCATGAAACAAAACCTTTTGCACAGAATACCATGCTCTCTACATAAGCAATTGCTAAATGAAATATGAGTATTCAGATGGAAACACTGAAGACAGGGCAATATATTACAAACTTCACTTCCTAGAATGCACTTACTCGTAAGATTTAATTGATTTAATAATTAATGTGATTGAAATCTCATATACATATTATTTACATAACTATTCAAAATTAGTTGCCAACAACAAGTTTGGCCAACAAAAGCATACCCTAGTCACTACATTCATTCAAGTCACAAGTTTTGAGGTTAGCAAGGGTCATTATCAAGATCATCCCCAAAATCTCAAGTAATTTTAGATACAGTCCCAATGACTTTGACTCTAACCAAGAATGGTTTTCTTTAAAGATACTACGTACATTCCCACAAACTCTCTTTATCATGAACTCCCTGAACATCCTTGGTCAATATGCCAATAAGAAGTTACTAAACATCCTTGCAGTATTTTTATCACACTTGTTAGCTACAAAATATCAGGATCGTAAAACCACTTTATTTTTTCATTCACTATCCCAAAAAACATTAGAAGAAGGTGGCAAGCCATCTTGATAAAAATAACAAAATTCTAGCAAGGTCACTATGAACATGACATGATATCCAAACATATCAGTGAACCAACATAAAAGAGGATGCTCTTTGTTGCTAGATGTGCAAAGCTTTTATGTAATTTGTATTCCTTTTTAGCTATTTTAAACAAGCATTTTGTGTGGACTTTATTCTTTAATATTTTGTAAATTGATTACATTACAAATTTGAATCATATTTCAGTGTAAATTTGAATTAATCTTTTATTTTCAATATCTTGTAGTTATGGCACGTTCACCCAATTCATTGAGGAAGAAGAAGCAACGACAGATATTGATCGTAACAATAGTACATTGGTTAAATATACTACAGTTGGTACACTTATTTCTCATTATTATGGAGGAGGTTGTCCGATGGCATTGCATAGCGCATCTATCAGGGAGAAATAGGATTAACTCAGATCTGCCTTCTCAAAGCTTTGTGGCTTGCTAAGAACTATTAGCAAATTATCAGATTCTCGAAATATGAAAGTTAACAAGTTACTATCTTTTTATATATTATTGCTTATGTAAAGAATAGAGTTATCAAATTTCATTTCATACGGCCTGGAGAAACAGTCAACAGATATTTCCACCGTGTGTTGAATGCTATTTTACGACTACATAATGAGTTATACAAGAAGCCACAACCAATTCCTGCAAATTCAACCGATGATCGATGAAAATGGTTTAAAGTACATACATACTTGCGTAATTTTACATTGTCATATTTAATTTTAGTGACCATTGACTTATGTCTTCGGTCTGCATTGGTGCTCTTGATGGAACATATATTGAAGTGATTGTTCCGAAAATGGAAAAACTGAAGTATAGGTCAAGAAAACAGACAATTACAATTAATGTTTTGGGTGCATGTTCACCAGATATGTAATTTATCTACGTATTATCAGGTTGGGAAGGATTTGCAACTGATAGTCGTGTATTGAGAGATGCACTTTCAAGAAGTAATGGACTGATTGTTCCTCACGATAAATATGCTTTATCAAGTTTCTTTAAACTAACTACATATAAATATATCAGAAACTTAAACTCTTAAACTTTAGTTATAAAGCAATATTATTTGGTCGACTGTGGATACATGAATGGTGAAGGATTTCTCACTCCATATAGAGGACAACGATATCATTTGACTTTGTGGAGAAAAAATTATCAACCAATCAGTCCTAAGTTTTTAATTTGAAGCATGCAAAAGCAAGGAATGTGATTGAACGTTTTGGATTACTAAAGAAACGTTGGGCAATATTGAGGAGTCCATTTTATCCAATAAAAGCTCAAAATAGAATTATTTTAACTTCTTGTCTTCATAATTATGTAAGACGTGAGATGGTCAAAGATCCAGTAGAAGATGAAGTACCAGAAGTTCCAAATATGCCAATGAATGGTCAATACTCAAATGATGAATCTGATGAAGACAAATCAGAGTTGGTAACAACGGTAGAATCATCACATGCATAAATGTTATGGAGAGATAATTTAGCTAATGCAATGTTTAATTCGTGAATATAATTGAGCACATTTTTTTTCTTTGTTAGTCATTTCCCTGGCAATCTTATTTCAAAAAGTAAAATTTTCTTATAATTGAATAGTTAAAGTTGCTTTATATTTTTGTAATTTATGAAGATTATTTCTTTTCTTATATATTTGTTTCATCTGATCTAATTTTGTAAATTGTTTTTAAAAGATATGAGCCAAGCAACAGAAATGAATTTTAGCCCTAGAAAGAATAAGTGAACATGATCAGATGGGGAAGATCAAAAGCTTATCGAAGTACTACTTAATTTGGTTCATGATGGGACCTACAAGGCCAATAACAGATTCAAGTCAGGATACCTTGGAGTATTAGAAAAGGCACTTGAACAAAAATTTCCAGGTCCTGAAATAAAAGGAAGGTCATATATTGAATCACGAATTAAGGCATTTAAAAATCACTTTCACATTATGTGAGATATGTTAAATGGAAGTACAAGTGACTTTGGATATGATCCAAATTTAAAGTGTGTGGTTACTGAAAATAATATTTGGGAAAATTATTTGCAAGTAATTATGTTTTTAACTGATATAATTTTAAATTTTATTAATAAATTAAATTTTCTTATAACATTTATTTATTATTTGACTGAGTCATAAGGATGCAACTCAATTCAAAAACAAGCAATTCCCATATTATAATGACTTTTGTACTATTTTTGGGAAAAATCGTGCCACAGGAAGCAATGCCCAAGCTACTGGTGATGTTATTGATGAAGTTGAGGTTGAAACTACAAATGAGAATAATGCTAATACAGTTGGTTTAGATGATATTGATCTTGGATCCCCTCTTCTTTCAAGAAATCAATAAGTATCTGAAGAGAATTCTGTTCGTAGGCGTAAAAGAAAGAGGTCGCTTACAGATAACCTAGAAAAAACTATCATCAACGCTGCGACTATGATTACTACAGAAATTAAAAAAGCAACCAACCAATTTAGTAGAGCTATTGGGATTAATGCTCTTGAAAACAAACTGAAGCTGAATGAAGAGTTATCAAAAATAACTTCATCTAATCAAAGTCAATGCCATCAAATTGGTCTAAAGATTGCTCGTAATGCTGATGCATTGGATTTTTTCTTTACTCTCCCAGATGATGAGAAAGAAGGCTTTGCTATTTGTTGTGATTCTTGCAATGAATAATGTAGTTGAATTCTTATTATTGAGACATTTATATTTCATAAATTAACCTTCAATGTTTTCCTTATCTATTGGTTTGCTAGTTTGTTTGGATAAGCACGTTAAATTTCAATTAGTTTAATATATATAAAGTATTGGATTAAATTGAAATATTTCTTTAAATTAAGGGCTTTTACGTAAATTAATAATATTTATTCCTTATTAATGGATTAAGATGTAAATAACTTAAATTTTATGTTAAAACTGACAATTACCATATTTTTAGAAATGTATTAGGTCAAATATGTAAAAAAGTTTCGATTCCATCCATCTCGATAACTAAGCTTATCAAACAAATGAAAGGAATTAAATCCATCCATAATGATTCCATTCCTAGCATAATCCAAATAAAGAGATGGAACCAACAATTTCTTTCCATTCCTTACCTCATTCTATTTTATACTTGATTCCATTCCATCTTCATTCCATTGCTACGAAAAAACATGCCCTAAAGACCCTCCCATTTCTAGGCATCGACACAAATGCATTGCTTACTAGGTGGATAACGAGGCTTATGGGCAGAGTAGAATTTGTTATGTAGTGTGCTCAAGTCTCACTATGGCAAGAAGCTTAATTGGGCTTCAAAGGATGGAGCCCATAAGTAGAGCCTCAGCTTTTTAGAAAGGTTCAACATGGGTCATGCTGCATTGTTCCTCTACTTGTGCCTAGGTTGGGGGGGAGAAGAAAAAGGATGATCACATAGGGTTAGTGATCATCATCAACAACAACAACAACCAAGCATTTTCCCACACTAAGTGGGGTCAGCTAAATGGATTCTTTGCCTCCACACAGATCGATTTTCAGCTATTTCAGGAGTTCAATTAAAGTAATTGAGGTCATACTTAATATTTTCCTTCCAATACTTGTTTGGTTTTCCTCGCCCCCTCTTAGCGGGTTCAACCTCCAACTTCTCGCATCTCCTAACTGAAGCATCTAGTGGCCTTCTTTGTAAATGTTCAAACCATCTTAGACGTGCCCCTCTCATTTTATCCTCTATCGGTGCCACCCTAGCCCTTTTTCTAATAAACTCATTTGAAATACGGTCATTTCTTGTATGACCACACATCCATCTTAACATCTTCATTTCTGCCACAAACATCTTCTGTATATGCCTATAGTTTATAACCCAGCATTCAGAACCGTACAACATGGCTGGTCTTACCACAGCTCGATAGTATTTTCCTTTGACTTTTAAAGGAACCTTCTTATCACAGAGAACACCAGAAGCACCCCTCCATTTCAACCACCCTACATTAATTCTATGTGTAACATCTCCATCAATTCCACCATCATGTTGGAAAATGGATCCCAAGTACATAAAAATATCTTTCATTGGAATGCACTATTCTCCAATTTTTACATCAATCCCTTCATTGTTCCCTCTACTACTAAACTTACATTCCATATACTCAATCTTCGTCCTACTTAAGCGTAATCCTTTATCTTCCAGGGCTTCTCTCCAAAGCTCAAGTTTTCTGTTCACTCCATCTCTTGTCTCATCAACCAACACAATGTCATCAGCAAAAAACATACACCAAGGCACCTCAACTTGGATATGCTTCGTCAACTCATCCATGGCCAAGGCAAAAAGATAAGGACTTAAAGTCGAACCTTGATGCAGACCAATGGTAATATCAAAGTAGTCCGTCAAATCATCCTTAGTCTTTACACAAGCAGCTGCTCCATAATACATATCCTTTATGAGGTTGATATATATAACTGACACTTGTCTCTTCTCCAAAATTCTCCATAAGATATCTCTTGAGACAATCATAGGCCTTCTCCAAATCAATAAAAACCATATGTAAATCATTTTTCTTCACTTTGTATGTCTCCATCATACGTCTCAAGAGATGTATTGCCTCAATAGTAGACCTTCCTGGCATAAAACTAAACTGATTTTCAGTTACCATAGAGACTTGCCTCACCTTTCTTTCAATTATTCTTTCCCAAAGTTTCATCGTATAACTCATCAACTTAATACCTCTATAGTTGGAACAATCTTGTATGTCACCCTTGTTCTTGAAAGTGGATCATCATGCTGCATTAATAAAATAAATCAAAGTGGAGAAAACATCAAACAGAGGATACAAAGCCTCAGCCAGCCTCCCAAAGTCTCCTTAAAAAGGAGGCCAATCTCCATACATTCTCCATAAAAAGTCACTCCCCTCCAAAAATCGTTGCATTGCATTGCAGTCATAGTACCCAAAGAATAGTAAAGGGAAAAGCCCACTCCCACTTAAATCTAAAGGCTTCGACATGAAAGGATTGACAAAATTGCTCCCAAGATGCACACAACAGCTATTGACCACCTAATTGTCTCCACACCTTCTATGCACAAGGACAAGTAAAAAGAAGCAATCATTGTCCTCAAGTGTCTCACTGTAACCACAAAAGCAACGGGTGGGATCTAATTGAGGAGCAATCTTCAATTTAGTCATCAATCTTCTTCTCAACAACTAAGCAAATGTCTTCACTTTCAATGCAATTCCCACATTCCAAAGAAGCCTCCAATCTTTATTCAATTGCCAATCCGCATGACCCAACGAAGGAAGAAGCTTTCTATATGCACATCAACTAGAAAAGGAATCATCCTCCCAAGCCCAAGCATCCTAGAGCCCATCTCTAGGCACAAGATCTACCTAAATCTCCTAAAGTTGCAGATAATCCTCCAACCTCTGGTCAAAAAGTGCGACACAGAAAGTGAGGGACCATGATTGACCATCCCAACAATCCACCACAAACACTATAGGAGAGACTGTCAAAGCATATAGACGAGGAAAAGCATCAACTAGAGGTCCATAATTGGTCCAATCCTCCAACTAAAATGAGAAATCCTTCCCATCTCCCAAATTGGCAAAGAAATAAGGGATTGCAACCAACTTTTCATGTATAAGGTTTCTCCAAAATGGGAAATCAACCCTTCTAGGTAGCATTCTATCCGACCAACTAAGCTTTCTATCATGGAGAACTTCAATAACATCAGCAAAAAAGCACCTCTCCGTCCCCATGATGGAGATAGTCCATTTAATAAGGAGGGACTGATTCATAACCCCCATTTAAGGAGAGATTGATTCATAACACCCAAGTCCAAAACACCCACACCACCATTTGCAATAGGCCTACAAACCTCTTCCCAGGACACCAATGAAATGCCCCTATTACCATTTGATGCTCCTTTCCAGAAGAAATGCTGACTCAAAGCATCAATTTTTTTCAATACCATTTATTTCAAATTTTGGTTAGATGAATGGCGATAAGAAGGCACTCTTGCAGATCGATTTCCAAGTCTATTTGCTTAAGCAACAGATTCAGCACCCTTGTTAAAGAATATTGGGATTCTCTGGTAGTGTATGGACACCATTAGTGAGAGAGAATCTCTTGGATTAGCAGATGGAGGAGAATGTCAAGGGCTCTTAAAGGGGTTAGCAGCAATTCAGCCACATGAAGGTGAAGCAGACCATTGGATATGGGACGATGGGTGTTTATTAGTTAAGTCTGTATACCACTGTCTTTCATCACCCCCAACCAAAGGGAATTCAACTTCCTATAGGGATTGTCAACTGCTATGGAAGTTTTTTTCTTTTTTTTGAAAAGTATCTGCTATGGAAGCTTAAAATGCCAATGCAGATCAAAATTTTTGCTTGGCAATTATAAAGAGGATAATGAAAAACGTCTACAGAAACAAGATTGCACCTGATTCAGATAATATTTGTTCCATTTGCATTGGGGCACCAGTAATCATCTATTTTTGATTGCCCATTTGCAAGAGGTTTTGACGAACTGTCCAGGTCAGGCGGTTGAACACTTCTAGCATGGAGTTTTGAAAGAGTTTTGGTTGCTACTAGTTCAGATCAAGAAGCGACCAGGCTCATTCATCTGTAGTGCTTTAGTCCATTTTGTTATGAAATGGAATCATTTTTCAAGTGGAGTGGGCTTTTGTTGAAAAAGTTTGCAGGGAGATTGAAATTTGTCTCCATTATCTCCACTAGTTATAAGCACCCTTCCTTTATACTTGATACAGCTTACATGTTAGTTAGCTTGAAGATATCCCTCTCGCCTCCTTTAGAATCAAATTTCTTGTAAATATGTTCCCAAACTTTAGTGCCTTGCAATCTAGGGCTTCCATTCTTGCAACGAGATCTGTTTGATAGAGGCAATCCTAAATAAGAGATAGGCAAGGTTCGTACATAAATTCATGCTACATACACCTGCCTCCTGTGCAGACATCTGAAAAGGAATAAAAGTGGGCTTGGAAAATTTTATCTGAAGTCCCAAGCCTTTCCAAAAAGTTCCCAAAGAATGCACAACCTTCTAGATTCATCTTCATAGCCTTCCACAAAAAATAGAGAGTCATCCACATACTATAGCACCTGAAAACCTTTAAATAGATTTCTCTCAAAGGCTCTACTGAAGATCTTGCCAAGGCATTTGTCGCCAGCACAAAGAGCATTGGGGCCAAAAGACAACCTTGCCTAACCCCTCTCATCGGCTGAATCCATCCCCCTACCATGTTCCATTGATGAGAATGGAGAGCAAAGTCATCATCTCACACCACTTCATCCAGTCCACCCATCAAGAGGGAAACCCCCTTTTCACAAGAGAAGCCCATATGAAAGACCACTGAATCGAATCATAAGCCCTACTGAAATCTACCTTCCAAAGGAAGGCCTTCTTCCTCACCCTTCTCCAAAATGCCAAGATCTCCAAAGCAACCACATATCCATCAAGAATATTACGACCTAGAACAAATGCAGTTTGCACAAGCGCAACAATCTGTCCCAAAACACCTCTTAGTCTGTTTGCAAGGACTTTTGCCACAATGAGATAAACAGAGTTAGACAACGCAATGGGCCTATATTCCCCAATAGCCTCCGCCCCCACCTTTTTCAAGAGTGAAAACAAGGAGCACTTATTGATGCAATTCTTGATTACCAGCAACAAACTCACCTATCACTTGCATCATATCTTCTTTAAGGAGTAACCAGAAATCCTTACAAAAATGAACAGGGAAACCATCAAGACCAAGACATGCATCTGCATTCAATCCCCAAACAACCTTTCTAACTTCATCCTTCATGAATGGCAAAATAATATCCTCTACCTGCTCTCCTGTAATGACTGGGATATCCGTGTCCCCGACCACCTCCATCACCCCCTCATCCTCATCCCTATAAAATCTCTAAAGTAATCAACAACTGCCTTACCCACCATCTCCCTACCACTCACCCTTATTTTTTCAATCCAATTCTTCTGTCTCCTACCATAGGCCATCAAATGGAAAAATTTAGTGTCGAAGTCCCCCTCCTTCAACCACTTCTACGGTTCTACCTAGACTTAGTCTTCCATTCAACCTCTACCTTTTGGTCCTCCATTTGCACCAAGTGCAAATGCATCCCCCTAGCGTGACTGCCATCCGCTAATAGAAGTTCCAAGTCTTCTTCCATGTCTAAGCGAGTAATCACTGCCAATGCTTCATTCTTCTTACTCTCTCTCTTCTCTAATTTGCTTTCTATAGGTCATCTGAGATATTCGCATTTCCCTCAATTTGCCTTCTAGTCTACCTGTCGTAATCCATCAATCTAAATGGACCTTCATTTTTCCTCCACCTGACTTCTAAACCCTCCTACAAAAGCCAAGATCTATCAAACTTGAAATAGGTTTTGCATCGCTGGTCTTCATTCGATTGCCACATCAAAGGCGTATGGTTTGAAAATGGACTCTCCATCTGTTGAACATCTGGCAGGGGAACTATTTGAACCAATTCCAGAAGCAAATAACCTGTCAATTCAAGACATCTATCCTGCAAAACTCCTCCAAGTGAAGGCACACGAGCTCGAAAGCAGATCTACTAGACCATGCATCGATACAAAATCTGCAAAGGCTTTTGATCCCTAATCTCTCCTCCCTGCCATCTGGTCTATTTTCCGCATGCAATGTGACATTAAAGTCACCTCCTATAAGCCAAGGGCAGCCTTGGAACTTCTCAACCACCTGAGTCAAATCATCCCATAATCTCGAGCGTGCTCCATCATTGGGGCCATAAACTGTTGACACAACAACCTTCAAGCAATCCTGTCATCTTAATAATTGCACTATCACGACATGAGTACCCATAACCGATTCTTCCATGCTAAAAATGTCCTCTGCCCAACCCACAAGTATCCCACCAGATCTGCCAATCGCGTTGATGCCATAGTATCCTTCCACAAACCCACCACCAACCTCCTCCAAACATGACTAGAAATTTGCTCCAACTTGGTTTATTGGAGGACCACCCCAGGGCCCCAAGATTGGAGGTATCCTTTAAGTGACGCCCGTTTGGAAGGGTCATTTAAATCCCTCACATTCTACAAAAGGATGTTCATCATCAAGCAATCAGACAAACTCCCCCCGTTGTTCTTTTGAATCCAGCCGCCTCAACAACCCACAAACATTCCACCATTTCCTCGTCGTCGCCACCCCTCCAGGATTCAACCATTCACTCATCAACAGCTAACTCATGAACCTGTTCCAACATTCCCCTCTGCACTGATCCATCAAGCCCCATCATTTGAGCCCCATTACAACCGGATGCCTCCTCCAATCCTTTTCTACCATTGTTCTCCGAGTAAGAAGCCCCCACAAGTACCATGGTCTCCTTCCTAACTTTACCTTTGAATGACCATTGAGGGCAGTAACAAAGTCGAGGCCGATGGTGGTGAGAAGGCCTCCAATGCACAAGGCGCAAAGGCAACAAGCTTTCTTCCTCACACAGGCTTTCCCTTCAACTCTCCCTCGCCTTCGCCGATGTCACCATCTCCATGTCCCAGCCTCAGAGAGCTTCGATGTGATCTCTCCCTCTGGTCTTCATCAACTTCAAATTGCAGCCCATCAATCTTCATCGCGTCACGCAGCTAGCCCTGAAGCTTAAAGCAAATATTACTCATTTTGAGCTAAGTACCACTTCTGATCCGATGCAACTTATAATGGTCCCTAAGAATCTATATACATGAAAAGGCTTGGTTCTGGTTTGATGTTGCTAGTTTACCACAAACTTTCTGTTCAGTATTCCTCCTACACCACAACATTTATAGATTGATTTAAACAAATAAGAAAGTCTAAAACAACTAGTAGAGTAAATCAACTTAAGCATACCCATACAAGTATACTCAGGTCTAAGCTGCTTCTCTAAATTAATTGTAATATCGTACAGAATTCTTGTTCAACATAAATAAGCATTAACAGCATGAAATGGTAAAGACAAGTAATATACACAATAAAGGTGACAAGTTGCTTCAAAGTTTTAGAAATTCTGTAAAAAAATTGAGTTTATCAGAACGCTGTATCAGACATCTTTGTGCACATGCTGGAAAAAGTTCACGCTATGTACACAAGTGCATATATGTTTCTGGGTGAAAATTGGTTAACATAATTATGGGAACACACTAACCATGTGTAAAGGTACACAAGTCAAGAACAGTTCGTCACCTGCTTACTCAAGGGTACATAACACCAGGAAGTGAACAACAACCTCCTCAAATAAAGGATGCAAGCAAAGAAAAATACCAAAATATTCTTTTAATTAATTTCCAACTAAAGCATGCATATTCAAGAACTACACATGCTTCAACATGTCCAGAAAAATATTCAGTGTGTAAAGTAAAGAGAGCAATGAAGGCCTAACTCATCCAAAAAAACATAAACAAGCCACCAGAAACTTACTCCCCAGCGAACTTCTTTCTGATTAATTTGCTGGGCATTATCCTCACTGCTTCCAAATAAACTAATAACCTCAGCATCATCCGGTAAAGAGATGGGTTGGCCAGGGGAAACTATCAAAAACCAAAAAAGAAAAACAAGTTAGAAGGTAGCAATTTAAAACTTGGAATGAAACATGATAATAACCAACTAGAGGTAAATGAAAAACAATATATATCGGTTTCCATGATGACTAAACAACAGTTGCACCTAGGAAATTGATATGCTCATTGATTATTCCAAGCATAGTGATTGATTGAGTCTTCTGAAGATATTGTATTAGAAGTTCATACGAGTACTGCAATCAGACATGCAAACATTGTTATACCATGCACAAACAAGTCAAAATATGAAATAGAAAGGAAAGACAAGACAATCATGCACCTCACACATTTTTATGTTGACTTTGCTTCTCCTTAGAGCACGTGCAAACTCCATCTCCTACAATTATAACAAGTATGAAAGCAATTTAAAGGTCAAGTAAAATAAGCAGTCATACCTCTAAATGAGCAGGAGTTAAAATCCCTTCCAATTTCTGTAGATCCCGCAAATGCATCATCTCATGATCATCTCGAAAAGCACAAAAGAAATTACGAGCTGCAATAACATAGGAAGACATAGAAAGAACTACATATACAGTTTGTAATCAGTGAACAAACAATAAACTATAATCATAAGTGTAAATTTTACCTTCTTGTGTATGTCCTTTTGCCACAAGATACAAAAAACAATGAATAAATACTGGATAAAGGACACGCAGCAGCTCATGCTGTAAAAAAGCAGTTTAAACAGTATGAATCACATGTTTAGTGTTACATGTCGATAAAAAATCTAGTGATCACAAATTAAAAGAGAATTCCTCACATCAAATATCACACTATTAAATAAACAATGTGCTATCAAAACATCTGTTATTACAAACCCAAAGGAAAGCAAACATTTTGGCAATTACATAAAGGTATACTCCTATTACCTCAATATAACTGAAATGTCCCGAAAATAAGTAAACTGATATTTCAAATACAAGATGCACCCTATCTAGTCTCAAGTGATTTGCTGACAAGCCACTGCGATGATATGTCAGATTTGAAGCCAGAGAAGTTGGAGGTGAGGTGGGAATTGGGGGAGAACCAACATTTGAGAGGTCATTGTAGAAAAATGACGGGAGTTGTCAGAATACCTTGGTTTTCCGGCCTTGCTTGCACCTTGCAGTTTCCTGGTTACTGCTTCATATCCAGCCATTAGCCTCACTTTCCTCATCCCCTGATGAGTTGGTCAACTATCCCTGAGAGAGAAGGTTGAAGACACCATGCATGATCACCCCTATCATTTCCCTCAATTTCACCAAGTGGCCATTGGGGATCAAATATGGTTTGCACTGCAAGTGTCAAGCAATCTACCCTATGCACAGGTGGGCTCAAAGGTCCATGTATGATCATGCACTGGGGAGAACCAACCTCGCTCAAAATGCCTCACCATCGTAACTTCCAACTCTACCCCTCCCAACCATGCAATTAAGACCACCACCTCATCCTGACTTTTTTCTTCTCTATTATTCCTCACCCTAAACCCTCTATCTCTCTTGGTCCTTGTTCTCTCTCCATTCTGTCTTTTTATTCTCTTTCGCCCCCATGACAAGTACCCATCAATCCGTTTCTTATGATTGATCTTTGAGAAAAACCTCACCATAAAATCCCAAATATCATTTCATTTAGCATTACACCCCCTACAAAATGTACTCTTAAAGGTACATAAAAGTGCTAGACAATGTACTCTTACAGGTATGAAAAAAATGCTGGACAAACTCATAACCAAAAAATGGTCAGAGAAAATGCACTAGATATCGCACCACACATGATGCTTTGTAAAAGTGTTGCATCAGCTGAAATAAAAAAAAAAAAGGCTCCAACACATGGACAACAATAATCATAATGGACCTTTCAAAAATAAAAAACTAATCATAATGGAGAAGCATGTCATTCAAGTCAACAACACGTCATCCAATCAATCCAGCAATCTACAAACACCCTCCTTCTTAAAGCCTTCTGATAGATAGAACCAGCAAACCAAGTCGCATGCCTTCACTGAGTCCACCTTCCAAAGGAGTCCCCTACATGCTAGTCATTTCAAGCTGCTAAATCTGTTACCACAATGAAGCATTCCTACAAAGCTATCCCAATTGAAAGCAGACTGCATCCGTCCAATCAGAATGGTAGCACACTGTGTTATTTGCTGAGGGAAGTTCACAGAAGGCTTCCAATTTTGCTGCTTCGATCAATTTGTTTAGAGACTTCTCCACTTTCTAGCTTGTAAGTGAATTATGCAAAGCCTGCTTTCAGTCATTTTTATAACTACCAAAGAGTCAAAATATTTGCACCATATCTTTGTCTACCCTCGTTACACACCCAATCACTTATTTGGTTTTACTCTTGGGATTCATAACAGGAAAAGACCCATGATCTCCCTGGAGCAACCAGGTTCAAAGACAAGAAAAGACCAGTGATCTCCACACAAGTGTCATGAAGTTCCATAATAGACCAACCACTCATCAAACCTCATCGGAAAGGAGGTGCAAACCAACTTAGTACCTGAGGAGGAAAAGACAAGAGTTGCAGTCTCGGCAGGTGGAGTAGAGGCCTAGGCTAACTACGAGAATCACTGAAGGAGATCATCAAACTCCGCTCTGGAAACCATCTCTGCAGGTGTATCCAAAGTGTCTATCGCATGGTTAGCAATGGCAAGCTTGCCATGCTTCTGCCAGCAAGTAGCCTCACAGTACCCTACTCGACCACAGTAGTTGCAAGGAGTGCGAATATGACCCCCAAATCCACATCTACAGCCACGACCACGTACTGAGGGTGCACCTTTACAACGTCCAAGGGTCACAGTCAAAGCAGAAGTCTATCCAGAAATATCAACCACAGGAGACTGAATAGTAATCCGACTCAGCCTACTATAGGTCTCCCCTAGTGATGAAAGTTCGGGCAGAGTCAAGATTTAGGCCCTAGCAACAGTAAACTCAGGACCAAGCCAGAAAAAAAAACAAAGAGACAACCAACTCTCTCCTGAAATCACGCCAAGATGTGCAGGTACAACCAAGCCTGTAAAAATCATGTCTCTCTAAGAGACCCTTCACAGTAGAATAGTACTATGCCAACAAACGTAACTCCTGACATAGATGAAAGAGCTCATGATAGACCTGAAACACCCTTGCATAATTCTTTTCATGAGAATAAATCTCACAAAGAGAATCCCATATCTGCTTGGCCATGGTATAGTACATAATCTCATCGCCAATCTAACGGATAAAGAATTCAGAAACCAAGCACATACCATTGCGTTATCTCTATCCTAGTTAGCATTTGCTCCAATCTTCTCTGTGGGTTCTGAGCGACTCAGAATATGCTCCTTCCCATGACCTCTCACAGTCATAAAAAAGGTCTAGGCCCACCGAGGGTAATTAGTCCCATCAAACTTAATCATGGGACCAAGTAACGAGCTTTTGGAAGCCCTGGTGTCCATGGTAGAGTCCGAAGTCACATCAGACGAACTTGAGTATGCCATATCACCTTCGCCCACAAACCCTCAATGCCTGAGAAGTCTTCAAACCATAAACTCAGGCCATAAACATCAGATTTTGATCTGAAACAATAGAAATCAAACTCACCAAGGCGTAACTATACCCTACAGAGACAAGATTTGTCTCTAAAAGGCCAACCTCTTCCCCTTAGATCCTAAACCAAGGAGGAGGGCACAAGGATGCTCCTACCAAGGTAGAACAACCTCCAAGTCAATCTGAAAATCGAATTGGAGACCAAGAACACGCTACAGTCCCTAACTCAAGGCCAACCATGCCTGGAATCGAACCGACAGCAGCAGCAACCCACGCCAGCAATAGGCTGGCGACGCCGCTAGGGTTCAAAAGGACCCTAGCAACGACGCCGATGGCCAACAGACCACCACCAACAGCGACGTTGGTGGTTCTGTCGCCCAGTAGGGGTGCGCTAAGCAAGGGAGAGGCCAGCGATGTACAACAGCCAACGAGGAGAAAGAGGAAATCAGTGGAACGGCTAGGAGGCTTATTTAGGTAGGATATCAAGAGCTTCAATCTAGGACAGCCACTCTGATACTAAGTTGGCAGAAACAAATAGCTTGATTCTTCTCCAAAACCCCACCTCTCTTTATATAGAGAGAGGTGGGACAATTACAACACAACTCCAACAGAAAATAAAAAATGGCAATCACACCCATACATAATAATAAAAACATAACATGGACCGTAAGGGCACAACACTATACAGGTTGGTGGAAGAGAAAGATGTGAAGATCAGACAATACTCAAATGGCCCTCTAGAGCAAGGTGAGGGATGTTGGTTACCTTAGATGGAGAGTAAGGCTTCTGATGCAACTTTGTGGACCAGTATATGATCCAAATTAATGAATTTGGATGTCTACTATCCTAAAATAGTAATCCTTTTTGGCTAAAAATAATTTTGCATCACCCAAAACAATAAATGGTGCTTTCAAAAAGGGAAGGAAATCACTTAGAAGTACTTTTATCTATGCTGTGTTTGGATGGGATTTTAGCGGGTTAAAGAGGGCTCGATGGGGTTAAGCTAAATAGTGAAGTGGATAGCAGGGCTTACAGCATCACCATCGACACGACGATCCTCATAAAGATGTAATACCTAGGGTTGTCCTCCATTAAATCTAGAGAAATTAGGAGGATCTGTAGGTTCAAGGATTTATCTCTAGTAGTAGTAGTGAGTTGTTTGCAACAATGGTATACCACATACCTGAAGGGGCATGAGGTAGGGCTAGGGCTTGGTGGAGGAGATGGAGATGATGTTGATTGTAATGGTTGTTGTATCTAGTGATTCAATTGGCATAGGGAGAAAAACTACCTTGAGTCTTCGAAAAATGAGGAATTGTCGCTAAAGCCATATAATAGTCATTATATCTATATCCCTTTTGAGTCCTCAACTCCTTGAGTATCCAATAAAAATACAGTTGTCAAGCTGAGGTAACAACTTGCTTACCCACAAGAGATGGACAAAACAAACACATCTAAATGTAAGAGGCATTGGAAAAATAACTCTTTCCCTCGATAAAGAATAAACATAGGAACCTCCATCCAACATAGAAGAAGGGAATGACCTAATAAGGCCACAGCACGCAACTTAAACACAATGTTAAGATTAATATTACTTTAAAAGATGCAAATAGTACTACGAGAGAGAGAGAGTGAGAAGACACGAATAGTTTTTTTAAAGAAAAGAAGACGCGAATGATAGTAGAAAGCTAAGCCTATTTCTTCCAAGAAATTTTGTGGGGGTATGTTATCTAAATTTTTTTTCTTCCAGTTATGAGATGCGAGAAGTTGGAGGCTGAACCCGCTAAGAGGGGGCGAGGAAGACCAAACAAGTGTTGGAAGGAAACTATTAAGTATGACCTCAATTACTTTAATTTAAGTCCTAAAATGGCTGAAAATCGATCTGTGTGGAGGCAAAAAATCCATATAGCCGACCCCACTTAGTGTGGAAAAAGGCTTGGTTGTTATTGTTGTTGTATAAACCCATTTCTCACCAGTACAGTCATAATTAATCAAAACAAGAAAACACCATAATGCATGTGCATTGCTTATTCATCATCAACAACGCCAATCGGCATAAACTAAAGCAAAAGACACAGGCTCCCACTTATTTATTCTCAGAATGAAAGTACATGTATGGTGCTTTCCTAGCTGATATGAGTCACAACCAAATGACTTACTACAAAGAATATCTGAAAACTAGTGATGAAGAGCAAATATGTTAGGTGACCTAACCTAAGATGCCACCAAAGTAGGACACTATAATGGGAAGCAAGAGATGCAGATCATGTTACAAAAGAGATAAATAGTATCTCCACCAATTTGTTTCATTTTCTTTTTGAAGTGCCTCCACAAATTTGTTTCACTTTCTTTTTTAAATAACTCCACCAATTTGCTTTACTGTTCAAAGAACCTATCAGACAAATGAAACCTAAGAAATTGCCCAACATGCTTATGGATAATAGAAAATTGGATCAAATTTGGAAGCATGCAACACATTGGATGAAGGTGGAGTACCAAAGATATAAACATTTCCATCATGAAACCATCTGCAACATGAACATCAAAGGAAGTAGAAAATTTTTGCAAGGACTTTCTTTTCAAAGAAAAAATGCAAGAACTTAAATAGAAAGGCATTATCAATAACGTGCAAGAAGACACCTTAGTTTGTGGTCCACTCATAATAACAAATAGAGAGCATAATCACCTATCAAATTTGCAAGCTTCATGATAACAATCCCAATGGATGAATCAACATAGCTAGTGGAGCCAACATCCCTTGTGATTGAGAATAGAGCAAATCATATTCTTTTCTAAGGTAACCTACACAAGTTGACCTATAATAAAAGAAGCCTCATGATTCTCAAGATAAGACGAGACTAGATTTGTGGTGGGATCACGTCATCAAGGCTTACGGAGCAAGCTCCACCATTGTTGTTGGTGTAATGAGAAATGTGGTTGTGGAGAATGGAGTCAGCCACATAGACTGCCACGTAGCACAGTGAGCCATGTGGCAGTGCCACGTGGCAACCAGTTAGTCCAGTCAATCAGGTCATATGGCCTTAGGTCTAGTTGGGTGGCTTGCAAGTCAAGTTATGCGACATGTGGTAATTTTGTTTTAAGTAATAAGAGTCCAAATTTATGAAGAGATAATTTAGGAGTTATAATTGATTGAGTTGTTAGGATTGATTTGATTTGGGTTGTTTTAGGAAATAGGAGTAGATCACTTTATTAAAGAGATCAATATTGTATTTTGAGTTGAGCTGCAATAAATCCATTTTATCACAATAACTCTCTTTCTCTCTCTTTCTTCCTCATCGCCCCCC
The DNA here is from genome assembly GCA_037157565.1 of Thalassia testudinum. Lineage (NCBI taxonomy): Eukaryota > Viridiplantae > Streptophyta > Magnoliopsida > Alismatales > Hydrocharitaceae > Thalassia > Thalassia testudinum. Next base: position 85,137,388 of record JAZHRO010000031.1, read on the forward strand.
CCCCCCCCCCCTCTCTCTCTCCATACTCCACATCTGGGACCTTCCATGTGCCAAGGCCCATCTCCCTTCCACGAATCTACACATGGCATCAGATCCACCAATCTAGGCCTCTCTGTTCATCCATGCATGGAACAAGGAGTTGCAAGGAGAGGAGATCATGCAGAAGAAGGCCCAATCTTGTGCATGAGTCTCCACATGCATCAAAACCTCGATTTTCAAGGCATCTCCATTAACATGACAATTCTCTCAAAGAACTCCTTGAAGGACCTTGGCGCCTTACGCAACGCCTAAGGAGACGAGAAGGGTACTCCAACAAATTGCTTCCCTCATGCTTGCAACGCCTTACGCAAAGTATACAAGTAGAGGAAGACTTGTTCTTCAAGGACGAAAATGACTGAAAACGAGAATCAAATTAACACTGAAGAAGGAAAGGTCATAGTTTAAGGCACCACAATCAAGCTTCAAGTTGCCTCAAACTATATCCTATGGGTACAGCCATTCAAGATTTTCATAGGCGACCAAGACAGATTGCATGTCCTACTGGAGGAGCCCAAATCTGACATAACGAAGAAGTGGGAGAAAGAAAACCACATAGTGATGAATTAGGTGAACTCACTCGATCCATCCATCACCTCGAATATGCTGTACAAGAAGTTGACGTTCGAGATGTAGGATTCCTTGGAGAAGAGATACTCCAAGAAGTACAGCAACGCCTACATCACCGACATATATACTCGCATCTGGACGACAAATCAAGGGTATCTTCCCCTGGATAAATATTATTTGAAAATGAAAGCATTATTGGAGGAGCTCGAGATTTACAAGCATGTTTGTTGTGACAAGCAAATTGCTACATGTAAGAGGTGGCAAGCCGTAAGATTCTTGTCGAGGTTACATCCCTGCTATCAGCCAGCACATGATCAGATCTTGGCGTTGGACGAGGTGATGGATCTTGAGACAATTTGCAGTCGTCTCGAGAAACTTGGAGAATCAAAGGTAGGATCTAGAAAGGTTGCGGTGTTTGAAAACACCGCATTGGCTACTTTTGATGGAGGTGTAGGATGCAGAAGAGGACATGGTCGAGGCTTAGGTCAAGTTTATCCACCATGTCAACATTGCAGGCGCACCAATCATCCACAAGATCGATGTTAGGATAAGTTTGGGAAACCTTGACATGGGGCTACTCGCACCTCACATGTGGATTCCCTTACACCTGTGGATCTTGAAAAGATTCAAGCCATGTTTCAAGACGAAAAGGAGAAGACTACAGCAAGCAACGACTTCAGAGGTCACAAAAGGCTACACTGTAACTTCTAGCGATGACAAGATCGAGAGTTTGGAGCTTGAAGAAGATGAAGAATGATGAGAGCTCTAGCCTCACCACGAGTTGAGCAAGTAATCGTCCTCCCAACCTCAACTTGAAGGGGAGTGTAGAGAATAGAGTCAACCACATCAACTGTCACATGGCATAGTGAGCCATATGGCAGTGACACATGGCATCCAATCAGCCCAGTCAATCAAGCCATGTGGGCATAGGTCTAGTTGGGTGACTTGCAAGCCAAGTTATGCCATATGTAGCAATTTTGTTTTAAGTAATAGGAACCGAAATTTTAAAAGAGATAATTAGGAGTTGTGATTTATTGAGTTGTTAGGATTGATTTGATTTGATTTGGGTTGTTTCATGAAATAGTAGATCTCTTTATAAAAGATATCAACATTGTCATTTTGAGTTGAGTTGAAGTAAATCAATTTTATCACAACTCTCTCTCTCTCTCTCATGGGATCTTCCATGTGCCAAGGCTCATCTCACTTCCACAAATCTTCACAATTGTTAAACTAGGATTCCATCATTAGGGCTAACATACTAGAAGGCATCATTGGGCTGATGTGAGTCATGTGACGAAAGGTTGCATCTATGCATTGCCCCCTAGAGACTGTACTACCATGAAAATGGCTAGGTCGCCACATCGATGCCCTTGTGAGGAGTTGCAGGCATCGCAAGTTACTAGAACAACTCCTCATACATGTTCTTTGAATAAATGCATGACAAGATAAAGACAATGAAGCAAAGGAATTAGAAAGTAGTTGGGGAAGGTAGCTAACAGCATGGAAACATCGTCTTATTAATCTCAAATCCCAAAATTTCTTTGTATAGGTAATCATAAGAAAGAATTATAAACATCCCAACATATAATAAAGTAATCTAACAAAGACTTTATTCCAAGACAAACCTTCGTTATCAACCCTTAGAGCAAGTACTATGCAAGGATTATGTTGATTATTTCCCTTTTCTTATAGAAATTCATGTGAGAATAGGTAACATATATTAACCCAAAAGTATTTTACCCCTTGCAAGTTTTGGAATCTATACACTAAGCCTAGATATCAAGCCTAATGAGACAAGCTGAGCTTAGCTCGAACCTGACTAAGTTCAAATGAGCCAGCTTGAGCTTGTGGAGCTCAGAAACTCCATGAATCGAGCCCTTGTCGAGCCAAGCTCAAATTGGATGCCCACCCCTACCGCACATAGTAGAAACTTTAAGCTTTTGGCTACCCTTTTATATAGGAATAAGGGTGTAATAAGTGAAAACACTAATTAAGCATCTCAATTAAATTTTGTGTGATTTTTTTAGGGGTTTTAACATATACCCTTGTCAACTTTGGCAAAGACATATATACCCCCATTATTTTCGTATTTAGATATGTAACCTTTATTTTACATATGTACCCTTTAAAACATCGATATATTGACATGTGTACCTTTTATGAAATAAGAGACTAAAAATTAAAGAATTTTTATACAAAGCTCCTTAACATCTTTCTCCCTTCATAAAGACCCCCCTCCACCACCTCTCATCCTTCACCCCTTCCTCCTCCCTCCAAATCCTCTCCCTCCCCATCTCCTCCTCCACCTCCTTCCTCTCCTCCGTCACCAGCGACGTCAAAATGAGGGCAACGGTGATGGTCGTGACTAAGAACCTGTACGTGATCACGAGGGCAATAGCGGAGTCACTGCTAATTAGGTCGGCATGCGGGACAGTAAAGGAGAGGTTGATGGTGCTGAAGGGGGTGGCAACGAAGGTGAGCGGGAGGAGGATGGGGTTGAGGGAGCCACTAACGCCATCATTGAGGAGGTTTAGGGAGGGGGGTTTGGCAGTGGTGGAGGAAGAGGAGAGGAGGCCGAAGGAGGACAAATAGAAGGAGGAGAGGTTGAAGGAGGAGGGGGTCGAAGGAGGAGGCTTGGAGGAGGAATAGTCAAAGGATAAGAGATTTAAGGAGTAAGAGGACAGGTGAGAGGAGAGGAGGTCGGAGGAGGAGGAGGAGGGGTGAGAGGAGATGGGGAAGAAGGAGAGGAGGCTCTGCAAACAAAGGGGAGGAGGTCAAAGGAGTAAGAAGAGGAAAGGTCAAAGGAGGGGACTCGAAAGAGGAGAGGTTGGAGGAGGTCTTGGAGGTAGAGGAGCAAGAGGAAAGGAGAGGGGGGCGGAGGAGAGGAGGAGAGGTTGGAGGAAGAGGGGTCAAAGAAGGGGCTCAGGGGAGAGGTTGGAAGAGAGGAGGCCAAAGGAGTAGTAAGAGAAGAGAGGAAGGGTGGAGGAGAGGATGCCGAAGGAGGAGCAAGAGGCCTTAAGAAGAGGATAGGGCAGCAGAGGAGAGGAGAGGGGGGTAAGGAGGTGCAGGTGGGTAGAGGAAGGGGGGGGGGGGGGGGGGGGGCTTTTTTGCAAAAGAAAAAGAAAACAAAAGGGAATTCATAAAGAAGTTTATTTATTAGTCAAAATTGATAAGGGCATCCTAACAAGCAAATGGATATTTGTAGGGATATATATGTAAATGTGAAAATGACGGAGACATGCATCTTTTCCAAACTTAACAAGGGTATATATGTCAAAACCCCTTTTTTTTATGAGAGTAATATATTATCATTACGCCAATTCAACATTATTCTATTGTTGGTACACCAATTCGGCATTGTTCTTACTTGGTTTTTTTTTTCCTTTCTGAAGGGGTTCTTACTTGGTAAATTGTTCCAAGGACATACAAAAACCTGGTTAGAGTCATGGAGCTTGGTTTTGTCCACAGACAGCTCAGTTGCTAATTTCAGCCTCTCAACATAAATGGTATGTACTATTTTTTCTTACATAGAAAGTTCTAGTACGTTGACTAAGTTTCCACACATGCTTAAAAACAAAATAAAAACATCAGACATTTTGCAAGCAAATGAGAGCAAATATCACATTTAGAAAGATGCTTCAAAAAATTAGCACAGGAGCAAGGCCAACCAAATAAATCATGCTGATGAATATAGATGAATTACCTTGTACAAGTCCAATGAGTTATAGGCCCAGTCTCTCAATTTGCTATAGCCATCTTGATAACGAACAGGACCATTCTCTAGTCTGCCGGAAAGAGCAAGGTGCGAATATGAAAAAGGGAAAAACCTTCCCTCTTTGAAAGATATTAAGAGACATTTTTTCTAACAGGTTAGCTAATATAATTTATTAGACATTGGAAGATGCCCAATTTGTTTAACTCAAGAAGCACATACACCCACTCGCTCGCCTGTATGAGTGCACGCATGCATGCCCACGCACCCACATGCATGCTTAGAGAAGTCATTCTCAAATCAAATAGAACCATTCTTCGATATATTTTAACTTGAATGACTGAAACAAAGCAAACACAAAATAAACATGATCCAAGAATTGTGCCAGAAAAATGCCATCTTGGGTTGTGATAGAAAAACCATGGATTGCAAAAAGAGCAACCTGGCATGGAAGTCATCAAGCACATGTTAATTTGTGGCACAAATTAATTAAAAGGTTAGAAAACTCACTTATCTAATATGCATTATACAGCCTATCAAATTCCACAGAAAGAACTCTTCTCCCACTATAAAAAGAATATTCTTTAATTAGGTGAGGTTTAACCGCCAAATGCCACAACATGTAGCTATGGTTTCTTAGATGACAGAAGTGGAGAGCATAGATGTGGACACAACCATGGAAATGAGAAATGGGGTGGTTGCCGGTATGTTTACAGAAGGAACAACACTACGGGAAGCAGAAGCAATGATAGGATGTGATGAGGAAATGTCTAGGCCAAAAAGGGGAGGAGTCAATCAGAAAGAGAAACAAGAGAGAAAGATAGGAGGTGCAAAGAAGGATAATGAAGGCAGGGAAAAGTTCAAAGGATTAGTGCAATATTGCTGAACCTCAATACAGTGGATGATGAGGGAGGCACTCAGAGCAGCAACAATGTAATACTCTCAACCTAGAGGAAGAGCAGGGAAGCTATGGAACAAGTGGTGGCAATGGCCAAGTCCCTTTTGCAAAATAGAAATAGGAGAAGCTCAAAGTGTTGGAGGACCTCGAAACAACAGAAATGGAACTCCCGATTCAAGTGGAGGCAACAAAGCGATAAGGGGGGTAGGAGTTCCATGGAACTCCTTATTTAAGTGGCAGCAACAAACCGATAAGCTGCCTTTCAAAAAAGGAAAAAACAAGGTGATAAGATGGGTAGGAGTTCCATTGAATTTTTCTTCTTGATGGAGCCATTCAGTCTTATTTTCCAACCAAAAGAAAGAAAGAAATGACATCTAGAGTATTCTATAACAAATAGGTTTTAGTTAAAAGATGGCCACTAGATCAGAAGCTGATCATAAGTAGTACATACACTACAGACTAAATATGGTTTACTTTTCCCAAGATCTCCGGGACATGCACATATCCACACCTTGGGTTCCCACCTTCAACCTCTCCCCCTAATGTGTTCTCTCTATCCATTTCCTACCATTTCCGGTCTCTCCTCTGCAGCTTTCCCATCATCCCCATCCCGCCTCACTACTCTATTGTAAAAATCAGTCTAGTCAGCCAAGTAGTCGGCAGACTACGTCTAGTTGGAACCCTAATCAACTGAACAATCCATACTCAGGCACATAGTAGGTAGTCCCAACTACTCAAACTAAGTCAATCTACTCAGGCAATTATGTGCCTAATTTCTCCATAGAGAGCTAACTATCCGACTCCTCTGACCAACTGCACCTGATGCTACTAATATTGGTTCTACTCCGAGGATTGCCCAACGACCCCAACCCTTCTACTGCTACTAAAATTGCTCAACCTTACTACTATTGCTGCTCCAATCACTGCTCTGACCGAACCAGTGCTACTGTTGTTGCTGCTCCTCTCTTACTCGATTGCTTTAGCACTTCGAAGTTGTACTTTTATTTTGTTGGACTTACAGTTTGTAGCTTATTTTCATAATTTTGAACTTGAAAATTATTTACTTTATATATATATATATATACACACACACACACCCAAGCAACTACTCCCCAACATACATATACTACTTAGTGACCTGACCAATTGCAAACTGACTACCGATGTTTATAGCACTACCCCACCATTATGCTAGGCATGGGCACTAAGCACATCCCTTTAGCTACACATTAAAGCACTTATTGCCTATACATTTACAACAAAGCTAGGGCAGGAACACTAACCATTGGTCGAAGCCCAATGCACTTACTGTCAAAAAAGGCTTCACTTTGAAATCCTGATCACTTCCCAAGTCCATGGACTATTTGACGCAACCATATATTAAGCTTGGCACCATTCATCCCATGTATAATTAGTCCACAACCAACACAACCCCACAAACATATTCAATACATGCCACATTGGATATAGCAACAACAAAATCTTTTCCTACACTAGGTGGTTGGCAACATGGGTTCTTTGCCTCCACTTAGATCTATCTTGAGTCATTTTTGGATTTAAATCTATCTTGGAGTTTCCTTGTTGTCTGGGCATATTACAGCCAGGGACTGGGTTCCTATTGTTGAGAGGATGGAGAAGCATCTTTAGGGATGGGCTTCCAGGCTCCTGTCTATAGGCAATAGGTTGGTGCTCATGTCCTCGATTTTGTCAACTCTACCTTTGTACTTTATGTCAGTGCTGAAAATTCTGCATTAGGTTGCATGGCATATTAATTCTTTGCAGTAGAGATTCTCATGGACTTCGAGTTCGGGAGACAAATTCCTTCCTCCTATCACTTGGGAGGTGTGCAAACTGGTGGCTTCGGGGTCCTTAACCTCAGGGTGACAAACAATGCGCTGCTAACCAAATGGGTGGACAACTTATGGGTCCTGGCTTCACATTATGGAAAAGGATCCTTTGTGACTCATACAACAACACTATTGACTAAGAAGTTAAGAGGATGCCTATGCGGGGCTCCTCTCCTTTTTGGACGAGTATTTAGAAGATTTTGCAATTGGTCTAACCCATTGCAGAAGCTGCTTGGGAAATGGCTCGAGAATTTCCTTCTAAACTGATGATTGGTCTCCGACAGGTGTCATCGCAAATATGTACCCTCAACTTGCTACTTTGGCCACCAACCCTATTGCCTCAATGTGTGATTATTTTTCTAGGGGTTGCTGGTCACCAAGCCTTCCTATCACCTTGTCTGATGCTAGAGCAAAGGAGTTGGCAGGGCTACTTCACACTTCTTGATATCAAGCCTAGGCAGGGCATGGATGTTTGGGTGTGGAGACATGAGGCCTTCTCAATCAAGAGCTAGTTATTGCTTTCATGGGGAACTCCCTGAAGACGAATCAAGAGCTAGTTGTTGATTGCAAGAAGATATGGAAATGCCAAATTCCCCTAAAGATATAGTTCTTCCTTTGACCGTTGAGAAAGAGGTTGGTTACTTGGGAGCACAGGAGTTGGTGGGATCCTCATATGGATCATTTTTGTCCTTTGTGTTGGATTTTGTATGTCCTTGGCAAGCCATCCAAGTAATATAATGAGATATATTTCATCGGAATAAGAATTAGATTATTTCCAATGCATGAATCAAGTTCCTTGGTACAAATAAGGTAATGTACCTAACCAGATCGAATAAACCTGATGTGTATTGACTCAAAACTCTAAATGGGTCACAGGATTCAATAGCACATTAAGAACCATCATATCTGATTCAATCATTTGTTTCTGATCTGAGTTGGAATGGCAACATTCTCTAGAGGTCATCACCTAATTAATCTTCTTGAGTGGGGATTCAGAACTGTCACGTAGGTCAAGTCAAGGAGTCGACCCAATGAAACAAGAGATAACCAGAATTTCATCTTTAATGTTGTCATGGAGATGACATATCTTTTGACTTGAGACAAATGTGTCTCTATTCACGAATATATGCATTTGGCAGACCAATGGTAGATGCACCCACCTTATTGTTAATACAAACAAAGCTGGTGCATATGGGAGAGAACAGGAAATACATAATTTCTTGAAGGGATCACATAAATCTGCTTCATAGATGTATGTAGCAAATTAGAGGTAAGAGCTCGCTCTGAGTATATTTATTTCAAATGTGGTTATGGAGTTCTGATCAGACGCAAGTATGAAAGAGAAAAAGATAATTCTTTGAGAAAGGAGCTGGTCCTTACTCTTGTCCCAATGATACAAGGAAATGTTAAAAATAATATAACCCATATAAGATAATAGTTATCTAATACGATTAAACCTCAAAGTTAATATTATCCTCCAATGTGAAGGATCCAGGTATTTGGAATACCTAAGAGAGGTGTAGTACCATAATTCATAAATTCTAAACACTTCATTATTGTCATGATGAAACCAATAGGGATTTTGATGGGTTCCTACCTGTAAAGAAATAAAATATTATTTAAAAAGTTACATTACATTTGATTTAATAGTTAATTGGGCCTAAACTTCTTAGGTCTTGATCCAAAAGGTTTGGATAACAATTAAATGTTAATTGAGCACCACATCCCAATTGGCCAAAATTACTTAAGTGCCAATCAAGCAAATTTCAAGTAGAAATAGATCCCAACCATTGGATTAAATCTCAAACATAATCCTTGTTTAACCACAAGAATCCACTGCCATCCGCACAAGTTGGACAAGGGTGCCACCTTCTTCCTCTCCTACCTTATTGAATGTTCAGGCTCTTGGCAAGACTTCCAAGAGCATTACTGGAAGTCCAGCAACTCTTTTAGACATCAAGAAGCACTTCTTCTAGACGTCCCTTGTTGCAGGTGGATGTCTTGATACTCTAAGGGGGCAAGAAGTTGTTCCTCTCGCTAAAGGAATGTGTGGATCAAGTAGGAGGGTGAACGTCACCCTCGAGCTTCGCGAAGGCATTCACAACCAACGAGGATTTTAGTGTTCTCAACGCTACAGGTTTCATCAACCTATCAAGAAGAAAGATCCGCTCTACACCGAAATTTATTGTAGGAGGCACTGCCTGATGATACTATTCTACGCCACCCACGAAGGTAAATTCTTCATATCATGGGATCCCAAAAAAAGAGGAAATTTGTTTCTCCCATGTAACTTTGATTTATAAATTGTCTATTTATTCATTGATTGATTTAGGCATCAAATTGATTCACGATTGAAAATTTTAAAATGCCCATTTTTCACACTTCCGCAATGCCAAGATGTGAATCATTCTCAGTCCAACAGTGGTATTAGAGGATGGTTGATCTGTTTTTTTGGATAAAAACACATGGATAGGTTCTTATCGCATTTGGTTGATAAAAATCTAATGAGCATGACTTGAATCGAGTTCAAGTTCGCCTAGAGGAAGTCTAACATTGCCAGACGTCTGACATGATCATCAAAATAAGACATCAGATCATCGGATCACATGTCCTAGGGACATGCTAGACGTCTAACATTGCATGTCGAATGTCTAGAATGCATGTTCAGGGTTTACGATGTCTGATCATAATGTAAGACAACCTATTTCAAGAAATAAGTTGTCTAATAGGTATCTCAGACCTCATCTTTGTGAGCATGAATTATGTTGTTCTCAGTTCTAGCCCAATAAATTGGACGCCTAATCTAAGTATCCGACAACCTATTTGATGAAACAAGACACCTGATCAATATGTTAGACATCTGCTTCCTGGATAACATTGATTTTTGTTCTTTGGATTTGTGAGCCAGATGACATCTAGTAATCATTATCAGACGTTCTGAATCTGTTTTAACCTACAATCCAATTGGATTCGATGTGACCTTTCGAGGAAAAACCCAATATGAGTATCAGAGAATATTCATTTGTTTTTCCACAGATTTTTGTGGATATATTTGTTCTTTTTATTATTATTATTCCTTTTCTTGTGGATGTAATTACAGATAGGCAAGTAGAGTTTTCTAAAATCAAACTGATAAATTGTTTTGAAAAATTAATTCTAAAATTAATAATATGATTATTTCCTAGATTGAAAGTTATTAAAAATAATAGAATGCCCATATACATTCCACAGAATCTCAAATTAGGATTACAATTAGTAAATAATATTAGTAAATAATCACCCTCGCTCACTTGATTACTTAGTAATTATGAAGGAGAAAAGTCACATGGACTACCACATGACACAGTGGTCACGTGGACACTCCACGTAGCATTGAGCAAGCGTTAAGTTGAGTACAATAAAGTGGCAGTGTGGCCTCTAGATTTTTCTAGGTCGCTTAGTGGCCAAGTTATGACCTTATTTAGGAGAATAATCATGAGTTTTTAGAATAAATTTGGAGTTACTATTTTCAGTAAATTGTGATTCTGATTTTCTATTTTTTTATTTTTAGATGTAGGATTATCTTTTTATAAAAAGAGAAGAATCCCACCATTATAATTTAAGTTGAATACAATTATTCTCTACATCAATTCTCCAACTCTCTCTCTCTCTCTCTCTCGCTGACCCCCCTTTTCTCTCGTTCCACACGCCAAGGAACATCGTGGGATTTCCACTCATCAAGGCCATACCACACTTCTACAAATCGTCACATGATATCAAAGCCATCACTCTAGGATCTTCACGTGTCAAACAAAGAGAGGCGACAAGAAGAGTTCATACTTAAGATCCTCTTATGCGTGAACACCTCTATGCCAACACCAACATCTCAGAGTTTGCATCGCCTTGTTCGACCTAGAACTCCTTGGAAGTCCTTTGCGTCTTACACAAGGCCCAACAAGTCAAGTAGAGCATTCCCAACAAATCTTCTCTCTACTGCATCCAACACCTTACGCAAGGCATAAAAGTAAGGGAAGGTTGATTACTCGAAGGAGAAGATGGTAGAGCTCGAGAACCAAGTGTCCACTGGAGAGGCAAAAGTGCTCGTTATGGACAAAGGCATTCAAAATCTGGAAGAGATGCCTGAGACCAAGGACACATCTAAGAAGAAGAGGTTAGAGAACAAAACCTATCAAGTTATACAAAGACAAGACGACTACTCTAATGGCCACAACTTCAGAAGTTGCCAAAGAAGCAACAATTACGGAGGTTGCAAGAGTATTTGTAGTCACATTAAAAGAAGATGGTGGAACATCTGGCCACACCATCAACGAACCAAGTTGGCAGTCTTTGCCCTGCATTGTCCTCGACTTAAGGGGAAGTGTGAAGGAGAAAAAAGCCACATGGATTACCACATGGCATAGTGATCACATGGACAGTCCACATGGCGTTTTTTTTTTAAAGGGGAAAAAGGATGGTAATCCTCTAGATACCACCCAAAATTGCATAAATCAATAGAAAAGTACAATGTTTCCATTATATGCCAAAGCTCCACCTTGAAATAAAAGACATCGCAGACCCAACAAAATTCTCGACATATAAGCGCTGCCACCTAAACATGAGCATTTCTGCCTAGCCAAATAGCCCACAAAATTGCCAACGGTCGAGCCCATTCCCTCCTCAATCGAAACACATTGTGCTCAACTTCAGCCCCACTGCATCTGAAAGACTACCAAAATCTAGTAGAAGAGTCGTGGGCCCACCATCGATCCCCCAACCGCTCCCAAACTTGCGTCACCACCGGACACGCAAAGAAAAGATGATCGATGTCTTCCTCCACTTGATCACATAACGAGCAAGACCTCTTCGCATCCGATACCCACCGAGCTCTCCACTTCTTGGTTATCAGTCTCCCTCTCCTGAGGAGCCAAACAAACACTTTAACCTTCAACGAGCAAGAAGCCTTCCAAAGCTGCCTGCAATCTCTAATCAATCAATATCGCCCAGCGTGCCCAAACACCAAGCCTTCTATAAGCATCATGTACAGAGAAATCACCTTCCTCCCACCCAAAATAGTCCACACCATCCTCAGGCTGAAGTCCATGCAGCTCCTGCAACAACACCTGTATCTCCCCAAGCCTCTGGTCTGACAAGCTACCCACGAAAATGGAACACCACATACCATCCCAGAACTCCGCCACCAAGCTGTGATTTAAATGCCGACGACATGCCGTCGGTAAGGGGATTTTTGGAGGGAGGGCATATCGACACAAATATAGTGTCGGTTTGTAGGGAAACCGTCGACATGCCGAGGATTTATGCCGACAGTTACCGACGAAACGTCGACATACCGAAGGTAGCTGAGCGACGCTGGGAATGGGAGCGGCGGGAAAAGGTTGGGTGGGAAGCTTTTGGCCGGGCGAGAATGGGGGTACAAGGAAGGGGAAGCAAGGGAAAGGGAAGGTCACACACACACAGGCTAAAATAACATGTTTTTATTATAAAAAAAACATGTAAAACGTTTCTAATATCTTGAACACACACACACAAATTCAGGCTAAAATAACATGTTTTTATTATAAAAAAATATGTAAAACGTTTCTAATATCTTGATCACACACACAGACAGATTCAGGCTAAAATAACATGTTTTTATTATAAAAAAATCTGTAAAACATTTCTAATATCTTGATTTAGTTGTCTTTCAAATCTTAATCATTTCTGTCGACATGCACCGACATACCCTCGACGTGCCTCGAAATGTCATTTTTTCGGGCCGTCGAAATCATCGAAATCTGCCATCGAAAAACGGCCATTTCCACGGCATGCCCACGAAATGCATACCTACAATTTTATCAGCACGATGTCGAAATCGGCATTTCGAACCTTGCCACCAAGGCCCTCCTATCAACAACCAGCGCCGCAAGTCTGGAGAAGCACTCCGCCAAAACTCCAAGCCTCATCCAATCATCCGTCCAGAACCCAAAGGCCTCGCCTGACCCAAACATCAGGGCAAAAAAAGGTCGAACCTTCGGCACTACCATCGACAGACTCCTAACGAAATGGGAAGCTCCTCTAGGGGCTAAAGTGAGGAGCTCCCAATTCGGCGGTCCCCCATAGCAAAAGCGCAAGACCCTCCCCACTAGACAGACTTCTCCTCTAAGCAACCTAGCAATCCATTTCATCAAGAGGCTGTCATTTATTCTCCCTACCTCCCTCGCTCCCAGACCCCCATCCCTAACAAGTTTGCACACCTCACACCAAGCCACCAACTTCGCCCCTTTCCCTCCCGCTCCATAATTAGTCCAGAAGAAACTTCTCATCAGGCTCACAATTTTGTCTTCAATTTTTTGTGGCATCTTCACAACCGAAGAAAAGTATGCTCCCTACTCCCTGACAATCCACGTGGCATTGAGTTAGCATTAAGTTGAGTCCAATAAAGTGGTCGTGTGGCCTCTAGATTTTTCTAGGTTGCTTAGTGGCCAAGTTAAAGCCTTATTTAGGAGAATAATCATGAGTTGTTAGAATAAATTAGGCATCACTATTTTTTGGTAAATTAGGATTCTGATTTTCTATTTTTTTATTTTTAGATGTAGGATTATCTCTCTATAAAAAGAAAGGAATCCTACCATTATCATTTGAGTTGAATACAATTATTCTGTACATCAATTCTCCAACTCTCCAACTCTCCCTCACACTAACCCTTACTCTCTCTTGTTCCACGTGACAAGGACCATTCGTGGGATTTCCCCGCATCAAGGCCACACACACTCACAAATCGTCACTCACAATAATCATAGGAGAATTTATAATCTCATCCCACAACATGCGATGTGATAGGTTTTCTATATACAGTGTTTTTCCGTAATTTTGATGATTTAGTTGTAAAATGATGTGATGTGATCATAGGCATACAATGTGTAGCATTTGTAAGCGAATTAAGTTTTTTTTTATATAATCCTTATAATTTACAGGCCTTTTTCCATATGATGTAATTTTGTGGAATGGTTTCAAGTGAATGTGATTGAATACATGAGATGCAATCTCAAACACAATATAAAAAAATAAGATTAGAATGTGACTCAAATCTAGATTAGGTTGAGAATTGGTTAATTTAATAGGATTAAATTAGACATTTTCTCAAAGACCTAGTCAAATTCCCAATAGGACCAATTCCCTCATTTTCAAAATGCATCAACAAATGGTCATGGTGATGATTCGTGATCCCCGCCAAGGCGAGAGAACCGTAACAACAAGGTTGTTTCAAGGAATTCACCCCCCCCCCAAGGAGGGCATTTCCACAGCATGCATATGGAGTGGATCTGCTCATTTCTTGAAAGGTATGGCCATATATCTGTTGTATATCTATATCTCTTGGGTGTAGCTCCTAGCCCCTCAATTAGGAGCATTCAAGGGCTCATATACATAGTCAAGTGCACACTCAACAACAGTCGACGCGCATGGTGTACGGTACATTATACGACCGAATCATACAAACAGAAGTTTGACTTGCGAGCCAGAAGGAGTTCCTACTTCTCTCATTGAAATTATGCATGTAGGCTTTCACAGCTGCACAGCCTCAATGGAAAGGAGAGTTTGATCCCACTTGAGGCATTAAGGTTGACATACCTCTTGGTTTGAGTGTTAGAAAGTGAATAACATTTAAATTTGACTTAAAGTGGAAAGCTTTGTTTTTCAAAATCTTGAAACAATGTTTATTTTTCATGCACTATTTTTAATCAAATTAATATGATGAACCATAAGCTGCAAAGTAAACTACTCGAAAAGAACAACTAAGAAGCCCCAACTATACATACTGGCTCTGTAATCTCAAGTTAGTTCTTACTACTAATCACAGAGTATGTAATCAAGGAGAACAAACACGAAAATATTAAGAATGCTTACAAGACGAAGTTCGATGCAATTGGGATAAGGGTAACACTCTTGCCTGATGTTACATCCTAGATTCGCTGTCCAATATGCTTTAGCAACAACATGAGGAAATGAAGACTGCCTCTAAGATCCTAGCAAGCTTGAAGGAAATGTTCGAAAATGTAAACTAAATTCAATAATACAATCTACTCGGAGAGTTGCTTTTATGTAAGATGAAGGCAAGGATTCCAGTAAAGGAGCATGTTCTGAAAATGTACGGACATTTTAAAGTTACAAAGGTTGAGGAAGTTGATGATGAGACCTTCACGAACATCATCTTACAATCTCTTCCAGGCTCCTTCACTAACTTCATCATCTCATTTCACATGGGACAAATGAAGGAACATTTTATCTATTTCTAAATTTGTTAGACATAGATATTCATTCCTTTTTTAGCAAATACTTACAAGAAACCATTATGGTAAAGTTATCGCTTTTGCTTCCCTTAATCTTGGTGGATTGCATGAATCAGATGAATGTAAGTCTATTTTGAATTCTTTTCATGTTATTATTGAGAATCAAACACCCTCAAAGCATACCAAGGGCAATGCAAAAAGATCAATAGTGATCTAGCATCAAAGACTTGGATATATGTCTATTAACAGGATCAATAGACTGATCAAAGATGGATCGTTAGATTTTCTAAAGGTCCAACCTTTGCCTACCTACAAGCACTGTATTCGTGGAAAGATGTTCAAACCTCCCTTTAAAGGAAAGATAGTTAAACATGAGGAATTAATGGACCTCATACATATTGATATATGTCAACCATTCAGTACTGCGATTAGCAATAGTCACCAGTATCTTGGGACATTTATTAATGACTACTTGCAAAATGGATTCGTTTAGCATCACAAGTCTAAGACCTTTGAAAATTTTAAAGAATATCAAACATTGATTGAAAACCAAATGGATAAATAAATCAAAGCAATTTGGTTAAATCGAGGAGGTGAATACCTCTTAAAGGAATTCAAGGAATACCTCAAGGAGAAGGGAATCATCTCAGATCATCTAGTACACCACAAATAAATAAAGTGTCAAAGAGACGTAACCGCACCCTATTAGATATAATGCAGTCCATGATAAGTAAAGTGAAACTACTGCTTTACTTCTAGGGGTATGCGTTAGAGACAACTGCATACATACTAAATATGATTCCAACCAAATCTGTCCTTAAAATCCCACGAGATTTAGTATGGGAAAAAGCTAAGTGTGGGATACTTGCGCATTTGGGATTATATGGCTTGTGTTAAGAACATGAACTAGAACAAATTAGAATCTCACACTACCAAGTGTCCTTCATTGGGTATCCAAAAGATGAAAGAGGCCCAAGTATTCATATCTAGGAATGCTAGATTCCTGGAAGAAGAATTCATGATAGGTCAAGATAAGAATGAAAGGGACTCTGTGAGTTTAATGAAACAAATGTTATCCCTAACCCGGAAGAAATTGATGAACCAAAACCTAGTGATGCTCCTATGCCACTTAGGAGTTCTAGAGCGGTGCATCAACCTAAGAGATATGGATTTCACATATCGAAGGAGTCCGAGGCTGATCGTGCCACATATGATACGATAATGAAGGATCATGATATGGACAATCAGAAGCTATCAATGCAATCTGAGATAAACTCTATGCATAAAAATGATGTATGGATCCCAATTTCCTCCTAATGGGATAAAATCTATTGGGTGTAAATGGATCTTCAAGAGGAAAATGGGACCGAATGGGAGGGTAGAGACCTTCAAAGCAGTGCGTGCGACCAAGGGCTAGACCCAGAATGAAGGGGTTGACTATGAAGAAACCTTCTACCCTATTGCCATGTTTAAATCCATATAGAATGTTAACTATAATTGCATACCATGATTATCGCATATGATAGATGGATATTAAGACAGCTTTCCTCAACAGATCCCTTAAGGACATCTACATGGAGCAACCTAAGGGTTTTCATGTAGATAGTGGGGAAAAAAGGGTATGCAAGCTAAAGAGATACATTTATGAACTCAAGCATGCTTCTCGTCGTTGGAACATCCGATTCAATGAGCCCATAAAAGGTAATGGATTTCATCAGAACCTGAATAAACATGGAGTCTACAAGAAGGCCGGTGGAAGTGTAATCATATTTCTAGTACTATACATGGACAACATCCTACTCATTGGAAATGATGTAAGAATGCTATCCAATGTCAAGCTCTGGTTATCCTAGAACTTCGAGATGAAAGATCTCGAAGAAGCCTCTTATATCTTGGGTTAAAAGATGTTCAAAAATAGAGAAAGGAGGATATTGGGATTATCACAACAAAATACATCACCAAGATCTTGGAGAGATTCCACATGGATAACTTCAAGAAGGACTTTCTCCCATTCCAACATAGGATTTCCTTATTAAAAGGAATGTCTCCTTAAACAATTGAAAAGAAGAAAGCTATGAGTGAATGCCTATATGCATCAACAGTAGGGGGCCTAATGTATGCCATGTTGTGCACTATACCAGACATCTGTCATGCAGTGGTAAAGCCAAGTCGTTTCCAATCCAACCCAGAACAGGCGCACTAGACTATTATCAAGAACATATTCAAGTACCTGAGGAGAAAAGATCATTGTTTAGTCTTTGGAGATAGGGGACCCAGATGTTGGAGTATACCAACTCTGACTTCCAATCGAACAGTGTCAATAGAAAGTCATCATCAGGGTTCATTCTCTTGTTGAATAGTGTTGGTGTGAGCGGGAGAAGCAAGAAGCAGAACACCACTCCTAATTCATCAACAAAAGCTGGGTACATCGTTACATCCAATGCTACAAAGCAGGCGGTGTGGAACGATAGCTTGTTAAGGAGCTTGGTGTTGTTCCCTCGATACAGTCACCAATCCCACCATTATGCGATAACACGAGTGCTATTGCACGGGCGAAGGAGCCTCGCTCTCACCAAAAGAGCAAGCATTTTGAGAGGAAATACACATCATCCGAAAGATTTGCAAGCATGGCAATTTCATCATCATGAAGGTTGCCTCCACGAATAATGTTGCTAATCCGCTGACCAAGACATTGACTAGAGAATCATTTAATCGACACGAGCTATATAGGGTTGAAAAATGTTCCAAAATGTCTCTAAGAGCAAGTGGGAGTCTATTTGATTTTCTATGCCCTTAGCGAGCTAAGTAATGAGTTACATTTCACATGAATAAGAATTATATTATTTCCAATGCATGAATTGGATTCCTTAGTAGGAATAAGGTGATGTACTTAGCTAAATCAAATAAACCTAATGTGTTGACTCAAAAATCTAAACGATTTAGAGGATCCGATAACACATCAAGAAACTATCATATCTAATCTTATCATTTGTTTGCAATCTAAGTTGAGATGGCAAACTTCTCTAGAAGTTATCGCATGATTGATGTTCTTAAATGAGAATTCAGAACTGTCATGCAGATCAGGTCAAGGAGTTGACCTAATGAAGCATGAGATAACCAAAAGTCTATCTCCAATGCTGTCATGGAGACAACATATCCTTTAACCTGAGACAAATATATCTCTGTTTATAAACACATGCATTTAACAGACCAATGATAGATGCAGCCACCTGATGTTGATACTAAAAAGTTGGTGCATGCGAGAGGGAACAAAAGACACATGATCTCTCAAAGGGATCACACTAATCTACTTCATAGATGTATGTGTTATATTAAATGTAAAAGCTCACTCTGAGTATATTAGGAAAGACAAATTGTACATGTGATCGCAGATCGCTATTCAGACTCAAGCATGAAAGAGAATGGCAATCCTTTGAAAAAGGAGGTGATCTTCATTTTCATCCCAATGATACAAAGAGATCTTAGAAATAATATAACTCATGGAGGGATGACAGCTATATCAACAATATATCCATATCCCCAGCAAGATTCACATCAATATTATCGAAATATCTTTTTTCCACTATATTGGTGATATATCATTAATATCAATAGGTCTTGATTGATATCCCTAAATTTTTTAGGATATCAGTGCAAATATTCCATAAAACAAGTGATATTAAGCAATATATCTTTGATATTGTCGTATCCATTATATTGTTCTCAAGTCTAAAGGTTTCTTGGCTTTGGTTTGCAATCTTTAAGCCTCTTTTCATGTATCTAGCCCTTTCCCTTCTCTAATCTCTTTTAATTCTCCACTTTTTCTATAATTTAAGGTTTTATTCTTCTTCCCTCCATTTTTATTTTTTATATGAAATTTTTTTTTTCTTATTGTCACTAATGAACCCTTACCATACATCTAAGCTATGCTTCACTCATGTTTATACTTATGTTGCACATCCTATTCAGTCATATGTATAATCAACCAACACTCACATTATTTTGGTTTACCATCACCAATAAACTCTATCATACATGTAAATTATGTTAATGCTTAGCTTATATTTGGACTTATATGCCAATTTTCTCCATCAATTCCCTATGGATCATTTTATAAATATTGCACTTAAAATCTTAACCAATGATCTGTTTTTTTTTGTATCGATAGACTACTAATACTCCTAGTTTTTTACAATCATTAAAAAAATGGTCAACTTTTGATTATCTTCATTTTATAGTGAGTTACCATACTATTTATGAACTTATTATCATGTCTTTTATTCTTTGTTTAAAAATGTTAGAAATGTAGTGTACTTCTATCGTGGCATTTAAAATTTACAATTAGTTTATAGTAGTCATTAAAATCATAATTTTATACACTATCTAGAAAATTATAATTTTATAACATCGTAACATTTTTAGCCATTTTAAACCAATTATGGGATATCGACGATATATCAACAATATGTCCCCAACATGCCCCCTTTTTATTGTCAATATGGTGTCGACGTTAACGTCTAAAACATAGTTATCCTTTGACCTAAAACATATATATCTCTATTCACAAACACATGCATTTGACAAATTAATAGTAGATACACCCACCTTAATGTTGATACTACAAAGCTGGTGCATACGGGAGGGAATAAGAGACACATAATCTCTTGAAAGGTTCACACTAATCTACTTCATAGATGTGTGTGTTATATTAGATATAAGAGCTCACTCTAAGTATATTAGGAAAGACAAATTGTACATGTAATCACGAAGTCCTAATCGAACTCATACATGAAAGAAAAAGGCAATCCTTTGAAAAAGGAGCTGATCTTCATTTTCAACCCAATGATACAAAAAGATGTTAGAAATAATACAACCCATAAAGGGATAGCAGCTATCTAATGAGAATAGACCTCAGGATTAATGTTATCTTTCAATATGAAAGATCTATAAGTATTGGCAATACCCAAGGGATGCATAATGCCATAATTCATAAATCTTGAACACTTCATTATTAATATAATGAAACCAATTGTGATTTTGATAGGTTCCTACTTTTAGAGAAATCAAATGTTGTTTAAAGAGTTGAATAACATTTGATTCAACATTTAATTGAGCCTAAACTTGTTAGGTCTTGATCCCAAAGGCTTGGATGGAAATAAAATATTAATTGGGTACCAAATCCCAATTAGCCAAAATTAGTTAAGAACCAATCAAGCAAATTTCAAGTAAGAATAAATCCCAACCATTGGATTAGATCTAACGGTTCTCATCATATTAGAATTTGATGAATCCCTATAAATATATCCCAAAGAGAGGGTAAAACCCTAACATAATCCTTGTTTAACCACAAAAATCCACTACCAACAACTAGTGCTATCAAGGCGCTCGCCTAGGCGCACCTAGGCACCAAGTTGAGGCAAAGCAAGGCCCTAGCGCCTCGACAAGGCTCGCCTCGCCTGATTTGCCTAAGGTGCCGCCTAAGTGAGTGCATGAACCAAGTTTGCTAGTTTTCATTTTTTTAAATACTTTTAAGGGTTTTAATCTCTTTTCACCTAACTATTGAGTACTCTCTCTTAGTTAAACACACATCTATGCGTATGTATATGTACATATACATGTGCTTATATATATATAGGCACACATATTTTGTATGTTTTTTGTATGTATGTACGCACATGTCAACTTATACATACAAATATATATGTACATACACGTGTGCATGAGCATAAGTATGGCATATAAATATAATTTGTACATTTACATATGTGTATATGTAAATATACGAAATTGTATGCATACTTATGATATGTATCAATGTGCATATGTATGTACATTGCTCTTGTTTGTCTAATCACTTATATATCTTGTATATTATATATATGCAATCACAACGTACCATATTTTGGTTACTATGTATATATGTATGACTGCATATATATATATATATATATATATATATATATATATATATATATATATATGTTAGTGTCTCATTTTTCTCAAACAAGCGCCTAACCTAGCGCCTCGGGCATTTTGGACCCTCCTCACCTTTTAACGCCCCTCACCTTTGACAGCCTTGCCAGCAACACAAGTAGGAGAAATGCATCGCCTTATTGGATCTCCAGGCTCTTAGCAAGACTTCCAAGAGCATCTCTGGAAGTCCAAAGCACCAGTTCCAGACATCCCTTGTTGCTAATAATCATCCTAATCCTCTAGGTGAGCAAGAAGTTGTTCCTCTCGTGAGAGGAACATGTGGATCAAGCAGGAGGGTAAACATCGCCCATAAGTTTCGCAAAGGCTTTCGTGACCTACAAGGATTTTGGTGTTCTCAGTGTTGTGGGTTTCATCAACCTACAAAGAAGAAAGGTTCACTCTACATTGAAACTTATTATAGAAGACACTACTCATGTGGTGCTATTCTACGCCACCCACAAAGGTAAATTCTTTATCTGGTGGGACCCTAGAATGGGAGGTAATTAGTTCCTCTCATGTGGTTCCAGTTTATAGAGCATTTGTTTATCATTAATCGATTTTGGGCATCGAATCGATTCGCAATTGAAAATTTTAAAATGCATGTTTTTCACGCTTCCGCAATGCTAGGATGCGAATTGCTCACAAGCCAACATTATGTGGCTAAGGCATGGAAAATATTGATCGCCTCTTTTTTACCTATCCTTTTGCCACCTCTTATTAGATGGGCACAAGGCAATGATCTATAACTTTAACCTCTTCTCTTGCCTTTTGCCTTATCTTGCACAAAATGTTGGCTGATGGGAAAACGACACAGAGAGCCTTTATTCTAATATGATGTACTTGGCTGCAACGCAATGGTGTGGTTTTAAAGGGGGAGAGGTTGTCGATTGATGGCCTCTTGTATCACCATAGTACACTGCATAATTCTTGATGTATGAATTTAGGGGATTAACATCTCTTATTAACCACCTTTTCCTTTTCAAAAAAATTTTGGACTTAAATCAAAGTAATTGAGATCATGACTAATAATTCCTTCCAACACTCCTTAGGCTTTCCCCAACCCCTCTTGGGAGGCTCAACATCCAACCTTTACTTTTTCATAAAAAAATTCTAATCTTTCACATCTGTAGACTAGGGCATTAATTGGCCTTCTTTACAAATGTCCAAACTACCTTGAACACATCTCTCTCATAATTCTCATTTGATGCTATATCAATGCCACACAAACATTTCCCTAATAAATTCATCACGAATCCGATCCTTTCATATATGGCCACACATCCACCTTAACATCTTCATTCCTGTTATAAACATCATAGTAGGTCTTCCAGTTGTTGTAAACTACTTTCCATTAGCTTTCAAGGAAATCTTTTTTGCACGCAAAACACCGAAGGCACCCCACCATTTCAACCAACCTCTATTAATTCTATTTGTAATGTCTCCATCAATTTCGTCATCTTATTGAAAAATTGATCCAAATAATTAAAACATATTTTCAATATGCTCCAATTTTCAGGTTTATCCCTAATTTTCACATCTATCCCCTTTACTACTAAATTTACATTCATACCTAGTCTCTGTCCTACTACGTTGAAAACCTTTAGCTTCCAAGGCCTCTCAACAAAGCTCAAGTTTTTTGTTAACTACATCTCTTATCTCCTCAACTAGCATAATATCATCAACGAAAAGAATATACCATGGCACCTCATCTTAAATGTGCTTTATTAACTCATCTATGATTAAGGTAAAGAGGTAAGGACTTGAAGCTGATCCTCAATGCAAATTGATGGTGATATCAAAATAATCAGTCAATCCAACCTGAGTCTTTACAGAAGCTCCAACTCCACCATGCATATCCTTAATTAAGTTTTTTTTTTTTTTTAAAAGGAAAAGGGGTGGTTATCCGTACGATAACCCCCAAGGCAATATATTAATAAAAGGCCATATCCTTTACGAAGTTGATATACAAAATCAACACTTGTCAATAGAAACCATAAATTTTTTTGGATTTATAGAAAACAAATATTTTTTGGGGGGAAAACATGTGCTAAGGTAGGACATCTACAACATATAAATCAATGAATCCTCTTTCTCCAACCCTACCAGGAACCACCAACGTCCTGCAAGCCTATTACTCAAAGTATAAGAAGCAAAGGTACTAACCTGCACCTCAAGCCACTTTCTTTTTTCTTGAAAGGGTAAAGGATGGCTACTAGATATCAGCAACCATTCGCTTCATTCCTCAACCAAAATAAAGACATACAAAAGAGATGCAAAGAATCAATCCAAAGGCTACAAAGAGAGGAGGCCTCCTTCATTACATTGCCATATACACCTATGATCCCTAAAACATGGCCCTATTATGCTCTAGCCATAGGGACCATAAACCAGCAAAAGCCTTCATCCACAGGTTGCAGTTGATTCTGACACCTCTTCTTTTTTCTTTTTTTTTTAAAAGGGGCACCTTCTAAAATTCTCCCAAGAGCCTACATAGTGTCCTTGTGAGCCTAGAAAGAAGCTATCCTCACACTTCTCTTGTAAAATCAGAACAAACCCAAGAATAGATGCTCCAAATCCTCATCATAAAACCCATAAAAAGAGCAGGAAACCGGGTCACCCAGAGTCCACCTCCTCTTCATCATCTTAGCAACTAACTTTCCCCTTCTTAAGAGCCATGAAAAGATTTTATCTTCAGTGGGATTTTCAACTTCCACACAGCTAGAACATCTACGCCCAGGTTTAATTCACCACTGTTTCCATCAACTCTAAGCAAAGGTAGATCATCTTGACCAAAAAAGAACCCTTAAACCACGAAAGAGACAGGCACAACTTCCTTGGGTCAAAAACTATCCAAAAAGCCATAAAAACCTCATGCAATCCTTGAACCTGGCCTACAAAAGATTATCCTGAACATGTGAAAGCCAAATACCTACATTCCTTTCCATCAGCATCACCTAAGTGTCAAGGAACAAACCAGAGTTGTCGGCAGCCAGAGAAAACAAACATGGCACCAGCTCTACCAACAGACCCTTACCAATCCAACCATTTGCCAACACCACATGGTGTGAGAAAAGGCTTTGCTGTCATTGTTGTATTGTACCCCTCCGTGTTCCTGTTCTTGTACCTATGCAACTTCCTCTCACCACCCAGATATGGAGGAAATCATAGATAGAATTTAGGCTAATTTATACCTAACCCATAATTGTTAGGCTAATCCATACCTAACCCATCCCTTACCATCCTTAATATTATGTCAACATCCTCGTCGCAGTCCACACAACAGTGGTATCACAGCAATCCTTGCCATCTCGCAAAACCTTAATCGAAAGGTTCTGTCATTCATTCTCAGATAGCACCTACATCATCCCAAAATGCATATCCATGGCAACTTAGGTCCACTCCTTTCCACAGAAACAAGCGCTCAAAACCAAACACATGGGCAGCAAAACCTAACTGTTTTTGCCTCCTCCTTTTCGTATCCACAATGCGTGAATCCTCCCCTGTTTAATCCAACGCCAAACTCGGAAAGGGCAGGCCTTTTTCACATTTTAACCCCAAAAACGGGAAAACTCAAGCCACGTTCTCCAATCACGACACCATTTCCCTCCTCGCCCAACACACGCCAATTCCGACAATCCCCCAGGACATGGAAACCACGTCTTAACCCATCAATCGAGAAGAATGAGGAATGAAGTGCGGAAAAAGAGGCGGCACGTCATCATACTGTGCGAAGGCGACCAACTGCTTGGCGATGTCCGGGTCGATCCGAGGGGCGGAGGAGGCGCTTCTGCTCTGCTCCTCGAGGAGGACGCGCTCCGCGTCCTTGAATCCCTTCTTCTTCAGGTACGCCATGACGGCGCGGTCGATCTCCTCCTCGTCCATGGCCAAATCGATGGATCGCCAAGCCCACTCCCACCGATTAGGGCTTTTCGCCGGAGCCCGAGGGTTTGTGTGAGAGAGCGAAAAAGACAAAAAGAAAGAACGAACTAACGAACACGAGGAGGGAGTTCGGAGGGTTCCTCTCTCCCGCGCCACCACCGCCGCCCAAACTTGCTTGGCGCTGTTCAGTTCAGTTCAAGCAAGTAGTCTGGATCGTGGGACTAGTTGATCGCCATTTGGTCGTCGTAATTAAACTGTCCATCGCCGCCCTCAGCTTGATTAGGTTGGCTGGTGAGTCGAACCAACGCAAGCCCATTAACGAGTCTAGTCTTTAATGCCTTCCAACTCATTAAGGTCGTGCTTGAGCTCGATAAATGTAATATAAATTGACAAGATTTATGATGTTAGGGATAATATGCACGCAAAATAGTAATGAATTGGGGTCAAGAGTATTACTTTGAGAAATACTATAATAATATTGGGGGTTAAGTTGTCATCACTAATAGAAAATATATCTTTTTCCACGATGCATTTTTTACTGTTCTCAACAATGCATTGTGCACATTTATCTTTTATTCATGTCGGTGTAATTCTTATTAGAGCAAAAAAGAATATCATTTTGATATTTGCAAGATGTATTTTCTTTTAAGGAAGATATTTGCAAGATATACTATGGTTACAATGGTTTTGCTTGGAAATCGACAACTATGAATAATGTATAATCAAGCTGGTAAGCAACTTAGTTGGTTTCGAGGAGTTTGATCAAGCAAGTGGTTGGACAGTCGTTGAAATACCCTAAATTTATAGTCCCTAGATAGTAACCTATACTCTTAAAAAAGGTGTAGAAGTAATTTATTCAAAATATTGTTCAAGCATGAAAATGGAACTTAAAAAGTCCATTGTACATATTGTGGTCACCGAAATGATAAGTTTGGCTACTTAAATTAGTCTAACTATATAGAAAACTACCTTTTAGGGTGGAATTTTATATCAATAAACTTGTGTTTCATGTGATCAAAAAAGAAATCATGCCCATACCTCATCCACATTCTGATTGACCAAATTTGAGGTTAAACTCAAATATATTATGAGAATTTGAGCCATCCTTCTTGAATCATGTAAATGACATCTTTTTGTACCTTTTAGCGTGAAATTTAACGACAATCTCAATTTGGACACCCACCCCAACATCTCAATTAACCAAAAAAGTCTTGGGCTACCTCACATATATAGCCCTAAGCATTTCTCACTTGAATTAAACCTAAAATTAGGTGATTTTCACTTAGGCAGAGAAAAGTAAGGTGAGGAAGACCTTAACTGAGAATCATCGATTTCTCTACAACCCAATGGTGAAATTGTGAGATTGTGGGTCATTGAAAAGCTCTTAAGATACCCAATGCTTCCATACTCTTCTCATTAGGTAGTGTTTTTAGGTAAGGTGGAATTTATCTATTTCTCATTCATTTAGAAATCTAAACATGATCAATCTTTGTGTTTCTACTTTAACTGTGATCTATACTTGACTTTCCATCTAAAATGTGAAACCTTGGACCTAAATTTCTACACTTGAATTAGATTTCACTCTTTCTAAAAAATCCAACACCTTTCATTTCATGCAAATCGGAGCAACACAACTCACATTGTACAAATTTTGCAAGAAAATCCTTACATTTTGAAGCTTGTAACATTCCACAGTTGAAACTCTTTCTCAAACTCTTTGTTAAATTTGGAAACCAACAACACTAAAAAGGTTGCAGAAATCGGTTGTCGTTATTCAGTCGGTGAGGTCATCAACTAAGAAATATATAATATTCAGGTGATTAATTAGGGATTAATTGGTTAAATATTTAAAAATTTAAATATAATTATATATCATTATATATTATATATATATAAATTGAAAATATACACATATGTATTAGTATTCTTTTTCTGACATGCATATGCTTTCAAGGAGATTCAGTAGGTGACAGGAAGGGTGGTGGTGATGGAGGATTGAGGAGAATTGGAAAATGGGATGCAAGTTTAAAGTTTTATCAGAATTTGAATGTTGGGGGAGGGGGATGGAAAAGTCAGGTGCAGCTCTTTTTCTCTTCAACATGACAATCAAGACATAAAAAACTAAACTCCCACTATTCAATCAAACGATTACTCAATCAATTAATCAAATAATTGACCAATTAATCAGTTTACTTGATTATATGCTTGCATGTTGATATGCATTTTGATCCCTTACCACATATGATCAATCAGCTGCATAAATCAATTTTCACAATCTTAAACGTTGATTTTGTGTAAATCAGAGGTGGATAGCCAATTTTTTGAGTCCATGCTTGTTTTACACTTTTACAATGTTATTAGCGTAATTTAATCGAGACTTAAACCCAGTATCTAAGGTCACGCCACTGTTCCCCTTGAAGGGAAGAGGCCAACAAACGTTGCCGCGTAAAAATCGAAGGTTCCTAGTTTGCGAAACAAAATATATATATTGTACGCACGGCGAGCCACCTCATCACCCCTTCCCCTCGCGACAGGTTGCCTGCAACCCCCTCCCCCACTTCGAGCTGCGCGCCACCAACCTCTTCCGGTGACCGCCAGGCCTACCAAGCGCCGCCCTTCCTTGTCGATGCGCCACCACCACTGCCACTCTCCTTCGCTGATCCTCCTTTCCCCCAACCCCCTTTCCCCTCCCCACCGGCAACCTCCTCCTTCACTTTGGCTGCCACCTCCACCGGTCACCTTCCCCCTACAGCCACCCCCACGTTAAACATCGCAGGGACCATCCTCGAAGTGGACGTCGGTGCCAAGCTCGACGACTCCAACACCGACGAGCGTGCCGCCACCAATAGCTTCTCCCTCTGCTCCTCCGCCACCTCGCAGCTCGTCATTGATAGGATTATGTCGCAGTTGGTGGGTAATCCTTTATGTGATTATATCTATCTCTTGGAGATTTGAGTTGGGAGTGTTTGTGATTGGTCTAAAAAATACTCGAGTTCTTCGGAATCGTCCATCCTTTTTATCTGTTTTGTGGATTTGCTTTGTCAAATTTGGACCTAGAACAGAATTGGAGAACTTTTGGTCTGGTTTCGAATTCCGTAGGTCGTGTGGGGGGGATCAACACTTCTAATCTGTACCGTGGATTTTCATTTGCTGATTTTGGTCTTGGAATGGGAATTCGAGGGTGTTTCTTTTTGTCTGGTTTCATATCTAGCGGATCTTGAGGTAGAGATCATGGATGGGACCTCTTGTGTGTTCTGTCACGATAAAAAATACGTCTTCTCGTTTAAGTTGTTGGATGGATGCACTGAGGAGGATTGTTTGTTGTTGAGCTGGTTCTAATAACTTGTACCTGAACGAAGGCATGGTTTACTCCTTACATCAGTCATCCTTAGTAGCTACAGGTTAAGGCATTGTTTTATGTCTGAATAGCAATGATGGTCGGGAATCGAATGTGTTACCCACTAGTGCTCTAGTGCTACCTAGCTGCTTGTACATGAAGAAAGGCCTTTTTCTTTATGGTTCCTTGTACCGATTTGCTTTTGAGATATGGTTGCATGGTGCATTCGAAGAAGGATGATGGCACGGCAAGGACCAAAATTGTTATTGGTGTTTTGGTGTAGGCCTTCTTATTAGGGTGGTTGTGCTGTCGAGGGAGATGGTGTGGGTTGTGCGTGCACAGGAGTGTGTATGCATGCGTGGAAAACAATGGAATCAGAATTGTGTGTCTTTGCCATGATGTTTGGATGTGACGGTAATCAGAAGCTTTGCTTTCATTGCGCTATTTTAAGTTGCCATTATAGTGTGGACTACTTTTGCTTGTGAATTTATGTGCAAAGTTTTTTTTCCCTATCTTGATTAGCATATGGATGTTGAAGATAGAATCGTAATCATGTGTTTGCCTGTGGCATTGGATGTGGTCATTGGATTGGATGATGCTTTTGTCTGTGAAGATAAAATCGGAAGCCTTCCTTTCTTTATGCTATTCTGAGTTGCTGCCGTGCTGTGGAGTGTGTTGATTGCTAGTCTGAAAATTTTGGTGCTTAGGCTGAGTGGTTTGTGAAGGGGATGCCCAGCAGTGCCTATGAATGCTTAAGGTCGGGATTTTGCTGGGTTTTTTCTGTGCTTTGGAATCTATTTTTGGTTAATTTCGAGTTGGTTTTGGTTAATTTATGCATTCGGATCGCCAACTACTGTTTTAGATTATCTTAATTTACTTGGGGATTTGGGCTACAATTGGGATGAGCTGTTGGACTTTTCTTGCTGTTGCTCTTGATTTTATTGATGAGAAAATGAATCTGAATGGGGTTTTATGGTTGGCCAATGAGGATACTGTTAAAAGGCCAAAGCTAAATTGGAGTCTTACAAATTTTATGGAGTAGCTACTAGTGCTTGTAATAGATGTGGATGTGACAGCTGATGTCTGGATATATCCTTGGTGAGCCATTCTTGGAAGTTCACATAGCATTAGGTGGGTGCACAATAGTTAAGTGCCTACTTCCACTTCCTATGATTTTATTTTAGGGAACATATATTGGATTTTATCTTCATAGTAGGAGTTTTATTTCCGAGGCATTTAATTTGATGATACCATAAATATGTGTATGCGGGGCGTGTCACGAGGGTGAATGTATGTGTCGGTATGATTTGGGACTGGGAATTTACACACATGTCATGTGTGGTTGAAGGCAACAAGGTCACAAATATTTCGGAATCCAAGGTGGAGCATAGATCAGGTGACTTTTGGAGCACATGGCATTAAGTAAAGTGTCCTTCCCTCTAATTTATAAGTTAAACTACTTGATTTTATTATGTCACTTGCTGATTTAGAAATCAATCCATACACCCATTGACTAGATAAAACCTCGTGGAACTTATAAATAAATTGAGAACGATCTACTTAGTTAAAACAATTATAAACCAACTGTGGAAAACTGTAATATAAAATGTTTATTTTAGTCATTGGATTGAGAAATTAAACTTGATTCTTCTTGCTAAATTGATAATGGAAAATCAAATTATTTGATTATTGATAGATAGGCAGCATTAAAGATATGAGCTACCTATAGGCAGCATTAAAGATATGAGCTACCTACATGCGTTGTACTTTAGAAATTGGTGAACTATAACCCTATGAATAAATTGCAACTAAAATTATCTGGAGATGCCTGGAAAACAATATCCACTAGGAACTATTGTAACACAAATTTTTTGCACTAGAAGGAAAGGAATATGGGAAATAAAATAGAGGTGCTTGGGAAATCTTAAAATAAAACACATTAAGTTGTGGAGTTGTATGCCTCCTCAACACCTTAGTCAAGATATGCAGCGCCTTGTGTATCCTTGGGGCTAGTGTGTAGTTTGGAAATGAATGATATGATGGTGGATTAGTGAGTTTGGATAATTTGATTTCATGGATGCAGGAATCATTCTTGAGTTTGAACTCCCTTTTGTATGTAACTACATATTGTGTCACAACTTTGACAAGAGATAGCAGGGCATATCAGGTTAGCCACCCAGTGTACCTCGTTAAATCCTGCCCTAATAAGTCCTGACAATTCAGGTTAAGAGAAAGCTTAAGGATACATATGTTGCTGATTGAATAGAATAAAAAGCAAGAACAGAAATTAAACCCTTAAGTAAATTATACTAGGGTTATCCCTTCCAACACAGTCATCGCTTGGTACTCCCTTTCTATTTAGTGTTGTTGGAACTTTACCCCTTGTTTGACTTCTGACCAGGAGTTTAGCAGGTCCGCAAGGCTATGCCACTGGACACTACTGTAGTTGTTTCATTTTTTAGGTAGGTTTTGTAGTTAGCTATAGTTGATTCTTACTTTTGTAGTATCTTAAATTAATATTTTTGCCTTTATTTTATTTTTGTTTGTGCTCTTAAATGTAAAATAGACTGTTGTGATTCTTTTTCTGGTTTGTTATTGCTTGGTCAAGTTAGGTGTATACTTATTGTTGGACGATCATATCTTGAGTCAGTTTAGGCCTGGATTTTTTGATTCAGCCCTTCAGGGCTGGGTCATTACATCAAATCCCTACTTCTTAGAGTGTGAGTTTGGGAAATCGACCACTCGACCCTACTCTTGACCTCTTGCTAAATGATGGCGAATTTCTTCTCGCAATCATTGATTTCATGAAAATAGTGAAACTCAAGTTTTGAGCAAAGATTGTCAACTATGATGTTTTTGGGATAATCTAAGTGTCACACTCGAAAACTTGATGGCACACAACAACCTGCTATAAAACTTATGATCGATAAGGCTAACTAGTTTTTGCAAACAAGCTAACGACGTATAACATAAAAGGAATCATCTACAACAATAATCACAACCTATAAACTATTACATATATCTCTTTATTAATATAACTGACATGACCACTAAAAACCATATGACACAAACTACCCAACGGGTCTCTGGGTTTTGAACCTCCAACTCAATTTAATTCACAATCCACCACCAAAATGAGAACTTCAACCTAGCTCGAGTCAAGATGCAAGAGGAACAAGAGAGCAATTGATCACACAACGAAGTGCAGGAATTGATTACCGAGTTCATGACTAAAGCAGGCAGCACATCTTAGGAGAGATGTGCATATCTCAATTTCATTAGTTTTTGCGAGTTTAGAGTAGGATTGGATGCAAATGATTGGGGTAAATTAGATGTAGATTCACTTTGATCAAACCAAATTGAAGGCTCCTATGGTGTTACGACCCGGTTCCCAGATCTCTAAAGGACCTAAGACTGGCTCGCCTCGACAAATCTCAAGATCTAGTCGTCTAACAAGAAATAACCAAAAGCAGAAAAATAAACCACATCACACATGCAATATAACTAAGCAGAAGAAAAGAACGAAGCAGTAAAGAAAGTAGAATAACTGTCTCTAAACATAGTACATGCCACTACAACAACAACAGAAAATGGAAAAAAAACAGAAGGTAACAGGAACAGTAAAATATGTGTCCATTACTCACTACAACAATAGAAAAATGAAAGGGCTGAAAGAACGACTACGGCTGGGTTCGGCTGGGCACAGAGCCCTCTGCAGCCAGAAACTCAAGCTGCTCAGCTCCTGGTCCTGAATAGGGTTACGAAAAGACAGAATCAGCGAATGCTAAGTAGAGTGGTGTTTACATTATTTAAGTGCAAGTATAGTAAAACAACAACATGTTTATTTCTCATTTCTATTTATCTCATCTATGTGTTTCTGGTTTATTTATTTTTCAAAGTATCCAGGTATTTCTTGATCTTGCATGTTCCTCGTGGGAATGATCTTGATTGTAGTCTTTTCCATAGAGTAGAAGGTACATGTGGTGCTCTATTGGTCGGGAGAGTCCCTCGTGGTAGTCTTACACCTAGTCAACCACCCTGAGGTCACTGTCGAAACATGGCGGTGACTACGGCACGCATGATAAGCACATGGGTAGCTATCCTGTACTGACACGTGGTCAGTCGTTTCCACTAGCAGGTACGCCCAAAGTACAGCACATAACAGTATAGGGACTTACCCTCTCAGAATAGGGGCCTCGCCCCTCAGAACCAAACAGGGGTCTCGCCCCTCCACAGTCTGCATACCTTCGTCTGACTACTCCAGTTTGCCCAAAGGGCCTAACAAAATCTGTGTAGGGTGGCTAGCTGAACCCCGGGTCCCGTGGGGTGGCTAGCTCCCTCCTTACACTAGTAGCACGCCTCAGTACCACGTACGCGAGGGCCAACAGAAGTCGGTGTAGAGTGATTAATCCTAACCCCATGTCTCAACCCAAAGGAGGCTAGCTCCGCTCTACACTAAAAAAGGATAGTTGTTCCCCTTGATACTACATACACAAGGGCCAGCACACTTCCCGTCTACATTCCAGATTCCTTTCATACACAGGAGTTCTACTCCTAATTCCCCGTAGGGTTCATGATCATATTTATCTCATTTAACCATATCCAGATCTCATGTTTCATAACTCGTTCATCATCCACATACAGGTAGCTCGTGTTTTCATGATTCAGTTCTCAATCATAAACATGCAACTTGTGGTTTCACAGTTCAATTTCTCATTTACATACAGGCAGCTCGTATTTTAACATGCATCTCATAATTATATTAAAAGCATTTGCTAGTAATTTATTTTAACCATGCATTCAAGTAAACAGGACAACTCAAACATGCTCATTCATTTCTACCGTAGAGTTCATTCCACATCCTAGAGTTTCAATCAATTTACTCTAAGTAAACATATTCTTTATTCATATCTTTATAATTGCATTAAACCACTCTACTGGGTATCACGGGTGGAATGGGGGCCTGTGTTGCAGATCTCGTCGTCTCCGTGAGCCCCGAACACGTCACCGGCTGGTAATCTATACCAGCGACCAATGTATATTAGACGAGCTCAAAATAGTAGATACTCAACACGAACACGTAGAGGAACTCGAGTGGAAAACAACGGTACTTCGTTTGCGGAAATCCGATTCCGTTTGGGCCTTAAACAGGCTAAAAACACGGTTACTGACCAAAATCAAACGTTTGGGACTAGTCCCAGACGTCTTAAAAGACGTCAAAACTCACCTTATCCTTCCTGCGACTGATTCAGATGTTTAGACCCCCTCTACGACTGTCTGGGGGCAATTCCAGATGTTAGACAAGGTCTCCGGTCGTCTAGAAGTACCTCCGGACGTCTGGTGACGTGATCAGATGTCCAAAAGTACTTGGGAAAGTGCACCACGCGCCTTCCCAAAGCCTGCACCTGCGTACGAGCACCCGTAGACACAACGATCAGCCGATATCGTGGAAAAAGTAGTGCAGGAAGATATGTACCTCGCGATATTGCGCTTTCAGACATTCGGCCTCAGCTCCGGACGTCCTGGTGCCTCGCTAGTCGTCTAGACTTCACTCCAGATGTTT
Organism: Thalassia testudinum; assembly: GCA_037157565.1. NCBI lineage: Eukaryota > Viridiplantae > Streptophyta > Magnoliopsida > Alismatales > Hydrocharitaceae > Thalassia > Thalassia testudinum. The sequence goes on from JAZHRO010000031.1 coordinate 85,171,467, forward strand.
GATACTGGAAACTTCCAGTATCAGAACTTCTTCACGCCGCTCGCCTCACTAGCCCTCCGCTCGCAGTGGCAGCTCCAGCAACTGCAGGAGCTTGAGCAGCTCCTCACTGGCGTCCTCCTCTCTCCCACGACTCTTCCTCAAGCTCCACCGAGCTCCTGCGGCAGTCGTCCTCCTCGCACTCTCTTGCTCTCGCTCCTCCCTGCTTTCCCCTCGTCGGTGGCTCTCCTTCCTCGCCACGGCTACAGCAGAGATAGGAGGGGGATGTGGCTGTCGCAAGAGAAGATGGAGGTGGTGGTGGCTTGAGTGGTGTGAGGGGGGTGAGAGGAAGAGGTGAGGGGTTTATATAGGAGGGAAGTTACGGTTTGGGTGAGGGGGTGAAGAAGAGAGAGTGGGTCTCTATGTGCCGCCCGTGCGTAGAGCGAAAAGAATATGCAATGTTCTTCTACTTTCGAATGTCCAGACATACGTCCAGACATCTGACTAATAGTCCAGACGTCTTATCTGACTAAAAAGGCAAGGGTCATTACATATGGTGAGGGCACAATTAGCCTTATATCTGCTCTCCAAACATCTCGATAAGAAATTGAGTTGAAATTATTTATTAAGTGATCATAGTGGCTTGTCCTTTCAGATGGCATTGTCAAAGCCACCATACAAGTGCTATTGTGGTTGTATCTTGTCAGGGATTACCCACTCTACACATAAAATCTTTTGGTAGGCGGAGCAATGGCCCCTAACTCTAGAGAGGGCTTGTTGTCTATTCTACCCATTATACTACCAATTGGGCAACCCCCCAAAAGTCCGAACTCTAGAATGTTCAAGCCCCTATCTTGCCAAACTCAGCATTCTTTTGTATGGGTGTTTAGACCCCAACTCATGGTTTAGGGTCCACTCTTGTCCTTGAACCCATGTTTGTTTGGTCAAAGGAAGTGAGTTGAAGTGTGATCCCTCAACACTACCTAAGTAACAAATTATAACAACACAATCAAGTTAAGAGATTAAAACCTACAAAGCCTATTAATAACCCTCTAACAACACAAGTAGATATCTATGCCCTAAGAAGACTCCTCTTTTGTTGACCAGACTTCAAAACTTGCAGCTTATTTAAAAATCAAATAACAAGCTACACTAGCCCAGTAAGCAATACACATTAGTAAGGACACAATATATAGAATGGCTAGTAGAAAATCAGCTTAAATAGGAAAATATGATTATCATTGGGAAATAACAAAGTTGAAGTGGTACTCGATATTTGAGGTATGCAAATGGAATATGAATGTGCGACAAATACAACGAGAGTAATGACAAGCAAGAAATGATTTTTTTTCTTAAACATAGTAGCTCCTACATCACTCTTAAGGTATTACGAGGGTCAATTACGAATTTAAGAAAGACAGTAAAGAAAATAAGAGCTTTGAAATAATGTGTCAATGCAGTTGCAAAATGAATCCAAATTTTAATCAATTGGGTCAACAATGATAGCATTCAATAGTTGATAAATTAGATAAACATAGATGGACTATGGCCACATCATTCCCATTGTAGGGAACTACATATAACCCTCGTTGGGATCAAATCATAGTCCATACATATTTTACAATGTGAAGTTACAAAGAGAAGAAGAGGAAATTAGGATGATTGAATATAAAAAATGTAAAAGAGAATGAAAAGATAAGGAAGAAAATGAAGAGGAGTTCATGTAGGAACATGAAATAAGAGGAAATTAAGATTAAGTAAAAGAAAATGTTTCCTATAAAAAGTAGCATAAGGGAGAACAAAATATGAAAGAAGACCAATGGAATAGGAGGAATCTGTGAAACGACAAAAAAGGAGTTAAAGAGAAGAAGGAACAAGGGAAGAGGAACTTCGATGTTGCAGTATCACATAACAATTACAAGCATTTAACAAAAGAAAAAAAGGGCTTTTGCAACTTAGACCATCATGAAAATATTTCAAGCACCACAAATATACATGCAATTTCAAAGAGTACCAAAAATGTAAGATGTAATTAATTTCTATAGGGTAAACAACAATGGTGCATGGATCAATAAGAGCAATCAAGTAAAAAGGATATACTGAAATGTCAGAGACATTCAAGATGGAAGGACAATTTGATTGAGCAGAGGATTAGCAAAATTCCTTGACTTGCAGGATTACTTACTTGTCCTTTAAGGATAAAGGCAACCAAGTCACGTTGGTCTTTCAAGTCAACTACACAAACAATAGCATATAACTTGAGATAATTAGCCACTATTCTATGATCCACTAACTCCAAATATCTTATTGATTTTTTTTTGAAGTTGTATTTTACAAACTTACTCCTCTGCTATTATCTAGTCAAAGGTTCCTTTTATCTTTGAACATCTAATAGGAACTAAAATATACTAGCCACTTACAAGTGACAAAGAGACCCAAAAGAAAGTAATCTCCCTATACTTATTATTAAGGTTAGAGCTAAGAGAGTTGTTTATAAGCTAATTACAACTCCAATAGGAAATAAATATAATTAAAAGAATTAAGGTTGAGCCCCATGGTGACCCAATGCTCAGGCTCATCAAATCACATGTAAAATCACCATTACCAAGCAGCTAAACATAAAATTAACATTCTAGAATATCACAAGTAATATAAATGCCATAACATACTTTTATTCATTAATTCCAAAGTCTTATATTACATAAACTTTGCCAATGCAAAGAGATGACTACATAACCGTCTAACCATAGCAACGAAAAGCAAAATTAAAATAAAAGCTAATTATAATTTTATATTTATTGTATTTCTTTCTTTATCTCCTCTCCATCCCATACCCGACTTGGTTCTGATTCATTGTTATTACTGGTATAACATTTCCAACAAGAAAGTGAGAAGCAGCTCAATAGGGAAATAAATATGCACGTACGTAATGTATTCTATATATCCAAAATGTCTAGTTCTCAATGAGGGTCAATTTTAACATAAATCAATTCTCGTGTCACAAGGAGATCTTTGATGTGGTGCTTGATGTTGGAATCTAGTTCTATCTCTCTTATGTATTTTGATGTTAACAAAATCATTTTAAAATCTAATGTGTTTATGAAGTATTACATGTCAAAAGAATCTGTGGATGTAAGCAACAAGATAGCATATGAAGGAAGAAGATTAAAAGATTATAGTTTTTGTTGTATTCATTATATTTTAAAATCTTTGTATGTCTCCTAACAAGTAAAACATAATCTAGGAGTTAAAATTAAAGTGGAGATAATTAGGGCTCAGAATATCGTTCATTCATTCGTTTCAAAACTTAAAATCGATTCTTTCAAATAAAGTCATAAAGATTAGATGAGATAACTCTAAAAATTAACTTACACTTATAATGTTTGGTACTTGTAGCAAGTACTGGTACTGGTCATAAGTATCGATACATGCTAGGCACAGGTTTGGGCCTAAGTCCCAAACTGTGAACAACAAGTATCGATACTCATCGTTAGTAAAGGAACCAAGTGGTTACAGTTTGTGCACTTGGTTTTGCCTGGACCTTACAAGTACCGGTACTAATCACTAGTATCGGTACATATAGGTCACTGGACCCAAATCTGTGAATCACAAGTACCGGTACTCATCATGAGTACCGGTACCTAGTGACTTAGTTGAGCTTATTGTAGGCAGTCAGTACCGGTACCAAAAGTTTAGTACCGGTACCAACTAACCGTTGTGACCAATCTGAATGATTATTTTACGATTAAACTTATTTCTAATCTTCTCAAATTGCCCCTAATGGCTAGTAATTGTAGAGAAGGTGTTTAGTGGATTATATAAGCACTCTTTGAGTGTCTTTTGCATACAACCAAGAAGTCAAAATTCTATACTTGCCTACACTTTCAATTCTCAGTTTATTAGCTGCAAAAGAGCTTGATTTGTTGTATTCCTCTCAAGGCCTCTCTCCATTTGCAATAAGTCATCAAAGGCGATCGTATTCTTCATTGTTCAATCATTTGTTTTACGCCTTAGTATTCTCGTTAGATTAATTTACATTCTCTTATTAAGCAATGTACTTGTTGGAGACTTAGGGATTAGTTGTAAGCTTTTGTTTGCATTTTACTTACACATGTATCTTTATTTCTTTTTAATATCTTGTAATTGAGTTGAGGTAATTCGTTAATTACTTTAGGTATTAGTAAATTGATTCCCTCCGGGTTGAGGGAATTTGGTTAAAAATCCTAAGTCGGGAGACATAGGTAGTGGAGTACCCAAGTAAGAGGAACTACTATATATCTTATGTGTTTTTATGATTTATTTTGTCTTGCAATTTTTTATCTACCACACTATTCATCCCCCTTCTAGTGTGCTTGTGTTTTACAGATCCTACAGGTGGTATCAGAGCGGGTCGCGAATAGAAGAAGTAATCATTCTCTCTCGCAATGGCATCATCAGTCAAGCACACCGAAGGACAGTCATCCACACGTCTTCCCTACTTTGATAGGACAGACTATGGATACTAGAAGAGGAGGATGCAAATCTTCCTCAAGGCCATGGATGAGAACTTGTGGACTCTTATTCAAGAGAAGTACACCGATCCGGAGCTGCAGGAAGGTATTGTTTGGAGCCAGGACCAAAAGAAAAAGATCACGGGAAATGCAAAAGCGATGAACGTACTCTATTGTGCGTTATCAAGGGAAAAATTTAACCGTATCTCCGCATGCAAGTCCACATACGAGATGTGGAACACACTGCAAGTCACCTATGAAGGTACAAGTAAGGTAAAAGAAACAATTTATATTCTAACAGAAAGCTATGAGTGTTTAGGATGCAGAAAGGTGAAACAATTAAAGGGATGTATACAAGATTTGTAGAGATCATAAATCCAATGAAGAACCTTGGAGCTAAGCTGAAGGAGGAGCAGCTTGTAAGGAAGATCTTGAGATCCCTTACAAGCAATTGGTCTCCAAAGACCACAGCCATCGAAGAGGCGAAAAACCTTTCTACTCTCTCCTTGGATGACTTGATTGGAAGCCTCATGGCATATGAAGTCCAATTGGACAATATGAAGAAGAGTAAAGAAAAATTTGTAAGCAAGAGGGAGCTTGCTTTCAAAGCTATAAAGGAGGAGTTGGACCTCGACGATTCCAACTCCGACGAAGGAAAGGAGCTTGCTCTTCTAACAAGAAGATTCAGAAGATTCATTCGAAAATAAGGTAAGAAAGTAAATAAATTTACAAATGATATTATTTGTTTTGAGTGCAAGAAGAAGGGGCACGTACGAAAAGATTGTCCCATGATCAGGAAAAAGAAGGAAGAAAAGAAGAAGGGCAAAGAACTCTATCGGAAGAAGAAGATTTCAAGAAAGGCATACAAAGTGACTTGGGAAGATAGTGATTCCGGCACGGAATCATCTTCTGAAGAATCTGAAAGAACAGAAGTTGCACATCTTTGCTTAATGGCAAACACTGACAGTTCAGAAAATGAGGTAGACTTTGAAGTCACTTTTAATGAGTTATTATAAGCATATGAAGATTTGTATCACAAAGCTACGTTGATTAAAAAAGAAAATAAAGTCTTGCATGATAGTTGTAAAACTCTAGAAATAGAGAAACCTTGTTTAAAAATAGAATTAGAAATGTCAAAAGAAACTAACAATCAATTGCATGCAAAAATAGTAGAATTAGAAGATACTTATGAACACTTTGAGGATACTTTGAATAATCTAAAAATAACAACTAAGCTGAATACAGAATTTTGTAATAATTTAAAAGCTAAGATCAATAATAAAAGAACACACAAAATAAATCACATACACGTAGACATGAATGGATTTATCAAAAGGTCAAGAATCCTAAGAATTATAGATCTAACACTAAAGTGATCTATCAACCTAAGGATTTGAAGGGTACTAACCATCAAAGATCCAAAAGAAAATAGGTACCTAAAATAGATTTAATAAACTATTTTGCAGGTCAAGAAGGACAAATGGATTTTAGACAGTGGGTGTTCCAAGCACATGACGGGACACTTCGACCTTTTTATCAAGTGGACCAGAATAGAAGATGGTGGACACGTGAAGTTGGGCGACAACAAACGTTGTCGCATTATTGGTGACGGTATAATAAGTAATTCTTCTAAGCAGGTACATAATGTTCTTTTAGTAGAAAACTTAAAACATAACCTACTTAGTGTTATTCAAATATGTGATAATGGATGTGATGTTTTGTTTACTAAAGTTGGATTTAAAATATTAAAAGAGGGAACAAATATGGTTTTAATTGAAGGCTTTAGATATGAAAATATTTATGCTCGTCATTTTTTACAAGAGAAATTTGTAAAATATCTGTTTGCCTCCCATGTTGAAGTAGATCTTTGGCATCGTAGGTTATGTCACATTAATCACAAACATCTTAATAGGTTAGCCAAAAATGTGTTAGTAAGGGGCCTACCCAAACTAACTTATAAAAAGGATGTTTTGTGCAAATCTTGTGAACTCGGAAAAATACACAAAACTTCTTTTAAACCTAAAGACTTAGTTTTAACAACACGATCTTTAGAATTGTTACACCTTGATCTATTTGGACCAACACAATTCAAGAGTCTAAATGGATCGAAATTTTCCTAGTTATTGTTGATGATTTCTCTAGGTTCACTTGTGTCATCTTCTTAAAACATAAGAATGACTCATTTGATTCCTTCCTAAGTCTTGCTCGAAAACTTCAAAAGGAAAAATCATCCTCTATTTTTAGACTTAGGACTGGTCATGGGGGTGAATTTGAAAATGAAAAATTTTCAAGTTTTTGTGTCAATTCTAGCATAACCCATGAATTTTCATTTCCTCGGGCACCATCTCAAAATGGTGTTGTAGAGCGCAAGAATCGCATTCTACAAAAATGCTCCCGAACTTTGCTCTTGGAGTCTGGGCTTCAAAAATATTTCTGAGTAGAAGCCATTAATACGACATGTTATGTTCTTAATAGAACTCTCTTAAGGCCTATTATTAAGAAAACTCCATATGAGCTTTATTATGAGAAGTCTCCTAGGATTTCATGTTTTAGGATGTTTGGAAGGCGATGTTATTTATTAAACACCCGTGATCGACTTGATAAGTTTGATGCTAAAGATGATGAAGGCATTTTTATTAGCTATTCAACAAGAAGCAAAGCTTATTGAGTCTTTAATAAAAGGTCTTTTGTTATAGAAGAATCCTTACATGTTTCATTTGATGAAACAAACTTAGGTGAACCTAAACCAAATCATTTAGATTCTAATGATGAAGGTATCCCCTTCATCGATGTATCAAAAATGGAAGATACATGAAATGTATATGATCTTTCAAAAGAATGGGTATACTATAAGGATCACCCTCAAGAACAGATCATAGGTGATATTGAACAAGGTGTAAAAACCTGATCTCATTTTAGAGCTGATTTGTCCTTAATACCTTTGTTTCTCAACTTGAACCCAAGAAAGTTGATGAGGCATTAAAGGATGAGTCATGGGTTGTAACTATGCAGGAGGAGCTACTCCAATTTACTAGGAACAATGTATGAAACTTGGTACCCGCTCCTGAGGGTAATTCTGTCATTGGAACCAAGTGGGTGTTCTGAAATAAATTGGATGAATCTGGTTCAGTGATCAGGAATAAAGCTAGACTTTTAGCTCAAGGCTATAACCAACAGGAGGGTATTGACTTTGATGAGACATATACTCCTGTTGCTCGCTTGGAGTCCATACGGATGCTACTTGCCTTTGCAAGTGCAAAGGACTTCAAGCTAAATCAAATGGATGTCAAGAGCGCCTTTCTTAATGGTTATATTAAGGACGAATTTTATGTTCATCAGTCTCCTGGGTTCGAGGACTTATATGGCGTTATATGGACTTAAACAAGCTCCCAGGGCCTGGTATGATAGGCTTAGGATCTTTCTTCTTCAACACAGATTTAGAATTGGAGTTGTTATTCAACTCTTTTTGTAAAAGAAAAAGGAAATGACATCCTACTAGTTGAAATATATGTTGACGATGTTATATTTGGATCAACTAAGGAGTCCCCGTGTCAACATTTCTGTGAGACTATGAAGACTGAGTTTGAAATGAGTATGATGGGTGAACTCAGATTCTTTTTAGGACTCTAAATTCAACAATTAGACACAAGAATTTACATTAGTCAAACAAAATATGTTCTTGAAATTCTCAAGAAATTTGACTTTGAAAAAGTAAATGGCAAAGAGACTTCGATTGCTCTATTTGCTTGGTGAAGATTTATCTGGCAAGAGGGTAGATGAAAAGAAATACTGGGGCATGATAGGTTCACTACTATATCTTACAGCTTCTAGACCTGATATTCTTTTCGCTATATGTTTATGTGTGAGATTCCAATCTTAACCTCAGGAATCTCATTTTAATGCAGTAAAAAGAATATTTAGATACCTAAACAGCACAAAAGATCTTGATTTTTTCTATCCTAAAGCACAATCCTTAGATCTATTATCCTATAGTGATGCAGACTATGCAGGGAATCAGACAGACCGAAAGAGCATTAGCGGCACATGTCATTTTATTGGAGAATCTCTAGTCTCATGATTCTCTAAGAAACAGACTTGTGTTTCACTTTCTACGACTGAAGTAAAGTATATTGCTGTTTCACTTGCTTGCTCTCAAGTCATTTGGATGAGACAAACTTTGTTTGACTTTGGATTGATTTTTGCGCAATCCAAAATTTTATGTGATAATAAAAGCGCAGTAAATTTATCCAGCAATTCGGTACATCATTCACGTACCAAGCACATAGATGTTAGATATGATTTTCTTAGAGATAATATGCTTTAAGGATTAATTCAATTAGAATTCGTTGACACACAAAACCAATTGATAGACATCTTTACAAAACCTCTTGCAGTAGAGAGATTTTGCTTTATAGGAAGAAAATTAGGACTTTCTACAATAAAAGAGATTTAAAACTAACAATTTGATTAATATGGAATTTATTTGTATTTATAAAAATATTTGAGGGCCTTACTGCAATTTACCCTTGCTTGCTTAAAATGGGGGGGGGGGGGGGGTAAACTGTAATATTTCCATATGTATGGAAATAATTGGGTGTTGTTTGCAATATGGTTGCTTAACTTAGATTGTTGACTACATTATTTGTTTAACACCTAGGTTGTAAATTTTTTTCTCAACCACTTAAGTGATCATGTGATAAGCACATGACCCATCCCATTTAAAAGAGGCCAAGTGTAAACACTTGCCTCATTTTGTCTCAAGGAAACCCTAGTTCTCTCCACAAGTGTCTTTCTAAGTCCTAGCCAAGAAGAAGGCTTACCTCTAAGCTTCTACTCTAAGAATATTCTTATCTCCTAAGTAGATTTTGCTATCATGAGTCATTCTACATCTTGTCTTTTTCTTTCTCTTAAGTCCTTTCTTGTTGCTGCACTTGTTTTTCGTCGGGTACCAGGTGGTACCGGTACCCATCATCGGTATCGGTACTAGCTTGATGCAACAATGCCTACTTTAGTGAGCGGGTATCGGTACTGAATATGAATACTGGTATTAGTTTAAATTTCTGGTTGGAACAGAAACCAACTAGTACCGGTACTAATCACCAATACTGGTACATGCAAGCTTAAATGTGTTTTTTTTTTATACAAACACATGAAAGGAAGTTTTTTATATTTCTAATCGTTTTCCTATTCCTTGTTATTGCATGTTTACAGATGACACCTAAATCAAAAAGTAAGGGAAAAGTACCTCAATATGCTTTTCACAAGTTTTGCATTAATGAGGATACTAGGTCAAAGTTTGATTGGTATAAAGGCCTTAAACTCCATCATTGTAGGCCAGTTGAGTGGAAAGATTTCTCTCTTCAACTCTTTAATTTTACCACTCATCTTTCCGAACAAAAACTCATGCATTTCTTTGATGAATCATTCTTTGTCGATGTTCCTGGAGTATATCCTGATGTCAATTGTTTATTCTTTGCTAATTTCCATGAACAAGAAAAAGCGAGGTCACTTTGTCTTAACAACAAATGTTTTTGGTCAGAAAATCACTATCACACCTAAATTCTTGTCAACAATTACTAAATGTCCTAATGAAGGTCATGCATTTAACATACTTAAGGAGCAATTTCCTACTCATAAAATCCATGAAACTGTCTTGCTCCCTAACTACCAGAGAAAAGCATTGGTTGTCCCAAATATGACCTTATTTGCTCGTGTCCTTTTTCGTATCTTAGCATGGAACTTAAGGGCTAAAAATTCAGGATTTCACAAAATACCTGTTGATATTTTACCCTTAATTTATGCTATCATTATGAGCTTTCTGATCAATTGGAACATAGTTTTCATTCACTTTCTTAGACCTCATTACCGTGCATCAGCTTTACCATTGGATATTTTGATGTCTCACATTGTTCATAAAAATAAAATTGACCTCTCTAATTTTACTCCTCTTAGAAAAGTTGTCTATTTCAAATGGTCCATTCTTCGAAAAATGGGAGTGAAACCTGCTAGAGAGGAATCCTCTAATGATGATGAAGAAGTTGGTCCAAATGCTCAATCTTCTTCTCATCCACCTCAATCATCATCCATTTTCGTTCCTATAACCTACCCATATCCAGAAGGTGAAACACCTTGGGTAAATATGTCTAATGTGTTTGGAACTGATCCCAATTTGATAAATAGCTTCAATTACATTGGTCAAAATTTAGCCAATCAAAATTTTACCTTCCATCACATGGAACGTAAATTTTATGACCTTTCTCTTTCTATTGAGTCATCTCATGTCACTTCTTCCACTCAACAACCTAAGTAAAGGAAGCGGACTCAACTGAAAGCACCTCAAGAATACAGTGAAAGAAGGTAAAAGCATTCTCAAGATCCATTTCCTGTTTCATCTTCAATGGTGAAAGAACCTATTCTTCATGATGATGATGAAGAAGAAGACATTAAAGATGACAAAGAAGTTTCATTTGAAGATAGTGATGATGATGAAGATGATGACGACAGTGATGATGATGATGATGATGGTGATGATGGTGGACATGTGCAAAAGCTTATTAGAAAACATTCTAGAAATTAGTTTAGTTTTCATTTTGTTGCTTGATAAATTTGTATGACTTTTCACACCATTATGTGCTAAAATTATCTCAAGCTTTATCTTTATGAACTTTATCATGTTTTGAAGGTTGAATAGTATTGGTGATTCATGTATCATGCTTTGTTTGCTTATCTGAAATATATCATGTTTTACTTTTAAAATTCAATTTTTTGCTTGCTTGATAAAAAGGGGGAGAAATGATTGGATACTTCATATTTAAAATAGGGAGAGCTTAGATTGAGGGGGAGGTTTTTCACTCCTTGTGGAGTTTTTTTTATTTTTCTGTTATTAAGTCTCTGTTTATTTTTAAATATGAGTATCTTGTTTGTTTTGTTAATACCAAAAAGGAGGAGATTGTTGGAACCTAGTTCCATCTCTCTTCTGTGGTTTGGTGTTAATAAAATCATTTTAAAATCTAATATGTTTATGCAGTATTACAGGTCAAAAGAATCTGTGGATGTAAGCAACAAGATAGCATATGAAGGAAGAAGACTAGAAGACTATAGTTTTTGTTGTATTCATTGTATTTTAGAGTATTTGTATGTCTCCTAACAAGTAAAACATACTCTAGGAGTTAAAATCAAAGTAGAGATAATTAGGATTCATAATACTGTTCATTAGTTCGTTTCAAAACTCCAAATCGATTTTTTCAAAATAAAGTCATATAGAGTAGATGAGATAACTCTAAAAATTGACTTACACGTATAATGTTTGGTACTTGTAGCAAGTACCGGTACTGGTCATAAGTACCGGTACATGCTAGGCACATGTTTGAGCCTAAGTCCTAAACTGTGAACAACAAGTACCGGTACTCATTGTTAGTACCGGTACTAAGTGGTCACAATTTGTGCACTTGGTTTTACCCTGACCTTACAAGTACCGGTACTAATCACTAGTACCGGTACATATAGGTCACTGGACCCAAATCTGTGAGTCACAAGTACCGGTACCTAGTGACTTAGTTGGGCTGACTGTAAGTAGTCAGTACCGGTACCAAAAGTTTAGTACCGGTACCAACTAACCGTTGTGATCAATCTGAATGGCTATTTTGCAATTAAAATTATTTCTAATCTTCCCAAATTGCCCCTAACGGCTAGTAATTGTAAGGAAGGTGTTTAGTGGATTATATAAGAACTCTTTGAGTGTCTTTTGCATACAACCAAGAAGTCAAAATTCTACACTTGCCTACACTTTCAATTCTCAATTTATTAGCTGCAAAAGAGCTTGATTTGTTGTATTCCTCTTAAGGCCTCTCTCCATTTGCAATAAGTCATCAAAGGCGATCGTGTTCTTCATTGTTCAATCATTTGTTTTATGCCTTAGTATTTTTGTTAGATTAATTTACATTCTCTTATTAAGCAATATACTTGTTGGAGACTTAGGGATTAGTTGTAAGCTTTTATTTGCATTTTGCTTACACCTGTATCTTTATTTCTTTTTAATATCTTGTAATTGGGTTGAGATAACCCGTTAATTACCTCAGGTATTAGTAAATTGATTCCCTTCGGGTTGAGGGAATCGGGTTAAAAATCCTAAGTCGGAAGAAATAGGTAGTGGAGTACCTAGTGAGGGGAACCACTGTATATCTTGTTTGTTTTTGTGGTTTATTTTATCTTGCAATTTTTTATCTACCACACAATTCATCCCCCCTTCTAATGTGCTTGTGCTTTACAGATTCTGCACTCAAGTCGTATTCCTATAGGTCGGCCTCAATGGGGTCGTTGTTTAGCTTCCCATGCAACAAGACTATGCATTCTTACTCATTCTTTAGCACTGTGCCCATAACTTTGGGCCAAGTTGGGGTCTTTACCCCTTAAAACAAACTCTGGAACCATTGTACCCATCATATTGCCTGCAAACATTTATAATCATCAAGGGTCTGCTAACCCGTAGTCTCGACAGACCCAGTTCAATACCTATATATATTAAAATCATTCGAAGATTTCCTTTTGTGGTTTGATACTTGCCTAATCTTAGTATTGTTTTGTGCATAAATTTGTTAGGTCCAAGATATTTTGTCAATAAATAATCATAATTAGCATAATATTTGATTTATAAGTTAAAATTTTGCATTTAATTACTTATAGGATAAGGAGAAGAGGAAACTTTGTAAAGATGGAGCCCAGAAGCATTGCAGAGTTAGAAGCACCATTCTTAGAGGCCTTAGAGAATATGGTTGATCAAGCCCCTGGAACTGAACAGAGAGGATGGAGGAAATTGCAACATGCTGCATAAGAATAGCGACATGAAGTGGTGACTTAGTTCCACCATTATGGTGTACGTTTGGGGAGAGAATTTAACCCTCAAAGTGCACTAGATTGGGGGATCATATCTTATCTCTCCCTTGGGACCCCCTCTTAGGATGCCTAAGCGTCCTTTATTAAGGGGGCCCTTGGGAATGAAAGAAATAATGATAATGATTACAATTGTTAGGGTTGTGTTCTTCTAGATGGTCTTATTGACCGTGCTAACACCTCTATCCTAGTGCCACCGGCTTGGTTCTTGTGTTGTTGTCCTAGCCTTTATTATTTAGGTTGTGACAGTGTTGGGGGTCCATGCTAGTTGGGTCATTGGCGCATTCTTTGGTTGAGTGAATTTGCCGGCAGGCTTTGGGGTTCTACCTAGTTGGCGGATGGACTGGCTGGTGAGCCTTGCTGGATTGGGTGCGTCTTGTCTCTTGAAAGATTGATTTTGGGTCCTTCTTAGTGGGCTTTTTCTGAGATTTTTTCATGAGGGTTAATTCCTTCCCTCATCAGTTGCCCCCACTCTCGTAGTTCGGTCATGCCGATTGCGAGAGTAAAAGTATCTTCCTCCTTATGTGTTTTCCTCCTTCAGGGGTTCCCTTTGCCCCCAACATCTATTCCCTCGACTGAGCTAGGGGGTAGGTTCTCCCTTTCTTACTCTCCTCCTCGAGGGGGAGGACGATGGGGCTTCTTTAGGCAATGCCTTTAGGTGTGTACACTATGCTGGTAACACTAGAGCATCCATCCTTCCTTTAAGGCCTCTAGCAGTTGTGACTAATGTGTGTCCAGGGGAAGTGCTTTCGCTACTTCTGGCTTAGTTCGGCTTAGGTGTATCCACTTCTTTTGTAATGCTTTTGTGCATTTTCCTATTATTCTCGATGTCCTCTTACCCGCGTAAGGGAGGGGTCGAGGAGCTTTTCTGGTTTTGCGTCTCTTTGGGCTGGATCTGTTGTCCTTTGCATCCTTTGTTTGTTGAGGTGGAAGGCCCCTTGAAATGCTTTGGTTGGTGTTCCCTCTTTTTCATGTCATTGAGGTGTTGGCCTTCTCATGTCTTCAGGAGGGGGTTTAGAGTTTATTTCAGCTATTTCGAGATGACTGAGCTTGTTGCTCTCTCCCTCTCTCTTCGAGGGAGGCAATTTTTTTTTTGTAATGCTCATTGTAATGACTCGTTACACTTTTAGTCATTTAAGACATCTGAGGTTTCAATCAGATGTCTGACCAGATGTCTAGACTTGTTCCCGGACATCTGAAAGTAGAATTTTTATACTGCGCACTACGCTCTGCACGCGGGTGGTGCGCAGAGACCGTTCCTTCCTCTCTTCCTCATCTCCCCTGAACCCTAAACCCCTCACCCTCCTATTTATACCCTTCTTTCCCTTCCTCCTCTCCTCACACCACCAGCCACCACCGCCTTTAGATCTCCAGTGAGGTGAGTGGAGAGCGAGCGAGGGAGAGCGAGAGGGACGAAGGAGGAGGCCCAAGGTCGGTGGACCTTCGGTAGAGCCTTGGCGGAGCTCCAGTGAAGGCTCAGTGGGACTCGGAGGGGCTCAGGGAGGTAGCTTTTGACCCTCTACAGCCGCGGGAGGGACTGCGGAAGCTCTTGCGGGCGAGCTCTCGAAGGAGACAGCTCACCGGAGAGGTTTTGCTACTAGGTTTTTTTTTCCAGTATCTGACGTCTGGAGAGTCTACCAGACGACCATGGCAGCAGCTAGACGTCTGGGTCTAGGGCCAAACGTCTGAAAGTTCGCGCAGTGCTGAGGCACGTGCTTTTTTGCGGTTACGGCCATGCAGGCCTCACTATAGAAGCTTGGTTTGGCCTAATTTGGACATGTGATTTTTGTATGCTAGTAAAGGTCCTTGGGAAGGCACACAGAATGCTTTTCCACGTGTTTTTGGATGTCTGATCACATCACCAAACGTTCGGAGGTGCGTCTAGACAACCGGAGACATTGTCCGACATCTGGAACTGTTTCCAGACGATTGTAGAGAAGGTCTGGACGTCTGAGGATACCGCAGGGACATATGGTAAGATCTGACGCCTTTTAAGACTTTTAAGACGTCTAGGATTATTCTCAGACGTCTAATTTTGAACAGTATGCATGTTTTTGACCTGTTTAGGGTCTGATTGGGGTTTGTTTTACGCAAACGAAATACCTACACTTTCCTATCGGGTTCCTCTACGTACTAGAGTCTATTATACATCGTTCTGAACTCTCCTTTTTTGATGTATTCTCTAGTATAGGGTTTCAGCCTGCTGTGCGTTTGGGGCTCGCAGAGACGTTTGGGTTTGCGGTGCAAGCCCCCATTACACCCGTGTTTCCTGGTAGATTGGTTTAATTCTGTTAATAATATTTAAATAAGAATGTGCTTATGGAAATAGCCGAATGGAACCCTAGGATGTGGCATGAACCCTAGGGTAAAGAAATGAATGTGCCTATTTGTACTGTATGGTTTACTTGCATGCGTGATTAAGATAAATTGCTAGCAAATACCTGTATTATAATTACGAGTTGCCTATTAAAATGGGAGCCTCATGTATTTAATGAACAATTGGCTGTGAAATACCAGCTGCATGTTATTGAGAATTGAATTATGAAAACACGCGCTGCCTGAATATGGATGATAAATGAATTATGAAAGATGAGAGCTAGATCTGGATAAATGAGGTGAACATGATCACGAACCCTACGGGGAATTAGGAGTAGAACTCCTGTGGATAGATGGAAAATTCTGGAATGTAGATGGGAACTGTGTTGGCTCTTGAGTACATGGTACCAAGGAGAGCAACTGTCCCCTTTTTGTGTAGAGCGGAGCTAGCCTCCCTTGGGTTGAGACCCGGGGTTAAGATTGGCTGCTTTACACCGACTCTTGTTGGCCCTTACATACGTGGTATTGAGGCGAGCTACTAGTGTAGGGAGGGAGCTAGCCACCCCACGGGGCCCGGGGTTTAGCTAGCCACCCTACACTGACTTGTTAGGCCCTTTGGGCAAACCGGGGTTGTTAGACGAGGGTGCGCGGACTGGAGAGGGGCTAGACCCCTGTTTGGTTCTGAGGGGCGAGACCCATGTTCTGAGAGGGCAAGGCCCTATACTATTCCGTGCTGTACTTTGGGCGTACTCGCTAGCAGAACCGACTGATCGCGTGTTAGTACGGGGTAGCTACCCATGCACTTATCACGCGCGTTGTAGTCACCGCTACGTCCTGACAGTGACCTCGGGGCGATTGTCTGGGTGTAGGACTACCACGGGGGACTCTCCTAGCCAGGAGAGCACGACATGTACCTTCTACTCTACGAAAAAGACTGCAATTAAGATTGTTCCCACGAGGAGCGTGCAAGATCAAGAAATATCTGGATACATGAGAGAAATGGGTGAAACGAAAATATATAAAACAGATAAATAGAAATGAGAATTAAACCTGTTGCTTTTACTGTTTTGTACTTAGATAATATAGATACCACTCTACTCAGCGTTCGTTGACTTTGTCTTTTCATAATATTGTTCAGGACTAAGAGTTGAGTAGCCCGAGTTTCCGGTTGCAAAGGGTGCTGGGCCCAATCGAGTCCAGCCGTAGTTTTTCTTCAGCACTTCCTTTCTTTTTCTCTACTGTTGTAGTAAGTAATGGACTCTTAGTTACTGTTATGCTACTATTGTTTCCTTTTCACTTTTCGTTGTTGTTATGGTGGTATGTATTAAGATAGCTGTTCTATTTCCTTTACTGCTTTGTACATTTTTTCTGCTTAGTTATATTGCATGTGTGAATATGGTTTACTTCTCTGCTTTTGGTTATTTCTTGTTGGATGACTAGATCTTGGGATTAGTCGAGGCGAGCCGGTCTCGGGTCCTGTAGGGATCCGAGAACCGGGTTGTAACACCCATCCCCCTCCTTGCTTGGGTAGTTTTGCTTTCATCACTTCCTTGTCTAGGTGGGAGGATCAGTGGTGGCATTCCCCTTGCCTCCTTGTTGGGCGGTTAGGCCTTTTGATTTACTCTTTCCTAGGGGAATTGGTTGAGGTGGTCCCACCGTCTCCTTATTTGGGCATTTCACCCTCCCTCACACATGGGGGGAGGGTGATTTGTAGCGACCCATCCATCTTTTATTTAGGCGGTTGGACCTTTCACCTTCTCTCTCTCTTGAGGGAGGGTTGTTTGCGGTGGCTTAGCCATCTTTTATTTGAGCGGCTGGATCTTTTGCCTTGTCTCTCTCTGAGGGGAGGATTTGTTTGGGGTGGATCGAGCACTTTTTATTTGGGTGGCTAGGCCTCTCATCCTTTCTCTCGCTTGAGGGAGGGTTGTTTGAGGTGATCTTTTGGGGGGGAATGTTTTGCAACTCCCCGTACTACTGGCCATCACACTCTCACGTGGTTGTTCCCATGTTACATGATTTTCCTGTTGGGGGCTTTGGGTGGATGGTGGCTGATAAGTGTAAAAACTCGCTATTAAAGATAAGAAAGTCATCCTAGTGTGGATTGCTAACTATAAACAAAATATACCAAACTACAAGAAAATGGTTTGGGTCAAATAAAGGAAGGCAAAATCAGCGAGCTTATTTGCGTGGGTGATGGGAACACCATCATGAGCCATAACTAGCTCATTTTGACCTAGGAAAGAGAACAAAAGCTCCTACATAACCAAATGGAGATCCTAACTCAAGGAATAACCCTTCTGAAAGAAAAGTAAGAAACAAGAGGTAAAACTATAATTTTACCATTGCAGTGCAACAATGGGATTTCTCATGGGCTAAACACAGGTCAAATGGTCTTAACAAGATAAAAAGTGGGTTGGTTCAAACAGAAAAGGGTTCATGTGAATTCTGGGAATTAAATGACTTCTTGTAACCCTAAAACAGATCCACTTAATTTAACAAGGTTCTGGTTAGGAATAAATTCACTTAAATCCTCTAAGATTCATAGAAAAATATCCTCTATGGTTTAGAACTTTCAATTTGGCCCTTAGAACCTAATTTGACCTAAATTGGGGTCTCAGTTAAATGTTTGCCCTAAATTGGGTTTTTATGTAAATTATCCAGTCAAACGTGGTCAAATATAAAATCCAGCTTCACCATTAGATTCCTTAGGTCGAAATTAGGTTTGTACCAAAATTTGGACGTATGGGGAATTCACCTTGACCTACTTTGCAAACAGGCCCAGCCCAATTACATTTCTACTCTTAACTTTTGAAAACATCTACAGAAACCCCCTAACTTCCTCGTCATTCTTTGCAGTTAGGTCCCTCCACTGTTATAGCGGAGGGAATCCTACTCTGGCGAGGTATCGAGGGAAAGAGCTCCCTGATTCCTCAGAGAGTCCCCTTCAAATTTGAAAGGGAAATTCCCTGAGAAATCTCCTCCAGTTTGAACACGGTCAGAGGCTTGATTTGGCACCTAATCTCTCATGCGAATGTATGAGAGATTTGGGTCACCTTCAACCTTCCAACTCCGGCGAGGTTGCCGGGGCCTATAAAAGCTTACCCAGATCAACCCACAGCCTCTAAGCTTGAAATTTGCCTGAGGTGCCCCCTAATTCCTCTCTTCCCCTCCGGCCAACAACCTAGCAAGCTCCAATGACCCCTCTCTCTCTCTCTTCGCTCTGCCGCAATACCAGTGGCAGGATTCTCTCTATCCTCTTTGTCCGCGTCGCGCCGCACCAGTCGACGTCCTTGCAACCCCCTCATCGTCATCGTCCTCCTCCCATTGAGTATTTCGCCTCCGGCGATGGTAATACGAGCCGGCCGCCTCCTCTGCATCCCCCTTCGTCCATCCACACTCAGTTAAGTCTCTCTCCCTTCTCATCATTTCTCTGTCTTTTATTCTTGCAAACACGCCTCGACGCTCGCAAGTCACCACCACCTTCTCCACCTTCGGCCAGACCTCCGGCAAGATGTTCCCACCACTCCACGCCTCCATCCGCCTTACTAACTACCCCGCAAGCACCACCACACCTCACTGACCCTAAACCCTCACTCCACTCACCGTGCCAAGCCCCCAGCACTTCCCTCTATCACACTCAATTTCGTGCGCATAGGGTGACCTAGGCACGCACGCTCCGGCCACCCCACGCCACGCCGACCACCGCACTACCTTTGTCGTGTCTCGGCGAAGCTCCGTGTGTTTTCTAACGAGGCTGCAAGGCCATTTTCTTGCTGACAGGGTTAGAGGTCTTTGCCGCCATTGACGAAGCAAGGAGCTTGCTTAGGAGATTCACCCAATTCTCCTCACTCCAGGCAATAAGTCCCAGGTCGCGCGGATTCCTTTTGCGCACAACCTCAGCCCAACAATTGGCAAGAATGCCCTACACAGTTGCTGTAATCAAAGGAGAACATCTGCTGCGAGCACTCGCGAAGAAGGTGGGACAACATAGTCCCACCTCGGAAGTGGAGTGGATGCAGCGGCATAAATTGTAAAAGTGACAGGGGTTTATCGCCTCCTGACCTCAGGGTGAGTTCCCACTTGCCCTCACTACCTCATCCGCGACCCACTACCCGCAGACCTGGCCCTGACTGGTATACCCGACTAGCTTGCACTCCTCGCCCACCACACACGCCGGTGGGCCTGGTCCTAGGGGTGCATACCCGATTTGATTACCCATGAAGGCTCTGGGAGAACGAGCCTAAGAGAGAAAGAAGAAGAGAGATCGCGGGGGCGGGTAGGGGTAGGTTTTTCTCTCACAGGTAGGAGAAGAAGAAGAAGCCAAGGAAGGAGAGGGCGGTAGCTAGAGAAGCTAAGGAAGGAGAAGGCAAGGCTAAAGAGGAGGAAGTTGAAGAAGAGCTAAAGGCAAATGAAGAGAAGGTAAGGACTGAAGAAGCTGAAGGGTTGGAAGAAGAAGAAGAGCTGAAGGCAGAAGAGAAGGAAAGAAGGAAGAAGAAGAAGAAGCCAAGAAGAAAGGGGCCGTCAGAGACAGAACAGAAGATCAGAGACAGACAGAAGAGAAAGAAGAGCAATTGAAGCACTGTAGCAACCTTATATTTAAGATGTCTGATTTCTGTTGAACGTACGGGTTGCTACGCTAACGTGTTTGGTTTTGAAAACCTATCGTTGTAGTTTGAAAGTGAAGAACTCGTGTTCAGCAAATAAAATTTATACCAGAATAGAAATCTCGGGTCGAACACAGGGACGCAGACGTTTGATTTAAAAACATGCGTTTAATTTATTTGTCATGAAGTAAACTAATTGGTTAGAACTATCTAACTATTTACAATAAATAGAAGAGAAAGAGAGAGAGAGAATAATACAAATAAAAATCAAAAGAGATGTATAATGCACATGGAATTCATTATCGAAAGGATTGTTCACTAGAAAGCAAGAAAATAATTATACTAGAAAGCAGTAAATCTACTCTAGAAAGCAGTAAATCTATTCTAAAAAGTAGTAAAAAGAATGGTGAGAGATATCCTCCTCGACGGTCGCTTGGAGGATGAGCCGGATGGGACGACGCCTGGATGAAGGAGGACCGAGCAGGACGAAGGAGGACGAAGCGGAAGAACGGGAACGGGACATCACGTTGTCGTTGTGCGGGATCCGCTTCCGAAAGGGAAACGAGAATTGACTTTATCTCGTGAGAAGCATCCCGGGTGTGGGACAAGCTTCTCTTGAGCTTTGGAGCGGGAGAGAAGATAAGGAAGGGATGAAAATTTTGTGTGGAGGGGGTCTCCTTTTATAGTTGCAAGGAGTGGGGGCAATTTGGTCATTACAACTCTTAAAACATTAATTCAGGACCTTTAGTGATGGATAAAACTGTCGCTAAAGGTCCGAACATGAGCGTAGTGAGCGACGTGCGCGCGCCCGCTCGCTTGCTCGCGCGTGTAATGCACGTACACGTCCAGCCGTTCTCAGTCGTCCGATCGCGAGAACGGATGGCTTAGATCGCGCCTCTACCCGCCTCCTTTGCGCGACCACCCTCGTGTGATTCCGCGTGAGGCGCGGCGTGCGATACAGAGTGAGCGCAATTGTGCACGTGCGATCGTTCGATCACGATCGAACGGCTAATCGCGCCCGCTCACCTACACTGCTCGCTAGCTCCTGCAAATTCGAACCCGCGCCAGCGCCTCGCGATAAGGCGTTCACCCGCTACGCTATGGAGGAGGGATGGTCGCGGAGACGTTTTAAGCGACGCGTGCTCATGGCCGTTGGATCAAGATCCAACGGCCCAGATTGCGCGTCGGATTTTCTTTGGAGAGGCAGCGGTGATCCTGAGGGCCAGTTGGACGGCTGAGATGGCGCCACGTGGTGCCATCTTGGCCGTCTATCTTCTCGATGATGTAGATAGTGCAACGGATGTCGGATTGAGTCGATTTTCACGGCGTTAGGTTGTGGTCGTCGATCCAAATCCATCTGTGAGGTTGAATTTGTCGTTTAAAGTGTGGATTCACACCATCTTGGCCCTTGATCTTTTAGGGTTCCCCGGTCACTAACTGATGCTATAGATGTTTGATTACGGCAATCTTGATGTCGTTGAACTCCAATCGTTGCCCTGATCACATCTGTACGGTTGGATCTTCGATCCGATGCCCTGATAAAAAGTTTGCCCTATCCATGAACATAAAAGGAGACAATTAACCTCCATTTTATTCAAACTACTCTAAATGCAAGATGATGCATGTTATGCAATATTTATAGCATGCAATGCGATCCTATGCTTAAGAACAAGCTTAAATAGATATCTTAGGTAGTGTAAACATGTTTACATCATACCCCTATGCTTATCTTTTGCTAGTCCCTAGCAAAAACTATATGCTATTTATAAAAGAATCTGGTTGGATTATTTGGACTTGAGTTATTTTCAATCATTAAGAAAATGTCTACCTAGGATCTGAACTTTCAAAGACACAACAGTGCCCGAGTATCTGCCAAAATGCAAACCGCCTCAAGCCCTCGCCTTATTCAATGAAAAATTTCTCTCTTTTTTCCTATTTTCTAATTTTTTTGGATTTTCAAGTTTTTGTGTTTAAGAGTGGCTTTCTATGGCCATTCAACTCACCCAAGATTTGATGAGAACCCTAAGTTCTAAGCATCTTATTGTGAATGTGATAGACTCGTTGACGATAGTTAAAATGGACTTCGGATTTCTACGCCTCTAGGTGACCTAAAAAAAGAATTATGCCTAAAGGTGTATCTTTACAACTGGTAGCTTTCTCCCTACTTTTATTTTTTTACGTGGTCATCACAAGGGTGAATCCAGTGTATATCTCCCCGGTTTATTCTACTTCTCCGCTTCTTCCTAAGTGTTTTGGGAATTTTCAGTGCATTTATTGAGTTGAGTTCTGGACAACTGGTCGATGAGCTGTTACCACCGATAACTAGCCAGCCATACTCGTGTGACGAAGTGTGGTTTATTTCTTTTTTTCTTTTCTCCTTTTTTTTTAAGTAGGTGGCTTCCCTGGTCTAAGATTTACCTAAAGGAAGCAAAAAGGGAAAGGTCTAGGGACTGGGTTCTGGACAACCTACCTATGGGCTGTTACCCATGATAACTTGCCAGCCATATCGCCCTAGAAGGTTCATTAGCTACCCAATTTCTGTTAAAATTGTCGAACAACGAGTTAGTGACAAGATAGTGTGTAGATGCTAAAAACTCAAAGTTTCCTCAAATC
Organism: Thalassia testudinum; assembly: GCA_037157565.1. Classification (NCBI taxonomy): domain Eukaryota; kingdom Viridiplantae; phylum Streptophyta; class Magnoliopsida; order Alismatales; family Hydrocharitaceae; genus Thalassia; species Thalassia testudinum. Next base: position 85,194,355 of record JAZHRO010000031.1, read on the forward strand.
AGAGGGTGGGTTGATAAGTCGTGTACTTATCATCCAAATTTATTTACTCCAATTAAAATAAAATTTAGGCTGGCGAGGACTCGAAAAACAGATCCACATTTTGGTGGATACACGGGCTGATTAAGTCCAAAGACTTGAAGGGTCTTTGTGTTCAAATCATAATGTAGTCTTTCTTAAGTTTGAAAATTTTCTTAAACCCAAGTTCTCTTTCCTAATTCTATTTTTTTTAGTAATAAAAGAAAATAGAACAAATCTACGGAGCTGACGAATAAATTCAGGGATGAATATCCACCTCCCATGCCTATCTAATGCAATGTTCTCATTGTATTAAAAAGACATAAAATAGAGTGGAATAGAGTAGAAGGCACCTGAATTACGTGAATGTCAGGTCCGCTCCGAGATAGAAACTAAAAAGAACTGTTTATGTGCTGAATTTAGTGCCTTCTGCTAGGCACACTATACAGGGAAGAGAAATAAGGAATTCACAAGTGTAGGTCAGAATCAGAATAAACAGAAGAAACCTCTGACCTGTCAACAGAGGTCCACAGATGTGGACCAAATTGTGGTACAGACTATACCCCATAATCGAGAATATCTCTGGTTCTGGATACAAATTACCCAAAACCTAAAATCGGTATGTAAGTGGGGTCGGGCCTGTTATTTATGAGGATGCAACCCAAGACCAAAAAGTCGGGTTACAGAGAAATCAAGCTCAAAAGGATAATCATTGAATGTGTGCTTGGGTTTGACATCCTCAGAACAAATGTCGTGAGGGCCCTAGTTTGATAGTTTCAGTTTAATAGGAACCCTTCGACTCAATCTTCTATTTCTTCCGGAACTAGCTTCCCAAATTAGAACTTCCCGGCTCCTATCCTCCTCATTCAGCATGTCAATTTTCGGGACCTCTTGCATATTAATCACCCCATCTGAAATCTCCAAGTCTAAATGATGTGGCTGAATCAGAATTGACTTTGGTCTAATTATCTCAGAAACTGAATCATCAATAAGCTCAATGTGGTGTAACTGACAATCAGGGCATTGAATTGAATTCTCTAGAAAATGCGATTCTGGATCCGTAATGTGAGCCCCAATAAGATTAGTTTCCTCAATTATTGGGCTATCAAATGATCTATCAAAATCCTCAGGCCCAATTGTCTCACAGAAATCATATTTTGTAAACTCTCGTAGGACTTCGCAACTTAAATCTTCACCATCAGAATCAAAGAAATCAAGAACCGTATTAATGCATGTCCCAAAATCATCTGTCACTTTCTGTTCCAAGGAGACATACGTTTCCTCGTACCCTGGTGATGTAAACACATTTACGCTACTTAAAATGTCTATTTATGCATGTTCTTAATCATAGGATTGCATTGTATGCTATAAATATTGCATAACATGCATCATCTTGCATTTAGAGTAGTTTGAATAAAATGGAGGTTAATTGTCTCCTTTTATGTGCTTGGACAGGGCAAACTTTTTCTCAGGACCTCGGATCAAAGATCCAACCGTACGGATATGATCAGGGTGACGATTAAAGTTCAACGACTCCAAGATCGCCCTAATCAGGCATCTGTAGCATCAGATAGTGATCGGGGAATCCTAGAAGATCAAGGACTAAGATGGTGTAAATCCGCACTTCAAAAACAAATCCGACTGCACGGATGGATTCGAATCGATGATTGTAGCCTAATGGTGTGAAAATTGACTCAATCCGACAACCGTGGCACCATCTACATCATCCAGAAGATGGATGGCCAAGATGGTGCCGAGATGGTGCCACGTGGCACCATCTCAACCGTCCAACCGACCCTCAAGCACCGCCGCACCTTCTCTTCTTCAATCAGAGCGCTGCTTCTGGGCCGTTGGATCTTGATCCAACGGCTGTGGATGCACGCGCTTGAAAACGTCCGCGTGACCTTTTGGACGTCGTAGCACAGCGGTTGAGCGCCCTATCGCGAGGCGCTGGCGCGGGATCGAATCGCGCGAGAGGGCGAGCGGTGCAGAAGAGTTGGCGCGGGCGAGCGTTAGATCTTGATCGGGCGGCTACGGGCGCTCAATAGCGCCCACGCACTATCACACGCCTACGCCTCACGCAGGGTCATACGCGAGCGAAGGCGCGATTTAAGCCGTTCGATCTCGCTATCGGACGGCTGAAATCGTTTGGACGTGCTTAAGCGTTGCGTGCCCGAGCAGGCGAGCGGGAGTGAGCGGGCAGCGCCCACTACGCCCATGATGGGGCTTTAGTGACGGTTTGATTCGTCACTAAAGACCCCTTATTTAATGTTTTGAGATTTCAATGACCAAATTGCCCTCACTCCTTGCAACTATAAAAGGAGACCCCCTCCACACGAAATTCGTATCCCTTCTTTCTCTTCTCTACCTCTCCAAAGCTCAAGAGAAGCTTGTCCCACACCCGGGATGCTCCTCGGGAGATAAAGTCCAAATTTTCATCTCCGTTCGGAAGTAGATCCCGCAACGACGACGACGTGTTGCCCCGTTCCCGTTCTTCTGCTTCGTCCTCCTTCGTCTTGCTCCGTCCTCCTTCGTCCAGGTGTTGTCCTGTTTGGCTCGTCCTCCAAGCGATCGTCGAGGAGGATAACTTCTCTCTCCCATTCTTCTTTACGGCTTTCTAGTGTAGAATTTTCCTACTTTCTAGTGTAGCTGATTTCCCCCTTTCTAGTGTAATTCTTATTTGATTTTATTGTATAAACATTTTGAAATATTGAGTGCATGTTTTCTCTCTCTCTCTCTTTTCCTTTTAGTCTGATTATTGTAATAGCTTTATTGTAATTATATTGCCTCTTTTTTTAAGAAAAATTCCAAAAAAAATATAATTGCGAATATAGATCGATATAGCCTCCCTGTGTTTGACCTGGAATTTAAATTTCGGCATAAATTTTATTTGCTGAACACGAGTTCTTCGCTTTCAAGCTACAACGACAAGGTTTTAAAAACCAAGCACGTTAGCGTAGCAATTCGTACGTTCAACATTTTGGCACCGTTGCCGGGGAGGCAACGATTTCCGATCTTATTTTCGCATTTCTTGCACTTTATTGTTTTCTAACTTGCTTTCTCTTGTGTCTATTGTTTTGCAGAGACCTCCATTGAGGAATCATCAAGCGGTAGATTTGAGTAAAGTGTAGTTGAAGACAACTATAAGTGCTCCCCATTCTTTCCCCCTCCATAGATTTCATTCGCCAGATTAAATCCAAATTCCAATTAACCTAAGTGTTTGCATAAATCCTAGGAATAGTTTGATTGTTTGGATTCTCACTCACATTCATTCCACCCTCAATTATAAAAAAAACAACAAAAAGATAATCTTGTGGGGTAATTTTCAACAAATACAACATACACCCACATTCAAGGCACTTAATCAAATTGATTTGTTTCTACTCAACTGGGTTCTGATCTGTGGAATCGGTACGCACAAAGTAACACATAAAAGAGTAGAAATCATTCTATGTTAACCATCTTTGAGTGCCTAACTTAGTAGTGCATTTGTGGCCAGTTGTTTGAGTTGTTTGGGCCGCACCACTTTACTTAAAATCAACTTATCAAGTAGCTCCTCCTTAGGGTTTTCAATCTAGGTCTTTTCTAGATACTCCACTTTCTTTCTGGTTTTAAAGGAAAACAATCTTCACTTGTGTTTGACAACTTGGTTTGCCTTGAAACTTGATTGCAATCCACCTAATTTGAAACCCTAAAAGCTACTTAAGTAAGATTTGAACATTAAAATTCACGCATCACAAATAATCTTACTTGAAAACCCTGGTTGTGCATGCACTTACACAAATCTCAATCAATCATTAAGGGCACAACCCATTTTAAGGGTCCATCACATTCCATAAATACCACAATCCCAGGCCTTAATAAAATTGAGTAGACGTTGGCCTTAAGGTCTGATTCGCTCTTCAGGGCCTCTTCTGAGATTGTTTTTTATTAACCTACTTGTACTGATTAATCTGATGTCTAGCTTGGGGTGTAGCGTCAAACGATCGTGGCTGGGGGGTACACTAGGAACCGGAGGCGAAAGCCGAAGGGAGAACCTTCTCCCTAGTCCCTCCTAACTGGTTGGATTAAACAGACGCAAGTAGAGTAAATCATTTACAGTCTTACGGCTGATTTTGGGAGTCAGTAGATCCTTAGGTTACCCCACTTAAGGACAGCCTTGTTTTGTTGTGCTGCAGGGTCCCTATCCCCAGTTCTTCCGACCTTCTCCTAGTTTATGCTGGGAAGACGGTCATTGAATCCTCGATTGGAAGGACCATTAGAACATTCTAGGAGGCGTAAGTTGGATTTTGGTCAAATTGATCTCATGGCCGACCAACAGCTTCCTCTGCTTGGAAATCCACCGGAAGAATTTCGAAGGCAGCTGGAACAAATGCAGAGAATGCAGAAATGGTTCCAGAGAATGCAGGGTGCTCAGCCTTTGAAGGATTTTTATGATCCTTCAAATTAGGGGGAACGTCCCGACGTCCAGATTCCGGCCGGTGACGTAGAAATCAAGCACTAGGTGTTAAGCCTGATTAAACATTATCATGGGCATGGCTCCAAAGATTCGTTTCAGCACTTGGAGGACTTAACCACTTTGGTCCAGACCACCAAGGCATGAAACGTAAATGAGGAGCAATTGATCATGAGGCTCTTCCCCCACTTTCTTAGGGATGAGGCCGTGCATTGGTATAGGACAATAGGAAGACCAATTACAACTTGGAATGAGTTGAAATCGGCCTTTCTGAAGAAATCTTTCTAGTCAGATGTACCAATGCTTTGAGATGGGCAATAACTACCTTTACCCAGCGGTCAGGGGTACAGTTTCATGTCGCCTGGGAGTGATTCCAGGACTTATTGCGGAGGTGTCCACACCACGAGGTGCCGAAATGGCAACTCGTGTAGATCTTCTATCATGGGTTGACTGAGCAACTCAGAAATCGTTTGGATGCTTCTTGCGTAGGCAATTTCCTCAATAAAGATGCAGATAGTGCATATGATTTATTTGAAGAAATGAGTGAGAATTCAATCAATCATGCCTCCACATATACATTTAACCGGTCCCAGCAGCTGAGATCAATTGTCAATGAGGTCCATGACTCTCATTCATTTGAAATGGAATTGATTTGTAACAAACTTGATAAGGTGGACTTGGTTGCTAAGAGAATGGAAGAGTGGATGGTTGGCAATTCTATGAACAACTCTCGATCCACCTAATCGCAAAATTTGGGATTCCATTCCTCACGAGCTCCTTTTGGACGGGAGTTCATGAATCAACTCGATGCGGCTCAACCTGTGAGTCAGCATTTTTCGGAACCCCACGGGTTCCAAACTGGGGCCTTTGATCCCAGTTTTTCTGATCCTTCCCTTTTTTTCTCTCCATTCTCACCCAATGAGGATGTCTGTGCTGTAAAAGAGAATGTTAGATCCAACCCCTACTCGAATGCCTATAATCTAGGTTGGAGAAACCACCCTAACTTCTCTTGGAAAAATCCGGAGCAACAGACCCAATTCTGACCCGACAACTATGCTCTGCAACGACCAATGGGTCATGGTCAAGTATATACTTAGTTGCCTCCGAATCAAGTCAATCAGCTAGCTTGGAATGCCCATCAACCTGTTGGGCAGGCTGATTTGAACCGTCAAATGGTAGAGTTGCAAGGATCCATGCTCCAGCTCATGCAGCAAATGAAACTTCGCTGGACAACTAATTGCACCGCAAAAATTCACCTGCAATTGTGCTGTCTTGTGCTATTTCCTAACATTACCAATGCATATTAGGTTTCTATAGTCGCATTTGTGAATATAGATGCATGCATGCATTTAATTGAGAGGGGAGGAGAATGAAACAAGTGGCCTTGCAATTAATATTTTTCCTCGAGTGCATCTTTGCAAAATTCACCATCTTTTTATTTTTATTTCACTTGATTTTGAAATCTTCCCCGCGGCTGCATGGAACACCCTCTTCTTCTTCACGCCATGTCCTGCTCCCCCTCTCCCTGCCAGCCCTGCAGTCGCATCTCCCTGCCGGCCATGCTGAGGCATGCACAGCCAGGGCATGGCTGTGCATGTCTTCTTCTTTAGAAGAGCTCAATTGCCTTCTTGCATAGCAGCCTGGTCCTCCATGAAAAAACCCATCCACTTCTCCTTCCAGGCCACCGTCCTCTGCTTCCCCTCCCTCCATACGTAGGACCTCCTCCTCTAAGGTGACACTCTGCAGACAGGAGCACCTCACAGTGGTGCACAACCACCATCGTGAGTCCACCATCGCCCAGCTCAACAGAGAGCCGGTTGGCGTGGTGGTATTCCCTGTTTCGTCGTTCCAGCACCTCCGCCATTGCTGCAGGCTTCAAGGATTGAAGCTCCGTGGTAGCTGTACGCAGCAACAGCCGCCCAGTCCCTTCCGCACGCGCCTGCAGGCGCCCTCGCCTCCAGCTTCTTCGTGCCAGCACCCTGTCGCGCCCTCTGTTCCGCCCGCAGCCGGCCTCCGCGCACCCCTGCAGCGGCTGGCCAAGCCTCACCGCGCACCCCAACCAATACCCGCAAGCCACCGTGCAAGCAGTAGGTCGCCCTCGCCCTCCACCGCGCACGCCAGCAGCCCTCTCCGCATGCTCTGTCGCGACATCCCGCCCGCAAGCCACCAGCCGGAGCCACTCCACCACGCGTGCCGAGTCGTCCGCACTCACAACACCTACAGTATTCGGTTGCACGGCTTGCCCGGCCACTGTAGCCACTGTTCACCCGTTTTTGCGGAACACTGTGGCTACAGTGGGGTGATCAGTGAGTTTCTCACTTAACCGGTCACCCGACGCGCCGCTACCGGCCATTGCCTGCGCGCGCGTCTCGCCCCGCGTTCTGCTAGTGCCCGCCCGCACGTCTGCCAGCGCCCACACCCGCCTGTGTTGCCCACTCTCTTTGCCCACGCGCGCCTGCTAGGACCAGCTCCAGCGCTTCTGCGTAGCGCTGTGCGCTGCAGTCCTCTCCGCGTCCATCGCCCTCCAGCACGTGCCTCTCTACGCGCATACGCGCCTGCGCGCGCATGAAGCCATCAGACGTTGCCCTGAAGGTGCAGACGCCTTAAAACCTTTGGCCTTCACTCTAGCAGCGCCATCTCTCTCTCTCGCTCTCTCTCTCTCTCTCACAGCACACTCTCCCTCTCTCTCTGCAAATACACATACGCACACACACACTTTCATACACGCACACACACACCTATACACTATTATATACTTATATATATATATACATATGTATATTTATATCTATATATATTTATATACATATATATATATACTTATATCTATACATATAATAGTATCTATATACTTAGGTATTAGTATACATACATATATATATACTTATATAAATATATATATATATGCATATATATCTACATATATACATATACTTGTATACGTATACATATATATACATATATATAACTATATATATATACCTATATATATATACATATACATATGTACATATATAACTACATATATATACCTATATGTTTATAACCATATATATATATAGATATATTTACATATATACATATATATATTTTCACATTATTTACCATACGTGGTATCGCGGGAATATCTGCACCAGTTGCTAATATTCCCCAATACACGCGTACAAAAAGCGTGTTCGCATTCATCTTCCACCAATCCACCTTACACACGGCACTTCGTCCTGTTGGTTGCGTCTTTCTAGACGACGACCGACTCGACACCGTGCTACACTCCATCTTCGCCTCCACCCCCACTTCTTTATACATATATAATATATACCTATATATATATACTATATTTGCTTTATTTCTGTTTCGCTTTCCTGCTAGTAAAAAGATAAAAAAATATATATATAAGAGAAAAGATAATCTTTGACTTGCAGGTACTCCGTCCTGCGAATAGCAAGACCCGTTTTGGAACCCTGATTTGGCTCAAAGCGAAGAACCCAATTTTGAGGGTGTGCCTCAAGGACAAGAATTACCAGAAAAAATCTAAATATAAAAACACCAAAAACACAATAAACGAGCTAAAGAGATTCATTGTAGGACAAGCGTAGAAACTTGACTTATAACCCTACTTCCCTGAATTCGACCCTGGGCCTAAAAGTGACCAAGATAAAATCAAGTAGGCCAGGTTAAAAATTTTGTAAAGAGATGGTTAGGTCCGATTTAGGTTAACCACTATACACACTTCAACGATAAAATCATCATATTAACAACCTAACCGGGTCCGACACCATACCTTTTCTGGTGCCATTGCCGGGGACGTGCTCTTGCAAGTAAGTTTCTATTCCATTCCTTTCATTTTTCTCTTCTCTCTTCACGAGTGCTTTTGTTTTTTGCTGTGTAGGTGAACCTGTTGCAAGTAGAAGGCAGGCAGACGAAGTCGAAGACGTAAGCAGATCCAAGGTGGGAACGAGAGTGTGAAGACGCCGACACCGCATTGGAGCTTCGCACACGTTGTCGAACAAGTAGGTCTTCTTTTCTTAGCAACTTAGGTTAACTTGTCACCTTAATATTAAAAAAAAACTAAAAACTAAAAAACTAGAAAAACTTTTTGGGATCTCTTGGGGCAAGTGGATTAAAATTCACTTGTTTGATTGATTGTTTTACTCCCACCGCCCCAGGATTTCCTGCCTTACTTCGCATAGCGAAAATCCAAGAATCTTGATTCTTGGATTTTTCGCCGTGTGAAGTATTCTTTGAAGCAAATAAAAACATTGATTGCACCGCTCTTTGCCTCATTTATTTGCAAATTCGGGATCACATTTTTGGTGGGGAGACTTGGAATTGAGTTGATTCCAACCCCATCGCCTCAGGATTTCCTGCCTTACTTCGCATAGTGAAAATCCAAGAATCTTGATTCTTGAATTTTTCGCCGTGTGAAGTATTCTTTGAAGCAAATAAAAACATTGATTGCACCGCTCTTTGCCTCATTTATTTGCAAATTCGGGATCACATTTTTGGTGGGGAGACTTGGAATTGAGTTGATTCCAACCCCACCATGACTTTTCAACTTGCCTAAGATTCAATCCTGAATATTTTAACCCCAACAAATTGATTTTCTTTATCTTTTGGTTGCGCCTTGTGTGGACATCTTTTTGGTGATTGGGAGCACTTGAATTGAAGTACTTTGGCTCCCTTTCACACTAAATCTAAAACTGATTCGTGCATCCACACATAGAAATCTCCATTTAGGGTAGCCCATTGCATTTTAGCATGCGTTAATCAATTGAAATTGAAGAAGGGTTTGTTGGGCTTAGAGGAAAACTTATATTCTTGCAAAACCCGGAGATTGGTTGAATTGGTATTTCAGCGAGATCCTAAAATCCATACTACTTAAGGCTGAACTCTAAAAACCATTCACCAATTAAAACTTCAATTCGGGGAGATTTCCCCGTTGCATGCTTGTTTTACACACTTAAAAAATCAATCACTTGGGCATTACCCATAAACAACGCCCTTCACATTCCAAAAGCACTTGACCCTAAGCCTCTAACTAAAATTGGTAGTAACTTGACCCTCCTTGAGGATTGGAGGTCTAACTACCTGTGTGTAGCGCCTACGTGCTGGTGAGGTTCCCGCGTGCTATCGGGTGTCTAAGACTGGGGCAAACGACCTTTCAATCTGGCCCGGTGGTTCCGCGGTGCTCGCATTCGGTTCCATGGTCCGTGATAGTAGGTAACTTAGATCTTTAGGTCTAAGGGAACACTGTAGAGGTTAGGAATTTGATTGAATTGATTTGTCGTCAAGTGCACCTTTGCGGCGTCATTTCTCTCATCTCTTTTCCCTTCTTATCTCCCCAATTCTTCCTGTGATAGTGCATGTTTGGGAGGAGGTCACAAAACCTTAAACTGTGTGAATTGTCTGATAATTTTAGAAATGGAGCCGAATCGTTCTCCTCCTCCACAAACATGGCTGCACGCCCACCCCCAAATCCCGAGAGAGGAAACTACCCTTAGAACCCACCAGGTGGTGGAGCCTTAGATCCTATAACCCGCCTCCAAGCCCAAAAGGAAATGTATAATGAGTAAATTGAAGCCATTCGGAAAACATTGGAGGAAATGCAAAACCCACCCGAACGGGAGGAGCCTAGGTCTCTTAGCTCCTATCAGAATCCCGCTGCTACAAAGACAATAGGACAAATTCGGGTCCCCATGGGTGGGGACGACTTTGAATTGAAATCGAACATAATTGGCCTAATAAATTTTCACTTTCATGGCCTTGCAAGTGAAGATCCTTTTCTCCACTTGGAAGATTTAACCTGATTGGCTGAAACTGTTAAACCTAGAAATGTCGGGTTACCTATAGTCCTCATGAAAATGTTCCCATTTTCACTGCGGGATAAAGCGTCGCAGTGGTTACGCACCCTTGGGAGAACCATCCACTCTTGGGAGGAGATGCGAACAGCGTTTCTCAAGAAGTTCCTCCCAATCAGGCGAACCAATGCGCTTCGCCGTGCTATCACTTCATTTACGCAACAAAATGGCGAACAATTTCATGAGGCATGGGAGAGGTATGATGACCTCCTCAGGAATTGTCCGCACCACGGTCTGCCTAAGTGGCATATTGCCCAGATTTTCTACTATGGGCTAAATGAGACTTTGAAGCAGATTGCAGATGCTTCCTGCGATGGGAATTTCATAAATAAAGACGAGAATGGAGCATTCGAATTGTTTGAAAACATGAGTGAAAACTCAATGAACAATGCTTCCATTGTCGCCTTTAATCGTACCAGCCAGCCCCGAAATGTCCATGAAGTTGACACGGGACCCTCCCATTCATCCACAGATCTAAGCCTTATTGCACAAAAACTGGATGAAGTCTCCGTCGTGCACAAGAAGCTGGACGAGCTTCTGGCCAACCCTGCCTGTTCTATGGCAAACACCCCCACCTCACCACTTCGTCACAATCCAAATTCTTCCAACACCAGGCTTATCCCGAGAAACCCCTTAAGACCTTCCTTACCGAGTGTCGCGCCGAGCGACTCGGTAAGTCATGTGGATCTGGCTTCTGCGAGCCAGTATTTCCACACTCGGACACGTATTTACACGCGGACACGTCTTCTGGCATAGAAGACGCTTGCGCCCTGGGGAACAACCCGTTCTCTGTTGCTTATTACCCGGGGTGGAGAAATCATCCGAATCTAGCATGGTCCAACAACCTGCAGTGCCAAAACCTCGCTGGTGGACCAATGCAACCGTCCGCACCCGTTATCCCAAGGGCCCAGTCTAATCCTATGGCGAATTTGCCATCAGGCCCTTGCGTACCGCAAACCGAACACGCATCAAGTCCTCTTGACAAATTGATGCGAATGATGACAGAAATGTCAAAGTGCCATGAAGAGAACATGACCTCTCTTCAGCACCAATTGGCGCAGCAGAATGCTGAGATCAGTCAACTACGCATGGCGACTCGATCTCAGGGCACTCTTCCTGCCCAACCTGTTCCAAACCCGTGAAACTTCGTACCCTGTGGTCCTCGACCATAGGTACGACCTTCTTAGGGGCAGGTTAATTAGATTCTGCAGGCTCCGAGCATTCCACCGGGATTTCAGGCTAATCCCGCTGCAGCACCGCACTCTTATGTCCCTATTGCGAACCCTCCTCCGCCGTATGATCCCATTGGACCTGCATCATCCAATGCGATCACTATGAGGAGTGGTAAGCAGACCGTCGATCCACCTCAACCTGATCCTGGCCTGTCTTCTTCGTCGCCCTCTCATTCGGGATGCACACCGCATTCGCGAGAGGACGATACACCCAAATTGGTGCCACAATCATTTCCATTCCCTGAGGCTCTACTGAGGGAGCCAAAAGCCAAAAAGAAAGATATGCAGGTCTTTGATAACCTGCGTAATTTGTTCAGGGATGTAGAAATCAAGGTACCCCTGCTCGAGGCTATCGACCACATACCTACTGTCGCCCGATTTTTCGAAGACTACACAACACCCAGGTGACAGTCAAAGAAAACCAAGAATCCGGTGGTTCTCTCGCCTCATGCGAGTTGTGATATACTGTCAAATCTACCATCGAAGCAGAAAGATCCAGGCACACCACTTATTTCCTGTAGCATGCATGGCTGCAGGTTTAACCGTGCCCTGCTTGATCTAGGATCTTCCATAAATCTTATACCAACCATCATACTCGAAAAATTTTCCTTGGGAAATATGAAACCCACCCCTGTCACGTTGCAGTTTGCAAATCATTCTGTCAAAATCCCGAAGGGTGTGGTGGAAGACGTGGTGGTTAGGGTCAATAGTCTCTGTTTTCCTGTTGACTTTCTTGTTTTAGATATGGAAGTTCCTAGTTCACTTTCTGATTGTCTGATCATCCTCGGTCGACCTTTCTTGGCCACAGCCCGCGCCCATATCGACTGTGAGTCGGGCTGTATTGAGATTGCCGTTGGATCTGAAAAGCTCAAGCTTAACATCTTCAAGGTAGCCAAGAACTTTGATTGCGATTGCATCGAGGATGACACGTTTGACGAGGACATGGCCGTTAGTGCGTGTATCAGACTAATTGGGACCTATTTGGACTGTTGCGGATTACCTATAAACACTGATGACTGCCTGACCAGCACATATTGTGACATTCCCCCATCCCTCCCTTGTCCCGTACCTTCTCCTGGCCAGAATTCTGACGAGGTTTTCTCCGCTTCCCATACCTCGTGGTCTGAGTCATATCTGGGCTACTCACCGGCGGTCCACACTCTTGAAGACTGGATTGCCCTTTCTTTCCCGCCAAATCAGGCGGATTTGCAAATCCACACTGGGACCTTGAGCCCATATACTTCTCACTAGGGCTATTCCTTTTTGGATTCATCTTTCCAAGAAGCCCCTCTTCTTGGCCAATTTGAGGGCCAATTTCTTCCACCTGACTTGTTCTCCAACCCGCCTGGGACACTCTCATCCTAGGAAGTGCCAGATCTTTCACCATCCACTCTTGAGCTGAAGGAGCTGCCTAGTACACTTAAATATGCTTTCTTAGGACCAAATGAAATGCTCCTCGTAATCATCAGTTCAAAATTGACCAGGGAGCAAGAGTGTAAATTAACTAAGGTCCTCATAGAACACAAGGCAGCTATTGGATGGTCCTTATCAGACTTATCTGGCATTAGCCCCTCCTATTGCACTCACCGTATATATACAAAGGAGGAGGCTCGACCGTCCCACGAGATGCAGCGACGTCTCAACCCTAACATGCGGGAGGTCGTTAAGAAAGAAATCATTAAGTGGCTGGATGCGGGTATAATCTACCCGATCAGCGATAGCCCCTGGGTGAGTTCGATTCACGTTGTGCCAAAAAAGGTAGGACTTACCATCCGTGTCAATGACAGGGGCTAATCCATCCCTACACGCACTCCTACATCTTGGAGAGTGTGTGTAGATTATAGGAAACTCATTGCTACAACCAAGAAAGATCACTTTCCGCTACCTTTCATTGACCAAATCCTGGAGTGGTTAGCGAGAAATAAAATTTTCTATTTCCTGGATGGATTCTCAAGATATAACCAGGTGGAAATTGACCCTCGGGACCAAGAGAAAACCACCTTTACCTGCCCCTTCAGCACCTTTGCATTTAGAAGAATGTCGTTCGGACTTTGCAACACGCCAGCAACTTTCCAGAGATGTATGTTGGCAATATTTCATGACAAGGTGGGTGACTTTCTCGAGGTCTTCATGGATGACTTTTCGACCTTTGGACCATCTTTCGATGACTGTATTGCCAACCTGACTCGTATCCTTAGGAGATGTATTGATGTAAACTTCATGCTTTCTTGGGAAAAAAGTCATTTTATGGTACACGAGGGAATTGTTCTTGGACATATCATCTCCGATAGGGGTATCGAGGATGACAGAGCTAAGCTCGATGTCATTGCTGATTTACCTGTGCCTGGCTTTGTCAAAGAAATCGCTCCTTCCTAGGACACGTCGGTTTCTATAGGAGATTTATCAAAGACTTCTCCAAGATTTCTCGACCCTTAACTCATCTCCTATCAACTGACGTACCCTTCGATATGGGCCCCAACTACATACGAGCATTCATGCAGCTGCGTAATGCTGTCACCAAGGCCCTTGTTCTCCAGCCGCCTGATTGGTCCCTAGACTTTGAACTAATGTGTGACGCTTCCGACCTTACAGTCGGAGCCATCCTGGGACAAAGATGCGATAGACACCCCTTCGTGGTGTACTATGCTAGTAAGACGTTGGACGAGGCCCAGCATAATTATACTATCACTAAAAAAGAACTACTGGCGGTCATCTTTGGGCTGGAGAAATTCCGCTCTTACCTTCTGGGCTCTCACGTTATTGTTTTCACTGATCATGCAGCCTTATTAGCCCATAGCTGTGGGCTATTTAAGTATTTAAGTGCCTAGACATTAGGTTAATTCTAACATTTATTTAGCATAAATTAGGATGTTAATAGATTAATTCATATTTCTAATTTAATTACACAATTCATGCATTGCATTCATATTTTAAATGCATTTTGAATTAGCTTAAAATGGCATTCATTTAATTAGTTAACCAATTAGGTACATTGTTTAAGTTAACATTAAAGTTGAGGGTTTGTATATAAATAACCATAATATTTTAATAATATCCTTTATTCTTCTTCTTTCTAGCAACGGCTCGGCTACCGCTGCAATGCCTCCTGCCGCACTAAAGCACATTCGTGGATCAGCGGAGAAGGTGGATCTGCTCCCGCCTCTCCATTCAAATTCGTGAAGCCAGCTATAAAAAGAGGAGAGAGGCTGTCGAGCGGAGTAGGCCTCCACCACCGACCCACCACTGTGCAGAGAGTTCTTCTCTCTTCCATTCCACACCGCCGGCCTTAACTGTGGTGACGAGTCTCCTCCACCATGGGCGTGTGGTGTGACAGGCCACACCGCCATCCTGAGCTCGTCCGCATTACCGTGAGCACCTCAGCGTGCATCTCCCTCGCCGTCGTCACCAACAACCACCGCCGCAGCCACTGCATTTTCATCTTCTCTGTCAGTTAAGACGTCCGGGAAATTTCCCGGACGTCTGAAGCTTTGACCTCCCCACTCCAGCAACAACCACACGCACCCACTTCACCGCCAACCGCCAGCCCTCACCTGCTCACTCCACGCCTACCCGCATGCCCTCCAGCCGCATGCAAGGCAGGCACGGCCAGCAGTCCTCCCGCATGCCCTCCAGCCGCACATAAGGCGGGCACAGTCTGCAGCTGCACCCGCACCTTTTGCGCCTCACCGCTCACACCCGCATCACCTCACCCGCACGCCTGCAACAGATCGGCTGCTCCAGCACCACCCCTGTGCCTGCAGCCTTCATCCGCACGCCCTTCAGCCTTCGTTCACATCCGCGCCCACCGCCAACAGTGCACGCACATACGCCTGCAGCACTCGCGCCCATCGCCAACAGTGCGCGCCCACGCCTCCAGCCAGCGTGCAAGCCAGCGTGCAGCACCGGCTCCAGCCCTCACCCGCACGCCTGCAGCAGACCGGCTAGTCTAGCGCCATCTCCGTGTGTGCGCAGTCCCGTGCGCACGGCTAGCAGCCTTCCCGCGCCTGTGCACGCTCAGTTCACCTCCAGCAGCTGCAGCAACGTTGGCAGCCACCTTCGCCGGAGCTCCGGCCACCATGTGACACGCCGCCACCACCGTTGTGAAGCCCTCGGTCCAAGGAACTCCCTCCGAGCTTCCCGCCTCCGGCCATCCACTCCTCGTCGCGCACGACCAGGGGGAATAAATCCCCTATTTTGCTACAGTAACATTGCCATTAATAATTACATTTTCTGCAATTGTCAAGTTTTAATGATATTTATTGATTCTGCATTGCAACAAATATCCTCTAGTTATTAAGAATTGCTATTTCAGCATGATTTCTTGATTCAACCTTAATCTGAAGGCAATTTTGGCTTGATTCTTGTCCAAACTAACTACGAACAAACGTTTTTAACCAGTGCGAATTTAAATACGTCATTACCTCCCTGTGGATACGACCCGCTCTTTTGCGAGTGGTTATTTCTTTTTAAATATTGATTAGTCAATTTTTCCACCACATAAAACTACAAACGACTTTAAAGTGAACAATCGACTCGTCAAATGGCACCGTTGCCGTGGAGGCAACATACGCTATAATTTCACCTGATTTTATTTTGATTATTTGTCAATTGTACAATGATTTGACCATTTATTATTTTCTTTTCTGTGCGAGAAATTTGTTCAAGAATCAGCCATTGTGAGAGGCGACCCTTGATGTCGCCAGAGGAGAATTGGATGAGCTATTTTGAAAAGGAGGAGAAGGACGAGGACGCGACGGACATCATTGTATATTTAATCGCTAATTTGATTAGAATAGAATTAAGACTTTAGATTTAATTTTTCATTGCATTTTGTTTGAAACCCTTGTTCTGGGATATATTTTGAGGGGTTTGTTCCCCGATTTTGTTTTGGGCCCGTGTTGGGTAATTTTTGGGAGCTTGTTCCCTTTTCTTTAGATTTAGGTTTTTAGTTTATTGATTACTTTTATTTGCTTGTGCATAAGTAATTTTTTTTTTTAAAAAAATGAGCTGCCTGCTAGAAGCTGCCTGCCCCTAGGACAAATCATTTAAGTCTGTATAAGCAGCCTCTAGATTTACTTCTCTGCATTGCATGCATTCTCGCATCGTTGATTGCTGGAAGCAAGGTACGCATTTTCTTACTTTGCATCCTATTCTTGATCACACATTGCATTTGGACTTATTGTGAAGACCACCTAATCTATATTGAATAAATTAAACAAGTGGTCACATATTTTCTATAAAAAGGACTAATTAAAGGAGGGACATTTTAAAAACCAAGGATTTGATTTTCAAACTTGGAGTGTGATTCAAAATTCAAAATATTTTGCGGTGTATGCGCACTTATTTCACTTGCACCACGGCACGCTTAGGAATACTTGGACAAGAGCCCTCCTATCGTTAGATTCTGAAGTGTTCGGAACTTGAGATCAAAGGTTTTGTAAATCCAAAGAGGGGGATACCCTGTCACGGATTTTTGGGGGTAGTTGAGAAGCACCGCGAAAGCACAGCTTCAAAGGAAGGCTTAGGCCTACTTGCATCCCTCGATCTTCAGTCTTTTGAGTTGCTCTACCATTTGAGATTTAGGGAAGAACACCTAAGCTCCAACTAGGTCTTCTTTGGCAAGCCGTAGGTCGACAATAGGCACGTAAATTGATTAAACAAATGTCATAAAATGGGAGTTGAGTTTTCCGTCATCTTCTTAAGGGTCAATTTGAAAACACGAGCTTAAACTGGGACCAACCTGTACTTAAAAATTCGTGAAACCCTGGGCTTGAGTCTTAATGTTCATCTGGTCAGTCTTGATCCTTCACTAAGTACAAGCCATAACCTCTTGAGCTCTCGAGTATGGCAAAAACCTCCTGGGTCCTAGAATTCGTACTTAAGGTTTAAATATCAAGATTCTTGGTTAGTCGAGAGATGATCTATGTCATGTGAGACTTAAAGTACTGGTAGTCTTCTCTGCAATTGGTTCTCACAATATCCAATAGTAAACACACCTATGTCACCTCAAGAGGAAAATCTTCAGCCTAAGATCATTTCTAAATACTGTTTTGCTAGGGACTAGCAAAAGATAGGCATGGGGGTAAATGATTGCACTGTAAGAATACGCATGCAATTGCACCGTCTGGTGCTATTTCCTAGCATTACCAATGCATATTAGGTTTCCATACTCGCGTTTGTGAATATAGATGCATGCATGCATTTAATTGAGAGGGGAGGAGAATTAAATAAGTGGCCTTGCAATTAACATTTTTCCTCAAGTGCATCTTTGCAAAATCCACCACCTTTTTATTTTTATTTCACTTGATTTTGAAATCTTCCCCGCGGCTGCATGGAACACCCTCTTCTTCGCGCCATGTCCTGCTCCCCCTCTCCCTGCCAGCCCTGCAGCCGCATCTCCCTGCCGGCCATGCTGAGGCATGCACAACTAGGGCATGGCTGTGCATGTCTTCTTTTTTAAAAGAGCTCGGCTGCCTTCTTGCATAGCAGCCTGGTCCTCCACGAAAAAACCCATCCACTTCTCCTTCCGAGTCACCGTCCTCTCCTCCCTGTCCCTCCATACGCAGGACCTCCTCCTCTGAGGAGACACCATGCGGACAGGAGCACCTCACGGTGGTGCACAACCACCACCGTGTGTCCACCACCGCCCAGCTCAACAGAGAGCCGGTGGGCGTGGTGGTATTCCCAATTTCGTCGTTCCAGCACCTCCGCCATTGCTGCAGGCTTCAAGGACTGAAGCTCCGCGGCAGTCGCACGCAGTAGCAGCAGCAGCCGCCCAGCCCCTTCCGCGCGCGCCTGCAGGCGCCCTTGCCTCCAGCTACTTCGCGCAAGTGCCCTGTCGCGCTCTCTCTTTCGCCCGCAACTGGCCTCCGCGCGCCCCTACAGCAGTCAGCCAAGCCTCACCGCGCACCCCAGCCAACACCTACATGCCACTGCGCAAGCAGTAGGTCGCCCTCGCCCTCCACCACGCACGCCAACAGCCCTCTTCGCACACTTTTTCGCGACATCCCGCCAGCAAGCCACCAGCCGGAGCCACTCCACTGCGTGCGCCGAGCCGTTCGCACTCACAGCACCTACAGCAGGCAGTTGCGCGGCTCGCCCGACCACTGTAGCCACTGTTCACGCGTTTCTGGGGAACACTGTGGCTACAGTGGGGTGACCGGTGAGTTTCTCACTTAACCGGTCACCCGGCGCGCCGCTACCGGCCACTGCCCACACGCGCCTCGCCTCGCGTTCTACCAGCGCCTGCCCGCGCGTCTGCCAGCGCCCACACCCGCCTGTGTCGCCTGCTCTCTTCGCCCACGCATGGCTGCCAGCACCCGCTCTAGCCCTTCTGCGCAGCACTATGCGCTGCGGTCCTCTTCGCGTCCATCTCCCTCCAGCGTGCGCCTCTTTGCGCGCATACGTGCTTGCGTGAGCGTGAAGCCATCAGACGTTGCCCTGAAGCTACAGATGCCTTAGAACCTTCGGCCTTCACTCCAGCAGCGCCATCTCTCTCTCGCTCTCTCTCTCTCTCTCACAGCACACTCTCCCTCTCTCTCTGCAAATACACATACGCACACACACTCACACTTTCATACACGCACACACACACCTATACACTTATTTACTTATATATATACATATATATATTTATATACATATATATATATATATACTTATATCTATACATATAATAGTATCTATATACTTATATAAATATATATATATATATATATACATATATATCTACATATATACATATACTTATATACGTATACACATATATATACATATATATACACATATACTTATATATATATATATATACATATACAAATATACATACATATATATACATATATATATCTATAACTATATATATATATATATATATACACTTATCTACATATATCTATATATACATATATTACTATATATATACTCATATATATATATACATCTATATAGTATCATATATATATATATATATATATATATATATAGATCTATACATATACTTATATATATATATTTACATACCTATATATATATACATATACATATATATACCTATATGTTTATAACCACATATATATAGATATATTTACATATATACATATATATATATATATATTTTCACATTATTTACCATACGTGGTATCGCGGGAATATTTGCACCAGTTGCTGATATTCCCCGATACACGCGTACAAAAAGCGTGTTTGCATTCATCTTCCACCAATCCACCTTACACGCGGCACTTCGTCCTGTTGGTTGCGTCTTTCTAGATGACGACCAACTCGACACCATGCTACACTCCATCTCCGCCTCCACCCCCACCCCTTTATACATATATAATATATACCTATATATATATACTATATTTGCTTTATTTATGTTTCGCTTTCCTACTAGTAAAAAGATAAAAAAATATATATAAAAGAGAAAAGATAATCTTTGACTTGCAGGTACTCCATCCTGCGAATAGCAAGACCCGTTTTGGAACCCTGATTTGGCTCAAAGCCAAGAACCCAATTTTGAGGGTGTGCCTCAAGGACAAGAATTACCAGAAAAAAATCTAAATAGAAAAACACCAAAAACACAATAAATGAACGGAAGAGATTCGTTGTAGAACAAGCGTAGAAACTTGACTTGTAACCCCACTTCCCTAAGTTCGACCCTGGGCCTAAAAGTGACCAAGATAAAATCAAGTAGGCCAGGTTAAAAATTTTGTAAAGAGATGGTTAGGTCCAATTTAGGTTAACCACTATACACACTTCAACGATAAAATCATCATATTAACAACCTAACCGGGTCCGACACCAACAACTTGCAGTCCAGGTTCATTGGTAACTCTCGTTAACTCGGATGTCTACCATCCCAACCCATGCCCAACGCGCGAAATATTATGAATTCAAGCAAACAAGCCCATGGGTACGGAAATCAGAGGGACCCACACGCACATGCTCAGGTGGTTGAGCAGGGTTCCTCGTCCTCTTCTTCTTCTTCTGCAAATCAACAATTCATTGTTAATCAAGCCCCTCCAATCTTTCCTAACCCTCCCCAAGACCTAAATTATTATGTATCTGCAAATTCTGTCACTTTGAGGAGCGGTAAGTAGACTCAGGATCCATAACCACACTATTCTGATCTTTTGAATCCTGAAGAACTTGAGGAGAGAGAGGAGAATCCTGAAGGAGAAATCAAGGCTCAGGAACCTGATTCCAAAGATCTAACTCTTGTTCCTTTTCCTGAAGCCTTAACCAAATCAAAGAAGAAGTCTGTTGATAGCAATGAGGAGCTTCTGAATCTATTTAAGAATGTTGAGATCAATATCCCGCTCCTTGATGCTATCAAGCACATACCAGCTTACGCAAGATTTTTAAAGGAATTATATACACAAAAGTGTAAGTCGAGAGAATCTGTTCCGAGGAAGGTGGTACTCTCTAAGCATGCTAGTTCTGTTATCCTGCACTACCTCCCTCAGAAAAAGAGAGATCCTGGTGCTCCATTGATATCTTGCATCATCGGAGATTACACATTTGATAGAGCACTTTTGGATCTGGGTGCATCCATCAACCTAATTCCGACTTCTTTTTACGAGAAGTTTGGGCTAGGTGAACTTTGGCCAACTTCAGTAATGCTATAGTTAGCGGACTGCTCGGTCACAAACCTGCGAGGCGTTATTGAAGATGTTATAGTTAAGGTCAAGGATTTCTATTTTCCTGTAGATTTCCTTATCCTTGACATGGATGTACCTGATAATTTGAGGAACACGCCCATCATGCTGGGGCATCTGTTCCTAGCTACCGCTAAGGTCAACATTAATTGTGAAAGCGATAGCATGGAAATCGCCTTTGGGGATCAACGAATGAAATTGGATATTTTTAAGGCGATCAACAAATTTGAGGATTGTGGATTTATTAAGGAACTTGATGAGGATAATGAAAACATTGAAACTTGTTTGATTGTTTCTTCAATTGAAAGTTCCTCTTTGGATGATGAATTTGACCTGCAACCCTCTATGGTTAACCTGACATCTTCGGAAGAGGTTATTGATTTTGTTCACTCACAACCTCTTCCTCTTGTTGAATCTTTAGAATCTACCCTACCATCAATCATCAACCCGCCCTAGCTTGAATTGAAACCATTGCCTGAGAATTTGAAATATCAATTTTTAGGACCTCAGAAGACGCTCCCTGTGATTATCAGTGCTAAATTGACAAAGGAGCAAGATATTAAATTGATCAAGGTCCTGAGGGAACATAAGGAGGCAATTGGTTGGACCATTCATGACCTCAGGGGGATCGAGCCATCTTACTGTAATTATAGAATATTTTTTGGAAGATGAATCCTGCCCTTCTCGCCAGATCTAGAGGAGATTGAATCCAAATATGCGAGAAGTGGTCAAAAAGGAAATCAATTTTCCTTATGGTAGAAATAAAATTAGAAAATTAATGAATTATTGAAATAAATTATGTTGTATAGTTGTATATTGTAATTTAAAATAATTTTAGTATATTTATAACGTATTTATATTGTAGAGTAGTATGTGTAAAACATGTATTTAAATGTACATAAATCAAAATAAATCGATAAAAATAAATTAAAAATTTGTAATAATAAGTTAATAATGTATATTAACTAATTTATAAGTCAGTTGTACCAGTAACTTATTAATTTATACTTTAATTAACGAATTAAACTTAAAATCAATATGTATTTTTCACTAACTTTAAGAAATTTTTAAATATATTTATATAATTAGTTGGGTTGAAATAATTGTACCAATAAGTAGCCCTATGTATAGGCTTCATGTATATATAATTTAATAAATAAATAAATAATTATTTAGCACCTAAATTTGGCCAATTTGGGTGCTAAACATTGTCCCACACCGTGGGCTGATGGCCTCTTGCAGCGCCATATAAAGTTCAGTGCCCTCTACCTCACCATCCCAGGATTAGGGGTCGGATCCCATAGAGATTATGTAATCGACTATATTATAGAGAAGAGAGAGGTGCACTAGGAGCCCACGGTATTCGTGGGCCTGTATGAGCCGAAACTATGCGCAAAATCACATAATAAAAACTAGGGCCCAAGATGAATAGTAGTCGATCTGGTCCCTAGTGGGCTGTAGATTCCGTGAAGGGTTGGGCCCGTCAATAACAAATTTTTGACTTAGTGTGGGTTAAGTTATAAATGGTTAAGTATAGTGTGTGATATATGTGTTGTGTGCATGTTATATTAGTTAAGTGAGTGAGTGTTGCATCTATGTGTCAATGTGTGTGCTTAAGTGTTCTTCTATTAATGTGTGTGTGAGTTGTATATGTTATGTTATAAGTATATGTTAGTATAAGATTAATATAGTATATAGGTGTATATATGTATATGTATACGTATCCTTTTTGCCTTATTGTCTATATAAGTGTTTTTATGGCTTTTTGTGACGTTTGTAGGCGTTAGTGTATATAGTTTATATATGTTAGTATAGTATATTATATATGTTAGAATAGATAGTGTTTTGTGCCTATATTAAGGCATTACTTAGTTATTAGAGATAACTAACCTAGATTAGTTTAGATTAATTTTTAATGCCTTGCTACCTATTTATATGTTTGAGACATTGTTATTAACATTAATTAATTTATTGTTGAACATAATTGATTTAGACCAATTTATTCTTTGATTCTTTCATTTATGGTTCATTCATTTGTAAATAAACTTAATATGTTTTGAATAAAAGATGATTTTTGGATAATAGAGAGTGATGTATATTAATAACTGCCTCTCAGTGAATGACCTAGAATAAAGCAGTAAAAATTGTATATAAATAAAATGACATCTGTCTAGATTATGACATTATACTATAACACATTAATTAACCCTAATTAACAAGCTTTCCAGATAGTCAATCAATAATGGTCACAACACTTTCACACTTCAAGCCATAACATCTGTAGTATGCCTCTAACCTAGCTATAGAGAGTGCACCAACTGGCTATAAAATGCTTCTTCTTTCCTCATACATATCCTACATTTACACTTTTATGAAATTGTTATTACTAGAATGAAGAAAGTGAAATAGAGAGTGTAAAATAATTTAATGTAGCAAGTGAAATATGTAATGCAACAAGTGTAACCAGCCAATGTAACTCAGCCAATGTATGTAATGCAAAGTTAAGCAATTAGCAACATAATACCAATGTATGTTGTAATGTCCCAAAATTCAGGTTTCGATATATTTTAAAGTGGTTCAGGTCAATTCGAACTTGGAAACTCGATCAGGGTTCGGTGTTGGTATCAACACCTCCTTAAATTGCCAAGAAGCATGTATTTTGAGTCAACCCCTAGTCAAACGTTGTCAAAAGGGTGTCATATATGGTACCATTGGATTCCTCTCACTGCAAGCTTTTTGACAATGCCTGTCTTGTGTAATTCCGAGGTGTATAGCTTAAGTTATGGCCAAAAGAAGTCAACAAGGACCTAAATGTAATGTGGACCCAACCCTAGGGGTAATTTGGGTATTTCACCCACTTAAACCTATTTGCAACCACTCCTAGGCCTATAAAAGGACCCCTCTGTGTCCTTTGGGTCGTCATTAGTCTTTAACTCTCTCAAATCAAGAGAGGAAGAGTAAGAGAAAATCTTGGATTTTCCTTCTCAAAAATCAAAATTTCTTTTCGTAGGGACCTGATTACGAATCCTCAAAACCTGGGCTTCCCCTCTTAAATTTCACGGTAGCGATGGTGGTGCGCAGCGACAATGTAACGTGTGGCGGTGGCGGCATGTGTGAGGGCGACGCGTGGCACGATAGTGTCTCGGTGCACTTAAGATCGACGTGCGGCAGTGTGATTTCAAACGCGCGTGCACGTTCGCAAGACATGGATCGGCGAATTTGCGTCGCATGGCGCGATTGGACGACGCAGTGCGGGTGTGCAGATGGCGATCCAAGTAAGCGTAAGTTGGCCAATCAGGAGGTGCCATGTGTCCACAGGCGTCGATTCGACCAGACTGACCGATTTGATTTGGCTCTGCACCCCCTCACGCTATTTCATCTAGTTCGAGGACTTCCCGACCTCAGATTTCAACAAATAAGGTATCGTTTGAATCGTATTGACACATTACGTGTTGGTATAATTTATTTTCACTTTTGAGTATGTTCTCTTTATTGAAAAATTAGAAATGTAATTAGGTGTTCCCAACCCTATCATTGGTCTGTTTGAATCAGGTCTTATCCTCGGTGCATGCACGGGTCCCAAGGTGGGCGTAGAGACTGTTTCCAGGCTCTGTGCACAAGGTTCAGAGTCACTGTGACCCTTTGGTGACATTAGGTAGAGTGTCTGTCCCTCTTTCAATTCAGCCAATTTTTCAGGTAATTGTGGACCCGTCCTGTGCGATTTTTCATGTGTACTACCTTGGTCGACCTGTGATAAACACGTATAAATTTATCACAAAATGCTTATTTATGATAGTTCCTAGGCCTAGCATTGCATATCATGATATAGATATTGCACAAATATCCATTGCATTACATTTAGGATAGTTGTATATTATGTACATTAATTCCATCATTTTACATGGCAAGGGGGCAGTGCGACATCTTTACGGGCTTCGGATGAAGAATCTGACCATACAGATGAATTCAAGGCGACGATCGCAGTCCATCAACGCGATAATCACCCCGATCAGAGCTCTATAGCACCCTCCACAAGAAGAAGAAGATGGATGGCCCAGATGGTGCCACGTGGCACCATCCAGGCTGCCCCACCTGAGTAAGGCATCCCCAAGCCCGTTGCAAGATTAGATCCCAGCCGTTGGATCTCAATCCAACGGCTGAGATGTGCGCTCCACTGCTGAAGAAGCATCTCATCTCACCCAGCCTCAGGCAGATCAAGCGAGGAGTCATCTTGACCGTTGGATCTTCATCCAACGGTCGTGGGCACGAAAGCTTAATTCGTAAGCAGAGCACATAACGATCCTCAACATAGTGGTTTACGCTTCAGCTCATAATGCGCAGCCATGCGTTCGAAGCCCCATGTGGGGATTTTATCCACTGAAGCGCATGCAGGAGGGAAATTAAGCCGTCGATGGAAGATCGGGCGACGAAGGAAGCAACTATGTGGACGCACAGTTGAGCACGGATGCTTCATGTGGCCGCCGACACACCTCGAGAATGCACCATCTGACGCGCACATCTAAGACCTCTGGGAGGTGCATCCGACGGTTGAGCATGCGAGGTGTGCGATTCAAATTTTAGAGAGGTGCACTCTTCCTGCACACCGCACGAACGAAGATGAATGGGTGGAGATCTCGTTGAGCGAAGATAGCTGCGGGCATGAGTGGTGGGTGCAGGATCTACAGCGACAGAAAGGCGGCCTTTAGTGACACTTGCAGCTGTCATTAAATGGCCTACACAGTGCGTGCGCTAGCCAAGACAATGAATAGGCACGCATCTTCAGTGACAGCTCGAGCGGCTTGTAGTGACGCTTGTAGCTGTTGCTGAATGCCTATGCGCGAGATTCTGTTCTTCCTATCGACTATATAAAGGTCAACACACCCCCTTACCAAACATCTCTACCTACTCTACTCCCACCTACTCCTAAGCTCTAGCAAGCCTACCAATGCTCCATTAGAGCTTACTCCCAAGCTCCTAAGGCTCCTATTAGTGTAGCAAACCTCTACCTCACAAAATATTCCTCCATCTTCCCATCCCCATTCATAGGTCGCCTTGGAGCCATCCTCCCACCTCCATTCCGATAGTAGATCATCTCCACCTTCTCACCTCCATTCCAGAGCCACACTGAAGCTTTCCTCTACTCGACGTCCTCCTGATCTCACCTCCATTGTTCTGCTCCTCACCTTCGTCTGAGCTTTTGTTAGGCACCGTCGTCTCACCGAACAGCCGATTCGGGAGATTTCTTCTCACCTCCCTCTCTTTTTATGCTTTTGTAGATTATTGTAATAGACATTCATGTAATACATCACATTTGATTCTATCTCTTTCTTGTGATTGATTGCCATTTTATTTCAAAAACAAAAAAAAAATGGAACCCTAAAACACCAAAAAGAAACAAATCGAAGCGCGGTTTTCATACAAAGTAAACGTCGCCTCCCTGTGTTTGACCTAGGACTCCCTTGGAGTTTCGGTATAAATTATATTTGATCATGAGTTTTGCAACTATGACGACGGGTTATTCGTAACCCTGATTTCAAACACGTGAAACCTGTGCGATCATTTTGGCGCCGTTGCTGGGGAGGCAATGGAATTTAATTTGTTGTTTTATACGCTTCTTTGCATTTACATAGCACTAACCCCGCTTGTCTTTGATCTATTGTCTTGCAGGTACCCTAGCATGGAGATCCAAGTGTAGTAGACTGGAGTAAAGTGCGGGTAGAGTGTTTTGTAAGTGTCCCCCACATTTCCTCCCCCACTAGTTCATTTCGCCACAATCATAACCAAGACCTAATCTACTTAGGTATTTGCATAAACCCTACGATAGACTTTGTTTGTCTTGTTTTCCACCCTCACCCATCTCACCCACATCTTATAAAAAAAAACAAAAAGATAATTTCTGTGGGACGAATCAATTTACACATTTTATACACCCACATCAGAGGCACATAACCTGACTTGATTTTCATCTACTCAACCGGGATTCTGACTTGTGGACCCGGTACACAAATTCAACACATAAAAGAGTAGAAATCATATTAGGTTAATCACCTTTGAGTGACTTAATCGGTGGTGCATTTGAGCCAATTGATTGAATTGTTTGGGCCGCACCACCTAATATAAAAGAGGTTCATTTTGTACCCGCCTCATAGGATTCAATAACTAGGTCAAGCCAGGCACTCCATATTTTTCTTGATTTCTAAAGGAAAATACTTGAACATGTGCTTTTAAAAATAAACTTGGTTTACCTCACAAAACTTGGTTGAAAGCACCTAATATTTGAATCTTAAAAGATATTAAGCAAGATTTGAACTCTAAAACTCACCTCATCATTAATAATCTTGCTTGAAAATCTCTTGGTTATGCACATCCACACATTCTTAAACAAATCATTAAGGGCACAACCCATTAAGGGCCCATCACATTCCAGAAGCACCATTGTCCCAAGCCTAATTAAAATTTAGTAGACGTTGGCCATAAGGACTGGTTTGCTCTATGGGATCCAGATTGAGATTATTCACGATTAACCTACTTATACTAGTCAATCTGATTTCTTGCTAGGGGAGTCGAGTCAGATGGCCGCAGCTAGGGGGTACATTAGGAACTGAAGGCGCAAGCCAAAGGAAGAACCTTCTCCCCAGTCCCTCCTTCTAACTGGTTGGATTGCCTGGACATAAGTGGAGTAAATCATCCATAATCTTAGGATGGATTCTAAGAGTCTGTAGACCTTTAGGCTACCCTATCTAAGGATAGGCTTGTATTCTTGTGCTGCAGGGTTCCCTCTCTTCCCCGTCCTTCCGACTTCCTTCTAGCGTATGCTTGGAAGGAGGTCATTGAATCCTAGATTGGAAGGACCCTTAGACCATTCTAGAAGGCGGAGGTTGAGCAATAGCGAAGCAAATCCCATGGCTGATCGACAACCACCTCCTCCACCCCCGAACCAGCAGGAGCTAATTCAGAGGCAGTTGGAAGAATTGCAGCAGATGTAGCAGTGGTTCCAACATATGCATGGTCAGGGTGCTCGGCCCTTGAAGGATTTTTACGATCCTTCGAACTATAGGGAACGTCCCGACGTCATGATTCCCTCTGGAGACATAGAAATCAAGCCCCAAGTCTTAAGTTTGATTAAGCACTTTCATGGGCTTGGCTTGGAGGACCCATTCTAGCACTTGGATGATTTGGCCGCTTTGCTTCATACCACCAAAGCAAAGAATGTGAACAAAGAGCAAATGATCATGAGGCTCTTCCCCCACTCTCTCAGGGATAAAGTCGCACATTGGTACCGGACCATAGGAAGGCTAATAGAAACTTGGGCTGCTCTTAAGTCGGCTTTCTTAAAAAATTCTTCCCTATCGGAAGGTCCAATGCCTTACGACGGGCGATTACCACTTTCGCCCAGTGGCCGGGGGAACCGTTTCATGGTGCCTGGGAGCGATTCCAGGAACTTTTGAGGAAGTGTCCACACCACGAGGTGCTGAAATGGAAACTCGTGCAGATTTTCTATCACAGGTTGGTTGAGCAACTCTGTAATCATGTGGACGCTTCTTGCGGAGGAATTCCTCAACAAGGATGCCGATAGCGCACGACCTGTTTGAGGAAATGAGCGAGAACTCAATTAATCACACCTCCATGGATGCATTCAATCGGTCCCAACAACCCAGGTCAAGTGCTAATGAGATCCAGGATTCACATTCATTTGACATGGAATTGATTTGTAATAAATTGGATAAAATGGGCTTAGTTGCTAAGAGAATGGAAGAATGGATGTCTGGGAATTTAGGAAACACTTCTATACCTACTCAATCCCAGAATTCAGGATTCCATTCCTCGCGAGCTCCCACGGGGCGGGAATTCATGAACCAAATTGATTCGGCTCAACCCGTGAGCTAGGATTTCTCAGAACCTTATGGGTTCCAAACTGGGGCCTTTAATCCCAGTTTTTCTGATCCTTCCTTCTCTCCATCCTCGTCCTATGAGGATGCATATGCAATGCAGGAGAATGTTAGGTCCAACCCGTATTCCAACACTTATAACTCAGGTTGGAGGAACCACCCTAACTTCTCCTAGAAAAGTCAGGGGCAACAGACCAAAACTTGAGCCAGCAACTATGCATCTCAAAAACCTATGGGTTAGTGTTAACTATACACCTAATTACCCTTGAGACCAGTTACTTAACCATCTTGGAATGCCCAACAATCTGCAGGGCAGGCTGAATAAAATCAGTAGATGGTAGAAATGCAAGGGTCCATGCTTCAGCTTATGCAGCAAATGAATTCATCATTGGATAACTTGCAATCCGGGTTAATTGCTAGCACTCTACAACCCGGATCTCTACCATCCCAACCCGTACCCAACCTGCGCAATGTGCAAAATCAGGTGATGGGAACACCATCATGGGCCCTAATTAGCTTATTTTGACCCAATGAAGTCAATAAATGCTCCTACATAACCAACTGAAGGTTATAATTCATTGCATGACCATTCTGAGAGAAAAATAAGAAACTAGGGGCAAAACTATAATTTTACAAGCTTATCATGAATGCAATACAACCACGGGTTTTCTTAAGGGCTAAATAAATGTCAAATGTTCTTAATAGGATAACAAGTGGGTTAGATCAGAAAGAAAATGGTTTGTGAGTGTTCTGAGAATTAAATAACTTTTGAAATCCTAAAAATGGACCCACTTAATTAACCAAGGCTCTGGTTAGGATAAAATTCAATTAAACCCTCTAAAAATCATAGAAAAAAATTATCTAGGGTTTAATACCTTCAATTTGGCCATTAGAACCCATCTTGACCTAAAATGGAGTCTCAGACAGATATTTGCCCTAATTTGGGTTTTTACATAAATTACCCAGTCAAACGTGGTCAAAACAAAAATCCTACTTCACAATTGGATTCTGTAGGTCCAAATTAGATTCTTACCAAAATTTTGACCCAAGATGACCTTACCTTGACTTAGTTTGCAAAAAGGTCTCGTATATTTACATTTATACCCCAAACTTTCAAAAACCCTTGCGAACATGCCCCTAACCTCTTCTTCGTCTTCACAATTAGGTCCCTTCGCCATTATCGTGGAGTAAACCTACTTTGGCGACCTTTGACAGGAGATTTCTCCTTGATTGCTTGGAGAATCTCTTGCAAAATTGGAAGGGAGATCCTTTGAGAAATTCTCTCAAGTATGAGCCCATCCATGTGCTCTGATTCTTTCTCAATCTCTCATACGAACGCATGAGAGATTTGGGTATCTAAAAAGCTCCCAAGTCCGGTGACCTTCCAAGCTTGGGAAGCTTGCTTCCCAAGCCCTAACCGCCCCTCAAATCTCTATTTAAAGAAGCCTAGATCCTCTCGAACTCCTCACGCTCGAACTTAGCTGTGAATGCCCTCAATTCATCTCTCCCTCTCGCGGTCGAAGGCTCCTCGATGTCCAGTGATCCCCTCTGCCCTTTCTCATTGTCTGACCGCCATACCTGCGGCGGATTCATCCTCCCTGCTCTCGTTCGCGTCTCACCGTACCAGCAGACGCCACTTCCTCCCTCATCCTCGCCGTCCCCACCTCATCGGAGTTGCCTTCATCTCCGACGTCGGCCATACCAAACCCGATGACACCTCTACCCCACTTCATCCATCAACCTCCTAGCTAAGTCCCCTATCCCCTCTACCTTCTTCCCTGGTCTTTATCTTTCAAACCGACTACCGACAACCCTTCTCACCTCCATCTCCTCCATCTCTGGCCACCCCCTCCGGTGAGGCCATCCCACCTCCACAGCCCATCGAAACCCTCGCCTACCATCGCAAAACCTTCTCCACACATCCCTGATCATTTCCCCTCTATTCATTTGCCTCTCCATTGACTCACATGCACCCCCGAACACACCCACTCACATGCACATAGTTTGACCTAACCACGCACTCACGGCCACTGTCATGCCACGCCACCACCCCCATCACATTCCTCGTGCTTTGGCGACGCTCCCTGAGCGCTCTGACGTGGTCGAGAGGCCATTTTACTGATTTCAGGTGCACGATCTTGTCCGCCATTGGTGAGCAGGCTTCGAGCTTGCTTGAAGCTCACTCCAGGTGCCCTTGTCCCGGGTTGAAGTCCCAAAATGCGCGAAAGTATCTCACGCATGGTCCCAGGTCCTCAATTGAAGGCGCGAGCCTCAGCAGCTGCTGCAATTGGAAGGGCACTCCCTGCTGCAGACGTGAGAAGAAAGGGTGCGTGGATAGTCCCACATCGGAAGCTGTTGAAGCCGCGCACCCGCATAAATTGAAAAAGTGATGGTAGCTGTTCACCTCAAATCCACGGGGTGAGGTCCCTCTCACCTTCACTCGGCCTCGTCCGTGACACGCCCCCGTAGACCTCGCCTGACCCGACCGAACCTTCATTCCTCACTGACCACCGCACGCCGGTAAGCCTGGACCAGGGTACGCACCTGACCCGATTACCCGAATACCCTGTGGCTCTGGGAGAGTGGATCCTAAGAGAGAAAAAGAGAGGAGAGTTGCGCGAGTAGGGGGAGGGTTTTGCTATAGGAACCTTCGGCCGACACTTAGCCAAATTCTGAAGAGGAAAGCCAAAGAAGAAGAGGAGGCTTGAAGCTGAAGAAGAGAAAGCTTCTAAGGGCCAAAGAAGAAGAAAGCTAAAGGAAAAGGAAGAAGAAGAAGGATTGGAAAGGTCGTGGTAGAGAAAGCAGAGAAAAAGAAGTGAAGGATCTCAGAGAAAGAAGAAAAGAAAAAGAAAGAAGAAGGAGAAGAAGTTGTAATTGAAGAAATAGCTAAAGAAGAGATGGATCTTAGAGAAAGAAGAAAAGAAGAAGAAAGAAGAAGAAGGAGAAGAAGTTTTAACTGAAGAAATAGCTAAAGAAGAAAGGAAGAATCAAAGAAAGCAGAGAACGAGAAGAAGAAAAGAAGAAGAAGAAGAAGCATAAATCAGATGACAGAACCTAGCTCTTATTTCATACATACACATTGAGTTCTTTAGTTGATATTGTAGGTGTATTTGGTGATCTAAATCACCATTTTACTCCCATATTTTTGCACATTGCTACTGATACTATTGCAATCTCTTTTAATTTTGAATTGTGATCTTGATTCCTAAATCCCATATAGCTCCCTGTGTTCGACTTCGGAACTTATTCAAGTAATAAAAATTGTATTTATTTTCAAAGTGACTTTGACTATATTACAACACTTTATTTTAAACTCGATCTCGCAGCGATTAAACATTTTGGCGCAGTTGTCGAGGGGTAACGGGAAATTTAGAATTCTTGATTGCAATTTCTAACACAGATTCTAAGTAGCTATATCTCTTTCTGCTGTGGTTGTTTCAGGGAGAGGATACATTCACGGAAGATCAGCCGCACATCATACACGCCAGGGGCAGGTAAATTCTGATTTCTCTCTCTCTTAAGCCCCTTGTTCTGAGAAGGTTAAAAAGGGAAAAAATCAATTAGGGCTACTTGCTTTTCATTCTTAGATAATTCATCAAGTTGCTTGATTTGATTTCAACAACAAAACTTGATTTGTGCACCCACTTAAGGTAACTAGGGCTATCACATTCTTGTTTGAGCCCTAGATACCACATTTGGTAAACTAAATTGGACCAAAATTAGAGCCAATTAAGGATTCCAAGTTAGGGTTTTAGAGACACACTTACATAATCAAGAATGGATCTTTCGAAAATAATGTGTGCCTAAGCCTTGATTGAATTGATCTATTCAAGCAAACCCTAAAAATCAGGCTCTTAATCTCACTTGAATCCTAAAAGAGGGACCTAAAACTTCTCAAAGGACAAATAGGTGAAGTTGACCCATCTTGTTGGGTCAACCAATCTTTAAATTAGGTCACTTTTTGCACTCAATACATTTAAAGTTCAAGTGAAATCTTAAGCACCCTTGCTCTTAATAAAACTGGTAGACTTAAGAGGTCAAGTCCCCATTCTGGTCTACCTGGAACATTAGTGACATGAGAGGTCGGGTGGGGGAAACCCTGTAACCCATGGGGGTGCTCTACCGTGTAGGGGTCTTCGCAAGACTCTCCCTCTCTGGCTGCCCAGGTAATTCTCCGGTGGACGGCTTTCTGACTAAGGGGTATCATTCACCCCGAACCTCTATAGTCATCCAAAATTTTTGGGTGTCTTGATTGGGTCCATCACATTCTATTCTCATCCAGTCCATCGATGCATGTTTGATAGGAGATCTTTAAGACCATCCTTGAGGCCTCCTTTAGTTATTCACTCCCGTCAAGGTCAGGCCTCGACTTTCGTGTTTGTGTAGCAACCCCATCACATAGACATATCTTCTGATTCATCTGAACCTAATTCTCCTTCATCTATCATCATGGCACAACCCGTAAAAGAAGAGAATAACCTCGAGAATCAACTTCAGTGCCTTAATGATTTATTCCAAGCCTTTGTGAATCCACCGTAGCGTCCTATGATGCGAGATCATTACAATCTCGCTGCAGTGGCGATCGAACCCTGAGTTCAAATTTTGGCTGGAGGTCTTAATACTGAACTCAAGCCCAACATGATTCATGCTATTCCGAAATTTCATGGGCTCAATTCCGAGGATCCTTTCCAGCACATTAAATAGATCAAGTATACCTTCGGGTCAGATGTTCAGAATCGAGATATCATTCTCATGAAAATGTTCTCCTTCTCTCTCATGGACAAAGCAGCTTACTGGTATCAGACTCAAATGCATCCAATCAACACATGGGTTGAACTACATTCCGAGTTTTTGAAAAAGTTCTTCCCAGTTGGTCGGACGAATGATTTACGACACCAGATCACACACTTCACACAGTAGCCTGGAGAACCACTTCACGAAGCATGGGATCATTTCCTGGATCTCATGTGAAAGTGCCCCCATCATGAAATTCCTAAATGGGAAAAAGTGCAATCATTTTACCAGGGACTCCGTGAAGACATTCAATTATTCGTCAATGCAACTTGCGGAGGAAATATCATGGGTTAACACGAGGACACTGTGTGGGAGATTCTTGAGAATATGTGCGAGAACTACATCAATAATGACTCCATGGGCATATTCGACCGAACGAATGCCCGCGCATCGACAAATCCAAGGGGAGCACATGAAACGCAGGGCCTGTCCTCATTTGTCGACTTGGAAATGATGGCCAGTCATTTGGATAAGGTCTCTTTTATTGAGAAGAAGGCAGATGAGCTAACTCGACATCTGCAGTGAGCCACCTCTGCGTAAAACCCATTCGCACAACCGCCCTCTAGGAGGGAAACTGTGCATAACATCTACCACCAATCTTCTCAGGGATGGACCCGTATCCTCCCCTGCCTGACTCTAGGGCTGGAGGAAACTCCGAACCTACCTATTCTAGTTGGGGGAACTCTGAACCCTCATATTCTGACTTTTCTGAGGTCCCTCAAACTTGCGAGGACCTCAACGCCATCCAAAATGACCCATTCTCTAATACCTATAACCCTGGATGGCGAAATCATCCTAATTTCATGTGGGCAGGAAACAATCAGAATTAGAGACCACCATATCAACCCTGTCCATAAGCTCCTCGTCCATATTAGCTGCCTCAGCCTTGGCCCAACCCCATCTATCAATCTGGGCCAACTCAGACAGATCAAATGACTCTTGTCCTTCAGACTCTAGCTGACATTCAAAAGACAAATGCGACTATGCAAAAATAGCACAAAGGCAAGATCATAGAGGTTCGAAATCAACTCGCTCAGATGGCGAATTCCCGCCAACTTGGTACACTCCCTTCGCAACCTCTGCCGAATCCAAATAACGTGTCGAACCAGAGGTGCGTTATAAACCCAAATCTGAGCCAAGCCCACATGATTTATTAGACCCCCTCTGCTCCATCACCCGATGGGATGGAAGCTTCGACATCATACTCGGGATTTCAGTAGCAGCCACCTATTTTACCTACACCAAACCAAAACCAGGCGGAATTGAATTCAGTTACAACCCGTAGTGGCAAAGCAACATAGGACCCACCTTACCCAAGCCACTTTCAGCCTGGTAGTGCTAACCCAAGCCCTAGGATAGTCATCCAGGATACCCCTATCCCAGATCAAGAATCTGGATTCTAAAGGAACTATCCAAGGTTCCATTTTCCGAGGCCTTGACCAAGGGAAAGAGGACAACCAAACCCGTGGCACTTGAAGATGACCTGGTCAAGCTCTTTGAACAGGTCCATATAAACATCCCCTTGATGGATGCGACTCACCACATACCGATTTACGCATGATTTCTGAAAGACTTGTGTACACCTAAGCGTAAGTCACGAGCCAAAAGTGGGAGCCCAATCATATTGCCAAAGCAAGTCAGCTCTGTCATTTGAGCAAACTCCCACCTAAAGCAAAAGACCCAGGTACTCCCCTGATTTCCTGTACAATTGGTGATATCAAATTTGATAGTGCTTTATTGGATCTAGGAGTCTCCATAAACCTAATACCTACATCCCTACTTGACCATCTTGAGGAATCTGAGCTCAAATCAACAGAGGTGACCTTACAGTTGGTAGATGGATCTATTAAGTCACCTAAAGGAGTTCTTGAGGATGTCATTGTTAGGGTTCAGGATTTCTATTTCCTGGTGGATTTCGTAGTCTTGGATATGGATGCTCTAGAAAATCCGAGAAACACAGTAATCATACTAGGGAGACCCTTTCTGGCCACTGCTAGGGCCAACATTAATTGTGAGGAGGGCCAAATTGAACTAAAATTCGGGAACTAAACACTAAAGATCGACATCTTTAAGGCCCAACAAGGGATTAATTGCGGAGTTATATAACAAATATGTGATATCGAGGCTATGGTTGACGATCAGTATATCGAGGAAAACCTGACTACTTCTGATCAACCACAAGAGGATCAAAACCTGCAATTAGAGGAACCCAAACTCAACCTAGACACACCCATAACTCTTTCCCTTGCTCCTGACACACACCGTGGACCACCCACTGCTGCTGATAACCCTACTTTAGAACTAAAGCCTCTTCTTGATCATCTAAAGTACGTCTTTTTGGGTTCCAATCAAACGTTTCCTATGATTATCAATTCCAGACTAACACCTAATCTGGAATCCCATTTGATTTTTGTTCTCCAGTAACATCGAAGAGCCATTGGATGGACTCTCGATGATTTGACTGGTACCAGCCCCTCTTACTGCACACACTGCATCTATACTGAAGAGGGCACACGATTTTCCCGTGAAATGTAGAGACGTCTAAATCCTAATCTGCAGGAAGTCGTGAAAAAGGAGATCATCAAGTGGTTAGATGCTAGGATCATCTACCCGATCTCTGAAAGTTGGAGGGTGAGTCCAATCCAGGTTGTGCCTAAGAAGGCAAGACTCACCATGATCACGACTAAGACTGGAGAAATCATACTGACCCGTGTGGCAAATTCGTGGAGAGTCTGCATTAATTACAGAAGACTCAATACCTCCACAAAGAAGGATCATTTCCCACTACCGTTTATTGAATAGATCCTCGAAAAACTAGTGGGAAATAGATTTTTCTGCTTTTTGGATAGGTACTCTGGTTATAACCAGGTGGCAATCCATCCTGAGGACCAAGAGAAGACCAGTTTCACCTGCCCCTTTGGGACATACACATTCATAAGGATGCCTTTTGGTCTCTGCAATGCACCTGCTACTTTTCAGTGGTGCATGCTTACCATATTCTCAGATATGGTAGGTGATTATCTGGAAGTCTTCATGGATGACTTCTCAATTTTTGTCGAATCATTTGACGATTGCCTCCTGCACTTGGTCCAGATCCTCAGGCGATGCATTGACGTGAATCTGGTTCTTTCCTAGGAAAAGAGCCATTTCATGGTGCTTGAAGGAATTATCCTGGGACATCTCATCTCCGAAAAAGGCATCTAGGTCGATCGAGCCAAGGTAAATCTGATTTGCAAACTCCCTATGCCTAGCTTGGTCAAAGACATCCGATCCTTTCTGGGGAACATCGATGTTTACCGTTGATTCATTCCAGACTTCTCGAAGATCGCATGCCCCCTGACTAATCTGCTATCTAAGGATGTCCCTTTTGAAATCTCCAAGGAGTGCACTCAAGCATTTGAGATCCTACGTGATCGAGTTACCCAAGCTCCGATCCTATAGTCCCCTGATTGGTCTCAACCCTTTGAGATCATGTGTGATGCATCTGATTTTGCTGTAGGACCAGTACTTGGGCAAAAAATTGGCGGGAAACCCGTGGTCATCTACTACACTAGCAAGACACTTGACGAGGCTCAGCGTAACTACACAGTTACTGAGAAAGAGCTGCTAGCTGTAGTATTTTTCTTGGAAAAGTTCAGATCATATCTTCTAGGTTCCCAGGTTATCATTTACTCTGATCACACAACTGTAAGGCATCTCCTTGCAAAGAAGGACCCGAAACCTCAATTAATCTGCTGGATCTTGCTATTGCAAGAATTTGACCTCGAGATTCATGACAAGGTGGGAAAATAGAACGTGGTAGCTGATCACTTGTCCCGCCTCCCTTCTGACATTATCTACCCTTCCGGACCCATTACGGAACATTTTCCTGATGAGCACCTCCTGACTATCAGTACGGGGCTTCCATGGCTTGCTGATCTAGTAAACTACCTGGATCACATCAGATCTCGTCCGATTGGTCAAAGGCCAAGAAGGACAAATTACTTTTCGATGCCAAGTACTACTTTTGGGAAGACCCGTATCTCTTCCGCATCAGTGCTGATCAAATCATCAGACGATGTGTATCAGAAGTGGAAATTTGATAAAGCCAGTTTATCATCATTCTTATGCATTAAAACAAACCTAGCTCTTAGGATTTTACTCTGCAAATGGGTTTTTGGGTTGCATTTAGGCATTAATTAGGTTAGGCATGCATTGCACTTTTTATTATCTTTTTAATGTGTTTTTATGAGTGTTAGGGATATACAGATTGCCAGATCCCTAGAAGCCTAGCACTCAGGAAGGCAACTGGTGAAGGAGAAGCTCTCACCAACTGGAACTCAGCTTGATTCAACTCACCATAGCTGGTATTTAGCTTACCTGAACTAGGGTTAGCTCATCCTAGCTCCATTCAGCTCATCTCAGCTAAATGGCAGCTTAAGAGAGCTCATCTTAGCTCACCCTAGCTCAGGTCAGCTCAGATCCAGCTCAACTTAGCTGAGTCTAGCTCATCTTAGCTCCCATTAGTTCATAGGGAGCTCTAGCTAGCTTAGCTGAGTTGATTGGAGTTCACCCCAGCTCAGGTCTATCTACATCTAGCTCCACTTAACTCCGACTAGCTGAAGATGACTTCATTCCAGCTTAGGAAGCTCAAGTCTAACTAGTGGGGACTCAGCTTAGCTCAACTGAGTTGAGCTAAGCTACCTTAGCTGCCTCACCCAGCTTGATCCTCCCTGGGAGCACTAGACCTAGCTCACCTCAGCTCAATTCAGTAGAAGCCAACTCACTTTAGCTTGGCTTAGCAGCTAGCAAAGAACTAGCAAGCTAAGCCAGCTAGAGTAGCTCCATGCTAACCTCTTCAACAGCTGCCAGCTCCATTTCAAGCTCCAAACTTCTCCTCCTTAGCTCCTCTCTTCAAATCCTAGCTCCAATACCTCCTCCTCTACTCCACTACTAGCTAAGCTAGGCTCCAACTCCCTTGGCAATCCATCACCTAAAAACCCTCCTTAGCTAGCTCTACCAACTAAGCCCTACCTAAGCTCACCTAAGCTAGCTCCACTCTACTCCTTTTGGCACCACCACCTAGCCTACCCACTACCACCAAAATACACCACTAAATTGTGCCAAAACCACCTATAACTACCCTTGTTTTGGCGCCAAAAATTCTCTCCAAAAATCCACCCATCCTAACCCTACACCTACCCATATAACCCATCCTAGCCACCCACCTACCCCTCCTTCTAGAACCCTACTTGGCACCACCTAAGCCCCCCTTCTAGAACCCATTTTAGCGCCAACTTCAAGGGGTGCCACCACCCATAACCACTACCTAGGTAACCCTTGGGTTAGCGCCAATCACCCTTAGCCCTAGGATCTCCAACTACCCCCCATATCCTATCCTAGCCATCCATTCCAAGAGCCACCTATGCCCCCCTTCCTACGCTATATATACCCACCTAACTTCCCACATTTTCATCATCATCCATTAGTGTATTATTCTACCTATACCCACCTACACCCACGACCAAGAAGAAGGAGTAGAGGAGAAGATTAAGGGGGCACATCACCCGCCCCTTTGGTGCCTTCTTCTCCCCACTCTCTTCAACTTGTGCCACACCAAGGAGGAGGACCTTTCCATCTCAAGGAGGACTTCTTGGCAAAGGAAGACTTAGGGTGGACATCCACCCTTGGAGAAAAGCTTAGGGCACGCCCCCTTAGGGCTTGCTTTGGAGGACATCAATTTGGTGGAGCTTTCAAAGATAAAGAGTTGGAGCACTTCTTTTCAAGCCCAGGAGCTACTAGACTTGGAGCAAGGAGCCTCCCCTCTTCATCAATTTTTAGAGGATTAGTGTTTCTTTACTTTGTACTTATAATTCTAGTTGTAGAAGCTTTCCTCTACTAGGGTTTTTGTACAACACTTTCTCATTAATCAAGTTTCCTTCTTTAGTTGCATTCTTAATTGCTTTGTTTCTAGCACTCTTCACTCCCTCTCTCTAATTATTCTAGGCCTCCACTTGCCTAGAGTGAGCTTAGGGAGAGGCTCTACTTGCCACTTTAGGAATAGTGTATTGAGTTAGGTGTTAGTCACTTTCTCACCAACAACTTGCATATTCGTTATTATTTCAAAAACATAAAAATGATATATTGAAAAAGACCAAAAAGAAAGTTGAGATTTATTTTCCAAGCAAGTGATTTAATTTCTGCAAACTTGACTCCTTGAACGACCCTAGATACCCCACTATTTAGGCCTTATAAATTTTATAAGCGAATCTATTTTTATGCGTTGCAACGACTTAAAACCCTAATTTAACAAACCGCACAAAAATGCGATCACTTTTTGGCGCAGTTGCCGGGGAGGCACGGCTTTGCATTTTAATTGATTCCCTTGCTTGAAGTGGATCTCATCCCCTTGTCTCTCTTTTCTCTCGTGTGTGCAAGGACTATAGGAAGAAAGTGGGAATTTGGAAGCGAGAGCTCAAAGTTCCTTTTCTTCCCACTATTTTAGGTTGGTCCCCCATTTCTTGTCACATTCAGGCTAAAAGACTACCAAAAATATATTAAATTTGGCTTTCAGGATCCTAAACATTTTAATTAAGTGGAGTGGTGCCCATAAAAATCCATTGTTTCTTGTATGCTTCATTAAACACCACTCCAATCCTAGTGTTGGTGTTCTATTTTTCAGATCTAGATTTCTATCCGTACTTCAAAAATAAGTTCCCAACACCACATATCTTATAAAATCCTAAAATTTCACATAGTGATTCGAAATCAAGTTAGGAACGTTTGTTCCAAATTTCAGATCATTTGGCTATGTATTTAATTTTTAAAAATTCGTGGACTGCTGAGGGGTCACACCCTCTTATCTTCCTATTTTGCTACTGTCCGTGAATTTTTATAATTTTTATACTCATTCAATTTTTTGTGAAATTAAGCTTTCTAGAATCCTTGTGAAATTCTACATCTCACATAAAATCATCAAAAATTTCTAAGGCCAGTGGTGGTACAGAAAGTCCAAAATAGCCACGAGTACCATTTTTGGACTTTGACACCAACACAAATAAAAATTCAAAACAAATATCAAACAAACTCCTAAAATCTTAAAATTTTTTTTTCTGGAATCCTTGTTTGAATTTACATAAATTAGTGGTGTTGTTTGCATTATTTAAACCACTACTTAATCAGAAAGCCTAAAAAATAACTCATTGGTAGTCAAATTTCTATCCTAGGATTAATTGGATTAGGGTTTCTTTTTTATTTTTAGAGACAAACATATCCTCATCCATACAACTTGATTTTCTCTTGTTTGTGGAATCTCAAACTTTTTTGAAAACTTAAAAAGGAAACCCTAACAATACACTAAGTTAAATCCAATCCTAAAAGATAAAAATATAAAAAATTGTGACAACTTGTTTTTAATTGAAACCACTTTCCAATTCCTGCACGCACACTAAAAATTGAAATAATAGGGCAACAACCCAATCAATGCCCTCCACATTCCATGTGCACTTTAGTATCCTAGCCCT
The DNA here is from genome assembly GCA_037157565.1 of Thalassia testudinum. Lineage (NCBI taxonomy): Eukaryota > Viridiplantae > Streptophyta > Magnoliopsida > Alismatales > Hydrocharitaceae > Thalassia > Thalassia testudinum. The sequence goes on from JAZHRO010000031.1 coordinate 85,235,760, forward strand.
AACTAAAATTCGTAGCAATTTGACCCCTAAGGTTTCATCAATTTAGGCTTGCTATATAGGACTTAAGTTTTCTTTAATTAATACCAATTTTGTCATCTATATCTGGTGTTTAGGTTGAGGGGCCGTGTCAAATGACCAGGCGCGGGTTTGTACAATCACCTAGGGATTTTCCTAGGAAACGCTTGGGCCCAAACCTTCCCTTAAGCAACTTGGCTAGATTTGTTGACAGAACAGGTATTCACTATTGATTACTTATTTCCTAGGTAGACCAAGTCTTAGGTTAATTTCTAGGGAGTCACAATTAAGTTAGATATAAAATTTGATTGCTTTTGTGCACACTTCTCTCATCTCCATCTCTTCTCCCCTCCCGTTCTTCCATTTTATGCACGGGTGACGGTCCCAAAATTCGCACTTGGAAGGATCATTTGATTTCGCCCCCCGCACAAAAAGACTACTTTTTCTGTCTTCTTCTAAAATTATGGAAAATCAACAAAATAGGTCCACTAACCCTTCTACTTCCACCTCTAATCCCACCTCTAACCCCACTAATAACCCTAATTCTGACCCTTCCACCCACAACCCCCCGCCTTTGACTTCCCACACTTGGAGCTCCCTAATATTGATTTGCCTCAATCACAACATCAAGACCCCCTACCTGATCTCTTAACAATGATGGCTGAGCAGATTGCTAAATTAAATTCCAATCAACAAACATTGACTAGGAACAACCAAAGCCTAGCCAATCAAATGCCAAACCCACCACCCTGTCAGCAGCCTGATATTCCTCTAAAAGATTTTTATGATCCATCTTATTGTGAGGAACGACTAGGGGTGGTCATACCAGAGGGGGACTTTGAGATCAAGCCAGCAGTCCTGAACCTGATTAAGCACTTCCATGGCCTTCCTAGGGAAGACCCTTTCAGCCACCTTGAAGAGCTGACTCTTCTTGCACAAACAACCCATTCTCGAAATGTACAAGAAGACCTATGGTTGATGCGGCTATTTTCATTATCTCTTAAAGATAAGGCCGCTTATTGGTTTAGGACCATTAGCCGACCCATCACAACTTGGCCTTAGCTCAAGAGCGCCTTCCTCAAGAAATTCTTTCCCATAGGTCGTACTGATTCATTAGTAAGATCCATTACGACCTTCCAACAGAAATTTGGTGAAAGTTTCCATGACTCTTGGGAGAGATTCCAAGATCTTTTAAGAAGTTGCCTGCACCACGAGATTCCTTTATAGCAGCTCATGCATGTCTTGTTAAATATTTTAGAAGATCAACTTCGACACTTTGTCGATGCCTCATGTGATGGAAACTTCTTGAATAAGGATGCTGAGAGTGCCTATGATCTTTTTGAAGAAATGAGTGAAAACTCATTTAATCAAGCTTCCATGAACACATTTGGCAGAACTCAAAACCAGCAGTTCGGTATTCATGAAGTAGGCACTCAATCTATCCCTGTCACCTAAGGCGATCTTCAAATGATCCCTCAAAAACTCAACTAGATGCATATTAATCAAAAGAAAATTGAGGAAAGACTTGCCACGTCAACCCAAGCTCCACACAATCCACATCTAACCAAACCTAACCTTCCACGAAGAGAAAATTTGCACAATCTCACCACTACCCCTACTGATTATTACCAATATTCGGAGACTGTCTATGATTCTTTGGGGAATTACAACTATCCAGATCTTAACCCCACTCAAAATATTGCTGCCATCAAGGAGTCCTTTAAAAATTCTTCCAATTGGAAAAATTACCTGAACTACTCCTGGAATAATCAGGTTCCTTCCCAACCAAATCATTTTAATGGGTATGGGTTGAATCCAACCTTTCATCCTGTGCCATCCCAACAAGATATCAATGCCCAGATGATGAGAACCCTGCAGGACATGCAGACAAAAATGACGGAAGTAACCCATACCATCACAAATCTGAACAATCAGATTGGAGTTACTCCCACTCAAAGACCTGTAGGACATCTTCTATCCTGACCCATGCCCAACCCTAATCACCAAAGGAACCAATATCGGGGCAGAAATCCACACTACCTGAATTAGCTTCCTACTAATCCACCACCTCAGTAGCCTCCCAAGTTTCCACAATCATTGGCCCCTCCACTTCCTCCAAATAATAATCCAACTGCACATGCAGTTACGTTTCGGAATGGGAAAACCACCACTGATCCCGGGCCTTCACAAAAACTTGGTGAAATCCCCATCACTGTGCAAATTGACTCCCCACCTCCCCATCAGGAAGAAAAAGAAATACAAAAATCTCAAGACACGATTCCTATCCCTTTTCCACAAGCTCTCCACCCCACCACCAATAGAAAAAAGAAATCTGAGCCCGCCACAGAAGAACTCATGGATCTATTTAGGCAAGTTCAAATCAATATTCCTCTCCTAGATGCCATCAAATATATACGTGCCTACGCCAAATTTTTGAAGGAGATCTGTACTCCTAAAAGGTAGGACAAAAATCTAGGATAGGTACATCTTTCGGAGACAGTAAGCTCTGTCATACAGAGCAAGCTGCCTCCTAAGATGAAAGATTTGGGGGTGCCTTTAATTTCAGTAATTATTGATGATACTACCTTTGATCACGCCCTCCTTGATCTTGGTGCCTCGGTTAATATCATTCCCACGATTTTATTTGAAGAGTTTCAGATTGGTGAATTAAAACCCGTCGAGGTTACGCTGCAATTAGCCGACCAATCTACAATTAAACCTCGTGGGATTGTTGAGGATGTTTTGGTCAAGGTCCAGAATTGTGTCTTCCCTGTAGATTTTCTGGTCCTTGACATTGAGGTACCCGAATCTTTATTGAATGCCCCAATAATCCTTGGACAACCTTTTTTGGCCACTACAAAGGCAAATATCAATTGCCACACAGGCAAAATGGATATCACTTGCACCGGCCAAACTATCACTTTAGATATTTTCAAATCCTCCAAGAGATTCCATGATGATAACTTTTTTGAGGACTTAGATATGGAAATTTCCAATATGGTGGAGGAGACAATGTTGATAGATACCCTTACTGACCACAATCTTTTTGAGGAATTCGATTCAGAATCAGTGGTTGGCGAAATCTATGATATGAAAACTTGTCTTGACCAAAAAATCCTTCCTAATGAACCCCCTTATTACCCTGACCCTCCCACTCTTCCATCACCCCACCCTTTCACACTAACTTCACCAAATCCTCCCCATCCCTTCCTTGACCCCTTTTCGATGGACCTACCACTAGACCTGCCTGAGTTTGGCATCCAACCTGATTTAAAACCATGGCCAGACTCGGGCTACACTTATCATTTTCCATCCAACTTTGATCCCAATATTTCTTCTAATCAATTTTCTAGGGATCTAGAAGAAGACACATTTTATGCAGGCATCCAAGTGTCCAACTATTTACATGATTTTCCGTCTTCCGTGCATACCTTCACGCCCAGCTAAATGGTATAAAAGATAGCACTGGATGGGAGGTAACCCATCATTTTTCCTACTTTCCTTTTTTTCTTTCTTTCCCGAGGTTTTGAAATCCTAAATCCGACCGCCTTTTACTATGGTAATCCCTCTTTTCCTCTTATTGCATGAGGACATTGCATATCTTAAGCATGTGAGGTGTTTTTAAAATTTTGATGATCGATTTAGGATTTTTGAAACCTAAAAACATGTAATTTTCTTTAGTCATTTTATTTTTCTGCTTGCATATCCAAAAAAATAAAAATGTTGAAAACTTATTGAGGAAAAATTTTAAATCGAGACTAAGGTTGAAAAACTCACTTTTGGTACAATGGGATTTAATCTTTAACAAACTAGGGATGAGGATACGGATTTGATCATTAGAATTTTAGGATCTATTTTTAGACTAGATTAGATATCCTTCTCTAAAATTCTACCTAAACTCATGATAGTTCAGGTGACTTGATCCTCTTTTGTAATATGGAAAGTATCTGGCTTAGTTTCTGATTCAAAAACTTACTTTTCTTGTAGAATTTCCTATGTCAAATTTTACACACAAGCCAACACTTAAAAAAACTACTAAAAATCAGAAAGATCCCTTGTTTGTCCTTAGTAAAAGTCTGAAGTAGATCATTGGTTTGAGTTCCCACCGCCGAGAAGGAGGAAAATGCCTCCTTTGAGGACGCGATGCCAACATGTTACCGCCTCGGCGCTGCTCCATATCTATTTTTCATATCTTTAGATAGAGTATTAAAGTACATTTTAGCTACTCAAGTGTCTTGGATGGTGCTCTACCTATCGTGTCGGAGCAAGAGCTTAAGTTTGCTTAGAGCACCCCTTTACATTGCATTGTGTTTTGGGGTTATGAGCTCATGGGTGGTGTCATGAATAGTGCTATCCCGAAGTATTGGCGCTAGAGCCCCCTCGAGGATTGGTGACAAGAATGATGATCCCGACACATTTGTTGTAAGACTAAGCTAGAAATAAGCATGGAGGACAAAAAAAAAAGTTTTAAACCAAAAACACGCCCTTATAAATGTTGGCTTTTCACAAGCATAGACATAAGGTTTTAAAGGTTATTGCAAGTTGCGAATCAGATTCAAGAACCAGAAAAATCCTAAAAACAAAAAATTCAAGTCATCTGAATTAACAAGGGGTTAATTTGTGAATTTTTTGAAGAATATATTGATCATATTTTTGTCTAATTTTTGGATCCGAAAATAAATCTTGATGTTTATCTTTAGCAAATCCGGTGCCTCCTGTGTTTAGATCAACCAAGGTCCCTTAATCTTTTTCTCCTCAAAAGTCAAAAAAATTAGATTTCCCAAAAATTTCATTTTATAAAAATTAAAGTTTTGCTAAGAGACTAGCAAAACATAAGCATGGGGGTGTGATAAATGCCAGTTTATCATCATTCTTATGCATTAAAACAAACCTAGCTCTTAGGATTTTACTCCGCAAATGGGCTTTTGGGCTGCTTTTAGGCATTAATTAGGTTAGGCATTCATTGCACTTTTTATTGTCTTTTTAATGTGTTTTTATGAGTGTTAGAGATATATATATTGCCAGATCCTTAGCAGCCTAGCACTCAAGAAGACAACTGGTGAAGGAAAAGCTCTCACCAACTGGAACTCAGCTTGATCAAGCTCACCAAAGCTAGAATTTAGCTCACCTAAAGTAGGGTTAGCTCATCCTAGCTCCATTCAGCTCATCTCAGCTGAATGGAAGCTCAAGAGAGCTCATCTTAGCTCACCCTAGCTCAAGTCAGCTCAGATCCAGCTCAACTTAGTTGAGTCTAGCTCATCTCAGCTCCCATTAGTCCACAGGAAGCTCTAACTAGCTCAGCTGAGTTGACTGGAGTTCACTCCAGCTTAGGTCTAGCTACGCCCAGCTCCACTCAACTCCGGCCAGCTGAAGATGACTTCATTCCAGCTTAGGAAGCTCAAGGCCAACTCTCGGGGACTCAGCTTAGCTCAACTGAGTTGAGCTAAGCTACCTTAGCTGCCTCACCCAGCGTGATCCTCCCCAGGAGCACCAGACCTAGCTTACCTCAGCTCAATTCAACAGAAGCCAGCTCACTTTAGCTTAGCTTAATAGCTAGCAAAGAACTAACAAGCTAAGCCAACTAGAGTAGCTCCATGCTAACCTCTTCAATAGCTGCCAGCTCCATTTCAAGCTCCAGACTTCTCCTCCTCAGCTCCTCTCTTCAAACCCTAGCTCCAATACCTCCTCCTCTACTCCACTACTACCTAAGCTAGCTTAGCTAGGCTCTAGCTCCCTTGAAAATCCACCACCTAAAAACCCTCCTTAGCTAGCTCTACCAACTAAGCCCTACCTAAGCTCACCTAAGCTAGCTCCACTCTACTCCTTTTGGCACCACCACCTAGCCTACCCACTACCACCAAAAGACACCACTAAATGGTGCCAAAACCACCTATAACTACCCTTGTTTTGGTACCAAAAACTCCCTCCAAAAATCCCCCCATCCTAACCCTACACCTACCAATATAACCCATCCTAGCCACCTGATGAGAGCCTCATCATGAGCCATAACTAGCTCATTTTGAGCCAATAAAGAGAATAAAAGCTCCTACATAACCTAGTAGAAGGCCTAAATGAAGGAATAAGTATTCTGGGAAGAAAACATGAGATAAAGGTTAAAACTGCAATTTTACCATTGCAGTACATAAATGGGATTTCTCAAAGACAAAACATAAGTCAAATGGTCTAAATGAGATAAAAAGTGGGTTGAATCAATCAGAAATGGGTTCATGTGTAATCTAGGAATTAAATGACATTTGGTAACCCTAAAACAGACCCGCTTAAATCAACAAGGTTCTGGTCAGGATAAAAATCAATTAAACCCTCTAAAAATCATGGAAAAATATCCCCTAGGGTTTAGAACACTCAATTTGGCCTTGTGAACCCAGTTGGACCTAGAATAGGGTCCTAGCTCATCAATTAACCTAATTTAGGTTTTTACGCAAAATATCTAGTCAGACGTGGTCAAACCTAAAATCCAACTTCACCATTGGATTCCTTAGGTCAAAATTATGTTTGTACCAAAATTTGGACCTAAGGGGAGGCCATCTTGACCTACTTTGCAATTTAGTACACCCAAATCACATTTTGGTCCCTAACTTTTGAAAATCATCGCAGAGAGCCCCCTAACTTCCTCGCCAACCTTGCAATTAGGTCCTTCTGGCATTATTGGGGTAGAATCCTACTTCGGCGAGAATTAGAGAGGGAATACTCTCTGATTCCTCAGAGATCCCCTCCCAGAAATGGAAGGGAGATTCTCTGAGGAATTCCCTTCCATCTGAGGCCAGTCATGATCCCTGATTTGATCCCAATCTCTCGTGCGAATGCACGAGGGATTTGGGTATCCACCCACTTTCCTTCTCCGGCGAGTTGTCGGAGACGGATACGTGCCCTCCAAGCTTTGAACACATGGCCCAATGCCTATAAAAGAACCCCCAAACTCGGCCGCTCATTTGCAGCTCAACCTGGCCGGGGTTTCACCTTAGATTCGTCTCTTCCTTCCCGACCAGGGTACCCAGCGAGCTTTCTTTCCTATCCTCTTCGCTCTGCCACAAAACCAGTGGCAGAGACTTCTTCTTGATTCTCCTCCGCGTCGCGCAATACCCGCGCACGCTGCCTCAAACCTGTCGTCGCTGCCGTCCTCCCCCACTGGGCATCTTCTTCTCCGACGACAGCAGGTACATCTGTCCGCCTCTCCGCCCCTTTCGCCCCTTTAAGTAGGTTAAAATCATTCCCCTCTATTCCCTCTTTCATTTCCTCACTGTATTTCACTCAATCGACCCCTCGACCGCCGTCGTCCACCGTCACCTTCCTCATCTCCGGCCACCCTCCGGTGAGGCGCTCCCATCACTCTGCAGCCCCACACGCCTCGCTGGCCGTCACAAAAGTTCCGCCTCACCACACTGAACACACTCTGCCCCTCCACTGCCACGCTACACCTCCACAACGCACCCCTGAACACACCCATTCACCCAGCCACAGGGTGACCTAGGCACGCACGCCTAGGCCACCCCGCGGCCTGCCACCTTGCCCTTCACCTTCCCCGTGACAAGGCGAAGGTCCCCCGGTGATCTGATTAGGCTGAGAGGCTCGTTTCATGTCTGACAGTTCTCATGCCCCTGCTGCCATTGACGGCGACTCGAAGAAGTTCCAAGCTCGCTCCAGGATTTAGGACCGCAAGGCTTCAGGTGCAGCTCACTCGGGGAAGCACTGCGAAGCTATCTGACCAAGCAAGAGACGCTGCGACGTTCGCAGCTGTGGCAATTGCAGGAAGGATTTCTGCGGGCGCGCGCGCGAGAAGGCAGCAACCAATAGTCCCACATCGGTAACTTACAAAGCACTGGCATGCTTTATATTGTTTTTGTGATATCATTTTATCGCCTCCAGTCACAGTTGGGGTGAGGTCCCTCACCTACTTCACGTCGCCTCATCCGCGATTTCACCACGCGGATCTGGTGCGATCCGACCCGACCCTGAGCACACCTCGCGCATCACCCACACACCGGTGCGCCTGGTCACGGGCACGCGATCTGACTCGTTAACCCAACTCTGGGAGAGCATCCTGAGAGTGGTTCATAGAGAGAGAGAGAAACGCGCGGGTGTGGGTAGAAGGGTAGGTTTTTCCTTGGCTGTGTTGTGTGCAGGAAAGAAAAAAGAGCAGGAAGAGGCGAAGGAAAAAGAGAAGTATAGCAGAGCCAAGGAAGAAGAAGCCTTCGCAGAAGAAAGAAGAGAGGCCAAGACAGAAACCAAGAAGAAGAAGAAGGTAGAAGAGAGACTACAGAGAAACAAGAAGAAGAATAATCAAAGGAGGAAAATACTTTTAAGACGTCTGATCTTGTGATCAGACGTCCAATTTTACTCTTTTACCTGGATTACTTTTTAAATGCATTTGAATTAAACTTTTGAGTAAATTAGAGTGTTCAATTACATTTGAGATTAGTAGTAAATTCTGATTGCTCCCTGTGTTCGACCTCGGATACTCCGATTTTCGAGTAATAAAACTTTTATTTGTTGATGACGCTTGATCACCTATACTACGACGCAATAACTATCAAAACACGATCGAGCCAGTCGCATCAACACCACCCACCTGCCCCTCCTTCTAGAACCCTACTTGGCACCACCTAAGGCCCTCTTCTAGAACCCATTTTGGCACCAACTTCAAGGGGTACCACCACCCATAACCACCACCTAGGTAACCCTTGGGTTCGTGCTAATCACCCTTAGCCCTAGGATCCCCAACTACCCCCCATATCCTATCCTAGCCTTCCATTCCAAGAACCACCTATGCCCCCCTTCCTAAGCTATATATACCCACCTAACTTCCCACATTTTCATCATCATCCATTAGTGTATTATTCTACCTATACCCACCTACACCTACGGCCAAGAAGAAGGAGTAGAGAAGAAGATTAAGTGGGCACATCACCCACCCCTTTGATGCCTTCTTCTCCACACTCTCTTCAACTTGTGCCACACCACGGGGGAGGACCTTTCCATCTCAAGGAGGATGGCCAGGCAAAGGAGGACCTAGGGTGGACATCCACCCTTGGAGAAAAGCTCAGGGCACCCCCCCTTAGGGCTTGCTTTGGAGGACATCAATTTGGTGGAGCTTTCAAAGACAAAGAGTTGGAGCACTTCTTTTCAGGCCCAGGAGCTACTAGGCTTGGAGCAAGGAGCCTCCCCTCTTCATCAATTTTTAGAGGATTAGTGTTTCTTTACTTTGTACATATAATTCTAGTTGTAGAAGCTTTCCTCTACTAGGGTTTTTGTACAACACTTTCTCATTAATCAAATTGCCTTCTTTAGTTGCATTCTTAATTGGTTTATTTCTAGCACTCTTCACTCCCTCTCCCTAATTATTCTAGGCCTCCACTTGCCTAGAGTGAGCATAGGGAGAGGCTCTACTTTCCACTTTAGGAGTAGTGTATTGAGTTAGGTGTTAGTCACTTTCTCACCAACAACTTGCATATTCGTTATTATTTCAAAAACATAAAAATGATATATTGAAAAAGACCAAAAAGAAAGTTGAGATTTATTTTCCAAGCAAGTGATTTAATTTCTGCAAACTTGACTCCTTGAACAACCCTAGATACCCCACTATCTAGGCCTTATAAATTTTGAAAGCGAATCCATTTTTGTGCATTGCAATGACTTAAAACCTTAATTTAGCAAACCGCGCAAAAACACAATCAAAATTTAGGACATCTTGTCCTTCTGCCATGATCAGGCATGCGGTGGACACTTCTCTGGTCATAAAACTGCAACGAAAGTCCTCCAGTGCGGCTTCTTTTGGCCCACGATTTTCAAAGACTCATACAATCACTGTAAGGCATGCACTCGTTGCCAGACCTTAGGCAACATGAGCCACTATGATATGATGCTCTTACAGCCGATTCTCGTATGTGAAATTTTTGATGTCTGGGGGATTGATTTTATGGGATCCTTTCCTATTTCGGACGGCTTCGAGTACATTCTGCTCGCTGTTGACTATGTGTCCAAATGGATCGAAGTCATTCCAACCCGAATCAACGATCATAAGGTGGTTACCAAATTCATTCATCAGAACATCTTTTCTCAGTTTGGGATTCCACGTGCTATAATCTCTGATGGAGGGACCCATTTCACTAATGCTCAATTCAGGTCACTGATGACCAAATACGGGGTGTCACACCAAATCTCTACTCCTTATCACCCCCAAACTAACAGTCTAGCTGAGCTATCGAATCGGGAGATCAAGAAAATCTTCTAGGTCACTATTCGACCTGACAGGAAAGACTAGTCATCTCGACTTCTGGAAGCTTTGTGGGCTTATAGGACCGCCCACAAAACCCAATTAGGTATGTCTCCCTTCAGATTGGTGAATGGGAAGGCATGTCACCTTCCCGTCGAATTGGAGTACAAAGCTTATTGGGCAGTACGGAACTGCAATCTCAATCTTTCTAAGGCAGAAACCCACAGAAAACTTGAAATGAGTAAGATCGATGAATTACGCCACGACACGTATGAGAACTAGCGAATTTACAAAAAACGGGTTAAGGCCTTTCACGACAAGCACATATCCAGAAAGATCTTTTGCCTTGGTTAGAAAGTCCTACTCTTTGATGCCAACTCAAACTGTTCCCAGGAAAACTCAGATCAAAATGGATCGGACCTTACCTCGTCCGATGAATCTTTGAAAATGAAGCAGTTGAAATCAGTCAACTCAACCACGATTCAGAACCTTTTGTTGTGAATGTTCAGAGACTCAAAAAGTTCATTGAACTTACCAATACAAATTTGGCTGAGACATCTTTTACCCTCCATTCTCCTTGAGCTCATTGCACCTGGCCGATGGCATTAAACTCAGCACTTAACGGGAGATAACCCGTCATTTTGAAAAACCTGAAACCTTTCTTGACACATCCTTTGCTGAACTCATATTGCACTTTAGGGTTCATCCATTAAAACAGCCGACTCTACCTCTGGTACACGTACTCGAGCTTAAAATTGTTCGCAACAGTCATCCCGACCCATTCGCCCACCCAAAACCTGTTCTAATGAATGATCTAAACTGAACTCGAACCCACCTAATTTACAATGAGGGCATTGCAAATCATAGGCATGGGGGGTATGCAAGTGCAAAACGCTATGAAAATCATCTCACAAGAAAGGGTTTCATCAAAAAAATCACATATTCCAAAAAAAAAAATACCAAAAAAAAATCTTGAAAAAGAACAAAAAATGAGGAGGATATTTTGATGGCATATCAAATTTTGAGGAGAAAAAGGAGAGGAGATAAAAATGTCGAAAAGGAGCACAAGTTGAAAAGAAAAGAAAAAGAGGTAGTCATTAGTAAGAAATTAAGGAATTGACTTAGTTCTAGACCATATCAAGAGAAAGAAAATGAAAGGCAAAAAGTGCTAATGAAATAGAGAAGAGATTCGTAGGAACGATGATTTTAGACCTTTTGGGCTATAATCCTAGGCTTAAAAATTCAACTACCCGCTAAGATCTGGATAGTCCTCAAGAGGTTGGGGAAAATGCGAAGCTTAAGTATTAGGTCTAAGGCCTAGGAAGTATTCTGCCTCGTTAACTGACCTCTGGTTTAAGGGACTCGGTAACCTAATGATATAGACACATCTATCTAGGTTAAAATGCCTATTCATGCATGTTCCTAGGCTTAGATTTGCATTTCATGTTATAAATACTGCATAACATGCATTATTGTGCATTTAGAGTAGTATATATTTTGGGTTAATTAGGTTCTTTTTATGGTCAGGAGAGGAGAGGATTTATTTCAGGGCCTCGGATGGACGATTAGACCATATAGATCTGATTAATACAACGATTAGAGTCTAACGCCTCTGAAATCGTCCAGATCGGAGTCCCGTAGCATCACATGAAGCCCGAGGAAGATCAACGGCCAGGGGGTAATGTGACATCCATATGGGTTTCGGATGGAAAATCCGACTGTACGGATGGATCCGGAGCGACGATTGCAGTCCGACAACGTGGGAATCATCCCGATCAGAGCACTGTGGCACCCTCTACAAAAGAAAGAAGAATGGGTGGCCCAGGTGGCGCCACGAGGTGCCATCTAGGTCACCCAACGTCGGCCAGCAGCAGTAGCGCACGCGCACAGCCACAGCCGCGTGCAACAGCAGCACAACGTATCCCGCGCGTGCGTGCACAAGGCGTGTGATACGCGCAAGCGAAGCGTGCTAGCGGGGTGGGTGCTAGTGGGGCGGGCACGGATCTTCAGTGATGCACCTTTAGTGATGCTTGCAGTTGTCACTAATGGTCAACACATACCAGCAAGTGGATTTGAAGGGCGGATCTTCAGCGACAGCTGCAGCGACGTTTATGGACGTCAGTAATGACCCAGAAGTGAATTTATTCTTCCTCCACTATAAAAGGACCTACCCACCACCATTCCAAACCATCTCTTCCTTTCTTCCTCTCACCACCTCCAAGGCTCTAAAGAGAGCTTGTCCCAAGCCTAGGATGCTTCTCTAGAGTAGAAAATCAGATAGTTTTCTGTCCTCTCACCCCCCTTCGTGGAGCATCTCGTGGCCGTCCTCTTACCACCCTTCGGGAAGAAGATCCTCGCCGTGACGTCGTCCTACCCCATCCTCTATCCTCCGGCTCCATCCTCCTTCGTCCCGCTCCTCACCACTTTCCTCTAGGCGACGTCAAAGCGATTCGTCCTCCGAGCAACCGTCGAGGGGGATTTCTTTCACCTCATTCTATCTTTTTATGCTTTCATAGTGTAGATTTTTCCTGCTTTCATAGTTGTAACAAACAATTCTTGATAAAAAGATGTTTGTTTCTCTCTCTCTCTCATATATATATTCTTGCAAGTAGATTAGCTAGGACTCATCAACCTGATCTCTTGCCTGCTAAAAATCAAAAAAATTAGAAAAGATAAAAATGACCAAAAACAAATAAAATCGAAGCGCGATTTTCAGTTAAAGTAAACGTCGCCTCACTGTGTTCGACCCGGGACTCCCTTGGAGTTTCGGTATAAATTTTATCTGATCGACGTGTTTTGCAACTACGACGACAGGTTACTTATAACCCCTGTTTCTAACACGCGAAACACGCCCAACCACCTAAGCACCCCAATCCACACATAGTCTGGTTCAGAGAGCTTAAGTATCAAAATCACGTAAATGCATTTAAATTATTCTGAAAAAAAAAGTCACCTAGATTAGGAGCGGTTGATCAATACAAGTTGATTTGGATGAGTTCCCGATGTAGAGAGGTGAGAAATTCCCCTCGAAGATGCTCAATAACATATCGTCTCCTCGGTGCTTGTCACCTAGGATATCTACGTATCCTACCGGGCGCATGTAAGCACCTTGTGCTGGTTCAGATGCCATAGGTGGCATTATCCTGAAATGTCGATTGCCAGGGTCTGGATTTAACTACAGAACACCATGGGTGGGATTATCTCGAAATCTCGAAAGCTAGGGTTCTAGGAGTTGCCATGGGTGGTGCTATCTAGAAGCATCAATTGCCAGGGACCCTTCGAGGATTGATGATGCAGACTAGAAATCCGATACAGACCGTGTTGTGAAGCTAATCTGAAGCTAGAATAAAAAGAAAAGAGAGAGAAAAGTCTCCAAAAATAAAGAAAAATTTCCCTGTCTCTCTGACAAAAAACGCACTGCAAACTAAACCAAGGCTAAAACATGTTATAAGCACGGGTGCTTTAACCGTGAAGTTCAGTGAACCTTAGGTTAGTTCTTGTGGGCCTTAGAAACCTTTGTGACAGATTGAGGCTAAAGCTGGTTAGGTCCGAATCTTGGTTGGTACTTGAGTACCTCTAGGCCTACTATCGGCACTCTAACCTAATCTACAAAAGGAAGCACGCATTAAAGTTTTGAGTATCAAAAGATTTCATGGTCTAGAATCAAAGTTAATGCCTTCAAATTTTGCTAAGGGAGTAGCAAAAGCTAGGCATGGGGGTATGTCATAATTCATTGCATAACCATTTTGAGAGAAAAATAAGAAACTAGGGGTAAAATTGTAGTTTTACCAGCTTATCATGAATGCAGTACAACCATGGATTTTCTCAAGGGCTAAATAAAGGTCGAATGGTCTTAATAGGATAACAAGTGGGTTAGATCAGAAAGAAAAGGGTTTGTGAGTGTTCTGAGAATTAAATGACTTTTGAAACTCTAAAAACAGACCCACTTAATTAACCAAGGTTCTGGTCAAGATAAAATTCACTTAAATCCTCTAAAAATCATAGAAAAATATTCTATAGAGTTTAGTACCTTCAATTTGGCCATTAGAACCCATCTTGACCTAAAATGAAATCTCAGATAGATATTTACCTGAATTTGGGTTTTTGCTTAAACTATCCAGTTAAATGTGGTTAAAACCAAAATCCAACTTCACCATTGGATTTCTTAGGTCCAATTTAGGTTTGTACCAAAATTTGGACACAAGATGAGCTTGCCTTGACCTAGTTTGCAAAAAGGTCCAGTCTAATTACATCTATACCCCTAACTTTCAAAAACCCTTGCGAACAGGCCCCTAACCTCTTCGTCGTCTTCACAATTAGGTCCCTTCGCCATTATCGCGGAGTAAACCTACTCCGGCGACCTTTGACAGGAGATTTCTCCTTGATTGCTTGGAGAATCTCTTCCAAAATTGGAAGGGAGATCCTCAAAGAAATTCTCTCAAGTATGAGCCCATCCATGTGCTCTGATTCTTTCCCAATCTATCATACGAACGCATGAGAGATTTGGATATCTAAAAAGCTCCCAAGTCCGGTGACCTTCCAAGCTTGGGAAGCTTGCTTCCCAAGCCCTAACCGCCCCTCAGATCTCTATTTAAAGAAGCCTAGATCCTCTCGAACTCCTCACGCTCGAATTCAGCTGTGAATCCCCTCAATTCATCTCTCCCTCTCACGACTGAAGGCTCCTCGATGTCCGACGTTCCCCTTTGTCCTTTCTCGTCGTCCGACCGCTATACCTGCGGCGGATTCATCCTCGCTCTCATCTGCGTCTCGTCGTACCAGCAAACACCACTTCCTCCCTCATCCTCGCCGTCCCCACCTCATCGGAGTTGCCTTCGTCTTTGGCGTCGGCCATACCAAACCTGACACCACCGCTACCCCACTTCATCCATCAACCTCCTAGCTAAGTCCCCTATCCCCTCTACTTTCTTCCTTGGTCTTTATCTTTTAAACCAACCACCGACAACCCTTCGCACCTCCATCTCCAGGCACCCTCTCCCCCCCCCCCCCCCCCCCGCGCGAGGCCATCCCACCTCCACAGCCTACCAAAACCCTCACCTATCATCGCAAAACCATCGCCACACATCCCTGATCATTTCCCCTCTATTCATTTGCCTCTCCACTCACTCACATGCACCCTCGAACACACCCACTCACACGCACACAGTTTAACCTAACCACACACTCATGGCCTCTGTCATGCCATGCCACCACCCCCATCACGTTCGCCATGCTTCGGTGACACTCCCTAAGCACTCTGACATGGTAGAGAGGTCGTTTTACTGATTTAAGGTGCACGACCTTGTCCGCCATTTGCGAGCAAGCTTAGAGCTTGCTTGAAGCTCGCTCTAGGTGCCCTTGTCCCAGGTTGAAGTCCCAAAATGCACGGAAGTATCTCACGCACGGTCCCAGGTCCTCAATTGAAATCGTGAGCCTCAGCAGCTGCTGCAATTGGAAGGGCACTCCCTGCTACAGACGTGCAAAGAAAGGGTGCGTGGATAGTCCCACATCGAAAGCTGTTGAAGCCGTGCACCCGCATAAATTGAAAAAGTGATGGTAGTTGTTCACCTTAAATCCACAGGATGAGGTCCCTCTCACCTTCACTCGGCCTCATCCGCGACACGCCCCCGCGGACCTGGCCTAACCCGACCCAATCTACATTCCTCGCTCACCACCGCACGCCGGTAAGCCTGGACCCGGGTACGCGCCTGACCCGATTACCCGAATACCCTATGGCTCTGAGAGAGCGGATGCTAAGAGAGTAAAAGAGAGGAGAGTTGCACAGGTAGGGGGTGGGTTTTGATATAGAAACCTTCAGCCGACACTTAGCCGAATTCTGAAGAGGAAAGCCAAAGAAGAAGAGGAGGAGGCCTGAAGCTGAAGAAGAAGAGAAAGCAGCTAAGGACCAAAGAAGAAGAAAGCTAAAGGCAAAGGAAGAAGAAGAAGGCTTGGAGAGGTCGTAGCTGAGAAAGCAAAGAAAAAGAAGATAAGGATCTCAAAGAAAGAAGAAAAGAAGAAGAAAGAAGAAGAAGGAGAAGTTGTAACTAAAGAAATAGCTGAAGAAGAAAGGAAGAATCAAAGAAACCAGAGAAAGAGAAGAAGAAAAGAAGAAGAAGCAGCATAAATCAAACGACAGAACCTAGCTCTTATTTCATACAAATACATTAAGTTCTTTAATTGATATTGTAGGAGTATTTGGTGATCTAAATCACCATTTTACTCCCATATTTTTGCACATTACTACTGATACTATTGCAATCTCTTTTAATTTTGAATTGTGATCTTGATTTCTAAATCCCATATAGTTCCCTATGTTTGACCTTGGAACTTATTCAAGTAATAAAAATTGTATTTGTTTTCAAAGCAATTTCGACTATATTACAACGGTTTATTTTAAACTCGATCTCACAATGATTAAACATCAGGGCAATAGAGCCCAAGGGTACAAGAATCAAAGGGACCCACAAGTACATGCTCAGGTGGTTGAGCATGGTCCCTTATCTTCTTCTTCTGGTTACATGACTAACCAAGAACCTCCAATCTTCACTAACCCACCTCAAGACCCAAACCTATATGCCTCTGCAAACTCAGTCACCTTGAGAAGTGGAAAGCAAACCTAGGACCCTAAATTACCTTCTAGATGCCAAAACCCTGGGGAGCTTATGAGAGAAGAGGAGGAGATTGAAGAAGACAATAGGGCCTAGGGATCGAAAATTGAAAATACCACCCATATCCCATTCCCTGAAGCCCTATTGAAAACCAAGAAGAAGAAAACCCTAGATAGCAATGAGGAGCTCCTGGATTTATTCAGGAGCGTAGAGATCAATATTCTGCTCCTTGATGCTATTAAGCATATCCCGACTTACGCAAAATTTTTGAAAGAACTATATACCTAAAAGCGTAAGCCGAGAGAACCCACTTCGAGGAAGGTGATTCTCTCTGAGCAGGCAAGTTCTGTGATCTTGCATCACCTTCCTCAAAAGAAGAAAGATCCAGGTACCCCCTTGATCTCATGCATTATTGGGGAATATCCTTTTGATAGGGCACTGCTGGATCTAGGTACATCCATCAACCTAATCCCGACTTCTCTTTATGATAGGTTTAGGTTAGGTGAACTCAGGCCAACCTTAGTAACGCTACAATTAGCAGACCGATCGGTCACCACACCGAGAGGTGTTATTGAGGATGTAATTGTTAAGGTCAAGGATTTCTATTTTCGTGTAAATTTCCTTGTCCTTGACATGAATGTACCTAATGATTTGAGGAACACACCCATTATTCTGGGGCGTCCGTTTCTAACTACCACCAAGGCCAACATAAACTGTGAAAGCGGTAGAATGGAGATCGCCTTTGGGGATAAGAAGTTAACTCTGGATATTTTTAAGGCGATAAGAGGATTTGAGGATTGTGGATTCATTGAGGAGCTAGAGGATCAAGATCTTGAGACTTGTATGATAATCAGTGCACTCGAGGACTCCACCAGCTTTAGTGAACCCAACCCATAACCCTCTGTGGTAGACCTACCACACCCTAAAGAGGCTGTTGATTTTGTTCATTCCCAGCCTCTTCCACTGGATCGTCCTGATAAATCTTCATCAGCATCTTCCCTACCTTCTATTCTAAACCCACCTCAGCTAGAATTAAAACCATTGTCCAAACATTTGAAATATGAGTTCTTAGGACCTCAAAACACTCTCCCTGTGATTATTAGTGCTGATTTGACTGAGTAAGAATCGAGGTTAATTAAGGTCCTTAAGAACAACAAGGAGGCAATTGGTTGGACCATCCACGACCTTAGGGGGATCGAGCCATCTTATTGTAATCATCGTATTTTCATGGAAGATGGATCCCGCCCTTCTCGCGAAATGCAAAGGAGACTAAACTCGAATATGCGAGAACTAGTCAAGAAGGAGATAATCAAGTGGTTTGATGCTAGGATTATTTACCCAATCTTGGATAGTCCGTGGGTTAGCCCCGTTCAGATTATAACCAAGATGGCGGGAATAACCGTTACGACTAACGAAAAAGGGGAAACCTTCACCACTCGTTCAGCTTCTGCTTGGAGAGTCTGTATTGACTATAGGAAGGTGAACACAGTCACTAAAAAGGATCACTTTCCCTTGCCATTCATCGATCAAATCCTTGAAAGGTTAGCTGGGCAAAAATACTTTTACTTCCTGGACGATTATTTGGGATATAACCAAGTCCCTATCCATCCGGAAGACCAGGAAAAGACAACCTTAACATGTCCCTACGGAACATTTGCATTCCATAGAATGCCTTTCGGACTTTGTAATGCACCTGCGACTTTTCAAAGGTGCATGCTAGCCATCTTTTCCGACATGATGGGAGATTGTCTTAAGGTATTCATGGATGATTTCTCCATTTTCGGAGATTCTTTTGAGTCTTGCCTAGCTAACTTGGAATTGATCCTCCAGAGATGCATCAAAACACACTGGTCCTTAGCTGGGAAAAAGCCACTTTATGACTCAGGAAGGCATTGTCTTGGGTCATGTGGTCTCTAGTGGGGGTATTGAAGTTGATAAAGCTAAGGTGGATGCTATCTCTAGAATTCGTCCACCCACATCCGTAAAACAGATCCACTCTTTCCTTGGGCATGTGGATTTTTACAGAAGATTCATTAAGGATTTCTTGAAAGTTACTCGACCCTTAAGTAACCTCTGGCCAAAGACACGCCGTTTGAGTTTGATGAATCATGCCTATGAATGGTAATATGCTATATTTGTTTCTCATTTTGTCTCACGGGATTGCTACAAAGCAGCCATCTACATCGTGCAAGCAATGAAATTTCACGTCGTATTTGTATTGCATGTGGTTACTATAATGTAGTCATATGTGCCATGCATACAAATATAATTACTTTGCCTACGTAGCTAGCATCACCATCTCCATCCTTAAGTACCAAAAACTAATCCTCGATATAAGTAATAATTATAATAAAAGCTTTCATCATAGCCATCATTACACTAAAGGGGACATGGTGATATTAGCATCCTGTACATGAATGATTAGCAACAGAGTAACAACAAATACATAATAGGATATAAACAAGTATGTGTACATGAGTTAAATAAGAAAAAAATGGGTAGCAAAATAACATAAAGGGTACTTATGAAAAAAAGGTCATAGTCTTATCGTAGAGTTTCATGATTAGGTTTACATATTAGCAGCATAAAAGAAGGTTCGACAACATAAGTAAGGTGGCCAACAAGCTCGTAGAAGCACTGATCGCGAAAATATGCGGTTTGTTAATTAGGCAATTTAGTGTCGTTGCAATGTTTAAATCCGCTTTCGCTTTTAAATTTATATGACCTTGACAAGGGAGTATCTAGGGTCGTCCAAGGAGGCCAAACTGTTTGCAAATCAAATCCCTTGCTTGAAAATCGATCTCAACTTTCTTTTTATTCTTTTTCAATATATCATTTTTTTTGGGTTTTGAAATAATGAAGGAAAATACGAATTATTTTCGGGAAAGTAAATAACAACTACGATCACTAAGCTAACACCTAAGTGACAAATAATTCCTCTCCTTAAGCTCACTCTAGGCACGTGGAGGCCTAGAATAATTAGGGAGAGAGAGTGAAGAGTGCTAGAATTACAGTAATTAAAATGCAACTAAATAGAAATTTCAAAGAAGGCAACTAGATTAATGAGAAAGTGTTTTACAAAAAAAACCTAGTAGATGAATGCTTTTACTACTAGATAATTGCAACAAATAAAATAAAACACAAATCCTCCTGAATTGTTGGTGAAGAGGGGAAGCTCCTTGCTCCAAGCTTAGGGGCTCCTAGGCTTGAAAAGGGCTCCTCCTTCCTTGAGATGCTCCTCCAAGGTGGAAGCTACCACCTTCAATTCTCTCCTTCAAGAGTGGGCGTGCACCACCCTTGCTCCTCCTTGCCTGACCATCCTCCTAGTGGTGGAGTGCTCCTCCTCCTTGGCGTGGCACAAGGGAGAAGAAAAAGGGGAGGAAGGCACCAAGGGGGCGGGTAGGATGCCCCCTTAATCTTCTTTTCTTCTTCTTCTTCTTCCTTGGCCGAAGGTTTAGGTGGGTATAAAGTAGAATTTACACTAATGGAGGATGGGAATTATGTAGTGGTAGGGTAGGGTATTTATAGGATGGGAAGGGGGGTGGTTATGGTGTTGTTTTGGAGGGAAATGAAGGGGTGCTTGGATATTTTTGGAGGGAAAAATGGGAGGGAAATGAAGAGGTGCCTTGGTTTTCCCTCCAAAAATACCTTCTAGAAGGCATTGATTTTGGAGGGAAAAAATGGAGGGTGGAGATGGGTTTTGATGGTGGATGTAGGGTGGTGATGGAAGGGATAGTTGGCACCAAAATAAAGTAGGAGTAGGTAGTAGGGTAGTAGGTTTTGGTGCCATGGAGGTGGACTAGCTAAGCTAAGCTAGCTTAGCTAGTTGGGAGTAGGGTTGAAGACATTTGGAGCTAGGGTTTTCAAGGAGAAGAGGTGGAGGTAATCATCTTGAGCTGCATTAGAGCTGGTGGCTGCTGAAGAGAGCTGCAAGGAGCTACCTCAGCTGGCTTAGCTTGCCAGTTCTTTGCTAGCTGCTAAGCCAAGCTAAAGCAAGCTGGCTTCTGCTGAAAGGAGTTGAGGTGAGCTGGGTCTGATGCTCTCGGGGAGGACCTAGCTAGTTGAGGTAGCTATGGTAGCTTAGCTCAACTAAGTTGAGCTAAGCGTAGTCCCCAGGAGCTGGACTTGAGCTTCCTAAGCTAAGATGAAGTCATCTTCAGGTGGCTGGAGTTGAGTGGAGCTGGATGTAGCTGGTCCTGAGCTGAGGTGAACTCCAGTCAACTCAGCTGAGCTAGCTAGAGCTCCCTGTGAACTAATGGGAGCTGAGATGATCTAGATTCAGTTAAGTCGAGTTAGATTTGAGCTAACTTGGGCTAGGGTGAGATAAGATGAGCTCTCTTGAGTTGCCATTCAGCTGGGATGAGCTGAATGGAGCTAGGATGAGCTAACCCTAGCTCAAGTGAGCTGATTTCCAGTTATGGTGAGCTGACTTCTAGCTATGGTAAGTTGGATCAAGTTGAGTTCTAGTTGGTGAGAGCTTCTCCTTCACCAGTTGCCTTCCTGAGTGCTAGGGTTCTAGGGATCTAGCAATCTGTATATCCCTAACACTCACAAAAACATATTAAAAAGACAATGAAAAGTGCAATGCATGCCTAACCTAATTAATTCCTAAATGCAGGCCAAAAACCCATTTGCGGAGCAAAATCCTAAGAGTTAGGTTCGTTTTAATGCATAAAAATGATGATAAACTGGCATTTATCAAGCATTAATGCAAAGTCATCCCCACTAAAGTATACTGTGGGATGCACAACCCTTCAAGCCACCTAAGGCGGTCATCAACCTGTTGAATCAAAACATTCATTACTCTTGACCGAAAGTAGTTATGTGAAGAATAAAAAGACTTGCATGCATCCATTGAGTGGCCCCATTTAGTGGAATTACCATGTAGGATCCATGATCCTAATGCCATTTAGGGCCATCCACCAGCTCCCTAACTAGATGGTATGTATCACGATGGTGAGACTAGCACTTGTACAACCAAGTCATACGAACGTAATAGTTTGTATGATTGACAAATTCCGTGTAAGTGGTTTGCCAAGCAGCATGAGAGGTGTCTGCCTCAATATAGACCCTCTTGTTTCCTCCTAAATAGAGCGTGGAGGAGAACCCAATTGAGTATGTAGTCCATTACCATCGAAGAGTACTGGCCATGGACAATAATTTTGGAGTAGAAATACCATAGGATGTTGACCAAAATTATAGGATATTAAGTATGAAATTTGTTATTGATGAGGGACAAAAAATGCCCTCAAACTCGAAACTCCACAAAAGGCTTAAAAGGAAAGATCCAACCCAGAAAGGCATGGATACAACCAGGTTCGGGGATTCAACCCACCTACATCCAAGGACAATCTTTTGCGTAGGCAGATCCGGGAACCAACTCGCTTGCACATGGAAAAGATCAAATACAGTCAGACCCAAAGGATCCTATCCATTAGAAGGGACAACAAAACTACAGTAGGTCCATATCCTCAATAAATGCTAATAATAGCCACCACAATTAATAATCTGACAAGGCATCTACCCTGTTAGGTGACGTATCTGCTCAGAAGATCTCGCTGGAGGCCCAACCCTAGTGGTATAAACAGTGGAGGAAGGTCCTCGAGGACTCCCTATGAGCAACTCGGGAGAGAAATTGAGAGACTGTAAACCTTGTAATCTTACAAGTTATAGTGCATAGTTGGGAGCACCATCCTCTCCTCAGACGTACATCCCTTGCGGTGGAACTAGATAATCAATCCCTGTGCCATTGTGTGATTGCTTGAATCCAACGATTGGACCATCCACCCATGGGGGAGATTCGATCGTTGCTATTCTTGAGTTGAATACTCTGAATCTTGGGGGTCGATAAATTGATGTTGTTTGTGGGAAGTGATTATTAGTGGATAACGTTTCCTAGCTCTCGGGTCCTCGCAATGGCTCCCACCACTCGCAACTCCTCCCACGCTGACCCTAAGAAGGCGTCGGATTGGGCCGAGTCAAGCGTGTCAGTGTCCAAGAGCTGCCCCCCTCCAACCGAGCCAACTAAGGAGAAGCAAAGAGTTGCCGACTAGCCATCGGAGGACCACGAGCGTGACCTCCTCTCGGAGCTACAAGCGAGGGAGGAGAAGTTTTGAGCTAAACTGGTGACTCTGAGGGCTGAGGAAATCTCAGTCACAGAGAAACTCCTGGAGATCAGGTAGATCCGGGAGCTCGGCCAACCCCCACTTGGGGAGCCCTGCCAACCAAGCCTCGAAGATGAGCAACTGAGGTGGCGTCGCATGGTGGAGGACAAGAATTCCTGTCTACGTGAATAGCTCGAGAAGCTAAAGCGTGAGCTTAATAGCCAGAAAGAAGAAGCTCCTCCCGATTCACTGAAGGCTACTCGCCCACCTTCCTCGGAAGAAATCTTGGGGGCTCAACCCCTCACAACCGGCAGCGAGGGATCGATCCCTGTGATTGTCCGCCAAGTTACTAGAGCCATGCGGGGCATATGCCCCCAAGCCTACATGACCACCTACCCCTTCACCGAGGAGGTGATGATAGCCCCTCTACCCAAGAGATTCAAGCAGCCTGTCATGGCCCCATACGATAGGACAGCGGACCCCAACAGCTTCGTTGGGAGTTACTGCCAGATGATGTTGGTGCACGGCTGCCTTGACGAAGTACTCTGTAGAGTATTCCCGTCCTATCTGTTCAACATGATCCATGAATGGTTCAACAAACTGTCGGCCGGACAAATCGCCTGCTTCTAGGAACTGGTGGACAAGTTCTCCCAATACTTTGCCGAGCAATAGAGGGTTAGAGATAACCCCGAAAGGCTATCCAAAGTCCAACAGCAGAAGAGCAAGTCTTTTCATTCATACCTAGACTGGTTCAAGGCTTAGTACTTCAAGTGCAAATGCTCTCACAATGCTATCACCATCGAATACTTCAAGTCAAGACTCCTAACTCAAAGGTTTTGGTACGATGTCGATGGCTTCTCTCCTAGGGATATGGTAGAGCTCTGGGACCAAGCCACAAGGTTTGTGGAGCAGGACGACTCCTTCCACTCCCGCAACCAACTAGTAGAGGGATTTGAGGACGATGCTAGCCCAGTCTAGGAGAAGCGGGCCCCAGGTGAACTTGCCCCCATCTCCATTTGTGGAGGCGGCTGCTTCAACAAGTGTAAGGCTAGCTTCCCGGAGCAAAGGAACGATCGGCCGAGAAAGGGCCGAAAAAATGGACCCCGCTAGCCCATGCGGGATTATTTTGAAAAGTACACTCCCCTGGCTGTGAACCAGGCGAACGTGTTGGCGGAGTTATGGTCTACAAATAAAGACCTACTACCTCTGCCTAAGCCAACGAAGAAGAAGGCTGAAACTAGGCCCTACTTTAAGTATCACAAGGCCTGGGGCCACTCCACTGAAGACTATCGCGAACTGTGCAACCAAATCAAGCCCTAGATCCAGCATGGGAACTTGGTCCACTTCATTAGGCGAAATGAAGGCCAGGATAAGGGCAAGGGGCCCATGGAGGGCCCAGAAGACTTCCATAAGGAGAGGGTTCAAGATCTCTGTAGGATCAACAAGGTACTCATTGAAGGCCTAGAGCCCAACGATGCCATGGCCCACCGCCTTGAGCGGGCGGTATCCCCCCTGCTCCCGCTAACTAAATACCATTGCCAGGTCCTAATGGCTGTGCCTGGAGTGCCCCAGCACATTCACCACCCACCTCCTATGGGTGTAGAGGTCGAAGTCATTTTCGGCGTTAACGCCGCTCCAAGTCGACAATCTAGCCCTCCCAGGTGAACG
The DNA here is from genome assembly GCA_037157565.1 of Thalassia testudinum. Lineage (NCBI taxonomy): Eukaryota > Viridiplantae > Streptophyta > Magnoliopsida > Alismatales > Hydrocharitaceae > Thalassia > Thalassia testudinum. Next base: position 85,260,383 of record JAZHRO010000031.1, read on the forward strand.
ACTCTTAGCATTTTCCCCACCCTTAAGCGGGGCGAAAGAGGTCTTGTCAACCAGACTGCCTGGCAACTGTTTGCCTCCCTCCTAAACCTGACAGAGCATATTGACCCACTGCTGGTAACACTCTTACTAGTAGGGTGACAGTAGCCCCAGCTCCTCGTTGACGAGGGAAGTGCGGTGGACATCCTCTTCCTCAAAACCCTACACCAGCTGGGTTTCTGGGAAGAGTACCTCTCCCTTCGGTCCGCCCAGTGGTTGGGTTCGACAATCACATGGTAATGCTAAAAGGGGAAATCAACCTCCCCTTATCTGTCTACAACGGGGATAGGCACCTCAACCAAATGACCATGTTCGCATTAGTTGGGTTGACAGCAGCATTCGACAGCATCCTTAGCCACCCCACTACCCATGCCTTCCGACTGATCCTCTCTTCATACTTCAAGCTTGTGCCTTTTCAATCTTCACACAAATTCAGAATAGTACATGGGGATCAGTCATGTTAGGGGATTGACTAGCGTTGCCTAGTCGAAAAAATCCTACACTGGGAGGCTTAAGTAGTGGTTTTTACCCATAGAGGTTTCCACTATAAATCTTTGTATATATTGCAGGATTATTTTTTTTGTGCAATATTTTTATTACAATCGATATCACACTTGATCTTATATTTGTGGCCAAGTAAGATCCGCAGGCACCCTCTCATTTGGTATCAGAGCCTGACCGTGAAGGCAATGTCACACCTCACCTTCACATGGCCGCAACAACAAGTTTTATGGAGGGACAATCATTTTTTTGACACCACTATTTGACGGATCATATTATGATTATTGGAAAAGAAGAATGCAAGTCTTTCTTGAAGCAATGGACTTAAGATTTGGCATGTGATCGAGTCTAAATATATCCCAAAGAAGAAAGTAGAAAAAGAGTTAATGAAGTAAGAGAAGAAAATGACAAATAATGCTAAAGCCATGAATACACTATTTTGTGCATTAACAAGAGAGGAATTTGACAAAGTTGCTTCATGTAAAAGTGCATATGAGATATGGAACCAGCTCTCTATCATGCACGAAGAAACCACTATCGAAGAAGTAACATGGGATGATTCCAACCTAAGTTCAAAATCAGATATTAAAGAACAAAGCCACGAAGATGGAGTTACTCATCTATGTCTCATGGCACCAACAGAATCAAGCGAAGAAGAGGTAAACTCTGACGTTACTTTAGATGAATTATTAGATGCATATCATGATTTATAAAATTTACCTAAAAGATTAAAGAAAGAAAATAAGGAACTTAAAGATAAGTGCACTAGTTTTGAAATGAAAAACTTAGTTTATCTCTAGATTTAGAAAATAAGAAAAGAGAATTAGATGTAACAAGAGTTGTGAATATAGAGTTCCATGAGAAAGTAGAAGATCTCAAGGAACAATATATTTACTTTAAAGACACACTTAATGATCTCAAATATTCTACTAGAACATATGAAGAAAAATATGAGGACATTAAAAAGAAAAATCAAATGAATATTAGGCATACATTTTTATATCAAAAGGCTAAGAGAAAAGAGTCTAATGGACCCTCTAACTTGAAAGGAATTAACAACCACGAACCCAAAAGAATATGGGTACCAAAAAAATGTGGAAAATTATGTTGTAGGTTATGGGAAAGATCAACATGGAAAATACAATTGGAGAGGCAACCTTCAACAAGTCAACAATCATCAATTTGGCTATGAAAGATGGTGGAACCAACAATGTCAATGGATGCCAGATTTTTGGTGGAGACCCCCTCCACCTGGCTATTGCTATTAGGTATAACTCCTTATACCTTGACAGGTATGATTCCCAAAACTAAATCTTTATTACCTACTTAGTTACAAATAAGTTTTTAATATAAAATTGACTAAGCATTGAATCAATTAAGTTGGGATAGCAACTTGATAGGAGAAGAAGAATAAAGAGAATCAAACCTTGATAAGGGATCATTATTTGAGGGGGAGAATCAAGATCACTTTCTTAGTAGCATTTAGATAGCATCTTTATCTATGTTGGACTGTACAACTCTTACTCAACACTTCATTTTATTTTGATATAGCCATTGTGTTAGATTATCATGGATTTCATCATCTCCTTATCACGAACTTGATAATTTTCATATGATAAATTTGACATCATGCTTAATAGAATATTACATGAAAAAGGGGGAGAGAAATGTCAATTTCATTCTTAGAATTTTACTTCCTTGAGATAGATCTTTTTGTTGATAACAAAAAGGGGGAGAAATATAAAATATGCATGATGATAGGGGGAGTAATTCTAAAGTAATTATTTAGTATTCTCTGATGCATAATTGTAATTTTGTTATCATAAAAAATGAGGAGAATGTAAGTACATCTATTTTGATGAAACAAAATTATGCTTTATGTGAACTAATCTTTCAGGATCACGCTTGCACAAATCAAGTCAATTATCCTCCGTGTGGATCAAAGTGAAGATTATCTTTAGTCAATGTAATTCTTTTATATTTCTTGAGTCTAGAATTACTCTAAGAAATCTCAGGATTAAAGACAATCCTTTTTAAATTGTAAAATAAACATCTAGATAGTATTGATCGATCGGAATATTAGTATTGATCGATCAAAATAAGAATATTGATTGACCAAATTAACCTAATGGTGAAATTCGATTTTCTCGCAATTGATCGACCAATTAAATATTTGATCAATCAGCAATTTATTGACCGATTAAGTTAATTGATCGACTAATTAAGAAAATTAATCGACCAATTTGATTCGAATGATTTTTCTCAACATTCCAAATATGATCTGTTTTCACCTATAAATAGGGCTCCACACCTCTCATTTTAAAACACAGTTTCAAAGAGAAATCCATCTAGAAAGAGCTCTCATGCTTTCTCTCAAAGTGTTTCTACTCTTCTATTTTCATTTTTTCCAAAGCATGTTGACATATTGAAAAGGATTTCAAAGAGAAAAAGCGCTTCTACTTCAATTCTTCCTCGTCCTTTCGTGCTCATTCTACTACGCTCTTGAAAAGCACATCGCTCTATGCTTCTAGAAAGAAAACTCGATTTGCATATTTCAATTCCTTGAGGTTCCATAGGATTAATTTCTATATTTCATTTATTTCTTTCATTTCATTGTTGGGATTCTTTGTGTAGGAATTGCCAACATTATTTGTGACTTCTCTTTGTTGGTAAAAGAGAAGTGGTTTGTAAGAGGTGACACCCTCGTTCAAGTGGTACGTTAGTGGATTAACTAGTGTTGCCTAGTTGGAAAAATCCTATGCTGGGAGGCTTAGGTAGTGGTTTTTACTCGTAGGGGTTTGCACTATAAATCTTTGTGTATATTGTGGGATGTCTTTTTGTGCTATATTTTTATTACAATCGATATCACACTTGATCTTATATTTGTGGCCAAGTAAGATATGCAGGCACCCCCTCAATAACGTATCGTCTCCTCGATTTTTGTCTCTTATGATATCTAAATATCCTTCCGGGGGCGTGTATGCACCTTATGCTGGTTCAGGTGCCATGGGCGAGATTATCCTAAAATGTCGATTGCTAGGACCTGAATTTAGCTATAGAATGCCATGGGCGGCACTATCCCGAAGTGTTGAAAGCCAGGGTTCTAGGGGTTGCCATGGGTGGTGCTATCTCGAACCATTGAAAGCCAGGGACCCTTCGAGGGTTGATGGTGGGGATAAGGAATCCAATATAGACCGTGTTTAGGGACAATTTGAGGCTAGATTTAGGGAAAAATAAAAATAAAAAGAGGGAAAACTCTCCAAATGGAAAATCCTTCTATCCCTCTCTTATAAAAATGCACTGGAAAATTGAACCTGGACATGATACGTCTATGCATGGGTGCTTTAATCGTTGGGTTCAATGAACCTCTAGGCAATTTTTGCGGGCCTTATAAACCTTCACTGCAGACCCAGGCTGAAGCTGGTCAGGTCTAGATCTTGATTGATACTTGAGTACGTTTAGGTCTATTGTTGACATTCTGATCTAATTTTTAAAGAGTGGCACAAATCAGGCATCTGAACATCAATGCATAGTCTAGAGATCTAATTCTTTTCAAAAGATTTTTGCTAGGGACTAGCAAAAGTTAGGCATGGGGGTATGATTTTAACACTATCATGAGCCATAACTAGCTTTAATTAGTCACAATCAAGTGACAAATGCTCCTACATAATCGCCTGAGAGCCATAATTTCATATAAAACTAGTTTGAGAAGAAAATATTAAAATAGGGTTAATTCTATAGTTTTAACATCACATCATGAATACATAGTAACCATAGGGTTTCTCAGGGGTTATTCTAAGGTCAAATGAGCACTAAAGTCCAATAAGTAGGTCCATATAGACACAAATGGGATTTCACACATTTCGAGAATTGATTCGTAACACAAAACTCTAATTTCAAACCTGCTTGAATTGAAAGATTTATGTTAGGATAAAATTCATTTAAACCTCTTAAAATTTATAGAAAAATATTCTAAGAGGTTTAATACCCTTGGTTTGACCATCTGAACCTATTTTAACTTTGAATAGAGTCTTAAATGAAATTCTACCCTAATTTGGGTTTATGCACAAATTGCATGTCAAACTTGGTCAAAACTAAAATACGACTTCACCATCAGATTCCTTGGATCAAACGAAGGTTTGTATCAAAATTTGGGTTGAATCAAAGTCCATCTTGACCTAGTTTGCATTTTAGTCCATTTAAACACTATTCCTCTCAATTAAGCCCCTAACTTTCAAAATATTTGCCAATAGGTCCCTAACTTCCTTATCTTCCTTGCAAATGGGTCCTTGCTACTATTGGAGGTCAACTGACCTCCAAGTAGCTTTTGACCACACCAAAACACCATCAAATCATCATCAAATCCCACCAAATTTGGTGGGCTTGATGTTCTCACGGTGAGGATTTGTTTGGACTTGATCTGGAACTCAGATCTTGCACGAAAAGCATGTGCAAATGCACGAGATTCATGGGTGTTTTTCCTTCAATCTCAAGCCATGTAGAGCCCTTTCCTTGTCTAGAGCTTGCCCAGAAGCTCTATATAAAGCTCTAAAACTTCATACCATGCTCCTTAGCATGGTTTAAGGCCAAGAACATTCTTCCTTTTCTCCTTCCGACCTGCTCCGACTTGCTCCGACGAGCTCCTTCCTTCGTCTTCTTATGGCCTTCCAACAGCCAAATTGGGAATGCCACAATCTTCCCTGACTTCGTCCGCTCCTCGATGGCCAACTCAAGAGCTGCCTCTCCCTTTCTTCCTTGTCATCTCCCTCAATGGAGCATTCGTCTCCTCCGGCATCGACCAATCAAAGCCGATGTGGATCTCCTGCCCATCGTCCATTAGTTAGCTCAACCTCTTCCTCTCCTTCTCTAGATTAGGTTTAGCTCCTCCCTCTCCTATTTCGACCGACTATCCACTACCTCCCCCATCATCTTCTTTCTCTCTAACCAAGCCTCCGGCGAGGCCTTCTGCACTCTACAGTCCACCAAACTCCATGAGACCACCTTTAAAAGCATCGCCACCTTACGCGCACTAAAACCCCTCAAGAAATTGAGGGGTTCACGCCCTCAAAACTCCCGCTGAACTCCGCCTCCTCCGCACACCCTCCTCGACTCCACTAAACCTCCACACACACAAGATCACCAAATCAATGCCGCCATCGACTTCCTCACCTCATGGCGATCTTGTTGGACCTTTTAACTGGGGCTTTTAGGTTCGTGTTCATGTTTGCAGGTCTCGCCGTTCGCTCGCCACTGCCGCCATCATCTCTTGTGCCATCCGTCGATTAGCACACACCCTGTAACCACTCCTAACTGAAGCGAGTTCCCCAATTAAGGATGTAGACATCGGCAGATGCTGTGATTTGGAAGCAGTACCTGCTTGTTGCGTCATGCAAAGAAAAACCAAGGGACTTAGTCCCCCATTGTAAGCAGAAGAACTGCTTGAGCAATATAAGTGGAAAAAGTGACATGAGCTGTTTGCCTAAGTCACGAGGGGTCGGGTCCCTCTCACATGCCTATGCACTCCTTGCTCACCATCACGCCCGGTGAGAAATAAGAGGTGGAGAAAATTGTGAGGAGGGGGGAGGGTTTTTCTTCATGGTTAAATGCCTCGAGATGCGTGCTAAAGAAGAAGGCTTTGATACTTAGCCTTTGAGGAAAGTTGGCCTTGTACTGTTGTGCCTTGAGAAGACTTAGTGCCCTTGTATGCCTTCTGTGGAGCTGCGCTATGATGAGATAAGTCATCTAAGAAGGGTGCCCATTGTCTGATTTGCTTCAAAGGCACTGTGGCATTATTTCATATGTTCCTGTAAACTAAAGCTGACGTGGATATCTGGTTGAGGAATACTGTTGAAATATTTAAGTAATTTGATACATGGGTATATGCTTAATTAGAAGGATATAAATGGTGATCTAAATCACCACTTTTAGATTTCTTCCATTCTTTTCGACCCTACTATTTCATGAGATACGTTGATCTATATTTGAATGATATTCTAACCAGTTTATTCATTGATCTTTGTTGCGCTTAATTAATTGTGCTCATCAATCCTGAATTGGGATTAGTGTGTGGATTCTATTTGCTCCTTGTGATCGACCTTGGACTCCAAATAGATTCTGAGTTGTATAAATTTAAGTGTTTGTTGTGCAATTTATCGATTATACTATGACGCATATATTTCCTAACACTCGACAAAACCATCAAACATCCTTCCCTCTATTTACAACATGGGGAGACCTTTAACTTGATGGCCTCTAGTATCCCTTTTGTCAAACTACTTCTCTACTATCAGGGTATAGATGGTCAGGTCTATCTTATCATATCTTCGGCCCTAGCTGCACTGAATCTTTTGGCAGGCTAGGATGGCTCCAGTTGGAGTCTGGCTAGCCTTAGGAAGGACGGGCAGTACCAATCCCTCCGATTTTCCCTGTAGTCGGGCAGACGGATCCTCCTTTGGGTCATATTCGGAGTTTTGGATTCGAGGGCTTTTTTTGCCCCTCATTAGGTGCCTATAGGGCTTCGTTTGTAGTATGGTTGGCCAAAGATGTTGCCCGTGCCAGCTGCCTCTTGTGCCAGCAAGGCAAAGGCCCTCGGTGAAGCTGACGAAACTAAGAAGCCGCAAGTACCCTCTGGACTAGCTACTTCCAGAGGCGCCTCCGAAGGAGAGTTACGAAGGTTGATCACCTCAGGTGACCTAGACCGTGCCAGGGGTGCGGAAGGTTCACCTTCGCCCTCATCCCCATCAGGGCTCCATAGAGAGGACGTAGCCGACTCCTCTCGTGGAAGCTCCACACGGGGACCCTTCTTCGCCCACCTCAAGATGACCTCTGGCTCCTCCTTGACATCTTCAAGGGACTCCTCCTTTCGTTTCAGCCCCTTCCAATAAGTGGGCTGACTCCCCTCCCCCTGCTCCATAGACCTCTCCTCGCCTTGTCGTGACCCACGGCGAGCCGAGTTACCACCTTAATGCTTGGGTGCAACTAGCCGAGCGAACCACTCAAATGTTGCAACCAAAAATACCAAATTAATAGGAAAATTGGCAAGCACAAGGTACGATGCGGAAGCCTTTTTTTTTTTACCTCCCCCTACTTACATGCCATAGGCAACGAGTCTGCCACCCATGACAACGCCTCCTGGACGTCCTTCAACCTAAGCTCCGATCGAGCGATCGGACTAAACTTAATTAGTTGTTCCTCTTCTAGCCACATAGACGGGTCAGGCTCCTCGGATTGGGGTGGTTGGTCCCTCTTAGGCTGGCCTTGCCAAGTGTAAGGGAGTCTGAGGTCTTCAAGGTTGGAAAGAAAAAAGAAATGGTGGTCTTGCCGCTTCAAACTATCGAGGAGATCCACTATCTGGTATCCAATTTGCCGGCTATACAGCGTGTAAGTGCCTGACAGAGGCCTACCCTTCTTCACCTTCAGGGGTATCTGCCCAAAAAGCAAGTGGAACAAAATGAGACGAGGAGCAATCCCCACATGAAGGCAGAGGGTGGTAAAGGCGTTCAACACCAGCCAGCAATTAAGGCTAAGTTGTGAAGGGGCAAGGCGATAAAAGGAAAGGAAGGACACAAGAGGGTTTAAAGGTACCCATAGACTATGCTCTATGACTAATTTACATATGGTAAACATGTCCTTTGACTCGTCTGAACACAAACGGGTGTCAGACCCACAAGCTTGAAATGGTACTCCATCGAGTCCATATTCCCCCAAGAACGACAAAATCGCGGACCAACTATGGAAGTCTGACGAGAAACTGTATAAATCCCTTGGTCGCGCATGAGTTTCGTGTGTTAGAAATCGAGGTTACAAGTAACCTGTCGTCATAGTTGCAAAACACGTCGATCAGATAAAATTTATACCGAAACTCCAAGGGAGTCCCTGGTCAAACATAGGGAGGTGATGTTTACTTTAATTGAAAACCATGCTTCGATTTGTTTCTTTTTGGGGTTTTAGGGTTTTGTTATTTTTTTGTGTTTTTGAAATAAAAGACAAGTAATCACAAGATAGAGATGGAACGAAAATGATATATTGCATTAATGTCTATTACATTAATCTACGAAAGCATAAAAAGAGAGGGAGGTGAGAGGAAATCTCCCGAATCGACTGTTTGACGAGACGACGATGCCTGGTGGAAGCTCGGACTAAGGAGGTGAGGAGCGGGACAACGGAGGTGAGATGTAGAAGGACGTCGGGTTGAGGAAAGCTTCGGCGTGGCTCCAGAATGGAGGTGGGAGGACAGCTCCAAGGCGACCTATGAATGGGGATGGGAAGTTGGAGGAGTATTTGATGGGGCAGAGGTTCGCTACACTAATAGGCACCTTGGGAGCTTGAGAACAAGCTCTAATGGAGCGTTGCTAAGCTTGCTAGAGCTTAGGAGTAGGTGGGAGTAGAGTAGATAGAGATGGATTGGAAGGGAGGGGGTGTAGGTCCTTTTATAGTGGAGGAGAAGAGGCAAAAATAGGTATGGGACCATAATGACATCCAGGCCGTCGTTGGAAGCGTTGCTGTAGGCAGCTCATGCCCACAGCTGTCTTTGCTGGCATGCAAAGAATTAGCGACAGGTGTAAGCATCGTCGTAGGTCTAGCTCATGCGTCGCTGTAGGCTAGCTCATGCATCGCTGGCGCTGTGCTCCCTGCCTTTGTCGCGCATGCGTGAGCCCACGTGCTGGTGCTACATTGTATGCATGCGCACTTGCGCGCGTGCACGCACCATCGCTGTTGCACGCGTGCGGTGGCACGTGCGTGTGCTAGGTGGCCTGGGCTGCACCACGTGGTGCAGTATGGGTCGTCCATCTTCTTGTTGTAGGGGTCGCTACAGAGGTCGGATTAAGTCGATTTTCGCACCGTTAGGCTCGCGATCGGACGGCTGAAAAGCGGTGAAGGTGCGTGGCCGTTGAGCGCGCGAGCAGGAGAGGAGGCGCGCGTGAGCCGGCCACTACGCCCACGTTGGGGCTTTAGTGACGGATTTATCCGTCACTAAAGACCCCTTATTTATTGTTTTGAAGTTGTAATGTCCATTTTGCCCCCACTCCTTGTAACTATAAAAGGAGACCCCCTCCATATGAAATTCTCATCCCTTCTTTCTCCTCTCTACCCCTCCAAAGCTCAAAAAAAGCTTGTCCCACACCCGGGATGCTTCTTGCGAGATAAAGTCTAATTTTCGTTCCCCTTCGGAAGTGGATCCCGCGACGACGACGGCGTGCTGCTCCGTTCCTGTTCTTCTACTTCGTCCTCCTTCGTCCTGCTTCGTTCTCCTTCGTCCAGGCGTCGTCTCATCCGGCTCGTCCTCCAAGCAATCGTCGAGGAGGATAATTTCTCTCTCCCATTCTTATTTACAGCTTTTCTAGTGTAGAATTTTCCTGCTTTATAGTGTAATTGATTTTCCGCTTTCTAGTGTAACTTTTATAAACAATTGAAATATTGAATGCATGTTCTCTTTCTCTCTCTCTCTCTTTCTTTTAGTCCGATAGCTCCATTGTAATTATATCGCCTTGCTTATAAAAAAATCCTAAAAAAATATAATTGCGAATATAGATCAACGTAGCCTCCCTGTGTTCGACTCGGAATTCTTTTCGGTATAAATTTTTATTTGTTGAACACGAATTATTCGCTTTCGAACTACAACGACAGGTTTTCCAAAACCAAACACGTAAGCGTAGTGATTCACAAAATCCGTTCAACATTTTGGCACTGTTGCTGGGGAGGCAACGATTTCCGATCTTTTCTTCGCATTTCTTGCACTTTATTTATTTTCTAACTAGCTTTCTCTTGTGTCTGTTGTTTTGCAGAGACCTCCATCAAGGAATCAACAAGTGGTAGACTAGAGTAAAGTGCAGTTGAAGACAACTGTAAGTGCTCCCCCATTTTTTCCCCCTCCATAGATTTCATTCGCCACATTAAATCCAAATCCCAATTAACCTAGGTGTTTGCATAAATTATAGGAATAGTTTGGTTGTTTGGATTTTCACTCACATTCATTCCACCTTCATTTATCTAAAAAAAAAACAAAAAGATAATTCTGTGGGGCAATTTTCAACAAACACACAATGTACACCCACATTCAAAGGCACTTAACCAAATTAATTTGTTTCTACTCAACCAGGTTCTGATCTGTGGAACTGGTACACATAAAGCAACACATAAAAGAGTATAAATCATTCTAGGTTAACCATCTTTGTGTGCCTAACTTAGTGGTGCATATGTGGCCAGTTGTTTAAGTTGTTTGGGCTGCACCACTTCAATTAAAATCAACTCATCAAGTAGCTGCCAATTAGGTTCAACTCTTAGGGATTTACCAGGTACTCCACATTCTTTTTGAACTTTAAAGGAAAACATCATCACCTGTGCTTGCAAAACCTGGTGTGCCAATGAAACTTGTTTAAAAACACCTAAAGTTGAATCCTAAAAGCTACTAAGCAAGATTTGAACCTTAAAATTCACCACATCAAAAATAATCTTGCTTGAAAACCACTGGTTGTGGACGCACACACAAATTAATCAATTATTAAGGGCACAACCCATTTAAAGGGCCCATCACATTCCAAAGCACATTCAAACCTAGCCCTAAATAAAACAGAGTAGACGTTGGCCTTAAGGATTGAACTCGCTCTTCAGAACTCAAAACGAGATTATTTTCGATTAGTCTGTTTCTATTGTTCAATCTGATGTCTAGCTAGGGGAGCAGAGTCAAACGATCGCGGCTGGGGGGTACACTAGGAACCGGAGGCGCAAGCCGAAGGAAGAACCTTCTCCCTAGTCCCTCCTTCTAACTGGTTGGATTGAACAGACAGAAATAGATCAAATCGTTCCTTTATCTGAAGACGGGTTTTGGGAGTCTGTAGGTCTGTAGGCTAACCCATTTAAGGACAGGTTTGATTATTTGTATTGCAAGGCACCTTTCTTCCTCCCGTGTCATGAATCCTTCCACATATTTCACGCATTCCCGCTCTTTCCCTCCTGTTGTGAATTATCCTCAACATGACGATTATCCCAACTCGTATTGTAATCAACCATCAGTCAGTTGGGATAATTCAGATTGGGGATACAATTCCGGACCCCCGTGTTTAGGGTCTAACCCTGAACACTTTGATTCTGATTTCTATCCTTCTCGGAGCTACATCGATTATGGATCGTCTTCCTTTCATGCACAACCTAATACGATCTACAATCAAGAAGGATACACCGATCCCTACCCATCCTCTGATTTCACTGCCTTTAGGTCATCACCATCTTTTCAACAATCTGAAATGACCTATTATCAGGAAGGGTATAACGAATCTCAATTTGTTAATTCCCTTGCATTAATCCCAAACCCGCCCAACCTTGAACCAACTCATTTGGTTCAGGTTAACCAGGTTCAAGATAAGGTTCTGGCTAACTTGAGGAATATCATACAATCTTTAGAAGTTCAGCCAATACCTTGCATTGAGAGATTGGAGCCCCTGATTGAAATGATTGATGATTTAAACAAGTCTTTGTTGGATTGGCTCCAGGATGTTAAGGATAAGAACCCAGGTGAGTTTCTACTTGGGAAATTAGCGAAATTGAGGATGAGATTCGTGGTTGCGTTGATTCAATCTTGGAATAATTCCCAGGATGAACCCTCTTCAGGAAAGCCAATGACAGAACCCGCTCAGGCATCTGTTAGGGGGGACACGTGTTACGAGGCTGACCAGATTGAATTAAAGCAATCAATTAAGGATGATCTGATTTCTTCACCTGAGATCCCTGAGCCGGGTTACGAGGAAACGTATGTCTCTGGGGAAAACAAAGTGACAACTGATTTTGGGACATACGTTGATACGGATCCTAATGGTGAAGATTCAAGTTGTGAAGTCTCACGCGAGTTTTCTGAAAATGATTTCTGTGAGACGATTGGGCCTGAGGAATTTGATAGATCATTTGATAGCCCAATAACTGAGGAAACTGATCTTATTAGGGTACACATTACGGATCCAGAATAGCATTTTCTGGAGGAATCAATTCAATGCCCTGATTATCAGTTACACCCTATTGAGCTTATTGATGATTCTAATTCTGAAATAATTAGACCCAAGTCAATTTTGATTCTGCCACATCATTAGACTTGGAGATTTCAGACGGGGTGATGAATATACAAGAGGTCCTGGAATTTGATATGCTAAATGAGGAGAATAGGAGCTTGGAAGTTCTGATTTGGGAAGTTAATTTTGGAGGAAATAGAAGATTGAGTCAAAGGGTTCCTTTTAAGCTGAAACCATCAAATCAGAACCCTTATGACATTTGTTTCGAGGATGTTCTACTAAAGCACACAATCAACGATTATCCTTTTGAGCTTCAATTCTCTATAACTCGATTTTTTGGTCTTGGGTTGCATCCTCATAAATCACAGGCCCGACCCCACTTGCATTCTGATTTTAGATTTTGGTTAATTTTTATCCAGAACCTAAGATATTCTCGATTATGAGGTGTGGGTCTGCACCACAATCTGGTCCACATCTGTGGACCTCTGTTGATAGGTCAGAGGATTCTTCTGTTCATTCTAATTCTGACTTGCACTTGTGAATTCTTCATTTCTTTTCCTTGTATAGTGTGCCTAGCTGAAGGCACTAAACTCAGCACATATACAGTTCTTTTTAATTTTTCATCTCGAAGCGGACCTGACATTCACGCAATTCAGGTGCTTTCTTCGCTTTTTCACTCTGTTTTATGTCTTTTTAATACAATGAGGACATTGTATTAGATAGGCATGGGGGGGTGGATATTTATCTCTGAATTCATTCGTCAGCTCCGTAGATTTGTTTTATTTTGAAAAAAAAAATTGAAATTAGGAAAGAAAATTTGGGTTTAAGAAAATTTTCAATTTTAGGAAAAACTACATTAAGATCTGAACACAAAGACCCTTCAGGTCTTTGAACTTAATCAGCCCATGTATCCACTAAAATGTGGATTTGTTTTTTGAGTTTTCGCCAACTTGAATTTTATTTTAATTAGAGTAAATAAAGTTTGGGTGGTAAGTACACGACTTATCAACCCGCCCTCTGATTTGAGAGAATTTTGAGTCTTAAGCATATACACACTTTCTTTGCACTGACTCATTGTTCGACGATTTTAACGGAAATTGGGTAGCTAATGAACCTTCTAGGGTGATATGGCTGGCAAGTTATCGTGGGTAACAGCTCATAGGTAGGTTGTCCAGAGCCCAGTCACTGGACCTTTCTCTTTTTCCTGCCCTTAGGTAAATCTTAGACCAGGAAAGCCACCTATTTAAAAAAAAAAAGGAGAAAAGAACAAAAAGAAATAAACCACACTTCCCCGCATGAGTATGGCTGGCAAGTTGTCGGTGGTAACAGCTCATCGACCGGTTGTCTAGAACCCAGCTCAGTAAATGCACTTAAAAAATTCCCAAAACACTTAGGAAGAAGCGGAGAAGTAGAATAAACCGGGGAGATATACATTGGATTCACCCTTGTGTTGACCCCGTAAAAAGTAAAAGTAGGGAGAAAGGTACCGGTTGTAAAGATACACCTTTAGGCAGAAGTCTTTTTGAGGTCACCTAGAGGCGTAGAAATCCGAAGTCCGTTTTAATTACCGGTCAACGAGTCTATCACAATCACAATAAGATGCTTAAAGCTTAGGGTTCTCATCAAATTTTGGGTGAGTTGAATGGCCGTAGAAAGCCACTCTTAAACCCGAAAATTTGAAAATCAAAAAAATTAGAAAAGAGAAAAAGAGAAAAAAAGAAAATTTTCTTTTAATAAGGCGAGGGCTTGAGGCGATCTGCATTTTGGCTGATACCCGGGCACTATTGTGTCTTTGAAAGTTCAGTTCCTAAGTAGGCAATTTCTTAATGATTGAAAAATAACTCAAGTCCAAATAATCCAACCTAATTCTTTTATAAATAGCATATAGTTTTTGCTAGGGACTAGCAAAAGATAGGCATGGGGGTATGATGTAAACACATTTACACTACTTAAAATGTCTATTTATGCATGTTCTTAAGCATAGGATTGCATTTCATGATATAAATATTGCATTACATGCATCATCTTGCAATTAGAGTAGTTTGAATAAAATGGAGGTTAATTGTCTCCTTTTATATGCTTGGATAGGGCAAACATTTTGTCGGGACCTCGGATCAAAGATCCAACCGTATGGATGTGATTAGGGCGACGATTGGAGTTCAACGACTCCAAGATCGCCCTAATCAGGCATCCGTAGCATCAGATAGTGACCGGGGAATCCTAGAAGATCAAGGGCCAGGATGGTGAAAATCCACACTTCAGATGACAAATCCGACCGCACAGATGAATTCGGATCGACGATCGTAGCCCAACGACACAAAAATCGAGTCAATCCGACATCCGTGGCACCATCTACAACTTCCAGAAGATGGACGGCCAAGATAGCGCCACGTGGTGCCATCTCAGCCACCCAAACGGTCGCTTCATCTTGTGAAGGCCCCGTGCCCGATCGCTCTCCGCCGTTGGATCTTAATCCAACGGATGTGGGTGCTCGCATTTAAAAACGTGCGCTCGACCATCCGCGCCCCATAGCGCAGTGGTCGAGCGCGCTATAGCGAGCGCGGGGCGTGGGTTCGAGACGTGGAGAGGGACTGGAAGGCACGGCGATTGGGTGCGGGTGGAGCGTCAGATGGAGATCGGACGGCCGCGTGTGCCCGATAGCGTCGACGCGCGATTGGACGCACAATCGGACGCGCAATCTGACACGCGGGCGGGCGCGCATCGAGCGGGCGCAGACGCATCTTAACCCGTCCGATCTTGTGATCGGACGGCTGAAAAGCGGAGAACGTGCGTGGCCGTTGAGCGCGCGAGCAGGCGAGGAGGCGTGCGCAAGCCGGCCACTACGCCCACGTCGGGGCTTTAGTGAAGGATTTATCCGTCACTAAAGACCCCTTATTTATTGTTTTGAAGTTGTAATGTCCATTTTGCCCCCACTCCTTGCAACTATAAAAGGAGACCCCCTCCATACGAAATTCTCATCCCTTCTTTCTCCTCTCTACCCCTCCAAAGCTCAAAAGAAGCTTGTCCCACACCTGGGATGCTTCTTGCGAGATAAAGTCTAATTTTCGTTCCCCTTCGGAAGTGGATCCCGCGACGACGACGGCGTGCTGCTCCGTTCCTGTTCTTCTGCTTCGTCCTCCTTCGTCCTGCTTCGTTCTCCTTCGTCCAGGCGTCGTCTCGTCCGGCTCGTCCTCCAAGCAATCGTCGAGGAGGATAATTTCTCTCTCCCATTCTTATTTACAGCTTTTCTAGTGTAGAATTTTCCTGCTTTATAGTGTAATTGATTTTCCGCTTTCTAGTGTAACTTTTATAAACAATTGAAATATTGAATGCATGTTCTCTTTCTCTCTCTCTCTCTTTCTTTTAGTCCGATAGCTCCATTGTAATTATATCGCCTTGCTTATAAAAAAATCCTAAAAAAATATAATTGCGAATATAGATCAACGTAGCCTCCCTGTGTTCGACCCGGAATTCTTTTCGGTATAAATTTTTATTTGTTGAACACGAATTCTTCGCTTTCGAACTACAACGACAGGTTTTCCAAAACCAAACACGTAAGTGTAGCGATTTGTAAAACCCGTTCAAC
The DNA here is from genome assembly GCA_037157565.1 of Thalassia testudinum. Classification (NCBI taxonomy): domain Eukaryota; kingdom Viridiplantae; phylum Streptophyta; class Magnoliopsida; order Alismatales; family Hydrocharitaceae; genus Thalassia; species Thalassia testudinum. Next base: position 85,276,505 of record JAZHRO010000031.1, read on the forward strand.
AGGGTGTCAGTTCCACCTGTATACCCTTGGTCCAGGTAGCTCGATCCTTTGTTGGGTCAAGTGTAGAGTTTTGGATCCGGAGGCATTTTTTGCCCCTCGTCATATGCCCCCACTCTCTAGTCAGTGTGAACTGCTGAGAGAGTAGTGGGAATGGTCAAAACTCTATGATAGGTGTTGCCCCCAGATGTTCATTCGGTTGTATTGCAGCGAGGGGAACATTTATGATTGAGGAGTTAAGTGGCCTTTGCCTGCTTCCGGTTGGTTGGAAGAGGTCCTTTGTTAGGGGTGTATGAGCCTGGGTTCGCGTCGCCCTTAGGAGATGGTGTCTCTTGAATGTGGGGCTAATGGAGGTTATGTCAGCCTTAGGAGGTGACCTGTCATGAGTTCGAAATGGGTTTTTGAAGCGGTGATTGGGGCTAAGGAGTCGCGACTTACGCCGACCTTAGGGACCGGCCGAGTTTGGGCGTGGGCGTATGAGCCCGAGCCCAAGTTGGTGTTGGCCTTAGGAGGCAACAGAAGCTAGGTGTGGGGCGTATAGCCCGAGCCAGTGCTGGCCTTAGGAGGCGATGGAAGATAGGCGTGGGGCATATTAGCCTGAGCTGATGCTAGCCTTAGGAGGCAGTAGAAGGTAGGTGTGGAGCGTATAGCCCGAGCCGATGTTGTTCTTAGGAGGTGGCGGAAGGTAGGTGTGGGGTGTATAGGCTGAGCCGATGTTGTTCTTAGGAGGCAGCAAAAGGTAGGCATGGGGTGTATGGCCCGAGTAGGTGCCGACCTTAGGAGGCGGCGGAAGGTAGGCATGGGGCATATTAGCCTGAGCTGGTGTAGGCCTTAGGAGGCGACAAAAGGTAGGCATGGAGCGTATTAGCCTGAGCTGGTGTAGGCCTTAAGAGGTGGTAGAAGGTTGGCATGGGGCATATTAGCCTGAGCCGGTGCCGTCCTTAGGAGGCGGCAGAAGGTAGGCATGAGGCGTATAGCCCGAGCCGGTGCTGGCCTTAGGAGGTGGCAAAAGGTAGGCATGGGGCGTATTAACTCAAGCCAGTGCCGGCCTTAGGAGGCGGCAGAAGGTAGGCGTGGGGCATATAGCCCGAGCCAATGCCGGCCTTAGAAGGAGACAGAAGGTAGGCATAGGGCGTATAGCCTGAGCTAGTGCCAGCCTTAGGAGGCAGCAGAAGGTAGGCGTGGGCCGTACTAGCCCGAGCCTGAGCCGGCCTTGAGGGGCGACAAAAATTTGGGCATGAGGCATATGAGCCCGAGCTCGAGCCGACCTTGAGAGGTGGCATTTCGACCAATTTGAGATGCTAGGGCAAACACCGTTGTTGCTGCAAGAGGTCGTGGCTTGAAGCATCACGCCTTTTTGGAGGGGCGTGAAAGGCTTTTTGAATGTCAGGCATGTAATAATGCACGGAGTTCTTGACCGATGGTTTTATTGGTGTGGTTACGTTATTGCAGGATTAGTGCTGTATCCCAGGGGATTTGGTTCCTCGGGAACTGACGAGCCGCAGGGGGTAAAAAGTCATTATGGCCCTCGGGGTCCCACAGGGCAGGGTTATAAATAGAGGCCCAATGTGGGCCTTGTTTCACCGCCTTTCATCGTCGTTGATTGCGTTTAAGGGAATTAAGGATTGAGGAATAATTGTGACTCATTCGCTTCTTGGGTAGAGTTCTGTATCCGAACTTCTGTGTGTCGGGAAAAGCAATCGAAGGGCGGCTATGTGCGGCTCTTCGACAGGGGTGAGCCCCTTCTAGGACCCCTACGTAGCTCCCTTGGTAATTTCGTGAGGTTAGATCAGGGGCTTCTGCTACCGGGAACTCCTCTTGTGGGAGTGTACTTGCCTGGGCAGAGGCGAGGTGCTGGCTAGGCAACGTCCGCGACACTTTCCTAGACGGTGGACCTCGTCTGGGGATTACCTATGGAAGGGCTAGCTGAAGGTCTAGCGGCTTTGACTACATGGGACCACTCATTGATAGATTAGAGGGAACTCCACACATTTAGGAGGGATGGACTACCTCCTAGGGTTAGGGGTCTACGCCTTCCCATGCTGCTCCATTCCCTCTACGACTTCGCGAAGGCAAGGCAGGGGTTGCTGCTGCCGGGAGCTCCTCTCGTGGGAGTGTATTTGCCTGGGTAGATGTCAAGTGAGGCTCTACTAAGGCATCAACAGGAGTGGATCCTTCTGGTTGGGGGGCTGCTTAGGGGTCGCCCAGATGGCTAGTGTGTCTGGGGATCCTTTATGGAGGGGTCTGCTGGGGGCCCCTCGCTATCCAAGGAGGTGGCACCGACTTTGATGTTGGATGGTGCCCCTCGCTTAGGGCGATAGGCTTTTCAGCTTCTGGGATCCACCCCATTCTGGCCTTGCCCTCCCGCCATGAAGCATAGGATGTGGCTACGTCTTGCTTCTTCACCTCTTCGTGGTGAGCCCTCTTTTATCCCTTTCTGGAGTCGGCAAGGGATTTTTAGTAATATTTGACGTAGTTTTTATCATATCACGGTCCTCTCGCCTTGGCTCTGCTTGCGCTTTTGGGGAGTCTTCGGTGACCCTGTGGCAGGTGCTGGACATGGCGAAGGAGGATGCTGGGGCTCTACCCTTAGCAAGAACAAGAGAATGGAGCATCCCTTCTATCAGGTGAGAAGAGCGGGGTTTGTCATAAAGTGAGGTGGCTTTCTTGGCCGAGCTGGCCACCGGTCGCAGAGCTGGATGAGGGTCCCCGTTGCTGGGGTCGTGATCCTTCTGGACTTGCCCAACTGCTTGCCTTCCATTGTACACTCCTTCTGATGGAGGCGCAAGTTCTAGAAGTACCCGCCCCTCTCGTGGGGGTCGTGATACCCCACAGTGTTACCCTCATCCTGTGTAGCAGATAGGCGGGTGTTGCTGAGTGGTGTTGCCAGTATTTTTGTACTAGCCTATCTCTTTTAAGCTGTAGCATAGCTTGAGACCATGATCCGAGGAATGTAATAGTCGGTGCTTGTTGTAAAGGAAATGAAAGAATATACTATTTTATTCCTTGTATGAACTACTCGTATGCCAAGTATGAGAATGTATTCTTTGCGTGGGATTCGCTCGCACAGGTTTCGTGAACCTCATTTTAGGAGGCTTGGCTTGATCTCTTTCGCTTGCTCGAACGACTTGGCATAGAGGCTCCTCTTGTTACTTCCTTCCTGCTTATCGTTGGCAGGGTCTACTGGGATGCTTGTGAAGGGGGCCATCCGTAGTAGTGGCCGGGTGCCTATGATTGGCACCGCAAAGGTGTAGGAGGGTTTCCCTTGGAGGCTTTTTCTGCGGCCTTTATGGGCGGAGTAGTTACCCAGTGCCTGGTCCGTCCGCTTCCCTCAGCAGGTGGGGGCAGGTCATTTTCTTTGAGAAGTTGCATTAAGGCTACTTGGCGCGTAGCGCTTACCTGTAGAATAATTGGTCTAAGGGCGTTTGCGATGGGTGTCTTGCCTTTGACCGACTCTCTTCGTGAGGTGGCGATAGGAGGGGGCAGAGAGTCCCGACTTGTCTTATTGGCATTTTAAGCGAGACGTCTCGGTCGTTCCTTCGAGGGTCGGTGCTTATGAGGGCCTTCTTTAAAGGGTGGCCCAGAAGGGGGGCCAACCTTAGGAGGTGGCTCAGGGGATGCCAAGCTCGTGTCCTCTTGCGGTGTTGTGTCATCCGAGGGCATTAGGGTCCCATTCCCTTGCCCCTTCGTCAATATGACGATAATTGGTCGAGGCGGGCCGGATCCTCATCCCTCACTTTGGTGATCCCTTTGAGGGTAGGGTGGTTCAGACTCTTGCCAGTGGGCAGTGTGTTGAACCTCAGGGAAGATGGGCCCAGGTCCTTATCGGCCTGAGAGGCTAGTCCTTGATGGCCTGTGCCAAGTGGAGTTAAGAGGGTGCTCCGCCTGCGCTTGTGCCACCCAGGCTCTTCTTGTTGGTGCCTAGGGGACAAGGGGCTACGGCTGCCTTGGTAATGACATCCCTTGTCCTTTTGTTAAGGACCAAGGAGAGTTGAGGCTCCTCTTATTGAGTCATGCCCTTCCCTTTGGGGGATGCTTACTTAGGTCTCCTAGGAGACCCCCTTAGCTAGGATAAGGGGTCTCCTAGGAGACCCAGGAGACCCCCTTAGCTAGGATAAGCCCATCTCTGATGATACTCGCTGTGTGTCCTTCTTGGGGGTTGGGCAAAGGTGCCCTTCGCAGGAGTGTCTAAATGCCTTTCCTTGATGAGCGAGCCTTGTGGCAGGCTGTGTTGGTGGAACCTGTGCGCGTGCCCTATTCGGGACCACCACTCCCTTTGAGAGATCGTTTGCTTGGACGCTCCAGGCGACGTCATCAAGATAGGATCAATCGATCGAGGCAGAAGAGCCTAGCCATATTCCCTTGAGGGTTACCTCAAACTCGCTTATTGAACCGTGCCCCATTACCTCAGCCTTTCTTTAGAAGCGAGGGTCTGGAAATTGTCCACCAAGTGACCAACTATGTCCGCCACAGTAGTTGGCAACCTGGCCATTTTGTAGACACTGCCACTCGGCCAACAGGGTCATCCTTATCACTCATGGGCGGAAAGCGATTTCGTTGTTGAGGCTGCGGGGTGTGGTACTACTAGGCATTCGCCTGCCTGGCTGTGCCCCTAAATGAGGCATGCGCAGAGGGATTTCTGTGTGGGCCATCCCTTGAAGGTGACCATCGCCTAGAGCCTTCCGTAGAGGGTGGCCATGAAGTAGGGCTGACCTTGGAGGGTGGCGACTAGAGCCAAGAGTGGGTGCTCGGACTCTTACTGGCGAAGGTCTAAAAGCACACTAGGCGAGGCTTGGAGCGTGGGGGGTCCAAGCTCGCGTTATGGGCGCTGCTTGACATAGAGCCTTGAGGTCCTGATTCGACTTTTAACGACTAGTATGGTGCCCGCAGGGTGAGAGGGCCCAAATCCTCACCCTTTGCTCCAATGGGTCGATGCTTGTACTAGTAGGGCGATCAGGGTTCTCCCTATGGGTGGTGTGTTGAACTTCCAGACGTATAGGTTTGAGTCCTTAGCGACCTGGGGAGTTGATGCCCTAGTTGTTGTAGGTGGGGCATAGGAGCCTCAATTATGCCATTCTCTAGGAATGGCGTTCTGGCAACTGATAAGCGGGGCTTGAGTGACTATGCTTGAATTCGTGTCAGCTGTCAGGAGTAGCCTTGCTGGCCTTAGGAGGCGGAAATTGACAGGATAGAAGGGTGGGTTTGTCCGAGCCCCAATCAACCTGGAAAGGTGGCCTGTCAGCTCGAATAGGCGATGGTATAAGGGAACATCATGTGGGCCCATCTGTGCTGACCTTAAGAGGTGGATGAGCGCGTCTCGAGGGGCGATCATGTGTGCGCTCAAGCTTGGGCCGACTTTCAGAAACGACTTGCCATCCCTGAGAGGTGGTAGGGAGAGGAACATTGGGCACATCTACTCGAGTTCTTGTTGACCGTAAGAGGTGGCTAAAGTTGGCCCTTCGGACATATTTATCTAGGTCGTAGCCAACTCGATGAGGTGGGTGGCCGTCCCGTCGGACGCATCCGCCAGAGTTCATATCAACCCTAAGAGGTGGCCTGCCAGCCTGAAGAGGCGATAATACATGGAACGTTAGATGTGTTCGTCCAAGTTCTCATCCACCTTAAGAGGTGGCTTGCTGGCCTAAAGAGGCGGCAATACATGGAACGTCGGATGCGTCCATCGAGTTCTTGCCCACCTTAAGAGGTGGCCGCCGACCTTAGGAGGCAGCAGCACATAGAACGTCAGGTGCATCCATCTAAGTTCTCGCTTACATTAAGAGGTGGCATGCCAGCCTTATGAGGCAACAGCACATCCGTCCGAGTTCTCACCCACCTTAAGAGGTGGCTTGCTGGCCTTAGGAGGCGGCAACACGTGGAACGTTGGGTGTGTTTGTCCTAGTTCTTGCCCACCTTAAGAGGTGTCCTGTCGGCCTTAAGAGGTGGCAACACATGGAATGTCAGGTACGCCCATCTGAGTTCTCGCCGACCTGAGGAGGTGGCTTGCCGGCCTTAAGAGGCAACACTAGATGGAACATCGGCACATTCGTCTAAGTTCTTGCCAACCTGAGGAGGTGGTTTGCAGGTCTTAAGAGGCAGCACTAGATGGAATGTTGGACGCGTCCATCTGAGTTCTCGCAGACTTAAGGAGGTGGCTTGCCAACCTTAAGAGGCAGCACTAGATGGAACATCAAACGCGTTCGTCCGAGTTCTCGCCGACCTGAGGAGGTGGCCTACTGGCCTTAGGAGGCGGTAGTATGTGGAACGTCAGACGCGTCCGCCTGAGTTCTCGCCGACCTGAGAAGGTGGCCTATCAGCCTTAGGAGGTGGTAGTATGTGGAACGTTGAATGTGTCCATCCGAGTTCCGACCCACCTTAGGAGGTGGTTTGGTGGGTCGATGTCAGACCCCAATCACCCCCCCAAGGCGAATTGCTGGGTGAAGGTATTAGGTGAGCACTGCCTATTGCAGGCGACGACTGATCATTTGCGAGAGATATGCCCCTGGTAGGATAGGTTGGGCCTTCCATCACCATTGTGGTAAGGTGGGGGCCTCGAACGCTGAGTCCGATGGCTTTCAAGGTCGCTCCTTGCATGACGTGTACCGCGTGTGCCGGAGGTATCTAGTGTTAGCCACCCTTATGGGGTGAGCTCGCCTTTGCAAGGACTCTGGAGGGCACCACAGTTCCTGACTGTCTCACAGGGCTATTTTTGGGCGTGTTAGCCCCTCTGGGGGTTATCTCCCCTTGACCCTTAGAGGGAGTGGGATTTCCCTTGACCTTTACAAACCTGGTTGGCGTCGTGAGGAACAAAGAGGAGGCAGGGGAAGCCGCGACTGATGAGTCAGGCTATGATCGAAGTCGCTTGGAAGATCAGTCGGGTTAACTCCTTGTTGGATTGCACGGACTTGGTTCCCCTTCTCCTTCGAGATGGCTTGTTTGGATGCCTTGCTCCGACTTTGGGGACCTACATCAGGTCCGAGCTTCTCCGCATCAGGAGGTCCTCTTTCCGAGGGAATCGGTATGCGACGGGAGATCCCTGGCAGCGAGCACGTATCGGTGGACAGTTGGCCGAGTTGCCTAATTCTATTGTCAGCCTGGCCGCTTTTGGTATGGCAACCCAGTTAGGATGTCTGTCCTTGTCCGAGTTGGGATGTCGGAGGGTCATGCCCTTCCTCTCTCTCCTCTTCTCTCGGTTGCCGAAGGGTCGTGAGCGGAGTGGCCAATGGGAGGAGAGGAAGGCATTCTTATCAAAGGGGGGGATGAGCCAAGGGCACGTCGACTCAGAAGGGGTGGCTTGGATGGCAGTTTAGCCTGAGCGTCTTCGAGCACCACACGCATTGCCATTGGAAGTTGCGCGGGTTGTTGACCCATCTCAGACGATGTTGCTCCCGAAGGTTGCCTTGGCTTCCACGCTAACGCATCTGGGAGGCTAGAGGCGAAGTCCTTGGTTACCTTCAAGTGTGGTGGTGGAGACCTCTGCCTGATCAGTGGCTAGGGGAGCACACTTTCCAAAGGGCTTGGAGCCACCCTAACTTAGGAGGATTTTGCCGAAGCAAGCCTAAAATGCTCTGTCGGAACACACAGGGAGCTTGGTCGTGCTCCCCTTGTGCTGATGAAGGTTGGGGGGAGGCACCTAGGGAGAGCCGACCCAGAAGGGGTAGCTCGATTTTTCTAGCATGACGTCAACTCGAGGTCACTTTGAACCTTGCACTGATGGGCCCAGGTGATAGGAGGAGAGGACCTCGAGTGGCACTGGCATTACTGCTAGGGTTTTGGCGGCAATGTCCACCTGACGAGGAATCCTAGTGACATCGCCTGCCCTCCTGAACGAGATGTTGACCCGCCTAGCTCTCAAGTTGCAGTAAAGGCAGCATCGGCTACTTGTAGCTATCGGGGTTCCTCTCTGAGGTGACCCCTAGGTGCCCTATAGGCCTTCCATTCCTTGGCCTCACGGGGCCTGGGGGCAGCGAACCTTAGTCCAAGGTTTATCCCCCTCAAGCATGCCCGCCCAACTTATGGTCAGGGGGGCGCACTCGTCGAGGAATCCTATTGGCCCACGTGGGAACAATCCTCTGGGGATCAATCCATCTCAAGCACATCCTCTTGGCACGAGGCCAAAGGAGTGCGTTCTTCTTTAAATGTAGGGCTTCATTGTCGAGTACATTCTGCTCTTTGTTGGTGGATGAAGCCTTTTCCGCAGACAGACATCAGGCCCAGCCTATTCAGGGGCATGCCCGCCTTTAGCGGAGGTCGTCATGAATGCCACGTCCTTTAGGTAATCCGCAAGGGGAGTCACCTCGTTCCACACCTCCTTGTTGGGTACTTGGGTGAGTGGCCGAGAGTATTGCGCTCATGCTTGCGACGAGACGGAGTGGCTTAGGGTGACGTAGGTTCACTGCCTCACAGGGTCCGATTTGTTGTAGTGCTGAGCCTTGAGGTACACTAGGCAAGACTGGGTGAGCTCAGTCCTCTGCTGCTCAACTCTTGATAGCTTCTTGGGGTTCCCCCGACCCATGAGTGCTTGTCGAAGCACTCTCAGGGCCTGCTCTTCACAACCTTAGGGGGGTTGTCTAGCTGGCTAGGGAACGATCCTCATGCGGGCCCCCGCTGGGCAGGTGTGGCTGAAGGAGCCTGGTGGGAAGTTCCCGTGGGATGGCCAAGCACCATCTCACCTTGAGGTTCGCCCCTCAGGGAGTGATGTGTGAGGCAGGGTCAGTCGTTCTTTCGTGCTGGGCCATGGCTGGCATTCTATATGCCATCGATGAGGGACCCTTATTCTCCTTTTCCCACGTGGGTAGGTGGCACGTGCATGGGCGTGTATCTAGGACCACCAGACTTGGCTCTGGGTTCCTCTTAACCGAGCCATGCCCATGGGAAGGAGGGTCCAGCTTGGGGGCCTCAAACGATGAGTTGCGGTCACTAGGGCGTATAGATGCCGTGTCTCGACCGAGCCCCTCCGAAGGGAGGAAGGCCTCGAGTGGGGCCACGGGTGGTTACGACCACCGCAAAAGCTCTCGCTCATGGGGGTCGTAGCAGGGCCCCAGAGGGGCCCTTTCTCCCTACGATCGAATGCTCTGTAGAGAGACGACTCTTTTGTTGACGCTTCCCACAGACGGCGCCATTTGATGGGCCTTGGAAGGCCTACCAAAAGATTTATTAGTGTGGGAGGCGCTACTTAGCCATTGGCATCCATCACTTAAGGGGGGAGATCGACCATCACCAAGCAAATACAAGGGAAAATAGGGGTTTAGTGACCCAGTTCCACCGCAAAGGGTGTACGTCTGGGGGAAGGACGATGCTCCCAACTATGCACTTGAATTTTTTGGATACATATTACATGATCTTGCTTCCTCTCCCGGGGAGGAGTCCCTTTCTCTTGGAGGGCTCCCTCTCTATTTATAACATGAGGATTATTCTCATTGACAAGCTCTAGTACCCCTATTTGTCAGGCTACCTAGTAGCTGTTAGGATGCAGGTGGTCAGACCCATCATTTCGTATCTTCTACCTTTGATGCGTAGGATCTTCTAGCAGACCGGGCTGGTGTTGACTGGGTTTCGACAATTCTTAGGCACGACAAGGTGCCAATTCCGTCTATATATCCTGGGTTTGGGTAACTGGATCCTTTGTTAGGTCAGATGTCAAATTTTGAAACTAAGGGTACTTTTTATTCCTCATCAATCATATTATTGGAATAGTAAGTTATTGCCAACTTTATTTCTATGCTTGGAAGTCATTAATTGATGCTTAAAATGGGTTCTAACTGAAATTGAATTGGCTTATAGTTAAAAATCGAATAGGAAAAATATATCACTTGCTTAAATTAAATCAATTCAATTTCTATTTTTATCTTGAAATAAGGAAGAATTCCGTCCAATTAAAAATTTATTTACAACTAGAATCATTTCACACAATCCAATTACAAAGGAAAATCGAGTTGACACAATTTTTAATAGCCTCAACTCTTAAGCCAAAGCCTAGTTGAGAACAACGTTGACAACCTACTTGGTCGAGACCCAATACATCTTTGATAACCAACTAATATGTTTGAATTTAAGATACAAAATAGTAATTCTCAAGCTTTTGTAAATAATATCTCACTTTCTGTTTCTTATGGTAGTACACAGACGTGGACATTGTTTTATCAAAAAGATAAAATCTTCATAAGAAACGTACTCTTTGGTTTTGAGTTTGGTTTTCTACGGATCTTTTGTAATAATATGCTCTTAACTTCTTCGCTTTGGATTTTTTTTATTATTTTATTTTATTTTTCTGTTGGCTTATCTCACAAGGTAGCAATCCTTTCCCTCCAGAGGAAGTGATGATGTGAGGATAATCCTGACTGCTACTCTCTAATTAAATCACCTGTGCCACATGCTTGATGCTAAACTTCCTTCCTTGTGTAGCAGCACTTCTAATTTTATTGTTAGTTCTTTTTTGCTGCTTTGCTTTGGTTCTGCATGCACTTCAATGTTACACTTAAAATAATTTTATTTCAATAACCCGATTTCAATAACCTTAAGTGAAACTCTCGATCCCACTTTTATATCTAAATGAATTGTCATTCCTTGTATGTGCTGACATGTTACGAAAGGTTGTGCAGACTCGCCTATCTAAATGCAATTTACACGTAAGTTTGCAAAATCAAACACTTTGTTTACTTATTGATGAGCTTTCTATGCCTGTATATATCTACCTCCTTTAGTCTTCAATGCTCTTATTTCCCTGCACATTTTTGCTCGATTTGAATGAAAACCAAACCACAAGTTTTCTGGAGGAATATATATATATATATATATTACAGATGTTTCATCGGCAATCTCATGCTTATCATTGTCCCATTATTATAAGAATATTTATTATTATCGATCGGCAATGTAGAAAAAATGGTCGAGAAAAAAAGTTAAGGAATGTGTTGTCGCTATTGTATTTTCTTGATCGTTTTCAAAAGTTACTGACGGTGAAAAAGTGGACCCTCATTCGACGTGTGGTTGTTTCTGTCATCTATTTCCAACAGTCGAGAAACATTTTTCTCGACCGTTATAAATGCACATTTGACATAAACATCTACGTCGACTGCTATTCAGACGGTTGAGTAACGTAGTTTTCTCGATTGGTAGAATAAAATGGTCGAGAATATGACTAGTCTCGACTGTTTAACAACGGTCGATGATGGTGACAGTTGAGAATAGTGATCTTCTCGACCGTTTATTTAATTTCGAGAATACTAATATTCTTGTCTGTTTTTAAACAATCGATAATGCATTGTAATTTCAGTCGTAAACTATTCTTAACCGTTGTAAGTGTTGGTGCTAGAGCACCACGATCATTTGTTTTGATGATAACAAAACACGTGTTATTTAACATTTGCAATTTGAGTCCTAGATTTCAGGTCAATTGCAAATGAAGACGTGTTTAGACGGAACTCGAGCTCGCATCCAGGACGGATTGGAGGAGCTTGACGGAAAATAGAGGAGGTTCGCGTGGAGCGAAAGATTGGAGATGGAAGACAAGAAGAATAGGATAGATTCTTTTTTATCCTTTCATGTATCTCTTGTATTTATTTTCTTGCTCTTTATTTTCCTTAGACATTATGTTAAAGAGCCTCAAAGAACCCTAACAGTAGTCCTAGGAACACCTGCACAACCCTAGGATACGTAGGTTTTCTGTAGAACACTTAGAAAACCAATATAGGGTTAAAACTGACTTTCCAGACGTCTAATTCACGAATCAGACGTCTGATAAAGGATTCTAAGACGTCTGACTGTTGTTTCAGACGTCTGATAACTGTTAGGCTGGACATAGTTAGTTCTGTCTGATGAATTCAGACGTCCATAACTTATACCAGACGTCTTAGGAGACGTCTGATGACTTTGCCAGACGTCCAGTTAGTGGACCGTTGGCTGGCTTAGAAGACACTCAAGAATATGACCGTTAGAGCCTTATCAGACGTCCATAGGACTTCACAGACGTCTGATAAATGACCGTTTTGCCTCGGCTGACCCAAAATCTCTTCTCAGAGATTTTCTAGCCGTTGCAACGTTTGGAAATCAATTCCCACGGTAAAAGTAGGTTTCCAGACGTCCAGACTTAGTGCCAGACGTCCTCTATGTCGTCTGATGGACTTGTACAAAAACCCTGTTTAGATCTGATTCAAGTCAGGGAGAAACCCGCATAGAATCAGACGTCTGACCTTGGAATCAGACGTCTTAAAGTGGCCTTCCAGACGTCTGATGCCATAGTTAGACGTCTGATAACCCTGTGAAGTGTAATCATTGTCCTGATTTCGGCCTGATTCTCTTGGGCTTTGCACCCAACGGCTATGGAAGCTTTTCCAAGCCTTCCAAAGCCTTCCTAAGGCCTCTATAAATAGAGGGGAACCTTTGTAAACAAAAACACACAAGATATACACTAAGAAAGACACAAGACACACTTAGCTATACACTCTCACACTCTTGTGTCCAAGAAGCTCTTGCTCTCTAAGCTCAAGTTCTACATCTTGAGAGCATCCAGCCGTTGCGCACCCGCTCTCCCGCCGTTGTCTACGAGAGCGAAGTTGCGCCGTCGCGTGGCTCACGCACCCGCGTCATCGTCGACGCACTCCTTGCAAAGGGGAGTTTCCTAAATCCTATAGAAGCTTAGGTTTATTACTTTGTTGGCTCTATAGGTTTGTTGTTTTATTTTATCTTTGTCTTTTGGTTGGGTATTCGCTTTGCGAATTCCCGTCTCCTTCGTGGGACAAAATCCTTCTCGTGGAGAGAAGGGGTTGAGGAACGCTACCCTCGTACTTGTAGCGTGGTTGTACTGAGGTTGAATCACCCTCGTTCAAAGTGATTCGTTTAGTGGATTTTGATCAACTTGGTTGATCGGAAAATCCTAACTCGAGAGGGTTAGGTGGTGGTTTTCACCCGGTTTGGGTTTCCACCTAAAAATACCTGTGTACATTGTGCGATTGATTTTTGTGAGATTGCTTTATATTTTTATTTCCGCATATTTTTACGTCACCCCTCCTAGAAGGGAACCTACAATTGGTATCAGAGCAGGTCTCGCGAAATCGGCGTTACAAACCGGCGAGGATCTAGATCATGGAGGGAAGCATAGCCGCAGTCAGAATCTCCGAAGGGCAATCCACCGTCCGACCACCCTATTTCGACGGGAGGGACTTCGGATATTGGAAGTTGAGGATGAAGACGTGGCTTCAAGCCACGGACTTCGCTCTATGGGGATGTTGCGAAACCCCATACGAGATCCCGAAGCGACCCCAAGGAGGCTACTCGCAGCTGCAGATTCAAGATCTCTCACTCAACGCAAAGGCAATGAATGCCTTGTATTGCGCGTTGAGTCCGAAAGAATTCGAACGAATCCAAGAGTGCACCACCGCCCACGAGATATGGAGGAGGTTGGAAGGCACTCATGAGGAGACGAGTTCAGAAGAAGATCTCGGAGAGAAGGAAACCACGTGCCTTGGTTTCATGGCAATCGGAGAAAGCGACATCGACAGCGAAAGCGACTCCGACAATGAGGTAAACCTGGATTTACAAGAAGCTTTTAATGAACTTTTTGAGATTAGTAAATCACTTAGGGTAGAAAATAAAAGCATTAAAAAGAACCTTAGTTTTCTTAGAAATGAAAATGATAGGTTAGAAAAACAACTCAAGGACATAGAAACTAGTCCTAAGGATAATAACCTATTATTAGAAAATCAAGACCTCATCAATGAAAATAATAAATTGATTGAGGAAAATGATAGTCTAAAAATAGAAATTTCTGATTTAAAGACTAAATTGAACATTATAGAAAAAGAAATTGCATGTCTTAGGGAAAATTCTAACAAATTAATCAACAAAGTTGATAATTTTTATAGCCCTAAGGTTGAGAAAGGATCTCCATCAAGGAGACCCTCTAACAAATACGGATCCAAGCCCACTTGGATACCAAAGAAAAAATTAGAATCTTGTTTTGTAGGGTTCAGGGATGACTACAACATAAAGGACTGGACCTACAAGCTCAAGGCTGGTCAACTTAAGTTGGGAGAACCAATGAGTAGACCAAGGAGGAGAAGAAGAAGTCCGATGAGACGGCGAACAAACGACGGACCCGCCGCACGTCGACCACCAGATTGGAGACCGGCGCCAATGCCCGGGCCTCCAAGCTACGGATGGGAGCCCCATCTGATGTGGCATCCACCACCACCATTCGGGCCATTTTATTGGCCATGGTAGGTGAGGTAAAATTCTTAACCCTATCCTTTTTATAAGCATTTAGATAGGGGGAGTTAAAAATGATGAGCTTATTGTCAATTTTTAAGGGGGAGATACAAGTTAGCTAAATTTCCTTTAGTAAGGGGGAGAAAAATAATAGCTATCTTGTTGTTATAAAAAGGGGGAAGACATTACCTTTGTTAAAAATAAATAGAAGAGCATGTTTTAAGGGGGAGTAATAGGAAATATAAAATCAATCAAACCTTTTTGATAATGTCAAAAAGGGGGAGGATTTTTATGCATTATTATTTACGGTTTTGTCATCATCAAAAAGGGGGAGATTGTTGGTGCTAGAGCACCACGATCATTTGTTTTGATGATAACAAAACACGTGTTATTTAACATTTGCAATTTGAGTCCTAGATTTCAGGTCAATTGCAAATGAAGACGTGTTTAGACGGAACTCGAGCTCGCATCCAGGACGGATTGGAGGAGCTTGACGGAAAATAGAGGAGGTTCGCGTGGAGCGAAAGATTGGAGATGGAAGACAAGAAGAATAGGATAGATTCTTTTTTATCCTTTCATGTATCTCTTGTATTTATTTTCTTGCTCTTTATTTTCCTTAGACATTATGTTAAAGAGCCTCAAAGAACCCTAACAGTAGTCCTAGGAACACCTGCACAACCCTAGGATACGTAGGTTTTCTGTAGAACACTTAGAAAACCAATATAGGGTTAAAACTGACTTTCCAGACGTCTAATTCACGAATCAGACGTCTGATAAAGGATTCTAAGACGTCTGACTGTTGTTTCAGACGTCTGATAACTGTTAGGCTGGACATAGTTAGTTCTGTCTGATGAATTCAGACGTCCATAACTTATACCAGACGTCTTAGGAGACGTCTGATGACTTTGCCAGACGTCCAGTTAGTGGACCGTTGGCTGGCTTAGAAGACACTCAAGAATATGACCGTTAGAGCCTTATCAGACGTCCATAGGACTTCACAGACGTCTGATAAATGACCGTTTTGCCTCGGCTGACCCAAAATCTCTTCTCAGAGATTTTCTAGCCGTTGCAACGTTTGGAAATCAATTCCCACGGTAAAAGTAGGTTTCCAGACGTCCAGACTTAGTGCCAGACGTCCTCTATGTCGTCTGATGGACTTGTACAAAAACCCTGTTTAGATCTGATTCAAGTCAGGGAGAAACCCGCATAGAATCAGACGTCTGACCTTGGAATCAGACGTCTTAAAGTGGCCTTCCAGACGTCTGATGCCATAGTTAGACGTCTGATAACCCTGTGAAGTGTAATCATTGTCCTGATTTCGGCCTGATTCTCTTGGGCTTTGCACCCAACGGCTATGGAAGCTTTTCCAAGCCTTCCAAAGCCTTCCTAAGGCCTCTATAAATAGAGGGGAACCTTTGTAAACAAAAACACACAAGATATACACTAAGAAAGACACAAGACACACTTAGCTATACACACTCACACTCTTGTGTCCAAGAAGCTCTTGCTCTCTAAGCTCAAGTTCTACATCTTGAGAGCATCCAGCCGTTGCGCACCCGCTCTCCCGCCATTGTCTACGAGAGCGAAGTTGCGCCGTCGCGTGGCTCACGCACCCGCGTCATCGTCGACGCACTCCTTGCAAAGGGGAGTTTCCTAAATCCTATAGAAGCTTAGGTTTATTACTTTGTTGGCTCTATAGGTTTGTTGTTTTATTTTATCTTTGTCTTTTGGTTGGGTATTCGCTTTGCGAATTCCCGTCTCCTTCGTGGGACAAAATCCTTCTCGTGGAGAGAAGGGGTTGAGGAACGCTACCCTCGTACTTGTAGCGTGGTTGTACTGAGGTTGAATCACCCTCGTTCAAAGTGATTCGTTTAGTGGATTTTGATCAACTTGGTTGATCGGAAAATCCTAACTCGAGAGGGTTAGGTGGTGGTTTTCACCCGGTTTGGGTTTCCACCTAAAAATACCTGTGTACATTGTGCGATTGATTTTTGTGAGATTGCTTTATATTTTTATTTCCGCATATTTTTACGTCACCCCTCCTAGAAGGGAACCTACAGTAAGATGGTCGGAAATAGTAGCAATTTTTTATTTTTACTAAAGGTTTTAACTATGTAGAAGATCTGCAGAAAACTAAAAATCCTATAAAAATATAATCACAAAACTTAAAACATTTGCAGTCAATAAAAACATTAGAAATGAAAATAAAAATTTCATATATGTAATAACGTATACAAAGTACATGTACAAATAGTAGTGTATATAAAAATACAATAATCAAGCTGTGGCATGCACCAACGCCTTCAACCCTGATCGCTCAACAATCGTGTTGCAAAGAAAAAGGTGTTTTAATGTTGTCGTTATCGTAGTATAGTCATCACAATGTAAACAGATATCGCGTTATTTTATTTATTTACTTAAATTTTATTGGTTTATTCCAAGTCGTTCACTGGGAGACAGTTATTGATATACATCACTCTCTATGTTCCAAAAATGTTCTTTTATTTCAAAAAAATGTCAATTATATTTACAAAATGAATCAATGAATCAAAAAGTGAAAGAATTAGTAAATTATGTATAAAAGAATCAATTAATATTCACTACAATGCCTTAAACATATTACAACTAAACAGGCATCAAAAACTATGTATAATTACTTTATGTTAGTTACGTACAATTATCCTAATAATACCTAAGTATAGGTACAAAAATAACTACTAATATACACTAAACTAAATATACTAACATATAATACTAACTCTAAAAACATATACTATATATACAATAACATATATATGTGTCGCTATAGCCTTTGTAAAACTATGCATAAAACATAAGGCAAAAGAATTATATTTACTAACATAAATATATATCTACAATGACAGATACATACGTCACTAAAGCCTTAAAATTTATTTATATATAAGGTTCAAACAGATATATACTACTCTAATTATATATATATTACCTATGTATACGTATACATTATATATACATATTTTATATATATTATACTTATAGATACATATATTATATACTTATACTATATACATACATGTACACATATTATACATACACACACTCGCATCTCATGCTAACACTTACCACACTTAGCAATTTCACTCTCTCCTTTCCCTCTTCAACACTTAGTCGCTCTCAGATCATAGCTCTCTCTCTTGTACTCAACACTTAGCATTTTTTTTTTACGACCCTCTCCTTTCAACACAATATTGTTCACTTAACCAAAAATTTGGTTTTTTAATAGGTGGACCGGTGAAATAACAAAAAATTTGGTTTTTTAATAGGTGGACCAGTGAAATGACCTTTCCCAAGGGTCATTCGTAGTTTTTTCGAAATGATAAGGGCGTGAGCACAATTTTAAACCCCCTGGATTTAGGTGTGTGGGCCTTGCGGGAATAGAAAGATTTCGCGAGGGGAGATCTCACAATTTTTCTCTCTCCTCACACACAACACACCCACCCACGCACACAACCCTCACCCCCTACTCCTTAAAACCCCCTCCACCCTCTCCATTTCCTCTCCACCTTCACCATCTTCCTCACCTCTCCACTTCTCCACCACCTCCACCACCTCACCGCCGACGACCTCTCCAACCCTGTCCCCGTTGCAACCGCTATTGGGGAAGAGGGAGAGGGGTGGAGTGTTACGACTTGGTTCCCGAATCCCTACAGGACACGAGAATCGGACCGACTCGACTGATCCCAAGACCCAGTCGTCCAACGAGAAAGTAACCAAAAAGCAGTAAAATAAACCACATTCACCATGCAAGCAACTAACAGTAACAAAAGTACAGCAGTAAAGAAAAGAACTACTACAGTACACACCACCACAACAATAGAGAAATTTAAATGGTACAGAAATATGAAGTTTACAATAAAAGAGTACAAACGTGTAACAAATACTCACTACTACAGAAAATGGGTACAACACAAGTACAACTACTGGGCTCTACTAGGCCCAGCACCCTCCGTAGCTGTAGGCTCTGGCTGCTTAATACCTAGACCTGAAAAGGTGGTAAGTACGACATGTCAGCGAAACGCTGAGTAGAGTGGCAACCAGCTAGCTAAGAAAAGCAGTAAAGGTGGACAAGTAACTGTTGTTTTTAATTTCTTTCTTTATTTTACTCTTTCTTGGTTTATTTCTCAGGTCTTTCTCTTGATCTCGAATGTTCCTCATGGGAACGATCTTGATTGCAGTCTTTTCCGAAAAGTAGAAGTAGCACGTGGTGCTCTCCTGGCCGGGAGAGTCCCCTGTGGTGGTCCTACCCTCAGTCAACCACCCCAAGGTCACTGACAGACGTAACGGTGACTACGGCACGCGCGATAAACACATAGGTAGCTACCCCGCACTGGCATGGGGTCAGTCATTTCCGTTAGCGGGTGCGCCCAAAGCACAGCACGGAACCAGTATAGGGTAGAGCCCTCTCAGTAACAGGGGTCCAGCCCCTCCATAATAACCAAACAGGGGTCTTGCCCCTCCGCAGTCCACGTACCCTCGCCTGACTACCCTGGTTTGCCCAGTGGGCCTAACAAGTCGGTGTAGGACGGCTAGCTGAACCCCAGGCCCCATGGGGTGGCTAGCTCCCTCCCTACGCTAGTAGCTCTCCCTTGTACGGTGTACGCGAGGGCCAAAAGTCATTACAAACTAGCTAGACCTAACCCCGGGTCCCTAGGGCGGCTGGCTCCGCTCTGCACTAAGAGGTAATATGTGCTTCCCTTGGTACTACGCACCGAAGAGACAACACACTTTCACATTCACTTTTCCAGTCCCATTCTATTTATTTCTAGGAGCTCTTCTCCTAATTCCCCATAGGGTTCAGGCTCATGTTTCTCAGGCCAAGCCATATTAGGTTTCGTCATTTCAGTTTTATTCGCATATAGCACGTGTTTCCAACATTCAATCTTTCTTTTCCAATTTATATACAAGCAGCTCGAATGTAGTTTTTAAACAATAGGAATTACATGTAGCAGTTACTAACAACAGTACCCTACATTTCACAGGTGGCTGTTATCCAATTACAGGCAATTATCATTATTCTATCTACTCATCCAAGACTGCAATTCAGGCATTCAAGACATTTGTTCCAGTGTTTCTGTTCCTAGGATTCATGCCACACCCTAGGATCTATCATTCAATCTAGTGTTTCTGGTCCTAGGATTTATGCCATACCCTAGGATCTATCATTCAATCTAGTGTTTCTGGTCCTAGGATTCATGCCATACCCTAGGATCTATCATTTATCTAGTGTTTCTGGTCCTAGGATTTATGCCATACCCTAGGATCTATCATTTATTCCAGATATACATTTATGTTTGTAATTAACTAAGGGAAGCCACTTTACCCGCAAAATTAGGAGTAATGGGGGCTTGATCGGCGGGTCCATGCTCCTCCGCAACCCCTAAATCTGCAACAGAACAAGGTCCTAATGCAAGGATCAACCATAAGGATCCACTAAGAATAGGATAAGAGTATTTCAAACAAGTAGAGGAATTTATATGGAGAAGAACAGAATCTTAAACGTAGAAATCAGAGCTCAAATAGACCCTAAACGGGTCAAAAATGACAATTCTGACTCAAATCAGACGTCTGGAACATCTTCTAGACGTCTTAAAAGGAGTCCAGATCCATACCTCACTCTGCGCTGCTCCTCAGACGTCCAGAGATCCTGCTAAACCATCTGAACCTAGTTCCAAACGTCCGACCACCTCTCCGGACATCTAGAGACGCTCTCCGCCGTCTGATGACTCGCCCAGACGTCTGAATCGCGTGGGAGGGCGTGTCCTGCGCCTTCCCGAAGCGAATCTTGCATGCACACGCAAAACTCTCTCAACACGGCATGCAACAAAGCTTCGGTGGAACGACCTACATGGCTATATCCTCAAAAAGAAGCATAGGAGGAAATACGTACCTCTCAGTCGTCTGGAGCTCCCTCCAGACGTCATCCACATCGTCTGATTCTGGAAAATTTTCCCAGAATTAGAACCTCCTTCGTCTTCTTCCCACTACGCATGGCTGCACAGTGCTCGTCTGCCCACTGCCCGAGCTGCAGCAGCACCGGGGGAAACCTCCCCAGCACAACGCTCCTCCCCGCGCACGTTGGCCGGCCTCGAACTGCTCCGGCGAGGTCTCTCTCTCATGGCTCGCACGCTCTCTTCTCTTCCCTCTCGCTGCACCTCTCCTCTCCACCACTGCACCTGGCAGCAGCTGCTGCTCGCTCTCACTCTAGCTCCCTCTATTGCTCTCGCGCTGGAGGAAGGGGACGACGGATGGATGTGGGGTGGCGTGAGGGAGAGGAGAGGGTATAAGTAGGCGTGAGGGGGGAAAAGGTGCTGCAATCGGCGGGGCAAGAAGAAAGAGAAGGAGGCGGCTGGGGTTCAGTTTGTGCGTGCCACGCGCATAGACTCGTGGTCATACGCATGCAAAAATTGATTTCCAGACATCTGGCCCAAGTCCCAGACGTCTTAAAGAACTTTGATGGCACAGGTCTTAACAATATAACAAACTCAAAGGAAGTTTCGTCCCTGAAACTTGCGCTAACTAGGGTGCGAAAAATTAACAACATATGCATAACAAACTCAAAGAGGACCAAAGCTGGTCCGAAAGGACGTACCCTCAAAGGGCTCCGGTTACCGCTGGCTCCTCCACAAGACTTTTACCAGGGGTACCTGCTTCCGTCTCAGACTCTGGATAGCTCTATCGAGTATCTGCAACGGCCGCTCAGGGTAGGTCAAGTCGTCACCCACCTCGACGCTCTCGTGGCTCAGAATGTGACTGGGATCGACGACATACTTCCTGAGGTTGGACACGTGGAACACGTCGTGCACACCAGAAAGCTGGGGAGGAAGGGCAAGCCTGTAAGCAATGGATCCAACCCGCTCCAAGACCTCAAAGGGTCCCACAAACCTCGACGTGAGCTTCCCTCTCACCCCAAACCGCTGCAGGCCCTTCATGGGAAAAACGCGAAGGAAGACGTAGTCCCCAACCTCAAACTACACCTCTCTGCATTTCCGATCTGCATAGCTCTTCTGTCTGCTCCTGACAGTGTGGAGTCGCTTGTGAATCTGTTTGATCACCTCCTGACTCTATCGGATCAGCCTGGGGCCAACCTCCCACTTGGTCCCCACCTCAACCCAACTCAAGTGCACCGTACGCCTCCGTCCGTACAGAGCCCCATAGGGTGCCACGCCGATGTTCGAGTGATAACTGTTATTATATGCAAATTCCGCCAGGGGCAAGTGCTCCTCCCAAGAGCCCCTTCAGTCTAGTACACAGGCACGCAAAAGGTCCTCAAGTGTCTGTATCGTGCGCTCAGACTGTCTATCCATCTGGGGGTGGTATGCTGTACTGAACCTCAACCGTGTCCCCAAGGCCTGCTGAAACTCAGCCTAAAACTGGGATGTAAAACGGGTATCCCGATCGGATACGATCTCCCGCGGAACTCTGTGTAGACGTACCACATCGCGGATATACCTCTCTGTCAACTGTGCTGGTCCCAAGGTGACTCGGATCGGCAAGAAACGTGCCATCTTCATCAATCTGTCTACGATCACCCAGACTGTGTCGTGTCCTCGCTGGGTAACGGGCAAGCCCACCACCAAGTCCATGGTGATGCTCTCCCACTCCACTCTGGCGCTGGAAGTGGCTGCAACGGCCCTGCAGGCCTCTGATGCTTGGCCTTCACCTGCTGTCACACTAAACACTGCTGTACGAATTGACCTACATCCTGCTTCATTTCCCCTCCACCAAAAGTCGCGTCTCAAATCGTGGTACACCTTTGTGTTTTCCAAGATGTATGGTGAACCTAGAACTGTGTGCCTCAGTCAGGAGCTCTCTCAACAGCTCCTCATCCCTGAGAACGCACAACCGTCCCCTCATGCGCAGTACCTGGTCTGTAAAGGAGAAGTCACCAGGGTCTCCTGACAGCACTCTGTTACGTGACGACTACAAGTACAGGTTGGTCATCTGTCCTGTGATGATGCGGCCTATCAGCTATGGCCTCGTCTGTCGTGTCACAGTCACTGCCCCACAGTGCCCCCGCAACTCTACGGTCACCAATTGCCCACCTCCTCCATGAGGCTCCAACTCCGCGCCTGCACATTGGCCAAGTGGGCGGGCGCATTCCGGCTCAAGGCGTCAGCCACCACGTTGGCCTCCCCTGGATGGTAGGAGATGCTGCAGTCATAATCCTTCAGGAGCTCTAACCAACATCTCTATCTCATGTTGAGCTCCTTCTGATCAAACAAGTATCTGAGGCTCTTATGATCTGTGAAAATCTCAAAGGTCTCACCGTAGAAGTAGTGCCTCCAAGTCTTCAGTGCGAAGACGATAGCTGCCAGCTCCAGGTCGTGGGTAGAGTAGCTATGCTCATGGGACTTCAGTTGCCGTGAAGCGTAAGCGACAACGTGACCCCTCTGATTAGCATACCCCTAACCCCTGCAAAGAGGCATCCGTGTACACAACGAACCCGCCACTACTGTCTGGGATGGTGAACACGGGAGACGAAGTCAGCCTCTTCTTCAGCTCCTGAAAACACGCCTCACAAGCGTTTGTCCAAGAAAAAGGGCACGTCCTTCCGGGTCAGCTGTGTCATAGGACGTGCAATCTGCGAGAAGCCCCTGATAAACCACCTGTAGTAGCCTGCCAGTCCCAAGAAACTGCGGATCTCAGTAACTGTATGTGGTCTTTCCCACCTGAGCACTGCCTCAACCTTGGTTGGGTCCACAGCCAGGCCATCCCTGGAGATCACATGGCCCAAGAAGGTCACCTCCCTCAACCAAAACTCGCACTTGCTGTATTTGGCATACAGCCTATGTCGTCTCAGTGTGTCCAAAACTATCCGCAAGTGCTATCTGTGCTGTGCCTGGTCTCGAGAGTAGATGAGCACATCATCAATAAATACCACCACGAACTGGTCCAAGTACGACCTGAACACCCGGTTCACCAATTCCATGAAGGCAGCGGGGGCGTTAGTCAGCCCAAATGGCATGACCAAGAACTCGTAGTGTCTGTATCGGGTGTAGAAGGCTGTCTTGGAGACGTCTGCCTCCCTGATCCTCAACTGGTGGTATCCAGACCTCAGGTCTATCTTGGAGAATACCGTGGCACCTCGCAACTGGTCAAACAGGTCGTCAATCCTCGGCAGTGGATACCTATTCTTGATGGTAACCCTATTCAGCTGTCCGTAGTCCACACAAAGGCGTAGGGTACCATCCTTCTTCTTTACGAACAATACCAGGGCTCCCCACGGAGACGTACTGGGCCTCACAAAGCCCTTCTCCAGAAGATCTTGCAACTGGGATTTGAGCTCTCGCAGCTCAAGTGGTGCCATCCTGTAAGGCGCGGTAGAAATGGGGCTAGTCCCCAGTACCAGTGAGGTCTCAACTCGATCTCACACTCGGGCGGTAGTCCTGGCAACTCATCTGGGAACATGTCGGGGTACTCTCTGACCACCAGGATACTCTGAAGGTCTGCCACAGGGCTGGGCTCTGCCACCACACAAGCCAGGAAGCCCTCACACCCCTGGCCCAAAAGTCTCACCGCACGAAGTGCAGAAATGCACCTAAAGCCTCTATCCACTGGCTGCTCGTGAAACTCGAAAGAAGGCAACTCCAGTATGGAGAAGATGATCTTCCTCTCAAAACAGTCCACCAAGGAGTGGTAAGTGGACAGTTAGTCCATCCCCAGAATCACGCCCCAATCCCCCATTGGTATCACAAACAGGTCAGCGGGGAGGTGGTGTTCCCAACACTGACCCCACAACCCGTATTACCTCCCCAGCTACAAATAGCTGGCCGCCTAGGTTTCTGATTACCATTAATCCCCTAATGGAGTGCTATCGGACTCTAGAGTAGCAAACCACTCGTGGAGCAAGAAGGTACATCGTACTAGAAGCAGGAATTACGTATTCCAAAAAGACCAAACCTTGTAACCATATCTGTCACCGTATAAACTGAAGCTATGATGTCTCAGTGAGTCACGACGTCACAACACTCCTCAGTACTGGGAGTGGACAAAATAGGTAGGCCTGGGGCGGAGCTAGTGACAGCTGGCCGGTATCCTCCTCGTGGCGGCTGTCCTCCCTCATGCACCTGGAACCCACGACCACCATACTGTCCCTCAGTGCTCAAAGCGGTGAGCGTCTGCTGTGCTCCAGCCCTAGATGGGCAGTCCCTTCTGAAATGGCCCGGCTGGCCACACTGCTAGCAGAGGGGGACTCGACTCCCTCTCTCGGTAGGTCCCTGCTGGCGGCTGGGCGGGGGTCCAGTGTTGACAGCTGGCCCCTGTTGGGGCCTCCCAGAGGCTACTGATGACCCCATAAAGCGCGACGACTCTCCTGCAGGCGTCGTGTGCCTCCCTTGCGCTCTCCTAACCTGCCTAGTGTAACGGCGAAAATCTCGTTCCACGATAAAATCCCCTGTCGTACCCTCGGAAGAGAGATGAGGGGGTGGCGAAGTGGGTGGAAGCTGAAATTCTTCTCGAACCACCTCTCGGATCAAATGGATGAGGTCCGGAGACGGTATGCTCAGGAGAAGAGAAGGGGTAGCATGCACTCCAAGCTCGACACATCTGTCCCTCGGGCCTCGACCTCGGCCGCGCCCGCGGCCCACCCTCCTGGTTCCACGTTGAGGCATCTCCTGCAAGGAGATGCAAACACAAAACAGGAACAAGTCAAATCTAGCCGATACTCAGCAAACGAACCTCAGAACGGATGTCAAAAGGTACGTTGGGGTGGTTACTCTAGTTACAAGCACGTGAATTGGTTATTTTTCCAGCTAGTTGGTTCACTTCTCAGGACGACCTTGTTCTGATACCATCTTGTTACGATCCGATTCCTGAATCCCTACAGGACACGAGAATCGGACCTACTCGACTGATCCCAAGACCCAGTCGTCCAACGAGAAAGTAACCAAAAAGCAGTAAAATAAACCACTTTCACCATACAAGCAACTAACAGTAACAAAAGTACAATAATAAAGAAAAGAACTACTATAGTACACAGCACCACAACAATAGAGAAATTTAAATGGTACAGAAATATGAAGTTTACAATAAAAGAGTACAAAAGTGTAACAAATACTCACTACTACAGAAAACGGGTACAACACAAGTACAACTACTGGGCTCTACTAGGCCCAGCACCCTTCGCAGCCGTAGGCTCTGGCTGCTCAACACCTAGACCTGAAAAGGTGGTAAGTACGACACGTCAGCGAAACGTTGAGTAGAGTGGCAACCAGCTAGCTAAGAAAAACAGTAAAGGTGGACAAGTAACTGTTGTTTTTAATTTCTTTCTTTATTTTACTCTTTCTTGGTTTATTTCTCAGGTCTTTCTCTTGATCTCGAATGTTCCTCGTGGGAATGATCTTGATTGCAGTCTTTTCCGAAAAGTAGAAGTAGCACGTTGTGCACTCCTGGCCGGGAGAGTCCCCCGTGGTGGTCCTACCCTCAGTCAACCACCCCAAGGTCACTGATAGACGTAACGGTGACTGCGGTACGTGCGATAAACGCACAGGTAGCTGCCCCGCTCTGGCACGCGATCAGTCGTTTCCATTAGCGGGTGCACCCAAAGCACAGCATGGAACCAGTATAGGGCAGAGTCCTCTCAGTAACAGGGGTCCAGCCCCTCCATAGTAACCAAACAGGGGTCTTGCCCCTCCACAGTCCATGTACCCTCGTTTGACTACCCTGGTTTGCCCAGTGGGCCTAACAAGTCGGTGTAGGACGGCTAGCTGAACCCCGGGTCCCGTGGGGTGGCTAGCTCCCTCCCTACACTAGTAGCTCTCCTCAGTACAGTGTATGCGAGGGCCAAAAGTAGGTACAAAGTGGCCAGACCTAGCCCTGGGTCCCTAGGGCGGCTGGCTCCGCTCTGCACTAAGAGGTAACATGCGCTTCCCTTGGTACTACGTACCCAAGAGACAACACACTTTCACATTCACTTTTCCAGTCCCATTCTATTTATTTCTAGGAGCTCTTCTCCAAATTTCCCATAGGGTTCAGGCTCATGTTTCTCAGGCCAAGCCATACTAGGTTTCATCATTTTAGTTTTATCGCATATAGCACGTGTTTCCAACATTCAATCTTTCTTTTCCAATTTATATACAAGCAGCTCGAATGTAGTTTTTAAACAACAGGAATTACATGTAGTAGTTACTAACAACAGTACTCTACATTTCACAGGCAGCTGTTATCCAATTACAGGCAATTATCATTATTCTATCTACTCATCTAAGACTGCAATTCAGGCATTCAAGACATTCGTTCCAGTGTTTTTGTTCTTAGGATTCATGCCACACCCTAGGATTTATCATTCAATCTAGTGTTTCTGGTCCTAGGATTCATACCATACCCTAGGATCTATCATTTATCTAGTGTTTCTGATCCTAGGATTTATGCCATACCCTAGGATCTATCATTCATTTCAGATATACATTTATGTTTGTAATTAAATAAGGGAAGCCACTCTACCCGCAAAACTGGGAGTAATGGCGGCTTGATCGGCAGGTCCACACGCCTCCGCAACCCCCAAATCTACAACACAACGAGGTCCTAATGCAAGGATCAACCACAAGAAACCACTCAGAATAGGATAAGAGTATTTCAAACAAGTAGAGGAATTTATACGGAGAAGAACGAAATCTTAAACGCGGAAATCGGACCTCAAACAGACCCTAAACGGGTCAAAAATGACAATTCTGACTCAAATTAGATGTCTGGAACATCTTCCAGACATCTTAAAAGGAGTCCAGATCCATACCTCACTCTGCGCTGCTCCTCAGACGTCCAGAGATCCTGCTGAACCGTCTGGACCTAGTTTCAGACGTCCGACCACCTCTCCGAACGTCTGGAGACGCTCTCTGCCGTCTGGTGACTCGCCCAGACGTTTGAACCACGTGGGAGGGCATGTCCCACGCCTTCCCAAAGCGAATCCTGCACACGCGTGCAAAACTCTCTCAACACGGCATGCAACAAGGCTTCGGCGGAACGACTTGCATGGCCGTATCCAGAAAAAGAAGCATAGGAGGAAATACGTACCTCTCAGTCGTCTAGAGCTCCCTCCAGACGTCGTCCACATCATCTGGATGTTGGTCCAGTCGTTTGATTCTGGAAAATTTTCCTAGAATCAGAACCTCCTTCGTCTTCTTTCCGCTGGGGGCAGCCGCTCCGCGCTCGTCCGCCCGCTGCCCGAGCTGCAGCAGCACCGGGGGAAACCTCCCTAGCACAACGCTCCTCCGCGTGCACGCCAGCCGGCCTCGAACTACTCCTGCGAGGTCTCTCTCTCATGGCTCGTGCGCTCTCTTCTCTTCCCTCTCGCTGCACCTCTCCTCTTCGCCACTGCACCTAGCAGCAGCTGCTGCTCACTCTCGCTCTCACGCTGGAGGAAGGGGACGACGGATGGATGTGGGGTGGCGTGAGGGAGAGGAGAGGGTATAAGTAGGCGTGAGGGGGGAAAAGGTGCTGCAGTCGGCTAGGGAAGAAGAAAGAGAAGGAGGCGGGTGGGGTTTAGTCTGCGTGCAGCACACGTGTAGACTCGCGGTCGTATGCATGCAAAAATTAATTTCCAGACGTCTGGAAGGGTGTCCAGGCGTCTGGCCCAAGTCCCAGACGTCTTAAAGAACTTTGATGGCACGGGTCTTAACATGGAGCATGGGAGAGAGGGAGAACAAAAGCGTGGGCGAAGGAGTCGGAGGTGCGAGGAGCTCGGTGTAGCTTGGGAGAAAGGGCGTGGGGAGGAGTCGGAGTTGCGAGGAGGAGATCAGAGGGGCTTAGGAGAGGATGTGAGACCTCCTGCAGCCATGGGAGGTGCTGCTGCGGTGTCTGTGTTAGAAGGAGAGCACGAGGAGAAGCTCGCAGGAGGATACTGCAGAACTAGTTTCCGCAGTATCATGCATTTGGAACTCCATCCAAACGTCTGGAGGATCCTTAGGACGTCTAGGGTTGGCACCGAACGTCTGACAGCACGCAAATTGCTGAGGTATATCCTTTGTACGTGCTTGCATGCACGTACTTAGCATTTTACGTGTCGTATTTTTAAACGCGCATGCATATGCAGGTACAAGATGTGAGAAAGGCACGTGGCACACCCTTCGAGGTGCTTTAGGATGTCTGGAGACGGTACCAAACGTCTGACTGCACTCCTAGATGACCAGAGGGAGTGTTAGACGTCTAGAATCACCCTCAAATAGTTGCAGAGGGGTTCAAAGGTCTAGGGAAGCTATAAGGAAGCAAGGTGAGGTTCTGAGATTGTTTAAGAAGTCTGGGTCTAGTTCCAGATATCTGATTTTAGTCAGTATGCTTGTTTTTGGCCCGTTCAGGGCCCAAATGGAGTTGATTTCGCACAAATGAAATATCATTAGTTTCTGTTCGAGTTTCTCTACATATTAGTGTCACTTGTATACCTTTTTGAACTTGTTTGATGCGGTTGGTCAATTGTATAGGTCTCCAACCAGTTGAGTACACGAGGCCTGCGGAGGCGACAAGATCTACAATCCAAGCCCCCATTCCACTGGTAGAGAGGTTCTCTCTCTAATTCCAGAATTAATAATTAAATTGCATGCTTTAGAAATATTTGATTGAACCCTAGGTTGTGAGATGAACCCTAGGGCTGACAAAGGTGAACGCATGCTACTTTAGAAATATTCACGTGAACCCTAGGTTATGAAATGAACACTAGGGATGAAAGAGATGAATGTGCATGTATCAAATGATTAAATTGCTGTAATGCTTACTGAAAGTAGTAAACTATGAGCTACCTGTACCACATTTTAATGAGCCATGACAGGAATGAAAATATCTGCTGTATATTGAATAATTGATTGTGAAATTTTGAGCTTCCTGTTTTGTATTTAATGAATTGAATGTGAAAATGAAAAAGTCTATGTACGAACCCTACGGGAAACTAGAAAGGAACTCGTGTGTATGGAACGAATATCGTATGTAGGAAGGAAGTGAGCTGGCTCTCAAGTACACGCTACCGAGGAGAGCAACTATCCCTTTTGCATGGAAAGTGAGCTGGCCCTCGTGTACGCGGTACCGAGGAGAGCTACCGTCACTTTAGTGTAAAGGGGAGCTAGCTGCCCTTGGGTTGAGACCCGGGGTTAGGAATGGCCCCGAATAATGACTCTGGTTACATTAGTATAGGGGGGAGCCAGCTGCCCCATGGGGCCTGGGGTTAGGATTGACCACCCTACACCGACTCTTATTAGGCTCTCTAGGCAAACCAGGATAGTCGAGCGAGGGTGGGCAGACTGTTGAGGGGCGAGACCCCTATTCTGAGGGGTGGACCCTATTCTGAGGGGTGGACCCCTGTTCTGTTCTATGCTGTACGTTTGGGCGTACCCATTAATGGATACGACTAACCGCGTGCCAGTGTGGGGTAACTACCTGTGTGCTTATTCCGCGTGCCGTAGTCACCGCTACGTCATGACCGTGACCTCGGGGTGGTAGATCAGGTGTAGTACTACCACGGGGGCTCTCTCGACCAAGAGAGTACCACGTGTACATCCTACATCGCGGAATAAATTGCAATCAAGATCGTTCCCTTAGGGAACCAAAGGATTGAGAAATGTTGTGGATCCTTATTAGAATAACCGAAACAGAAACACCTAGCTGAGATAAATGGAAATGAATGTTTAGTTGCTTGTTTCTTTAAATTAAATTGCATATAAATGAATTAACCACCACTCTACTCAGTGTTAGCTGACTACGGATTATATAACCATGTTCAGGTCAGGGAGTTGAGCAGCTAGTGCCACCGGTTGTCACGGGTGCTGGGCCTGGCCGACCTCAGCCGTAGTGCTATTCCTTTTCCTGCTCCAGAGCTTTTGTAGTAGTGAGTACTTTAGTATGTGATGAGAACCTCATCATGAGCCATAACTAGCTCATTTTGACCCAATACAAAGGATAAAAGCTCCTACATATCTCAAGGAAAGGCTTAACTCAGAGAATTCTGAGTTTGAGAAGAAAACAAGTCATAAGGGGTAAAAGTGCAATTTTACCAGTATAATTTGCATACAGGGTAATTCAGGGCCCAAACATAGGTCAAAACAGCTTAATAGGAATAAAAGTGGGATGAAATGATCTAGCAAGGGCTACAGCAATTCCAAGAAACTAAATCTGTAACCCTAAAACAACCCACTTCAATTCACAAGGTTCGAGGCAAAGTAAAAATAGAATAAACCCTCTAAAATTCATAGAAAAATAATCTCTAGGGTTTAGAACCTTCAATTTGGCCTTTAGAACCCATTTTGACCTACATTGAGAACCATGCCCAATTAATAACTTAATTTGGGTTTTTGCGCAAATTGACCGGTCGAACAAGGTTTAAGATGAAAATGAAATTCACCATCAGATTCCTTAGGTCCTAATTAGTCATGTATAAAAACTTGAACCTAAGAAGAAACCTCCTTGACCGACTTTACACTTTGGTCCTCATATATTTACTCTTTGGCCCTCAACTTTTGAACCCTCGCATTTTGGCCCCTAACTCTCCTTCGTTCTTTGCAATCAGGTCCCTCCTGCAAAACCCTGCCAGCACCATGCTCCGGCGACCTTGCGCGGAGCATGGCGCCGCGCAGGGTGAGGTGGGGGACCTAGCAAGTAAACCGGGGGTGCCCTGCGTCGTCAGCCGTCGCAGGGGCACCCCCCTGGTCATTGTAGCCCACCATACCGGCCGTGCGAACGCACGGACGGTATGGGTTCGTCTCCGACCATTCTCCGGCGAGGGAGACACGTCGTCTCCCTCCGCCTTCCTCCCTGTTTCATCCCTATAAATACCCCCCGCTGCTCCACCGACCAGGGCAGCTCGGGTCTGACGGGGAAAACCCCCAACTTTCTTCTCCTCTCCCTCCGGCAGACGCCCACCAGCTCCGGCGGTTCCTCCTCCTCCTCCTCTTCGCTCTGCCGTAATACCAGCAGCAGAGACCTCCTCCCCTGCTCTTCCTGCGCCACGCCGTACCCAGCTGGCGCCTCTCCAGTCCTCTGCTCGCCGCCGCCCCTTCCCCTGGGCATCTTCTTCTCCGGCGACAGTCGATGCGACTGTCGCCCTGTCTCGGCCCCTTTCGTCTCCATAGCTAAGTCAGAACTCCTCCCCATCTCCCCCTCTTTCTTTTCCTCACTGTCTTTTATTTGATTAAACCCTCGACCGCTCCTGTTCACCCTCACCCTCTCCGCCTCCGACCACCCTCCGGCGAGCCGCTCCCATCACCTCAGCGACCCACACGGTTCGCCGACCACCGCAGAACCTCCGCCTCCTCACCCTGATCCTCTTCCGCCCCTCCACTTCCCACCAAACGCCCTCTGCAGATCCACCGAACACACCCACTTCTTCGCTCACAGTTTGACCTAGGACGACCTGTTGGCTCCATCACGCCCCCTGCAGACCCCCTGACCACCTTCGCCGTGCCACGGCGAAGGTCCCCCGCCTGTCTGATTTGGCCGAGAGGCCGTTCTTCTGTGACCAGGTGACTCGCCCGCCGTCGCCATTACTGAGCAGGCAGAGCTCCTTCACCTGCAGGTGCAGGCACGCCTTCGCCCAGGTTCGACTCCCAGGTTGCGCGGGGAGTCTCCGCGAAACGTCCCAAGCTCGCAGATGGGGCGAAGGCCGCGCGTGAAGCCACGATCGCCCACTGCTCCCTCCGCGACGGGCGCTCAATTGGGGTGGGACATTTAGTCCCACCTCGGAACTTCTCGGAGGCGCGCGGACGCATAAAGGCAAAAAGTGCCTTATGCTGTCTGCCTCCTGACCACGGGGTGAGGTCCCTCTCACCCGACCCGGCCTCGTCCGTGACCACGCTCCGCGGACCTGGCCCGACCCAATTAAACCGACCTGCACTCCTCGCCCACCACCGCACGTCGGTGGGCCTGGACCCGGGCGTGACCCGAACCCGATTACCCGGTAGCTCTGGGAGAGCTTTCCCAAGAGTGGTTTCAGAGAGAAAGAGAGACGCCGGGGGGGGGGGGGGTAGAGTAGGTTTTGCCTCTTGACGAAAAACTCTGAAGTGTGCAGGCCAAAGAAGAAGAAGAAGACCCGCGGAAGAAGAAGTGCAGGCGAAGAAGAAGGAGCTGCACTGTAGCAAATGCACAGTTAAGTCGTCGAAGCACCGGGTCAGACGACGGAAGGTCAGCAGCCAAGGAAGAAAAAGAAGGCAGGCTGAAGAAAGAGAGAAAAGAAGAGCAACGGCCAAAGCAGAAGAAGAAGAAAGGAAGACTTAGTAGCTGAAGGCAGAAGCTCTGCAGCCATAAAAAAAAAGGGGAAAAGGGAAAGGGTCACCACGATTGCAGAAGAAGAAGAAGAAAGGTCAAGGCAGAAAACCAAAGAAGAAGAAGAACAAGGAGCTCTGAAGAAAGAAGAACATCACCAACGCAGGAACAGCAGGAAGAAGAAGAAGAGCATCACCATTGCAGAAGAAGAATATCACCTCTGCAGAACAGAGAAAAGAAGGAGATCTAAAGAAAGAGAGAAAGAAGAGCATCCCCCTCTGCAGAACAAAGAGAAAACAACAAATTTTTTCCCTCTCTCTTTCTTTTTGTAAAAGAAACATGTATATCTCTAGAATACGACTTGCTCCCTGAGTTCGACCTCGGGAACTCTTTCATTTTCCGAGTAAAAAAATTTTATATTTGAAATGTTGGTAATAACCGGCTTTACTACAACGTTATAACAAAACCAAAACCCTCAAACCCGGTTGCCGCGACGTTTCAGTATGTATTAGCTATTTTTGTTCACGTTATCTTTCCCTCTATTGTAATTGTGATGGCTATGTATGTTGTAGTACTCTTCCGCTTGTGGCATATAATATTTTTGAGACTTCTCATTCTATTTTTCATTACTGCCTTTTATTATTTCTGCTTCGTTACATTACATGTGTGGTTGTAGTATATTTTCTGCATTTGGGTTATTTCTCGTTGGACGACTAGGTTTTGGGATTAGTTGAGGCGAGCCGATCTCGGGTCCTGTAGGGATCTGGGATTGGGTTATAACAACCAGCCTTTCGTAGGATATACAACACTCCAATAGAGTAAGACCAGACCATTACTAAGCCGACCCTAGTTCAATCAAGGTGCATTTCCATTCAATTTTCATGAGCCCAATGCGGGCCCAATAACAGGCCCAGCACAATGGACGGGCCCCTAGCTTGCACACACATATCTCAAACAATGCTCAGTATGCTCAATAGAGGAGAGAGGGTGTTTGGGGTGTAATTCACATTTTAAAAGATTATTCAGTTATAGTATAGTGCGAAAACATGTCGACAAATAAATTTATAAAACTCTGGTGAGTACCAGGTCATTCGTAGGGAGGCAATCTCAATTTTTAACAGAAGCTTTTCAATAAACTAGTTCTAATAGTATTTATATATGTATATATGTATAAAGAGGCATCATATATCCATAAGATCAAATTTAATTACATTGATAAAGAGTTTTTCAACATAGAAATTGCTATGCAAAAAGTAAAGATAGATAGAGAGAAAGAGAGAGAGAATGAGAGAGAGAAGAAAGTGGCAAAGAAATGACGCTGCTTGTGGGATGCTTGTGCGAGATTCAGCAGCACCTCAAATCCAGAGTGCTGGGATGGAGTTGCAAAGGAGACAGAGAATTGAAGAGAAGATGGTAGAAGAGATCTGGATTTGATGGGAGAGAGAGATGCTTCAACTAGGGGGCCCTGGGATTCTTTTATAGTTTTGATGGAGGGAAAAAAAGGTATTTTGGCCTTAAAATCATCCAACAACTCTTATTTGATCAGATCCATTGATCGGGAGATGAACGACTCTGATTTGACCTCAAAATACCTTCATTTGCACCTAAAATGCTTGGATTCAACCTAGTGGCGACATGTGGCAGCCGCTGTGTCGTCGATCTTCGATAGTGTGGCTATGATTCATCCTCACATGCCTTCAAAACCCTTCTCAACGTCAGCCATCCGATCGTAACGAGCGTCATTGCCTTAGCGTCAAAGCAAGCACGTTAGATCGCACGTACGCCCGCGTCACGCTCTCATCATGCCACATGGCCTTACAATCCCATAATTGCGCCCGCGCACGCTCGCACAGCTAACGCTGCTTCAATTTCATGCAGCTCCTGACTCAAACCAGCATCATGCTGTATCGTGCGCACGCGTAAGCCAATGCGCTACGCGAACCTTCTGTTATATATATGTGTTTGTTTATATTTATGCTTATCCGATCTAGGTGGGCAATGTGGCGTGCTCGTGGCTGTTGGATGGAGATCCAATGGCCCACAGCGTGCGGTGAGGCCTTCCTTGATGGGGCGGTGGCGAAGGAGCAGCTATGATGGCGCCACGTAGTACCATCATGGCCGTCCATCTTCTTTTCTTTGTATCTAGTGATGTAGACCTCCAATTGGGTTGATTTTTGTGCCGTTGGACTGCGATTGTTGATCTGGATTCATCCGTGTGGTTGGATTCTTCATCTAAGGCTTAGATCTTTGTCCTCTGGCTTCATGATCTCTGTTCTTCTATGGATTGCACACGATGCTCTAGTTGTCTGATCAGGATGATTTTGGAACCGTTGAACTCCCATTGTCGTTCTGATCAAATCTGTTCGGTTTGATTTGACATCCATGGCTTTAAATCATCTGCGATTAAAATCATCCTTCTTTTAGGTCATAAAATGATAATATTATCTATATGACTAGTAAAATAGCTATTGTGTAAATTACGATGCCTATGAATGCATTATTCCTAAGTTATGCTAGAATCTAGCTTAATTCAGGTAATTTAGGTTGCATGATTGATGTGCAATCACACCCCCATGCCTAAATCTTGCTAGTCCCTAGTAAATGCATGACTAAATGCAAAGTGGTCCTACATGCGTAATTTTTATCAAGAGTTTGATTAGAGGTTTATGTCTTTTATTTTTATCTAAAGTTTTAGTAATCCAGATAATCGTGATTGTGTTTTGTTGTAGCCTATGCAACGGATCCAAGTGAAAAGTCAATCCTCATCTAAAGCTCGTACTTGACCTTTAGTAAAAATCTATTGAGATAGGCAAACTTCTTCCCTCAGGGTTATAAGGTAACTTGTATATTCAGTCTCGGCTTTTGGGTTAGGTAGAAGATTTTTGAGTCAAGTAGATTTATTTTTGGTGGCTCACACTCATCTAGTGCTACATATAGACTAGTACTTTAGAACCTAGATTTCCAGATTATTAAATAATTCAACTTAGACAGAAGTGAGAAACTGTGCTCTCTTTAGTTCCTTTGTACTCGTTCTCTCTCTTTCTTTCTATTTCCTTTTCTTTTTCTTTTCTTTTCTTTCTTTTTGAGTTCACAATCTCACCAGATTTGTCAGTATATTTGGTGGTCTCTCCTAGCATTAACACTTTGATTAGGTTCTGATAACTCTACAACTAAGTCAAAATTCCTCAGCCTGTATTCAAGCGGCCAGAAATACGAAAAACTAGGTCAAGGCTGTATTTGGTGGATCGTGAGGGTGATGGGTGTTTTTGCCTCAATACACTTGAAATAAACTATAAAAACACTTGTGAACTCTTTTTTTTTTTTTGCTTTTTCTTTATTTCTTTTCTACTCTTTTTTTTGTATATATATATTTTTTCTATATGCATAGACATATATACCTCTTCTTTTTTTCTTTTGCATCTAGACATCTACTAACGCAACACAGTAACACATACAACTTTTATTCACGAGGCATTATTAGGGATTGGGAGATGTTCAAGAGGATATCGGGTGACTTATTTGGTAAAAGTGCCTATTCTCTGCACCGAGAAGGGAATGGATAAGCCAGCATATTTCTGACCTTGATATCAAAACCCTCCTTTAGCCGAGGATTCCATAAAGGACAGTCGTGACCATCCACCTTAATCATAGTTTTATTAGAACCCACTCTCTACGTATTTTTCCTTATTTGGTGGCTCTCAAAAGATGTTCGCACTAAGTACTTGTATGCAAAAATCGAGAGCGAAAACTATGCCTAACTCTGAGTATCATTATCTCATTATCCAGAGTTTAAGATTCCTCATACTAGCCTTAGAGCACCAGTAGACTTTCTACTCTCACCTCATACTTGTTTGGTGGATCTGTTAGAAGATAGTTTGCGTGACTCCCTAATTACTGTCCAAGGGCTTAGGAGAAGAAGCAAGGCATCTTCTTGACAAACTAAAGATGTTTATCAGTCTTCACAGAGGATCCATTGCAAATTCTACGTGTAAGTATGAAATTGTACTGGATTCTAAACTCAGGAATCAACTTAAGAATAAATCCCTAATAAACCCTTAATAAAATTTTGTTATGCCTAAATGCATTTTTTTTTGACAAAAAAATTAGACATACAATGTCCACTCCCCCATGCCTATTCATTACAATGTCTTCATTGAAATGTATGTATGAAAATCAAAATATAATAAGCAAGAGGAGGGGATATCACCTGACTTTTCTTGTTGATCCAGGTCAGCATGGATGCAAAGGATGCAGAGTTGCCTGTAATAAATACTGGGTTGCCTCCCAGCTAGCGCTAAGTTTAACATCATTTGCCGAACTTAAACCCAAAAATAAACGATCAGATAAATGGGTTGAGTCAAGATTAAAATGAAGATGTGATCATGTAATGTAAGGATTAGTGATCCACAAATGCTGATCAGCTAATGGTGAATGCCAAGCCCAAAAGGTTGGAAAAATAAAGTGAATAGGCTTGAAACTATTTGCATCCAGAGAGAAATATTAGTGCGGGTGCCATAGTGGAAAGTAGATAATGGCAACCTTAAGAAGTGATGCATAAGGAAGGCAGATGAGGTGGATACAGGGTGGTTCGTGGGGATTACAACATATGGGTTCTGAAAGTGATGGGAAATGAAAGGAGGAACCCGAGTGGTGTAGTCTAAAATGGTATAGGGAACCACTTCGCAAGTCAAGTTAGGTATGGATGGATGTCGAGTAGGTGAGTCAAGTAAGATCCAGTAGTCCATCTCAATAGTTCCGGACTTACAAGAATCCTCAACCTTATCCCTGGGGTGATCAAAAGTCTCATTTGAGTCGTCCAAATCACGATGCAAGTCTTTAAATGTAATGAACGAAAATTCATTATTCCTTAGAATCACAACCCTAGAGGGAGTAAGATCGGGGTTTAGATTAGTCAACACCTCAAGTCTTGTTTGTTTTGTGGACTTCTAAGTTTGATCCCAATTGTTTTTCTCTTGGACTATATCTTCTGAGGGAATGTCTTTTTGTTTCTCATCAATCAAGTCAAGCTCCTCAAGATTCCATGATTCATCTAAATTCTTTACTTCCTCAGATAGATCATCATAAGTCATCCCCAGTAATTCTGCAATTTCTTGAACATCTTTTTCAAAAGGGGATTGTCTATTTTGCTCAATCTCAAGATGTTGGGGATAAGGGTCAAATTTTTCTTCAGAACTCTAGTGGATGGGAAGAGAAGTGTGTGAATGAGCTGAAACAGAATTGACAGTAGATTTGGCTTTTATATGGGGCATCTTAGAATGATTAGTATCGCCAAATCCAGATATTGAATCATTTAAGCACATTTGATCATGGTAATCCTTAGACAAGATGACATCAGAGCCATCCAACCATGCTTGGCTGGGAGTATCAATGTTCCCAATCTTTCTATCTTCTTGATCTTTCTCTGATTCTCCCAACTCATCCATGTTGTCCAATTGTGCATCTTTAAACATAAAAGACTCATACTCTGGCGCACTATAGATTGGCTCCTCAAAATAGAATGGTTGCAATTCGGGGCCTAAATCAAGTTGTATTTCTTCAAGTGAGTCTTCCTCCTCAATCTATGTTTTTGGGATATCAAAATCATTTATTAGTTCAGCTGTAGGCCTAGGTAGGATCTGTTCTGCATAATCACAGGTTGGTGGGTGGGCTTAGTGTATGTAGAGGTTGGGATTGGATAAGATGTCATACTTAAGGTTGGATCCTCAACCTTGAGTGGCTTACCACCAACTTGATTCATACTCGAGCCAGTTTTATCATCTTGTGCTTTCCGGATTCTATTGAGCTGTTTTGTCAGATTATCTATGTTCCTTTTATTAGCTTCTCTCATCCCCTGGACTTACTTGGAGTAATTGGGTGATCTCAGGATCACCACCATGGTCAAGGATTTGATTAGGCTGAGGATAATAATTTCCAAGTTTTCTTTCTTTAGTTGAATTAGAATATCTATCATCTGAATGCCTAGGGTAAGAATCATATCCTTGGTTTGGTGTTGTAGGGTTAACCTAATGAGAAGGTAAAGTTGTTTGGATGGAATTGGGATAATTTGTAAAATGATTTCAAGGATAGGATTGATATTCTAGGTATTGGGATTCTGAGGCATATCCCTGATTCGAGGAGAGATGAGTTTGGCTGAACCGGTCAAGATAGTTGGTCATGCCAATCAGGTGCTGGTTGATAAGGTCATATTTGTGAGCTAATTAAATGTCTAAATGCCTAAACATTAAGGTAACGCATCCATTTTTTTAGCATGCATTAGGATGTAAAGAGATTAATTTATATTTCTGATTTAATTACATAACTCATGCATTGCATTCATAATTAAAGGCATTTAGAATTGACTTAGAATGGCATGTAATTAGGTGCATTACAAGCATTGTTTTAATTAACATAGAACATAAGGATTTGTGTATAAAAAATCTTAATATTTTATTTTATTAATTTTCTCCTTCCGCAGGCAACCACTCCACTTCCTCCTCCTGTGCATTCACTCGATGGAGGAACAATTGCCATTCACTGAAGGCCACCACCCACTCCATCATTGTGCTTCATCTCCACCACCACCGGCATCAACCGTGGCGGCAAGCCTCCACCACCGCGAGTGTGTGGTGTGACAGGCCGCACCGCCATTCAAAGCTTGCTCGCATCACCGTGAATGCATGCTGCTCCACCGTAAGCACACATAGGTGTGCATGCTACCGTCTTCACTGTTCCCGAATCCCTACAGGACACGAGACTGGACCGACTAGACTAACCCCAAGACCCAGTCGTCCAACGAGAAAGTAACCAAAAAGCAGTAAAATAAACCACATTCACCATGCAAGAAACTAACAGTAACAAAAGTACAGTAGTAAAGAAGTAAACTATTACAGTACACACCACCACAACAGTAGAAAATTAAACAGGTACAGGAATATAAAGTTCACAATAAAAAGTACAGGAGTGTAACAACTACTCACTACAACAGGAAACAGAGTACAACATAAAGCTACAACTACTAGGCTCTACTGGGCCCAGCACCCTCTGCAGCCGTAGGCTCTGGTTGCTCAACACCTAGACCTGAAAAAGGTTATGAGTACAAAACGTCAGCGAACGCTGAGTAGAGTGGCAGCCATCTAACTAAAGCAGTAAAAGTGGACAGGTAGCTGTTGTTTTTCAATTTCTTTCTTTTTTTAACTAATTATTCTTTCTTTCATCACTTGGGTTATTTATCAGGTCTCTTTCTTGATCTCGAATGTTCCTCGTGGGAACGATCTTGATTGTAGTCTTTTTCGAAGAGTAGAAGTAGCACGTGGTGCTTTCCTGGCTGGGAGAGTCCCCCGTGGTGGTCCTACACTCAGTCAACCACCCCAAGGTCACTGACAGACGTAACAGTGACTACGGCACGTACGATAAACACACGGGTAGCTACCCCACACTGGCACGCAGTCAGTCGTTTCCATTAACAGGTGTGCCCAAAGCACACCACGGAACCAGTATAGGGCATAGCCCTCTTAGTAACAGGGGTCTAGCCCCTAAGAACCAAACAGGGGTCTTGCCCCTCCACAGTCCGCACACCCTCGCTTGACTACCCTGGTTTGCCCAGTGGGCCTAACATGTCGATGTAAGGTGGCTAGCTGAACCCCGAGCCCCATGGGGTGGCTAGCTCTCTCCCTATACTAGTAGCTCTCTCCGGTACTGTGTACGTGAGGGCCAAAAAGTTGGTACAAAGTGACCAATCCTAACCCCGGGTCCCAACCCTAAGGCGGCTAGCTCCGCTCCGCACTAAGAAAGGAGACAGTCACTCTCCTTGGTACTCTATACTCAAGGGCCAGCTTACTTCCCCATTCACATTTCCAGTTCCATTCCATTTATTTCCAGGAGCTCTACTCCTAATTCCCCGTAGGGTTCATGCTCATGTTTCTCAGGCCAAGCCATACCAGGTTTCATCATTTCTATGTCTATTTCTCAAGTTCTACACATGTACATGTAACTTTATTGTTCACATTCCAGGTTTATTTGCAGGTAGCTCGTGTTTCCAACATTTAATCTTCCATTTCCAGTTCCTATACATGCAGCTTATATTATGACATTTAACGTAACAACAGGGATTTATATGCAACAGTTTGCTAACACAAGTACTTTACATTTCGCAAGCAGCTGTTATTTATTTACAGGCAATTGTTATCATTCTATCTACTCATCCAAGACCGCAATCCATACATTCCATACAAATATTTCAATGTTTCTAGTCCTAGGATTCATGGTAGACCCTAGGATCTAACATTCATTCCACATATGCATTCAGGGTAGTAATTAAATTAGGGGAAGCCACTCTACCAGTAAACCCAAGAGTAATGGGGGCTTGATCGGTAGGTCCACGTGCCTCAGCAACCCCCAAATTCGCAACGGAACGAGGTCCTATCACAAGGATCAATCACAAGAAACCACTCAGAATAAGATAAAAAGTATTCCAACAAGTAGAGGAACTTATACGTAGAACAACGAAATCTTAATTGCGAAAATCAGACCTCAAACAGACCCTAAATGGGTTAAAACAGTAATTCTGATTCATATCAGACGTCTGGAACACCTTCTAGATGTATTAAAAGAGTCTAGAACCATACCTCAACTCCTGCGCCACTCCTCAGACGTCCAGGAACTTAGCTGGACCATCTGGACCTAGTTCCAGACGTTCGACAACCTCTCCGATCATCTGGAAACACTTCCCGCCATTTGGTGCCTCTCCCAGACATCTGAACTGCGTGGGAGGGCATGTCCCACGCCTTCCCGAAGCGAATCCTGCACACAGCGACGCAAATCTCCTCAATATGGCACGGAACAGTGCCTCGGCGGAATGGCCTGCATGGTCGTATCTGCAAACGAAGGTGTACGTTGCGGGATTTACCTCTCAGCCGTCTGGAACCTCCTCTAGACGTCGTCTGCGTTGTTTGGATGTCGATCCAGATGTCTGATTCTAGGAAAATCCCAGAACCAGAAGCTGCCTTTGCCTTCTCGCGCCACGCGTGGCCACGCCGTGCCTGCTCGCCTACTGCTTCGGCTACAGTAGTGTCAGAGAGGACCTCCCCGATGCACCTATCCATCTTACGCATGCCCGACCGGCCGTGAGCTCTCCGGTGAGCTCCCTCGTGAGCTCGTGCGCGTGCTCTCCTCCCTTCCCCTCGCTACTCCTCTCCTTCCATGCCGCTCATGCCCGCTCCTCGCTACTCACCGCTCACTGCTCTCGCTGGAGGAAGAAGAAGGGTGGCTAAAGGTGAGGTGAACGAGGGAGAGGAGGGGGGTTTAAGTAGGTGCGGGGTTTAGGGTTGCGTCGACGAAAAGAGAGAGAAGGAGAGAAGAAAACGAGGCTACGTACTGTCTGTGCGCAGCACGTGGGCAGACGTGAGGACGTACATGAAAATTTTGATTTCCAAATGTCTGGGAAGGTGTCCAAATGTCTGACCCAAGTCCCAGACATCTTAAAGGGCTTTAACAGCACGAGTCTTAATACTGGACGTCCCCTCCTTCATGTGTGAGAGATCATCATCCAAATCCCCTATTTCAGTACACATTAATATTTACATTTAAATGCCCTTGTCACTTTTTATT
This sequence comes from Thalassia testudinum, assembly GCA_037157565.1. NCBI lineage: Eukaryota > Viridiplantae > Streptophyta > Magnoliopsida > Alismatales > Hydrocharitaceae > Thalassia > Thalassia testudinum. Next base: position 85,318,526 of record JAZHRO010000031.1, read on the forward strand.
GATATTTTATTGTTATAAACATTGCATTGAACTCCTATTGATTATCATAAATACAATTTTAGCATGTGCTTTCCTTAAAACACATATCTAATGTGGTATTTGACATAATATTTTTGGGAAATCAATAGTGAACATCTATTTTTGGACCCATACGAGTTTTAAATAGGCCATTGCTTCCCTGTGGATACGACCCGCTCCTAATTGAGTGGTTATTTTTATTGTTTTGATTAGCAGTTTTCCACCACTGGCATACTACAACATGACATTCTTAATGTGAAACAACGAAAGCAAAAATTGACTCATCACTGGTACTGCATGGAGAGTGTCTTTTGAGGTTGTAGAGATCCTTGATATCCAGCGATTCGTGTAGGATTCGAGGTAGGCCTGGCTACTCCTGGGGAATATGAGGTATAAGCAAGGGAATCACGTCTTGGGTGTTAAGAGTTCTCCCATCCTGAAGAAGCTGAAGTAATGGAAGGGTTGGGATAGGGAGAATAGTGTGAGGCAAAAGAGTATGGGTCCATGGTTTCCTCAATCAATTCTTCCTCATGGCAATTGGCTATTGGAATGTATTCAGAAAAATTGGGTCTTCTCTTTAGTTTACTCTCTCAAGGTGGTACCAAATTAGGGTTCAGAGATCTTTTAGCATCCATATACCAAAAGAAAATTAATAGATGAGAGAGAAGATAGATGAGAGAATACCCCTCCCTTTTAATACAAGCAATCAAACTGGTCCTTAGAGTGTCAACCCTAAATAGACCTGATCTTGGCTCCCCAAAACACGACTGGGTTAGATCAACCCTTGAATTACTTGGCTGGCCAGAAGGGTGGGATCCCTTAGGACACTCCGCACGATGGGACATCACTAAAGGTTAATGCGATTATCGCACTGACCTTTCTTGTCACCAATGGGTTCAAGTAGACAAGGCCTTGACCTTAGCCCAATCTAGTTTCAAGTCCCCAAGTCTATTAGTCCTGCTTAGGGCACGTCTACTCAATTTTAGGAGTAGGTTTGATGTGCTTTTGGAATATGATGAGTGTTAGGGGGTGTTTGCCCTTAAAATTGATTTTGAAATGTGTGAAGTGCTCAGGCAAACATGGTTCACAAGCAATTTCTTATGATGAAGTATCTTTTAAGATTCAAATGCTTGTGTTAATGAATTTTAGGGTTCATTTGATTAAATAATTTCAATCAAGGTTCTAATGAGGCACACAAAGAGTTTTGCAAATCTCAATTTGTTTGATATATTTCCTTTGAGTATGGAAATGCAGGTGTGCTATATCCTTAGCATGAAACCCTAAGCACAGATGTTCTAAATGATTCTTTTAGGTCGAAAATGATGAGTGGTGTGACCCAAGTAATGAAATTAATTGGCCCTTATAGCACCACTAACTAGGCACTCACAAAATATTTTTTCAAGAATTTTAATGCACATTTTCTAGTTTTTTCTAATTTAATGTGTACTTGAGGTTTTGTAGTCTATTTTGACCTCAGTTTGGTGATTGGATAATCCGTGCAAACAAATTTGTAAGAAATAATTTTTTCAGATTTTTCCTAAATTCTTGATTATCTCATAAATTCAGTTCCTCAAATTTCAAGTCAATTAGAGTTGTATAAAAATTCCTATAATATTTCGAACTCCGAAAAATCAAGAACAATAACTATATTGATAATAGATCATCGTGCAAATTTTTAAAATTTTTATATAAATTTGATTTGTGCAAAATTTGGATATGTTGTTTCTGACTTCGAAATCTACGTCTGGTAAAGAATTGAGAATTTTTAGACGTACGGATCTGCAGGAATTGAATTTTTAAGATAATTTTATTTTAGCCCGAAAATCAAGAAATTTTTTTCCTTTTTTTTCAATAAGCAAACAAATTCTAATTTAATCCTAGGACTCAAGCAAATCCTAAATCTAACTAATCTAAACTATGGATACTTACCTGAGGTTCTAATTTCTTTGCTTTCCTGCACACACGAAACCAATGAAAATAGCAAGTTAGAAATCTCAAATTTGCACCAAAGAAAGCTTTGAAAATTTTCGTTGCCTCCCCGGCAACAACACCAACTTTTTCGACGCGTAATTCACTTTTTAAAATATTATTCAGTTGTAGTATAGTGCGAAAACACATTGACAAATAAATTTATAAAACTCCAGTGAGTATTAGGTCGTTCGCAAGGAGGCAATCTTGATTTTTAATAAAAGCTTTTCAATAAACTAGTTCTAACGGTATTTATATATGTATATATGTATAAAGAGGCATCAGATATCCATAAGATCCCATTTAATTGCATTGATAAAGAGTTTTTCACAGTAGAAATTGCTATGGAAAAAGTAAAGATAGATAGAGAGAATGAGAGAAAGAGAGATAGATAGACAGATAGAGAGAGAGAGAGAGAGAGAGAGAGAGAGAGAGAGAGAGAGAGAGAGAGAGAGAGAGAGAGAAGAAAGTGGTAGAGAAACAACGTCGCTTGTGGGATGCTTGTGTGAGATGCGGCAGCACCTTAGATCTAGAGCGTCGGGATGGAGTTGTAGAGGAGACGGAGAATTGCAGAGAAGACGATAGAAGAGATCTAGAGTTGATGGGAGGAGAGATGCTTCAACTGGGGGGCCCTAGGTCTTCTTTTATAGTTTTGATGGAGGGTAAAAAGGGTATTTTGGCCTTAAAACCGTCCAACAACTCTTATTTGATCAGATCCATTGATCAGGAGATCAAAGGCTCTGATTTGACCTCAAAATACCTTCATTTGCGCCCAAAATGCTCGAATTCAACCTGGTGGCGACATGTAGTAGCTGCTGCCTTGTCGATCTTCGATTGCGTGGCTCTAATTCCTCCTCACGCGCGTGCTTAGCTTCTTCACCCACCACTCGCCTTCAAAACCCGCCTCAACGTCAACCGTCTGATCGTAACGAGCGTCGCTGCCTTAGCATCGAAGCAAGCGCGTCAGATCACGTGTCCACCCACGGCATGCTCTCATCGCGCCACGTGGCCTTACAATCGAGCAATTGTGCTAGCGCACAATGTCACAGCAGAGAAGATGATAGAAGAGATTTAAAGTTGATAGGAGAGAGAGATGCTTCAACTGGGGGGCCTTAGGTCTTCTTTTATAGTTCTGATAGAGGGAAAAACAAGTATTTTATCCTTAAAATCGTCCAACAACTCTTATTTTATCAGATCCGTTGATCGGGAGATCAACGACTCTGATTTGACCTCAAAATACCTTCATTTGCACCTAAAATGGTTGGATTCAACCTGGTGGCAACATGTGGCAGCCGCTGCAACATCGATCTTTGATCGCATGGCTCTGATTCCTCCACACATGTGCACTTATCTTCTTCACCCACTGCTCACCTTCAAAACCTACCTTAACGTCAGCAGTCTGATCGTAATGAGTGTTGTTGCCTTAGCGTCGAAGCAAGCGTGTTAGATCGCGCGTCTGCCAGCGGCACACTCTCATCTCGCCACATGGCCTTACAATCCCGTAATTGCGCTTGCGCACTCCCGCACAGCCAACATCGCTTCAATTTCGCGCAGCACCTGGCTCGAACCCGCGTCACGCGCTTCCATTCTATTATATATATGTGTTTGTTTCTATTTATGCTTATTCGATCTGGGTAGGCGACGTGGCGCGCTCGTGGCTATTGGATGGAGATCCAACGGCCCACAGTGTGCGGTGCAACCTTCCTAGATGAGGTGGTGGTGAGGAAACGGCTATGATGGCGCCACATGACCGTCCATCTTCTTTTCTTTGTATCTGATGATGTAGACCTCTGATCAGGTTGATTTTTGTACCATTGGACTGCGATCGTCGATCCAGATTCATTCGTGTGGTTGGATTCTTCAACTGAGGCTTAGATCTTTGTCCTTTGACTCCATGATATCTGTTCTTCTATGGACTGCACACAATGCTCTGGTTGTCTGATTGGGATGATTTCAAAACTGTTGGACTCCTGTCGTCGTTCTGATCAGATCTGTTTGGTCTGATTTGACATCCATGGCTTCAAATCATCTGCTATTAAAATCATTCCTCTTTTAGGTCATAAAATGACGATATTATCTATATGACTAATAAACTAGCTATTGTGCAAATTACGATACTTATGAATGCATTATTCTTAAGTTATGTTAGAATCTAGCTTAATTCAGGTAATTTAGGTTTCATGATTGTGTGCAATCAAAGGGTATGGTTTATATGCACCCTGCGCTATGACGACTGTAGAAGCAATCCATCAAAAACATTTTATATGGCTGCAAACGCTCTGTGCTCCACATTGTGGTGCCATTCTCGACATAATTTGAGCGCTGTGCATCATTGTGCTACCTTCTGATTTCATGGTTTTGGCCCTCAATTTGAGGACCATATATTTAGAAAATCCTTATATAGGTCTACATAATTATATAATTAATTTACAAAAATAATTTATTTGAATATATATTAAAATTAGTTAAAGTTAGGGAATTATACATGTTAATTCAAAGTTTAATTTCTTAATATACAAATTGATAAATTAATCATGCAATTGACCTTATAAATAGTTAATTTATATATTAAGGTATTTATTATACATTTTTAATTTATTTTGGAACATTTATTTTAATTTATTTACAATTATATTAATGTTTTAGATAGATATATACATATTCAATGTATAAATACTATAATATAATACAAATACAGTATAAATAGGTCAGAAGTGCTTAAAATAATACTAGACAAATATACACTATAGATTACTTCAGTATTAACTCAATTTACTAATTTATTTCATTTTAAGTTAATAATTTATCTAATTAACTTAATAACTTAATTAATTACAATAAATACATAAATAAATTAATATACAGGTATGGTACAGTATATAATAATTAGTTAAGTATGTATGTATAGTAATAAATACGGTTATAGATATGTACATAGGTATTTATAATTACTTAGTATTATATACATTTACTTTAATATAAATTAATGTATAATTATACAATAAAGTTATCTATACAATAAATCATCCTAAATACTTATTTAAATATATATAGTACAATTATAAGTTATTTATGTACATTATTTACATATATTACAATATCTACATATATCTTAGTATTAAGTTATATTTACAAGTATAAATATACTATACAAGATATTTTTGAATATTTTTGGCTATTTTCTAAATTTTATGGTATTTATATATTCTATAGAGGTAAGAGAAGAGAGAGAAAGGATGGGATGAGAGAAGAAGAGATTCTTTTTGGTACTTTTAGTTTTGGTTCTTTTATTAAGTTTTAAAGTATATTAAACCGTCAGTATGTTCTACCAAGCTGAGCGTTCTAAATACTTTGCAACTTTGCATACGCCTAAAGAAATACCTAATTTTACTCAAGACACCTTTATTTTATTTTTTAATGATTTTTTAATAATTTTTTTTAATTTTACAATCTAGCACAAATGAGGTTTAATTGGTGATGTGACTATGAAACCTAAGGCCTCATGTTCATATCTTAGTGCTAGAAATGTGTTTAAGCACTCAAAAATGTCCATCATACAAGATGACAGATGTTTAAGCATATAAACATGATTTTGTCGTTTAAATTTTTTAAAAATACATATGGATAGTTCATGCACTTTAAAAGCTGCTGCAAAAGAATTTAAAACATGAATTACAATCAATTCCAATCAAATTTAGCTCAAATAACAGTGCATGAATGCTTACATATGTTGTTCTATCATTACAATGCTTGAATAGCTCACTCAAAGCATTAAATCCACTTCAGACAATCCATTGTTGCTGTAGCCAGATTTCAGCAGAGCATAGTAGACCTACACAGCAAAAAACAACAACTGATCTGCTACATTACTGTGTTGATTCAGCAGCCATTGTTGTGTGCAGTGTTCAGATGCTGTTGCCAATGGATTTCCGTCAACTGATGTTGCTATTGTTGCTTATCTGCTCTTTCAGTAGCAGTTAAGAAACTACTACTATAATTGACATCAGCCCAAATCAGATTTCAAGGTTCAAAAAAATGTGATCAAACATTCAAACTTGTTGTGAGTTCATCAATAATCTCTCTTAAATCTTGTTCCAGGAATTGCAAGTTTAATTGGATCATTAATCATCAAGATCAACCTAAAACCTGAATAATGAAACTTTGATTTTCAGCCTTTTCTTAAGTCATCTTAAAACCAATCTCACACACCACAATCACTCCTGAAGTGTTTTAAAATAGAATCAAACTTGGATCAAAGTCCAGCAAGTCTTAAAACCCTTGTTTGATCTCTATCCTTTACTATAGACAACAAGAGGAAGTTGGATCAAACTATACTTAAAAACCACTTGCAAACTCCTTCAAATTCTTCATTAAATTAGTCCAAACACCATCAGATCTTCCATCAGTGAATTTAAACAATTTGGAATCTGAAAGTAATGTTGCCTGCCTAGGTGTTTGATATATGATCACCACATGATATGATCATCTTAGGAACCCTACACACTATTAGTTAGTGCTCAGGGATCCTAGCAATCATTATAAAAGGACTTAGATCATTGTAATGGCTTCAAACCAATGTAATTCAATTCTCATCAACCAATGCTATCTAATAAAGCACAAAATCAAGAACTGAGCTTCAAATTAGATGTGAGCAAATTAATCAAAGAAATTCCAATCAGAGTAACTCAGTCCTGTCATTTCAAATCCAATAACACCAATATAAACTAAATTTGGTCAATTAAAACTGTATGAAATCACATTGCTCAAACAATCCTTCGATCGAGCTCTCTAAACAAATCAGAATGAAATGACCAAATTAGTTCAATTCAACACAAGTGAAGGACCTTTGTGATCAAATGAATATTTAATGGGAGGTCCTCTCATTGAGATTTGAGCGTGCTTTAGATCTAGAAGCTCGTGAGCTTCAGATCTAAAGTAACTCTGGTGAATGGGGTGGATTGCGATAAAAATGTGAGGGAAATAGATGAAGATAGTCGTGAGATGATGAGGAAGAACAATGGATCGAAATGATTGCATGAAAACACCTCTCCGATCTGAATTGATCGGAGAGGGAGAAATCGGATCTACTCTAACCTATTCCTAACTAATTTACCAATCAATCAATTCATTAACTACTACTCCTAGAAAGCAGTAGATCTAGTCTATGAAAGCAGGAAATCTAAGGGAAGAAGGTGACTCTCTGAGATCTAAAGTTGGCGGCTGAAGAGGACGAAATGGGAGGAACCTCCAGAGGAAGGAGACTCTCAAGGGCCAGCAGCTGGTGGCTGAAGGGGACAAACGGAGGGGAGCAATGGCCTCTATCACTGACCACCGAGGAAGGAAGGAAGTGTGATGGAGGGGTACATGATGATCGAGCTCAAGGGGAGGGAGCTGATGACGCGTGTGAGGGTCTGAGGTCAAGCTTAAGTAAGCTCGCCAGTGGATCAGGTGACCAAATGGTGTGCTTAGTCATGATTAGGGTGGATAGTGGGATGAGAGAGATGGGTGCACGGGAAGCTTTTGGACAAAATCCAACCGCTGGATCAGATCTATGTGAGGTAATGGAGTATCGCGCGAAGGCACGGAAGGTTTAGATCACAATCGATAGTTGGATGGAAGGCGCAAGGATCGACGACTACTGTAGCACGAGTTCTTCGTGACTACAGTGCTCCTATGGATATGAACAGTGTCAGGTGTGTTTTGGGTAATTGGCACACAAGCCCAATTGTGTGAAATAGTATGAATTTTGCATAGAAACCCATTAGTGAGAAGATTCACTGCAGAGAGGTCCAAAAGTTTTGCAAATAGGTCTCTGTAGGTTTGCAAATAAGTCCCTGCAACTTTTTCGCTTAAGGAAAATGTGAATGAATGAGGATGTAAATGTAAACAACTAATTCCAAGGTCCTATTGATGTCCAAATGCGGTGATATTTTTACGATAGCTCAATTGAATATATTAGAACATGATTTCACTCTTGATTTCAACTTTTGAACCCAAACATGTGTACAATTTGCAATTGGATCAACCATTTGTATTTATGAATAACATATCTCATAAATTGACCTAATTATACATTTGTAACACAAATTTGATGTTTTAAGTCATTTTCATTGATTCTCACACTTATTCCAATTATAGTGTTAATAAGATAGTGTTTAACCTAGTTTCTAGCTTAACTTGAGCATTTTAGCTATGATGAGCCACACCTCATCAAGCACCACCACCTAAATCATCGTCGTCATGATGATCTCTACACTGATGAAAGGATAAGTGATCGATACCTCCCTACTGAAGTACCTTCAAGAGTTCCTTGATAATCTGAGTTGATTGCTGCAACTGCTTTGTCAACTCCTTGAACTGCGTCACGGTGTCCCTGACCTGCGTGGTCAGCTCATCGATTCGTTGCTCCGTCTCCTTATCTTGGCGACGTAATGTTGCAATCTCCTTCCTCATCCCCTGTACCGAAGCTGAAGAGGAGGATGCCCCCTTTCTCTCATACCAGGTGGAGACGATCTTGCTCCTCCCTATGTTACAAATGTACTCGCCATGCTCAAGTGGCATGACGGTCTGGAATGCCTCTTCTGCTGACAGAGGTTGCTGAACTGTACCAGAGTTAGCATCTTTAGGAGGATGCATTAAGTTGACTATATTATCCTAAAAGAAATTGAATTACGTTAAATAATTTCATTTAATTATAATTACGAAATGAAATAAAAGTATTGTGTATTTTAACTTACGTGTTTTTACTGGTATGTGTCATGAAGCCACTCTTTGTTTCCCTTATTACTTAGCTTGCTATTAATGGCCTCATATACTCCCATCCGATCAAGTTGGATACCTTCATGTATGGCGGACTGCAATATTATGAAAAAGTTAATTGAAATAAATTAAAAATATTCTAAGGTTAAAAGAAAATAATAATTAAAAATACTTACATATAAGGATTTCATCCTTCCTATACTCTTACCTAAGACATGGGTCTTTAGTGATGCTTTAGTCCTATATTCCTTATTCTTCTTGGCCTAAGGTACAATTTATTAAATTAAAAATTAATTAAATGATAATATTTGCAAAACTTTAACCTATGTTGCTAAATCATGCCAATGCTCGCATGCTTCCTTCCAAGTATGCGACTGTACTAGAAGAAGCTCATTATACAATGTTTCATCATGATTCATATTCTTATAATACTAAAAAATATATTTGTAATGTTAGAAATAATATTAGAATTATGGTAAAAAAATAAACAAATACAATTAAAATTTATCTTTTACCTCACTCTTTGTAACGACCCGATTCCCGAGTCCCTACGAGACACGAGAACCGGACCGACTCGACATAACCCAAGACCTGGTCATCCAACGAGGAAGTAACCAAAAGAGCAGTAAAATAAACCACATTCAACATGAATATAACAAACAGTAAGAAAATACAGCAGTAAGGAAAGAAACTACTACAGTATGTACCACCACAACAGTAGAACAACATTCAAAACATAATATGAACTGCAGGTAAAGAAAAGTACAGCGGAAACAAGAACTACTCACTACAGTGGAACCAAAAAGAGGTACAAGAGAACAGTGGTAACTCTACTGGACCCTACTCGGCCCAGCGTCCTCTACAGCCGCTGACCCTGGCTGCTCAACACCTGGTCCTGAAAGGTAACGAGTGTAACACATCAGCAAAACACTGAGTAGAGTGGCAGCTAAACTAAAGAAACAGTGAAGTGTACAGTAGCTGTTATGTTCTGTTACTTTCTTTAATTACGTCTTTCTATTGTCTCACAATTTATCTATTTCTCAGATCCTTCACTTGATCTCGAATGTTCCTCGTGGGAACGATCTTGATTGCAGTCTTTTCCGAACAGTAGAAGTAGCACGTGGTGCTCTCCTGGCCGGGAGAGTCCCCCGTGGTGATCCTACTCTCAGTCAACCACCCCAAGGTCACGGACAGGCGTAATGGTGACTACGGCATGCGCGATAAACGCACAGGTAGCTAACCCGCACTGGCACGCGGTCAGTCGTTTCCGTTAACGGGTGTGCCCAAGCATAGCACGGAACCAGTATAGGGCAGAGCCCTCTCAGTAATAGGGGTCCAACCCCTCCATAGTAACCAAACAGGGGCCTTGCCCCTCCACAGTCCGCGCACCCTCGCCTGACTACCCTGGTTTGCCCAGTGGGCCTAACAAGTTGGTGTAGGAGGCTAGTAGAACCCCGGGGCCCGTGGGGTAGCTAGTGCCCTCCCTACACTAGTAGCTCTCCTCAGTACTACGTACGTAAGGGCCAGCAAGTCGGTACAAAGTGGCCAGTCCTAACCCCGGGTCCCTGGGGCGGCTGTCTCCGCTCTGCACTAAACAAGTACAGGTACTTCCCTTGGTACTACGTACCCAAGAGACAGCACACTACCACGTCTTTCTTTCTCAGTTCTATTCCTTTCTCTTTTTAGGAGTTCCACTCCTAATTCCCCGTAGGGTTCCAGCTCTTTTAACTCAGAACATCCAGGTTTCACTTTTCAGTTTCACGTTCTTACAATCCATGTTCTCAATCACGTTTATTTATTCATAGCAGGCAGCTATTAATTCAATTCACAGGTAGCTATTATTTCCTTTCTACATTTTTCAAGACTGCAGTATTTATATATTCCACTAGTTTTTCCCATCCTAGGATTCATGCCATACCCTAGGATCTATCATACAATCTAGTTTTCCAGCCCTAGGATTCATGCAACACCCTAGGATCTACCATTCATTCTAGTTTCTCATTCCTAGGATTCATGCAATGTCCTAGGTGCTATTTATGGTTCCATAATTTAACAGATTATACCAATAAACTTAAAAGCCACTCTACCGGTTACAACAGGAGTATTGGGGGCGTGGTCGGGAATCCCATGTGCCTCCGCAACCCCCGAGACTGCAACGGAACGGGGTCCTATCACAAGGATCAAACACAAGGAGTTCCTCAAAACAGTATATAGCTACTGTAGACGGGTAGAGGATTTAATTCCGAAAAGCACGCAACTCGAAACGTGGAAAAAGGACTCCGAACGGGCTCTAAACGGGTCGAAAACGATGAAACAGTGCAAAATCAGACGTCTGAAACCTCTTCCAGACGTCTTAAAAAGTGGATCAGAGGTTACCTTTGTTCTGCGTGATCTCTCAGACGTCCAGAAGCCTGCGGGGGCGTATGGCCTAATTCCCAGACGTCCGATGGTCACCCCGGACGTCTGGAAGTCTCTCCAGTCGTCTGGTACCACTGCCAGACGTCTGATTCGCGTTGGATGCGAATCTCAGACCCTGCGCGTGCCCATTCCTCGTGTTCAGTACGGACGGTCGAAGGAAAGAAGAAGGTACGAAAATAACTTACTTACCAAACGTCTGGACAATCCTCCAGACGTCTTCCCAGTCGTCTGGTTGGAAGCCCAGACGTCTGATTCTAGAAAAATTTCCAGAACCAGGGCGCGACTCGCCCTCTGCTCGCGACGCTCGGCTGCGCCGTGTCTCGTCCGCCTGCTGCTCGAGCTGCAGCAGGCCTCCCGCATCACTCCGTGCCCACTGCGCCCTCGCCGGCCGGCTCCCGCTGTCCCGGCAGGCTCGAGCCCTCCCGACCGACGCCTCCTTCCTCGCGCAGCACCTCCTCCCGCACTCACCGCGGTTGTCGCCGCCGCCACTCATTCGCGCTCGCACTCGCTGGAAGAAGGAGAAGGAGAAGCGGAGGTGGTGAGAGTGAGGGAGAGGGCGAGGCTTTTTAAAGCCTCGCACAGAGGAGAGAGAGAGCGGGACAGGGGGTAGCGCCTGTGGAGGAGAGGGAAAAAAGGGCACCCGCAGGTCTGCGTGCGCAGGCGCGCAGACGCGACCACGCGTGCCACCGTAACCGAATCCCAGACGTCTGGGAGGGGTTCCAGACGTCTGGTCCGACGTCTAGGCCACCTCCCAGACATCTTAAAAGACGTCTGAAGCCGCGCGTTCGTAACAACCGAGTATCAGAGGCTCGCAGGGCCATTGCAGTCACTTCCCATTCCAAAATGGAAGTGGGAAAGTGTCACTATGGATCTGGTAGTGGGGCTACCTGTGACACAGAGAGGGCACAATGCAGTCTGGGTGGTTGTGGATAGATTAACGAAGACAACACGATTTCTGCCAATCCGAGTCACTTATGGACCAGCACAGTTGGCAGAGAGATACATCAGAGACATAGTATGCTTTCACGGGGTTCCCCGCGAAATTATTTCAGACAGGGACACTCGTTTCACTTCCCAGTTCTGGGTAGAATTTCAGCGAGCCTTGGGGACTTGTCTGAAGTTCAGTACAACCTATCACCCCCAGACAAACGGACAGTCAGAGCGCACTGGTGACGTGGCTTTTGTCTCTATTTATATTCGTTGTAGTATATGACAGAACAGTTATCAGTTTAATACAAGATTTTTTACTCGGAATAACAAGGTTTTCCCGAGGTCGAACTCAGGGAGCAACTATGCTTCTAGAAGTGTAATTAAGTTCTTTATTATGTTACAAAATAAGAGAAAGAGAGAGAGAGGGAGCTAGAGTTTCTCTTGGCTTCTTCTTCTTCCCTCCATCTTTTCTTTTTGTCCTTCTTTTTCTTTCAGTTGATCTCCTTCTCTTCTTTTTCCTACAGAGTCTTCCTTTCTTCTTCTGCGGTTGTGGTAATCTTCTTCTCTGACTTCTTCTTCTTCTTCAGCCTTCTTCTTCTTTCTGCTTCTTTTCTTCTATTCTTCTCTTTCTTTCTTTCCTTGCTTGTGGCTTTAGTCTTCTTTTTTCTTTCTCTTTTCTTCTTCTTTTTCTTCTCTGCTTCCTTCTTTCTTTTCTGGCCACTGCCCTTCCGTCGTATGATGCAGTGGTCAGATAACTTAACTGTAGGTTTGCTATAGTGCCTTCCTTCTCTTCTTCTTCTGTTTCTCTCCTTCGTTTCTTCTTCTTCTTTAGCTGCCCTGAGCAGCAGAGGCTTCGGCTGCTCCCCTTCTTCTTTTCCTTCCTTCCTTCTTCTCCTTCTGTTCCTACACGCTCACACAAGTGTTAGAGCAAAACCTAACCCTACCCTTCCTCGTGTCTCTCTCTTTCTCAGATTTCTCTCTTAGGATCGCTCTCCCAGAGCCGGGTAATCGGGTGCGGGTATCGCGCCCGGGACCAGGCCCACCGGCGTGTGGTGGTCGGTGAGGAGTGCGCGGTTTGGGTAATCGGATCCTGCCCAGACCCGCGTGGCGTGAGCGCGGGCGAGGGCGAGCGAGCGCGTGGCGCGCAACGTGCATGAGAGGGACCTGACCCCTATGTTCGAAGGCGATAAGCCTAATACACTTTTTCCGTTTATTCGGCTGTGACGCTTTCAAGACTTTTGAGGTGGGACTAAATGTCCCACCTAAATTTCACGAAGCTCACAGCAGGAATCCTCGCGATTGCCGTGATACAAGAGGTCACGCTTTCGATTGGGGACCTGGGACCATGCGTGAGTTCTTTCCGCACGGTCTGGGACTCCCACCTGGGGCTGCTAAGGCCTGGAGTTGCGAGCAAGCTTGCTCTAAGCTCAGCAGTAATGGCGGAGCTGGCTCTGAACCTGAAAGCACGAAAACTGCCTCGTAGCTCTGTCAGAACAACAGAAAACCTTCGCCGTATCACGGCGAAGGTGAGGCGGGGGTTGGCTAGCCGCAGGGGCGTGTGTGGAGGTAGCCCTAGGTCAAACTGTGTGCGAGAAGATGGGTTTGTTCCGGGGGTGGTCGGGCGGTGGTTGGCAGTGAATGGGGAGAGGGGTTCGGTTGAGTGGAGTGACGGGAAGCTTCTGGGGTAGTCGGCGAGGGGTGAGGAGGTCTGTGGAGGTGGAATGGACTCGCCGGAGAAGGTGGTCGGAGACGGAGCAGGTGGAGGTGGAAGTCGCGTGCAGTGAGTAAAAAGGTAAATTAAGAGAGGGAAAATGTAAGGGAGGGGGAGAGGAAGCTATTTACCTAAGTATTAGACGAAGGGGGAGGGCGGAGCAGCCGGCTCATACCTGTTGGAGTTGGAGAAGAAGGAGCCCTGGAGGAGGAGTGCAGCGACGAGGAGGCAGGCGGAGGGCACCGGCGGGTACAGCCCAGCATGGACGAGGGAGCAAGGCAAACCCTGCTGCAGGTAGGGCAGCAGAGTGACGAGGAGGAAGAGGAGGAAGTCGCCGGAAGCTTCGGGCCTTCTAACGGAGGAGGAAGGGATGAAGGGGTGGGGGTTCTCCGTCAAAGAAAAGCTTGAAGGAGTCGACAAGGGGTGCTGGTCCTTATAAAGGGGTTGGTGCAGAGAGAGGGGCGGGCTGGCAACATGCCAGCCTCGCCGGAGTGAGGCCGAAGATGACACCCATACCTTCCGTGCATTCGCACGGAAGGTATGGTGGTCGGCAGAGGGCATGGGAGGGTCCCTGCGACAGAGGACGTCGCAGGGAACCCCGCTTCTGCTTTGCAGGGCGGTAACCCTTCTCTGCGCGGCGCCATGCTCCGCGCAAGGTCGCCGGAGCATGGTGCTACGCAGAGTTTGCAGGGAGGACCATTTTGCAAAGAACGATGAAAATTTTGGGGCCTAAATGTAAGGGTTTCAAAAGATAAGGGTCAAAAAGTAAATGAAGAGGACCAAATTGTAAAGTCGGTCAAGGAGGTCTCTTCTTAATCTCAAGTTTTTATACAAGACCAATTTGAACCTAAGGATTTTAATGGTGAATTTTAATTCTAGGTTGGACCATGTTTGACCGCCCAATTTGTGAGAAAACCAAAATTAAGTTATTAATTGGGCATGGTTCTTTTTTTAGGTCAAAATAGGTTTCTAAGGCCAAATTGAAGGTTCTAAACCCTAGAGAACATTTTTCTATGAATTTTAAAGGGTTTAGTTGATTTTTATCCTACCTCGAACCTCATGAATTAAAGTGGGTTTGTTTTAGGGTTACAGAATGTCATTTAATTCCTGGAAGTTGCAATAACCCTTATTTAGATCAGATCATCCCACTTTCTTTCTTGTTAAGCTTGTTTGACCTGAGTTTGGACCCTTAATTACCCTGTTTGCAAATCGCATTGGTGAAATTGCAGTTTTACCCTTTATGATTTATTTTATTCTTAAACTCAGAATTCTCTGAGTTAAGCCTTTCTTTGGGTCATGTAGGAGCTTTTTCTAACATAACAGGGTTAGATTGTGCTAGTTAGGACTTATGATGAGGTTCTCATCATACCCCCATGCCTAGCTTTTTCTAGTCCCTTAGCAAATTATTAAGGTTTCAACTCTTATTCTAGACCATGAAGTTCTTAATGATTTCAGATAAGTGCTTTTTCTTTTGCAAACTAGATTAGGTCAGGATGCCTACCATAGGCCTAAAAGGTACTCTAGTACCAACCATGATCCAAATCTGTCTAGCCTCAGCTCAGTCCTTAACAAAAGGTTTTTAAGGCCTATAAGAACTAACCTAAGGTTTATTGGACTTTGTGGTTAAAGCACCCGTGCTTGAGATAATTTTAGCCTTGGCTCAGTTCGTAGTGCGTTTTGTAAGAGAGATAGAAGATTTATCTGTTTGGAGAGTTTTCTCTCTCTTTTTCTTTTTAATTCTAGCTTAGGATTGGCTTTTCAACACGATCTGTATCAGATTCCTTGTCCCCATCATCAATCCTCAAGGGTTCCTGGCAATCAATGCTTCGAGATAGCACCGCCCATGGTAACCCCCAGAACCCTGGCTATTGAGATTTTGAGATAATCCCATCCACGGTGTTCCGTGGCCGAATTTAGACTCTGGCAATTGACATTTCGTGATAATGCCATCCATGGAATCTGAACCAGCAGAGTGCTTGCATGCCCCTGGTAGGATATGTACATATCCTGAGAGACAAGCACTGAGGCGATGATATTTTGTTACGCATCTTCGAGGGGAATTTCCCACCTCTCTGCGCTGGGAATTCGTCCAAATCAACTTGTGTTGATCGGCCGCTCCTATTCTAGGTGTCATTTTCAGAATTTTTGCGATGCTTCTGCTTGATTTTGATTTTTACGCTTACTGAACTAGGCTGTGTGTGAGGTTAGGGTGCTTAGGTTACTGAGTCCCGTAAACCAAAAGTTAGTTAACGAGGCCAAATACTCCCTAAGTCTTGGACCTAATACTTAAGCCTTTCATTTTCCTCAACCTCTTGAGGAATGTCTAGATCATAATGGTTACTAAGAGTCTATCCAAGAATGCCTAAAGTTCGCGTTCTTACTAATCTCACTGTGCACTTTCCATTTCTTTTCCTGAATGCGGTCTTGAAATTAGGCTAATTCCTTAATTTCTTACTAATGACTATCACTTTTCTTTCATTTTGTGCTCCTTCTTTTCATTTTGTTTCTTTTTCTTCTCCTCTTCCTTTGTAGAGTCCTCAAAATTTTCTTTCCTCCCCTCATTTTATTAGTCTTTTTCAAAAAATTTTTTAATTTTTATGGCATATGTGAATTTTTTTGTTTAAAACCTTTTCTTACAAGTTTCTGCACTTTCATACCCCCCCATGACTAAGATTTGCAATGTCCTCATTGTAACTTAGGGGATTTTTATTCAACTTAGTTCATACATTAGGACAGATGTTTTGATGAGTGAATGAGTCGGGGTGACTATTGCGGACGATTTCTATTCTCAGGTGCAAGCACCTAAGGTGGAGTCGACTGTCTTAAAGGGTGAACCTTAAGTGCACAAAGGTGTTAGAAAAGGTTTCAGGTTTTCAAAGAGAATGACGGGCTGCCTCCCGTTAAGCGCTAAATTTGACGCCTTCAGCCAAGCAGGAAATGGGATGTAGAGAGAATGGTCAAATTAGCAGAGTTTAGTATAATAAGCACCTTGATCAAGAGCCTAGTTGGTCCAACCAGGTTCTTGTTTAGATCAATAGGCTGATGATGCAGCCTAAACCCAATCAATCTGGTGGGTTGATAGACGTAGATCAAAAGGTGTGGAACCCACCATATACTATGAAGCTCATATGAATGTAGGAATGTGAATGTGGGGTTTGGTTGAGTCGAATCAGCCTGGTCAGAGTAGGGATCTGAAAAATAATCAATGAATGACGCGGAAACCCTACAGGGATGATCAGAGAATGATGGAGCATGGTTTTTTGTCTGATCAGTGTTAGCAACCCGATGTGGAATTTCAATCAGCTCGATGAGAGGTGAATCTGAATAGAAATTGAGTCCGGTTGCAGGTCGGGGTTGAGAAGAGGTTTTGATTAGTTCTGTCGGTGTGGAAGAGGTGGCTTCAATGAGAACTGTGTATGAGGGTTCTTCTAGAAACAAATGACAGGTGGTCTCCTGTACAGAGTCCTCTGGGTAACTATCAAATGCCTGAAGACTGTTAATAGGATGACGGAAATCTGAATTGAGAAAAGATTTGAATTTTGGGTTGCAATCACTCTTGGCATTTTCTGTTTTTGGTTCCTGTGGATCGAAAAGAAATGATTCTATGTTATTTGAATCAGTGATCTCAGGAACCGGGACCCCAGAGTCGGAGTCAGAGAATGAGTCATGTGAGCTAAGGTCGTAGACTGGCTTGGTGTGTTCAGGAAAGAGAGTCTCTCCAAAATTATAGTTGGATCCGAAGTTGTCGAAGGTTTGTGAAAATCGAGTTCTAAATGAGATTCATGATCATGAATTCCACCGTAGCATAAATCATCTGATGTGGAATCAGCAGCCTGACTGGGGTCTAGCCTATATGTTAATTCTAGGCTTAAAAAGGTGTTTTGTCTAGGCTCAAGTTCCAAGTTAGTAAGATAGACCCAATTGAAACCCCACTCATCCAACTCCTCGGTTTCTGTATCGTAAATTGGCATGTCTTCCAGAAAGTTGGAAGTTGGAGAGGGATATTCATCAAATAGAGGTCCGGAATCATATTCTATATCAAAAATTTGATCTTTATCATATGGGGCCTCATAATCTTCCCAATAAGTTTTAGATCTAGGTTCTAGGTTTAGGATGTGGGTAGAATTACTAGAACCTAAGTCCGAATAACTTTCGAGGGTCACCTTATCAAAATAAGGGGTGGAATTTATACCCTCAAGAGGTTCAGTTCTGATCTCATTATTGCAGGAGTCTTGGAATTCTAAGCTTGACAATTCATGGTTTAAGGTTGGCTCAATATTATGTTCTCCTGCAATATCCCAACCCAGTTCAATATTAGGCATGTTGTTTTCTATCTGGGTTGGGAATTCACAACCACTTTGTGCCTCAGTCTCGAGATCGGGGAAATCGGATTGATCCTTAATACTGTTCCAAGATGGTTCATCCTCTGTTTCTGGTATATACGGGTATTTTTGGTTGATAGTTTGTTTTAGTAATCTCATCATCTCTACCCATTTTTCAAGAGCATCTTGGTGTTGTTCCCAAAGTACAGGATTTGTCAAGCATTGAAGGTATTCAGATTTATGTAATTTTTCTATCTCAATGTATCCTGTTAGGAGCATTTCTCAGGTTGATCCTTTTATGGCTTCTGTCAACAGAATTTGGGCATAGTTTATGATGAAGGCTGTGGTTGCTGGGATATCAACCTGAATGTTTTCTATTGGTGTTGAGGGTTTATATTTGATTTCATAGAATTCAAGGGCATCCTCAATCATCCTATCTCTCATGGATCTTTGTGATTCAGGTTTCTTAAAGAGTGATGCTAAGTAATTAGGCTGCATATTTGGATCAGGAGGTGAAATCAAGATGTAGAATCAGAATTTCGATGTAGACTCAAGTTGTGTTAAGATGGAAGAAGAGGGACTTGGTTCAGAATCAGAGGAAAAGGGCTATGTGAAGGGTTGGTTGCACATGCAAGGGTACCGAGGCTCGGCCTCGAGGAGAGTGAAGTTCTAAAGGAGGTTTCAAGTACCTCCTGCCAAACATACACTGATGGAGAAGATGAGTTTAGCAGGTGCTGGACCCAATCAAGACACCCAAAATGTTGGGTGACTGTAGAGGTGCGGGGCAGATGGACCCCTTGATCAAAAGATTGTCCACCTGAGAATTACCTGGGCAGCCAGAGAGGGTGAGTCCCACGAAGACCCCTACACGGTAGAGCATCCCCACGGGTTACAGGGTTTCCCCCACCCGACCTATCTTGTCACTGAGATTCCAGGTAGACTAGAATGGGGATCTTAACCTCTTAAGTCTACCAATTTTAATTTAAGATCAGGGTACTTAAGTTTTCACTTGAACTTTTAGCTTTTTGAGTGCGAAGAGTGACCTAAGTTGAAGGTTGGTTGACCCAAGGGGTCAACTTCACCTATTGATTCCTTTGAGAACTTATTAGGTCTTGTCTTTTAGGGTTCAAGTGTTTTTAGAGAGCCAATTGCTTAGGGTTTTTCTGAATAGGTATTTTCAATCAATGGCTTAGGCACACTTCTTTTGGGATTTCTCAATTCTTGATTAAGGAGTGTGTCTCTAAAACCCTAGTGTTAATTCCTATGTTGGCTCTACTTTGTCCAATTAACTCCTTGTTGGGTAATTAGGGCTCAGGCAAGAAAGTGTTAGCTCTTGAATACCCTTAATAGTGTGTGCAGGAATAGTGGTTTGAAAATATGCAGCTATTACTAGGTATGAAAGATAGGTTATACCTATATTGTTTATTCTTTTCTTTTTCTTCCTCTTTAGAATTTAGGGGTTAATAGTGAGAGGATAGTCGTTACCTATCCTTAGAGTGGTTGTTGTGTGGCTGCTTCTTGATTTTCCTGCGCCTACACACAAAAGAGAGAAGAGATTATTAGAAACTCATAAATAGAGATTTTATAGCTTCTAGACTAGCCGTTGCTCCCCGGCAACGGCGCCAAGAAATGGTGACGTGGCTTCTGTCTCTATTTATATTCGTTGTAGTATATGACAGAACAGTTACTAGTTTAATACAAGATTTTTTACTCGGAATAATAAGGTTTTCCCGAGGTCGAACTCAGGGAGCAACTATGCTTCTAGAAGTCTAATTAAGTTCTCTATTATGTTACAAAATAAGAGAGAGAGAGAGAGAGAGGGAGCTAGAGTTTCTCTTAGCTTCTTCTTCTCTCCATCTTTTCTTTTTGTCCTTCTTTTTCTTTCAGCTGATCTCCTTCTCTTCTTTTTCCTGCAGAATCTTCCTTTCTTCTTTCTTTTCTTTTCTTCTTCTGCGGTTGTGGTAATCTTCTTCTTCTTCTCTGACTTCTTCTTCTTCAGCCTTCTTCTTCTTTCTGCTTCTTTTCTTCTGTTCTTCTCTTTCTTTCTTTCCTTGCTTGCGGCTTCAGTCTTCTTTTTTCTTTCTCTTTTCTTCTTTTTCTTCTCTGCTTCCTTCTTTCTTTTCTGGCCGCTGCCCTTCCGTCGTCTGATGCAGTGGTCAGACGACTTAACTGTAGGTTTGCTACAGTGCCTTCCTTCTCTTCTTCTTCTGTTTCTCTCCTTCGTTTCTTCTTCTTCTTCAACTGCCCTGAGAGACAGAGGCTTCGACTGCTCCCCTTCTTTTCCTTCCTTCCTTCTTCTCCTTCTGTTCCTGCACACTCACACAAGTGTTAGAGCAAAACCTACCCCTACCCTTCCCTGCGTCTCTCTCTTTCTCAGATTTCTGTCTTAGGACCTCTCTCCCAGAGCCGGGTAATTGAGTGCGGGTATCGCGCCAGGGACTAGGCCCATCGGCGTGTGGGGTGGGCAAGGAGTGTGCGGTTTGGGTAATCAGATCCTACCCAGACCCACGTGGCGTGAGCGCGGGTGAGGGCGAGTGAGCGCGTGGCGCGCAGCATGCGTGAGAGGGACCTAACTCCTGCGTTCGAAGGCGATAAGCCTAATACACTTTTTCCATTTATTCGGCTGTGGCACTTTCAGGACTTCCAAGGTGGGACTAAATGTCCCACCTAAATTTCACGAACGCTCGCAGCAGGAATCCTCGTGATTGCCGTGATACGCGAGGTTGTGCCTTCGATTGGGGACCTGGGACCGTGCGTGAGTTCTTTCCGTGAGGCCTGGGACTCCCACCTGGGGTGCGGAGGCCTGGAGCTGCAAGCAAGCTTGCTCTAAGCTCGGCAGTAATGGCGGAGCTGGCTTTGAACCTGAGAGCACGAAAACTGCCTCACGGCTCTGTCAGAACAACAGAAAACCTTCGTCGTATCACGGCGAAGGTGAGGCGGGGGTTGGCTAGCCGTAGGGGCGTGTGTGGAGGTAGCCCTAGGTCGGACTGTGTGCGAGAAGATGGGTTTGTTCGGGGGGTAGTCGGGTGGTGGTTGGCAGTGAATGGAGAGAGGGGTTCAGTTGAGTGGAGTGAGGGGAAGCTTCTAGGGTAGTCGACGAGGGGTGAGGAGGTCTGTGGAGGTGGAATGGACTCACCGGAGAAGGTGGTTGGAGACGGAGCAGGTGGAGGTGGAAGTCGCGTGCAGTGGAGTAAAAAGGTAAATTAAGAGAGGGAAAATGTAAGGGAGGGGGAGAGGAAGCTATTTACCTAAGTATTAGACGAAGGGGGAGGGCGGAGCAGCCGGCTCGTACCTGTTGGAGCTGGAGAAGGAGCCCTGGAGGAGGAGTGCGGCGACGAGGAGGCAGGCGGAGGGCACCGGCGGGTACAACCCAGCGTGGACGAGCGAGCAAGGCAAACCCTGCTGCAGGTAGGGCAGCAAAGCGACGAGGAGGAAGAGGAGGAAGTCGCCGGAAGCTTCGGGCCTTCTGACGGAGGAGGAAGGGATGAAGGGGTGGGGGTTCTCTGTCAAAGAAAAGCTTGAAGGAGCCGGTAGGGGGTGCTGGTCCTTATAAAGGGGTTGGCGCAGAGAGAGGGGCTGGCTGGCGACATGCCAGCCTCGCCGGAGTGAGGCCGGATATAACACCCATACCTTCCGAGCGTTCGCACGGAAGGTATGGTGGTCGGCAGAGTGCATGGTAGGGTCCCTGCGACAGAGGATGTCGTAGGGAACCCTGCTTCTGCTTTGTAGGGCGGTAATCCTTCTCTGCGCTGTGCCATGCTCCGCGCAAGGTCGCCGGAGCATGGTGCTGCGTAGAGTTTGTAGGGAGGACCGTTCTGCAAATAACGATGAAAAGTTGGAGGCCTAAATGCAAGGATTTCAAAAGATAAGGGTCAAAAAGTAAATGAAGAGGACCAAATTGTAAAGTCGGTCAAGGAGGTCCCTTCTTAGGCTCAAGTTTTTATAAAAGACCAATTTGAAGATAAGGATTTTAATGGTGAATTTTAATTCTAGGTTGGACCATGTTTGACTGGCCAATTTGTGCAAAAACCCAAATTAAGTTATTAATTGAGCATGGTTCTCTTTATAGGTCAAAATAGGATTCTAAGGCCAAATTGAAGGTTCTAAACCCTAGAGAACATTTTTATATGAATTTTAAAGGGTTTAGTTGATTTTTATCCTATCTCGAACCTCGTGAATTGAAGTGAATTTATTTTAGGGTTACAGAATATCATTTAATTCCTGGAAGTTGCAGTAACTCTTATTTAGATTAGATCATCCCACTTTATTTCTTGTTAAGCTTGTTTGACTTGAGTTTGGACCCTTAATTACCCTGTTTGCAAATTATGTTAGTGAAATTGCAGTTTTACCCCTTATGATTTGTTTTATTCTTAAACTCAGAATTCTCTGAGTTAAGCCTTTCTTTGGGTCATGTAGGAGCTTTTTCTCACATAATAGGGTTAGATTGTGCTAGTTAGGGTTTATGATGAGGTTCTCATCACGCACCATTCAGACCCTTGAGGACCTTCTGTGCGCTTGCACATTGGACTGGAGAGGCTCCTGAGAGGAGCATTTGCCGTTGGCAGAATTCGCATACAACAACAGTTACCACTTGAGCATCAGCATGGCACCGCATAAAGCTCTATATGGGAGGAAGTGTACGACCCCCTTGAGTTGGGTAGAGGTGGGGACCAAGTGGGAGGTCGGACCACGTCTGTTACGCCAGAGTCAGGAGGTGATCGAGCAGATCCATTGACGACTGCGTACTGTCCGGAGCAGGCAAAAGAGTTACGCCGATCTGAAACGTAGGGAGGTACAATTTGAGGTTGGAGATCACTCTTTTCTCCGTGTTTCATCGATGAAAGGCTTGCAGTGGTTTGGGATGAGAAGGAAGCTTGCACAGGGATATGTGGGACCCTTTGAGGTCTTAGAGCAGGTAGGACCCGTCGCCTACCGGCTTACCCTTCCTCCCCAGCTTTCTGGAGTGCACAACGTTTTTCATGTGTCCAACCTCAGGAAATACATCGCCGACCCCAGCCATGTCCTTAGCCACGAGAGCATCGAAGTGGGAAATGACCTAACCTACCCTGAGAGACCGATACAGATACTGGACCGAGCCATTCAGAGGTTGAGACTAAAGGAAGTACCCCTGCTAAAAGTTCTATGGAAAAGCCAGCGGTACGAGGAGGCAACTTGGGAACCTGAGTCGGCGATGCGAGAGCAGTACCCGGAACTCTTCGAAGGTATGACTCTTCAGACCTACTTCAGTCCTCTTTAAGTTTGTTATACTTACTAAGTTATATTTTTCGCACCCTAGTCAGTTCAAATTTCGGAGATGAAACTTCCTTTAGGTTTGTTATATTGAAACGACCCACCACCCCTTTGGCCATTTAAGACGTCTGGGATGTTCACCAGACATTTGTCCAGAAGTCTGGAATGTTCACCAGACGTCTGTAAATGCTTTTAGCGCGTAGCATACGAGCGCCATGCTTCCTCCCTCACCGCGCCTCACCGCGCCTTCTCCTATGACGCCACTCCATGCCCACACTCCACCTTTCCGTCCCCCTCACCTCCTCTCTTTATAAACCTCTCCCCCTCCTCTTCGTTGCCCACCCGCAGCCGAGAGTAGAGCGAAGGCGAGAACGAGTGAAGAGCGGAGAGTCGAGCGAGAGGAAGCGCGAGGGCAAAGGCTGCAGTACCATTCTACTGCAGCACTTGCAGGCAAGGAGAGCCAGAGCGGTTTCGTGGAAGTCATTTTTCTGCGGAATCAAACGGCTGGAGAGACACCCAGACGTCTCACCAGACGTCCGAAGGTATGGCAAGATGTCTAGTAGAGATCTACTTTCCGTACTTTTCCTCTCTGACAAGTCCTGACAGCATATGTGTATGTGTCAGAGGGCGGGAGCGTAGCTATGGCAGTTTCAGATGTCCGGGAGCACCCCCAGACGTCTGACAAAGTCCTTGGACATCGGCTTTGAGTTCCAGAAGTCTGATAGCGGAACACCAAGAGAGGTATCTCTGAAGAACTATTTTAAGACGTCTGGGACCTTTCCCAGATGTCTGATTTCCGTCTGATAGCGTATTTTGGGCCGTGTAAGGCCCTATCATTATCGCTTTTTCGCAAATGAATCGTCTCTGTTTTCCATACGAGTTTCTCTGTATAATGATACCTCATTTATATCTTTCTGAACCTTTTGGCCCATCAATCCATGTTTTAGGTCTCCAGTCTGTCGGGTGTACGAGACCTGTGGAGATGTCGGGAGCCACTGTACGAGCCCCCATTCCACCCGGTTACCCAGGTAGAGTGGTTACAACCTTAACCTCTAATTTAATATATGCGAGTAAGTAATCCTAGGACTTGAGATGAACCCTAGGAAATAATAAACGTATATTCGAGAATAAATTCTTTAACCCTAGGTCTCGGCATGAACACTAGGGTCAGAAGAAACTGCATGTGAATGATTGTGTAATCAAGAGCTGTCTGTTTTTAGCTAAAATGGACCCCTACTGCATGTGAATAATTGAGTAATCGAAAATTGCCTGTTTTTAGCTAAAATGGACCTCTATTGTAATAAAATGGAAATTGAGTTGTTGTCCCGAACATTCCAACCCGGATGTGATAAAGAAATTCCTGTACGAATCCCACGGGGAATGTAAACATGAACACTGTACCTCGAAGAACTAGATGGTTCTAGGAATTTGCTACCTATGGACAGCTATTAAAGGAGGTAAGCTGACCTTCGTGTACGTAGTGCCGAAGAGAGCAACTATCCCTTGTAGTGTAGAGGGGAGCTTGCCGCCCTTGGGTTGGGACCCAGGGTGGGTTTGGCCACTTTACGACGACTCTTACTAGCCCTTGTGTACGTGGTACCGAGGTGAGTTACTTAGTGTAGGGGGGAGCTATCCGCTCCAGGGGGCTCGGGGCTAGGTATGGCCACCCTACACCGACTCTCGTCAGCCCGTTTGGTAAACTGGGGTAGCCGGACGAGGGTACGCGGACTGAGGAGGGGCAAGACCCCTATTCTATTCTGAGAGGGCAAGGTCCTACACTGTTCCACATTGTACGTTGAGGCGTACCCGCTAGCGGAAACGACTGACTACGTGCCAGTGTGCGGTAGCTACCCGCGCGCTTATCACGTGTGCCGTAATCACCGCTACATCATGACCGTGACCTCGGGGTAGTAGACCGAGTATAGGACTACCACGGTGGGACTCCCCCGGCCAGGAGAGTGCCACGTGGGCATCCTATATCATGGGAAGCTGCAAGCAAAATCATTCCTATAGGGAACTAGATGATTAATTAACAAATCCTAATTAGAGATCTCTACGCACCCATATGTATAATATAATTAGAAAATGGAAAATTTTATGTTAACGCATGTTAATTCTTTGCCACCACTCTACTCAGCTTTAGCTGACTCCAGTCAAATATATTCTGTATAGGTCAGGGATTTGAACAGCCCGAGCCACCGGCTGCTGAGGATGTTGGGCCTAGTTGAGCCTAGCTTTAGTTCTACTGCCTGCTAGTGAATTTTATAGTTTGTATTCTGTTACATGTACTCTTTGATGTGATGGCTGTAATATCAATGTTCTCTTTCCACCTGTTGAAATTTTCTTTTTGCTTAGTTACTGTACTTATGTGATTGTTGTTTGTTGAATTTTACTTGGTTATTTCTTGTTGGACGATTAGATCTTGGAATAAACCGAAGCGAGCTAGTCTCAGATCCTGTCGAAATTTAAGATCGAGTCATGACAGCAAGGCTCCTATGATCTATCAACCAGTCAACAATAAGAACTATTAAATGCAGATTCTAGAAATGTCTTGTATCTTTAATGTTTATGATAATTTTTATGAAAGACCTAGAATCCAACCTTTTTCAGTAAATTTACCTTGACATATGTTCTATATCTATAGATTTAATAGATCAGTGACTCAAAATGTTGAGGTACGTGTAGTTTCATGTTTAAATACGAACACAAATGCCTTCATCGATTCAGAGGAAGTTCAGAAAGATCAAAGACTTCTATCATTTATCCTTAGTTTTTTTTTTTTTTTTTTTAAGATTTATCATTTATCTTTTAAGTCAGTTACACGATGACTTCATTCAATTTGCTTGGAAATATAATATTCCGAAAATATCAGTGCGCAATTAATACAACGTACGTAACATTTTCCAGCCCTGATTAACGTAGCGT
This sequence comes from Thalassia testudinum, assembly GCA_037157565.1. Taxonomy (NCBI): domain Eukaryota; kingdom Viridiplantae; phylum Streptophyta; class Magnoliopsida; order Alismatales; family Hydrocharitaceae; genus Thalassia; species Thalassia testudinum. The sequence continues at coordinate 85,344,827 of JAZHRO010000031.1, forward strand.
TCTTAAACCCAACAATATTTGGACGTATGTCCCTTATTACAAGAACAGGCACATCATGTCTATCTGTACGTTCAGAAGAAGTCAGATGGGAGCAGTTGTTATCTTTTGTTTTTTTATTTTTATTAAATGGCGATTTTTCGTTAAGGAAATGAATACGATGGAAGGATGCAGTCTGAAGGACATCTTCAACGGTCATACAGAGGGAGAGAGTAATTCGTCCTCGAGAGGAGCGGGAGAGAGTCCAAAATCAAACAACATGAAATAAAATAAAAAAGAATGAAAATAGAAACGAAGTGTTAGACGTATCACTTCCAATTAATTTAGGAAAATCTTACATCACACACTCAATATGATAAAATGCTATCGAAGTCGTTGACGAATCGTACACGAGCAATCATATCAAATTCAACCATTTACCTGATCATGATGGATCAAACTTCAATGTGACCCCAATAACAAAAAAAACAATGTCCAACAACAAGAAGCAAGTTGAAATTTCCCTCCAACAAGGAGGTGCGAGACTACGAAACCTTCAGCACAGACTGGTGCCAGATCATCGCCGCAATCGAATGCCGCCACTGCTGTGCCCCAATGCCCATGATCAGCACGCTATGCCAAACGTTGCCATCGTGCCGAGCTGCAGCCAAACGCTGCCACCATGCTACCCCAATTACTACAGATTGCCTCGACCAATACCCCGTAGTGGTAGTGATCGAGACAAGCAAGCCGAAGGAGAGGCTTTCGCAACCCATAGACCACACCTTAGAGGGCTGGGGGGAGGAAAGGTGGCGAAGATGTGTTCGAAGCGAGGGAAAGGGGGCCCGACCAGCATTAAGGCCGGTCGAAGCCCCAACCGGAAAAGTTATGCTTGCACTAAAAGCGGGCAAGCGGAAGCGGAAGGCCAACGAAACCTTGTGTATCTCTTTGGTGCAGTTGTTATCTATTATACCACTTGTGAAGTTAATTTAGATCTCAATCATGTCCTTGTTTGTGCTAATGTGGCTTAATAGAAATACGTAAAGGTTGTCATTTTCGAAATCTATTTGGGATCCTATTGAGATATATATTCTCTTAAATGAAATTACTTTTAGCCTATGTTTTACCGTTGGAGTAAATATATAGATATTAAAAATAATAATAAAATTATTATGATAACAGAAATATGAGCAATCGAATGTAGTAATCTAGAGAAAATTTAATGAAATATCTTCTATTTTATTGAACTTTATCATTATAATTTTAAAAAACCTATGATATATCATCACAAAAAGATATATCTTAACAGAGTACTTTTGATTTAATGAAGATGTTTCATACAAAAGAAGAGAGAGGAGCAAACAACATTAACAAAATGTGACTCTAAATTTTTTCATAAAAAAGTTGGAATGTAGAAGATTTAATTGCTGCAGGAAGGTTAATATATTAAAAATGAGACCTCAAGAAGGATGATGAATGGAAATTATGTGAAGAAAATGATCAAAATAGGCTTTCAGAATGAGTTCCATGCTTGTGGGGACCTATGTGCTATTTTCATTCCATATAAGGATCTTCCTGCAATTTTGATATCCAAAAAAATAACAAAAAGAAAGTGACATATCATCTTATTTGTAATTTTTAACACTTATGAGGGCTTGGATGCAATTTTTCACATTTCATTTCTTCCTGCATTTTTTGATCAAAAGAAAAATTGAAAAAAGGAAGAAACATCGAGTCATATCTATAATTTCCAACACTTACAAATGTTTAGATGTAATTTTTCATGACAATTCATAAATACATTTGATGTTATCAAATGTATCCACGATAACTACCACAGTGAAGAGCTTCCCACAATTTTGATCTGAAAAATAAAAGAAAAAATATAGGATTTTATTAGTAATTTTTAACGCTTAGGTGCAATTTTTGCTATCAAAATCTAATTGTTACATTGTTGATTCCACACTAATTCATTATACACATGGATGTGAAAGATACATTAATTGTAATGTTCAAGTACTCTTAATAAGAATAATTAAAATTTGAGTAGCAGTTATTCATACACACTTTATAATATTATATATACATATCCATATCATTAACAAAGTTAAACCTAAAATAATTTATCCCTTCTTAATTAGTTTACTAGTTATTTGTTCCACCGAAAAAAGTGATGAAACCAAGTGAAAGTCTAAATGTTAATCTATATTGACAATTCAAAAATATAGATTTGTACTTGTATAGCAAGGGATATTTATTGTATTAATGTTTGCATTGTGTTTACTTAGAAGGAAGACCTTGTGATGCAACTAGGATATTTGCTTGAGAAGGGTGTTTAGAGGGTTGGATAAATGGTAACACAAAACCTATATTTACTAGCTAGAGGTGCTAATTTTGATGTTTTCTATGGGATTTACAAACATCAATATGTAAATTTATCCTTTGATTTAACCATGAGTTACCTAAAAAGTAACATGAGATGTCCTCCATTAATTTCAAGGGAGATATCTCATGAAGTAAACAAGCACTAAATTCCTAAGAAGGAAACATAAAGGTAAGTTAAGGATGGTTCTTTGATGCTTGTTGCTTCTAATGTAAAATAAAGATCCTTAAGTTCTTAAGAAGCAAACAGTAGCGTAATTGATAGATAGGTCTTCAATGTGTGTCATTTCAAATGAGATTAAAATTGAATTAGGCACTAATCGAGACCTACCGAAGTCAGGTCCTACTCGGGTTCAAGAGTAGGGGTAGGTTCGTTCAAACTAGGCAAGCACACACAAGAGACACAAGGTTTGGTGATTCAGTTCCACCAAGAATAGTGTACGTCTGGGGAGAGTAGTTAAAGTCTCAAATTTCACTAAATATTTGAAATAGGTACAAAAATAAATATTCTCTTTCTCTCAATTATACACATGCCCCTATCTCCTTCCGTAATTCTGGCACTTATGGATTATACGGATGGTACGTGCCAAGAGGATCCTGGGAATTGGAGATCATGGTCCAGCAAGTGGTTCAACAACCACCCACGTCTCCATGATTCGTAGTAGTCAAACTTTACAGGTAGGAAAGTAACTGTCATTACCCTGGCAAGCACTTCGAGGGAGGAAGTGTCCGATCATCCAGATAGGCGGGATCGCTTTTCTTCTTGGCTGATCTTCTCGGGCAGAGCAAAGTCTGTCGGGTTAGTTTCTGTTTCCTTGACTAGACTTTTTGAACCACTATTCTACCAAATCGATAATCTTGCTGGACAACTTATTTTGCCAGACGTCTTGTTTTGCTCGATCGACTAATCTTTCCAAAATGACTAGTTTTGTCAGACGGCTTATCCTACTGGTTGACAAATAATTAGATGAAAAACAAGGTTCATGGCCTAACCAATTGGCCAGGTGGGCTTTTTCTTTCACTTGTCAGGCTCTAGGCGGGTCTGGCATTCCACCCGTTTACCCATTGGACCACAAGAGGCCTAGTTTGTTCTTTATTAATGAGCCCTAAGGTCGTAATTAGTAGAAGGATTTTCTTTCCTCTATCAATTGCCCTCACTCTCTTTAGTCAGCAAGCTAACTAGAGAGTAATAATGAGAAGAATATTTCTTCATAATCTTGCCCCCAACAATCGGCTAGCTTGTCAAAACGGATAAGGTGATTACTTGCAGTGAAGGAAGTTTAATAGGAAAATCATTACCTAACAAGGAACTACAACCATATCGCCGCCTGAGGCCTTTGGTAAGTTTTCTTTCTGGTTTCCTGAGTCTATAAGGGTAGTGAGCATGAAAGAAGTTATTCGGGTGATGGCTAGTGATGCGCATGCATCTGAATAGCCAAAAATGTCTATTAATGCATGTTCTTAGTATCATATTAGCATCATGCATTGTAAATATTACATAACGTGCATCATCATGCATTTAGGTTAAATTGTACAAATTGTATAGTAATTTCTTCTTTTTGGTGGCCAGGGATAGGAGACTTTTAATTAGGGGCCTCGGATCAAAGATCCAACCGTACAGATCTAATCAGGGTGACAATTGGAGTTTAATGACTTTAAGATCACCCCGATCAGACTTCCGTAGCATCAGATATAATCCAAGGAAGGTCAGAGATCAAGGGCCAAGATGGTGTAAATCCGCACTTTAGATGACAAATCTGATTGCACGGATGGGTTCGGACCGACGATCGCAGCCCAATGACGTGAAAATCAGTCCAATCCGACATCCGTGGCACCGTCTACAACTCAATGAAGATGGATGGCCAAGATGGTGCCACATGGCGCCATCTCAGCCACCCACAGCAGCCAAAGGCACTCACTCCTCTCTTCTCTCAACCATATGATTGATTTGGGTCGGTGGATCTTGATCCAATGGCCACGAGAGCGCACACCCAAATCCAAAGTGCACCTCAAAGGGCGGCTTGGCACGTTGGTCTTGACGCCATCCATGATGAAGAGGACGTAGGTTTGAGCCTCGCCCTCCTCAAATCAAGCAGGCGACGTGCGCAGGCCAAATTTGGCCATCAGATGGAACACGAACTATCGATCAAGTGACGACGTGGCAGCACTGGGTGCGTGGATCGCGCACTCGCGTGATGACACGTAATCACACGTGCAAACACATGCGCGTGCGGTTACGTTGAAGAAGAAGCGACGCTCATTGATTCTAGGCCATTTGATCTCGAGATCGGATGGCTGTGATTTCAAGATTGTGATTGTGCGTTGAGAGCAACGGAGAGGAAGAGGCGGGCATGTGCGACAGCTACGCCCATGATTTGGGCTTTAGTGATGATTTTATCTGTCACTAAAGGCCCTTGCATTAATATTTTTAACATAAAATGACCTTTTTGCCCCCAACCTCTACACCTATAAAAAGGCCTATGCCCCCCACATTTCAATCATCCCTTCCTTCACCTCTCTCCCTCTCCAAAGCTCTAAGGAAGCTTGTCCCAAACCCGGGATTATCCTCTCGAGCCAAAATCAAAGTTTTCTCTCCCCGTTCAGGAAGTCGATCCTGCGACGATGATGACACCCTGCCTTGCCCTTGATTCTTCCTACTCCATTCTTCGTCTTCCATCTTTGCCCTTTGTCTTCCAGGCGTCGCCCTTCTGGCTCGTCCTCCAAGCAACTGCTGAGGAGGATAACATCTCTCTCCCTTCTTTATTGCTTTCTAGAATAGAATTTTCCACTTTTTAACTATAATCATTTCCTACTTTCTAGTTGTAAAAATAATATTTAGTTGCAAAGTGATTGTTCTCTCTCGCTTTCTCTCAGTGTTAATATCAAATTCATTGTGATTATCTCGCTTTTAAAAAAAAATACCAAAAAAATATAATTGTGGATTTTAGATCAACGTAGCCTCCCTATGTTTGACTTGGAATTTCTTTACGAATTTCGGTAAAAATTTATTTGTTGATGGATTTCTTCGCAAATCATCCTACAACGATGGGTTTTTCAAAATCCAATCCTTTTTGCATATACCTTCCATTAAACAGCTAGTCATCGATAGTTTTTTGTCATATTCGAGGATGTTCGGATGAGTTTAAGGTCATTAAGGACTATAATGATTGAATTACTGTTGTTAGGACATGCAATGGGTAGCAAATGACAAATCACCTCTCTCCCTCTCCAAAGCTCTAAGGAAGCTTGTCCCAAACCCGGGATGATCCTCTCGAGCCAAAATCAAAGTTTTCTCTCCCCGTTCAGGAAGTCGATCCCGCGACGATGATGACGCCCTGCCTTGCCCTCGATTCTTCCTACTCCATTCTTCGTCTTCCATCTTTGCCCTTTGTCTTCCAGGCGTCGCCCTTCTGGCTCATCCTCCAAGCAACTGCTGAGGAGGATAACATCTCTCTCCCTTCTTTATTGCTTTCTAGAATAGAATTTTCCACTTTTTAACTATAATCATTTCCTACTTTCTAGTTGTAAAAATAATATTTAGTTGCAAAGTGATTGTTCTCTCTCGCTTTCTCTTAGTGTTAATATCAAATTCATTGTGATTATCTCGCTTTTAAAAAAAAAATACCAAAAAAATATAATTGTGGATTTTAGATCAACGTAGCCTCCCTATGTTTGACTTGGAATTTCTTTACGAATTTCGGTAAAAATTTATTTGTTGATGGATTTCTTCGCAAATCATCCTACAACGATGGGTTTTTCAAAATCCAATCCTTTTTGCATATACCTTCCGTTAAACAGCTAGTCATCGATAGTTTTTTGTCATATTCGAGGATGTTCGGATGAGTTTAAGGTCATTAAGGACTATAATGATTGAATTACTGTTGTTAGGACATGCAATGGGTAGCAAATGACAAATTGATGCGAGAAACGAGGCATCTCATCACAGTAAGCATTCATTTGTCTAGAACATTAATTGCTTGATTGGATGATGGGAACATTTTCGCATTGTGTTTTTGGCAAAGGGAGGTTATAAATATCAATTGGTGGGTGAAGTAAATGCACTTCACCCACTTTCGCCTATGAGAGAAAAGTACCAGTGGTCGAGAGGATTTGAGTTTGAGCATGTCCGAGTGATGGCTAGAAGTGCTATTGTTGGATACCAAGCATGTCGTGACTTGCAAGCAAAGGTAAGTCCACCTTGTCCTCATCAATTTCATCAGGTGTAACATTAGTGCTATATACTTTTAAGTTAGATTTCTATAGCCAAACGACTATCAGGGGATTCTTAGAAGAATATGACTTAGGGTTAGCCTGGTTTCAGCCAGTGGGCTGGGAGGATCGGCTTTACTCTCCCAGAGAAGGGAAATTCTTCATAATTTGCAAGTATTCCATTGAGCATGAACTCAAGGTTCACTTAAATTCATTCATAGTGTCGTTTCTATCATACCACCATCTATCACCATCCTAGTTGAGTTTGAATTGTTGTCCCATGCTAAATGCATTTATAGTGTTGTGCGACCATTTAAATATTCATCCTCGTATGGGGTTGTTCCGTTTGATGTCCGGTCTAATGCCTCTGAAAGTTAAAAAGGGGAAACCGCCATCTAGATCTTACACCCTATATAGTTGGAGGATGAAATATATGATTACCAACCTTCCCAACAATCTTAAGGGGCAAGATCACCATTTCTTTTTTATCGATAATGGTGAGAAGTTGGAAGTTCCTAACTCCTAGCAAGGTCCACCAGAAAAAGACCTACCACCTACTCTGCACGAGCTTGACCCAGAGGCTCAAGCAGATGCAGAGAAGATAGTTAATTTTGGGGCCATCTCGTGTGCAAATTTACAACGACCAACAATCTAGAAGTTGCTATTATGGGTAGTTGCCTCATACCCTACACCAAGTAAGTTGGGGGGTTTCTTTGGCTAGCTATTTTATTGATATATAGAAATTTTTGTAACTCATTTTATTGTGACAGCTTTCAAAAAATTCTCAAAGCCTGATCTGCCTAAGAAGCATAATCAGGCACCAGGCGAAACTTCTCAAGGTGCTCCTTATGCAACTGAGCCAAAGGAGTTAGCTGAAGGTTCAAAGAAGGGGAGAAAGGAAGAATCTGGATGCCCCCACTCTCTCCAAGAGGCACCCCGACAATTGGAGAAAGAAAGGGAGAAAAGGAAAGCCTTGACAAGGGAAGAAAGTTAGCTGGCTAGTGAGATGTTGAAGAAGTAGAAGTCTTCGACAATTATGTCGGAACAACAACATTTTATTGTTGAATTGAGCTCTTTAGAAGATGGGGAAGACCGAACTGTCTCAGCTGCTAGGTCTCTTGCCCCCTCAAGAAGAAATGGGAGGGGTAGAAAATGAACTTGCATCATCGCACCCTCAGCTAGCTACCAGAAGTCAGGCAATGGGTTTTGTTGAAATGTCGCCACCTTCATTTGAAGGGGCAAGCTGTTAGTTCAACCACTCGTATATAATATTTTGATGATTTTACAAAATGAAGAAAATGAAATAAAAAATAAAGCATAGCATATTGTTTTCTCTCTGTAATAACATATTTGCAGGATTTTAAAAAGCTTTCCAAGACGGGAGATTAAAAGCGTGAAGACGAGTAGCATAAGTATTAGGTCTTAGGCTTTTTCATGTAAACTTTCAAAGGTTGTAATTTTCATTTTATTTGAGTCTAGAAATATTGTAAAGAGCCCCCGAACAAAACCTATAAATAGCTAACTTAGGCTCTCTACACTTAGGATAAATTAGAAACAAAAACCCAACACTTATACTTTTATCAGATGTCCAGGAAAATGGTCAGACATTTGATTTTCCACTTTAAGACGTCTGACAAGTGTATCAGACGTCTAATTTCAAAGATTTCTGCCTTTATTTGTCTCCTCATAAACATCAGTAGAAGGACTTCACTTTCAGACGTCGATAACCTTTCACAGACGTCTGATTCTTTACTTAGACGTCCTCATACTAACCGTTAGACTTCATCTAGGCAAAAACAATTTCCAGACGTCTTGACACACCTCCAGACGTCTGCCTTTGAACCGTTGGCCATGATTTTCTGTGTGTATCTCTTTACGGCCACATAATCTTTTGGCAGAAGAAGTAGAGAAGAGTATTTAGGTTTCCAGACGTCTGGTAATGTTCTCAGACATCAATAACGACGTCTGATCCTCTAAACCTAGAACCATGTTTGGATCTGATGACAACAGGAACGAATCCACCATTCATTAGACGTCCAATGAAATAATCAGACGTCTTATGAGATAATATCAGACGTCCTTCTTTTGATCCAATAGAGTCAGTTGAGGATGTCCTACAATATTAGACGACCAGAGTTAAAATCAGACGTCCTGTAAGACGTCTGATCCTATAATTAGACGTCTGATGTTGCTGTCAGACTCATCATTACCCTGATTTTGTGTGGATTTCGTCCTAAACTCTTGGGATTTGTCTCCAACGGCTAGAAGAGCTCTCCCAAGTGTTCTTGAAGGTTCCAAACTTGCCTATAAATAGACTACAACTCCTCTTAGGCAAGACACACCTCTTGAGATACAATTCCATTAGAAAATCTCTTGCTCACTACTCTAAGCTCCATTTTGCCCTTGTGCTGTGCTAATACTCTGATCAAAGGGCAAGTCCATACTCCGGGCTCACTCCGTTCTGCAAATCATCAGGGAGTTCTTTTCATGCTTAGTAGATAAGAAAGCAACTAAATTATTGGGGTGCTCTATAGGTGTTATTTTACTTCTTAATTTCTGTACTTTGGGTATCCGGCCTGTCGGGTCCCCGTCTCTTCATTTTGAAGGGAGAAACCTCCGTTTAGGGATCGGAGGTGGGATTTGTAATTGAGGTACACTACCCTTGTTTAAGTAGTGTGGTTAGTGGATTGATCACCTTGTGATAGAAAATCCTAAGTCAAGAGATTGGCTTAGGTGGTGGTTTTCACTCATCTTGGGTTTCCACCTAAAAATAATTGAGTACATTGTGTGATTGAATCTTTTTGTATTACAATATTCTATAATTTCACTATTCACCTCCCTCTAGTGCAATTTCACAAGCATCTTTGGAGAATCGCCTGCACAGATGCTAGGGAGGCCTAGCCTATCTGAGGGCTGACAAGTCCATTTTTGCACGTTTTAAAATTGTCAGAAATCATAGTATAGTCACACTAAACCCTTGATCAAAATATTTAATTGATTACGAAACTCACGTAGATTTCTTTTCCTTTTAGAATTTGAGCCCCGATCGTTTGTCTCTGGGAGGCGTAAAAACAAGTCGAGATTTGAATCGGCTTTTCTAACCTAAATCTAACCTAATATTTTTGGTCTTTCTATCTTTTGCACTTTTTTTTTGTGTTTTTGATTTTTATTTTAAAAAGCGAAATGAAACCTAGATCTAGATAAACTAGCAAAAATCTAAGTGACTATGTGATCTAAATGAGGCCATGGTGGTTGTGCATAGTGTGACAAACCTAAATGGGATGCTCCTAAGTACAATAATAGGCATGCATCAAAGTTGTAAGCCGTGAAGATAATAGTATGCACATAAACCACTAGACAAGACTATCATGCATCAAAACTTAAGTCACTATAAAATCCGGATACATGGAAATAAAGCTAAACTAGAGAAACTTAAAAGCATGTGGAGTACCTGGTAAATCCCTAAGAGCTGAACCTATGCGGCAGCTACTTGATGAGTTGATTTTAATTGAAGTTGTGCGGCCTAATCAACTCAAACAATTGGCCTATTGCACCACTCAATTAGGCACACATGTGATTACCTAATCTGATTTCTACTCAATTATGTGTTTGGATGTGTGTACCGGTTCCAAATATCGATTTACTAATTGAGTTTGAAAATCAGATGAGGTTGTGTACCTCTGTGAGATTTTTTTTATTTTTTTAATTTTTTTTAAATGTGGAGGTTGAGGCGGGTGTAGGTGTCAGACAAACAAACAAAACTAACCTTAGAGTTTATAAGAACACCTAGGTTGATTTATGTTTGTATTATTACGTGGTAAAATGAAAACTAATGAGTGGGAGGTGGGGGAAAACTCATAGAACCTTCAACAGCACTTTGCTCCAATCTACCACTTTTGCTTGTCTCAAAAGAGTACCTGCAATCACTATAAGAAAGGAGAGAAGTAAGGTAAATGATTCGTAAGTTGGAATACACGAAAAAAATCAAAGAGCGTCGCCTCCCTAGCAACGACGCCAAAATGTTGAAGCTTCGAGTTACTATGCTATCGTATTTGGTTTTCAAAACCTGTCGTTATAGTTTGAAAGTGAAGAACTCATGTTCAACAAATAAAATTTATATCGGAATAGAAATCCTGGGTCGAACTCAGGGAGGCGGACATTTGATTAAAAATACGTGTTTGTTTTATTTGTCATGAAACAGAATAGCTGATTGAAAACTATTTAACAAATAATAAATAGAAGAGAGAGAGAGAATATTGCAAATAAAAGCAAAAGGGATGTAGAATAAACATAGATTTCATTATCAAAATGTTGTTCATTACACTACTCATTACGACAAGAAAGCGGCAAAATGATTACACTAGAAATCAGTAAATCTACTCTAGAAAGCAGTAAAAAGAAGGGAGAGAGAGATATCCTCCTCGACGATCACTTGGAGGACGAGTCGGACAGGACAATGCCTGGAAGACAGGGAATGGAGCAGGAAGAAGGAGGATGAAGTGGGAAGAACAGGAACGGGGCAGCACGTCGTCATCGTCGCGGGATCCGCTTCCAAAATGGGGGCAAAAATTTGACTTTATCTCTTGAGAAGCATCCCAGGTATGGGACAAGCTTCTCTTGAGCTTTGGAGAGGGAGAGGAGAAGGAAGGGATGAGAATTTCGTATGGAGGGGGTCTCCTCTTATAGTTGCAAGGAGTGAGGGCAATTTGGTCTTTTTATGTTGAAAATCATTAATTCAGGACCTTTAGTGACAGATAAATCCATCGCTAAAGGTCCGAACATGGGCGTAGTGGGCAGCACGCACGCTTGCTCGCCTCCTCTCTTGAAATGCATGCCCACGATCTTCAAATCTCATGATCGAACGGCTGAGATGCATCCCCACTGTGCCTTATCTGTACGTGCATCCGCATGCAATCCTGCGTCACACGGGGGCGTGCGATGGCACGTGAACGCTATCATGCGCTCACGGTCGTTGGATCCTCAGTGGGTATTCAAATGCACCTACTCACTCGCGCCCCATCGCTTGCTCCTCATGGCTCGAACTGGGGCCCAATCGCGAGCGAGCGCCTTATCCACTGCATTGCACATGTGGATGGGTAGGCGGAGCATCTTCGCAGCACGCAATCAGGACCGTTGGATTGAGATCCAACGGTCGAGGCTACTTCTTCACTTGATGCTTCAAAGAATGAGAGCACCAGTTGGGAACCACTCTCAGTCGTTGGATCTTGATCTAACGGTGGAGATGCGTGGGTGCTAGAAGCCTCAAAGGTTGAGGGCGGCCGAGATGGCACCACGTGGCACCATCTTGGCCTTCCATCTTCTGGATGATGTAAATGGTGCCACGGGTGTCGGATTGAGTCGATTTTCATGCTGTTAGGCTACGATCGTCGATCCGAATCTATCTGTGTAGTTGGATTTGTCGTCTGAAGTGTGGATTTACACCATCTTGGCCATTGATCTTCTAGGGTTCCTCGGTCTCTATCTGATGCTACGGATATCCGATTAGGGTGATCTTGGAGTCGTTGAACTCCAATCATTGCCCTGATTAGATTCGTACAGTTGGATCTTTGATCTGAGGCCTCGATAAAAAGTCACCCTATCCCTGAACATAAAATGAGACAATTAACCTCCATTTTATTCAAACTAATCTAAATGCAAGATGATGCATGCTATGCAATATTTATAGTATGTAATGCAATTCGATGCTTAAGAACATGCATAAATAGACATTTCATGTAATATAAATATGTTTACATCATTACCCAATTAAATTTTGGTTACCAAGTAAATTTGTCCTGCCTAGGGCATGTCTACTTAGTTTTAGGCTTAGGCTTAGAGTCCTCTTAGAATGTGATTGGGCATTTTGGGGGTGTTGCCCTTAAAATTAGGTTTGTGAGTGTGAAGTGCACAGACAAAGGATTTTCAATACAAGCTTTAATTGGTGTAGTGGATTTTATGGTTCAAGTGCTTGTATTAATTTTTTTCTTTTAGGGTTTCCTTGTTTAGGTCAATTCAAACAAGGTTGAAGTGGAGCAAACAACAAGTTTTGCAAGCCCCAATTTGTTATATGAATTTCCTTTAAGTATGGAATGCAAATGTGCTCTACCTTAGTGTGGAAACTCTAATATCAGATAGGTCTATATGATGCTTTTAAGTCCAATAAGGTAAAAGTGGTGCGACCCAATCAAGGAAAACAATGGTCTTAATGCACCACTACTAAATGAAATAGACCTAAATGGTTGCCTAAGTTGAAATGTATATCAAATTCAATTTAAGTGGGTGAGGGGAAGACAACCAATCAAATCAGATCCCTTCTCATGCAATCACACACAAATCAGGCTCAGACGGGTTTGTTTTGGGTCTCTAAATTTAAACTCTAATGTGAAACACCTAGGGTTTATGCTTCTTATAACAATCTGCAGTCAGACCTTAGTCTGACTTGAAATCACTCCCCAAATCAGTAAATAAATTAAAATAAGATGAAATTTGGTAGAGATCTTCCTTTTTCAATAATTTTTTCATGGAACATTTTTTAAGATTTTTACTGTTTCATGCAATGTTTCACAAATTTTTATGTTCTAGGGGTTCAAACAAACCAGATGGACCCCCTGCAAGAAATGCATTTTGAAACAGTATCAAAAGAAATCCAAAAATTCTTGAAAATTTATAAAAAAAACTGTTTCAACAGCTTTCCAACCCCACAAATTTCATATCAATCTAATTTATGTAGAGGTCATAATTATTGTTTGAAGCTGAATAAAATCAGAGTACAGACTGTTCTAACCCTTCCACTGTACGAATTTTTAAAATTCGTACAGTGTGAATTTTTCCAAATAAATGGTGGATTTAGGAAGTCCGTTTGAAACCTTGATTGAATCTCAATATTTTTGGATGCCTAATTTGTCAACAATAATTTTTTTAAAATCGTCAACAATTTTTGGTCAAATTTCCAAATCTGACTTTGGTGTGTTTAAATAGTTTCCAAGTTAAAACGCACACCAAGGAAAGAATTTTTTTTTTTGTAAATTCAAATCTGAAAATTTGAATTTGAATATATATATACTTACCCTAAGAAAGCAACAAATAGAGGATGAAGAAAATACCTGTGGTTTTCACCACGGGTTGATGTGTGCACGGATCCTCGTCTTGACTTACAATCAAAACAAACAGAAGTTAAGAAAATCCAAATCTAAAGTCACGCATTGCCTCCCCGGCAACAGTGCCATTTGAAAAGTCCATTTTTACCCATTTTGAAATTGTTGGTAATCGTAGTATAGTCGCACTAAACACTTGATCAAAATATTTAATTGATTACGAAACTCACGTAGATTTCTTTCCTTTTTAGAATTTGAGTCCCGGTTGTTCATCTCTGGGAGGCATAAAAATAAGTTGAGATTTGAATTGGCTTTTCTAACCTAAATCTAACCTTATAATTTTGGTCTTTTTGTCTTTTGCACTTTTTTTTGTGTTTTTGATTTTTATTTTAAAAAGCAAAATGAAACCTAGATCTAGATGAACTAGCAAAAACCTAAGTGACTGTGCGCATCTAAATGAGGCCATGGTGGCCATGCATAGTGTGAAAAACCTAAATGGGATGCTCCTAAGTACACTAATGTCATGCATCAAAGTTGTAAGCCATGAAGATAATAGCATGCACATAAACCATTAGACAAGAGTATCATGCATCAAAAATTAAGTCACTATAAAATCTGGATACATGGAAATAAAGCTAAACTAAAGAAAGGGATCAACCAAGAGAGGCCAAGGAGAAGCATTCTTGGCCATCCACTAAAGAGAGGAGGATGGGTGTGTGCACCTAAGTGGAAAGGGGAGGATGTTGCACCCTTTCTCTACCAATGGCCGTCCTTGAGAAGATCTTGTGGGGGGTCTTCTCTATGGCCGCCTAAGAGGTAAAGAAAATGGGGGCGTGGATCCTCTATGGTGGAAGAAGAGGGCACTCTCACAAGAAGAAAGGAGAAGGTGTTGCATCCTTATGCTCTTCTTCTTCTTGTCACCCTTGAAGAAGCTTGGAGGAGAGCTTCTTCCTAGTCGTCCATGGAGGGAGCCTTGGAGGAGGAGGACGGCCTTAAGAGGGAGAGGAGGAGGTGTGGTTGCAAGTTGAGAGAGGAAGAGAGTGAATGGAAATGGGAGTGAATTGGCCTTCATTTCATGGCTCTCTCTTTGTCCTTATGGGAAGGCTCCAATTGGTTGCCACTTTTGGTGGCTCCAAAAATAGGCAATGCCACCGTTTTAGGATCTAGGTTTGACACAAGTTTTAGGGTTTCTAAGAGAGTGTGCGTGGGTTTGGTAAGGGTAGAATAGGAAGGTGTGTGTGTGTGTGTGTGGGTGTGGGTGTGGGTGTGTGTTTTTCATAGGGCTAGGTTGTGGGTTTTGGTAGGATTAGGTGCTAAATAGGTTGGATCAATCTAGATTAGGTGGGTATGGACCTAATTAGGCTTAGGAAAGTCTAATTAGATAGGAGTGAACCTAATTAGGTCTAGGTTAAGTCTAATTGGATGTGTGCATGTGATTAGGCTAGGGTAACCCTAATAGGTATGAGTCAATTAGATCCTAGGTGGATCTAATTGGGCTCGGGTGCACCCAATTAGGTATGAGATGGTTCAATTGGGTTAGGGATAGGATAAGTGGGGCTATGGATAGTGGACTAGGCTTAGGAGGTCTCTAATTAGGTTTCCTAGGGTGTCTGGTGGGGTTCCTAGGTCAAAATAGGCAAGCTAAGGCTTCCAACACCAAAATCAGGAACCAGAGAGCAGTATCAGACGTCCAGAATAGTGGTCAGATGTCTTATATTATGAAATTGGACGTCTGGATGTTAAATTAGATGTCTAATTCTGTGTCAGTATGAGTTTTACCTTCCTGGATTGTTATTCTGCAGAAATCAGATGTCCAGCAAGAGGTCTGGACATCTTAAAAGGTGTTGGAGAGTGGGTTTTAGGTTTTCTAAGGTGGGTTTTGGTTCCAACGTGTTTGGGAGAGCGATAGGGTGGATAAGAACATGGATAGTGCTATCCATGTTTGGATTTTGAGGCTAAGGTATCCTAATGGAGGTGGTTTTGGGTTTGGTAAGGCTATCCTAGGGTTTCTAAGGGTAGGGATAAGGCTATCCTCCTCACTCCTCTTATCTGGATTAGTCTTCTTCTCCCTTTATTGCTTTATTCTATCTCATTCATCCTGGATCACTTTATTACTTGCAAATAGTAATAAAAATAATTAAATAGCAGGATATCTCATCTTATTCTAAATAGACTGATGCAATGCATGATATGCAAGATATCAGTGGTATATCCATAATTTAAGCTAGGTTCAGACATTATTTAGGTTGATTAGGACCCATGATTGATGTGCAATCAAGGGCCTTGCCCTAGGCTAAAAACTGTTTGGGAGCCTCCCAATGCAACAACCATAATATAGGCATGGTGCCTTTGGTTGTTGCATCCAGATCGATCCTACCTAGTGTGGGGGATTCAGGATGATAGGTCAAAAGGTCGAATCCACTGAAGGCGTTGTCTTGTAGGAGGAGGAAGACCTAGAGGAGGCAAGTCTATTGCGTCGTGGGCAATGTCGGAGCCCCCCTCAAAGTCGTGCGTCATGAGGGGTGTCGCCGATGTCAGGGGCTCCCCAATCAAGTGAGGTTGCCGTCGGGGATAAAGGAAAAAGCCCAACTAAGGAGATGTTTGTGGGGCTGACAAAAAAGCAAGTACTAAAGCTCCTTGACTCAGCAGTTGGTTGGGCTATGCTGCCTCAAGGGGGAGCAAAGCTGAAGAACATTTACTACTGTTGCTTTTGTGTCGTAAGACTTTTCCTTATTGTCTAAGTTTATCATTTGAAGGTTGTTGCTAACTGGTTGCTATCCAAAGGTGGAAACCATTGGAATAAATCTAATTCTGTAGGGCCAAGCGATGGGAAAAGAGCTATCAACCACAAAGGTAGCAACCAACCAAAAGGTAGGAAAAGCCACAAAATGGGCAGGTCAAGTGGTGAGAGAGAAGACAGACCTCCCTTGGAAGCTCCAAGAAATATGCTTGTTAAACAAAAGGCTCAAAAGGAGGTGAGTGGTGCTAAAGAGAAACCAGCAGTTATTTCCAATAGCTTTACGAGTTAGTTGATATCCACCCAAAGAAGTGGGAAGAATGCTCGGGCTATGATGGTGGCCATGAAGGATTTGGTTGAAGCGAACGACCGAGAAATGAAGAAGATTTACACATCCTTTGAAGGCCATCTCAGAAAGGCAGATAAACTAGAGGAAGGGCTAAAAGTTGTCCGCCTGAGCACCACAAATGCAAAGGAAGAAGTGCAAGTATTCAAAGCTGTGCACACCTTTGCCATTGAAGTTTGTGAAGAGGCATTGAAAGAGAAGAGTACCCACCTGACATCTGTGATAGATGAAATTGCGAAGGGATGATCAACTCGAGAAGAAGGGAAGGTAGAGGTGAGGAAGCTCAGGCGGAAATTGAAAACATCTGCTAAGATTGAAGAGCAAGATTCTAAAAAGGTTCACAATCTAAAACAACAAAGGTTGAAGGGGATGGAGCCAGAGTACGTAATGAAATTTTTTGCTGAAGATCCATCAATGGAGTGTAGCTAGAACACGCTGACGAATGAAATCAAAAAATACACCCTGGTCGCCACGTAAGTAAATTTTAAGGGGTTCATGCTACGGTTGAAGAATTCTATAGCTGGTCATTTGAAAGGCTCAATGTGGAGCAAGAATGACAGGTCAAGAGTGGTCTAATACAGGAGAAAGAACCTATCTCGCCAGCACTTGATGACCACTACTTAAGCCCCCCAAAGAACGGTGATGAGGTCACGGAAGAAGCTTCAGTTGAAGGTGAGTTGGCGGAAAGAACTCCAACAAGGAGTGCATAGGTAGGAGCAAAGGAAGAATTCCTGCTGCCTCTCCTCGTAAGCATACCAAAAGTGGAAGGTGACGAAAAAGAATACACATTTAATTTTCTTCTTTCTTTTTTTTTGTTTTTTGAATTGAAGGCAAGTGAGGTGCTTGAAGGGAATCACTTTGTACTTAATGGGAGCACAATGTACAATACTAAAAGAACAGCTTTTTTTATCAAATTGAATGTACATTGTTATTTGTAGTATGCACCTAAATTGGAGGCGTGCTATGTATAGGGAATTAACCATCCTCTCATGATTTCCAACTTGTAATTATCAAAATCATGGGATTTTATGACCTTATAGGGCCTTCTCAAGTTGGGGCTAGTTTACTGCCTAGTTTTATTGGGTTCGATGCTTCTACCTGGCGAAGGACAAGGTTGCCTTCAACAAATTTGTGCTTATTCACCTGCTTGTTATAATAAGAAGAAACTACCTCTTTATACTTGGTGGTGGAAATAGAAGCCTCATCTTACAAGCTATCGACTAGATCTAAAGTTAGGTGGACTTGATCATCATTATGCTCCGAGTTATGCAATTGGGTGTGATAACTAGGGAGAATAGTCTCCATTATCAACTTCACTTCCATCCTATAGATTACGCTGAGAGGGGTGTGTGTCCTATACCCCCATAAAATGTCTGGAAATTCCTTGGCCCAATAGCCTTTTGCTGAGTCTAACCGACGCTTTAAGGTGGCTACAATTGTCCGATTGGTGACTTTTGCCTAGCCATTAGCTTGGTGGGGGGGGGGGGGGGTGCATGAAAGTGAACTACAAACGGATCCCCCAACTCGTACAGAAGTTCTTGAACTTCTTTAAGGAAAATTGGGTGCCATTATCGATGACAATGGCTTAGGGTATGCCATACTATGTAATGATATCTTTACAAATGAAGCTTATCACCATGTAAAGGACCTTAAAATAAGTTAAAAATGATATTTTATTATTCAATTATTAACAATCTAATTAATAATTGGACTCGAGATCTTATTAATCATTCCCTTAATTAATAAGTTAATTAACTTAAAACATAATGTATACATAAGTATATAATAACTTAAGTAACTTTACTTAATTTAATTAATTAACCTAAAAAGGTCAAAAATGTAAATTCAAGGTGAAAACATAATAATTACCTTATTTATAATCATATATAAAAAGTTGAAAAAGATCTAAGTTAAAATAAACCTTTAAAACCTGGGTTTGCATTTAGGTCCTTACTGTTCATTGCAATCGGGTCTTTAATTTTCATATAGGTCCTTAGGTTTCATCGCACATAGGTCCCCATCATCGTCTTCTTCTTTCAGCTGGTTGAGCGGCTGACGACAAAGAGTGATTCCACCACTCGATCACTGTCCTGCCGACATCATTCTTCCTTCTCCAAGCTCCTGGAGCTTGCGCTCACCATCCCATCTTCATCCATCAGCTTGGATTACTCTGAAATCCTAATTTTAGGTGGGAGTTAACCTCACCGTCATTGGAGACGATGCTGGAGGTTAACCTCCCCTAGCTTCTTCTTTGTCCAGACTCCACCTCCCTCTTCATCACCGTCAACTTTAAATAGACCCCCACTCCCTCGATTTCTGTAAGTTGGCTCCCTTCTCTCTTCTAACACTGAGCCGACCCAATAGTCTATTTGTCTGTAACTCCGGTGATCTTCCACACCATTCTCCGACTTCCTCCGTCCGTCCTGATCAGCTGAGGAGTTTCACCAAGGTCAGCCGTGTCTCTGGACAAAGGCGACGACCAAGGAGATCCTCTGCTTCACCTCACAACAGTCGTCGAAGATCTTCCTCATTCCCTCTGATTTCGTCCTCCGTCATGAGTCGTCGACGGAGTCCCTTTGACCCCTTCATCCAAGTAATAGTAGGTAGGAGTAGGAGTAGGAGTAGTTTAGGTAGTTAATTAGTTAGTTAACTTAGCTTAATTTCAGATTCCAGACTTCATCTTCTTCGACTCCAGCGAGTTCCTTAAGCTTGCTGGAGATTTGATTTCATCTTTTTAAGCCACTATCCACCTTCTTCTATCTCTCACGATCACTTTTAATCCATTAAAACACTAATGCTATCACTGATTCGCCTAATTCACCTCCACCTTCAACAGCTACTGTCGCTATCCATGGCTGCAGTAACTGAGCTTAGATTCTCATTCATGGATCCTCCATCACTTACTCATCACCTAAGGATCCTAATTATCATTTTAATTTGAATGAATATCACACATAACTTAAAAACCTAATTCTATTTAAGCTCCTGAGCTCCTTGTCAATGGCGGCTCAGGATTAGTTAAAACCTTAAATTAGCTAAATATTTATCATCGCAATCTTCTTTAGACTAGTCACAACCACTTATTTGAGTGGGAGACTGAGTCCTAAGCCTCAACCAATTCATATTCTTCAAAAATGAAATTCACTGCTAAATCTTAATTTTAATGATCAATTGAGGGATTTAATCAGTTCCTGAGGTTCCTTGTAACCTCAGGATCCTTTTCAGATTGAAAATGGCATAATTTTCCATTCTGCATACAATTTCCACTTTTTCTGGATTCACTGGAGCCCTGGCGAGCTCCGACGAGTCAAAATTGATCTCCAGCCTGAAGAATATAGTGTAAAGCTCCAGATTGACGATTTGAGGATCACTAATTGTGCTGAGGTATTTTATTTGAGATTTTAGTGCCTGGAGCTTGAGTTAGGCTTTGATCACCTCTAACTCCGGCGAAGTTGGAGAAGTCTGTCAGTAAGCTTTAAGTCACAATTAATAGGTCTAGAAGCTTCAGTGCAATGCACTGAAGTCATTCCTAGCCTTAGATCAGTGTAACAATCTTTGGATTGCTCTGACGATCAAACTACCTTTGAAGCTTAGGCAATGATCTTAGAACCCTAGGAACTCTAGTTGAAACATCAATTTAAGGACCTGAACTTGTTCCTGAGGTTGTAAAGATCTTATTCAAGGTGTTAATTTTGTGAAATGAAGCTTTAATTAGAAAGTCAAATTTTAAGCTTCGAAGTCAAATATGAGGAGGAAATTTTGGTTCTGAGCTTGATCTGTTGAATTGAGGAGTCTGAAGTGTTTTTGAGATTCATTTGAATGATTCTAGAAAGAATTGGTTGAGCTTTGGGAGTTAATTTGGTTGGAATTGCAAACCTGCCCGTTTGGGTTGTTTTCGAACCTAAACTGATGGTAGTGTCACTTGGATGAGATTTGAAGTTAAATTCTACCCAAATCAGTTAGTTTTAGTCTTTGGAACTTGTTGAAATAGATTAGAAATGACCTTAGCTGTCTGTTGCACATATCAGAGTTAGAAATTTCGTTCTCTGAGCTTTCAGAGAAGTGTCGAAGCTTCATTATGCTTCCTGAAGCTCTTGAGAGCTTGAAAACCATACTTGAAGTTGCGGAATTAATTGTAGGATCTATTCAGACCCTTAGATAAGCTAAAAGAACTACCCTGAAGACACAGTAAGTTAAATTCTATTTCCAGGCATTATTTTACCTGTAGGAACCCCCTAATTTCCCCTTTCAAATTGAAGAGGAAAACATCCTCTGAACCTTAAATTGACCCTGGAACCCTGTAGAGCCATCTTAGAGCTTTCCATCAAGCTTTGAATCTCTTGATTTGGAGCTTTGAGTAGGGAGAAACCTTCACTTGAAGTCAGGTCTGGGGGGGGAATACAAAGTCCCACATCGGAAGCTTCTGAGCATGCGCTTGGGAATAAAACTATTTTGTTGTATACGCTCACCAGTTGTCAAGTGCTCGGCGCGAATCTAAACATCTGACCATTTGAGCATATTGTGTGTGTGTGTGTGTGGGCGTGTGCGCCTGCAGGTGTGCGACCGAGTGGGCGTGTGTGTGCGATGGCCCTAGGAGGGTGAGGCCTGGGAGGCGGTTGAGCCGGT
Source organism: Thalassia testudinum (assembly GCA_037157565.1). NCBI lineage: Eukaryota > Viridiplantae > Streptophyta > Magnoliopsida > Alismatales > Hydrocharitaceae > Thalassia > Thalassia testudinum. The sequence goes on from JAZHRO010000031.1 coordinate 85,366,197, forward strand.
TCGGCTCGAGAGAGGGCTGGTTTGGCTCAAGAAAGAAAAAAATAAAAAATGAACCCTAATGAAATTAGGCAAGGACCGAGTAGGGTTTAGTCCCACCCTGATCTCAGGGTGCTATGTATCCTGGAAAAGACCTCGCCGCAAATCAAAAACAAATTTTTGGTTGGGAAGAAAATAAACACGGTTCAGCTGAAAGAGAAAGAAAAGAGAATGAAGGAGCTGAAGAGAAGGCTAAGTTTTGAAGCAGAGGAAGCTTAAGGAAGCAAGTGTCGAAACAAGCTAAGGAAAGGAAGAGAACAGGTAGGCGCTAAGGAAATGCTTAAGAAGAATAAGGGAGAAGAAGAAAGAGAGGCTGAAGAAGATCAAAGGAAAAGAAATTGATTTTCTTGTTATATTTTAATTTCTTTTTGCTCTTAATTATTGTATTAAGGCATGTATTGATTATATAAATTCTTCTTGCCTTAAATCATTTGAAATAAATAGAGAATTTACATGTTTTTAAATATTGAAAATGAAATTTCATATGGGATTTTGCATGTTATTTCAAATAAAATCAAATTTTGCAAGATTCATGTTTTTATAATTAACTTAAATATACCTCCTAAAGTTATAAAGAAAAATAAAAGATAACTAGTGAATTTAGAATGAATTATACCTCCTAGCGAATGACCTGGACTTAACCAGTAAATAATTTCTAAAATGTTATGTTAATTTGACCTTATACTACTAAATGACATAATTTCGAGTTAACCTAAGTGACTTTTCTCTACTCATAATTAAGTAAAATTAACTTAATTAACTGAGTTGAGGTAAGGAACAACCAACCATCAAATTGGATGGCCGATTATCCTCCCCTTGTCTTCGCGAACCTCTCCTGCCAACGAGAGGTCGTGCCTCTCCCTCAGTCAATGTCGCTGCCTCGCCGCACTATCTTCCTTCTCCAGCTTCAGTCAATCAACATCGACAACCCTCTGCCACCCTACTCTCTCGCTAAGTCCTTTTCCTCCCTCCCTCTTTTTATTTCATTTTCCTACCCTCACAGACGCACACAATCACCAACCGCCGCCGCTCACCTCCATCTTCTCCATCTCCGGCTGCTCCTCCGACAAGGCATATCCGCCACTACACTCCTCCATCTGCCTCACCAACTACCCCATAACCTTCACCATTCCACCACGAACAAAAGCCCTCTCCTATTTCACTCAACCACTCACCCAAACGTGTCCCCAAACACACCCACTCTCACACGCACTGCTCGACTTCACCCCACATGCATAGACCACGCCACGCCACACAACCATCATTGTCGCACTTGCCGTGGTCCGGTGATACTTCCTGAGCCTTCTAACGCGGCCGAAAGGCCTTCTTGTTGATTTCAGGTGCTCATCCCCTCCGCCATTGGAGCATCTTCTTCAAGCAAGCTTCAAGGCCACTCCAGGGTGCCTTCGCTCTAAGCTTCAACTCCAGGTCGCGCGGAAATATCTCGCGAACACACTCAGGTCTTCAATTACGGGAAATACCCTCAGCAGTTGACTCAATCAAGGAGGAGACCGTGCTGCTGCAGATACGCAAAAGGAAGGTGGGACTTTAGTCCCACCTCGGAAGCTAAGGAGCGCATTGCAGCGCATAAGTTGAATTTGTGTTTAAGGCTTTTCGCCTCAAACACTGGGGGTGAGGTCCCTACTCACTCGCTCACCTATGCGTTTCCTGTGACCCGTCCCCCATGGGTCTGGCGCAGATTCGACCCGTCTAACCCTTTCCACTCCTCGGCTACGATCACGCTCGCAACCCTGGACCCAGGTGTGATCTAGGTCCGAAGCCTGATTACCCAGTACTGTGGAAGGCTCTGGAAGAGTGTAACCTAGAGAGAGAAAGAGAGATAGTGTGCGGGGGCAGGGGGTTTTGCTACAAGGAGTAACGGCTGACACTTAGCCGTTTGAAGAATCTTCCCCCTCTGCGTAAAGAAGGAAGAAGAAAGGTAGGAAGGCAAGAAGAAGAGGAGAAGACCTGAGAAGAAGAAAGAAAGGAGAAGGAAGGAGAGTCGCACAGGAAGAGAAAAAGAAGAAGAAGAGTAGAAGAACAGACGAAGAATAAAAGGAAAAAGAGAAGACAAGGCAGGAGAAGCACAGACAGAAAGAAAGAAGAGAAGACAATGCAGGAGAAGCACAAACAGAAATAGAGAAGAAGAAGAGAGACCCTTAATCTCTAAACAGCACTGTAGCACAGGCTGTTTAAGCTGTCTAATATATTTGATTGCATATATTTGAGGCTTTGATTTAGTTGATATTTGTGAGGAGTAATTGGTGATTTAAATCATCATTTTACTCCATTCTTTTTGCACATTGATACCTAACATTATTCTTATTGCAATCTCTTATATTTCTGATTCAAATTGCGATCTTGAGTTTTGAATTCCATATTGCTCCCTGTGTTCGATCTCGGACTTAAAATTCGAGTAATAAATATTATTTTTTTTTGAAGCGATTTCGACTATATTACAATGCAGTTTTTAACCTCAATTTCGCTGTGACAACAGTAATCACCCATCTTAGAGCATTAGTACGTCCAATAGGGAAGAATTTCTTCAGGAAAGCTGATTTCAGATCGTTCCATGTTGCGATCAGCCTTCCTATGGTCCTGTACCAATGAGCGGCTTTATCCCTAAGAGAGATGGGAAAGAGTCTCATGATCATCTGCTCTTCATTCACATTTCGTGCCTTGGTGGTCTAGACCAAAGTGGTCAAGTCCGCCAAATGCTGAAACGGGTCTTCAGAGCCAAGCCCATGAAAGTGTTTGATTAGACTTAACACCTGGGGCTTGATTTCTACGTCTCCGGCAGGAATCTGGATGCCGGGACGTTCCCCGTAATTTGAAGGATCATAAAAATCCTTTAAGGGCTGAGAGTCCTACATTCTCTAGAATCATTCTTGCATTCTCTACATTTGTTCCAGTTGCCTTTGAAACATCTCCTGTGGATTCTGAGGCAGAGGAGGTTGTTGATCGGCCATGGGATCAATTTGGCCAAAATCCAATCTACGCCTCCTAGAATGCTCTAGTGGACCTTCAAATCGGGAATTCAATGACCTCCTTTCAAGCATAAACTAGGAAAAGTTCGGAAGAATTGGGGATAAGAACCTTGCAGCATAATAAAACAAGCCTGTCCTTAAGTGGGGTAGCCTAAGGATCTACAGGCTCTCAGAATCTGTCTTAAGATTATAGATGATTTACTCTACTTGCATCCAATTAATTCAACCAGTTAGAAGGAAGGACTGGGGAGAAAGTTCTTCCATTGGCTTGCACCTCTGATTCCTAGTGTACCTCCTAGCCACGGTCATTTGACGCTACTCCCCTAGCTAGACATCAGATTGATTGGTACAAGCAGGTCGAAAAGTGAATCAATCCTTAAGGCCAACGTCTACTTGATTTTATTTAGGCCTGGGATTGTAGTGCTTATGAAATGTGGTGGGCCCTTAAGATGGGTTGTGCCCTTAATGATTGATTAAATATGTGTGAGTGCATACACAACCAGGGTTTTCAAGCAGGATTATTTTCGATGAGTGGATTTTAAGGTTCATATCTTGCTTAAGTAGCTTTTAGGGTTTTGGAATTAGGTTAATTTAATCAAGTTTCGAGGCAAACAAGATTTTCAAGCATGGGTGAAGATCTTTTGCCTTTTGAAATCAAGAAGTAAAGTGGAGTGCTTGATATTGACCTAAATTAAAAATCCTAAAGGGAAGCTACTTGGTGAGTTGATTTTAGAATAAGTGGTGCAGCACAAACAACTCAAACAATTGACCAAAATTACACCACTGAGTTAGGTACACGAGATAATTAACCTAGACTGATTTCTACTTTTTTATATGTTGATTTGCGTGTATCAGTTCCATAGATTAGAATCCTGGTTGAGTAGATAAAAATTAATTAGGTTATGTGCCTTGAATGTGGGTGTATGTAGTATGTATGTTGATTTATCCCACAAGAAATATCTTATTATTATTATTATTTTTACAAGGGTGAGATGAATGTGGGTGGAAAGCTAAGCAACCAAACTAACCCTAGGATTTATGCAAACACCTAGGTTAATTGGGGTTTGAATTAATGTTGTGAAATGAAATCTATGGAGGGGGAAGAATGGGGAGCACTTACAGTTGTCTTCAACTGCACTTTACTCTGATCTACCACTTGAAGATTCCCTGTTGAGGTACCTCCAAAACAATAGACGAGAAATAAAGCAAGTTAAAAAATAATAAACTGTGCGAAATGCAGAAAGAAAATCGAGAATCGTTGTCTCCTCAGCAATGGCGCAAAAATGTTGAATAAGGAAAACTATGCGATTGAAGTTGGATTTGAAAAATCCGTCGTTGTAGTACGATTTGCGAAACAATTCGTCAATGGATAAAATTTAATTGAAATTCGTAAAGAAATTCCAGGTCGAACATAGGGAGGCTACGTTGATCTAAAATCCGTGATTATATTTTTTTTTGAAATTTTTGTTTGAAAGAGAGATAATTACAAAGGAATTGATATTAACACTGAGAGAGAGAGAGAGAACAATCACTTGATATAAGAATATTGTTTTTACAACTAGAAAGTGAGAAATGATTACAGCTAGAAAGCAGGAAATTCTATTCTAGAAAGCAATAAAAAGAAGGGAGAGAGATGTTATCCTTCTCGATGATTGCTTGGAGGACGAGCTGGACTGAGTGACGCCTGGAAGATAGAGGATGGAGCGAGAAGAAGGAGGATGAAGCAAGAGGAAGAGGGAACGAGGCGGCACGTTATAGTCATCGTGGGATCCACTTCTGGAATGGGGGCGAGAAAACTTTGGATTTGGCTCTAAAGGAGCATCCTGGGTTTGGGACAAGCTTCTCTAGAGCTTTGGAGAGGGAGAGAGGTGAAGGAAGGGATGAGAATTTTGTAGGGAAGGAGTCTCCTTTTATAGTTGCAAGGATTGGGGGCAATTTGGTCATTACATATTCAAAAACATTAATATCAGGTCTTTAGTGATGGATTTATTCGTCAGTAAAGACCTGATGTCGGCGACGTGTGCGCGCACCACGCGTACCTCTTCTTCTACACACACAACATTTTCGCACGTTCAATTAATCTCAGCCGTCCGATCAAGAGATCGAACGGCTTAAACTTCATCTCACTCATGCCTTCTTCTGTGAGTGAGATCAAGTGTCCGAAGGTGCGTCGAATCATGCGTCTGGTTGATTGTTTCATCTGAACCGTTGATGCTTGATTAGATGGCCCAAATCACTCTCTCGCGTGCAAAGGAGACGTGCGTTGCACCAAAGTGGAACGGGCGACCTCTTGCCCTGTAGCGCCTTATCTGCTGCGCTACGAGGCTCTTTCAGTCGCATTTTTGTTTTAGCGCTCAGCCACTCTTGGCTGTTGGATCTTCATCCAACGGCCAAGTTCTTTCCTTGCTTAAGCCTTCAGATGAGGAGAGGTGCCGGAGGAAAGAGAGTGAGACGACGTGGCCAGTTCTCAGCCGTTGGATGGAGAGAGAGTGAGACAACGTGGCCAGTTCTCAGCCGTTGGATGGGCATCCAACGACTGAGAACTGCCCACGTCGTCTCACTCTCTCTCCATCCAACGGCTAAGAACTGGCCACGTCGTCTCACTGGGCATCCAACAGCGGAGATTCATCGAGTGAGAGGAAGAGTTGCGACCGATGCTGGGCGGCTGTGATGGGGCACGTGGTGCCATCATGGCCGTCCATTTTCATTGAATTGTAGATGGTGCCATGGATGTCGGATTAGATCGATTTTTGCACCGTTAGGCTGCGATCATCGATCCGAACCCATCCGTGTGGTCAAATCTGTCATCTGTAGTGCGGATTGATACCATCTTGGCCCTTGATCTCTGAGCTTCCTTGGACTATATCTGGTGCTACAGATGTCCGATCAGGATGATCTTGGAGCCGTTGAACTCCCGCCGTCATCCTGATCAGATCCATATGATTGGATTCTCTGTTCGAAGCTCTGATTAAAAGTCACCCTATCCTTGTCCATAAAAGGAGACAATTACTATACAGTTTGACCTAAATTCATGATTATGCATGTTATGCAATATTTATAATGCATTATGCTAATATGAGACTAAGAACATGCCTTAATAGACATTTTTGGCTATTTAGATGTATGCACATCATGTCGCTATAGCCCTGGTAAAGATATGTACAAAACATAAGGCAAAAGACTATATTTACTGACATTTGTACATATCTACAGTGACGGATATAACTGTCACTTAAAGCCTTAGAGTTTATATATATATATATATATAAGGCTCAAACATTTATATACAATTCTATTTATACTCTACTTTTATATATATATATATATCCATATACATATGTTATAAATATTTAATTTATTATACATATACATATACTATTATATTATATACTTATATACTATATACTATACATATACTAATATACACCCTATACATACACAAACACTTACAACTTCACAAGACTCAACACTTAGCCTCTCACACTTAGGCACAACACTCATAATACTTAGCCAATTTTTGCTCACACGCACAGCTCTCTCCCTCGCACACAGTAGGCTCCCAACACTTAATCGCTCAGGACTTAGTTTTTCTCTCTTCAATTTGGTTCATTTAAACCAAAAAATTGATTTTTTAATGGGTAGGTCGACCTTCCGTAGGATACATAGCACCCGAATAGGGTGAGGCCAGACGTGAGGCCAGAACATTACTAAGTTGATCTACAGTTCTATTAATGTGTGTTTTAATCTATTTCATTTCAAGCCCACAACAAGTCCAATATCAGACCTAGCAAAGTGCACAGCTCCCAGCCCATACAATGTTTAATATGCTCATTTATATATGCTCAGGAGAGGAGAGGGGATGGTATAGGTAATGGTGCGCCCGACACTTGATGACTGGATAGCTAGCGCACCAAAAACCTTATATACTGCTGCAGCGACATGTCACTCTCAGATGTGGCACTAAAGCCATGCTCAATTGAGTAATGCGATTTGATTTCATGATTTTGGCCCTCAATTTGAGGGTCAAAATTAATTCCAAATTTTAATTAATATACATATTTGGAAAGCCCTTATATAGAGCTACTCAATTGCATAATTACTTTAGGATTTTAAGTTATATGATTATATATTAAAATTAGTTAATGTTAGAGGTTTATACGCGTTAATTTAAGGTTTATCTTCTTAATTAAAGAACAAGTTGATAAATTAATGGTGCATTTGACCTTATACATAGTTAATTTATATAATAAATTATTTATTACACATTTAAATTTATTTTAGACATTTATTTTAATTTATTTACAATTAAATACATGTTTTAACTAGTTATACTCATAATTTAGTTATAAATACTAATAATATAATACAAATATAGTATAAATAGGTAAACATACTTAAAATAATACTATACAAGTATAAAATATAGATTACTTTAGTATTAACTTAATTTACTAATTTATTTCATTTTAAGTTTATAACTTACCTAATTAACTTAATTACCTACAATAATTACATAATGAAATTAATATATAGGTATGGTATAGTATATAATAATTAGTTAAATATCTATGTACAGTAATGAATATGATTATGGGTATGTACATAGGTATTTATAATTACTTAGTATTATTTGCATTTACTATAATATAAATTAATATATAATTATACAATAAAGTTATATATACAAAAAATCATCCTAAATACTTATTTAAATATATAGAATAAAATTATAAGTTATTTATGTACATTATTTACATATATTATAATATGTACATAGAGCTTAGTATTAAATTATATTTACAAGTATAAATACAATATACATGGTATTTTTAAGTATTTTTGAGTATTTTCTGATTTTTATGATTTTTATATGTATAATAGAGATTGGAGATGAGAGAGAAAGAGTGAGATGAGAGAGTGAAGAACTCTTTTTGGTGTTTTGAGTTTTGGTTCTTTTATTGAATTCCAAAGTAAATTGAACCGTCGGTTGATATGTTCTACCAAGTCAGGGGTTTGGAATACTTTTAAATTCTGCATACACTCAAAGAAATATATGATCTTACTCAAGAAAGGTTTATTTTATTTTTTTATGATTTTTTTTATGATTTTTATTTATGTACAATTAAACCCAGACTAGGCCTAAATGAATGTTTTAAAGTAAAACCTAAGGCCTAAAGTTAAGTTCTATGTGCTGGAAAAACAACTCAAACACTCAAACATGTCTAACACTTCACATAAAAGATGTTCAAAAATTTAAATAGGATTTTTAACTCAATCCTCATGAAAATTCACATTTGGATAGTTAACTCAATTCCATTAGCTGATAATGAATTTCAAAAGGTACCTACAAGCAGTTCAAATTAAGTTACAATTCATTTCAAGTACATGAATGCTTGTACATCGAATTCTAACAAAATACATGTCATCTTCTTTAAACCTTTAAAATTTTAGCTCAAATCCATATGTTCAAACCTATAGCTGTGTGAAGAGAGCAGCTACTGCTGTCACATTTCAGCAACCAAGATCGACCATTTCCAGCAGCTGATTTAGTTACTAATAAATGCAAAACCTATGTAGCTACTGCTATTGAAAACCCAACAACTGCTGCTGTTACCAACTGAAATCACCTAAGATCAAACCTGAGAAGGTCTGATCTAAGGCATAAAATTCCCAAAAACACTCCTCTGACAAATCAAATTTGTCCAAAATCCTTTGAAAACCATGTCTAAAGATCTGAAATCCATAGGGTCAATTCTCATTTTTTAAAATTCTCAAACTACCCTAATGTAATCTCCTCTTTACATTATGGACAGTGTAAAGAAGAAGATTATATTAGGCTTTGAAATCATCTCAAAACAACTCCAATTCTCCATTAAAGCCTTGGAAACACCATTTGATTCTTTAAAAATTAGAATGAAGTCAAAATGAGACAAGAATTCATGTAGTCCTGTTTTGGACTTTTAATGTGAATCACAAGTGATCTGATCACTTGATCTCCCTGAACACTATCAATCAGTATTCAGGAGACCTAAGTGATCCTTGAAAAGCATTTGGATCATTAAAAATGCATCTAATCAGTACCACTAACTTCCTTGGCATTTGTTATCCAAATAATGCAAAAACTCAAGTATAGGGTCTGAAAAATTAGGTGTGAAAATTCCGAACATTGAAGATTTGATCAAGTGGATTTAAAACCATTGTAATTCATTCACTTAAACTCAGAGAGACTCAATTTTGACGATTCAATCCAAATAAGTTGCAATTGATTAGAAATCGACTTGATTGCTCATCAAAACCAAAATTCACCATAATCATCAAAATCCGACCAACTCAAACCAGCTAGAGGGCATTTGTGATTGTTTAGGCTGAATGGAATGCCCTCAACTTGATTTTGAGTGCTTTAACAGATCTGAAAGCTAATGAACTATGGATCTGTTAAAGGCTCTTGTGAATGGGTGATTGATGACTAAAGTGCACCAAGTGAGCGAACATGAGTTTTGAGGTGAAGAGGGAGAGGAATGGATTGAAGTGGAGGTGGAAAGACACCTCTTTGATATGAATTGATCAGAGAGGGAGAAATTGATCTAATCTTTTCTAACTCTAATCTAAGCTAATCAATCATCAAATTCAACATCTAAACTACACCTAACTAATCTACACTACACTAACAGGTACTACAACTAATCTAGAAAGTAGGAAAATATAATCTAACAGAAGAATTGGACCTTAGGAGAAACTGCAACTAGTGGTTGCAGCGAGGAAAGAGGAAGAGGATCCGGAAGAAGGAAAGCTCTCTAGTGGAGTTCTGATCGCCCTCAGGTTTATGAGATCCTTAGTGGCGAGGAAGAGTCACAGGAGATGGAATTCCACTGCTCAGGCGGAGGAACAAAGGTTGATGGAGGAAATTGGAGGGGATGAAGGGACTAGCTCAAGAATGTAAGAGGAGGAGTTGATAGCGCATGCGAGGGTCTATGGTGCTTCTTAAGTAGGCGCGCAAGTGATTCCAAGCACTGCGAGGTGTGATTTAGGGCATGGACGGTAGAGATGGGGAGGATAGGTGCGCGAGAAACTCAAACCAAATTTCAGCCACTAGATGGGATATGGAAGAGGCAAGGGTCCTTTGCGCAAAGGTGCGTGCTTGGAGGTGGATGATGGGCTGTCAGATCAAGAGCACAAGAGATCAACGGATGTTGAGCATCGTGTTCTTCGATGAACAATGGATCGAGTGCGTTGCAAGTCCTTTGGAAAAATTACACGAAAGCCCTTATAAGAGAAATAATATAACAATTACATTGGTACCCAAAAGTGAAAAGAAACATAACATCGCAGTCCAAAAGTATTACAAATGGGTCCCTGACAGCTTTCAAATAGATCCCTGGGAGTTTAAATGTGAATAAAATAAGGACCTATATGTAAAGCTATTAATGCAAGGTCCTAATAATGTCCAAATGCAATGGAATTTTTATTGAAGATTAATTGAGCATTTAAGAAGTTAATTCAACCTTTGGTTTATACTTTTAAACTCAAACATGTGTTCAATTAGCAATTAGATCATTATTTTGCATTTATGAATAGAATATCTCATCAATTGACTTAATTGTGCATTTTTAACATGAATTGGATGTTTAGGTCATTTCTGCTAATTTTCACATTTAACCCATTTCTTGTGTTAATAGTATAGCGTTTAACAATAAGGACTCTTGATATTTAAACCTTAAGTGTGATTTCCAAGACTCAAGAGAGTTTTACAAAGCTCAGAAGCTAAGAAGTTATGGTTGTGCTCGGTGAATGGTCAGGACTAACCAAGTGAACCCTAAAACTCAATCCCGAGGTTTCACATCCTTTTAAGTCCAGGTTGGTCCTAGCTTCAAGTCATGTCTTCGAATCGACTCTCAAAAATAAGGGAAGACTCAAACCCAACTCTTATTGAGATGTGGCTCAAAGAAATATTTGGTGGAAACAGGGTATTTGTAATGCACCCTGAAAAATATTTTTTGGGTGGAAAAATACTTACAGGACTTTGGAGAACATACTTGACTTATTCAAAAGAATGACCTTTTCTAAAAATTCTTTTTTACTTTTTCTGATGATTTATTTTTCTAAATAAATGTTAGTATGTCTTTGACAACTTTATTTGGTAAAGCACACTTAATTGGTGGCTGAATACTTTGGTGGAAAGAGCTTCTCCTGAACACAAGACTAAAGACTAGGACTAAGAATCTACCTGCATGCACAGGTAAGGACTCCACCTTCCCTAATGAACACTAGGGTTGAATTTTAAGTACACAAGGTCTTTCCTGAAACTATGTAGTGTAAACCAAAGTTACTTAGACTCCTAAGCCAAAGCAAACCAGCGAATCTTGTACTGGTGACTCAGGTACAAGAATACGTCCTAAGTTAGGAGAGATCCTGGTTTATCTGGTCAATGCTTAAAGTATATTAAGCCAAAGCCTGAGCAAATCAAGCTACGGTGGCCTAGAAAGTCTAACCAGCAAAGGTTGAATGTCCATAAACACTTATTCTATTTTTGTTTTCAACTATAAGATCATAATTAAACACTTATAAATCTCTTCAAAGCTTTGCTGTTTTGTGGAGTTCTCCCTCAACATTAAGAACGGTAGGTCCCTTATTGTATTTTTGAAATTTTTGTTTTTGATATTTTTTTTATTTTGTACTTTTTTTTAAATATTTCAAAATTTTTAAAATTTTTCATTTTTTTGTATTTTTGATAATACTATACTATATACACTACAAGTGTGTCTGTAATTGCATTTCAGAAAATGATTTCACTGATGTAAACATGTTTACACTATATAAGATGTCTATTTATGCATGTTCTTAAGCATAGAATTGCATTGCATACTATAAATATTGTAAAGCATGCATCATCTTACATTTAGATTAGTTTGAATAAAATGGAGGTATTTTACCTCTTTTTATGTTCAGGGACAGGGAAAATTTTTATCGGGGCCTCAGATCGAAGATTCAATCGTACAGATGTGATCAGGGCAGCGATTGGAGTTCAACGACTCCAAGATCTCCCTAATCAGACACCTGTAGCATTAGATAGAGATCGAGGAACCCTAGAAGATCAAGGGCCAAGATGGTGTGAATTCGCACTTTAAACGAAAAATCCAACCACACGGATGGATTCAGATAGACAATAGTAGCCTAGTGACGTGAAAATCGACTTAATCCGACACCCGTGGCACCATCTACATCATCAAGAAGATGGACAGCCAAGATGGCGCCATGTGGCACCATCTCGGCCACCCAACCAGCCGCCCTCAACTACTAAAGCCACTAGCGTCCACGCATCTCCGCCATTGGATCAAGATCCAAGGGCTGAGAGTACATCTCAACCGGCACTCCCCTTTCGCTGAAGCATCAACTGAAGAGCTGCCTTGACCGTTGGATCTCAATCCAACGGTCCTGATCACATGATCGGAGATCAGCCTACTCACCCATCCACGCATGTAGCACAGTGGATAGAGCGCTCGCTCGCGATCGGGCGCGCGTTTGAGTCGCATGCAGCAGGTGCTGAGGCACGGAGGTGCGGACGCGATTGACCGCCCGATGGTGATTCAACGACCGTGAGCACTCAATCCAGATCACGCACCCACGCACACCCACGCATAACGCGGAATCGCATGCACTAGGTGTGCGATGAGAAGGCGCGGCGAGGGGCGAGTTAAGCCATCCGATCTCACGATCGGATGGCTAAGATCTGAAGAACGTGGAGCACGCGTTTCATGTGTGGGAGGCGAGCGGGCGGCACACATCACCCACGATGGGGATTTAGCGACGGTTTTATCTGTCACTAAATACCCTTGATTTAATGTTTTGAGATTTAAAAGACCAAATTCCCTTCATTCCTTGCAACTATAAAAGGAGACGTCCTCCATACGAAATCTTCATCCCTTCCTTCTCTCCTCTACCTCTCTAAAGCTCAAGAGAAGCTTGTCCCACACCCGGGATGCTCCTCGCGAGATAAAGTCAAATTTTCGCTCTCATTTCGGAAGCGGATCCCGCAACGACGATGATGTGCTGACCCATTCTCGTTCCTCCTGCTTCGACCTCCTTCTTCCTGCTCCGTCCTCCTTTGTCCAGGCGACGTCTCGTCTGGCTCGTCCTCCAAGCAATCGTCGAGGAGGATAACTTCTCTCTCACATTCTTCTTTACAGCTTTTTAGAGTAGAATTTTCTTGCTTCCTAGTGTAGCTGATTTCTCGCTTTCTAGTGTAATTCTTCTCTAGTTTTATTGTATAAACATTTTGAATTATTGAATGCATGTTTTCTCTCTCTCTCTCATTTATTCTGATTGTTAATATGGCTTCATTGTAATTACATCACTTCACTTTTCAATAAAAATTCTAAAAAAAATATAATTGCAAATATAGATCGACATAGCCTCCCTGAGTTTGACTTGGGATTTCTATTCCAGTATAAATTTTATTTGTTGAACACGAGTTCTTCGCTTTCAAACTACAACGACAGCTTTTTTTTTAAAACCAAATACGTTAGCGTAGCAACTCGAAGCTTCAACATTTTGGCGTCGTTGCTGGGGAGGCAAAAATTTTCGATCTTCTTTTCGCATTTCATGCACTTTATTATTTTCTAACTTGCTTTCTCTTGTGTTTATTATTTTGCAGAGACTTCCATCAGGGAATCATCAAGCGGTAGATCGGAGTAAAGTGCATTTGAAGACAACTGTAAGTGTCCCCCATTCTTCCTCCCTCCATAGATTTCATTTGCCACATTAAATCCAAATTCCAATTAACTTAGGTGTTTGCATAAACCCTAAGAATAATTTGGTTGTTTGGATTCTCACTCACATTCATTCCACCCTCATTTATAAAAAAAATAACAAAAAGATAATCTTGTGGGAAATTTTCAACAAACACACAACGTACACCCACATTCAAGGCACTTAACTTAATTGATTTGTTTCTACTCAACCGGGTTCTGATCTATGGAATCGGTACACACAAAGCAACACATAAATGAGTAGAAATCATTCTAGGTTAACCATCTTTGTGTGCCTAACTTAGTGGTGAATTTGTGGCCATTTGTTTGAGTTATTTGGGCCACACCACTCTACTTAAAATCAACTCATCAAGTAGCTCCTCATTAGGGTTTTCAATCTAGGTCTATTCCAGGTACTTGATAACACTACACAAGGGGGTGATAATTATGTTGAATATGGCTCATCTTTAGAATAAAAGGCACAACATAAGTAGAATAGGAGCATTGCATGCATCATGTACCAAGATTGCTTATAAACTGCATTAATGGCCATTTGTGTAAGCATTTGTCAAAGTAGGCCTTAGATGAGCAATCGGACCGCACAGATGGATTCAAAAGGACGAACGGAGTCCAACGGACTCAAGATCGGCCAAATCCGACATCCGAAGCTCCTACAATGGGCCCAAGAAGTTCTGACCGTTGATATGGAGATCAACGGCCCAGATTGCACCACGTCAGCCCCACCCTCGCATGCACCGCGCCTTCAACCAGCCGAGATCAAATATCGGCTGTCGATCTTCGATCGAACGGCCGAGATTCGCTCACCCACCCGCGGTCGCTGCGACAAAGCGCGGGCGTGGCGCAATGGTTAGCGCGCACGCTCGCACCCACACGGCGCGGGTTCGAGCCGCGCGGAGTGGAAATTGAAGATGGGCGACGGGCGCGGAGAAATTGGGCCGCCCTATCAGCAGTGGGGGGCCAGGATCCTGCCTCGCGGCGTGACCGTAGCTCACGAGCATCCACGCGCGCGCGCATGCCGGGCGGAGACGCGTGCGCACACGCGTGCTCGAGGCGCGATCCCAGCGCAGGCGAGGATTCAACAGCCACGGATCGCGCAAGGAGAAGGATCGAGGCGAGCGGCTGACCAGCGGCGGGAGGGCTTCACCGACACTTTTGGATGCGGTTTTAGCGATGCTCTAGATGTCGCTAAAGCCCCTTCTTCTTTTAAGAAGCCCTTAACTCTATTTAAACTCCCTCCAACCACCATTCAAGGCATTCACTCCCCCTTGCAACTACTCCACCCCTCTCTTAGCTAGCTCTAGGCACTCTTGTAATCGCCGGAGACGACGAGCCACCGATAGAGCCTCCTCCACCGCCGTGGCTGCCTCGTCACTCTCCACACACACACACACTCTCTCTCTTTTAAGCTTTCTATTACTTTTGTTGAAGCATGTATTTAATGTTGTAAGTTATGAACTACAAGTGCATGATTAATGAAGTTATTTTCCGTTCCATTGTCATCTTAATTTCTGTTCAAGTCGCATGATTAAAACAAAGAGCTTTCTAACCCTAAGCCTTCTCTCTCTCTATTTCTCTCTCTCTCGCTTTTCAAAATCGCATCTTTCGCAAGCAAAACTTCGCACTTTCCGTGACAACAAGTGATAAGTAAAAATCCGATTTTCACACCTCCCTGAGACCGACACTCGGACTCACCTCCGTTTACTTATTTTAAAATCGACGTTGCAAGTGCGACTATAACGACACTCCTTAACACACACGCACAAACACACGTCAATTTTTGGCGCCGTTGCTGGGGAGGCAACGGATTTGTTTTATCACCTCCATTCCACATTCATTCTCACATCGTCTAATGCCCTATTTTCCTTTTTACTTGACGGTTGCAGGAATTCGGTGCATGGATGGTGAAGCGACGCATCCCATGACGATAGCAAGGGAGTAGGCGCCACGAGGATCGATAGTGAGTAATCTCTCTCTCATTGTTTGCTTGCGTGAAAAAAACAAAAAAATTTTTTTTGTAAAAACTGAAAAAAATTGGCGTGGTGTATGATTGCTTGACTCACATCCTTAACACATCACCCCACAAAAAAATGTACACTCTAACATTCTGAATAAATTCTTGGAGTGTTCTCTTCTTTTTCTTGAGTGGTGTTTGCGAAGCCACCATGAGTTGACCTGGGCCACACCACTCAACCCTAAAACTGACTCATCTAATAGAAGCTGCATGATCATTAGGATGAGTACACTACGGTTTTTAGAGCCTCTACAGAATAAAAAGGAAATTTACTTTCACCGAATTGTGTGCAGAACTTGACGTGCCCACTGAAACTTGGTTGAAAACATTAAGACACGTCAACCCTAAAAAGCACTAAAGTAAGGATGAAACACTAAAAGACACCACACCTTAAAAATTCTTGCTTGAAAACCAAGTTTTACTAGAAGCACACACCTTGAAAGTGGAAAATTAAGAGGCACCACCCCAATCAACGCCTCATCACATCACCCTAAGCACAAGCAGTATCCTAACCCTTTAAAACTGAGTAGATGTGCCCTAGGCAGGACTGAGTTAAGTCTCAAAAGGCGAGGTTTTATTCGCTAGGCACTTGGCTTTCATTCCCTTGGTAGAATCTGGTGACTAGGCTGCGGGGCAGTGTCAAACGACCACGGTTGTGGGGTCTACGGAACCGGAGGCGCAAGCCAAAGGAAGAACCTTCCCTGCAATCCCCTCGTAATCAACCTAGCCAGATTAGCCTTGGGAAGAGGAGTCCAGTGCTTACGGACTTAATCACCCTTTGTGAGATTTCTAGGTCTCCTAAGGAATACACCATAAGGACTAGGCTTGTGTGCTTGATTGAAACACATTTCTCGCATCTATCGCCCTTCGCATCCCCTCCTGTTCTTCTCTAGTGTATGCATGGGAGACGCTCACTGCATCCCGAGTTGTGTGTTTTGGGGCAGGAATCTAGGTGACGTAATTCTGTTGAAAACATGGCTGAACCTAGGGTAGATGAGGTTGAAGATCAACCCCCACCAGACGCTATGGCCATCATCCAAGCTCAAATCAATGCTAACCATCAGATTAAGCAATAACAAATCCACACCATCATGCAAGCCATACAACGGTTACAGAACCCACAAGAACAACCACCACCACCTTTCCACGACATACCAGGGCAACCACCACTTGATTTACCGCCATTTCAGGATCAACCAAGACCCCTTCGTGATTTCTATAACCCTTCTGCTATTAGAGTCGAGCCACACCTTAGGATCCCCGAGGGGGGAGATGATTTCAAGATAAAATCGAATGTCTTAAGTTTGATCCAGAGCCCCTTTCATGGAAGCTCAAATGAGGACCCCTTTCAGCACCTAGAGGATCTCGACCGCATAACACGAATGGTGAAACCTAGGAACATTAGCCTTGACATTGTTCTAATCAAGATGTTCCCTTTCTCATTAAGAGACAAGGCTTCTCATTAGCTTAGAACCCTAGGTAGACCCATCACCACCTGGGAAGAACTGAGGCATGCATTTTTAAAGAAATTCTTCCCCATAAGAAAGACCAATGCCCTCAGAAGAGCTATCACTACCTTCACACTCCAGGGTGGGGAACAATTTCATGAGGCGTGGGAAAGATTTAATGAACTTTTGAGGAAATGCCCATACCACGAAGTTCCAAGGTGGCAATTGGCCCAGATTTTTTACCACAGTCTGGATAGCAACCTACAGAACTTCGTCGATGCCTCATGCGGGGCAAACATCCTAAATAAAGACGAGGAGAGCGTGTTTGAGCTCTTTGAGTCTATGAGCGAGAATTCGCTCAACAATGCCTCCATGAACCAGTTTAACAGGTCCAGTCAACCCCGTGGCAGGATTTATGAGGTGCAAGCAAATTCTGGAATGGTTGACATGGACATCATTGCCAAAAAGTTGGATCGAGTGGAATTGGTGGACAAAAAGATTGATGAGCTACCGAATCAGACCAGGAACCCCTTGCAGACTTTCTCCCTAGCAAAGGGATCACATAATGTTGACCTGGTCCAGCCCTTCACCCAACTGAACCTGGAACAACCCCTGACCACGTTCCAGGGAGGGACCTTTGCTCCCTCGACCCTTGATTACTCCCTTCCCTCTTCATCAACATCGGCTATCCTAGAAGATGTGCAAGCCGTCCAAGGATATGCGAAACCTGACCCTTTCTCAACACTTACAACACCGGCTGGCGTAACCACCCCAACTTTGGTTGGACAAACCAGAAACCACTGCAATTCCAAAACCAGCCCAGGCCAAACCAGCAGCCACAGTTGCCCCCTATCATCAAGGACCACCAGTTAGACCCCAATATAACCAGAATAGGGCGGCCCCTCCCCCACAAAACCAAATGGATACCCTAATAAAGATGATGGCTGACATGAACCAGAAACATCAGGAGGAAATGGCCTTGGTAAAGGGACAGTTAAGCCAACTCTTGGACTGTAAACAACAAGGATCCCTACCTTCCCAACCACAACTGAACCCGCGAAACATAATTAACAGAGGCCCCAATTCGCAAGGGTTCCAAAGCAACCCCGGGCAGGCTCACATGGTCCATCCAGCCTCGCAAACACCTCCTGGGTTTGGCGCTTCTTCATCCTCATCTTCTCAAGGATCACCCCATGGCCCCAATGCCTCTGCGAATGTGGTGACCTTGAGAAGCGGCACCAAAACCTAGGATCCCAAATGGCTGACTCTCCCCGAAACTTACCTATTGAAATACCCGACTCAGAGAAGGCACCAACCAAGGACCCAGACATGGAACCAATCCACATTCAGACACCCTACCCTGAGGCCTTGGAAACAATCAAGAAAAAAAAGAATACTGTGGAAAATGAGGAGCTGTTGGAAATTTTTAAGCAAGTACAGATTAATATTCCACTCCTAGAAGCCGTCAAACACATCCCTGCTTACGCCAAGTTTTTAAAGGATGCCTGTACACCCAAGAGTAAGCTGAGACCTCAAGCACCTAGGAAGGTTGTACTCTCTGAGCAAGCAAGTTCCGTGATATCAAGCAACCTTCCACTCAAGCGAATTGACCCAGGAGCGCCCCTGATTTCCTGCAATATCGGGGACATGACGTTTGATAGAGCGCTCCTGGACGTAGGTGCTTCTATCAACCTAATTCCAACCACCCTGTACCACCAATTTGGTTTTGGGGAGCTGACACCAACCCCTGTTACCATCCAGCTGGCTGATAGATCTGTCAAAACCCCGAAGGGGGTTGTAGAGGACGTAATTGTACGGGTCAAGGACTTCTATTTCCCGGTCGCCTTTTTTGTGCTCGACATGGAAGTCCCTGAAAAATTACAGAACACACCCATAATCTTAAGTAGACCTTTCTTAGCTACGGCTAAAGCAAACATCGACTGCGACACGGGATGTATGGAAATCACCTTCGGGGACAGAAAAATGCAATTGGATATCTTCCGGGCGACAAAGTCTTTTGATTGTGATTACATTAAGGAAAATGATCCCGTGGAAACTTTAATCGAGGAATGCCTCACCCTTAGTTCTGTCTCAGACCACCAAACCCATAGTAACTATTCTGACATGTCACCATCATTGCCCATGGACCTCTGTAAGGCTGAGTACCATCACATGACACCATTTGAAGAGATCGATGTTGATCAACTCCTGCCCTTTCCCTTCCCATCGACTGTGGTCCCACCCTCACCTGAACTTAAACCATTGCCCGAAAACTCAAGTACGTCTTCTTGGGACCTGACCAGACCTTCCCCGTGATTATTAATTCTCATCTAACCAAGGATCAGGAACTCAGGTTGACTGCGACCCTTTCAGAACATCGGACCGCCATTGGTTGGACCATTTCGGATTTAAGAGGAATTAGCCCCACCTATTGCACCCACAAGATTTACCTGGAAGACGGGGCCCGACCTTCCTGCCAGATGCAGAGACGTTTAAACCCAAACATGCGGGAGGTTGTTAAAAAAGAAATTATCAAGTGGCTTGACGCCGACATCATCTACCCTATCTCCGATAGCCCCTAGGTGAGCCCCACTCAAGTGGTTCCCAAGAAGGCTGGGCTCACCGTTGTCACCAATGATCATGGAGAATCCATCCCCACCCGCATCACCACCACATGGCGGGTGTGTATTGATTATAGGAAGCTTAATGAAGCCACTAAGAAGGACCACTTCCCCTTGCCATTCATTGACCAAATCCGTGAAAGATTAGCAGGGCAGAAGTGTTTTTGCTTCCTAGATGGATATTCAGGATATAACCAAGTCGCAATTGCTCCGGAAGATCAGGAAAAGACCACATTCACTTGCCCATATGGCACGTTTGCATTCCATCGAATGCTGTTCGGGTTATGCAACGCACCTGCGACCTTCCAGCATTGCATGCTAGCCATTTTTTCAGAAATGGTGGGTGAATACTTAGAGGTCTTTATGGATGATTTCTCTGTGTTCGGGAATTCATTCGACCATTGTTTGAGCAACTTAAAGAAAATCCGGAAATGATGTATCGAGGTTAACTTGGTGTTAAGTTGGGAAAAGAGCCATTTTATGGTTCAAGAAGGAATTGTCCTCGGTCACATCGTTTCGCATAGGGGCATCGAGGTAGATCGAGCTAAGGTTGATTTAATTTCCAAACTTCCTCCACCTAGTTCGGTCCAGCAGATTCACTCCTTCCTAGGACATGTTGGCTTCTACCGAAGGTTCATCAAAGACTTTTCCAAGCTTTCCAAAGCCTTGACCGACCTCCTAGCCAACGATGCCATATTTCACATGTCTCCTGATTGCATCCAGGCTTATCCCACCCTCCGGGACTTAATCTCCACCACACCTGTACTTCAACCCCCAGACTAGTCCTAGGACTTTGAGATTATGTGTGATGCATCAGATTTTGCCATAGGTGCTATCCTGGGACAAAGGCAAGACAAGAAGCCCGTGGTGATCTACTACGCGAGCAAAACGTTGGACGAGGCCCAACGTAATTATACCATCACAGAGAAAGAGTTGCTCGCTGTAGTATTTGGACTTGAAAAATTCCGCTCATACTTGCTGGGATCCCACATGACTATTTACACTGACCATTCAGCCATCTGGCACCTGTTGGCCAAAAAGGACGCAAAGCCCAAGCTCATCAGATGGATCCTGCTTTTGTAGGGATTTGACCTGGAAATCCGAGACAAGGCTGGATCGAAAAATGTGGTGGCTGACCACCTGTCGAGACTTCATCCAGACCACATTGGACCCTCCCTACCTCTATCTGATACCTTCCCTGATGAACACATCCTAGCCGTGCAAGACAAGAAAATGACATGGTATGCTGATTATGTCAATTACTTGGTTGTAGGACAAACCCCGCACAGCTGGTCCAGACAGCAACGGGACAGGTTCTTGGTTGAGGCCAAGCACTATTTCTGGGATGATCCCATGTTGTTTTGCCTCTGTGCTGATCAGATCATCAGGAGGTGTATCCCCGAAGACGAAGTTCAGAGTGTGCTTTCCTTTTGTCATGACCAAGCGTGTGGCGGCCACTTCTCTTGAAAGAAAATAGCTGCAAAAGTTTTGCAGTCTGGATTTTACTGGCCGTCCCTATTTAAGGATGCACACATCTTTGCCAAGACTTGCTCACGTTGCCAGACGCTGGGGACCATGACCAAGAAAGATATGATGCCCCTTCAGCCCATTTTGATTGTCGAAATCTTCGACGTTTGGGGTATCGATTTTATGGGCCCCTTTCCACCATCCAACGGCTTCGAGTACATCCTGGTCTCGGTAGACTATGTTTCCAAATGGATTGAAGCCGTCGCCACCCGACGATGAGATCACAAGACTGTCATGGACTTTGTGAAGAAGAACATCTTTTCTCGGTTTGGAATACCCGGCCATGATCAGTGATGGTGGAAGCCATTTTATCCATTCCCAATTCCGTTCCCTACTTAGAAAATACAGGGTAAACCACCGCATTGCCACCCTGTATCATCCACAAACAAATGGGCAGACTGAGGTCTCAAATAGACAAATCAAGAACATTTTACAGAAGACTGTGAGACCTGATAGGAAAGACTGGTCCACACGACTTGATGATGCCTTGTGGGCATACAGGACCGCTTTCAAGACCCCGATAGGCATGTCGCCTTATTGCCTGGTCTTTGGCAAGGCTTGCCATCTTCCTGTCTAATTGGAACACCGGGCTTACTGGGCTGTCAAGCAATGTAACATGGATCCCCAGTTAGCCGGTGCGTAGAGGACGCTTCAATTATCTGAGCTCAAAGAAATTCGTCGGGATGCCTTTGACACTAGTTGACTGTATAAGGAGAAAATGAAAGCCGTCCACGACTGACTCATTCATAGAAAAACCTTTGAGCCTAACCAGCAAGTTTGGTTGTTTGATGCATGCCTGAAACTCTTCCCAGGGAAACTCAGGTCCAAATGGACAGGACCATTTCGGGTGGTTAAGCCCTATTCTAATGGGGCGGTTGAAATCGCTGATCTTAACATTGGGCACACTTCTACAGTTAATGGTCAAAGATTGAAGCATTTCCTGGCCCAGGTACCCCTCAAGGAAAGTGTCACCCTCGTTGAGGGCTGACACCGAGCACCGCCCAGCTGGAGGCGTTAAACTCAGCGCTTTCTGGGAGGCAACCCAGAGGATTCTTACTGATCTGGTAGTTTACGTCACTCAGGTACTATCTTTTTGAACCCTTTTGCATCCATGAATCTGCCAATGAGGACATTGTCCAACTTAAGCATGGGGGGGTGATAAATTGCATAATCCTGAGTTCAATTAATCAGTCTGAATGAATAAATT
This sequence comes from Thalassia testudinum, assembly GCA_037157565.1. Lineage (NCBI taxonomy): Eukaryota > Viridiplantae > Streptophyta > Magnoliopsida > Alismatales > Hydrocharitaceae > Thalassia > Thalassia testudinum. Next base: position 85,388,800 of record JAZHRO010000031.1, read on the forward strand.
AATTTTAAAAAAGAAATTTTGAATTTAGGAAGAAAACTTAGGCATTAGAAACTTGTCAATAGTGGGAAATAATACAAAAAGAACTTAAACACTTAGACTTTTCAGGCCTTCAGGCTTAATCAGCCCTGGTGTCTGTTAAAATATGGATTTAGCGACGAATCCTTGCAACCTTAAGCTATTCTAATCCACCTACTAAATAAGGTAATAAGTATACGACTTATCAACTCACCCTCTAACTCAGGAAAACTTTGAGTCTAAGCATCTGCACACATTTTTGCACAGACTCACTTCTTGGAGATTTTGACAGAAATTGGGTAGCTAATGAACTCTCTAGGGTGGTATGGCTGGCAAGTTGTCATGGGTAACAGTCCATTAGCAGGTTGTCCAGAACCCAGCCACAGGCCATTTCTTTTTCGTTGCCTCTAGGTACATTTGAGATCAGGGAAGCCACCTATGAAAAAAAAAAAAGGAAGAAGAAGAAAAGAAAATAAACCACACTTCAACGCACAAGTATGGCTGGCAAGTGATCGTGGGTAATAGCCCATTGGTCGGTTGTTCAGAGCCCAGCTCAATAATTGCACAAAAAAGACCAAAACACCTAAAGAAGAAGCAGGGAAGTAGTACAAGTCGGGGAGATATACACTGGAAAAATCCTTATGTTTACCCCAATTAAAACAAACGTAGGGAGAAAGCTACCAATCGAACAAATACACCTTCAGGAAAATTTGTTTCCTTTTTCCGGTCACCTAGAGGCGTAGAAACTCGAAGTCTGTCTCAATTACCGTTAAGTGAGCCTATCACAAAATTCACACCAAGATACTTATCACTTAGGATTTTGACCGAGTTTTGGGTGGGTTGGGTAGCCGTAAAAAGTTACCAACCCACACTGAATTCCGAAAAAAAATTCTAAAAAATATATATATACGTGTAAATATGTATAGTTATATATACATTAAAGCAAGGATTCGGGCAATTCGTATTTTGGTAGACACCCGGGCGCTGCTTAGTCTTTGTAGATTAAGATCTTCGTATATTTCCTCTTATTGACAAGTAACGAAGTGTCTACGCAATTACTTCTTAAATTTTGAAAGGAAATAAAAGCTAGAATAAACCTTGCTAGGGACTAGCAAGGAGTAAGCATGGGGGTATGATAACACTACACAAGGGGGTGATAATTATGTTGAATATGGCTCATCTTTAGAATAAAAGGCACAACATAAGTAGAATAGGAGCATTGCATGCATCATGTACCAAGATTGCTTATAAACTGCATTAATGGCCATTTGTGTAAGCATTTGCCAAAGCAGGCCTCAGATGAGCAATCGAACTGCACAGATGGATTCAGAATGACGAACGGAGTCCAACGGACACAAGATTGGCCAAATCCAACATCTGAAGCTCCTACAATGGGCCCAAGAATGTCTGACCGTTGATATGGAGATCAACGGCCCAGATTGCGCCACGTCAGCCCCACCCCCGCCCGTGCGGCACCTTCAGCCAGCCGAGATTCGCGCGCCCGCCCGCGGTCGCCGCGACAAAGCGCGGGCGTGGCGCAACGGTTAGCGTGCACGCCCGCACCCACGCGACGTGGGTTCGAGCCCCGTGGAGTGGAAATTGAAGACGGGCGACGGGCGCGGAGAAATTGGGCCGCCCTATCAGCAGTGGGCGGTCGGGATCCTGCCACGTGGTGCGACCGTAGCTCACGAGCATCCGCGTGCGCGCATGCCGAGTGGAGACGCGTGCGCACACGCGCGCTCGAGGCACGATCCCAGCGTAGGCGAGGAAGACTCTCAGCTATCCGATCTTTGATCAGACGGCTCTCGTTCAACAGCCACGGATCGCGCGAGGAGAAGGAATGAGGCAGGCGGCTGACCAGTAGTGGGAGGGCTTCACCGACGCTTTTGGAAGCGATTTTAGCGATGCTTTGGATGTCGCTAAAGACCCTTCTTCTTTTAGGAAGCCCTTAACTCTATTTAAACCCCCTCCAACCACCATTCAAGGCATTCACTCCCCCTTGCAACTACTCCACCCCTCTCTTAGCTAGCTCTAGGCACTCTTGTAATCGCTGGAGACGATGAGCCGCCGACAGAGACTCCTCCACCGCCGTGGCTGCCTCGTCGCTCTCCACACACACACACTCTCTCTCTCTTTTAAGCTTTCTATTACTTTTGTTGAAGCATGTATTTAATGTTGTAAGTTATGAACTACAAGTGCATGATTAATGAAGTTATTTTCCATTCCATTGTCATCTTAATTTCTATTCAAGTCGCATGATCAAAACAAAGAGCTTTCTAACCCTAAACCTTCTCTCTCTCTCTATTTCTCTCTCTCACTTTTCAAAATCGCATCTTTCGCAAGCAAAACTCCGCACTTTTCGTGACAACAAGTGGTAAGTAAAAATTTGATTTTCACGCCTCCCTGAGACCGACACTCGAACTCACCTTCGTTTACTTATTTTAAAACTGACGTTGCAAGTACGACTATAACGACACTCCTTAACACACACGCACAAACACACGTCAGTACTCTACTTTATTTCTGGTTTTAAAGGAAAGCAATCTTCACCTGTGTTTGACAACCTGGTTTGCCTCAAAACTTGATTGCAATCAACCTAATTTGAAACCCTAAAAGCTACTTAAGCAAGATTTGAATGTTAAAATCCATGCATCACAAATAATCTTGCTTGGAAACCCTGGTTGTGCACGCACTTACATAATTCTCAATCAATCATTAAGGGCACAACCCATTTTAAGGGCCCATCACATTCCATAAGCACCACAATCCTAGGCCTTAATAAAATTGAGTAGACGTTGGCCTTAAGGCCTAATTCGCTCTTCAAGGCCTAGTTTGAGATTGTCTTTGGTTAACCTACTTGCACTGATTAATCTGATGTCTAGCTAGGGGAGTAGCATCAAACGACTGCGGCTGGGGGGTACACTAGGAACCGAAGGTGAAAGCCGAAGGAAGAACCTTCTCCCCAGTCCCTCCTTCTAACTGGTTGGATTGAGCAGACACAAGTAGAGTAAATCATTTACAATCTTAAGACAGGTTTTGGGAGTTAGTAGATCCTTAGCCTACCCCACTTAAGGACAGCCTTGTTTTGTTGTGCTACATGGTCCCTATCCCCAGTCCTTCTGACCTTCTCCTAGTTTATGCTGGGAAGACGGTCATTGAATCCCTGATTGGAAGGACCACTAGAATATTCTAGGAGGCGCAAATTGGATTTTGGTCAAATTGATCCCATGGCCGACCAACAGCCTCCTCTACTTGGAGATCCACAGGAAGAATTCCGAAGGCAGTTGGAACAAATGCAGAGAATGTAGGAATGGTTCCAGAGAATGCAGGACGATCAGCCCTTGAAGGATTTTTATGATCTTTAAAATTGTGGGAAACATCCCGGCGTCCAGATTCCAACCGGTGACGTAGAAATCAAGCCCCAGGTGTTAAGCCTAATCAAACATTATCATGGGCTTGCTTCGAGGATCCGTTTTAGCACTTGGAGGACTTGACCACTTTGGTCCAGACCACTAAGGTACGAAACGTAAATGAGGAGCAAATGATCATGAGGCTCTTCCCCCACTCTCTTAGGGATAAGGCCGCACATTGGTACAAGATAATAGGAAGACCAATTGCAACTTGGAATGAGTTGAAATCGACCTTTCTGAAGAAATTCTTCCCAGTCAGATGTACCAATGCCTTGAGATGGACAATCACTACCTTTACCCAACGGTCGGGGGAGCAGTTTCATTTAGCCTGGGAGCGATTCCAGGACCTATTGCGGAGGTGTCCACACCACGAGGTGCCGAAATGGAAACTCGTGCAGATCTTCTATCATGGGTTGACTGAGCAACTCAAAAATCATGTGGATGCTTCTTGCAAAGGCAATTTCCTCAATAAAGACGCAGATAGTGCACACGATTTATTTGAGGAAATGAGTGAGAATTCAATTAATCATGCCTCCATGGATACATTTAACCGGTCCCAGCAGCCTAGATAAATGTCAATGAAGTCCATGACTCTCATTCATTTGATATGAAATTGATTTGTAACAAACTTGACAAGGTGGACTTGGTTGCTAAGAGAATGGAAGAGTGGATGGCTGGAAATTCTATGAATAATTCTCGATCCACTCAATCCCAAAATTTGGGATTCCATTCTTCACGAGCTCCTTCTAGACGGGAGTTTGTGAATCAACTTGATGCGGCTCAACCTGTGAGTCAGCATTTTTCAGAACCCCACAGGTTCCAAACTGGGGCCTTTGATCCCAATTTTTCTGATCCTTCCCTTTCGTTCTCTCCATCCTCACCCTATAAGGATGTCTGTGCTATACAAGAGAATGTTAGATCCAACCTTTACTCTAATGCTTATAATCTAGGTTGGAGAAACCACCCTAACTTCTCTTGGAAAAACACGGGGCAATAAACCCAATTCTGACTTGACAACTATGCTTCGTAATGACCAATGGGTCAGGGCCATGTATATACTCAGTTGCCTCCAAATTAGGTCAATTAGCCAGCTTGGAATGCCTGTCAACTTGTAGGGCAGGCTGATTTGAACCGTCAAATGGTAGAGATGCAAGGATCCATGCTTCAGCTCATGCAACAAATGAAAACCTCGCTAGACAACTTGCAGACTGGGCTCATTGCTAACTCTCATCAACCTGGATCTCTACCATCCCAACTCGTACCCAACCCGTGAAATATTCTGAATCTAGGCAACCAAGCCCATGGGTACGAAAATTAGAGGGACCCACACGCACATGCTTAGGTGGTTGAGTCAAGTCCCTCCTCCTCCTCTTCTTCTTCTGCAAATCAACAATTTCTGGCTAATCAGGCCCCTCCAATCTTTCCTAGCCCTCCCCAAGACCCAAACTCTTATGCATTTGCAAATTCTATCACCTTAAGGAGTGGTAAGCAGACTCAGGAACCACAACCATACTGTTCTGACCTACTGAATCCTTAAGAACCTGAGGAGAGAGAGGAGAATTCTGGAGGAGAAATCAAGGCTCAGGAACCTGATTCCAAAGATCTGATTCATGTTCCTTTTCCTGAAGCCTTGATCAAATCAAAGAAGAAGAAGTCTGTTGATAGCAACGAGGAGCTTCTGATTCTATTTAAGAATGTTGAGATTAATATCCCGCTCCTCGATGCTATCAAGCACATATCGGCTTACGCGAGATTTTTAAAGGATTTATGTACACAAAAGCATAAGTCGAGAGAATCTGTTCCGAGGAAGGTGGTACTCTCCGAGCAGGCTAGTTCTGTTATCCTGCACCACCTCCCTCAGAAAAAGAGAGATCCAGGTGCTCCGTTGATTTCTTGTGTCATCGGAGATTACACATTTAATAGAGCACTTTTGGATTTGGGTGCATCCATCAACCTAATTCTGACTTCTCGTATTAGGTGAACTTCGACCAACTTCAGTAACGCTACAGTTAGCGAACCGCTCGGTCACAAATCCGCGAGGCGTTATTGAAGATGTTATAGTTAAGGTCAAGGATTTCTATTTTCCCGTAGATTTCCCTGTCCTTGACATGGATGTACCTGAAAATCTGAGGAACACGCCCATCATTCTGGGGCATTCGTTCCTGGGTACCACTAAGGCCAACATTAATTGTGAAAGCGGTAGCATGGAAATTGCCTTTGGGGATCAACGAATGAAATTGGATATTTTTAAGGCGATCAATAAATTTAAGGATTGTGGATTTATTGAGGAACTTGAGGAGGATAATGAAAATATTGAAACTTGTTTGATGGTTTCTTCAATTGAAAGTTCCTCCTTTGATGGCGAATTTGACTTGCAACCCTCTATGGCAGACCTGCCATCTTCTGAAGAGGTTATTAATTTTGTTCACTCACAACTTCTTCCTCTTGTTGAGTCTTTAGCATCGTCCTTACCATCAATCATCAACTCGCCCCAGCTTGAACTGAAACCATTGCCTGAAAATTTGAAATATCAATTTTTAGGACCTCAGAAGACGCTCCCTATGATTATCAGTGCTAAATTAACAAAGGAGCAAGAGATTAAATTGATCGAGGTCTTGAAGGAACATAAGGAGGCAATTGGTCGGACCATTCATGACCTCAGGGGGATCGAGCCATCTTATTGCAATCATAGAATATTCTTGGAAGATGGATCCTGCCCTTCTCTCCAGATGTAGAGGAGATTAAATCCAAATATGCAAGAAGTGGTCAAAAAGGAAATCATCAAGTGGCTTGATGCAAGAATTATTTATCCAATCTCTGATAGTCCCTGGGTAAGTCCCGTGCAGATTGTTCCGAAGAAAGCCGGGATTACCGTTGTGACTAACGAGAGAGGAGAATCTGTCACAACTCGTTCAGCTTCCTCTTGGAGGGTTTGTATTGATTATAGGAAGTTGAACACAACCACTAAAAAGGATCATTTTCCCCTACCTTTCATCGATCGAATCTTGGAGAGATTAGCCGGGCAGAAGTATTTCTGTTTTCTTGATGGCTACTCGGGATACAACCAAGTTCCTATCCATCCTGAGGATCAGGAAAAGACTACTTTCACCAATCCCTATGGAACCTTTTCTTTCCGTAGGATGTCTTTCAGTTTATGCAATGCACCTGCGACTTTTCAAAGGTGTATGTTAGCCATATTCTCTGACATGGTGAGAGAGTTTATGGAAGTCTTTATGGATGATTTCTCTATTTTCGGAGAATCATTTGACTCTTGTTTGGCTAATCTAGAAATGATTCTTAAGCGATGTATCAAAACAAGATTGGTCCTTAGCTAGGAAAAGAGTCATTTCATGACCCAAGAAGGCATCATCTTGGGTCATGTAATCTTTGAATGGGGAATCGAAGTGGATAAAGATAAGGTTGATGCTATTGCTAAACTTCCTCCTCCCACATCTCTTAAACAAATCCAATCAATTCTTTGTCATGTGGGATTCTATCTAAGATTCATCAAGGATTTCTCAAAGGTTGCTCGTCCCCTGAGCAATCTTCTTGCCAAAGAAATGCCGTTTGTTTTTGACGAATCATGTCGAAAGGCATTTGATTTCCTGAAAACAGTAGTCACCTGTGCTCCAATATTGTAACCACCAATTTGGACAGCCCCTTTTGAGATCATGACCGATGCTTCTGATTACGCGGTCGAGACTGTCTTGGGTCAGAAAATTGATAGAAAGCCCTCTGTCATCTACTACGCTAGTAAAACTCTGGATGAAGCCCAGAGGAATTACACTGCTACTGAGAAGGAATTACTAGCTGTAGTGTTCGCTTTGGAAAAATTCAAGGCTTATCTATTAGGGTCTCATGTTATCATCTATACCGACCACTTAGCCTTGAGACATCTCTTGGCCAAAAAGGATGCCAAACCTCGGCTTATTCGTTGGATTCTTCTGCTTCAAGAATTTGATCTTGAAATCAAGGATAAAATTGGGGTACAAAATGTGGTGGCGGATCATTTGTCGAGACTCCTAGGTGATTCTTCTCGTTCGAACATCCCGATTGTTGACACTTTTCCGGATGAAGCTATCCTTACAGTTTCAAGTGTCCAAACCCCATGGTTTGGTGACATTGTTAACTATTTGGCCGTTGGTCAAATCCCCCAGGATTGGACCAAGCAACAATGGGATATACTCAAATCTGAGGCCAAATACTACTTTTGGGAGGACCCTGAACTGTACTGCATAAGCTTTGATTAGATTATTCACCGATGTGTACCGGAGAATGAATTCAACAATATTCTCGAGTTCTACCATGCATCTGCGTGTGGTGGACATTTCTCCGGGAAAAAGACGACTGCAAAAATCTTGTAATCTGGCTTCTATTGGCCGCCTTTATTTAAGGATGCCCAGGATTTCTCAAGGCCATGTTCTCAATGTTAGGCACTTGGGAGCATAACTAAGAGAGATATGATGCCCCTAAACCCAATTCTTCCTATCAAAATTTTCGATGTTTGGGGCATCGATTTCATGGGACCCTTTCTCCCTTCATTTGGACATCAGTACATTCTTGTTGCTGTTGATTATGTGTCCAAATGGATTGAGGCGATTCCCACCTGAACCAATGACCACAAGGTGGTCATCGATTTTGTCAAGAAAAATATCTTTAGTAGGTTCGGGATTCCAAGAGCCATCATCAGTGACGGTGGCACTCATTTTACTAATGCCCAATTCCCAAATTTATTAGCCAAATACAGGGTTAATCATCGAATTTCCACACCTTACCATCCCCAGACAAATGGAGAAGCCGAGATTTCCAATCGGGAGATCAAGAACATTCTGCAGAAAATGGTTAGGCCTGGTCGCAAGGGCTGAACTCAAAAGCTTGAGGATGCTCTTTGGGCCTACAGTACGGCGTATAAAACGCCCATCATCAGGTCTCCATTTTGTTTGGTGTATGGGAAGGCGTGCCATCTACCCGTAGAGATTGAACACAGGGCATTCTGAGCAATCAAATAATGCAATTTAGATCTGAATTTAGTTGGGAAGACCAGGAAACTCCAACTATCTGAGTTGGAAGAGCTTAGAAATGATGCATACGAGAATGCCAAGATCTACAAGGCTCGAACCAAAGCTCTACATGATCAATTGATTTCCCGCAAGGGCTTTGAGCCGAACTAGAAAGTCTGGTTATTTGATTCTAGACTTAAACTCTTTCCTGGCAAACTTAGATCTAAATGGAATGGCCCATTCATAATTGACCATATTTTTTCAAATGGAGCCATTCAGATTTCTGACCCAAAGATGGGTAACACATTTAAAGTCAACGGTCAACGTCTAAAGCCTGTTATTGACTGTACTCTTCCAGAACCCGTCTCAAACACGGTTGCCCTAGCCATTCTGTGACTCCTTTGGCTGGACTTCGCCTAGCTGATAGCATTAAACTCAGCAGTTGTACATATGACACAAACTTGACACGACTTTCATATTCAGGTGACATCTTTCATACTCTACCCTTTCTTTCATGTCTCTTTCTCAATGTGGACATTGCATCAACTAGGCATGGGGGGTGGATTCATTTTTGAATCATTTGGTCAGCTTTGTGAAATTCATGTAAATTATTTTTATTTTCTTATTTATACATAAAAAAAATTGAATTAGGAAGGAATAGTTGGACATTAGGACTTTTCAATCCTAGGAAATATTACATTAGGATCTGAATACAAAGATCCTTCAGGTCTTTGGACTTAATCGGCCCGTGTATCCACTAAAATGTGGATTTATTTTTTGAGTCCTCACCAACCTTAATTCTATTGTAATTTGAGTAAATAAGTTTGGGTGATAAGTACACGACTTATCAACCCGCCCTTTGATTTGAGGAAACTTTGAGTTTTAAGCATCTACACACTTTCTTTGCACTGACTCATTGTTCGACGATTTTAATGGAAATTGGGTAGCTAATGAACCTTCTAGGATGACATAGCTGGCAAGTTATCGTGGGTAACAGCCCATAGGTAGGTTGTCCAGAACCTAGTCACTTGACCATTCTCCTTTTCCTGCCTTTAGGTAAATCTTAGACCAAGGAAGACACCTACTTTTTTTAAAAAAAAAAGGTCAAAAAGAAAAGAAAAGGAGAAAAGAGAAAAAAGAAATAAGCCAAACTTCGTGGCACCAGTATGGCTGGCAAGTTGTTGGTGGTAACAGCTCCTCGACCGGTTGTCCAGAACCCAACTCAAAAAATGCACTGAAAATTTCCAAAACACTTAGGAAGAAGCGGAGAAGTAGAATAAACATGGGAGATATACACTGGATTCACCCATGTGTTGACCCCGTAAAAATAAAAGTAGGGAGAAAGCTATTGGTTGTAAAGATACACCTTTAGGAAGAATTTTCTTTTTAAGGTCACCTAGAGGTGTAGAAACCCGAAGTTCGTTTTAACTGCCGATCAACGAATCTATCACATTCACAATAAGATGCTTAGAACTTTGGGTTCTCATCAAATCTTGGGTGAGTTGAATAGCCGTAGAAAGCCACTTTTAAACCCTAAAACTTGAAAATCCAAAAAAATTGGAAAAGAGGAAAAAGAGAAAAAGAAAATTTTCTTTGAATAAGGCGAGGGCTTGAGGCGGTCTGCATTCTGGCAGATACTCGGGCACTGTTGTGTCTTTGAAAGTTCAGATCCTAAGTAAACATGTTCTTAATGATTGAAAATAACTCATGCCCAAATAATCCAACCTAATTCTTTTATAAATAGCATATAGTTTTTGCTAGGGACTAGCAAAAGATAGGCATGGGGGTGTGATGTAAACATGTTTACACTACATAAGATGTCTATTTATACATGTTCCTAAGCATAAATTGCATTGCATACTATAAATATTGCATAGCATGCATTATCTTGCATTTAGATTAGTTTGAATAAAATGGAGGTTAATTCTCTCCTTTTATGTTCAGGGACAAGGAAAATTTTTATCGGGGCCTCGGATTGAAGATCCAACCATACAGATGTGATCAGGGCGACAATTGGAGTTCAATAACTCCAAGATCACCCTAATCAGACACCTGTAGCATCAAATAAAGATCGAGGAATCCTAGAAGATCAAGGGCCAAGATGGTATAAATTTTCACTTCAAATGACAAATCCAACTGTACGGATGGATTCGGATCGATGATCGCAGCCTAACGGCGTGAAAATCGACTTAATCCGACACCTGTGGCACCATCTACATCATCCAAAATATGGACAACCAAGATGGCGCCACGTGGCACCATCTCGGCCACCCAACTAGCCATTCTCAACTACTGAAGTCGCTAGCGTCCACGCATCTGTACCGTTGGATCAAGATCCAGCGGCTGAGAGTACATCTCAACCAGCGCTCCCCTTTCTCTGAAGCATCAACTAAAGAGCTGCCTTGACCGTTGGATCTCAATCCAGCGGTCTTGATCGCGTGCTCAGAGATTGGTCTGTTCGCCCATCCACGCACGTAACGCAGTGGATAGAGCGCTCACTCGTGATCGGGTGTGCATTCGAGTTGCATACAACAGGTGCTGAGGCGCGGAGGTGCAGGCACGACTGACCGCCCGATGGTGATCCAACGGCCGTGAGCACTCAATCCAGATCACATGCCCACACAAGCTTGCGCGTAATGCGGGATCGCATGCGATGAGAAGGCACGGTGAGGGGCGAGTTAAGCCATTCGATCGTAAGATCTGAAGAACGTGGAGCGCACGTTTCATGCGCAGGAGGCGAGTGGGCGGCGCATGTCGCCCCCGATGGGGCTTTAGCAACGGTTTTATCCATCACTAAAGACCCTTGATTTAATGTTTTGAGATTAAAAAAACCAAATTGCCCTCATTCCTTGCAACTATAAAAGGAGACCTCCTCCATACGAAATCTTCATCCCTTCCTTCTCTCCTCTACCTCTGCAAAGCTTAAGAGAAACTTGTCCCACACCTGGGATGCTCCTCGTGAGACAAAGTCAAAATTTCTCTCTCATTTGGAAAGCGAATCCCGTGACGACGATGACATGCTGCCCCATTCTCGTTCCTCCTACTTCGACCCCCTTCTTCCCACTCCATCCTCCTTCGTCCAGGCGGCATCTCGTTCGGCTCTTCCTCCAAGCAATCGTCAAGGAGGATAACTTCTCTCTTACATTCTTCTTTACAGCTTTTTAGAGTAGAATTTTCTTGCTTCCTAGTGTAGCTGATTTCTCGCTTTCTAGTGTAATTCTTCTCTAGTTTTATTGTATAAACATTTTGAATTATTGAATGCATGTTTTCTCTCTCTCTCTCATTTATTCTGATTGTTAATATGGCTTCATTGTAATTACATCGCTTCACTTTTCAACAAAAATTCTAAAAAAAATATAATTGCGAATATAGATCGACATAGCCTCCCTGAGTTTGACCTGGGATTTCTATTCCGGTATAAATTTTATTTGTTGAACACGAGTTCTTCGCTTTCAAACTACAACGACAGGTTTTTCAAAACCAAATACGTTAGTGCAGCAACTCGAAGCTTCAACATTCACCATTTACACCCCCTCAATGCTTAAATGATGCAATGTCCTCATTGTATGAATAGGGTGGATGCAAATGCATGCTCTACTTTTCACTAACTTAGATTGGGTGACAAAAGGAAATCAAAATGAGGAGATAAAAATCTCTGTGTGGACAATTTCAAGTCTGTAACAAGATTAGAGTGGAAAGTCAGGCTAAGTAGTAAAATGCATGGCATATGTGACTATGAATGAATGCTAACAATGCAAGGTTAGCCACCTAAGAAAGAAATGAAAAATAAGAAAGGTGAAAAGAGCTATATACAAGAGATAGGTTGCTAAGTTTAATGCCTTTGGTTAGACACAAAGCCAGATGCAGTTGTCAAAAATGTAGGAGCCAAAATGATGATAGAGAATTGATAAGTCAATAAAGACCAATGAAAGATACAGATCATAGTGAATGGAATAAAAATTTGTCAATATCAAAGGTGAAGAATGGCTCCATAGTCAATATGAATCAGAATCAGATACTTGGTACAAGGCCCAATTAAAGAGTGGGTATAAAATCAGGAAACTTGGCTCAGGGTCCAAGTACATAGAAAAGAGTCGACTTAGAATTACTTGGCTTAAGGCTCAAGTAGAGAAACATAATGTCCAGAAAGATCAACTGCTTCCACCTCTTTAATCAATGATTGCAGATGAAGATGAATTAGGGTTGGGAAGAAGAGGTGGTTGCTGATCTAAATAAGGTGTAGAAGGTTCAGGATTGTGCAAGGCTTGTGATATGATATGTGCTTGGCCTTGGAAAGGATTAGGTTGAACATACCTTTGGGTAGGTATATTCCTAGGGTTGGGTTCGGCCTAAGATGGTAGTGTATGTGCTTGTCGAGGTGCAGCTAAGTGTTCTAGTTGGTCTCTCATCTCAACTAATGTCGCATCCTATCTTTTTTGCATCGCAATATTTTGTTGCTACATGTCAGCAAGAGCTTTCATGATTATCCCCAATTGATCATCTCGTGTAGGCCCAGATTGAGAGTATTGGGCGGGCTTAGGTTGGGGTTGCTGGTAGGTACGCGGTGGATACCTATATTGTGGTGGAGGTGGTGATCGGATCGGGTTCTGTACTGGTAGTGCAGAAGGTTGATGGAAGTTAGGTCTTTGTGAATTTCTCGACCATGAGAAATTTGGATGATTACACCATCCATGATTGTAGGTTTGTGAATATGGGTCATTGTGCATGGCATGGAGCTCCTTCGAAGCTCTAGAATGTGCAAGGAATTCAGTGTATGGAGGAACAAAGGTTCCTTCGACCAGTGAAAGATATGGAAACAAATAATCCAGTAATGGTGGTTGTGTCTCAGAAAGATTGTTCACAGTTTCCCTCCCTATGGGAAACTGAGAAGTGCGAGGTGTAAGTGATTGAGAAGAACATGAAGGTTTAGATAATAATTTCCATACTTCATCAACTTTCTTCTCTATTAATCCCACCTTATCCAGCTAACTAGCTACAATATCTAAATATCGTGTGCTAGATTGGGCTTTGTGTACCCTCGAATGGGAATGCGGGGACTTTCTATTAAACACGCTCATTGAAGCATTGTTTATAGAGTTTTCGGCCATGCCTTCGAAGAGCTTAAAGGCTGAGTCCTCATCCCAACACAAGAAATTACCTCCACATGCAGCATCAACAAAGTTCCTTGTGCCATCATGGAGCCCATGGTAAAAGATATGGACTTGTTGTCAGCGTGAGACACCATGGTGGGGACATTTACGTAGAAGCTCATGGAATCACTTCCAAGCCTCGTGCATCTGTTCTCCTAAATTCTAGGTGAATGTAGTGATAGCATGCCTCAAGGCATTTGTGCGACCTACAAGGAAGTACTTCTTTAGGAACTCATGTTCTGTTAGTCACTCTGAAATGAGTTTTAAAATCATTATGTTGTATTACAGTTCGAATCAGTGCGAAAAACAAATAAAATTTATGCTTGAAAGAAATCTGAGGTCGAACGTATGGAGCAATATGTCAATTTAAAATTGAAGATCACAATTTGAGTCAAAGATATAAGAAATTGCAATCAGAATTAATTCAGAATGATATAGCAATAATGTCAAGTATCAATGTGCAAAAAGAATGGAGTAAAATGGTGATTTGAATCACCAATTACTCCTCACAATAATAGCAACTATCTCAACAGTATCAACCAAGAAAATAAAGTCTCAAATGTATGCAATCAGACGACAGAGGCTTGTATCAGACGGCTTAAACAACCGGTTGCTACAGTGCTTCCAAGGGACTCAAGGGTCACTTCCTCCTTTCTTCTCTGCTTCTGTCTCAGCTGCTCTCCTTCTCTTCTCATAACTAAGTGTTGCACAGGTATCAGTGAGAGCAAAACCCCCCTGTCACCGTGCTCTCTCTCTCTTTCTCTCTTTAGGTTTCGCTTTCCCAAAGCCTTCCACAGTAACGGGTAATTGGGTAAACGAGGATCCACGTACCCAGAACCAAGGCTGCGAGTGTGGGTCGTAATCGAGGTGTGAAGGGTTAGGTAGGTCAAGTGCATGCGTGTGAGGTGGGACCTCACCCCTTGTGTCAGAGGTGATAAGCCCCAGGCAAAAATTCAATTTATGCTGCTACAAAAGTCCGTGCATTTCTGAGGTGGGACTATGTCCGAAGGCTTCTTCTCGCACACTGGCCGCACCGGCTACTTTGTTTAATTCCAGTCAAAGGCCTAGTCAAAGGGCCAAATTAGTCCCTGGGTTGTGTTCCTAGAGAGATTCTGCGCACCCTGGAGGCTTCACCTAGAGTTTCTATGGCTAGAATGTGCTTCAAGGTTCCTTCGAAGCTCTACGCCAATGGCGGATGGAGACCTAATACCTGAAATCCAAGATACGACCTTTTGGCCCTGTCAAATAAACTCAGGGGCATCGCCGTGGAACGACGAGTACAATGGTGGGTGTGACGTGTCGTGAGAGTGTGTGTGGAGGTCGTATGACTTCGGAAAGGGTAGACGGAGATGCGTGAGTTCGGTAGAGGATTTGGAGGAGCAATCGACCTAACTAAGTTAGGGCTTTTTCTCCTGAGGTCAAGGCGGAGGTGTAGAGCATGGAAGCGGTGGCATAGGTGGTCTATGGTGGCCGTTGGAGCTCACCGGAGGTATGCCGACGAGGTGGAAGATGAAGTCGCCAAGGGTGGTGCGGAAGTCGAAGCAGAGTGTTGGAGGTGCTGTCGTGAAGTGAAGAAGCTAAGGAGTCGATAGAGATAGGTAGCAGACGACAGGGATCAAAGTTGCGCTGATTGCGGTGTGGCCGATGCTGGAGACGAAGATGGCTCCGGTGGGGTGATGATGGTGAGGATGAAGGAGATAGGGACGTCGGCCGGTATTGCGCGACATGGAGGAAGACGAGGAAGGAGTATCTGTCGTCGGTATTGTAGTCAGACGATGAGGAGAGGTAGGGAGAGTCGTCGGAGCTCTAGGAGCCTTTCGACCGGATTAGGAGGGAAGAGTTTGGGGTAGACCCGATAGAAATCAAGCTTGGGGAGAACGGTCTGACCTAGGGATTCTTTTATAGGTAGCAGGGGGTCGGTTGAAGCTTGGAATCCAAGCTTTTCAACCTTGGAAGGTTGTCGAAGTAGGAAACTCGAAAGATACCTAAATCTCTCATGCGTTTACACGAGAGATTGGGAAACTTGTTGGGCTCAAGATCGGATTCATTGGAAAGAGAATTTCCTAAAGAGTCTGGTTCAATTTTGAGAAGGTTTGATTGATTAATCAAGGAGAACTCTTCAAATGAAGCTCGCCAGAGTTGTAGGAATAGGATTTTGGTGCAATGGGGGCTTTTTTGTGAAGAAGCCAAAGATGTTGGGGGCCTTTTTGTAGGAAATTCAAAAGCTGAGGGGTCTATGAAATAAAGAAAATTAGACTTGGACCAAAGTGCAAACTACGTCGAAACAATCTCAGATTGGGCCCAAATTTTGGTACAAACCAAATTTAGACCTAAGGAATCCAATGGTGAAGTTGGATTTTGGTTTTGACCTCATTTGACTATGTAATTTATGTAAAAATCCAAATTAGGGCAAAAGTCTGTCTATGACTATGTTTTAGGTCAAGACGGGTTCTGATGGTCAAATTGAAGGTACCAAACTCTAGAGAATATTTTTATAGGAATTTTAGAGGGTTTAAGTAAATTTTATCCTAACCAGAACCTCAGTTAATTAAGCGGATCTATTTTTAGGGTTTTAAAAGTCCATTAATTCCTGTAACATGTGAAGTCTTGTTTCGTTCTGTGTGAACCCTCTTAATAGACTCTAAAGCACATTTGACCTTTGTTCAACCCTTGAGAAAACTTGTGGTTATTCTACTTTTGTGATAGAATGGTAAATTTGCAGAAATAACCCTGCATTCTTATTTTCTTCTTAAATCAATGTTTTGTGCGCTTAAGACCTTCTGAAAGATATGTAGGAGCTTTTATTGACTTAATCAGATCAAACTGAGCTAGTTATGACTCATGATGGTGTTTCCATCATACGTCCATACCTAGCTTTTGCTAGTCCCTTAGCAAAACCATCTGAATTGAATCAGTTATCTAGGTCAGAATTTAACCATCAGGATGCCTTACTAGGCTGCATCTCTAGGAATCAGATCTTAATACCAACAATAGGCCTAGAGGTACTCAAGTACCAGCCCAGATCCAGACCTGACTAGCTTTCACCTCAGTCCTCGGCAAAGGTTTCTAAGGCCCACAGGAACTAACCTAGGGTTCATTGGACCTAGCGGTTAAAGCACCTGTGCTTGAAACATGGTTCAGTTTGTCAGTGTATTTTGTAAGAGAGACATAGAAGGAGAATTTGATTTATGGAGAGATTTCGCTCTCTTTTCTTTTCATTATATTTTTCCTTAAATCTATCCTTGGATTGGCCCTAAACACGGTCTATATCGGATTCCTTGTCCCCACCATCAATCCTCATAGGGTCCCTAGCAATTGATGCTTCGAGATAGCACCGCCCATGGCAACCCCCAGAACCCTGGCTTTTGAGATTTCAGGATAATTTCGCCCATGTCGTTCTGTAGCTAAATCCAGACCTCGACAATCGACATTTCGTGATAATGCTGCTCATGGAATCTAAACCAGCACAAGGTACTTACATGCCCCCAGTAGGGTATTTAGATATCCTAGGAGACAAGCACTGAGGAGACAATATGTTATTATGCATCTTCGAGGAGAATTTCCCACCTCTCTGCGTTGGGAACTCATCCAAATCAAATTGTGTTTTCAAGCCTCTCCTAATCAGATCTTAGGACCTTTTTCAGAACAGATTAAATGCCTTTTGGCATGGTTTTATCTTTAGAGCGCACTAAAGCAGATTATGTGTGCTTTGTGGTGCTTAAGTTATCGAGTCCCGTAAACCAGAGATTAGTTAATGGGGCCGAATACTCTCTAAGCCTTAGACCTAATACATAAGCTTTGCATTTTTCCCAACCCCTTGAGGATTAATCCAGATCTTGACAAGTACATGAATGTTTAAATCCAATACAGATCCAAGAGGCCTAAGGTTGGTATTCGCCACTAATCCCTTAAGTTTTATCCTTTCAGGACTTAATTCATCATTTGATCCAACCTAGGAGGTAGTTAGGTTCCAAATTGTTTCTAAGGGACTCAATTTTCTTTTTCTTTGTGCTCCTTTCTTTTCATTTCAATTTTCTTCCCTCCTTTTCAAAAATGGCTCTTCTTTTTCCTCAACCTCCTTTTTTTGTTTATAAGAAATTGTAATTTTGTTGATGAAACCCTTTCTTGTGAAGTGATTCTCACAACATTTTGTCCTTTAATACCCCCCATGCTTATGATTTACAATGTCCTCATTGTAAATTAGGTGGGTTCGAATTTAGCTTAGATCATACATTAGAACAGGTGGGTGGACGGGTCAGGGTGGCTGTTGTGGACGATTTCAATCTCTGGTACGGGTACCAAAGGTGGAGTCGGCTGTTCTAACGGCCGAACCCTAAAGTATAATATGAGTTCAGCATGGGATATGTCGAGAAGGGTTTCGGGTTTTTTCAAAAAAGATGATGGGTTGCCTCCTGTTAAGCGCTGAGTTTAACACCATCAGCCAGGTGCAATATGCTTAGGGAGAATGGAGATCAAAAGAGACCTCAGCCAAGTTTGTATCTGAGTTCAATGAATGGCTTAAGTCGCTGGCCATTCATAATAAAAGGTTCAGAATCAAGGCTGGGTTGACTGATTTCAATGGCTCCATTTCCGAAAATCCGTCGGATAAGATATGGTCCAATCCATTTCGATCTGAGTTTGCCTGGGAAGAGTTTTAGTTTGGCATCAAAGAGTAAGACTTTCTAACCAAGGTGAAAGATATTTCTGGATATGTGCTTGTTGTGAAAGGCCTTAACCTGCTCTTTGTAAATTCGTGAGTTCTCATACTGGTCATTGCGTAGTTCATCGATCTTGCTCATTTGAAGCTGTCTGTGGGTTCCTGCCTTAGAAAGATCTAGATTACACTTCTGTACTGCCCAATAGGCTTTGTGCTCCAACTTGACGGGGAGGTGACATGCCTTCCCGTACACCAATATGAAGGGAGAAATGCTTAATTGGGTCTTGTGGGTAGTCCTATAAGCCCACAAGGCCTTGGGAAGTCGAGATGATCAATCTTTCCTGTCAGGTCGAACAGTGACCTTAAGGATTTTCTTGATCTTCCGATTTGATAGCTCAGCTAGATTCGATGCGACACCTCGTACTTGGTCATCAGTGATCTGAACTGAGCGTTCATTAAATGGGTCCCTCCATCAGAGATAATGGCACGTGAGATACCAAACTGTGAAAAGATGTTCTGGTGAATGAATTTGATTACCACCTTATGATCATTGGTTCGGGTTGAGATGGATTCGATCCATTTGGACACGTAGTCTACAATGAGAAGAATGTACTCGAAGCCGTTCAAGATAGGGAAGGGTCCCATGAAATCAATCCCCCAAATATCAAAGATTTCGCATACGAGAATCGATTGTAAAGGCATCATATCGCGATGGCTCATGTTGCCCAAGGTCTGGCAACTAGTGCATGCCTTACAATGATCGTATGCATCCTTTAAAATCGTGGGCCAGTAAAAGCTGCACTGGAGGATTTTTGTTGCGGTTTTATGTCCGGAGAAGTGTCCGTTGCAGGCCTGGTCATGGCAGAAGGACAAAATGTCCTGAATTTCTGCTTCCAGGATGCACCGTCTGATGATCTGATCAGCACCAATGTAGAAGAGGTACGGGTCTTCCCAGATTAGTACTTGGCATCGAAAAGCAATTTGTCTTTCTTGGCCTTCGGCCAATCGGACGGAATCTGATGTGATGCCAAGTAGTTCACCAAATCAGCGAACCAAAGAAGTCCCACACTGATAGTCAGGAGTTGCTTATCAAGAAAGTGCTCTGTGATGGGTTCGGAAGGGTCAATAATGTCAGAAGGAAGTCGGGACAAGTGGTTACCTACCACGTTCTTCTTTCCTGCCTTATCGCGAATCTCGAGATCAAATTCTTGCAACAGCAAAATCCAGCAGATTAGTCGAGGTTTCGCATCCTTTTTCACGAGGAGGTGCCTTACTGTAGTGTGATTCGAGTATATGATAACACGGGAACCCAAAAGATACGATCTGAATTTTCGAGGGCAAATACTATGGCTAGCAGCTCTTTCTCAGTAACTATGTAGTTACGTTGAGCCTCGTCAAGTGTCTTTCTAGCATAGTGGATGACCATGAGTTTCCTATCTATTTTCTGCCCAAGTACCACACCCACAGCATAATCAAATGCATCGCACATGATCTCAAAGGGTTGAGACCAATTAGGGGACTGTAGGATAGGTGCTTGGGTAGCTCAATCACGTAGGCTCTCAAACGCATGAGTGCACTCCTCAGTGATTTTGAAGGGGACATCCTTAGAAAGCATAGTAGTCAAGGGGCGTGCGATTTTTGAGAAATCCGGAATGAATGGATGGTAAAAATCAACGTGCCCCAGAAAGGATCGGATGTCTTTGATCGAGCCAGGCATAGGGAGTTTAGAAATCAAATTCACCTTGGCTTGATCAACCTGGATGCCTTTTTTAAAGACAAGATGTCCGAGAACAATTTCCTCAAGTACCATGAAATAGCTCTTTTCCTAGGAAAGAACCAAATTTACGTCAATGCACTATCTGAGGATTTGGACCAAGTGCAGGAGGCAATCATCAAAAGATTCCCCAAATACCGAGAAGTCATCCATGAAGACCTCAAGGTATTCACCTACCATGTCTGAGAATATGGTAAGCATGCACTGCTGAAAAGTAGTGGGTGCATTGCAGAGACCGAACGGCATCCTTCGGAATGAGTACGTCGCGAAGGGGTAGGTGAAGGTAATCTTCTCTTGGTCCTCAAGATGGATTGCAACCTGGTTATAAAAGAAGCATAAGAATCGATTTCCCACTAGTTTCTCGAGGATATGATCAATGAACGATAGTGGGAAATGATCCTTCTTCATGAAGGTATTGAGTCTTCTGTAATCAACGCAGACTCTCCACGAGTTCGCTATACGGGTCGTATGGTTTCTCCGGTTTCAATCGTGATCATGGTGAGTCCTGCCTTGTTTGGCACAACTTGGATTGGACTCATCCATTGACTGTCGGAGATCGGGTAGACGATCTTTGCATCTAACCACTTGATGATATCCTTTTTCATGACATCCTACAGGTTCAGATTCATGTGTCTTTGCATTTCACGGGATGGTCATGAGCCCTCTTTGGTATAGATGTGATGTGTGCAATATGAGGGGCTGATGCCAGTTAGATCATCGAGAGTCCATCCAATGGCTCTCGGATGCTGCTGGAGGATAGTAATCAAGCGTGTTTCTTGATCAAATGTGAGTCAGGAGTTGATAATCATAGGAAACTTCTGATTGGAACCCAAAGAGATGTATTTGAGATGATCGGGAAGGGGTTTCAATTCCATAACTAGATTATCAGCAGCAGCAGGCGGTTCAGGGTGGGTGTCAGGAGCAACGGAAGGAGCTATGGTTGTGTCTAGGTTAGGTTCAGGCTCCTCTAATTGCAGGTTTTGATCTTCTTGTGGTTGATCAAAAATACTCGACTTTTCCTCGATACAGAGGTTGTCAACCACGACCTCAACATCGTAAATTTGTTTAATAACTCTGTGTTCGTTCGAAAGTGAAATCGGGTTTGTAAATATCGCATTGTAGTATAGGTGAAATCACTTCGAAGAACAAATAAAAATTTATTACTCAAAAACTTAAGAATCCGAGGTCGAACATGGGGAGCAAGTTGGTATTTTAAAAACTAAGAACACAATCTCAAATTAATAAAATGTGATGTTCAACAATATTATGAAGTAATAGAATGAAGTTCAATGTATATAAATGCTAAAGAGAAGAATAGAAATGAAAAAGGAAATAGAATTAATCTCTGTCTGTTCTTCTTTCTTCTTTTTCTTTCTTCTTTGATGTCTTCTTTCTTCTTCTCTTTTCTTCCTTTCTTTGCGGCTACTTTTTCTTCTGTCTTCTTCTTTCTTTTCTTCTCTTGGTTTCTGCCTTCTTTCCTCTACCTTGGCATCTTTCTCTTTCTCTGCCTTCTGCTTCTGGTCTCTTTCTCTCTGCGGATCCTCCCTTCTCTTCTTCTTCTCCTTAAGCTGTGCCTTCTCCTTCCTTCCTCTGGCTCCTTCTCCTTCAGCCTCTAATTTCCTTCTTCAAATCTGCCTTCAAGTCTTCAGCTTTCTTCCTTAGCTTCTCCTGCCCTTAGCCTTCTTCAACTTCCTTCCTTAGCTTCTTTCTTTTCCGCAGTTCCTTCCCTCAACTTCCCTTCCTTCTTTTTCTTCCTGAATAGAAGTGCAAAACATACCCCTACCCTCCCCCGTGTACACTCTCTCTTCTTCTCGCTTAGGTTCGCTCTCCAAAAGCCAATCGGGTATATGGGCCGGGTCAACTGCACCCAGGTCCAGGCGCACCGGCGTGGGTGGTGCACGAGGAATGCAGGGTAAATAGGTCAGGCAGCCAGGTCCGTGGAGGAGTGAGCGTGGACGAGGCAGGTGATTGGGTGAGGGGACCTCACCTGGTAATCTGAGGCGATAAGCTGATATCACAAAAATAATATAAATCACTCACCTGCGCCAAAACTACCTAGATGGGATTAAAGTCCCACCTGCTTCTTCACGTGCCTGCAGGGAGAATGCCTACTCAATTGTTGCAATTGCTGATGGTGTTGGCTTCGATTACTGGGTATGAAGAGATCGTGGAGTGTTTCCACGTACCTAGGGCTCTACTTCCTGGAGTGTCGTGGCCTGGAGCAAGCTTGCGAGCAAGCTTTGCTCCTGCTCCAATGGCGGCAAGGGGTCGAACCTGCAAACCATGAATATGGCCTTGTGGCCTTGTCAAAGCATGTAGGTAGCTTCGCTGTGACACGGCGAAGGTGGTGCGGTGGGTGGCGTGGCGCAGAACGGCCTAGGCATGCGTGCCTAGGTCAGACTGTGGCCGTAAAAGTACGTTTGTTCGGGGAGAGTGTAGGGTGAGTGTGGCGGTCAATGAAGGGGTGAGTGATGATTAGTGGATGATGGTGGAGCTTCTGCGGTTGGTGGCGAGGCGTGTGGGTGCTTGAAGTGATGGATGCACCTTCGCCGGTGGTCTGCCGGAGATGAGGAAGACAGAGGTGGTCTGTGGCTGTCGAAGGGGGTTTTGTGAAATAAAAAGGGGGAAAGTGAAAGGTAGCGAGAGAGGAACTTAACTGAGGGTATCTGGATGAAGGGGGGAGGCGGAGGGCGAGCGACGCGTATTTACCATCGCCGGAGACGAAAGCCCTGAGATGAGGAGGCGGCGACAACGAGAGGGTTGAAGAAGCGCACGCAGGTATGGTGAGATGCGGAGGAGCAAGGAGGAGAAGACTCTGTCACTGGTATGGTGGCAGAGTGACAAGAAGAGGGAGGAAAGATCGCCGGAGCTTGCGGGCTATTTGGCCGGAGATGGGAGAGGAAGAATTTTGGGGATTTCTGCAGCCAAATCAAGCTTAAGATGATCGTTTGGGCCTGGGGCTTGTTTTATAGGCACCGGCAGAGGGCCTATTGAACTCACGAATTGCTACGCTAACGTGTTTGGTTTTCGAAAACCTGTCTTGTATCTTGAAAGCAAAGAATTCGTGTTCAACAAATAAAATTTATACCGAAATGAAAATTCCAGGTCGAACACAGGGAGGCGGACGTTTGATTTAAAAACTACACGTTTCTTTTTATTTGTCAAGAAGTAATTCAATTTAAAACTATCTAATTATTTAAAATAAATAGAAGAGAGAGAATATTACACATAGAAATCAAAAATGAGATGTAGAATAAACAGAGAATTTATCATTAAGGAGATTGTTCATTACAACTAGAAAGCATAACACAATTGCACTAGAAAATGATAAATTTACTCTAGAAAGCATTAAAAGAATGGAGGGAGAAATGTCCTCCTCGGCGAATGCTTGGAGGACGAGTAGAACTACACTAGAAAGCAGTAAAAAGAATAGGGAGAGAGATATCCACTTCGACGGTCGCTTAGAGGACGAGCCGGACGGGACAACACCTGGATGAAAGAGAACGAAGCAGAAGAACGGGAACGGAGCAACACGCGGTCGTCGTCGCGGGATTCACTTCCGAAGGGGGACGAAAATTTGGACTTTATCTCGCGAGAAGCATCCCAGGTGTGGGACAAGCTTCTCTTGAGCTTTGGAGAGGTAGAGAAGAGAAGGAAGGGGCAAGAATTTCGTGTGGAGGGGGTCTCCTTTTATAGTTGCGAGGAGTGGGGGCAAATTGGTTATTACATCTTTAAAACAATAAATGAGGGGTCTTTAGTGACGGATAAAACCGTCACTAAAGCCCCAACGTGGGCGTAGTACCCGCACCCACGCACGCCTCCTCAGCTGCCCGTGCTCAACACATCCACCCACGTTCATCAGATCTCAGCCGTCCGATCGCGAGATCGGACAGCTTAAGATGCACCATCGCCAGTTGCTGCGCACCTGCCCCAGCGCGTACGACGCTGCGTGAGGTGCGGGCGTGAAATAGCGCGTCATCTCTATTGAGCGCAGACGGCCGTCCGATCAAGATCCGACGCATGCCCGCACCCGCTCGCCCGCGCCCTTCGCCTCCTCGCTGCACCTTGAACGCGCATCCGCTGCTCGTGATAGCGCCTTCGATCACTGTGCTACGAGGCGCAAATGGTCGAGCGGACGCTTTTAGTCGCGGCTGTCCACAACCGTTGGATCGAGATCCAATGGCGGAGAGGGAGCAAGTGCGGAAGCTTCACCAGATGCATGCGACCGTTTGGGCGGTCGAGATGGCTCCACGTGGTGCCATCTTGGCCGTCCATCTTCTGAATGTTGTAGATGGTGCCACGGATGTCGGATTGACTCGATTTTTGCGTCGTTGGGCTGCGATTGTCGATTCGAATTCATCAGTGCGGTCAGATTTGTCATTTGAAGTGCGGATTTACACCATCCTGACCCTTGATCTTCTAGGGTTTCCCAGTCACTATCTGATGCTACGGATGCCTGATTAGGGTGATCTTGGAGTCGTTGAACTCCAATCATCGCCCTGATCACATCCATATGGTTGGATCTTCGATCCGAGGCTCCGATAAAATGTTTGCCCTGTCCAAGCACATAAAAGGAGACAATTAACCTCTATTTTATTCAAACTACTCTAAATGCAAGATGATGCATGTTATGCAATATTTATATCATGAAATGCACTCCTATGCTTAAGAACATGCATAAATAGACATCTTAAGTAGTGTAAATGTGTTTACATCGGGGCCTTGTGCTTGGAAGACAAGCTTCCAAGCACGGGTTTCCTCTCTGGAGTATGAAATCCGAGAGATACCCATATCTCTCGAGTGTTCGCACGAGTGATTGGGTGCGAATTAAGGCGTGTGATTGAGTTCACATGGTTGGGAATTCCTCAAAGAATCTCCCTTTAAAATTTGAGAGGGATTCTCTGAGGAAACAAGAACTTCCTCTTGAATCCTCACCGGAGTAGGACTCCTCCGCTGTAATGGCAGAGGGACATAATTGCAAAGAGTGGCGAGGATGATAGGGGAGTTTTTGCAAAGTTTTTGAAAGTTAGGGGCATAAAAGTAATTGAGTGGACTGTTTTGCAAAGTAGGTCAAGGTGACCTCCCCTTAGGTCTAAATTTTGGTAAAAATCTAATTTGGACCTAAGGAATCCAATGGTGAAGTTGGATTTTAGGTTTGACCATGTTTGACTAAAAATTTTGCATAAAAACCCAATCTAAGGCAAATAATTAGCTAGGACCCCTATTTAGGTCAAAATAGGTACTAAAGGCCAAATTGAAGGTTCTAAACCCTAGGGGATATTTTTCCATGAATTTTGGAGGGTTTAGTTGATTTTTATCCTGGCCTAAACCTTGTTAAATTGAGTGGGTTTGTTTTAGAGTTACAAGATGTCATTTAATTCTCAGATCTCACAATAACCCTTTTCTGACTGAACCATCCCACTTTTCACCTTGTTAAGACCAATTGACCCATGTTTAACCCCTGAGAAATACTATTGTTGTACTGCAATGGTAAATTTATAGTTTTTACCCTTTGTTTCTTATTTTCTTCTCAGAACAGTTATTACTTAAATTAGGCCCTTCTCTAGCTTATGTAGGAGCTTTTGTTCTCTTTTCTTGGTCAAAATGAGCTAGTTAGGGCTCATGATGGTGTTCCCATCATACCCATGCCTAGCTATTGCTAGTCCCTTAGCAAAATTTCAAGGTTTTAACTTATGTTCTAGACCATGAGTTTCTTTAACAATTTATGATAAGTGCTTGTTCTTTTTTCTTTGTGAATAAGTCAGAATGCCGAAAGTAGGCTTAGAGGTACTCAAGTACCAACCAAGATCCGGACCTGACTAGCTTTAGCCTCGATCCTCTGCAAGGGTTTTTAAGGCCCGCAAGATCTATCCTAAGGTTCGTTAGACTCCGCAGTTAAAGCACCCGTGCTTGAGACATATTTTAGC
This sequence comes from Thalassia testudinum, assembly GCA_037157565.1. NCBI lineage: Eukaryota > Viridiplantae > Streptophyta > Magnoliopsida > Alismatales > Hydrocharitaceae > Thalassia > Thalassia testudinum. The sequence continues at coordinate 85,414,733 of JAZHRO010000031.1, forward strand.
CTTGGTTCAGTTTGTAGTGCATTTTTGTAAGAGAGAGATAGAGAATTTATTTGTTTGGAGAGTTTTTCTCTCTCTTTTCTTTTTATTTCTAGCTTTGGATTGGCTTCTCAACATGGTCTGTATCGGATTCCTCGTCCCCATCATCAATCCTCAAAGGTCCCTGGCAATCGATGCTTCGTGATAGCACTGCCCATGGCAACCCCTAGAAACCTGGCTTTCGAGATTTTGAGATAATCCCACCCATGGCGTTCTGTAGCCAAATTCAGACCTTGGCAATCGACATTTCGTGATAATGCCGCCCATGGTATCTAAACTAGCAAAGTGCTTATGTGCCTCCGGTAGGATATGTAAATATCCGAGGAGATAAGCACCGAGGAGACGATATGTTGTTATGCATCTTGGAGGGGAATTTCCCGCCTCTCCGTGCCGAGAACTCATCCAAATCAACTTGTGTTGATCGGTCGCTCCTAATCTAGGCAACTTTTTTCAGAATACTTAAATGCTTTTGTGTGATTTTGATAGTTATGCGTACTGAACCAGACTGTGTGTGGATTGGAGTGCTTAGGTTACCGAGTCCCGCAAACCGAAGGTCAGTTAACGAGGCCGAATACTCCCTAAGCCTTAGACCTAATACTTAAGCTTCACATTTTCCCCAACCTCTTGAGGATTATACAAATCGTAGCGGGTACTTGAATTTTTAAGATTAAGAGTCTAGCCCAAAAGGCCTAAGATCAGTGTTCCTACTAATATCTTTTTGTGTCTCATTAGCACTTTTTTTTTCTATTTTTCTCTTTTCCTTGATGTGGTCTAGAACTTCGATTAATCCCTTAATTTCTTACTAATGACTATTCTTTTTCTTTTTCATCTTATGCTCCTTTTTGTCATTTTTCTCTTTTCTCCTCGTGTTTTGTATAGCCTAAAAAATTTTCTCTCCCCCCCTTCAGTTTTTTTGTTCTTTTTCAAGATTTTTTCATTTTTTTGTGTTTTTTGTGATATGTGATTTTTTGTTGAAAACTTTTCTTGTGATATGAGTTTTCATAACGTTTTTCACTTTCATACCCCCCCATGCCTATGATTTGCAATGTCCCCATTGTAAATTAGGTGGGTTTGAATTCAGCTTAGTTCATTCATTAGGATAGGTCTTGGGTGGGCGAACGGGTCGAGGTGACTGTTGCGAACGATTTCTAGACTTGGGTACGGGTACCTGAGGTGGAGTCGGCTGTTCTAATTGATGAACCCTAAAGTGCAATATGAATTCAGCATAGAAATGTCAAGAAAGGTTTCAGATTTTTCAAAGAAAGACGGGTTGCCTCCCGTTAAGCGTTGAGTTTTACGCCATCGGCTTAGCACAAGGAGCTCAGGGAGAATGGAGGGTAAAGGATATCTCAGTCAAATGTGTATCGGTCATGTCAATGAATGATTTGAGTCTCTGACCGTTCACGATGAAAGGTTCGGAATCGTGGCTGAGTGGACTGATCTCAATGGCTCCATTTCCAAAGATTCGTCGGACAAAGTAGGGTCCGATCCATTTAGATTGTAGTTTTCCTGGAAACATTTTGAGTCTGACATCAAAGAGTAGGACCTTTTGACCAGGATAAAAGATCTTTCTAGATATGTGCTTGTCATGAAAGGCTTTAACCCACTCTTTGTAAATTTGCAAGTTCTCATACGCGTCGTGGTGTAATTCATCAATCTTGCTCATTTAAAGCTTTCTATGGGTTCCAGCCTTAGAAAGATCTAGGTTGCAGTTTCGTACTACTCAGTAGGCTTTATGCTCCAATTCGACGGGGAGGTGACATGCCTTCTCGTACACCAGTCTAAAGGGAGACATACCTAATTGGGTCTTGTCAGCAATCCTATAAGCCCACAAAGCTTCTAGAAGCCGGGATGACCAATCCTTCCTGTTAGGTCAAATAGTAACCTGGAGGATTTTCTTGATCTCCCGGTTTGATAGTTTAGCTATACCATTAGTTTGGGGGTGGTAAGGAGTAGAGATTCGGTGCGACACCTCATATTTGGTCATCAGTGACCTGAACTAAGCATTTGTAAAATGGGTCCCTCCATCGAAAATTATTGCAGGTGGAATCCCGAACCGTGAGAAGATGTTATGATGAATGAACTTGATAACAACTTTGTGATCATTGGTTTAGGTCAGAATGGCTTCGATCCACTTGGACACATAGTCAACAGCGAGTAAAATGTATTCAAAGCTGTCTGAGATAGGAAAGGGTCCCAAAAAATCAATCCCCCAATTGTCGAAGATTTCGCATACCAGAATTGGCTTTAAAGGCATCATATCTCGATGGCTCATGTTGCCCAAGGTCTAGCAACGGATACATGCCTTACAGTGATTGTATGCATCCTTGAAAATTGTGGGCCAGTAAAAGCCACACTGGAGGACTTTTGCTGCAGTTTTATGTCCTGAAAAGTGTCCACCGCATGCCTGGTCATGGCAGAAAGAGAGTACGCCTTTGAATTCCCCTTTCGCGACACACCATCGAATTATTTGATCAGCACCGATGTGGAATAGATACGGGTCTTCCCAAAAGTAATACTTGGCATCGGAAAGCAATTTGTCCTTCTTGGCCTTCGGCCAATCGGACAGGATCTGATGTGATGCCAAGTAGTTTACTATGTCACCAAACCATGGAAACCCTTTATTGATAGTTAGAAGGTGCTAATCGGGAAAATGCTCCATGATGGGTTCGGAAGGGTCAATGATCCCAGAAGGAAGGTGGGACAAGTGATCAGCTACCATGTTCTGTTTTCCTGCTTTATCGCGAATCTTGAGATCAAATTCTTGCAACAGCAAGATCCAGCGGATTAATCGAGGTTTCGCATCCTTCTTTGCAAGGAGATGCCTCACAGTTGTGTGATCTGAGTAGATGATAACATGGGAACCTAGGAGGTAAGATCTAAATTTTTCTAGGGCAAATACTACGGCTAGCAGCTCTTTCTCAGTAACTGTGTACTTACGCTGAGCCTCGTCAAGTGTTTTGCTAGCGTAGTAAATGACCATGAGTTTCCCGTCAATTTTCGGCCCCAAAATCGCTCCTACAGCGAAGTCAGATGCATCGCACATGATCTCAAAGGGTTGAGACCAATCAGGGGACTGTAGGATCGGGGCTTGGGTGACTCGGTCATGGAGGATCTCAAATGCTTAGTGCATTCCTTGGAGATTTTGAAAGGTACATCCTTGGAGAGAAGAGTAGTCAGGGGGCGCACGATTTTTGAAAAATTAGGGATAAATAAATGGTAAAAATCGACGTGCCCCAGAAAAGATCAGATGTCCTTGATCGAGCTAGGTATAGGGAGTTTGGAAATCAAGTTCACCTTAGCTCGATCGACTTGGATGCCTTTCTCTGAAATTAGATGTCCCAAGACGATTCCCTCAGGTACCATGAAATGGCTCTTTTCCTAGGAAAGAACCAAATTCACGTCAATGCACCGCCTGAGGATTTGGACCAAGTGCTAGAGGCAATCATCAAATGATGCTCCAAATACTGAAAAGTCATCCATGAAGACTTCCAGATAATCAACTACCATATTTGAGAATATGGCAAGCATGCACCGTTGAAAAGTCACGGGTGCATTGCAGAGACCGAACGGCATCCTTGGATACGCGTACATCCCGAAGGGGCAGGTGAAAGTGATCTTTTCTTGGTCCTCGGGATGGATTGCCAGTTGGTTATAATCCGAGTACTCGTTAAGAAAGCAGAAGAACCTATTTCCTGCTAGTTTCTCGAGGATCTGATCAATAAACGGTAGTGGGAAATGATCCTTCTTCATGGAGGAATTGAGTCTTCTATAATCAACGTAAACTCTCCATGAATTAGCTACACGGGTCGGTATGACCTCTCCGATTTCAGTCATAATGACGGTGAGTCCTACCTTTTTAGGCACAACCTGGATTGGACTCACCCACCGACTATCAGAGATCGGGTAGATGATCCTTGCATCTAACAACTTAATGATCTCCTTTTTCACAACCTCCTGCAGATTAGGGTTCAAACATCTCTGCATTTCTCGCGAAGTTCGTGCGCCCTCTTAGGTGTAGATTCGATGTGTGCAATAAGAGGGGCATATGCCAGTCAAGTCATCGAGAGTCCATCCAATGGCTCTACGATGTTGCTAGAGAATAGTAATCAGACGGGATTCCTGGTTAGGTGTGAGTCTGGAGTTAATAATCACAGGAAATGTCTGATTGGAACCCAAAACGATGTATTTCAGATGATCAGGAAGGGGCTTGAGTTCCAAGATGGGGTTATCAGTAGCAGTAGGCGGTTCAAGGTGTGTGTCAGGAACAAGGGTAGGAGTTATGGGTCTATCTAGGTCAGGTTCATACTCCTCTGTTTGCGGGTTTTGATCTTCTGGTGGGTGATTAGGAATAATCAGGTTGTCCTCGATATGCGATTTATCAATCACATCTTTGATATCACATATTTGTTCTATAACACCGCAGTTAATCCCTTGTTGGGCCTTAAAGATGTCAATCTTTAGAGTTTGGTTCCCAAATTTTAATTCTATTTGACCCTCCTCACAGTTTATGTTGGCCCTAGCAGTGGCCAAGAAAGGTCCCCCTAGTTTAATCGGTGTATCCCTTGGGTTCTCAAGTGCATCCATATCTAGGACTATAAAATTCACTGGGAAGTAGAAATCTCGTACCCTAACAATGACATCCTCAAGTATTCCTTTAGGTGACTTGATGGATCAATCAGCTAACTGCAATGTCACCTCTATTGGTTTAAGCTCGGATTCTTCAACGTGGTCAAGGAGGGATGTAGATATTAGGTTTATGGAGGCACCTACGTCTAACAAGGCTTTGTTGAATTGGGTATCACCAATTTTACATGAAATCAGGGGAGTACCTGGGTCTTTAGCCTTAGGTGGGAGTTTACTCAAGATTACAGAGCTGGCTTGCTCTGATAGTACGATCGGACTCCCACTTTTGGTTCGCAGCTTACGCTTCGGTGTACACACGTCTTTCAGAAATCGTGCATAAGTCGATACATGGCGGATTGCATCCATCAAGGGGATGTTTATCTGGACCTGTTCAAAGAGCTTGACCAGATCCTCCTCAGGAGCCACGGGTTTGGTTATCCTCTTTCCCTTGGTCAAGGCCTCAGGAAATGGAACCTTGGTTGGTTCCTCTAGAATAGGTCCAAGTTCTTGATTTAGGATACGGGTATCCTGGATAACTATCTTAGGGCTTGGGTTACTACCAGGCTTGGAGTGGTTTGGATAAGGTGGGTCTTGAGTTGCTTTACCACTACAGGTTGTTACGAAGTTTAATCCTTCCTGGTTTTGGTTTGGGGTTGGTAAGATGGGTGGTTGCTGTTGAAATCCTGCGTAAGATGTTGAAGCTTCCATCCTGTCGGGTGATGGAACAGAAGGGGCCTGGTAAATCATGTGTGCGTGGCCTGGATTTGGGTTCATAACACGCCTCTAGGTCGGCATGTTATTTGGATTCGGCAGAGGTTGCGAAGGAAGCGTGCAAGGTTGGCAAGAATTTGCCATCTGGGCGAGTTGATTGCGAACCTCTGTGATCTCGTCCTTGTGCTATTTCTGTATTGCCGCATTCATCTCCTGAATGTTAGCCAGTGTTTGAAGGATAAGAGTCATTTGATTTGCTTGGTTTGGCCCAGATTGATAGGTGGGGTTGGGCCGAGGCTGAGGCGGCTGATATGGATGAGAAGCTTGTGGATGGGGTTGATAAGGTGGTCTTTGATTCTGAGAATTTCCCGTCCACAAGAAGTTGGGATGATTCCGCCATCCAGGGTTGTAGGTATTGGAGAATGGGTCATTCTAGATGTCATTGAGGTCCTCGCAGGTCTGAGGAGCCTCAGGAAAGTTAGAGTACGAGGGTTCAAAGTTTCCCCAACTAGAATAGAGTGGATTGGAGGTCCCTCCGATCCTGGAGTCAGATGGGGGTGGATACGGGTCCATCCCCTGAGGAGATCCGTGATAGATGTTTTGCACAGTTTCCCTCGCAAGAGGTGGCTGTGCAAATGAGTTTTACGCAGAGGTGGCTCGCTCAGATGCCGAGTCAGCTCGTCCACCTTCTTCTCTATGATAGAGACCTTGTCCAACCAACTGGCCATTAGCTCCAAGTTGACGGATGTGGACAGGCCCTGCGTCTCATGTGCTCCCCTAAGATTTGTCGATGTATGGGCATTCATCCAGTCGAATAAGCCCATGGAGTCATTATTGATGAAGTTCTCGCACATATTCTCGAGAATCTCCCACACCGTGTCCTCATGTTGACCCATGATGTTTCCTCCATAAGTTGCATTGACGAACAATCTAATGTCTTCACGGAGTCCCTGGTAAAAAGACTGGACTTGTTCCCATTTAGGAACTCCGTGATGGGGGCACTTCCGCATGAGATCCAAGAATCGATCCCATGCCTCATGAAGAGGTTCTCTCGATTGTTGAGTGAAGTGAGTGATTTGGTGGTGCAAGGCATTGTCCGGCCAATGGGGAAGAACTTTTTCAAAAATTTGGACTGGAGTTCGACCCATGTGTTGATCGGACGAGTTTGAGTCTGATACCAATGAGTAGCCTTCTCCATGAGGGAGAAAGAAAACATCTTCATGAGTAGAATATCCCGATTTTGTACATCTGACCTGAAGGTCTGGGCCAGATGTTTGAGTTGCTTGATGTGCTGGAATGGATCCTCAGAGTTGAGCCCATGGAATTTTGGTATGGAATGAATCATATTGGGCTTGAGTTCAGAATCAGGACCTCCAGTTGGGATTTGGACTCGAGGCTCGATTGCCACCGTAGCGAGATTATAGTGATCTCACATCATGAGATGCTGCGCGCGGGTTTACAAAGTTTTGGAATAGATCATTTAAGCACTGAAGTTGGTGGTCAAGGTTCTCTTCTTCAATTGGTTGTGCCATGATGGAAGAAGAAGGAGAACCTGGTTCTGATGGATCAGAGGAGAGATCTATGTGGTGGGGTTGCTGCACAAACACGGATGTCGAGGCTTGGCCTCGGCGGGAGTGGATTTCTAAAGGAGGTCTTAAGGACCTCCTACCAAACATGCACTAAAGGATTTGATGAGATTAGAATGTGCTAGACCCAATCGAGACACCCAAAAAATGTTGGGTGACTATAGAGGTTCGGTGCGGATGATACCCCTTAGTCGGAATGGTTGTCCACCAGAGAAATACCTGGGTAGCCAGAGAGGGAGAGTCCCGCAATGACCCCTACACGGTAGAGCATCCCCACGAGTTACAGGGTTTCTCCCACCCGACCTCTCTTGTCACTGAGATTCCAGATAGACCAGAATGGGGACCTTGACCTCTTATGTCTACCTCTTTTAATTAGGATCAAGGTGCTTAGGGTTCCACTTGAACTCTAGATCTTTTGAGTGCAAAAAGTGACCTAATTTCAAGGTTGGTTGACCCAAAGGTCAACTTCACCTCTTTGTTCCTTTGAGAGCTTTTAGGTCCTCTCTTTAAAGGTTCAAGTGAGTTAAGAGCTTGATTTTCTTAGGGTTTCTCTTGGATAAATCTCTTCAAACAAGGCCTAGGCACACTTCTTTTTGAAAATTTTGATTCTTTGCTTAGAGAAGATGTGTCTCTAAAAGCCCTAGATTGAAATCCTTAAGTTTCTCTATTTGGTCCAATTTAGTTGCCTCAAAGATGGTATCTAGGGCTCAATCAAGAAGGTGTTAGCCCTAGTTACCTTAAATGGATGTGCAATTCAAAAATGTGTTGAAATAAAAATCAGGCAACTTTGGTGAATTACTAAATATGGAAGCAGGTAGCCCTAGATTGATTTTTCTTTGTTTTCCTTTTCAGATTTTGAGGGGATTAAGAGAAAGGGCTAATGAGAATTTACCTGTTCCAGGTGTGGTTGTTGTGCGGCTGTTTTTCTTTTCTTTCCCTAAACCAATCACAAAAGAGAGTAAGTTAGTATGAAATTAGAGGTTGAGATCAAAGCTTTTAAAATTCCCATTGCTCTGAGGCAACGGTGCCAAAATGTTCGTTCGAAAGTGAAATCGAGTTTGTAAATATTGCGTTGTAGTATAGGTGAAATCACTTCAAAAAACAAATAAAAATTTATTACTCGAAAAATTAAGAATCCGAGGTCGAACACGGGGAGCAAATTGGTATTTTAAAAACTATGAACACAATCTCAAATTAATAAAATGTGATGTTCAACAATATTATGAAGCAATAGAATGAAGTTCAGTGTATATAAATGCTAAAGAAAAGAATAGAGATGTAAAAAGAAATATAATTAATCTCTGTCTATTCTTCTTTCTTCCTTTTCTTTCTTCTCGGATGTCTTCTTCTTTCTTCATCTCTTTTCTTCCTTCCCTGATTTCTTCTTTCTTTCTCTACGGCTACCTTTTCTTCTGTCTTCTTCTTCTTTCTTTTCTTCTCTTGGTTTCTGCTTTCTTTCCTCTACCTTGGCTTCTTTCTCTTTCTCTATCTTCTACTTCTGGTCTCTTTCTCTCTGCGGATCCTTCCTTCTCTTCTTCTTCTCCTTCAGCTGTGCCTTCTCCTTCCTACCTCTGGCTCCTTCTCCTTCAACCTCTGATTTCCTTCTTCAAATATGCCTTCAAGTCTTCAGCTTTCTTCCTTAGCTTCTCCTGCCCTTAGCCTTCTTCAACTTCCTTCCTTAGCTTCTTTCTTTTCCGCAGTTCCTTCCCTCAGCTTCCCTTCCTTCTTTTTCTTCCTGCACAGAAGTGCAAAACCTACCCCTACCCTCCCTTGCATACGCTCTCTCTCTTCTTCTCTCTTAAGTTTGCTCTCCCAGAGCCAATCGGGTATACGGATCAGGTCAAGCGCACCCGGGTCCAGGTGCATCGGCGTGGGTGGTGCACGAGGAGTGCAGGCTAAACGAGTCAGGCAGCCAGGTCTGCAGAGGAGTGAGAGCGGAGGAGGCGAGTGATCGGGCGAGGGGACCTCACCCCATGATCTGAGGCGATAAGCTGATATCACAAAAACAATATAAATCACTCACCTATGCCAAAACTACCTAGGTGAAACTAAAGTCCCACCCGCTTCTTCGCGTGCCCACAGGGAGAATTCCTACTCAATTGCTGCAGCTACTGATGGTGTTGGCTTCGATTATTGGGTGCGAAGAGATCATGGAGTGTTTCCGCGCACCTAGGGCTCTACTTCCTGTAGTGTCGTGACTTGGAGCAAGCTTGCAAGCAAGCTTTGCTCCTGCTCCAATGGCGGCAAGGGGTCGAACCTACAAACCACGAATACGACCTCGTGGCCCTGTCAAAGCACGTAGGTAGCTTCGCCGTGACATGGAGAAGGTGGTACAGTTGGTGGCGTGGTGCAGAACGGCTTAAGCGTGCGTGCCTAGGTCAGACTGTGGCCATGAAAGTGCATTTCTTCGAGGAGAGTGTAGGGTGCGTGTGGCGGTCAATGAAGGGGCGAGTGATGATCAGTGGATGATAGTGGAGCTTCTGTGGTTGGTGGTGAGGCGTGTGGGTGCGTGGAGAGATGGATGCACCTTTGCCGATGGTCTGCTGGAGATGAGGAAGACGGAGGTGGTTTGTGGCTGTCAAAGGGGGTTTTGTGAAATAAAGAGGGGAAATGTGAAAGGTAGGGAGAGAGGAACTTAACTGAGGGTATCTGGATGAAGGGGGGAGGAGGAGGGCGAGTGGCGCGTACTTGCCATCGCCAGAGATGAAGACCCTGAGATGAGGAGGCAGCAACGACAAGAGGGTTGAAGAAGCGCACGTAGGTATGGCACGACACGGAGGAGCAAGGCGGAGAAGACTCTGCCACTGGTATGGTGGCAGAGCAACGAGAAGAGGGAGGAGAGATCGTCGAGCTTGCAGGCTATTTGGCCGGAGATGGGAGAGGAAGAATTTTGGGGATTTCTGCGGCCAAATCAAGCTTGAGATGATCGTCTGGGCCTGGGGCTTCTTTTATAGGCACCAGCAGAGGGCCTTGTGCTTGGAAGACAAGCTTCCAAGCACGGGTTTCCTCGCCAGAGTAGGAAATTCGAGAGATACCCATATCTCTCGAGCATTCGCATGAGAGATTAGGTGCAAATCAAGGCATGTGATTGAGTTCACATGGTCGGGAATTCCTCAGAGAATCTCCCTTTCAAATCTAAGGGATTCTCTGAGGAAACAACTTCCTCTTGAATGCTCGTCGGAGTAGGACTCCTCCACTGTAATGGAAGAGGGACCTAATTGCAAAGAGTGGCGAGGAAGATAAGGGGGTTTCTGCAAAGTTTTTGAAAGTTAGGGGCATAAAAGTAATTGGGTGGACTATTTTGCAAAGTAGGTTAAGGTGACCTCCCCTTAAGTCCAAATTTTAGTACAAACCTAATTTGAACCTAAGAAATTCAATGGTGAAGTTGGATTTTAGGTTTGACTATGTTTAACTGGACATTTTGCACAAAAACCCAATCTACGGCAAATAATTAGCTAGGACCCTCATTTAGGTCAAAATAGGTTCTAAAGGCCAAATTGAAGGTTCTAAATCCTAAGGGATATTTTTCCATGAATTTTATAGGGTTTAGTTGATTTTTATCCAGACCTGAACCTTATTAAATTAAGTGGGTTTGTTTTAGGGTTATAGGATGTCATTTAATTCTCAGATCTCACAATAACCCTTTTTTGACCGAACCATCCCACTTTTCATCTTGTTAAGACCAATTGGCCCATGTTTAACCCCTGAGAAATCCTGTTGTTGTACTGTAATGGTAAAATTACAATTTTTACCCTTTATTTCTTATTTTCTTCTTAGAATAGTTATTCCTTGAATTAAGCCCTTCTCTAGCTTATGTAGGAGCTTTCTCTTTTCTAGGTCAAAATGAGCTAGTTAGGGCTCGTGATGGTGTTCCCATCACTCTGCAATTAATTCCTTGTTGGGCCTTAAAGATGTCGATTTTCAGTGTCTTGCTCCCAAATTTTAACTCAATTTTGCCCTCCTCACAATTAATATTGGCCCTAGCTGTGGCCAGAAAAGGTCTTCCTAATATGATCGATGTATTCTTCAAGTTCTCAGGCGCATCCTTGTCTAAGACAATGAAATCCACGAGAAAGTAAAAATCGTGTACCCTAACTATGACATCCTCGAGAATTCTTTTGGTGACTTAATAGATCGATCAGCTAACTACAAAGTCATCTCTGTCGATTTAAGCTCAGATTCCTCAAAGTGGTCTAGTAGGGATGTGGGTATCAAATTGATGGAAGCTCCTAGGTCCAATAAGGCTCGGTCAAACTGTATATCACCGATAGCACAGGAGATCAGAGGGGTGCCTGGGTCCTTTGCCTTAGGTGGGAATTTGCTCAAAATGATGGAGTTGGCTTGCTCCGACAGTATGATCGAGTTCCCACCTTTGGTTCACGGCTTACGCTTGGGTGTACACACATCTTTCAGGAATCATGCATAAGCTGGTACGTGGTGAATCTCAACCATTAAGGGGATGTTTATATGGACTTACTCAAAGAGCTTGACTAAGTCCTCCTCAGGTGCCACGATTTTGGTTGTCTTCTTTCCCTTAGTCAAGGCCTCAGGAAATGGAACCTTAGATGGTTCCTCTAGAATTGGCTTAGGCTCTTTATCAAGGATGGGTGTGTCCTGGATGACCAATCTAGGGTTAGGGTCTATAGTCTCAGGCATGTCGAGGCTAGGAAAAGGTGGGTCTTGTGTTGCTTTGCCACTACGGGTGGTAACATAATTTAATCCTACCTGATTTTGGTTTGGATTGCGTAAAATAGGTGTCTGCTGCTGAAATCCCGAGTATGAAGTTGAAGCATCCATCTCGCCAGGAGATGGAGTAGAAGGAGCCTGATAAACAAAGTGAGCTTGACCCTGATTTTGGTTCATAACATGCCTCTAGTTTGGCACATTATTCGGGTTTGGAAGAGGCTGGGAAGGGAGTACGCCAGGCTGGCGAGCACTTGCCAGCTGGGCCAATTGATTTTGCAGCTCAAAGAACTCTTCTTTGTGTTGTTTTTGCATGTCAACCAAGGTATAGGAAATCAAAGATGTTTGATCTTCTTTAGGCGGTCCATATTGGAAATTTTAATTAGGCCTTGGTTAAGTGGGTTGACACGGTTGTTGGGATCTCGGATTCGGGTTATTTCCCGACCATGAAAATTTAGGATGATTGCGCCATCTAGGGTTGTAAGTGTTGGAGAAAGGATTATTCTGGACGGCGTGGAGATCCTCGCAGGTTTGAAGAGCTTTGAGATAATCAGGGTACGGGGGTTCAGAGTTCCCCCAACTGTAGTGGATTGACCCGGAGTTGCCTACGAAGCCATAATCAGATGGGGGTGGATATGTGTTCAGCCTCCCTTCCTGTGGGCGGGTGCGCGTATGTGCTTTCAGGTGTAGAGGTGGATTTGTGTAGATGACGAGTGATATTGTCCACCTTCTTTTCAATAATGGAGACCTTATCCAATTGACTAGCTACCAACTCTAGATCAATGGATGTGGAAAGTCCTTGGGATTCGTGTACCCCCTATTGCTTGTTAATGTGCAGGTGGGAGTCCGATCATACACACCCAGTGACTCATTGTTTAGGGAGTTCTCACATATGTTCTCGAGAATCTCTTAGATCGTGTCCTCATGTTGACCCATTATGTTACCACCACAAGTTGTATTGACAAATAGCTTAATGTCGTCACAGAACCCAGGGAAAAGGATTGGACTTGTTCCCACTTCGAAACTTCGTAATGGGGGCACTTACGCATGAGATCCAGAAAGCGATCCCATGCCTCGTGTAGAGATTCTCCTGCTCCTTCGGAGAAGTGTGTGATTTGGTGCTGCATTGTGTTTGTACGACCAATGGGGTAGAATTTTTGCAAGAAGGAGGTTTGAAGTTCTCCCCATGTGTTGATCGTGTGTGGTTGAGTCTGAAACCAGTGAGTGGCTTTGTTAGCCAAAGAGAATGAGAAGAGTTTTAAGAGTAATCCGTTCCGATTCTGTACATCTACCCTAAAAGTGTGGGCCAGATGTTTTAGGTTTTTGATGTGTTGAAAAGGATCCTCGGAGTTCAAGGCATGAAATTTTTGGGTCATATGAAGGATGCTAGGCGTGAGATCCACCTCGGGTCCTCCCACGGGAATGTTGATTTGGGGTTTGATCTCCACCGCTGCAGGATTATAGTGATCTCATATTTGAGGATGCAGCGGTGGATTGATGATGGCAATGATTTGATTTTTTAAATCATGGACTTGTTGCTCAAGGTTAGGTTGATCATCTTGGTTATCCATAGCTGATGAGGGGGAAGTAGGTTTTGAATCAGAAGATATGTCAATGTGATTAGGTTGTTGCACAAACACGGAAGTCGAGGCTTAACCTCGACAAGAGTGAATGACTAATGGAGGCCTCAAAGGTGGTCTTAAGGACCTCCTCCCGAACATGCACCGATAGAGTAGATGAGGGATAGTGGGTGATGGACCCAATCAAGACACCCAAAAAGTTTTGGATGACTATAGAGGTTCGAGGCGGATGATACCCCTAAGAAAATCGTCCACCTAAGAATTACCTAGGCAGCCAGAAAGGGAGAGTCTCGCGAAGACCCCTACATGGTAGAGCACCCCCACGGGTTACAGGGTTTCCCCCACCAGACCTTTCTTGTCACTGAGGATCTAGGTAGACCAGAATGGTGACTTGACCTCTTAAGTCTACCAATTTTAATTTAAGAGCAAGGGTGCTTATGATTTCACTTGAACGTTAAGATGTTTTAGTGCAGGGTGACTTAATTTGAAGATTGGTTAACCCAACAAGGTGGTCAACTTCACCTATTTGTCCTTTGAGAAATTTAGGTCCCTCTTTTAGTATTCAAATGAAATTAAGAGCTTGATTTTAGGGTTTGCTTGAATAGATCAATTCAACCAAGGCTTAGGCACACACTGTTTGGGAAGGTTAATTCTTGATTAAGCAAGTGTGTCTTTAAAACCCTAAACTGGAAACCTTAATTGGCTCTAATTGGTCCAATCAAATTTGTCCAAATGTGCTACCGAGGGCTCAAGCAAGAAGGTGATAGCCCCAGATACCTTAAATTCTGAGTAGGTGCATAAATTAGGGTTTGGATGTTCTCTAGATAGAATGTATTAAATTAGGCAACTTGATTATTAATCTAAGAATAGAATGCAAGTTGAACCTAATTTATTTGTTTCTTCTTTTAGCTTTTTCAGAATCAGTGACATAGGGGAAATTAGATGGAGTTTACCTGCCCCTGGAGTGTTCTGATGTGCGGCTGATCTTCCTCCAATGAATCCCTGTCACAGATCATAGTCAAAAAGAGATAGAGCAAGTTAGCATCAAATTAGATATTGTAATCAAAAGATCGAATTGCACCGTTGCTCCCTGGCAACAGTGCCAAAATGTTAGTCACTCTGAAATGAGTTTTAAAATAGTTGCAATATAGTACAATTTGAATTAGTGTGAAAAACAAATAAAATTTATGCTCGAAAGAAATCTGAGGTCGAACGTAGGGAGCAATATGGCAATTTAAAACTCAAGATCACAATTTGAGTCAAATTTATAAGAAATTGCAATTAGAATTAATTCAGAATGATATAGCAATAATGTCAAGTATCAATGTGCAAAAAGAATGGAGTAAAATGGTGAGTTGAATCACCAATTACTCCTCACAATAATAGCAACTATCTCAACAATATCAACCGAGGAAATAAAGCCTCAAATGTATGCAATTAGACGACAGAGGCCTGTATCTGATGGCTTAAACAGTCGGTTGCTACAGTACTTCCAAGGGATTCAAGGGTCTCTTCCTCCTTTCTTCTCTACTTCTGTCACAGCTGCTCTCCTCATCTCGCGACTAAGTGTCGCACAGGTACCTATGAAAGCAAAACCCCCTATCACCGTGCTCTCTTTCTCTTTCTCTCTCTAGGTTCCACTCTCCCACAGCCTTCCACAGTAACGGGTAATCGGGTGAATGGGGATCCACGTACTTGGGATCAGGGCTACGGGCGTGGGTCGCAACCGAGGTGTGATTGTGATTGCACAGCAAGCATAGGTCTTAATTGACCTAAATTAGATTAGGACTTAGCATAAGTTAGGGTAATTCATGCATGCATAAGCATTATCTGCATCTTTACTGCTTTCTTTTAGCTATGCATAAAATAATGCTATAATGTGCTGATTAGATGCATTATGTCAATTACAGGTAATAAGCTGGATTTGAAGTTAGACCTGAAGCTGGATTAGGAATAATGGGTGTTGCAGCAGAACTGGAGTAGAAGACCTAGATTAGATGTAGTAGATAATAATGTAAGGGAGTTAAGGTATGCTACTCTATTAAGTAGGAATAAAGCAGTAAAATGTGAAGAGCTCAGGTCCATCCTAGCCCTAGGATAGCCTAGAGACTTCCCCAAGCCTTAGCCACCCTTAGATTAGGTCACTGCACCCTAGGAAACCTTAAAACCCTAATTCCAACCCTTATCTAGATGTCCAGATGAATTATAGGACGTCCAGAACCCTTAGCCAACTCCCGCACACCTTAAACCCACTTCTGCAGTGTTATTGGACGTCTAGACACTTGCTTAGACATCCAATTTCTGCAGAATACCCAAGACAGAACCTTGAATCCTCCCTGACTATGATTAGACGTCCAAAAAACAAGTCTACACTTCTGACTTTTGAGTATAAGATGTCTGATTCCATTTTTGGACGTCTAGAACTGTTCTCTAGTTCCTCTTTTGATATTCAAGCCTTGATCTTGGATCTCTAGCTCCCTAAACCCAATTCAAACCCCATAGGAACCTAAATTAAGGTACCCTAACCCTAGTACCTCACCTCTAGACCTCCCTAAGGACCTAATTAGGTCCTCAATAAACCCAATTGACTTGGATCATAGTCAATTACCATTACCTTAGTCAATTGGACTCATACGGTCCAATTGAGCTCAAATCTCAACCCATACAAGTCCAATTGGACTCAGTGAGAGTCCAATTGACCTAAGCCCAACCTAATTGAGTTATTTCACTCTTAATTAGGTTCACACCCATTCAATTAAACTTGTGTTAAGTTTAATTGCAATTCCTCCTTAGTAATTAGGGTTTGCAACCCTAATTTAAGGCCTACACCTACCTAAAACCCTTAGGACCTAACCTAGAACTCTTAGCCACAAAAGGCACGACCACACACTCACACACACACACCCATTCACTCACACACACCCATCTAGAGTTCTCTAGAACTCTCTTCAAGTGGCGCCACTCTTGGTTGCCAAATTTAGCAACCAAGAGCCATTCAATTCTTAGATCCACTTTTTATGGATCTAAGAACTACCTCTCTTTCACTTGGCCGACCACTTATGGGGCTCTTTCTAGAGAGTTCCACACTTCTCCAGAGAGTCTCCCTTAGGTCTATAAAAAGACCTAAGGGGTGGCCATTTGCACCCATCCCATTCTTGGCATTCATTCATCCATCTAGGTTAGCTACCTTCATATCCATTCCACCTCCACGAGGAGCACCACCATGGAAGCCACCATCTCCATGCTAGGATGCTGGATCATTTCCCCAACCTTTCTCCAAGGGCCAGCCTAAGCACCATTGGCCACCCCTCCTCTCAATCATTCTAAGGCCATCAGAGCCCACCTCCGAATGCCCTTCTTTTCTGCTATATTAGTAGCTTAGCTCTTCATATTTTTATTGCTTTCATTTACTGCTTAGTATTGTAGCTCTTATTCTTCCCCAATGATGCATGCAAAATCCCCTCATAGATTCCTATATGCGATCATTTTCTGTTAGCTAGATTTGTATTTTTCAAGCTTTCCTCTAAATTCCATGTTGCAAACATCCTCCTGAATGAATGAATAAAAGATATTTTTTTATATACATATCTCTATGTTGAAAATCACCATGAGCTTATTGGTTGCAATCTATTTCATGTGATTCAAGTTGCCTGCTTTTCATTTATATATATATATTGCAACAAGCATGTCAGTTCCGGAAAATATAGAAGATTTAACTATAAATGCATTTTCTGTAAACAACCACCACATAACTAGAATTATGCGCATCAAAACTCGTACTTTCACCTTCGTTATCTATCTAACACATGTGCATGTAATCAGAGTTCACAATAGAAGTGGCAAAACTTTAATCCGAAGATTGGAAACCGGCATGCGATTCTAGATAAGTAGAGTGATAAAAGATTGATTTCAGATTGAACAAATGCCTCCCAAAGACGAACGACTAGGACTCAAAGTCTCGTTATCTTTTTATAAATATTTTTTGTTTGATCTATTGCGCACTATACTACAACGCTTTTCTTATCAAAACACGCTCTATGATTGCAACAGAAGGGTTAGGCAGGTCGAGTGCGTGCATGTGAGGAGGGACCTTACCCTTTGTGTCTGAGGCGAAGAGCCCCAGGCACAAATTCAATTTGTGTCGCTACGAAAGTCTGTGTGCTTCTGAGGTGGGACTATTTCCCAAGGCTTCATCTTGCGCACTGGCCGCAGCGGCTGCTTTGTCAAATTCCAATCAAA
Organism: Thalassia testudinum; assembly: GCA_037157565.1. Lineage (NCBI taxonomy): Eukaryota > Viridiplantae > Streptophyta > Magnoliopsida > Alismatales > Hydrocharitaceae > Thalassia > Thalassia testudinum. Next base: position 85,432,194 of record JAZHRO010000031.1, read on the forward strand.
GGCCCGATTAAAGGGCCAAATTGGTCCCTGGGTTGTGTTCTTGGAGAAATTCCGCGCACCCTAGAGGCTTCACCTAGAGCTACTATGGCTAGAACATGCTCCAAGGTTCCTTCGAAGCTCTGCGTCAATGGTGCATGGAGACCTAATACCTAAAATCCAAGATACGGCCTTTTAGCCCTATCAAATAAACTCAGGGGCTTCGCCGTGGAATGACAAGTACTGTGGTGGGTATGGCGTGTCATGAAAGTGTGTGTGGAGGTCATACGACCTCGGAAAGGGTAGACAGAGGTGTGTGAGTTCAGCAGAGGATTTAGAGGAGAAATCGACCAAACTAAGTTAGGGCTTTGGCTCTTGAGGAAGAGGCGGAGGTGTAGAGTGTGGAAGCGGCAGGTAGGTGGTTTATGGTGGCTGCTGGAGCTCATAGGAGGTATGCCAGCGAGGTGAAAGATGAAGTCGCAAAGGGTGGTGCGGAAGTCATAGTGGAGTGTCGGAGGTAATGTCGTGAAGTGAAGCTGAGGAGTCCATAGAGATAGGTAGCGGACGACGGGGATTAGAGTTGGCGCCGGTTGCGGTATGGCCGGCGCCGGAGATGAAGATGGCTCTGGTGGGGTGATGACAACGAGGATGAAGGAGATAGGGGCGTTGGCCGATATTGCACGATGCGGAGGAAGATGAGGAAGGAGTATCCGCTGCTGATATTGTGGTCAGACGATGAGGAGAGGCAGGGAGAGTCATCGGAGCTCAAGGAGCCTTTTAGCCGAATTAGGAGGGAAGAATTTAGGGTAGATCCAGTCGAAATCAAGCTTGGGGAGAACGATCTGACCTGGGGATTCTTTTATAGGTAGCAGGGAGTCAGTTGAAGCTTAGAATCCAAGCTCTTCAAACTTGGAAGGTCACCGAAGTAGGAAACTCAAAAGATACCTGAATCTCTCATACATTCGCATGAGAGATTGGGAAGGTTGTTGGGCTCAAGACCGGATTCATTGGAAAGAGGATTTCCTAAAGAGTCTCCGGTTCAATTTTGAGAAGGTTTGATTGATTAATCAAGGAGAACTCTCCAAATGAAGCTCTCCAAAGTTGTAAGAATAGGATTTTAGTGCAGCAGGGGCTTTTTTGTGAAGAAGACAAAGAAGTTGGGGGCCTTTTGCAAGAAATTTAAAAGCTGAGGGGCCATGTGAAATAAAGAAAATCAGACCTGGACTAAAGTGCAAACTAGGTCGAAACAATCTCAGATTGGGCCCAAATTTTGGTACAAATCAAATTTGGACCTAAGGAATCCAATGGTAAAGTTGGATTTTCATTTTGACCTTGTTTGTCTGGATAGTTCATGCAAAAACCTAAATTAGGGCAAAAGTCTATTTGTGGCTATGTTTTAGGTCAAGATGGGTTTTGATGGTCAAATTGAAGGTACCAAACCCTAGAGAATATTGTAGAGGGTTTGGGTGAATTTTATCCTAACCGAAGCCTCAGTTAATTAGGCGGATCTATTTTTAAGGCTTCAGATGTCCATTAATTCCTATAACGCTTGAAAACTTGTTTTGTTCTATATGAACCCTCTTAATAGACTCTAAAGTGTAGGATCTGTAAATCACAAGCACACTAGAAGGGGGGATGAATAGTGTGATATAAAAAAAATTTGCAAGACAAATCAAACCACAAAATACACAAGATATATAGTGGTTCCCCTCACTTGGGTACTCCACTACCTAAGTCTCCCGCTTAGGATTTTTAACTTGATTCCCTCAATCTGGAGGGAATTAATTTACTAAAACTTGAGGTAATTAATAGGTTACCTCAACCCAATTACAAGATATTAAAAGGAAATAAAGATACAAGTGTAAGCAAAATGTAAATAAAAGCTTACAACTAATCCCTAAGTCTCCAACAATTATATTGCTTAATATGAGTATGTAAATTAATCTAACGAGAATATTAAGGCATAAAACAAATGAATTTATCAGAGAAGAACACGATCGCCTTGATGACTTGTTGCAAGTGGAGAATGGCCTTGAGAAAATTGCAACAAGACAAGCTGTTTTGCAGCTAGTAATTTGAGAAATGAAGGTGTAGGCAAAGATAGAATTTTGGCTTCTTGGTTGTGTGCAAAAGACACTCAAAGAGTGCTTATATAACCCACTAAGCACCTTCCCTACGATTACTAGCCGTTAGGGGCAATTTGAAAAGATTAGAGATAGGTTTAATTGCAAAATAGCCATTCAGATTGGTCACAACGGTTAGTTGGTACCGATACTAAACTTTTGATACTGGTACTGACTGCCTACAGTCAGCCCAACTAAGTCACCAGGTACCGGTACTCATCATGAGTACCGGTACTTGTGACTCACAGATTTGGGTCCACTGACCTACATGTACCTGTACGAGTGATTAGTATTGGTACTTGTAAGATCTAGGCAAAAATCAAGTGCACAAACTGTGGTCACTCGGTACTGGTACTAACGATGAGTACCGGTACTTGTTGTTCACAGTTTAGGACTTAGGCCCAAACCTGTGCCTAGCATGTGTCGGTACTTATGACCAGTACTGGTACTTGCTACAAGTACCAAATTTTATAAGTGTAAGTCAATTTTTAGAGATATCCAACCTACTCTAAACTACTTTATTTTGAAAAAATCGATTTTGACTTTTGAAACAAGTGAATGAACGATTTTCTGAACCCTAATTATCTCTACTTTGATTTTAACTCCTAGATTCCGTTTTACTTAGGAGACGTACAAAGATTCTAAAAAATAATTAATACAATAAAAACTAGTCTTCTAATCTTCCTTCATATGCTATCTTTTTGCTTGCATCCATAGATTCTTTTGACCTGTAATACTTCATAAACACATTAGATTTAAAATTGGTTTTGTTAACAACAAAACACAGAAGAGAGATGAACTAGGTTCCAACAATCTCTCCCTTTTTGGTGTTGACAAAACAAGCAAGATAATACTCATATTTAAAAATAAACAGAGACTTAATAAGAGAAGAATAAAAAAACTCCATAAGGAGTGAAAAACCTTCCCCTCAAACTAAGCTCTCCCTATTTTAAATATGAAGTATCCAAGTATCCAATCATTGCACCCCCCTTTTTGTCAAGCAAGCAAAATGATGAGCAAATAATAGAAATGAAACAGAACATGATACATGAATAAGCAACAATATCTCATAAACAAACAACGCATGATACATGAATCATAACATGATAAAGTTCATAAGGCTTGAAATAATTTTAGCACATAATTGTCTGAAAAGTCATATAAAGTTAATAAGAACAAAATGAAAACTAAGCTAATTTCTAGGACATTTTCTAATTAGCTTTTGCTCATGTCCACCATCATCATCATCATCATCGTCATCATCATCATCGTCGTCGTCATCATTGTCGTCGTCATCATCTTCATCTTCATCATCACTTTCTTCATATGAAGCTTCTTCGTCATCTTCCGTGTCTTCTTCTTCATCATCATGAAGAACAGGTTCTTCCGCCATTGAAACAAGAGATGGATCTTGAAAATGCTTCTACCTTCTTTCACTGTATTCTTGAGGTGCTTTTGGTTGAGTCTGCTTCCTTTGTTTAGGTTGTTGAGTGAAAGAAGTGACATGGGAGGACTCAATAGAAAGAGAAAGATCATGGAATTTGTGATGAAAGGAAAAATTTAGATTGGTTAAATTTTGACCAATGTAGTTGAAGGTATTTATCAAATTTGGATCAGTTCCAGACACATTAGATAGATTTACCCAAAGTATTTCAGTTGCTGGATATGGGTAGGTTATAGGAACGAAAGTGGAGGATGATTTAGGAGGTGGATGAGAAGAAGATTGAGCATTTGGATCAACTTCTTCTTCTTCATCATCATTGGAGGATTCCTCTCTAGCAGGTTTCACTCCCATTTTTTAGAGAGTGGACCATTTAAAATAGACCACTTTTCTAAGAGTAGTAAAATTAGAGAGGTCAATTTTATTTTTATGAAGAATGTGTGATACCAAAATATCCAATGGTAAAGCTGATGCACGGTAATGGGGTCTAAGAAAGTGAATGAAAACTATATTCCAATTGACCGGAAAGCTCATAATGATAGCATAAATTAAGGGTAAAATATCAACAGGTATTTTGTGAAATCTTGAATTTTTAGCCCTTAAATTCCATGCTAAGATACGAAAAGGACGCGAGCAAAAATGGTCATATTTGGGGCAACCAATGCTTTGCCCTAGCAGTTAGGGAGCAAAATAGTTTCATGGATTTTATGAGTAGGAAATTGCTCCTTAAGTTTGTTAAAGGCATGACCTTCATTAGGACATTTAGTAATGGTTAACAAGAATTTTGGTGTGATGGTGATTTTCTGACCAAAAATATTTGTTGTTAAGACAAGGTGACCTCAATTTTCTTATTCTTGGAGATTAGCAAAGAATAGACAATTAACATCAGGGTATACTCCAAGAACATCAGCAAAGAATGATTCATCAAAGAAATGCATGAGTTTTTGTTCTGAAAGGCAAGTGGTAAAACTAAAGAGTTGAAGAGATAAATCTTTCCACTCAACTGGCCTACAATGATGAAGTTTTAGTCCTTTATACCAATCAAATTTTGACTTAACATCCTCATTAATGCAGAACTTGTGAAAAGCATCTTGAGGTGCTTTTCCCTTACTTTTTGATTTAGGTGCCATCTGTAAACATGCAATAACAAGGAATAGGAAAATAATTAGAAATATAGATAATTTCCTTTCATGTGTTTGTACCAAAAAAAACATATTTAAGCCTGCATGTACCAGTACTAGTGATTGGTACTAGTACTGGTTACTTTCTATTCCAACAAGAAATTTGAGCTAGTACTGGTATTCATCTTTATTATCGATAGCTGCTCATTAAAGCAGGCACTGCTGCGCCAAGCTAGTACCTGTACCAGTGATGGGTACCGGTACCACTTGGTACCTGACAAGAACAAATGCAGCTGTGAGAAAGGATTTGAGAGAAAGAAGAAGGCAAGATGTAGAATTATTTATAATAGCAAGATCAACTTAGGAGATAAGAATATACCTAGAGTAGAAGCTTGGAGGTGATCCTTCTTCTTGACAAGAGCTTGGAGAGACACTTGTGGAGAGAGCTAGGGCTTTCTTGAGACAAAATGAGGCAAGTGTTTGCACTTGGCCTCTTTTATAAGGGATGGGTCATGTGCTTGTCACATGATCACTTAAGTGGTTGAGAGATGAAAAATTTATAACTTAGATGTTGAATAAATGATGTAATCAACAACCTAAGTTAAGCAATCATATTGCTAACAACACCCAATATTTCCACACATATGGAAATATTATAGTTTACCCCTTTTTAAAAAAAGACATGGGTAAATTGTAGTGAGACCCTCAGAGATTTTTATAAATACAAACAAATTCCATAACAATCAACTTATTAATTTTGAATCTCTTTTATTGTACAAAGTCCTAATTTTCTTCTTATAAAGCAGAATCTTTCTACTGCAAGAGGTTTTGTAAAGATGTCTACCAATTGGTTTTGTCTGTCAATGAATTCTAATTGAATTGATCCTTGAAGCACATTATCTCTAAGGAAATGATGTCTAACATCTATGTGCTTGGTACGTGAATGATGAACTGGATTTTTGGATAAATTTATTGCACTTGTATTATCACATAAAATTTTGGATTGCGTAAAAATCAATCCAAAGTCGAACAAAGTCTGTCTCATCCAAATGACCTGAGAGCAAGCAAGTGAAGCAGCAATATACTCTGCTTCAGTCGTAGAAAGTGAAACACAAGTCTGTTTCTTAGAGAACTATGAGACTAGAGATTCTTCAATAAAATGACATGTGCCGCTAGTGCTTTTTCGGTCTGTCTGACTCCCTACATAGTCAGCATCACTATAGCACAATAGATCTAAGAATTGTGCTTTAGAATAGAAAAGACCAAGATTCTTAGTGCTGTTTAGGTATCTAAATATTCTTTTTACTGCATTAAAATGTGATTCCCTAGGTTCGGATTGGAATCTCGCACATAAACATGTACCAAAAAGAATATCAGGTCTAGAAGCTATAAGATATAGTAGTGAACCTATCATGCTCCGGTATTTCTTTTCATCTAATCTCTTGCTGGATAAATCTTCACCAATAGAAGTAGATAGAGTAATCGGAATCTCTTTGCCATTTACATTTTCAAAGTCAAATTTCTTGAGAATTTCAAGAACATATTTTGTTTGACTAATATAAATTCCTATGTCTAATTGTTGAATTTGGAGTCCTAAAAAGAATCTGAGTTCACCCATTATACTCATTTCAAACTCAGTCTTCATAGTCTCACAGAAATGTTGACATAGGGACTCCTTAGTTGATCCAAATATAATATTGTCAACATATATTTGAACCAGTAGGATGTCATTTCCTTCTTTTACAAAAAGAGTTGAATCAACAACTCCAATCCTATATCTGTGCTGAAGAAGAAAGGTCCAAAGCCTATCATACCAGGCCCTGGAAGCTTGTTTAAATCCATATAAAGCCTTATTGAGCTTGTATACGTGCTCTAGGTGTGCTGGGTCCTTGAACCCGGGATGCTGATGAACATAAACTTCTTCCTTAATATAACCATTAAGAAAGACGCTCTTGACATCCATTTGATATAGCTTGAAGTCCTTTGCACTTGCAAAGGCAAGTAGCATCCGTATGGACTCTAAGTGAGCAACAGGAGCATATGTCTCATCAAAGTCAATACCCTCCTGTTGGTTATAGCCTTGAGCTACAAGTCTGGCTTTATTCCTAATCACTGAACTAGATTCAACCAACTTATTTTGGAATACCCACTTGGTTCCAATGATGGAATTACCCTCAAGGGTGGGTACCAAGTTCCATACATTATTTCTAGTAAATTGGAGTAGCTCCTCTTGCATAGCTACAACCCATGATTCATCCTTTAATGCCTCATCAACTTTCTTGGGTTCAAGTTGTGAAATAAAGGCATTAAGGACAAAATCAGCTCTAAAGTAAGATCGGGGTTTTACACCTTGTTTAATATCACCTATGATTTGTTCTTGAGGGTGATCTTTATGGTGTACCCATTCTTTTGGAAGATCATGTACATTTCGTGTATCTTCCATTTTTGATACATCGATGAAGGGGGTATCTTCATCATCAGAATCTAAATGATTTGGTTCAAGTTCACCTAAGTTTGTTTCATCAAATGAAACATGCAAGGATTCTTCTATAACAAAAGTTCTTTTATTAAAGACTTGATAAGCTCTACTTCTTGTTGAATAGTCAATAAAAATGCCTTCATCACCTTTAGCATCAAACTTATCAAGCCGATCACAGGTGTTTAATAAATAGCATCGACTTCCAAACACCCTAAAATATGAAATCCTAGGAGACTTCTCATAATAAAGCTGATATGGAGTTTTCTTAATAATAGGCTTTAAGAGAGTTCTATTAAGAACATAACATGCCATATTAATGGCTTCTGCCCAAAAATATTTTTGAAGCCCAGACTCCAAGAGCAATGTTCGGGCGCATTCTTGTAGAGTGCGATTCTTGCGCTCTACAACACCATTTTGAGATGGTGCTCGAGGAAATGAAAATTCATGGGTTATGTCAGAATTGACACAAAAACTTGAAAATTTTTCATTTTCAAATTCACCCTCATGATTAGTCCTAAGTCTAAGAATAGAGGATGATTTTTCCTTTTGAAGTCTTCAAGCAAGACTTAGAAAGGAATCAAATGAGTCATCCTTATGTTTCAAGAAGATGACCCAAGTGAACCTGGAGAAGTCATCAACAATAACTAGACAAAATTTTGATCCATTTAGACTCTCAAATCGTGTTGGTCCAAATAAATCAAGATGTAACAATTCTAAAAGTCATGTTGTTGAAACTAAGTCTTTAGGTTTAAGAGAAGCTTTGTGCATTTTTCCAAGTTAACAAGATTTGCACAAAACATCCTTTTTATAGGTTAGTTTGGGTAGGCCCCTTACTAACTCATTTTTGGCTAACCTATTAAGATGTTTGTGATTAATGTGACCTAGCCTATGGTGCCAGAGATCTACTTCAACATGGGAGGCAAGCAGACATTTTACAAATTTCTCTTGTGAAAAATGAAGAGCATAGATATTTTCATATCTAAAACCTTCAATTAAAATCATATTTGTTCCTTCTTTTAATATTTTAAATCCAACTTTAGTAAATAAAATATCACATCCATTATCACATATTTGACTAACACTAAGCAGGTTATGTTTTACGTTTTCTACTAAAAGAACATTACGTACCTGCTTAGAGGAATTACCATTGTACCTTCACCAATAATGCGACAACATTTGTTGTCGCCCAACTTGACGTGTCCTCCATCTTTGATTCTGGTCCACTTGATAAATAGGTCGGAGTGTCCCGTTATGTGCTTGGAACACCCACTGTCTAGGATCTATTTATCCTTCTTGACTTGCAAAATAGTTTATTAAATCTATTTTAGGTATCCATTTTCTTTTGGGTCCTTGTTGGTTAGTACCCTTCAAATCCTTAGGTTTATGGATCACTTTAGTGTTATATCTATAATTCTTAGGATTCTTGACCTTTTGATAAATCCATGCATGTCTAGGTGCATGTGATTTATTTTGTGTGTTATTTTTATTATTGATCTTAGCTTTTAAATTATTAGAAAATTCTGTATTCAGCCTAGTTGCTTTTAGATTATTCAAACCATCCTCAAAATGTTCATAAATATCTTCTAATTCTACTATTTTAGCATGCAATTGATTATTAGTTTCTTTTAACATTTCTAGCTCTATTTCTAAATAAGATTTCTCTATTTCTAAAGTTTTATAACTATCATGCAAGACCTTATTTTCTTTTTTAATCAACCTAGCTTTGTGATACAAATCTTCATATGCTTGTAATAACTCATTAAAAGTGACTTCAGAGTCTACCTCATTTTCTGAACTGTCGCTGTTCACCATTAAACAATGATGTGCAACTTCTGTTTCTTCAAATTCCTCAGAAGATGATTTCGTGTCAGAATCACTATCATCCCAAGTTGCCTTGTATGCCTTTCTTGAAATCTTCTTCTTCTGATCGAGTTCTTTTTCTTTCTTCTTTTCTTCCTTCTTCTTCTTGATCATTGGACAATCTTTTCGTACGTGCCCCTTCTTCTTGCACTCAAAACAAATAATGTCATTTGTAAATTTATTTACTTTCTTACCTTATTTTTGGATGAGTCTTCTAAATCTTCTTGTTAGAAGAGCAAGCTCCTCTTCTTCCTCAAAGTTGGAATCATCGAGGTTTGACTCCTCCTTTATAGCTTTAAATGCAAACTCCTTCTTGCTTATGGATTTTTCTTCAATCTTCTTCATATTTTCCAATTGGACTTCATATGCCATGAGGCTTCCAATCAAGTCATCCAAGGAGAGAGTAGAAAGATCTTTCACCTCTTGGATGGTTGCAGTCTTTGGAGACCAATCGCTTGTAAGGGATCTCAAGATCTTATAAGTTGCTCCTCCTTCAGCTTGACTCCAAGGTTCTTCATTAGATGTATGATCTCTCCAAATCTTGTGTACATTCCTTTGATTGTTTCACCTTTCTGCATCCTGAAACACTCATAGCTTTCTGTTAGAATAGAAATATGTGTTTCTTTGCCTTACTCGTACCTTCATAAGTGACTTGCAACGTGTTCCATATCTCATATGAGAACTCGCATGCGGAGATACAGTTAAACTCTTCCCTTGATAATGCACAATAGAGTGTGTTCATCACTTTCGCATTTCCTGCGATCCTTTTCTTTTGTTCTGTAGTCCAAACAATACCTTCCTGCGGCTCCGGATCCATGTACTTCTCTTGTATAAGAGTCCATGAGTCCTCATCCATGGACTTGAGGAAGATTTGCATCCTCCTCTTCCAGTATCCATAGTCCGTCCCATCAAAGTAGGGAGGACGTGTGGATGACTGTCCTTTGGTGCGCTTGACTGAAGATGCCATTGCGAAAGAGAATAGTTACTTCTTCTATTCGCAACCTACTCTGATACCACCTGTAGGATCTATAAATCACAAGCACACTAGAAGGGGGGATGAATAGTGTGATAAAAAAAAAATTGCAAGACAAATCAAACCACAAAATGCACAAGATATAAAGTGGTTCCCCTTATTTGGGTACTCTACTACCTAAGTCTCCCTACTTAGGATTTTTAACCCAATTCCCTCAATCCAGAGGGAAGCAATTTACTAAAACTTGAGGTAATTAACGGGTTACCTCAACCCAATTACAAGATATTAAAAGGAAATAAAGATACAGGTATAAGCAAAATGCAAATAAAAGCTTACAACTAATCCCTAAGCCTCCAACAATTATATTGCTTAATATGAGTATGTAAATTAATCCAACGAGAATATTAAGGTGTAAAACAAACGAATTTATCAGAGAAGAACATGATCACCTTGATGACTTATTGCAAGTGGAGAATGGCCTTGAGAAAATTGCAACAAGGCAAGCTCTTTTGCAACTAGTAATTTGAGAAATGAAGGTGTAGGCAAAGATAGAATTTTGGCTTCTTGGTTGTGTGCAAAAGACACTCAAAGAGTGCTTATATAACCCACTAAGCACCTTCCCTATGATTACTAGCCGTTAGGGGCAATTTGGAAAGATTAGAGATAGGTTTAATTGCAAAATAGTCATTCAGATTGGTCACAACGGTTAGTTGGTACCGATACTAAACTTTTGATATTGGTACTGACTGCCTACAGTTAGCCTAACTAAGTCACTAGGTACTGGTACTCATGATGAGTACCAGTACTTGTGACTCACAGATTTGGGTCCAGTGACCTACATGTACTGGTACCAGTGATTAGTACCGATACTTGTAAGGTCCAGGCAAAAATCAAGTGCACAAACTGTGACCACTTGGTACCGGTACTAACGATGAGTATCGGTACTTGTTGTTCACAATTTGAGACTTAGTCCCAAACCTGTGCCTAGCATGTACCGGTACTTATGACCAGTATCGGTACTTGCTACAAGTACCAAATTTTGTAAGTATAAGTCAATTTTTAGAGATATCCAAACTACTCTAAACGTCTTTATTTTGAAAAAATCAATTTTGAGTTTTGAAACAAGTGAATGAACGATTTTCTGAACCCTAATTATCTCTACTTTGATTTTAACTCCTAGATTCTGTTTTACTTGTTAGGAGATGAATAAAGATTCTAAAAAATAATTAATACAACAAAAACTAATCTTCTAATCTTCTTCCTTCATATGCTATTCGTTACTAACGGGAAGCGTTCTCGCGCATTTGAAAGTCGTCGAAAATTGTAGTATAGTCACGCAAAAATGTTCGTCAAAAAATGATTTCTAAAGATAACGAGACTTGAGTCCTGGTCGTTCGTCTCTGGGAGGTGTTGCTTTTACTTTTGAAATCGATCTTTTTGCCACTCTACTTCGTTTAAAATCACACGCTGGTTTATGATTATTATGTATTGAAGTACGACATGCTTAGTTGCAAGTATATCAGGAATTAAAAATAGGCAACATTAATCACTCAAAAGATATTGCAATAAGCTCAAGGTGATTCTCAACACATAGACATATATATAAAAATATATCTTCTATTCATTCAAGAGAGTGTTTGCAACATGGAAGGTAGAAGAAAGCTTGTACATGAATGCTTAAAAATGTAAATCTAGCTACCAGAAAATGATCGAATACACGAATCTACGGGCGTATTTTGCATGCATCATTGGGGGAGAAGTAAGACTACGCTATTAAGCAGTAATAAAAGCAATAAAATTATGAAGAGCATGAATTAAATCTAGAAGAATAGAGGGCATTTAGGGGTGGTCCCCGATGGCCTTGGAGTGGTTGGGAGGAGAATGAGGGGTGGCCAATGTAGCTTAGGCCGACCATTGGAGAGAGGGAGGAGTGATCTAGCATCCCGGCATGATGTCCTCCATGGTGGTGGTAGTGAGCTCGTGGTGGAGTGTCTAGCTAAGTGGAGGTGGCGTGAATGGCACCAATGGAGTGAATTTGCCAAGGAAGTTAATGGGGGTGTTTGGCCGCCCAAGGGGTCTTTTTATAGACCCAATGGCTTCTCTCTAGAGAGGTGTAGAACTCTTTAGAGGGAGTCCAAGAGTGGCTAGCCACATGTGGGTGGATGTGGTCTTTGAGATCCAAGAATTGTGGATCTCAATTTGAATTCCTCTTGGTTGCTAAATTTGGCAACCAAGAGGTGGAGCCATCTCAAGAGGTCTCTAGAGAATTATAGAGAAGTGTGTGTGCGTGAATGGGTGTGTGTGTGTGTGTGGTCATGCTCTATGTGGCTAGGTGGCTTAGGTTAGGTCCTAAGGGGTTTGGGTAGGTGTAGGTCTTGAATTAGGGTTACAAACCCTAATTGCTAAGGGGAAAATGCAATTAAACTTAACCTAAGTTTAATTTAATGAGTGTGAACCTAATTGAGAGTATAATAACTCAATTAGGTTGGGTTTAGGTCAATTGGACTCTCACCAAGTCCAATTAAACTTGTGTGGGTTGAGATCTAAGCTTAATTGGACTTAATGAGTCCAATTGACTTAGGTGAAGGTAATTGACTTGATCTAAGTCAATTGAGTTTGGTAAGGACCTAATTAGGTCCTTAGGTAGGTCTAGAGGTGATGTACTAAGGTTAGGACACCTTAATTTAGGTTCCTATGGGGTTGGGATTAGGTCTAGGGAGCTAGAGATCCAAGATCAAGACTTGAATCTCAAAACAGGGACTGGAGACCAGCATCAGACGTCCAATAATAGGATCAGATGACTTATACTCAAAAATTAGAAGTCCAGACTTCAGTTCTGGACGTCCAATTTGAGTCAGGGGGAAATCAAGGTTCTGTTTTGGGTACTCTGCAGAAATTGGACGTCTGACAAAGTGTCTGGACATCCAATAACACTGCAGAAGTGGGTTTGAGGTGTGCGGGAGATGGCTAAGGGTCCTGGACGTCCTATAACTTATTTGGACGTCCAGATAAGGGCTGTAACTAGGGTTTTAAGGCTTCCTAAGGTGTTGTGACCTAATCTAAGGGTGGCTAAGGCTTGGAGAAGTCTCTAGGCTATCCTAGGGCTAGGATGGACCTAAGCTCTTCACATTTTACTATTTTATTCCTACTTAATAGAATAGCAAACCTTTAACTCCCTTACATTATTGTTCCTATATCTAAACTAATCATTCTACTCCAGTTCTGCTACAACTCTCGTTATTTCAGATCCTGCTCCAGATCCAACTCCAGATCTGCTTATTGCCTGTAATCAACATAATGCACTTAATCAACACATTATAACATTATTTTATGCATAGCTAAAGGAAAGCAGTAAAGATGCAGATAATGCTTATGCGTGCATGAATTTCCCTAACTTATGCTAAGTTCTAGCCTAATCTAAGTCAATTAAGACCTATGATTACTACGCAATCAGCTACTTGCATCCATAGATTCTTTTGACCTATAATACTTCGTAAACCCATTAGATTTAAAAATGGTTTTGTTAACACCAAAACATAGAAGAGAGATGGAACTAGGTTCCAACATAAGGCACATTTGACCTATGTTCAACCCCTGAGAAAACCCATGATTATTCTATTTTTTGATAGAATGGTAAATTTGCAGAAATAACCCTGTATTCTTGTCTTCTTGAATCAATGTTTTGTGCCCTTAAGAACTTCTGAAAGATATGTAGGAGGTTTTACTGACTTAATCAGATCAAATTGAGCTAGTTATGGCTCATGATGGTGTTCTCATCATGTTCCAAAGAAGCCCACTCTCTATCGACGTAGTCTATGATAGTGTTCTAAACCAAAAGATAGCTTTGTCCTTAAGCGAAAAGGAGAACATCTTCATCAGCAATGTGTGCTGATCATGGCCTTGCGGACCCAAGGTCTGGGTGAGATTTTTCAGCTCTTCTAAATGCTAAAAAGGGTCCTTAGAAGCAAGACCATGGAACTGAGAGATAAGTGCAATGATGTTCGGCTTCAATTCAGCAGCACGACCCCCAGCGAGATACGGTACCGTAGGCATACGTGGTGTAACCGTGGGATTATGGTAATCCCATAGTTGAGGTCTACAAGCCTGGGGACAAGGGTTTGTTAAAAGATTAATAGCTTGAGTAAGCTATTTCACCTGTTGGGTAAGGGTAATCATTTAAAGTTGTGTGTCAAAAGGGTGTTGTAAGCTAAGTTGTGGACCTTTCTCTGGTTGTGGTTGGTTAGGAAAGTTTGGGTAGGGAGAAGGTTGGAACCTATGAATTGGAGGTGGTGGTGGTGGAAGAGGTGCAAAATGATAGGGAAGAAGTTCTTCAAAATCCTTGAACTATGCAGAGTCATGGACATCCTCTGGATGAACAGAGTGGTGAATGGGAGTTTGAGGCTTAGGAGGTATAGGATTGGATGTGGAAGGCATAAACCTAGAAGTGGAAGCTTGGGCATTGCACCCAAGGTAGGTACAAGCTCACTGGGATCTTCTACTGTCCATGAGTCGATTTTTGAAAAACGCTTTTTAAAATCAGTCACAACTCACAAAAAGCAATCTCACTCAATCTCAAATCACAACCAAAAATCCAAATATCAATCTCAACAATCTCAATCAAAGACCAATCAATCAATTCAAGCAAAACAAACACGTATTTTTCCTAGGGTCTACAATGTAAAAAAAATATAGTACGTAAACAATGTTTCAATATAATTGTACGCATCCTGGAGAAAACCTAGAGAGGTGTAGACCTCTAAAATCCACCTGGTATCTGGATAAGACTGGCGTACGAATCCAGACCCTATGGTTGCTCAAGGAGATGAGATAGAAACTCATTTTCTTTGTGTACTTAAGTGATCGTGTAGTGTGTACACGATAATCAAGCAATAGATTATGATGAAAACTCAGACAAGGTTTCAAACAAGATTTTATGTCTCCTTTTGAATTTGATTTGATATTTAAGAGTGCATTCATGCAACTGGTCTCTCTTTTTAATCTTTTTCAAGCAAGAGATGGTCCTTTTAAGCTTAAGTCAAATGCAAGCGGTGGTAGGAACTCAAAAAAGATAGTAATGTGTACCTGACTCCAGCAATTCTATAATAATGCAATTTGACTAAATTAAATCTAGCAGGAAGAATGCAACCTAAGCATAGATGCCTAAGAGATGCTGCTGCTAGATAAGAAATGGCATATTTTTGGTCTTTTTGATTTTATAATTTTTTTTGAATTTTCTAATGCAACAAGCAAAATCAAATCAAAAAAGAAATCGATATGAAAAATCAAGTCAATGAGAGATGAGTAAAGAGAAAGTAAAGAGATAGTCTAGAGAGTCTAAGTTATTACACAAATGCGTGAGAACAGGCTCTTACAACTTATGCCTAACAAAATATCCTAAGTACATACCTAAGTATAAACTACCACTATACTACATTATACTACTAGAAACTAGAAAATTTGTAGCTCCTACGAGAAAAATTCCTCCTGGAAGTCAGGTATGAAGCGTAGTAGATCCACCAGGAAGAAGACTCCACCTGGAAGAAGACACTACTCCTACTCCTCAAGTGCTGCAAAAACACCAGATGATTAGTAAGACAATTATATCCAAAAACAAATCAAAGAATAAATTAAATAAAAGAATCTATATACAACAAAGAATATGAATGAAAGAATGATTATATAGAAAGAAATAAAAAAAGTACAAATAAAGAATAAAAAGAAATTTGGCGTATAGAGAGTTGCCTCCATGGCAACTGCACCAAAAATATGGTCGCAAAAATCATTTGCACGTTAAAAACAATGTTTTAATGTTGCCGTTATTGTAGTATAGATGTCATAATGCAAACAAAAGTTGCGTCATTTTATTTATTTACATAATTTTTACTAATTTATTCCAGGTCAATCATTAGGAGGCAGTTATTGATATACATCACTCTCTATGTTCCAAAAATGTTCTTTTATTCCAAAAATGTTAATTTTATTTACAAAATGAATCAATGAATCAAAGAATGAACGAATTAGTTAATTATGTACAAAAGAATCAATTACATGCCTTAAACATATTTACACTGAACAAGCATAAAAAAACTATGTAATTCTACTCTATATTAATTATGTACATCTATACTAAATAATACCTAAGTATAGGTACAAAAATTACTAATATACATTAGGCTAAATATACTAACATATAATATTAACTCTAATAAGATATATTATATATACAATAATAAAAATATGTGTCGCTATAGCCTTAGTAAAGATATGTACAAAACATAACGCAAAAGACTATATTTACTGACATTTGTACATATCTACTGTGACGGATATAACTGTCACTTAAAGCCTTAGAGTTTATTATATATAATTCTATTTATACACTACTTTTATATATATATATATATATATATTGTCCATCCGTATACATATGTTATACATATTTAATTTATTATACATATACATATACTATTATTTTATATATTTGTTTACTATAAACTATACATATACTAATATACACCCTATATATACACAAACACTTACAACTTCACAAGACTAAACATTGAGCATTTTTTCAACACTTAGCCTCTCACACCAGGCACAACACTCACAGTACTTAGACAATTTTTACTCACACGCACAACTCTCTCCCTCACAAACAGTAAGGCTCCCAACACTTAGTCGCTCAGCACTTAGTTTTTTCTCTTCTATCTGGTTCATTTAAACCAAAAATTAGCTGATTGGAGGTGGTGGTTGTTGGTGTAAGGGTACCACGATCGTTAATTTTGATGGTAACACAACACTTGTTATTTAACATTTGCATTTGAGTTTATGAGTTTCAAGAAAATGCAAATGCAATCAAGAGTGAAGGAGCTCAAGCTCGCATCCATGGTGGATTGGAGAAGCTTGATGGAGAAGGAGCTTTGCTTGGAGCGAGGGCTTGAAGAAGGAAGGAGATGAAGAATATGATAGATTCTTCATTCATGCATTCATTTGTTATTCCTTTGCTCTTTATTTTCTATCTAGATTCTATGTTAAAGAGCCTCAAAGTAAGTAAACTATAGCCCTAGGAACACTTACTCTAACCTAGGATACTTAGGATGTGCATAGAGAACTTAGAAAACCAAAATAGGTTTCAGACAGCCTGATCAGATGTCTGATCTTTGACTTTAAGACACCTGACTGTTTTATCAGACGTCCAAAACACTTAGGCTGGTGAACCACTCTCTGTAAACAGTTTCAGACGTCCAGCCCTTAATCCAGACGTCTTAGAAGACGTCTGATGACCTTGCCAAACGTCCAGCTAGAGGACCATTAGCTTTATCAGACTAATCTTAGAGTGTTAACCTTTAATCTAACCTACATACACTCTCAGATGTCTGTAGTGATCCCTAGATGTTTGATAAGTAGACGTTAGGCCCAAATCACCTTTTTTTAGATGATTATAGCCGTTTAACCTCGGGAAATCCATTCCCGCAGAAGATTGTGTTTCCAGACATCCAGACTTTGTGCCAGACGACCGACCTATCATCTGACCAACAAGACCTAGAACTCTGTTTAGGTCTAGACAAAAATAGAAAGGAAATCCGTCTAGAATTAGACGTCTGATTAGTTTCCCAGACATCTTAAAACACTTCTTTAGACGTCCGTCTTAATCTAACCTAGTTTAGATCTTTCACCCTTTTAGATCAGATGACTAATTCCTAAATCAGATGAAGACCCAGACGTCTGATAATAGATCCAAACGTCTGATAACTCTATCAGAATCATTAATAGCCCTGATTCCGGCCTAATTTACCTTGGATTTGGTTCCAACAGCTACCTAACGCTTCCATAGTCTTCCTAAGGGTTCCTAAGCCACCTATAAATAGAGGAGGACCCTTCCTTTGTTAGACGCACCTTGCAATACTACTTTTCACTCCTTTTGTGTTGTAGAAAAGATTAAAATCAAAGAAGAAAGTGCCATTACTCTCCAAGCCCTCTAGCATCCACCCGAGAGCACCGTCACAATGTCGACTTCACGTCGCACCACTTCCATCTAAGGGAAGTCCTTTTGCCTATAGGAGCTAGTTAATATTTATACTTTGTGGCTCTATAGGATTCTTATTATTTTTCTTTATTTTTGGTTGGGTATTTTCTTTGCGAATTCCCATCTCCTTCGTGGAACAAAATATCGTCGTGAAGAGGAGGGGGTTGAGGTACACTATCCTCTTATAAAGTAGTGCTGTTGTAAGAGATTGAACTACCCTCACTTGAAGTAGTTCATTAGTGGATTTGATTGACTCGGTCGATCAGGAAATCTTAAACCAAGAGGTTTAGGTGGTGATTTTTTCCTGGGTTTTGGTTTCCACATAAAAATCTTTGTATATACTTGTGATTACTATTTGTGTGATTGAAATATTATATTTCTGCATTTTATTTTATATCACGCAAATCTCACCCCCCTCCGTTAGAGAACCTATAGTGGAGTGGTAGATGGTTGTCGAATGATAGCAGTCGGTGACGGGGAAGACGACCAACGATGGTGAGGAACCTGTGAACCAGAACATAGCCTAGAGTCCAAATCAGATATCTCAAGAGCTTCGTCAAAGTGCAGCGAAGCTTGTGGTGTGTATGTGATGGGCGGGTGCGTGTGGTAGGTGGTCGGAGCAGCTTTGTGAAGCTCCGGTGGTCGGAGTTAGAGGTGATGGTGGAAGCAATGTGTGGTGAAATTGAGTAAGGCGAAACGATTGTGAAGGTGAGGTAGAGCTTTCGCCTAGGTCAATTTAGGTGAAGGGGTATGGGTGAGTGCCAACGATGAAGGCTGACGGCGAGGATGTTGCCGGCATCGAGGAAGACGATTGAGAGGGAGTTAGGAGCCAAGAAGCTTCAGATTTGAAATTGAGGGAGGGAGGGAAAGAAGCCCTATACTAATTGAGAGAGAGGAAGCGAGGAGGATGCTACCGGAGGTATGCCGAAGACAAGGAAGACGATGAAGCAGCTAGAGTGGAAGAAGGTGATTCAGAGGTTGAAGCTCCATGGGAAGCTTCGCAGAAGCTTGAGGAAGAAGATCCCTCTGCCTATTGTGTGTAGCAGCGGGTGAAGATGAGGTTTCAAGGAGCTCTGGTGGTGGTCCTCCTCACTGGTGAGAAGGAAGAATTGCAGGGGAGAACCGATGAAGATTGCATGGAGAAGCATTTGGGAATGTGTTGTTCTTTAAATAGAACGAACATCATTCGTAATTAAGCCAAGTTAGACACATTTGTCATGTGTTGTCAAAACAGCAGAATTAACCATGTTTTCTTGTCTTCTTCTTAAATCAGATTAGTGCGGAATTGTGATCCTTAGATGATTAATTAGGAGCATTTATCATTTGAATCTAACTAATTGTGGCTAGTTAGGACCCATGATGGTGTAACCATCATACTCCCATGCCTAGCTTTTGCTAGTCCCTAGAAAAATCTTATAGACCAAACTAGATCTATAAGCTGCATCTCTAGAAATCAAATTAAAATACCAACAATAGCCCTAGAGTTACTTAAGTACCAACCAAGATCCAGACTTGACCAACCTCAACCTTGGGTCTACCACGAAGGTTTCTTAGGCCAGGAAAAACTGCCTAGAGGTTCATTGACCCTAGCAGTTAAAGCACCCATGTGTATTTGCAGCAAGTCCAAGTTCAATTTGCCAATGCATTTTTTTTATAAGAGAGATAGAGAGGGATATTTATTTTGAGAGTTTTCTCTCTTTTCTTTTTACATTCTCCTAAATCCAACATTAGATTGGCCCTAAACACGGTCTGTATTGGATTCCTTGTCCCCACCATCAATCCTTAAAGGGTCTCTGGCTTTTGAAGCTTCGAGATAGCACCACCCATGGCAACCCCAAAAACTTCGATACTTCGGGATAGTGTCAC
Source organism: Thalassia testudinum (assembly GCA_037157565.1). Classification (NCBI taxonomy): domain Eukaryota; kingdom Viridiplantae; phylum Streptophyta; class Magnoliopsida; order Alismatales; family Hydrocharitaceae; genus Thalassia; species Thalassia testudinum. The sequence continues at coordinate 85,452,059 of JAZHRO010000031.1, forward strand.
CCAAGGCATTCTGTAGCTAAATTTAGGCCCTGGTGTTCTATAGTTAAATTCAGGAACCTGAACCAGTACAATGTGCTTACATGCTCCAGGTAGGATATTTAAATATCCTAGGAGATAAGCACTGAGGAGACGATATGTTATTATGCATCTTTGAGGAGAGTACTTTTTATTCCACCCCTCCATGTAGAGAACTTGTCCAATCAACTTGTGTCTTCGAGCCACTCCTAAGTTAGATCTTCAAGAAAACCTTTTCAGAAAAGAACACTTTTGCCATTATATTTCACTAAGCTCACTGAACCAGACCGGTGTGTGATTTTTGAGTGCTTAGGTTACCAAGTCCCACAAACCAAAGGGTAGGCAATGGGGTCGAATAATCCCTAACCCTTAGACTTAATACATCAGCCTCGCACTTTCCTCAACCTATTGAGGATTAATCCGGATCTTAACAAATACGTGAGTGTTTAAGCCCTAGAAGGGTTTTCATTTGTGAAGTCAAGGCGGAGGTGTAGGGTGTGGTGGCGAAGTGGATGGAAGGGTGTAGCAGCAGAGACACCTCGCCGGAGGAGTGGCTGGAGATGGAGAAGACAAGGGTGATTCACGATTTCGAGGGGTTGTTCTTGGGTGTTTGTAAGGGAACTTAATCTAAAGAACTAGAGAGACCTAATTACTTACTCTAAGGGTCGAAAAGGATTAAGAGGACATCAGGTATAGTATGTCCGACGCTGTGGAAGAGAATTTCTCCGGTGAGGGTAGGACGGCGAGGATGACAAAGGGAGAGGCTTCGGTTGGTATGGCACGACGCAAAGGAAGACGAGGAAGGAGAATCTGCCGCCGGTATTGTGGGCGGACGATGAGGGAGATCGAAGAAGATCGTCAAACATCAAGGAGCTATTCGACTGGAGAGGAGGGAGGAATGTGGGGGATTTCTGGCCAAATTCGAGCGTAGGGAAAGCGGTTTGTCATGGGGACCCTTTTATAGGTCTCAGGGAGTCAGTTGAAGCTTGGAAGCCAAGCTTTCAAGCTTGGAAAGCTCACCAGAGTTGGAAACCTAAGAGATACCCGAAGCTCTCATGCGTTCAAATGAGAGTTTGGGAAGGTTATGGAGATTGAAACTTGATCTGTTGGAAAGAGAACTTCTCAAGGAATCTCTCTTCTAATTTTGGAAGGGATTCATTGATTAGAGAAGGAGTTCTTTTTAATCAAAGGTTGTCAGAGAAGGATTCCTCCACGATAATGGTGGAGGGGCCTATTTGCAAAGAGTGATGACAAAGATAGGAGCCTGTTTGTAAGGAATTCAAGAGTTAGGGGCATGTGTTTGAGAGAAAAGATTCAGACTGGACCAAATTGCAAACTAGGTCAAGACAATCTCTGATTAGGCCCAAATTTTAGTACAAACCTAATTTGGACCTAAGGAATTCAATGGTGAAGTTGGATTTTAGTTTTGACCTAGTTTGAATAAGTAATTTATGCAAAAAACCAAATTAAGATACTAGTCTATCTGTGGCTCTATTTTAGGTCAAATTGGGTTCCAATGGTCAAATTAAAGGTACCAAACCCTAGAGAATATTTTTATATAATTTTTAGAGGATTTAGGTGGATTTTATCCTGACCAAAACCTCAGTGGATTATGCAGGTCTATTTTTAGGGTTTCAGATGTCATTTAATTCTCGAAATGCGTGAAAACCCATTACTGTCTGCACGGACCCTCTGCTTAGACATTTAAGACCATTTGACCTTTAATTAACCCCTGAGAAATCCCATTATTGTTCTGCAATTGAGATATGTTGCTAAAAATGCATTTTTACCCCTATTTTCTTGTTATTCTCTCAGAATGGATTTGCAATGAATTATGGTCCTCTGGAGGTTATGTAGGAGCATTTATTCCTTAATTGTGACTAATTAAAGCTAAATATGGCTGATGATGACGTTATCATCATACCCCAATGCCTAGCATTTGCTAGTCCCTTAGCAAAATCTCATGGAATTATCTCAAATTCTAGACCATGCCTTTTTATGCTCAGAACTCTATTGTGTGCTTTCTTTTGTAGATTAGGTCAGACTTCTTACAATAGGCCTAAAGGTACTCAAGTACCAGCCAAGATTCGGACCTGAATAGCTTTAGCCTCAGTTTGCCGAGAAGGTTTCTAAGGCCCACAAAAACTAACCTAAGGATAGTTGAACTCCGTGGTTAAAGCACCCGTGCTTAAAACATGGTTAGTCCCAATTCAGTTTGTAGTGAGTTTTTGTAAGAGAGAGATAGAAGAGTCTTTTGCATTTTTTTGGAGAGTTTTCTCTCTCTTTTTCTTCTTTATTTTTAGCTTCGGATTGGCTTTACAACACGATCTATATCGGATTCCTAGCTCCCACCATCAATCCTCTCAAGGTTCCTAGCTTTCGATGCTTCGAGATAGCATCGCCCATGGCAACCCCTAGAACCCTGGCTTTCGACACCTCGAGATAATGTCGCCCATGGCGTTCTGTAGCTAAATTCAAGCCCTAGCAATCGACATTCTGAGATAATCCTGTCCATGGCACCTGAACTAGCACAAGGTGCTTACATGCCCCCGGTAGGATATTTAGATTTCCTAGGAGACAAGCACCGAGGAGACGGTACGTTATTGCACATCTTCAAGGGGAATTTCCCCCCTCTCTGCACTGGGAACTCGTCCAAATCAACTTGTGTTGATAAGCCACTCCTAATCTAGGTAGCTTTTTAGAGCAGAATTAACACTTTGCATGATTTTAATAATTAAGTGCACTTAACCAGATTGTGTGTGGATTAGGGTGCTTAGGTTATCGAGTCCCACAAATCAGAGGTCAGTTAACGAGGCCGAATACTTCCTAAGCCTTAGACCTAATACTTAAGCTTTGCATTTTCCTTAACCTCTTGAGAACTATCCAGATCTTAACGAATACTTGAATTTCTAAGCCTAAAACAAGCCCAAAAGGCCTAAGATCAGCACTCATACTAATCTTCGTATTTCTGTAGCACTTTTTGACTTTTATTTCTTTCTTTAGATTCGGTCTAGAACTATGTAGATTCCATAATCTTTTACTAATGACTCTTTTTATTTCAAATTGTTGCTCCTTTTTAACATTTTAAATCACCTCCTCTTTTCCTCTTAAGAATGATTTGCATTTAATTTTTTCAAAATTTCCTCCCCATTCTTCAATTTTTTTATTCTTTTTCAATTTTCTATTTTATTTTTTTGGTTTTTTGGAATATGTATTTTTTCTTGTGAGAACCTTCAGAACTTTGAATTTTTATGTGTTTGCACTTTAACACCCCCCTATGCCTAAGTTTTGCAATGTCCTCATTGTAAACTAGAGGGTATTAAATCAGTTCGGGTTCAGGGATTATAACAAGATAATCAGGTGGGTGAACAGGTCGGGATGACTGTTGCGAATGATTTTAAGCTCTGGTACAGTACCAAAGGTGGAGTCGACTGTTCTAAAACTGAACTCGAAGTGCAATAGACGTGAAGTACAAAAGGATAATCAGAAGGATCTCAGGTTTTTGGAAAGACGAGTTGCCTCCCATTAAGTGCTAAATTCAATGCCTTCAGACAAGTAGAAAATGGTATGGAGGAGTGGTCAAATCAGATGAATTTTATAGAACAAGCATCTTAATCAATAGCCTGGTTGGTCCAACCAGGTGCTTGTTCAAGTCAGCAGGTTAATGATGCAATCCAAACCCAATCAATCTGGTGGGTTGGTAGATGTGAATCAATAGATGCGGAACCCACCATATACTCTATGACTCAAATAGATGTGGAAGTGAAAAGCTAGGGTTTGGCTGAATAGGATCAGCCTAGTTAGAGTAGGGATCCTCAAATGAAAAAGGGTTGGTGGAGGATGAACCCTACGGGAGTGATCAGAGAAGGATGGGGCGTGATTATTAGTCTGATAGAAGTCTGAAACCCGATTGAAATGTGGAGGAGAATCATGTGTAACCGGCTCATCGAGAGGAGAATCAGAGTAGAAATTGAGTCTAGTTGCGATTCGAGGTTGAGAACAGGTTTTGGAAGGCTCTGTATGTGTAGAAGAGGTGGCATCAATAAAAATTATGTGTGAGGGCCCCTCTAGGAAGGATTCCAAGGTAGGTTCATCTAGAGAGTCCTCATAATGGCCATCAAAATCAAATGTAAATGCCTAAAGAATGTTTAGAGGGTTATGGAAATCTGAGTGAAGGAAAGATTCGAACTCTGGATTGCAAACACTCTCGGCAATTACTGTTTCTGATTCCTAAGGATCAAAAAGGAATGATTCCATCTCAGTGGAACCTGATTTTGAATTAATGATCTTGGGATCAGGGACCTCAAAGTCAGAGTTAAAGAATGGATCATGTATGTCGAGGTCGTAGATTGGCTTAGAGTTGTCAGGAAACAATAGTTCTCCGCAATCAGGGTAAGATCCAAAATCATTGGAGAACTTGCAAGAATCATGTTCTGAATCTGATTCGGGATCAGGGGTTCCACTAAAGAATAAATCAAGAGATGTACAATCAGCAACCTAACTTGGATCTAACCTATTTTCATATTCCAAGCTTAAAAAGGTGTCCCTATTAGGCATAGGCTCGAGTTCTTTGCTTGTAAGGTAGACCCAATCGATTCCTAACTCTTCCGACTCCTCAGTTTCTATATCATAGATTGGCGTGACTTCCAAAAAATCAATCTATATCTCTGAGGAGGTTGGAGAGGTGTACTCATCAAATACAAGCCCAGAATCATAATTCAAGTTCAAAATCTGATTTCCATCACAAGGGGCCTTGTAATCATCCTGATAAGGCTTAGATCCAGATTCTAGGTTAAGGGTGTGGGTTGGATCACTAGAATCTAGGTTGGGCTTTATAGGGATGTCAGAATTGCTCTCGAGAGTCACCTTATCAGAATAAGCGACGGAATTTACACCCTCGAGAGGTTCTGATTCAATTTTAGTATCACAAGTGTCTGGGAAATCTAAGCTTGGTGAATCGGGCTTTCGATTTTCTAGGGTTGGTTTGAGATCGGGAACACCTGCAATTGGATCCTCCCAACCCTCATCAAGATCAGGAATGTCAATTGCTATGAAATTTGAATCTAAATTCATCTGGGTTGGGAGTCCATAATAATTATGATCATCAAACCCGGGATTTAGGAAATTGTGTTGATCATTAGACTTACTCCAAGATGTTTATTAACTTCTGATGGGTATTTTGATCAATGGTTCTATATAACCTATTTAGCAATTCTCCCCGTATTTCTAAAAATTCCTAGAGTTTTTTCGGAAATGAAGGACTTGACCAACATTGCAGACAATCATTGTTGTGTAATTTCACCAATTCCATGTGTTCTGCTAAGAGATCATCCTAGGTTGAACCGTGGTTCATTTGTGTCCATATTATCCCTACACGATTTGCGAGGATGTCTGTTGTTAGAAATTTTTCCTGAATGTCCCTTTTATAATATTCTTCACGATTGCTATAAGCATTCTCAATTATCTTTTCCTTCATGCTCATTTGGGACTTAGGTTTCCTAAACAGTCTTCCTATATAGCTAGGCTGCATTTTTGAATCAAGTGGTGGAATTAGGATGTAGAATCAAACTTAAGATTAGATTTGAAGTTGATCAGATCAAATTAGAAATTCCCAAGAAGATCTAAAGAGGTCGCTTAGGTTAAAAACCTAAGGACCTTCCTGTGTGTGTGCTTTATTTAATAGAAAAGATGAGGGACTGGATGTGAAATTTGACCCAATCAAGGCACCCAAAGATTTTGGATGACTAAGGTAGTTTCGAGGCAAATGTTAACTCTGAATCAGAAATTTTCACACTTGAGAAGTACCTGGACAGCCAAGAAGGGAGAGCCCCACAAAGACCCCTACATGGTAGAGCATCCCCACGGGTCATAGGGTTTCCCCCACCCGACCTTCCTTGTCACTACAGTTTCGAGTAGACCGGAATGTATGAACTTAAGACCTTAGGTCTATCAATTTTAAGTCTTAATTTTTTCCTTGAGTTTCACTTGATTGGAAGTTGATTTGACTTGTGACCTAATTTGGAGGTTGGTTGTCCCACAATGTAGGTCAACTTCACCTGACTTGCCCTAAAGATGGTAGAATGAAATCTAGGTCAAGACCTAGAAATCACCCTGAATTGACTCTCAAGTTATTAGGTCCAAAGGTTTTAGGGTTCAAGTGAATTTAGAGCTTGATTTTTAGGGTTTTTCTTGATTAGATCTTTTCAACCAAGGGCTTGGGTAGCACACAAATGCAGGAGGATTATTTCCTTTTATGCAGGCAAATGTGCACTATCACTCCAGAATCCTAATGTAGAAACCCTAATTGGCCCTATTCTACATCCAATTTGATCTAAAAATGTTCTCTTGGACTTCAAACAGGAAGTGCGTAGTCCAAGAAGATTAGAAATTATGCGTAGTCCCTAATAGGTATAAGAAATTTGGGTAGGGAATTCTAAACAGAATCGTCTCAAGCTTCAATCAGATATGAAATTTGTTCGCAAATAAGGAAACTTGCCTTTTTAAATGATGATTATTATAAAAATAAGGCAGGTGATTCCTAATTGATCATTTCCTTTTATTTTATCTTCCGAAGATTAAGAGGTTGATTAGGGAAGAATAGAAAATTTACCTACCCTGGTGTGGCTGTTTAGCGTGGAAGATCTCCTTGTGAAGTACCTTACAAAATCACAAGAAATCAAACAGGGCAAGTTAGTGCTCAAATATAATCAGATAAAGCAGAGAATAGTGGTGAATTACGTATTTATCCCCGGCAACGGCACCAAAATGTTGGACGTGCGAAATTGGTGTTTAAGATTGATACGTTGTAGTACAGACTAAAATCGCTTGTTGACGTGCGCAAAATGCGTTGGTTTAATTATGTCATTGTAGCATGCGTTCGCGTCATCGGTTTTAAATTAAGATATGGATTTGTGAGTCCAAGTGTCGATCTCAGGGAGGCGTGAAATCAGATTAGTTTTAGTCGCTTTAGGTGTCACAAAATGGTAGCATGGTTTGCTTGCAAAAATGAGAGTGAAAGAGAGAGAGAGAGAGTAGGGTTAGAGCTTGCATTTAAAACATGGCAATCACTTAAGGAGATGTGAACTATGATATAAGAAGCAATATCAACATATAGCATGCAATTAGAGATTGTTTACAAATACAACAATAGATGAAAGCTTAAAATAGTGAAACATAAAACTAGAGTAAAAGAGAGTGTGAGGAGGAGGCAAGGTGGCCACAGTGGTGGAGGGGGCTCCGCCGGTGGCTTGACAACTCCGGGGGTGGATATGGAGTGTTTGGTGGAGCTAGGTGTTGAAGCTATGAGTTACTACACTAACATATTTGGTTTTGAAAAACCTGTCGTTGTAGTTTGAAAGCGAAGAACTCGTGTTCAACAAATAAAATTTATACCGGAATAGAAATCCCAGGTCGAACTCAGGAAGGCAGACGTTTGATTAAAACTATACATTTGTTTTATTTGTCACGAAGTAGATTAATTGATTAGAAACTATCTATCTATTTACAATAAATAGAAGAGAGAGAGAGAGAATGAGAGAGAAAGAGAATATTACAAAAAAAAACCAAAAAGAGATGTAGAATGAACATGGAATTCATTATCAAAGAGATTATTCGTTACACTAAACATTACAACTAGAAAGCAGTAAATCTACTCTAGAAAGCATTAAAAAGAATGGAGAGAGAATTATCCTCCTCGACTGTCGCTTGGAGGACGAGCCGGATAGGACGACGCCTGGAAGATGGGGAACAGAGCAGGACGAAAGAGGATGAAGCAGGAAGAACGGGAATGGGGCAGCACATCGTCGTCGTCGCGGGATCCACTTCTGAAAGGGGGACGAAAATTTGACTTTATCTCTTGAGAAGCATCCTGGGTGTGGGACAAGCTTCTTTTGAGCTTTGGAGAGGGAGAGAAGAGAAAGAAGGGATGAAAATTTCATATAGAGGGGGTCTCCTTTTATATTTGCAAGGAGTGTGGGTAATTTGGTCTTTACAATTTCAAAACATTAAATAAGGGGTCTTTAGTGACGGAGAAAACCGTTGCTAAATTCCTAGTTGTGGGCGACGTGTGCCGCCCGCTCGCCTCCCGCGCATGAAACCCAGGCTCACGTTCATCAAGTCTCAGTCGTTCGATCACGAGATCGAACGGCTGAGATGCATCCTAGCCTGCCTCCTCATCGCGTGCTCGCCGCGTGCGATCTCACGTTATGCACGAGAGTGCAATAACGCGTGGGCACTATTGAGTGCCCACAGCCGATCGATCGTGATCGAGCGGTCGATACGCTCGCTTTCCTGTGCCTCAGATCCACTCCAAAAGACTCGAACACCCGCCTTTGTATTGCATAAGCACGTTCGACTAACGCGCTACAAACACGTTTGTGTCGCACTTATGTTTCGTGCACGTGCATCCACAGCTGTTGGATGCGTATCCAATGACAGAGAAGCGACGAAGAAGAGAGGGTGCGGCGGGTGTAGTGGCCGGTTGGGCGACTGAGATGGTGCCACGTGGCGTCATCTTGTCCATCCATCTTCTGGATGATGTAGATGGTGCCACAGTTGTTGGATTGAGTCGATTTTCACGCTATTAGGCTACGATCATCAATTCAAATCCATCTGTGCAGTCAGATTTGTCGTCTGAAGTGCAGATTCACACCATCTTGGCCCTTGATCTTCTTAGGGTTCCCCGATCTCTATTTGTTGGTACAGATGTCTGATTAGGGCGATCTTGGAGTCATTGAACTCCAATCGTCGCCCTGATCACATCTGTACGGTTGGATCTTCTATCCAAGGCCCCGATAAAAATTTGCCCTGTCCCTGAACATAAAAGGAGACAATTAACCTCAATTTTATTCAAACTAATCTAAATGCAAGATGATCATGCTATGCAATATTTATAGTATGCAATGCAATTCTATGCTTAAGAACATGCATAAATAGACATCTTATGTAGTGTAAACATATTTACATCACACCCTCATGCCTATCTTTTGCTAGTCCTTAGCAAAAACTGTATGCTATTTATAAAAGAATGAGGTTGGATTATTTGGGCATGAGTTATTTTCAATCATTAAGAAAATGGTTACTTAGGATCTGAACTTTCAAAGGCACAATAGTGCCCGGGTATCTGCCAAAATGCAGACCGCCTCAAGCCCTCGCCTTATTCAAAGAAAATTTTCTTTTTCTCTTTTTCCTCTTTTCAAATTTTTCTTTTTTTTTTTTTTGAATTTTCAAGTTTTAGGGTTTAAGAGGCTTTCTATGGTCATTCAACTCACCCAAGATTTGATGAGAACCCTAAGTTCTAAGCATCTTTATTGTGAATGTGATAGGCTTGTTGATCGACAGTTAAAATGGACTTTGGATTTCTACGCCTCTAGGTGACCTTAAAAAGAGAATTCTACCTAAAGGTGTATCTTTATAACCGATAGCTTTCTCCCTACTTTTATTTTTATGGTGTCAACACAAGGGTAAATCTAGTGTATATCTCCCCAATTTATTCTACTTCTCTGCTTCTTCCTAAGTGTTTTTGGGAATTCTCAATGCATTTATTGACCTGGATTCTGGACAATTAGTCGATAAGCTATTACCACCGACAACATGCCAGCCATACTCGTGTGGTGAAGTGTGGCTTATTTCTTTTGTTTTCTTTCTTTCTTTTTCTTTTCTTGTTGACTTTCTTTTTCTCTTTTTTTTTAAGTAGGTGGCTTCCCTAGTATAAGATTTACCTAAAGGCAGCAAAAAAGAGAATGGTTCAGTGACTAGGCTCTGGACAACCTACCTATGGGCTGTTACCCACGATAACTTGCCAGCCATATCACCCTAGAAGGTTCACTAGCTACCCAATTTCCATTAAAATTGCCGAACAAAGAGTCAATGCAAAGAAAGTGTGTAGATGCTTAAAACTCAAAGTTCCCTCAAATCAGAGGGCAAGTTGATAAGTCGTGTACATATCACCCAAATTTATTTACTCAAATTACAATAGAATTAAGATGGCGAGTGACGTGAGAAAGGCGTGTTTGTTTAAAAGGATCATTATAGTTCGTGCTCGCAACGTCGGTTTTAAAAGAAGAAACGGACGTGAGTCCGAGTGTCGATCACAGGGAGGCATAAAAATTGAATTTTCTTTGTCACTTAATGTCACGAAGGTAACGAGTTTTTGCTTGCGAGAAAACATGGTAGAAAAATGAGTGAGAGATCGAAAGGGAGAGAGAGAGGGAGAGAGAGTAGGGTTAGAGTCTTTTAAGTCATAGCCATTGCTCAAAGTAAGATGGAGAACAACATCAACACTATATTAAACACGTAAGTCAAGTTGTATAAATACAACGATAGCTAAATGATTGAATAAAAAGGAAGTAAAGCTAGATTAAAGGGAAAGAAAGAGAGAGAGGAGAGACGGCGAGGCGGCCACGGTGGTGGAAGGAGGCTCCATTGGCAGCTCGTTGACTCCGTTGACTACAAGAAAGGCTAGAGGGGGGCTAGGAGGGTGTTACAACACTTGCAAGGTGAATTCAATGCCTTACATGGGTGGTTAGGAGGGGTTTATATAGGAAGAAGAGGTTTCTATTTTAAGTATGGGCTTTAGCGACATCCGGGACGTCGCTAAACCCATGCTAAAAGCGTCGGTGAAGCCTCCTTCCCAGCAGTCTCACGTGCGCGCCCGCGCTCCTTCATGAGTGATCCGTGCGCGCATGCTGTGGGCCGTCCGATCTCAAATCGGACGATCGAGATCGCTTGTGGGCGCGCACTTGGATCGTGCTTGCTGTGCTCGCGCCCCGCATGTCATCGCGGTCGTCTGCCTCGAATGTGAGGGATTGCACCGCGTCGCCTGCAGCCAGCCACTCGATCGTGCATCGACGGCCGAAATCGTGCGCGCCAATCCCACCTTGAATTTGCACTGCAGAGGGCGATTCAAACCCGCGCCCTGTGGATGAATTGCGAGGGCGCGACCAATGCGCTATGCAGGCGAATGGTCGCAATGAGGAAGTGAGGCGTGCGAGTGTGGAGCGTGGCAGGGCCGTCCGATTGAAGATCAACGACTGAGATTCATCCTGCGGTGGAGGTAGTGGTGTTAGATGCGTGGATGCGGAGGGCGCAGGTGCGTGATTTCCAGCCATCCGATCTGTGATCGGACGGCTCAAAGTGGGGCCGTGTGATGAAGGGAGGTTGAGAGCACGACGATGCTAACACGTGGTGGCCTCATGACCGTTGACCATCAGATCAACAGTCAGAACTTCTTGGGCCAATTGTGGGAGCTCCGGATGTCGAATTTAGCCGATTTCAAGTCCGTTGGACTCCGTTCATCGCTCTGAGTCCATCCGTGTGGTCCGATCATTCATCTGAGGCCTGTTTTGACATGTACTTGTACACATGGCCATTAATAATGCATTATAAGCAATCTTCATGGCAATGCATGCGATGCTCCTATTCCTATTTATGATGTATCCTCTATGCATTTTACCTTTAAGACCGTCCCCTTTTGGCAAAGTTAGCATTGTACAATGCAGTGTTATCATACCCCCATGATTACACCTTGCTAGTCCCTAGCAAGGTTTATTCTAGCCAATATTCTCCGTCAAAATTCAAGAAGTAATTACTTAGACATTTTGTTACTTGCCAATAGGAGGAAATATACTAAGATCTTGATCTACAGAGACTAAGCAGCGCCCGGGTGTCTTCCAAAATATGAATCGACTGAATCCTTGATTCAAGGCATGTATATATATATTTTTAATCTTTTCTTGTTTTTAGATTTTTGGAGTTAAGAGTGTGTTGGTAACTTTTTACGGCTACCCAACCCACCTAAAACTCGAAAAAACTCTAAGTGCTAAGAATCTTGGTGTGAAGATCATGATAGACTCACTCAATGGTAATTTAGATAGACTTCGGGCTTCTACGCCCCTAGGTGACCAGAAAAGGAAGTGTTTTGCCTGAAAGTGTATTTGTTCGATCGGTAGCTTTCTCCCTATGTTTGTTCTACTTGGGGTCAACACAAGGATTTTTCCGGTGTATATCTCCCCGGCTTGCTCTACTTCCCCACTTCTTCCTTAAGTGTTTTGGGTCTTTTTATGCATTTAATGAGCTGGGTTCTGGACAACCGACCAATGGTCTGTTACCCACGATCACTTGCCAGCCATACTCATGCGGTAAAGTGTGGCTTATTTTGTTTCTTTTTTTCTTCTCTTTTTTTTTTATTTGGTAGGTAGCTTCCCTGATCTCAAATTTACCTAGAGGAAAAAAAAGAAGGTGGTCCCATGGCTGGGCTCTGGACAACTTGCCAATGGGTTGTTACCCACGAAAACTTGCCAGCCATACCACCCTAGAAAGTTCATTAGCTACCCAATTTCTATCAGAATCTCTGAGGAGTGAGTCTGTGCAAAAATTTGTGCAGATGCTTAGACTAAAAGTCTTTTTGAGTTAGAGGGAAAGTTGATAAGTCGTATACTTATCACCTTATTTAGTTGGTGGATTAGAATATATTAAGGTTGCAAGGATTTGAAGCTAAATTCATATTTTAACGGACACCATGGCAGATTAAGCCTGAAGGCCTACAAAGTCTAAGTGTTAAGGTTCTATTTGTATTATTTTCCACTTTTGACAAATTTCCAATGCCTAAGTTTTTTTTATTTTATTCTATTCAGACTGATTAAATAAACTTAGAATCATGCAATTTACCACCCCCCCATGCTTAAGTTGGACAATGTCCTTATTGACAAATACATGGATGCACAGGGGTCAAAAAAAAATATTACCTGAGTGAAGTAAAATACCAAATCAATCTAAATCTTTTGGGTTGCCTCCCAGGAAGCATTGAGTTTAATGCCTCCAGCTAGGCGGTGCTTCGTGTCATCCTTCAATAAGGGTGACAACCTCCTTCGAGGTTACCTAGGTGAGGAAGTGTTTCAATCTCTGGCCATTGACAGTGAAAGTGTGCCCAGTATTCAGATCAACGATTTCAACCGCCCCATTGGAGTAGGGCTTGATTACCCTAAATGGTCCTGTCCACTTGGACCTGAGCTTCCCTGGAAAGAGTTTCAAACGGGCATCAAAAAGCCAAACGGGCATCAATTTACCACCCCATTAGGTTTGAAGGTTTTTCTATGAATGAGTCGGTCGTGAATGGCTTTCATTTTCTCCTTGTATGGCCGACTATTCTCAAAAGCGTCCTGACGAATCTCCTCGAGCTCGGAGAGTTGGAGCATCCTCTACGCACTGGCTAACTAGGGATCCATGTTACACTACTTGACGGCCAAGTAAGCCCAGTGTTTCAACTCGACAGGAAGGTGGCAAGCTTTGCCAAAGACCAGGTGATACAGCGACATGCCGATCGGGATCTTGAAAGCAGTCTGGTATGCCCACAGGGCATCATCCAGTCGTGCAGACCAATCCTTCTTGTCAGGTCTCACAGTCTTCTGTAGAATATTCTTGATCTGCTTGTTTGAGACCTCGGTCTTCCCATTTGTTTGCGGATGATACGGGGTAGCAATGGGGTGGTTAACCCCACATTTTCTAAGTAGGGCACGAAATTGGGTGTGGATAAAATGACTTCCACCATCACTAATCATGGCCTTTGGTATTCCAAACTGGGAAAAGATGTTCTGCTTAACAAAGTCCATGACAGCCTTATGATCGCATTGGAAGGTGGCGACGGCCTCAATCCATTTGGAGACATAGTCTACAGAGACTAAGATGTACTCAAAGCTGTTGGATGGTGGGAAGGGGCCCATAAAATCAATACCCCAAACGTCGAAGATCTCGACAATCAAAATGGGCTGGACGAGCATCATGTCTTTTCTGGTCATGGTCCCCAGAGTCTGGTAGCGAGAGCAAGTCTTAGCGAAATTGTGTGCATCCTTAAATAAAGAAGGCCAGTAAAATCCAGACTGCAGAACCTTTGTAGCTGTTGTCTTTCCTGAGAAGTGGCCACCACAAGCCTGGTCGTGACAAAAAGATAGCACACTCTGAACCTCGTCCTCAAGGATACACCTCCTAATGATCTGGTCGGCACAGAGGCGAAACAGCATGGGATCATCCTAGAAATAATGCTTGGCCTCGGCCAAGAACTTGTCCCGTTGCTGTCTACACCAGCTGTGCAGGGTCTGACCTACAACAAGGTAGTTGACATAGTCAGCACACCAAGGTAGTTTCTTGTCCTGCACAGTCAGAATGTGCTCATCGGGAAAGGTGTCGGATAAAGGCAGGGAGGGCCCAATGTGGTCTGGGTGGAGTCTGGATAGGTGGTCAGCCACCACATTCTATGATCCAGCTTTGTTGCGGATTTCCAGGTCAAATTCCTATAAGAGGAGGATCCATCTGATGAGCCTGGGCTTCGCATCCTTTTTATTCAATAGGTGTCGGATGTCTGAATGGTCCATATAGATGGTCATGTGGGATCCCAGAAGGTAAGATCGGAACTTTTCAAGTCCAAAAACTATAGCGAGCAGTTCTTTCTTTGTGACCGTATAATTTTGTTGGGCCTCGTCCAACGTCTTGCCCGCATAGTAGATTACCACAAGTTTCTTATCTTGTCTTTGTCCTAGGATGGCACCTGTGGCAAAATCTGATGCATCACACATGATCTCAAAGTCCTGGGACCAATCTGGGGGCTAAAGTGCAGGTGCTGTGGAGACTAAGTCCAGGAGGGTGTGGTAAGCCTAGATGCAATCAGAGGTCATGTGGAATAGGGCGTCATTGGCCAGAAGGTTGGTCAAGGGTTTGGAAAGCTTGGAGAAGTCTTTGATGAACCTTCGGTAGAAGCCAACATGTCCAAGGAGCGAACGGATCTATCAGACCGAGCTAGGCGAAAGAAGTTTGGAAATCAAATCAACTTTAGCTCGATCCACCTTAATGCCCCTATGTGATACGATGTGACCGAGGGCGATTCCTTCTTGAACTATGAAATGGCTCTTTTCCCAACTAACACTAAATTAACCTCGATACATCGTTCCAGGATTTTCTCCAAGTTGCTCAAACAGTGGTCGAATGAATTCCCAAATACAGAGAAATCATCCATAATGACCTCCAAGTATTCACCCACCATTTCTAAAAAAATGGCTAGCATGCAACGCTAAAGGGTAGCGGGTGTGTTGCATAACCCGAACAGCATACGATTGAATGCAAATGTGCCATACGGGCAAGTGAATGTGCTCTTCTCTTGATCTTCAGGAGCAATTGCAACTTGGTTATATCCTGAATATCCATCTAGGAAGCAAAAATACTTTTGCCCTGCCAATCTTTCGAGAATCTGGTCAATGAATGACAAAGGGAAATGATCTTTCTTGGTTGCTTCATTGAGTTTCCTGTAATCAATACACACCCGCCATGCGGTGGTGGTGCGGGTGGGGCTGGATTCGCCACATCCATGGGTGACAACGGTGAGCCCGGCTTTCTTCGGAACCACTTGAGTGGGGCTCTGTTAAACGTCGGGTTGCTACGCTAACGTGTTCAGTTTTGAAAACCTGTCGTCGTAGTATGAAAGCGAAGAACTCGGGTTCAACAAATAAAATTTATACTGGAATGGAAATCTCGGGTCGAACACAGGGAGGCGGACATTTGATTTAAAAAATTCACATTTGTTTTATTTGTCACAAAGTAATTCAATTGATTAGAACTATCTAACTATTTACAATAATTAGAAGAGAGAGAGAGAGAGAATAAGGGAGAGAGAATAATACAAACAAAAATCAAAGAGATATAGAATGCACATGGAATTCATTATCGAAAGGATTGTTCATTACACTAAACATTATGACTAGAAAGTGGGAAAATGATTACACTAGAAAGCAGTAAATCTATTCTAGAAAGCAGTAAAAAGAATGGGGAGAGAGATATCCTTCTCGACGATCGCTTGGAGGACGAGCTGGATGGGATGACGCCTGGACAAAGGAGGACAGAGCAGGATGAAGGAGGGCGAAGCAGGAAGAATGGGAACGGGGCAGCACGTTGTCGTCGTCACGGGATCTGCTTCCGAAAGGGGACGAAAAATTGACTTTATCTTGCGAGAAGCATCCCGGGTGTGGGACAAGCTTCTCTTGAGCTTTAGAGAGGGAGAGAAGAGGAGGAAGGGATGAGAATTTCGTGTGGAGGGGGTCTCCTTTTATAGTTGCAAGGAGTGGGGGCATTTTGGTCATTCCAATTTTGAAAACATTAATTCAGGACCTTTAGTGACGGATAAAAATGTAGCTAAAGGTATGAACGTGGGCGTAGTGGACGATGTGCGCTCGCCTGCTCGCTTTCCCGTGCGCTCAACGCACACGCACGTCAAGCCTATCTCAGCCGTAAGATCGTGAGATCGGACGGCTTAAGTTGCGCCTTCGTCCGCTCAGCGCACGCCCGTCCACGTACGATGTTGCATCCTCGCCACTCGTCTAATAGCGCGTGAGTGCTATCGAGCGTGCACAGTCGTTCGATGACGATCTGATGCTCGCCCACGCCTGCTCACCCGCACCCTACGAATCGAACGCATGTCTGAAGGCGGCCGAGCGCCTTATCCACTGCACTGCGCGCAAGGATGGGTGGGCGGCTGAACTTTTGAACACGCGTTCAGGATCGTTGGATCAAGGTCCAACAGCCCAGATAGCATGTTGGATTCCCCTTCGAGAGGCAGCAGCAAACCTGAGGGCTGGTTGGATGGCTGAGATGGCACCACGTGGTGCCATCTTTGCTGTCCATCTTCTGGATGATGTAGATGGTGCCACAGGTATCGGATTGAGTTAATTTTTGCGTCGTTAGGCTGCGATCATCAATCTGAATCCATCCGTGCGGTCAGATTTGTTGCTTG
Organism: Thalassia testudinum; assembly: GCA_037157565.1. NCBI lineage: Eukaryota > Viridiplantae > Streptophyta > Magnoliopsida > Alismatales > Hydrocharitaceae > Thalassia > Thalassia testudinum. Next base: position 85,468,845 of record JAZHRO010000031.1, read on the forward strand.
AAGTGTGGATTCACACCATCTTGGCCCTTGATCTTCTAGGGTTCCCCGGTCACAATCTGATGCTACAGATGTCTGATTAAGGTGATCTTGGAGTCGTTGAACTCCAATTGTCACCCTGATCACATATGTACGGTTGGATCTTCGATCCGAGGCCCCGATAAAAATTTTTCCCTATCTATGAACATAAAAGGAGACAATTAACCTCCATTTTATTCAAACTACTCTAAATGCAAGATGATGCATGTTATGCAATATTTATAGCATGCAATGCAATCCTATGCTTAAGAACATGCATAAATAGACATCTTAAGTAGTGTAAACATGTTTACATCATACCCCTATGCCTATCTTTTGCTAGTCCCTAGCAAAAACTAAATGCTATTTATAAAAGAATCAGGTTGGATTATTAGGCTTGAGTTTATTTTCAGTTATTAAGAAAATGTCTACTTAGGTTTTGAACTTTCAAAGACACAACAGTGCCTGAGTATCTGCCAAAATGCAGACCGCCTCAAGCCCTCACCTTAATCAAGGAAAATTTTCTTTTTCTCTTTTTCTCTTTTCTAAATTTTTTTGGATTTTCAAGTTTTAGGGTTTAAGATTGGTTTTCTATGGCCATTCAACTCACCCAAGGTTTGATGAGAACCCTATGTTCTAAGCATCTTATTGTGAATGTGATAGACTCGTTGACCGGCAGTTAAAACGGACTTCGGATTTCTACACCTCTAGGTGACCTAAAAAAAAAATTCTGCCTAAAGGTGTATCTTTACAATTGGTAGCTTTCTCCCTACTTTTATATTTTTATGGGGTCGATACAAGGGTGAATTCAGTGTATATCTCCCCGATTTATTCTACTTCTCTGCTTCTTCTTAAGTGTTTTGGGATTTTTCAGTGCATTTATTGAGCTGGGTTCTGGACAACCGGTCGATGAGCTGTTACCACTGACAACTTGCCAGCCATACTCGTGCAGTGAAGTGTGGCTTATTTCTTTTTTTCTTTTCTCCTTTTCTTTTTGATTTTTTTTTTTTAAGTAGGTGGCTTCCCTGGTCTAAGATTTACCTAAAGGCAGTAAAAAGAGAAAGATCCAGTGACTGGGCTCTGGACAACCTACCTATGAGCTGTTATCCACGATAACTTCCTAGCCATATCACCATAGAAGGTTCATTAACTACCCAATTTCCGTTAGAATCGCCGAACAACGAGTCAGTGAAAAGATAGTGTGTAGATGCTTAAAACTCAAAATTCTCTCAAATCAGAGGGTGGGTTGATAAGTCGTGTACTTATCACCCAAACTTATTTACTCAAATTACAATAGAATTAAGGTTGGCGAGGACTCAAAAGACAAATCCACATTTTAGTGGATACACAGGCTGATTAAGTCCAAAGACCTGAAGGGTCTTTGTGTTCAAATCATAATGTAGTATTTCCTAAGATTGAAAATTTTCTTAAACCCAAGTTCTCTTTCCTAATTCCATAAATTTTTTTTTAATAAAAGAAAATAAAACAAATCTATGGAGCTGACGAATAAATTCAGAGATGAATATCCACTCCCCCATGCCTATCTAATGCAATGTCCTCATTGTATTAAAAAGACATAAAACAGAGTGGAATAGCATAGAAAGCACCTAAATTATGTGAATGTCAGGTCCACTCCGAGATGAAAACTAAAAAAAAAAACTGTATACATGCTGAATTTAGTGCCTTCAGCTAGGCACACTATACAAAAAAGAGAAATAAAAAGTTCACAGGTGCAGGTCAGAATCAAAATAAACATAAGAAACTTCTAACTTGTCAGCAAATGTCCACAGATGTGGATCAGATTGTTGTGCAGACCCATACCCCATAATCGAGAATATCTTAGGTTCTGGATAAAAATTACCCAAAACCTAAAATCAGTATGCAAGCGGGGTCGGGCTTGCGATTTATGAGGATGCAACCCAAGACCAAAAAGTCGGGTTACAGAAAATTCTAGCTCCAAAGGATAAGAATTGAATGTGTGCTTGGGTTCGACATCCTCAGAACAGATGTCGTAAGGGTCCTGGTTTGATGGTTTCAGCTTAATAGGAACCCTTCGACTCAGTCTTCTACTTCCTCCAGAACTTGCTTCCCAAATCAAAATTTCCCAACTCCTATCCTCCTCATTCAGCATGTCAAATTCTAGGACCTCTTGCATATTAATCACCCCATCTGAAATCTCCAAGTCTAAATGATGTGGCTGAATCAAAATTGACTTAGGTCTAATTATCTCAGAAATAGAATCATCGATAAGCTCAACGGGGTATAACTGACAATCAGGGCATTAAATTGAATCCTCCAGAAAATGCAATTCTGGATCCATAATGTGAGCCCTAATAAGATCAGTTTCCTCAGTTATTGGGCTATCAAATGATCTTTCAGATTCCTCAGGCCCAATCGTCTCACAAAAATCGTATTCTGTAAACTCGTGTGAGACTTCGCAACTTGAATCTTCACCATCAGAATCAAAGAAATCAAGATCCGTATTAATGTATGTCCCAAAATCATCTGTCACTTTCTGTTCCAAGGAGACATACATTTCCTCATACCCTAGCTCAGGGATCTCAGGTGAAGAAATCAGATCTTCCTTAATTGGTTGCTCTAATTCAATCTGGTCAGCCTCATAACATGTGCCCCCCCCAACAGGTGCCTGAACGGGTTCTAAAATTGGCTCTCCTAAAGAGGGTTCATCCTGGGAATCATCCCACGATTGAATCAAAGCAACCACAAATCTCATCCTCAATTTCGCTAACTTCCCAAGTAGAAACTCACCCGGGTTCTTATCCTTAACATCCTGGAGCCAATCCAACAAATACTTATTCAAATCATCAATCATTTCAATTAGAGGCTCCAATCTCTCAATGCAAGGCATTGGCTGAACTTTTAAAGATTGTATGATATTCCTCAAGTTAGCCAGAACCTTTTCTTGAACTTGGTTACCCGGAACCAAATGAGTTGGTTTAGGGTTGGGCGGGTTTGGGGTCAATGCAGGGGAATTAACTAATTGAGATTTATTATACCCTTCCTAATAATAGGTCATTTCAAATTGTTCAAAAGGTGGTAATGACCTAAAGGCAGTGTAATCAGAGGATGGGTAAGGGTCAGTGTATCCTTCTTAATTGTAGATCGTATTAGGTTGTTCATGAAAGGGTGACGATCTATAATCGATGTGGCTCTAAGAAGGATAGAAATCACAATCAAAGTGTTCAAGGTTAGACCCTAAACACGGAGGTCCGGAACTGTATCCCAAATCTGAGTTATCCCAACTAACTGAAGGGTGATTACAGTACGAGTCGGAATAATCGTCATGTTGAGGATAATTCAAAAAAGGAGGGAAAGAGCGGGAATGCGTGTAATATGTGGAAGGATTCATGAGAAATGGGAGGAAGAAAGGCACCCTACAATACAAACAATCAAACCTGTCCTTAAGTGGGCTAGCCTAAAGACCTACAGACTCCCAAAACTTGTCTTGAGATAGAGAAACGATTTGATCTACTTCTGTCTATTCAATCCAACCAGTTAGAAGGAGGGACTGGGGAGAAGGTTCTTCCTTCGGCTTGCGCCTCCGGTTCCTAGTGTACCCCCCCAGCCGCGATCATTTGATTCTACTCCCTAGCTAGACATCAGATTGAACAGTAGAAACAGACTAATCAAAAATAATCTCGTTCTAGGCTCTGAAGAGTGAGTCGAATCCTTAAGGCCAACGTCTACTTTGTTTTATTTAGGGCTAGGTTTGAATGTCCTTTGGAATGTGATGGGTCCTTTATATGGGTTGTGCCCTTAATGATTGATTGATTTGTGTGTGCGTGCACAACCAGTGGTTTTCAAGCAAGATTATTTTTGATGTGGTGAATTTTAGAGTTCAAATCTTGCTTAGTAGCTTTTAGGATTCAACTTTAGGTGTTTTCAAACAAGTTTTGTTGGCACACCAGGTTTTGAAAGCACAGGTGAAGATGTTTTCCTTTAAAGCTTAAAAAAAATGTGGAGTGCCTGGTAAATCCCTAAGAGTTGAACCTAAGTGGCAGCTACTTGATGAGTTAACTTTAATTGAAGTGGTGCGGCCCAATCAACTCAAACAATTGGCTTGTTGCACCACTTAATTAGGCACACAAGTGATTACCTAATCTGATTTCTACTCAATTATGTGTTTGAATGTGTGTACCGGCTCCAAAGATCGATTTACCAGTTGAGTTTGAAAATCAGATGAGGTTGTGTACCTCTGTGAGATTTTTTTATTTTTCTTTTTTTTTTTTAATGTGGAGGTTGGGGTGGGTGTGGGTGTCAAACAACAAACAATCTAACCTTAGAGTTTATAAGAACACCTAGGTTGATTGATGTTTGTGTTATTATGTGGTGAAATGAAATCTAATGGGTAGGAGGTGGGGGTAACTTACAAAACCTTCCACAGCACTTTATTCCAAGCTACCACTTTTGCTCGTCTCTAAAGAGTACCTGCAATCACAATAAGAAAGGAGAGAAGTGAGGTAAATGATTCATAAGTTAGAAAACGTGAAGAAAAAATCAAAGAGCGTCGCCTCCCCGGCAACGGCGCCAAAATGTTGAGTGTCGAGTTGCTACGCTAACGTGTTCGATTTTGAAAACCTATCATCGTAATATGAAAGTGAAGAACTCGTGTTCAACAAATAAAATTTATACCGGAATGGAAATCCCAGGTCGAACATAGGGAGGTGGACGTTTGATTTAAAAAATTCGCATTTGTTTTATTTATCACAAAGTAATTCAATTGATTAGAACTATCTTACTATTTACAATAATTAGAAGAGAGAGAGAGAGAATAATACAAACAAAAATCAAAAGAGAAATAGAATGCACATGGAATTCATTATCGAAAGGATTGTTCATTACACTAAACATTAAGACTAGAAAGCGGGAAAATGATTACACTAGAAAGCAGTAAAAAGAATGGGGAGAGAGATATCCTCCTCGACAGTCGCTTGGAGAACAAGCCGGACGGGACGATGCCTGGACGAAGGAGGATGGAGCAAGACGAAGGAGGGCGAAGTAGGAAGAACGGGAACGGGGCAGCACGTCATCGTCGTCGTGGGATCCACTTCTGAAAGGGGACGAAAAATTGACTTTATCTCGCGAGAAGCATCCCGGGTGTGGGACAAGCTTCTCTTAAGCTTTGGAGAGGGAGAGAAGAGAAGGAAGGGATGAGAATTTCATGTGGTGGGGGTCTCCTTTTATAGTTGCAAGGAGTGGGGGCATTTTGGTCATTCCAATTTTAAAAACATTAATTCAGGACCTTTAGTGACAGATAAAACCATCGCTAAAGGTCCAAACGTGGGCATAGTGGGCGATGCGCACGCGCCCGCTCGCTTGCCCGCACGCTCAACGCATACGCACGTCCAGCCGATCTCAGCCGTAAGATTGTAAGATCGGACGACTTAAGTTGCGCCTTCGCTTGCTCCTCAGCGTGCGCCCGCCCGCGTACGATGTTGCGTCTTCGCCACTCGTCTAATAGCGCATGAGTGCTATCGGGAGCGCACAGCCATTTGATGACGATCCGACGCTCGCCCGCGCCCTGCGAATCGAACGCGCGTTTGAAGGCGGCCGAGCGCCTATCCACTATGCTGCGCACGTGGATGGGCGGGTGGCCGAACTTTTGAACACGTGTTCAGGACCGTTGGATCAAGATCCAACGGCCCAGATCACGCGTTGGATTCCCTTTGGAGAGGCAGCAGCGGACCCGAGGGCCGGTTGGATGGCTGAGATGGTGCCATGTGGGGACATCTTTGCCGTCCATCTTCTGGATGATATAGATGGTGCCACGGGTATCGGATTAAGTCGATTTTTGCGCCGTTAGGCTGCGATCGTCGATCCGAATCGATCCGTGCGGTCGGATTTGTTGTTTGAAGTGAGTATTCACACCATCTTGGCCCTTGATCTTCTAGGGTTCCCCGGTCACTATCTGATGCTATAGATGTCTGATTAGGGCGATCTTGGAGTCATTGAACTCCAATCGTCACCCTGATCACATCTGTATGGTTGGATCTTCGATTCGAGGCTCTGATAAAAAGTTTTCCCTGTCTATGAACATAAAAGGAGATAATTAACCTCCATTTTATTCAAACTACTCTAAATGCAAGATGATGCATGTTATGCAATATTTATAGCATGCCATGCAATCCTATGCTTAAGAACATGCATAAATAGACATCTTAAGTAGTGTAAACATGTTTACATCAGGCTCACCCAGGGGCTATCGGAGATGGGATAGATGATGTTGGCGTCAAGCCATTTGATAATTTCATTCTTAATGACCTCCCGCATATTTGGGTTTAACCGTCTCTGCATTTGACGGGAGGGTCGTGCCCCATCTTCTAGGTTGATCTTGTGGGTACAATAGGTGGGGCTAATTCCTCTTAGATCTAAAATAGTCCAGCCAATGGCAGCCTTGTGTTCTGATAGGATTGTTGTCAATCTAAGTTTCTAATCCTTAGTTAGATTGGCATTGATAATTACAGGGAAGGTCTGGTCAGGTCCCATGAAGACATACTTGAGATTCTCAGGTAGCGGCTTTAATTCAAGTGTGGGTGGCACAATGTTTGATGGAAAGGGGAAAGGCAGGAGTTGATCAACATCAGTTTCCTCGAATGGTATTGGTGGATGGTAATCAGCCCTACAGAGGTCCATGGGCATAGATGGTGATGGGTCAGAACAGTTGTTATAGGATTGGTAGTTTGAGACAAAACTAAGGGTGAGGCATTCCTTGACCAAAGGTTCCACGAGATCGTGTTCCTCGATATAGTCGCAATCAAAAGACTTGGTCGCCCGGAAGGTATCCAACTGCATTTTCTTGTCTCCGAAGGCGATTTCCATGCATCCCGTGTCACAATCGATGTTTGCCTTAGCCGTAGCTAAGAAGGGTCTGCCTAGGATGATGGATGTGTTCTGTAGATGCTCAGGGACTTCCATGTCGAGCACCAAAAAGTCGACCGGAAAATAGAAGTCCTTGACCCGCACAATTATGTCCTCGACAACCCCGTTTGGGGTTTTCACAGATCTATTAGCCAATTGGATGGTAACAGGTGTGGGTGTCAACTCTCCGAATCCAAAATGGTGGTACAGGGTTGTCGGAATCAGATTGATGGAAGCATCTAAATCCAAGAGCGCTCTATTAAATGTCATGTACTCGATACTGTAGGATATCAGGGGTGCTCCAGGGTCAGTTCGCTTGAGCGGAAGGTTGCTTGATATTACAGAACTAGGTGCTTGAGGTCTTGGCTTACGTTTTGGTGTATAGGCATCCTTTAGGAACTTGGCGTAAGTCGGAATGTGCTTGACGACTTCGAGGAGCGGAATATTAATCTGAACCTGCTTAAAGATCTCCAAAAGCTCCTCAGTTTCCACAACACTTTTCTTCTTCTTGATTGTTTCCAAGGCCTCGGGATATGGTGTCTGAATGTGGATAGGATCTAGTTCTGGGTCCTTGAGTTTTTTCTGTGCCTCTTCTGAGTCAGGTGTTTCAGAAGGTGAAGTCTTAGGAAGAGTCCGGCATTTAGGATCCTGGGTTTTGGTGCCGCTTCTCAAGGTTATTTCATTTGCAGAGGCATTGGGACCATGGGTTGATCCTTAAGAAGACGAGGACGAAGAAGCACCAAACCCAGGGGGTGTTTGTGGGGCTGGTTGGACCATGTGAGCCTACCCAGGATTGCCTTGGAACCCTTTTGAATTGGGGCCTCTGTTAATCATGTTTTGTGGGTTCGGTTGTTGCTGGGAAGGCAGGGATCCTTGTTGTTTACTATCCAACAGCTGGCTTAACTGTCCCTTTACTAAAGCCATTTCCTCATGATGTTTTTGGTTCATTTCAGCCATCATTTTTATCAAGGTGTCTATTTGGTTTTGTGGGGGAGGGGCTGCCCTATTTGGATTATATGGGGGTCTAACTGGTGGTCCTTGTTGATAGGGGGCACGTTTAGCTATTGGTTTGGCTTGGACTGGTTCTGAAATTGAGGCGGTTTCTGGTTTGTCCAAGCAAAATTTGGGTGATTACACCAGCCGGTGTTGTAAGTGTTGGAGAAAGGGTCAGGTTTGGAATAACCTTGGATAGCTTGTACATCTTCAAGGATAGCAGATGTCGAGGGGAGGGGAAGAGAGTAATCAAGGGTTGAGGGAGCAAAGTCCCTCCTTAGAATGTGGTCAAGGGTTGTTCCAGGTTCATTTGGCCTAGGGGTTGGACCAGGTCAACATTTTGAGCTCCCTTTTGCTAGGGAGAAGGTCTGTAACGGGTTCCTGGTCTAATTCGGTAGCTCATCTATCTTTTTATCCACCAATTCCACTCGATCCAAGTTCTTGGCAATGATATCCATGTCAACCATTCCAGAGTTTGCTTGTACCTCATAAATCCCACCACGGGGTTGACTGGATCGACTAAACTAGGTCATGGAGGCATTGTTGAGCAAATTTTCGCTCATAGACTCAAAGATCTCAAACACACTCTCCTCATCTTTGTTTAGGAAGTTCCCCCTACATGAGGCATCAACGAAGTTCCATAGGTTGCTGTCCAAACTGTGGTAGAAGATCTGGGCCAATTGCCACCTTGGTACTTCGTGGTGTGGGCATTTCTTTAATAGTTCATTAAATCTTTCCTACACCTCATGAAACTGTTCCCCATCCTGGAGTGTAAAGGTAGTAATGACTCTTCTAAGGGCATTATTTTTTCCTATAGGAAAGAATTTCTTTAAGAATGCATGCCTTAGTTCTTCCCAGGTGGTGATGGGTCTACCTAGGGTTCTAAGCCAGTGAGACACTTTGTCTCTCAGCGAGAAAGGGAACATCTTAATCAAAAAAATGTCAAGGCTAATGTTCTTAGGTTTCACTGTCCGGGCAATTCGGTCAAGAACCTCTAGGTGCTGGAAGGGGTCCTCATTTGAGCTTCCATGGAAGCGGCTTTGAATCAAACTTAGGACATTTGGTTTTAGTTCAAAATCATCTCCCCCTTCGGGGATCCTAAGGTGCAGCTCGATTCGAATAGCGGAAGGATTGTAGAAGTCGTAGAGGAGCCTAGGTTGGTCCTGGAATGGTGGTGGATCAAGTGGCGGTTGCCCTTGTGGACCTTGGAAAGGTGGTGGTGGTTTCCCCTGTGGGTTCTGCAACCGGTGTATGGCTTGCATGATGGTGTGGATGTGTTGTTGATGAAGCCGATGGTTTACGTTGATCTGGGACTGGATGATGGCCATTGTGTCTGGTGGGGGTTGGTCCTCAACCTCATCTACTCAAGGTTCAACTATGTCTCTAGCAGAATCAAGTCACCAAGATTCCTGTCCCAAAACAAACAACTCGAGATGAAGTGATCGTCTCCCGTGCATACACTAGAGAAGAATAGAAGAAGATGCATAGAGCGACAGGTGTGAGAAGTGTGTGTGTACAACCAAGCAAACAAGCCTAGTCCTTATGGTGTATTCCTTAGGGGACCTATAAATCTCCAAAGGGGTGATCAAGTCCGTAAGCACTGGACTTCCCTTCCCAAAGCTAATCTAGCCAGGTTGATTACGAGGAGATTGCAGGGAAGGTTCTTCCTTTGGCTTACGCCGCCAATTCCATAGACCCCACAACCACGGTTGTTTGATACTACCCCGCAGCCTAGTCACCAGATTCTACTAAGGGAATGAAAGCCAAGTGCCCAGCGAACAAAATCATGCCTCTTGAGACTTAACCCAGTCCTGCCTATGGCATGTCTACTTTGTTTTAAAAGGGGTTAGGACAGTGCTTGTGCTTGGGTTATGTGATGAGGCATTGATTGGGGTGGTACCTCTTAGTTTTCCAATTCCAGTATGTGTGCTCCTATCAAAACATGGTTTTCAAGCAATGATTTTTTTAAGATGTGGTATCTTTTAATATTTTGTCCTTACTTTTGTGTCTTTTAGGGTTGACGTGTCTTAATGTTTTCAAACAAGTTTCAGGTGGGCACGCCAAGTTTTGCACACAATTGGTGAGAGTAGATTTCCTTTGATGTGAAAAGGCTCTAAAACCCTAGAGTGCTCATCCTAGTGTTTATGCAACTACTATCAGATGAGTTGATTTTAGGGTTGAGTGGTGCGGCCCATGTCAATTCACGGTGGCTTCGCAAACACCACTCAAAAACTCCAAAAAGCTTAGGTCATTAAGAATGTTAGAGTGTTTTTTTTTTGTTGGGTGATGTGTTAAGGATGTGGATCAGACAATCATGCACCATGCCAATTTTTTTCGATTTTACAATTTTTTTTTAGATTTTTTAGGCAAGCAAACAACCACAGGTGAAGAATTACTCACGATCGATCCTTGTTGCGCTTACTCCATCTTTACCGTCATGAGTTGCACTGCTTCGCCGTCCAGGCGTCGAATTCCTGCAACCATCAAGTAGAAGGAGAAAAGGCTTTAGATGATGTGAGCATAGATGTAAAATGGAAGTGACAAAATAAATCCATTGCCTCCCCGGCAATGGCACCAAAAACTGTCGTGCGAAAGGTGTGTTTGTTTAAAAGGATCGTTATAGTTTGTGCTCACAACGTCGATTTTAAAAGAAGAAACGGACGTGAGTCCGAGTGTCGATCACAGGGAGGTGTAAAAACAAGATTTTCTTTGTCACTTAATGTCACGAAGATAACGAGTTTTTGCTTGCAAGAAGAAGTAGAAAAATGAGTGAGAGAGAGAAAGAGAGAGAGAGAGAGAGTAGGGTTAGAGTCTTTTAAGTCATAGCCATTGCTCAAAGTAAGATGGAGAACAACATCAACACTACATTAAACATGCAAATCAAGTTTTATAAATACAACGGTAGCTAAATGATTGAATAAAAAGGAAGTAAAGCTAGATTAAAGGGAAAGAAAGAGAGAGAGGGGAGACGACGAGGCGGCTACGGTGGTGGAAGGAGGCTCCATCGGTGGCTCGTTGACTCCGTTGACTACAAGAGAGGCTAAAGGGGGCTAGGAGGGTGTTACAACACTTGCAAGGTGAATTCAATGCCTTACATGGGTGGTTGGGAGGGGTTTATATAGGTAGAAGATGTTTCTATTTTAAGTATGGGCTTTAGCGACGTCTGGGACATCTCTAAATCCATGCTAGAAGTGTCGGTGAAGCCTCCTTCCCAACGGTCTCACGTGCGCACCCGCGCTTCTTCATGCGTGATTCATGTGCGCGTGCTGTGGGCCGTCCAATCTCAAATTGGACGGTCGAGATCGCTTGTGGGCGTGCGCTTGGATCGCACTTGCTGCACTCGAGCCTCACCCGTCATCATGGGCGTCTACCTCGGATGAGCGAGATTGCGCCGCGTCGCCTACTTCCAGCCACTCGATTGTGCATCGATGGCCGAAATCGCTCGCGCCAATCCCGCCTTGAATTTGCACTGCGGAGGGCGATTCGAATTCGAGCTCTGCAGGTGAATTGCGAGGGCGTGATTGATGCACTCTGCGGGCGAATGGTCATGATGAGGAAGCAAGGCGTGCGGGCGTGGAGCATGGCAGGGACATCCGATTGAAGATCAACGGCCGAGATTCATCCTGCGGTGGAGGAGATGGTGTTGGATGCGTGGATGAGGACGGCGCGAGTGCGTGATTTCCAGCCATCCGATCGCAGATTAGACGACTTAAAATGGTGCCGCGCGATGAAGGGAGGTAGAGGGCGTGGCGATGCTAACACGTGATAAACGCCAGTTTATCATCATTCTTATGCATTAAAACAAACCTAGCTCTTAGGATTTTACTCCGCAAACGGGTTTTTGGGCTGCATTTAGGCATAAAATAGGTTAGGCATGCATTGCATTTTTTATTGTCTTTTTAATATGTTTTTGTGAGTGTTAGGGATGTATAGATATATAGATCCCTAAAACCCTAGCACTCAAGAAGGCAAATGGTGAAGGAGAAGCCCAGACTAGCTAGAACTCAGCCTAATCCAGCTCACCTCAGCTTGATCCAGCTCACCGCAGCTGGAACCTAGCTTACCTGAACTAGGGTTAGCTCATCCCAGCTCCATTTAGCTAATCTCAGCTGGATGGCAGCTCAAGAGAGTTCACCTTAGCTCACCCTAGCTCAAGTCACCTCAGATCCAGCTCAACTTAGCTGAGTCTAGCTCATCTCAGCTCCCACTAGTCCACAGGGAGCTCTAGCTAGCTTAGCTAAGTTGATAGGAGCTCACCCCAGCTCAGATCCAGCTACATCCAGCTCCACTCAACTCCAGCCAGCTGAAGACGAACTCATCCCAGCTCAGGAAGCTCAAGTCCAGCTCCCGGGGACTCAGCTTAGCTCAACTCAGTTGAGCTAAGCTACCTTAGCTACCTCAACCAGCTTGATTCTCCCCGGGAGCACCAGACCTAGCTCACCTCAGCTCATTTTGGTAGAAGCTAGCTCACTTTAGCTTGGCTTAGCAACTAGCAAAGAACTAGCAAGCTAAGCCAGCTAGAATGGCCCCATACCAGCCTCTTCAGCAGCAGCGAGCTCCAGCTCCAGATTTCTCCTCCTCAGCTCCTTCCTCCAAACCCTAGCTCCATTACCTTCTCCTCTACTCCTCCATTAGCTAAGCTAGCTTAGCTTAGCTTAGCTATGCTCCAACTTCCTTGGCTTGTACCACCCCAAAAACCCACCTACCAACTCCACCCAACTAGCTCCACCTAAGCTCCACATAAGCTAACCTACTTGGCACCAACCTAACCTACCCACCACCTCCAAAATACACCTAAAAGTGGCGCCAAAAACTACCCATAACCACCCCTTAATGGCGCCACTTTTCCCTCCAAAATCTCCCCTCATCTCCACCACACAATCCCCCTTGAACCCATCTCCACCATCCACCTAAGCCCCCTTCTAGAAGACCCCATGCTGGCGCCAACATGGTGGTGTCTCTCCACCACCAAAAGACACCAACACCACCATAACTACCCCCTTAACATCCCTTGAGTTGGCGCCAACTCTCCTTAGCCATAGGATCACCAACCACCTCCATTCTTCCATCCTAGCCCTCCATTTCAAGGGGCACCTTAACCCCCCATCCTACCCTATAAAAAGACCACTACCCACCACCATTCAAGTCATCCTTGGCTAGCAATTTCACTCTCATATTCCACCAAGAAGCCCACGTCCAAGAGAGAAGAAGAAGAAGAAGATTAAGGGGATATTCTGTCCCCTTGGTGCCTTCCCCTCTTCCCTTCTCTCTTGGGTCACGCCAGCCAAAGGAGAAGCCAGGCAAGGAAGATCTTGGAGGAGATCTTGAAGGTGGTCCATGCCACCTTGGAGGAGTTTTTGAGGGTGGTGCACGCCCACCCCTTTGGAGAGAGCATTAAAGGTGGTAGCTTCCACCTTGGAAGAGCTCTCAAGGAAGGAGGAGAAGGAAGCCCTCTTTTCAAGCCAAGGAGCAGCTAGGCTTGGAGCAAGAAGACAACCTTCTTCACCATTGTTACAAGAGGATTTGTGTTTCTTTTCTTGCTTTTAGATTGTTTAATTCTAGTAGAAGCATTCCTCTACTTGTCCTTGAAAAGAACACTCATTCTACTCAATCAAATTTGCCTTCTTTTAGCTTTTTATTGCAGTTGTTTGTTTTGGCTCTAGCACTTGTTTCACCTCTTCTTCCTAATTACCCTAGGCCTCCACTTGCCTAGAGTGAGCTTAGGAAGAAGATATTTCTATCTTTTAGATTTTAGTTAATCATTTGTTGGTGTTAGTTCTTTTCGCTACAATCTGCAGTTTGCCCTCGTCTTTTCAAAATACAAAAAAAAAATTACATATTGAAAAATATCAAAAAGAAAGTTGAGATCTATCTGTAAGCAAGAGGATTAATTTTGCAATTTTTGCCTCCTTGGACGACCCTAGATACTCTCCTATCTAGGAATATAAATTTAAGAGCGAAAGCAGATTTACGCGTTGCAACGACACTAAATTGCCTAATTAACAAACCACGTATTTTCGCTATCACTTTTTGGTGCCGTTGCCGGGAGGCACGGCTTTGCTTTAATTAATTTTCTCTTGCTTAAAGTGGATCTCATCCCCTTCTCTTTCTTTCTTTTGTGTGTGCAGGAACTACAGCGGGAAGGCGGGAATCTGGAAGCGAGAGCTCAAAGTTCCTTTTCTTCCCGCGAAATTTAGGTTTGTTCCTCTTTCTGGTCACATAATTAATTAAAACTACCAAAATATATTAAACTTGGATTTCAGGATCCCAAACAACTTAATTAAGTGGAGTGGTGCATTATAAAATCCATTGTTTGCTTGTATGCTTCTTTAACACCACTCCATTGCAAGTATTGGTGTTCTATTTTTCAGGTCCAGATTTCTGTCCGGACTTGAAAATTGATTCCTAACACCACAGGCCTCCTAAAATCATAAAATTTCATAGAGTGATCCCTAATTAAGTTTGGAACATCTGTTCCAAATTTCAGATCAATTGGATTTGTATTGAATTTTTAAAAATTCGTGGATTGAAGATGGGTCACACCCTTTAATCTTCCTGTTTTGCTACTGTTCGTGAATTTTTAGAATTTTTATACTCATCTAATTTTTGTGAATTTTAGTTTTCTGGAATCCTTGTGAAATTTTACACATCATATAAAATCACAAAAATTTTCTGAGGTCGGTGGTAATACTGAAAAGTCCATAATACCCACGGGTATCATTTCTAGACTTTGACACCAGTACAATTAAAAATTCAAAACAATTATCAAAAAAATTCGTAAAATCGTACAAAAATCTTTTCTGAAATCTTCGTTTGATTTTATTCAAAGTAGTGGTGTTGTTTGACTTGTTTGGACCACTACCTAATTCAGAAAGCCAAAAATCAATTCACTGGTAGTAATTTTCTGTCTTAGGGATAATTGGCTTAGGGTTTCTTTCTTTCTCTTTAGAGACTCAATTAAAAGGAAATATACAATCACACATACAACTTGTCTTTCCTTTGATTGTGAACTTGCAAACTTGTTTGAAAACTTAAAGAAAAAAAAAAACCCTAAAACTCATTTAATTAAATCAAATCCTAAAAGACAAAAATACAAAAAAAATTGTGTGACAACTTGATTTACATTGGAGCCTCTCTCCAATTCCTGCACACACAAAAAAATCAAATAATAAGGCAACAACCCAATAAACGCCCTCCACATTCCGTGTGCACTATAGCATCCTAGACCTAATTAAAATTTGTAGCAACTTGACCCCTAAGGCTTTATCAACTTAGGCTTGCTATTTAGGTCTTAAGTTTTCCTTAGTTAGTACCAATTCTGTCATCTATATCTGGTGTTCAGGCTGAGGGGCCGTGTCAAACGACCAGGCGCGGGTTTGTACAAGCACCTGGGGTTTTCCCTGGGAAACGTTTGGGCCCAAACCTCCCCTTAAGCAACTTGGCTAGATTTGTTGATAGAACGGGTATTCACTATTGACTACTTATTTCCTATATAGACTAAGTCCTAGGTTATTATTAGGGAGTCACATTTAAGTTAGGTCTAGTTTTATTTGTTTGAATTGCACACTTTCTCTCATCTCTTTCTCTTCTCCTCCCCCCCGTTCTTCCATTTTATGCACGGGCGACGGTCTCAAAATCCGCACTTGGAAGGACCATTTGATTTCGCCCCCCACGCAAAAAGACCACTTTTTCTGTCTTCTTCTCCTGAAAAAATGGAAACACAACAAAATAGGTCCACTGACCCTTCCACGTCCACCTCTAACCCCACCACTAACCCTAATTCTAACCCTTCCACCCAAAACCCAACCACCAGTAACTTCCCACACTTGGAGCTCCCTAATCTTGAGTTGCCCCACACACAACATCAAGACCTCCAACCTGATCTTTTAAAATTGATGGCCGATCAGATTAATAAATTAAATTCCAATCAACAAACATTGACTAGGAACATCCAAAACCTAGCCAATCCAAGGCCAAACCCACCACCCCGTCAGCAGCCTGTTGTTCCTCTAAAAGATTTCTATGATCCGTCTTATTATGAGGAACGACCAGGGGTGGTCATATCGGAGGGGGACTTTGAGATCAAGCCTGCGGTCCTGAACCTAATTAAACACTTTCATGGCCTTCCTAGGGAAGACCCTTTCAGCCACCTGGAAGAGCTAACTCTTCTTGCACAGACAACCCGTTCCCGAAATGTGCAAGAAGACATATGGTTGATGCAGCTTTTTCCATTATCTCTTAAAGATAAGGCCGCTTATTGGTTCAAGACCATTGGCCGACCCATCACAACATGGCCTCAACTCAAGAGTGCCTTCCTCAAGAAATTCTTTCAAATAGGTCGTACCAATTCCTTACGAAGATCTATTACGACCTTTCACCAAAAATATGGTGAAACTTTCCATGATTCTTGGGAAAGATTTCAAGACCTTTTAAGAAGTTGCCCGCACCACGAGATTCCTTTATGGCAGCTCGTGCAAATCTTCTATCATGGATTAGAAGATCAAATCCGACATTTTGTCGATGCCTCGTGTGGCGGCAACTTCTTAAATAAAGATGCTGAAAGTGCCTATGACCTGTTCGAAGAAATGAGTGAAAACTCATTTAATCAAGCTTCCATGAACACATTTTGCAGAACCCAAAACCCGCAGTTCGGTGTTCATGAAATAGGAACTCAATCTATCCCTGTCACCCAAGACGATCTTCAATTGATTGCTCAAAAACTCGACCAGATGCATATTAATCAAAAGAAAATTGAGGAAAGACTGGCCAGATCAACTCAAGCTCCACACCCACATCTAACCCAACCTAACTTTCCACGAAGAGAAAATTTGCACAATCTCAACACTACTGCTGATTATTCTGAGGTTGCCTATGATTCACTAGGGAATTACAACTATCCAGATCTTAACCCCACTCAAAATATTTCTGCCATCCAGGAGCCCTTTAAAAATTCTTTCAATTGGAAAAATTACCCGAACTACTCCTGGAATAATCAAGTTTCCTCCCAACCACATCATTTTAACGTGTATGGGTCGAATCCAAACTTCCATCCTGGGCCATCCCAACAAGACATCAATGCCCAGATGATGCAAACCCTGCAGGATATGCAAACAAAAATGACGGAAGTAACCCGCACCATCACAAATCTGAACAATCAGATTGGGGTTGCTCCCATGCAAAGACCTGCAGGACATCTTCCGTCCCAACCCATGCCCAACCCTAATCACCAAGGAAACCATTATACAGGAAGAACTCCACACTATCCGAATCAGCCTCCTCCTAATCCACCACCTCAGCAGCCTCCCAGGTTTCAGCAATCACAGGCCCCCCCACCTCCTTCAATTAATAATCCGACTGCACATGCAGTAACTTTGAGGAGTGGGAAAACCACCACTGACCCTGGGCCTTCACACCAACCTGGTGAAATACCTGTGCAAATTGACTCCCCACCTCCCCATCAGGAAGAAAAAGAAATACAAAAATCTCAAGACAAGATTCCTATCCCTTTCCCACAAGGTCTCTACCCCACCACCAACAAAAAAAAGAAATCTGAGCCCACTACAGAAGAACTCATGGAGCTATTTGGGCAAGTTCATATCAATATTCCTCTCCTAGATGCCATCAAATATATACCTGCCTGTGCTAAATTTTTGAAGGAGATTTGTACTCCTAAAAGGCAGGCTAAAACTCTAGGACAGGTGCATCTTTCGGAGACAATAAGCTCTGTCATACAGAGTAAGCTGCCTCCTAAGATGAAAGATCCAGGGGCGCCTTTAATTTCTGTAATTATTGATGACACTACATTTAATCGCGCCCTCCTTGATCTTGGTGCCTCAGTTAATATTATTCCCACAAGTTTATTCGAAGAATTTCAGATCGGTGAATTAAAACCCGTCGAGGTTACCCTGCAATTAGCCGACCGATCTACAATCAAACCTTGTGGGATTGTCGAGGATGTTTTAGTCAAGGTCCAGAATTGTGTCTTCCCTGCAGACTTTCTGGTTCTTGACATTGAGGCACCTGAATCATTATTGGACTCCCCAATAATCCTTGGACGCCCCTTTTTGGCCATCGCAAAGGCAAATATCAATTGCCACACAGGCAAAATGGATATTAACTGTGCAGGCCAAACTATCACTTTAGATATTTTTAAATCCTCCAGGAGATTCCATGATGATAACTTCTTTGAGGACTCAGATACTGAAATTTCCAATATGGTGGAGGAGACAATGTTAATAGATACCCGTACCGACCACAATTTCTTTGAGGAGTCTGATTCAGAATCAGTGGTAGGCGAAATCTGTGATCTGGAAGCTTGTCTTGACCCCAAATTTATTCCTGATACCCTCCCTAACCTACCCACTATTCCTGCACCTAATTCTTCCACACTAACTTCCCCCAATCCCCACCATTCCTTCCCCGACTCCTTTCTTCCGGACCTGCCACCAACCCCGCCCGAGTTTGGCATCCAACCTGATTTAAAACCATGGCCAGACTCGGGCTACACTTATCATTTTCCATCCAACTTTGATCCCAATGTTATTTCTAATCAATTTTCTAGGGATCTAGAAGAAGACACCTTTTTTGCGGGCATCCAAGTGTCCAATTATCTACATGATTTTACGTCTTCCGTGCATACCTTCACGCCCGGTTGAATGGCGTAAAAGATAGCACTGGATGGGAGGTAACCCATCATTTTTTCTTGCTTTCCCTTTTTTCTTCTTTTTCCAGGTTTTGTTCCTCCTAAACCTAACCGTTCTTCACTAAGGTGATCCCTTTTCCCTCCTAATGCATGAGGACATGGCATATCTTAAGCATGGGGGGATGTTTCTAAATTTTACGATCGATTTAGGATTTTCAAAACCTAAAAACATACAATTTTCTTTATTTCCTACTTGCATACCCAAAAAAATAAAAATAAAAATGTTGAAAACTTTTTGAGGAAAAATTTTGAAATCGGGACTAAGGTCGAAAAAGTCACTTTTGGTACAATGGGATTTAATCTTTAACAAACTAGGGATAAGGATATAGATCTGATAATTAGAATTCCAGGGTCTATTTTAGACTAGATCAGATATCCTTCTCTAAAATTTCACCTGAACTCATGATAGTTAAGGGGACTTGATCCTATTTTGTAATATGGAAAGTATTTGACTTAGTTTCTGATTCAAAAACTTGCGTATCTTAAGAAACTTCTTATGTCTATTTTCACACACAAGCCAACACTTAAAAATAATTAAAATTTTTTTTGATAAACTCCCGTGTTTGGATTTAGTAAAAGTCTGAAGCAAATCATTGGTTTGAGTTCCCACCGCCGAGAAGAAGGAAAATACCTTCTTTGAGGACGCGATGTCAACATGTTACCACCTTGGCGCTGCTCTATATCTATATTTCATATCTTTAGACGGAGCATTAAAGCGCATTTTAGCAGCTCAAGTGTCTTGGACGGTGCTCTACCTATAGCGTCAGAGCAGGAGCTTGAGTTTGCTTGGAGCACCCCTTTTCACCGCATCGTGTTTTGGGGTTGTGAGCTCCTGGGTGGTGTCATGGACAGTGCTATCCCGAAGTACTGGTGCCAGAGCCCCCTCGAGGAATGTAACGGGAATGATGATCCCGACACATCTGTTGTAAGACTAAGCTAAAAATAAGCATGGGGAGAAAAAAAATAAAATAAAATAAAAAATATATATAATAATAATAATAACACATCCTTATAAATGTTGGCTTTTCACAAGCACAGACATAAGGTTTTAAAGGATTTTGCAAGTTGCGAATCAGATTCACGAGCCAGAAAAATCCTAAAAACAAACATTTCAAGTCATCTGAATTAACAAGGGGTTAATTTGTGAATTTTCTGGAAGATATATTGATCCCGTTCTATCTAATGGTTGGATCCAAAAATAAATCCTGATGTTTATCTTCAACAAATCCCGTACCTCCAGTGTTTTAATCTACCAAGGTCCATTAATCTCTTTTTTTCTCAAAAGTCGAAAAAATTAGATTTCCCAAAAATTCCGTTTTAAGTTTTGCTAAGAGACTAGCAAAAGATAACCATGGGGGTGTGATAAACGCCAGTTTATCATCATTCTTATGCATTAAAACAAACCTAGCTCTTAGGATTTTACTCCGCAAACAAGTTTTTGGGTTGCATTTAGGCATAAAATAGGTTAGGCATGCATTGCATTTTTTATTATCTTTTTAATATGTTTTTGTGAGTGTTAGGGATGTACAGATATATAGATCCCTAAAACCCTAGCACTCAAGAAGGAAAATGGTGAAGGAGAAGCCCAGACTAGCTAGAACTCAGCCTAATCCAGCTCACCTCAGCTTGATCCAGCTCACCGCAGATGGAACCTAGCTTACTTGAACTAGGGTTAGCACATCCCAACTCCATTCAGCTAATCTCAGCAGGATGGCAGCTCAAGAGAGTTCACCTTGGCTCACCCTAGCTCAAGTCAGCTCAGATCCAGCTCAACTTAGCTGAGTCTAGCTCATCTCAGCTCCCAATAGTCCATAGGGAGCTCTAGCTAGCTCAGCTAAGTTGATAGGAGTTCACCCCAGCTCAGATCCAGCTACATCCAGCTCCACTCAACTCCAGCCAGCTGAAGAAGAACTCATCCCAGCTCAGGAAGTTCAAGTCCAGCTCCCGGGGACTCAGCTTAGCTCAACTCAGTTGAGCTAAGCTACCTTAGCTACCTCAACCAGCTTGATTCTCCCCGGGAGCACCAGACCTAGCTCACCTCATCTCATTTTGGTAGAAGCTAGCTCACTTTAGCTTGGCTTAGCAACTAGCAAAGAACTAGCAAGCTAAGCCAGCTAGAATGGCCCCATACCAGCCTCTTCAGCAGCAGCGAGCTCCAGCTCCAGATTTCTCCTCCTCAGCTCCTTCCTCCAAACCCTAGCTCCATTACCTTCTCCTCTACTCCTCCATTAGCTAAGCTAGCTTAGCTTAGCTTAGCTATGCTCCAACTTCCTTGGCTTGTACCACCCCAAAAACCCACCTACCAACTCCACCCAACTAGCTCCACCTAAGCTCCACATAAGCTAACCTACTTGGCACCAACCTAACCTACCCACCACCTCCAAAATACACCTAAAAGTGGCACCAAAAACTACCCATAACCACCCCTTAATGGCGCCACTTTTCCCTCCAAAATCTCCCCTCATCTCCACCACACAATCCCCCTTGAACCCATCTCCACCATCCACCTAAGCCCCCTTCTAGAAGACCCCATGCTGGCGCCAACATGGTGGTGTCTCTCCACCACCAAAAGACACCAACACCACCATAACTACCCCCTTAACATCCCTTGAGTTGGCGCCAACTCTCCTTAGCCATAGGATCACCAACCACCTCCATTCTTCCATCCTAGCCCTCCATTTCAAGGGGCACCTTAACCCCCCATCCTACCCTATAAAAAGACCACTACCCACCACCATTCAAGTCATCCTTGGCTAGCAATTTCACTCTCATATTCCACCAAGAAGCCCACGTCCAAGAGAGAAGAAGAAGAAGAAGATTAAGGGGATATTCTGTCCCCTTGGTGCCTTCCCCTCTTCCCTTCTCTCTTGGGTCACGCCAGCCAAAGGAGAAGCCAGGCAAGGAAGATCTTGGAGGAGATGTTGAAGGTGGTCCATGCCACCTTGGAGGAGTTTTTGAGGGTGGTGCACGCCCACCCCTTTGGAGAGAGCATTAAAGGTGGTAGCTTCCACCTTGGAAGAGCTCTCAAGGAAGGAGGAGAAGGAAGCCCTCTTTTCAAGCCAAGGAGCAGCTAGGCTTGGAGCAAGAAGACAACCTTCTTCACCATTGTTACAAGAGGATTTGTGTTTCTTTTCTTGCTTTTAGATTGTTTAATTCTAGTAGAAGCATTCCTCTACTTGTCCTTGAAAAGAACACTCATTCTACTCAATCAAATTTGCCTTCTTTTAGCTTTTTATTGCAGTTGTTTGTTTTGGCTCTAGCACTTGTTTCACCTCTTCTTCCTAATTACCCTAGGCCTCCACTTGCCTAGAGTGAGCTTAGGAAGAAGATATTTCTATCTTTTAGATTTTAGTTAATCATTTGTTGGTGTTAGTTCTTTTCGCTACAATCTGCAGTTTGCCCTCGTCTTTTCAAAATACAAAAAAAAAATTACATATTGAAAAATATCAAAAAGAAAGTTGAGATCTATCTGTAAGCAAGAGGATTAATTTTGCAATTTTTGCCTCCTTGGACGACCCTAGATACTCTCCTATTTAGGAATATAAATTTAAGAGCGAAAGCAGATTTACGCGTTGCAACGACACTAAATTGCCTAATTAACAAACCACGTATTTTCGCTATCACTTTTTGGTGCCGTTGCCGGGAGGCACGGCTTTGCTTTAATTAATTTTCTCTTGCTTAAAGTGGATCTCATCCCCTTCTCTTTCTTTCTTTTGTGTGTGCAGGAACTACAGCGGGAAGGCGGGAATCTGGAAGCGAGAGCTCAAAGTTCCTTTTCTTCCCGCAAATTCAGGTTTGTTCCTCTTTCTGGTCACATAATTAATTAAAACTACCAAAATATATTAAACTTGGATTTCAGGATCCCAAACAACTTAATTAAGTGGAGTGGTGCATTATAAAATCCATTGTTTGCTTGTATGCTTCCTTAACACCACTCCATTGCAAGTATTGGTGTTCTATTTTTCAGGTCCAGATTTCTGTCCGGACTTGAAAATTGATTCCTAACACCACAGGCCTCCTAAAATCATAAAATTTCATAGAGTGATCCCTAATTAAGTTTGGAACATCTGTTCCAAATTTCAGATCAATTGGATTTGTATTGAATTTTTAAAAATTCGTGGATTGAAGATGGGTCACACCCTTTAATCTTCCTGTTTTTCTACTGTTCGTGAATTTTTAGAATTTTTATACTCATCTAATTTTTGTGAATTTTAGTTTTCTGGAATCCTTGTGAAATTTTACACATCATATAAAATCACAAAAATTTTCTGAGGTCGGTGGTAATACTGAAAAGTCCATAATACCCACGGGTATCATTTCTAGACTTTGACACCAGTACAATTAAAAATTCAAAACAATTATCAAAAAAATTCGTAAAATCGTACAAAAATCTTTTCTGGAATCTTCGTTTGATTTTATTCAAAGTAGTGGTGTTGTTTGACTTGTTTGGACCACTACCTAATTCAGAAAGCCAAAAATCAATTCACTGGTAGTAATTTTCTGTCTTAGGGATAATTGGCTTAGGGTTTCTTTCTTTCTCTTTAGAGACTCAATTAAAAGGAAATATACAATCACACATACAACTTGTCTTTCCTTTGATTGTGAACTTGCAAACTTGTTTGAAAACTTAAAGAAAAAAAAAAACCCTAAAACTCATTTAATTAAATCAAATCCTAAAAGACAAAAATACAAAAAAAATTGTGTGACAACTTGATTTACATTGGAGCCTCTCTCCAATTCCTGCACACACAAAAAAATCAAATAATAAGGCAACAACCCAATAAACGCCCTCCACATTCCGTGTGCACTATAGCATCCTAGACCTAATTAAAATTTGTAGCAACTTGACCCCTAAGGCTTTATCAACTTAGGCTTGCTATTTAGGTCTTAAGTTTTCCTTAGTTAGTACCAATTCTGTCATCTATATCTGGTGTTCAGGCTGAGGGGCCGTGTCAAACGACCAGGCGCGGGTTTGTACAAGCACCTGGGGTTTTCCCTGGGAAACGTTTGGGCCCAAACCTCCCCTTAAGCAACTTGGCTAGATTTGTTGATAGAACGGGTATTCACTATTGACTACTTATTTCCTATATAGACTAAGTCCTAGGTTATTATTAGGGAGTCACATTTAAGTTAGGTCTAGTTTTATTTGTTTGAATTGCACACTTTCTCTCATCTCTTTCTCTTCTCCTCCCCCCCGTTCTTCCATTTTATGCACGGGCGACGGTCTCAAAATCCGCACTTGGAAGGACCATTTGATTTCGCCCCCCACGCAAAAAGACCACTTTTTCTGTCTTCTTCTCCTGAAAAAATGGAAACACAACAAAATAGGTCCACTGACCCTTCCACGTCCACCTCTAACCCCACCACTAACCCTAATTCTAACCCTTCCACCCAAAACCCAACCACCAGTAACTTCCCACACTTGGAGCTCCCTAATCTTGAGTTGCCCCACACACAACATCAAGACCTCCAACCTGATCTTTTAAAATTGATGGCCGATCAGATTAATAAATTAAATTCCAATCAACAAACATTGACTAGGAACATCCAAAACCTAGCCAATCCAAGGCCAAACCCACCACCCCGTCAGCAGCCTGTTGTTCCTCTAAAAGATTTCTATGATCCGTCTTATTATGAGGAACGACCAGGGGTGGTCATATCGGAGGGGGACTTTGAGATCAAGCCTGCGGTCCTGAACCTAATTAAACACTTTCATGGCCTTCCTAGGGAAGACCCTTTCAGCCACCTGGAAGAGCTAACTCTTCTTGCACAGACAACCCGTTCCCGAAATGTGCAAGAAGACATATGGTTGATGCAGCTTTTTCCATTATCTCTTAAAGATAAGGCCGCTTATTGGTTCAAGACCATTGGCCGACCCATCACAACATGGCCTCAACTCAAGAGTGCCTTCCTCAAGAAATTCTTTCAAATAGGTCGTACCAATTCCTTACGAAGATCTATTACGACCTTTCACCAAAAATATGGTGAAACTTTCCATGATTCTTGGGAAAGATTTCAAGACCTTTTAAGAAGTTGCCCGCACCACGAGATTCCTTTATGGCAGCTCGTGCAAATCTTCTATCATGGATTAGAAGATCAAATCCGACATTTTGTCGATGCCTCGTGTGGCGGCAACTTCTTAAATAAAGATGCTGAAAGTGCCTATGACCTGTTCGAAGAAATGAGTGAAAACTCATTTAATCAAGCTTCCATGAACACATTTTGCAGAACCCAAAACCCGCAGTTCGGTGTTCATGAAATAGGAACTCAATCTATCCCTGTCACCCAAGACGATCTTCAATTGATTGCTCAAAAACTCGACCAGATGCATATTAATCAAAAGAAAATTGAGGAAAGACTGGCCAGATCAACTCAAGCTCCACACCCACATCTAACCCAACCTAACTTTCCACGAAGAGAAAATTTGCACAATCTCAACACTACTGCTGATTATTCTGAGGTTGCCTATGATTCACTAGGGAATTACAACTATCCAGATCTTAACCCCACTCAAAATATTTCTGCCATCCAGGAGCCCTTTAAAAATTCTTTCAATTGGAAAAATTACCCGAACTACTCCTGGAATAATCAAGTTTCCTCCCAACCACATCATTTTAACGTGTATGGGTCGAATCCAAACTTCCATCCTGGGCCATCCCAACAAGACATCAATGCCCAGATGATGCAAACCCTGCAGGATATGCAAACAAAAATGACGGAAGTAACCCGCACCATCACAAATCTGAACAATCAGATTGGGGTTGCTCCCATGCAAAGACCTGCAGGACATCTTCCGTCCCAACCCATGCCCAACCCTAATCACCAAGGAAACCATTATACAGGAAGAACTCCACACTATCCGAATCAGCCTCCTCCTAATCCACCACCTCAGCAGCCTCCCAGGTTTCAGCAATCACAGGCCCCCCCACCTCCTTCAATTAATAATCCGACTGCACATGCAGTAACTTTGAGGAGTGGGAAAACCACCACTGACCCTGGGCCTTCACACCAACCTGGTGAAATACCTGTGCAAATTGACTCCCCACCTCCCCATCAGGAAGAAAAAGAAATACAAAAATCTCAAGACAAGATTCCTATCCCTTTCCCACAAGGTCTCTACCCCACCACCAACAAAAAAAAGAAATCTGAGCCCACTACAGAAGAACTCATGGAGCTATTTGGGCAAGTTCATATCAATATTCCTCTCCTAGATGCCATCAAATATATACCTGCCTGTGCTAAATTTTTGAAGGAGATTTGTACTCCTAAAAGGCAGGCTAAAACTCTAGGACAGGTGCATCTTTCGGAGACAATAAGCTCTGTCATACAGAGTAAGCTGCCTCCTAAGATGAAAGATCCAGGGGCGCCTTTAATTTCTGTAATTATTGATGACACTACATTTAATCGCGCCCTCCTTGATCTTGGTGCCTCAGTTAATATTATTCCCACAAGTTTATTCGAAGAATTTCAGATCGGTGAATTAAAACCCGTCGAGGTTACCCTGCAATTAGCCGACCGATCTACAATCAAACCTTGTGGGATTGTCGAGGATGTTTTAGTCAAGGTCCAGAATTGTGTCTTCCCTGCAGACTTTCTGGTTCTTGACATTGAGGCACCTGAATCATTATTGGACTCCCCAATAATCCTTGGACGCCCCTTTTTGGCCATCGCAAAGGCAAATATCAATTGCCACACAGGCAAAATGGATATTAACTGTGCAGGCCAAACTATCACTTTAGATATTTTTAAATCCTCCAGGAGATTCCATGATGATAACTTCTTTGAGGACTCAGATACTGAAATTTCCAATATGGTGGAGGAGACAATGTTAATAGATACCCGTACCGACCACAATTTCTTTGAGGAGTCTGATTCAGAATCAGTGGTAGGCGAAATCTGTGATCTGGAAGCTTGTCTTGACCCCAAATTTATTCCTGATACCCTCCCTAACCTACCCACTATTCCTGCACCTAATTCTTCCACACTAACTTCCCCCAATCCCCACCATTCCTTCCCCGACTCCTTTCTTCCGGACCTGCCACCAACCCCGCCCGAGTTTGGCATCCAACCTGATTTAAAACCATGGCCAGACTCGGGCTACACTTATCATTTTCCATCCAACTTTGATCCCAATGTTATTTCTAATCAATTTTCTAGGGATCTAGAAGAAGACACCTTTTTTGCGGGCATCCAAGTGTCCAATTATCTACATGATTTTACGTCTTCCGTGCATACCTTCACGCCCGGTTGAATGGCGTAAAAGATAGCACTGGATGGGAGGTAACCCATCATTTTTTCTTGCTTTCCCTTTTTTCTTCTTTTTCCAGGTTTTGTTCCTCCTAAACCTAACCGTTCTTCACTAAGGTGATCCCTTTTCCCTCCTAATGCATGAGGACATGGCATATCTTAAGCATGGGGGGATGTTTCTAAATTTTACGATCGATTTAGGATTTTCAAAACCTAAAAACATACAATTTTCTTTATTTCCTACTTGCATACCCAAAAAAATAAAAATAAAAATGTTGAAAACTTTTTGAGGAAAAATTTTGAAATCGGGACTAAGGTCGAAAAAGTCACTTTTGGTACAATGGGATTTAATCTTTAACAAACTAGGGATAAGGATATAGATCTGATAATTAGAATTCCAGGGTCTATTTTAGACTAGATCAGATATCCTTCTCTAAAATTTCACCTGAACTCATGATAGTTAAGGGGACTTGATCCTATTTTGTAATATGGAAAGTATTTGACTTAGTTTCTGATTCAAAAACTTGCGTATCTTAAGAAACTTCTTATGTCTATTTTCACACACAAGCCAACACTTAAAAATAATTAAAATTTTTTTTGATAAACTCCCGTGTTTGGATTTAGTAAAAGTCTGAAGCAAATCATTGGTTTGAGTTCCCACCGCCGAGAAGAAGGAAAATACCTTCTTTGAGGACGCGATGTCAACATGTTACCACCTTGGCGCTGCTCTATATCTATATTTCATATCTTTAGACGGAGCATTAAAGCGCATTTTAGCAGCTCAAGTGTCTTGGACGGTGCTCTACCTATAGCGTCAGAGCAGGAGCTTGAGTTTGCTTGGAGCACCCCTTTTCACCGCATCGTGTTTTGGGGTTGTGAGCTCCTGGGTGGTGTCATGGACAGTGCTATCCCGAAGTACTGGTGCCAGAGCCCCCTCGAGGAATGTAACGGGAATGATGATCCCGACACATCTGTTGTAAGACTAAGCTAAAAATAAGCATGGGGAGAAAAAAAATAAAATAAAATAAAAAATATATATAATAATAATAATAACACATCCTTATAAATGTTGGCTTTTCACAAGCACAGACATAAGGTTTTAAAGGATTTTGCAAGTTGCGAATCAGATTCACGAGCCAGAAAAATCCTAAAAACAAACATTTCAAGTCATCTGAATTAACAAGGGGTTAATTTGTGAATTTTCTGGAAGATATATTGATCCCGTTCTATCTAATGGTTGGATCCAAAAATAAATCCTGATGTTTATCTTCAACAAATCCCGTACCTCCAGTGTTTTAATCTACCAAGGTCCATTAATCTCTTTTTTTCTCAAAAGTCGAAAAAATTAGATTTCCCAAAAATTCCGTTTTAAGTTTTGCTAAGAGACTAGCAAAAGATAACCATGGGGGTGTGATAAACGCCAGTTTATCATCATTCTTATGCATTAAAACAAACCTAGCTCTTAGGATTTTACTCCGCAAACAAGTTTTTGGGTTGCATTTAGGCATAAAATAGGTTAGGCATGCATTGCATTTTTTATTATCTTTTTAATATGTTTTTGTGAGTGTTAGGGATGTACAGATATATAGATCCCTAAAACCCTAGCACTCAAGAAGGAAAATGGTGAAGGAGAAGCCCAGACTAGCTAGAACTCAGCCTAATCCAGCTCACCTCAGCTTGATCCAGCTCACCGCAGATGGAACCTAGCTTACTTGAACTAGGGTTAGCACATCCCAACTCCATTCAGCTAATCTCAGCAGGATGGCAGCTCAAGAGAGTTCACCTTGGCTCACCCTAGCTCAAGTCAGCTCAGATCCAGCTCAACTTAGCTGAGTCTAGCTCATCTCAGCTCCCAATAGTCCATAGGGAGCTCTAGCTAGCTCAGCTAAGTTGATAGGAGTTCACCCCAGCTCAGATCCAGCTACATCCAGCTCCACTCAACTCCAGCCAGCTGAAGAAGAACTCATCCCAACTCAGGAAGTTCAAGTCCAGCTCCCGGGGACTCAGCTTAGCTCAACTCAGTTGAGCTAAGCTACCTTAGCTACCTCAACCAGCTTGATTCTCCCCGGGAGCACCAGACCTAGCTCACCTCAGCTCATTTTGGTAGAAGCTAGCTCACTTTAGCTTGGCTTAGCAACTAGCAAAGAACTAGCAAGCTAAGCCAGCTAGAATGGCCCCATACCAGCCTCTTCAGCAGCAGCGAGCTCCAGCTCCAGATTTCTCCTCCTCAGCTCCTTCCTCCAAACCCTAGCTCCATTACCTTCTCCTCTACTCCTCCATTAGCTAAGCTAGCTTAGCTTAGCTTAGCTATGCTCCAACTTCCTTGGCTTGTACCACCCCAAAAACCCACCTACCAACTCCACCCAACTAGCTCCACCTAAGCTCCACATAAGCTAACCTACTTGGCACCAACCTAACCTACCCACCACCTCCAAAATACACCTAAAAGTGGCGCCAAAAACTACCCATAACCACCCCTTAATGGCGCCACTTTTCCCTCCAAAATCTCCCCTCATCTCCACCACACAATCCCCCTTGAACCCATCTCCACCATCCACCTAAGCCCCCTTCTAGAAGACCCCATGCTGGCGCCAACATGGTGGTGTCTCTCCACCACCAAAAGACACCAACACCACCATAACTACCCCCTTAACATCCCTTGAGTTGGCGCCAACTCTCCTTAGCCATAGGATCACCAACCACCTCCATTCTTCCATCCTAGCCCTCCATTTCAAGGGGCACCTTAACCCCCCATCCTACCCTATAAAAAGACCACTACCCACCACCATTCAAGTCATCCTTGGCTAGCAATTTCACTCTCATATTCCACCAAGAAGCCCACGTCCAAGAGAGAAGAAGAAGAAGAAGATTAAGGGGATATTCTGTCCCCTTGGTGCCTTCCCCTCTTCCCTTCTCTCTTGGGTCACGCCAGCCAAAGGAGAAGCCAGGCAAGGAAGATCTTGGAGGAGATCTTGAAGGTGGTCCATGCCACCTTGGAGGAGTTTTTGAGGGTGGTGCACGCCCACCCCTTTGGAGAGAGCATTAAAGGTGGTAGCTTCCACCTTGGAAGAGCTCTCAAGGAAGGAGGAGAAGGAAGCCCTCTTTTCAAGCCAAGGAGCAGCTAGGCTTGGAGCAAGAAGACAACCTTCTTCACCATTGTTACAAGAGGATTTGTGTTTCTTTTCTTGCTTTTAGATTGTTTAATTCTAGTAGAAGCATTCCTCTACTTGTCCTTGAAAAGAACACTCATTCTACTCAATCAAATTTGCCTTCTTTTAGCTTTTTATTGCAGTTGTTTGTTTTGGCTCTAGCACTTGTTTCACCTCTTCTTCCTAATTACCCTAGGCCTCCACTTGCCTAGAGTGAGCTTAGGAAGAAGATATTTCTATCTTTTAGATTTTAGTTAATCATTTGTTGGTGTTAGTTCTTTTCGCTACAATCTGCAGTTTGCCCTCGTCTTTTCAAAATACAAAAAAAAAATTACATATTGAAAAATATCAAAAAGAAAGTTGAGATCTATCTGTAAGCAAGAGGATTAATTTTGCAATTTTTGCCTCCTTGGACGACCCTAGATACTCTCCTATTTAGGAATATAAATTTAAGAGCGAAAGCAGATTTACGCGTTGCAACGACACTAAATTGCCTAATTAACAAACCACGTATTTTCGCTATCACTTTTTGGTGCCGTTGCCGGGAGGCACGGCTTTGCTTTAATTAATTTTCTCTTGCTTAAAGTGGATCTCATCCCCTTCTCTTTCTTTCTTTTGTGTGTGCAGGAACTACAGCGGGAAGGCGGGAATCTGGAAGCGAGAGCTCAAAGTTCCTTTTCTTCCCGCAAATTCAGGTTTGTTCCTCTTTCTGGTCACATAATTAATTAAAACTACCAAAATATATTAAACTTGGATTTCAGGATCCCAAACAACTTAATTAAGTGGAGTGGTGCATTATAAAATCCATTGTTTGCTTGTATGCTTCTTTAACACCACTCCATTGCAAGTATTGGTGTTCTATTTTTCAGGTCCAGATTTCTGTCCGGACTTGAAAATTGATTCCTAACACCACAGGCCTCCTAAAATCATAAAATTTCATAGAGTGATCCCTAATTAAGTTTGGAACATCTGTTCCAAATTTCAGATCAATTGGATTTGTATTGAATTTTTAAAAATTCGTGGATTGAAGATGGGTCACACCCTTTAATCTTCCTGTTTTGCTACTGTTCGTGAATTTTTAGAATTTTTATACTCATCTAATTTTTGTGAATTTTAGTTTTCTGGAATCCTTGTGAAATTTTACACATCATATAAAATCACAAAAATTTTCTGAGGTCGGTGGTAATACTGAAAAGTCCATAATACCCACGGGTATCATTTCTAGACTTTGACACCAGTACAATTAAAAATTCAAAACAATTATCAAAAAAATTCGTAAAATCGTACAAAAATCTTTTCTGGAATCTTCGTTTGATTTTATTCAAAGTAGTGGTGTTGTTTGACTTGTTTGGACCACTACCTAATTCAGAAAGCCAAAAATCAATTCACTGGTAGTAATTTTCTGTCTTAGGGATAATTGGCTTAGGGTTTCTTTCTTTCTCTTTAGAGACTCAATTAAAAGGAAATATACAATCACACATACAACTTGTCTTTCCTTTGATTGTGAACTTGCAAACTTGTTTGAAAACTTAAAGAAAAAAAAAAACCCTAAAACTCATTTAATTAAATCAAATCCTAAAAGACAAAAATACAAAAAAAATTGTGTGACAACTTGATTTACATTGGAGCCTCTCTCCAATTCCTGCACACACAAAAAAATCAAATAATAAGGCAACAACCCAATAAACGCCCTCCACATTCCGTGTGCACTATAGCATCCTAGACCTAATTAAAATTTGTAGCAACTTGACCCCTAAGGCTTTATCAACTTAGGCTTGCTATTTAGGTCTTAAGTTTTCCTTAGTTAGTACCAATTCTGTCATCTATATCTGGTGTTCAGGCTGAGGGGCCGTGTCAAACGACCAGGCGCGGGTTTGTACAAGCACCTGGGGTTTTCCCTGGGAAACGTTTGGGCCCAAACCTCCCCTTAAGCAACTTGGCTAGATTTGTTGATAGAACGGGTATTCACTATTGACTACTTATTTCCTATATAGACTAAGTCCTAGGTTATTATTAGGGAGTCACATTTAAGTTAGGTCTAGTTTTATTTGTTTGAATTGCACACTTTCTCTCATCTCTTTCTCTTCTCCTCCCCCCCGTTCTTCCATTTTATGCACGGGCGACGGTCTCAAAATCCGCACTTGGAAGGACCATTTGATTTCGCCCCCCACGCAAAAAGACCACTTTTTCTGTCTTCTTCTCCTGAAAAAATGGAAACACAACAAAATAGGTCCACTGACCCTTCCACGTCCACCTCTAACCCCACCACTAACCCTAATTCTAACCCTTCCACCCAAAACCCAACCACCAGTAACTTCCCACACTTGGAGCTCCCTAATCTTGAGTTGCCCCACACACAACATCAAGACCTCCAACCTGATCTTTTAAAATTGATGGCCGATCAGATTAATAAATTAAATTCCAATCAACAAACATTGACTAGGAACATCCAAAACCTAGCCAATCCAAGGCCAAACCCACCACCCCGTCAGCAGCCTGTTGTTCCTCTAAAAGATTTCTATGATCCGTCTTATTATGAGGAACGACCAGGGGTGGTCATATCGGAGGGGGACTTTGAGATCAAGCCTGCGGTCCTGAACCTAATTAAACACTTTCATGGCCTTCCTAGGGAAGACCCTTTCAGCCACCTGGAAGAGCTAACTCTTCTTGCACAGACAACCCGTTCCCGAAATGTGCAAGAAGACATATGGTTGATGCAGCTTTTTCCATTATCTCTTAAAGATAAGGCCGCTTATTGGTTCAAGACCATTGGCCGACCCATCACAACATGGCCTCAACTCAAGAGTGCCTTCCTCAAGAAATTCTTTCAAATAGGTCGTACCAATTCCTTACGAAGATCTATTACGACCTTTCACCAAAAATATGGTGAAACTTTCCATGATTCTTGGGAAAGATTTCAAGACCTTTTAAGAAGTTGCCCGCACCACGAGATTCCTTTATGGCAGCTCGTGCAAATCTTCTATCATGGATTAGAAGATCAAATCCGACATTTTGTCGATGCCTCGTGTGGCGGCAACTTCTTAAATAAAGATGCTGAAAGTGCCTATGACCTGTTCGAAGAAATGAGTGAAAACTCATTTAATCAAGCTTCCATGAACACATTTTGCAGAACCCAAAACCCGCAGTTCGGTGTTCATGAAATAGGAACTCAATCTATCCCTGTCACCCAAGACGATCTTCAATTGATTGCTCAAAAACTCGACCAGATGCATATTAATCAAAAGAAAATTGAGGAAAGACTGGCCAGATCAACTCAAGCTCCACACCCACATCTAACCCAACCTAACTTTCCACGAAGAGAAAATTTGCACAATCTCAACACTACTGCTGATTATTCTGAGGTTGCCTATGATTCACTAGGGAATTACAACTATCCAGATCTTAACCCCACTCAAAATATTTCTGCCATCCAGGAGCCCTTTAAAAATTCTTTCAATTGGAAAAATTACCCGAACTACTCCTGGAATAATCAAGTTTCCTCCCAACCACATCATTTTAACGTGTATGGGTCGAATCCAAACTTCCATCCTGGGCCATCCCAACAAGACATCAATGCCCAGATGATGCAAACCCTGCAGGATATGCAAACAAAAATGACGGAAGTAACCCGCACCATCACAAATCTGAACAATCAGATTGGGGTTGCTCCCATGCAAAGACCTGCAGGACATCTTCCGTCCCAACCCATGCCCAACCCTAATCACCAAGGAAACCATTATACAGGAAGAACTCCACACTATCCGAATCAGCCTCCTCCTAATCCACCACCTCAGCAGCCTCCCAGGTTTCAGCAATCACAGGCCCCCCCACCTCCTTCAATTAATAATCCGACTGCACATGCAGTAACTTTGAGGAGTGGGAAAACCACCACTGACCCTGGGCCTTCACACCAACCTGGTGAAATACCTGTGCAAATTGACTCCCCACCTCCCCATCAGGAAGAAAAAGAAATACAAAAATCTCAAGACAAGATTCCTATCCCTTTCCCACAAGGTCTCTACCCCACCACCAACAAAAAAAAGAAATCTGAGCCCACTACAGAAGAACTCATGGAGCTATTTGGGCAAGTTCATATCAATATTCCTCTCCTAGATGCCATCAAATATATACCTGCCTGTGCTAAATTTTTGAAGGAGATTTGTACTCCTAAAAGGCAGGCTAAAACTCTAGGACAGGTGCATCTTTCGGAGACAATAAGCTCTGTCATACAGAGTAAGCTGCCTCCTAAGATGAAAGATCCAGGGGCGCCTTTAATTTCTGTAATTATTGATGACACTACATTTAATCGCGCCCTCCTTGATCTTGGTGCCTCAGTTAATATTATTCCCACAAGTTTATTCGAAGAATTTCAGATCGGTGAATTAAAACCCGTCGAGGTTACCCTGCAATTAGCCGACCGATCTACAATCAAACCTTGTGGGATTGTCGAGGATGTTTTAGTCAAGGTCCAGAATTGTGTCTTCCCTGCAGACTTTCTGGTTCTTGACATTGAGGCACCTGAATCATTATTGGACTCCCCAATAATCCTTGGACGCCCCTTTTTGGCCATCGCAAAGGCAAATATCAATTGCCACACAGGCAAAATGGATATTAACTGTGCAGGCCAAACTATCACTTTAGATATTTTTAAATCCTCCAGGAGATTCCATGATGATAACTTCTTTGAGGACTCAGATACTGAAATTTCCAATATGGTGGAGGAGACAATGTTAATAGATACCCGTACCGACCACAATTTCTTTGAGGAGTCTGATTCAGAATCAGTGGTAGGCGAAATCTGTGATCTGGAAGCTTGTCTTGACCCCAAATTTATTCCTGATACCCTCCCTAACCTACCCACTATTCCTGCACCTAATTCTTCCACACTAACTTCCCCCAATCCCCACCATTCCTTCCCCGACTCCTTTCTTCCGGACCTGCCACCAACCCCGCCCGAGTTTGGCATCCAACCTGATTTAAAACCATGGCCAGACTCGGGCTACACTTATCATTTTCCATCCAACTTTGATCCCAATGTTATTTCTAATCAATTTTCTAGGGATCTAGAAGAAGACACCTTTTTTGCGGGCATCCAAGTGTCCAATTATCTACATGATTTTACGTCTTCCGTGCATACCTTCACGCCCGGTTGAATGGCGTAAAAGATAGCACTGGATGGGAGGTAACCCATCATTTTTTCTTGCTTTCCCTTTTTTCTTCTTTTTCCAGGTTTTGTTCCTCCTAAACCTAACCGTTCTTCACTAAGGTGATCCCTTTTCCCTCCTAATGCATGAGGACATGGCATATCTTAAGCATGGGGGGATGTTTCTAAATTTTACGATCGATTTAGGATTTTCAAAACCTAAAAACATACAATTTTCTTTATTTCCTACTTGCATACCCAAAAAAATAAAAATAAAAATGTTGAAAACTTTTTGAGGAAAAATTTTGAAATCGGGACTAAGGTCGAAAAAGTCACTTTTGGTACAATGGGATTTAATCTTTAACAAACTAGGGATAAGGATATAGATCTGATAATTAGAATTCCAGGGTCTATTTTAGACTAGATCAGATATCCTTCTCTAAAATTTCACCTGAACTCATGATAGTTAAGGGGACTTGATCCTATTTTGTAATATGGAAAGTATTTGACTTAGTTTCTGATTCAAAAACTTGCGTATCTTAAGAAACTTCTTATGTCTATTTTCACACACAAGCCAACACTTAAAAATAATTAAAATTTTTTTTGATAAACTCCCGTGTTTGGATTTAGTAAAAGTCTGAAGCAAATCATTGGTTTGAGTTCCCACCGCCGAGAAGAAGGAAAATACCTTCTTTGAGGACGCGATGTCAACATGTTACCACCTTGGCGCTGCTCTATATCTATATTTCATATCTTTAGACGGAGCATTAAAGCGCATTTTAGCAGCTCAAGTGTCTTGGACGGTGCTCTACCTATAGCGTCAGAGCAGGAGCTTGAGTTTGCTTGGAGCACCCCTTTTCACCGCATCGTGTTTTGGGGTTGTGAGCTCCTGGGTGGTGTCATGGACAGTGCTATCCCGAAGTACTGGTGCCAGAGCCCCCTCGAGGAATGTAACGGGAATGATGATCCCGACACATCTGTTGTAAGACTAAGCTAAAAATAAGCATGGGGAGAAAAAAAATAAAATAAAAT
This sequence comes from Thalassia testudinum, assembly GCA_037157565.1. Taxonomy (NCBI): domain Eukaryota; kingdom Viridiplantae; phylum Streptophyta; class Magnoliopsida; order Alismatales; family Hydrocharitaceae; genus Thalassia; species Thalassia testudinum. The sequence goes on from JAZHRO010000031.1 coordinate 85,505,005, forward strand.
AAAATAAAATAAAATATATATATAATAATAATAATAACACGTCCTTATAAATGTTGGCTTTTCACAAGCACAGACATAAGGTTTTAAAGGATTTTGCAAGTTGCGAATCAGATTCACGAGCCAGAAAAATCCTAAAAACAAACATTTCAAGTCATCTGAATTAACAAGGGGTTAATTTGTGAATTTTCTGGAAGATATATTGATCCCGTTCTATCTAATGGTTGGATCCAAAAATAAATCCTGATGTTTATCTTCAACAAATCCCGTACCTCCAGTGTTTTAATCTACCAAGGTCCATTAATCTCTTTTTTTCTCCTCAAAAGTCGAAAAAATTAAATTTCCCAAAAATTTCGTTTTAAGTTTTGCTAAGAGACTAGCAAAAGATAACCATGGGGGTGTGATAAACGCCAGTTTATCATCATTCTTATGCATTAAAACAAACCTAGCTCTTAGGATTTTACTCCGCAAACAAGTTTTTGGGTTGCATTTAGGCATAAAATAGGTTAGGCATGCATTGCATTTTTTATTATCTTTTTAATATGTTTTTGTGAGTGTTAGGGATGTACAGATATATAGATCCCTAAAACCCTAGCACTCAAGAAGGAAAATGGTGAAGGAGAAGCCCAGACTAGCTAGAACTCAGCCTAATCCAGCTCACCTCAGCTTGATCCAGCTCACCGCAGATGGAACCTAGCTTACTTGAACTAGGGTTAGCACATCCCAACTCCATTCAGCTAATCTCAGCAGGATGGCAGCTCAAGAGAGTTCACCTTGGCTCACCCTAGCTCAAGTCAGCTCAGATCCAGCTCAACTTAGCTGAGTCTAGCTCATCTCAGCTCCCAATAGTCCATAGGGAGCTCTAGCTAGCTCAGCTAAGTTGATAGGAGTTCACCCCAGCTCAGATCCAGCTACATCCAGCTCCACTCAACTCCAGCCAGCTGAAGAAGAACTCATCCCAGCTCAGGAAGTTCAAGTCCAGCTCCCGGGGACTCAGCTTAGCTCAACTCAGTTGAGCTAAGCTACCTTAGCTACCTCAACCAGCTTGATTCTCCCCGGGAGCACCAGACCTAGCTCACCTCAGCTCATTTTGGTAGAAGCTAGCTCACTTTAGCTTGGCTTAGCAACTAGCAAAGAACTAGCAAGCTAAGCCAGCTAGAATGGCCCCATACCAGCCTCTTCAGCAGCAGCGAGCTCCAGCTCCAGATTTCTCCTCCTCAGCTCCTTCCTCCAAACCCTAGCTCCATTACCTTCTCCTCTACTCCTCCATTAGCTAAGCTAGCTTAGCTTAGCTTAGCTATGCTCCAACTTCCTTGGCTTGTACCACCCCAAAAACCCACCTACCAACTCCACCCAACTAGCTCCACCTAAGCTCCACATAAGCTAACCTACTTGGCACCAACCTAACCTACCCACCACCTCCAAAATACACCTAAAAGTGGCGCCAAAAACTACCCATAACCACCCCTTAATGGCGCCACTTTTCCCTCCAAAATCTCCCCTCATCTCCACCACACAATCCCCCTTGAACCCATCTCCACCATCCACCTAAGCCCCCTTCTAGAAGACCCCATGCTGGCGCCAACATGGTGGTGTCTCTCCACCACCAAAAGACACCAACACCACCATAACTACCCCCTTAACATCCCTTGAGTTGGCGCCAACTCTCCTTAGCCATAGGATCACCAACCACCTCCATTCTTCCATCCTAGCCCTCCATTTCAAGGGGCACCTTAACCCCCCATCCTACCCTATAAAAAGACCACTACCCACCACCATTCAAGTCATCCTTGGCTAGCAATTTCACTCTCATATTCCACCAAGAAGCCCACGTCCAAGAGAGAAGAAGGAGAAGAAGATTAAGGGGATATTCTGTCCCCTTGGTGCCTTCCCCTCTTCCCTTCTCTCTTGGGTCACGCCAGCCAAAGGAGAAGCCAGGCAAGGAAGATCTTGGAGGAGATCTTGAAGGTGGTCCATGCCACCTTGGAGGAGTTTTTGAGGGTGGTGCACGCCCACCCCTTTGGAGAGAGCATTAAAGGTGGTAGCTTCCACCTTGGAAGAGCTCTCAAGGAAGGAGGAGAAGGAAGCCCTCTTTTCAAGCCAAGGAGCAGCTAGGCTTGGAGCAAGAAGAAAACCTTCTTCACCATTGTTACAAGAGGATTTGTGTTTCTTTTCTTGCTTTTAGATTGTTTAATTCTAGTAGAAGCATTCCTCTACTTGTCCTTGAAAAGAACACTCATTCTACTCAATCAAAATTGCCTTCTTTTAACTTTTTATTGCAGTTGTTTGTTTTGGTTCTAGCACTTGTTTCACCTCTTCTTCCTAATTACCCTAGGCCTCCACTTGCCCAGAGTGAGCTTAGGAAGAAGATATTTCTATCTTTTAGATTTTAGTTAATCATTTGTAGGTGTTAGTTCTTTTCGCTACAATCTGCAGTTTGCTCTCGTCTTTTCAAAATAAAAAAAAAATTACATATTGAAAAATATCAAAAAGAAAGTTGAGATCTATCTGTAAGCAAGAGGATTAATTTTGCAATTTTTTCCTCCTTGGACGACCCTAGATACTCTCCTATCTAGGAATATAAATTTAAGAGCGAAAGCGGATTACCGCGTTGCAACAACACTAAATTGCCTAATTAACAAACCGCATATTTTCTCTATCAACACGTGGCGGCCTCATGACTGTTGATCATCAGATCAATGATCAGAACTTCTTAGGCCAATTGTGGGAGCTCCAGATGTCGGATTTAGCCGATTTCGAGTCTGTTGGACTCCGTTCATCGCTCTGAGTCCATCCATGCGGTTCGATCTTTCATCTGATGCCTGTTTTGACATGTACTTGTACACATGGCCGTTAATAATGCATTATAAGTAATCTTGTTGTGCAATGCATGCGATGCTCCTATTCTTATGTATGATGTATCCTCTACGCATTTTACCTTTAAGACCGTCCCCTTTTGGTAGAGTTAGAATTGTACAATGCAGTGTTATCAACAAGGACTCGAAAAATAAATCCACATTTTAGTGGATACATAGACTGATTAAGTCCGAAGACCTGAAAGGTCTTTGTGTTCAGATCATAATATAGTATTTCGTAAGATTGAAAATTTTCTTAAACCCAAGTTCTCTTTCCTAATTCCACCATTTTTTTTTAATGAAAGAAAATAAAACAAATCTACGGAGCTGACGAATAAATTCAGAGATGAATATCCACCTCCCCATGCCTAACTAATGCAATGTCCACAATGTATTAAAAAGACATAAAACAGAGTGGAATAGAGTAGAAAGCTCCTGAATTGTGTGAATGTCGGGTCCACTCCAAGATAAACAAAAACTGTATATGTGCTGAATTTAGTGCCTTCAGCTAGACACACTATACAAAGAAGAGAAATAAGGAATTCACAGGTGTAGATCAGAATCAGAATAAAAAGAAGAAACCTCTGACCTGCCAGCAGATGTCCACTGATGTAGACCAGATTGTGGTGTAGACCCATACCCCATAATCGATAATATCTAAGGTTCTGGATAAAAATTACCCAAAACCTAAAATTAGTATGCAAGTGGGGTTGGGCCTGCGATTTATGAGGATGCAACCCAAGACCAAAGAGTCGGGTTACAGTGAATTCGAAAGGATAATCAATGAATGTATGCTTGGGTTGAACATCCTTAGAATAAATGTCATAATGGCTTTGGTTTGATGGTTTCAGATGAATTGGAACCCTTAGACTCGATCTTCTATTTCCTCCGGAATTTGCTTCCCAAATCAAAATTTCCCAGCTCCTATCTTCCTCATTCAAAATGTCAAATTTCGGGACCTCCTGCATATTAATCACCCCATCTGAAACTTCCAAGTCTAAAAGATGTGGCTGAATCAGAATTGACTTGGGTCTAGCTATCTCAAAAATAGAATCATCGATAAGCTCAATGGGGTGTAACTGACAATCAGGGCATTGGATTGAATCCTCCAGAAAATGCTATTCTGGATCCATAATATGAGCCCCAATAAGATCAATTTCCTCAGTTATTGGGCTATCAAATGATCTATCAGATTCCTCAGGCCTAATCGCCTCACAGAAATCATGTTCTGTAAACTCGCATAAGACTTCGCAACTTGAATCTTCACCATCAGAATCAAAGAAATCCAAATCCGTATTAATGTATGTCCCAAAATCATCTGTCATTTTCTGGTCCATGGAGACATACGTTTCCTCGTACCTTGGCTTAGGGATTTCAGGTGAAGAAATCAGATTATCCTTAATTGGTTGCTCTAATTCAATCTGATCAGCCTCATAACACGTGTCCCCCCAACAAGTGCCTGAGCGAGTTCTGACATTAGCTTTCCTGAAGGAAGTTCATCCTGAGAATCATCCCAAGATTGAACCAAAGCAACCACAAATCTCATCCTCAATTTCGCTAACTTCCCAAGTAGAAACTCACTTGGGTTCTTATCCCTAACATCCTGGAGCCAATCCAACAAATACTTGTTCAAATCATCAATCATCTCAATCAAGGGCTCCAATTTTTCAATGCAAGGTATTGGCTGAACTTCTAAAGATTGTATGATATTCCTCAAGTTAGCTAGAACCTTATCTTGAACCTGGTTACCCTAAACCAAATGAGTTGGTTCAGGGTTGGGCAAGTTTGGGATCAGTGTAGAGGAGTTAACGAATTGAGATTCGTTATACCCTTCCTGATAATAGGTCATTTTGGATTGTTCAAAAGGTGGTGATGACCTAAAGGCAATGTAATCAGAGGATGGGTAACAATCAGTGTATCCTTTTTGATTGTGATCGTATTAGGTTGTCCATGAAAGGGTGACGATCTATAATCGATGTGGCTCTGAGAAGTACAGAAATCACAATCATGGTGTTCAGGGCTAGACCCTAAACACAAAGGTCTAGAACTGTATCCTCAATCTGAGGTATCCCAACTAACTGATGGTTGATTACAGTACAAGTCAGGATAATCATCATGTTGAGGATAACTCAAAACAGGAGGGAAAGAGCAGGAATGCGTAAAAAATGTGGAAGGATTCATGAGAGACGGGAGGAAGAAAGGCGCCCTGCAATACAAGCAATCAAACTTGTCCTTAAGTGGGCTAGCCTAAATACATATAGACTCCCAAAACCCATCTTGAGATAAAGAAATAACTTTATCTACTTCTGTCTGTAAAATCCAACCAATTAGAAGGAGGGACTGGGGAGAAGGTTCTTCCTTCGGCTTGCGCCTCTGGTTCCTAGTGTACCCCCCAGCCACGATCGTTTGATTCTGCTCCCCTAGCTAGACATCAGATTGAATAGTAGAAACAGATTAATCGAAAATAACATCATTCTGGGCTCTGAAGAGCGAGTCGAATCCTTAAGGCCAATGTCTACTCTATTTTATTTAGGGCTAGGTTTGAATGTGCTTTGGAATGTGATGGGCCCTTTATCTGGGTTGTAACCTTAATGATTGATTGATGTGTGTGTGCATGCACAACCAGTGGTTTTCAAGCAAGATTATTTTTGATGCGGTGAATTTTAGGGTTCAAATCTTGCTTAGTAGCTTTTAGGATTCAACTTTAGGTTTTTTCAAACAAGTTTTGTTGGCACACCAAGTTTTGAAAGCACAGGTGAAGATATTTTCCTTTGAAACTTAAAAGAATGTGGAGTGCCTGGTAAATCCCTAAGAGTTGAACCTAAGCGGTAGCTACTTGATGAGTTGATTTTAATTGAAGTGGTGAAGCCCAATCAACTCAAACAATTGGCCTGTTGCACCACTTAATTAGGCACACAAGTGATTATCTAATCTGATTTCTACTCAATTATGTGTTTGGATATGTGTACCAGCTTCAAAGATCGGTTTACCAGTTGAGTTTGAAAATCAGATGAGGTTGTGTACCTCTGTGAGATTTTTTTATTTTTTTCTTTTTAAATGTGGAGGTTGAGGCGGGTGTAGGTATCAAACAAACAAACAAAACTAACCTTAGAGTTTATAAGAACACCTAGGTTGATTGATGTTTGTGTTATTACGTGGTGAAATGAAAACTAATGGGTGGGAGGTGGGGGATAACTTACAGAACTTTCAACAGCACTTTGCTCCAATCTATCGCTTTTGCTCATTGATGAGACACTCATCATGATCTCTAATTACCCCTAATTACCTAGTCTTCCTAGTTAATTAGCTAAGATTATGAATTTATAAGGGTTAATTATAGAATAAGGGATATTTAGTAAAGGACCTTAAAATAAGTTAAAAATGACATTTATCATTCAATTAACATTATTAATAATCTAGTTAATAATTGGACTCGAAATTCTATTAATCATTTCCTTAATTAATAAGTAACTTAAACTTAATGTAAACCTAAGTATATAATAACTTAAGCAATTTTACTTAATCTAATAAGTTAACTTAAAAAGGTCAAAAATGTAAATTCAAGGTGAAAACATAATATTTACCTTATTTAAATATTTACCTTATTTACTAACATATATAAAAAGTTGAAAAAGATCTAAATTAAAATAAACCTTCAAAACCTGAGTTTACATTTTGGTCCTTAAAATTCATTACAATCGGGTCCATGCTTCTCACATAGGTCCTTAAGTTTTATTACATTTAAGTCCCTTTCCTTCTTCTTCTTCAGTCGAATGAACGGCTGGTGACGGAGAGTCACGCCACCGTGCGATAACCGCCTTGCCGACATTACTCTTCTTTGTCCAAGCTCTTACAGCTTGCGCTCACCACCTCTTCATCCACCGGTCTAGATTAACTAGAAATCCTCTTCTTCAGTGGGAGATAACCTCACAGTCATCGGAGACGACGCCAGAGGTTAAGCTCCTTCTTCGGCCAAACCTCACCATTCTCTTCGTCACCAACTACTATAAATGCTCCCTCACCCCTCGGATTTTACTCAAGTTGGCTCCCTTCCCTCTTCTAGCACTGAGCCGAACCAATAGGCTATTCGTCCAAAACTCTGGCAACTTTCCATCTCACTTTCCAACTTCCTCCATCCATCTTGATCAGTCGAGGAGATCCGCCATGGTCTACCACGTCTCTGACACAGGCACTGACCAAAGGAGTCCTCCGCTCCACCTCAAATCCACCAGCCAGAGATCTTTCTTCCACCCTCTAATTTCGTCGTCCGCCATGAGACTTCGGCGGAACCCTATTGACCCCTTCATCCAGGTAACAGTAGATTAGGAGTAGGAGTAGGTTAGCTTAGTTAGTTAGTTTAGGTAGTTAGATTAGATGTAATTTTAGAATTTCAGTGTTCATCTTCTCCGACTCCGACGAGCTCCTTGAGCTCGCCAGAGCTTTAATCTTGTCTTTTTAACTCACTATCCACCTTCCTTTAACCCTCACAATCACTTCTAGCACATTTAATCATTTAATTGATCATCTAATCGTCTAATTCACATTCCACCTCCACCGACTACTGTCACTATCTATGGCGACAGTAATCGACCTAATTCCACCTTCATAAGGTCTTTCATCATCTTTCCACCCCTTATGGACCCTAATCGACACTATAATACATAGAATTACCAAATATAAATTAAATGCCCAAATATAATTAAGTTCCTGAGCTCGTTGTCCATGGCGACTCAAGAGCAGTTCAAATCCTAAATTAAATATATATTTATGAATATAAACACTTGTTGACTTGTTTTAACCACTCAATTGAGTGGTAAAACAAGTCCTGAGCTTAATTCAAATTATATTTTTAAAGAAACGAATTCACTGTTAATCCTTAACTCTAATGAACAAAATGAGAATTAATTGAGTTTCTGAGGTTCCTTGCAACCTCAGGATCCTTTTTAGATCAAATTTGGCAAGTTTTAACAATCTGTACACAATATTGCCTTTTTCTAGACTCATCGGAGCTCCGACGAGCTCCGGCGAGCCAAAACTGTGCTTCAGCCTATAGAATTTGTTGAGAAGCTCTAGAATGATGTAACATGGATCACTGATTAATTTGAAGTCATTTAATTGAGGATTTAGCCACTGGAGCTGTAGATAGGTCTTCATCTTCTCCAACTCTGCCGGAGTTGGAGAAGTCTGTTAGAAGAGATCTGAGAAGAATTTAAGGTAGCTAGAAGCTTCAATGCGATGCACTAAAGCTATTTATGCTCTTAGAATAATGTAACAACCTCTAAATCTATTTGACGAACAAAGTCATTTTGAAGCTCAGGTGGCGAGCCTGAAACCCTAGAAATCTTGGTCAGAGTGCCTATCTGAGAATCTGAATGAGTTTCTGAGGTTAAGAAAATCCCATTCAAGGCTTTGATTTCTTAGGTTAAGGCACTAAACAGAAAGTCAAATTTTTGTGCCTTCACAATCAAACTAAGTTTGATTATGGAGTTCTGAGCTCAATCTGAGGAATTGATGAGATAGAATGGATTCTGAGATCTTGTTGAGTGATCTGAGAGAGAATAAACTGAGCTCAGACCTGTGTTTTGGTGAAAATTTGAACTCTGTCAATTTGGGTTATTTTTAAACCCAAACTAACAGCAGAAGCATTTTGATGAGATATGAACTTGAATCCTGCCCAGATAAGTCTATTACTACCCTTAGAATTTGTTTAAATCAATTAGTAATGTTTCTCTGTGTCTGTTGTACTATTTTAGTCTGAAAATTTTAAACTCTAAAGCTTTCAGAGAAGTGTGAAAGCTTCTATGTTGTTCCTGAAGGTCTTGTGAGCTTAGAACCCACTTCAGCAGATGCGGAATTAATTTTAGACTCTATACAGACCGTTAAATGAGAAAGTCCATCTGAGGACTCTGTGAAGTTAATTTTCATTTCCAAGCATTAAATAACCCGTAAGAACCCCTGATTTCGCTCTTCAAATTGAAGAGGAAAATATCATCTAAACCTTAAATTGACCCTGCAATTGTGTAGATCTATCTTAGAGCATTCCAGCAAACTTGAAATCACTTGAAACGAAGCTCTGAGATGGGAGATATGATTGGTTGAAGTTGGGTCTGAAAGGGTGAACATAGTCCCACATCGTCAGTTTCTGAGCGCGAGCATGGGAACAAAAGCAATTTGTTACCCCGGCCCTTCAGTCGTCAGCGCTCGATGCACCGGTTACCGATCTGAGCATTCTGAATCTATTGAGCATGTGTATGTATGTGTGTGGGCATGTGTGCTTGCAGGTGTGTGCCCGAGTGGGCGTGAGCTAGTGTGCCCTGGGAGGGCAAGGCCTGGGAGGCCGGGTTGAGCGAGTCGGATGGGCTCGAGACTTTGAATCAAAATGAAATAAATCAAAATCGAACCTAATTGAGATTAGGCAAGGACCGAGTAGGGTCTGATCCCACCCTGGTCTCAGGGTGTTGTGTATCCTCGAAAGGACCTCGCCGCAAATAAAATAAATTTTTGGTTAAAAAGGAAAATAAACCTAGTTCAACTGATGGTTCAAAAGAAAGCTTAAGGAAAAGAAGAGCTGATGATTGTTAAGCTAAGTGCTGAAGGCTAAGGAAAAAAGGGGAACAGGCGCTAAGGAGTGTTAAAGAAGAACAGGTACTAAAGGAAGAAAAGAAAAAGGTAGGAAAAAACAAAAGAAGAGAGGTAAGAAAGAGAGCTCGAGATAGAGAATAAAAGGAAAAGAAGAGAAAGAAAGAGAGAAGAAGAGAGAGGCTGAAGACTAAAAAGGAATTTGTTTTACTTGCATTTCTTTTTGTTCTTAATAATTGTAATAAGGCATGCTTTAATAGAACAATTCTTATTGCCTTAATTTCTTTTGAAATAAAATTGGAAAACTAACAGTTTACTTGCTAATAAAGTAGATCATTTGAGTAAATATGTTTTTCATATGAAATTTTGTATATTCTTTATAGTTTAAATATTTTGGCAAAATTCATATTCTTAAAATCAAGTTAGTTATACCTCCTAAACTTATAAAGAAATAAAAGATAATTGGTGAATTTAGAAAGAAAATTATACCTCCCAGTAAACGACCTGGACTCAACCAGTAAAAATTTCTAAAATGTTAGGTTAATTCGATCCTATACTACACAACCGATACAATTTCGAGTTAACCTAAGTAACTTTTTCTACTCTTAATTAAGTGAAATTAACTTAATTACTGAGTTGAGTAAGTCGCACGATCACTCATCTCGAAAGAGTATCTGTAATCACAATAAGAAAGGAGAGAAGTGAGGTAAATGATTTGTAAGTTATAAAATGTGAAAAAAAATCAAAGAGTGTTGTCTCCCCGGCAGTGGCGCCAAAATTTTGAAGCTACGAGTTACTACGCTAACGTATTTAGTTTAGAAAAACCTGTCGTTGTAGTTTGAAAGCGAAGAACTCGTGTTCAACAAATAAAATTTATACCGAAATAGAAATCCCGGGTCAAACTCATGGAGGTGGACGTTTGATTAAAACTACGCGTTTGTTTTATTTGTCACGAAGTAGATTAACTAATTAGAAACTATCTGTCTATTTACAATAAATAGAAGAGAGAGAGAGAGAATGAGAGAAAGAGAGAGAATATTACAAACAAAAATCAAAAAGAGATGTAGAATGAACATGGAATTCATTATCAAAGAGATTGTTCATTACACTAAACATTACGACTAGAAAGAAGAAAATGATTGCACTAGAAAGCAGTAAATATACTCTAGAAAGCATTAAAAAGAATGGAGAGAGAATTACCCTCCTCGACGGTCGCTTAGAGGATGAGCCGGACAGGACGACGTCTGGAAGACGAGGAACGGAGTAGGATGAAGGAGGACGAAGTGGGAAGAACGGGAACGGGGCAGCACGTCGTCGTCGACACGAGATCCACTTCTGAAAAGGGGACGAACATTTGACTTTATTTCTTGAGAATCATCCCGGGTGTGGGACAAGCTTCTCTTGAGCTTTGGAGAGGGAGAGAAGAGAAAGAAGGGATGAAAATTTCATATGGAGGGGGTCTCCTTTTATAGTTGCAAGGAGTGAGGGCAATTTGGTCTTTACAATTTCAAAACATTAAATAAAGAATCTTTAGTGACGGATAAAACCATCGCTAAAGCCCCAGTCGTGGGCGACGTGTGTCGCCTGATCGCCCTCCGCACATGAAATGCGCGCTCACATTCATCAAGTCTCAACCATTCGATCGCGAGATCGAACAGTTGAGATGCATCCTCGCCTGCCTCCTCACCGCGTGCGATCTCGCATAACGCGTGAGCATACAATAGCGCATGGGCACTATTGAGCGTCGGTAGCCGCTCGATCATGATCGAGCGGCCGATACGCTCGCTCGCCCGTGCCTCAGATCCTCTCCACAAGACTCGAACACCCGCCTTTGTATCGTGTAAGCGCATTCGACCAACATGCTACATGCGCATTTGTGTCACGCTTACGTTTCTTGCACTCACATTCACAGCCGTTGGATGCACATCCAACGGTGGAGAAGCGACGAAGAAGAGAGGGTGCGGCAGGCTTAGCGGCCAGTTGGGCGGCTGAGATGGCGCCACGTGGTGCCATCTTGGCCGTCCATCTTCTAGATGATGTAGATGGTGCCACAGTTGTCAGATTGAGTCGATTTTGCGTCGTTAGGCTGCGATCGTCGATCTAAATCCATCCGTGCGGTCGGATTTGTCGTCTGAAGTGTGGATTCACACCATCTTGGCCCTTGATCTTCTAGGGTTCCCTAGTCTCTATATGATGCTACAAATGTCTAATTAGGGCGATCTTGGAGTCGTTGAACTCAAATCATTGCCCTGATCAAATTTGTACGGTTGGATCTTCGATTCGGGGCTCCAATAAAAATTTTCCCTGTTCCTGAATATAAAAAGAGACAATTAACCTCCATTTTATTCAAACTAATCTAAATGCAAGATAATGCATGCTATGCAATATTTATAGTATACAATGCAATTCTATGCTTAAGAACATGCATAAATAGACATCTTACGTAGTATAAACATATTTACATCACTAAGAGAGGGTTAGTATTGCATGGAGAGTGAATGAGAATTGAATGCCCTTGAATGGGGTGGTTAAGGAGGTTTATATAGAGAAGTTGTTTCCAAACTAGGTAAGGGTTTTAGCGATGTCTAGGACATCGCTAAACCCATTCCAGAAGTGTCGGTGAAGCCCCTCGCCCACTGGTCCTTAGAGGTGCGCATGTTTCCTCCTTCAATCTACGCCCACGCGTTCTCAGCTGTTGGATCCGAGGCACAAATCACCATCGGATAGCTGAGGGCGTGCCACGTCCCCCCACCCCCCCACGCCCGTAGGAGTGTAACCCTTCGCGTGATGGATGCGTGTCAACAGTTTAATCTCTCTTCAACGGCCATGATCATGCGAGAGGAGGTGCTAGGATCGCTCTTTGCATGTGGTGAGCGCGCATGATCATGTGCGTCGGGGCGAGTTTTCATCTGGAGGTGCTGCGTGGACTCCATCTAAGCCGTTCACGCCTGCATCGACGGTTGTAATCGACCATGCTTTCGGTCGAGCATGATTTGGCAACGTGCGGAGCTTCAAACGCTCGCCGCTGCTTGTGAGGTCGAGGCACTACCCACTGTTCCATCTTCACAGTTATTGTGGAGTGAAGTTGAGTGGTGGCCGGTGTCGATCGTTGGATGGAGATCCAACGATCATGATTTGAAGGTGCGATGGCGGACGTGGTGCTGGGCACGAGATCGTGGCTCCTCAGTCGTCCGATCCTTGTATCGGATGGCTTAAAGCGCTCCTTCGTGATGAACATGGCTGCTGCACTGGTGAGGGCACGGCGGATGGCGCCACGTGGCCACTTGTGGGCCGTTGATCATCAAATCAACACCCAGAACTTATTGGGCTGGTTGAGGGAGCTCCGGATGTCAGATTTGAGTGATTTTGAGTCTGTTGGAGTCCGTTCGTCATTCTGGATCCACTCGTGTGGTCTGATTGCTCATATGAGGCCTATTTCAACATGAACTTGTACACATGACCATTAAACATTGATTTATAGGCAATCTTAATTCGCAATGCATGTAGTGCTCCCATGCCCATTATGGTATGTTATTAGTGCACATATATCCTCAAGATGATGCCTTGTTAATGGAATTATCATCATTGAATCCAGAGTTATCACTTGTCAACAAATACAATTTATTACTCTAATTGAAGTCTGAGGTTGAACACAAGGAGCAAGTTTTGCATTCACGCACTAATCTCAATACACAATATTAATGAGCACAATTAATTACTCAAAAACTAATATGCAATGTATAACATGAGTATATGAAGAATCTAATGAGGCAAAAAGACATCTAAGGCAAAATAATGGTAATTTGAATCACCAATTATTAGCTTAGATACACATATAATAATTACTTAATGATCTAAATAAATGAATAGTATCAACCACTTTAAAACCACGCAAGCTTCAGTGCATAGTGTACTCCCTGTCAACAGATCAGATGACAGAGCTCTTAATTAGACAACTTAACCGTCCACTGCTACAGTGCCAAGAGGGCACTCTTCTTTTCTTCTTTCTCTGTTCTTCTTCTACTCTGTCTCCTTTCTTCTTCTCGCGACTAAGTGTCGCACAAGTGCCTACTAGAGAAAAACCCACTAACCCCGCACTCTCTCTCTCTTCCCCTTCTCTTTCTCAATGTCTAGTCAGATGCTCGGGTAATCGGGTATCAGGGATCTGCATACTCGGGACCAAGGCTACCGGCGTGGGCAGTAGCCAAGGTGTGAAGGTGGGTTGGGTGTGTGATTGGGTAAGGAGGACCTCACCCCCTAACCCTCCACTCTCTCTTGCTTCCCCTTCTCTTTCTCAATGTCTGGTCAGATGCCTGGGTAATCGGGTATCAAGGATCTGAATGCTCAGGACCAGGGCTACTGACATGGGTAGTAGCCGAGGTGTGAAGGCAGGTCGGGTGTGTGATCAGGTAAGGAGGACCTCACCCTCGTGTAAGGAGGTGAAAAGGCTAAGGCACTTGTTCACTTTATAGCACTCCAACTGCTCTTCCCTATCCGATGTGGGACTAAATGTCCCTGCTTTCTTCCGCGAGCAATAGCTTTAGGTGCTTCTTCTAATTCCGGTCAAGGAGCCGGTTAATGGTCCAAATTAACTCCTTGGTTGCACTCCTGGATGAGTTTCGCTGAGCCTAGAGATCTCGCCTGGGGTTATTGGTTGGGAGGCAAGCTTCAAAGCTTGCTTGAAGCTCTTCGGTAATGGTCGCTGCACCCTAGGTACCTGAAAACAAGAAGACCTCTCGTCCATGTTAAATCAGTTCAAAAGGTTCGTCAGAGCACGACGAATGTGGCGGTGGTGGTTTCATGGTGTGAGAGTGACTGTGGCGATCGGACGGAGGCGGATATGGTAGCCAGTGATGGGTGTGTTCGAGGGCGGTCGTGAGAGCGTGAATGGTGAAATAAAGGGAGAGCTTTTGTTCATGAAGTCAAGGCGAAGGTGTAGGGCATGGTGGCAAGGCAAATGGAGGGTTGTAGCGGTGGAGACGCCTCACCAGAGGAGCGGTCGGAGATGGAGAAGACGAGGGTGATTCATGGTGTCGAGTGATTGTTTTTGGGTTTTTGATAAGGGAAATTAAGCTAAAGAATTAGAGAGACCTAACTACATACTCTAAGGGTATAAAAGGATAAGGCGAACACTGGGTATGGTATGGCTAATGCCGTGGAAGAGAATTGCTTCTGTGAGGGTAAGACGGCAAGGACGACGGAGGGAGAGGCGTCGGCTGGTACGGCACGATGTGGAGGAAGACGAGGAAGGAGAATCCGCCATCAGTATTGTGAGTAAATGACAAGGGAGGCTAGAGAAGATTACCGGACATTGAGGAGCTATTCAGCTAGAGAGGAGGGAGGAACGTGGGGGATTTCCAACCAAATTCAAGCATAGGGAAAGCAGTTTGTCATGGGGACCCTTTTATAAGTCTCAGGGAGTCAGTTGGAGCTTGGAAGCCAAACTTTCAAGCTTGGAAAGCTTGCCGGAGTTGGAAACCTAAGAGATACCCAAATCTCTCATGCATTTCCAAGAGAGATTGGGAAGGTTATGGAGATTGAAACTTGATCTGTTGGAAAGAGAACTTCTCAAGGAATCTCCCTTCCAATTTTGGAAGGGATTCATTGATTAGAGGAGTTCTCATCAATCAAAGGTCGTCGGAGAAGGATTCCTCAGTTATAATGGTGGAGGCACCTATTTAAAAGGTGTCACGACAAAGATAGGGGCCTTTTTGTAAGGAATTCAAAAGTTAGGGGCATGTGTGTGAGAGAAAAGATTCAAACTGGACCAAATTGCAAACTAGGTCAAGACAATCTCTTATTAGGCCTAAATTTTGGTACAAACCTAATTTGGACCTAAGGAATCCAATGGTGAAGTTGGATTTTAGTTTTTACTTGGTTTGACTGGGTAATTTATGCAAAAACTCAAATTAGGGTAATAGTCTGTCTATGACTCTATTTTAGGTCAAATTGGGTTCCAATAGTCAAATTGAAGGTACCAAATCCTAGAGAATAATTTTATATAATTTTTACAAAGTTAGGTGGATTTTATCCTAACCAGAACCTCAGTGGATTAAGCAGGTCTATTTTTAGGGTTTCAAACGTCATGTAATTCTCGAAACACGTGAAAACCCATTTCTATCTGCATGGACCCTCTTGTTAGACATTTAAGACCATTTGACCTTTAATTAACCCCTAAGAAATCCTATTATTGTTCTGCAATTGAGATATGCTATTAAAAGTGCATTTTTACCCCTATTTTCTTATTATTCTCTCATATTGGATTTGTAGTGAATTATGATCCTCTGACAGTTATGTAGGAGCATTTATTCCTTGATTATGATTAATTAAAGCTAGATATGGCTGATGATGACGTTATCATCACCTACCAAATCAGAGAATATGACTAGCATGCACTACTGAAAGGTGGCAGGTGCATTACAAAGCCCGAATGGCATCCTACGGAATGCATATGTACCATAGGGGCTGGTGAAGGTGGTCCTTTCTTGATCTTCGGGATGGATTGCCACTTGGTTGTATTCGGAGTACCCATCTAGGAAACAGAAAAATCAATTTTCCGCCAGTTTCTCGAGAATCTGATCAATGAATGGAAGCGGAAAAACCACTGCCTATTTCTCTCCATCCTCACCCTATGAGGATGTCTGTGCTGTATAGGAGAACGTTAGATCCAACCCCTACTCTAATGCTTATAATCCGGGTTGGAGAAATCATCCTAGCTTCTCCTGGAAAAACAAGGAGCAATAGACCCAATTCCAACCCAGCAACTATGCTCCGCAATGACCAATGGGTCAGGGTCATGTGTATACTCAATTGCCCCTAAATCAGGTCAATCAGCAAGCTTGGAATGCCTGTCAACCCGTAGGGTAGGCTGATTTTAATCGACAAAGGGTAGAGATGCAAGGATCCATGCTCCAGCTCATGTAGCAAATGAAAACCTTGCTGGACAACTTGCAAACCAGGCTCATAGCTAACTCTCGTCAACTTGGATCTCTACCATCCCAACTCGTACCCAACCCGCAAAATATCCTAAATCCGGGCAACTAAGCCCATGGGTACGGAAATCAGAGGGACCCACACGCACATGCTCAGGTGGTTGAGCAGGGTACTTCCTCTTCTTCTTCTGCACATCAACAATTCTTGGCTAATCAAGCCCTGCCATTCTTTCCTAACCCTCCCCAAGACCCAAACTCTTATGCATCCGCAAATTCTGTTACCTTGAGGAGTGGTAAACAAACTCAGGATCTACAACCACACTGTTCTGATTTACCGAATCCTGAAGAACCTGAGGAGAGAAAGGAGAATTATGGAGAAGAAATCAGGGCTCAAGAACCTGATTCTAAAGATATGACTCACGTTCCTTTTCCTGAAGCCTTGATCAAATCAAAGAAGAAGTTTGTTGATAGCAATGAGGAGCTTTTGAATATTTTTAAGAATGTTGAGATCAACATCCCGCTCCTCGAAGCTATCAAGCATATACCGGCTTACGCAAGACTTTTAAAAAATTTATGTACAAAAAAGCATAAGTCAAGAGAATCTATTTCGAGGAAGGTGGTACTCTCCGAGCAGGCTAGTTCAGTTATCCTGCACCACCTCCCTCAGAAAAAGAGAGATCCAAGTGGTCCGTTGATTTCTTGTGTCATCGGAGATTACATTTTTGATATAGCACTTTTGGATCTGGGTGCATTCATCAACCTAATTCCGACTTCTCTTTACGGGAAGTTTGGATTAGGTGAACTTCAGCCAACTTTAGTAACACTGTAGTTAGCGGACCGTTTAGTCACAAATCCGCGAGGCATTATTGAAGATGTTATAGTTAAGGTCAAGGATTTCTATTTTCCTGTAGATTTCCTTGTCCTTGACATGGATGTATCGGAAAATCTGAGGAGCACGCCCATCATTCTGGGACGTCCGTTCTTGGCTATCGCTAAGGCCAACATTAACTATGAAAGCGATAGCATGGAAATCACCTTTGGGGATTAACGAATGAAATTGGATATTTTTAAGGTGATTAATAAATTTGAGGATTGTTGATTTATTGAGGAACTTGAGGAGGATAATGTGAACATTGAAACTTGTTTGATGGTTTCTGCAATTGAAAGTTCCCCCTTTGATGATGAATTGGACCCGCAACCCTCTATGGCAGACCTGTCATCTTCTGAAGAGGTTATTGATTTTGTTCACTCTCAACCTCTTCCTCTTGATGAGTCATCAGCATCTTCCTCACCTTCAATCATCAACCCGCCCCAGCTTGAACTAAAACCATTGCCTGAGAATTTGAAATATCAATTTTTAGGACCATAGAAGATGCTCCCTATGATTATCAATGCTAAATTAATAAAGGAGCAGGAGATTAAATTGATAACGGTCCTGAAGGAACACAAGGAGGCAATTGGTTGGACCATTCATGACCTTAAGGGGATCGAGCCATCTTACTACAATCATAGAATATTCTTAGAAGATGGATCCCGCCCTTCTCGCCAGATGCAGATGAGATTAAATCTAAATATGCAAGAAGTGTTGTAACGAACGTGTGCCCCAGACGTCTTTTAAGACGTCTGGGAGGTGGTCCAGATGTCTTACCAGACGTCTGGGATCGTTTCCAGACGTCTAGAAATTCGTTAATTTCGACACGCGCGAGTCGTCTGCGCGCCTGAGCGCGCAGACCGGATATTCGCTTATTCCCTCTTTCCCTGCGGCTACAGATGCTTGCCGCATCCTCTCTCTCCTCCTCGCGCGGCCTTAAAAGGCCACGCGCTCCCTCCCGTCGTCTCCACCGTCTCCTCCCTCTTCTCCTTCAGCCAGTGAGCGTGAGCGCGAGCGCGAGGGCGGCAGCGGCGGCCGCAGTGAGCGCGGAGGAGGTGCTACGTGCGAGAGCGGAGCTCTGCCGTGAGGGCGAGCTCGCCGGGGCTGCTATGGCCGGCCGGCAGAGGGCGCAGGGGGCGCGGAGTGACGCGGAGGGGGGACTGCTGTGGTCTGAGCAGCAGGCACGCGAGGTGCGACGCGGGCGGCGTCGCGAGCGGAAGCCGGGTGGTGCCCTGTTCTGGAAAAATTTCCAGAATCAGACGTCTGGGTTGATATCCAGACGGCGAGGGCGACGTCTGGAAGATCTTCAAGACGTCTGAAAGGTGAGTTTTCCGTCTTCTTCTTCCTTCCTGTCGACTGACCATACTGAGGGAGGGAGATGGGTGTGCGTAGGCTCGGTGATTCGCCATCCAACGCGAATCAGACGTCTGGCTGTTGTACTAAACGGCGGGAGCGACCTCCAGACGTCCGGGGTGACCATCGGACATCTGGGAGCTAGGCCAGACGTCCCCGCAGACTTCTGGATGTCTGGGAAACCACGCTGAACAGGTAATTTTCTGATCCACTTTTTAAGACGTCTGGAACTCTGATTTTGCATAGTGTCGTCATTTTTGACCCGTTTAGGATCCGTTCGGGTTCCGTTTTCCTCGATTCGAGTTGCATTCTTTTCAGAATTAATTCCTCTACCCGTCTACAGTAGCTATACACTGTTTTGAGACTCTCCTTGTGTTTGATCCTTGTGATAGGACCTCGTTCAGTTGCAGTCTTGGGAGTCGCGGAGGCACGCGGGATTCCTGATCATGCCCCCATTACTCCCGTTGTACCTGGTAGAGTAGCTTTAAGTTATTAATAAAATCTGTTAAATTATGGAACCATAAATAGAACCTAGGACATTGCATGAATCCTAGGAATGAGAAATAGATGGAATGATAGCTCCTAGGTGTTGCATGAATCCTAGGAATGAGAAATAGATGGAATGATAGCTCCTAGGTGTTGCATGAATCCTAGGACTGGAAAACTAGATTGTATGATAGATCCTAGGATATGGCATGAATCCTAGGATGGGAAAACTAGTGGAATGTATAATACTGTAGTCTTGGAAAATGGAAAGAGATATAAAGCTGCCTGTAATTTTAATTAACAGTTGCCTGTTGTGAATAAATAACGTGGTTGAGAACATGGATTGTAAGAATGTGAAACTGGAAAGTGAAACCTGGATGTTTGAGTAAAAAGGATGGAACCCTACGGGGAAGTAGGAGTAGAACTCCTGGGAAGTGAATGGAATAGTTTTGGGGAAGTGAGCTGGCCCTTGAGTACGGAGTACCAAGGAGAGCGACTGTCCCCCTGTTTAGTGCAGAGCGGAGCCAGCCGCCCCAGGGACCCAGGGTTAGGACTGGCCACTCTGTACCGACTTGCTGGCCCTCGCGTACGTAGTACCGAGGAGAGCTACTAGTGTAGGGAGGTACTAGCTACCCCACGGGCCCCGGGGTTCTGCTAGCCTCCCGCACCGACTTGTTAGGCCCGCTGGGGCAAACCAGGGTAGTCAGGCGAGGGTGCGCGGACTGTGGAGGGGCAAGGCCTCGGTTTGATTACTGTGGAGGGGTTGGACCCCTATTACTGAGAGGGCTCTACCCTGGACTGGTTCCGTGCTGTGCTTTGGGCGCACCCGTTAACGGAAACGACTGACCGCGTGCCAGTACGGGTTAGCTACCTGTGCGTTTATCGCGCGTGCCGTAGTCACCGTTACGTTTGTCAGTGACCTTGGGGTGGTTGACTGAGGGTAGGATCACCACGGGGGACTCTCCCGGCCAGGAGAGCACCACGTGCTACTTCTACTTTTTGGAAAAGACTGCAATCAAGATCATTCCCACGAGGAACATTCGAGATCAAGAAAAAGATCTGGGGAATAAATGAAATAGTGAGACAATTGAAAGATGTGAATAAAGAAAGTAATAGAACATAACAGCTACTGTACACTCTACTGTTGTCTTTAGTTTAGTTGCCACTCTACTCAGCGTTTTGCTGACGTGTTACACTCGTTACCTTTTTCAGGACCAGGTGTTGAGCAGCCAGGGCCAGCGGCTGCAGAGGATGCTGGGCCGAGTAAGGTCCAGTAGAGTTACCACTGTCTTTTGTACCTCTTTGTTTCCGTTATAGTGAGTAGTTCTTGTTTCCGCTGTACTTTTCTTTACCTGCAGTTCATGTTATATGATAAATGTTGTTCTACTGTTGTGGTGGTATATACTGTAGTAATTTCTTTCTTTACTGCTGTACTTTCTTACTCTTAGTTATATTCATGCTGAATGTGGTTTATTTTTACTGCTCTTTTGGTTACTTCCTCGTTGGACGACTAGGTCATGGGATTAGTCGAGTCGGTCCGGTTCTTGTGTCTCGTAGGGACTCGGGAACCGGGTCGTTACAGTGGTAAAAAAGGAAATCATTAAGTGGCTCTATGCAAGAATTATTTATCTGATCTCTGATAGTCCCTGGGTAAGTCCCGTGCAAATTGTTTCCAAGAAAGCCGGGATTACCGTTGTGACTAACGAGAGAGGAGAATCTATCACAACTCGTTCAGCTTCCTCTTGGAGGGTTTGTATCGATTACAGGAAGCTGAACACGGCCATGAAAAAGGATCATTTCCCTCTGCCTTTCATTGATCAAATCTTGGAAAGATTAGCCGAACAAAAGTATTTTGTTTTCTTGATGGCAACTCGGGATACAACCAAGTTCCTATCCATCCCAAGGATCAGGAAAAAATTACTTCTACCTATCCCTACGGAACCTTTGCTTTCCGTAGGATGCCTTTCGGTTTATGCAATGCACTTGCGACTTTTCAAAGGTGTATGTTAGCCATATTCTCTGACATGGTGGGAGAGTTTATGGAAGTCTTCATGGACGATTTCTTTATTTTTGGAGAATCGTTTGACTATTGTCTAGCTAATCTAGAAATGATTCCTAAACGATGCATCAAAACACAATTGGTCCTTAGCTGGGAAAAGAGTCATTTCATGACACAAGAAGGCATCATCTTGGGTCATGTAATCTCTGAACGAGGAATTGAAGTGGATAAAGCTAAGGTTGTTGCTATCACTAAACTTCCGCCTCCCACATCTATTAAACAAATTTGATCATTTCTTGGTCATGTGGGATTCTACAGAAGATTCATCAAGGATTTCTCGAAGGTTGCTCATCCTCTGAGAAATCTTCACACCAAAGAAATGCCGTTTGTTTTCGACGAATCATGTCATAAGGCATTTGATTTCCTGAAAATGACATTCACTTGTGCTCTAGTGTTACAACCACCGATTTGGGTAGCCCCTTTTGAGATCATGACCGACGCTTCTGATTACGCTATCGGGGCTGTTTTAGGTCAGAAAGTTGATAGGAAGCCTTCTGTCATCTACTACGCTAGTAAAACTCTGGATGAAGCCCAGAGGAATTACACTGTTACTAAAAAGGAATTACTAGCCGAGTATTTGCTTTGGAAAAATTCAGGGATTATCTCTTAGGGTCTCATGTCATCATTTATACCGACCACTTGGCCTTGAGACATCTCTTGGCCAAAAAGGATGCCAAACCCTAGCTTATTCGTTGGATTCTTCTGCTTCAAGAATTTGATCTTGAAATCAAGGATAAATCTGGGGTACAAAATGTGGTGGCAGATCATTTGTCGAGACTTCTAAGTGATTCTTCTCTTCCAGACGTCTTGATTGCTAATACTTTTCCAAACGAAACCATCCTTATAGTTTCAGGTGTCCAAACCTCGTGGTTTGCTGACATTGTTAATTATTTGGCCATTGGTCAAATCCCCCAGGATTGGACCAAGCAACAACGGGATAAACTCAAATCTGAGGCCAAATACTACTTTTGGGAGGATCCTAAACTATACCACATCGGCTCTGATCAAATTATTTGCTGATGTGTTCCGGAGAACGAATTAAACAGTATACTCGAGTTCTGCCATGCATCTGCGTGTGGTGGACATTTCTCCAGGAAAAAGACGGCTGGAAAGATTTTGCAATCTGGCTTCTATTGGCCATCTTTATTCAAGGATGCCCAGGATTTCTCAAGGTCATGTTTCCGATGTCAAGCACTTAGGAGCATAACTAAGAGAGATATGATGCCCCTAAACCCAATTCTTCCTGTCGAAATTTTTGATGTTTGGGGCATCGATTTCATGTGACCCTTTCTCCCTTCATTTGGACATCAGTACATTCTTGTCGTTGTTGATTACGTGTCCAAATGGATTGAGGTGATTCCCACCCGAACCAAAGACCACAAGGTGGTCATCGATTTTGTCAAGAAAAACATTTTCAGCAGGTTTGGGATTCCGAGGGCCATCATCAGTGATGGTGGCACTCATTTTACTAATGCCCAATTCTATAATTTGCTAGCTAAATACGGGGTTAATCACCGAATCTCCATACCTTACCATCCCCAAACGAATGGACAGGCCAAGATCCCCAATCGGGAGATCAAGAATGTTTTGCAGAAAATGATTAGGCCTAATCACAAGGACTGGACTCAAAAGCTTGAGGATGCTCTTTGGGCCTATCGTACAACGTATAAAATGCCCATCAGCATGTCTCCATTTCGTTTGGTGTATGGAAAGGCGTGTCATTTACCCGTAGAGATTGATATAGGGCATTCTAGGAAATCAAGCAATGCAATTTATATCTGAGTTTAGCTGGGAAGACCAAGAAACATCAACTATTTGAGTTGAAAGAGCTTAGAAATGATGCATATGAGAATGCCAAGATCTACAAGGCTCGAACCAAAGCTCTACATGATCAATTGATTTCCCGCAAGAGCTTAGAGCCGAACCAAAAGGTCTAGTTATTCGATTCTCGACTTAAACTCTTTCCCAACAAACTTAGATCAAAATGGAATGGCCCATTCATTATCGACTAGATTTTTCCAAATGGAGCCATTCAGATCTCTGACCCAAATACGGGTAACACATTTAAAGTCAACGGTCAACTTCTGAAGCATGTTATTGACCGTACTCTTCCAGAACCCATCTCAGACATGGTTACTCTAGCCATATTGTGACTTCTTTGGCTGGACTTCGCCTAGCTAACAGCATTAAACTCAGAAGTTGTACATATGACACAAAGCTGACTCGAGCTTCATATTCAGGTGATATCTTTCATACTCTACCCTTTCTTTCATGTCTCGTTTTCTCAATGTGGACATTCCATCAGCTAGGCATGGGGGGTGGATTCATTTTGTCAGCTTTGTGAAATTCTTGTAAATTGTATTTCTCTTCTTATACATAAAAAAAAGAAATTGAATTAGGAAGGAATACTTGGTCATTAGGACTTTTCAATCTTAGGAAATATTACATTAGGATCTGAACACAAAGACCCTTCAAGTCTTTGGACTTAATTGGCATGTGTATCCACTAAAATGTGGATTTATTTTTCGAGTCCTCACCATCTTAATTCTATTGTAATTTGATTAAATAAGTCTGCGTGATAAGTACACGACTTATCAACCCACCCTCTAATTTGAGGGAACTTTAAGTTTAAAGCATCTACACAATTTCTTTTCACTGACTTGTTGATCGGCGGTTTTAACGAAAATTTGGTAGTTAATGAACCTTCTAGGGTGATATGGCTGCCAAGTTATCATGAGTAATAGCCCATAGGTAGGTTGTCCAGAGCCCAGTCACTGGATCATTCTCTTCTTGCTACCTTTAGGTAAATCTTAGACCAGAGAAGCCACCTACTAAAAAAATAAAACAAAAAGAAAAAAAAAGGAGAAAAGAAAAAAAGAAGAAAATAAAATAAGCCACACTTCGCCACACGAGTATGACTGGCAAGTTGTCGATGGTAACAGATCATCGACCGGTTGTTCAAAACCTGGCTCAAGAAATGCACTTAAAATTTCCAAAATACTTAGGAAGAAGCAGAAAAGTAGAATAAACTGAGGAGATATACACTGGATTCACCCTTGTGTTGACCCCATAAAAATAAAACTAGGAAGAAAGCTACCGGTCGTAAAGATACACTTTTAGGCAAAACTCCCTTTTTAAGGTCACCTAGAGGCGTAGAAACCTGAAGTCCATTCTAATTTCCGATCAATGAGTCTATCACATTCACAATAAGATGCTTAGAACTTAGGATTCTCATCAAATCTTGAGTGAGTTGAATGGTTGTGGAAAGCTACTCATTGACCCTAAACTCAAAAATCCAAAAAAAATTAGAAAAGAAGAAAAAGAGAAAAAGAAATTTTTCTTTGAATAGGTGAGGGCTTGAGGCGGTCTGCATTTTGGCAGATACCCGAGTGCTGTTGTGTCTTTGAAAATTCAGATCCTAAGTAAAAATTTTCTTAATGTTGAAAATAACTTATGCCCAAATAATCCAACCTAATTCTTTTATAAATAGCATGTAGTTTTTGCTAGTGACTAGCAAAAGATAGGCATGGGGGTGTGATGTAAACATGTTTATATTACATAAAATGTCTATTAATGCATGTTCTTAAGCATAGAATTATATTACATACTATAAATATTGCATAACATGCATCATCTTACATTTAGATTAGTCTGAATAAAATGGAGGTTAATTGTCTCCTTTTATGGTCAGGGATAGGATGACTTTTTATCGGGGCCTCGGATCGAAGATCCAATCGTACAGATCTAATCAGGGCGACGATTGGAGTTCAACAACTCCAAGATCGCCCTAATTGGATATTCGTAGCATCAAATAGAGATCGAGGAACCCTAGAAGATCAAGGGCCAAGATGGTGTTAATCCACACTTCAGATGACAAATCCGACCGCACGGATGGATTCGGATTGACGATCGCAGCCTAACAGCGTGAAAATTGACTCAATCTGATACCCGTGGCACCATCTACATCACCCAGAAGATGGATGGCCAAGATGGGGCCACGTGGCACCATCTTAGCCGCCCAATCGGCTGCACACATTCGCTGAAGCACTTAGTGCCAACGCTTGTCCGCCATTGGATCAAGATCCAACGGTTGTGAAGCGCACGCTTAAGTTAAGCGCTCGACACAAACACGCCCGTAGCGCGTTGGTCGAGCGCCTTAACAAGGCGAAGGAGGCGTGGGATTGAGCCCCTGCACGCCTCAATTGTAGCGGGCACACGGGCACAATCAAATGCACGATGGAGATCGAGCGACTGTGTGCACCCAATAGCGTCCACGCACCATCGCACGCCCCCGCGTGACGCGGGATCTCACGCGTTGAGGCGCACGGATGAGGCGCGACGAGGAGCGCTCTCAGCCGTTCGATCTCACGATCGAACAGCTAAGATTTGAAGGGCGTGAACAGCCGTTGAGGTGCGGGGAGGCGAGCGGGCATGCGTGCGTCGCCCATGAAGGCCACGTTCAAGCCTTTAGTGACAGATTTATCCATCACTAAAGGTCCTGAATTAATGATTTTCAACATGTAATGACAAAAATGCCCTCACTCCTTGCAAATATAAAAAGAGACCCCCTCCATACGAAATTCTCATCCCTTCCTTCTCTCCCCTCCCTCTCCAATGCTCAAGAGAAGCTTGTCCTACACCCGGGATGCTCCTCAAGAGATAAAGTCAATTTTTCGCCCCCATTTCGAAAGCGTATCCTACGACGACGATGACGTGCTACCCCATTCTCATTCTTCCAGCCTTGACCTCCTTCTTCCCTCTCTGTTCTTCATCTTCCAGGCGTCATCTCGTCCAGCTCATCCTCCAAGCGATCATCGAGGAGGATAACTTCTCTCTCCCATTCCTTTTTCCTGCTTTCTAGAGTAGAACTTTCCTGTTTTCTAGTGTAATTTTTCGCTTACTTAATTGTATAAACATTCTGAAGTATCAAGTGAATGTTCTCTCTCTCTCTCTCTCTCTTATTCTGATTGTTTATAGTACTTCATTGTAATTACTCCATTTTTTAACAAAAACACGAAAAAAATATAATTGTGAATTTAAATCAATGTAGCCTCCCTAAGTTCGACCCGGGATTTCTATTCCGGTATAAATTTGATTTGTTGAACCGAGTTTTTCGCTATTCAAACTACAACGACAGGTTTTCAGAACCAAATTTGATAGCGTAGTAACCCGTCGCTTTAACAATTTCGAACCTCTGTGATCTCTTCTTTATGATGTTTCTGCATAGCCACATTAGTCTTTTGGATGTTAGCCAAGGCCTACAAAATCAAGCTCATTTGATCTTCTTTACTAGGCTCGGATTGGTAATTCAGGTTGGACCTAGGTTGTGCAGGCTGATATGGTCGGGGTTGGAATTGAGGTCTCGAGTTCTGATTATTTCTCGACCATGCGAAATTTGGATGATTGCGCCATCCAGGGTTATACATGTTGGAGAATGGATTATTCTGGATGGCGTGGAGATCCTCGCAGGTTTGAGGAACTCTAGAGTAATCAGAGTATGAGGGTTCATAGCTTCCCCAACTAAAGTAGGATGGTCCGGAGTTTCCTCTGAAACCAGGATCAGACGGGTGAAGATGAGGAAGAAGACCCCTCTGCCTATTATGCGTGGTAGAGGGTGAAGATGAGGTTTTGAGGAGCTCTGGTGGTGGTCTTTCTCGCCAGTGAGGAGGAAGAATTGCAAGGGAGAACCAGTGAAGATTGCACGGAGAAATACTTGGGAATGTATTATGCTTTAAATAAAACCAACATCAAGCGTAATTAAGCCAAGTTAGACACATTTAGCATGTGGTCAGACCGAACTTGAGTTTCTCGAGTTCATCGATGGAGAAATTAGAGGTGGTTGAGCTTATGACAAGGCTTGAATCATCGACCGTGATCTAAGGAAGGAATTTGCCTAGTTTGGCAAATTATGATTGAAGTTTCTTCAATCAACTTTCTGATTTAAATGACAATAGGTTGCATTCCTTTCCTGTTGTGTTTCCTCCTCTGTCGCAAGGAAGACAATGGCAACAAGGACTTTTTCGCAATGAAAACAAGAAGTTGGAGGTGCTTTTGTAACAAAAACATAGAAGTTAGGGTTCGATTGTAAAGAATAGAGAATTGGGGGTTAAAATGCAAATTAGGTCAACATGGATTTTGATTGGGCTTAAATTTTGGTGTTAACCTATTTTGAACCCAAGGAATATAATGGTGTGACTTGTATTTGATTTTTGACTACATTTGACTAGTAAAATTGCATAGGAGCCCAAATTAAGGTAAATTCCCGTCTAAAATTCTGTTTCAGGTCAAAATAGGTTTAGATGGTCAAAGTGATGGTACTAATCCTCTTAGAATATTTTTAAATGTTTTTTATAATGTTTAGATTAATTTTATCCTGACCAGTACCTTTTAAATTTAAGTGAGGTTGATAATTAGGGTTTTTAGTCCTATTTTTGCCCTCGAAATGCATGAAACCCTGATTCAGTCAGCGTGAACCCACTTTATATTCTTTTACATTCATTTGACCTTCAATTAACCCCTAAGTAACCCTGTTGTTAACCTGCATTTGTGATGTGCTGTTAAAACAACAGAATTAACCATGTTTTCTTATCTTCTTCTCAAATTAGATTGATGTGGAATTGTGACTCTTAAATGATTAATTAGGAGCATTTATCATATGAATCTAACTAATTGTGGCTAATTAGGATCCATGATGGTGTAACCATCACTGCCTGCCACTATTCTCTAGATTTATGTCGTCACACTTTATTAGTCAAGCACCCAACTGAATATTCAATCAGTGATCGAGTACTGCCAGATCCATTCCTGGTAAATGTTTGGTGAGCCATGCAAAGATATCAGCATTGGTCTTAAAGGGCAAGTGCATCTCCTTAACCTCATCTGGGCCTAGGTCCACCCCCACTTAGACTGTTTTGTCAGCTGAATTTGGAAAAAGTTGGATATATAGCTGATGGGAACACCATCATAGGATCTAACTAGCCCATTTTAGTATGTAATAAAATATTAAAGCTCCTACATATTCATCTGAGGGTTATATCTCCACCTTATTATGTTTTAAGAAGAAAGTAAGAAACCAGGGTTAATTCTGTAATTTTAACAGCATATGATAAACACAGAATAACCAAGGGTTTAGCTAAGGGTGAATTAAAGGTCAAAATAGCATTAAAGTCAAATAGGTGGGTTCATGCAGACAGAAATGGGTTTTCATGCTTTTCAAAAATTAATAGTAATCCAAAACCTCAATTTCAGACCTGCTTAAATAACAAAGGTTCTGCTAAGGATAAATTTCATATAAACCTTCTAAGAATCATATACAAATATTCTATAAGGTTTGGTATCCTTGATTTGACCTTTGAAACCTATTTTAACATAGAACAGAGTCTCAGACAGAAAGTTACCCCAATTTGGGTTTTTGCACAAATTTCCTAGTTAAACTTGGTCAAAACTAAAATCCTACTTCACCATTTGATTCCTTGGATCTAAATTAAATTTATACAAAAATTTGGGCCCAGTCAGAGTTCATCTTGACCTAGTTTGCATTTTGGTCTAGTCTGACTCTTTCTCTCTCATTAACAACCCTAACTTTTGAAATCCTTGCAATCAGGCCCCTAGGTTTCTCATCGCTCTTTGCAATCAAGTTCCTTCTTCCATTGGTGTGAACACACCAAGCTCCTTCAAGATTTGAGCGAGGATTTCTCGCTCAATTCTTAATCAAATTCTCCAAAAATTGAAAGGAAGATTCCTTGAGGAATTCCCTTCCAATTAAACCTGGCCATGGATCCTGATTCATTCCTAATCTCCCATGCGAATGCATGGAAGATGTGGGTATCCAACATGCGTGAAATTCTCAAGCTTCACAAGATTGTTTCCAAGCTTGGAGCTCCTCTGTCTAGGCTTATAAAAGGATCAGGGGCAAGAATCTTTGCTCCTTTACAAGTTTTGGCCAAAGAAACCCTCCTTCCCTCTCTGGCCACCTCCTCACCTTGCTCCAGCGACCCCTCTCTGTCCTCCTCATCAAGCCATCCAACAATCAAATTGGTCGACCCTCTACCTTCCTTTGTCGACCCCGCTCCTCCCCAGCCACAGCTGGGGCATTCTTCCTCCTAGTTGTCGCCGCACCAACTCACGGACCTCCTCATCTTCTTCGACTCCAACTCGCCAATGCCGGTGCTCCCTGTTTACCCCTTCGCTCCTAAGTTCCTCTATATATTCCTCTTTCCCTTTATGCTCTTTTCTCACGCTCACAACACACACACGACCACCGTCCAACCCACTACACCATCATCTTCCCCGCCTCCAATGACTCTCCGTGTAGCCTCCAGATGGCTACACTTTACGAAACACCTTGCCGTTATCTCAACAAGCTTCACCTCACCACCCTCATCAAAATCCCTCAAACAATTTGGGCTTCCATCCACCAAAACACCTCCCTGACCACCACCTTCATCGCAAGTCGTCTCTATCATCGTCAGCCCTCCTCATGACACCACACCACTACCACCAATGCACTCGCCGCTTCACGATGAAGCTTCTGAGCACCTTTGACGTGGCCGCAAGGCCATATTCTTGCTTGCAGGTACTTAACCGAACCTCTGTCACCGCCTTAACGACTTTGACCTCGTCTGTAGTGTTCCTGCCACGATACCTCCAGTCAATACTTCAAAACGCTGTGGACTACCTCGAAGCTTCACTCCAGGTCCTCAATTGAAGCTCTCAACCACAACTGCTACATCAATTGGACCCTCTGCCATCTGCTGCTCTCACGCGAAGATTGTGGGACGCATAGTCCCACATCA
Organism: Thalassia testudinum; assembly: GCA_037157565.1. NCBI lineage: Eukaryota > Viridiplantae > Streptophyta > Magnoliopsida > Alismatales > Hydrocharitaceae > Thalassia > Thalassia testudinum. The sequence continues at coordinate 85,534,932 of JAZHRO010000031.1, forward strand.
TGAAGATTGGAGTTGTTTGTGCGAAATAAAGGGAATTCCTCACCCCCATTCTTCACCCAAGAACACGGGGGTTGGGTCCCCTTCACCCTCACGACCTGGTTACCCACCCGATTACTTGGCTAAACATGGGTTTCTGATAGTAAGAAGAGGAGGAAAGAAAGAAATAGAGAGGGGCGTTTTGCCCTCTGTTGTGCTCTCTCTATTCTTAGCTAATCCTGAGGCCTTTGCCTCTGTGCTGTGGTTGCCTCTCTCCCTTGAGGCACAAAGGAAGGAAGAAGAGAAGAGGCCTTTGCCTCTATTCTGAGAAGCTTTGGTTTTGTTGATTCTGAAGCTACTGCTGGTTCATTTAACTTGGTTGACATGGAATATTGGTTGATAATTACTGTTGATATATTTGAGATATTTGAGCTTAACTTCAAAGGGTTAATTAGTGATTCAAATTATCATTTTAACATATTCTTTTTATATTAAGATACCGGATTTCATTTATATATCATTTTGAGTTGTTCTGAATAAAGTTTTGATTATAAATGCTTATATTTTGTGATTAGTGAGATTAAATTGCTGTCATTTGTTCCATGTGTTTGATCTCGAACTCTTTTTTGATTCTAAGTTATAAATTCAAATGATTTGAGCAACTTTATCCTATACTACGACATATTTCTTAAACAATGACGAATTTGCTTAAATAATAGCCATCACGGACGAACCGAGGGTAACTTAATCATCACTTTTGTAACTTGAACTGCACTACGAATAAAATGTGTATAACAAGTATTAAAGTATGAATAAAAGGTCAAAGGGAAAAATGAGAGTCTAACCTTAAAGAGAGCATTCTAAAGGCCCATTTTTTAGACATAAAGTTTCATGAGAATGTTTCTAAATTGTCTATTTCCATGGTAATCATGAGAGAAGGTAAGCATTGTACATGATGTTTTTAATGACCTACCACATTACTATTGTCAAAAGATAGAATTTTATCTTCTTTTTATTTAGTTAGTCAGATATAAGAATGTTTTCAAAGGCGAATGCGACAGCCATTAAGAAATATAGCAAATCTGCAGCTTGATAGGTACAGTGCACAATCCTAAAGAAGAAGACGACTTGCAAGAATGGGTGAAAATTGGTCTGCATTGTCATAACACGAAGAAGGAGAATATATACGTGATGATCGAACTTAACTATAGGGAGAAATAGGCCCTCACGGCTCCGTTAATGTATGAGTGGAAGGGATACAACCGTGCAGAAAACTGCTTCGATTTGTGCATACAGGTTGCGTGAAGGTTGAGCTTGATCGCATGCGAGGAGGTCGAGCTGTAAATGTGTGGGAAGTTAACGACGATGGTGCGACGTTGACAACCATGCAAGGAGGAGGGGTACGTACGTAGTCAGAGGAGTCGGCATGCATGGGATGGGGTTGTGTGGAGATTGGATGGAGATGGCAATGGTGGTGGCCGTGGTGGCCTCAACTAGATCGAGGCAGCAAGAGTCGGCGAGGCTATTGACTTGCCATTAATTGTAACAGCTAGAATTATATATATATATATATATATATATATATATATATATATATGGAAAAGGAAATATGCAGATGATCTATACGTAATGTATGATAATATTTTTCACTGTAAATAATATTTTAAATTAAAATTTTAAAATTTAAGATCACTTTATATGTACGTAAGAGAGCAACCGACAGTAGTTTACATGAGCGATCACCTATATGAGGGATGGGAGTTTAGATTACGGAATTTTTTTTTCAATTTTTCAAACGTCTTCATCCAACCAATGGATCTGTTTAGGCTGTTCAACCTAGTTCCGACCAATTCGCCTTAATTTTAATTAAGAATGAAAACTAGACAGGTTCAAATTGAATTTGACTAAATATATATTTATATATATTAATAAAATTCATATCCATATCTTACCTATTTATCTAAAGATTATAAAAATTTAAACTCATACCTATAGTCATTTACCTATCAAGTATTGATTTACCTTTTAGATACCTATTTATAAATTGATTTTATAATCAAATCGTATCTGTCTTAGAGTTAAAGAAGAAAAAAATTTATAAAATAATTTATTAATTATTTATATTTAACAAATCCAAAATATAGACACTCGTGCTACTCTAATTTTATCAATCTCACTAAAATTATTATAAAAAAATCCTACAAGGGAATAAATTATAAATAAAAAAATATAAAAAGAGATAAAATATAAGTACATTTCAAATAAAAAATCTCCATTCCTGAAATAAATATTCAATAAAAATTTCAGAAATACTTTCAACCTTCAAAATTATGAAGAGAATCATGAATGAGATTAAAATTAAAAGAATAAGAGGCTTAAAATAAGACTTATATATCTAAGGTAAATAAATATTATATTTAAATACTCAAATAAGTGGATATTCATCCATATCCATTATAAATCTTTTAATCAAAATGGGAAATTACATTCACATAAATCTTCAAATTGAAATCTAATTACATTACCTGCAAATGCTCTACCGTCAATGTTCTTGTTGATGATTATTCGACATTGATCTTGATCCATGATTTTGACTAAGATCCTATGAACACTCAAATAACATGGATCAAGGTCTTAAATCAAGGCCAACGTTTGATTTTCCCTTTGTCGACGTCTACAAATAACATCCACATTGCCTCCATTTCATGTAGCTGTCAAGAAGAATTGTCGTGAAAAATGAACTTAAATTATCCAAGATGGATTGCCAGTGTAATTGGTTTTACTTTTTTAAATATTTTTATTAAAAAGGAGAAAGACTCGTAACAAATGGACGAAAGAGAGAGAGAAAATCATTATCCACAAAGGAGGAAAATATCCCGTAGGAATAAGAAAATGCAAAAGACAAAAAGTATGGTAAGAAATAGAAGAAAAAAAAAAGAAAATACATCACAAGAATGGAAATCGAATGACTTCCTGAAATAGGATGATTCCACACTCGTAAAAACGTCAAGATGTCAACGAGATTAGTTTCAATGATCGCACTAATTAGTTAATCGTATAAATCGATCAAGTATCGAAAATGATTGGAAACTCGACCGTAATAACTCGAAATCACACATAATCTCAACACAAAACAAAATAATACTAAAAAAAAGAAAAAGAAAACCATACAATATCAACAAATCGAAACAACCCACACTAACAAATCACCACCATCCGTAATCTCTGCCTGTGCCACGACCATCGCACTCCAACTCAACCGTAGCCAACAGCACAAATGCCCTGCCAATCTCGACATCCGAGCATCGAACCTAACCACAGCGTCGCACCAAACCCGACCACGACCTCCATAGACAACACTCCATGCTACGCAATCGTCTGTGACCATGTCCGACCACGAGCGTCGCACGGCAAGTAGCTAGCAAAGAAAGACAAGCGGAGAGCATGATCGACGATCAACGAACACGAGCGAAGAGCGATGACCACGAGCGACGAAGTCGAACTACAAGCAGCTACACATGTCGACAAGCTGCTACGATCTTTAAAGATGCATGACCCAAAGAATAAAAAGAAGAAAATTGGAGGGGGACGCCTCGATCAACCGACGGTCGAGTTAATGTAACCCTGGAGGAAAAGGGGCCCTGGATTGCGATTGTAATCGTGTACGGTTGGTAAACAACCGAAATTATTTTAGCTTATATATTTAATCAATTATGAAAATAAGCATCGATGGAATTTATAGACAAGGAAGATTCAACATGAAGCAAAACATGTCCGACACCAAATATACGATGGTACGGAGGAATATTCCTTTTTCTTTTTCCTTTGGGTAATGGAAAATAAACGCATATTTCGTACGCACCCTCTGGTCCGCAGCAGATCTCAGCTGTCGAAGAGGCTGATCAGCCTGCCTTTTTCTACAGGAAAATAAGCATGCCTTTCTTTTTCTGCAGGATATGTTTGATGTGAGATTTTGAACAGCTACACGTTAAATTAGTATTTCATGAAATAAGTGAAATAATTATTTTTTTTAGATATTTAGGTTCAACTTGATAATAAGAAAGAATAAAAGATTGATGTTAAACGTTTGCAGGATGGAGGGAATGGAATATAGTTACTTTAGAAATTTTCTGCAATAATTTGATGTCGATATAAATAAATTTATTTTAATTTAATGTTTTAAAAATTTTTAATTTAAATATAGTAGGCTCTACCTTATTCTCCTAATAAGTATGCAAGCATGTACGATTCCTCTTACCGATTCGGTAGTTTGAGAAGTCCGAGTTCTCGTCCTTATCCCGATCCCCTCACCCTCCCCAAATTTTTACGTGGAAGGTGTGGGAACGGGTGCTCAGTTGGGTTTTGACAAAATGTCCTATTTTGAAAATAAAAAAATTTACAAAAAGCATCTCCAATTTTACATCCATTCTCAAATTAGGTTTCATTAAATGTTTTTTTCAATATAGACTCTCATTTTTACAATCTAAGAGTGTATGTTAAAATTAATTTTTTTATTAGTCGACGGTTTATCTTGAATAACAAAGATTTTATTTAGATGTAGGATAAATTTTATCATAAGTAAATAAGATAACTTATGAGATATGAGATATTTATTTCACACATATAGATCTCCACATAATTTGACTTGTTATCTCATATTAGTAACAGTCATTACATCCACCTTTATATGATTGTCACTTAGGTAATCTTTATATGTGTCGTAATCCATTAAAAATATTATCTCATCATTATTCCTAGTAATATTTATCTTACTCGTAATACATCAGTTATTTCAGTTACCCCTTCTCAAAATCCTACCATGCCCATCTAACTACACCACCACTATCTCCCCCATCCCCCTAGACCCCATACTGGTCCTAATCTCGTCCCTCCACCACACATTGACCTTCCATCACTCAGGCTATATATTGGCTTTCCTTCCACAAACCCAAACCATCGTATCCTCCATCGCCAAGGGATTTGGATTAAATGACTCGTTGCTCTTGCAGAGAGGATGAAAGGGATAAACATTAAATTGAGGCTATTTTCACCTTCAACTCGGCAAAAATCGTCCACGTTATGTCATATGACCATTAAAATTGCCAATTCTGTCGCATTGGATCCTTGGTTGCTACAAATTATAGAAAATATGAACAATGGTGGGAAGAAAATTTTTTTGCAATCCAATTCATGATTGAGTACAAAGTTGGCGATCTTTAATTTAATGGTTTTTTTTGTTTCTTGTGGAGATTTAGCACCTAAAATTCTCAAGTTGGGTCCTCTGTTGCTTCAAATTATAGCAAATATGACCAATATTAGGAAAAATTTTTATTGGGATCTAATTTAGGGATGAGTATAAATCTGAGGATCATTTGTGTAAATTACTCTTTTTTTAATGCATTTTTATTTCGTGTAGAGATTTAACACCTAAAATTTTCAACGATAATCTATCTGCATGCTAAGCTTTTCCAATTTCGCAATATCTCCACTCTATCATAATTATTACTCACTTTTACAACTGCACATCATAACTTAGGGGGGTGGGGTGGTGTGTTTTGGCCCTCTCAAAAGTGAGCTTAATCCTTATTTACCAAAGCGATTAACCTAATGACAAAAAATACTTGTAGGATAAAATCTATAATGATTCAGACCTAAATTTAAATCTAATAGAAAAAAATGACCTTGACAACTGATTGGTATATGTACCATAAATTCAACTATTACCGAAAATACTTAAGTTAAAGTAATAATTTCCAACTCTTATAATATGACATTACTTACTTTTATGATTTTACGAGGTGAGATTATCTTTGAAAGTCTCACATCTCAAACTCACAAAATTAAATGGTGAGATATAAGAACGGAAAGTTACTACTTAACCACTTAAATTTAAATATTTTAGATGATCACTTACGTTTATGAAACTTATACCTAATAAATTGCAAGGGTCAAATTTTCTCCATTAGACTCAAATTTAGGTTCAATATTTTGCTAACTACTTGCCAATGATGTCATCCAATCCATGTTTCTTCCATCCCCTAAGTTTAATATGGTGGGTCGGCATATTTTGATTAATAGTCATTTTAATATACTTAGTGTACACTTAAATAATTAACTTTATTTTAATATACATTTAAATCATAATGACATATCTAACCTAACAAATAACCATATTTTTATTATTATAAAATAATTAATGGCTACTATGATTAGTACACACTTCTTAATTAGCATATAATTATAACATTATAACGTAATTACTATTGCAACCTAATTAACATTTGAAATGTAAGATGATTATTTTATAATAGTTTAAAAAATTATTACTCTATTATTAAATTAATTTAAATAATTAATATATTATTGAAAATATTTTATTTAACGATTATTTTACTATATGAAACGACTCACCATCCCTTTGTTCATTTAAGACATCTGAGACGTTCATCAGACGTCTGTCCGGATGTCTAGGATGTTCACCAGACGTCTGAAAATACTTTTCAGCGCGGAATGTACGTACGTCATACTTCCTCCCTCACCTCGCCTCACTTTGCCTCACCCCACCACCTCCTGCAACACCACTCCGCGCCATGCTATGCCTTTCCGCCCCCCTCACCTCCTCTCCCTTTATAAACCTCTCCCCCTCCACTTCGTTGCCCACCTCGTAGCTGAGAGCAGAGCGAAGGCGAGAGTGAGTGAAGAGCAGAGAACCTGAGCGAGAGGAAGCGCAAGAGCGGAGGGTGCAGCGATGTTCTGCTGCAGCACCTGCAGGTAAGGGGAGCTAGAGCAATTCCGCGGAAGTCATTTTTCCGCGAAATCAAACGGCCGGAGAGACACCCAGATGTCTTACCAGACGTCCGAAGGTAGAACAAGATGTTTGGTAGATATCTACTTTCCGTACTTTCTCTCTCTGACAAGTCCTAACAGCGTACGTGTATGTGTCAGAAGGTGAGTGCGTAGCCGAGGCAATTTCAGACCTCCGGGAGCACCCCCAAACGTCTGACGGAGTCCTGGGACGTCGACATTAAGTTCCAGACATCTGATAGCGAAACACCAAGAGAGAGGTATCCCTGAGAACTATTTTAAGACGTCTGGGACCTTTTCCAGACATCTAATTTCCGTCTGATAGCATGTTTTGGGCCGTGTAAGGCCCTATTATTTTCACTTTTCCGCAAACGAACCATCTCTGTTTTCTGTACGAATTTCTCTGTGTAATGATACCTTGTTTATATCCTTCTAAACCTTTTGGCCCATCAATCCATGTTTTAGGTCTCCAGTCCGTCGGGCGTATGGGACCTATGGAGACATCGGGAGCCACTATACGAGCCCCCATTCCACCCGGTTACCCAGGTAGAGTGGTTACAACCTTAAATCTCTAATTTAATACATGCAAGTAAGTAATCCTAGGACTTGAGATGAAACCTAGGAAGGAATAAACGTATACTCGAAAATAAATTCTTGAACCCCAGGTCTTGGCATGAACACTAGGGTTAGAAGAAACTGCATGTGAATGATTGATTAATCAAAAGCTGCCAGTTTGTATCTAAAATGGATCCCTACTGTAATAAAATGGAAATTGAACTGTTTGATCCGAACATTCCAACCCGGATGTGAAAAAGAAACTCCTGTACGAACCCCATGGGGAATGTAAACAAGAACACCGTACTACGAAGAACCAGACGATTCCGGAAATTTGCTTCCTATGAGCAGCTGTTAAGGGAGGTAGGCTGACCTTCGTGTACGTGATACCAAAGAGAGCAACTATCCCTTGTAGTGTAGAGGGGAGCTTGCTGCCCTTGGGTTGGGACCCAAGGTGGGTTTGGCTACTCTATGACGACTCTTACCGGCCCTTGTGTACGTGGTACCGAGGTGAGCTACTTAGTGTAGGGGGGAGCTATCCGCCCCAGGGGGCCTGGGACTAGGTATGGCCACCCTACACCGACTCTCGTCAGCCCATTGAGCAAACCGGGGTAGTCGGACGAGGGTACGCGGACTGAGGAGGGATGAGACTCCTGTTCTGTTCTGAGAGGGCAAGGCCCTTTACTGTTCCACACTGTACGTTGAGGCATACCCGCTAGCGGAAATAACTGACCGCGTGCCAGTGTGGGGTAAATACCCGCGCGCTTATCACATGTGCCGTAGTCACCGCTACGTCACGACAGTGACCTCGGGGTAGTAGACTGTAACGACCCGATTCCCGAGTCCCTATGAGACACGAGAACCGGACCGACTCGACTAATCCCAAGACCTAGTCGTCCAACGAGGAAGTAACCAAAAGAGCAGTAAAATAAATCACATTCAGCATGAATATAACTAACAGTAACAAAATACAGCAGTAAGAAAAGGAACCACTACACTATATACCACCACAACAGTAGAACAACATTTATAACATGACATGAACTACAAGTAAAGAAAAGTCCAGAAAGTAACAAGAACTACTCACTATAGTGGAACAAAAAGGGCATAAAAGAACAGTGGTAACTCTACTAGCCCCTTCTCGGCTCAGCGTCCTCTGCAGCCGCTGACCCTGGCTGCTCAACACCTGGTCCTGAAAAGTAACGAGTGTAACACGTCAGCGAAATGCTGAGTAGAGTGGCAGCTAAAACTAAAGAAGCAGTAAAGTGTACAGTAGCTGTTTTATTTTCTTTCCTTCTTTATTTAAGTCTTTCTATTGTTTCACAATTTATCTATTTCTCAGATCCTTCACTTGATCTCGAATGTTCCTCGTGGGAACGATCTTGATTGCAGTCTTTTCTGAAAAGTAGAAGTAACACGTGGTGCTCTCCTGGCCGGGAGAGTCCCCTGTGGTGATCCTACTCTCAGTCAACCACCCCAAGGTCGCTGACAGATGTAACGGTGACTATGGCATGCGCGATAAACACACGGGTAGCTACCCCGCACTGACACGCAGTCAGTCGTTTCCGTTAACGGGTGCGCCCAACGCACAACACGGAACCAGTATAGGGCAGAGCCCTCTCAGTAACAGGGGTCCAGCCCCTCCACAGTAACCAAACAGGGGTCTTGGCCCTCCACAGTCCGCGCACCCTCGCCTGACTACCCTGGTTCGCCCAGTGGGCCTAACAAGTCGGTGTAGGTGAGCTAGCAGCACCCCAAGGCCCGTGGGGTAGCTAGTACTCGCTCTACACTAGTAGCTCTCATCGGTACTATGTACACGAGGGCCAAAAGTCGGTACAAAGTGGCTAGACCTAACCCCGGGTCCCTGGGGCGGCTGGCTCCGCTCTGTACTAAACAGGTAACAAGTGCTTCCCCTGGCACTATGTACCCAAGAGACAACACACCTCCACATCTTTCCTTCTCAGTTCCATTTCATTCTCTTTCCAGGAGTTCTACTCCTAATTCCCCGTAGGGTTCCAACTCTTTTAACTCAGCACATTCAGGTTTCACCATTCCAGTTTCATGTTCATACAACTCATATTCTCAATCATGTTCATTTATTCATAATAGGCAGCTGTTAAACCAATTTACAGGTAGCTATTAATTCCTTTCCACATTTTCCGAGACTGCAATATCTATATTCATATCACTAGTTTTCCAGTCTTAGGATTCATGCCGTACCCTAGGATCTATCATTCAATCTAGTTTTCCAGCCCTAGGATTCATGCAATACCCTAGGATCTATCATTCAATCTAGTTTCTCATTCCTAGGATTCATGCAATGCCCTAGGTTCTATTAATTGTTCCATAATTGTAAAAAATTATGTTAATAATTTTAAAGCCACTCTACCCGATACAACGGAAGTACTGGGGGCGTGGTCGGAAATCCCGTGCACCTTCGCAACCCCCGGGACTGCAATGGAAAGGGATCCTATCACAAGGATCAAGCACAAGGAGTTTCTCAGAACAGTATATAATTACTATAGACGGGTAGAGGATTTTATTCCGAAAAGAACGTAACTCGAAACGCGGAAAACGGACTCCGAACAGGCCCTAAACGGGTCGAAAATGACGAAACAATCAAAAATCAGACGTCTGGAACCTCTTCCAGACGTCTTAAAATGTGGGTCAGATGGTACCTTTGTTCTGCGTAGTCTCTCAGACGTCCAGAAGCCTACGGGGGCATTTGGCCTAGTTCCCAGACGTCCGATGGTCACCCCGGACATCTGGAAGTCCTTCCCATCGTTTGGCACTGCGGCCAGACGTATGATTCGCGTTGGATGGCGAATCTCAGAACCTGCACGTACCTACTCCTCATTCTCAGTACGAACGGTCGCAGAAAAGGAAGGATGAAAATAACTCACTTGCCAGACGTCTGGACAATCCTCCAGACGTCTTCACCGTCGTCTTGTTGGAAGCCCAGACGTCTGATTCTGGAAAAATTTTCAGAATCAAAGCTCGACTCGCTCTCCGCCCGCGACGCACGGCCGCGCCGCACCTCGTCCGCCTGCTGCTCGAGCTGCAGCAGCCCTCCCGCGTCACTCCACGCCCACTGCTCCCCCGCCGGCCGGCTCTAGCTACCCCGACAAGCTCGAGCCCTCACGGTCGAGCTTCTCCTCCCTCGCGCAACACCTCCTCCCGCAACTCGCCGCGGCTGTCGCTGCCGCTGCTCGCTCGCGCTCGCGCTCTCGCACCGGCTGGAAGAAGAAGAAGAAGGAAGCGGAGGAGATGAGATTGAGGGGGAGGGCGAGGGCCTTTTAAGGCCACGCGGGGAGAGAGAGAGAGACAGCGCAGCCTGCGCCTGCAGGAGGAGAGAGGGAAAAAGAGGGGAGGTGCGGCGGTTGCAGGTCTGCGAGCGCCTGCGCGCAGACGCAGCCCCGCATGCCACAGAGAATAAATCCCAGACGTCTGGAAGGGGTTCCAGACGTCTGGTCAGACGTCTGGGCCACCTCCCAGACGTCTTAAAAAATTTTCTTGGAATGCGTTCGTAACATAGACCGAGTATAGGACTACCACTGTGGGACTCCCCCGGCCTGAGGAGTGCCACGTGGGCATCCTATATCACGGAAAGCTGCAAGAAAAATCGTTTCTATAGGGAACAAGAGGATTAATTAACAAATCCTAATTAGAGATCTCTATGCACCCACATGTATAATATAATTGGAAACTGGAAAATTTTATGTTAACTACTTGTTAAATGCATGTTACTTCTTAGCCACCACTCTACTCAGCGTTAGCTGATTCCAGTTAAATAAATTCTATACAGGTCAGGGATTTGAGTAGCCCGAGCCATCGGCTGCTAAGGATGCTGGGCCTAGTCGAGCCTAGCTTTAGTTCTACTGCTTGATAGTGAGTTTTTATAGCTTTGTCTTCTGTTACATGTACTCATTTGATGTGATGGCTGTAATATTACTACTCTTTTCCCCCTATTGTAAATTTCCTTTTGCTTAGTTACTGTACTTGTGTGATTGTGGTTTGTTGAATGTTATTTGGTTATTTCTTGTTGGACGACTGGATCTTGGGATAAACCGAAGCGAGTCGGGCTCAGATCCTGAAGGGATTTGGGGACCAGGTCGTGACAAGATGGTATCAGATCAAGGTCATCCCGAGAAATGAACCAAGTAGTTCGGAAAACACCACACTTGTACATGTAACTAAGATAGCCATCATAACATTTTCTCTTGATTATTGTATCCGAGTCTCACGTCTCCTCTTTGGTTAAACAAGCACCAATAATCTCGTTCCTCCTCGATCTTTGAGTAGGAAATGCTTTGCCAGGGAGCCATTGAGGCAGGCCGTGGACGTGGTCGTGGCCGAGGACGTGGTCGTAGGGGAGGACAAGCGATGGCCGAAGATAGAGCCACTCCACCTCTCCTCCTGGGCATCCAAGCCCCAGACCTTGCCCAACTGATCCAGAGTCTTATACGGGAGGAGCTCCATCAGCCTCCTCCTCAGCCTTCCCTTGCTGGGGATGTGGAGGGGGAATCCTTCGTGGGGTAGGCAAGTCGCCACGGCGTTGGACGAGCTGGAGGGGGAGGGGGTGATCCTCTACCGCCCCTTTCAGACACTTCGGGGCACGAGTCCTCCTTGCCTAGAGGTGCACCCCTTCCTCCACTGCGACTACACCATTTTCAGCCAATTCAGGAAGCTGAAGGCCCCCTCTTTCAAGGGGGAGGAAAGCCCGTCTGAGGTAGAAGATTGGCTGGAACAAATGGAGAAGATCTTTGACACCCTCTGTCCTGTAGAATGCCGCGTGGCCTTCGCCACGTATCAGCTAGAGAGTGCAGCCCACAGGTAGTGGAAGGCAGTCAGAGGACAGGAGGAGGGAGAGCTGATGTGGGACCGGTTTGTGATGCTCTTCTGTGAGCAATACTTCCCACAGACTTGGCAGGATCAGAAGAGGCGAGAGTTCCACACTCTCTGCCAAGGGGTAATGACAGTTAGCGCGTACCGTACGCGTTTTTTGGAGCTGTCACGCTTCGCCCTGATAGCCGCATCCACCGAGGAGGAGCGCTTGTGGAGATTCACTGAGGGTCTCTGACCCGCCATTCGAGGGTACGTAAAGCCCCTGAAGCTACCTACCTTCTCCCGTATAGTCGAGGCTGCCATGACCTATGAGGAGACCAACCCATCCGCACGAGATATTGATGGAGGAGGACGAAAGAGGCCCTACCCGCAGGAGCGCTCACAGGGCCGCCAGGAAAGGAGGCACCAGACACCAGTAGGGGAACCGTCCCATTCTGTGGATCCACCAGGGACCTATGGGGGTCCCCGACAGGGATCAGCCGACTGCAGCAGACCCTCGCCCAATCACCAGTAGGGACAATAGACAGAGGGAAGTCGCGTACCCCTCTGCTATCAGTGTGGGCAACTGGGCAAAATACGAAGGAATTGTCCATCTAGGACTAGAGCACAGTCGGCGCTCCCAGCACCGAGCACTGGAGGCTGATCTGGCGGCCGCGGATACCAGACCTGAGGAGGAGGATAGCAGTCACGAGGAGGGTACCGGCCTGCTGCCTCTCACCCGACCCAGAGCATTGCTATTTCTTCTACACCGAGGACTGAAGGGCGTGTTAATGCCCTAACCCACGGAGATGCCCAAGCTTCAGGCTCTGTAGAGGCAAGTATGGTTACTATTTCCAGCAGACTCATCTACACTCTTTTCGATTTCGGAGCCACGCATTTGTTTGTTTCTACGAGTTTCGCTATCTGCACCGGAGTGAGTAGTGTGCTTTTAGAGGAGCCCTTCCTAATTAGTGGACCAGGTGGGCAGGTATTTGTCGCCGAGGAGGTTCTCACAGATTGTGAGGTCATGATAGGGGGATACAGTCTCCTGATAGACCTAATCCTGATTCCGATGGATGACTTCGGTGTAATCTTGGGGATGAACTGGTTGGCCGCATACCACTCCCTTGTAGATTATTTTGGGAGGAAGATTGTCTTCTCCATACCATGGCTGCCTCCCTTCGAGTTCCACCGCCAGTCTATAAACGGAGGATTCAGATGCATCTCCACACTTCGGGCAGCGAAGCTACTGAGTCAAGGGTGCGAGGACTTCCTTGCTTGCATTCTAGCAGAGCCTGGTCCCGTGGACAGTATATAGAGTATTCTAGTGGTCTATGAGTACCCCGACGTCTTCTCAGAGGAGCTGCCAGGACTGCCACCTAAGCGCAAGATCGAGTTCGAGATCTCACTGATACCAAGGACAGGCCCCATTTCTTCAGCATTATACCGAATGGCCCCGCTTGAGCTGCAAGAGCTCAAGACACAGCTACAGGACTTGCTAGAGAAAGGCTTCATAAGGCCCAGTGCCTCTCCATGGGGAGCCCCCGTCCTGTTCGTGAGAAAGAAGGATGGTACTCTTCGGCTGTGCATTGACTACAGACAGCTGAACCGGGTCACCATCAAGAACAAGTACCCATTACCATGCATAGATGACCTCTTCGACTAGTTGAGGGATGCCACGGTATTTTCAAAGATAGATCTAAGGTCAAGATACCATCAGCTAAGGATTAGGGAAACCGACGTCTCCAAGACAACCTTTCGTACACGGTACGACCACTACGAGTTCTTGGTCATGCCATTTGGATTGACCAACGCCCCTACCGCTTTCATGGACTTGATGAACCGTATTTTTCGGCCATATCTAGATCAGTTCGTGGTTGTTTTCATCGATGACGTGCTCATTTATTCATGAGACTAGATGCAGCATAAGCAACACCTTCACATGTCTTGGATACCTTGAGACGGCACAGGTTGTATGCCAAATACAACAAATGCGAATTCTAGTTGAGACAAGTCACCTTCCTGGGCCATGTGATCTTAAAGGACGGTTTAGCTGTCGATCCAGCCAAGGTAGAGGCAGTACTCAAGTGGGAGAGACCTTATTCGGTGACAGAGATACGTAGTTTCCTGGGGCTGGCTGGTTATTACAGACAATTTATCCAAGGGTTCTAGCAGATTGCCCATCCTTTGACTAATTTGACTCGGAAGGACATACCCTTCACCTGGACAGACAAGTGTGAGTCTTCCTTTCAGAAGCTGAAGGAGAGGTTGACCTCAGCTCCTGTACTCACCATCCCTGACAGTAGCGGCGGATTCGTCATCTACATAGACGACTCGTTGCAGGGATTGGGGGGTGTACTTATGTAGTGGGGTCATGTTGTTGCATATGCTTCACGGCAATTGAAGCCCCACGAGCATAACTACCCTACCCACGACCTAGAACTGACAGTAGTCGTCCTAGCATTGAAGACCTGGAGGCATTATTTGTACAGAGAGACGTTCGAGATTTTCACTGACCATAAGAGCTTCAGATATATGTTTGACCAGAAGGAGCTCAATATGAGGCAGAGATGCTGATTGGAACTCCTGAAGGACTACGATTGCAGCATCTCCTACCACCCAGGAAAGGCCAATGTGGTAGCTGATGCCTTGAGCCGAAAGGGGCGGGAAGGCGCCCGCCCACTTGGCTTGCTTACAAGCACAAAGTTGGAGGCTCGTGGAGGAGTTGAGTAGCTGGTGACTCTAAGAGACACAGGGGTATTGCGGGGCAGTGACAGTCGCGAGGCAAACACGACCAGAGCTGGTGGATCACATCGTGGTTAAACAAATGACGGACTCGTATCTATGGGCATAGCGAGACCGAGTATTGGCAGGGAACCCAAGAGAATTCTCTTTTGCTGACGGAGTTTTGCGTATGAGGGGACGCTTGTGCGTTCCTAGAGATGATGAGCTATTGAGGGAGCTCTTGACTGAGGCTCATGGATCTAGATTTACCATACATCCCGGGAACACAAAGATGTATCACGACCTACGACGTGATTTCTGGTGGAGAGGCATGAAGCGGGATGTTGGCCTTTTCGTCCAGCAATGTCTAATATGCCAGTAGGTGAAGGCCGAGCATCAGAGACCTGTAGGGCCATTGCAGTCAGTTCCCATTCTAGAATGGAAGTGGGAAAGTGTCACTATGGATCTGGTAGTGGGGTTGCTTGTGACACAGAGAGGGCATGATGCAGTCTGGGTGGTTGTGATAGATTAACGAAGACGGCACGGTTTCTGCCAATCCGAGTCACTTATGGACCAGCACAGTTAGTAGAGAGATACATCAGAGACAGTACGCTTTCACGGGGTTCCCCATGAAATTATTTCAGACAGGGACCTTGTTTCACTTCCCAGTTCTGGGGAGAATTTCAGTAAGCCTTGGGGACTTGTCTGAAGTTCAGTACAGCCTATCACCCCCAGACAGATAAACAGTCAGAACACACCATTCAGACCCTTGAGGACCTTCTGCGTGCTTGCGCACTGGACTGGAGAGTCTCCTGGGAGTAGCATTTGCCTCTGGCAGAATTCGCATACAACAACAGTTACCACTCGAGCAACGACATTGCACCATATGAAGCTCTGTACGGAAGAAAGTGTACGACTCCCTTGAGTTGGGTAGAGGTGGGGACCAAGTGGGAGGTCGGCTCCCGTCTGATATGCCAGAGTCAGGAGGTGATCGAGTAGATCCATCGATGACTGCGTACTATCCGGAGTAGGCAAAAGAGTTACGCCGATCTGAAGCGTAGAGAGGCACAATTTGAGGTTGGAGATCACGCTTTCCTCCGTGTTTCACCGATGAAAGGCTTGCAGCGGTTCGGGATGAAAGGGAAGCTTGCACCGAGATATGTTAGACCCTTTGAGGTCTTAGAATGGGTATGACCCATTGCTTATCGGCTTGCCCTTCCTCCCCAACTTTCTGGAGTACACAACGTATTTCACATGTTCAACCTCAGAAGAAACATTGCCGACCCCAGCCATGTCCTTAGCCATGAGAGCATCGAAGTGGGAGATGACCTGACCTACCCCGAGAAACCGGTACAAATACTAGACCGAGCCATTCGGAGGTTGAGGCGGAAGGAAGTACCCCTTGTGAAAGTCTTGTGGAAAAGCCAGCGGTACGAGGAGGCAACTTAGGAGCCTGAGTCAGCGATGCGAGAGCAATACCGGGAACTCTTCGAAGGTAGGACTCTTCTGACCTACTTCAGTCCTCTTTAAGTTTGTTATACGCTTCTATGTTATATTTTTCGCACCCTAGTCAGTTCAAGTTTCGGGGACGAAACTTCCTTTAAGTTTGTTATATTGAAATGACCCACCACCCCTTTGGTCATTTAAGGCGTCTGGGATGTTCACTAGACGTCTGTCCAGACGTCTGGGATGTTCACCAGATGTCTGAAAATACTTTTCAGTGCGGAACGTACATACGCCATACTTCCTCCCTTACCCCGCCTCACCACGCCTCACCCCACCACCTGCAACACCACTCTGCGCCATGCCTCGCCTTTCCGCCCCCCTTACCTCCTCTCCCTTTATAAACCTCTCCCCCTCCTCTTCGTTGCCCACCCCGTAGCCGAGAGCAGAGCAAAGGCGAGAGCGAGTGAAGAGCGGAGAGCTCGAGCGAGTGAAGAGCGGAGAGCTCGAGCGAGAGGAAGCGCGAGAGCGGAGGGTGCAGCGCCGTTCTGCTGTAGCACTTGCAGGCAAGGGGAGCCAGAGCGGTTCCGCGAAAGTCATTTTTCCGTGGAATTAGACGGCTGGAGAGACACCCAAACGTCTTACCGGACGTCCGAAAGTAGAGCAAGACGTCTGGTAGAGATCTACTTTCCGTACTTTCTCTCTCTGACAAGTCCTGACAGCATACGTGTATGTGTCAGAAGGTGAGAGCATAGCCGAGGCAGTTTCAGACGTCCGGGAGCACCCCCAGACATTTGACGGAGTCCTGGGACGTCGACATTGAGTTCCAGATGTCTGATAGCGGAACACCGAGAGAGAGGTATCTCTGAGAACTGTTTTAAGACATTTGGGACCTTTCCCAGACGTCTAATTTCCATCTGATAGCATGTTTTGGGCCGTGTAAGGCCCTATTATTATCGCTTTCCTGCAAACGAACCATCTCTGTTTTCCGTTCGAGTTTCTCTACATAATGATACCTTGTTTATATCCTTCTGAACCTTCTGGCCCATCAATCCATGTTTTAGGTCTCCAGTCTGTCGGGCGTACGGGACCTGTGGAGACATCGGGAGACACTGTACGAGCCCCCATTCCACCCGGTTACCCAGGTAGAGTGGTTACAACCTTAAATATCTAATTTAATACATGTAAGTAAGTAATCCTAGGACTTGAGATGAAACCTAGGAAGGAATAAACGTATACTCGAAAATAAATTCTTGAACCCTAGGTCTTGGCATGAACACTAGGGTTAGAAGAAATTGCATGTGAATGATTGAGTAATCAAAAGCTTCCTGTTTGTATCTAAAATGGACCTCTACTGTAATAAAATGGAAATTAAACTATTTGTTCCGAACATTCCAACCCGGATGTGAAAAAGAAACTCCTATACGAACCCCATGGGGAATGTAAACAAGAACACCATACTACGAAGAATCGGACGATTCCGAAAATTTGCTGCCTATGGGCAGCTGTTAAGGGAGGTAGGCTGACCTTCGTGTACGTGGTACCGAAGATAGCAACTATCCCTTGTAGTGTAGAGGGGAGATTGCCGCCCTTAGGTTGGGACCTGGGGTGGGTTTGGCCACTCTACGACGACTCTTACTAGCCCTCGTGTACGTGGTACCGAGGTGAGCTATTTAGTGTACGGGGGAGCTATTCGCCCCAGGGGGCCCGGGGCTAGGTATGGCCACCCTACATCGACTCTCGTCAGCCCATTGGGCAAACCGGGGTAGTCGAACGAGGGTACGCAGACTGAGGAGGGGCGAGACCCCTGAGGGGCAAGACCCCTGTTCTGTTCTGAAAGGGCAAGGCCCTTTATTCTTCCACACTGTACGTTGAGGCGTACCCGCTAGCGGAAACGACTGACTACATGCTAGTGCAGGGTAGCTACCCGCGTGCTTATCATGTGTGCCGTAGTCACCGCTACGTCACGACAGTGACCTCGGGATAGTAGACCGAGTATAGGACTACCACGGTGGGACTCCCCCGGCTAGGAGATTGCCACGTGGGCATCCTATGTCACAGAAAGCTGCAAGCAAAATCATTCCTATAGGAAACAAGAAGATTAATTAATAAATCCTAATTAGAGATCTCTACGCACTCACATGTATAATATAATTGGAAACTGGAAAATTTTATGTTAACTGCTTGTTAAATGCATGTTACTTCTTAGCCACCACTCTACTCAGCGTTAGTTGATTCCAGTTAAATAAATTCTGTACCGGTCAGGGATTTGAATAGCCCGAGCCACCGGCTGCTGAGGACATTGGGCCTAGTTAAGCCTAACTTTAGTTCTACTACTTGATAGTGAGTTTTTGTAGCTCTGTCTTCTATTACATGTACTCGTTTAATGTGATGGCTGTAATATTACTGTTCTTTTTCCCTTGTTGTAAATTTCTTTTTGCTTAGTTACTATATTTGTATGATTGTGGTTTGTTGAATGTTACTTGATTATTTCTTATTGGATGATTGGATCTTGGGATAAACCGAAGTAAGCCGATCTCAGATCTTGAAGGAATTTGAGGACTAGGTTGTGATACTATAGTTACTGCATAACTATAGTATTGATCTATTTATAATTTTAACATATAATTAAATCATAATGATATATTTTTATTAACAAATAATCATATGATTATTATTATAAGGTAATCACTGTCTAATTTAATTAGTATAGACTTCCTAATTAGAAAATACTTATAAAATTATAACTTAATTACTATTATAACATATATAACATGAATTGTGATATAAAATAATTAGTATTTAATAAATAAACTAATTACAACTAGTTCGAACATAATGTAAATTCCCATATGATATATTGTTAACATCAAAAAAAAATTGATGTGGATACCAAAATGTAGAAGTTAATGATTTGTCACCTAGGATATATTGAAGTAAAATTATTAAAATTAATTTTAAATTAGTATAAAATTATCCAAAATCATTGGCACCTATGTAGAATTCCTTTGCATATGTGCCATGTTAATGTATTACAAAATACGTTGCATGAATTATTTTTGTACATTTTGATATAAAAAATGTGACAATACCTAAAAATCTCTTGTAGTTTAACACCTAGTTCTAAACCTCATTTGGTAAACATTGACAACAGTTAACCCTTTATGACAGTAAATTCAAATAGGAGTTAACTCCTATTGCAAAAATGTAAACTCAGGTTAGATAGCCTGCCACGTAAATTACCCTTTAAGGCCTAGTTTGCTTGGGAGATTCATCCCTCGAAAGGAGAGTTAACTCATATTTACTTGATTATTTAACCTCTCATCTACTAATTTAGGTTTAGCCATTTTAATATAAATTTATCTAATATAAATTTAAACTGATATTAATCAAATCCATGTTAAAATTATATTCACATATCTGACGCCTCTCATATTCTACATAGTTAACAACATTACTAATTAAATGTCATAAAAATTAACATTATACCTTAATATAAATTCAAATGAATATAAATTACTCTTAACATCAATATATAAGTAATTAATAATAATTTTATATTTCTTAATTCCATTTTCTCACCCTCCCAATTGAACTAATCAAAAAAGATACCACGAGTGTTCGGTCCTTACGATGACACGTGCATCCCGCATAAATCACACCACACCTCACGAAAGATCTATGGAGCAACTGTGGGGGTGTACTATGCTTTTATTATTATCTTCATTAATTTGACTGCAAATTCACGGTAAGATGAATTATCTGCATTTTGTCGTTATCATCACGTCACTGCAAAAATTCACGCTCCCTATTTTCTTTCTAAAAAGACGAAAAAACTTTAATTGGAGCGAAAATTGTTTGAGAAAAAGTTTTCCATCGCGTAGCCACATACATGGAGTGCGGTAATGCATGCGTATGAAAATCATCTCTCTAACCCTTCCATCGAGGGGTGGATGTCACTTGAATCAATACAAATAATCCACCAAATCATTCTACTTGAATTATTTGATTTAGATTATTTGAATAATAGAAATCATATATTTTATATGATTATTAAATTCAGACTTCCATCGTGAGCTAGTGATCAATTTTTTTGATTTTCTTGTTAGTATAATTTTTAAGATTTTATTTCATTGATATTTTATGGTATCAACGAATCTGAGGTCATTTTTTTTATGGAAGTTCATCCAAGTTTCAATGGTGATATTTTTTTTAAATTTTAATTATGTTATTTTTTATGTTTTATCTTTTTCTTATTTTTACGAGACGAAATCCTTATTAAAAGTGTTGAACTTTTTCTTCTTAAGTTTTTCCTTTAAAATGTTTTTTTTTGTATCGATTTCTTTCCTTTTTAATAAATTTTTTATTTCCCAAAAAGAAAATTACCCGTAAGTCCGGCATGTTACACGTACGTGACCGATCTCGGAAAACCTAAATTAACAATATGGGTGACCTATGGGACATCTTCCCTCGCGAGAACGGAAATTTTAAAATATATGATAAAAGGACTTTTATGTACGTGTCTTTAGAAATATATCTAATTACATTTATATCTTTATAAGGATACACCGTTGTATATATATACCCATATCATTATATTTAATGATAAATGTTGGTAACTAGAATTAACATACGGCTCCCTATTACAGTTAATGAAGAAAAATTGAGATTTTACATTCATGTATCATGAAAGTTTTCTAATTATATCCAAATCATCTCAAAAATAAAATTTTTTAGTTGAGAGTGAGGAGGAGGAAGGAGGGAGGTGATGACAAGAGACGAGGGAGGTAGTGAGGTGGCGGTGGCTAGGGAGGAGGGGTTATAATTGAAGAGGAGAAAGGAGAGGCAATGGTTGGAGAGGAGGAAAGGTAGGAGTTGAAGAAGAGGAGAAGGGGCGACAAGGATGGTTGGGCAGGAGGGAGGAGCAAGGATGACAATTGGGAAGGAGGAAGAATGAAGAAGGTGGCTTCCGGTGATGAACTCGACGTCTATGTCGTTCTTGTGGCCTCTAGCTTGAGGTGCAATCCAAACTTGTGAGGAGGAAGATGAGGAGAATAGGAGGAAGAAGAAAAAGTAAGAAAAAAAAGAAAAAAAATTATAGATAAGGATATAGATATAATTTTCAAATTTTACGTTGTTATCTTTAACTTGATGTAATATTCAAGAAAACATTCCTCAAATCCAAGGAGAGTTTAACTATCATGAGACGTATGTTGATAAGGATATAAATGTAATAATTAAATATATCTAGGTATAGATATAATTAGGCATGTTGCTAAAGGCCTATAATAGACCTTTTAACCTACTTGTTCTGTACTCGTTTATTATTTAGATGTTGAAGTATATGTTTTTAAAATATTATGTCATTAACATATGAAATTTTCTCTTTTTTGAGTAGAATTTTAAGGGTCTAAATGTTTTATACCACCATATTTTTTTAAGGAATGACCATTAGCCATTTGTTTTGATTGGTAATATGCCATATTTTCGTAATACATTATGGTTTGAATCAAATAGAAGTAGATCATTGTCATTTTAGATCATGGCTTGTAATTGGGTCAAGAAGAATATACATTTTATTAAAAAAGCATATTATGTAAAATTTAGGTTTCGTTCAACCTAACCTACCCAAACCAGTCATCCGAGTAGCTTCACCTAATGTAATTCGATTGGCTCATTAGTAATGACTTTGTTAATCTAAATCGAATAGAAATTGAATTGAATGATTCAAATCTACCTAAATTGGTCTAACACCCACCTGTCCCTCCACCCCCTTCCCCAACTTCCTTCGGCCCCACCTTCTCTTCCTTTGATAGGGAGGTCCACCCTTGTTCCCTTCCCATGTCCTTCACTTGAAGACCCTCCAAGGACTCTATAAATATCCCCCGGAGGCTTCAAAGCAAGGGGTGCCCATTTATAAATCAATTCGGCGTTTTCTCTAGTATTATCCACTCTCATTGTCGACGTGGAATCTTGTCACATGTTTTGCCTCAATCTACATGCATGTTGCTGCATCATGATTGGACCGGAGGTGTCTTCTTCGAAAGTAGGTCATATACACATTGTTCGTGGGCATTCAAAAAGAGCGAGGGATACTATTGTTGATCCGTTTTGATGTTCGGGAGTATTTTTTTATCTTATTTTTATTCACGTGTACTTGCTACATTTATTCTTATATTCATTATGAGTTTTATGCATTTGAATTTATATTTTTATCTCTTATTAATGTTTGGAATATCTATGTGGTATGTTTTATACAAGGATTTGACAAGTTATCTAGGCGTGTGTTTTTGATGATGTAGTCTAAAATTATCATCAATTTTGAGATAATTTTGTAATTTAGTTACTTGAGTGTATAAATAATTAAAATTTGATTCTAATTGGTACACTAAGTCATAAAAATGAGTTTTTAACATAATCTACTTTCTTGTGTGATCAACCCTTGCTTGTCCTATCTAATTTAGTTAGGATAAGTTATTAACAAATTAAATTAAGTGTCGTAATGAAATGCAAAACAATCAGACAACCCCTCTCGAACCCAACTAGTGGCGGCATCGAGAACACCCCAATGTAGAGGATGTCCTAACCGTTCACCTCCACTTGGGAAAAGAGAGTTAAATGTGAGATAAAGCAACAAGGTGAAGCCAAGGAGCGGCACCTTAAGAAGCTTTCTGCTTGGAGACAATTCCGATAGATATTCCAAAGGTGAAAGGGGGCATGAGTCATGGTCACCCATTCTAAGCTAGAGGTCAAGATCTCCAACACCTTATTCTTTGACCGGAGGATCACTTGCTTGAATGCATTTGAGCAAACCTCCAACACCTCCCACAAAGATGAGTCGAGGACTTTTTCTTGGTATTCTCACACCTCAGCCACCTTCACCACATCTGCTGCGAAGTCGAAAGCATGAACTACTTCACGCTTTCGTTCCTCATGTACTTGGCGATCTTCGGCCTAGTCACCCTTGAACGAGAGGCTAAAGATGTTTTGCCTAGTGGGCTTGAATGCTTACAGAGGTCCTATAAGCTAGGGCACTCAGATGTAGGATCTGTAAATCACAAGCACACTAGAAGGGGGGATAAATAGTGTGGGAAGTAAAAATTGCAAGACAAAATAATCCACAAAAATAAAGGCACAAGATATATAGTGGTTCCCCTCACCTGGGTACTCCATTACCTAAGTCTCCTGACTTAGGATTTTTAATCCGATTCCCTCAACTCAGAGGGAATCAATTTACTAATATCAGAGGTAATTAATGGGTTACCTCAACCTAATTACAAGATATAAAAAAAATAAAGATACAGGTATAAGTAAAATGTAAATAGAAGCTTGCAACTATTTACTAAGCCTCCAACAAGAGTATATCTTATAACAAGTATAACCAAATCTAACAAGAAAAACTAAGGCGTAAAACAAACGATTGAATATAGAAAAAATACGATCGCCTTTGATGATATGTTGCAAATGGTGAGATGCCTTGAAATGTATGCAACAAAACAAACTCTCTTTCAGCTTGAAAATTGAGAATTGAAGGTATAGGCAAGAGTGTAATTCTTCTTTTGAGATGTGTGTAAAACAACACTCAAAGAGTGCTTATATAGGCCACTAATCACCTCTCCCACGAATTCTAGCCGTTAGGGGTATTTTAGGAACATTAGAAATATGATTAATTGCAAACTAGCCGTTCAGACTAGTCACAATGGTTAGTTAGTATCGGTACTGAACTCTTGGTACCGGTACTAACTACATACAGTCAGTACAGCCAAATCATTGGGTACCGGTACTCATTGTGAGTACCGGTACTTGTGGCGCATAGTCTTGAGTCTTGTGACCTACATGTACTGGTACTCATGATGAGTACCAGTACTTGTAACACACAGACTTGGGTCCCGTGACCTACATGTACCGGTACTCATGATGAGTATCAGTACTTGTAAGGTTCAAGTAAAAACCCAGTTCACAAACTATGACCACTTGATACCGGTACTCATGATGTTCACAGTTTGGAACTTAGGTCTAAACCTGTGTCGAGCAAGTACAAAAGATCATTAGTGTAAATCAATTAGAGAAATCCAATCTACTCTAGGTGACTTTGTTTTGAAAGAGTTGATTTTGAGTTAAGAACCGAGTAAATGAATAATATTCTGAATTCTAGTTATCTCTACTTTGATTTTAACACCTAGATTATATTTTACTTGTTTGGAGACATACAAAAATTTTAAGATACAATAAAAACTAAAGTCTTCAAAACTTCTTTCATGTGCAATCTTTTTGCTTGCATCCACAGATTCTTTTGACCTGTAATTACTTCATAAACATATTAGAATTTAAAATGATTTTGTTAACATCAAAACATAGAAGAGCGATGGAACTAGGGTCCAACACCGAAGACCTAACGCCCTATAGGGGAAGGAAGACATGCCTGTGGGTGGGGCAGTTCCTCTTGGATAGAAAGTGAAATGACCCTTTCCAAGGACCATTCGGAGCTTTTCCTCCTGCAACTGCTGGAGCAGCTGCTGTGGGCTCTACAGGTGAAGCTCGCGAGAAGGTGAACGCCTCGAGGGAGTTTTGCATATTGGATTTTCCAATATCAGATGTCTGGAGCAGCAGTGGGATGTCCGAAGCTGAAATTGGACATCTGAAAACATGCGGAGTGCCAAGGTATGAATTCTGTATGCTTCTGGATGCGCGTACGTGAAGTACGTTAACGTTGTGCTGTCATCATTTTAAACCTGTGAATGCATGCACAGGTATAGGCCTTGGAAAGGTGCGTAAGCACGCTCTTTGAGGTGCTTTAGGACGTCTGGACGACTCTACAAATGTCTGATCAGACGTCCGGATGCACTAACAGATGTCTGGAAAGATCCCAGGAGAACTGTAAAGGGGTTCCAGGCATCCGCTAACAACCCAGGAACACAAGGTGAGTTACTGACGTTGTTTAAGACGTCTGGGCCTATTCCCAGACGTCTGATTTTGGTCTGTGTGCATGTTTTTGGCTTGTTCGGGGCCCAAATGGAGTTGAATTTACGTAAATGAAGTACCATTATTTTCCATTTGAGTTTTTCTACATTTTAGTAATGGTTATATACTGTTCTAAACTCATCTGGTGTGATATACCAGCCTGTAGCGTGTTTGAGGCCCGCGAAGGCGATAGGATTTGCGATTCTAGCCCCCATTCCTCCTGTGTTTTCCGGTAGAGTGTTTTACTTTAATGCTAAAATTAAAATAAGTAAAGTGCATGCTTAGAGTAATTTGATTGAACTCTAGGATGTGGAATGAACCCTAGGGCAAAAATGTATAAACGTGACTTGAGCTACACTATTTACATTGATATGCATGTTAAACCCTAATTGCTAGCAAGTGTATAGATACTTGATGTGATGCTTTTTCAGTTATTAAAACACTAGCTGCCTGTTATATAAATGAAAATCGGGATGTGAACAATGAGATATGAATATTGAGAAACGAAATGAAATGAATACGGAACATGAACCCTACGGGAAACTAGGAGAAGAACTCCTGTATACAGAAAGAATCTCATATGTAGATGGGAAGTGAGCTGGCCCTTGTGTACACAGTACCAAGGAGAGCGATTGTCCCTTTAGTGTATAGGGGAGATAGTTGCACTTTGGGTTGAGACCCAGGGTTAGGCCTAGTCACTCTACATCGACTCTTGTTCGGCCCTCGCATACGTGGTACCGAGGTGAGCTACTTAGTATAGGGAGGGAGCTAGCCGCCCCACGGGACCCAGGGTTAGGACTAGCCACCCTACACCGACTCTTGTTAGGTCCACTGGGCAAATCAAGATAGTCGGACAAGGGTATGTAGACTGTGGAGGGGTGAGACCCCTGGTCTGTTCTGAGGGGCGAGACCCCTCTTCTGAGAGGGCAAGGTCATGTATTGTTCCATGTTATACTTTTGGGTGTACCCACTAGCGGAAACGACTGACCGCGTGCCAGTGCGGGGTAGCTACTCGTGCGCTTATCGCGCATGCCGTAGTCACTGCTACATCACTTCTGAAAGCACGATCTTTGTTTTCGTTGAAAACTTTAACATAAAATGATGTGTCATTGTATTTAATCGCGTGGTCGAAAATCGCTTTTCAAAACATTTTAATTTTCAGAATCTAACCACGAATAGTTAGGTCGTCTCCACAGGGAGGAATTAGCCTATTTAAACTAGTGCGTTGTGCTTCGTTTATTCGGGAATCTCAATGTGTATGCATACTAACTAGTTTACGTGTTTTCAACATGATTTCTTGCTTCAAATAATTAATCAAGAATACAGGTGTGCATATGCAAAATCACCACTATATAATATCATGTAAAATAATGATCTTGATACTGGTAAACACTGTAAATACTGATTTCTAGAATATAACTTATTTACCATAATATCTATGACATGCATTAAATCATTCATGTGAGATATGCATATGCAAATATTTTAAATGAAGTAGGAGGAGGGCTATGCAAATTCACCACAATAATGTAATGCCTTAAATAAATGAATAGCAACATCCGCAATGGCATTTAACGTATATACTTATTGAGGTGTTACTGTAGCAAAACAGGGGATTTTGTTCCCCTCGTGCGCACGCAGAAGAGAAGGCACGGTTGGAGGTGCGGTGCTTGGAGTAGATCGGCCGGGATGCGGGCTTCACGTTGGTGGTCGTGGCGTCGACGGAGGTGGCCGGCAGCAGTCGGTCGGAGCTTTGGATGCTGTCGGCGGCAGCTTGCGTGCGGGTGTGTATGGATGGTAGGAAGGTCAGCCGCGAGCGTGGGCGGCCTTGTGAAGGCAAGGCGAAGTCGATGGCGCTGTTAGAGCGAAGCTTCGTGGCACATGGAGGTGGCTGCACTTGGAGGTGGACAGCCGACGATGGGTTCCTTCATGGAAGAAGATGAATAGTGTAGTGTGAGACGCACTACGCGTGGTGGCCTAAGCGCAGCTAGGCGTGGTTGTGTGTTCGCACTGTTCGCGTTGCACGGTTGTGCGCTGCGTGTGGCTGCAAGGGTGTGGCGCCTGTGCTGTGGCCGTGCGCGACTGATGGGTGTGGCGCCTACGGGCGCTGGCGAGGTTGAAAGGGCGCGCGTGCACGGTGGACAGGCTGGCATGTGAGGATGAAGCTGATGCTG
Source organism: Thalassia testudinum (assembly GCA_037157565.1). NCBI lineage: Eukaryota > Viridiplantae > Streptophyta > Magnoliopsida > Alismatales > Hydrocharitaceae > Thalassia > Thalassia testudinum. The sequence continues at coordinate 85,562,393 of JAZHRO010000031.1, forward strand.
CTGCCTAGTGGGCGTTGCGTAAGGGGGTGGCTGCGTGTGTGCGTTGATCGTGTCATTGAGGAGTGGTGGTGCTGATGGATTCAACTAGAAGAGCGGTAGCAGGAGGTTGAAGAAGAAAGCGGAGAAGATGAAGGTGGTAATGGTGGAGGGAGCGGCTGATGGTGGTGGTGCTCGCTGTCACCGAGCACCACCTCGTCGAGCGGAGGTTGAGGGCAGCTTCAGTCCATGGTGCAAGCTTGAAACACAGGGTGCGCTTGTTCCACAGTGGTGAGAGGGAGAAGATCCTCACTAGGGGGGAAGATCAACCTCTCACCTCGGTGGATTTGGCTTCTTTTTGAACAAAACTCTCCTCCTTTTCCTTCGGCCGCAAGTATCTCCAACTACTTGCGATGATCACGAGTGGTTGGAACGGCAGAGAAGCACGGGTGGTTTCTTCTTTAGACGTCTAACTAGCGCATCAGACGACTTAAAAAAATGTAATGCCGCGATTTTGTGACAGCAATTCCAGACGTCCGATCCAAGTCCCAGACGTCTTATATAAGTAAAAATGAGTACCTGATTCTTGTACCTAGCCTGCATTCATCAAATAAATTATATTATCATAACATATGCTATTAAATGTAAAATTAAAGCAAAAATTAAATGCATGCAAAGGTGAATTGCCATATAACTCTTAATTAATTAACAACTAAGAACAAATAATTAAATAGTACTTAAGCTAAATAATAGTCCACAAAAGTGGACTTATCAAATTTTCCCATGCTTAAGTTTTGCTAGTCCCGAGCAAAAATGAGAAACAATAGAAGTAATCAGAAGATTTCTTCTTTTCTTATTTCAAAACTTTAGAGATCCAGACAAATGTGAAGTGATAATAGCCTAGGTAACAGAGCCAAGTGAAAAAAGCCAATTCACATTCGCAGTTCGTACTTATCCCTTAGTAAGTATTTTTATTAGGATAGGCAACTACTCTCAGGGATAAAGCAGAAAAAATCTATAAATTGACCCTTACTTTAGGCGTAGGTAGGAGATATCGAGTTGAATGGATTTGTATTTGGTGGACACACTCATCTGGTGCTACATGTAATCTAGTAATACAGACTCTAGATCTCTAAATTATTAGACAAGTCAACTCAGAGAGAGACTAAACAACTGTGCTCTCTTGATGTTCCTGGGCACTCACTCTTTTCTTTCTGAGATCACAAATCTCGCCAGATTTAGTAATTGTACTCACTGTTTGGTGGCCTTACGTGGCATCCATACGTTAATTAAAGTCCTAATAATTCTATAACTAAGTTAGAGTCCTCAACCAGTATTCGGGTGATCAGAAATACTGAAAAGTAGGTATGGGTCATATTTGGTGGAACACGATAAGTGTTTTGTTGCCTCAGAAATAATGTTACAACGATAACCCTGGACTCTTTTCTTTTTCTTTTCTTTCTCTCTTCTTTCTCTCTCTCTCTCTCTTTTAATTGTTTCTTCTTCTTTTTCTTTTTCTTTTTCTTTCTTTATTAATCAACACAACACGATACAAACTTTTATTTATGAGGCATTATTAGGGATGATGATAGTCAAGAGGATATTGTGTGGCTTATTTGGTGGAAGTGGCTATTCTTGGCACTGGGAAGGAATGGGTAGGACATGCGTATTTCTAACCTTTGACACTATTACCCTCCTTCAGCTGAGGACTCTATGAAGGACGGTCATAACCATCCACCATAGTCATAGCTTTATCAAAACTCAATCTGTGTATTTGCCTTATTTAGTGACTCTCAAGAATTCACACAAACTATGCACCTAGGAACAGAGAGTGAAAACTATACCTAACTCTGAAGTATCATCATCTAATTGTCCAAAATTTAAGAGTCCTTGCACTAGACTTAGCGTACCAGTAATCTCTCTACTTTCTTCTCACAAATATGAGGTGGATCTACTAGAAGATAGTATGCCTGACTCCCTATTAACTGTCCAAGGGTTCAGTAGACTACGAATGTTTATTAGTTTTCTTCAAGGATTCATTACCCAGTCTACTTTCATGTGAAGTAAATGTACTGGATTCTAAACTTAAGAAATAATTCAAGAAGAAAAACCTTCAATGACAAAGGTATTCTGCTAGGGACTAACCCATTCAGCTCAAGAAAAGAGAAATTTTTTTTAATTTTTATATGCTAACCTAAATGCATGAATACTTCCTGAAATGCAAAATGCACCCCCCCATGCCTAAATCCTACAATGTCCCCATTGTAAAATTAAAACAGGGGGGGAAAGGAAAGAAATCACCTGATGACGGTGTTATTCAGGCCGTTGGGTTGCCTCCCAACAAGTGTTGCATTTTTTGTCAGCAGCCAGACTTAGAAGGAACTTGCAAGTTTGGTTCCAGACAGAAAAGGTTAGGCCCTAAAAATATGCGTAACAGTGTGGGCCTAGAAAATATGTAGCCACGGATGTTGGCGAGCTGATGATGCAACGTAATCCCAAATGCTCGCCAGAAGATATGAAAAAGAAGAACCTCGTTGGCTACCTTGGGAGGTCTAGGAATAACAACAGGAATATGAAAAGGGACCTCCCAAAACGGAATAAGTGGAGGATAACAAGGATCCTCCAGAGCAGGACGAGTTTTAAAAGATATAAAATTAATTGTTCAAACCCTTGAATGGCGAGAGTAAAAGTACAAGCATCAATCCACACTCGCCATTCTACCCGAGGATGTACTGGCCTGATATGTTCTCCAGAAAGAATGTACATGAGCAGAGAATTGAGCCAAGGATTGGTTAGGGAGTATAAAGGTTGTTTGTAGTGTTGAAAGGTAATGCTTAAGTCCAATGAGGGCTTAGTCAGTGTCAGGTCCAATTCCAACAATGATTTAGATTGTGTACACTCCCCAACAGTTGTAGACAATTGCACGTTACCCTGCCTAGCATTAATGATCGGAGTCATATTTGAATCAAGGGTAGACTCCAAATTGTAACTCTTTGATGGCAGGGTCAAAATGCCAGGATCATTATCATTCAGCTCATCCTCGGATTCATTTGGTTCACTCAAATTTTTGTCGGGGTGTATATCTGATTCATTAGGAGTTGGATCAGTATCCTCAATTATTCCCAAAGGAGGATCAATTTTAATGTTTTGGAGTAATCCTATATCACTGAACTTGTTATTCTTCTCAGGGTATAAATCCTTAATTGACGTGTTTTGTCCTCGAGAGTCTCCCATAGACTTCTCACTATTTTGTTTTTCCTCCTCTAATAGCAACTCCTATTTTGATGGAGGATGACTCTCAAAAGAAGGGAGGAATCTGGATTTCACCATATTATTTATATCCCTTGGAGGTAAATCCTCAAATAATAAATAATTCCCTTGTGATTCACTCCAGATTTTTAGTCCAGGTTCCTCTATTGGGGCATCGTCGTTTTCTGAAATAGACTCTTCATATCCCTGAGACCAAAATTGATCTAATTCATCCTCCATTCCCTTAGGGTCACCTTCATTGGGTGCATTTAAATCCTCAGGATGTTGAATGGTAGGTATTGATTCCCTAAGTGGAGGGTCAGGAGTAGGCTCACTAAGGGTAGAATGGGATTCCACCAGATAATCAATAGGGGAAGTGATAGGAACAATACAACCTTGACCTGGGTTGGTAGGGGTAAGGAGAATACTGTCATTGGGGTGAAGGTCCTGAAGAGGTACCATCTTCCCTTGCTTTTGACTACAATAAAGCTCAGGTGGATAATCACTATGATCGTTCTCCTCTAGTGGCTGTGTCTCATTGGGAGAGTCTAAGTGATAGCTACATAAAACTCGATCCCTATTGTCATTGGTTTCCTCAGAATTATTTTCATGATCATGGTCGTCTGGGTAGGGATCGGAATTATTGGGAAGTGCGTAGCTAAGCTGTCTTATTTCTTCATTTAACTGTTGACTATTCCTCAACATCTCTCCCATTGATTCCATCATTTCCTTTTGCTAATTTTGCATTTCTATCATAAAAGAGGAGAGGCTACTATTATCAGGTTGGGGAGGATAGTCAATTTCAGGCTCTGGTTGCCTAGGGGTATCGGTCCAACCTCGATATGGAAAATCATGAAGGGTGGGAGGGTTGGGTGTTTGCATGGAAGTAGGGATTTCAGGGTTGGAAAATCCCACTCCTAAGCTCTGCTCAAAAGTGGGAGTTATCAAGCTAGTACTCCTAGGATAATGATCTGAATGATCCCATGAATTGTCATGTACCCATCAAAGGATGGATATGCTCGGGGCATGGGATCCTGGTTAAAAGATGGGAAGTATTGACTCTGATAATATAAATGATAGAAGTAAGGGTGATCCATTTCTTTAAGCAAAATAGTTTTAACTCTCTTAGGATTTAGAAGAATTCAGAATACAAGCAGAAACTTCCTAGAAAGTTCTACTGTCAAAGCAAACGCAAATTCAGTGGGATCTATTTTAAGTAGATTGTAGGTCTTAGAATTAAATGTTCAGTTGGTGGCCAAACAAGTTTTGCAAAAAATTACGCTTCCTAGGCCAACCTTCGCTGGTGCCTATAACCTACTTGCAAGGGATGGAAGTCTTGAATCAAGCCCACACACGAGGAACCGAAGTAACTTGGTGGATAGGCTTGTTGATTTCCGACTAACTTCCCTTGTGGTGCAAAAGAGGAGAGGTAGAAATTTATCTAGTGACCTTATGTGTGAGGTGCATAGTGTCTCAGGTGTGCAAACATACGATCGTGTTTTGAGTTTTGAAATTTTGCAAACAAGATCCTTTTGCACACAATTTTAAGTCACAGATTTTAATGTCCAACCTCTTAGCAGTCCCAATTTTTAAAGTGACCACTGAATTAATTTGATTTAAGTACTTTAGTGGTCTTAGATTTAGGTTCAATGCAGATGATAGGTAATTGATGCTTAAGAGAAGACGCACCTTACTCCAGCTTTCTTCGTACAATAATGCATGCAATACAGTAAAAATAAACTAGATGCTACTCATTCAGCCCTAGATGGTCATCTTATAGATATGCAGCTTCTAGCAGGCAGTTCGAATTTTTTTTTTTCTATTTTTTTTCAATAATAAGCAAACAGACCTAATCGAACTAACTAACAAACATACAGTTCAAATAATTTGAATAGTCCTATAATCTAAATAAATGGGAACACGCTCCCGAAAATATGCTCCCGCATACAAGAGCGATAAGAAATAAAGAAGCATTGGGAACACGTTGTTGGTGCTAGAGCACCACGATCGTTTGTTTTGATGATAACAAAACAAGTGTTATTTAACATTTGCACTTGGAGTCTTAGATTTCAGGTCAATTGCAAATGGAGACATGATTAGACGGAGTTCGAGCTCGCATCCAGGACGGATTGGAAGAGCTTGATGAAGAGATTCGCGAGGAGAGATATATTGAAGGAAGGAGATGAAGAATAGGATAGATTTCCTTCTCTTGTACTCGTATTTTTCGTTTCTTTTGTTGCTCTTTATTTTTGTTACTTAGATTATGTTAAAGAGCCTCAAAGTACCCTAACAGTAGTCCTAAGAACATTAGCACAACCCTAGGATATTTAGGTTTTCTGTAGAAAACTTAGAAAGCCAATATAGGGTTCAAACAGCATTTCCAGACATCTAATTCCTAAATTAGACGTCTGATAATATGTTTTAAGACGTCTGACTGTTGATTCAGACGTCTGATAAATATTTAGGCTGGACTTGTTGCTCTGTCTGATGAAATTAGACGTCCAGACCTTAGTCCAGACATTTTAGAGGACGTCTGATGAATTTGCCAGACGTTCAATTAGTAGACCATTGGCTGGCTTAGCAAACACTCTAGGATATGACCGTTAGAGCCTTATCAGACGTCCTTACGTCTTCCAGACATCTGATAAATGACCGTTTTGCCTCGACTGACCCAAAATCTCTTCTCAGAGATTTTCTAGCCGTTGCACTCTCTTAGAAATCCATTCCCACGAAAAAGTAGGTTTCCAAACGTCCAGACAGAGTTCCAAACATCCTGTATGTCGTCTGATGGACTTGCGCTAGAACCCTGTTTAGATCTGATTCAAGTCAGGAAGAGACCCACCCAAAATCAGACGTCTGACCTTATTTTCAGACGTCTTAAAGTGATCTTCCAGACATCTGATGCCAGGATCAGACGTCTGATAACCCTGTCAGTGCAATCATTGTTCCTGATTTCGGCCTGATTCTCTTGGGCTTTGCTCCCAACGGCTATGGAAGCTTTCCTAAGCCTTCAAAAGCTTTCCTAAGGCCTCTATAAATAGAGAGGAACCTCTTGCACACAAACACACACTAAGACACACCTAAGCAACATACTTTCTACTCTTTTGTGTCCAAGAAAAGAATCTCTTGCTCTCTAAGCTCTAGTTCTACATCTAGAGAGCATCAAGCCTTCGCGCACCCGCTCTCCCACCGTAGTTCATGAGAGCGACGTTGCGTCGTCGCGTGGCTCACGCACCCGCGTCATCAACTCGACGTACTCCTTGCAAAGGGGAGTTTCCTAATTCCTATAGAAGCTAGGTTTAAAATTACTTTGTTGGCTCTATAGGATTATTTGTTATTTTATCTTTATTATTTGGTTGGGTATTCGCTTTGCGAATTCTCGTCTCCTTCGTGGAACAAAATCCTTCTCGTGGAGAGAAGGGGTTGAGGAACGCTACCCTCGCACTTGTAGCGTGGTTGTAATTAAGGTTGAATCACTCTCGTTTAAAGTGATTCGTTTAGTGGATTTGATCAACTTGGTTGACCGGAAAATCCTAACTCGAGAGGGTTAGGTGGTGGTTTTCACCCGATTTGGGTTTCCACCTAAAAATAATTGTGTACCTTGTGTGATTGAATTTTTTGTGAGATTGTTTATATTATATTCCGCAATATATTACGTCACCCCCTCCTAGTAGGGAATCTACAATGGTATCAGAGCAGGTCTTGCTGTTTCGGCGTAACAACCTAGCAAGAAGATCTATGGAGGGGAGCAGTTCCGTAGGTAGGATTTCCAAGGGCCAGTCTACGACTCATCCGCCGTTCTTCGTCGGGAGCAACTACCCTTACTGGAAGCTGCGGATGAAGACGTGGCTTCAAGCCACCGATTTCACAATCTGGGCCAGGTGCGAGACCCCCTTCGACATTCTACAAAAACCCACGGCAGGATACTCGCAGCAGCAGATTCGGGAACTCTCACTCAATGCGAAAATAATGAATGCGTTGTATTGTGCGCTCAGCTCCGAGGAGTTCAATAGAATCTCGCAATGTGCCATCGCATACGAGATTTGGCACACACTTGAGGTAACTCACGAAGGTACCTCTAAGGTAAAAACTTCTAAAATAAATTTACTTTCACAAGAGTTTGAGTCCTTTTCAATGAAATCTAAAGAATCTTTAAGTGAGATGAACACTAGGTTCACTCTCATTGTAAATAACTTGAAAGCTTTAGGGAAGACTTTCATCAAGGGGGAGCTTCAAGGGAAACTTCTTCGTTCCCTTGGACCGGAGTGGGAACAGAAAGTCACCGCCATCGAAGAGGCGAACGAAGTGGAGGAGCTCAACATGGAAGATCTCCTAAGCAATCTGATGGCCTATGAGACAAAGTTGAAGCAGAAGAAGAAGGATACACCAGAGCCTAAACCGAAGAAGACCCTCACCTTCAAAGCCGCATCGGATAGTGAGGTAAGTTCCGACGACGAAGACTTTAGAATTTTACTTAAAAAACTTTCCAAGTTTTGTAAGGAATCAAAGAAAGAGAAAAAGGAGAAGGAAAGCCCGAGATGTTGCTATCACTGCAACGAGAAAGGGCACCTACGATCAGAGTGCCCTCTTCTCAAAAAGAAAAGGAAGAAGGAAAATGAGAAGAAGTCTAAGAAGAAGGCGCTCCAAGCCACTTGGGACGATTCGAGCTCGGAGGAAGAGGAAGAAGAAAAGTCTGTAGAAGAAGAAACCGCTTGCTTTGGTTTCATGGCCAGAGGAAGTAATAGCGACAGCAAAAGCGGAAGCGACTCCGACAACGAGGTAAATCTCGATTTACAAGATGCTTTTAATGAACTATTTAATGTTAGTCAATCATTAAGAATAGAAAACAAAAGCATTAAAAAGAACCTTAGCTTTCTTAAATCTGAAAATGATAGGTTAGAAATAAAAATTAAGGACCTAGAAAGTAGCTCTAGTCCTAAGGATAATAACCTGTTATTAGAAAACAAAAATTTAATCAATTGAAGAAAATGATAGTTTAAAGTTAAAAATCTCTGATTTAAAGACTAAGATGCATACTATAGAAAAAGAATCGCATGTCTAAGGGAAAACTCTAACAAATTAATCAACAAAGTAGATAAGTTTTATAGCCCTAAGGTTGAGAAAGGATCTTCGTCAAGGAGACTCGCTAACAGATCCAGATCCAAGCCCACTTGGATACCGAAGAAAGAATTGGAATCTTGTTTTGTAGGTTTTAGGGGTAACTACAACACGAAGGACTGGACCTACAAGCTCAAGGCTGGTCAACTCGAATTGGGAGAACCAAGGAGTAGACCAAGGAGGAGAACGAGAAGACCGACGAGACGTCAAACAAACAATGAACCCGCCGCACGTCGACCACCAGACTGGAGACTGGCGCCAATGCCCAGGCCTCCAAGCTACGGATGGGAGCCCCATCCGATGTGGCATCCACCACCACCATTTGGGCCATTTTATTGGCCATGGTAGGTGAGGTAAAAATTCTTTACCCTATCTTTTTATCATTAGCATTTAGATAGGGGGAGTTAAAAAAAAAAAATTTATGAGCTAATTGTCAATTTTTAATGGGGAGATGCAAGTTAGCTAAATTTCCTTTAGGGGGAGAAAAATAATAGCTATCTTGTTGTTACAAAAAGGGGGAGGACATTACTTATTCATAGAAGAGCATGTTTTAAGGGGGAGTTATAGGAAATTTAAAATCAATCAAAACTTTTTGATAATGTCAAAAAGGGGGAGGATTTTTTGCATTATTATTTATGGTTTTGTCATCATCAAAAAGGGGAGATTGTTGGTGCTAGAGCACCACAATCGTTTGTTTTGATGATAACAAAACACGTGTTATTTAACATTTGCACTTGGAGTCTTAGATTTCAGGTCAATTGCAAATGGAGACGTGATTAGACGGAGTTCGAGCTCGCATCCAGGACGGATTGGAAGAGCTTGATGAAGAGATTCGCGAGGAGAGATATATTGAAGAAGGAAGGAGATGAAGAATATGATAGATTTCCTTCTCTTGTACTCGTTGTATTTTTCGTTTCTTTTGTTGCTCTTTATTTTTGTTACTTAGATTCATGTTAAAGAGCCTCAAAGTACCTTAATAGTAGTCCTAGGAATATCAGCATGACCCTAGGATACTTAGGTTTTCTGTAGAAAACTTAGAAAACCAATATAGGGTTCAAACAGCATTTCGAGACGTCTAATTCCTAAATCAGAAGTCTGATAATATGTTTTAAGACGTTTAACTGTTGATTCAGACGTCTGATAAACATTTAGGCTGGACTTGTTATTCTATCTGATGAAATCAGACATCCAGACCTTAGTCCAGACGTCTTAGAAGACGTCTGATGAATTTGCCAGACGTCCAATTAGTGGACCGTTGGCTGGCTTAGCAAACACTCAAGGATATGACCGTTAGAGCCTTATTAGACGTCCTTAGGCCTTTCCAGACGTCTGATAAATGACCGTTTTGCCTCGGCTGACCCAAAATCTCTTCTCAGAGATTTTCTAGCCGTTGCACTCTCTTGGAAATCCATTCCCACGAAAAAGTAGGTTTACGGACGTCCAGACAGAGTGTCAGACGTCCTGTATGTCGTCTGATGGACTTGCGCTAGAACCCTGTTTAGATCTGATTCAAGTTAGGAAGAGACCCACCCAAAATCAGACGTCTGACCTTATTTTCAGACGTCTTAAAGTGATCTTCCAGACGTCTGATGCCAAGATCAGACGTCTGATAACCCTATTAGTGTAATCATTGTTCCTGATTTCGGCCTGATTCTCTTGGGCTTTGCTCCCAACGGCTATGGAAGCTTTCCTAAGCCTTCCAAAGCTTTCCTAAGGCCTCTATAAATAGAGAGGAACCTCTTGCACACAAACACACACTAAGACACACCTAAGCAACATACTTTCTACTCTTTTGTGTCCAAGAAAAGAATCTCTTGCTCTCTAAGCTCTAGTTCTACATCTAGAGAGCATCAAGCCTTCACGCACCAGCTCTCCCGCCGTAGTTCACGAGAGCGATGTTGCGTCGTCGCGTGGCTCACGCACCCACGTCATCAACTCGATGCACTCCTTGCAAATGGGAGTTTCCTAATTCCTATAGAAGCTATGTTTAAAATTACTTTGTTGGCTCTATAGGATTATTTGTTATTTTATCTTTGTTATTTGGTTGGGTATTCGCTTTGCGAATTCCCGTCTCGTTCGTGGGACAAAATCCTTCTTGTGGAGAGAAGGGGTTGAGGAACGCTACCCTCGCACTTGTAGCGTGGTTGTAATTGAGGTTGAGTCACCCTCGTTTAAAGTGATTCGTTTAGTGGATCTGATCAACTTGGTTGATCGGAAAATCCTAACTCGAGAGGGTTAGGTGGTGGTTTTCACCCGGTTTGGGTTTCCACCTAAAAATAATTGTGTGCCTTGTGTGATTGAATTTTTTGTGAGATTGTTTATATTATATTCCGCAATATATTACGTCAGTCCCTCCTAGTAGGGAATCTACACACGTTCCCAAAAATACCCGACAAGGGTCCAAAAGACAGAATTTAAATTCTAATGTCTATCTAAACTAAATCTAACTAAGATCTACTGATTAAATCAAAAACAGGCTTCTTCGTAAGCCTGTGCGTGGGATCAAGGCCCACGTGTTCCTATTGCTGGCCTCCAGGTGGCGTCAAGGTCCAACAAAAAGATTGTCTCCGCCGTGCACGCCCATCGCATTTGTCGTTCGATTCTTGCACACAAGAGAACCAACGTCAATAATTTAGAAAAGCTTTTAAAATAGCATCAAAATAATATAAAATTCCTGAAAAAATTAATAGGGGTGTTTCCTCCCCAACAACGACACCATTTGAAAGCACGATCTTCGTTTTCGTTGAAAACTTTAACATAAAATGATGTGCCATTGTATTTAATCGCGTGGTCAAAAATCACTTTTCAAAACATTTTAATTTTCAGAATCTAACCACGAATAGTTAGGTCATCTCTACAGGGAGGAATTAATCTATTTAAACTAGTGCGTTGTGCTTCATTTATTCGGGAATCTCAATGTTTATGCATACTAACTGGTTTACGTGTTTTCAACATGATTTCTTGCTTCAAATAATTAATCAAGAATACAGGTGTACATATGCAAAATTGCCACTATATAGTATCATGTAAAATAATGATCTTGATACTGGTAAACACTGTAAATACTGATTTCTAGGATATAACTTATTTACCATAATATCTATGACTGCATTAAATCATTCATGTGAGATATGCATATGCAAATAATTTAGATGAAGTAGAAGGAGGGCTATTCAAATTCACCTCAATAATGTAATTCCTTAAATAAATGAATGGCAACATCCGCAATGGCATTTAACGTAAATACTAATTGAGGTGTTACTGTAGCAAAACAGGGGATTTTGTTCCCCTCGTGCGCACGCAGAGGAGAAGGCACGGCTGGAGGTGCGGTGCTTGGAGTAGATCGGCCGGGATGCAGGCTTCACGTTGGTGGTCGTGGCATCTATGGAGGTGGTCGGCAGCGGCCGGTCGGAGCTTTGGATGCTGTCGGCGGTGGCTTGTGCGTGGGTGTGTATAGACGGCGGGAAGGTCTGCCGTGGGTGTGGGTGGCCTTGTGAGGGCAAGGCGAAGTCGATGGCGCTGTTGGAGCGAAGCTTCATGGCGCGTGGAGGTGGCTGCACTTGGAGGTGGACAGCTGACGATGGGTTCCTTCGGGGAAGAAGATGAACAGTGCAGTGTGAGGTGTGCTGCATGTGGCGGCTTAAGCGCAGCCGAGCGTGGTTGTGTGTTCATGCTGTTCACGCTGCACAGTTGTGCGCTGCGCGTGGCTGCAAGGGCGCGGCGCCTGTGCTGTGGCCGTGCGTGGCTGATGGGTGCGGCTCCTGCGGGCGCTGGCGAGGTTGAAAGGGGGCGCGTGCGTGGTGGACAGGCTGGCGTGGGAGGATGAAGCTGATGCTGCTGCCTGGTGGGTGTTACGCAAGGGGGTGGCTGCGTGTGTGCGTTGATCGTGTCGTTGAGGAGTGGTGGTGCTAATGGATTCGATTGGAGGAGCGATAGCAGGAGGTCGAAGAAGAAAGAGGAGAAAATGAAGATGGTAATGGTGGAGGGAGCGGCTGATGGTGGTGGTGCTCTCTGTCACCGAGCACCACCTCGTCGAGCGGAGGTTGAGGGCAGCTTCGGTCCACAGTGCAATCTTGAAACACAGGGTGCGCTTGTTCACAGTGGTGAGAGGGAGAAGATCCCCACTAGGGGAGGAAGATCAGCCTCTCACCTCTGTGGACGCAGCTTCTTTTTGAACAAAACTCTCCTTCTTTTCCTTCGGCCGCAAGTATCTCCAACTACTCGCGACGATCACGAGTGGTTGGAACGATAGATAAGCACGGGCGATTTCTTCTTCAGACGTCTAACTAGTGCATCAGACGTCTTAAAAAAATGTAATGCCAAAAATTTGTGACAGCAATTCCAGACATCCAATCCAAGTCCCAGATGTCTTATATAAGTAAAAATGAGTGCCTGATTCTTGTACCTAGCCTGCATTCATCAAATAAATTATATTATCATAACATATGCTATTAAATGTAAAATTGAAGCATAAAATTAAATGCAGGCCAAGGTGAATTTCCATATAACTCCTAATTAATTAACAATTAAGAACAAAAAATTAAATAGTACTTAAGCTAAATAGTAGTCCACAAAAGTGGATTTATCAGCTACCATAACCTCGAGGTGGTAGATCGGGAGTAGGACTACCACGAGGGACCCTCTCGGCCAAGAGAGCACCATGTGTACATCCTACATTATGGGAAAAACTGCAATCAAGATCCTTCCCTTGAGGAACAGGCAAGATCAAGAAATGTATGGATCCTTAGTAGAATAAACAAATTAGAACCATGTAATTGAGATAAATGGAAATGAATAATTAATTAATTGCTTGCCTTTTGTAAAAAAAAAAAACTTAACCACCACTCTACTCAGCGTTAGCTGACCACGGATTTAATAACCTTGTTTAGGTCAGGGAGTTGAGCAGCCAGCACCACCGGTTGCAGAGGGAGTTGGGCTCAGTCGAGCTCAGCCATAGCAGTTATCACCTTTTTGTTTCTGAACTTTCTGTTGTAGTAGTGAGTACTCTAACATGTATTACTGTTTCTATTATATTTTTGTTCTACCTTCCGCTGTTGTAGTTGTGATGGCATGTAACACTGTGAGACATTTCATTCTGTTTTTCCTTTATTGTCTCTTGTTTATTTCCTCTTAGTTACATTGCATGTGTGGTTGTGGAATATTTTCTGCTTTTGGTTATTTCTCGTTGGACGACTAGGTGTTGGGAGCTAGTTGAGGTGAGCCGATCTTGGGTTCTGTAGGGAGCCAGGATCAGGTCGTAATAAAGATGATATCATAGCAAGGTCATCATGAGAAATAAACCAAATGGCGTGAAAGTAACCACTCACGTGCATGTAACTAGGATAGCCACCACAACGTATCGCTTTGATCTTTGCTTTCGAGTCTTATTTCTTTATGTAATTTGGAATCATTGACAGTCTTTGTTCTTCCTTTTGATCTCCATGTGGGAGATGCCTCATCGAACCATTCTTGAGGCGAGCCGCGGACGTGACCTGGGTGTGGTCGTAGGAGTGGGCGTACTGTACCTGAGGCACCAGTCGACCCACCTCTCCTTTTGGGCATCCAGGCCCAAGATCTTGCCCAGCTAATCAGGGATATAGTATGAGAGGAGGTCCAGTACCTCCTCCTCAGCCACCCCTCGCTGAGGATGTGGAGGGAGAGTCCTCTGTGAGGCAGGGGAGTCACCGCGGTGCTGGATGAGCTGGAGGGGGAGAGGGTGATCCTCCACCACCCTCAGACACTTCTGAGAACAAGCCCTCCTTGCATGGAGGCATACCTATTCCCTCGTTACAGCTCCACCACGAGCTTTTCGGCCAGTTTCGGAAGTTGAAGCCCCCCTCTTTCAAAGGGGATGAGAGCCCATCTGAGGCAAAGGACTGGTTGGAGCAGATAGAGAAGGTGTTTAACATGCTCCGCCATCCTACAGAGTGTCGCGTGGCCTTTGCCATGTACCAATTGGAGAGCGTAGCCCACAAGTGGTGGAGGGTAGTCAGAGGCCAAGAGGGGAGAGAGCTATCGTGAGACTAGTTCATGGCTCTCTTTTGCGAGCAGTGCTTTCTGTAGACCTGGCAGGACCAGAGGAGGTGGGAGTTCCACACTCTTCACCAAGAGGCGATGATAGTTAGCGCGTACTGCAAGCATTTTCTGGAGCTGTCATGCTTCGCCTCGATAGCTATGTCTATGGAGGAGGAGTGCTTGTGGAGGTTTACTAAGGGGCTCTGACCTTTGATTCGGGGGTATGTGAAACCCTAAAGCTGCCCACTTTCTCTCAGGTGGTCGAGGCAGCCACAACCTATAAGGAGACAAACTTGATTGCGTGAGACACTAATGGAGGACAGAAGAGGCCCTACCAGCCAGAGTACTCACAGGGCTGTCGAGAGAGGAGGCACACGGCACTTGCAGGGGAGTCGTCTCGTTCTGTGGGGCCACAAGTGCCCTTTGGGGGCCCTAGACAGGGGCCAGCTGCCAGCACCGGACCCCCACCCACCCACCAACAGCGACCGACTGAGGGAGGAGGTTATGCTCCTCTCTGCTACCAGTGTGGCCAACCATGTTACATCAGGAGAGATTGCCCATCCAGGGCTAGAGCACAGTAGATGCTCCCAGCATCGAGCACTAGAGGCCAATCTGGCAACCGCGGTTACCAGGCACGAGGAGGAGGACAACAGTCACGAGGAGGGTATCCGCCAGCTGCTACTCGCCCAACTCAGAGCATGGCCACTTCTTCTGCACCCAGGGTTGAGGGACATATCAACACCCTCACTCACAGAGACGCCAGGGCTTCAGGTTCTGTGGTGGCATGTATGGTTACCGTTTCTAGTAGATTAATCTACGTTCTTTTCGATTCTGGTGCCACACACTCTTTTGTCTCCTCGAGTTTTGTCGTCAGTTTGGGGCCGAGCGGTGTACTATTAAAGGTTCCATTCCTGATTAGAGGGCTAGGTGAACAATTGTTCGTCGCAGAGGAGGTCTTTACGGACTACGAGGTCGCTATAGGGGGACACAGTCTTTCCGCCGATCTGATAGTGATCTCGATGGAGGACTTTGGCATGATCCTAGGGATAGACTGATTGTTTGCCTAGCACACCCTGGTGGACTATTTTGGGAGGAAGATCGTCTTCTCCATACCGGAGTTGCCTCCTTTTGTGTTTCACGGCCAGCCAGTGGATGGGGGTTTTAGGTGCATCTCCGCATTTTGGGCAGTGAAGCTCTTGAGCTAGGGGTGTGAGGGCTTCTTAGCTTTTGCAGTAGCAGAGCCTCGCCCCGTGACTGACTTATAGAGTATTCCGATGGTCTGCGAGTACCCTGATGATGAGTGCCTACTCATCATGGCTAAATAGCTAAAGTTAAGATAGAAACTAGGTTGAACAATGTCAAATTAATACATGAAAAGGGTTAAGTGTGGGAATCAAAGAAAAAGACCTAAAACATTAATTCTGTGTTAAAATTGTATAATTAGGTCATTAAACGAGATATTATTGTGAAAAAGGTCAAATGGTGATCCAAGTGTAAATTGAACACACAAACGAGTTTAAAAGTTCAAATCAAAAGTATAATTAACTTCTTAAAAGTTCAATTAAGCTTATATAAAATCTTGATGTCATTTGGACATCATTAAGGCTTTGAAATCAAAGATTTACATTTAGGTCCTTTATGCATTACATTCCATTCATTAGAAAATCTCCTAGGACCTATTTGTAACCTGCAGGGACCTCTTTGTAAGCCCTAAAGGACCACTCTATAACTATTCTCTATCACTTTTGGGCCTGCCTACAATTTTTATACCCCTTCGCAGAAGGGTATCCCTGCAATTTCTCCAATACACTTCTAATGCCTGCTGTAGCCTGCGTGTGCACTGTAGCACGCGAAGAACACGGGCCATTTGGACCGTTGATCTCTCATCTGGATTGATTTGTGGCTCTCCTCGATTTGAACCTTCGCGCGATTCAGCGTGTGTGGTCACCACTACCCTTAGATCCCATCCAACGGTCAATTTTTGATTTGGCAGCCGCGTGCACTCTCTCCTCTCATCCTCGCCGCCCTTGCCATCTACGCCTAATTTCACCTGCGTGGTGCCTTGATTCACTGAAATCTCTACTTAAGCACCTCCTTGGTCGCGCGCGCAAAGAATCGCTCCCTCCTACATTCTTAGAGGTCATTCATCCACTCCAGCCACCTCTCCCCACCAATCCTCAGTTTTCATAGTCACCAGCCGTGAATACTCTGACTTCTCTCTGACTCTCCTCGCCGCTAGGGATGACGTACACCTGAGAATGACCCTGAACTCCACTAGCGAGTTTTCACTCTATTGGAGCACCCTCCCCCTCCATTCTTCCTCCTTAGTCACCGGCTAAGGACCCACAGGTCTCATTCTTCCTGTTAGAGTAGTTTTAATGCTTTCTAGTTTAGCTGTAGTGTTAATTAGATAGATTAGCAATAGAATTAGAGTTAGAATTAATGTTGATCTGTTGTGCGTACTGGTAGTTTAGTTTAGGAGTAGAAATTAGCTTTAATTTCCCCCCCTCACCTCCTCTAATCATTCCAGATCAGAGGAGACAAAATTCACCCAATCACTATTCATATTATTCTTCCTCTACATATTTTCACCTCATTTTTTATTTCCTCGATCTGTCTTTCACAATTCACCAATTCATTAGATCTAATTTCAGATCTGAATGGTTTTCAACCCTAGATCTGAAATTAGCATCAATGACGTAGAGATTTTCACTTAATTAAAATAGCAATAGAATGATATGTCGTTGTGTTTTATGTGGTGGAGAATCTCTCAATCAAAAAGTAAATATCAAATTTTACCAGAATAAAAATGTCGCATCCACAGAGAGAAATAGAACCAATAAATTCACAAGTAGAGGAAATACTGTTTGCAGACACTTTCATGACTCCAATGCGAGGAATATGCCATTTTAAATGGAGCTTGCAATTTCCTTAAAAATTCAAGGTTATTTATGCAATTTTCATCTCAGGAATTAAGCACCCAAAAATATGTATATGATGCATGTGTAATGCATATCATGTAAATTTAACTTGCATGCAAATCTGATTTGAATTTCAAAGTTGAATGATGCACATAACTCAAGTGAAGTAAATTCAAGAAACTATAAGTACATCCATGCAATGTGGCCTGAATAAAAAAATAATATCTAAATGGCAATGGCATTCAATGTAAATTTTAATTGAGGAGAAAACAGAGGATTTCTCCTCTCTCTTCCTTGCTTGGACGGCCATGCACGGTTGGCGGCGAGAGTCGACGGGGTGGTGCGCCTTGACGCATCCTTCGTGATGGTGGTGACGCGGTGGTCGAAGGTGGCTGACGGTAGCTGGATGGTGGAGAACAACCGTCGGCCTATTGGCTCTGTTGTAGGAGGAGAACCGCGCTTGGAGAGGAGGAAGAGTGGCTGCTACAGGCCACGCGGATGCGCTCTAGAATTACGCGTGCAAGGGCGTGCTAGGGTGCGCCTGTGGGCTGGGTCACCTGCGGGTGTGGGCTGGTGGGTCTTGGCGCAGTGAGGGCACGAGTGCAGGCTGGTGTGGTTCGCCTGTGGGCGTGGGTGCCTGCAGGCTGGGCTGCCTGCGTGGGTCGCAGGCGGGCATGGCTACTTGCGGGTTGGGCTACCTGCGGGCGTTGACGAGGGCGCACTTGCAGGGTTGGATGCTGGCGTGTGCGCCTGCGGGGGGCTGGCTGCCTGCGCTTGTGGTGGGGGCTAGTAGGTCTTGGCACGGTGAGGACGCGGGTGCAGGCTCGCATGGTTGCAGGGCGAGCAAGGACAGTGGAGGCTGGTGCAGGGCCTATAGGGCACGCGAGTGCGGGCAGGTGATGGCGCGCGGCTGCAGGCTTGCAAGGGTGCTTGGCTGCCTCTTGTGCGCAGTGGGTGGCTAGCGAGGGCTTGGTGAAGGTGTTGCTGGTAGGGTGCGTGGTGGATAGGTGGTGGAAGATGTGTGCACAGTGCACGCTCTCCCCATAGTGCATGTAGTAACTTTACGATGGTCTCCCCTAGGGGAAGAAGAACAAGCAGCCCCCTCCTCTCTCGCCAAGAGCCTATTTTATCTCCTCCCCCATCCTCAAGTCAAGGGATTTTTAAATCCCTTACTAAATTTGGCCGGCGGTTGTTGGGGAGGTGTTGAGGCCAACCGGAGGTTGATGAAGACTTAATTGAGGCCGGCGGCTGAGGGGGAAATTTATCTTCACCACTCTTTTCTTTGCACAAATTATTCCTACAATAATGAAATGTAAAATAATTACATAGTAAGTTATAGAATGCAATATAATAGATGCAATCATTTTATGTCCTAATGTAGGTATTAACAAACATAAATTGTAAGAATAAATTTAACTTAGGCGTAGTAATAGTTCATTAAAATGAACTCATCAATCAACAACCATATTAAGGGCTTCTCATTCATTCCATCTTTGTCACAAAAGCCCCTGATTTGATGTAAAAAATGGATTCAGTTTACTTGATTTACCTTGAATTTGGATTGCAAGGATTTTAAACCAAATGAGCTTTGACTGATTTTTGATCGAGTAAACTGAAGTATTTTGATTTTAATTCACTGATTGGCTAGGAATTTGAGATGATTCTGATGTCAGAATTCATCTCAGATGAGCCATAATCTGATCTATTCTTCTCAAGGATTTAAATGCGTTGAATGCATGGTAGAGCCAAGAAAAATCAACTTTGTTGATTTGAGACTCTATCTTGTATTCATAAGTTGCTTTTAAGTTGCAATTCTAATTTTCAACATAAGGAATTCTCAATATTCCTTAGGGTTTTAGAGTTCTAGGATTTAAGTTTTTGTATTAAATTGACTGATTTAATTCCTTTCTACATGCTGTCTATAGCATTAGAAGGAATTAGATCAGCTATGTTTCTGATCTGATTTGATGATGTTTGTGACAAGGGATCTTGATTTTAAGTTGTATTTCCAAGTGGTTCTTTATGTGATCTGTAACCCTTGTCAGATTGTGATATAGAGTTTTCTGCTTATGTTTTGAATCCCAGCAGTTATAGTAAATTGCTGCAAAAGTAGCTACATTCCCATTTTAAATCTAGCTAAGTATTCCCTTAACTAGTTCTTTTGTATCCCTGATCAAGTTCTCTCAAATCTAACCTGGGATATAAATGACTGGATTGGGAGATAAAAGTTGAATTTAAGTCCCTTCCTTGTTGCAGATCTATTTTTCTTCCAGATGGATTAACTACAACAGTAGTTAAGCCGTCTGGAATCAAGTATGGCCTGCATGCAGTGTTGCTGGTGTGTGTTAGGTGTGTGTTCTGTTGGATTTTCATCAGCTGCCTTACTATTGATTATTCTAGCAGATGTATTTCAGTTGGTGTGCTACTTGGTATCTTATTTGTCGCAGTGTCTGAAGCTCAGTGGACTATAGGCCTAGGTTGCATTCTATTAGATAGCTAACTTGTGTATAATGGTGTATTGAATTGTATACAAGCCTTCATGTATTTTCAATGCATGTTTAACATCATTTGAACGCTTGTAAATTGTTTAAATCTCCTTTGTCAGTTAGTTTTTTAAGCCTAACTGTCCAACAATAGTTAATTAATTGAAAGCCAAGTGAATTTCTTGCTTAAATGCTTGTATCCTTTTCTATATCTTGTATGGAGTTAGTTGAGGCAGTTTACTGCCTGTCAAAACACTTAGGTTCCATTCTAAGCCTTAATTCAATTTAGAAAAACCCTTTGAAAGGCTTAAAATGTGTTCACTTTGTAATTAAATAAAAACTGTATAAAAAATCTAAAAAAATAAAATAAAGCTGTCTTAGTAAAGATTAGGTATTCTTCTATGTGCATACAAAGTTTTATGGTATTTTGAACCCTCGGCTTGGTAGAACATACTAGCCGATGGTTTTGTATACCATGGAACTTAATAAAAGAAACTAAACATAAAAACATCAAAAACATTTCCTATTTCTCATCTATTTCTTTCCCTCTCATTTCTTACCTCCATAAAAGATATAAAAACTATAAAAAGTGAAAAAATCCCATAAATACCTAAAAATCTGTTGTATACTATGTATATACTTGTAAATATAAGGTGTAAAGACCCATCCCACTTTTAGCCTTTTAAGACGTCTGGAGTCTCAGTTAGACGTCTAGACCCTTTCCCAGACGTCTGAAAATGAAATTTTTGTACGCGCTCTGTGTTTTGCGCGTCGCCTCCTTCCTACCCGAACCCTAATCCCTCAGCTATAAAAAGCCACCCTCCCTTCCTCTTCTCTCCACTCCACCACTACCACCACACCCCACCTTCATTGCCACGAGTGAGGGTGAGCGAGAGAGAGCAAGAAAGAGGAGAAGTGCGGGAGGAGGAGGAGGTCGAGGTCAGGAGCTTTGGTGGAAGCTCATCGGAGCTCGCATGGCCACCGTAGGCACGTACGGGAGGAGGGAGTTCGAAGCGACGTCCTCAACCACCTGCAGCAGCTGGAGCTATGGCGGAGCGAGGAGAAATGCAGCGGAGCGAGGCGAGGAGTGCTGGGAGGGCATTTTGATATTGGAATTTTTCTAGTGTCAGATGTCTGGAGTGCAATCCGGACGACTGCTGAGCATCTGGATGTCTGAAGTCTACACCAGACGTCTAAAAGCACCTATATCGCAAAGGTACATCTTTCCACGGTTGCGATCATGCAGGCCGCACCGTAGAAGATATGCCAGCTTGATTTTGGCTGGCTGCTCTATCATGCGTAGGAGCAACCTTAGGAAGGAGTGCAGAACACCCTCCCACGCATTTTAGGATGTCTGACCAGCTCACCAAACGACCGGAGCTGCTTCCAGATGACCGGAGGAGTGGTCCGATGTCTGGAACCGCTTTCTGATGATCTCAGGGGAGTCTTGGACATCTGAGGACACCGCAGGAACTTGAGGTGAGATTCTGTTACTTTTAAGACGTCTGGACTTGATTTTAGACGTCTGATTTTGGTCAGTGGACATGTTTTTGACCCATTTGGGGTTCGATCGGGATCTGTTTTATGCAAACGAAGTAGCTATAGTTTCCTTGTGAGTTTCTCTACGTACTAGAAACCTTTATACATTGTTCTGAATCTTCCTTTGTGATGTATTCCTTGGAATAGGATTTTGACCTGTTGCGTGTTTGGGGCTTGCAGAGACGCTTGGGTATGCGGTTCAAGTCCCCATTACTCCCAGATTGTCTGGTAGAGTGATCACCCCTGTTAATCTTATTAAATAAGAATGTATCTGTCGAATTAGCCAATTGGAAACCTAGGATGTGGCATGCACCCTAGGACAGAGAAATGAATAAACCAATTGTACTGCATGATTTTTTTTGTATACATGAATAAGTTAAACTACTAGCCATTGCTTGTAATAAAGTATGAGCTGCCTATTAGAATATGAGCTACCTGAGATAAATAAATAGTTACCTGTGAAATCATCAGTTGCATGTATTAAATTGTGGAAATACGAGTTCCCTGTATATAAACGAGAACTGAATTGTGAATGATAGAATATAGATCGGAATAATGTGGCGAACATGAGCATGAATCCTACGGGGAATTAAGAGTAGAGCTCCTATGGTTAGATGGAAAATCTGGAATGTGGATGGGAAGTGTGCTGGCTCTTGAGTACGTGGTACCAAGGAGAGTGATTGTCCCCTTTTTGCGTAGAGTGGAGCTAGCTGCGCTTGGGTTGGGACCTAGGGTCAGGATTGGCCACTCTACACCGACTTCTGTTGGCCCTCATGTACACGGTACTAAGGTGAGCTACTAGTGTAGGGAGGGAGCTACCCACCCCACGGGGCCCGGGGTTCAGCTAGCCACCCTACATCGACTTGTTAGGCCCTCAGGGTAAACTGGGGTAGTCAGACAAGGGTGCACGGACTGTGGAGGGAAGAGACCACTGTTTGGTTCTGAGGGGCTAGACCCCTGTTTCTGAGAGGGCTAGGCCCTATACTGTTTTGTGCTGTACTTTGGGCATACTGGCTAGCGAAAATGATTGATCACGTGTCAGTGTGGGGTAGCTACCCGGGCGCTTATCACGCATGCCGTAGTCACTGCTACGTCTGGCAAAGAGCTCGGGGTGGTTGACTGGGTGTAGGACTACCACGGGGGACTCTCCCGACCAAGAGAGCACCACGTGTACCTCTACTCTTCGGAAAAGACTGCAATCAAGATCATTCCCATGAGGAACATGCGAGATCAAGAAAATCTGAAAGTTGATGAAAAGTGGTGAAAAGGAAATGCATGTAAAATAAAATAACTAGGAAAGATAATTAAACCTGTTACTTTTACTGCATTAGATAGTATAGTTACCACTCTACTCAACGTTCGCTGACTCTATCTTTTTCATAACACTGTTCAGGTCTAGGAGTTGAGCAGCCCGAGCTTCCGGCTGTAAAGGGTGCTGGGGCAAGTTGAGCCCAGCCGTAGTTTTTCTGCTCTTCTTTTTGTACACCCTTACTGTTGTAGTGAGTCTCTGACTTTTAGTTGCTATTGTTGTTGTTTTTTATTTTCATTTTCGTTGTCTTTGTTGTTGTTGTGGTATGTATTGGAACAGCAGTTTTACTTTTCTTTACTACTTTGCTCGTTTTTACTGCTTAGTTATATTGCATATGTGAATGTGATTTACTTTCCTACTTTTTGGTTATTTCTTGTTGGACAACTGGGTCTTGGGATTAGTCGAGGCGAGTCGGTCTCGGGTTTTATAGGGATCTGGGAACCAAGTCGTAACAAGATGGTATCAGAGCAAGGTCATCCCAAGAAATGAATCAACTAGCTTGAGAGTAACCATTCACGTGCATGTAACTAGGGTAGCCACCACAACGTATTGTTTTGATATCTGTTCTGAGTCCTCTTTCGAAGGAATTTGATAGCGTTGACCCTTTTGTTTTATCTTTCGCATCTCCTTGTAGGAGATGCCTCGTTGGGGAGTTCTTGAGGTGGGCTGCGGTTGCGGCCGTGGACGAGGTCGGAGGGGCGGATGTGCCGGGCCTAAGGTGCCAGTTGACCCACCTCTTCTCCCGGGCGTTCGGGTCCTAGATCTCGCCCAGCTGATCAGAGACATAGTGTGAGAGGAGCTCCACCAGCCTCCACGGGCACCTCTCCCTGAGGACGTGGAGGGGGAGTCTTCGGTGGGACAGAGAGACCGCCGCAGCACCGGATGAGCAGGAGGGGGAGGGGGTGGTCGTCCACCGCCCCCACCGCACTCTGACACTTCCGAGCACGAGCCCTTCTTGCCTAGAGGCGTGCCCGTTCCCCCACAACAACTGCACCACGAGCTTTTCGGACAGTTTCAGAAGCTGAAGCCCTCCTCCTTCAAGGGGGATGAGGACCCTTCTGAGGCAGAGGACTGGCTGGAGCAGATAGAGAAGGTGTTTGACACCCTTCTCCCTCCTGCTGAGTGCTGCGTGGCCTTTGCCATGTACCAGCTAGAGAGAGCGGCACACAGGTGGTGGAGGGTAGTCAGAGGCCAGGAGAGGGGAGAGCCGACGTGGGACCAGTTCGTGACCCTCTTTTGCGAGCAGTACTTCCCGCAGACTTGGCAAGATCAGAGGAGGCAGGAGTTCCACACTCTCCGCCAGGGGACAATGACTGTCATTGCGTATCGCACGCGCTTTCTGGAGCTGTCACGTTTTTCTTCGACAGCTATGGCTACAGAGGAGGAGCACTTGTGGAGGTTCACTGAGGGGCTCTGACCTGCTATTTGGGGGTATGTCAAACCCCTGAAGCTGCCCACCTTCTCGAGAGTGGTGGAGGTAGCCATGACCTATGAGGAGACCAACCCAGCAACGCGAGACACTGACGGAGGATGGAAGAGGCCCTACCAGCCAGAATACTCTCAAGGCTGTCGAGAGAGGAGGCACACGGCACCCGCAGGAGAGCCATCACGTTTTGCGGGGCCGTTAGTGGCCTTTGGGGACCCCAGACAGGGGCCAGCTGCCAGCACTGGATCCCCACCCAGCCATCAGCAGGGACCTACCAAGGGAGGGAGTCGAGTTCCCCCCTACTACTAGTGTGGCTAGCCGGGCCACATTAGGAGGGACTGCCCATCTAGAGCTGAGCACAGCAGATGCTCCTTGCACCGAGCTTTGGAGGCTGAGTTGGTGGTCGTGGTCCTCAGGCGTGTGGGGGAGGGCAGCAGTCACGAGGAGGGTACCAACCAGCGGCTGCTTGCCCGACCCAGAGTGTAGCTGCTTTGTTTGTGCCGAGAGCTGAGGGGCGTATCAACGCCCTAACATATAGAGATGCCAGGGCTTCCGGTTCAGTGGTGGCAGGTATGGTTACCATTTCCGGCAGATTAGTGTACGTACTTTTTGATTTTGGTGCCACACACTCTTTTGTCGCTACGTGTTTTGCTGTTAGTTTGGGAGAGGACAGTGTGCTGTTAGAGGATCCATTTGTGATCAGAGGGCCAGGTGGTCAGTTGTTTGTAGCTGAGGAAGTATACATGGACTGCGAGGTCAATATAGGGGGACACATCCTCCCCGCTGACCTGATTGTGATATCGATGGAGGATTTTGGCATGATTCTCGGGATGGACTGGCTATCCGCCTACCACGCTTTGGTGGACTGTTTCAGGAGGAAGATCGTCTTCTCCATACTGGAGTTTCCTTCCTTTGAGTTCCACGGGTAGCCGGTGGATGGAGGTTTCAGAAGCATCTCCGCACTTCGGGCAGTGAGGCTGTTGAGCTGGGGGTGTAAGGGCTTCCTAGCCTATGTAGTGGCAGAGCCTAGCCCCGTGGCTGACTTTCAGAGCATTCTGGTGGTTTGTGAGTACCCCGATGTGTTTCCAGAGGAGTTGCCAGGACTACCACCCGAGCGTGAGATCGAGTTTAAGATCTCACTGGTACTGGGGACTAGCCCCATTTCTACTACACCGTACCGGATGGCACCACTTGAGCTGCGAGAGCTCAAGTCACAGCTACAAGACTTGTTGGAGAAGGGTTTTGTAAGGCCCAGTGCGTCCTTTTGGGGAGCCCCTGTGTTGTTTGTGAAGAAGAAGGATGGTACCCTGTGACTTTGTGTTGACTACAAATAGTTGAAGAGGGTCACCATCAAGAACAAGTATTTGCTGCTGAGGATTGGTGACCTTTTTGACCAGTTGCGAGATGCCACAGTGTTTTTCAAGATAGATCTGAGGTCAGGCTACCACCAGTTGAGGATCAGGGAGACCGATGTCTCCAAGACAACTTTCCGTACCCAGTACAAGCACTATGAGTTCTTGGTCATGCCATTTGGGCTGACCAATGCCCTCGCTGCTTGTATGGATTTGATGAACCGGGTTTTCAGATTGTACTTGGACCAGTTTGTGGTGGTATTCATTGACGACGTACTCGTTTACTCGCGGGATCAGGCACAGCACGGACAACATCTACTGATGATTCTGGACACTTTGAGGCGACGCAGGCTGTATGCCAAGTACAACAAGTGCGAGTTTTGGTTGAGGCAGGTGACTTTCTTGGGCCACGTGATCTCAGGGGATGGTTTAGCTGTGGACCCAGCCAAAGTTGAGGCCATACTCAGGTGGGAGAGGCCACGTACAATGACAGAGATACGTAGCTTTTTGGGACTAGTAGGTTACTATCGATGGTTTATCAAAGGATTCTCGCAGATTGCACGTCCTATGACCCAATTGACTCGGAAGGACATGCCCTTTGCCTGGACAGATGCATGTCAGGCATGTTTTCAGGAGCTGAAGGAGAGGCTGACTTTAGCTCTTGTGCTCACCATCTCGGACAGTAGTGGCGATTTTGTGGTCTACACAGACTCGTCGTTGCAGGGATTAGGGGGTGTACTCATGCAGTGGGGTCACATTGTCGCTTACGCCTCACGGCAATTGAAGCCCCATGAGCATAGCTACCCTACCCATGACTTAGAGTTGGCAGTTGTTGTCTTCGCGCTGAAGACATGAAGGCGCTACCTTTACGGTGAGACCTTTGAGATTTTCACAAATGATAAGAGCCTCAGGTACTTGTTTGACCAGAAGGAGCTTAACATGAGACAGAGACGTTGGTTAGAGCTCCTAAAGGACTACGACTGCAGCATCTCCTACCATCTAGGGAAGGCCAGTGTGGTAGCTGATGCCTTGAGCTGAAAGGCACCCGCCCACTTGGCTAGTCTACGGGCACAGAGTTGGAGACTGATGGAGGAGTTGGGTAGTTGGCGACCCCAGGAGCCACAGGGGTATTGTGGGGCAATGGCAGTGACACGACAGACTCGACCAGAGCTGATAGACTACATCATCACAGAATAGATGGCAGATCTGTACTTACAGGCGCTGTGGGATAGACTGCTGTCAGGGAACCCAGGAGACTTTTCTTTTACAGACGAGGTGCTATGCTTGAGGGGATGCTTGCACGTTCCCAAGGATGAGGAGTTGTTGAGAGAGCTCCTAACGGAGTCGTACGGGTCCAGGTTCACCATACATCCCGGGAACACAAAGATGTATCATGATCTGAGATGCGACTTTTGGTGGAGAGGGATGAAGCGAGATGTGGGTGAGTTCGTGCAGTAGTGTTTAGTGTTGTCAGCAGGTGAAGGTCGAGCACCAGAGGCTTGCTGGGCCATTGCAGCTACTTCCTATGCCAGAGTGGAAGTAGGAGAGCATCACCATGGACTTGGTGGTGGGTCTACCTATTACCCAGCGAGGACATGATGCAGTTTGGGTGATAGTGGACAGGTTGACGAA
This sequence comes from Thalassia testudinum, assembly GCA_037157565.1. Lineage (NCBI taxonomy): Eukaryota > Viridiplantae > Streptophyta > Magnoliopsida > Alismatales > Hydrocharitaceae > Thalassia > Thalassia testudinum. Next base: position 85,589,413 of record JAZHRO010000031.1, read on the forward strand.
GACGGCGCGTTTCTTGCCGATCCGAGTCACCTTGGGACCAGCACAGTTGGTAGAGAGGTACATTCGCGATGTGGTATGCCTGCACAGAGTTTTGTGTGAGATTGTATCTGACAGGGATACCCATTTTACTTCCCAATTTTGGGCAGAGTTTCAGTAGGATTTGGGGGCACGGGTGAGGTTCGGTACCACATACCACCCGCAGACAGACGGACAGTCAGAGCGCACCATATAGACACTTGAGGACCTTTTGCGCACCTGTGTACTAGACTGGAGAGGCTTCTTGGAGAAGCATTTACCCCTGGCAGAGTTTGTATATAATAACAGTTACCACTCGAGCATCGGCATGGCACCTTACGAGGCTCTATACGGACGGAGGTGTACTGCATCCTTGAGTTGGGTCGAGGTGGGGAACAAGTGGGAGGTTGGCCCCAAGCTGATCCGGCAGAGTCAGGAGGTGATAGAGCAGATCCACAGATTACTCTGCATGTCAGGAGCAGGCAGAAGAGTTATGCCTATCAGAAACGCAAAGAAGTGCAGTTCGAGGCTGCGGATCACGTCCTTCTTAGCGTTTCGCCCATGAACGGCCTGCAATGTTTTGGGGTAAAGGGGAAGCTTGCGTAGAGGTTTGTGGGGCCCTTTGATGTCCTGGAGCGGGTAGGACCCGTTGTTTACCAGCTTGCCCTTCCTCCCCAACTTTCTAGAGTGCACGACGTGTTCCACGTGTCCAACCTCAGGAAGTACGTCGCCGATTCCAGTCACGTTCTGAGCCACGAGAGTGTCGAGGTGGGTGACGACCTGACCTACCTCGAGAGACCAGTGCAGATATTAGACAGAGCTGTCCGGAGTCTGAGACGGAAGCAGGTACCCCTGGTGAAGGTTTCATGGAGAAGCCAGCGGTACAAGGAGGCTACCTAGGAGCCTGAGGCAACGATGCGAGAGCGGTACCCGGAGCTTTTTGAGGGTATGTCTTTTCGGACCTACTTTGGTCCTCTTTAAGTTTGTTATGTGTTTTATGTTCCTTTTTCCGTACCCTAGCTAGTTCAAGTTTCGGGGATGAAACTTCCTTTAAGTTTGTTATGATGTAAAGACCCGTCTCACTTTTAGCCTTTTAAGACGTTTGGAGTCTCAGTCAGATGTCTTTCCAGATGTCTGGACCCTTTCCCGGACGTCTAAAAATAAAATTTTTGTACGCACTCTGCGTTCTATGCACGGGCGGTGTGCAGAACTTCTTTTCTCTCTCTCTCTCTCTCCTTTCTCCTCCTTCCTACTCGAACCCTAATCCCTCATCTATAAAAAGCCACCCTCCCTTCCTCTCCTCTCCACTCCACCACTACCACCACACCCCACCTTCACTGCCACGAGCGAGGGTGAGCGAGAGAGAGCGAGAAAGAGGAGAAGTGTGGGAGGAGGAGGAGGAGGTTGAGGTCGGGAGCTTCGGTGGAAGCTCGTCGGAGCTCGCACAGCCACCACGCGTGCATGCGGGAGGTGGAGGGAGCCCGGAGTGACGTCCTCGACCACCTACAGCAGTTGGAGCTGCGACGAAGCGAGGAGAAATGCCGTGAAGCATGGCGAGGAGCGCTGGGAGCGCATTCTGATATTGGAATTTTTCCAGTATCAGACATCTGGAGTGTAGTCTGGACGATTGTTGAGCATCTGGACATCTGGAGTCAACACCAGACATCTGAAAGCACCTGTATCTCAAAGGTATGTTCTTTCCGTGGTTGCGGCCATTAGGCCGCATTGCACAAGATATGCCAGCCTAATTTTGGGTGGCTGCTCTGTCCTGCACCGGAGTAGCCTTGGGAAGGAGCGCGGAACGCCCTCCCACGCACTTTTGGAAGTCTAACCAGCTCACCAGATGATAAGAGGAGTGGTCCGACGTCTGGAACCGCTTTAAAACGATTGTAGGGGAGTCCTGGACGTCTGAGGACACCGCAGGAACTTGAGGTGAGATTCTGTAACTCTTAAGACGTCTAGACTTGTTTCCAGACGTTTGATTTTGGTCAGTAGATACGTTTTTTACCCGTTTGGGGTCCGATCGGGATTCATTTTACGCAAACGAAGTATCTGTAGTTTCCTTGTGAGTTTCTCTACGTACTAGAAACCTTTATACACTTTTCTGAATCTTCCTTTGTGATGTATTCCTTGGTATAGGATTTCGACCTGCTGCATGTTTGGGGCTTGCAGAGATGCCTGGGTCTGCGGTTCAAGCCCCCATTACTCTCGAATTGTCTAGTAGAGTGATCTACCCCTGTTAATCTTATTAAATAAGAATGTATCTGTGGAATTAGCCAATTGGAAACCTAGGATGTGACATGAACCCTAGGACAGAGAAATGAATAAACCAATTGTATTGCATGATTATTTTTGTATACATGAATAAGTTAAACTGCTAGCCATTGCCTGTAATAAAGTATGAGCTGCCTATTACAATATGAGCTACCTGAGATAAATGAACAGTTACCTGTGAAATCATCAGTTTCATGTATTAAATTGTGGAAGGATGAGCTGCCTGTATATAAAAGAGAATTGAATTGTGAATGATGGAACCTGGATCAGAATAATGTGGCGAACATGAGCATGAACCCTACGGGGAGTTAGGAGTAGAGCTCCTGTGGTTAGATGGAAAATCTGAAATGTGGACGGGAAGTGTGCTGGCTCTTGAGTATGTGGTACTAAGGAGAGAGACTGTCCCCATTTTACGTAGAGCGAAGCTAGCTACCCTTGGGTTGGGACCCGGGGTCAGGATTGGCTACTCTACACCGACTTCTGTTGGCCCTCGTGTACACGGTACTGAGGCGAGCTATTAGTGTAGGGAGGGAGCTACCCACCCCACGAGGCCTAGGGTTCAGCTAGCCACCCTACACCGACTTGTTAGGCCCTCTAGGCAAACCGGGGTAGTCAGACGAGGGTGCGCGGTCTATGGAGGGAAGAGACCCCTGTTTGGTTCTGAGGGGCTAGACCCCTGTTTCTGAGAGGGCTAGGCCCTATACTGTTTCGTGCTATACTTTGGGCATACCTGCTAGCGGAAATGACTGATCGCGTGTCAGTGCGGGGTAGCTACTCATGTGCTTATCACGCGTGCCGTAGTCACTGCTACGTCTGACAGTGAGCTCGGGGTGGTTGACTGGGTGTAGGACTACCACAGGGGACTCTCCCGGCTAGGAGAGAAGATCGTGTACCTTCTACTCTTCGGAAAAGACTACAATTAAGATCGTTCCCACGAGGAACATGTGAGATCAAGAAAATCTGAAAGTTGATGAAAAGGGGTGAAAAGGAAATGCATGTAAAATAAAATAACTAGAAAAGATAATTAAACCTGTTACTTTTACTGCATTAGATAGTATAGTTACCATTCTACGCAGCGTTCGCTGACTCTGACTCTTTCATAACACTGTTCAGGTCCAGGAGTTGTGCAGCCCGAGCTTCCGGCTGCGAAGGGTGCTGGGCCCAGTCGAGCCCAGCCGTAGTTTTTTTGCTCTTCTTTTTGTACACCCTTACTATTGTAGTAAGTTTATGACTTTTAGCTGCTATTGTTATTTCTGTTACTTTCGTTTCCGTTGTCTCTATTGTTGTGGTGGTATGTAATGGAACAGAAGTTTTACTTTCCTTTACTGCTTTGCTCATTTTTACTACTTAGTTATATTGCGTATGTGAATGTGTTTTACTTTTTTTCTTTTTTGTTATTTCTTGTTGGACGAATGGGTCTTGAGATTAGTCGAGGCGAGTCGGTCTCGGGTCCTGTAGGGATCCGGGAACTGGGTCGTAACATAAGGTATATGGTAAGTATATATATCTATAATGTAAATTATATATATATATATATATATATATATATATAGTATAAATAGCTCATGTATATATTGTAGTATGTAAATTAAGTATTCAAGTTAGATTACACTGTATATATCTTAATTATATAACTATTTATTAATTAAACTAACTTATATATACTAATAAGCTATATAAATTAATAAACTCTATAAATAAGCATATTAAGTTATGATACTGTACATACGTATTTACATGTATATTATGAACATATTTAACCCTGTACCATAATTTAATTATATATATAGAATAAATAATTAATTTATTAATTTACTAGTTGAGTTATTAAGTTAAATTAAAATAAATTATTAATTTAAGTTAAAATTAAGCTAACTTATACCGTACATCTATACTAATGTATTTTAAGTAAATTAACCTAATTTGAGTATATTTATGATGTATATACTATTTAAACTTAATTTATAAATAAAATAGTCCAAAATAGGCTATTTAAATGAAAATAAAACTTGTAAAATACAATAAAAATATTTATAAAATACTTTAATATGTATACTAACTTGTTATAAGGTCAATAAGACCATTTATGAACTAATTTATATGTAATTAAGGAATAAAACCTAAAATTAAGTATGTCTAAACTGTATACTTTAGTGAATTTATTTATATAGTAAATACAATTAAATTTCTAAATTAACTGTATAATTGTATAGTACTATGTAAATACTTTATTATCCTATAATTTAATTTTATTTTATAATAAATTATGGCCCTCGAATTGAGGGCCAAAATCATAAAGTCAATACTGGGTGCTGGAATTCCAGCGCAAGTACGGCGCTAACATAGCGCCACATTGGAAACGATGGAGCGTGCTATGTAATATAAATTGAAAAAGTTGTATAGCCATTCACTCGACACGGGTGCTGGGTGCCCTAAACAATTGAACATCTTATATGACCTGATTACTTGAGCATGCATTGTGATACTGAGCGGTGTGGGCCAGGGGCCCGACACTGTGCGAGGGCTTGATAAAGCCCAAATCTGAGCATAAACCATGATTAACAGGCCTAATTAAGAATTGGGGCGGTACCTAGTAGAGGTCTGGTCCCACCCGACCCTCGGGTGCTGTGTATCCCTTGAACAGTACTGTCTGCCAATTAAACACTACTTTTTGGATTAGTGAAGGCCGTAATGAGTTAAGAAAGAAAGAAGAGAAGAGAAAGCGAAGGAAAAATGATTAAGTATAAAGCTAGAGAAGAAGCAAGAACATAGAAGAATAGAGAAGAAGAAACAAAGTATAGTGTATACGTATAATGTATAGTGTAAATATATATATAAATGTAAATAAGTATACCATAAATAATAAGTATATGTATAGTATGTATAAGTAGTATAAGAGTGTTTGGGCTATATATGTATATAAATAACTTCATAGCTTTACTGACAGAATAAACTGTCACTATAGGTAAAATAAGTGTTGTTATAGACCTTAGTCTCTACTTTAAGAGTTTGTACATAATTTTTTTGGGTTTAGCGACATTTATATCTGTTGCTATAGATATTATATATGTTACTATATATGTTAGTATGTTAAGTTAGGATAGTATAGTATATATTTTCTTATTATTGTATATATATATAAGTATTAGTATTATAAGTTATAAATAGATAGTGTAGAGTATATATGTGTAGTGTTTGATGCTTGTTTGTAAGTATGTGTTTGCAGGCATTTTAATAGATTCTTTTGTACATAATTAAACTATCATTTCATTCATTATTAATTAATTAATTCTTCATTATATATAAAATTGATCTTTTTGTAATTAAAGAGTAATATTGGATTTAAAGAGTGATATATATCAGTAACTGCCTCCCAGCGAATGACCTGGAATAAATCAATAAAGATTATGTAAATTAAATAAAATGGAGGCGAAAGTAGTTTGTATTTGTAACACATACTACAACAACGATGATTTTTCAAACAGACCGTGATCGATTACATCACCTAGCATCTTTCTAGAGGAGCTGCTAAGATTAACGCCTGAGCATGAGATAGATTTTGAGATCTCACTAGTACTAGGGACCCGCCCCATTTCTACTGCACCATATAGGATAGCTCCACTTGAGCTGCAAGAACTCAAGTCTCAGTTGCAAGACTTGTTGGAGAAGGGCTTTGTGAGAGCCAGTGCATCTCCATGGGGAGCTCCTGTGTTGTTTGTAAAGAAGAAGGACGGTACCCTGCAGCTTTGTGTTGACTACAGACAGCTGAATCAGGTCACTATCAAGAACAAGTACCCACTTCCTCATATCGACGACCTCTTCGACCAATTGAGAGATGCCACAGTGTTCTCCAAGATAGATTTGAGGTTAGGTTACCACCAGTTGAGGATCAGGGAGACTGATGCCTCCAAGATAGCTTTCCGTACTCAGTACGAATACTACGAGTTCTTGGTCATGTCGTTTGAGCTGACCAATGCCCTCACCGCATTCATGCATATGATGGATCGTGTTTTCAGGCTGTACTTAGACCAGTTTGTGGTGATGTTCATCGATGATGTACTAGTCTACTCTCGGGATCAGGCACAGCTTGGACAGCACCTACGTATGGTCCTGGATACCTTGAGACGACTGAAAGAGCGATCTTCACTTTCGTTGAAAACTTTAACATAAAATGATGTGCCGTTGTATTTAATCGCGTGGTAGAAAATCTCTTTTCAAAACATTTAAATTTTCAAAACTAACCACGAAGAGTTAGGTCATCTCCTCAGGGAGGAATTAGCCTATTAAAAAAAAAGAGTAATAATGCATAAAGGAATCGGGAATATTAATAGAGATGCATGCTAACTAGTGCTCTCATTTCCAGCACAAATTCTCAATATAGATAATTAATCAAGAAGATGAGGGCGCACATGCAAAATTACCACAATATAATATTTTAAATAATGACCTTGGTAATAGCAAACAATGTTAATATTAATCTCGTAACTAATGACACTATAATCAATATCTCATATTGTATGTCATTCATAAGGAGAAATCAATTATATGTAATTCCAAATTAAGCAAGGGGTGTCCATGCAAATTTTGCTGCAGTATATTAATTTATAAAATAAATGAACAATAACTTTGACAATGGCATTTTCTGTAATTTTTAATTGTGGAGGAAACAGAGCATTTGCTCTCTCTCCTCGCGAGAGAGAGAGAGCACCGGCGGGCGTTGGAGAGGCTAAGGAGATTGGCGAGGATGAGACCTATCCGATGGAGGCAGCGGCGTCGACGGAGATGGCCAGAGGCGGTTGGCCGGCAGAGGACATGAGGACCGGAGGAGGCTGCTGCCGCCGTTGCCACGCGTGCTACAGATGGCGAAGGTGCGCAGTGCCTTTAGGTGCGGCTGGAGGGAGGCGAATGGGTGTACTCCTGCAGCAGGAAGGAGGGCACGCCTGTGATGTCTGCAGGCGCCTGCGGGTTGAGGCACGGTGTAGCTCCTGCAGTAGGGTGGTGTTCCTGCGGAGCGGCGCTGGAGGGTGAGGCGGTCTGCAGGTGGGTGTGCGCTGCAGATGGCGCGGCCTGAAGTGGAGCGTGAGTGGATGCTTGTGGTGTGGCTGGAAGGAGCGCTGCAGATGAGCGGTGTGTGCTTGCAGGTGGGCGCACGCTGCGGGTGAAAGCACTTGGTGCTGCGGATGCCTGGTGAGCGCGCAGGGTGCAGCACCTGCAGTAGGGGACGCGAACTTGGCAGTGGTGAAGGCGAGCGCTGGAAGGGTGTGCCTGCGGGCACTTGCAGGCAGTGCGGTGCAGGAGCGGGCGCTAGGTGGTGCTGGAGAGAGAGAGGCGCATGGAGGTGTGCGCCTGCGGGCTGGTTGGAGAGGTTGGAGCGCACGCCTGCAGGCGCGGCTGGAGGATGCTTGCCGTGCGTGCCTGCTATGGTGAGGGCGTGCGGGCGAGAGGGTGAACTTGGTGCTGAAGATGGGCGCCTGGTGGTGAAGGAGCGAGCATGGGCATAGTGCATGCGGTGAAGTTTTTCCCCGCAAGGGGAAAGATGGCTCTTCTCTCCTTTCTCCACGTGCTTTTTTAACTCTTCCTCGTTTGCGTCTGTGAGAGTTAAGGGATTTTCAAATCCCTTAACTATTTCTGACCGGCGGCTGTTGAGGATGCCCGGAGGATGGGGGAAAAGAGCAGCCGCCGGTATTTGAAAAGGGTAATTTACCCTTTCCTCCTCATTCTTTTGCCAATTATTTTTCCTGCACATAAAAAGCACATATTAAGTTATAGAATAGATGTAAACCTAAATCATGATGCATGCAAACATTCTATAACTTAATATAGTTATTAACAAACCTAAAAGATATAATTAAAGTTACTTAGGCGTAATATTAGTCCATTAAAATGGACTCATCAAATACCCCCATGCCTAAGATTTGCTAGTCCCTAGCAAAAATAATAGAAGTAATCAGAAGATTTCTTCTTTTCTTACTTCCAAACTTTAGAAATCCAGACAAATGTGAAGTGTTGATAACTTAGGTAACAGATCCAAGTAAAATAGCCAATTCGCATTGGAAGTTCATACTTCACCCTTGGTAAATATTGCGTCGGGATAGGTAACTACTTCCCTCGGGGATAAAGCAGAGAATAATCTGTAATTTGACCCCGACATTTGGCTTAGGTAGGAGATATCGAGTTGAATGGATTTGTATTTGGTGGTACACACTCATCTGGTGCTACATATAGTCTAGTACTGCAGACTCTAGATCTCTGGACTATTAGACAAGTCAACTCTGAGAGAGGCTATACAATTATGCTCTCTTGGTGTTCCTGGGCACTCCCTCTTTTCTTTCTTTCTGAGATCATGAATCTCGCCAGATTTAGAAATTGTACTCACTATTTGGTGGCCTCACATGGCATCCACGCTTCAATTAAAGTTGTAATAACTCTACAACTAAGTTAGAGTCCTCAACCAGTATTCAGGCGATCAGAAATACTAGAAGGTAGGTATGGGTCATATTTGGTGGAACGTGATAGGTGTTCTGTTGCCTCAGAAACAGTGTTACATCATAAACTTGAACTTTTTTTTTTGTAATATAACTATTTCTTCTTTTTGTTCTTTCTGTTTCTTCTTTTTTTTTCCTTTTCTCTCTTCCTTTTTCTTCCTTTTTTTTTATTATTATTTCTTCTTGCTTTTGTTTCTTTTTCAATCAACACAACACGATACAGACTTTTATTTACGAGGCATTATTAGGGATGATGATGGTCAAGAGGAAGTTGTGTGGCTTATTTGGTGGAAGTGCCTATTCTCGGCACCGGGAAGGAATGGATAGGACAGGCGTATTTCTGACCTTTGACACTATTACCCTCCTTCAGTCAAGGACTCTATGAAGGATGGTCCTAATCATCCACCATAGTCATAGCTTTATTAAGACTTAATCTCTATGTATCTGCCTTATTTGGTGACTCTTAGGAATTCACACAAACTACGCAAACAGGAACAGAGACTGAAAACTACGCCTAACTCTGAAGTATCATCACCTAATTATCCAAAACTTAAGAGTCCTTGCACTAGACTTAGCTCACCGGTAATCTCTCTACTTTACTGGAAGATAGTATGCCTGACTCCCTATGAACTGTCCAAGGGTTCAGTGGACTACAAATGCTTATTGGTTTTCCTCGAGGATCCATTACCCAGTCTACGTGCACGTGAAATAAATGTACTGGATTCTAAACTTAAGAAATAATTCCGGAAGAAAAACCTCCAATGATAAAGGTATTTTGCTAGGGCTAACCCAATTAGCTCAAGAAAAGAGAATTTTTTCTTTTTTTTTTTATGCTAACCTAAATGCATGAATACTTCCTAAAATGCAAATGCACTCTCCCATGCCTAAATCCTACAATGTCCCCATTGTAAAATTAAAACAGGAGGAGAAAGGAAAAACATCACCTGACACGGCCCGCTGGGTTGCCTCCCAACAAGCGCTGCATTTTCTGTCAGTAGCCAGACTAAGAAGGAACCTATAAGTCTGGTTCCAAACAGAAAAGGTTAGGCCTTAGGAATATGCATAACAGAGCAGGCTTAGAAAATAGGTAACCGCAGATGTTGGCGAGCTGATGATGCAATGTAATTCTAAATGCTCACTAGAAGAAATGAAAACAGAAAATCTCATTGGCTACCTGGGGAGGTCTAGGAATAAGAAAGGGAATATGAAAAGAGGCCTCCCGAAGTAGAATAAGTGGTGGATAACAAGGATCCTCCAAAGCAGAACGAGTTTTAAAAGATACAATCATTCTTAGTTTAAACCCTTGAATGGCGAGAGTAAAAGTACAAGCATCAATCCATACTCGCCATTCTACCCTAGGATGTACTGGCCTGATATATTCTCCAGAAAGAATGTACATGAGTAGAGATCTGAGCCAAGGATCGATTAGGGAGTATAAGGGTTGTTTGTAGTGTTGGAAGGTAATGCTTAAGTCCAATGAGGGCTTAGTCAAGTCCAATTCCAACAATGATTTAGATTGTGTACACTCCCTAGTTGTAGACTGATTGCATCGCAAAAATACACCTGCAATTGTGCCATCTTGTGCTATTTCCTAGCATTACCAATGCATATTAGGTCTCCATAGTCTCACTGTAAAAATACACGCATGCATGCATTTAATTGAGAGGGGAGGAGAATAAAATAAGTGGCCTTGCAAATAACATTTTTCCTCAAGTGCATCTTTGCAAAATTCCCATCTCTATTTTTATTTCCATTTGATTTTGAAATCTTTCTTCCCGTGGCTGCTATGCATGGCCTCACCTTCTCGTGTCATGTTCTGCAGCAGGCCTCTGCAGCTGCATGTAGCCATTCCCTACGATGCCTTCTTCCTTTATAAAAGACCACGGCTCCTTTGCAAACAGCCTGGTCCTCACCAAAAAAAAAAAAAAGCCAAAAAAAGACTCTGCAGAATTTCTCCCTCCAGGCCACCATCTCCTCCCTCTCCCTCCACACGTCGGCCCTCCTCCTTCGAGGAGACACCCGACGGACAGGAGCACCTCACGGTGGTGCACAACCACCACCGTGAGTCCACCACCGCCCAGCTCACCAAAGAGCCGGTGGCGTGGTGGCTCTTCCTTGGTTTCTTTGTTTCCAGCCATTCCAGCCATTGGAGCGGTAGCTTCAAGCTTGAAGCTCAAAGCTTTGCACGCCCTGCAATAGTGGCAAGAAGGCAGCAGCAGCACACAGCTGTAGCCGCCCAGCCCATTCCGCGTAAGCCTGCAGGCCGCCCTCGCCCTCCGCGCGCACTTGCAGGCACCATCGCCTCCAGCTTCTCCGCGCACCCTGTCGCGCTCTCTCTTCTGCATTCGGCCACCGCGCGCCACTACAGCAGCCGGCCACACTTCACCGCACCCCTACCAGCACCCGCAAGCCTCCGTGCGTGCCTGCAGGCACCCTTGCCTCCCTCTCCGCGTGCTCTGTCGTGAGCTTCTCCATGCCTGCAACTGGCCGACGCAGACCTTCTTCCTCTCGCGCCAGCTCGTGCACGCCAGCCGCGAGCCGGCTGCACTCACAGCACCTGCAGCTCCTGGTTGCGCGGCTCGCCTGGCCACTGTAGCCACTATTCACGCATTTCTGCGGAACACTGTGGCTACAGTGGGGTGATCGGAAAGCTTCTCACTTATCCGATCACCCGGCACGTCACAACCGGCCTTCGCCCGTGCACGCGTCTCGCCTTGCGTTCTGCCAGTGCCTGCCCGCGCGTCTACCAGCCCCCGCACTCGCCCGCGTAGCCCGCTCCCTTTGCACGGGCCTGCGAGCGCTCGCTCCTGCCATTCGCGCAGCACGGTGTGCTGCGTTCCTCCTCTCCATGCCCATCGCCCTCCATTTCACGCACCTCTCCGCGTGCATACGTGCCTACGCGTGCGTGAAGCCATCAGACGTTGCCCTGAAGCTGCAGACGCACGTGGCTGCTCTCTCTCTCTCTCTCACTCTCTCTCACAACACTCTCTCACTCTCTCTTTACCGACGCTCACACACACACACACCTATACACTATTATATACATATATATATATTGATATATATACATATATTTATATACATGTATATATATACATATATATATACATACTTATATTTATACATATAGTAGTACTTATATACTTATGTATTAGTATACATACATATATATATACATATATCTATACATATATTAGTACTTATATAACTATGTATTAGTCTATATACATACATATACATATATATATATATCTATATACTTATATATATATATATATACACATATATATACTTACATATATACATATATTATATACATATATATATATAAATATACATATATCTATATATACATATTATTACCTATATAACTAAGTATAGATACATATATATATATATATACATATATACCACCTACTTATATATACATCTATATATATACATATATATATATATATATATATATAAATATACATACATATATACATATATATATACATATCTAGCTACATATATCATATATATATATATTACTATATATATATATACATATATATATATATCTATATAGTATTATATACATATATATATATATATATCTATACATATAGCTACATACATATATACATATATACTTATATATATATTTATACATATATATATATACACCTATATATTTATAACCATATATACATATATACATATAGATATATTTACATATATACATATATATATTTTCACATTACTTACCATACGTGGTATTGCGGGAATATCTGTACCAGTTGCTGATATTCTCCGATACAAGTGTACAAAAAGCGTGTTCGCATTCATCTTCCACCATCCATCCAACACCTTACACGCGGCACTTCGTCCTGTTGGTTGCATCTTTCTAGACGACGACCGACTCGATACCGTGCTACACTCCATCTCGGCCTCCACCCCCACCCCTTTATACATATATAGTATATACATATATATCTATACTGTATTTACTTCTATTTCTCTTGCATGCCAGTAAAAAAGATAAAAAAATATATAAAAGAGAAAAGATAATCCTTGACTTGTGGGTAATCCGTCTTGCGAGTAGCAAGACCCGTTTTGGAACCCTGTTTTGGCTCAAAGACAAGAACCCAATTTTGAGGGTGTGCCTCAAGGAGAAAGATTACCAGAAAAAAATCTAAATAGAAAAAAAATACCAAAAACACAATAAACGAATGGAAGAGACTCGTTGTAGGAAAGGCGTAGAAACTTGACTTCTAACCCCACTTCCCTGAGTTCGACCCTAGGCCTAAAAGTGACCAAGATAAAATCAAGTAGGCCAGGTTAAAAATTTTGTAAAGAGATGGTTTGGTCCGATTTAGGTTAACCACTATATACACTTCAACGATAAAATCACCATATTAACAACCTATTCGGGTCCGACACCATAGACAACTTCACGTTACCCTGCCTAGTATTAATGATCGGAGTCATATTTGAATCAAGGGTAGACTCCAAATAACTTTTTGATGGCAGGGTCAAAATGTAAGAATCATTATCATTTAGCTCATCCCCAGATTCGTTTGGTTCACTCAAATATTTGTTGGGGTGCATATGTGATTCATTAGGAGTTGGATCAGTATCCTTAATTATTTCTAAAGGCGGATCAGTCTTAATATTTTGGAGGAAGCCTATATCATTGAATTCGTTATTCTTCTCGGGGTATAAATCCTCAATTGACGTGTTTTGTTCCTGAGAGCCTCCCATAGACTTCTCATTATTTTGTTTGTCTTCCTCTAATATCAACTCCTATTTTGATGGAGGATGACTCTCAAAAGAAGGAAGGAATCTGGATTTAATCATATTATTTCTATCTTCTGGAGGTAAATCCTCAAAATAATTCCCCTGTGGTTCATTCCAGATTTTCAGTCCAGGTTCCTCTATTGGGGCATCCTCATTTTCTGAATTAGACTCTTCATATCCCTGAGACCAAAATTGATCATCCTCTATTCCCTTAGGTAGAATGGGATTCCACCAAATAATCAATAGGGGAAGTGATAGGAATAATACAAGCTTGACCCGGGTTGGTAGGGTAAGGAGAATACTGTCAATGGGGTCAAGGTCCTCAAGAGGTACCATTTCCCCTTGCTTTTGACTCCATTGTAGTTCAGGTGGATAATCACTATGATCGTTATCCTCTAGTGGCTATGTCTCATTGGGAGAGTCTAAGTGATAGCTACATAAAATTGGATCCCTATTAGGTTCCTCAGAATTATTTTCATGATCATGGTCTATAGGGTAGGGATCAGGATTATTGGGAAGTGTGTAGCTAAGTTGTCTTATTTCTTCATTTAACTGTTGACTATTCCTCAACATCTCTCCCATTGATTCCATCATTTTCTTTTGCTGTTTTTGCATTTCTATCATAAAAGAGGAGAGGCTACTATTATTAGGTTGGGGAGGATAGTCAATTTGAGGCTCTGGTTGCCTAGGGGTATCGGTCCAACCTCGATACAGAAAATCATGAAGGGTGGGAGGGTTGGGTGTTTGCATGGAAGTAGGGATTTCTGGGTTGGGAAATCCCGCTCCTAGGCTCTGCTCAAAAGTGAGAGTTATCAAGCCAGTACTCCCAGGATAAGAATGATCCCATGAATTGTCAATGTACCCATCAAAGGATGGATACGCTCGGGGCATGGGATCCTGATTAAAAGATGGGAAGTATTGACTCTGATAATCTGAATGATAGGAGTAAGAGTAATCCATTTCTTTAAGCAAAATAATTTTAACTCTCTTAGGATTTAGCAAAATTCAGAATATAAGCAGAAAACTTCCTAGAGAGTTCTATTGCCAAAGCAAACGCAAATTCAAAGGGATCTATTTTTAGTAGATTGTAGGTCTTAGAGTTATATGTTTAGTTGGTGGCCAAATAAGTTTTGCAAAAAATTACGCTTCCTAGGTCAACCTTCGCTGGTGCCTATAACCTACTCGCAAGGGATGGAAGTCTCGAATCGAGCCCACACACGAGGAACCGAAGTAACTTGGTGGACAGGCTTGTTGATTTCCGACTAACTTCCCTTGTGGTGAAAAATAGGAGAGGTAGAAATTTATCTAGTGACCTTATGTGTGAGGTGCACAGTGTCTCAAGTGTGCAAGCATACGATCGTGTTTTGATTTTTGAAATTCCGTAAACAGGATCCTTTCGCACACAATTTTCAGTCACAGATTTTAAAGTCCAACCTCTTAGCAGTCCCAATTTTTAAAGTGACCACTGAATTAATTTGATTCAAGCACTTTATTGGTCTTAGATTTAAATTTTATGTAAATGCATGACAGGTAATTAATGCTCAAGAGAAGACGTACCTTACTCTAGCTTTCTTCGTGTAATGTATGAATGCAATGCAATAAAAATAAACTAGATACTGCTCATTCAGTCCTAGATGGTCATCCTATAGATATGCAGCTTATAGCAGGCAGTTCGATTTTTTTTTTTTTAATAATAATAACAAACAGACCTAATCTAACTAATTAACCGAAATTCAGTTCAAAATAGTTCAAATAATCCTATAATCTAAATAAATGGGAACACGCTCCCGCATACAAGAGCGATAAGAAATAAAGTGGCACTGGGAACACATTCCCAAAAATACCCGACAAGGGTCCAAAAGATAGAAATTAAATTCTAATGTCTATCTAACTAAATCTAACTAAAACCTACTGACTAAATCAGAAATAGGCTTCTTCGTAAGCCTATGTGCGTGGAATCAAGGCCCACATGTTCCTATTACCATCCTTCAGGTGGCTTCAAGGTCCACCAAAAAGATCGTCTCCGCCGTACGCGCCCGTCGCATTTGTCTTGTGTTTTTGCACAAAAGAAAATCCATAGTTAGTAATTCAGAAAAGCTTTCAAAATAGCATAAAAATAACATAAAATTCCTGAAAAAATAATAGGCATTTTTCCTCCCCGGCAACGGTGCCATTTGAAAGAACGATCTTAGTTTTCGTTGAAAACTTTAACATAAAATGATGTGCTGTTGTATTTAATTGCGTGATAAAAAATTGCTTTTCAAAACATTTAAATTTTCAAAACTAACCACGAAGAGTTAGGTTGTCTCCTCAGGGAGGAATTAGCCTACTAAAAAAAAAGAGTAATAATGCATAAAGGAATCAGGAATATTAATATAGATGCATGCTAACTAGTGCTCTCATTTCCAGCACAAATTCTCAATATAGATAATTAATCAAGAAGATGAGGGCGCACATGCAAAATTATCATAATATAATATTCTAAATAATGACCTTGGTAATAGCAAACAATGTTAATATTAATCTCGTAACTAATGACACTATAATCAATATCTCATATTGTATGTCATTCATAAGGAGAAATCAATTATATGTAATTCCAAATTAAGCAAGGGGTGTCCATGCAAATTTTGCTGCAATATATTAATTTAGAAAATAAATGAACAGTAACTTTGACAATGGCATTTTCTGTAATTTTTAATTGTGGAGGAAACAGAGCATTTGCTCTCTCTCCTCCTCGCGCGAGAGAGAGAGCACCGGCGGGCGTTGGAGAGGCTAGGGAGATTGGCGAGGATGAGACGTATCCGATGGAGGCAGCGGCGTCGATGGAGATGGCCGGAGGCGGCTGACCGACGGAGTAGATGAGGATCGGAGAAGGCTGCTGCCGCCGCTGCCACGTGTGCTGCAGATGGCGAAGGCATGCAACGCTTTTAGGCGCGGCTGGAGGGAGACGAATGGGCATACGCCTGCAGCAGGAAGGAGGGCGCACCTGTGATGTCTGTGGGCACCTGCGGGTTGAGGCGCGGTGCAGCACCTGCAGTAGGGGGGTGTGCCTGTGGAGCGGCGCTGGAGGGTGAGGCAGTCTGCAGGTGGGCGCGCGCTACAGATGGCGAGGCCTAAAGTGGAGCGCGAGCGGATGCCTGCGGTGCAGCTGGAAGGAGTGCTGCATATGAGCGGTGTGTGCCTGCGGGTGAAAGCACTTGGTGCTACGGATGCTTGGTGAGCATGCAGGGTGCAGCGCCTGCAGTAGGGGGCACGGACTTGGCAGTGGTGAAGGCAGGCGCTAGAAGGGTGTGCCTGCGGGCACTTGCAGGCAGTGCAGTGCAGGAGCGGGTGCCAGGTGGTGCTGGAGAGAGAGAGGCACGCGGAGGTGTGCGCCTACAGGCTGGCTGGAGAGGTTGGAGCGCACGCCTGCAGGCGCGGCTGGAGGATGCTTGGTGTGCGTTCCTGCTATGGTGAGGGCGTGCGGGCGAGAGGGTGCACTTGGTGCTGAAGATGGGCGCCTGGTGGTGAAGGAGCGAGCATGGGCACAGTGCATGCGGTGAAGTTTTTCCCCGCAAGGGGAAAGATGGCTCTTCTCTCCTTTCTCCGCGTGCTTTTTTAACTCTTCCTCATTTGCGTCTGCGAGAGTTAAGGGATTTTCAAATCCCTTAACTATTTCTGACCGGCAGCTGTTGAGGATGCCCGGAGGATGGGGGAAAAGAGCAGCCGCCGGTTATTTGAAAAGGGTAATTTACCATTTCCTCCTCGTTCTTTTGCCAATTATTTTTTCTGCACATAAAAAGCACATATTAAGTTATAGAATAGATGTAAACCTAAATCATGATGCATGCAAACATTCTATAACTTAATATAGTTATTAACAAACCTAAAAGATATAATTAAAGTTACTTAGGTGTAATATTAGTCCATTAAAATGGACTCATCAACGACGCTGACTGTACTCTAAGTACAGCAAGTGCGAGTTTTGGTTGAGGTAGGTGACCTTCTTGGGCCATGTGATTTCAGGAGATGGATTGGTTGTGGATCTAGCCAAGGTCGAGGCTATACTCAGGTGGGAGAGGCCACGCATAGTGACAGAGATACGCAGCTTTCTGGGACTGGAAGGCTACTATTGACGGTTTATCAGAGGGTTCTCTCAGGTCGCGCGTCCTATGACCTAGCTGACCCGGAAGGATGTGCCCTTTGCCTAGACAGATGAGTGCAAGGTGTGCTTTCAGGAGTTAAAGGAGAAGCTGACTTCAGCTCTTGTACTCACCATCCCAGATAGTAGTGGTGGGTTTGTGGTTTACACCAATGCCTCGTTGCAGGGGTTGGGTGGTGTGCTCATGTAGCGAGGTCACGTTGTCACTTACGCTTCGTGGCAACTGAAGCCCCATGATCATAGCTACCCCACCCATGACTTAGAGCTGGCAACAGTTGTCTTCGCGCTGAAGACATGGAGGCACAACCTTTACGGTGAGATGTTCGAGATCTTCATAGATCACAAGAGCTTTAGGTACCTGTTTGATCAGAAGGAGCTCAACTTGAGATAGTGACAATGGTTAGAGCTCCTGAAGGACTATGACTGCAGCATCTCCTACCACCCAGGGAAGGCCAATGTGGTGGTCGACGCCTTGAGTCAGAAGGCACCCACCCACTTGGCCAACCTACAGGCACGGAGTTGGAGACTCATGGAGGAGGTGGGTAGTTGGTGACCTCAGGTGTCACGAGGGTACTGCGGAGTAGTGACAGTGACGCGGTAGGCACAACCAAAGCTGATAGACCGTATCATTACAAGGTAGATGGCCGATCCATATTTGCAGACACTGTGGGACAGGGTGTTGATAGGGGACCCAGGAGATTTTACTTTCTCTAATGAGATACTACATATAAGGGGACGTTTGTGCGTTCTTAGAGACGAGGAGCTGTTGAGAGAGCTCCTGACTGAGGCACACGGGTCCAGGTTCACCATACATCCCGAGAACACAAAGTTGTACCACGATTTGCGGCGTGACTTCAGGTGGAGGGGAATGAAGTGGGATGCTGGTGAGTTCGTCCAGCAATGCTTGGTATGCCAGCAGGTGAAGGCCGAGCACTAGAGGCCTGTAGGGCCGCTACAACCACTCCTTATGCTAGAGTGGAAGTGGGAGAGCATCACCATGGACTTGGTGGTGGGTTTACCAGTTTTATAGCGGGGACACGACACAGTTTGGGTGATAGTAAACAGGTTGATGAAGACGGCACGATTCCTGTTGCTAACAGGGCGAGATCGGTGTTTTAAAGATAAAAGCTGTTGCGTCATAGTATAGGTAAAATCGCCTTGTAAACAAATAAGAAATTTTTATTACTCGAATGTTGAGTTCGAGGTTGAACATAGGGAGAAAATGGAATTTATTCACTAATCTCAATCAATGTAATTTGAGCACTTAAATCTACTCAAAATCTAATTCAGAGTATAATGCAGAAGTTTATGAATACTAAAATATAGCAAAAATAGAGAGATTGAGGAGAGTTGGATAAAAAGTGTTTTGATTCTTTGTTCTTCAGCTTCTTTTCTTTCTTTCCTTCTTCTTTGGTTCTTCTCTGCCTTAGCTTTCCTTCTTCTTCCTTCCTTGTCTTCTTTGGCTTCTTCTTTGACTTCTGATTTCCTTCCTTCTCTTTAGCCTTGGCTCCTCTTTCCCTGACTTATTCTTTCTTTTCCTCTCTGTCCTTGGTCTTCTTCCTTGATTTCTCCTTTCTTCTTATTCTTCCTTTCTTCTGCCTTAGCTTGCCTTTCTTCTTCAGCCGCACCTCCTCTGCTACAGTGCCTTCTCTTTCCCTTGGCCTCGGCTTTCCTCTTCAGCTTCCTTCCTTAGCCTTGATTTCTCCTTCCTTCTTCTCTGACTTTGGCTCTGAACTTCTTCTTCCTTGCTGCCTTCTCTACCTTCAAGTCCTTCTTCTTCCTTAATTTCTTCTCTAACTTTGGTCTTCTTCTTTTCTTCTTCCTTGATTTCTCCTTCCTTCTTATTCTTCCTTTCCTCTGTGCCTTAGCCTTGCCTTAGCTTTTCTTTCTCTTCTTATCTCCTTTATCTTTGGCTCTTCTTTCTTTGCCTTTGGTTCTCCTCTTGCCTTTTCTTCCTTAGCTCCTTTGCTTTTCCTCCTTAGTTTCTCTGTGCTTTAGCCCTTTGCTTTTCTTCTTCGTCCTTGCCTTAGCTTCCTCAGCTTCTTCCTCTTCCTGCACACACGAGAGTGCAAAACCTATCCCCTACCCTCCTCGTGTACACTCTCTCTATTTCTCTCTTGGGTTCGCTCTCCCAGAGCCAACTGGGTAATCGGGTCGGGTTACGTGCACCAGGGTCCAAGCGCACCGACGTGCGTGGTGCACGAGGAGTGCAGGGTTAAACGGGTCGGTCAGCTAGGTCCGCGGAGGCGTGGGTTGCAGACGAGGTGGGTGAGCGTGGGCAAGGGGACCTCGCCCCGTGTTCTGAGGCGACCAACAAGAAACACAAATTCAATTTAAGGGACTCACCGTACTCCTAGCTTTCCGAGGTGGGACTAAAAGTCCCACCCGCTTTGCTCGCTCCCGCAGGTGAGGTGCTTCGCTCAATTGCCACAGCTGGGTGCCCTCTCAAGGCTGCTCTCTAGCTACATGTGTGCGCGAACTCCTCGCATGTCACCTAGACCTGGAGAACTGGAGCAATGTGGCCTGGAGCGAAGATACAAGCTCCTTCAAGCTAGAGTTAATGGCGGCGAAGGCTCAAACCTGCAATCATTGAATATAGCCTTTCGGCCCCATTAGAGCACATAGGCAGCTTCACCGTGGCACAACGAATGTAAAGCGGTGGATGGCTGGTCGCAGGGTGGCCTATGTGTGCGTGCCTAGGTCGCTCTGTGGCCATGAAAGTGCATGTGTTTGGTGGGCACTTGGGGAGGTGATGGCGGTCAGTGAAGGGGTGGAAGATGCTCAGTGGATGATGGCAAAGGTTATGAGGTAGGTGGTGAGGCATGTGGAAGCGTGGAGAAATGGATGCGCCTTCGCCGGTGGTCGGCCGGAGGTGGAGAAGATGGTGGTGGTCTGCGGCGTCGAGGGGTTGAAAGTAAAAATAAAGGAAGGGGAAATAAAGATAGGAGAGAGGGGGAGAGTTCTGAATTAACTAAGTGGATGAAAGGGGGCAGAAGGGAGGCTGGTCATACCTGTCATCACCGGAGAAGAAGCTTCCAGTGGAGGGAGAACGGCGACGACAAAGGAGCTGGAGGCGCACGCGCTGGTATGGCACGACGCGGAGGAAGGTGGTGAAGACGTCTCTGCCACTGGTATTGTGGCAGAGCGACAAGAAGGAGGAGGAGGAGTCACTGGAGCCTGCTGGACACTTGTCTAGAGGAGAAGGGAAGAAATTGGAGGTGGTTCTCCGGCCAAGCCAAGGTGAATTTGAGCGGCCGGATTAGGGGGTCTCTTTATAGGAGCTGACAGAGGCTCTTGTGCTTGGAAGGCAAGCTTCCAAGCACAAAGCTACCAAGCACAAGAATCCTCATCGGAGAAGGATTCAATGAGATACCCAAATCTCTCGAGCATTCGCACGAGAGATTGGGTGAGAATCACGGCAGTTGATTGCGTTCAGGTGAAAGGGAATTCCTTAGAGAATCTCAATTTCAAATCTGAGAGATCTCTGAGGCATTAGGGAGAAATCCCCCTCAGTTCCTCGCCGGAGTAGGACTCCTCCACTTTAATGGTGGAGGGACCTAATTGAAAAGGGTGACGAGGAAGATAAGGGGGTTTGCGCAATAGTTTTCAAAAGCTAGGGGTCAAAATGTAATTGGGTGGACTATTTTGCAAAGTAGGTCAAGGTGACCTCCCCTTAGGTCCAAATTTTCGTACAAACCTAATTTGGACCTAAGAAATCCAATGGTGAAGTTGAATTTTAGGTTTGACCATGTTTGACTAAAAATTTTACAAAAAAACCCAAATTAGGTCAAATATCTAGCTAGGACCCCTACTTAGGTCAAAATAGGTTCCAAAGGCCAAATTGAAGGTTCTAAACCCTAGAAGATGTTTTTCTATGAATTTTAGAGGGTTTAGTTGATTTTTATCCTGAACATAACCTTGTAAAATTAAGTGGGTTTATCTTAGGGTTACAAGAAGTCATTTAATTCTTAGTTTGCACATGAACCCTTTTCTGACTGAACCAACCTACTTTTCATCTTATTAAGACCATTTGACCTATGTTTAGCCTCTGAGAAAATTTTTTGATGTACTGCAATGGTAAAATTGCAGTTTTACCCTTTATTTCATGTTTTCTTCTCAGAACAGTTCCTCCTTGAATTAGGCCCCTCTTTAGGTTATGTAGGAGCTTTTATTTTCTTTTCTAAGTCAAAATGAACTAGTTAGGGCTCATGATGATGTTCTTATCACCTGCCGATCCGAGTCACCTTTGGTCCAACACAACTAGTTGGACGGTACATCAGAGATGTGGTGCGTCTGCATGGAGTCCCTTGCGAGATCGTATTCGATAGGGATACTCGCTTCACTTCCCAGTTCTAGGCAAAGTTTCAGTAGGCATTGGGGACAAGTCTGAGGTTTAGTACCGCCTACCACCCCCAAACCGACGGGCAGTTAGAGAGCAGCATACAGACGCTCGAGGACCTCCTTCGCACTTGTGTACTAGAGTGGAGAGGCTCCTAGGAGGAGCACTTGCCACTGGTAGAGTTTGGATACAATAACAACTATCATTTAAACATCGGCATGGCACCTTACGAGGCTCTGTATGGGAGAACTGTACTGCACCCTTGAGTTGGGTCGAGGTAGGGACCAAGTGGGAGGTTGGTCCCAAGTTGATCCATCAGAGTTAGGAGGTGATAGAGCAGATTCACAAATGACTCTGTACTGTCAGGAGAAGGCAGAAGAGCTACGTTGATAGGAACCGCAGGGAGGTGAGTTCCAGGTTGGGGATCACCTCTTCCTCCGTGTTTCGCCCATGAAGGGCTTGTAGTGTTTTGGGGTGAAAGGGAAGCTTGCACCGAGGTTTGTGGGGCCCTTTGAGGTCTTGGAGTGGGTAGGACCCGTTGCTTACCAGCTTGGCCTTCCTACCCAGCTCTCTAAAGTGCATGACATGTTCCATGTGTCCAACCTTAGGAAGTATGTCGCCAATCCCAGCCACACTCTGAGCCACGAGAGCATCGAGGTGGGAGATGACCTAACCTATCCCAAGAGGCCGGTGCAGATATTAGACAGAGGCATCTGGAGTCTGAGAGGGAAGTAGGTACCACTGGTGAAGGTCTTATGGAGAAGCCAGTGGTACAAGGATGCAACTTGGGATCCTGAGGCGGCGATGCAAGAGTAGTACCTGGAGCTTTTTGAGGGTACGCCCCTTCTGACCTACTTTGGTCCTCTTTAAGTTTGTTATGTGTTTCTATGTTATTTCCTCACCCTACTTAGCTCAAGTTTCAGGGACAAAGCTTCCTTTAAGTTTGTTTTGTTGAAATGACCCTTTCTAAGGACTGTTCGAAGTTTTTCTGGAAAGTTAGGGGCATAAGAAATTCTAAGCCCCTTGGGTTTAGGCGTGTGGGGTTTACAGGGAAAGAAGGAATTTCGAGGGGGTATCACACAATTTTTCCCTCCCTCTCTCTCTTCCCACTCACACACCCACGCACACACTCATGTACGCACACCTCTTCTTCCTCACCAAAACCCTAAACCCACTTCTATTTAAACCCAACCCCCGTCCTCCCTCTCCATCACAACAGCCTCCACCTTCATCCCTTAGCATCCGCTCCTCCTCGTCCCTTGTAGCCACGAGTGGAGGAGAGGAGCTCACGAGTAGAGGAGAGGGAGAGAGGGAGAGAGTGTGAACGAGGAAGGAGAGAGAGTGGGAAAGAGGAGAGAGAGCTTGAGGGAGCTCGAGCATGTGCGGCCGGAGGAGCTCGAGCGGGAGAGCTCGCTCTAGGGGACTACCCTTGCTGAGGTTGCAGCAGCAAGTGCTCGGAGGTGCTAGGCGAGGAGATGCTATCGGAGTTGCAGCCATGAGAGCTGAGGGAGCTCGTGCAAGAGGAGAGGAGGTCGCAGGAGGAGGGTCCGTAACCTCCTATAGCTGTTGGAGCAGCTGCTATAGGCGAAGCTCGTGAGAAGGCGAACGCCGCGAGGGACTTCTACGTACTGGGTTTTCTAATATTAGATATCTGGAGTAGTAGTGGGACGTCCAGAGCTGAAGTTGGACGTCTGAAAACATGTGGAGTACTAAGGTATGAGTTTTGTACGCTTCTACATGCACGTACATGAAGTACGTTAACGTTGCGTTGTCGTCGTTTTAAACCTGTGAACGCATGCACAAGTACAGGCCTTGGAAAGGCATGTAAGCATGCACTTCGAGGTGCTTTAGGACATCTGGGTGACTCTACAGATGTTTGATCAGATGTCCGGACGCACTGACAGACGTCTGGAAAGGCCCTAGGACGACTGTAAAGGGGTTGCAGACGTTCGTCAGCAACGCAGGAACACAAGGTGAGTTACTAACGTCTGGGCCTATTCCCAGACGTCTGATTTTGGTTTGTATGCATGTTTTTGGCCCGTTCGGGGCATAAACGGTGTCGAATTTATGCAAATGAAGTATCGTTATTTTCCATTCGAGTTTTTCTACATGTTAGTAATAGTTATATACTATTTTGAACTCGTCTGATGTGATTTAGTCACTGGTATAGGTCTCCAGCCTGTAGCGTGTTCGAGGCCCACGGAGACGACAGGATCTGCGGTTCTAGCCCCCATTCCTCCCGTGTTTTTCGGTAGAGTGGTTTACTTTAATGCTAAAATTTAAATAAGTGTATGCTTAGAATAATTTTATTGAACTCTAGGATGTGTAATGAACCCTAGGGCAGAAATGTATGAACGTGACTTGAGCTACACTGTTTACATTGATATGCATGTTAAACTCTAATTGCTAGCAAGTGTATAGATACTTGATGTGATGCTTTTTCAGTTATTAAAAGATGAGTTGTCTGTTATATAAATGAAAACTGGGATGTGAACAATGAGATATGAATATTGAGAAATGAAATGAAATGAATACAATACATGAACCCTACAGGGAACTAGGAGAAGAACTCCTGTATATAGAAAGAATCTCGTATGTAGACGGGAAGTGAGCTGACCCTTGTGTACATGGTACCAAGGGGAGCGATAGTCCCTTTAGTGTAGAGGGGAGCAAGACGCCCTTTGGGTTGAGACCCAGGGTTAGGCCTAGTCACTCTACACAGACTCTTGTTCAGCTCACGCGTACGTGGTACCGAGGTGAGCTACTTACTGTAGGGAGGGAGCTAGTTGCCCCACGGGCCAAGGGTTAGAACTAGCCACCCTACACCGACTCTTGTTAGGCCCACTGGGCAAACCGAGATAGTCGGACGAGGGTACGTGGATTATGGAGGGGCGAGACCCCCGTTCTGAGAGGGCAAAGCCCTGTGCTATTTTGTACTGTACTTTTGAGTGTACCCACTAGTAGAAACGACTGACCGCGTGCCAGTGTGGGGTAGCTACCAGTACGCTTATCGCGCACGCCGTGGTCACCGCTACGTCGCGACTGTGACCTCGGGGTGGTAGACCGGGTGTAGGACTACCATGGGGAACCCTCTCGGCCAGGAGAGCACTACGTGTACATCTTACATTATGGGAAAAATTGCAATCAAGATCATTCCCTTTAGGAACATGCAAGATCAAGAAATGTATGGATCTTTAGTAGACTAAACAAATCAGAACCATGTGGTTGAGATAAATGGAAATGGATAATTAATTAGTTGCTTTCCTTTTGTAAAAAAAAAAAAACTTAACCACCACTCTACTCAGCGTTAGCTAACCATGGATTTTATAACCTTGCTCATGTCAGGGAGTTGAGCAGCTAGCACCACCGACTGCAGAGGGAGCTGGGCCCATCGAGCCCAGCCATAGGAGTTGTCACCTTTTTTTGTTTCCGAGCTTTCTGTTGTAGTAGTGAGTACTCTAACATGTATTATGTTTCTATTATATTTCTATTCTACCTTCCACCGTTGTAGTTGTGATGGCATGTAACACTATGAGACATTTCGTTCTGTTTTTCCTTTACTGTCTCTTGTTTATTTCCGCTTAGTTACATTACATGTGTGGTTATGGAATATTTTTTGCTTTTGGTTATTTCTCGTTGGACGACTGGATCTTGGGAGCTAGTCGAGGTGAGCCAGTCTCAGGTTCTGTAGGGAGTCGGGTCGTAATAGAAAGCCTTGCTCCATAACTGGTACCTGTCCATTTTTTAGTGAAGCATTTGCTCCCATCAAAAGATAAGCCCCATCCTCTTTTCCTCTTCAACTATTCCCTTCATAGTTTTGAAGGCTAAGAAGGCCATAAAAGAAGAATAAAGCTAAATTAGTATACTAAACTAGAGTTAAGAAGCTTACGAGCACTCACTGGTGTCTGGATGGTCATCCCCAAACCAAGACAAGATCTTCCAGATGTTGATGTGTGAGAATTATTGTTTTAGGAAAGTATAGGGTTGTATAGTGACAAAAATTGCTACAACATTTAAATTTATAAGTGCTCAAAAATAAAAATGAATCTGAGGTTGTTCGCAGGGAGCAAATATGGAATTAATGCACTAATAGAAATTAGAAACAAAGAGCACAATAATTCACAAAAGATATGCAATGAAGATAAATCAAAAATATATTCAGTATTAGCAAATCGAATCTCAGAAATCAGTGGGATAAAAAGGAATATAAAGAGCTACAAAAATGGTGATTTAGATCACCAATTAATCTCTCATATTAAGCACACATCCCAAGTATATCAACCAACTTAAATTTTCCAACAGTGGTTAGAACCACTTATTCTCAAATTTCATGTCAGATAAGCATCTCAATGTTTCAACAGTGACCAAGATCAACCACAATCAGACATCGGGCATAACCCCCAGACGCCTTAAATGACTATAGCACCATACGAGTCATAGGGCACAAGGGTGCCAAGCCTTAGAGATGCTAAGTGTGTGCATGCATCCCAAGGCACCAGGCATGAATCCTAATGCAAAACCCTCCTCCAACCCTCAGAAATTCCTCCTCTAATTGGGTTATCGGGTCAAGTACAGGGTCGGGAGTGAGGAGTGAGAGAGTGCGTGAGTGAGCACGTGGACGAGGGGACCTCACCCCCTATGTGAGAGGCAATGAGCCCACAATCAAGAATTAATTTTTGTGCTGAGCAAAGTTTGATGCTCTCCATGTGGGACTAAACATTTTGCAGTGTTGTAGCCGTGGATTTCCTTACACCATTGCTGCTGTGACAGAACGATTTTCTGCTACACGTTGTAGTATTTAAGTGGTGGAAAAATGAACTAATCAACAATAAAAATAACCACTCACAGAAGAGCGGGTCGTGTCCATAGGGAGGCAATTATGCAATAAACTCTCGATTATTTCATATTCTTTCGGTTAAGTGCAAAATCCCTAGTCAAATCAGACATAAAATGTGATGGAAAGAAGATTCACAATAACTCAAAAATATAAGGGTATATGTGCAATTTTTCCTCAGTAAAATTTTCAATAAATATATGATGACTTTATGTAATTTTCAATTGACATATACTAGAGAAAATTGGTGCACATGTTAATCCTAAAACCAATCTTGAAATAGGTGAATAATAATAACGTGCAATTATCAGAAAGTATGAGTGTGCTTCCCAATTTTTCCATAATAAAATAATAATAAATCAAAAATCAAATTTTGGCAATGGTAGTACATGTAATAACTAATTGAAGGGAAAATAGAGCTTTCACACTCTCTCCTCCTTGCATGGGAGATGGAGCACTGGCGACGGAGCTACTATGGGGGAAGGTTGATCGACGCATGGGGATCATGATGACGGTGACAGAATGGCGAGAGGTGGCTGGCGAGCGGAGGAGGGCTGCCGACCTGTTGGAGGAGAAGGCAACAGTCGTGCATCTGGCTGCGCTTGGGTGCGCGCCTGCAGGGTGCTGGTGGCGTGGGCAAACACCTGCGGGAGGGGGCACGCCTGCCTGCGGGGAGCGCTGGTGAAGCGAGGGCGCATGCCTACAGGTTTCTTGGTGAGGGTGCGGGGGGAGGTGATGGCACTGCAGAGGGTTTTCTATGCAGGTGCCTGAGTGGGCTGGAAGGGGGAAGCGCCTGCGGGTGTAGGTGGGGCGGTGCTAGCGCCTGCAGGGCTGGCTGGAGATGGGCGAGCGGATGCCTGCAAGCGCTTGCAGGGGCGCGGGTGAGGCGAGGTGGGTGCCTGCAGGCTGCTTGAGTGATGCTGTGCGGGTGTGGTTTGGTAGGTGCAGGGGGAACGCGTGCGCTGGAAGGAGGAAGCGCCTGCGGGCGCGGGTGGGGCAGTGCTAGCACGGTGATGGCGCTGGTGCGGTGACTGGAGGGGCGACTAGAGATGGGTGCGGCCTGGGAGGGGCGCTGGAGATGGGTGCGACCTGGCAGGGGCGCGCAAGGTGGAGGAGTGGGCACTTGCAGGCTGGAGTGGTGTGAGCGCTGGAGTGCCTGCAGGTGCGGCTAGAGGTGAGCGCGGCCTGGCAGGGGCACTGGAGATGGGTGTGGCCTGGCAGGGGCATGCAAGGTGGAGAAGGCACGGGCATAGGCTGAAGGGCAGGATGGTGTGCTTGGTGCACAGTGCACGCGGTGGAGCAGTTCCTCGCAGGGGGAAGATGAAGATCTCCCTCTCCAACTTTTCCAACCTCTTTATCTCCTCGTGTGCGTGCGTGAGTTAAGGGATTTTCAAATCCCTTTGCTATTTTTGGCTGGCGGCTGTTGAGGGTGGTCGGAGGATGGGGAAAAAATATGCCGCCAGTGGTTTGAAAGGGGAATTTACCCTCCCCTCCTTGTTCTTTTCCCAATATTCTTCCTGCACATGAAAACATAAAAATCATGACATATTAAGTTATAGAATACTATAAAATAGATGTAAACTTAAATCATGATGCATACAAGCATTCTATAACTTAATGTAGTTATTAACAAACCTAAAAGGTACGATTAAAGTTAGACGTAATATTAGTCCATTAAAATGGACTCATCAAGCTGCAGCTAGGTATTACGCTTTCAATTGAGGTTGATGCTGAACTCTATTTGTCCAAGTGGAAGCCTGAAGATCTACGTAGCTCCAACCTGTGTCATGATGAGAGCCTCATCATGAGCCATAACTAGCTCATTTTGACCCAATAAAGAAGATAAAAGCTCCTACATAACCTAGAAGAAGGCCTGACTGAAGGAACAAGTGCTCTGAGAAGAAAACATGAAATAAAGGTTAAAACTGCAATTTTACCATTGCAGTACATAAACGGGATTTCTCAGAGGCAAAACATAGGTCAAATGGTCTAAATGAGATAAAAAGAGGGTTGAGTCAATCAGAAATGGGTTCATGTGCAATCTAGGAATTAAATGACACCTGGTAACCCTAAAACAGACCCGCTTTAATTAACAAGGTTTCGGTCAGAACAAAAAGCAAGTAAACCCTCTAAAAATCATGGAAAAACATCCTCTAGGGTTTAGAACACTTAATTTGGCCTTTGGAACCTAGTCTGACCTAGATCAGGGTCCTAGCTCCTGAATTAACCAAATTTGGGTTTTTACGTAAAATGTCCAGTCAAAAGAGGTCAAACCTGAAATTCAACTTCGCCATTGGATTCCTTAGGTCCAAATTAGGTTTATACCAAAATTTAGACCTAAGGGGAGGTCATCTTGACCTACTTTGCAATTTAGTACACCCAAATCATAAATAGGTCCCTATCTTTTGAATATCTTTGCAAAGAGCCCCCCAAGTTCTTCCCCCCCTTTGTAATCCGGTCCTACCGCCATTGTTAGGGCAGAACCGAGCTCCGACGAGGTTCAGAGAGGGATTGCTCTCTAATCCCTCAGAGATTCCCTCCCAGAAATGGAAGGGGGATTCTCTGAGGAATTCCCTTCCTTATAAAGCCAATTACAATCGCTGGTGTGAACCCAATCTCTCGTGCGAACGCACGAGAGATTTGGGTATCCACCTTCCTTCCAACTCCGGCAAGCCGGCAGACCTAATTGCGCGCTCTCCACGCGCTGATAGGAGAGGCCAGCACCTATAAAACACCCCCCAGACCCTGCCGCAGAAGGAGAGCTTGATTTGGCCGAGTGTCCACCCCCAATTCGTCTCCTCTTGCCCAGCCAAAAGTCCCAGCAAGCTCCGGCGAGCCCCCCTCCCCTCCCTCTTCACTCTGCCACAAAACCAGTGGCAGAGTTAGCTTCCTGACTTCCCTCCGCGTCGTGCAGTACCCGCGCACGCTGCCTCAGCCCCGTCGTCGCCGCCGTTCTCCCCCACTGGGCATCATCTTCTCCGGCGACAGCAGGTACTGCTGTCCGCCTTCCGTCCCCTTTCGTCCTTACAATTAGGTTATAACTCCTCTCCATCCTCTCCTCTCTCTTTTCCCCCTGTTATCTCATCTGATTACCCCTCGACCGACGCTGACCACCCTCATCTTCCACATCACCGACTGACCTCCGGCGAGCTGCTTCCACCATTCCAGCCCCCCCACACGCCTCGCCAACCACCTCGAGAGCTCCGCCTCACCACCAGGAACTCGCTCCACCCCACAACTGCCACTCCAGACCTCCATAATCACCCCCCGAACAACCCACCATCTCCGGCCACAGGTTGACCTAGGCACGTATGCCTAGGCCGACCTGCGGCCTGCAGCATCGTCCACCGCCTTTGCCGTGCCACGGCGAAGGTCTCTAGCTGATCTGATTGGGCCGAGAGGCTCGTTTTGTGCATGACAGTGTTTGAGCTCCTGCCGCCATGGACGACCTTTGATGAAGCTCCAACGAAGCTCCAGGCACTTGGTCTCCCAGGCTACAGGTGCTACATACTCGCGCGAGTGTCGCGAGGTGAGGGAGTCCAGCAAGGAGCGCCAGCAGAGCCAGCAGCTGTGGCGTTTGCACGCAGGTCTGCGGGCGCGCGCAAAGGCAGGGCGGAACCTTTAGTCCCACATCGTGGAATCACGAGGTGCGGGCATACCATAAATTGAATTTGTTTTTTACTCTCACTGCCTCCGTAAGCACAGGGGTGAGGTCTCTCACTGACCCCACACCCTCCTCGTCCACGGCTTGACCACGCGGATTTGGCGGATCCGACCCGACCTAAACCTACGCACTCCTCGCGCATCACACCACCTGCAGGTGCGCCTGGTCCCGGGTACGATCCGACCCGATTATGGCTGTGGCTCTGGGAGAGTGTCCCTGAGTGAATTTCTTGAGAGAGAGAGACGCATGGGTAGAGGGAGAAAGGATAGGTTTTGCTCTGTGTAGGCACAGGCTGAACGTTGAGGAAGAAAGACTCGGTCGCGAGAAGGAAAAGAAAGAAGGAAAGGCAGGAAGAACAGAGAGACCAAAGAAGAAAGAAAGAAGCCTTCGTAGGAGAAGAAGAAGGAGCAAGACAGAGAAGAAACAAGGCAGAGAAGAAGAAGAAAGAAAGAAGCCTTCGCAGGAGAAGAAGAAAGAGAAGAAAAGAAAGCAAACACAGCAGCAGAAAAAGAAGAAACAGAGAGACTGTAGAGGAAGAAGAATAATCAAGAAGAAAAGGGAACATACTTTTAAGACGTCTGATCACAAGATCAGACGTCCAATTTCATTTCTTTTTGTCCTAACTACTTTTAATCGCATACATTCATAGTTGAATTGATATTTTGAGTAAATTAGAGTGTTCAATTACATTTTGACTAGTAGTAAATTCCATTTGCTCCCTGTGATCGGCCTCGGATACTCCGATTTTCGAGTAATAAAATTCTTTATATTTGTTTAAACGTTTTTTTGGTTGTACTACAACGTGATATACTTTAAACCCGCACAAAACGTTGACAACATGTCAATAGAGAGTGGCTGTGATGGCAATGACGGTCAGATGTCAGCATCAGAGACGAAGATGATGGCGGCTGCAAAGGAGCTTTGACCAGACACCTGAAAGCATAAACACGAGCTACAAGCCTTAGTTAAAGAGCTCAGTAGGATTGCCAAGTTGCATGGAGTTCAACAGTGGCGTTGGCGTGGTGTTCGAGGTGTGTGTCGGTTGGCTGAAGTCGGGGATGATGACAGCGAGGTGCGGTGCTCGGTGGAGGTGTTGAGTTTGTGTAGCTCCAAATAGATAGAGGGATTTTGGTCAAAAGCATATGGCGAAGCTTTTGGAGGTGATATCGAGAGGTTTGGTGGTCTGTGGTAGCGTGGAGAGCTCATCGGAGCAACGTCGGAGGCAGAGAAGGTGAAATGGAGGAAGGTGGTTTGTCGATTGAATTGGGATGAGAGAGGGTCAAATCGAGGTTAGGGAGAGAGAGGGAGTGAGGGAACCTAGACTACAGATGAAAGGGGGAGGAATTCCTCGCCAGTTTGATGGTTGGAGCCGAGGATGATAACATCGCTGGTGGGAGGCAACGAGACAAGGAAGGGGTGTAGATGCCCTTGCTTTAGCCTACTAGGTGCAGAAGAACTTGAGGTGGAGTTTGGGCCACCCAATTTGATGGTTGGGTGGCCGGAAGAAGGAGATTGACAGAGTACACCGAAGTCGCGGTTGGAGACAGTCGGAGGAAGAAGGGAAGAGGTGTTTTGGGCCTAGACTGGACTGGGGAAGACGTTGGAAACTTGGGGAGCTTAAATAGAGGGAGCTTGAGCCCTCAAATGCCCAATTTTCACAAATCAACACACGAATTTGGAAAGTTGGAAACCCACAAATTCCTTTAGTGACTAGCGCTCTGTGCAGCAAATCGAAGGCCAAAACCTAGTTGATTCGATTATCTATCGTGTGAACATCAATTCCTCGAAATTTGAAGGGATTTGGAGTTGATTTGAGAGAGAATCTCTCTTGAATCTCGACCTGAAGATGCATTCCCACTATAATGGTGTCAGGGACATAAGTGTGAATATGAGGAGAAATATAGGGCGGTAAATGTAAGAAACTTGAAACTTAGGGGCTTATGTGTAAGAAATAGAGATTTTAGGGACTAGATTACAAACTAGGTCAAGATGGACTCAGATTAGGCCCAAACTTTGGCCTTAACCTAATTTAGACCCAAGAAATATAATGGTAAATTTGGATTTGAGTTTTTACCACATTTTACTGGGTAATTTGCATAGAAGCCCAAATCAAGGTAAAATCCTATTTGAAACTCTGTTCTCGGTCAAAATAGGTTCAGATGGTCAAACCAAAGGTATCAAACCTCTTGAAATATTTTTATATGAATTTGAAAAGATTTAGATAAATTTTATTCTTACTAGAACCACTTCAATTTAAGCAAGGCTAATAGTTAGGTTTTGTGTACTATTGTTGTTCTCAAAATGCATGAAACCCTATTTCTATCAGTGTTGATCCACTTCTTGGCCTTTAATGCTCAATTGACCTTTAATTAACCCCTAGGTGATCCTGTGGTTATTCTTCATTCATGATGTGATGTTAAAATTACAGATTTAGCCCTTTTATTATTTTCTTCTCAAAATAGATTTGAGTGGAATTACAATCTTCAAGTGATCATTCAGGAGCATTTATCTCTTGATTCTAACTAATTCAAGCTAGTTATGATTGCGTTACCATCACCAGATGTCCTCTCGTGCAAGTTCCTGCTGGACTAAAACCCTAAAATCCTTTAAAGTGTCCATCTCATCTTTGATTTGGGGCCCGGGCGATAGTTGAACGTTGTGATCGGGAGGGCCCTGGAAATTATTAAGGACACAAAGGGGCTCGCCATTATTTGCAATGAGGAAATGGTGATCCTACCCTTTCAGGCTATTCAGTACGTCTATGCATGGATCAATAGCCCATCTTCTTTGACAAGAAGGTGTATGTCCTAGTAGGCAAGTGACCATTCTTTACTTTTTGGGGGAACAAACTAAAGAGTTTCCAAAAATATTCAGAAGGGGTTCTATCCCAAAGTTAAGACTGATAGCCACAAAGGCATTGAGGATCAACTAGTAATTCAAGCCAAGTTAGGACATGGTAGAATTGTAAAAAGAAAGTGTAACACCCCAAAATCCAGGTTTCGAGTCATTTTAAAGTGGTTTGGGTCAGTTCAGACTCGGAAACCCAGTTAGGGTTTGGTGGTGGTGTTAGAACCCCCTAAAATTGCCAAGAATCGTGTATTTCGAGTCAAACCTTAGTCAAACTTTGCCAAAAGAGTGCCATATATGGTGTCACAACCTGTTCCTATCTCCCTATAGAACTCGAGAATGGCTCACCTCGAAGAACCCTATGACCCAATTGTCCAACGAGAAATAACCAAATGCATACTCATTCCACAACCACACGAGTAATGTAACTAAGCAGAAAATATATAACTGATAGTAAAAGAAAGAGAATAGCAAACCAATAGATTTTTACATGATACAGCGGAAAAGTCTTGTTACACATATAGCCATCAATCCAAGGAACTGGTAGACATATAAATGATATAACCACAAGCAAGAGGTACTCACTACAACAAAACTCTCTACAGCGAAACAAAAGAAAGGAAACTATGGCTGGGCTTGACTAGGCCCAGTGCCCTCAAGAGCCTGTGACTTTAGTTGCTCGAATCCTTGACCTAAACAAGGTTACAAAATCTGGGGTCAGCTAACGTTGAGTAGAGTGGTGATTAAGTCATTTACATGCAACATAATTATATAGTAACTAGCTAAACATTCAATTGTCGGTTAATTATTTTCATCTATTTCCAATTCTCTGGTTTATGTGTTTCTGAGTCGAGTATGCTAATCAGGTTCCATGATACTGCTCAATCTTCTTGTTCCCTAAGGGAACGATCTTGCTCGTAGTTTTCCCACTATGCAGGATGTACACTTGGCACTCTTTTGGCCAGGAGAGTCCCCCTTGATAGTCCTACACTCGATCTACTACCCCGAGGTCACGGTCGCAACGTAGCAGTGACTACGGCACGCGCGATAAGCACAAGGGTAGCTACCTCGCACTAGCATGCAGTCAATCATTTCTGCTAGTGGGTACGCCCAAACATACAACACAGAACAGCGTAGGGTCTTGCCCTCTCAGAACAAGGGTCTCGCCCCTCCACAATCCGCATACCCTCGTCCGACTATCCCAGTTTGCCCAGTGGGCCTAACAAGAGTCGGTGTAGGGTGGCCAAACCTAACCCCGGGCCCCATGGGACGACTAGCTCCCCCCTACACTAAGTAGCTCACCTTGGTACCATGAACTCGAGGGCAAACAGGAGTCGTCGTAGAGTGGTCAATCCTAACCTCGACTTTCAACACAATGGGCGGCTAGCTCCCCTTTACTCTAAAGGGATAGTTGCTCTCCTCGGTACCACGTACACGAGGGCCAGCTCACTTCCCTTAACCAAGTCCGAACAGTTGCCCATAGCCAACATGTTCCAAAAACCGTTAGGTTTTCCATACTACAGTATTCTTGGTTTCTTTCTAAATTCCCCGTAGGGTTCGTACATGGACTTTCTTATTTTCATATCTGGTTCGTTACATGTAGAACATGCAACTCAAATTTCACCATCAATTACTCAGTACAGGTATGTACTTCCATTCATGACATGGTTCATTACAGGTTGTACAATTAGCTCATGATTTATCACGGTAACTCATTCATTCATTAACTACATGATTGCGCAGCAATCATAGGTCTTAATTGACCTAGATTAAGCTAGAACTTAGCATAAGTTAGGGTTATTCACGCATACATATGCATTGTCTGCATCTTTAATGCTTTCCTTTAGTTATGCATGAAATAATGTTATAATGTGCTGATTAAGTGCATTATGTCGATTGCAGGGAATAAGTTGGTCAGGAGCTAGATCTGAAGCTGGATCAGGAATAACAGGAGTTGTAGCAGAGCTGGAGCAGAAGGCTTAGATTAGATGTAGGAATAATGATGTAAGGGAGTTAAAGGTTTTCTATTCTATTAAGTAGAAATAAAGCAGTAAAATGTGAAGAGCTTAGGTCCATCCTAGCCCTAGGATAGCCTAGAGACTTCCCCAAGCCTTAGCCACCCTTAGATTAGGTCACAACACCCTAGGAAGCCCTAAAACCCTAGTTCCAACCCTTCTCTGGACGTCCAGATAAGTTTTAAGACGTCTAGGACCCTTAGCCAACTCCCGCACACTTCAAACCCACTTCTGCAGTGTTATTGGACTCAAGACACTTTGTCAGACGTCCAATTTCTGCAGAATACCCAAAATAGAACCCGAAATCCTTCCTGACTCTGATTGGACGTCCAAACAACAAGTCTGGACTTCTGATTTTTGAGTATAAGACATCTGATTCTATTATTAGACGTCTGATACTGCTCTCTAATTCCTGTTTTGAGATTTAAGCCTTGATCTTGGATCTCTAGGTCCCTAAACCCAATTCCAACCCCATATAAACCTAAATTAAGGTGCCCTAACCCTAGTACATCACCTCTAGACCTCCCTAAGGACCTAATTAGGTCCTCACTAAACCTAATTGACTTGGATCTTAGTCATTTCCCAACCTATTCAATTGGACTCATTGAGTCCAATTGAGCCCTGATCTCAGCACACACTATCCAATTGGACTCAGTGAGAGTCCAATTGACCTAGACCTGACTTAATTGAGTTGTTTTACTCTCAATTAAGTTTTCACACACCCAATTAAACTTGTATTAAGTTTAATTTCACTTTACCTTAGTGAATTAGGGTTTATAACCCTAATTTGAGACCTACCTTGACCTAAATCCACTAGAACCCAACCTAATCAACCTAGACACCTAAGTTTCAACCCACACATACCTACACACACCATCCACACGAAAATATCTAGCCTAGAGTTCTCTAGAACTCTCTACCATGTGTGGTTGCCTTGGTTGCCAAAAATAGCAACCAAGAGCCATTCAATTTTTAGATCCACATTTGGTGGATCTAAAAACCACCATCCACCCTCTCTCTCTCACTCTCCCACGAGCTCCCACCATAGGCCTCTCTAGAGAATTCCATAATTCTCTAGAGAGCTTCCCTTAGGTCCATAAAAAGACCCCTTGGGTGGCCATTTGCACCCATTCACTCCCTTGGCAATTGCTCTCCATTGGTGCCATTCACGCCACCTCCACTTAGCCACTCACTCCACCTCCATGAGCTCACTACCACCACCATGGAGGACACCATGCCGGGATGCTGGATCAACCCTACTTCTCTCCAAGGGTCGGCCTAAGCTACATTGGCCGCCCCTCATTCTCCTCTCAACCACTCCATGGCCATCGAGGACCGCCCCTGAATGCCCTCTATTCTTCTAGCTCTAGATCATGCTCTTCATAATTTTTATTGCTTTCATTTACTGCTTAGTAGAGTAGTCTTATTTCTCCCCCAATGATGCATGCGAAATTCCTATGCTGATTCTTGTATGCAATCGTTTTCTGGTAGTTAGATTTAATTTTAGATTTAATTTTAAGCATTCATGTATAGGCTTTCCTCTAGATTTCCTTATGCAACAACTCTCCCACGATGAATGAAATTTCATTTTATATATATATATATATATCTCTTATGTGTTTGAAATCACCTTGAGCTAAATGATTATCATATTTACGTGATTTAAGTGCCTGTTCTTTAATCGCCTATGTATTACGCACCAGCATGTCGTTTAAATAAAGTAGAGTGGCTTTAAGATCGATTTCAAAAATAAAAACAACGCCTCCCAGAGATGAACGACCGGGACTCAAAGTCTCGTTATTTTCAAAACAATATCTTTGTTGGATCGTATTTCGCAACTATACTACGACGCTTTTATCAAAAATGCGATCTACGATCTGCAAATCTGTTTTGACTAAAAATGGTGGGGTTTGAAAGCTGATCTAATTGGCTTTATTTTCAATATTTTTCCCAAATTTTTGAAGATCATTTGGTACTATTTCAAAGCGAAAAATCATCCAGGGGTCAAAGTTCCAAATCTGACCCCTTGATATTTAAAATTTCATAAAAATTCGGTTGAAACAGTAAAAATTCCAAAAAAATATTCTCTGAAAAACTAATTGAAAAGGGAATCTACTCGCAAAATTTCAAATTAATTGGATTCTAATTACTATCAGAGAATCAACATTATTCTTGTGGTCTGCTGAAATAGAGAAAAAAACCCTAAAAGTGCATGCAACTTAGGTTGAACCTTTAGGGTCACAAAGAGAGACCACACTTTTGGCTAACTTAGACTTAATCAAGTCTAGTTAGCCAGTGAGCTTGGTCACCTTGTGGGCCACTCACCACAAACGCCACTGAAGAAAACAGGTTAAAAACTAATTTTAAAACACGAAATCAACCCGAGTTCGTTGTCGTACTATTGGATGAGTTTAATCTTTCCTGCCAAACCTGGTGACTAAGTCTGCGGGGTAGTGTCAAACGACCGCGGCTCGGGGTCAACGAAACCGGAGGCGTAAGCCAAAGGAAGAACCTTTCCCTTAGTCCCCTCGTAACCAGACTGGCTAGGTTAGCTTGAGAGGCGGGATTCACGTTCAGTCGGTTGTACGACGAACTTATCTTCAGGAATTCAAATCCCTAATGAAAAATCTGGTCACCTGATTTATAAGGACCATTTGATTGACAGGGCCTTAGCCTTGTTCTGCATGGCTACACCAACCCATGTGTTGGGCGGTGTATGCACGAAAGGAGGTCACTTCGACCTCACTTGGTTGGACCTTGGGAACCACTCCCAAGGAGGCGAGTCACCTCGCCCGGACCATCTTCTCACCCCATTTCTTCTATCTGCTGAGCCGCAATGGCTAACATTGGATCTGGACCTAATCAGGATCCAGAAGAGCTGGACCCACGAGCTTATCTGAGAGCTCAGGTCACTGAATCAGCTCAACCTTGGGATCAGAACCCAAGGTGGAGAAGATGACTTTTCGCTTCGCTTGATCCTTCTCCTCGGGTTACCGAAATGGTTAACCCATATCCTAACCCTGGATATTATGACCCATACCAGTTGGTCCCTCAAAGGATCGCATCTTATAACCCAGGATATGGATTTCATACTCTTGCTTCTCACCCATGGAACATGGGTAGACCTGATTCACCCCCTGGAACCCTTGAGGAGCTACCGGTGCATATGCAGCCACATTATAGAATACAGAGAGCTATAGCGAGCGCTAAGGAAAAGGCCGCATCCTATCTACGCGAAATCCAGGCTAGCATTGAGCTGAACCAAAGACAAAGCCGGATTCCGCATCAACAAGCCGTGATGGAGCTCCTTCAGGAAACAGCAGAGATAACAAGGCGAATTGGACAAAATCAGGAAACTCAAGAACTATTGCTTTTGAGATATCAAGTGGAAAATAGCACTGAAGACCTCAAAGAATCTGAAACAACTATGCCGAAAGAACACACAGAAGATTCTCGGGAGCAGATGCCCGAAGATCACTCAAAGGAAAAAGAATCTAGCATGGATATGAGACAGGAGCAGGAAGTATGCAGAATGGGTTCATCTGAAATTGAGGAGGAAAGGACTGAGCCGCAATTAGATTGTTCTGAATTCTGGGAGACACCTCTTGGGTTAGATAACCCAATCGAGATAAGGGAAGTAGATCCAATTGAGGATATGGATCTTGAGGCAAGCATTACATGCGACAATACTGATCAATCTAGGCCACTTCCCATTGTAGGTGAACTTGTGCTAGAGCCAACATCTTCTGACCTGCACTCTTCTTCTTTCACCTACATCCCTAATTCGTATGTTAGAAATTCTGAGATGACACTTTCTATCCCTGATCCTGACATCCGAAAACCAGAAGTAGCTCTGGACAACTTAACCGAAGAAATAAATATGCTACCTGAGGTAGGAATTACTGAGGAACCCAATGCATATGAGGGTGAAGCTTTGAGCAGAAGGAGTTGGGGATGCACCTATCATCCTAGTAGATGGCTCGACTTTGAGCCTGAGGAGACAGCCTCTGATGAATCAGAGATGGGTACTGATGAGGATGAAGTAATTTCTGATGAGGATTTAGTGACCTCCCCAAAGATTTTCTACTTTCACGAATACCCCCGTATGACCCAGAGCCTGGAGAGGGAATGATCTTTGATGTCAATTATCATTATGAGGATCCCTATGACTCAGATTCTGGTTCTGAGGTACATTTTGATCTACTCCCTAAGCAACTTCCTGTTGAATTGTGGGACATGATAAATCAGCTGAATCAACATCATGATCCCACCTCTGATTATCCTCTATTTTCCACTGCCACTCCACACTTTCTTGTAGCTAGACTTCTTGGAGTAGGGGTGCACAATCAGTTGGTTCACATCTCTGGACCACTGATTCTGGGAGCATACGAGCATATCTTTCTCTTAATCTTTGCCGGCTCCTATGCTAGAAATGACACATCTCATTGAGCTTTCGCCCAGCTGGAGGCGTTAAACTCAGCACATATAGATACCATTCGCCCCACATTCCACCATCATTTATATATAACCATTTTTATACATAGCATATTTTTGTTTTAGCATATTTCCCTTTTATATTGCATATTAACAGGTTGGCCAGTGCTAAATATAATTTCAGGAGCAATTCCAGGTGACTTCTACCCACTCATCCTCTGTCGAATTTATTTTCTTTTATATTCATGCATGAGGACATGCAAGAACTTAGTCATGGAGGGGTAGATACAGCAAAAACTGAAAAAAATTTTTTGTGCCAACACTTAGGAAAACCTCGGAGCTGCATACAAAACGTACTTTAGGACATTAAATAAAAGAACAACCGACTCCACCTCCAATGCTCGCATTGGAGATAGAAATCGTTCGTAATAACCAATTCCAACTCAACCGCTCACCTTTTGTTCTAAATTTAGGGTCAAGCTGATTGTAACCCGATACGGGAAATTCACGAAGTACAAATTATATGAGGTTACATGTCTATAGTATATATAGATATTGCATTCATGAATAAGATTATTTTATTAAGAGAATGCATTAGGGATTTTATCCTTTAGTTGATTCCTGTAATCTGGAATCCAGTACAACTTGTCACACACGTAGAATTTGCAATGGATTCACGGTGAAGGCTGATAAACGTCTTCAGTTTGTCGAGAAGAAGTAGTGCTTCTTTTCCTGAACCCTTGGACAGTGTTTTGGGAGTCAGGCTGATTTTCTTCCAAAAATCCACCAAATAGTGTGAGATGAGAGTAGAGTGTACTGGTGCTCTAAGATTAGTGCAAGGAATCTAGAATCCTAGATAATTAGGTGATGATACTTAGAGATTAGGCATAGTTTTCGCTCTCGGTTCCAACGTATACATTCTGTACGAAATTGTGAGAGCCACAGAATAAGGCAAATACGTGGAGAGCGAGTTTTCATAAAACTAGGGCTAAGGTGGATGGTTACGACCATTCTTTACGGAATCCTCGGCTGAAGGAGGGTATTGATGTCAAGGTCAGAAATACACCGTCCTATCCGTCTATCCCGGTGCCGTGAGTAGGCACTTCCACTAAATAAGCCACCCAATGTCTCTTGAGTACCACTAATCCCCAATAATGCCTTAATAAAATTCATGGATGTATGCCAGTTGTGCTATGCTGAAAAAAAAAAATGATGAAAAGGAAGAAAAATTGAAAAAAAAGAAAAAGAAGAAAAAAAAAATTTTTTGACGAAGAAGAAAAAGAGTTTGTGAATATTTAGTTTTCATTGAGGCAATACCACCAAATAAAATTGAGCTCCACAAAATATGGCCTTAACCTATTTTTCGTGTGTTTCTGATCGCCTGAATAATAGCTGAGGACTTCCAACTTAGTGTTAGGGTTATGAGAACTCAATTAAAGTGTTAATGCCTAGTGAGACCACCAAATACAGATCCTATGTGTGAATCTGGTGAGGTTGTGAGCTCTAAGAAAAAGAAAGACAAAGAGCAAGAGAGAATGAATACAAAGGAATCAAAGAGAGCATAGTTTTTCTCGTCTTTCTCTGAGTTGACTTACTTAGTAATCCGAAAATCTAGATTCTGTAGTACTAGTCTCTATGTAGCACCAAGTGAGAATGAGCCACCAAATATATAATCCTTTCCCTCAGAGATTCTCTACCTAAGCCTAAAGCCAGGGTGGAATTCATAAAATATCTTGAATACCCCGAGGGAAGAAGTCCGCCTATCCCGCTAGAATTTTTATTAGGGGTCAAGCACAGGCTTTAGAGGTGTATTAGTTTTCACTCGAATCCGTTGCAAAAGCTACATAGCTGCACCTTCACGATTGTCTGGATTTCTAGAGCATAGGATGAAAACAAAAAGGAGAAAAATCTCTATGCAAACACTTGATAAAATAACCAGTCCCTTAGGGACCCTTGCTGTAAATAATTTAGTCTTACATTTGCTAGGGACTAGCAAGATTTAGGCATGGGGATATGATTGCGCAGCAATCATAGGTCTTAATTGACCTAGATTAAGCTAGAACTTAGCATAAGTTAGGGTTATTCACGCATACATATGCATTGTCTGCATCTTTACTACTTTCCTTTAGCTATGCATGAAATAATGTTATAATGTGCTGATTAAGTGCATTATGTCGATTGCAGGGAATAAGCTGATCAGGAGCTAGATCTGAAGCTGGATTAGGAATAACAGGAGTTGCAGCAGAGCTGGAGTAGAAGGCTTAGATTAGATGTAGGAATAATGATGTAAGGGAGTTAAAGGTTTTCTATTCTATTAAGTAGAAATAAAGCAGTAAAATGTGAAGAGCTTAGGTCCATCCTAGCCCTAGGATAGCCTAGAGACTTCCCTAAGCCTTAGCCACCCTTAGATTAGGTCACAACACCCTAGGAAGCCCTAAAACCCTAGTTCCAACCCTTCTCTGGACATCCAGATAAGTTTTAAGACGTCCAGGACCCTTAGCCAACTCCCGCACACTTCAAACCTACTTCTGCAGTGTTATTGGACGTCCAGACACTTTATCAGGCATCCAATTTCTGCAGAATACCCAAAACAGAACCCGAAATCCTTCCTGACTCTGATTGGATGTCCAGACAACAAGTCTGGACTTCTGATTTTTGAGTATAAGACGTCTGATACTACTCTCTAAGTCCTATTTTGAGATTTAAGCCCTGATCTTGTATCTCTAGGCCCCTAAACCCAATTCCAACCCCATATAAACCTAAATTAAGGTGCCATAACCCTAGTACATCACCTCTAGACCTCCCTAAGGACCTAATTAGGTCCTCACTAAACCTAATTGACTTGGATCTTAGTCATTTCCATCAGCCTATTCAATTGG
This sequence comes from Thalassia testudinum, assembly GCA_037157565.1. Lineage (NCBI taxonomy): Eukaryota > Viridiplantae > Streptophyta > Magnoliopsida > Alismatales > Hydrocharitaceae > Thalassia > Thalassia testudinum. Next base: position 85,632,125 of record JAZHRO010000031.1, read on the forward strand.
ACTCATTGAGTCCAATTGAGCCATGATCTCAGCACACACTATCCAATTGGACTCAGTGAGAGTCCAATTGACCTAGACCTGACTTAATTGAGTTGTTTTACTCTCAATTAAGTTTCCACACACCCAATTAACTTGTATTAAGTTTAATTTCACTTTACCTTAGTGAATTAGGGTTTATAACCCTAATTTGAGACCTACCTTGACCTAAATCCACTAGAACCCAACCTAATAAACCTAGACACCTAAGTTTTGACCCACACACACCCACACACACCATCCACACGAAAATATCTAGCCTAGAGTTCTCTAGAACTCTCTACCATGTGTGGTTGCCTTGGTTGCCAAAAATAGCAACTAAGAGCCATTCAATTGTTAGATCCACATTTGGTGGATCTAAAAACCACCATCCACCCTCTCTCTATCACTCTCCCACGAGCTCCCACCATAGGCCTCTCTAGAGAATTCCATAATTCTCTAGAGAGCTTCCCTTAGGTCCATAAAAAGACCCCTTGGGTGGCCATTTGCACCCATTCACTCCCTTGGCAATTGCTCTCCATTGGTGCCATTCACGCCACCTCCACTTAGCCACTCACTCCACCTCCATGAGCTCACTACCACCACCATGGAGGACACCATGCTGGGATGCTGGATCAACCCTACTTCTCTCCAAGGGTCGGCCTAAGCTACATTGGCCGCCCCTCATTCTCCTCTCGACCACTCCAAGGCCATCGAGGACCGCCCCTGAATGCCCTCTATTCTTCTAGCTCTAGATCATGCTCTTCATAATTTTTATTGCTTTCATTTACTGCTTAGTAGAGTAGTCTTATTTCTCCCCCAATGATGCATGCGAAATTCCTACGCTGATTCTTGTATGCAATCGTTTTCTGGTAGTTAGATTTAATTTTAGATTTAATTTTAAGCATTCATGTATAAGCTTTCCTCTAGATTTCCTTATGCAACAACTCTCCCACGATGAATGAAATTTCATTATATATATATATATCTCTTATGTGTTTGAAATCACCTTGAGCTAAATGATTATCATATTTGCGTGATTAAGTGCCTGTTCTTTAACCGCCTATATATTACGTACCAGCATGTCGTTTAGATAAAGTAGAGTGTCTTTAAGATCGATTTCAAAAACAAAAACAACGCCTCCTAGAGACGAACGACCGAGACTTAAAGTCTCGTTATTTTCAAAACAATATCTTTGTTGGATCGTATTTCGCAACTATACTACGATGCTTTTATCAAAAATGTGATCTACTATCTCCTGACACTACACATGCATTTCTTCCAGTCCTAGAGTTCATTTCACAACCTAGGGTTCAATCGAATATATTCTAAGTAGCATGCATTTGTCTCTGTTCAGTCCTAGGGTTCATCTCACAACCTATTGTTCAAATAATTCTATGCATGCAATTTAATTATTAACTTCTAGATTAAGGTGAAAACCACTCTACCAGGTTAACCGAGTGGAATGGGGGCTCGTATGATATCTCCCGATGTCTTTGCAGGTCCCATATGCTCTACGAACTAGAGACCTACAACATTGACCGATAGGTCAAACGAGCTCAAAATTGCATAGACACCACATCCTTATGTAGAGAAACTCGAACGAAATCCAACGACATTTCGTTTGGGGAAATTCGACTCCATTTGGGCCCTAAACGGGCCTAAAAACACCAACCCTGACCAAAATCAGACGTTTGGGAAGTCTTAGATGTCTTAAATGAACTCAAAGACTCACCTTGCTTGGGGTGCCTTCTTTCAAACTTTTGGAACTTCGTGCAGACGTTTGAGGGTGTCTTCAGATGTTTGGAGACACTCCTGGACGTCTGAAACTGTCTTGGTCCTCATACCGATGTGCCTCCCCAACCCCTGACATACGTATGCATGGTCAGACTTGTCAGGAAGAGAAATAAATGAAAACTGCACACTATCAAATGTCTGGGATTACCTCTGGACATCTGGATAGACGTCTGATGGTCTTTACAGATGTCAGATTTTGCGAAAAAATGACTCACAGAATCGTTTGCGAGTTCTCTCTCTTGCAGAAGCTGCAGCAACTGCAACACCTACCTATCTCCCTCATGAGCCCTCTGCTCTCAGGCCTCCAGTCTCCTCTGCTCTCCGCTTTCTCCTTCTCCTGCTCCCCGCTCTCCCTCTCCTCTCAGCTGTGGTGTAGGATGGATGGAGGAGGAGTGGGGGGTTTACATGGAGATGGAAGGCATGGGGGAGGGATGGTGTGAGGCATGGAGGGGTAAGGGGGGAAATGGGGAAGGTGTATGGGAGAGGGGTGTCGTGGGTGAGGGATGGGGGTGGCGTGAGGGGTGAGGGGGATGGTGTATGGTGGTTAAGGTGTGGGGATGGGAAAATTGCTGGGGTACCCCTGCAAGTTCTCTTTTCCCTCACATATCCACAATACAAACCCCTAAAAAATTTTGGAAATGCCTAACAACCGTTGGGAAGGGTCATTTCAACATAACAAACTTAAAGGAAGTTTCATCCCCGAAACTTGAGCTAACTAGAGTATGAAAAATTAAACGTAATTGTGCATAACAAACTTAAAGAGGATCAAAGTAGTTCAGAAATGATGCACCCTCGAAAATCTTTAGGTACTATTCTCACATAGCTGCATTAGGCTCCCAAGTGGTCTCCTCGTACCGCTGGCTCCTCCATAAGACCTTCACCAAGGGTACCTCCTTCTGTCTCAGACTTTGGATGGCTCTGTCTAGTGTATGTACTGGCCTCTTAGGGTAGGTCAGCTCGTTCCCCACCTCGATGTTCTCGTGGCTCAGAACATGGCTAGGGTCGGCGATGTATTTCCTGAGGTTGGACACGTGGAACACGTCGTGCACTCCAGAGAGCTGGGGAGGAAGGGCAATCTGGTAAGCAATGGGTCTTACCTATTCTAAGACCTCAAAAAGCCTTACAAACCTCGGTTCATGCTTCCCTCTCACCCCAAACTACTACAAGCCCTTCATGGGAAAAACACAGAGGAAGACATGATCTCCAACCTCAAACTGTACCTCCCTACGCTTCAAGTTAGCATAGCTCTTCTACTTGCTCCTAATAGTACGAAGTCATCTGTGGATTTGCTCGATCACCTCCTGACTCTGGCATATCATCCTGGGACCAGCTTCCCACTTGGTCCCCACCTCAACCCAACTTAAGGGAGTAGTACACCTCCTCCCATATTGAGCCTCATACGGTGCCATGCCAATGCTTGAGTGGTAGCTGTTGTTGTATGCAAACTTTGCCAGGGGCAAATGCTCCTCCCAAGAGCCTCTCCAGTCCAGCACGCAAGCGTGTAGGAGGTCCTCAAGGGTCTGAATGGTGCACTCCGACTGGCCGTCGATCTGGGGGTGATAGGCTGTACTGAATCTCAAACGAGTCCCCAAAGCCTGCTGAAACTCCGCCCAGAACTGGGAAGTGAAACGAGTGTCTCTATCTAAAATAATCTCATGAGGGACCCCGTGAAGGCGAACCACATCCCAGATGTTGCGCTCTGCCAACTATGCTGGTCCAAAAGTGACTCGGATCGGTAGAAACATGCCGTCTTCATCAATCTGTCCACTATCACCTAGACTGCATCGTCCTCACTATGCCACAGGTAATCCCACTACTAGATCCATAGTGACACTCTCCCACTTCCACTCTGGCACGGGAAGTGACTGTAACGGCCCTGTAGGCCTCTAGTGCTCGACTTTCACCTGCTGGCATACCAGGCATTGCTGAACAAAACTACCAACATCCTACTTAATCCCCTCCACCAGAAATCATGTCGTAGGTCATGGTACATCTTCATATTCTCAGGATGTATGGTGAATTTGGACCCGTGTGCCTCAGTCAGGAGCTCTCTCAACAGCTCCTTGTCTCTAGGAACGCACAAGCATCCCCTCATATGTAGGACCCCATCGGTGAAAGAGAACTCTCCTGGGCTCCCTGTCAATACCCGATCTTGTAGCGTCTATAGGTATGGATCTGTCATTTATCTAGTAATGACACAATTTATCAGCTCTGGTCGTGCCTGCCTCGCCATTGTCACTGCCCTGCAGTACCCCTGTGATTCCTGGAGTCGCCAACTGCTCACTTCCTCCATGAGTCTCCAACTTTGTGCCTGTAGACTAGCCAAGTGGGCAGGTGCCTTGTGGCTTAAAGCATCTTCCACTACATTGGCCTCTCCTGGATGGTAGGAGATGTTGCAGTCGTAGTCCTTCAGGAGCTCTAACTAGCGTCTCTGTCTCATGTTGAGCTCCTTCTGATCAAACAGGTATTTGAGGCTCTTATGATTAGTAAAGATCTTGAACATCTCTCCATACAAGTAGTGCCTCCATGTCCTCAGTGCGAAGACAACATCTCCCAATTCCAAGTCATGGGTGGGGTAGTTGTGCTCATGGGGCTTTAGTTGCCGCAAAGCATAAGCGACAACGTGGCGCCACTGCATGAGCACACCACCCAATCCCTGCAATCAGATGTCGGTGTAGACCACGAATCTGCCACTACTGTCTGGGATGGTGAGCACAGGAGCTGAAGTCAGCCTCTCCTTTAGCTGAAGTCTCCTAAAAGCATGACTCACACTCGTCTGTCCAGGTGAAAGGCACGTCTTTCCAGGTCAACTAAGTCATAGGATGTGCGACCTGCGAGAAACCTCAGATAAATCGCCTATAGTAGCCTTCCAGCCCCAGGAAACTACGTATCTCTGTTGCTGTACGCGGCCTCTCCCACTTGAGGATGGCCTCAACCTTGGCTGGATCCACCGACAATCCATCTCCCGAGATCACTTGGCCTAAGAAGGTAACCTATCTCAACTAGAACTCACACTTGCTGTACTTGGCATACAACCTGTGCCATCTTAAAGTGTCCAGGATCATGCAGAGATGCTGTCCATGCAGTGCTTTCTCTCAAGAGTAGACAAACCCGTAATCAATGAATACTACCATGAACTGATCCAGGTATGGCTAGAAGACACGGTTCATCATATCCATGAAAGTGGTAGGGGCATTGGTTAGCCCAAACGGCATGACCAAGAACTTGTAGTGACCATACCGCGTGCGGAAGGCTATCTTGGAGACGTTGTTCTCCCTGATCCTCAATTGATGGTAACCCGACTTCAGATCTATCTTGAAGAACACCGTGGCGTCTCTTAGCTGGTTGAAGAGGTCATTAATACAAGGCAGTAGGTACTTGTTCTTGACAGTGACCCAATTTAGCTGTCTGTAATCGACGCACAGCCGAAGGGTACCGTCCTTCTTCTTCACAAATAGGATAGGTGAGAAGTTGATTCTTCGCTTTTACAGTCGTTTGTTACATAAAATGTCGTGTCGTTTGTAGTTCTATGTGGTGGAAAAATCGACTAATCAACAATTGATATAACCACTCAATTAGGACTGGGTTGTGTCCATAGGGAGGCAATGATGCAATAATATCTCAATTATTTCGTATTCGTTCAATCTTGTGAGAAATCCGTAGTCAAATCTGATATGAAATGCGACGGAAAGAAGATGCACAATATCTTAAAAATGTAAGGGTAGATGTGCAATTTTTCCTCACTGAAATATTCAATAAATATGTGATGATTTTATGCAATTTTCCATTGACATGTATTAAAGAAAATTTGTGCACATTTAAATCCCAAAACCAATGTCAAATAATGTTAATTACAAATGCCACGCAATTGTAAGAGAGCTTGAGCATTAAGTTGTAATTTTACCACAATAAAATATTCATAAATCAAAATTCTTTTTCCTGGAAATGGCATGAAATGTAATTACTAAATAGACTAAAAACAGAGGATTTTACCTCTCTCCTCCTCGCGATCGGGAGAGAGGTTCAATCGAGGAGAGGTTCGCACAGGCGGTTGGCTGAAGTGAGGTCGTCACAGTGGTGGCAGCCATACGTCGAGCGGTGACCAGAGTCGGCCTGCCGGAGGTGAAAGGTAGCGGCGGTTCTGGACTTGTTGCTGCCGCAGGGAGCGCATGGAGGTGGCGCAGCGTACTGCAGGCTGGAGGGCGTGTACTGCTGCGCGCTGGAAGTGCGTTGCAGGTGGTGGTGAGGTGCGGAAGGAGCGGGCGTGGGATCTGTAGGCGGGAGGCGCGGGTTCTGCTGTGCGCTGGAGTGGGCGCTGTAGCAGGTGTGCTCTGCAGGCTGCAAGGCGGGCGCACTGGAGTTGATGCTGCAGGAGGTGGCGGTGAGGCGCGGAAGGAGCGCGATGGAGTGGACGCGCTGGAGGTACTGGCGGTCTTGTGCAGGCAATGCATGCGCAGAGAAGAACGCGCAGTGCTGGCGGGCTTGGCGCTGGAGTGGATGCTGCAGGAGGTGGGGCGGAAGTGTGCAGCTGGAGGGGTGCGGGCGTGAAGGTGGTGAGGCATAGCAAGGGCTTGCGCCGTGGATGCTACAGGAGGTGCGACGCAAGTGTGCAACTGGAGGGACGCAGGTGTGGAGTGAGCGGCCGGTTGCTGTTGGAGTGTGGGGTCGAAGCTTCAGACATCTGGGAAATTTCCTGGACATCTTAACTAACTGAGGAGATGAAAATGCAGTGGCTACGGTGGTGGTTGTTGGTGATGACGGCGTGGGTGGTGCATGCTAAGGTGCTCACGGTAATGTGAATGAGCTCCAGATGGTGGTGTGGCCTGTCACACCACACGCCCACGGTGGTGGAGGCTCGTCGCCACGGTTGAGGCCGACGGTGTGGAATGGATGAGAGATGAACTCTTTGCACAGTGGTGGGTCGGGGGTGGAGGCCTGTAGAGCTCGGCTGCCTCTTCCTCTTTTTGTAGCTACCTGCATGAATTTGAATGGAGAGGCGAGAGCAGATCCACATTCTCCGCTAGTCCATGAATGTAGGCTTTAGTGCGGCAGCTGAAGGAAATGCAGACATTCCTGAAAGAAGAAGAATAAAAATAGTGATAAAATATTATGGTTATTTATATACAAACCCTCAACTTTTATGTTAACTGAAATTAATGCATGCCATGCACCTAATTGGTTAACTAATTAAATGAATGCAATTCTAAGTTAATTCTAAATGCATTTAAATATAAATGCAATGCATGAATTATGTAATTAAATTAGAAATACGAATTAATCTATTTACATCCTAATTTATGCTAAATAAATGTTAAAATTAACTTAATGTCTTGGCACTTAAATACTTAAATAACCCACAAATATGGGCTAATCAAATACCCCCATGCCTAGTTTTTGCTAGTCCCTAGCAAATCCAAGCAAAACCTAGCACATCAAGTAGACTAGTCAACCCAATCGGTCTTCCTTTAGAAACATATTAAGTTTAGACTCTAGACCTAAGGTTCACAAGTAGTTGCTAAGTTACAAACTAGGTCGACTAAAGATAAGTTGCAGGCACGAGTTTCCCTGATTTCTGACTTTACCTTAAGGTTTATTGATCCCTGAGATTAAAGCATCCTTGCATGTGCGTTGGTCTGAGTTATTTAAGTTAAAGGAAAAAGGATTTTTTTTTAATATATATATATATTTACTTTTGTTTGATTCCCCTAAGTCTAACCTCGGATCAGCTATCAACAAGGTCTGTGTCAGATTCATTATCCCCATTACCGTACCTCGAAGGGTGCCTGGCATTCAATGCTTTGAGATAGCACCTCCCATAGCGACCCCAGGAACTCTTGGCAATTGACACTTCGAGATAGTATTTCCCACTGATTTCTTAAGCGAATTTAGGCCTATGGCAATCGGCACTTCGAGAAAGGGCCGCCCATGGTACCTGAACAGCACAATGCGCTTACATGCCCCTAGTAGGATGGATATCCTAAGAGACAAGCGCCGAGGAGGTAATATGTTATCATCACATCCTCAAGGTGAGTATATACTCCACCTCTCCTGCGGCGAGAACTCTTCCAATCAAATTGTGTTTTCAAGCCTCTCCTAAGTCAAAACTAAGAGAACCAAATCTCTTTTAAGAAAAAAAGAAATTAAGTTGATTACCAGACCAAGTGTGTGAAATTTGGATGCTTGGGTTACAAGGACCCGTAAACCAAAAGGTAGAACAAGACTCTAGGTACTACCACACTTTTTAACTCAAACCCTAGCTTTCCTTCCTCAACCTCTTGAGGAATGGTCTGCAACTTAACTCCTACTTAAGTTTTTAAGTCCACAAAGGACCCTAAAGGTCTAAAGCTAATAGCTAATTTAGCCTCTAAAGTTTGACCCTAGAATTAACTTAGTCTACCCTAGAGTTATGATTTGCTTAAGAATGCCGGACCTAGCCAGTTAAGCTCAAAACTTTTTTTTTTTTATATGCAAATGTATGAAATGAATGCACTATGCTATGTATATCCCCAAGTAAATCCCCCATGCCTAAAATCTGCAATGTCCTCATTGCATAGAAGGATATTACCTGGGTCAAAGCTGGGCTGCCATTCTTTTGTTAGCAGCCGAATAGCCAAAGAACCTACAAATCAGGTTCAAGGTTTGCAGAAATAGGCCCTAAAATTGAGCAAAGCAATGTTGGCCTAGAAAATAGGTAACCTAGTATGTTGGCGAGCTGATGATGAATCCCGATAGCAAATGCTTGCCCAACTAAGATGGGAATGAAATCTTCCCAGGTCACTAGAGGAGGTTCTAAAGGATAAACAGGTATAACAACCTCCAAAGGGGTAGGGGGAGGATGACAAGGATCCTCCAAAAAGAATGGGGAAGGAATGGTGCAGAAATAAACCCCCAAGGCAATGGACTGACTAAAGAAATCATCAATCCATACCCGATACTCCATTACGGGAAATATTGGTTTGTTAAGCCCCTCGATCAGAACAAAAGTGAGCAATTCTCTAAGGCAAGGATCATCTAGGGTGTCCAAGTTTCGAGGTTGCGGGATGGCCATAAGATCTAGGTTGGGTTTAATCAGCTCGGTGTCCATCCCTAACACTTTCCAAATCCTCAATTGCATCCCTAGAATTCCTTGCACCATCACATTTATCTTCCTGCCCTTCTTCAGGAGTCACAATTTCGCCTTCAGACATAAGAGAATAAGAGGATGACTTCGAAATAAATGAAGGCAGGTTGGAAGCAACAGATCTAGGGATTATCCTATTAATATCATCCCTGGGTTTTTGTTCTTTACTCAAATCTTCCCCGTAGTCTATATGTGAATCCACATAAATCTTAGAAGTTGCTTCCAAATTTTCCATCATTTCATCATGAGGAGAAATATCATCAATGGTTGTGCTAAGGAAACCTAATTTGGTCAAATTTGTGACATCCCCAGGGGCTAACTCTTCAAATAAGACATAATCACCCTTAGTGTCACTCCAAATCTTGAATGTAGGTTCCTCATATAATTCATCTTTCTCCTCATCATATGATTCATCATATACTCGAGGTCTAGAATCATTTGATATTTCAGCAGATCCCCTAGGGTGCTCTATCTGAGGTAAATGGTTTACAATGGTAACATTGGACTCCCCAGATAGGTCAAATTCTTGAGGGCTAGGTTCCCTAAGGGTGGGCTTGAGTTCCATCTCGTGATTAGAAGGGAGGGTAGGATTAACAACTTGACTTCGACCCACTTCATCAAATGTCACGAAAATACTATCATCTGGGTCGAGGTCTTCCAATGGTACCATCATTCCCTTCTTTTGACTCCAATATAATTCAGGTGGATACTCAACCTTATCATCATCTTCCTCGGGTTGCCACCTTTCTTCATCCAATGCATAGCTACTTTCATATGTATCTTCCTCCCACTTAAGGCGTGGATCTCTTAAGGAACTATCATCTAATGGGGAGGTTTCAAAATCGAACCTCGAAAAGTAGCTATTCTCCCCATAATTTCCCTCCAACTTAAAGTGTAGCTCTTCCACAGGAGATGCATCTATTGTAGAGGGGCGTACATCATCCTCAATGGGGTAGATTGGGTGGCTAATTTCATCTTTTTCTTGTTGGCCTGCTCTCGAAGATTCTCCTAACAATTCAATCATTTCGTTTTGCATTTTCTGTATTTCCATCTTCAAAGAGGAGAGGTCATTTCTATCATGAGAGAAGTTAGGCTCAGGCTTATAGTACCTAGGAGTGTCTGTCCAACCATTATAATTATTCATGGAGGGTGGGTTGGGTATTTCCATTGTGTGTGGGATATTGGGCAAAGCAAATCTTGCTCCTAGGTTCTGCTCACTGATTTGGGGCTTAACTAGGCCAATACTCCTATAATAGGAGTAAAACGGATCCTAATGATTGTCATTATGTCCATCAAGGGATGGATCATCTCGGCGTATGGGATCGAAGAGTGCAAAGTGGGGGTGAGGGTGTGGGCAAGATGTGAAAGGATGAAAATCAATGTGGTCCATTCTAACTCACACCTCAATCAGAATTCCCCAAGCAAAACAAAATTTAAAAAGGACTTTTTAGGTCTTTTCCAATTTAGGCTTTTGATTTTAAGTCAGATTGTAGGTGACAATACAATTTGTTCAATCAATTTACGCACTTACTGTCGACCTACGGCTCGCCTAAGAAGACCTAGTTGGAGCTTAGGTGTTCTTCCCTAAATCTCAAATGGTAGAGCAACTCCAAAGACAGAAGATCGAGGGATGCAAGTTGGCCTAAGCCTTCCTTTGAAGCTATGCTTTCGTGGTGCTTCTCAACCACCCCCAAAAATCCGTGACACGGTATCCCCCTCTTTGGATTTATAAAATCTTTGATCTCAAGTTCTGAACACTTCAGAATCCAATGGTAGGAGGGCTCTTGTTCTAGTATTTCCAAACCTAAGGAGTGTCTAAAAGCATGCCGTGGTGCAAGCGAAATAAGTGTGCATACACCGCAAAAGATTTTGAATTTTGAATCGCATGCCAAGTTTGAAAATCAAATCCTTGGTTTTTAAAATGCCCCTCCTTTAATTAGTCCTTTTTCTAGAAAATATGTGACCACTTGTCAATCGCTTCAAGACAAATTATGTGGTCTTCGAATTAAGTCCAAATGTAATGCGTGATCAAGAATAGGATGCAAAGTAAGAGAATGCGCACCTTACTTCTAGCAATCAACGATGCGAGAATGCACGCAATGCAGAGAAGTAAATCTAGAGGCTGCTCATACAAACCTAAATGGTTCGTCCTAGGGGCAGGCAGCTCATTTATTTTATTTATTTTTTTTTAACTACTTATGCACAAGCAAATAAAAGTAAACAATCCACAAAATAAATTAAAAACCTAAATCTAAAGAAAAGGGAACAGGCTCCCAAAAATTACCCAACACAAGTCTAACACAAAATCGAGGAACAAACCCCTCAAAATATACCCCAGAACAAGGGTTTCAAACCAAATGCGCAATGAAAAATTAAGTCTAAAGTCTTAATCCTACTCTAATTAAATCAGCTACTAGATGATCGTCGGTCCTCGTCTTTCCCCTCCCTTACAAGGTAGCTCGACCAATTCCTCCTCTGGCGACGTCAAGGGTCGCCTCTCACGATGGCTGATTCCTTGCACAAATTTCTTGCACAGAAAAAATAATAAATAGTCAAATTACTGTGCAATGAGAAATAACAAAAAATAAAATCAGGTGAAATTATTGCGTCTGTTGCCTCCCCAGCAACGACGCCCTTTGACGAGTCGATTCTTCGCTTTTACAGTCGTTTGTTACATAAAATGTCACGTCGTTTGTAGTTCTATGTGGTGGAAAAATTGGCTAATCAACAATTAATATAACCACTCAATTAGGAGCGGGTTGTGTCCACAGGGAGGCAATGATGCAATAACATCTCAATTATTTTGTATTCGTTCAATCTCGTGAGAAATCCGTAGTCAAATCTGACATGAAATGTAACGGAAAGAAGATGCACAATATCTTGAAAATGTAAGGGTAGATGTACAATTTTTCCTCACTGAAATATTCAATAAATATGTGATGATTTTATGCAATTTTCCATTGACATGTATTAAAGAAAATTTGTGCACATTTAAATCCCAAAACCAATGTCAAACAATGTTAATTACAAAAGCCACGCAATTGTAAAAGAGCTTGAGCATGAAGTTGTAATTTTACCATAATAAAATATTCATAAATCAAAATTCTTTTTCCTGGAAATGGCATGAAATGTAATTACTAATTAGTCTAAAAATAGAGGATTTTACCTCTCTCCTCCTCGTGATCGGGAGAGAGGTTCAATCGAGGAGAGGTTCGCACAGGCGGTTGGCTGAAGTGAGGCCGTCGCAGTGGTGGCAGCCGTACGTCGAGCGGTGGCCAGAGCCAGCCTACCGAAGGAGAAAGGTACCGGCATTTCTGGACTTACTGCTGTCGCAGGGAGCACACGGAGATGGCGCGGCATACTGCAGGCTGGAGCGCGCATACTGCTGCACGCTAGAAGTGCACTGGAGGTGGCGACGAGGCGCGGAAGGAGAGGGCGTAGGCTCTGCAGGTGGGAGGTGCGGGTTCTGCTGCGTGCTGGAGTGGGCGCTGCAGCAGCTGCGCTCTACAGGATGTAAGGCAAGCGCGCTGGAGTGGATGCTGCAGGAGGTGGCAGCGAGGCGCAGAAGGAGTGCGTTGGAGTGGGTGCGCTGGAGGCGCTGGCGGTCTTCAGGCGATGCACGTGCAGAGAAGAATGCACGGTGCTGGCAGGCTTGGTGCTTGAGTGGATGCTGCAGGAGGTGGGGTGGAAGTGTGCAGCTGGAGGGGTGCGGGAGTGAAGGCCGTGAGGCGCAGCAAGGGCTTGCGCCGTGGATGCTGTAGGAGGTGCGGTGCAAGTGTGCAACCGGAGGGGCGCGGGCGTGGAGTGAGCGGCCAGTTGCTGTTGGAGTGTGGGGTCGAGGGTTCAGTAGTCCGAGAAATTTCCTGAACGTCTTAACTAACTGAGGAGATGAAAATGCAGTGGCTGCGGCGGTGGTTGTTGGTGATGACGGCGAGGGTGGTGCGCGCTGAGGTGCTCACGGTAATGCGGACGAGCTCCAGATGGCAGTGTGGCCTATCACACCACACGCCCACTGCCTCAACTGTTGATCGTCGAGCTCGTCGCACCACAGTTGAGGCTGGCAGTGTGGAATGGACGAGAGATGAACTCTTTGCATAGTGGTGAGTCGGGGGTGGAGGCCTGCAGAGCTCGACTGCCTCTTCCTCTTTTTGTAGCTACCTGCATGAATTTGAATGGAGAGGCGGGAGCAGATCTACATTCTCCACTAGTCCATGAATGTAGGCTTTAGTGCAGCAGCCGAAGGAAATGCAGACGTTCCTGAAAGAAGAAGAATAAAAATAGTGATAAAATATTATGGTTATTTATATACAAACCCTCAACTTTTATGTTAACTTAAATTAATGCATGCGATGCACCTAATTGGTTAACTAATTAAATGAATGCAATTCTAAGTTAATTCTAAATGCATTTAAATATGAATGCAATGCATGAATTATGTAATTAAATTAGAAATATGAATTAATCTATTTACATCCTAATTTATGCTAAATAAATGTTAGAATTAACTTAATGTCTAGGCACTTAAATACTTAAATAGCCCACAAATATGGGCTAATCAACAGGGGTTCCTCATGGGGATGCACTGGGCCTCACAAAGCCCTTCTCCAATAGATCCTGTAACTGAGACTTGCACTCTTGTAACTCAAGTGGGGCCATCCTATATGGTGTAGTAGAGATGGGGCTGGTCCCTGGTACCAGTGAGATCTCAAACTCGATCTCACGCTTAGGTGTCAATCCTGGCAACTCCTCTGGAAAGATGTTGAGGTACTCACAGACCATTGGAATACTCTGTAAGTCAACCACGGGGATAGGCTCTACTATGACACAAGCTAGGAAGCCCTCACAGCCTAGCTCAGTAGCTTCGTTGCCCGAAGCGTGGAGACGCACCTAAATCCTCCATCTACTGGCTGGCCGTGGAACTTGAAGGGAGGCAACCCTGGTATAGAGAAGACGATCTTCCTCCCAAAGCAGTCTACTAGGGCATGATAAGCAACCAGCTGGTTCATCCCTAGGATCATGTCAAAATCCTCCATCGTGATCACGATCAGGTCAATTGGAAGACTGCGTCCCCTTATAGCGACCTCACAATCAGTGAAGACCTCCTCGGCGACAAATACTTGTCCACCTGGGCGTCCAATCAGGAAAGGATCCTCTAACAGTACACTGTCCGATCCCAAGCTGATGGCAAAACTTGTAGAGATGAATGAGTGCATGGCACCAGAATCGAAAAGCACGTAAATGAGCCTACTGGAAACTGTAACCATACCTGCCACTACAGAGCGTAAAGCTCTAGCATCTCCGTGAGTCAGGGCGTAAACAATCTCCTCATCCCTCGGTGCAAAAGAAGCAACCATGCTCTAGGCTGGGCAAGAAGTAGCTGGCCAGTACCCTCCTCGTGACTGCTGCCCTCCTCCTCAGGCCTGGTAACCGCAGTTGCCAGATCAGCCTCCAGTGCTTGGTGCTGGGAGCGTCTACTGTGCTTTGGCCCTAAATGGGCAGTCCCTCCTTATGTGGCCCTACTGGCCACAATGGTAGCAAAGGGGAATGCGAACTCCTCCCTCTATCTACTATCCCTGCTAGCAGCTAGGTGGGGGTTTGCTGCAGTCAGCTGGTCCCGGTTTGGGGCCCCCAATTGTCCCTAGTGGATCCAGAGAGTGGGGTGACTCCTCTGCAGGTGCCGTGTGCCTCCTTTCTCGGTGGCCTACGAGTGCTCCTACTGGTAGTGCCTCTTTCATCCTCCCCCATCGATGTCTCGCATGGTCGGGTTGGTTTGCTCGTAGGTCATGCAGCCCCGACTACGTCGGACAAAGTAGGCAACTCCAGTGGCTTCACATACCCCTGAATGACAGGCCGAAGGCCCTCAGTGATCCTCCATAGGCACTCCTCCTCGGTAGATGCAGCTATCTGGGTGAAGCATGACAGCTCCAGGAAACGCGTATGGTACGCACTAACTGTCATCACCCCTTAGCAGAGAGTGTGAAACTTCTCTACCTCTGATCCTGCCAGGTCTGTGGGAAGTACTGCTCGCAGAAGAGCGTCACAAACTGGTCCCACGCCGGCTCTCCCTTCTCCTATCCTCTGACCGCTCTCCACCACCTATGGGCTGCACTCTCCAGCTGGTACGTGGCGAAGGCAAGGCGGCACTCTGCAGATGTTTAGCTGATTACTGTTTAATTATGTTGCATGTAAATGACTTAATCATCATTCTACTCTACGTTAGCTGACCTTGGATTTTGTAACCATGTTTAAGTCAGGGATTCGAGCAGCCAGAGCCACCGGCTGCTGAGGGCGCTGGGCCTAGTCGAGCCCAGCCATAGTTTCCTTCCTTTTGTTTAGTTGTAGAGAGTTTTGTTGTAGTGAGTTCCTATATCTTGTGGTTATATTCAGTTATATTTCTACCAGTTCCCTGTTGTGATGGTTATATGTGTAACAATACTTTTCTGCTATATCATGTAAAAATCTAGTGGTTTAATGTTCTCTTTCTTTTACTGCAAGTAATATATTTTCTGCTTAGTTACATTACTCGTGTGGTTGTGGAATGAGTATGCATTTTATTATTTTTCGTTGGACCACTGGGTCTTGGGGTTCGTCGAGGCACGCTGTTCTCACATTCTGTAGGGAGCCAGGAACGGGTCGTGACAAGATGGTATCAGAGCTAGGTTGTCCCAAGAAATGAACCAAATGGTATGGAAGTAACCACGCTTGTACATATAGCAAGGATAGCCATCACAACGTATTATCTTGATTGCCGCTTCCGAGTCTTATTTCCCTCTGTAGTCAAGTGTCCTTGATAGTTCAGTCTTTTCTTCGATCTTCGTGTAGGAGATGCTTTGCTAGGGAACTCTCGAGGTGAGCCATTCTCGGGTTCTATAGGGAGCTAGAAATGGGTTGTGACATATGGTATCATTGGATTCCTCTTGACACAAGCTTTCTGGCAATGCTTGTTTCACATGATTCCGAGGTGTATAGCTCAAGTTATGGCCAAAAGAAGTCACTAGGGACCTAAATGTAAGGTAAACTCAACCCTCAGGGCAATTTGGTTATTTCACCCACCTAAACCGACTTACAACCACACTTAAGGCCTATATAAGGACCCCTTAGGTCCCTTAGGTCATCATTAGCCTCCAAACCTTCTCTAATAAAGAGAGAAAGATAGTTTTTCTTATCCAAAAATCAAAAATTTATTCTTAGGGACTCGATTGCAATTCCACAAAACCTGAGGTTCCCACCGCAAATTTTGTGGGAGCAACGACGGTGCACAACAGCAGCATGACACGTGGTGAAGGTGGTAGACGTGCGTGCGATGCGTGGCACAGCAGTGTGCGAGGCGTCAGAGCGTGATGCGTGGCAATGCTTTTCAAATGCACGCGTGCACGGCTGCAATGAGCGGGAACACAGTGATTCGCGACGTGTGGCACAATCAGCAGTGCGGAGCATGCGGGCAACGATCCATAGGGGCAAGGCATGCATGAATCAGACCTTGACGCATGGTGCGTACTCAGGTGCATGTGCTACGCGTTGAGTGGCATGTGAGTGGCCAGTCTAGTTGACTCTGGAGGCCCTCACTCCGTTTCATCTGGTTCGAGGCCTTTCAACCTCGGATTTCACCAAATAAGGTGTTGTTGGAATCGTATCAACGTGTACTACGTGTTGGTATGATTTATTTCAACCTTTGAGTTTGTTCTACTTATTGAAAAATTAGAAACATAACTAGGTGTCTCCAACCCCATCGTGGGTTCGATTGAACCAAGTTTTCTCCCTGGTGCTTGTGCGAACCCAGAGGTGCGTGTAGAGACTATTTTCAAGCCTAGTGAGCATGGTTCGGAGTCACCGTGGCCCCTCGATGGCATTAGGTAGAGTAGTCTATCCCTTTTTTTAAAATTCAATCGATTTTTCAGGTATTGAGGACTCGGCCTGTATGATTTTAGTGTATGCTGCCTTGGTCTACATGCGTTCTCCTTTTTACTGAGTTGGAACCTTTTTATGTCTTCCTGAATTGTGGCACTATAAACAAAAATAATGGTTGGAGGACAAAGAATTAACAAGAATATATCCCTGTTAACGCATGCATGAAACGAAACCCTTTTCCCATAAAATAAGTTCTGTTGTCTTGAGAACTATTTAAATAGTGTGGAACCATTGGAAAAAGATGGAATTTCTTGTGAATGAATAATTTGGGAGATAAAATGAATAATTGTTAACCCTGGAATTAGTAATACAAAATTACTAAGGTTTCTCGTAATTGACAATATAAGAAATACAGTTATCTGGAAATTGGATAAATGATACGACAGATATGTCCGGAAAATTAAAGGATTAGATAACTGGTTTTAGCCCTACTACTTGCCAGGATTTTAGCCGTAACTTTAGGTCTTTTTAGACCAAGTTCAGGGGTTGATTTAGGGAGTTGCTGGCCTCCCTACGACTTTTTGCCTAGGCTTAGCGACCAATTGAGGTAGTGAACTATAGGGCTCGAGGTTTGGAGCAGTTCTTTTTGGCTGGTGGGTGGGTTATTGGCTGTATGTGGTTTAGTGTACATAACACTTGTACGTGTTCATGCTACACGACGTTGCTGCTATCCCCTTTTCGCGATGACCCCAAGGTGACGGAGCGTGGTGACTCGACAGGTATAAGCAGTCCTTCCAGCCACGAGGGTGGCTTAGACCGGTCTTGCACCATAAGAAGTCACACGAGATCGTCTTGTGCGTGAGACGTTGATTAACAGTTTGAAACCAATAAGAATATGGGCAAACTACATAAAAAATGGGGGACTAGATGTGAGATAGATGATAAAACAAAGAATTATCAACATAGTACATTTTTCCTATACTCTATTACTTTAGTTATATCTTTGGTTGTACTACTCTACTCAGTTTTCACTTACGTTTGTCTCATGTTCTGTACTCAAGTGTTGCTGAGCAGTTGGGTGTCGCAGCTGTAGTTGGTCTGACCACTACTGAATCGAGTCCTCCTTGAAGAAACAGTCTGTACTGAGCCAGTGGCTTATAGGAGTACTTCTTTCTACCGGTAGATTTTATTTCCTATCTTCTTGATAGTTGTACGAGGCTTATTTATTTCTACTCTAGGTGAATTTGCTTTTATTGTTAGCACTTTTGTTTGCTTTCATTTAATGCTTTATGAATGAATGTTTGCTATTGATGTTTTATGACTCTTTGTTGGGTGACTGTGATCTTGTGGGTTTTCGTGCTAGTTGTTAGCACAAGGTGACTCGGGTTCGTCGGTTGGTGGGACTCGGGACGTCACAGATGGTATCAAAGCAAGGTCACCCCATTTAGTTATAGAATGATTCGGAAGAGCCACATAGACATTCAAAATGCATTGAATGATGGGTAACTCATTCTCTGATCAATTGAAAACCCGATTCACATGAGTTCTGCATATCCTGGAAATTTTTCACCGTGCAGAGAGAGATGGCTCCACGTAGGTCCAAGCAAGCTAGTGCTACTAGCCGGGCAGACGAAGATCGCTAAGTGGATCCCCCTCAGCGAGCTCTAGATCTGGCCACCCAGTTTCAAGCCTTTATAAAGAATTTCTTTAAGATGTTGGAGCAAAGGCTACCTCTCGCAGCTCAGGCGGGAGGAGGGGGCGGTGGGGATTAGGAGCAGCCCTCAATTCCGAGTGTGTGTATTCCCCTGCTTGAGGAGAGAGGGGAAAACCATGGGCTTCCCCCACCAAAGGACGAACCAGTGGACCCTCTGCATCAGTATCAGCAAATCTTCACTGAGTTCAGGAAGCTGAAGCCCCCAACCTTTAAGGGGGATGAGGATCCTACAGGGGCAGAGGACTGGATACAGTAGATCAACAAAGCCTTTGACACCATTCGCCGACCGGAAGACTATAGAGTACCCTTCGCGACATACTAGCTGACTAGTGCGGTGCATCGCTGGTGGGTGTTCGTCAATGAGTAGGAGGGCACTCGGGTGGTGTCCTGGGGTCGCTTCCTCAAACTTTTTAGCGACCAGTATTACCCCAAGAGTTGGTAGGACCAGAGGAGGCTCTAATTCCACAACCTGAGGTAGGGTTCGATGATGGTTAGCGAGTATTAGACTTGTTTCATTGAGCTCTCACACTTCGAGTTGACTGCAATAGCCTTGAAGGCTGACAAGTGCTGGAAGTTCGTTTTGGGACTTCGACCAGAAATACGAAAGTATGTCAACCCACATCCATTGGACACTTTCACCCAAGTAGTAGACACAACTATGAAGTATGAGTAGGGCGATGTTGAGACCCGCAGGAGTTTTGGCGGAGGACCAGGGCAGAGGTCGGAGTTTCAGAGTGGATTTCAGAAGTAAAGGGAATAGAGGTACTAGCCATACAGAGCACCACCACCCGTACCCCCGGCCCACAGTAGCAGGCACCGATTGTAGCTTCGGGGTACACTCAGTCCCACCGTGCTGCGTCGACTCAAACTCAAGGCACGGTGCCATCAAGGGAAGATCATATGACCCCAGGGTGATGAAGCGTGGTAACTCAATGGGTATAAGTGGTCCTCCAGGCCAGGAAGATGGCCTATGCCAATCTTGCACCACAGGAAGTCACACGATATCATCTCGTGCCCGAGTCGTTGATTGATAGTTTGAAACCAATAAGAATACAGGCAATCTACATAAAAAAAGGGGGGGCTAGATGTGAGATAGATGATAAAACAAATGAATTATCAACATAGTGCCCTTTTCCTGTACTCTGTTACTTGAGTTACATGTTTGGTTGTACTACTCTACTTAGTTTTCACTGATGTTTGTCATGGGTTCCAAACTCAGGTGTTGCTGAGCAGTCGACTGCTGCGGCTGCAGTTGGTCAGACCTCCACGGAACCGGGTCCTACTTGAGGAAATGGTCTATACTGAGCCAGTGGTTCATATGAGTAGTTCTTTCTACTGGTAGATTTGATTTCCTGTCTTCTTGGTAGTTGTACGTGACTCTCATTTATTTCTGCACTAGGTGAACTTGCTTTTATTGTCAGAACTTTTGTTTTCGTTCGTTTAATGCTTTATGAATGAATGTTAGCTATTGATGTTTTATAACTATATGTTGGGTGATTGCAATCTTGCAGGTTTTTGTGCTAGTTGTTAGCACAAGGCGACTCGGGTTCGTCAGTTGGCGAGACTCGGGTAGTCATAGAAAGGAAGGCAACATTGAAGGGGTTGAGTGGGATATGAAGCCCATTCTCTATGGTGTATTTACAAATCATAAAGTTGTTAGACCAACCAGACGAGCATAGGCTCAATCGATCTCCTACGATAGTATATCGGACCTCACCAAGGTTGTATCTCCTAAAAAATTTTCATATTTCTTCCTCGCTATGGATAGAAGAAGGAAATTTGTATAAGGTTACAGTCTCCCTGTTCACCTGCCTAGAAGAAGAAGGGCTCTTACCTTAATTAATTGACAACATTCTTAAAGCTAGATGGAGGGTGTCTACTTTGATTAGGGCTTAAAATGTAGCATCGGTAGCACAATCACTCCAAGATTGAGTAAGAAGTCATTTACTGCCCTCACTTACCTCTATTATAACTAGAGGTAGAAGTTAAATGGGCATGGGTTTTACCTCTCTAAACCTCCCATCAATCATTTAATGCAATGGGACAGTCTCCAAGCCTAGGCCAATGAGGTCATGACATGTGTCCCACACCAAGCCTCAAGAATACCAATTAATGTGATGGTGCCCCCTACCCTACCACCATGCGACGATGGCTGGTCATTATCTGTCCTAATACTTTTGTGGATAGACTGCCTAACGGGGGCATAGCACCTCAATTGAAATATGGAAGCTATAAACCACTAAGTTCGGATAGGAGGCAAGGCCTCCACGACACCACAAGAGTGCTTGAGTGGATGCTAGGCAAACAACCCTCCAAAAGGACCATAATGTGCCTGTTTGGAATTACCAATTGCTTTAGTGCACCGGGTGGTAGCTCCTAGAGGCAAGGAAGGCATGCAAAAAAAAAAATCGTTATTACAATTACTCTTGTAGCTTGCATAACTAAACTATGAGAGTGGATGCAACTGATAGTGGGAGAAAAGTTAAGCTCAAAACAACCAACTTAATAAGCCTAAGGAACTGCAGAATGGGCCATCCCATGACCTAGAAGGGACGATTCTATAGTAAGAGAACTAGGTCTGTGCCACTACAACTCTAGAATGCTTGTTAGGTTTGCAGGCAAAGATGGTCGGTCGGGTCCTTGGGCAGATTTCTTCTTTTCTTATTTCAAAACTTTAGAGATCCAGACAAATGTGACGTGATAATAGCCTAAGTAACATATCCAAGTGAAAAAGCCAATTCGCATTGGGAGTTCGTACTTCACCCTTGGTAAATATTTCTGTTGAGATAGGAAACTACTTCCCTCAGGGATAAAGCAGAAGATAATATGTAATTTGACCCTGGTTTTTGGCTTAGGTAGGAGATATCGAGTTGAATGGATTTGTATTTTGCGGCACACACTCATCTGGTGCTACATGTAATCTAGTACTACTGACTTTAGATCTCTAGACTATTAGAAAACTCAACTCAGAGAGAGGCTAAACAACTGTGCTCTCTTGATGTTCCTGGGCGCTCACTCTTTTCTTTCTTTTCTTTCGAAGATCACAAATCTCTCCAGATTTAGTAATTGTACTCACTATTTGGTGGCCTCACATGGCATCCACACTTCAATTAAAGTTCTAATAACTCTACAACTAAGTTAGAGTCCTCAACCAATATTCGGGCGATTAGAAATACTAAAAGGTAGGTATTTGCCATATTTGGTGGAACGCGATAGGTGTTCTATTGCCTCAGAAATAATGTTACATTATAAACTTGGACTTTTTTTTATATATATATGCTAACCTAAATGCATGAATACTTCCTAAAATGCGAATGCACCCCCCCATGCCTAAATCCTACAATGTCCCCATTGTAAAATTAAAACAGGAGGAGAAAGGAAAGAAATCACCTGATGATGGTGTTATTCAGACCGCTGGGTTGCCTCCTAACAAGTACTGCATTTTCTGTCAGCAGCTAGACTTAGAAGGAACCTGTAAGTTTGGTTCCAGACAGAAAAGGTTAAACCCTAAAAATATGCGTAATAGTGCAGGCCTAGAAAATAGGTAGCCACGGATGTTGGTGAGCTGATGATGCAACGTAATTCCAAATGCTCGCCAGACGATATAAAAATGGAGAACCTTGTTGGCTACCTTGGGAGGTTTAGGAATAACAAAAGGAATATGAAAAGGGACATCCCGAAACGGAATAAGCGAAGGATAACAAGGATCCTCCAAAGCAGGACGGGTTGTGAAAGATATAAACATGATTAGTTCAAACCCTTGAATGGCGAGAGTAAATGTACAAGCATCAATCCACACTCGCCATTCTACCCGAGGATGTACTGGCTTGATATGTTCTCCAGAAAGAATGTACATGAGCAGAGATCTTATCCAAGGATCGGTTAGGGAGTATAAGGGTTGTTTGTAGTGTTGGAAGGTAATGGTTAAGTCCAATGAGTGCTTAGTCGGTGTTAGGTCCAATTCCAACAATGATTCAGATTATGTATACTCCCTAACAGTTGTAGACAACTTCAAGTTACCCTGCCAAACATTAATGATTGGAGTCATATTTGAATCAAGGGTAAACTCCAAATTACAACTCTTTGATGGCAGGGTCAAAATGTCAGAATCCTTATCATTAAGCTCATCCCCGGATTCGTTTGGTTCACTCAAATTTTTGTCGGGGTGTATATGTGATTCATTAATGAAGACAGGAGTTGGATTAGTATCCTTAATTATTCCTAAAGGAGGATCAGTCTTAATATTTTGGAGTAAGCCTATATCATTGAATTCGTTATTCTTTTTGAGGTATAAATCCTCAATTGACGTGTTTTGTCCCCGAGAGTCTCCCATAGACTTCTCATTATTTTGTTTGTCCTCCTCTAATATCAACTCCTGCTTTGATGGAGGATGACTCTAGAAAGAAGGGAGGAATCTGGATTTGACCATATTGTTTATATCCTTTGGAGGTAAATCCTCAAATGATAAATAATTTCCCTGTGATTCACTCCAGATTTTTAATCCAAGTTCCTCTATTGGGGCATCCTCATCCTCTGAAATAGACTCTTCATATCCTTGAGACCAAAATTGATCTAATTCATCCTCCATTCCCTTAGGGTCACCTTCATTGGGTACATTTATATCCTCAGGATGCAGAATGGTAGGTGTTAATTCCCTAAGTGGAGGGTCAAGAGTAGGCTCACTAAGGGTAGAATGGGATTCCACCAAATAATTAATATGGGAAGTGATAGGAACAATACAACCTTGACCTGGGTTGGTAGGGGTAAGGAGAATACTATCATTGGGGTCAAGGTCTTCAAGAGGTACCATCTTCCCTTGCTTTTGGCTCCAATAAAGCTTGGGTGGATAATCACTATGATCGTTGTCCTCTAGTGGCCGTGTCTCATTGGAAGAGTCTAAGTGATAGCTACATAAAACTGGATCCCTATTGTCAATGGTTTCCTCAGAATTATTTTCATGATCATGGTCGTATGGGTAGGGATCATAATTATTGGGAAGCATGTAGCTAAGCTGTCTTATTAATTCATTTAACTGTTGACTATTCCTCAACATCTCTCCCATTGATTCCATCATTTCCTTTTGCTGTTTTTGCATTTCTATCATAAAAGAGGAGAGGCTACTATTATCAGGTTGGGGAGGATAGTCAATTTCAGGCTCTGGTTGCCTAGGGGTGTCGGTCCAACCTCGATACGGAAAATCATGAAGGGTGGGAGGGTTGGGTGTTTGCATGGAAGTAGGGATTTCAGGGTTGGAAAATCCCACTCCTAGGCTTTGCTCAAACGTGGGAGTTATCAAGCCAGTACTCCCAGGATAAGAATAAGAATGATCCCATGAATTGTCAATGTACCCATCAAAGGATGGATACGCTCGGGGCATGGGATCCTGATTAAAAGATGGGAAGTATTGACGCTGATAATCTAACTGATAGGAGTAAAGGTGATCTATTTCTTAAGTAAAATGGTTTTAACTCTCTTAGGGTTTAGAAGAATTCAGAATACAAGTAGAAACTTCCTAGAGAGTTCTACTGTCAAAGCAAACGCAAATTCAATGGGGTTTGTTTTTAGTAGATTGTAGGTCTTAGAATTAAACGTTCAGTTGGTGGCCAAATAAGTTTTGCAAAAATTACGCTTCCTAGGCCAACCTTCGCTGGTGCCTATAACCTACTCGCAAGGGATGGAAGTCTCGAATCGAGCCCACACACGAGGAACCGAAGTAACTTGGTGGATAGGCTTGCTGATTTCAGACTAACTTCCCTTGTGGTGCAAAAGAGGAGAGGTAGAAATTTATCTAGTGACCTTATGTGTGAGGTGCACGGTGTCTCAAGTGTGCAAACATACGATCATGTTTTGATTTTTGAAATTTCGCAAATAGGATCCTTTTGCACACAATTTTCATTCACAGATTTTAAAGTCTAACCTCTTAGCAGTCCCAATTTTTAAAGTGACCACTGAATTAATTTGATTCAAGCACTTTAGTGGTCTTAGATTTAGGTTCAATGCATATGCATGACAGGTAATTGATGCTCAAGAGAAGATGCACCTTACTTCAGCTTTCTTCGTGCAATGTATGCAATGTAGTAAAAATTAACTAGATGCTGCTCATTCAGTCCTAGATGGTTGTCCTATAGATATGCAGCTTCTAGTAGGCAGTTCGATTTTTTTTTTAATAATAATAATAAACAAACAGACCTAATCTAACTAACTAATAGAAATGCAGTTCAAACAATTCAAATAATTCTATAATCTAAATAAATGGGAACATGCTCCTTAAAATACACTCTCGCATACAAGAGCGATAAGAAATAAAGAGGCACTAGGAACACGTTTCCAAAAATACCTGACAAGGGTCCAAAAGACAGAAATTAAATTCTAATGTCTATCTAAACTAAATCTAACTAAGATCTACTGACTAAATCAAAAATAGGCTCCTTCGTAAGCCTATGTGAGTGGGATCAAGGCCCACGTGTTCCTGTTGCTGGCCTTCAGGTGGCGTCAAGGTCCACCAAAAAGATCGTCTCCACCGTGCACGTTGTTCAAATTCAATGTTGTCACTCTGTTGTGCCTGTCACCGTGTCAGATTCCTCGCACAATAATAAAAAAAATTGATCAGATAACTACGCAACTCAGAATATTAAAAAATAATGAAGTGAATCTATTATGTCTATTGCCTCCCTGACAACGGTGCCAATTTGACGGAGAGATTTTTGCTTTCTTATGATATCAATAGAGGATATGTCGTTGTAATTAATGTGGTGGAAATCTCTCAATCAAAACTAAATATCAATTTTAACCACAGTAAAGATGTCGTATCCACAGGGAGGAATAGACCAATAAATTCACAAGAAGAGGAATATCATGTTTGCAGACCCTTTCGCGACTTTAATGCGAGGAATATGCTGATTTAAACGGAGCTTGCAAGTTTCCTTAAAAGTTTAGGGTTAGTTATGAAATTTTCACGTCAGGACTTAAGCTCTAAAAATATGCATATGATGCATGTGTAATGGCATATCATATAAATTCAACTTGCATGCAAATTTGATTTGAAATTCAATGTAGAATCATGCACATAACACAAGTAACGTAATTTTAGGAAAGTCTGAGTGCATCAATGCAATGTGGCATGAATAAAATATGAATATAAAATTGGCAATGGCATTGAATGTAATTATTAATAGAGAGAAAATAGAGGATTTCTCCTCTCTTTCTGGTGTGTGCGGCCGTGCACGGTTGGCAGCGAGAGTCGACGGGGAGGTGCACCTTGACGAGGGCTATGCAACGGCGGTGATGCGACGGCCGGGCAAAGGAGGATGGCCACCGGCCTGTTGGCTACTGGAAGAAGACAGTTGCGCGAGGATGCAAGGGTGGCCTGCTGCTGCAGCGTGCTAGGCACGCGCGCTCTCAAGGGTGCTGATGGTGGTGCTGGAGCAGTCCTTTGTAGCACCTGCAGGGTGCGGCTGTGGTTCTGCGGTCATCTGCGGGTGGCTGCGGTGTAGCGTAGGGGTGCCTGCGAGCGATGGCGTGGGTGCGGGCACTTGCAGAGGGTGCAAGTACCAGCTTGCAGGCGATGGAGGGCGCGCAAGGTGGGGTGGAACGCCTGCAGGTAATGCAGAGAAGAGCGGCGAGCGTCTGTAGGCACTTGGTGTGCAGCGCCCGCCTGTGGGGTGCGGTGGCTGGACACAGCACCTGCGGGCGTTGGGCGTGGGTGCAGGAACTTGCAAGATGCTTGGCAGTAGCGGTGGAGGGCGCTTGGTGTGCCATGGTGCAGCGGAGGTGTCGCTGGAGGGGGCGTAGATGGTCCACAGTGCACGCTCCTCTCACAATTGGGTCCCTGCCAGGGGGAGAAGAAGATGACCCCAAGATCCTCTCCTGTGCTCCCCTTAATTCCTCTTCCCCGCGCCCATTAAGGGATTTTCAAATTTCTTTTCTAAATATGGCCACCGGCTGTTGAGGAGCTGTTGAGGCTGGTCGGAAGACTCAGTTGAGGTCGACGGCTATTGGGGAGGGGAGAATTTAATTCACCCCCCTCAACTCTTGCAATTTATTCCTGCAACAACAAAACATAAAATAATTACATACTAAATTATAAAATGTAATAAAATAGATAAAAACTCAAGTAATGATGCATGTACCTATTTACCTAATATAATTATTAACCAACATACAATGTTAGAATTGAATTACTCAGGCGTAACAATAGTCTATTAAAATGGACTCATCAGGCAGTAGAGCCACTACTCAAGAAACGTGAGCAGAGATGGGTAGGCCCATTCGAGCAGCCTAGTATGAAGTTGACCCAATATTTCAATGAGGCACCATGCCCACCTTCCATGATAGTGTTTAGAAGGGGAGAAAAAGATTACGCTTGCTAAAAAATAAATAAATATATTTAATAATTAAAACTTTAAACACCTTATAAAAAATGACCATTGTACATAGGAAAAGGAAAATCATCCATATTGAAACAAAAAAAAAATTCTAATAAATTTCTTAAGATTAGATCCTTTCCTTAAATATGCATCATATGGGTGGAACTAAGTTACCTATCATTTGTCTCTTGAGTGATTGACGGATAGATTTCCAGATAGGGATTGAAAAAGCTCTACGAGCAACTAATCGATGGGATCCTAAGTTGCTAATTGATACAATCAAATTGGCTAGATACCCATGGTACCAATCGATCTGATTGTGGTGTGATACTTTTACAGAACTAGTGAGTCAATCGACGGACATAGAACTAGATTTGTAAAATACGAATTTAGGGCCCACCCATGACTATCAGCAGATTATAAATATCTATCACATGGTATGAAAATGTATTAACTATACATGTTAGGCCTATATTAGTAGCAGGGGTGTTCAAAAAATCTGTTAATCTTGCATATTTGATCCGACCTATCATGTTTGATTTTGTTGGGTCGGGTACTCATTTCTAAAATATGGGTCGGGTGTCCATTAAATATGACCTGTTACTTCTTAGATCTCTGTTTGGGTACCTGTTAAGACATCCACAGGTACTTATTAACTGACTCGTTATATGACCTGTCCATGATCCATCCATATTGCCAATCTTGTAACCCAACTAAACCAACTTGCGACTCCCATTTTGTAAAGACCCGTTCTATTTTGAACCTTTTAAGACGTCTAGTCAGATGTTTGGACCCCTTCCTAGATGCCTAGAAATTGAAAAATTTGTACGCAGGATCGGTTCTATGCGATGGCTGTGGGTAGACCACTTTCTTCTCTCTCTCTTCTTTCCTCCTTCCCCCTCATTGAACCCTAACCCCACTCTCTATATAAGAGCTCTCTCCCCCCTTCCTCTGTTCTCCACTCCACCACCACCACCTTACTTCCTCTCCACTGCCGTGAGAGAGACGAGCGAGAGAGGGAGCGAGAGCGAGGAGTGAGGAGGAGGAGCGGCGCGAAGAGGGGAGGAGGTGGGTGAGCTTGCAAGTTTCGTGGGAGCTCGCTGGAGTGCGCATGGCCGCTGTGGCGCGTGCGGGAGGAGGAGTGCGTTGGGGGAGCCATCCCCAACTTCCTGCTACAGCCGGAGCTGCAGACGAGAGGGAGGAGCTGCAGCTGCGTGCGACGGGAGGAGTGGGAGTTCACACTGGTACTGGAATTTTTCCAGTATCAGATGTCTGGTGACGACATCGGATGTCTGAAAGCAAGGTTTCGTGCAGGTACGTTCTTCTTGCGGTTACGGCAATGCAGGTCGCATTGTAGAGCCTATTTGTTTGGCTAAAAGGGGTTTTGCTACTCTGTTGCACATAGGAGCATCTTTGGGAAGGTGTGCGGCATGCCCTCCCATGCGTTTCGGATGTCTGGATAGCTTACCAGATGACCGGAGGCACTCCTAGACGACTGGAGGAGAGGTCGGACGTCTGGACCTGAGTCCAGACGGTCAAGTAGGGGTCCTAGACATCTAGGGTCGATGCAGGAACTTGAGGTGAGACCCTTTTTAAGACGTTTGGACTTTGTGCCAGACGTCTGATTTGGTTCTGCAGTCCTATTTTTGACCTGCTTAGAGTCCGTTTGAGGTCTGTTTTATGCAAACGAGATATCTATGGTTTCCTTGTCAGTTCCTCTACATGTTATAAATCCTTATATACTATTCTGAACGTTCCATTGTGGTATGTTCCTTGGTATAGGACTTCAATCTGTTGCGTGTTCAGGGCTTGCTGAGGCACATGAGTCTGCTGTTCGAGCCCCCTGTACTCCCGGATTGTCTGGTAGAGTGGTTTCCCCTTATTTTATTTATAAAACATGAATGCAATTATGAAGATTAGAAAACTAGAAACCAAGGATGTGGCATGAATCCTAGGACGAGAAATATTTGCACTGTTTGTATGCGTGTTTGAGATTGAAGTCATAAATGAATGAATAGAATTGTAAACAATTGCCTATTAATAAATACGAACTGCTTGTGGAATATGAAATGCCTATGCTAGATAAATAGTTACCTGTGCTATCACTTGTTGTATATGATAGTTTGTGGAAATACCAGCTGCATGTGTATAATACAAGAATGGAATTGTAAATGATGAAACCTGGTATGGAATAATATGGTGAATATGAGCATGAATCCTACGGGGAGTTAGGAGTAGATCTCTTGTGTATGATTGGAAAGATCTAGAAATGCGAGTGGGAAGTGAGCTGGCCCTTGAATACATGGTACCAAGGAGAGTGACTGTCCCCTGTTTAGTGTAGAGCAGAGCTAGCTGCCCTTGGGTTGGGACCTAGGGTTAGGATTGGCCACTCTACACCGACTTCTATTGGCCCTCATGTACACTGTACCGGGGAGAGCTACTAGTGTATGGAGGGAGCTAGCCACCCCACGGGACTCGGGGTTTAGCTGGCCACCTTACACTGACTTGTTAGGCCCACTAGGCAAACTGGGGTAGTTAGACGAGGGTGCATGGACTGTGGAGGGGCGAGACCCCTGTTTGGTTCTGAGGTGCTAGACCCCTGTTGTTGAGAGTGCTAGGCCCTATACTATTCCGTGATGTACTTTGGGTGTACCCGCTAGTGGAAACAACTAACCGCGTGCTAGTGTGGGGTAGCTACCCATGCACTTATCACGCATACCGTAGTCTCCGCTACGTTTGTCTGTGACCTCGGGGTGCTTGACTGGGTGTAGGATCACCACGGGGGACTCTCCCAGCCAGGAGAGCACCACGTGCACTTTCTACTCTTCGGAAAAGACTACAATCAAGATCGTTCCCACGAGGAACATGCGAGATCAAGAAAGAAATCTGAAAGTAAACCAATGGGTGAAAAGGAATTACTTGTAAAATAAAATAATTGGAAAAGATAAAATTTACCTGTTAGCTTTTACTGCTTTAGTTAGTTTGGTTATCACTCTACTCAGCGTTCACTGACTCCGTTTACTCATAACCCTTTATAGGTCTAAGAGTTGAGCAGCCCGAGTCATCAGCTGCAGAGGGCGCTGGGCCCGGCCGAGCCCAGCAATAGTCTCTTGCTGTTGTAGTACTTCTTTTTGTTAGTGAGTTCAAACTTTGTTACTGTTACTGTTCTGTGCTTTTGTTCTATTTTCCTGTTGTGGTGGTGATATGTACTGTTTAGCAGCTTTTACTTCCTTTACTGCTTGTACGCTTTTACTGTTAGTTATCTTGCATAGTGAATGTGGTTTACTTTCCTACTTTTCATTTATTTCTTGTTGGATGACTAGGTCTTGGGATTAGTCAAGTCGAGCTGGTCTCGGGTCCTGTAGGGATTCGGGAACCAGGTTGTAACAAGATGGTATTAGAGCAAGGTCATCCCGAGAAATGAACCAACTAGCTTGAGAATAACCAATTCACGTGCATGTAACTAGAGTGACCACCACAACGTACCGCTTGACATCTGTTCTGAGTTCCTTTAGCTGAAGTCCATTAGAATTAACTTCTTTTGTTCTGTCTTCCGCATCTCCTTGCAGGAGATGCCTCGTGGTGGAGTTCTTGAGGATGGTAGCGGACGCGGCCATGGACGAGGTCGGAGGGGCAGGCGTGCTGGACCCGAGGTGCCAGTTGACTGGCCACTTCTCCAGGACGTTCAGGCCTAGGACCTCTCCCAGCTAATCCGAGACATAGTACTAGAGGAGCTCCACCCGCCTCCACGGCCGCCTCTCCTTGGGGACGTGGAGGGGGAGTCCTCTGTGGGACCGAGAGATCGACGCAGTGCTGGACGAGGGGGAGGGGGTGGTCCTCCACCGCCTCCATCGCACTCTAACATTCTAAGAACGAGCCCTCCCTGCCTAGAGGCATACCTGTTCCCCCACTACAGCTCCACTAAGAGCTTTTAGGGCAGTTCCAGAAGCTCAAAGCCCCCTCCTTCAAGGGGATGAGGACCCGTCTGAGGCCAATGACTGACTGGAGTAGATTAAGAAGGTGTTTGAAACCCTTCGCTCCCCTACAGAGTGTCGCGTGGCCTTTGCCATGTACCTGCTGGAGAGTGCGGCACACAGGTGGTGGAGGATAGTCAAGGGCCAGGAGAGGAGAGAGTCGACGTGGGACTAGTTCGTGACCCTCTTCAAAGAGCAGTACTTCCCGTAGACTTGGTAGGACCAAAGGAGGTGGGAGTTCCACACTCTTCGCCAGGGGACGATGACTGTTAGCGCGTACCGCATGCACTTCTTGGAGCTGTCACGTTTTGCTGCGACAGCCATAGCTACAGAGAAGGAGCACCTGTGGAGGTTCATTGAGGGGCTCCAGCCTGCTATTCAGGGGTATGTCAAGCTCCTAAAGTTGCCCACCTTCTTGAGAGTGGTGGAGGCAGCTATAACGTATGAGGAGAGACACCGACAGCAGACGGAAGAGACCCTACCAGCCAGAGTACTCACAGGGCCGACGAGAGAGGAGGCACACGACACCCGCGGGAGAGCCATCTCGTTTTGCGGGGCCATCAGTGGCCTTTAGGGGCCCCCGACATGGGCCAGCTGTTAACACTAGACCCCCTCCCAGTCGTTAACAGGGACCTACCGAGGGAGGGAGTCGAGTCCCCCTCTGCTACCAGTGTGGCTAGTCGGCCCACATCATGAGGGACTGCTCGTCTAGGGCTGGAGTGCAGCAGATGCTCCCCGCACCGAGCGCTGGAGGCCGAGCAGGTGGTCGTGGTTCCCAGGCGCGTGGGGGAGGATAGCAGTCATGGGGAGGGTACCGGCCTGCAGCTACTCGCCCGACGTAGAGTGTGGCTGCTTCTTTTGCACCAAGAGCTGAGGGGCGTATCAATGCCTTGACACACAGAGATGCCAGGGCATTCAGTTCAGTGGTGGCAGGTATGGTTACCGTTTCTGGCAGATTAGTTTACGTGCTTTTTGATTCCGACGCCACACACTCCTTTGTCGCTGCGAGTTTTGCTGTCAGTTTGGGACAGGACTGCGTGTTCTTAGAGGATCCATTTGCGATTAGAGGTCCAGGTGGTCAGCTATTTATAGCTAAGGAGGTCTACATAGACTGTGAGGTCAATATTGGGGGACACAGCCTCCCCGCTGACCTAATTGTGATACCGATGGAGGATTTTTGCATGATTCTAGGGATGGATTGGCTGTCCGCTTACCACGCCTTGGTGGACTGTTTTGGGAGAAAGATCATCTTCTCTATACCGGAGATGCCTTCCTTTGAGTTTCACGGACAGCAGGCGGATGGAGGTTTCAGGTGCATTTCTGTGCTTCGGGCAGCGAGACTTTTGGGCCAGGGGTGTGAGGGCTTTCTAGCCTGTGTGGTGGCGGAGCCCAACCCTATGGCAGACTTTCAGAGCATCCTGGTGGTCAGAGAGTACCCCGACGTGTTTCCAGAGGAGCTGCCAGAACTACTGCCTGAGCATGAGGTCGAGTTTGAGATCTCACTGGTACCGAGGACCAGCCCCATTTCTACGGCACCGTATCGGATGGCACCACTTGAGCTGCGAGAGGTCAAGTCACAGCTACAGGACCTGTTGGAGAAGGGCTTTGTGAGGCCCAATGTGTTCTCGTGGGGAGCCCCTGTGTTATTTGTGAAGAAGAAGGATGGTACCCTACACCTTTGTGTTGACTACAGACAGCTGAATAGGGTCACCATCAAGAACAAGTATCCACTGCCGAGGATTGATGATCTGTTTGACCAGTTGCGAGGTGCTACGGTATTCTCCAAGATAGATCTGAGATCAGACCACCACCAGTTGAGGATCAAGGAGACCGACGTCTCCAAGACATCTTTACGCACCCGGTACGGACACTACAAGTTTTTAGTCATACCGTTTGGGTTGACCAATGCCCCTGCTGCCTTCATGGATTTGATGAATCAAGTCTCCAGGCAATATTTGGATCAGTTTGTGGTGGTATTTATTGATGATGTGCTCGTTTACTCGCAGGATCAGGCACAGCACGGACAACACTTGCGGATGGTTCTGGACACTTTGAGATGATGCAGGCTGTATTTCAAATACAGCAAGTGAGAATTTTGACTGAGGCTAGTGACCTTCTTGGGCCATGTGATTTCAGGGGATGGTTTGGCTATGGATCAAGCTAAGGTTGAGGCCGTACTCAGGTGGGAGACTGATAGCGATTTCACGTGGTTTGTTAAAATACGTCGTTGTAACGCGTAAAATCGATCAACTCTTAAATTTATATTCCTAGATAGGGGAGTATCTAGGGTCGTCCAAGGAGGCCAAATGTTTGCAATAGTGATTCTCTTGCTTGGAATACAATCTCAACTTTCTTTTTGGTATTTTTCAATATATCATTTTTTTGTTTTAAATTAAGACAACATGCGGAATGGTGACGGAAAGGTGATTTACACTTCAATTTAAAATACTACTTCTAAGTGTCAAGTAGAGCCTCTCCCTAAGCTCACTCTAGGCAAGTGGAGGCCTAGAATAATTAGGGAGAGGGAGTGAGGAATGCTAAAAATAAGCAAATAGAAATGTAAACAAGAAATTGCAAAGAAGGCAACTAGATAATTAAAAAAAAGTGTTTAACAAAAATGCCTAGTAGAGGAATGCTTCTACTACTAGAAAATTGACATAAAGAAAGGAAAACACAAATCCTCTAGATAGATGGTGAAGAAGACGGCTTCTTGCTCCAAGGTTGGTGGCTCCCAATCTTGAAAAGAGTCCTTCAACTCCTTCCTTGCAGTGCTCTGCCAAGGTGATGTCCTTCAAGGCAAGCCCTAGGGGGGCGTGCCCTAAGTTCTCTCCAAGGGTGGACGTCCACCCTAAGTCCTTCTCCTTTGCCTGGCCGTCCTCCTTGAAGTGGAAGAGTCCTCCTCCTTGGCGTGGCTCAAGTTGAAGAGAGTGGGGAGAAGAAGGCACCAAAGGGGCTGGTGATGTGCCCCTTTAATCTCCTTCTCTACTCCTTCTTCTTGGCCATAGGTATAGGTGGTTTAGGTAGAAAAATATACTAAGGGAGGATGCCCCAAAATGGTGGTAGGTGGTGGCTTTTTATAGAATAGGAAGGGGGCTATGGTGACCTTTGAATTGGATGGCCTAGATGAGTTGATGGAGGTGGTTGGAGATCCCATGGCCAAGGAGAGTTGGCGCCACCTTAAGGGACACCAAGGGGGTAGTTATGGGTGTTGACACCCCTTAGTGTTGGAGCCAAAATGGGCTTTCTAGAAGGCTATTAGGTGGCGCCACCTAAAGGTTCTAGAAGGGGGGTATGTGGATGGCTAGGATGTGTTATATGGGTAGGTGTAGGGTGGATGAAGAGGCTGAAAGTTGGCACCAAAATGGGGGTGGTTAGGGGTGGTTTTTGGCACCAACTTGAAGTGTCTTTTGGTGGAGATAATGGGGTGAAGGAGTGGCTAGGTGGTGGCGCCAACTTGAGTAGAGTAGCTAGCTTAAGTAGGCTTAAGTTGGTGAAGCTAGCTAGGGTTGACTTTGAAGGTGGTGGATGGCCAAGGAGCTGGTTGTTAGCTTAGCTAATGAAGGAGTAGAGGAGAAGGTGTTGGAGCTAGGGTTTGGAGGGAGGAGCTGAGGAGGAGAAGTCTGGAGCTGGCTGCTGCTGAAGAGGCTGGCATGGGGCTACTCTAGCTGGCTTAGCTTGCTAGTTCTTTGCTAGTTGCTAAGCCAAGCTAAAGTGAGCTAGCTTCTACCAAAATAAGCTGAGGTGAGCTAGGTCTGGTGCTCCAGGGGAGAATCAAGCTTGTTGAGGCAGCTAAGGTAGCTTAGCTCAACTGAGTTGAGCTAAGCTGAGTCCCCGGGAGCTGGACATGAGCTTCATAAGCTAGTATGAATTCTTCTTCAGCTGGCTGGAGCTGAGTGGAGCTGGATGTAGCTGGATCTGAGCTGGGGTGAACTCCTGTCAACTTAGCTGAGCTAGCTAGAGCTCCCTGTGGACTAGTGGGAGCTGAGATGAGCTAGATGATGTTCGTCGTGACAACCGGGTTTTATTGTTATAGCGTTGTAGTATAGCCAGTTATTGCCATCATTTCAAATATATAAAATTTTTTACTCGGAAAATAAAAGAGTTCCCGAGGTTGAACTCAGGGAGCAAGTTGTATTCTAGAGATATACATGTTTCTTTTACAAAAATAAAGAAAGAGAGAGAAAGAATTTGTTGTCTTCTTTTCTCTTTGCTTCTCCTCGTCTCAGATCTTCTGTTATCTTCTTCTTCTTTGTCTGCAGTGGTGATGTTCTTCTTCTGCAGTGGTGATGTTCTTCTTCTTTCAGCTGTTCCTGCTCTTCCTTTTTCCTTCTGCAGAGCGGTCCTGCTCTTCTCCTTTTCCTTTCTTCAGATCTTCTTCTTCTTTGTTCTTCTTCTTTCAGTTCTTCCCTTGTTCTTTTGTGTTCTCCTCTGCCTCACCTTCTTCTGTTGTTCTTCAGATCTCCTTCTTTCTTCTTTTATTTTTCCAGTCAGGACGTCGTCCCTCCTTCTTTCTTCTTTTCCCTTCAGGACGTCGTTTGATTTTCAAATTAGACGACTTAAACTGCTTGTTGCTACAGTGTCTCCCTCAGCTTCCTTCTTCTTCCGCGGTCCTTCTTCTTCACCTGTGCCTGCACACTTCAGAGTTTACATCAGAGGACAAAACCTACTCTACCCTCTCCCCCCCCCGTGTCTCTCTCTCTCTCTGAAACCACTCTTGGGAAAGCTCTCCCAGAGCTGCCGGGTAGTCGGGTACGGGTCGCGCCCGGGTCCAGGCCCACCGGCGTGCGTGGTGGGCGAGGAGTGCAGGTCAGTCTAAGTCGGGTCGGGTCAGGTCCGCGGGGCGTGAGCGCGGACGAGACCGGGTAACCGGGCGGGTGAAGGGGACCTCACCCCATGTGCTGAGGCAGTAAGCCTCCAGCACTTTTTCGCTTTAAACCTCTGCGCCTCTTCAGACTTTTCCGAGGTGGGACTAAATGTCCCACCTCAATTGAGCGCCCGCAGCGGAGAAAGCAGCGGGCGATCGCGGTTTCACGCGAAGCCTTCGCCCCAGCTGCGAGCCTGATGTTTTGTCGAAATGCTTCGCAAGGCCTGGGAGTCGAATCTGGGCGTGGCGCTGGGCGTGGCGCGCTTGCAGCTGCAGGCGGAAACAGCTCCTTCTGCACGGCAATGGCGGCGGAGGTCGGGTGGCCTGTTCACAGCAAAACGGCCTCTCGGCCTAATCAGAAGGTGCCGGGAGCTTCGCCAAAGTGCGGCGAAGCTCGTGTGGGTGGTGGCGAGGCGTGGGGCGGCGTGCAAGGGCTGCCCTAGGTCGGACTGTGGGTCGGAGGATGGGTTTGTTCAGTGGGGTTGCAGAGGGTGATGTGGGGGAAGTGGAAGGGCGGGGGTTGATCAGGGTGAGGAGGCGGAGGTTCTGCGGTGGTCGGCGAGTCGTGTAGGATGCTGGGGTGATGGGAGCGGCTCGCTGGAGGATGGCCGGAGACGAAGGGGGTGACGGTGGACAGGAGCGGTCGAGGGTTTAATCAAATAAAAGACAGTGAGGAAAAGAAAGAGGGGGAGATGGGGGGAGTTCTGACCTAGCTATGGAGACGAAAGGGGCCAGGGCAGGGCGACAGTCGTATCGACTGTCGCCGGAGAAGAAGATGCCCAGGGAAGGGGCGGCGGCGAGCAGAGAGCCGGAGATGCGCCAGCTGGGTACGGCGTGGCGCGGGAAGAGCAGGGGAGGAAGTCTTTGCTGCTGGTATTGCGGCAGAGTGAAGAGGAGGTGGAGGAAGAACCGCCGGAGCTGGTGGGCGTCTGCCGGAGTGAGAGGAGAGGAAGGTTGGGGGTTTTCTCCGTCAGATCCGAGCTACCGAGGTTGGTGGAGCGACGGGGGTATTTATAGGGATCAAAACAGGGAGGAAGGCGGAGGGAGAAGACGTGTCTCCCTCGCCGGAGGACGCTGGAGATGGAGACCCATACCGTTCGTGCGTTCGCACGGCCGGTATGGTGGGTTACAGCGACCAGGGGGGTGTCCCTGCGACGGCTGATGACGCAGGGCACCCCCGGTTTACTTGCCAGGCTCTCCCCCTCACCCTGCGCGGCGCCATGCTCCGCGCAAGGTCGCCGGAGCATGGTGCTGGCAGGTTTTGCAGGGGGGACCTGAACGCAAAGAACGAAGGAGAGTTAGGGGCCAAAATGCGAGGGTTCAAAAGTTGTGGGCCAAAAAGTAAATATATGAGGACTAAAGTGTAAAGTTGGTCAAGGAGGTTCCTTCTTAGGCTCAAGTTTTTATACATGATTAATTAGGACCTAAGGAATCTGATGGTGAATTTCATTTTTATATTAAACCTTGTTTGACCGGTCAATTTATGCGAAAACCCAAATTAAGTTATTAATTGGGCATGGTTCTCAATGTAGGTCAAAAATGGGTTCTGAAGGCCAAATTGAAGGTTCTAAATCCTAGAGATTATTTTTCTATGAATTTTAGAGGGTTTATTCTATTTTTACTTTGCCTTGAACCTCGTGAATTGAAGTGGGTTGTTTTAGGGTTACAGATTATCATTTAGTTCCTTGGAATTGCTGTAGCCCTTGCTAGATCATCTCATCCCACTTTTATTCTTATTAAGTTGATTTGACCTATGTTTGGGCCCTGAATTACCCTGTATGCAGATTATACTGGTAAAATTGCATTTTTACCCCTTATGACTTGTTTTCTCCTTAAACTCAGAATTCTCTGAGTTAAGCCTTTCCTTGAGATATGTAGGAGCTTTTATCCTTTGTATTAGGTCAAAATGAGCTAGTTATGGCTCATGATGAGATTCTCATCATACCCCCATGCCTAGCTTTTGCTAGTCCCTTAGCAAAAACTTAAGGTTTCAACCCTTGTTCTAGACCATGAAGTTTTTAATAGTTTTAGATAAGTGCCTTTTTTATTTGAGCATAGATTAGGTTAGAGTGCTGACCATAGGCCTAAAAGGTACTCTAGTACCAATCAAGATCCAAATCTGTCTAGCCTTAGCCTCAGTCTTTAGCAAAGGTTTTTAAGGTCCACAAGAACTAACCTAAGGTTTATTGGACTTTGTGGTTAAAGCACCCGTGCTTGAAATGATTTTAGCCCTGGCTCAGTTCGCAGTGTATTTTGTAAGAGAGAGATAGAAAGTTTTTCTGTTTGGAGAGTTTTCTCTCTCTTTTTCTTTTTAGTTCCAGCCTAGGATTGGCTTTTCAACACGGTCTGTATCAGATTCCTTGCTCCCATCATCAATCCTCAAGGGTTCCTGGCGATCGATGCTTCGAGATAGCACCGCCCATGGCAACCCCCGGAACCCTGGCTATTGAGATTTCGAGATAATCCCATCCATGGTGTTCCGTGGCCGAATCCAGACCCTGGCAATTGACACTTCGAGATAATGCCTTCCATGGAATCTGAACCAGCAGAGTGCTTACATGCCCCCAATAGGATATGTAAATATCCTAAGAGACAAGCACCGAGGAGATGATATTTTGTTACGCATCTTCGAGGGGATTTCCCGCCTCTCCGCGCTGGGAACTCGTCCAAATCAACTTGTGTTGATCGGCCGCTCCTATTCTAGGTGTTCTTTTCAGAATTTTGCGACGCTTCTGCGTGATTCTGAATTTTACGCTTACTGAACCAGGCTGTGTGTGAGGTTAGGGTGCTTAGGTTACTGAGTCCCGTAAACCAAAAATTAGTTAACAAGGCCAAATACTCCCTAAGCCTTAGACCTAATACTTCAGCTTTTCATTTTCCTCAACCTCTTGAGGAGTGTCCAGATCTTAATGGGTACTAAGAGTCTATTCAAGAATGCCTAAGGTTTGCATTCTTACTAATCTCATTGTGCACTTTTCAGTTATTTTCTTGAATGAGGTCTAGAACTTAGGTTAATTCCTTAGTTCCTTACTAATGACCATCGCCTTTTCTCATAATTTTGTGCTCCTTTTTCATTTTGTTTCTTTTCTCCTTCACAAAATTTCCTTCTCCTTTTATTCTTTTTCGAAATTTTTTTTTAATTTTTATGGCATTTTTGGCATATGTGAATTTTTTGTTTGAAACCTTTTCTTACAAGTTTTTGCACTTTCCTACCCCCCCATGCCTAAGATTTGCAATGTCCTCATTGTAACCTAGGGGTTTTTATTCAACTAAGTTCATACATTAGGATAGCTGTTTTGATGAGTGAATGGGTCGGGGTGACTGTTGCAGATGATTTCTAATCTCAGATGCAAGCACCTGAGGTGGAGTCGGCTGTCTCAAAGTGTGAACTTCAAGTGCAAAAAGTTGTCAGAACAAGTTTCAGGTTTTCAAAGAGAATGACGGGCTGCCTCCCGTTGAGCGCTAAATTTGATGCCTTCAGCTAAGCGGGAAATGCGATGGAGAGGGGATGGTCAAATCAGCGGAGTTTTGTAAGACAAGCACCTTGATTAAGAGCCTGGTTGGTCCAACCAGGTGCTTGTTCAGATCAACAGGCTGATGATGCAGCCCAAACCCAATCAATCTGGTGGGTTGATAGATGTTGATAAAAAGGTGTGGAGCCCACCATAAACTATGAAGCTCAGATGGATGTGGAAGTGTAAACGCAGGGTTTGGCTAAGTCGAATCAGCCTGGTCAGAGTAGGGACCCGTAGAATAATCAATGAATGACGCGGAAACCCTACGGGGGTGATCAGAGAATGATAGAGCATGGTATGTAGTCTGATCAATGTTCGAAACCCGATGTGGAAATGCAATCGGCTCGGTGAGAGGTGAATCTGAATAGAAATTGAGTCCGGTTGCGGGTCAGGGTTTGGGAGAGGTTTTGATCTGTTCTGTGTGTGCGAATGAGGTGGCCATTGTGTACGAGGGCTCTTCTAGAAACAGATGATAGGTGGTTTTCTGTAGAGAGTCCTCTGGGTAACTATCAAATGCCGGAAGAGTGTCTGTAGGATGAAAGGAATCGGATTCGAGAAAAAAATTGGATTCTGGGTTACAATCACTCTTGGCATTTTCTGTTTTTGGTTCCTGAGGATCGAAAAGGAATGATTCTGTGTTATCAGTGATCTCGGGAATCAGGACCTCAGAGTCGGAGTCAGAGTCATGAGAACTGAGGTCGTAGATAGGCTTGGCGTGTTCAGGAAGGGGAATCTCTCCGCAATTATAGTCAGATTTGAAATTGTCGGAGAGTTGGCGAAAATGAGATTCATGATCATGAATTCCACCACAGCAAAAATCATCAGATGTGGAATCAGCAGCCTGACTGGGTTCTAGACTATATGTCAATTTTGGGCTCAAAAAGATGTTCTGTTCAAGCTCTAAGCTAGTAGGATAGACCCCATTAAAACCTTGCTCATCCAACTCCTCAGTTTCTGTATCATAAATTGGCATGTTTTCTGAAAAATCGATCAGATTTCCTGAGGATGTTGGAGAGGGATATTCACCAAATAGAGGCCCGGAATCATATTCTGTAAAAACTTGATCTTTCTCATAAGGGGCCTCATAATCTTCCCAATAAGTTTCAGATCTAGGTTCTAGGCTTAGGATGTGGGTAGAATTATTAGAACCTAAGTCCGAATAACCTTCGAGGGTCACCTTATCAAAATAAGGGGCGGAATTTATACCCTCAAAAGGTTCAGTTCTGATTTCATTATTGCAGGAGTTTTGAAATTCTAGGCTTGACAATTCATGGTCTAAGTTTGGCTCATCATTGTGTTCTCCTGCAATATCCCAACCTAATTCAACATTGTCTTCTATCTGGGTTGGGATTTTACAACCACTTTGTGCCTCAATCCCGAGATCTGGGAAACTGGATTGTTCCTTAATACTGTTCCAAGATGGTTCATCCTCTGTTTCTGGTATATATGGGTATTTCTGGTTGATAATTTGTTCTACTGATTTCATCATTTCTACCCGTT
Organism: Thalassia testudinum; assembly: GCA_037157565.1. Classification (NCBI taxonomy): domain Eukaryota; kingdom Viridiplantae; phylum Streptophyta; class Magnoliopsida; order Alismatales; family Hydrocharitaceae; genus Thalassia; species Thalassia testudinum. The sequence goes on from JAZHRO010000031.1 coordinate 85,672,838, forward strand.
TCATAAGGGCATCTTGGTGTTGTTCCCAAAGTACAGGATTTGTTAAGCATTGAAGGTATTCAGATTGGTGTAATTTTTCCATCTCAATGTATCCTGTCATGAGCATATCTCGGGTTGATCCTTTTGAAATTTCAGTCAATAGAATTTGGGCATAGTTCATGATGAAAGCTGTGGTTGTTGGAACATCAACCTGAATGTTTCCTATTTGTGTTGAGGGTTTATATTTGATTTCATAGATTTCAAGGGCATCCTCAATCATCTTATCTTTCATGGATCTCAGATATTCAGGTTTTTTACATTGTAGTCTTGCTAGGTAATTAGGCTGCATCTTCGAATCAGGTGGTGGAATCAAGATAGAATCAGAAGTTTGAATTAATGGAAGAAGGGGACTTTGTTCAGAATCAGAGGAAAGAAGGGCTGTGTGAATGATTTTTGCAAAACAAAGGAACCGAGGCTTAGCCTCGGGGAGAGTGAATTTCTATAGGAGGTTTCAAGGACCTCCGGAAAAATACTGAAGGACTGGATGAGATAAGCAGGTGCTGGACCCAATCAAGACACCCAAAAATTTGTTGGGTGACTATAGAGGTGCGGGGCAGATGGACCCCTTGATCAGAAAGATCGTCCACCTGAGAATTACCTGGGCAGCCAGAGAGGGAGAGTCCCGCAAAGACCCCTACATGGTAGAGCATCCCCACGGGTTACAGGGTTTCCCCCACACGACCTCTCTTGTCACTGCGGTTCCAGGTAGACCAGAATGGGGATCTTGACCTCTTAAGTCTACCAATTTTAAGATCAGGGTGCTTAAGGTTTCGCTTGAACTTTAGTCTTTTAAGTGCAGAGAGTGACCTAATTTAAGGTTGGTTGACCCAAGGGGTCAACTTTACCTCTTGTTTTCTTTGAGAGCTTTTAGGTCTTGTCTTTTAAGGTTCAAGTGTTTAGAGAGCCAATTGTTTTAGGTTTCATTTTGAATAGGTATTTTCAATCAATGGTTTAGGCACACTTCTTTTGGATTTTCTCCATTCTTGATTTAAGTAGTGTGTCTCTAAAACCCTAATGTTGAATCTTATGTTGGCTCTACTTGGTCCAGTTAGTTCTTTGTTGGGTAATTAGGGCTCAAGCAAGAATGTGTTAGCCCTTAAATACCCTTAATAGTGTGCAGGACTAATGAGTTGAAAACATGCAACTCTTTATGGTTACTAAGTATGGAAGACAGGTTAGCCCTATATTGCTTGTTCTTTTCTTTTCTTCCTCTTTAGAGTTTAGGGGTTAATAGCGAGAGGAAAAATTTACCTGTCCTCGGAGTGGTTGTCGTGCGGTTGCTTGTCTTCTTGATTTCCTGTAGTTTTCTGCACAAAAGAGAGGAGATTATCATAAATTAAAAAGAAGCAGGAATGTTTACCTCTAGAATAGCCGTTGCTCCCCGGCAACGGCGCCAAAAATGATGTTTGTCGTGACAACCGGGTTTTATTGTTATAGCGTTGTAGTATAGCCAGTTATTGCCATCATTTCAAATATATAAAATTTTTTACTCGAAAAATAAAAGAGTTCCCGAGGTCGAACTCAGGGAGCAAGTTGTATTCTAGAGATATACATGTTTCTTTTACAAAAATAAAGAAAGAGAGAGAAAGAATTTGTTGTCTTCTTTTCTCTTTGCTTCTCCTCGTCTCAGATCTTCTGTTATCTTCTTCTTCTTTGTCTGCAGTGGTGATGTTCTTCTTCTGCAGTGGTGATGTTCTTCTTCTTTCAGTTGTTCCTGCTCTTCCTTTTTCCTTCTGCAGAGCAGTCCTGCTCTTCTCCTTTTCCTTTCTTCAGATCTTCTTCTTCTTTGTTCTTCTTCTTTCAGTTCTTCCCTTGTTCTTTTGTGTTCTCCTCTGCCTCGCCTTCTTCTGTTGTTCTTCAGATCTCCTTCTTTCTTCTTTTCTTTTTCCAGTCAGGACGTCGTCCCTCCTTCTTTCTTCTTTTCCCTTCAGGACGTCGTCTGATTTTCAAATTAGACGACTTAAACTGCTTGTTGCTACAGTGTCTCCCTCAGCTTCCTTCTTCTTCCGCGGTCCTTCTTCTTCACCTGTGCCTGCACACTTCAGAGTTTACATCAGAGGACAAAACCTACTCTACCCTCTCCCCCCCCGCGTCTCTCTCTCTCTCTGAAACCACTCTTGGGAAAGCTCTCCCAGAGTTGCCGGGTAGTCGGGTACGGGTCGCGCCCGGGTCTAGGCCCACCGGCGTGCGTGGTGGGCTAGGAGTGCAGGTCAGTCTAAGTCAGGTCGGGTCAGGTCCGCGGGGCGTGAGCGCGGATGAGACCGGGTAACCGGGCGGGTGAAGGGGACCTCACCCCGTGTGCTGAGGCAGTAAGCCTCCAGCACTTTTTCGCTTTAAACCTCTGCGCCTCTTCAGACTTTTCCGAGGTGGGACTAAATGTCCCACCTCAATTGAGCGCTCGCAGCGGAGAAAGCAGCGGGCGATCGCGGTTTCACGCGAAGCCTTCGCCCCAGCTGCGAGCCTGATGTTTTGTCGAAATGCTTCGCAAGGCCTGGGAGTCGAATCTGGGCGTGGCGCTGGGCGTGGCGCGCCTGCAGCTGCAGGCGGAAATAGCTCCTTCTGCACGGCAATGGCGGCGGAGGTCGGGTGGCCTGTTCACAGCAAAACAGCCTCTCGGCCTAATCAGAAGGTGCCGGGAGCTTCGCCAGAGTGCGGCGAAGCTCGTGTGGGTGGTGGCGAGGCGTGGGGCGGCGTGCAAGGGCTGCCCTAGGTCGGACTGTGGGTCGGAGGATGGGTTTGTTCGGTGGGGTTGCAGAGGGTGATGTGGGGGAAGTGGAAGGGCGGGGGTTGATCAGGGTGAGGAGGCGGAGGTTCTACGGTGGTCGGCGAGTCATGTGGGATGCTGGGGTGATGGGAGCGGCTCGCTGGAGGATGGCCGGAGATGAAGGGGGTGACGGTGGACAGGAGCGGTCGAGGGTTTAATCAAATAAAAGACAGTGAGGAAAAGAAAGAGGGGGAGATGGGGCGAGTTCTGACCTAGCTATGGAGACGAAAGGGGCCGGGGCAGGGCGACAGTCGTATCGACTGTCGCCGGAGAAGAAGATGCCCAGGGAAGGGGCGGCGGCGAGCAGAGAGCCGGAGATGCGCCAGCTGGGTACGGCGTGGCGCGGGAAGAGCAGGGGAGGAAGTCTCTGCTGCTGGTATTGCGGCAGGGCGAAGAGGAGGAGGAGGAAGAACCGCCGGAGCTGGTGGGCGTCTGCCAGAGTGAGAGGAGAGGAAGGTTGGGGGTTTTCTCTGTCAGATCCGAGCTACCGAGGTTGGTGGAGCGACGGGGGTATTTATAGGGATCAAAACAGGGAGGAAGGCGGAGGGAGAAGACGTGTCTCCCTCGCCGGAGGACGCCGGAGATGGAGACCCATACCGTCCGTGCGTTCGCACGGCCGGTATGGTGGGTTACAGCGACCAGGGGGGTGTCCCTGCGACGGCTGACGACGCAGGGCACCCCCGGTTTACTTGCCAGGCTCTCCCCCTCACCCTGCGCGGCGCCATGCTCCGCGCAAGGTCGCCGGAGCATGGTGCTGGCAGGTTTTGCAGGGGGGACCTGAACGCAAAGAACGAAGGAGAGTTAGGGGCCAAAATGCGAGGGTTCAAAAGTTGAGGGCCAAAAAGTAAATATATGAGGACCAAAGTGTAAAGTTGATCAAGGAGGTTTCTTCTTAGGCTCAAGTTTTTATACATGATTAATTAGGACCTAAGGAATCTGATGGTGAATTTCATTTTTATATTAAACCTTGTTTGACCGGTCAATTTATGCGAAAACCCAAATTAAGTTATTAATTGGGCATGGTTCTCAATGTAGGTCAAAAATGGGTTCTGAAGGCCAAATTGAAGGTTCTAAACCCTAGAGATTATTTTTCTATGAATTTTAGAGGGTTTATTCTATTTTTACTTTGCCTTGAACCTCGTGAATTGAAGTGGGTTGTTTTAGGGTTACAGATTATCATTTAGTTCCTTGGAATTGCTGTAGCCCTTGCTAGATCATCTCATCCCACTTTTATTCTTATTAAGTTGCTTTGACCTATGTTTGGGCCCTGAATTACCCTGTATGCAGATTATACTGGTAAAATTGCATTTTTACCCCTTATGACTTGTTTTCTCCTTAAACTCAGAATTCTCTGAGTTAAGCCTTTCCTTGAGATATGTAGGAGCTTTTATCCTTTGTATTAGGTCAAAATGAGCTAGTTATGGCTCATGATGAGGTTCTCATCACTAGACTCAGCTAAGTTGAGCTGGATCTGAGCTGACTTGAGCTAGGGTGAGCTAAGGTGAACTCTCTTGAGCAGCCATCCAACTGAGATTAGCTGAATGGAGCTAGGATGAGCTAACCCTAGTTTAAGTAAGCTTGGGTCCAGCTACGGTGAGCTGGATCAAGCTGAGGTGAGCTGGATCAAGCTGAGGTGAGCTGGATTAGGCTGAGTTTCAGCTAGTCTGGGCTTCTCCTTCACCATTTGCCTTCTTGAGTGCTAGGGTTTTAGGGATCTATATATCTGTACATCCCTAACACTCACAAAAACATATTAAAAAGATAATAAAAAATGCAATGCATGCCTAACCTATTTTATGCCTAAATGTAGCCCAAAAACCCATTTGCGGAGTAAAATCCTAAGAGCTAGGTTTGTTTTAATGCATAAGAATGATGATAAACTGGCGTTTATCACACCCCCATGCTTATCTTTTGCTAGTCTCTTAGCAAAACTTAAAACGGAATTTTTGGGAAATCTAATTTTTTTGACTTTGGAGGAGAAAAAGAGATCAATGGACCTTGGTAGATTAAAAACACTGGAGGTAGGGATTTGGTAAAGATAAACATCGAGATTTGTTTTTGGATTCAACCATTAGATAGAACGGGATCAATATATCTTCCAAAAAATTTTCAAATTAACCCCTTGTTAATTCAGATGACTTGAAATGTTTGTTTTTAGGAATTTTTTAGCTCATGAATCTGATTCTCAACTTGCAAAATCCTTTAAAACCTTGTGGCTGTGCTTGTAAAAAGCCAACATTTATAAGGGCATGTTAATTTATATATATATATATATATTTTTTTTTTTTTTTTCTCCCCCATGCTTATTTTTAGCTTAGTCTTACAACAGATGTGTCGGGATCATCATTCCCGTTACCATTCCTCGAGGGGGCTCTGGCGCCAGTACTTCGAGATAGCACTGTCCATGACACCACCCAGGAGCTCACAACCCCAGAACGTGATGCGGTGAAAAGGGGCGCTCCAAACAAACTCAAGCTCTTGCTCCGACACTATAGGTAGAGCACCGTCCAAGACACTTGAGCTGCTAAAATGCGCTTTAATGCTCCGTCTAAAGATATGAAATATAGATATGGAGCAACGCCGAGGCGGTAACATGTTGACATCGCGTCCTTAAAGGAGGGATTTTCCTCCTTCTCGGTGGTGGGAACTCAAACCAATGATTTGCTTCAGACTTTCACTAAGTCCAAACAAGGGAGTTTTTCAAATTTTTAGTTATTTTTAAGTGTTGGCTTGTGTGTGAAGAGTGACACAAGAAGTTTCTTAAAACATGCAAGTTTTTGAATCAGAAGCTAAGTCAAATAATTTTCATATTGCAAAATAGGATCAAGTCACCTGAACTATCATGAGTTCAGGTAGAATTTTATAGAAGGATATCTGATCTTGTCTAAAATAGACCCTGGAATTCTAATGATCAGATCCATATCATCAACCTTAGTTTGTTAAAGATTAAATCCCATTGTACCAAAAGTGAATTTTTCGACCTTAGTCCCGATTTCAAAATTTTTCCTCAAAAAGTTTTGAACATTTTTATTTTTTTGGGTATGCAAGCAGGAAATAAATTAAACAAAAATGCATGTTTTTAGGTTTTGAAAATCCTAAATCGATCGTAAAATTTAAAAACACCCCCCCATGCTTAAGATATGCCATGTCCTCATGCATTAGGGGGGAAAAGGGATCACCATAGTGAAGAACGGTCGGGTTTAGGAGGAACAAAACCTGGAAAAAGAAGAAAAAAAAGGGAAAGCAAGAAAAAATGATGGGTTACCTCCCATCCAGTGCTATCTTTTAAGCCATTCAGCCGGGCGTGAAGGTATGCACAGAAGACGTAAGATCATGTAAATAATTGGACACTTGGATGCCCGCAAAAAAGGTGTCTTCTTCTAGATCCCTAGAAAATTGATTAAAAATAATATTGGGATCAAAGTTGGATGGAAAATGATAAGTGTAGCCCAAGTCTAGCCATGGGTTTAAATTAGGTTGGGTGCCAAACTCAGGCGGGGTTGGTGGCAGGTCCGTAAGAAAGGGGTCGGGGAAGGAATGGTGAGGATTGGGTGAAGTTAGTGTGGAAAAGTTAGGTGCGTGAATAGTGGGTGGGTTAGGGGGTATCAGGAATAAATTTTGGGTCAAGACAAGTTTTCGGGTCACAGATTTCGCCGACCACCGATTCTAAATCAGAGTCCTCAAAAAAATTATGGTCGGTAAGGGTATCTATTAACATTGTCTCCACCATATTGGAAATTTCAGTATCTGAGTCCTCAAAGAAGTTATCATTATGGAATCTCCTGGAGGATTTGAAAATATCTAAAGTGAGAGTTTGTCCTGCACAAGTGATATCCATTTTTCCGGTGTGGCAATTGATATTTGCCTTTGCAGTGGCCAAAAAAGGGCGTCCAAGGATTATTGGGGAGTCCAGTAATGATTCAGGTGCCTCAATGTCAAGAACCAGAAAGTCTGCAGGGAAGACACAATTCTGGACCTTGACTAAAACATCCTCGATAATCCCACGAGGTTTGATTGTAGATCGGTCGGCTAATTCCAGGGTAACCTCGATGGGTTTTAATTCACCGATCTGAAATTCTTCAAATAAACTCATGGGAATAATATTAACTGAGGCACTAAGATCAAGGAGGGCGCGATTAAATGTAGTGTCATCAATAATTACAGAAATTAAAGGCGCCCCCGGATCTTTCATCTTAGGAGGCAGCTTACTCTGTATGACAGCGCTTACTGTCTCTGAAAGATGCACCTGTCCTAGATTTTTGGCCTGCCTTTTAGGAGTACAAATCTCCTTTAAAAATTTAGCATAGGCAGGTATATATTTAATGGCATCTAGGAGTGGGATATTGATATGAACTTGCCCAAATAGCTCCATGAGTTCTTCTGTAGTGGGCTCAGATTTCTTTTTTTTGTTGGTGGTGGGGTAGAGAGCTTGTGGGAAAGGGATCTTGTCTTGAGATTTTGGTTTTTCTTTCTCTTCCTGATGGGGAGGTGGGGAGTCAATTTGCACATGTATCTTACCAGGTTCGTGTGAAGGCCTAGGGTTAGTGGTGGTTTTCCCACTCCTCAAAGTAACTGCATGTGCAGTCGGATTATTATTTGGAGGAGGTGGGGGGGCCTGTGATTGCAGAAACCTGGGCGGCTGCTGAGGTGGTGGATTAGGAGGAGGCTGATTTGGATAGTGTGGATTTATGCCCATATAATGGTTCCCTTGGTGATTGGGATTAGGTATGGGTTGGGACGGAAGATGTCCTACAGGTCTTTGCGTGGGAGCAACCCCAATCTAATTGTTCAGATTTGTGATGTTGCGGGTTACTTCCGTCATTTTTGTTTGCATATCCTGCAGGGTCCGCAGCATCTGGGCATTGATATCTTGCTGGGATGGCCCAGGATGGAAGTTTGGATTCGACCCATACCCATTAAAATGATATGGTTGGGAGGAAACTTGATTATTCCAGGAGTAGTTCGGGTAATTTTTCCAATTGGAAGAATTTTTAAAGGGCTCCTGGATGACAAAAATATTTTGGGTGGGGTTAAGATCTGGATAATTGAAATTCCCCAGTGAATCATGGGCAACCTCAGAATAATCAGCAGGAGTAGTGTTGAGATTGTGTAAATTTTCTCTTCGTGGAAAGTTAGGTTGGGTTAGATGTGGGTGTGGAGCTTGAATTGATGTGGCGAGTCTTTCCTCAATTTTCTTCTGATTAGTATGCATCTGGTCGAGTTTCTGAGCGATCATTTGAAGATCGTCTTGGGTGACCGGGATAGATTGAGCGCCTATTTCATGAACACCAAATTGCGGGTTTTGGGTTCTGCAAAATGTGTTCATGGAAGCTTGATTAAATGAGTTTTCACTCATTTCTTCAAATAGGCCATAAGCACTTTCAGCATCTTTATTTAAGAAGTTGCCGCCACACGAGGCATCGACAAACTGTCGGTTTTGATCTTCTAATCCATGATAGAAGATTTGCATGAGCTGCCATAAAGGAATCTCGTGGTGCGGGCAACTTCTTAAAAGGTCTTGAAATCTTTCCCAAGAATCATTGAAAGTTTCGCCAGATTTTTGGTGAAAGGTCGTAATAGATCTTCGTAAGGAATTGGTACGACCTATGGGAAAGAATTTCTTTGAGGAAGGCACTCTTGAGTTGAGGCCATGTTGTGATGGGTCAGCCAATGGTCCTGAACCAATAAGCGGCCTTATCTTTCAGAGATAATGGAAAAATCCGCATTAGCCATATGTCTTCTTACACATTTCGGGAACGGGTTGTCTGTGCAAGAAGAGTTAGTTCTTCAAGGTGGCTGAAAGGGTCATCCCTAGGAAGGCCATGAAAGTGTTTAATCAGGTTCAGGACAACAGTCTTGATCTCAAAGTCTCCCTCCGGTATGACCACCCCTGGTCATTCCTCATAATAAGACGGATCATAGAAATCTTTTAGAGGAATAACAGGCTACTGACGGGGTGGTGGGTTTGGCCTTGGATTGGCTAGGTTTTGGATGTTCCTAGTCAATGTTTGTTGATTGGAATTTAATTTATTAATCTGATCGGCCATCAATTTTAAAAGATCAGGTAGGGGGTCTTGATGTTGTGTGTGGGGCAACTCAAGATTAGGGAGCTCCAAGTGTGGGAAGTTACTGGTGGTTGGTTTTGGGTGGAAGGGTTAGAATTAGGGTTAGTGGTGGGGTTAGAGGTGGATGTGGAAGGGTCAGTGGACCTATTTTGTTGTGTTTCCATTTTTTCAGGAGAAGAAGACAGAAAAAGTGGTCTTTTTGTGTGGGGGGCGAAATCAAATGGTCCCTCCAAGTGTGGATTTTGAGACCGTCGCTCGTGCATAAAATGGAAGAACGGGAGGGGAGGAGAAGAGAAAGAGATGAGAGAAAGTGTGCAATTCAAACAAATAAAACTAGACCTAACTTAAATGTGACTCCCTAATAATAACCTAAGACTTGGTCTATATAGGAAATAAGTAGTCAATAGTGAATACCCGTTCTATCAATAAATCTAGCCAAGTTGCTTAAGGGGAGGTTTGGGCCCAAACGTTTCCCAGGGAAAACCCCAGGTGCTTGTACAAACCCGCGTCTAGTCGTTTGACACGGCCCCTCAGCCTGAACACCAGATACAGATGACAGAATTGGTACTAACTAAAGAAAACTTAAGACTTAAATAGCAAGCCTAAGTTGATAAAGCCTTAGGGGTCAAGTTGCTACAAATTTTAATTAGGTCTAGGATGCTATAGTGCACACGGAATGAGGAGGGCATTTATTGGGTTGTTGCCCTGTTATTTGATTTTTTTTTGTGTGTGCAGGAATTGGAGAGTGGCTCCAATGTAAATCAAGTTGTCACACAATTTTTTTTTATTTTTGTCTTTTAGGATTTGATTTAATTAAATGAGTTTTAGGGTTTTTTTTCTTTAAGTTTTCAAACAAGTTTGAAAGTTCACAATCAAAGGAAAGACAAGTTGTATGTGTGATTGTATATTTCCTTTTAATTGAGTCTCTAAAGAGAAAGAAAGAAACCCTAAGCCAATTATCCCTAAGACAGAAAATTACTACCAGTGAATTAATTTTTGGCTTTCTGATTTAAGTAGTGGTCCAAACAAGTCAAACAACACCACTACTTTGAATAAAATCAAACAAAGATTCCAAAAAAGATTTTTTTACGATTTTAGGAATTTGTTTGATAATTGTTTTGAATTTTTAATTGTACTGGTGTCAAAGTCCAGAAATGATATCCGTGGGTATTATGGACTTTTCAGTATTACCACCGACCTCAGAAAATTTTTTTGATTTTATATGATGTGTAAAATTTCACAAGGGTTCCAGAAAACTAAAATTCACAAAAATTGGATGAGTATAAAAATTCTAAAAATTTGCAAACAGTAGAAAAATAGGAAGATTAAAGGGTGTGACCCCTCTGCAATCCACGGATTTTTAACAATTAAATACAAATCCAATTGATCTGAAATTTTGAACAGATGTTCCAAACTTAATTGGGAATCACTCTAGGAGATTTTATGATTTTAGGAGGCCTGTGATGTTAGGAATCGATTTTTCAAGTCTGGACAGAAATCTGGACCCGAAAAACAGAACACTAATACTTGCAATGGAGTGGTGTTAAAGAAGCATACAAGCAAACAATGGATTTTATAATGCACCACTCCACTTAGTTAAGTTGTTTGGGATCCTGAAAGCCAAGTTTAATATATTTTTGGTAGTTTTAATTAATTATGTGACCAGAAAGAGGAACCAACCTGAATTTCGCGGGAAGAAAAGGAATTTTGAGCTCTTGCTTCCAGATTCTCGCCTTCCCGCTGTAGTTCCTGCACACACAAAAGAAAGAAAGAAGAAGGGGATGAGATCCACTTCAAGCAAGAGAAAATGAGTTAATGCAAAGCCGTGCCTCCCCGGCAACGGTGCCAAAAAGTGATAGCGATTTCACGCGGTTTGTTAAAATACGTGTTGTAACGTGTAAAACCGATCAACTCTTAAATTTATATTCCTAGATAGGGGAGTATCTAGGGTCGTCCAAGGAGGCCAAATGTTTGCAATAGTGATTCTCTTGCTTGGAATACAATCTCAACTTTCTTTTTGGTATTTTTCAATATATCATTTTTTTGTTTTAAATTAAGACAACATGCGGAATGGTGATGGGAAGGTGATTTACACTTCAATTTAAAATACTACTTCTAAGTGTCAAGTAGAGCCTCTCCCTAAGCTCACTTTAATCAAGATCATTCCCACGAGGAACATGCGAGATCAAGAAAGAAATCTGAAAGTAAACCAATGGGTGAAAAGGAATTACTTGTAAAATAAAATAATTGGAAAAGATAAAATTTACCTGTTAGCTTTTACTGCTTTAGTTAGTTTGGTTATCACTCTACTCAGCGTTCACTGACTCCGTTTACTCATAACCCTTTACAGGTCTAAGAGTTGAGCAGCCCGAGTCATCAGCTGCAGAGGGCGCTGGGCCCGGCCGAGCCCAGCAATAGTCTCTTGCTGTTGTAGTACTTCTTTTTGTTAGTGAGTTCAGACTTTGTTACTGTTACTGTTCTGTGCTTTTGTTCTATTTTCCTGTTGTGGTGGTGATATGTACTGTTTAGCAGCTTTTACTTCCTTTACTGCTTGTACGCTTTTACTGTTAGTTACCTTGCATAGTGAATGTGGTTTACTTTCCTACTTTTCAGTTATTTCTTGTTGGATGACTAGGTCTTGGGATTAGTCAAGTCGAGCTGGTCTCGGGTCCTGTAGGGATTCGGGAACCAGGTTGTAACAAGATGGTATCAGAGTAAGGTCATCCCGAGAAATGAACCAACTAGCTTGAGAATAACCAATTCACGTGCATGTAACTAGAGTGACCACCACAACGTACCGCTTGACATCTGTTCTGAGTTCCTTTAGCTGAAGTCCATTAGAATTAACTTCGTTTGTTCTGTCTTCCGCATCTCCTTGCAGGAGATGCCTCGTTGTGGAGTTCTTGAGGATGGTCGCGGACGCGGCCATGGACGAGGTCGGAGGGGCAAGCGTGCTGGACCCGAGGTGCCAGTTGACTGGCCACTTCTCCAGGACGTTCAGGCCTAGGACCTCTCCCAGCTGATCCGAGACATAGTACGAGAGGAGCTCCACCCGCCTCCACGGGCACCTCTCCTTGGGGACGTGGAGGGGGAGTCCTTTGTGGGACCGAGAGACCGACGCAGCGTTGGACGAAGGGGAGGGGGTGGTCCTCCACCGCCTCCATCGCACTCTAACATTCTAAGCACGAGCCCTCCCTACCTAGAGGCATACCTGTTCCCCCACTACAGCTCCACTACGAGCTTTTAGGGCAGTTCCAGAAGCTGAAACCCCCCTCCTTCAAGGGGATGAGGACCCGTCTGAGGCCAATGACTGACTGGAGTAGATTAAGAAGGTGTTTGAAACCCTTCGCTCCCCTACAGAGTGTCGCGTGGCCTTTGCCATGTACCTGCTGGAGAGTGCGGCACAGAGGTGGTGGAGGACTGTCAAGGGCCAGGAGAGGAGAGAGTCGACGTGGGACTAGTTCGTGACCCTCTTCAAAGAGCAGTACTTCCCGCAGACTTGGTAGGACCAAAGGACGTGGGAGTTCCACACTCTCCGCCAGGGGACGATGACTGTCAGCGCGTACCGCATGCACTTCTTGGAGCTGTCAGGTTTTGCTGCGACAGCCATAGCTGCGGAGAAGGAGCACCTGTGGAGGTTCACTGAGGGGCTCCAGCCTGCTATTCAGGGGTATGTCAAGCTCCTAAAGTTGCCCACCTTCTTGAGAGTGGTGGAGGCAGCTATAACGTATGAGGAGAGACACCGACAGCAGACGGAAGAGACCCTACTAGCCAGAGTACTCACAGGGCCGACGAGAGAGGAGGCACACGACACTCGCGGGAGAGCCGTCTCGTTTTGCAGGGTCGTCAGTGGCCTTTAGGGGCCCCCGACATGGGCCAGCTGTTAACACTGGACCCCTTCCCAGTCGTTAACAGGGACCTACAGAGGGAGGGAGTCGAGTCCCCCTCTGCTACCAGTGTGGCTAGTCGGGCGACATCAGGAGGGACTGCTCGTCTAGGGCTGGAGCGCAGCAGATGCTCCCCGCACCGAGCATTGGAGGCCGAGCAGGTGGTCGTGGTTCCCAGGCGCGTGGGGGAGGATAGCAGTCATGGGGAGGGTACCGGCCTGCAGCTACTCGCCCGACGTAGAGTGTGGCTGCTTCTTTTGCACCAAGAGCTGAGGGGCGTATCAATGCCTTGACACACAGAGATGCCAGGGCATTCAGTTCAGTGGTGGCAGGTATGGTTACCGTTTCCGGCAGATTAGTTTACGTGCTTTTTGATTCCGACGCCACACACTCCTTTGTCGCTGCGAGTTTTGCTGTCAGTTTGGGACAGGACTGCGTGTTCTTAGAGGATCCATTTGCGATTAGAGGTCCAGGTGGTCAGCTATTTATAGCTAAGGAGGTCTACATAGACTGTGAGGTCAATATTGGGGGACACAGCCTCCCCGCTGACCTGATTGTGATACCGATGGAGGATTTTTGCATGATTCTAGGGATGGATTGGCTGTCCGCTTACCACGCCTTGGTGGACTATTTTGGGAGAAAGATCATCTTCTCTATACCGGAGATGCCTTCCTTTGAGTTTCACGGACAACAGGCGGATGGAGGTTTCAGGTGCATTTCTGTGCTTCGGGCAGCGAGACTTTTGGGCCAGGGGTGTGAGGCCTTTCTAGCCTGTGTGGTGGCGGAGCCCAGCCCTATGGCAGACTTTCAGAGCATCCTGGTGGTCAGAGAGTACCCCAACGTGTTTCCAAAGGAGCTGCCAGGACTACTGCCTGAGCATGAGGTCGAGTTTGAGATCTCACTGGTACCGAGGACCAGCCCCATTTCTACGGCACCGTATCGGATGGCACCACTTGAGCTGCGAGAGGTCAAGTCACAGCTACAGGACCTGTTGGAGAAGGGCTTTGTGAGGCCCAATGTGTTCCCGTGGGGAGCCCCTGTGTTATTTGTGAAGAAGAAGGATGGTACCCTACACTTTTGTGTTGACTACAGACAGCTGAATAGGGTCACCATCAAGAACAAGTATCCACTGCCGAGGATTGATGATATGTTTGACCAGTTGCGAGGTGCTACGGTATTCTCCAAGATAGATCTGAGATCAGACCACCACCAGTTGAGGATCAAGGAGACCGACGTCTCCAAGACATCTTTACGCACCCGGTACGGACACTACAAGTTTTTAGTCATACCGTTTGGGTTGACCAACGCCCCTGCTGCCTTCATGGATTTGATGAATCAAGTCTTCAGGCAGTATTTGGATCAGTTTGTGGTGGTATTTATTGATGATGTGCTCGTTTACTCGCAGGATCGGGCACAGCACGGACAGCACTTGCGGATGGTTCTGGACACTTTGAGATGATGCAGGCTGTATTTCAAATATAGCAAGTGAGAGTTTTGACTGAGGCTAGTGACCTTCTTGGGCCATGTGATTTCAGGGGATGGTTTGGCTATGGATCCAGCTAAGGTTGAGGCCGTACTCAGGTGGGAGACTGATAGCGATTTCACGCGGTTTGTTAAAATACGTGGTTGTAACGCGTAAAACCGATCAACTCTTAAATTTATATTCCTAGATAGGGGAGTATCTAGGGTCGTCCAAGGAGGCCAAATGTTTGCAATAGTGATTCTCTTGCTTGGAATACAATCTCAACTTTCTTTTTGGTATTTTTCAATATATCATTTTTTTGTTTTAAATTAAGACAACATGCGGAATGGTGACGAGAAGGTGATTTACACTTCAATTTAAAATACTACTTCTAAGTGGCAAGTAGAGCCTCTCCCTAAGCTCACTCTAGGCAAGTAGAGGCCTAGAATAATTAGGGAGAGGGAGTGAGGAATGCTAAAAATAAGCAAATAGAAATGCAAATAAGAAATTGCAAAGAAGGCAACTAGATAATTAAAAAAAAGTGTTTAACAAAAATGCCTAGTAGAGGAATGCTTCTACTACTAGAAAATTGACATAAAGAAAGAAAACACAAATCCTCTAGATAGATGGTGAAGAAGAGGGCTTCTTGCTCCAAGGTTGGTGGCTCCCAATCTTGAAAAGAGTCCTTCAACTCTTTCCGTGCAGTGCTCCGCCAGGGTGATGTCCTTCAAGGAAAGCCCTAGGGGGGCATGCCCTAAGTTCTCTCCAAGTGTGGACGTCCACCCTAAGTCCTTCTCCTTTGCCTGGCCGTCCTCCTTGAAGTGGAAGAGTCCTCCTCCTTGGCGTGGCTCAAGTTGAAGAGAGTGGGGAGAAGAAGGCACCAAAGGGGCTGGTGATGTGCCCCTTTAATCTCCTTCTCGACTCCTTCTTCTTGGCCATAGGTATAGGTGGTTTAGGTAGAAAAATATACTAAGGGAGGATGCCCCAAAATGCTGGTAGGTGGTGGCTTTTTATAGAATAGGAAGGGGGCTATGGTGACCTTTGAATTGGATGGCCAAGATGAGTTGATGGAGGTGGTTGGAGATCCCATGGCCAAGGAGAGTTGGCGCCACCTTAAGGGACACCAAGGGGGTAGTTATGGGTGTTGACACCCCTTAGTGTTGGCGCCAAAATGGGCTTTCTAGAAGGCTATTAGGTGGCGCCACCTAAAGGTTCTAGAAGGGGGCTATGTGGATGGCTAGGATTTGTTATTTGGGTAGGTGTAGGGTGGATGAAGAGGATGAAAGTTGGCGCCAAAATGGGGGTGGTTAGGGGTGGTTTATGGTGCCAACTTGAAGTGTCTTTTGGTGGAGATAATGGGGTGAAGGAGTGGCTAGGTGGTGGCGCCAACTTGAGTAGAGTAGCTAGCTTAAGTAGGCTTAAGTTGGTGAAGCTAGCTAGGGTTGACTTTGAAGGTGGTGGATGGCCAAGAAGCTGGTTGTTAGCTAAGCTAAGCTAGCTTAGCTAATGGAGGAGTAGAGGAGAAGGTGTTGGAGCTAGGGTTTGGAGGGAGGAGCTGAGGAGGAGAAGTCTGGAACTGGAGCAGGAGCTAGCTGCTACTGAAGTGGCTGGCATGGGGCTACTCTAGCTGGCTTAGCTTGCTAGTTCTTTACTAGTTGCTAAGCCAAGCTAAAGTGAGCTAGCTTCTACCAAAATAAGCTGAGGTGAGCTAGGTCTGGTGCTCCCGGGGAGAATCAAGCTGGTTGAGGCAGCTAAGGTAGCTTAGCTCAACTGAGTTGAGCTAAGCTGAGTCCCTGGGAGCTGGACTTGAGCTTCCTGAGCTGGGATGAATTCTTCTTCAGCTGGCTGGAGCTGAGTGGAGCTGGATGTAGCTAGATCTGAGCTGGGGTGAACTCCTGTCAACTTAGCTTTGCTAGCTAGAGCTCCCTGTGGACTAGTGGGAGCTGAGATGAGCTAGACTCAGCTAAGTTGAGCTGGATCTGAGCTGACTTGAGCTAGGGTGAGCTAAGGTGAACTCTCTTGAGCAGCCATCCAGCTGAGATTAGCTGAATGGGGCTGGGATGAGCTAACCCTAGTTCAAGTAAGCTAGGTTCCAGCTGCGGTGAGCTGGATCAAGCTGAGGTGAGCTGGATTAGGCTGAGTTCCAGCTAGTCTGGGCTTCTCCTTCACCATTTGCCTTCTTGAGTGCTAGGGTTTTAGGGATCTATATATCTGTACATCCCTAACACTCACAAAAACATATTAAAAACACAATAAAAAATGCAATGCATGCCTAACCTATTTTATGCCTAAATGCAGCCCAAAAACCCATTTGCGGAGTAAAATCCTAAGAGCTAGGTTTGTTTTAATGCATAAGAATGATGATAAACTGGCGTTTATCAGAGAGGCCACGTACAGTGATAGAGATATGCAGCTTCTTGGGACTGGCAGGTTACTACCGGTGATTCATTAGGGGTTTCTTGCAGATTGTGTGTCCTATGACTCAGTTGACCCGGAAGGACATGCCCTTTGCTTGGACTAATGCTTGTAAGGTGTGTTTTCAGGAGTTGAAGGAGAGATTGACTTCAGCTCCTGTGCTTACCATCCCAGATAGCAGTAGAGATTTTGTGGTCTACACGGATGCTTCGTTGCAGGGGTTAGGGGGTGTGCTCATGCAGTGGGGTCACGTTGTCGCTTATGCTTCACGGCAACTGAAGCCCCATGAGCATAGCTACCCTACCCATGACTTAGAGCTGGCAGCGGTTGTCTTCACGCTGAATACATGGAGGCACTACCTTTACGATGAGACCTTTGAGATTTTCATGGATCATAAGAGCCTCAGGTACTTGTTTGGTCAGAAGGAGCTTAACATGAGATAGAGACGTTGGTTAGAGCTCCTGAAGGACTATGATTGTAGCATCTCCTACCATCTGGGGAAGGCCAACGTGGTGGCTGACGCCTTGAGCCAGAAGGCGCCCGCCCACTTGGCCAGTTTACAGGCACAGAGTTGGAGACCTATGGAGGAGTTGGCCAGTTGGCGACCCCGAGAGTCACAAGGGTATTGTGGGGCAGTGACAGTGACATGATAGATGAGACCAGAGTTAATAGACCGCATCATCACAGGATAGATGACAGATCCGTACTTGCAATCGTTGCGAGACAGAGTGCTGTTAGGGGACCCAGGAGACTTCTCTTTTATAGACGAGGTGTTGCGCATGAGGGGACGTTGTGTGTTCCCAGGGACGAGGAGTTGTTGAAAGAGCTCCTGTGTGAGGCGCACGGGTTCAGGTTCACCATACATCCTGGGAACATGAAGATGTATCATGATTTGAGACGTGACTTTTGGTGGAGAGGGATGAAGCGGGATGTAGGTAAGTTCGTGCAGCAGTGTTTGGTGTGCCGGTAGGTGAAGGTCGAGCATCAGAGGCCTGCAAGGCCGTTGTAGCCACTTCCTATGCCGGAGTAGAAGTGGGAGAGCATCACCATGGACTTGGTGGTGGGCTTACCCATTACCCAGCAAGAACATGACACAGTCTGGGTGATAATAGACAGATTGACGAAGACAGTGATGTAAACACATTTACACTACTTAAGATGTCTATTTATGCATGTTCTTAAGCATAGGATTGCATTTCATGATATAAATATTGCATAACATGCATCATCTTGCATTAAGAGTAGTTTGAATAAAATGGAGGTTAATTGTCTCCTTTTATGTGCTTGGACAGGGTCAACATTTTATCGGAGCCTCGGATCGAAGATCCAACTGTATGGATGTGATCAGGGTGACGATTGGAGCTCAACGACTCCAAGATCGTCCTAATCAGGCATTCATAGCATCAGATAGTGACCGGGGAACCCTAGAAGATCAAGGGCCAGGATGGTGTAAATCCGCTCTTCAAATGACAAATCCGACCACACAGATGAATTCGGATCAACGATTGCAGCCGAAATACGCAAAAATCAAGTCAATCCGACATCCGTGGCACCATCTACAACTTCCAGAAGATGGACAGCCAAGATGGCACCACGTGGCGCCATCCCGACCGCCCAAACGGCCGCATGCAATCTCTGAAGGCCCTGCACCGGCTCGCTCTCCGCTGTTGGATCTCAATCCAATGGCTGTGGTCAGCCGTGCCTAAAAGCACCCGCTCGACCATCTGCACCTCGTAGCGCAGCGGTCGAACGCGCTTACGCGAGCTGCGGGCGCGGGTTCGAGCCGCAGTGAAGGGGAGGAAGGCGCAGGCGTGCGGGTGATGGCGGGTGTTGGAATGCGATCTGAAGGCCATCTGCGCTCAATCGAGATCACGCGCTATTGCACGCGTGGCATGGACGCGCGATCATACGCGTCAGGCGAGAGCAGTAGCGGGCGGAGATGCGTCTTAAGCCGTCCGATCTCGTGATCGGACGACTGAGATCTGATGAATGTGCGATGGCGTTGAGGAAGCGGGCAACTGAGGAGGCGCGCTTGGGCGCGGGAGCTACGCCCACGTTGGGGCTTTAGTGACGGATTTATCCGTCACTAAAGACCCCTCATTTATTATTTTGAAGATGTAATGACCATTTTGCCTCCACTCCTTGCTACTATAAAAGGAGACCCCCTCCATACGAAATTCTCATCCCTTCCTTCTCTTCTCTACCCCTCCAAAGCTCAAGAGAAGCTTGTCCCACACCTGGGATGCTTCTCGCGAGATAAAGTCAAAATTTTCGTCCCCCTTCGGAAGTGGATCCCGCAACGATGACGACGTGCTGCTCCGTTCCCGTTCTTCTGCTTTGTCCTACTTCGTTCTCCTTCGTCCATGCGTCGTCCCGTCCGGCTCGTCTTCCAAGAGACAGTCGAGGAGGATTTCTCTCTCCCTATTCTTTTTACTGCTTTCTAGCATAGATTTACTACTTTCTAGTATAGTTCTGCTCGTCCTCCAAGCGATCGTCGAGGAGGACATTTCTCCCTCCATTCTTTTAATGCTTTCTAGAGTAAATTTATCACTTTCTAGTGCAATTATTTTATGCTTTCTAGTTGTAATGAACAAATCCTCCTAATGATAAATTCTCTATTTATTCTACATCTCATTTTGATTTCTATGTGTAATATTCTCTCTCTCTCTTACCCTCTCTCTCTCTTCTATTTATTGTAACTAATTAGATAGTTTTAAATTGAATTACTTCGTGACAAATAAAAAGAAATGCGTAGTTTTTAAATCAAACATCCACCTCCCTGTGTTCGACTCGGAATTTTCATTTCGGTATAAATTTTATTTGTTGAACACGAATTCTTCGCTTTCAAACTACAGCGGTGGGTTCTCCAAAATCGAACACGTTAGCGTAGCGATTAGTACGTTCAACATTTTGGCGCCGTTGCCGGGGAGGCGACGATCTTTGATTTCTCTTTGCGTTTTGTAACTTACAAATCATTTACCTCACTTTTCTCCTTTCTTATTGTAATTGTAGGTACTCTTTTGAGACGAGCAAAAGTGGTAGATTGGAGTAAAGTGTTGTGGAAGGTTTTGTAAGTTATCCCCCATTCTTTCCCCCTCCATAGATTTCATTCGCCACATTGAATCCAAATTCCAATTAACTTAGGTGTTTGCATAAATCCTAGGAATAGTTTGGTTGTTTAGATTTCCACTCACATTCATTCCACCCTCATTTATAAAAAAAAATAACAAAAAGATAATTTTGTGGGGCAATTTTCAACAAACACACAACGTACACCCACATTCAAAGGTACTTAACCGAATTGATTTGTTTCTACTCAACCGGGATCTAATTTGTGGAACCGGTACACATAAAGCAACACATAATTGAGTAGAAATCAGATTAGGTAATTATTTGTGTGCCTAATTAAGTGGTGCATCAGGCCAATTGTTTGAGTTGATTGGGCCGCACCACTTCAAATAAAATAAACTCATCAAGTAGCTGCCAGTTAGGTTCAACTTTTAGGGATTTACCAGGCACTCCACATTCTTTTTAAGCTTCAAAGGAAAACATTTTCACCCATGCTTGTAAAACTTGGTGTGCCAATGAAACTTGATTGAAAACACCTAAAGTTGAATTCTAAAAGCTACTAAGCAAGATTGAACCTTAAAATTCACCACATCAAAAATAATGTTGCTTGAAAACCACTGGTTGTGCACGCACACACAAATCAATCAATCATTAAGGGCACAACCCATTTAAAGGGCCCATCACATTCCAAAGTACATTCAAACCTAGCCCTAAATAAAATAGTGTAGACGTTGGCCTTAAGGATTGAACTCGCTCTTCAGAACTCAGATCGAGATTATTTTCGATTAGTCTATTTCTACTGTTCAATCTGATGTCTAGCTAGGGAAGCAGAGTCAAACGATTGCGACTGGGGGGTACACTAGGAACTGGAGGCGCAAGCTGAAGGAAGAACCTTCTCCCCAGTCCCTCCTTCTCACTGGTTGGATTGAACAGACGGAAGTAGATCAAATCGTTCCTTTATCTCAAGACAAGTTTTGGGAGTCTGTAGGTCTGTAGGCTAACCCAATTAAGGACAGGTTTGATTGTTTGAATTGTAGGGCGCCTTTCTTCCTCCCGTGTCTCATGAATCCTTCCACATATTTCACGCATTCCCACTCTTTCCCTCCAGTTGTGAATTATCCTCAACATGACGATTATCCCGACTCTTATTGTAATCAACCATCAGTCAGTTGGGATAATTCGGATTGGGGATACAATTCCGGACCCCCGTGTTTAGGGTCTAACCCTGAACACTTTGATTCTGATTTCTATCCTTCTTAGAGCTACATCGATTATAGATCATCTTCCTTTCATGAACAGCCTAATACGATCTACAATCAAGAAGGATACACCAATCCTTACCCATCCTCTGATTTCACTGCCTTTAGGTCATCACCATCTTTTCAACAATCTGAAATGACCTATTATCAGGAAGGGTATAACGAATCTCAATTCGTTAATTCCTCTGCATTGATGTCAAACCCGCCCAACCCTGAACCAACTCATTTGGTTCAGGTTAATCAGGTTCAAGATAAGGTTCTGGCTAACTTGAGGAATATTATTCAATCGTTAGAAGTTCAGCCAATACCTTGCATTGAGAGATTGGAGCCCCTGATTGAAATGATTGATGATTTAAACAAGTCTTTGTTGGATTGGCTCCAGGACGTTAAGTATAAGAACTCGGGTGAGTTTCTACTTGGGAAATTAGCGAAATTGAGGATGAGATTTGTGGTTGCTTTGATTCAATCTTAGGATGATTCCCAAGATGAACCTTCTTCAGGAAAGCCAATGACAGAACCCGCTCAGGCACCTGTTGGGGGGACACGTGTTACGAGGCTGACCAGATTGAATTAAAGCAACCAATTAAGGAAGATCTGATTTCTTCACCTGAGATCCCTGAGCCGGGTTACGAGGAAATGTATGTCTCCTTGGAACGAAAAGTGACAAATGATTTTAGGATATACATTGATATGGATCATGATTTCTTTGATGGTGAAGATTCAAGTTGCGAAGTCTCACGCGAGTTTTCTAAACACGATTTCTATGAGACGATTGGGCCTGAGGAATTTGATAGATCATTTGATAGCCCAATAACTGAGGAAACTGATCTTCTTAGGGCACACATTACGGATCCAGAATTACACTTTCTGGAGGATTCAATTCAATGCCCTGATTGTCAGTTACACCCGTTGAGCTTATTGATGATTCTAATTCTGAGATAATTAGACCCAAGTCAACTTTGATTTTGCCACATCATTTAGCCTTGGAGATTTCAGATTGGGTGATTAATATACAAGAGGTCCTGGAATTTGATATGCTGAATGAGGAGGATAGGAGCTGGGAAGTTCTGATTTTGGAAGTTAATTTTGGAGGAAATGGAAGATTGAGTTGAAGGGTTCCTTTTAAGCTGAAACCATCAAATCAGAACCCTTACGACATTTGTTTCGAGGATGTCAAACCCAAGCACACATTCAACAATTATCCTTTTGAGCTTCAATTCTCTGTAACCCGACTTTTTGGTCTTGGGTTGCATCCTCATAAATCGCTGGCCCGACCTCGCTTGCATTCTGATTTTAGGTTTTGGCTAATTTTTATTCAGAACCTAAGATATTCTCGATTATGGGGGATGAGTCTGCACCACAATCTGGTCCACATCTGTGGACCTCTTTTGATATGTCAGAGGATTCTTCTGTTTATTCTACTTCTGACCTGCACTTGTGAATTCTTCATTTCTTTTCTTTGTATAGTGTGCCTAGCTGAAGGCACTAAACTCAGCACATATACAGTTTTTTTTCGTTTTCATCTCAGAGCGGACCTGACATTCACGCAAATCAGGTGCTTTCTACGCTTTTCCACTCTATTTTATGTCTTTTTAATACAACGAGGACATTGCGTTAGATAGGCATGGGGGGATGGATATTTATCTCTGAATTCATTCGTCAGCTCCGTAGATTTATTTTATTTTCTTTTATTAAAAAAAAAATTCAGAAATTGGAAAGAGAATTTGGGTTTAAGAAAATTTTCAATCTTAAGAAATACTACATTAAGATCTGAACACAAAGACCCTTTAGGTCTTTGGACTTAATCAGCCTGTGTATCCACTAAAATGTGGATTTGTTTTTCGAGTTCCCGCCAACCTGAATTTTATTTTAATTGGAGTAAATAAGTTTGGGTGATAAGTACGAGACTTATCAACCCGCCCTCTGATTTGAGGGAATTTTTAGTCTTAAGCATCTACACACTTTCTTTACACTAACTCGTTGTTCGGCGATTTTAACGGAAATTGGGTAGCTAATGAACCTTCTAGGGTGGTATGGCTGGCAAGTTATCGTGGGTAACTGCCCATAGGTAGGTTGTCTAGAGCCCAGTCACTGGACCTTTCTCTTTTTGCTGCCCTTAGGTAAATCTTAAACCAAGGAAGCTACCTACTTAAAAAAAAGAAAAAAAAAGAAATAAGCCACACTTCGCCGCACGAGTATGGCTGGCAAGTTGTCGGTGGTAACAGCTCATCGACCAGTTGTCCAGAACCCAGCTCAGTAAATGCACTAAAAATTCCCAAAACACTTAGGAAGAAGCGGAGAAGTAGAATAAATCAGGGAGATATACACTGGATTCACCCTTGTGTTGACCCCGTAAAAAAATAAAGGTAGGGAGAAAGCTACCGATTGTAAAGATACACCTTTAGGCAGAATTCTTTTTGAGGTCACCTAGAGGCGTAGAAATCCGAAGTCCGTTTTAACTGCCGGTCAACGAGTCTATCACAATCACAATAAGATGCTTAAAGCTTAGGATTCTCATCAAATCTTGGGTGAGTTGAATGGCAGTAGAAAGTCACTCTTAAACCCTAAAATTTGAAAATCCAAAAAAAAATTAGAAAAGAGTAAAAAGAGAAAAAGAATTTTTCTTTGAATAAGGCAAGGGCTTGAGGCAGTCTGCATTTTGGCTGATACCCGGGCACTGTTGTGTCTTTAAAAGTTCAGTTCCTAAGTAGACAATTTCTTAATGATTGAAAATAACTCGGGTCCAAATAATCCAACCTAATTCTTTTATAAATAGCATATAGTTTTTGCTAGGGACTAGCAAAAGATAGGCATGGGGGTATGATGTAAACACATTTACACTACTTAAGATGTCTATTTATGCATGTTCTTAAGCATAAGATTGCATTTCATGATATAAATATTGCATAACATGCATCATCTTGCATTTAGAGTAGTTCGAATAAAATGGAGGTTAATTATCTCCTTTTATGTGCTTGGACAGGGCAAACATTTTATCGGAGCCTCGGATCGAAGATCCAACCATATGAATGTGATCAGGGTGACGATTGGAGTTCAACGACTCCAAGATCGCCCTAATCAGGCATCTGTAGCATCAGATAGTGATTGGGGAACCCTAGAAGATCAAGGGCCAGGATGGTGTAAATTCGCTCTTCAAATGACAAATCCGACTGCACGAATGAATTTGGATCGACAATTGCAGCCCAAAGATGCAAAAATCAAGTCAATTCGACATCCGTGGCACCATCTACAACTTCCGGAAGATGGACGGCCAAGATGGCGTCACGTGGTGCCATCCCGGCAGCCCAAACGGCCGTATGCAATCTCTGAAGGCCCCGCACCCGCTCGCTCTCCGCCGTTGGATCTCAATCCAATGGATGTGGTCAGCCGCGCCTAAAAGCGCCCGCTCGACCATCTGCGCCTCGTAGCCCAGCGGTCGAGCGCGCTTACGCGAGCTGTGGGAGCTGGTTCGAGCCGTAGCGAAGGGGAGGAAGGCGTGGGTGTGCAGGCGATGGCGGGTGTTGGATCGCGATCGGACGGGCTTCTGTGCTCAATCGCGATCACGCGCTATTGCACGTGCGGCATGGATGAGCAATCATACTCGTCAGGCGAGCATAGCAGCGGGCGGAGATGCATCTTAAGCCTTTCGATCTCGCGATCGGACGGCTGAGATCTGATGAACGTGTGATGGCGTTGAGGAAGCGAGCAGCTGAGGAGGCGCGCGTGGGCGCGGGAGCTACGCCCACGTTGGGGCTTTAGTGACGGATTTATCCGTCACTAAAGACCCCTCATTTATTATTTTGAAGATGTAATGACCATTTTGCCCCTACTCCTTGCAACTATAAAAGGGGACCCCCTCCATACGAAATTCTCATCCCTTCCTTCTCTTGTCTACCCCTCCAAAGCTCAAGAGAAGCTTATCCCACACCCGGGATACTTCTTGCGAGATAAAGTCTAAATTTTCGTCCCCCTTCGGAAGTGGATCCCGCGACGACGATGGCGTGCTGCTCTGTTCCCGTTCTTCTGCTTCGTCCTCCTTCGTCCTGCTTCGTTCTCCTTCATCCAGGCGTCGTCCGATTCAGCTCATCCTCCAAGCGACCATCGAGGAGGATTTCTCTCTCCCTATTCTTTTTACTGCTTTCTAGTATAGATTTACTACTTTCTAGTGTAGTTTTGCTCGTCCTCCAAGCGATCGTCGAGGAGGACATTTCTCCCTCCATTCTTTTAATGCTTTCTAGAGTAAATTTATCACTTTCTAGTGCAATTGTTTTATGCTTTCTAGTTGTAATGAACAAATCCCCCTAATGATAAATTCTCTGTTTATTCTACGTCTCATTTTGATTTCTATGTGTAATATTCTCTCTCTCTCTCTTACCCTCTCTCTCTCTTCTATTTATTGTAACTAATTAGATAGTTTTAAATTGAATTACTTCGTGACAAATAAAAAGAAACGCTTAGTTTTTAAATCAAACATCCGCCTCCCTGTGTTCGACCCGGAATTTTCATTTCGGTATAAATTTTATTTGTTGAATACGAATTCTTCGCTTTCAAACTACACGACAGGTTCTCCAAAACTGAACACGTTAGTGTAGCGATTCGTACGTTCAACAGACGGCACGCTTCTTGCTGATCCAAGTCACCTTGGGACCAGCATAGTTGCAGAGAGGTACATTTGTGACATGGTACATCTGCACGGAGTTCCACGTGAGATTGCATCCGACAGAGATACCTATTATACTTCCCAGTTTTGTGCCGAGTTTCAGCAGGCCTTGGAGACACGGTTGATGTTCAATACAGCGTACCACCCCCAGACGGACGAATAGTTAGACCTCACTATACAGACACTCGAGGACCTTTTACGCACCTATGTACTAGACTGGAGGGGCTCTTGGGAGGAGCAGTTACCCCTGGCAGAGTTTGCATATAATAACAGCTATCACTAGAGTATCGGCATGACACCTTACGGGGCTCTGTACGGACGGAGGTGTACTGCACCTATGAGTTGGGTTGAGGTAGGAACCAAGTGGGAGGTTGGCCTCAGGCTGATCCGACAGAGTCAGGAGGTGATAGAGCAGATCTACAGATGACTTCGCACGGTCAGGAGCAGATAGAAGAGTTATGCCGACCGAAAGCGTAGAGAGGTGCAGTTCGAGGTTGGGGATCACGTCTTTCTTCGCGTTTCACCCATGAAGGGCCTGCAGCGCTTTGGGGTGAAAGGGAAGCTTGCGCTGAGGTTTGTGGGGCCCTTTGAGGTCTTGGAGCCGGTAGGACCCGTTGCTTACGGGCTTGCCCTTCCTCCCCAGCTTTCTGGTGTGCACGACGTGTTCCATGTGTCCAACCTCAGGAAGTATGTCACCGATCCCAGTCACATTCTGAGCCACGAGAGTGTCGAGGTGGGTGACGACCTGACCTACCCCGAGAGACCAGTGCAGATACTAGACAGAGCCGTCCGGAGTTTGAGACGGAAGCAGGTACCCATGGTGAAGGTCTTGTGGAGGAGCCAGTGGTACTAGGAGGCTACCTGGGAGCCTGAGGCGGCGATGCGAGAGCAGTACCTGGAGCTTTTTGAGGGTACGTCTTTTCGAACCGACTTCGGTCCTCTTTAAGTTTGTTATGCTTTTTATATTCCTTTTCCTCACCCTAGCTAACTCAAGTTTTGGGGATGAAACTTCTACTAAGTTTGTTATGGCGTAAAGACCCGTTCTATTTTGACCCTTTTAATATGTCAGGACTTTTAGTCAGATGTCTGGACCCCTTCCCAGACGTCTAGAAATTGAAAAATTTGTATGCAGGGCCGGTTCTGCACGCTGGCTACGCGTAGACCACTTTCTTCACTCTCTCTTCTTTTCTCCTTCCCCCTCACCAAACCCTAACCCCACTCCATATATAAGAGCTCTCTCCCCCCTTCCTCTCTTCTCCACTCCATCACCACCACCTTACTTCCTCTCCACTGCCGTGAGAGAGACGAGCGAGAGGGAGCGAGGAGGAGGAGCGGCGCAAAGAGGGGAGGAGGTGGGTGAGCTCGTGAGTTTCGTGGGAGCTCGCTGAAGTACGCACGACCGCTGCGACGCGTTTGGGAGGAGTGCATCGAGGGAGCCATCCCCGACTTCCTTTTGCAGCTGGAGCTGTAGATGAGAGCAGCTGTCCCCGACTTCCTGCACGCGGCGTGAGGAGCGGGAGCTCGCTCTGGTACTGGAATTTTTCCAGGATTAGACATCCAGAGTGCCTTGCAGATGACGGGTCGGACGTCTGGTGACGACACCGGATGTCTGAAAGTAAGGTTTTGCGCATGTACGTTCTTCTTGTGGTTACGGCCTTACAGGCCGCACCGCAGAGCCTATTTGTTTGACTAAAAGGGGTTTTGCTGCTCTGTCGCACGTAGGAGCAGCTTTGGGAAGGCACGCAGCACGCCCTTCCATGCATTTCGGACGTCTAGACAGCTTACCAGACGACTGGAGGAGAGGTCGGACATTTGGAGCTGAGTCCAGATGGTCAAGTAGGGGTCCTAGACGTCTGGGGTCGATGTAGGAACTTGAGGTGAGACCCTGGTGACTTTTAAGACGTCTGGACCTTGTGCTAGACGTCTGATTTGGTTCTACAGTCCTGTTTTTTACCCGTTTAGAGTCTGTTTTATGCAAATGAGATATCTATGATTTCCTTCTGAGTTTCTCTACATGTTAGAAATCTTTATATACTGTTCTGAACGTTCCATTATGGTATGTTTCTTGGTATAGGACTTTGATCTGTTGTGTGTTCGGGGCTTGCTGAGGCATGTGAGTCAGTCATTTGAGCCCCCAATACTCCCGAATTGTCTGATAGAGTGGTTTCCCCCTATTTTATTTATAAAACATGAATGCAATTATGAAGATTAGAAAACTAGAAACCTAGGATGTGGCATGAATCCTAGGATGAGAAATATTTGTACTGTTTGTATGTGAGTTTGAGATTGCAGTCATAAATGAATGAATAGAATTGTAAACAATTGCTTGTTAATAAATACGAATTTCCTATGGAATATGAAATGCCTGTGCTAGATAAATAGTTACATGTGCTATCACTTGTTGCATATGATAGTTTATGGAAATACGGGCTGCATGTGTATAATATAAGAATGGAATTGTGAATGATGAAACTTGGTATGGAATAATATGGTGAATATGAGCATGAACCCTATGGGGAGTTAGGAGTAGAGCTCCTATGGATGAATGGAAAGATCTGGAAATGTGAGTGGGAAGTGTGTTGGCCCTTGAGTACGTGGTACCAAGGAGAGTGACTGCCCCTATTTAGTGTAGAACGGAGCTAGCTGCCCTTGGGTTGGGACTCGAGGTTAGGATTGGCCACTCTACATCGACTTCTGTTGGCCCTCATGTACATTGTACCGGGGAGAGCTACTAGTGTAGGGGGGAGCTAGCCACCCCACGGGGCCCAAGGTTCAACTGGCCACTCTACACCAACTTTTTAGTGTAGAAATTTCGGCGGCCCTACCAGGAGAGGGTGACGTAATAAATTACGGAATATAATATAAACAATCTCACAAAAAAATCAATCACACAATGTACACAATAATTTTTAGGTGGAAACCCAAAC
This sequence comes from Thalassia testudinum, assembly GCA_037157565.1. Lineage (NCBI taxonomy): Eukaryota > Viridiplantae > Streptophyta > Magnoliopsida > Alismatales > Hydrocharitaceae > Thalassia > Thalassia testudinum. The sequence continues at coordinate 85,701,385 of JAZHRO010000031.1, forward strand.
CGGGTGAAAACCACCACCTAACCCTCTCGAGTTAGGATTTTTCGATTAACCAAGTTGATCAAATCCACTAAACGAATCACTTTAAACGAGGGTGATTCAACCTCAATTACAACCACGCTACAAGTGCGAGGGTAGCGTTCCTCAACCCCTTCTCTTCACAAGAAGGATTTTGTCCCACGAAGGAGATGGGAATTCGCAAAGCGAATACCCAACCAAATAATAAAGATAAAATAAACAACAATCCTATCGAGCCAATAAAGTAATATTTAACCTAAGCTTCTATAGGAATTAAAATGCTTCCCTTTGCAAGGAGTGCGTCGAATTGATGACGCGGGTGCGTGAGCTACACGACGGGGCAACGTCGCTCTCGTGAACTACGGCAGGAGAGCGGGTGCGCAAAGGCTTGATGCTCTCAAGATGTAGAACTTGAGCTTGGAAAGCAAGAGCTTTTTTAGGACACAAAAGAGTAGAAAGTGTGTTGCTTGGGTGTGTCTTGTGTATCTAGGTGTATCTTGGTGTATGTTTGTGTGCAAGAGGTTCCTCTCTATTTATAGAGGCCTTAGGAAGGCTTTGGAAAGCTTCCATAGCCGTTGGGAGCAAAGCCCAAGAGAATCAGGCCGAAATCAGGAACAATGATTGCACTGACAGGGTTATTAGACATCTGATCCTGGCATCAGACGTCTGGGATGCCAGTTTAAGACGTCTGAAAACAAGGTCAGACATCTGATTCTATGCGGGTTTCTCCCTGACTTGAATCAGATCTAAACAGGGTTCTTGTACAAGTCCATCAGACGACATACAGGACATCTGGCACTATGTCTAGATGTCTGGAAACCTACTTTTTCGTGGGAATGGATTTCCAAGAGAGTGTAATAGCTAGAAAATCTCTGAGAAGAGATTTTGGGTCAGCCGAGGCAAAACGGTCATCTATCAGACGTCTGGAAAGGCTTAAGGACGTCTGATAAGGCTCTAACGGTCATATCCTTCAGTGTTTGTTAAGCCAACCAACGGTCCACTAATTAGACGTCTGGCAAGTCCATCAGACGTCTTCTAAGACATCTGGACAGAGGTCTAGACGTCTGATTTCATCAGACAGAACTAGCTAAGTCCAGCCTAATTGTTATCAGACGTCTAAATCAACAGTTAGACGTCTTAAAACATATTATCAGATGTCTGATTTTAGAATTAAATGTCTGGAAATGCTATTTGAACCCTATATTGGTTTTCTAAATTCTCCACAGAAAACCTAAGTGTCCTAGGGTTGTGCCGGTGTTCCTAGGACTACTGTTAGGGTACTTTGAGGCTCTTTAACATGATTTTCTAAGGAACAAAAAGAGCAAGGAAATAAAGACAAAAGTACAAGAAGGAAATAAACAGAATTCTATCCTATTCTTCTTGTCCTTCCATCTTCAATCTATCGCTCCTCGCGAATCTCCTCTGTTTTCCATCAAGCTCCTGCAATCCATCCTATATGCGAGCTCGAACTCCGTCTAATCACGTCTCCATTTGTAATTTGCCTGAAATCTAAGACTTTAAGTGCAAATATTAAATGATATGTGTTTTGTTATTATCAAAACAAATGATCGTGGTGCTCTAACACCAACAGTTAGGCCCACTAGGCAAACCGGGGTAGTCAGACGAGGGTGCGTAGACTGTGGAGGGGCTACACCCCTGTTTGGTTCTAAGGGGCCAGACCCCTGTAGCTGAGAGGGCTATGCCCTATACTGTTCCGTGCTATACTTTGGGCATACCTGCTAGCAGAAATGACTAACCGTGTGCCAGTGCAGGGTAGCTGCTCGTGCACTTATCGCACGTGCCATAGTCATCGCTACGTCTGTCTGTGACCTCGGGGTGGTTGACTGGGTGTAGGATCACCATGAGGGACTCTCCCAGCTAGGAGAGCACCACGTGCACCTTCTACTCTTCGGAAAAGACTACAATCAAGATCGTTCCCACGAGGAACATGCGAGATCAAGAAAGAAATCTGAAAGTAAACCAATGGATGAAAAGGAATTACGTGTAAAATAAAATAATTGGAAAAGATAAAATTTACTTGTTAGCTTTTAATGCTTTAGTTAATTTGGTTACCACTCTACTCAGCATTCGCTGACTCCATTTACTCATAACCCTTTACAGGTCTAGGAGTTGAGCAGCCCGAGTCATCGGCTGCAGAGGGCGTTAGGCCCAGTCGAGCCCAACAATAGTCTCTTGTTGTTGTAGTACTTCTTTTTGTTAGTGAGTTCAGACTTTGTTACTGTTACTGTACTGTACTTTTGTTCTACTTTCCTGTTGTGGTGGTGATATGTACTATTTAGTAGCTTTTACTTCCTTTACTGCTTATATGCTTTTACTGTTAGTTACCTTGCATAGTGAATGTGGTTTACTTTCCTGCTTTTCAGTTATTTCTTGTTGGATGACTGGGTCTTGGGATTAGTCGGGTCGAGCCGGTCTCGGGTCCTATAGGGATTCAGGAACCAGGTCGTAATACCTTTCCTCAGTTCTCACTGGACTCACAGCTCAACCTAACCCATTGGTCATTACAACCCTTATCCCTTTAGGCATACCAAAGAGGGGGCTGCTAGTGGGGGGCGAGGGTCGAGAGGTGGAGGAGGTCGCGTCATAGTCGACGTTGAAGCTCCTCGAGTCGACATGTCTAGACTTAATCCAGCTTGCAACGTCGTGGACGTGGTTGATCTTGGAGGCGAGGAGACGCTTGAGGTCACGAAACTCGGACCAAGAGTTGGTGAAGATGTGGAATGTGACGTGACCACCAAAGAGGGTCTCGCCATGATGGCTTTATTGCTTCAGTGCTTTCTTCCCTCCCTCGATCCTTCAATGCGACAAACCTCCTCCTCGCCGTCCTCGATCACATATGCCTTCTCGATAACACGTGATGCCAGTGCATCGTTCCAATTGTCGCTAGTGCATATATAATCCGGTAGTTGTATGCATTCCCTCGACCCCATCTTTAAGACATTGTTACATGCTTAAAGTTTTTATTTTTTATTTTTAAAAGAAAGAAATGACTCCGTTAAGGTTTATTGATACGTGATATATTTTTATTTTTATATTTATTTATTATTTATTATTTATTAATTTTATATTTACCTTTATTTAATAACATTTTTCTTGATAAATTTATATTTTATATAAAGTTATTTTTTAATAAATATTTTATATATTTTAAATATTTTTATATATTTATATAAGTATTTTATTATTTTAATGGATATTGTCATATGTATTTTTATTTTTTTTATAATTTTCTTTAAATTATATTTCATATCATTACATTTTTATAGTTTAGTTAAATTAGTTAATCGTGTAACCAATGGATACTCATGACGTAATTTAACACAATTGAATACTACATTTATTAGATTTCCATTTGAATGAGTCAATTCTGATTATGATTCACTTGAAATTAAGTCAGGTTGAATTAAGTAAAAATGATATAGATAACCAACCAGCGAACACAACTAATTAGTAGGTAGGTATATATAGGTTGATTACACGTTCTCTCGAGAAGGACTCTGCAGGTTGTGATCGTGGATGTATATGCTAAACTACCATAAAACCCTCTTTTATCTGTAGTCTTTTCATCTTCTTCCTGATGATGCGTAGGTGAATTTTCCATGACTCTTGCATTTGCTCCTCTTTCTCCCCTCTACTCCTTCGCGTCACCTCACCTATCTTAACTAAAATCACCACTCCCTAGAAGGGTATCTCCACATTAGAAAGGTATGTATATCCATTACTTTCCCTGCTCTCGGTGGAAGTGACGGGAATGTACGCAAATGTATAAACAAACCAGTCTTTTTCCCTCTATCGGTTTCTAACCCTTCCCATTTGCTTGGAGATAAGATAGGGCCAAGTCTAAATCTTCAATAGGGGCAAAACTAGGGGTCCAAAAGGTCGAAAAACAACGTGAACAGTAGTATTCCATCGACAGACAGACAGTCAGACAGACAGACACACACACTCTCTCTCCACTCATTTCCCGATGACACCTGGGGGCGGTGGTGCCTTCCGTCCTCCCACACGCCTCTCTCCTTCCTCTCACTAATATCACTATATATACATACATCCTTCATGTATTATTTGTTCAAGGAGTACTTCTACTTCCATCAAACATCTAACACACAGGAATCCAACTCTCTCCCTTGCAGCAAGGGGAGATAAATAGATAGAACACACAGGAGAGAAGGCCCCTCCTCAGGGGTTGCGGTGGTGCTGCACCATATACAAAGCAGCACTAGTTGGTGTGCTGCTGCTGCTGCAAAAATCGATATTTGGGTTGGTGGGTGTGCTGACAGGAGAGAGTGAGCACAATTCGGCATCTGCATAGAGTGGCTATGGAGCTGCCGCCTTGTGCTCACTTCTCTTTCTGTCAGCTCGAGCTGATCAGCAGATCTGCTCTCAAATGATTCCTCTCTTGGGATATATATATATAACTGTATGTGTGTGTGTGTGTGTGTGTTTGATGTTATATATATTTGCAGGAGGCTTCGTGGGTGGCGCTTCTTGTCCACCTCTCCACCACGGCTTCCTTTTTGCGCCCTTGGGGCTCGATCCCTTAACCGGCCCACTTGCTACCACACGCCTCTTTTAGCTCGGTACCTTGACACGGCTATTCGAGGTTGCTTCCAGAATGGGTGGGTGCGTTGGTGGCTCTGCATGCTGCTGCTGCTGCTGCTGCTGCTGAGGGTTGCTGGACGGGTCTGCCTGATGCTGCCTATTATTCTCCTGTTTAAAATGGAGGGATTTTGATCAGACCCATCTCATTATTTCATGGTTCGGAGATTCGGTTTGTGGTCGGAGATCTTTGTCTGGTTTGCTTTGCACGTTTATTTGTGGTTATTATCCAAGGAGGTATTTTTTTATCAGACCCATTTGGTTATTTCATGACTTTTGTGATTTGGGTGATCTTTGTTTTGTCAGCTTCGATCGGGCTTTTTATCATCGTGATTTAGAAAGGAGGGATTTTGATCAGACCCATCTGGTTATTTCATGATTTCGTGATTTGGGTGGTGGTTTGGAAATGTTTGCTTTGTTGCTTTGCTGGCTTATTGTTACCCAAAAGATGATTTTGGATTAAATCACACGACCAATCTGGTTATTTCATGGTATTGGGATTTGGGTAGGGGTTGTTTTTTTGCTTTGACTGTGGGTGTGGAAGAGGGAGCGCCACGACCCCCATGGGGAATCACCTGGTGGGGTACGCCTGGGAAATCTGTGGGTACTCAGACATATTGGCCTGTAGACCGGTCGTCCTTCACCAGCCATTGGACTGGACCTCTCACCTTGCTTTTTATTTTTTCTTTCTTTCATTTTTTTTCTTTCATGCCGTTAGCTTGCTAGTGGGAGAGCCTTTCCTTTTCCCTTGTCTCCCGGGAACCATTTCTTCCAGAGTTGAGAGCATCGCATGTGTTCATGGGGTTTTCGGCTGAGGTGCTTCTTGATCTCCTGCTTTTGGTCTTCAGTGCTGCAGAAGGTTTGCTTGCTTTGCGTTTGTTCCTGACCATGAAATATCAGGTGAGGAAGGCCTATTTTTGGAGTTCTCTCTTCTCTCTCTTGCACTGCAAAAGGAAGGTAACTTTATTATTTTTTAGGTAAAAATATAAAGAAGCTCAAAATGATATTTAAGTATTAATTATTATGTGGTGTAATTTTCCATCACTTTTAAATTAATACGTACAAGTGTAAAATTAAAATGTATTATGCAAAATAAAAATATATCCTTTTACATCAACGTAATTTCATTTTAAATTAAACATATCAATGATTGTACCGATGTAATTTAATTTTAAATTAAAATACATCTCCGGTCTTTTGTTTTACACCGGTAAAATTTGATTTTGAACAAAAATGTACCGAACACGTATGCATTTTGATTTCAAAGTAACGATGGATCCTATCGCATTGTATTCGTGCTATTTTTTTGTGTTGTTTTTTGAATTTTTGTACTCTTATCCTATTTTAATTATTGCTGAACTTCCAGTTGTTGCTTTTGTAAGAATGCTTGTATTTAGCATCTCCACTTGGATAAGTCAGAAGATGATGCCCTTTCGTTAGTGGCTGCTCCTTCTCCGTGGTATAGGTCATAAGCCTTTTGTTCATTTCCTTTTCCTTGTGGAAATATGGTATCAACTGGCTGAATCACTTCCTTTCTCTTCTATATGCATTTTTCTGTTTGGTTTCTGTACCTTTCTTGTTTACTTTCTTCTAGAAGGGTTGCATATTGTTTGACTTCCGTTTCTTTCTTAATAAAGGGCAATTTATTGGTATTCAAATTTCGTTGCCATTTGAGTTTAGTTGTTGACAGCTGCCAATTGTTCATTGAGCCGGCTATCTACTACCAGTGGGAGTGAGCGGCGCTGGTGCTGTAGCAGCTAAGTTTGAGAGAAAAGGCTTCTTATTCATTGTTTACCTCAAGGTTGGTAGCTTTCTTAAACACTGCTCTATAACATTTTTGTTTCTGGGACATGAGGAGCATACTTTTGAGAAGGGAAAAATTTATAGATTATTCCAGTGAAGTCCTTTTTCTTTTCCTTCGCTTTTGTGTTTTTGTTGTTTATCTCACATTACTTGGTCAAAATTGCTGCCTTTTATACATATAATATTACTCTTATCAGCGTATACTGCATTACATCCCTTGCGAAATCCAATTTCTGATGCTCTATAGAGTGTATATTGATGCTTATTGTTGTCGAGACAGGCATGCACTCTTGTGGCTTGTAATTTTACTGACCACGTAATTAATCAATATCCATTTTTGTACCCAGGGTGCCTTACCAAATGCAGTTCACATGGTTTTGACTTATGTGCTATGTGCTGAGGAATATCTAGCCAATATTGAAGATTGATAACGATTTCTTGGAATAAATTAAAAAAAACTCTCTAAAAGCCGTCTTCGATTTCATTTAAAAGAATAGTTGGTCTACAGGGTATATTTAATTGTATAGCAAACCTTTGAAGTGGATATACTAGTTAGATCCACCAATGAGAGACACGACTCTCATGTGGAATCAATTTGCTTGATTGCAGGTTGTGTTGAATTTTGTCAACCAAAGAACATGAAGGATATATTACAACGAAGAGTTGCCACTTGTTTGAGAAAGTGTTACAACACTTGGTAATACTAGGAGATTTATTAGCTATTGATTGGGCTAGGTCCTAAAGTCCATGAATGGAGGACTTGTACTTGCCATCTATATCTAGTCTGTAATCCCTAGTGAAATCTTTCACACTTCATTGCAAATTTCTTCTTTTGTTTCTCTTGCAAAAGTTTTCAGCTGTTCTTGTTTGAAGTTGATTAGAGCTTTAATTTAACTAACAAATGAATCCTTCCTTTGCATTTCAATGATACGTGGAGCATTGAATTATTTCCTCGAAACGTGGAAATTTCATATTGTGATTAGGACTACAAAGGACTCTAAAATGCCATCATGCTAGTGAACAATAGTTAATGGTGGGTTTTCCAACCCATTTAAGATGCTCAAGTTTAAATTTGAAATAATAGATTACAGGAACTATATATCTTTGGTAGGGATGCTTTTTCTAAGCTTGATATGTGTCTGCATACAGAAGTTTTCTCGGGTTGGAGGCACTTAGGCCTAGTTTGATACATAGGAAAACCTGCCAAAATAGGGTTAATTTGATTTGAAGTTTGATATGCAGGATAGGCAAACCTGGGATACGGGGAGTTAACCTCGGCTAATCCACCCAATCGATGGGGTGGGATAGGCCAACCCACAGGTTAACCCTTTTGATGGGTAGGTTAGACAAAGATGTCCCCATCCTCTCTTAGCCCTGGTATATCCTCTTTGTCTCTCTTACGCTGAATGCTTCTCACTCCCTATGCCCTCTCAATCATGGCATTGCCTTTGTCACCCATTACTACTATGATTTAACTCATAGGAGAGGTGCATGATTCCTTCCAACCATCTTGCACTTGACAACAAAAGCACCCTCCATTGTTGTCCTTACCCCCACTTCATTTTGGAAAGCAACCCTACTTAAAGCTACAACATCTTCATATGAGGTTGTTGTTGCATCTTTACATGTGAGTAGGATGTTTGATTCTCCATACCATTGTCAGTGATTAATCTCCTCATCAAACCCCAATGTTTGGAGGTCTATTTAATTAGGGCAAAGGGACCTCTTTGGGAATGAACTTCATCCTTCCTGTATGGGTAAGAATAACCCTTGTGTTTAGAGGCTTATTTTTCTTCCCATCTTGTGAAATCATTTTCTTGACTTTTTTTTCTTGTTTTATGTGGTGTCCTATTTGCAGTTGCTTTCCTATTGATCGTGGTTGTGTTACTGTTTAAGGTAATTTCTTGACTTAAACCTTTTCCCTTGTTGGATGCATCTTTGGTGGAGATGGATGTTTCCAGTGGGTCATTCTTGACGCTTTGTTATGGGTCTCTACTTTTAGTTCATTGATGTTGTCAAGATTGATGCATGTAGAGCGTGAAGGCTCCCTTGGCATATGGAAAAATAGCCCAATAGGGATTGTTCCATGTTGGAACAGGGAAAGCAGCCACCGACTGCTTGAGGGAGGCTGAGAGGTTGAGGTGGTCGGCTGCTATGGTGGCTAGCTGCTATGGAGGAAGAAGAGGGGGAGGGGAGTTTTGGAAATAAGTAGGAAATATTATTGCTTGACTCAAGATCAAAAATAATAGGAATGCTTTCTTTTATAGAGAGAACATATTATCTAAAACAAAAAAAAAACTAATCTTATCTCCTAAATAAGAAAGAATAAATCCTAAGCAAATAACTAAAAATAATTTTCCTAAAATTAGCATAACAAAATAACAAAACTTGGGACTTAAGTAAACCAAAGCTAAGACCCTTGGTCCACCTAGCCGCTGGCTCTGAGAGCCTCTATCTTGCTACTACATGGCAATGCCAAGTGGCCTGGCATGTGGCCTCATTATTCTTAACACTCCCTCTTAAGTCAAGGCCAGGAGGGCGATGACTTGGTTTTCAACTTGTGAGGTTAGATGCCCCATCAATTTTCTTCTTCGAGAGTTGTGGTCTCGGTCTTCTCTTTGGAACAGCCAACAATGTAGCCTCTTACGACCTCCAAAGTTGTTGCAACTATGGCAACCTCGATAGTCGTCGAGACGGTAGCCGTTACCTTCTCTTTTTCCTTCTTTGGAATTGGAGCCATGGTGTAACCTCTTTCCACCTCTTGAGTTGTTGCATTTGTGGCAACCACGATAGTCATAGCGACGGTCAACATGGTATTCTTCTCTTCTTTTCTATCTTCTCATGGTCAGTAGGTGTGACAGAGTTTGCATGTGATGTGCTAGTAGCCCCACTGTGAGACCTCTACATCCTGGATCTTTAGGAAATAATCTTCTGACATCTTTTCTTAGGGAAAATCTCCTCTTTTGAATGAGAGTAAAAAATCGGATATAAAGCGTCAATATGAAGATTACAAACTATGTAACCAGATAGATCTCTTCCCTTTTCTAGGTTTCGAACTCTATCTTCGTTGACAAAGTAGCTTCGATGATTGTAGTGGTGGCATTTGTCATCTTTTTTTATCTTCCTTCTCCTTATAAGGCGTCGAATTTTAGCAAGGAAGATTTTTTTTGTCCAAGATGGAAACCACACGTGTGGTCAAGAACATGCACATGCCAAAAGAGCCTAGATTGAAGGCTCTGATATCATGTCAAGATTGGTGCACATGGAGCGTGGAGGCTCCCTTGGCGTGTGGGAAAATAGCCTAACAAGGGTTGTTCCATGTTGGAACAGGGAAAGCAGCCACCGATTACTTGAGGGAGGCTGAGAGGCTGAGGTGATCGGTTGTTATGGTTGCTGGCTGCTATGGAGGAAGAAGAGAGGGAGGGGAGTTTTGGAAATAAATAGAAAATATTATTGCTTACTCAAGATCAAATACAATAGGAAGACTTTCTTTTATAGAAAGAACATATTCTCTGAAATAAGAAACAAACTAATCTTATCTCCTAAATAAGAAAGAACAAATCCTAAACGTACAAATTACTAAAAACAACTTTCCTATAATAAACTTAACAAAATAGCAAAACTTAGGACTTAAACAAACTAAACCAACAATCCTTGGTCCACCTAGCCGCTGACCCTGAGGGCCTCTATCCTGCTGCCATGTGGCCTGGCTGGTTGCTATGTGGCCTCCTTATTCCCAACAGATGTTTGTTGGGACAAATGAGTGAATTGTTTATTCTGTGGGACCCTAGGTGCCTTTATATAAAGATGCACAAAAGGGAAATGTACACCATACACCCTTACAAAAATAAGTAAATAATAAAAGACCCTAAAAACATAGCTCAACACTTCCCCTTAAACTTGAGAATAAACATCAAACATGCTCAGCTTGGAATATAAAAATTCAAGCCGTTTCTTGGAGAATTCCTTAGTGAAAATGTCTCCAATCTTATCCCCAGAAGCAATATAGGGTGTAGAAATTTTTCCATTAAGAATAACATCTCTAACGAAGTGACAATCCACTTCAATATATTTTGTTTGCTCATGAAAGGTTGGGTTTTTGGCAAAGAAAGTAGCCACTTTGTTGTCACAGTACATAGGAATTGCCCTTGAAATTGGAATACCAAAATCTTGCAGGATAGATCTCATCCATAGTAACTCAAAGGTGGTGTGTGCCATTGCCTTGTATTTAGATTTGGTATTAGATCTAGAGACAACATTCTACTTCTTATCCCTTCATGTAACAAGGTTGCCTCCTACATAGATACAATATCCACTAGTGGATCTCTTGTCGTCATGTGCCCCAGCATAGTTTGCATCTGAGTAGCCCCAAACATCAAGGTGACCGTGCTTCTAGAAGGAGATGCCCTTCCCGGGAGCTCTCTTAGGGTATCTCAAAATATGACATACTCCATCCTAGTGGATTTCTCAAGGAGTCTATATAAACTAGCTAAGTCACTGAAATGACCCTTCCCAAGGGCCGTTCGTAGCTTTACGGAAATGTAGGGGTGTAAGTGAAACTTTAAACCCTCTGGGTTTAGGTGTGTGGGTCTTGTGGGAAGAGAAAGGTTCTGCAGGGAGATTCTGCAATTTTCACTCTCTCTCTCTTCTCACACAACACACCCACCCACGCACACAACCCTCACCCACTCCTTATTTAACCCCTACCACCCTCACCATCACCACCACTGCCTCTACCCTCATCCTCCACCACCCAGCTGGCGACCTCTTCCCCTTCCCTATCCCCCTTGCAGCCCAATTAGGAAGGAGGGGAGCTCGAGATGGAGGAGCACGGGAGAGAGGGCAAGCGAGGACGTGAAGGAGAGGGAGAGCGTGGATGAGGGAGAGGGAGAGCGTAGGAGAGGAGGTGCGGCCGAAGGAGCTCGGGAGAGGACCCGACGGTGTGAGGAGGAGCTCGGGAGAGGAGGCGCAACCTTCTGCAGCCGCGAGAGGTGCTGCTACGGCCTCTGCAGGTAGAGGAGAATGCGAGAAGGCTCTTAGGAGGGTATTGCGGAACCATTTTTCGCAGTATCAGATGTTTGGAACTCCATATAGATGTTTGGAGGATCCTCAGGATGTCCGGGATTGGCGCCGAACATCTGACAGCACGTAGAGTGCTGAGATATGTCCTGCATACGCGTCGCATGCACGTACACCTTCTTTTTACGTGCTGCAATTTTTAAAGCTGTGTGCATGCATAGGTATAGGACACGAGAAAGGCACATGGTGCATCCTTCGAGGTACTTTAAGACGTCTAGAGATGGTTCCAGATATTTGATTGCACTACCGAACAACCGAAGGGAGTATCAGATGTCTGGGATCTCCCTCAGACGGTTGCGGAGGGGTTCAGACATCTAAGGAAGCCGCAGGGAAGCAAGGTGAGCTTCTAAGATCGTTTAAGACTTCTGGGTCTAGTCCCACATGTCTAATTTTAGACAGTATGCACGTTTTTTGCCCGTTTAGAGTCCAAATGGAGTTGGTTTTGCGTAAATGAAGTACGTTAGTTTCCGTTCGAGTTTCTCTACGTATTAGTATCACTCGTATGCCGTTTTGAACTTATTTGATTTGGTTGGTTAATTGTATAGGTCTCCAGCCAATAGAGTATACGGGGCCTGTAAAGACGACAGGATATGCGAATCGAGCCCCCATTCTACCTGTGTATTCCGGTAGAGTGATTCTCTCTTTAATTCTAGAATTAATAATTAAATTGCATGCTTTAGAAATATTTGATTGAACCCTAGGTTGTGAAATGAACACTAGGGATGAAAGAGATAAATGCATGCTACTCTAGAAATATTCGATTGAACCCTATGCTGTGAAATGAACACTTGGGATGAAAAAGGGATGAATGTGTATGTATTGAATGATTAAATTGCTGTGATGCATACTGAAAGTGGTAAATCATGAGCTGTCTGTACCACATTTTAATGAGCCATGACATGAACGAAAATATCTGATGTGTTCTGAAAAATCGATTGTGAAGTCTTGAGTTTCCTATATGCATTTAATGAATTGAATGTGGAAAAGAGAAAGTCTATGTATGAACCCTATGGGGAACTATAAAGGAACTCGCATGTATGGAATGAATACCGTATGTAGAAGGGGAGTGAGCTGGCCCTCGAGTACATTGTAACTGGGAGAGCAATTGTTCCTTTTACATGGAAAGTGAGCTGGCCCTCACCGTCACTTTAGTGTAGGGGGAAGCTAGCCGCCCTTGGGTTGAGACCCATGGTTAGGAATGACCCCCTACATCGACTCTGGTTACTTTAGTGTATGGGGAACCAACCGCCCCATGGGGCCTGGGGTTAGGACTGGCCACCCTACATCGACTCTTGTTAGGCCCTCTGGGCAAACTAGGATAGTTGGGCGAGGGTGTGCAGACTGTTGAGGGGCATGACCCCCTGTTCTGAGGGGCGAGACCACTGTTCTGTTCTGTGTTGTATGTTTGTGCGTACTCGCTAGCAGAAACGACTGACCACGTGCCAGTGCGAGGTACCTACCTGTGCGTTTATTGCGCATGCCGTAGTCACCGCTACGTTGCGACCGTAACCTCGGGGTGGTAGACCGGGTCTAGGACTACCATAGGGGCTCTCTCGGCCAGGAGAGTACCACGTGTACATCATACATCATGAAATAAACTACAATCAAGATTGTTTTCTTAGGGAACAATAGGATTAAGAAATGTTGTGGATCCTTATTAGAATAACCGAAACAGAAGCACCTTGTTGGAGGTAAATGGAAATGAATGATTAGTTACTGTTAAGACCCATGCTGTTTGAGCCTTTTAAGACGTCTGGACTGTGTGTTAGACATCTGGTAAGACGTCTGGACTGTGGGTCAGATGTCTGGACACCTTCCCAGACATCTGGAAATCAAAAATCTTGGTACAAACTTACGTCTGCACGCGTGCTGTGTGCAGACAGTACCCCTCGTTTTTCCTCCTTCTTCTCTCTCTTCCCTCGCCTCCAAGCGAACCCTAAACCCGATCTATAAAACCCCTCCTCCACCCTCGTTCTCCTCACTTCTCAAACACCAGCCACCTTCCTCTCTTCTTCCCAGAGCGAGCGAGAGCGCGAGAGCAGCGTAGAGGAGGAGCGGCGTGAGAAGGAGAGGAGGAGCGGCATGAGAAGGTGAGGAGGAGGTGAGCTTGCGAGCTCGCATGGGAGCTCACCGGTGAGCGCACGGCCAGAGCGGTGCATGCGTAAGGCGGAGGAGTGCGTCGGGGAGGTCCTCCCAGACATTGCTGCAGCTGGAGCTGCAGGCAAGGGGGCGCGGCGTGGCCACGTGTGGCACGAGAGTAGCAGAAGTAGGTTCTGGTTCTAGGTTTTTCCCAGAATCAGACGTTTGGAGTGACCTCCAGATGATGGTGCGGACGTCTGGAGGTGGTTCTAGATGTCTGAGGAGAAGGCTTCTTGAAGGTACGTTCTCTTTGCGGATACGGCCATGTAGGCCGCTCCGCCGATCCCCTTTTGCATGCCCATTTTCAAAAGATCGGGTGTCTGCATGCAGGATTTATTTTGGGAAGGCGTGGGTCATGCCCTCCCATGCTTTTCAGACGTCTGAGGAGCTTACCAGATGACTGTAGGCTCTTCCAGACGTCCGGAGAGGTGGTCGGACGTCTGGAGTTGGGTCCAGACGATCTAGAAGAGTTCCTGGATGTTTGAGGATTGGCACAAGGCTTGAGGTATGACATTGGATACTTTTAAGATGTCTGAAAGTTGTTCCAAATGTCTGATTTAAGTCAGAAATGCTATTTTTGACCCGTTTAGGATTTGTTTGAGGTCCATTTTCCGCAAATAAGATACCAATGTTTCCCGTATGAATTCCTCTACTTGTTAGAAGACTTTCTATACTATTCTGAATATTTTCTTGTGATTGATCATTGTGATAGGACTTCGTTCCTTTGCGGGTTTAGGGCTTGCTAAGGCACATGAGCCTGCCGTTCAAGCCCCCACTACTCCTGGGTTTACTGGTAGAGTGGCTTCCCCCTAAATTAATTATGACCTAAATGCATGTGTGGAATGAATGATTAGAACCTAGGATATGGCATGAATCCTAGGATGAGAAACACTTGAATTGGCTATAATGGATGATTGAATTGTAGTCTCGAATAAGTAGATAGAATGATAACAATTGCCTGTAAATAAATAACAGCTGCCTATGAAATGTAAAGTACTTGTGCTAGCAAATTGTTGCTTGTAAATTCCTGTTGTATATGTTAAAAGACATAATACGAGCTGCATGTATATCAATTGAGAATGGTAACGTGAATGATTGAAATACGAGCTACCTGTGTATAACTTGTGTATGGAAATGTAAACGATAGCAATATGAGTTGCATATGTATAACTTGATAATGGAAATAGAAATGATGAAACCTGGTATGGCTTGGCCTGAGGAATATGAGCATGAACCCTACAGGGAATTATAAGTAGAGCTCCTGAAAATAAATAGAATGGATCTGAAAATGTGAGTGGGGAAAGTGAGCTGGCCCTTGAGTATGGAGTACCAAGGAGAGCGACTGTTCCCCTGTTTCGTGTAGAGTGGAGCTAATCGCCCTTGGGTTGGGACCCGGGGTTAGGATTTGCCACTCTGTACCGACTTCTTGACCCTTGCATACACAGTACCGGGGAGAGCTACTAGTGTAGGGAGAGAGCTAGCCACCCCACGAGGCCTGTGGTTCAGCTAGCTGCCCTACACCGACCTGTTAGGCCTACTGGGCAAACCAGGGTAGTCAGGTGAGGGTGTGCGGATTGTGGCGAGGTGAGACCCCTATTTGGTTCTTAGGGGTTAGACCCCTGTTACTACGAGGGCTAGGCTCTATGCTGGTTCCGCACTGTGCTTTGGGCGCACCTGCTAACAGAAACGACTGACCGCGTGCCAGTGCGAGGAGCTACCCGTGCGCTTATCGCGCATGCTATAGTCACTATTACGTCTGTCCGTGACCTTGGGGTGGTTGACTGGGTGTAGGGTCAACACGGGGGACTCTCCCAGCCAAGAGAGCACCACGTGTGCCTTCTACTATTCGTAAAAGACTGCAATCAAGATCGTTCCCACTGGGAACATTCGAGATCAAGAAAGAGACCTGATAAATAAATCGAGTGACGAAAAGAATAATCAATTAAAGAAAGTAATTGAAAAACAACAGCTACCTGTCCACTTTTAATGTTTTAGTTAGTTGGTTGTCACTCTACTCAACGTTCGCTGACTTTGTATGCTCATAACCCTTTTCAGGTCCAGGTGTTGAGTAGCCAGAGCCTACAACTGCAGAGGATGCTGGGTCCAGTAGTTGTAGCTTCTTTGTTGTACTTCTTTCTGTTGTAGTAAGTAGACTCTTGTACCTTTACGTTTGTACTTTTACATTATGTACTTTATATTCTTGTACCTAGTTACTTTTCTACTGTTGTGGTGGTGTGTACTGTAGTAGTTTTACTTCTTTACTGCTGTACTTTTGTTACTGTTAGTTGCTTAGCACAGTGAATGTGATTTACTTTCCTACTTTTTGGTTACTTTCTTGTTGGATGACTGGGTCTTGGGATCAGTCGAGTCAGTTCGGTCTCGTGTCCTATAGGGATTTGGGAACCGGGTCGTAACAGTTACTTGCTTGTTTCTTTAAGTTAAATTGCATATAAATGGATTAACCACCACTCTACTCAGCGTTAGCTGACTACAAATTATATAACCATATTCAGGTCAGGGAGTTGAGCAGCCAGCACTACTGGTTGCCGAGGGTGCTGGGCCTAACCGAGTTGAGCCGTAGTGTTTTTCCTCTTTTCTGTTCCAGAGCCCTCTTGTAGTAGTGAGTACTTTGGTATGTATTAGCTACTTCTGTGCATGTTACATTTTTCTTTGTTGTAATTGTGTTGGCTATGTATGTTGTAATACTCTTCCGCTTGTAGCATGTAATATTTTAAGACTTCTCATTTTGTTATTGCCTTTTATTATTTCTGCTTAGTTATATTGCATGTGTGATTGTAGTATATTTTCTGCTTTTGGGTTATTTTTCGTTGGATGACTAGGTCATGGGATTAGTCGAGGTGAGTCAATCTTGGGTCCTATAGGGAGTTGGGAACAGGTTGTAACAAAGATGGTATTAGAGTAAGATCGCCTTGAGAAATAAAAGAAATGGTTTGAAAGTAACCATTCATGAACATGTAAGTAGGATAGCCATCAAAACTTATTGCCTTAATCTTCTATTCCTAATCTTATTTCTTTATATAACCTGATATCGTTGACAGTCCATGATCTTTCTCTTGTATCTCCTTGTAGGAGATGCCTCGTCGAGGAGTTCTCAAGGCAAGCCACGGATGTGGTCGTGAGCGTGGTCATAGGTATGGACGTGCTAGACCTGAGGCACAAGTCATCCCACCCCTTCTTCCGGGCATCCAGGCCCAGGACCTCACCTAGCTGATTCGGGACATAGTGCGGGAGGAGCTCCAGCAGCCTTTCCCTCAGCCACCCCTCCCTGAGGACGTGGAGGGAGAGTTCTCTATGGGCTAGGGGATCCGTTGCAGTGCCAGACAAGCTAGAGGGGGAGGGGATGATCCTCCACCACCCCCACCACCCTCAAACACTTCTAAGTATGAGCCCTCCCTGCCTGAAGACGTGCCTGTTCCCCCATTGCAGCTCGACCATGAGCTATTTGGCCAGTTCTGGAAGCTGAAGCCCCCTCCTTCAAAGGGGATGAGAGCCCTTCTGAGGTAGAGGACTGGTTGGAGTAGATAGAGAAGGTTTTTGACACACTCCACCCTCCTATAGAGTGCCACGTGGCCTTTGCCATGTACAGTTGGAGAGTGCATCCCACCGATGGTGGAGGGTAGTCAGGAGACAAGAGAGAAAGCCGTCATGGGACTAGTTCATGACATTATTCTGGGAGCAGTACTTCCCACAGACTTGGCAGGACTAAAGGAGGCCAGAGTTCCACACTCTCCACTAGGGGGCGATGACAGTTAGTGCGTACCATACGCATTTCCCAGAGTTGTCATGCTTTGCCTCGATGACTGCATCTACAGAGGAGGAGCGCCTGTGGAGGTTTATTGAGGGCCTGACCTGCTATTCGGGAGTATGTGAAGCCCCTGAAGCTACCCACTTTTCTCACGTGGTCGAGATGGCCATGACCTATAAGGATAACATCTCGGCCGAGCGAGACACTGACAGAGGTCAGAGGAGTCCCTACCAGCAAGAGTACTCACAAGGTCGTCGGGAGAGGAGGCACACGGTGCCCGCAGGGGAGTTGTGTCACTCTGTGGGGCCACTAGTTGCTTTTGGGGGCCCCAGACAGGGGCCAGCTGACAGCACCGGATCCCCGCCTAGTCACCAGCAGGGACCAACCGAGGGAGGAGGTTGTGCCCCTCTCTGTTACTAGTGTGGCCAGCCGGGCCACATAAGGAAGAATTGCCCATCTAGGGTCGGAGCATAGCAGATGCTCCCAGCATCGAGCATTGGAGGTCGATCTGGCGACCGCGGTTACCAGGCACGAGGTGGAGGACAGCAGTCACGAGGAGGGTATCGGCCAGCTGCTGCTTGCCCGACCTAGAGCGTGGCCGCTTCTTCTGCACCTAGGGCTAAGGGGCGTGTTAACGCCCTGACTCACAGAGATGCCAGAGCTTCAGGCTCCGTTGTGGCAGGTATGGTTCAAGTTTCCGACAGACTTGTTTACCTACCTTTTGATTCTGGTGCCACAAATTCTTTTGTCGCCACGAGTTTTGCCGTTGGTTTGGGACTGAGTAGTGTACTGTTAGAGGTTTTGTTCCTGATTAGAGGCTAGGTAGATAGTTGTTTGTCGCAGAGGAGGTCTTCACCGACTGCGAGGTCGCTATAGTGGAGACATAGTCTTCCCGCGGACCTGATAGTAATCCCGGTGGGGGACTTTGGCTTGATCCTAGGGATAGACTGGCTGTCTACCTATCACACTCTAGTGGACTGTTTTGGGAGGAAGACCATTTTCTCCATACTGGAGTTGCCTCCCTTTGAGTTTCACGGATAGCTGGTAGACGAAGGTTTCAGGTACATCTCCGTGCTTCGAGTAGCGAAGCTTCTGAGCCAGGGGTGTGAGGGCTTCTTAGCTTGTGTCATAGTAGAGCCTAGCCTTGTGGCCAACTTACAGAGTATTCCAGTGCTCTTCGAGTACCCCGTCGTCTTCCCAGAAGAGCTGCCAGGATTACTACCCGTGCGTGAGATCGAGTTTGAAATCTCACTAGTATCGGGGATGATGAGAACCTCATCATGAGCCATAACTAGCTCATTTTGACCCAATACAAAGGATAAAAGCTCCTACATATCTCAAGGAAAGGCTTAACTCAGAGAATTCTGAGTTTGAGAAGAAAACCAGTCATAAGGGGTAAAAGTGCAATTTTACCAGTATAATCTGCATACAGGGTAATTCTGGGCCCAAACACAGGTCAAAACAGCTTAATAAGAATAAAAGTGGGATGAGATGATCTAGCAAGGGCTACAGCACTTCCAAGGAACCAAATGATAATCTGTAACCCTAAAACGACCCACTTCAATTCACAAGGTTCGGGGCAAAGTAAAAATAGAATAAACCCTCTAAAATTCATAGACAAATAATCTCTAGGGTTTAGAACCTTCAATTTGGCCTTTAGAACCCATTTTGACCTACATTGAGAACCATGCCCAATTAATAACTTAATTTGGGTCTTTACGCAAATTGACCGGTCAAACAAGGTTTAATATGAAAATGAAATTCACCATCAGATTCCTTAGGTCCTAATTAGTCATGTATAAAAACTTGAGCCTAAGAAGAAACCTCCTTGACCGACTTTACACTTTGGTCCTCATATATTTACTCTTTGGCCCTCAACTTTTGAACCCTCGCATTTTAGCCCCTAACTCTCCTTCGTTCTTTGCAATCAGGTCCCTCCTGCAAAACCCTGCCAGCACCATGCTCCGGCGACCTTGCGCGGAGCATGGCGCCGCGCAGGGTGAGGTAGGGGACCTGGCAAGTAAACCGGGGGTGCCCTGCGTCGTCAGCCGTCGCAGGAGCACCCCCATGGTCATTGTAGCCCCCCATACCGGCCGTGCGAACGCACGGACGGTATGGGTTCGTGTTCCGACCATTCTCCGGCGAGGGAGACACGTCGTCTCCCTCCGCCTTCCTCCCTGTTTCATCCCTATAAATACCCCCCGCTGCTCCACCGACCAGGGCAGCCTGGATCTGACGGAGAAAACCCCCAGCTTTCTTCTCTTCTTCCTCCGGCAGACGCTCACAAGCTCCGGCGGCTTCCTCCCCCTCCACCTCTTCGCTCTGCCGCAATACCAGCAGCAGAGACTTCCTCCCCTGTTCTTCCCGCGCCACGCCGCACCCAGCTGGCGCCTCTCCTGCCCTCTGCTCGCCGCCGCCCCTCTCCCTGAGCATCATCTTCTCCGGCGACAGTCGACACGACTGTCGCCCTGTTCCTCCCCCTTCGTCCCTGCAAGTAAGTTAGACCTACTCCCCTTCTTCTCCTCTTTCTTTCCCCGCTTTCAATTTAGTCAATTAAACCCTCGATCGCTCCTGTTCACCCTCACCCTCTCCGCCTCCGACCACCCTCCGGCGAGCCGCGCCCATCACCTCAGCGACCCACACGGCTCGCCGACCACCGCAGAACATCCGCTTCCTCACCCTGATCCTCTTCCGCCCCTCCACTTCCCACCAAACACCCTCTGCAGATCCACCGAACACACCCACTTCTTCGCTCACAGTTTGACCTAGGACGACCTGTTGGCTCCATCACGCCCCCTGCAGACCCCCTGACCACCTTCGCCGTGCCACGGCGAAGGTCCCCCGCCTGTCTGATTTGGCCGAGAGGCCGTTCTTCTGTGACCAGGTGACTCGCCCGCCGTCGCCATTACTGAGCAGGCAGAGCTCCTTCACCTGCAGGTGCAGGCACGCCTTCGCCCAGGTTCGACTCCCAGGTTGCGCAGGGAGTCTCCGCGAAACGTCCCAGGCTCGCAGACGGGGCGAGGGCCGCGCGTGAAGACACGATCGCCCACTGCTCCCTCCGCGACGGGCGCTCAATTGGGGTGGGACATTTAGTCCCACCTCGGAACCTCTCGGAGGCGCGCGGACGCATAAAGGCAAAAAGTGCCTTATGCTGTCTGCCTCCTGACCACGGGGTGAGGTCCCTCTCACCCGACCCGGCCTCGTCCGTGACCACGCTCCGCGGACCTGGCCCAACCCGATTAGACTGACCTGCACTCCTCGCCCACCACGCACGCCGGTGGGCCTGGACCCGGGCCTGACCCGAACCCGATTACCCGGTAGCGCTCTGGGAGAGCTTCCGAAGAGTGATTTCAGAGAGAAAGAGAAACGCGGGGGAGGGCGGTAGAGTAGGTTTTGCCTCTTGACAAAAAAAAAAAACTCTGAAGTGTGCAGGCGAAGAAGAAGCAGCTGCACTGTAGCAACTGCTCAGTTAAGTCGTCGAAGCACCGGGTCAGACGACGGAAAGTCAGCAGCCAGAGCAACACAGAAGGCAGGCTGAAGAAGAAGGAAGAGCAACGGCCGAAGCAGAAGAAGAAGAAGGAAGACTTAGTAGCTGAAGGCAGAAGCTCTGCAGCCATAAAAAAAGAGAGGTCACCACGATTGCAGAAGAAGAAGAAGAGCATCACCACGATTGCAGAAGAAGAAGAAGAGCATCACCACGATTGCAGAAGAAGAAGAAGAGAGGTCAAGGCAGAAAACCAAAGAAGAAGAAGAACAAGGAGCTCTGAAGAAAGAAAAACATCACCAACACAGGAACAGCAGGAAGAAGAAGAAGAGCATCACCATTGCAGAAGAAGATTATCATCGTATCAGAAACCAAGGAAGAAGAAGGAGATCTGAAGAAAGAGAAAGAAGAACATCACAACAAATTCTTTCCCTCTCTCTCTTTATTTTGTAAAAGAAACATGTATATCTCTAGAATACGACTTGCTCCCTGAGTTCGACCTCGGGAACTCTTTCATTTTCCGAGTAAAAAATTTATATTTGAAATGTTGGTAATAACCGGCTTTACTACAACGTTATAACAAATACAAAACCGACGTTTCATTTTGGCGCCGTTGCCGGGGAGCAACGGCTATTCTAGACGTAAACATTCCTGTTTCTTTTAAGTTCTGATAATCTCCTCTCTTTTGTGCAGCTACAGGAACTCAAGAAGACAAGCAACCACACAACCACTCCGAAGACAGGTAAATCTTTTCTCTCACTATTAACCCCTACACTCTAAAGAGGAAGAAAAGAAAAGAACAAGCAATATAGGGCTAACCTGTCTTCCATACTTAGTAACCATAAAAAGTTGCATGTTTTCAACTCATCACTCCTGCACACTATTAAGGGTATTTAAGGGCTAACACATTCTTGCTTGAGCCCTAATTGCCCAACAAAGAGTTAAATGGACCAAGTAGAGCCAACATAAGGTCAAACATTAGGATTTCAGTAGAGACACACCCCTTAATCAAGAATTGAGGAAATCCAAAAGAGGTGTGCCCAAGCCATTGATTGAAAATAATTAACAAGAAAAATCCTAAACAATTGGCTCTCTCTAAACACTTGAACCCTAAAAGACAGGACCCAAAAAGCTCTCAAAGAAAACAAGAGGTAAAGTTGACCCCTTTGGGTTAACCAACCTTAAATTAGGTCACTCTTTGCACTTAAAAAGACTAAAGTTCAAGTGAAGCCTTAAGCACCCTGATCTTAAAATTGGTAGACTTAAGAGGTCAAGATCCCCATTCTGGTCTACCTGGAACCGCAGTGACAAGAGAGGTCGGGTGGGGGAAACCCTGTAACCCGTGGGGACGCTCTACCGTGTAGGGGTCTTCGCGGGACTCTCCCTCTCTGGCTGCCCAGGTAATTCTCAGGTGGACGATCTTTCTGATCAAGGGGTCCATCTGCCCCGCACCTCTATAGTCACCCAACACATTTTTGGGTGTCTTGATTGGGTCCAGCACCTTCTAAACTTACCTCTCCCAACTGTGCATGTACGGAAGGAGGTCTCTAAGACCACCCTTAAGACCTCCATTAGAAATTCGCTCTCGTCAAGGCCAAGCCTCGACGCCCGTATTTGTGCAGCAACACCCTCACATTATTCTCTCTTCTGATTCAGAACCAAGTTCTTCTTCTTCCCCCATCATGGCTCAGCCAGTTGAGGAAGAAAATAATCTGGAACACTAGCTCCAGTGACTCAATGACCTCTTCCAAAACTTCGTGCACCCACCACAGCGTCCTATGATGCGGGACCACTACAATCCTGCTGCGGTGGCCATTGAGCCTCGAGTTAGAATCCCGATTGGAGGACCTGATTCCGAACTAAAGCCCAACATGATTCACGCTATACCTAAATTCCATGGGCTTAATTCTGAAGATCCCTTCCAGCACATCAAACAGCTAAAGCATCTGGCCCACACTTTTGGATCAGATGTGCAAAATCGGGATATTCTTCTCATGAAGATGTTCTCCTTTTCTCTTATGGACAAGGCCGCCCATTGGTATCAAACTCAGACCCGGCCGATCAACACTTGGGAAGAACTTCAATCCGAGTTTTTGAAAAAGTTCTTTCCCGTTGGTCGGACCAACGCCTTGCGCCATCAGATTACACACTTCACTCAACAATCAGGAGAACCTCTCCATGAGGCATGGGATCGTTTTCAGGATCTCATGAGGAAGTGCCCCCATCACGGAGTTCCTAAATGGGAACAAGTCCAATCTTTTTACCAGGGACTCCGTGAGGACATCCGCCTTTTCGTCAATGCAACCTGCGGAGGAAACATCATGGGTCAACATGAAGACACCGTATGGGAGATTCTCGAAAACATGTGCGAGAACTCCATCAACAATGACTCCATGGGATTATTCGACAGGACGAATACCCGCGCAGCGACGAATCTTAAGGGAGCACATGAGACGCAGGACCTGTCCGCATCAGTCGACCTGGAGTTAATGGCCAGTCGATTGGACAAGGTCTCAATTATTGAAAAGAAGGTGGATGAGCTGACTCAGCACTTGCAGCGAGCCACCTCTGCGCGTAACTCCTTTGCACAACCTCCTTCCACACAGGAGACTGTGCAAAACATCCTCCACCGATCCTCCCCTGGGATGGATCCATATCCATCCCCATCTGATTCTTGGACTGGAAGATCATCCGATCCTTTCTTCACCAGCCGGGGGAACTCCATTCCTCCTTTCCCTGATTCTCAGGAGGTTCCTCAGACCTGCGAGGACCTCAACGCCATCCAGAACGACCCATTCTCCAACACTTACAACCCTGGATGGCGAAACCATCCCAATTTTCAGTGGGCAGGAAATCCCCAAACCCAAAGACCACCTTTTCAGTCCCGCCCACAGCCCTCTCATCACTACCAGCCGCCTCAGCCTCGGCCCAACCCTACTTATCCATCAGGGCCAAATCAAGATCAAATGTCCTTAATCCTTCAGACTCTGGCTGACATTCAAAAATCGAATGCGGCCATTCAAAAACAGCACAAGGACGAGCTTACTGAAGTTAAAACTCAACTGGCCCAGTTGGCAAATTCTCGCCAGCCAGGCACACTCCCTTCCCAACCCCTTCCTAACCCAAATAACGTGCCAACCCAGAAGCGCGTTATGAATCCAAATTTAGGCCACGCTCAATGGATTTATCAGGCCCCCACTGCTCCATCTCCAGACGAGATGGATGCCTCAACTTCGCGTGCGGGATTTCAGCAGCAGCCACCCCTCCTACCAAACCCAAACCAAAATCAGGCCGGATTAAATTCTGTAACAACACGTAGTGGTAAGACAACTCAGGACCCGCATTATCCAAACCACTCCCAGCCTGATAATCATGACCCTAGGATAGTTATCCAAGGTACCATTGTTCCAGACCCACAACCTGGACCTATCCTAGAGGAACCAACCAAGATCCCGTTTCCCGAGGCCCTGACCAAGGGAAAGAAGACCACCAAACCCGTGGCCCCTGAGGAGGACCTGGTCAAGCTCTTTGAGCAGGTCCACATAAACATCCCCTTAATGGATGCAATCCGCCACGTACCAGCTTACGCACGATTTCTAAAGAATATATGTACACCCCAGCGTAAGCCGCGAACCAAGGGAGGGAGCCCAATTGTTCTGTCAGAGCAAGCCAGCTCTGTAATCCTTAGTAGACTCCCACCCAAGGCAAAAGATCCTGGAACTCCCCTGATCTCCTGTAAGATAGGTGGTACCCAATTTGATAGAGCATTGTTAGACTTAGGTGCATCTATAAATCTGATACCCACATCCTTACTTGACCATCTGGAAGAATCTGAGCTGAAACCAACCGAGGTGACATTACAATTAGCAGATCGATCTATAAAGTCACCAAAAGGGATTCTCGAGGATGTTATCGTGAGAGTGCGGGATTTCTATTTTCCAGTGGACTTTATAGTCTTAGACATGGATGCACCTGAGAACCCTAGGGATACACCAATCATTCTAGGGAGACCTTTCTTGGCTACTGCTAGAGCCAACATCAGCTGTGAGGAGGGCCAAATAGAGCTTAAGTTTGGAGATCAAACACTGAAAATTGATATATTTAAGGCCCAACAAGGAATTAATTGCGGCGTCATCGAGCAAATTTGTGACATCAAGACTTTGGTTGATGAATCACACCTCCAGAATGACTTGAGTATGCCTCATCAACCACAGAAGGATCTTGACCCGCAAACAGAGGAGTCCAATCCAGATGTGAACAACCCAGTAACTCCCACCCTTGAACCTCACATCTATACTGAACCACCCGCTGCTGCTGAAAACCCCATCCTCGAACTGAAACCCCTTCCTGCTCATTTGAAATACATCTTTTTGGGTTCTAATCAGACCCTTCCTGTGATCATCAATTCCAACCTCAGTCCTGAACAGGAATCCCGTCTGATTGTTGTCCTCCAGCAACATCGCAGAGCCATCGGATGGACCCTCGATGATTTGACTGGAATAAGTCCCTCTTATTGTACTCATCATATCTATTCAGAAGAGGGCACACGACCTTCTCGTGAAATGCAGAGACGCTTAAACCCCAATCTGCAGGAGGTCGTGAAAAAGGAGATCATGAAGTGGTTAGATGCCGGGATCATCTACCCGATCTCCGATAGTCGTTGGGTGAGCCCAATTCAGGTCGTGCCTAAGAAGGCAGGACTCACCACTATAACGACTGAGACCGGAGAAATCATTCCTACCCGATTAGCCAACTCGTGGAGAGTCTGTATAGATTACCGTCGACTCAATTCCTCCACGAAGAAGGATCATTTCCCACTACCCTTCATTGATCAAATTCTCGAAAAACTAGCGGGAAATAGGTTCTTCTGCTTTCTTGACGGGTACTCTGGTTATAACCAGGTGGCAATCCATCCTGAGGACCAAGAAAAGACCACATTCACCTGCCCCTTCGGAACATACGCTTTCCGAAGGATGCCTTTCGGTCTTTGCAATGCACCCGCTACTTTTCAGCGATGCATGCTTGCCATATTCTCAGATATGGTAGGTGATTATCTGGAAGTCTTCATGGATGACTTTTCAGTTTTCGGAGCATCATTCGACGATTGCCTCCAACACTTGGTCCAGATACTCAGGCGGTGCATCGACGTGAATTTGGTTCTTTCTTGGGAGAAGAGCCATTTCATGGTGCCTGAGGGAATTGTCCTGGGACACTCAATTTCGGAGAAAGGTATCCAAGTGGATCGAGCTAAGGTTAATCTGATTTCTCACCTTCCTATGCCTAGCTCGATCAGGGACATCCGATCCTTTTTAGGGCATGTCAGTTTTTATCGACGATTTATCCCTGATTTTTCAAAAATCGCACGCCCCCTGAGCACTCTTCTCTCCAAGGATGTTCCCTTCAAAATCTCCAAGGAATGCACTCAAGCATTTGAAATCCTGCGTGACCGAGTCACCCAAGCCCCGATCCTACAGTCCCCTGATTGGTCTCAACCCTTTGAGATCATGTGTGATGCATCCGACTTCGCTGTAGGAGCGGTTTTGGGGCAGAAAAATGACAAGAAACCTGTGGTCATTTACTACGCCAGCAAAACACTCGATGAGGCTCAGCGTAACTATACAGTTACTGAGAAAGAGCTGCTAGCTGTAGTATTTGCCCTAGAGAAGTTCAGATCGTACCTTCTGGGTTCCCATGTCATCATATACTCAGATCACACGGCTGTGAGGCATCTCCTTGCAAAGAAGGACGCGAAACCTCGATTGATCCGATGGATCTTGCTGTTGCAAGAATTTGACCTCGAGATTCGCGATAAAGCGGGAAAACAAAATGTGGTAGCTGATCACTTGTCCCGTCTTCCTTCTGAAATGATAGACCCTTCCGGACCCATCACTGAGCATTTTCCCGATGAGCACCTGCTGACTATTGGTACTAGCCTTCCATGGTTTGCTAATATTGTAAATTACTTGGCATCTCATCAGACCCCGTCCGATTGGCCGAAGGCCAAGAAAGACAAATTACGCTCCGATGCCAAGTATTACATTTGGGAAGACCCGTACCTCTTCCGCATAGGTGCCGATCAGATCATCCGGAGATGTGTCCCGGAAGGGGAAGTCAACAATATCCTCTCTTTCTGCCATGACCAGGCATGCGGTGGCCATTTTGCCGGGCATAAAATCGCATCAAAAGTCCTCCAGTGCGGCTTTTACTGGCCCACACTGTTCAAAGACGCATACAGTCATTGCAAGGCATGCAGTCGTTGCCAGACTTTGGGCAACATGAGCCATCGCGACATGATGCCTATGCAACCGATTCTAGTATGCGAAATCTTTGATGTTTGGGGGATTGATTTTATGGGCCCCTTTCCTGTTTCGGATGGTTTCGAATACATTCTGTTGGCTGTGGACTACGTGTCCAAATGGATCGAAGCCATACCGACCCGAACCTGTGATCACAAAATCGTTCTCAAATTCATTCATCAACACATTTTCTCAAGGTTCGGGATTCCTCGTGCAATAATCTCTGATGGGGGGACCCATTTCACAAATGCTCAGTTTAGGTCACTGATGACCAAATACGGGGTGTCTCACCGAATCTCTACTCCTTACCACCCCCAAACTAATGGTCTAGCTGAGCTGTCGAATCGGGAGATCAAGAAAATCCTGCAGGTCACTGTTCGACCTGACAGGAAGGACTGGTCGTCCCGACTTCCGGAAGTATTGTGGGCCTATAGGACCGCCCACAAGACCCAATTGGGCATGTCTCCCTTTAGATTGGTGTACGGAAAGGCATGCCACCTTCCCGTCGAACTGGAGCATAAAGCCTATTGGGCAGTACGGAACTGTAATCTGGATCTTTCTAAGGCTGGGACCCACAGAAAACTCCAAATCAGCGAGATCGATGAATTGCGCATAGACGCGTACGAGAACTCGCAAATCTACAAGGAGCGGGTTAAAGCCTTCCACGACAAACACATCTCAAGAAAGATCTTTCATCCTGGTCAAAAGGTCCTACTCTTTGATGCCCGACTCAAACTCTTCCCAGGAAAACTGAGATCTAAGTGGGTCGGACCATATTTGGTCCGACAGGTTTTTGGAAATGGAGCAATCGAAATCAGTCCACTCAGCCACGATTCTGAACCTTTCATCGTGAATGGTCAAAGACTCAAGCCGTTCATTGATGTAACTTCTACTGATTTGGCTGAGGCATCTTATATCCTCCTTTCCCCTTGAGCTTATTGCGCCCAGCCGATGGCGTAAAACTCAGCGCTTAACGGGAGGCAGCCCGTCATTCTCTTTGAAAACCTGAAACTTGTTCTGACACCTTTCAGCACTCGAAGTTCACCCTTGTAGACAGCCGACCCCAACTCAGATGTTTGCATCTGGGATTTGAAATCGTCCGCAAAAATTCAACCCGACCCATTCACTCATCCAAATTTCTGTCTTAAGGAATGAACTAAGACCCCCTAGGTTACAATGAGGACATTGCAAATCTTAGGCATGGGGGGGTAGGAAAGTGCAAAAACGTGTAAGAAAAGGTTTCAAACAAAAAATTCACATATGCCAAAAAAAAAAAAAAAAAAAAAAAATTTCTTCGAAAAAGAATAAGAGGAGAAGAGGAGAAGGAAAATTTTGTGAAGGAGAAAAGAAACAAAATGAAAAAGGAGCACAAAATTATGAGAAAAAAAAGTGATAGTCATTAGTAAGGAACTAAGGAATTAACCTAAGTTCTAGACCTCATTCAAGAAAATAACTGAAAAGTGCACAATAAGATTAGTAAGAATGCAAACCTTAGGCATTCTTGAATAGACTCTTAGTACTCATTAAGATCTGGACACTCCTCAAGAGGTTGAGGAAAATGAAAAGCTGAAGTATTAGGTCTAAGGCTTAGGAAGTATTCGGCCTCGTTAACTAATTTTTGGTTTACGGGACTCAGTAACCTAAGCACCCTAATCTCACACACAGCCTGGTTCAGTAAGCGTAAAAATCAGAATCACGCAGAAGCGTCGCAAAAATCTGAAAAGAACACCTAGAATAGGAATGGCCGATCAACACAAGTTGATTTGGACGAGTTCCCAGCGCGGAGAGGCGGGAAATCCCCTCGAAGATGCGTAACAAAATATCATCTCCTCGGTGCTTGTCTCTTAGAATATTTACATATCCTACGGGGGGCATGTAAGCACTCTGCTGGTTCAGATTCCATGGATGGCATTATCTCGAAGTGTCAATTGCCAGGGTCTGGATTCGGCCACGGAATACCATGGATGGGATTATCTCGAAATCTCAATAGCCAGGGTTCCGGGGGTTGCCATGGGCGGTGCTATCTCGAAGCATCGATCGCCAGGAACCCTTGAGGATTGATGATGGGAGCAAGGAATCTGATACAGACCGTGTTGAAAAGCCAATCCTAGGCTAGAACTAAAAAGAAAAAGAGAGAGAAAACTCTCCAAACAGAAAAAACTTTCTATCTCTCTCTTACAAAACGCACTGCGAACTGGGCCAGGGCTAAAATCATTTCAAGCACGGGTGCTTTAACCACGAAGTCCAATAAACCTTAGGTTAGTTCTTGCGGGCCTTAAAAACCTTTGCTAAAAGACTGAGGCTAAGGCTAGACAGATTTGGATCTTGATTGGTACTAGAGTACCTTTTAGGCCTATGGTCAGCATTCTAACCTAATCTATGCTCAAATAAAAAAGGCACTTATCTCAAACCATTAAAAACTTCATGGTCTAGAACAAGGGTTGAAACCTTAAGTTTTTGCTAAGGGACTAGCAAAAGCTAGGCATGGGGGTATGATGAGAACCTCATCATGAGCCATAACTAGCTCATTTTGACCCAATACAAAGGATAAAAGCTCCTACATATCTCAAGGAAAGGCTTAACTCAGAGAATTCTGAGTTTGAGAAGAAAACCAGTCATAAGGGGTAAAAGTGCAATTTTACCAGTATAATCTGCATACAGGGTAATTCTGGGCCCAAACACAGGTCAAAACAGCTTAATAAGAATAAAAGTGGGATGAGATGATCTAGCAAGGGCTACAGCACTTCCAAGGAACCAAATGATAATCTGTAACCCTAAAACGACCCACTTCAATTCACAAGGTTCGGGGCAAAGTAAAAATAGAATAAACCCTCTAAAATTCATAGACAAATAATCTCTAGGGTTTAGAACCTTCAATTTGGCCTTTAGAACCCATTTTGACCTACATTGAGAACCATGCCCAATTAATAACTTAATTTGGGTCTTTACGCAAATTGACCGGTCAAACAAGGTTTAATATGAAAATGAAATTCACCATCAGATTCCTTAGGTCCTAATTAGTCATGTATAAAAACTTGAGCCTAAGAAGAAACCTCCTTGACCGACTTTACACTTTGGTCCTCATATATTTACTCTTTGGCCCTCAACTTTTGAACCCTCGCATTTTAGCCCCTAACTCTCCTTCGTTCTTTGCAATCAGGTCCCTCCTGCAAAACCCTGCCAGCACCATGCTCCGGCGACCTTGCGCGGAGCATGGCGCCGCGCAGGGTGAGGTAGGGGACCTGGCAAGTAAACCGGGGGTGCCCTGCGTCGTCAGCCGTCGCAGGAGCACCCCCATGGTCATTGTAGCCCCCCATACCGGCCGTGCGAACGCACGGACGGTATGGGTTCGTGTTCCGACCATTCTCCGGCGAGGGAGACACGTCGTCTCCCTCCGCCTTCCTCCCTGTTTCATCCCTATAAATACCCCCCGCTGCTCCACCGACCAGGGCAGCCTGGATCTGACGGAGAAAACCCCCAGCTTTCTTCTCTTCTTCCTCCGGCAGACGCTCACAAGCTCCGGCGGCTTCCTCCCCCTCCACCTCTTCGCTCTGCCGCAATACCAGCAGCAGAGACATCCTCCCCTGTTCTTCCCGCGCCACGCCGCACCCAGCTGGCGCCTCTCCAGCCCTCTGCTCGCCGCCGCCCCTCTCCCTGAGCATCATCTTCTCCGGCGACAGTCGACACGACTGTCGCCCTGTTCCTCCCCCTTCGTCCCTGCAAGTAAGTTAGACCTACTCCCCTTCTTCTCCTCTTTCTTTCCCCGCTTTCAATTTAGTCAATTAAACCCTCGATCGCTCCTGTTCACCCTCACCCTCTCCGCCTCCGACCACCCTCCGGCGAGCCGCGCCCATCACCTCAGCGACCCACACGGCTCGCCGACCACCGCAGAACATCCGCTTCCTCACCCTGATCCTCTTCCGCCCCTCCACTTCCCACCAAACACCCTCTGCAGATCCACCGAACACACCCACTTCTTCGCTCACAGTTTGACCTAGGACGACCTGTTGGCTCCATCACGCCCCCTGCAGACCCCCTGACCACCTTCGCCGTGCCACGGCGAAGGTCCCCTGCCTGTCTGATTTGGCCGAGAGGCCGTTCTTCTGTGACCAGGTGACTCGCCCGCCGTCGCCATTACTGAGCAGGCAGAGCTCCTTCACCTGCAGGTGCAGGCACGCCTTCGCCCAGGTTCGACTCCCAGGTTGCGCAGGGAGTCTCTTCGAAACGTCCCAGGCTCGCAGACGGGGCGAGGGCCGCGCGTGAAGACACGATCGCCCACTGCTCCCTCCGCGACGGGCGCTCAATTGGGGTGGGACATTTAGTCCCACCTCGGAACCTCTCGGAGGCGCGCGGACGCATAAAGGCAAAAAGTGCCTTATGCTGTCTGCCTCCTGACCACGGGGTGAGGTCCCTCTCACCCGACCCGGCCTCGTCCGTGACCACGCTCCGCGGACCTGGCCCAACCCGATTAGACTGACCTGCACTCCTCGCCCACCACGCACGCCGGTGGGCCTGGACCCGGGCCTGACCCGAACCCGATTACCCGGTAGCGCTCTGGGAGAGCTTCCGAAGAGTGATTTCAGAGAGAAAGAGAAACGCGGGGGAGGGCGGTAGAGTAGGTTTTGCCTCTTGACAAAAAAAAAAAACTCTGAAGTGTGCAGGCGAAGAAGAAGCAGCTGCACTGTAGCAACTGCTCAGTTAAGTCGTCGAAGCACCGGGTCAGACGACGGAAAGTCAGCAGCCAGAGCAACACAGAAGGCAGGCTGAAGAAGAAGGAAGAGCAACGGCCGAAGCAGAAGAAGAAGAAGGAAGACTTAGTAGCTGAAGGCAGAAGCTCTGCAGCCATAAAAAAAGAGAGGTCACCACGATTGCAGAAGAAGAAGAAGAGCATCACCACGATTGCAGAAGAAGAAGAAGAGCATCACCACGATTGCAGAAGAAGAAGAAGAGAGGTCAAGGCAGAAAACCAAAGAAGAAGAAGAACAAGGAGCTCTGAAGAAAGAAAAACATCACCAACACAGGAACAGCAGGAAGAAGAAGAAGAGCATCACCATTGCAGAAGAAGATTATCACCGTATCAGAAACCAAGGAAGAAGAAGGAGATCTGAAGAAAGAGAAAGAAGAACATCACAACAAATTCTTTCCCTCTCTCTCTTTATTTTGTAAAAGAAACATGTATATCTCTAGAATACGACTTGCTCCCTGAGTTCGACCTCGGGAACTCTTTCATTTTCCGAGTAAAAAATTTATATTTGAAATGTTGGTAATAACCGGCTTTACTACAACGTTATAACAAATACAAAACCGACGTTTCAGGGGACCAACCCCATCTCTACTGCATCATACAAGATGGCCCTGCTTGAGATGTGAGAGCTCAAGTTTCAGTTACAGGATCTCTTGGAGAAGGGTTTTGTGAGGCCCAGTGCATCCCCGTGGGGAGCCCCTATGTTGTTCTTGAAGAAAAAGGATGGTACCATTTGACTTTGTGATTAGAACCTCATCATGAGCCATAACTAGCTCATTTTGACCTAATACAGAGAATAAAAGCTCCTACATGACTTAGAAGAGGGCTTAATTGGAGGAATAAATGTTCTGAGAAGAAAGCATGAAATAAAGGTTAAAACTGTAATTTTACCATTGCAGTACATAAACGAAACTTCTCAAAGACATAGCATAGGTCAAATGGTCTAAATAAGATAAAAAGTGGGTTGAATCAATCAGAAATGGGTTCATGTGCAATCTAAGAATTAAATGACATTTGGTAACCCTAAAACAGACCCGCTTAATTCAACAAGGTTATGGTCAAAATAAAATTCAAATAAACCCTCTAAAAATCATGGAAAAATATCCCCTAGGATTTAGAACATTCAAATTGGCCTCTGGAACCTAGTTTGACCTAAATTAGGGTTCTAGCTCATCAATTGACCTAAATTGGGTTTTTATGCAAAATGTCCAGTCAAACGTGGTCAAACCTAAAATCCAACTTCACCATTGGATTCCTTAGGTCCAAATTAGTTTTGTACCAAAATTTGGACCTAAGGAAAGGTCATCTTGACCTACTTTGCAAAATAGTCCACCCAATTACACTCTGGCCCCTAACTTTTGAAAACTCTTGCGAAAATCCCCCCAACTTTTGTTGTCACTTTCTGCATTCCGGTCCCTCTGCCAATGCAGCAGAGGACCCATACTCCGGCGAAGCTTCGGGGACGATTTCTCCTCGATTCCCTAGGGAGCTGCTCTCAAATGTGAAAGGGGGGTTCCCTGTGAAGTCCCCTATCGCCTGAGCAGCTCCCCATGCCCTGATTTGCACCATACCTCTCATGCGAACACTTGAGAGGTATGGGTGTTGTACCTGCGGTGACTTTCGGTGAGAGCTTCGCTCACCCTTCGTTTATCTGCCCCTTTGCTGACGCCTTTAAAAGAAACCCCAGGATCAGTCGCTTGAAGCAGCTTGGTCTTGACGGAGAAAACCACAACCCTTCCTCTCTCCCCACTCCGACAAGAACCGACCAGCTCTGGCGGCTCCTCCTCCGTCTCGTCGCTCTGCTGCAATACCAGCAGCAGAGCCACCTTTGCCTGATCTTCCCGCGTCGCGCCGTACCAAGCGAGCACCTCCCTGCCCTCTTCCTCACCGCCGCTCTCTCCCTCTGGGTGTTTCTTCTCCGACGACAGTCGATACGACTGCCGCCCTGCTCTGGCCCCCTTCGTCCCTGTAGGTAGGTTACTGTTATTTCCCTTCGTCCCCTCTTTCTTTTCCCCACTGCCTTTTAGTTGATTACCCCTCGACTGCGCCCAACCACCATCATCTTCCATCCCTCCGGCAACCCTCCGGCGAGTTGCCCCCGTCGATCCGCCGCTCCACACAACTCACCAACTGTCCCAAAAGCTCCGGCTCACCCTACCCAACACCCCCCACCCCTCCACTGCCACTCCACACCTCCACAACACTCCCTCAATCAAACCCATTTTTCCGGTTGCAGTCCGACCTAGGGCTGCCGCCAGACACCGCCCCGCAACCTGCTGCACCCCGCACTACCTTCGCCGTGCCACGGCGAAGGTTTCCCTGTGGTCTGATTAGGCCGAGAGGCCCTGTTTGTGTTAGGCAGATTTTCAGCCCCGGCCGCCATTGGCGACGAAGCAAGGAGCTTCCAAGCGAGCTCCAAGCCTCGAAGCAGCAGGACTCCAGCCGAGGCTAATTGGAGAGACACAGGTGAAGGCAGGCAGCTGGCTCGAGAAGGGAAGCGAGGACACAACTGCTGAGGCAAGGTCGCGATTCTTCCTGCGGGCACGCGCGAGAAGGGATGAAGTTTAGTCCCGCATCGTAAGATTTCGAAGCGCCGCACCCATTTAAATTGATTTTGTGTTTTTACCTAAGCGCCTCAGAACACGGGGTGAGGTCCCCTCGCCCACTCGCCCGCCTCGTCCGCGACCCACGCCACGCGGACCTGGCCGACTCGTTTACTCTGCACTCCTCGTGCACCACCTACACCGGTGCGCCTGGTCACGGGTACGCTACCCGACCCGATGACCCAGCTCTGGGAGAGCTTCCTATGAGAGGTTTACAGAGAGAGAGAGAGAGATGTGCGGGTAGAGGGAAGGGCTAGGTTTTGTTGTGCCTTGTGCAGGAACAGGGCTCAAAGGAAGAAGGTTCACCACTTGGCCGCAGGAAGAAGAGGAGCGGAAGAAGAAACTCCGAAAAGGCTCTGCAGCTGAACAAGGCAGAAGACCAAGGAAGAAGAAGAGAAGAAGAAGTAGCAAAGGAAGAAAAGAGGGGAAGCACTGTAGCAGACCGCCGTTTAAGTCGTCTGACTGTGATATCAGACGACAGATGAAGCTTTAGAGGAGATAAAGCAGAGAAGAAGAAAAAGAAAAGAAAAGGCTCCGCAGCTAAAGAGAAAGAAAAGAGAAGAAGGAAGAAAGAAGATAACGACAAGAAAAAGAAGAAGAACTAAAGAAGAAAAGAACTAGAAGACAAGTAGAAGAAGAAGAGGAACCGAAGGCAATCAGAGCCAAGGAAGAAGACCCGTAAAGATAAAGAAAAGAGAAAGAAGAGAAGAAAAAGACAGGCAAAGAGAGAAAGAAGAGAAGAAGAAAAAGCCAAAAGACAGAAATCTATTTCTCCCTCTCTCTCTCTCTTATTTTTTTAATAAAAAAACATTGTACTTCTAGAATTCCAGTAGCTCCCTGAGTTCGACCTCGGGAAACTATTTCCGAGTAAAGAAAATTGTATGGTAATGACAACCGTAGCTGTCTCATCTTATACTACAACGACATTACTATAATAAGTATTAAAATGCATGAAGACTAGCCGCAGTTGGAAAAAAATCCGGTTACTACTTTGTGTTGACTACAGATAGCTGAATTGGGTCACCATTAAGAAAAAGAACCTGCAGCCTTGTATCGGTGACCTCTTTGACCAGTTAAGAGACACCATGGTGTTCTCCAAGATAGACTTGAGGTCAAGCTACCATCAGCTGAGGATCAGGGAGATGGGCGTCTCCAAGACAGCCTTCTGTACTCGGTATGGACACTACGAGTTCTTGATCATGCCGTTTGGAATGACCAATGCCCCCGCTACTTTTATAGATCTGATGAACCATGTTTTCAGGCCATACTTGGATCAGTTTGTGGTGGTATTCATCAATGACGTACTAGTCTACTCTTAGGATCAGGTGCAACATGGACAACATCTACGTATGGTCCTAGATACATTGAGACGACGCAGGCTGTATGCTAAGTATAGCAAGTGTGAGTGATGGTTGAGACATGTGACCTTCTTGACTATGTGATTTCAGGAGATGGATTGGCTGTGAATCCAGCCAAGGTTGAGGCCGTACTCAAGTGGGAGAGGCTACGCACAGTGATAGAGATACATAGCTTTCTGGGATTG
Organism: Thalassia testudinum; assembly: GCA_037157565.1. Lineage (NCBI taxonomy): Eukaryota > Viridiplantae > Streptophyta > Magnoliopsida > Alismatales > Hydrocharitaceae > Thalassia > Thalassia testudinum. Next base: position 85,737,477 of record JAZHRO010000031.1, read on the forward strand.
ACAGGCTACTACCGGTTGTTTATCAGGGGATTTTCTTAGATCGTGCATCCTATGACCCAGCTGACTCGGAAGGACGTGCCATTCACCTAAATAGACGAGTTTAAGTCATTCTTTTAGGAGTTGAAGGAGAGACTGACTTTAGCTCCTATACTCACCATCCCAGACAGTAGTGGCAGGTTCGTAGTTTATACTGACGCCTTGTTGCAAGGGTTGAGTGATGTGCTCATGTAGCAGAGTCACGTTGTTGCTTACGCTTCGCAGCAACTAAAGCCCCATGAGCATAACTATCCCACCCATGGCTTAGAGCTGACAGCAATTGCCTTCGCGCTGAAGACATGGAGGCACTACCTGTTTGGTGAGACGTTTGAGATTTTCACGGATCATAAGAGCCTCAGGTACTTGTTTGATCAGAAGGAGCTCAACATGATGTAGAGATGTTGGTTAGAGCTCCTGAAGGACTACGACTGCAGCATCTCCTACCACCCAGGGAAGGCCAATGTGGTGGTCGACGCCTTGAGCCGGAAGGCGCCTGCTCACTTGTCCAGCTTACAAGCATAGGGTTGGAGACTCATGGAGGAGGTGGGTAGTTGGCGACCCCAGGTGTCATGAGGGTATTGCTAGGTAGTGACAATGACACGACAGGCACGACCAGAGCTAATAGACCGTATCATTATAGGATAGATGGCCGATACATATTTACATACACTGTGGGATAGAGTGTTGAAAGGGGACCCAGGAGATTTTACTTTCTCTGACGAGATACTGCGTATGAAGGGATGTTTGTGCATTCTTAGAGATGAGGAGCTGTTGAGAGAGCTCCTGACTGAGGCACATGGGTCTAGGTTCACCATACATCTTGGGAATGCAAAGATGTACCACGATCTGTGGCGTGACTTCTGGTGGTGGGGAATGAAGTGGGATGTTAGTGAGTTCATTCAGCAGTGCTTGGTATGCCAGTAGGTGAAGGTCGAGCACCGAACATCCTGAGAATGTAAAGATGTACCACGATCTGTGGCGTGACTTCTGGTGGTGGGGAATGAAGTGGGATGTTAGTGAGTTCATTCAGCAGTGCTTGGTATGCCAGTAGGTGAAGGTCGAGCACCAGAGGTCTGCAGGGCTGCTATAGCCACTTCCTGTGGCAGAGTGGAAGTGGGAGAGTATCACCATGAACCTGGTAGTGGGGCTACTGGTTACATAGTGAGGACACGATGTAGTTTGGGTGATAATAGATAGGTCGATGAAGATGGCGTGGTTCCTACCGATCCGAGTCACCTTTGGGCCAACACAGGTAGCAGAGCGATACATGAGAGATGTGGTGCACCTTCATGGAGACCCTCGTGAGATCGTATCCGACAGGGATACTCGCTTCACTTCCCAGTTCTGGGCAGAGTTTCAGCAGGCCTTGGGGACTCATTTGAGGTTCAGCACCACCTACCACTCCCAGACTGACGAGTAGTCGGAGTGCACCAAACAGACACTAGAGGACCTCCTACACGCTTGTGTACTAGATTGGAGAGGCTCCTGAGAGGAGCATTTGCCCCTGGCAGAGTTTGCATAAAATAATAGCTACCATTCGAGCATCGACATGGCACCTTATGAGGCTCTATATGGGAGGAAGTGTACTGCAGCTTTGGGTTGGGTAGAGGTGGAGACCAAGTGGGAGGTTGGTCCTAGGTTAATCTGTTAGAGTCAGAAGGTGACAGAGCAGATTCACAGATGACTCCGTACTGTCAGGAATAGGCAGAAGAGTTATGCTGATAAGAAGCATAGAGAGGTGCGGTTTGAGGTTGGGGATCATGTCTTACTCCGTGTTTCGCTCATGAAGGGCTTTCAACACTTTCGGGTGAAAGGGAAGCTTATGTCGAGGTTTGTGGGGCCATTTGAGGTCTTGGAGCAGGTTGGACCCATTGCTTACCGGCTTGCCCTTCTTCCCTAGCTCTCTGGGGTGCATGACGTGTTCCATGTGTCCAACCTCATGAAGTATATCACTGATCCCAACCACGTTCTGAGCCATGAGAGCATCGAGGTGGGAGATGACTTGACCTACCCTTAGTGGCCGGTGCAGATACTAGACAGAGTCAGCCGGAATCTGAGACGGAAAAAGGTGCCATTGGTGAAGGTCCTATGGAGAAGCCAACAATACGAGGAAGTGACTTGGGAGCCTGAGGTGGCGATGTGAGAATAGTACCCGGAGCTTTTTGAGGGTACGTCGCTTCTGACCTACTTTGATCATCTTTAAGTTTGTTATGCGCTTTTACGTTCCTTTCCGCACCGTAGTTAGCTCAAGTTTTGGGAATAAAACTTCCTTTATATTTTTTTATGTTGAAATGACCCTTCTCAAGGGCCATTTGTAGTTTTCTGGAAAGGTAGGGGTGTAAGTGCAACTTTAAACCTCCTTGGTTTAGGTGTGTGGGCCTTGTGGGAAGAGAAAGGTTATGCAGGGGAGATTCCACAATTTTGACTCTCTCTTCCTACACAACACACCCACCCATGCACACAACCCTCACCCACTCCTTATTTTACCCCCACCACCCTCACCATCTCCACCACCTTCACCATCACCACCACCACCTTCACCACCTAGTCGGCAACCTCTTCCCCTTCCCTATCCCCCTTGCAGCTTGAGTAGGGAGGAAGGAGGGGAGCTCGAGATGGAGGAGCACGAGAGAGAGGACAAGTGAGGACATGAAGGAGAGGGAGAGCGTGGATGAGGGAGAGCATAGGAGAGGAGGTGCGGCTGGAAGAGCTCGGGAGAGGACCCGAAGGTGCGACCTCCTGCAGCCATAGGAGGTGCTGCTACAGCCTCTATGGGCGGAGAACACAAGGAGAAGGCTCACAGGAGGGTACTACGAAACCATTTTCCGTAGTATTAGACATCTGGAACTCCATACAGATGTCTGGAGGATCCTCAGGACATCCAAGGCTGGCATCTGACGTCTGACAACAGCAGAGTGTCGAGGTATGTCCTGCGTACGCGCCGCATGCACGTACACTTTTTTATGTGTCGCGTTTTTAAAACCGCATGCATGCACAGGTATAGGACATGGGAAAGGCACGTGTTGCGTCCTTCGAGGTACTTTGAGATGTTTAGAGACGAGTCCAGACGTCTGACTGCACTCCCAGACGACCGGAGGGAGTGTCAGACGTCTGGGATCTCCCTCAGATAGTTGCGGAGGGGTTTAGACGTCTGAGGAAGCCGCAGGGAAGCAATGTGAGGCTCTGACATCGCTTAAGACATCTGGGTCTAGTCTTAGAGGTCTGATTTTAGACAGTATGCACGTTTTTAGCCCGTTTAGGGCCCAAACGGAGTCGGTTTTGTGCAAACGAAGTACTGTTAGTTTCCTTTTATGTTTCTTTACATATTAGTGTCAGTTGTATACCATTTTGAACTCATTTGATGTGGTTGGTCAACTGTATAGGTCTCCAGCCAGCAGAGTATACGAGGCCCACAGAGACGACGGGATATGCGAATTGAGCCCCCATTCCACCCATGTATTCTGGTAGAGTGGTTCTCTATCTATTTTTATTATTAATAACTAAATTGCATGCTTTAGAAATATTTGATTGAACCCTAGGTTGTGAAATGAACACTAGGGATGAAAGAGATGAATGCATGCTACTTTAGAAATATTCAATTGAACCCTATGTTGTGAAATGAACACTTGGGATGAAAAAGGGATGAATGTGTATCTATTGAATGATTAAATTGCTATGATGCTTACTGAAAGTAGTAAACCATGAGCTGCCTGTACCACATTTTAATGAGCCATGACATGAACGAAAATATCTGATGTGTACTGAAAAATTGATTGTGAACTCTTGAGCTTCCTATATGTATTTAATAAATTGGATGTGGAAAAGAGAAAGTCTATGTACGAACTCTACGGGGAACTATAAAGGAACTCGCGTGTATAGAACGAATACCGTATGTTGAAGGGGAGCGAACTGGTCCTCGAGTATACGGTACCGAGGAGAGCAACTATCCCTTTTGCATGGAAAGTGAGTTGGCTCTCGTGTACATGGTACCGAGGAGAGCTACCATCACTTTAGTATAGGGGGAAGCTAGCCGCCCTTAGGTTGAGACCCATGGTTAGGAATGACCCCCTACACTGACTCTAGTTACTATAGTGTAGGGGGGAGCCAGTCGCCCCATGAGGCTCGGGGTTAGGACTAGCCACCCTACACTGACTCTTATTAGGTCCTCTGGGCAAATTGGGATAGTCAAGCGAGGGTGCGCAGACTATTGAGAGGCGAGACCCCTGTTCTGTTCTATGCTGTATGTTTGGGCATACCCGCTAGCGAAAATGACTGACTGCGTGCCAGTGCGGGATACCTACCCGTGCGCTTATCACGTATGCTGTAGTTACCATTACGTCGCGACCGTAACCTCAGGGTGGTAGATTGGGTGTAGGACTACCACGGGGGCTCTCCTGACCAGGAGAGTACCACGTGTACATCGTACATCGTGGAATAAACTGCAATCAAGATCGTTCCCTTAGGGAACAAGAGGATTAAGAAATGTTGTTGATCCTTATTAAAATAATTGAAACAGAAACACCTAGTTGAGATAAATGGAAATGAATGATTAGTTACTTGCTTGTTTCTTTAAGTTAAATTGCATATAAATGGATTAACCACCACTTTACTTAGCGTTAGCTGATTACGGATTATATAACCATATTCAGGTCAGGGAGTTGAGCAGCTAGCGCCACCGGCTGCCGAAGGTGCTAGGCCCAGCCAAGCCCAGCCGTAGCGTTTTTCCTCTTTTCTGTTCCAGAGCCCTTTTGTAGTGTGAGTACTTTAGTATGTATTAGCTGCTTCTGTTCATGTTACATTTTCCTCTGTTGTAATTGTGATGGCTATATGTTGTAATACTTTTCCGCTTGTGGCATGTAATATTTTGAGACTTCTCATTCTGTTACTTTCTTTTATTATTTCTGCTCAGTTACATTGTATGTGTGGTTGTAGTATATTTTCTGCTTTTGGGTTATTTCTCGTTGGGCGACTGGGTCTTGGGATTAGTCGAGGTGAGCCAATTTTGGGTCCTGTAGGGAGCTGGGATCAGGTCGAAACAGTCACCCCATTGCAAAGGCTATGTCAGGCCTTGTTACAATCAAATATAAAAGCTTTCTCGCCATAGTACGATACCTCTTCAAATCTAGCAATAGTGGACTTTCTAACTCTGCTAAGGGCATAGATAGGTCCATAGGGACACACATAGGCTTGCCTCCCATAACATGTCCAACACATTTTCTTCGAGATATGACAAGACAATGATCAACATGTTGTATTTCAATACCCAGAAAGTAGTTTAGCAACCCCAGATCCTTTGCCACAAACTGTGAATGTATGAAAGCTTTGGTAGCCTCAACACCATCCTTATCACTACCAGTAAGCAAAATGTCATCAATATAGACTATGAGAAGAATAGGCTTTGTAGTCCTATGTAAGGTGAAAACAAACTGGTTAGAAGAGGATCTAGTAAAGCCATATTCCTAAACAACCTTACTGAACCTCTCAAACCACACTCTCGGCTTTACTTTAAACCATAAATTGCTTTCTTCAGCCTACATACCTTTTGACATTCTCCTTCAGCAAAAAATCCTAGGGGTTGCTGCATGTAAACTTCTTTCTCTAAGTCACCATAGAGAAAGACATTTTTGATGTCTAGTTGATACATTGACTAGCCATTATTAATTGCAAGGGAGAGGAGGCTTCATAGTGAATTGAGATGAGCCATTGGAGAGAATGTCTCAAAATAGTTTACGCCAAAGGTCTGAGTATAGCCCTTAAGGGTGAACACCCACCTACATCCCACAATTGTAGCACATGGGGGTAGGTCTGTAAACTCTCATGTCCTACAGGACTAGAGAGTTGTCATCTCCTCTTCCATAGCCAGAGTCCAGGAAGCACACTAAAATGCCTTAGTATGATCTTGCGAAATCTGGTGGATGTTAATCTCAAGTATTCGAAGTCGAAAATGATCAAGTAACATATAGTTGGAAATAGAATATCTAGCACAAAACTGTTGAGCCTTCCTCTCAGCAATGGAAAGGTTCAAATCTATTACCTTAGGGGTAGGTATGGTAAGATCTCCAGATGAATCCACAAGATCAGCAGAAAACTGAGTAGGAATAGTGCTGAGTAGGAATAGTAGGCAATGGCTCTTCTGCAGGAGTGGTAGTGGGCCTACGGTGGAAAGTATATGGATAAAATTGGGTAGTATTAATGGACAGTGGTATGGATGGCTCAGAGGGCCCTAGAAGCAGTGCAGATGGCATAGGAAGAGGAACATCCTGTGGTGCAGAGGAAGTTTTTCTTGTAGCAGAGTAATAGGGAATATCTTCAAAACATGTAACATTCACATTGACATAAAATCGATGAGTCAGTGGATCATAACATCTGTAGCCCTTCTGGGCCCTAGAGTATCCCAAGAAGACACATTTAACTAACCGAGAGGACAACTTGTCCACCTTGAAAAGATGAACAAAACATATGCACCAAAATATCTTAGGAAGTAAAGAAAATAACTCTTGGTTAGGAAAATAAAGTGAATAGGGAGTCTTACCACCAACAACAAAGGATGACACCCTAGTAATTAAAAAATCGCTAGTAAGAATTGCATCACCTCAAAAATGAGAAGGTACATGCATCCGAAACATAACAATACAAGCAATGTGAAGTGTCTCAACTTATGCTCAACCACCTCATTTTCTCGGGATGTATGAACACAAGATGTTTGGTGGATAATCGCCAAAGACCGAAATGATTGTGATAAGGTAGAATTCACAAGCTCAAGCCTGTTGTCAATCTTGAATATGTGAATAGCAATAGAAAACTGAATCTTTATTTTATTCACAAAATTTTTAAACAATATAGGAGTTTCGGACTTTTCTTTCATTATAAAGACCCAACACACATGAGAATAATCATCAACAAGGACAAAACAATAACGAAAGTCCCTAACATTGCATACCCTACATGGGCCCCATAAGTTTGCATGAACTAAAGAAAAAGGAGACTTAGTTTTATTATTTCTACTCGCAAAGGATGTTCTATAGTACTTGCCAAGTTGACGAGCATCGTAGGAAAAAGAATTAGGAAACTGCATGTCGAGAAATTGATGACGGAGAACATGGATACTAGGATGTCCCAAGCAGAGATGCCATTGAAGAGTGGATGTGTCACAAGCTACAGCAGTAGATGGGTGGTTAGATGGAAGGTGGAGGTAATAGAGGCCATCCTACTCAAGTCCTCCACTAATCTACTTCTTTGTCTAGAGGTCCTATAAATAGAAAAAATGATCATAAAAAATTGCTCGGTAATTCAAGGTTTTGGTAATCTGACCGATAGACATCAAATTAAGAGCAAATTTCTGGGCATGCATAACATCTGTGAGGGGCAAGGATTGAGACAAAGAGATTACCCAGGCCTGTCACTAGTGACAAGGCACCATCTACCACCCTGACATGAACAAGAGAGGCAAGAGAGCGAAAAGTAGAGAATAATGTGGCATTGCCTGTGATGTAAGAGGAAGCACCTGAATCAGCAAGCCAGACTGGTGCACGAACACTCTCAGCATTGGCAACAATACTTATCTGGAGAGAAATAGATGCTCTAGCTGTAGACATAGACTGTGAAGAGATAAGTCGGCCATATTCCTCCCTGGAGATGGTGATTTGGGAGGCAGAATGCCGCTCGTCCTGGTACTAACCTCCTTCTCCTTCATAGGCAACCTAGTTGGTCTGATGGCTATGAGGAAATCCATGTTTGTTCCAGCAACGATCAATAATATGATTTGTCTTGTAACAGTGCTCACAAAACAAACTTATACATCCACGACCACGGCCTCCTCCTTGAGCTATTTGTCCTCTCCCCTTTCCTCTAGAGACTCCTAGACCATTGCCTATAGATGCCATGGCAGATGAGTCATAAGGAGGGATAGGATCTAAAACCTCCAAGCATGGCAAGTGGGCATAAATTTGGGTCGGTGTAGGAATCTCCTCCAGCACCATGAGTTGATCCTTCACTTCCTTGTACTCTGGACCAAGAGCAGCAAGTATATGAATGGATCTAATGGCCTCACACTGCTTAGTCATAATAGAAATGTTTGAGGAGGGGACCGGTAGATATTCTACTCATTCCATAAATTCTTCATGGTGCCATAAAACTTCACAAGGGGCATCGTTTCCTTCTGTAACGTATGAAGCTTCTCAATCACTTGGTAGAGATGGGTGATATTACTCTTATGGGAGTGTATCTCATGTAACACCTCCCACATTTTCTTCACATATGAATATGTCGTAACCTGTTTAGCAATGGTTTCCTTCATGTTATTAAGCATGTAAATGGTTACCTAATCGTTATTTGCTTCCCAATCATTAGTCTTTATTGTAGGCTCATCTCTTGTTAGGATATATTTCTTCCTATGAGAACCCACAAATTGGAAGAAAGATGTAGACTATAAAAGAAAGCTGGTTCCATCCAACTTGATAGAAGTGCCTTGTATACTAGAATTGGTGCTCGTGGCAAATGATTTCCCTATCGAGTTGCTTGGGATCTCCCTTTTATCTGTCATAACTTCCTCGTTGTAGATTCCAATTCCTCAGTCGAAGTGCCACAAAAAAAAAATCAGATCACAGTGATTTGAAATAGAACCCCAATTAGATCATCTGGATAGCAAGAAGGCCCTAGATCACCCCTAGCACCTCCTTGCAACCACAGATCTAGTGCGTAACCCCTTGCAGGAGTAGTAAGGGGGATTGGCGGTGCTGCACCTATCGAAGAAATGCCCTAGCGATGCTCGATGGTGCAACAGGGGTGGTGCTGCACTTGACGATGTACTTGCCAAAGAAGTGCCCTTGCAGCACTTCGATGGGGCACTAGAGGAGCCGCTACAGCCTCCACTGGGCAGCACCACTGTTGCCCTCAATTGGTGGTGGTGCTGCTACCAAGGAAGAGAATAGGACAGGGGAGTGAGGTGGATGGGTAGAGAGGTTAAGGTTTGGTGGGATACCTGGGCACAGGTCTAGGATTGATATTCTAATATCATGTTAGGACAAATGAACGAATTATTTATTCTATGACACCCTTGGTGCCTTTCTTTATATAAAGAGACACAATAGGAAAAAGTATATCATACATCCTTACATAAATAAGTAAATAATAAAGGACCATTACAATCTGGTGTAGATCCAAGTTCTTTTCAATTGATCGATGTTCTTTTCAGTTGATTGTTCCAACTAGTGATAAGTACATAGCTTTGTATGGCTTTGACCGTCACACAAAACATTACGAATCTATATCCCTTTGCTGGCTAAATATGATCCTTATCGGTTTCCGTGGAAAAACTATCTATCATTTCCGGGGGGAAAAATAGTCCACCTAAATTCGTCCATATGTGTTGTTGAACTAGACACGTTCCATTTTTAACATAGCGTGACTATTTTTTTTTTCCATTTCCCTTAATTTGATTTACTGTGATGGTGATTACGTGTGATTATATCCACATTCAACTTTATTGGTTATGCTTTGATTTTATTTGCTATGGTCATTAGAATTATATTAATATGTATGTGGGATGCATCAACCTTCAATTACACTCTTAATCATGTTTTGGTAGTTTAATATTCCCGTTGTCATGTTTTGGTAACTTTTGTCGTACTTTGTAAATATTTATCAAATAAATTAGATCCATAGATTGTAATGTATTTAAGGCAACTTGCTAAATTCACCAATCAAATTAAATTAGAAAGATAATCCAACTTATAGGAGATTTTCATTTATGTGCCACCACAATGTTTATTTATGATTTTGAACACACATTTAAGGAAGAGGATCACAACTATGAAGGAACTAATTAAGGACATGATTTTCTACAACAAATAAAATATTTGTTGTAAATAATAAATTATAATTATCTTATTAAATCTAACTACTACTAATAATCAGTTAACTGTCAAATTAACAACTTAAAGGATAGAAATGACATTTTACATCTAATCTCATCGCCAAATTTTCAAACCACAAACTCCACGGTAATCTATTACGGTATCCTTTTGCATTCCAAACGGTCACAATTTTACTTAAAAAGACAAGCCTCCTGATCTCCAAATAAAAGTGTAGGATTACCTATCTGAAATTTCTTGTCCCACAATGTTTTATCCCTCATCCTAAATTAAGTCTTAGATTGACGATTGTGTATCTTGTTGAGATCGACAATTTTGTATCTTGTTGCACTTTGACATTATTAAATGGTCATCGAAATGTTGATTCCTTACCTCTCAAATCTAATCTACCGTTACGTCTATTTCACACGTCCCCATCTTATCTATGTGAACGTGAAAACGTACCTAAGAAAGGTAGAAGCCGTGGATAAGGTGATCACTACTACTTTTTCTATATGTTACAGTTCATTGCCTGATTGATAGACATTATATAATTGAATATTATATTATGGAACTTTAGGTCTCCGTATAGTAGAGGAATAATTTCAGACAGTGCATTTATTTGTTCGGTTGGGATAAGTATTCTGGTAAATATGATTAGTATGATCGTGTGATATTAGTTAATTTTTTAATATTATTATATAGATACAAGTGGATTGATGTAATATAATGAATATATTTTAATGGATATATTTTATTTAGAGTGGATATATTTTAATATATATTAATATTGATGTGATGTAATAAATTAGTTTGATGATATCATTGATTGATGAAGTAGAATAAGTTATATCTTTTATTTTTAAATTTTATTTCTTTGATATTCCTTTTATCAAGAGGTATTAGTTATCTCTCGGAGATATTTTGAGAAAAATAAACTTTAAAAGACTTTGATATTATTTTTGTTAATTATTTCAGGAGCACGGGTGAAAGAAACCATGCACCAAGATAAATGTACCCCAACGCTCCAAGAACAAAAAAGAACTGATAGGATTTCTTGGTCCTATTTCTGTGGCATTGGCCACAGTCTTGAACCGTGTCCGTTTTGTTTCTTTTCTTTTATGTTAGTTAACATGTTAACATAGCAGCATTTCACATTGTATCAGCAACGATGCCTTAATTGCTCCCTTTAACCTTAAACTCTAATTAATTTGGTGCTTTAGAGGCCTGGGTTTTAGTAATCAGGTTTCATTCTTCAAGGCTTGTAGTTAAAGTCTTAGTATTGATCCAATCTGCGCCCAGTGTGTTTAGTCTCCCATATCTACATCTTTTTCCTAATCTATCAGGTGCTTCTTCCATACACAAATTATGTAAAATTCTTTGCCATCCAGGTGTTGTGTTTGTCTACTGTAGGTTCTTGCTCTCTATCTATTGAGCCCTGATCATCCTCTTTGCACATGCCATCCGGTATTGGAGGTTCTTGCCCCTTATTTATCAAGCCTTGATCTTCCTTTTTGCACATGCCATCCTCAATCGTAGGTTCTTGCCTCCTTATTTATTGGGCCTTGATCTTCCTCTTTGCACATACCATCCTCCATTGCCTTCCACAGCCCAGACCCAACTTAAAACCAGTATTCCATCAAAATCGTTATTTATGTACTTATCTGTCACTTGTCTAACGCACACAAAGACACGTGTGTATGTACGGACACATGTATTTATGTGAATTTTACATGGCCTCCTTAATTATAGCCTCAGAACTACAAGTTTTGATCTCAATAAGGAACAAACAGTCAGAAACATCGAGATTGGCAATCCACTAAGAATCATATATCTCTCTTCCCCCACCATCCACAATCCCAAAAAAATAAAGCCTCCTTCAAATCATATATATACCGTGTTACACTCATTGGACATGCTTGCAAGATAATCATGATCAACGTGACGTTGGATTGAAGTTGTATCATGATTCTACTTTTAGTTCTCATTGGTCGTTAGCACTAGTTAATTACTTAAATGCAGAAGCTTATCGATTTTGTAATGGAAATAAAAATGTGTAGGGAGAATTGTTGTTCTTTTTAAAGTTAACAAAAGCTATTCTTAAAAACAGGATGCATTGTTTATGTTACTGTAAGAAAAACATTAGGAGGGTGAAAATTCAAAGTAACCAAAGAAACTTCTAAAACCAAAGCCTTGCTTTAGTTGGGGTGCAACAAAATGGATTACAAATCCTAATCCAAGTGAAGCCTTTTCCCTCATAAGTCATATCTTTGACAGTTTACACCACCTGGTATGGAACACAATGGATTACAAAATCCTAATCCAAGTCAAAGCCCTTTCAGGTATAACTCAGGCTTTTGACCATTTACACCATTGGGTATAGAAAGAAGGAAGGAATCTGAACAACTGAAAGCAGAACTCAATTACCTTCTCAATTACGACCATCCACAGATTCATGCACTATGAATCTATGATCAAGGCCTTTTTGCCTAACTTGTCGATCTGCTGCAGCCTTGTTTATATTCAAGGCCCTTATTTTGACATGTAATTACTGTTCACACACATTTCATCCACAATGTGATAGATTACATTTCATCTTCGGTGTTATTTGATAATGGAAACCACACATAATGACGAAAAGACTTCTACATGCCTATTAGATAGACGCATCATGCAAATCCTAAATAACAAATCAAATTTTGTTGCATAACTTAACAATAATGAAACTTGTGAGGCAAAATCAATGCACCTATTTAGATTGGATCTTGTGGTGTTAGGATAGTGGGAGAATAGAATCCGTCAATTCTAACTATGGGGAGCCCTACATCTCTTTATAAGAGAAAAGATGTGGGAAAAGAACACCATGGTTTATATAGAATAAAGAAACATAAAATAATATAATGCACCATCATCTAACACTTTCCCTTAAGCTGGAACATGAAAATCCATCATGCTTAACTTAGAATAACAAGCTTCAAAGGTAGATCTCGTTAGGGGCTTTGTGAAGGCATCTGTAGCCTACTGCTCACAAGTGAAAATGAATCAAAATCAATTATTTCTCGAGCCTTGTGCCTCTTTAAATAGGAGAGAGGCCAAGGGCAAATTACAAATAGAGTCCAAACAGAAATACAATAAAGAGGAAAAAAAAAAAATAGAATGGGGTACATAAATGGGAATGATAACACTCCCTCTCAAGTTGGAGCAAAGATATCTAGCATGCTCAGCTTGGATCTGCAATTGTCATAAGCATCTTGTGGTAGTGGCTTGATGAAAATATCCGTCGTTTGGTCCTCAGTAGTAACAAAGACAGTCCTGCCTGATCAAATCTTTGGTGTAGTGGCAGTCAACCTCTACGTGCTTCATGCGCTCATGGAACATCGAGTTGTTGGCTATGTATGTGGCTACCTTATTATCGCATCTCATCTCCATAATGTCCTCTAACTGGATATGCAGGTCACGTAAAACAAAATGTATCCAAACCATCTCAACAGCTATTTGGGCAATAACCCTATACTCTGACTCAGTACTAGAGTGAGAAACGACAGTCTGCTTCTTACTTCTCCAATTCACTAGGTTTCCTGCAACAAGGACACAGAAACCTGTAGTGGACTTCCTATCCCATAGACACCCTGCATAATCCGCATCTGAGTAAGCCACAACATTCATCCCGATTCCTTTCTGAAACAAGAGACCTCTACCTGGTGCCTTCGTAATGAACTTGAGCACCTGCATCGCGACCTCCCAATGGCCCTTGGTGGGCCTATGTTTATCGAGTTTTTAGTGTTTCTTCGTTGTAGCAAAATCTCTCAAATAGTTCACTTAACAAATAAAATTTATAACTCAAATATCTGAAATGAAGTCCGAGGTCGAATAAAGGGGGCAAGTATTGCAATTCACGTGCTAATCGAAATGAATATATAAATGAGTACAAAAAATCAAACCAATAATGATATTTAATGAATAATATCTATTGAAAACGGATATTCAATGGAGAACATGAGTATTGCAAGAGTTGAAGAGGATAAAAAGATATCTAAGATAAAATAATGGTGATTTAAATCACCGATTATTAGTTTAGATACACATATATATCAATTACTCAATATCTGAAATAAATGGACAGTATCTCAAACTAAGCCAATTTCTACGTAATGTAAGTAAGCAATAAGTCCACAGTGTTGACTATCAGAGATATCAGACGTCGGGTGCTCAAGGCAGATGACTTAAACGTCGTTGCCATAGTGCAAGCACAAGGCCTTCGAAGCCTTTCTCTCCTTTTGTCCTTCAGCTTCTCTTCTTCTTCTCTTCACAGAGCCTTCTCCTCTTCTTCTATTTTCCTTTCTTCTCTTCTTCTTCTTGAGGCTTCTGCTTCTTCTTTCATTCCTTCCTTCAGAGCCTCTTCTTCGAAAGCACAAGGGAACAATTCCCTCAGCGGCTAAGTCTCGTACAAGACCTTCTCTTTGAAGAGCAAAACACCCCCTCCCCTACTCACAAATTCCTCCTCCTCTTCTCTCTTAGATAACCGGGTAACCAATTAGGTAATCGGGTTTAGCTGTATCGGGTCCAGGGCTATCGGCGTGGGTAGTAGCCGAGGAGTCATGGCTTAGGCGGGTATAGGTGTGTGGGTAAGGGGACCTCACCCTATGTTCTTGAGGCAATAAGCCTAAAACACAAAATACATTTATGCACAGCTGCATGCTTTTCTCCCACCGATGTGGGACTAATCCCATAGGCTCTTCTCGCGTGTAGCAGTTGAGGGTGTGTCTTCAATTAGTGCCGCAGTTGCTGCTAAGGTTGTCAATTGGGGACCTAGAAAGGGTCCTGGGATGCACCCGCACGGCCTAAGAGGATTCTTGGTGAAGAATAGGGTTGCAGGGTGAAGAACAAGCCAGAGAAGATGACGCGGCAATGGAGCTCCGGCAGGGAACCTGAAACACAAATATGGGCTTGAAAGCCCCATGTCACGGCCCGTTCCCTGCTCCCTATAGAACCCGAGAATGGGTCGCCTTGACGAACCCCAAAACCCAGTCGTCCGATGAGAAATAACCGAATATACATTCATTCCACAACCACACAAGTAATGTAGCTAAGCAGCAAAATATAAAACAAACAGTAAAGCAAGAGAACGGCAATCACCATAATATTATAGGCCATTACAACAAAACTAGTACAGTATGATTGAAATATAATTGAAATAACATGCACTATAGGAACTCACTACAACACTAGTAGAAGGAAAACTACAACTGGGCTCGACTGGGCCCAGCGTCCTCAGCAGTCGGTGGCTCTGGCAGCTCAAATCCCTGACCTGTACAAGGTTATAACATCTAGAGTCAGCTAACGCTGAGTAGAGTGGTGGCTAAAACATGTAATGTAATTTAAACAAGCAGTTTAAAATATTATCTTCCGGTTCCAATTATCTTATTACATGTTGCTGATCTGGGTACTCTAATCGGGTTCCATGACATTACTCAATCTTCCTGTTCCCTAAGGAAATGATCTTGCTTGTAGTTTTCTCACGGTGCAGGATGTACACGTGGTACTCTCTTGGTCAGGAGAGTCCCCCGTGGTAATCCTACACCCGATCTACTACCCCAAGGTCACGGTCGCAATGTAGCGGTGACTACGGCACACGTGATAAGCACATGGGTAGCTACCCTACACTGGCACACGGTCAGTTGTTTCCGCTAGCGGGTACACACAACGTATAGCACGGAACAGCACAGGACATTGCCCTCTCAGAACAGGGGTCTCACCCCTCAAAAGCAGGGGTCTCGCCCCTCACAGTCTGCGTATCGTCATCCGACTACCCCGATTTTCCCAATGGGCCTAACAAGAGTCGGTGTAGGGTGACCAGTCCTAACCCCGGGCCCCCTGGGGTAGCTAGCTCCCCCGTACACTAAGTAGCTCTCCTCGGTACCACGTACGTGAGGGCCAACAGGAGTCGACGTAGAGTGGCTAAACCCACCCTGGGTTTCTACCCAAGGGGCGGCAAGCTCCCCTCTACTCAAAAGGGATAGTTGCTCTCTTCGGTACTACATACACGAAGGCCAGCTCACCTCCCTAAACCAAGTCCGAACAGCTGCCTGTGGCGACATGTTCCAGAACCATCTGGTTCTCCGTACTATAGTATTCTTGTTTCTTTCTACATTCCTCGTAAAGTTCGTGCATGAGCTTTCCATATTTCCATATCTTGTTTATTACAGGTAGCTCCAATTTTACCATCTAGTATTCAGTACAAGCATGCATTTCCATTTCTGACAAATTACAGGTAGTATAGGCAACTCATGGTTTATTTCAGGAAGTATCACGGTAATACCAACATTTTCATACATTTCTTTCGGTCCCAGTGTTCATGCCACAACCTAGGGTTCACTAATCTAGAGTAACATACACTCATTTCCTTCAGCCCTAGGGTTCATCTCACAACCTAGGGTTTCTACTCCTACCATTTAGTTCATAAATCTAGCATTAGGGAAGAGCCACTCTACCAGGATAACCGGGTGGAATAGGAGCTCGTACAGTAGCTCCGGACATTTCCGCAGGTCCCATATACTCGACGGACTGGAGACCTATGACATGGATTGGCAGGTCAAATGTATTCAAAATGACACATACAAAGTACCATTACATAGAGAAACTTGCATGGAAACCAAAGACGTTTCGTTTGCGGAAAACTGACACTGTTTGGGTCCTGAACGAGCCCAAAGCACCAACCCTAACCAAAATCAGGCGTCTGGGACTCGGTGCAGATGTCTGAAGGTGTCTTCAGACGTCTGGAAACATGTTCGGACATTTGAAACTACCTCTGTCCTCGCACCAGCGCACTTCCCAACCTCTGACACGTGCATGCACGGTCAGGACTTTGGCAGGAAAATTAATAAATTGAAAAATATGTGCTATTAGATGTCTGGACATACCTTAGGACGTCTGACCAGACATCTGACATGCTCCGCAGACATCTAATTATGGGGAAAAATGATTCTACAGAACCATTGGCGAGTTCTTCTCGCGACACCTTCCTCTCCTCGTACTGCTGCAATTGCAGTAGAACTCGCTACAGCAGTAGCTGCAGCTCTCCTCATCTCCCACACACGGTCCTCTAGCTCCCTACTCTCCTTCTCCTTCTACTCTCGGTTGCGGTGTGGGGAGGATGGAGGAGAAATGGGGGTTTAAATGGAGGAGGAGGTATGGGGGAGGGAATGGTGGAGAGAGGGAGGTGAGGGCACTGCAGAGGGATGGTGCAGAGTGTGGAGTGAGGGGGGGGGGGGGGGGGAGGATAGGGGTGTGTACGGTAGGAAGTGGTGGGGAAATTGCAGGGACCCGAAGTAAGGGGAGGGGGTGAGGAGAGGGGTGTGTACGGTCGGAAGTGGTGGGGAAATTGCGGGGACGTCCCTACAATTTTCGCACCACTTCCCACAGTACACACCCCTCTCCTCACCCCCTCCCCTCGCTCCACATGCTGTACCATCCCTACAATTTCCCTCTTCCCCTCACAAGCCCCCAAAACAAAAGAGAAGGGTTTTAAAACTGCAGGAAAGCCCTTACAGATTCTGAAAATTTCAAACGACCCCAGGAAAGGGTCATTTCACCCCAGTTAAATAGCTCCTTAGTTTCGCTGTAGCATGGCGAAAGTGATGGTGGGTGTTTTGTGGAGGATGGCGGCATGTGGAGGGCGGTCGGTGTCGAAAATGAAGGTGCGAAGATGGGTTGTTCGGTGGTGGTCGTGAGTAGGTGGAATGCGAAATTGGTTGAGGGGTTTTGTGTGGGGATGAGTGGCGGAGGTTGTGAGGGTGTTGGCGAGGTGTGTGGTGTGGTGGAGTGATGGGAAGACCTTGCCAGTGATGTGGCCGGAGATGGAGAAGATGACGGTGAACGGCAATGGCATGGATCGAAACTAGGGTTTAGGAGTCCTAAGCTTACCTACAAAGCTGGAGGAAGTTAACTAACCTAAATCTAATGGATGAAAGGGAAGGAAGTCCTTGCCGGTGGTACACTAGACTTGGAGGAGACGCAGTCTCCAGTGGGCGAAGTGGCGACGACAAGGGAAGGTAGGCAGCGCTCGCTGGTATTGCGATGCGTGGAGGAAGAGAGGAAGAAGGAATCGTCACCTATTGTATTTGGCGGATGGTGAAGAAGTGATCGAAGAGGGTCGCCAGAGTTGGTGGAGATGGAGGTTGGGGAGAAGGGAAGAAGGGAAATCCGGCCTCCAAACCAAGCTGAGGAGGACGATTTGTCCTCAGGGGGTCATCAAAGGGGCATTCCAAGCCTGGAAATCAAGCTTGGAAGCTCGGAGATTGCATGCTTGTGGAATATCCACATCTTTCATGTGTTCGCATGGAAGATTGAGAAGGAAATAGGAATCAAGGTTGGGTCTAATTGGAAGAGAATTCCTTAAGAAATCTCCAGTTCAAATTTAGGATTGATTGATTAAGAATCAAGCGAGAAATCCTCGCTCAAATCTCAACAGTGGAGCTTTTATTCATGCCAATGGAGGCAGAGACCTATTTGCAAAGATGATGAGAAACTTAGGGACCTATTTGTAAGACTTTCAAAAGCTAGGGGCTGGTGGGAGATAGAAAAGAGTCTAACTGGACTGAAATGCAAATTAGGTGAAGATAATCTCTGATTGTTCCTAAATTTTGGTACAAACCTAATTTGGAACCAAGGAATCTGATGGTGAAGTCAGATTTTTATTTTAACCAAGTTTTACTAGGTAATTTACGTAAAAATCCAAATTAAGGCAACTTCTTGTCTGAGACTCTGTTTTAGGTCAAAATGAGTTCCAATGGTCAAATTAAAGGTATCAAACCTTATAGATTACTTTTCCTTGATTTTTATAAGGTTTAAGTGAATTTTATCCTGACTAGAACCTTAATTAATTAAGCGGATTTGAAATTAGTGTTTCGGATACCCATTGATTCTCGAAATGTGGAAAACCCGTTTTAGTGCACATTTGACCTTTAATAAATCCCTAGGAAAACCACATGATTGTTCTGATTTTAGGCTATGATGTTAAAATTGCATATTTACCCTTGATTTATTACATTTCTCTCATAAAGGACATGCACTGAATTATGGCTCTTCGGCGATTATGTAGGAGCATTTGTCTATTGATTATGACTAATTAAAGCTAGTTATGGCTGATGATGACATTATCATCATACCACCATGCCTAACTTTTGCTAGTCCCTTAGCAAAAACTTATGAAAAGAACTAGAGTTATAGACCATGCTTTGAAGTTTAGAGTCCTGATTTATTCTTCTCTTTAGAAATTAAGCCAGAATGCTAATAGTAGGCCTAGAGGTACTCAAGTACCAATCAAGATCCAGACTTGACCAGCTTTAACCTCTGTTTGCCTTGAAGGTTTTTAAGGCTCGTAAAAACTATCCAAAGGTTTGTTGGACCCAGTAGTTAAAGCAATCATGCTTGTAACATGGTTACTCTAGGTTCAGTTTGCTGTGCGTTTTTGTAAGAGAGAGGGATAAAAGAATTTCTTTGCATTTTTGGAGAGATTTCTCTCTCTTTTTCTTAATTATTTTTCTAGCCTCGG
This sequence comes from Thalassia testudinum, assembly GCA_037157565.1. Lineage (NCBI taxonomy): Eukaryota > Viridiplantae > Streptophyta > Magnoliopsida > Alismatales > Hydrocharitaceae > Thalassia > Thalassia testudinum. Next base: position 85,756,917 of record JAZHRO010000031.1, read on the forward strand.
ATTGGCCCTAAACACGATCTGTATTGGATTTCTTATTCTCACCATCAATCCTCGCAGGGTCCCTGAGAATCGATGCTTCGAGATAACATTGCCCATAGAAACCCTTAGAACCTTGGCTTTCAACACTTCGAGATAGTGCCGCCCATGGTGTTCTGTAGCTAAATTCAGGCCTTGGCAATTGACATTTTAGGATAATCTCGCCCACGGCACCTGAACTAGCACAAGGTGCTTACATGCCCCCAGTAGGATATTTAGATATCCTAGGAGACAAGCACCGAGCAGATGATATGTTATTGCGCATCTTCGAGGGAAATTTCTCACTTCTCCACGTCGGGAACTTGTCCAAATCAACTTGTGTTTTTAAGTCGCTCCTAATCTAGGTAACTTTTTTAAAATAGAATAAGCACTTTTGTGTGATTTTTATTGTTAAGCGCACTAAACCAGACTGGTGTGTGGATTAGGGTGCTTAGGTTACCGAGTCCTGCAAACCAGATGTTAGGTAACGAGGCTAAATAATCCCTAAGCCTTAGACTTGATACATAAGATTTACATTTTCCTCAACCTCTAGAGGATTATCCGGATCTTAACAAATACTTGAATGTTTAAGCCCTAAAACAAGCTCATGAGGCCTAAGATCAGCACTCATACTAATCTTCATGTTTCTTTATTATTTCATAACTTAATTTTTTTTTCTTTTGATTAGGTCTAGATCTTAAGTAATTTTCATAATTATGTGTTAATGACTATCATTTTTTTTCTTGAATGTTGCTCCTTTTTGACATTTAAACTCTCTCCTCTCTTCCTCCTTAAGAATGATTTTCAATTAAGTTCACAAAATTTTCCTCCCCTTTCCATTTCTTTTATTTTTTTTTTCAATTTTTTATTTTTTTGATTTTTTGGATATGTGTATTTTCTTTGTGAGAACCCCTCAGAGACTTTAATTTTTATGTGTTTGCACTTTAACACCCCCCATGCCTAAGTTTTGCAATATCCTCATTGTAAACCGGAGGGTAGGAAATCAGCTTGGTTCAGGGGTTAGAACATGATTAAAGGGTGGGTGAATGGGTCGGGATGACTGTTGCGGACGATTTCAAGCTTTGATACGAATATCAAAGGTGGAGTCGGTTGCTGTAAAACTGAACTTAGAAATGCAATAGGAGTGAAGCTCAAAAGGATGATCAGAAGGGTCTTGCTTTTTTGGAATGACAGGTTGCCTCCCATTAAGTGCTAAGGGGTGGTCAAATTAGAAGAATTTTGTAGAACAAGCACCTTGATCAATAGTGTGGTTGATCTAACCAAGTGCTTATTCAAATCTACAGGTTGATGATGTAGCTCAAACCCAATCAATCTGGTGGTTTGATAGATGTGAATCAAGAGATACAAAGCCCACCAGATGATTTGAGGCTCAAATGGATGTGGAAGTGAGAATCTGGGGTTTAGTTGAGTTGATTCAGCCTAGTTAGAGTAGGAATCCTCAAAAGAAAATGGATCTGTAGAGGATGTAGGAGCCCTACTAATAGGATCAGAAAAGGATGGGAAGTGATTATCGATCTAATTAGAGTTTGAAACGCGATCAATAGATGGAGAAGGTTGGTCAGGTTGGGAAACTCGATCAACTGGATCAGAGAAAGGTGAATCAGGGTAAAAGTTGATTCCAGTGGTTGGTCGGGGTTGGGAACAAGTTTTGGAAGGCTTTGTATGTAGATTAGAAGAGGTGGCTTCAATGAAAACTATGTGTGCTTAGGGTCCTCTAGAAAGGATTTAAAGGTGGGTTCGTCTAGAGAGTCCTCATAATGCCCATAAAAATCAAATCTAAATGCCTAGAGAGTGCTTATAGAATCATGGAAATATGAGTAAATAAAATATTCGAACTCTGGATTGCAAACACTCTCGACACTTACTATTTCTGATTCCTGAAGATAAAAAATGAATGATTCCATCTAAGTGGAACCTGATTTTGAATCAATGATGTTGGGATTATGGACCTCAGAGTCAGAGTCGAAGAATGAGTTATGGATGCTGAGGTCATAAACTGGTTCATAGTCATCAGGAAACAGGGGCTCTCCAAAATCAGAGTAGGAATTGAAATCATCGGAGAATTTGAGAAGATTGTGTTCTGAACATGATTCCATATTGGGAATTCCACCACAGAATGAATCAAGATGTGTAGAATTAGTAACCTGACTTGGATCTATCCCTATTTTTGATTTTGAGCTAAAAAAGGTGTCCTTATTAGGCATAGGCTCGGGTTCTTAGCTCCTAGGGTAGACCCAATCAATTCTCAACACTTCCCACTCCTCGGTTTCTATATCATAGATCGACGTGACTTTTGAAAAATTAATTAGTGTCTCTGAGGAGGTTAGAGAGGTGTATTCATCAAATATAGGCTCAAAATCGTAATTCAAATTCAAAATCTGACTCTCATCACTTTGGGCCTCATGATTATCCCAAATAGGCTCGAATCTAGATACTAGGTTAAGGGTAAGGTTTGGATCACTAGAATCTAGGATGGACATTATTGGGATGTCATAATCATTCTTGAGAATCACCTTATCAGGATAAGGCTCGGGATTTACACTCTTGAGAAGTTCTGTTTTAAACTCATCATCACAGGTGTTGGGAAAATCCAGGCTTGGTGGACCAGCTTTAAGATTTTCTAAGGCTGGTTTAGAATCGGGAACACATGCAATTGGATCCTCCCAACACATGCAATTGGATCCTCCCAACCCTCATCAAGAAAAGGTATGTCAATTGTTATGAAGTTTGAATTTGAATTCATTTGGGTTGGGGGTCCACAACAATTCTGAGTGTTTAACCTAGGCTCTGGAGAAGCTTTAGAATCACTCCAAGATGTCTCATAAGTGGCTTCTCATAATAGATTTAGAATATCTGCACGTTGCTCAATGATATCTTGGTGTATTTCACAGAGTGATGGATTTGCAAAGCAATGTAAACCCTCTGTTTTATGTAATTCGTAAACTTCATTGAATTTCGGTATGAGGGTCTCCTGGGTTAAACCATTTCTTAGTTGAGTAAGCAATAGACTAACACGGCTTATAATGAATTTGTTGTTTCTAGGACATTATCCTGAATCATGCTGGCTGGATAATCTTCAAAATATCTAAGGGTAGCCTTAATCACTTTGTCTTTTATGATCATTTTGGAGTTTAGGTTTCCTAATTGGTCTTCCTAAGTTGCCAGGTTGTATTTTTGATTCAAGTGATGGAATCAAGATGTAGAATCAAACTCAGGTTCAGAGTGAAGTTGATTAGATTAGAAATCCCCCTAGAAGATCTAATGAGGTCTCTTAGGTTAAAAACCTAAGGATCTTCCTGTGTATGTGCTCTAGAGAAAGGATGAGGAACTGGATGTGAATTGGACCCAATCAAAGCACCCAAAGATTTTTGGATGACTAAGGCTGTTTCGAGGCGAATGATATCTCTAAATCAAAAATCCGCACACCTGAGAATTACCTAGGTAGCCAAGAAAGGAGAGTCCTGTAAAGACCCCTACACAGTAGAACGTCCCCATGGGTTACAGGGTTTCCGCTACCTGACCTTCCTTGTCACTGCGGTTCCAAGTAGATCGGAATGTACGAATTGAGACCTTAAGTCTACCAATTTTAGGCTAATTTGTGCCTTGAATTTCACTTGATTTAGAAATTGATTTGATTTGTGACCTAATTTGGAGGTTGATTGATCCACAAAGTAGACCAACTTCACCTGACCTATCCTAAAAGATGAAGAATGAGATCTAGGTCAAGACTCAGAAATCACTCTGAATTGACTCTCAGGTTATTAAGTTCACAACTTTTAAATTTCAAGTAAAATTAGAGCCTGATTTTAGGGTTCTTCTTGATTAGCTTTTTTCAATCAATGGCTTGGGTGGCACAAAAATGCGGGAAGGTATGTTTCCTTTTATGCAAGCAAGTGTGAACTAACACTTCAAAACCCTAATGTTGAAACCCTAATTTTCTCTATTCTAAGTCCAATTTGATATCAAATTGTTCTCCCTGGACTTCAAGCAAGAAGTGCGTAGTCTAAGAAGATTAGAAATTAAGCATAATCCCTAGTAGGTACAGGAAATCAGGATGGGGAATATCTAATCAAAATCATCTTAGGCTTTAATCAGATATTGATTTTTTTACAAATTAGGAAACTTGCCTTTAAATGAAAATTACTATGAAAATAAGGTCGGTGATTCCTAATTAGTTTTGTTTCCTTTTCTCTCTTCCAAGGATTATGAGATTAGGGAAGAAGAGAGATTACCTACTCTGGGAGTGACTGATTTGTGCGGAAGATCGCTTATTGATGTGCCACACAAAATCACAAGAAAATAGATAGGGTAAGTTAGTGCTCAAATATAATCAAATAAAATAAAGAATAGTGGTGAATTGCGCGTTGCTCCCCAGCAACGGCGCCAAAATGTTTATTGAGTTTTTAGAAGTTTTTAGTGTTTCGTCGTTATAGTAAAATCTCCCAAATAGCTCAATTAACAAATAAAATTTATAACTCGAATATCTAAAATGAAGTCCGAGGTCGAACACAGGAAGCAAGTATTGCTATTCACGCACTAATTGAAATGAATATATAAATGAGCACAAGAAATCAAACCAATAATGATATTCAATGAATAATATCTACTCAAAACTGATCTTCAATGGAGAACATGAGTATTGCAAGAGTTGAAGAGGATAAAAAGATATCTAAGATAAAATAATGGTGATTTAAATCACCGATTATTAGTTTAGATAGACATATATATCAATTACTCAATATCTGAAATAAATAGACAGTATCTCAAACTAAGCCAATTTCTACGTAATGTCAGTAAGGAATAAGTCCACAGTGCTGACTGTCAGAGATATCAGATGTCGGGTGCTCAAGGCAGATGACTTAAATGTCGTTGCTACAATGCAAGCACAAGGCCTTCGAAGCCTTTCCCTCCTTTTGTTCTTTAGCTTCACTTCTTCTCTTCATAGAGCCTTCTCCTCTTCTTCTGTTTTCCTTCCTTCTCTTCTTCTCGAGGCTTCTCCTTCTTCTTCTTTCCTTCCTTCCTTCAGAGCCTCCTCTTCAAAAGCACAAGGGAACAATTCCCTCAACGGCTAAGTCTCACATAGGGCCTTCTCTCTCAAGAGAAAAACACCCCCTCCCCCACTCACAAATTCCTCCTCTCTTCTCTTAGATAATTGATTAACCAATCAGGTAATCGGGTTTAGCAGTATCGGGTCCAGGGCTATTGGTGTGGGTAGTAGTCGAGGAGTGATGGCTTAGGTAGGTACAGGTGTGTGGGTAAGGGGACCTCACCTTGTGTTCTTGAGGCAATAAGCCTAAAACTCAAAACACATTTATGCGCAGCTACGCGCTTTTCTCCTACCAATGTGGGACTAATCCCACAGGCTCTTCTTGTGCGTAGTAGCTGAAGGTGTGTCTTCAATTGGAGCTGCGGTTGCTACTGAGGTTGTCAATTGGGGACTTGGAAAGGGTCCTGGGATAAACCCGCATGACCTGAGAGGATTCTTGGTGAAGAATAGGGCCGCAGGGCGAAGAACAAGCAGAGAAGATGACACGGCAGCGGAGCTCCAACAGAAACCTGAAACACAAGTATGGGCTAGAAAGCCCCAGTTAAATTATTCCTTAGCTTCACCGTAGCACGACAAAGGTGATTGTGGGTGTTTCATGGAGGATGGCGGTGTGTGGAGGGTGGTTGGTGTCAGAAATGAAGGTGCGATGGTGGGTTGGTTGGTGGCGGTCGTGAGTGGGTGGAATACGAAATTGGTTGAGGGGTTTTGTGAGGGGATGAGCGGCGGAGGTTTTGAGGGTGTTGATGAGGTGTGTGGTGCGGTGGAGCGACGGGAAGACCTTGTCGAAGATGTGGCTGGAGATTGAGAAGATGATGGTGAACGGCGGTGGTGTGGATCGAAACTAGGGTTTAGGAGACCTAAGCTAACCTACGAAGCTAGAAGAAGCTAACCAAAATCTAATGGATGAAAGGGAAGGAAGTCCTTGCCGGTGATACGCCAGACTTGGAGGAGATGAAGTCTCTGGTGGGCGAAGCGGCGACGATGAGGGGAGGTAGGCAGCACTCGCTGGTATTGTGACGCGCAGAGGAATGAGAGGAAGAAGGAATCGCCACCTATTGTACATGGCAGAAGATGAAGAAGGTGATCGAAGAGATTCGCTGGAGTTGGTGGAGATGGAGGTCAGGGAGAAGGGAAGAAGGGGAATCTGGCCTGCAAACCAAGCTAAGGAGGATGGTTTATCCTCAAGAGGTCTTTTATAGGCCTCAAAGGGGCATTCCAAGCTTGGAAGCTCAGAGATTGCGTGCCTGTGGAATACCCACATCTTCCATGTATTTGCATGGAAGATTGGGGAGGAAATAGGAATCACGGTCAGGTCCAATTGGAAGATAATTCCTCAAGGAATCTCCAGTTCAAATTTGGGATTGATTGATTGAGAATCGAGCAAGAAATCCTTGCTCGAATCTCAACAGTAGAGCTTCTGTTCACACCAAAGGCAGTAGGGACCTGTTCGCAAGACTTTCAAAAGCTAGGGGCTGGTGTGAGATAGAAAAGAGTTTGATTGGACTGAAATGTAAACTAGGCCAAGATGATCTCTGATTAAGCCCAAATTTTGGTACAAACCTAATTTAGTCCCAAGAAATCTGTTGGTGAAGTTGGATTCTGGTTTTGACTAAGTTTGACTAGGTAATTTACGTAAAAACGTAAATTAGGGTAACTTCTTGTCTGAGACTCTATTTCAGGTTAAAATAGGTTCCAATGGTCAAATCAATGGTACCAAACCTTATAGAGTATTTTTATATGATTTTTGGAAGGTTTAGGTGAATTTTATCCTAACCATAACCTCAGTTAATTAAGCGGGTTTGAAATTAGGGTTTTGGATGCCCATTAATTCTCGAAATGCGTGAAAACCTGTTTCTATTTGCACAGACCCTCTTATTAGACTTTAGTGTACATTTGAACTTTAATAAACCCCTGGGAAAACCTCATGGTTGTTTTACATTTAGGATATGATGTTAAAACTACAGATTTACCCTTGATTTAATGCATTTCTCTCAGAAAGGATATGTACTAAATTATGGCTCTTTGTCGATTATGTTGGAGCATTTTTCTATTGATTATGACTAATTAAAGGTAGTTATGGTTGGTGATGACCTTATCATCACCTATCCATGAACTAGCTAAGTTTCCCAACTGCAAGTGCAATGTTTGGCCTGGTAATGGTGAGATACAATGGCTTGTCCACTAGCTGCCTGTAAGATCTGTTATCTATTGAATCTGGCTCATCCTCATAAATCCATGCCTTGGGGTTCATAGGTATACTTGCTGGCTTTGACCCCAGCATCCCTATCTCCTACAAGACATCCTTGGCATACTTCCTCTGTGATAGAACAATCCCCTGCTTGCTTCAAGCAACTTCAATACCAAGGAAATAGCGTAGCTACCCAAGACCCTTCATAACAAACTCCCTACCAAGAGCCTCCTTAATCTCTTTGATTCCACTCTAATCATCACTTGTAACAATGATGTCATCAACATACACAAGCAAGGCAGCAATACCACTCCCAGATTTCCTGACAAAAAGGGCATGGTCAGAAGAGGACTGTCGTAGTCCCAAGCGCTCAAGCACATCCGAGAGCTTCTAGAACCATTCTCTCAGACTCTACTTTAGGCCATCAATGGCCTTCTTTAGCCTACAAACACACTCCCCCTAGACCTCATAACTAGGAGGTTCCTGTATCTAGACTTCTTCCTCTAAATCACTATACAAAAAGGCATTCTTAACATCAAGTTGGTGAAGCATCCAATCCCTGTGAGTAGCAATAGACACCAAGATTCTCATCCTAGGGAGGCAAGCAACAGGTGAGAAGGCCTTGAAGAAATCAACTCTGTATGTCTGTGTGAAGCCTTTGGCCACAAGTCTGGCCTTATACTGATAAATAGACCCATCAGGGTTGTATTTCACAGTATTGACCCATCTGGCCCCAACAACACGTGCGCCTAAGGGGAGAGAAGTAAGCTCCCACGTCTATCTACTCTGCAAGGCAGCCATGTCCTCATCCATGGCATGTTTCCAGTGTGGAAATTGTATAGCCTGCTGAAAGGAACTGGGAATTTACTCATCAACCAAGGTAGTAGTGAAGGTAGAAAAGGCACTGCTAAGATGCTTTGGAGTAGTAGCACTAGCAAATTTGTGATGTGTGCATGAATGTGGAGCTTTCCAAACTACGATCAAAAGGTCCACCTCAACATCATCATGTGTACCTGCATTGGCCTCAATAAAAAGTGGATCACCAGATTCCTTAACACAAACCTAATTAAGGGAGGATGATGGTGCAGTGGGTGGGGAGGGGGGGTAATCTGTCTAGTGCGTGAAGCTTTCCTCTGATAGACAATATCACCTGGCTGAGTAGTACATGTCTGTAACTGACTCTGTGGAGTGGCCTATGTATCAACAAAAGCATCCACAGGCATAGGAGGAACAGGCATAGGAGCCATCTCATCATTTGCTCTCAATTGCTTAGATAAATGGAAAAATATGACACAACCTCGTGAAAAGTGACATGAGCACTTATGTAGTGCCTTCTGGTAGTGGGGTCTAAGCATCTGTAGCCTTTTTGGGTCTTGCAATAACCCAGAAACACACATTTGACCGCTCGTGGGGCAAGCTTGTCCCTTCTTGAACCAAGAAGATTTACAAAGGCAATACATCCAAATACATGGGGTGGTAGTGTAAAAAGCTCATTATTTGGATGAAGCACTTGCCATGGTATTTGCTCATGCAATACAAAAGAGGGCACCTTGTTGATCAGATGTCAGGCCGTAAGTACTGCATCTCCAAAATATAGAGCAGGAACATTTTGCTGTATCAAAAGTGTTCACACAACATCAAGTACTTGTCTATGCTTTCATTTCGCCACCCCATTCTGTTGGGAGGTATGCAGACACAAAGTCTGGTGAACAATGCCATGCTGCATGTAGAAACTAGACAACTCAACTGTGCAAAATTCCAATGCATTGTCAGATCTAACAATTTTCACCATAGAGTCAAATTGATTCTTTATTTAAATAATAAAATCCCTGATAAGATGACCAACTTTAGATTTATTCTTCATCAAGTACAACCACGAGACACGACTAAAGTTATCAACTGTAATAAGATAATAACAGTGACCCCAATGATCACATGTACGGGCAAGGCCCCAAACATCAAGATGAATCATCTGAAAAGTTGAAGACATCCTTGAACTCTAACTAGTAGGAAAAAATGAATGGTGATGCTTCCCCAGTTGGCAGGCATCACACAACAACTCTGTGGCAGGGGAAATGTGAGGAAGAATGCGTCGAAGCCTGTCCAAAGACGGGTGGCTGAGAGGACGATGCCACTGCAACACACTAGCTAAAGTGACCCATGTCTGACCACAACTAACAACAGCTATAGCAAAATTCTAAACCAGGCGATACATCCCTCCTCTTCATGCTTGCCACCAATTGTCCTCCCTGTGAACTTGTCTAGGAGCACAGCCAAAATCTTCAAAAATCACATGGCAATTCAGTTGCTTAGTCAGCTTACTAACAGATAAGAAATTCATAGATAAATCAGGAGCATAAACCACATCAGACAAAGTCATATGGGGATTCACATCAATCTCCCCTTGACCATCCAATTTGGCATATCTGCCATCTTCACAGATCGGACTCGAGCTCTCAACTGGCTAAGAGCAAATCTATGATCATCACTAGTAAGGTGATGTGATGCCCCTGAGTCAATAAGCCACTGTGCATCATTCATAAGATGAGTAGGCATGATACCTGAAGAAGTAGCCACGACTGCAGTGTCTGAGGAGATAGCAGGCTCCCGAGTCAACTGGGACACCCTCTGAGTAAGGGCATCGTAGTCCTGTCTGGAAATGGTAATAGTGTTTGTCTGCACAGGAATAGAAGCAACCATTTGATTAGCATAAGATGGCTTGCCATTCTTCGACCAATAGTGAAACTCAGTGTAGGCAATCTTACCACAGAAAGTGCATATGCACTGATGTCCAGAGCCTCCATGGCCTCGACCACAACCACAAGTAGAAGGACTAGACCTTCCTCCTCGTCCAGGTGTCATAGCATTGGTCGAGGCCTGAGTAATCACTTTTCCCCTTGATGGGGTTGAAACAGCTATGCGGCTCATCCTGCTATAAGCCTCCTCTAGAGATAGTAGGGCTGAAGATGTAAGAATCTGGGAACGAGCTGCAGTAAAGTCTAGACCTAGTCCAGCTAGGAACATATGTACAATGAATTTCTTCTATTTTTCACACTGAGAGTCACATGTGCATACAAGACAATATGCATTATACCTCTCCAGAAGGCCCTTAAGGGTCGAGTAGTATTGAGATAACATCCTCCCCTCCTGTTTCAAGTAAACCATATCATAGAAAGTTTAAAAAATTAGAGAATCATTTCGCTCACTAGAGTATGTATCACGTAGGCTATCCCACATCTGTTTTGCTATCGAATAGTACATGATCTCTAACGCATGAAATATGCGGTTTGTTAATAATGTGAAATAGTGCCATTTATGTAAATCCACAATCAACTTTTAAAATTTGTAAAACCTAGATAGTGGAGTATCTAGGGTTGTCTAAGGAGGCAAATTTGTTAATCACATGAATTGATTCTCTCTCTATCGCCTCTCAAATCCTCACTTTTCTTTTTTGTATTCTCAATTTTGTTGCTTTTAGGGTTTTGGAAACAATGGGGTATTTGAAGCAAAGATTAACTACACTAAACCTACGCCTAGTTGACAAGAATGAAACCCTCTCTTCTAAGCTCACCCTAGGCAAGTGCGTTGAGGGTAATTAAAAGAGGAGAGTGTGGTGTGCACTACACTATTAACAATATGAAAAGTACACTAAGATAAAAACGTAAATTGGAAGGTAAATGGAAATCTTGTATTGCTAGAATTTGGAATACATGTAGAAGAATGCTTCTTGCAAAAATAATAAAACTACTAGCTAATATAAGAGATAAAGTGGAAGATAAAGAAGAGAGTGATGTTTTGGTAGAAATCTGGATGGCCCTTGCTCCAAGTGTGATTGCCGCACACTTAAAAAGGGTGCTCCTTGACTTCTTCTTGATGTAGTCCTCCTCCAAGCTCTCTCCTCAAGGTGGGCGTCAACCACCTTCAAGGTTCTTCCTTTGCTTGATCGTCCTTTACGTGTGGACCTCCTCCTTGGTGTGGCATAAGGGAGAAGAAGGTAGAGAAAGAAGGCACCCAAGGGGGCGGGTAGGTTGCCCCCTTGTTCTTCTTTTCTTCCTCTTCCTTAGCGTGGGTTTAGGTGGTGTAGGTGGAACTAATCTAAGGGAGAAGATGGTCATATGGTGGTGGTTAGATAGGATATATATAGAGTAGGTGAGGTGTGGGGGGGGGGGGGGGGGGGGGGTTTGGTGTGGAGATAGGTGTATGGCTAGGATTGATTTTTAAGGTGGTTATGGGAATCCTAGGGTATAGGATAGTTGCCGCCAAATGTAAGGTTGCCTAGGTGGGTGGTTAAGTGTCAGAGGCCACTCTTGGTGGCCATCCATGGGGGTAGGGGTGCCTTGAATTTGGCGCTAAGTGTGGGCTTCTAGAAGGGTTCCTATGTGGCACCAAGATGGGTGGTTCAGATGGGTTTAGGTGTTGGATGGAGGGTTGGGATGGAAGGGTGTTTGGCGCCAAAAACCAAGGTAGTTATGGGGTGGTTTTGGCACTAAAATGGTGGAGGCTTTTGGTGGAGGAGAGGGGTGGAAGGGTGCCTATATTTGGCTTCAAAATTGGGTAGGATTAAGTAGCTTAAGTGGACTTAGGATTAGGTATATTTGGTAGAGCTTGGCTAGGTAGGTTTTAGGGTTATTGTTTGTGACGCTGGATCGGGTTTTAAAAGTGTTGCGTTGTAGTACAGTTGAAAAAGCGTTCAAAACAAATACAATTTTATTACTCGAATATATTCCGAGGTTGAACACAGGGAGCAAATGGAATTCACGCATTAATCTCAACAATAAATGCAAATTGAACACATAATACTACTCAAAATCTAATTAGAAGTGTAAAGCATGAGTATATGAAGAGTAAAAATAATTGTAACTAAAATAATGGAGAACTTATGAAAATTGGATGTCTGATTTTGTAAATCAGACATCTTAAAAGTTGTATGCTACATTGCCTTGCTTTGATTTCTCTTTCTTGATTCTTCTTCTTCCTTTATGATCTGTCTCCGCCTTTTGCCTTCCTTCTTCCTTTGCCTTTCTCTGTCGTTGGCTCCTTCTTCTCTGGCCCTTCTCTTCCTTTGCCTTTACTCTAACTTTCTTTTTTGCCTTAACTTTCTCCTTCTCTTCTCCTTTCTTCCTTCTTCTGCTTCTACTGCTTCTTTTCTTTTTCTTTGCCTTTAGCTTCTATCTTCTTCTTCCTTTACCATCTTGCTCTACCTTTTGCCTTCCTTCTTCCTTTGCCTTTCTCTGCTGACTGCCTCTTCTCTTTCTTCCTCTTTTTCTTTGGCCTCTATCTTCCTTCTTACTTAGCTTCTCCTTCTTTCGTCAGCTTCTTCCTCCTCTTCTTTAGCTTGCAGCAAAACCTACCCCCTACCCGTATGCACTCTCCTCTCTTTCTCTCTTAGGTTCCGCTCTCCCAGAGCCACACGTATTCGAGTAATCAGGTCGGGTATGTACCCGGGACCAGGCCCATCGGCGTGCAGTGGTGGGCTAGGAGTGCAAGTCGGGTAGGGTCAGCCAGGTTCATGGGGCGTGAGTGCGGATGAGACCGGGTCGGTCGGGTGAGAGGGACCTCACCCCATGATTTGGAGGCGAACAACTACAGGCACAAATTCAACTTATGCGCCTTCACTCGCTTCGCAGCCGCCGATGTGGGACTAAACGCACGCCCTTCTTCTCGCACGCCCGAAGCAGGATGCCTTCCTCAAATCACGAGGCTGCAGCTGCTCTCTACTCCAATCAAAGGCCTGGATGTGTGCGCGCCTCAAGTCCATACCACCTGGGACTATCACATGGAGCAGCAGCACCTGGAGAGTAGCTTCAAGCTTACGCCAATGGCGGATGGCGCCTGCTACCTGAAATCACAAAGTCGGCCTAGCGGCCTTACCAGAATGCTCAGGGAGCATCGCCGGAGCACGACGAATGTGCTAGGGTGGTTCGCGTGGCGTGTAGGTAGCTGTGGTGGCGTATCTAGGGCTTCCTGTGGGAGTGTATGTGGTTGTGTTTGGGGTTGCATTTGAGTGGTTGACGGAGTGAATGGAGTAAGGAAAATGATCAGTGAAGTGTTGTGGAGGTTGTAGGGTGGTTGGCGAGGTGGATGGATGTGCGGAGCGATGGGAGCACCTTGCCAGATGTATCGCCCGAGGTGGAGAAGGTGACGGTGGTTAGTGGCGTCGAGGGGTGTTTTTGAGAAATAAAGAGAGGGAAAGGAAGTGGAAGAGAGAGGGAATCTAATAAACCTAATCTAAGGATGAAAGGAAAGGGAATCCCACGCCAGTATGGTCATCGTACATGGGGAAGACGAATACCTCTGTAGGTGTGGCGGCAACGAAGATAGGGCAGAGGCGACGTTGGCCGGTGTTGCACGACGCAGATGAATGAGAGGAAGACAACCCAACCACTGGTATTGTGGCTGGGCGATGAGAGAGTGAGGGAGAAGCACTGGAGCTTGCGGAGGGTTGTGGCCGGCGAGGAGAGAAGAATGTGAGGGAATCCGACCCAATTTCAAGCTGAGGAGACTCGGTTGAATATGGGGAGTCTTAAATAGGTCTCTGGAGAAGGATTTGTGCTTAGAAGCCAAGCTTCCAAGAAAGGTAGGGTCGCCGGAGTTGACAACTTCAAAAGACCCAAATCTCTCATGCATTCGCATGAGAGATTGAGTAGGAATTATGGATCACAGATGGATTCAGATTGGAGGAGATTACTCAGAGAATCTCTCTTACAATTTTGAGAGGGATTCTCTGAGCAATCAAGGAGAAACCTCCTTTCAAAGCTCACTGGAGTAGGATTCCTCCGCTATAATGGTGGAGGGACCTATTTGTGAAGATGATAAGAAAGCTAGGGGTTTGATTGTAAGGTTTTCGAAAGATAGGGGTAGAAATGTAATCAGGCTGAACCTATTTGTAAAGTGGGTCAAGATGAGTTCCCCTTAGGTCCAAATTTTGGTACAAATCTAATTTGGGCCTAAGGAATCTAATGGTGAGGTTGGATTTTGGGTTTGACCACATTTTACTGGCAATTTATGCATAAACCCAATTTAGGGCAAATATCTATCTGAGACCCCATTCTTGGTCAAGATGGGTTCCAATGGAAAATTTGAAGGTTATAAACCCTAGAGGATATTTTTATATGATTTTTAGAGGATTTAAGTGAATTTTATCCTGATCAGAACCTTGGTTAATTAAGTGGATCTGTTTTAGGGTTTCAAGAAGTCATTTGATTCCCAGAACTCACACAAGCGTTTTTCTGCCTGATTCAACCTCTTATTATCTTATTAAGATCATTTGACCTTTGTTTAACCCTTGAGAAAATCCATGGTTGCACTGCATTGGTAAAATTACAGTTTTACCCCTAGTTTCTTATTTTTCTCTCAGAAAGGTTATGTAGTGAATTAGGACCTTCAGTAGGTTATGTAGGAGATTTTATTCTCTTCATTGGGTCAAAATCAACTATTTAGGGCTCAATGGTATTCCCATCATACCCCCATGCCTAGCTTTTGCTAATCCCTTAGCAAAATTTTAAGGTTTTAACTTTGATTCTATACCATGTAATCTTTTTGATGCTCAAAATTTTGATGTGTGCTTTCTTCTGTGGATTAGGTTAGAATGCTAATAGTAAGCCTAGAGGTACTCAAGTACCAACCAAGATCTGGACTTGATCAGCTGTAGCTTCAGTCTGTCGTGAAGGTTTTTAAGGCCCACAGGAACTATCTTAGGGTTTGTTGAACTTCGCGGTCAAAGCACCCGTGCTTGTAACGTATTTTAGCCTTGGTTCAGTTTGCAGTGCATTTTTGTAAGAGGGACAGAGGAATTTTCTTTGTTTAGAGAATTTTCTCTCTTTTCTTTTTATTTCCAACTTCGGATTGGCTTCACAACACGATCTGTATCGGATTCCTAGTCCCCATCATCAATCCTCGAAGGGTCCCTGGCAATCGATGCTTCTAGATAGCACCACCCATGGTAACCCCCAGAACCATGGCTTTCGAGATAATCCTGCCCATGGCGTTCTGTAGCTAAATCCAGACCTTGGCAATCGACATTTCGTGATAATGCCACCCATGGCATTTGAACTAGCACAGAGTGCTTACATGCCTCCAGTAGGATATGTAAATATAATAGGAGACAAGCATCGAGGAGACGATATGTTATTGCACATCTTCGAGGGGAATTTCCCACCTCTCCACACTGGAACTCATCCAAATCAACTTGTGTTGATCGGCCGCTCCTAATCAGGCGACTTTTTCAGAACAATTTAAACGCATTTGTGTGATTTTGATACTTATGCGCACTGAACCAGACTGTGTGTGGATTAGGATGCATAGGTTACCGAGTCTTGCAAACCAGAGGTCAATTAACGAGATTGAATACTCCTTAAGCCTTAGACCTAATACTTAAGCTTCTCATTTTCCTCAACCTCTTGAGGATTATTCAGATCTTAGTGGATACTTGAATTTTTAAGCCTATGGTCTAGCCTAAGAGGCCTAAGATCATCGTTCCTACTAATCTCTTTTGTGTTTCATTAGCATTTTTTTCTTTCATTTTCTTTTTCTTGATATGGTCTAGAACTCAGTTAATCCCTTAATTTCTTACTAATGACTATCTCTTTTCTTTTTCTTTTCAACTTGCGCTCCTTTTTGACATTTTTCACTCTTCCCCTTTTTTCTCCTCAAGATTTGTATGGCCTCAAAATTTTCTCTCCCCTCCATTTTTTTGTTCTTTTTCACAATTTTCTATTTTTTTTTGGTATTTTTGGAATATGTGATTTTTTTTGGAAGAACCCTTCTGAACTTTTGATTTTTGTATGTTTGCACTTTACCACCCCCATGCCTAAGTTTTGCAATGTCCTCATTGTAAACAGAGGGTGTGAAACAGTTTGGGTTTTATGAAATAAAACAGGATTTATTGGGTGGGCAAACGAGTCGGGAATGACTGTTGTGAATGATTTCAAGCTCTGGCACGTGTACCAGAGGTGGGATTGACTGTTTTAAGATCGAATTCCAGGTGCAATATACGTGAAGTCCAAAAGGATAATCAGAAGGATCTCAGGTTTTTGGAAAGACGGGTTACCCTAAATTCAATGCCTTCTAAATAGTATAGAGAGGGAGTGATCAAATCAGCTGAGTTTTGTAGAACAAGCACCTAAATAAAGCCTGGTTGGTCTAACCAGGTACTTCTTCAGATCAACAGGCTGATGATTGAGCCTAAATCTAATCAATCTGGTGGGTTGATAGAGGTAGATCAAGAGATGTGGAACCCACCATATGCTGTGAAGCTCAGAATGATACGGAAGTGTGAATCCAGGGTTTGGCTGAGTCGAATCAGCCTGATCAGAGTAGGGATCCTTAAATGAGAAAGAATCGGTGGATGATACGGAAACCCTACAGGAGTGATCAGAGAATGCTGGAGCATGATTTGTAGTTTGATCAATGTCCGAAACCTGATAAAGATGTGGAGGCGAATTATCTGCCATTGGCTCAGTAAGAGGGGAATCAGAATAGAAATTAAGTTCGGTTGCAGGTCGGGGTTGAAAATGGGTTTGAATAGGTTCTGTATAGGTGGAGGAGATGGCTTCAATAAGAATTGTGTATGAGGACTCTTCTAGTAAAAGTTTAAAGGTGGGTTCATTTAGAGAGTCCGCATAGTAGCCATTAAATTTGAAGGTAAATGCCTGAAGAGTGTTTATAGGATAAACAAAATCTGAGTCAAGAAACGATTTGAATTCTGGATTGTAGTCACTCTCGGCACTTTTTCGTTTTGATTCCTGAGGATCGAAAAGAAATGTTTCCATCTCAATGGAACTTGATTTTAAGTTAGTGATCTTGGGATAGGGACCTCAGAGTCAGAGTCGAAGAATGAATCATGTGAGCTAAGGTCGTAGATTGGCTTGTAGTTGTCAGGAAACAATGGTTCTTTGAAATCATGGTAAGATTCAAAATCATCGGAGAAATTGCGAGACTTAAATTCTGAATCAGATTCGAGATCAGAGGTTCCACCACAGAATAAATCACAAGATGTAGACTCAGCAACCTGACTTGGGTCTAGCTTATTTGTAGATTCTGAGCTTAAAAAGGTGTCTTTATAGTGTCTGGGCTCGAGTTCTAGGCTTGTAGGAAAGATGTAATCAAAACCCCACTCTTTTAACTCGGTTTTTGTATCATAGATTGGTGTGACTTCCAAAAAATCAATTTGTATCTCTGAGGATGTTGGAGAGCGATATTCATCAAACAAAGGCCCAAAATAATAATCCCCATTCAAACTTTGATTGTCGTCATACGGGGTCTTGTAATCCTCCCAATAAGATTCAGATCCAGATTCTAGGCTGAGGATGTGGGTTGAATCACTAGAATCTAGGTCATAATTGCCTTCGAGGGTGACCTTATCAGAATAAGGGGTGGGATTTACACCCTTGAGAGGTTCTGTTTTAATCTCATCTTTACAGGAGTCTCGGAATTCTATGCTTAGTGAACCAGGATTTTGGTTTCCTAGGGCTGGCTCAAAATCGTGTTCTCCTGCAATTGGGACTTAAAGATTAGGCATGTTATATTCCATCTGGGTTAGGAATCCACAACAACCTTGTGCCTCAAACCCGGGATTTAGGAAGTCATGTTGATCCTCAATATTAGTCCAAGATGTTTCATTAACTGTTTGGGGCATGTACGGGTATTTTTGATTGAAAACTTGTTTCAATAATTTCATCATCTCTTCCCATTTTTCACGATCATCTTGGTGTTTTTCCCAAAGTACAAAATGTGTCATGCATTAGAGATATTCAAAGTTATGCAATTTTTCTATCTCAATGTATCCTGTTATGAGAATGTCTCGAGTTGATCCCTTTGTTGCTTCTATTAATAATAGTTGGGCACAGTTTATGATGAAGGTTGTTGTTGTCGATACACTAACCTGAATGTCTTCTACTGGTTTCGAGGTTTTGTACTCAATCTCATAAAATTCAAGGGCATCCTCAACCATTCTATCTCTCATGGATCTTTGTGATTCAGGTTTCTTTAATGGTCTTCCTAAGTAACCAGGATGCATTTTTGAATCAGATGGTGGAATCAAGATGTAGAATCAAAATTTAGGTTTGGATTGAAGTGATTTGATCTAAAAGAGAATCCCATTGAAAATATGTGTGTGTACTCTAAAGTGAAGGGTTGAGGGACTGGATGTGATGTTGACCCAATCAAGGCATCCAAAGATTTCTGGATGACTATAGAGGTTCGGGGCGGATGATACCCCTGGATCAGAAAGTCATCCACCTGAGAAATACCTAGGTAGCCAGAGAGGGAGAGTCCCGCAAAGACCCCTACACGGTAGAGCACCCCCATGGGCTACAGGGTTTCCCCCACCCGACCTCTCTTGCCACTGAGGGTCTAGGTAGACCAGAATGGATAACTTGACCTCTTAAGTCTACCAGTTTTATGTCTTAATTTGTGCCTTTGATTTCACTTGAATTAGCAGTTGTTTTGACTTGTGACCTAATTTCGAGGTTGGTTGGCCTACAATGTAGTCCAACTTTACCTGACTTGCCCTAAGGATGGCAGAATGACTACAGGTCAAGGCCTAGACATCACCCTGATTGGACTCCCAGGTTATTAGGTCCAAGGATTTTAAGGTTCAAGTGAGTTTAGAGTATGTTTTTAGGGTTTTTTTTTATTAGATCTTTTCAATCAAGGGTTTGGGTAGCACACAAATGCAGGTGGGTTTGGTTTCTTTTATGCAGGCAAGTATGAACTAGCACTCCAAAACCTTAATGTAGAAACCCTAATTGGATTTATTTTCAAGTCCTCTTTAATTTTCACAAATGTTCTCCTTGGGCTTCAAACAAGAAGTGCGTAGTCCAAGAAGATTAGAGTTTAAGCATAGTCCCTAATAAGCATAGGAATTTTGGGGTAGGATCTCTAAAATAGAATTGCTTCAACTTCAAGGAGATTTGAAAAAAATTTGTAAATCAGGAAACTTGCCTTTTAAATGATAATTACTATGAAAAATAAGGCAGGTGATTCCTAATTGATTGTTTCCTTTTTGTCTTCCCAAGATTAGGAGGTTGATTAGGGAAGAATAGAGAAGTTACTTACCCTGGAGTGGTTGATTTGCATGGAAGATCTCCTCATGAAGTACCTCGCAAAATCACAATAAAGCAAATAAGGCAAGTTAGTGCTCAAATATAATCAAATAATGCAGAGAATAGTGGTAAATTGCACGTTGCTCCTCGGCAATGGGGCCAAAATGTTTGTGATGTTGGATTGGGTTTTAAAAGTGTTGCGTTGTAGTACAACCGAAAAAATGTTCAAAATAAGTATAATTTTATTACTTGAATATATTCCGAGGTCGAACACAGAGAGAAAATGGAATTCACGCACTAATCTCAACAATAAATGCAAATTGAGCACATAATACTACTCAAAATCTAATTAGAAGTGTAAAGCATGATATATGAAGAGTAAAAATAATTGTAACTAAAATAATGGAGAACTTATGAAAATTGGACGTCTGATTTTGTAAATCAGACGTCTTAAAAGTTGTATACTACAGTGCCTTGATTTGATTTCTCTTTCTTGATTCTTTTTCTTCTTTCTTTACGATCTTTCTCTGCCTTTTGCCTTCCTTCTTCCTTTGCCTTTCTCTGTCGTTGGCTCCTTCTTCTCTATCCCTTCTCTTCCTTTGCCTTTACTCTGACTTTCTTTTTTGCCTTAACTTTCTCCTTCTCTTCTCCTTTCTTCCTTCTTCTATTTCTATTCCTTTTCATTTTCTTTGCCTTTACCTTCTGTCTTCTTCGTCCTTTACGATCTTTCTCTGCCTTTTGCCTTCCTTCTTCCTTTGCCTTTCTCTGCTGGCTGCCTCTTCTCTTTCTTCCACTTTTTCTTTGGCCTCTGTCTTCCTTCTTCCTTAACTTCTCCTTCTTCCTTTAGCTTCTTCCTCTTCTTCAGCCTGCATCAAAACCTACCCCTACCCGCATGCACTCTCCTCTCTTTCTCTCTTAGGTTCCGCTCTCACAGAGGCACACGTATTCGGGTAATCGAGTGAGGTACGTACCCGGGACTAGGCCCTCTGATGTGCTGTGGTGGGCGAGAGTGCAGGTCAGGTTAGCCAGGTCTGCGGGGCATGAGCATGGATGAGACTGAGTCAGTCGGGTGAGAGGGAGCTCACCCTGTGATTTGGAGGCGAACAACTACAGGCACAAATTCAACTTATGCGCCTTCACTCGCTTCACAGCAGCCGATGTGGGACTAAATGCGTGCCCTTCTTCTCGCGCACTCACAGCAGGATGCCTTCGTCAAATCGCGAGGTTGCAGCTGCTCTCTACTCCAATCAAAGGCATGGATGTGTATGCACCTCAAGTCCGCACCACCTGGGACTATCACTTGGAGCAGTAGCACCTGGAGCGTAGCTTCAAGCTCGCTTCAAGCTTACGCCAATGGCGGATGGCGCCTGCTACCTGAAATCACAAAGACAGCCTCGCGGCCTCGCCAGAATGCTCAGGGAGCGTCGCTGGAGCACAACGAATGTGCTGGGGTGGTTCGCGTGGCGTGTGGGTAGCTATGGTGGCGTATCTAGGGCTTCTTGTGGGTGTGTAAGTGGGAGTGTTCGGGGTTGCGTTTGGGTGGTTGATGGAGTGAATGGAGTAGGAGGAAATGATCAGTGAAGCGTTGCGGAGGTTGTAGGGTGGTTGGTGAGGTGGATGGAGGTGCGGAGCGATGGGAGCACCTCGCCGGATGTATCGCTGGAGGTGGAGAAGGTGACGATGGTCAGTGGTGTCGAGGGGTGTTTTTGAGAAATAAAGAGTGGGAAAGGAAGTGGAAGAGAGAGGGAATCTAATAAACCTAATCTAAGGACAAAAGGAAAGGGAATCCCACACCTGTATGGTCGTCGGATGTGGGGAAGACAAATACCTCCGTAGGTGAGGTGACAACGAAGATAGGGAAGAGGCGACATCGGCTGGTGTTGCACGACGCGGATGAAGGAGGGGAAGACAACCCAACCAGTGGTTTTGTGGTTGGGCAACGAGAGAGCGAAGGAGAAGCCGCTGGAGCTTGCAGAGGGTTGCGGCCAGTGAGGAGAGAAGAATGTGAGGGAATCCGACCCAATTTCAAGCTAAGGAGACTCGGTTGAATCTGGGGTCATAAATAGGTCTCTAGAGAAGGACTTGTGCTTGGAAGCCAAGCTTCCAAGCAAGGCAGGGTCGCCGGAGTTGGCAACTTCAAAAAACCCAAATCTCTCAGGCATTCGCATGAGAGATTGAGTAGGAATTATGGATCACAGATGGGTTTAGATTGGAGGAGATTGCTTAGAAAATCTCCCTTCCAATTTTGGGAGGGATTATCTGAGCAATCAAGGAGAAACCTCCCTTCAAAGCTTGTCAGAGTAGGATTCCTCTGCTATAATGGTGGAGGGACCTATTTTTGAAGATGATAAGAAAGCTAGGGGGCTGATTGTAAGGGTTTTCGAAAGATAGGGGTAGAAATTTAATCAGGTTGTACCTATTTGCAAAGTATGTTAAGATGAGTTCCCTTTAGGTCCAAATTTTGGTACAAACCTAATTTGGACCTAAGGAATCTAATGGCGAAGTTGAATTTTGGGTTTAACCACTTTTGTCTGGGAAATTTATGCACAAACCCAATTTAGGGCAAATATCTGTCTGACACCCCATTCTTGGTCAAGATGGGTTCCAATGGCCAATTTGAAGGTTATAAACCCTAGAGGATATTTTTATATGACTTTTGGAGGTTTAAGTGAATTTTATCTTGACTAGAACCTTGGTTAATCAGCTGGATCTGTTTTAGTATTTTAAGAAGTCATTTAATTCCTAGAACTCACACGAACCTTTTTCTACCTGATTCAACCTACTTATTATCTTATTAAGATCATTTAACCTTTGTTTATCCCTTGATAAAATCCGTGGTTGCATTACATTAGCAAATTTGCAGTTTTACCCCTAGTTTCTTATTTTTCTCTCAGAAAGGTTATGCAGTGAATTAAGACCTTCTGTAGGTTATGTAGGAGCTTTTATTCTCTTCATTGGGTCAAAATCGGCTAGTTAGGACTAATGATGGTGTTCCTATCAGTTATGTAGTGGTACCAAGGTGGTGATTAGCTAAGGTAAGCTAGCTTAGTTAGTAGATGAGTAGGGTAGGAGGCAGAGGGAGCTAGGGTGTTGAGGGAGAGGAGCTGGAGGAAGCTGTCTTGAGCTGCACTGGGGTTGGTAGCTGCTGAAAAGAACTACAAGGAAGTACTTTAGCTGGCTTAGCTTGCTAGTTCTTTGCTAGCTACTAAGCCAAGCTAAGATGAGCTGGCTTTTATTGATATGAGCTGAGGTGAGCTGAGTCTGGTCTTCCTAGAGAATAACTAGCTAGCTAAAGTAGCTAGCTTAGGTCAAGTAGCTCAGCTCAACTAAGTTGAGCTAAGTTGAGCCTTCGGGAGTTGAACGTTAGCTAGTCTGAGCTGGTTAAGGTCATCTTCAACTGACTAGGTCTAGCTAGTTGATGGTAGTAGATAGTCCTAGTCAGGTTGGGCTTCCAGTGAACTGTTCTGTGCTGGAGGAGTTGAAATGGAGGTGGAATCAACTACTTTAAGCTAATTTGAGTTTCCATCCAGTTGAGGTGAGCTGAATGGAGCTAAGGTGAACTAGTTAAAGCTACCATTTAGTTGAGATAAGATGGATGGAGCTAGGGATGAGTTGATCCAGTTAGAAGAAGCTGAGATCTAGTTGGAATGAGTTGGATTTAGCTAGGATCCAGTTGAAATGAGCTTCTCCTTCATCTTCTGCCTTCCTGAGTGCCAAGGTATGTGAGATCTATTTGTAGAGAATTTGTCATTGTTTAAGAGATGCATCGTAGTATAGGACAAAATCACTCAAAAAATATAAAATTTATAACTCAAATGAAAGTCCGAGGTCGTTCACTGGGAGCAAATATGTAATTCAATCGTTAATATCAACAATTAATGTAAATTGAGCACAATTAATTAAGCAAAGTATAGATTTTCAATGAATAATAACCCATCACATTAAATATTCAGTGAAATCCAATGTATCTCAAGAATATGAGGATAAAAAGAGAAAAGAATAAAAGACAATGGCGATTTGAATCACCACTTATATCCTCTAAAGTTTAAGCATGCATTCAACTATCAATTCAAATCAACCAACAGTAGGCAAGCAATCAAATGTCTTAATAGAAAGCAAGCACAAACTCTTTTTCTTCAAAACCTCTCCTCTTCTTCCTTTTTCTTCTTTCTCTGCTTGCATAGGGGGAAACTCACCTCTAAAATAGACTAAGTGTCAAGAACACTAAAGAGCAAAACCCCACTTAACCCTGTGCGCTCTCTCTCTTCCTCCTCTCTCTTTTCTCAAGGTTCACCTCTTTCACGTCCTCCCAGGGCCATGCACAGTATCGGGCATTTGGGTAATCAATCTAGATTGCACCTTGGACCAGGGCTACTGGCGTGGGATAGCAGCCGAGGTATGCGCGGGTTAAGCAGGTCGGGTCGGAGCCAGGCCCACGTGGTGGTGTCACGGGCGAGGCGAGTTGGTAAGGAGGACCTCACCCTCGTGTGTTAGGAGGCGATAAGTCACTGACACTTTTTCCTCTTATTGTGCTGTGGACGCTTTGTTACGAATGATGTGGGACTATCTAGTCCCCTTGTTCCTTGCATGCGTTGCTGCAGGTGAAGGCATCATTGATTGAAGTAGCAGCAGTGATTCTCTTGCCAAATTGAAGTCCTGGGTGTGTGCCTGGAAGTGTTTCGCATCACCTGGAGATGTTGCTTGGGGCTCACAACGCTTGGAGTTGAAAGAACGAAGGCGGTGATGGTAGGAGTGGCGGAGCTTTGGCGAGGACACTTGCAAACAGGAATACAGCCTTGCGGCCTCGTCAGATGGTTTAGTAGGATCACCGTGGGATGGCAAAGATGGTGGTGGGTGCAGCGTGGCATGCATGTGTGTGTGATGGTCGTACAACCTCGGTGAGTCAGTGCGGTGAGGGTGGAGTTTGGGAGAGTCATGGAATCATGAATCAGAGAAATAGACAGAGGGCTTTTGCCCTCTATGTGATGGTGGAGCTTGTGGAGTCGGTGGTGAGGGGGATGGACGTGTGTGGTAGACGGGAACCCTCGCCGGTGATGTCGCCGGAGGTGGAGACGAAGGCAACTTACGTAGATGTTGAGGGGGTATTTTTGGGTTTTTTAGATAGGAAACTAACCTAAGGATCTAAAGAAGCTAAACTGACCCTAATCTAATGGACGAAGGGGGAGAATGACACCGGCATTGGTAGGCCAGCACCGGAGAAGGGAACTACTCCATGAGGTAGCGACGATGAAGAACGAGGTAGAGACACCCCTAATTTGACTGTCGAGGAGAAGATGAAGGAGAGCGAGATATTGGCTCTCCCAATTTTGCGGTTGGGAGGCCGGAGATGATGGATGAAGAGGCTCGCCAGAGCTAAGGTGGAGCAGGGCTGGAGGTGGAGTTTTGAAGAGGATTTTGGCCCCAAACCTTGCTGAGAAGAACAAGCAGTCCCTAGGGATCCTTATATAGGCCTTAGGGAGCAGTTACAGCTTGGGAAGCAAGCTTCCCAAGCTTAGAAGGCTTGCTGGAGTTGGAAACCCAACTCTTTGAAAGGTTCGCATGAGGATGGGCAATTTTTAGGACTTCAGATCTAGCTAAAAAGGAAGTTAATTTCTTGACAAATTCCTCTTTCAAATCTAAGAAAGATTCGTTAAGAAATCAGAGAGATCTTGCCAAATGAAGCTCACCGAAGTTATCAGATTAGGGTTCTAGGGTGATAGACACCTATTTGAAGAAGAAGATGACAAAGATAGGGGGATTTTTGTAATAAATTCAAAAGTTGAGGGGTTATTTGGGAGATTAAGAATGAGACTTGGACTAAAATGCAAACTAGGTCAACATGATCTCAGATTGGGCCCAAATTTTGGTACAAACCTAATTTTGACCCAACGAATCCAATGGTAAAGTTAAATTTAGGTTTTGACCTTGTTTGATTAGGTAATTTATGCAAAAGCCTAAATTAGAGCTAAAGTCTATCTGAGACTCTATTTTAGGTCAAAATGGGTTCTGATGGTCAAATTGAAGATGCCAAACCCTAGAGAATATTTTTCTATGAATTTTAGAGTGTTTAGGTGAATTTTATCCTGACCAGAACCTCAGTAGATTAAGTAGGTCTATTTTTAGGGTTTCAGATGTCATTTAATTCTTGAAATGTGTGAAGAACCCATTTCTGTCTGTACGGACTCACTTATTAGACATTTAAGATCATTTGACCTTTATTTAACCCCTGAAAAAACCTGTGATTATATTGAAATTGAGATATACTATTAAAACTGCAGTTTTACCCCTGTTTTACTGCCTTTCATTTGTAATGATTATGTAATGAATTATGTCTCTCTGGCGGTTATGTAGGAGCATTTAATGATGGAATATGACTAAATAAAGCTAGATATGGTTGATGATGATGTTATCATCAGGATCTAACTCTCTGCTTATCCCTAAAACTCAAATAAACTCATCAAAGAGATAATAAAAATGCAAAGCATGCCTATCCTAAGTGAACAACCAGGAACAAACTATTGTCTGCTGTGCAAAAAACTACTGCATCAAGATGAAATCACGCCAGAAATTGAATGATAGGCATGAGATCTAGACACCACGCATCATGGATCTTACGCCAATCAATAGAGAGAGTCCACCAGGGGATCTACGCACCCATTGCAGGTGGAGAACCTCGATGACCTCCCTCAAGATCCCTCTCACGATACTCAAGTTGGAGAGGATAGCGATAGCACCAGGAGTGTCGCCCCTACTGTCGCTTCCACTTGGTGGTCTCTCTGTTGCCTAGGACAACCATACAGAGATGCTCCGCTACTGCTTGAGCGAGAAGATAGTAGCAAGGCAGTGGACCGGCGCATCTACAGGGGGCAACGGAGGAGAGTGTTCGCCAGCTATGCACGGGTAGTGCACATGTGCAGGTGGGTTGCACCTTGGTCGTTGCCCTCTCGGCCGGACGACGGTGTGCCATCAGTGGGGGGGTGGTAGTCAGACGCATGAGACTGGCTGCGCTCCTCAATTGAAGGTCACTGGGAGCGAGATTAGGGTGGAAGGGGTATGGTGGCTAGGGTTTCGGGGATGGGATACCAGAGCAAGGCTCTGATACCAAGTAGGATGGAATGAATTGAAATCAATTATTTCTCAGGCCTCGTGCCTCTTTAAATAGGAGAGAGGACAAGGGTAAATTACAAATAGAGTCAAGACAGAAATACAATAAAGAGGAGAAGAAAGAAAATAATAGAATGGGGTACATAAATGGGAATGATAACAGTAATGTCCCACAATGAATGAGATATTGAGTATAGTAGCAGTCGATCTCTACATACTTTGTCCTCTCATGGAACATAGGGTTATTGGTAATGTAGGTTGTTGCTCTGCTGTCACAGCGCATCTCTATAGAGCTATCAAGGGGAACATGAAGATCTGTCAAAACTAACTTGACCTAAATCATCTCAGTGGCTGTTGATGGCGAAAATACGCGGTTTGTTAAAATACGTCGTTGTAACGCGTAAATCTGCTTTCGCTCTTAAATTTATAATCCTAGATAGGGAAGTATCTAGGGTCGTCCAAGGAGGCAATATGGTTGCAAAATTGATTCTCTTGCTTGGAATATATCTCAACTTTCTTTTTGGTAATTTTCAATATACCATTTTTTTTTTTGTTTTTGAACTAAGGCAACATGCGAAATTATGGTGGGAAAAGTGTTTACACTTCCAATTAAGTAAACTACTCTAAAGTGGCAAGTAGAGCCTCTCCTTAAGCTCACTCTAGGCAAGTGGAGGCCTAGAATAATTAGGGAGAGGAAGTGAAGAATGCTGAAAATAAGCAAATAGAAATGCAAACAAGATATGCGAAGAAGGCAACTAGATAATTGATAAAGTGTTTAACAAAAATGCATAGTAGAGGAATGCTTCTACTACTAGATAATTGAAATAAAGAAAGAAAACACAAATCCTCTAAATAGATGGTGAAGAAGAGGGCTTCTTGCTCCAAGGTTGGTGGCTCCCAAGCTTGAAAAGAATCCTTCAACTCCTTCCTTGCAGTACTCCGCCAAAGTGATGACCTCCAAGGCAAGCCCTAAGGGGGCGTGCCCTAAGTTTCTCTCCAAGGGTGGACGTCCACCCTAAGCTTTTCTCCTTTGCCTGGCCGTCCTCCTTGAAGTGGGAGAGTCCTCCTCCTTGGCGTGGCTCAAGTTGAAGAGAGTGGGGAGAAGAAGGCACCAAAAGGGCTGGTGATGTGCCCCTTTAATCTCCTTCTCTACTCCTTCTTCTTGGCCGTAGGTATAGGTGGTTTAGGTAGAAAATATACTAAGGGAGGATGCCCCAAAATGGTGGTAGGTGGTGGCTTTTTATAGAATAGGATGGGGGGTTAAGGTGCCCCTTGAAATGGAGGGCTAGGATGGAAGGATGAGGGTGGTTGGTGATCCTATGGCTAGGGTGAGTTGGAGCCACCCCAAGGGGTGTTAAAGGGGGTGGTTATGGTGGTGTTATTGTCTTTTGGTGGTGGAGAGACACCCCCATGTTGGCGCCAACATGGGGTCTTCTAGAAGGGGGGTTAGGTGGATGGTGGAGATGGATTCAAGGAGGATTGTGTGGTGGAGATGAGGGGGGATTTTGGAGGGAAAAGTGGCGCCATTAAGGGGTGGTTATGGGTAGTTTTTGGCGCCACTTTTAGGTGTCTTTTGGAGGTGGTGGGTAGGTTAGGTTGGTGCCAAGTAGGTTAGCTTATGTGGAGCTTAGGTGGAGCTAGTTGGGTGGAGTTGGTAGGTGGGTTTTTGGGGTGGTACAAGCCAAAGAAGTTGGAGCATAGCTAAGCTAAGCTAAGCTAAGCTAAGCTAGCTTAGCTAATGGAGGAGTAGAGGAGAAGGTGTTGGAGCTAGGGTTTGGAGGAAGGAGCTGAGGAGAAGAAGTCTGGAGCTGGAGCAGGAGCTGGCTGCTGCTGAAGAGGCTGGCATAGGGCTACTCTAGCTGGCTTAGCTTGCTAGTTCTTTGCTAGTTGCTAAGCCAAGCTAAAGTGAGCTAGCTTCTACCAAAATGAGCTGAGGTGAGCTAGGTCTGGTGCTCCCAGGGAGAATCAAGCTGGTTGATGGAGCTAAGGTAGCTTAGCTCAACTGAGATGAGCTAAGCTGAGTCCCCGGGAGCTGGACTTGAGCTTCCTGAGCTGAGATGAATTCTTCTTCAGCTGGCTGGAGTTGAGTGGAGCTGGATGTAGCTGGATCTGAGCTGGGGTGAACTCCTTTGAACTCAGCTGAGCTAGCTAGAGCTCCCTGTGAACTAGTGGGAGCTGAGATGAGCTAGACTCAGCTAAGTTGAGCTGGATCTGAGCTGACTTGAGCTAGGGTGAGCTAAGGTGAACTCTCTTGAGCTGCCATCCAGCTGAGATTAGCTGAATGGAGCTGGGATGAGCTAACCCTAGTTCAAGTAAGCTAGGTTCCAGCTGTGGTGAGCTGGATCAAGCTGGGTTCCAACTAGTCTGGGCTTCTCCTTCACCATTTGCCTTCTTGAGTGCTAGGGTTTTAGGGATCTGTGCATCTGTATATCCCTAACACTCACAAAAACACATTAAAACAACAATAAAAAATGCAATGCATGCCTATCCTAATTTATGCCTAAATGCAGCCCAAAAACCCGTTTGCGGAGTAAAATCCTAAGAGCTAGGTTAGTTTTAAAGCATAAAAATGATGATAAACAGGCGTTTATCACACCCCCATGCTTATCTTTTGCTAGTCTCTTAGCAAAACATTAATTTTTTTTTTTGGAAAATGGAATTTTTGGGAAATCTAATTTTTTTGACTTTTGAGGAGAAAAAGAGATTAAGGGACCTTGGTAGATTAAAACACAGGAGATACGGGATTTGTTGAAGATAAACATCAGGATTTGTTTTTGGATCCAACCATTAGATAGAACAGGATCAATATATCCTCAGAAAATTCACAAATTAACCCCTTGTTAATTCAGATGACTTGAAATGTTTGTTTTTAGGATTTTTCTGGCTCGTGAATCTGATTCGCAACTTGCAAATTCCTTTAAAACCTTGTGTCTGTGCTTATGAAAAGCCAACCTTTATAAGGACGTGTTATTATTATTATTATTATTATTATTTATTTTTTTCTCCCCCATGCTTATTTTTAGCTTAATCTTACAACAGATGTGTCGGGATCATCATTCCCGTTACCATTCCTCGAGGGGGCTCTGGCGCCAGTACTTCGGGATAGCACTGTCCATGACACCACCCAAGAGCTCACAACCCCAAAACACGATGCGGTGAAAAGGGGCGCTCCAAGCAAACTCAAGCTCTTGCTCCGACGCTATAGGTAGAGCACCGTCCAAGACACTTGAGCTGCTGAAATGCGCTTTAATGCTCCGTCTAAAGATATGAAATATAGATATAGAGCAGCGCCGAGGCGGTAACATGTTGACATCGCGTCCTCAAAGAAGGTTTTTTCCTTCTTCTCGACGGTGGGAACTCAAACCAATGATCTGCTTCAGACTTTTACTAAATCCAAACAAGGGAGTTTTTCAAATTTTTAGTTATTTTTAAGTGTTGGCTTGTGTGTGAAAATTGACACAAGAAGTTTCTCAAGAACCGCAAGTTTTTGAATCAAAAACTAAGTCAAATACTTTCCATATTACAAAATAGGATCAAGTCACCTGAACTATCATGAGTTCAGGTGGAATTTTAGAGAAGGATATCTGATCTAGTCTAAACTAGACCCTGGAATTCTAATGATCAGATCCATATCCTCATCCTTAGTTTGTTAAAGATTAAATCCCATTGTACCAGAAGTGAATTTTTCGACCTTAGTCCCGATTTCAAAATTTTTCCTCAAAAAGTTTTCAACATTATTATTTTTTTTGGGTATGCAAGTAGGAAATAAATTAAAGAAAATTGCATGTTTTTAGGTTTTAAACATCCTAAATCGATCGTAAAAATTTAAAAACACCCCCCCATGCTTAAGATATGCCATGTCCTCATGCATTAGGAGGGAAAAGGAATCACCTTAGTGAAGAACGGTCGGGTTTAGGATGAATAAAACCTGGAAAAAGAAGAAAAAGGAAAAGCAAAAAAAATGATGGGTTACCTCCCATCCAGTGCTATCTTTTACGCCATTCAGCCGGGCATGAAGGTATGCACAGAAGACGGAAAATCATGTAAATAATTGGACACTTGGATGCCCGCAAAAAAGGTGTCTTCATCTAGATCCCTAGAAAATTGATTAGAAATAATATTGGGATCAAAGTGAGATGGAAATTGATAAGTGTGGCCCGAGTCTGGCCATGGTTTTAATTCAGGTTGGGTGCCAAACTCGGGCGGGGTTGGTGGCAGGTCCGTAAGAAAGGGGTCGGGGAAGGAATGGTGAGTTAGTGTGGAAAAATTAGGTGCGTGAATAGTGGGTGGGTTAGGGGGGGTATCAGGAATAAATTTGGAGTCAAGACAAGTTTCCGGATCACAGATCTCGCCGACCACTGAGTCTGAATCTGAGTCCTCAAAAAAACTGTGGTCGGTAAGGGTATCTATTAACATTGTCTCCTCCACCATATTAGAAATTTCAGTATCTGAGTCCTCAAAGAAGTTATTATCATGGAATCTCCTGGAGGATTTAAAAATATCTAAGGTGATAGTTTGGCCTGCACAGTTGATATCCATTTTGCCTGTGTGGCAATTGATATTTGCCTTTGCAGTAGCCAGAAAAGGGCGTCCAAGGATTATCGGGGAGTCCAGTAATGATTCGGGTGCCTCAATGTCAAGAACCAGAAAGTCTACAGGGAAGACACAATTCTGGACCTTGACTAATACATCCTCGACAATCCCACGAGGTTTGATTGTAGATCGGTCGGCTAATTGCAAAGTAACCTCGACGGGTTTTAATTCACCGATCTGAAATTCTTCAAATAAACTCGTGGGAATAATATTTACTGAGGCACCAAGATCAAGGAGGGCGCGATTAAATGTAGTGTCATCAATAATTACAGAAATTAAAGGCGCCCCCGGATCTTTCATCTTAGGAGGCAGCTTACTCTGTATGACAGAGCTTACTGTCTCCGAAGATGTACCTGTCCTAGATTTTTGGCCTGCCTTTTAGGAGTACAAATTTCCTTTAAAAATTTAGCATAGGCAGGTATATATTTAATGGCATCTTGGAGAGGGATATTGATATGAACTTGCCCAAATAGCTCCATGAGTTCTTCTGTAGTGGGCTCAGATTTCCTTCTTTTGTTGGTGGTAGGGTAGAGAGCTTGTGGGAAAGGGATAGGAATCTTGTCTTGAGATTTTTGTTGTTCTTTTTCTTCCTGATGGGGAGGTGGGGAGTCAACTTGCACATGTATCTTACTAGGTTCGTGGGAAGGCTCGGGGTCAGTGGTGGTTTTCCCACTCCTCAAGGTAACTGCATGTGCAGTCGGATTATTATTTGGAGGAGGTGGGGGGCCTGTGATTGCAGGAACCTGGGCAGCTGCTGAGGTGGATTAGGAGGAGGTTGATTTGGATAATGTGGATTTCTGCCCATATAATGGTTCCCTTGGTGATTGGGATTGGGTATGGGTTGGGACGGAAGATGTCCTACAGGTCTTTGCGTGGGAGCAACCCCAATCTGATTGTTCAGATTTGTGATGTTGCGGGTTACTTCCGTCATTTTTGTTTGCATATCCTGCAGGGTTCGTAGCATCTGGGCATTGATATCTTGTTGGGATGGCCCAGGATGGAAATTTGGATTCGACCCATACCCATTAAAATGATATGGTTGGGAGGAAACTTGATTATTCCAGGAGTAGTTCGGGTAATTTTTCCAATTGGAAGAATTTTTAAAGGGCTCCTGGATGGCAGAAATATTTTGGGTGGGGTTAAGATCTGGATAATTGAAATTCCCCAGTGAATCATGGGCAACCTCAGAATAATCAGCAGGAGTGGTGTTGAGATTGTGCAAATTTTCTCTTCGTGGAAAGTTAGGTTGGGTTAGATGTGGGTGTGGAGCTTGAATTGATGTGGCGAGTCTTTCCTCAATTTTCTTCTGATTAATATGCATCTGGTCGAGTTTCTGAGCAATCATTTGAAGATCGTCTTGGGTGACTGGGATAGATTGAGCGCCTATTTCATGAACACCAAACTGCGGGTTTTGGGTTCTGCAAAATGTGTTCATGGAAGCTTGGTTAAATGAGTTTTCACTCATTTCTTCAAATAGATCATAAGCACTTTCAGCATCTTTATTTAAGAAGTTGCCGCCACACGAGGCGTCAACAAATTGTCGGATTTGATCTTCTAATCCATGATAGAAGATTTGCATGAGCTGCCACAAAGGAATCTCGTGGTGCGGGCAACTTCTTAAAAGGTCCTGAAATCTTTCCCAAGAATCATGGAAAGTTTCGCCAGATTTTTGGTGAAAGGTCGTAATAGATCTTCGTAAGGAATTGGTACGACCTATGGGAAAGAATTTCTTGAGGAAGGCACTCTTGAGTTGAGGCCATGTTGTGATGGGTCGGCCAATGGTCCTGAACCAATAAGCGGCCTTATCTTTGAGAGATAATGGAAAAAGCCGCATCAGCCATATGTCTTCTTGCACATTTCGGGAACGGGTTGTCTGTGCAAGAAGAGTTAGTTCTTCAAGGTGGCTGAAAGGATCTTCCCTAGGAAGGCCATGAAAGTGTTTAATTAGGTTCAGGACGGCAGGCTTGATCTCAAAGTCCCCCTCCGGTATGACCACCCCTGGTCATTCCTCATAATAAGATGGATCATAGAAATCTTTTAGAGGAACAACAGGCTGCTGACGGGGTGGCGGGTTTGGCCTTGGATTGGCTAGGGTTTGGATGTTCCTAGTCAATGTTTGTTGATTGGAATTTAATTTATTAATTTGATCGGCCATTAATTTTAAAAGATCAGGAAGGGGGTCTTGATGTTGTGTGTGGGGCAACTCAAGATTAGGGAGCTCCAAGTGTGGGAAGTTAATGGTGGGTGGGTTTTGGGTGGAAGGGTTAGAATTAGGGTTAGTGATGGGGTTAGAGGTAAAGTTAGAGGTGGAAGTGGAAGGGTCAGTGGACCTATTTTGTTGTGTTTCCATTTTTTTAGGAGAAGAAGACAGAAAAAGTGGTCTTTTTGCGTGGGGGCGAAATCAAATGGTCCTTCCAAGTGTGGATTTTGAGACCGTCGCCCGTGCATGCACTACTTGGAAGAAATGGAGGGGAGGTGAAGAGATAGAGATGAGAGAAAGTGTGCAAATCAAACAAACAAACTAGACCTAACTTAAATGTAACTCCCTAATAATAACCTAAGACTTGGTCTATATAGGAAATAAGTAGTCAATAGTGAATACCCGTTCTATCAACAAATCTAGCCAAGTTGCTTAAGGGGAGGTTTGGGCCCAAACGTTTCCCAGGGAAAACCCCAGGTGTTGTACAAACCCGCACCTGGTCGTTTGACATGGCCCCTCAGCCTGAACACCAGATACAGATGACAGAATTGGTACTAACTAAAGAAAACTTAAGACCTAAATAGCAAGCCTAAGTTGATAAAGCCTTAGGGGTCAAGTTGCTACAAATTTTAATTAGGTCTAGGATGCTATAGTGCACACGGAATGTGGAGGGCGTTTATTGGGTTGTTGCCCTGTTATTTGATTTTTTTTTTTTGTGTGTGTGTGCAGGAATTGGAGAGTGGCTCCAATGAAAATTAAGTTGTCACACAATTTTTTTGTATTTTTGTCTTTTAGGATGTGATTTAATTAAATGAATTTTAGGGTTTTTCTCTTTAAGTTTTCAAACAAGTTTGAAAGTTCACAATCAAAGGAAAGACAAGTTGTATGTGTGATTGTATATTTCCTTTTAATTGAGTCTCTAAAGAGAAAGAAGAAACCCTAAGCCAATTATCCCTAAGACAGAAATTTAACTACCAATGAATTATTTTTAGCTTTCAGAATTAAGTAGTGGTCCAAACAAGTCAAACAACACCGCTACTTTGAATAAAATCAAACAAGGATTCCAGAAAAGATTTTTGTAAGATTTTAGGAATTTGTTTGATAATAGTTTTGAATTTTTAATTGTACTGGTGTCAAAGTCCAGAAATAATACCCGTGGGTATTATAGACTTTTCAGTATTACCACCGACCTCAGAAAATTTTTATGATTTTATATGATATGTAAAATTTCACAGGGATTCCAACAAGCTAAATTTCACAGAAATTGGATGAGTATAAAAATTCTGAAAATTCTCGGACAGTAGCAAAATAGGAAGATTAGAGGGTGTGACCCCTCTGTAATCCACGAATTTTTAAAACTTAAATACAAATTCAATTGATCTGAAATTTGGAACAGATATTCCAAACTTAATTGGGAATCACTCTATGAAATTTTATGATTTTAGGAGGCCTGTGGTATTAGGAATCGATTTTTCAAGTCTGGACAGAAATCTAGACCCGAAAAATAGAACACCAATACTTGCAATGGAATGGTGCTAAAGAAGCATACAAGCAAACAATGGATTTTAAAATGCACCACTCCACTTAATTTAAGTGTTTAGGGTCCTGAAAGCCAAGTTTAATATATTTTTGGTAGTTTTAATTAATTATGTGACTAGAAAGAGGAACCAACCTGAATTTTCGCGGGAAGAAAAGGATCTTTAAGCTCTCTCTTCCAGATTCCCGGTTTCCCGCTGTAGTTCCTGCACACACAAAAGAAAGAAAGAGAAGGGGATGAGATCCACTTCAACCAAGAGAAAATGAGTTAATGCAAAGCCGTGCCTCCCCGGCAACGGCGCCAAAAAGTGATGGCGAAAATACGCGGTTTGTTAAAATACGTCGTTGTAACGCGTAAATCCGCTTTCGCTCTTAAATTTATAATCCTAGATAGAGAAGTATCTAGGGTCGTCCAAGGAGGCAATATGGTTGCAAAATTGATTCTCTTGCTTGGAATATATCTCAACTTTCTTTTTGGTAATTTTCAATATACCATTTTTTTTTTTGTTTTTGAACTAAGGCAACATGCGAAATTATGGCGGGAAAAGTGTTTACACTTCCAATTAAGTAAACTACTCTAAAGTGGCAAGTAGAGCCTCTCCTTAAGCTCACTCTAGGCAAGTGGAGGCCTAGAATAATTAGGGAGAGGAAGTGAAGAATGCTGAAAATAAGCAAATAGAAATGCAAACAAGATATGCGAAGAAGGCAACTAGATAATTGATAAAGTGTTTAACAAAAATGCATAGTAGAGGAATGCTTCTACTACTAGATAATTGAAATAAAGAAAGAAAACACAAATCCTCTAAATAGATGGTGAAGAAGAGGGCTTCTTGCTCCAAGGTTGGTGGCTCCCAAGCTTGAAAAGAATCCTTCAACTCCTTCCTTGCAGTACTCCGCCAAAGTGATGACCTCCAAGGCAAGCCCTAAGGGGGCGTGCCCTAAGTTTCTCTCCAAGGGTGGACGTCCACCCTAAGCTTTTCTCCTTTGCCTGGCCGTCCTCCTTGAAGTGGGAGAGTCCTCCTCCTTGGCGTGGCTCAAGTTGAAGAGAGTGGGGAGAAGAAGGCACCAAAAGGGCTGGTGATGTGCCCCTTTAATCTCCTTCTCTACTCCTTCTTCTTGGCCGTAGGTATAGGTGGTTTAGGTAGAAAATATACTAAGGGAGGATGCCCCAAAATGGTGGTAGGTGGTGGCTTTTTATAGAATAGGATGGGGGGTTAAGGTGCCCCTTGAAATGGAGGGCTAGGATGGAAGGATGAGGGTGGTTGGTGATCCTATGGCTAGGGTGAGTTGGAGCCACCCCAAGGGGTGTTAAAGGGGGTGGTTATGGTGGTGTTATTGTCTTTTGGTGGTGGAGAGACACCCCCATGTTGGCGCCAACATGGGGTCTTCTAGAAGGGGGGTTAGGTGGATGGTGGAGATGGATTCAAGGAGGATTGTGTGGTGGAGATGAGGGGGGATTTTGGAGGGAAAAGTGGCGCCATTAAGGGGTGGTTATGGGTAGTTTTTGGCGCCACTTTTAGGTGTCTTTTGGAGGTGGTGGGTAGGTTAGGTTGGTGCCAAGTAGGTTAGCTTATGTGGAGCTTAGGTGGAGCTAGTTGGGTGGAGTTGGTAGGTGGGTTTTTGGGGTGGTACAAGCCAAAGAAGTTGGAGCATAGCTAAGCTAAGCTAAGCTAAGCTAAGCTAGCTTAGCTAATGGAGGAGTAGAGGAGAAGGTGTTGGAGCTAGGGTTTGGAGGAAGGAGCTGAGGAGAAGAAGTCTGGAGCTGGAGCAGGAGCTGGCTGCTGCTGAAGAGGCTGGCATAGGGCTACTCTAGCTGGCTTAGCTTGCTAGTTCTTTGCTAGTTGCTAAGCCAAGCTAAAGTGAGCTAGCTTCTACCAAAATGAGCTGAGGTGAGCTAGGTCTGGTGCTCCCAGGGAGAATCAAGCTGGTTGATGGAGCTAAGGTAGCTTAGCCCAACTGAGATGAGCTAAGCTGAGTCCCCGGGAGCTGGACTTGAGCTTCCTGAGCTGAGATGAATTCTTCTTCAGCTGGCTGGAGTTGAGTGGAGCTGGATGTAGCTGGATCTGAGCTGGGGTGAACTCCTTTGAACTCAGCTGAGCTAGCTAGAGCTCCCTGTGAACTAGTGGGAGCTGAGATGAGCTAGACTCAGCTAAGTTGAGCTGGATCTGAGCTGACTTGAGCTAGGGTGAGCTAAGGTGAACTCTCTTGAGCTGCCATCCAGCTGAGATTAGCTGAATGGAGCTGGGATGAGCTAACCCTAGTTCAAGTAAGCTAGGTTCCAGCTGTGGTGAGCTGGATCAAGCTGGGTTCCAACTAGTCTGGGCTTCTCCTTCACCATTTGCCTTCTTGAGTGCTAGGGTTTTAGGGATCTGTGCATCTGTATATCCCTAACACTCACAAAAACACATTAAAACAACAATAAAAAATGCAATGCATGCCTATCCTAATTTATGCCTAAATGCAGCCCAAAAACCCGTTTGCGGAGTAAAATCCTAAGAGCTAGGTTAGTTTTAAAGCATAAAAATGATGATAAACTGGCGTTTATCAGTTGTCTGGGCCACAACCTTATACTCTGACTTTGCACTAGATCTAGATACAAACGCTTGCTTCTTGCTCCACTAGGTAACCAGATTACCTGCAACAAAAGTGCAAAACCGTGTGGTAGATTTTCTATCCCAACATAGCTAGCATAATCAACATCAGAATATGCTATAATCCCCATGGGCATTCCCTTACGGAACAAAAATCCTCATTTTGGTGCTTTCTTCACATACCTAAGTAGCTGCATTGTAGCCTCCAAGTTCTGCCTAGTTGGCTTATCCATAAACTGACTAAGCCTACCAACAAACAAAGATAATTCTGGATGAGTGATGGTGAGGTAAAGGAGCTTACCCACCAGTTGCCTAGAGGTCCTACTATCAACCACCTCAGATTTCTTATCATATAAGTGGACCTTGGGATCCATGGGAATATTTGCAGCCTTAGCTGCTAACATACCAATCTCTTGAAGAAGATCAAGAGCGTACTTCCTCTACAAGAGTACCACTCCATCCCTGCCATGTGCATCCTCAATGCCTAAGAAATACCTCAACTATCCCAGATCCTTCATGACAAACTTCTTTGATAGGTGCCTCTTGACTTCATCTATCCTATCTTTGTCATCCCCAGTGATGATAAGATTATCCACATATACCAGTAGCACCATAGTCCCCCTGTTAGTCTTCTTGGTAAATAAGGAGTGATATGAAGTAGAGTGCCTCAGACCAATTTGGTGGAGCACCTTTGATAACTTCTGGAACTAGGCCCTTGGACTCTGCTTCAATCCATTGATTGCTTTCCTCAATCTGCACACACACCTCCCCTAAACCTCGAAATTCGGGGGTTGCTGCATGTAAACCTCCTCCTGAAGATCTCTGTAGAGAAAGGCATTCTTTAAATCTAATTGGTATAAAGGCCAGTCTCTGTGAGCTATAATAGAAATAAGTATCCTGATAATGGCAAGCCACACAATAGGAGAGGAAGTATCAAAGAAGTCCACATCATATAATTGGGTGAACCCCTTTGCTACTACCATGGCCTTATACCTTGAAAAAGACCCATCAGGGTTGTATTTCAAGGCAAAGACCCATCGGGAGGCAACTAGTCATGCACTAGTAGGAAGAGAGGTGAGATCTTAAGTCTGTCTACTTCGAAGTGCTATCATCTCATCCCCCATAGCTTAACACCACTTTGGATCAAGCATGGCTTGCTAGTAGGTAGATGAAATGTGTGACGCTGTAAGTGCCTGATAGAAGCTGCTAAACTGAGGAGTAAGACCATTAGTAGCCAAACTTCCTACAACCCGATATCTGGACTCACAGGTGTGTAGTTTCCTCCTAATGGCAATAGGGAGATCTGAATCATCTGGTATCTTTGACTGAGTCTTTGCAAAAGGAGTCTCACTACTGTGTTGATCTGTAGTGTAAGGGAAGTCAGGTCTAACGAAGCTATCATTGGCATCAGGTACCTCTCAACTACCTATGGACACCATCAGTTGCTAGTGAGGGAGGATGCCTCTGAAATGTAGTGTGATGCCTGTGATAGGTATGTAATGACCTGTGTAATCTCTCAAAGTCATCCAGGGAGGAAGAGCTCATTTGTTGATCGGTTGGAAGTCTGGACTGAGAAGTAGACACCTGAGTCTCTACACACGAAACATCAGGGGAAGAAAGGCAACATCAACACAAGAGCTCCTCTGTCTAGTGACTGAGAAGTATGGTGTATCCTCTATGGAAAGTCACATCGGTGCTAACATAATGTTTGTTCTGCAGAGCATCATAGCAACGGTACCTCTTTTGTGTCCTAGAGTATCATAAAAATACGCACTTGATAGTGCGAGAAGCCGGCTTGTCTCAACTAACTAAAGGCACATGGACGAATGCAACACATCCAAAGGCCTTAGGAGGCATATGAAATAACTCATCATCTGGATGCAGAA
Source organism: Thalassia testudinum (assembly GCA_037157565.1). Lineage (NCBI taxonomy): Eukaryota > Viridiplantae > Streptophyta > Magnoliopsida > Alismatales > Hydrocharitaceae > Thalassia > Thalassia testudinum. The sequence goes on from JAZHRO010000031.1 coordinate 85,796,142, forward strand.
GAACCAGTATCTGCCTGTGAAGAACTAAGCTGGGCATCCTGTTGATGAGACAATTCGCTATCAGAGCTACGTCCCCCGAATATCTTTGTAGCACATTGTGATGAATCAATAATGTACAGGCAAGTGCCTGTGCTTCAACTTTGTGACTCTGTTTTGCTTTAAAGTGTGAGGATAAGTGGTTTGATGGACAATCCTACAGGTCCTGTAGACTCCTTAAGTCTGGCAGAGCAAAACTCATGAGCATTATTAGTCCATACCATCTTCACTGTGGCTGCATACTATGTATTAATCTTCAGAAGAAAAGTCTCTATACATCCTCCAACCTCTATTGATTAACATAATTTCATACGCGTAAAGTTTGAGTTAAAAAAGTTGTCGTTGTAGTCACATAAAAATTCACTATCAAATAAAATTTATAATCGAAACTCTGGTGAGTTCCAGGTTGAACACAAGGAGGTGAATGTTTGATTAAAAATTGCATTTGGAATCAGTAGATTAGCTGGTCGAATTAAATCTACACTAGCTATTCTACTTAAAGAATAAATAATAAAAGAAAGAGAAAATAGGGAACGAATGAACAAATTTTCTAGCCATAAGAGCATGTTCATTACATCTAATTGCTACAACTAGAAAGTTGGAAATGTACACTATAAGGCGATAAAAAGAGAGGGATGAAAAAATCCTCTTCGAAGGCTACTTGGAGGATGAGTCATGTTGACGGAGCACTCGGATGATGGGGATGAGATACTAGATGGAGAACGAAGCTGGAGGATAAAGAAAGAAGCTGGGTGGTGTCGTAGCGGGATCAGCTTCCCGAATGGTGGAGAGAAGACAACCATAGGATGCTCCACGAAGGGGGTGAGAAGATGGAAAAATTATTTTACTCTAGCTTTAATGGGGCATCCCGGGTATGGGATCAGCTCGTAGAGCATTGAAGGGGGTGAGAGAAGAAGATAAGGGATGGCGAAATGAGTCGTAGGGGTGCCCATTTTATAGGTGTACAAATTGAGGGCAAAAGGGTCTTCTAAGGCTTAGAAATTAATGTTGGGGTCTTTAGTGACAGATATAAACATCACTGTAGGCGAGCATTGTTGAAGTTGCGTGCTTCATCTCCATCGTACGTCACTGATTGGACAGACCTCAGCACGCCACGTCGCCACCTCCTCAGCTTCAGCCGTTGTGCGTTTCATCGTGCTCAAGCACTGTTAGTCATCTAATCGTGTGATAGGATGGCTTATAAGATGCGTGCGTTTCGCCTCCTTAGCACACATAAGGCCAGTGTTCGATGCACATTACGCTCATCCATTGCGACGGGCGGTTGCATCTTGGTCACTCGATTGTGATCCTCCAGCTAACTTTCACCCGCACCCTTCACACCTATGATTTGAGGCGGACAGAGACTTGGCCCGATGCCCCTTTCTCTTATGTGAGAATCTTATCCACTGTGCTATGGGTGTGGATTGTTGTGAAGATAACTCTCGTGCTCGCACCTCATGACCGTTGGATAAAGATCCAACGGCTCAAATAGTGTGTTGGAGATGCAGTGCGGATGAAGGGGCGATGTGGCGCATCCAGAACCATTGGATGGTGATCCAATGGACCATGGTGCACATTGGAGGAGCTATAGAGATTGGGTGGGCAGCCTTGGACGGTCCAGATGGTGCCATGTGGCTTCATCTGGGTCATCCATCTTCATTGACTTGTAGATGGCGCCATAGATGTTGGATTAGACAGATTTTCGTGTCGTTAGGCTACAATCATCGATCCGAATCCATCCGTGCAATTGGATTTGTCGACTGAAGTTTGAATTTTCCACCACCTTGCCCTTTGTCCTCTGATCTTCCTCGGACTGTATCTAATGCTACGGAAGTCCGATTAGGGCAAGCTCGGAGGCATTGGACTCCAATCATCATCTTGGTTAGATCCGTATGGTTGAATTTTTAATCCAAGGCCCCAATAAATATTGCCTGCCCCCTGACCACAAAAAGCGGCAAATTAACCTAGAATTTATACAAACTATTCTAAATGCATGATGATGCTGTTATGCAGTATTTATAATGCATGATGCTTCTATAACACTAGGAACATGCATAAATAGACATTTTAGGTTAATTAAATATTTGAACATCACACCCTATTACTATCTTTTCCTAGTCCCTAACAAAACTACATGGTATTTATAAAGGAATTTGGTTCAAACTACTTAGGCAATAGTTATTTTTCAACACTAAGAAATTTTTACGAAAAACCTGAACTACCTAGACTCAACAGTACTCGGGTGTTTGCCAAATTGCAGACTGCCCCAACCCCTCGCCTTATTCAAATGCAAATACATTTTTTTTCTTTTTTGATTTTTGAGTTAAGAGTTTCGGGGCAACTTTCTGCGGCTACCCAACTCACCTAAGACTCGACAAGAACTTTAAGTGATAAGCATCCTTTTATGTGAATGTGGTAGACTTATTGATCGACAATCAGAACGGACTTCGGGTTTCTACACCCTTAGGTGACCTTAAAAGAAATTCTGCCTAAAGCTGTATCTATCCGATCGGTAGCTTTTTCCCTATTTTTTATTTTCATGGGGTCAACACAAAGGCGAATCTAGTGCATATCTCCCTAAATTATTCTACTTCTCCGCTTCTTCCTAAGTGTTTGGAATTAAACATGCATTTTGTGAGCTAGGTTCTGGACAACCAGCCAATGGGCTGTTACCCACGGCAACTTGCCAACCATACTTGTGTAGTGAAGTGTGACTTATTTCTTTTTTTTCTTCTTTTCTATTTCTCATCATTTTTTTCTTTTTTGATTTTTTTTCTTTTCTTTTCTTTTTTTCTAAGTAGGTGGCTTCCTTGGTATAAGATTTACCTAAAGGCAACAAAAAGAAAATGGTTGTGTGGCTGGGTTTTGGACAACCGGCCAATGAGCTCTTACTCACAACAACTTGCTAGCCATACCCCCTAGAAAGTTCATTAGGTACCTAATTTTCAATAAAATTATCGAAAGGTGAGTCAGTGCAAATAGTGTGTAGATGCTTAGACTATAAGTTCCCTTAAATCAAAGAGTGGGTTGATAAGTCGTGTACTTATCACCTCGACTTATTTAACTAATTTGAAATAAATTTACGAAGAGTGAGTGTTGTTCCCCTGGTAGGAGGGGGTGATGCAATAAAGTGTGGAAATAAAATATAAAATAATCTCACAAAATAACAATCACACAAAGTACACAACGATTTTTAGGTGGAAACCCAAACTGGGTGAAAACCACCACCTAACCCTCTCGAGTTAGGATTTTCTGATCAACCAAGTTGATCAAATCCATTAACGTACTACTTAAACGAGGGCAGTATAACCTCAATTATAACCACGCTACTTTATACGAGGGTAGCGTACCTCAAACCCCTTCTCTTCACGAGAAGGATTTTACCTCACGAAGGAGACGAGAATTCGCAAAGCAAATACCTAACCAAAATAACAAAGTAAATTACAAATATTCCTATTGAGCCAAAAAAGATAATCTTAACCTAAGCTTCTATAGGAATTAGGATGCTTCCCTTTGCAGAAGTGCGTCGATGACGTGGATGTGTGAACCACACGGTAGCACTTCGTTGCTCTCGTAAACTACGACGGGAGAGCGGTGCGCAAATGATTGATGCTCTCTAGATGTAGAACTTGAGCTTGGAGAGAAAGAGCTTTTCTTGGACATAACAAGGTGGAAAGTATGTTGCTATGTGTGTCTTGGTGTTTCTAGGTGTGTGTTTGAGTGGCAAAGGCTCCCCTCTATTTATAGAGGCTCTAGGAAGGCTTTGGAAGGCCTTGGAAGGCTTCCACAGCCGTTGGGTGCAAGCTCCAAAAAAATCAGGCTAAAATCAGGGTTAATCATTACACTGACAGGGTTATCAGACATTTTGATCTTGGCATCGGACGTTTGGAAAAGTAGTTTAAGATGTCTGGCAATAAAGTCAGACGTCTGATTTTAGGTGGGTTTCCTTCCTGACTTGAATCAGATCTAAACAGGGTTCTAGTGCATTGTCATCAGACGACATACAGGACGTCTGGAACTAAGTCTGGACATCTGGAAACCTACTTTTCTGCGGGAATGGATTTCCAAGAGAGTGCAACGGCTATAAAATCTCTGAGAAGAGATTTTGGGTCAGCCGAGGCAAAACGATCATGTATCAGACGTCTGGGGTCCTTTACAGACGTCTGATACCGGCTAACGGTCATATCCTTCAGTGTTTGCTAAGCCAGCCAACAGTCCACTAATTGGACGTCTGGCAAAGTCATCAGAGTCTTCTATGACGTCTGATCTAAGGTCTGGACGTCTGATTTTATCAGACAGAACTAACTAAGTCCAGCCTAAACATAATTGGATGTCTGAGTCAACATTCAAACGTCTTAAAAGTATTTATCTGACGTCTGATTTTTAGATTAGACATCTAAAAAGGCTGTTTGAATCCTATTTTGGTTTTCTAAGTTCTCTACAGAAAACCTAAGTATCCTAGGGTTGTGCAGGTGTTCGTAGGACTATTGTTAGGGTACTTTGAGGCTCTTTAACATGAATCTAAGTAACAAAATGAAGAATAACAAAAGAAACAAAATAACAAAAATTACAAGAAAAGGAAATCTATCCTATTCTTCATCTCCTTCCTTCTTCAAGCCATCGCTCCTCATGAAACTCCTCTGTTCTCCATCAAGCTTCTCCAATCCGTCCTGGATGTGAGCTCAAACTTCGTCTAATCACATCTCCATTTGCAATTGACTTGAAATCTAAGACTTCAAGTGCAAATGTTAAATGATGTGTGTTTTGTTATCATCAAAATAAACAATCGCGGTGCTCTAGCACCAACAATCTCCCCCTTTTTGATGATGACAAAACTATAGATAATAATGCAAAAAATCCTCCCCTTTTTTGACATTATCAAAAAGGTTTAATTGATTTTAAATTACCTATAACTCCCCCTTAAAACATGCTCTTCTATAAATGAGTTGAATTTTTTTTTAACAAAAGTAATGTCCTCCCCCTTTTTGTAACAATAAGATAGCTAATATTCTTCTCCCCCTTACTAAAGGAAATTTAGCTAACTTATATCTCCCCTTTAATAATTGACAATTAGCTCATAATTTAAACTCCCCCTATGTAAATGCTAATGATAAAAAGGATAGGGTGAAGAATTTTTACCTCACTTACCATGGCCAATAAAATGGCCCAAATGGAGGTAGTGGATGCCACATCGGATGGGGCTCCCATGCATAGCTTGGAGGCCCAGGCATCGGCGTCGGTCTCCAGTCTGATGGTCGACGTGCGGCGGGTCCATCGTTTATTTTCCGTCTCGTCAGTCTTCTCGTTCTCCTCCTTGGTCTACTCCTTGATTCTCCTAACACGAGTTGACCAGCCTTTAGCTTGTAGGTCCATTCTCTTGTATTATAGTCACCCTTGAAACCTACAAAACAAGATTCCAGGTCTTTGTTCGGTATCCAAGTGAGCTTGGATCCGGATCTGTTAGCGGGTCTCCTTGACGGAGATACTTTCTCAACCTTAGGGCTATATAAGTTATCTACCTTATTTATCAAATTATTTGATCTCTCCCTAAGACATGAAAGTTCATTTTCTACAATATTCATCTTAGTCTTTAAATCAGAAATTTCTAACTTTAGACTAGCATTTTCCTCAATCAATTTAGTATTTTCATTGATTAAATCTTTATTTTCTAATAACAGGTTATTATCCTTAGGACTAGTTTCTATGTCCTTGAGTTGTTTTTCTAATATATCATTTTCATTTTTATGAAAACTAACGTTCTTTTTAATGTTTTTATTTTTTATCTTAAGTGCTTTACTAACTTCAAAAAGCTCATTAAATATATCTTGTAAATCGGAATTTATCTTATTGTCGGAGTCGCTTCCACTTTCGCTGTTACTATCACTTCCTCTGGCCATGAAACCAAAGCAAGTGATTTCTTCTTCTATAGACTTTTCTTCTTCCTCTTCCTCTGATCTTGAATCGTCCCAAGTGGCTTGGAATGCCTTCTTCTTAGACTTCTCCTTTTCCTTCTTCTTCTCCTTTTTGAGAAGAGGGCATTCTGGTCGCAGATGCCCTTTCTTGTTGCAGTGGTAGCAACATCTCGGGCTTTCCTTCTTCTTTTTCTCTTTCTTTGATTCCCTACAAAACTTGAAAATTTTCTTAAGTAAAATTTTAAAGTCTTTGTCATCGGAACTTATCTCGCTATCCGACGCGACTCTGAAGATGAGAGTCTTCTTCGGTTTTGGCTCTAGTGTATCCTTCTTCTTCTGCTTCAACTTTGTCTCATAGGCCATTAGATTGCCTAGGAGATCTTCCATGTTGAGCTCCTCCACTTCGTTCGCCTCCTTGATGGTGATGACTTTCTATTCCCACTTCGGTCCGAGGGAACGAAGAAGCTTCCCTTGAAGCTCCCCCTTGATGAGAGTCTTTCCTAAAGCTTTCAAATTATTTATTATGAGAGTGAACCTAGTGTTCATCTCACTTAAAGTTTCCTTAGATTTCATGGAAAAAGACCCAAATTCTTGTGAAAGTAAATTGAGTTCAGAAGTTTTTACCTTAGAGGTACCCTTGTGAGTTACCTCAAGTGTGTGCCAGATCTCGTATGCGGTGGCGCATTGCAAGATTCGGTTGAACTCTTTCGGGCTGAGTGCGCAATACAACGCGTTCATTATTTTCATGTTGAGCAAGAGTTCCCAGATCTGCTGCTGCGAGTATCCTGCGTCGAGTCGCTCCAGGATCTCGTATGGGGTTTCGCAACGTCCCCATAGGGTGAAGTCCATGGCTTGAAGCCACATCCTCATCCTCAGCTTCCAATAGCTGTAGTTGTTTTCGTCGAAGTATGGTGGTCAACTAGATTCATCCCAAGATTGAACTAGAGCAATCACAAATCTCATCCTCAATTTTGATAATTTACCAAGTAAAAACTCACTCGGGTCCTTATCCTTAACATCTTGGAGCCAATCCAACAAATATTTGTTAAGATCATCAATCATTTCAATCAAAGGCTCCAATTCTTCAGTGTAGGGTGTTGGATGAGCTTCTAAAGATTGAATGGTGTTCTTTAGGTTAGCCAAGACCCTATCTTGGACCTGGTTCTCCTTAACCAAATGATTTAATTCAGGGTTGGATGGGTTTGGGTTCAGTCCAGGGGAGTCAAGGAATTGAGGTCCTCCATGATAATAGGTCACTCCAGGTTGTTGAAAGAGGGGTGGTGACCCATATGCAGTATAGTCCTGGGGAGGGTAGGGATTATAATCATCATATCCTTCTTGATTGTAGATAATATTAGGTTGTCCATAGGAGGGCGATGATCTATAATCGGTGTAGCTCGGAGAAGGATAAAAATCAAAATCATGGTGTCCAAGGTTAGACCCTGAACACGAAGGACCGGAATTGTACCCCCAATCAGGATTATCCCAACTAGTAGATGGGTGAGAATAAGTCTGGTTGGGATAGTAATCCTCTTGGGAATAAGTAGTGGTAGGAGGGTAAGAATGGAAATGTGAATAGGATGTGAAAGGATCCATGACAAAACGGGAGGAAAAGAAAGGTGTCCTGCAATTCAAATAATCAAACATGTCTTTAGGTAGGGTAGCCTAAAGATTTACACTCTTGGAACTCGTCTTGAGATGAAATAAATGATTTGGTATACTTCTTTCCGGGTAATCCAACCCATTAGAAGGAGGGATTGGGGAGAAGGTTCTTCCCTTAGCTTTCCCCTCAGGTTCCTTTGATACCCCCAACCACAGTTGTTAGATACTGCTCCCCTAGCTAGACATCAAATTGAACCGATAGAAATAGATTAATAAAAAATAGTCTCGATCTGGGCCCCGATGAGCGAGTCAAATCCTTAAGGTCAACGTCTATTTAATTTTAGTTAGGCTTAGGCTTGAATGTGCTTGGGAATGTGATGGGCCCTTTATCTAGGTTGTGCCCTTAATGATTAATTGAGATGTGTAAGTGAGTGCACAATCAGGGTTTTCAAGCAAGATTATTTGAATGAGTGGATTTTATAGTTCAAATCTTGCTTAAGTATCTTTTAGGGTTTGAATTAAGGTGAATTCAATTAAGTTCATGAGGCACACCAGGATTTGCAAAAACGGGTGAAGATGTTTTCCTTTGAAATCAAAATAAGGTGGAGTGCCTGGAACTGACCTTAAATGTTAACCCTAATGAGCAAGCTACTTGATCAGTTATTTTTTAGATGAAGTGGTGCGGCCCAAACAACTCAAGCAATTGGCCTGATGCACTACTGAATTAGGCACACAAGTAGTTACCTAATCTGATTTCTACTCGATTATGTGTTGATGAGTGTACCGGTTCCAAAGATCGGGTTACTAGTTGAGTATGAAAAATTAGAAGAGGTTGTGTACCTTTGTGGGATTTTTAGATTTTTTTTTATAAATGGAGAGTGAGGTAAGTGGAGATGGCAATCAAACTAACCTTAGTGTTTATGCATGCTCCTAGGTTAATTAGGGTTTGTGTTATTAGATGATGGAATGAAATCTAAGGGGTGGGTGGTGGGGATATACTTACAAACCCTTTAATAGCACTTTACTCCAATCTTACAACTCTGGCTTACCTCAAAAGAGTACCTTTAATCACAATAAGAAAAGCGAAAAGTAAGATAAAAGATAAGTAAGGTGGAAGATGTAGGAAATCAAAGAGCATTACCTCCCTGATGATGACATCATTATGAGCCATAACTAGCTTTAATTAATCAGAATCAAGTGACAAAAGATCTTACATAATCACCGGAGAGTCATAACTCACTGAATATCCATTCTGAGAAGCTTTAATTAGTCCACTCACTGTATTCAATCATAACTCACTGAATACATTAAAATAGGGTTAATTTTGTAGTTTTAACATCATATCATGAATGTAGAATAATCATGGAATTTCCCAGGGGTTAATATAAGGTCTAATGAGTATTAAAGTCTAATAAGAGGGTCCACACAGATAGAAATGGGTTTTCGCGTAGTTCGAGAATTAACAATAACCCAAAACTCTAAATTCAGACCCTCTTAAATAATAGAAGTTCTGGATAGGATAAATTCCATCTAAACATTCTTAAATTCATAGAAAAATATTCCATAAGGTTTGTTACAGTTGATTTGACCATTGGAACCTATTTTGACCTAGAACAGAGTCTCAGATAGAAATTGCCCTAATTTGGATTTTTACGTAATTTCTGAATCAAACTTGGTCAAAATTGAAATCCAACTTTATCACTAGATTTCTTGGGTCCAAATTAGGTTTTTACCAAAATTTGGGCCTAATCAATGATCATCTTGACCTAGTTTGCATTTTAGTCCAGTCTAACTCTTTTTCTCTCAAATAGCTCCTCGACTTTCAAAATCCTTACAAAGAACCCCCTAACTTTGTTATCTTCTCACACAGGTCCCTTCCGCTATTGGAGGTCAACCGACCTCCAGGTGACCTTTTACCAAGCCAAATCCTATTCAAATCTTCATCAAATCCCACCAGAATTGGTGGGATTGATGTTCACACCTAGGAAAATCGATTGGGACCATCCTTGTGTTTATCACTCTGAATCGAGGTTTTAAAAATGATACGTTGCAGTATAACCAATAAAGCATAAAAATAAATAAAATTCATATTCGATGGAAATCCGAGGTTGAACGTAGGGTGCAAGTAGCAAATCAATCTTAAGATCACAATTCTAAATAAAAGATATAAGCAATTGTAACCAAAATTGATTCAAGAATGATATATCAATAATTCAAGTAAAAATATGCAAAAATAATGGGTTAAAATGGTGATTGGAATCACCAATTAACTCTTTTAATTAAGCTAAAGCATGTCAAACGTATCAACAGTGATTATCAACCAATATTCCAAGTCAGTTAAGTATCTCAATAATGCAATAGTATCCTAGAACCAGCAACAGAGGCAAAGGTCTCTCTTTTCCTTCAAGCCTCAGTGAGAGGCATAAGCATAACATAGAGGCACAAAAGCCTCTCAGAGAGTAGAGGCGCAAAGGGCAAAACCCTCCCTCCCCACCTCTCTCTCTCCTCTTCTCTCTCAGAACAGGTAAACCAGACTAAACTAGACCTGGGTAACTAAGTAATCGGATCAAGGCTCAGACCCGTGTGGCGTGACCACTGGCAAGGGCACGTGTGTGGAGCATGCGAGTGAGACCTCACCTCGGTGCTCTCGGAGGCAACCAGGCAGAGGCAAAAATTCCTCTTATGTGCTGCAGGTGCATCTACGTTCCACGATGTGGGACTATCCGATAGAGGCTTCCTCACACAGCAGCAGCAGGAGGTTGAGCTTCCAATTGAGGCAGAAGATGTAGATGGTGACTTCAATTGGTTGCCTGGACAGGTGCAGATGAAAGCTCCACGTTGATTGCGAACTGCAGCTGGATGAGTTGGGGTTGGAGATGAGCGGATGGGACCAGCGAAGACGAGAGCTGTGGCGGAGGTTTGGTGAAGCACTTGAAAGCAAGAATACTGCTTCGTGGCCTTGTTAAAATTGCTCAGGGGGATCGTCGGACTACGGTGAGTGTGACAAGGGCCTCAATGTAGTGCGAGGGTGTCTGAGAAGGTCTAGCAACCTCGGGGAAGATGCATGCAGGCTGAGGGGTTCGGTGGGGCGATTGGGAAGGTGAACCCCTCAATTTCTTGATGGGTTTTATTAAGCATGAATGAGAGAAGCTTGTGGAGGTGATTTCGTGGTAAATAGAGGTGTGTGAATGCCGTGGAAACTCACCGGAGTTCGATCGGTTGTGGAGACGATGAAGTGCGAGAGGGCGATGCGGTGGTAGTGAGTGAGTTGTACGTATGTGAAAATAAAGTAGAGGGAGAGAGGAAGGAATAGAGACTTAGAGGGGAAGGAGATAGGAGGAGGGCTCCGGTTGTGTCTGACTAGAGTCGAAGAAGATGGTAAAGTCCGGTGAGGTAGCGGTGATGAAGAAGAAGCGGAAGGTAGTCCCTCTTTCACTGGAGAGCTGCAAAAGACGAAGGTAGAAGGTCATCCAATTTGATGGTTGGATGGACAGAAGAGGAGGGTGGATAGGGGTCGCTGGAGTAAAGGTGTCGGTGGCTGGAGGAGGAGAAGTAGAGGTATTTGGCTCGCCAGAACTTGCTAAGGAGGTAAGGCAGGGGTTTGAGGGCTTAAAAAGAGCTTTAAAGAAGGCTATAGATCAGGAAAGAGCTCTGATTTGCTCTTTAGGAAATAAAGAAGCACTCATTGGTTCCGTGAGTTAGTACGCACGAATAAAAGGGTTTTAGGAGTTAGGATCTGTTCCAATAGGTTTGTATAGGTGTGAACATCAATCCCACCAAATTTGGTGGGATTTGATTGCCATTAGAGTAGGATTTGGTCCGATCAAAGGTTGCTTGGAAGTTCGTTGACCTCCAATGGTGGAAAGGACCAATCTGCAAAGAAGATGAAGAAGCTGGGGTGCTATTTGCAAAGAATTTGAAAGTTAGGGGCATGTGTGTGAGAGAAAAGAGTTAGATTGGACCAAAATGTAAACCTGGTCAAGATGATCTATGATTGGGCGTAAATTTTGGTAATAAACTAATTTGGATGCAAGGAATTTAATGGTGAAGTCATATTTAGGTTTTGACTAAGTTTGACTGGGTAATTTATGCAAAAATCCAAATTAGGGCAACTGTATCTCTGAGACTTTGTCTTAGGTCAAAATGGGTTCCAATGGTAAAATTAAAGATACCAAACCTTATGAAATATTTTTCTATGATTTATAGAAAGTTTAGGTGAATTTTATCCTAACCAGAACCTTAGTGAATTAAGTGGGTCTGTTTTGAGGGTTTCAGATGTCATGTAATTCTTGTAACGTGTGGAAACCTGTTACTGTCTGCATGGACCCACTTATTAGACATTAATGAATATATGACCTTTAATAAACCCCTGAATTACCCTGTGGTTATTCTGTATTTGTGAAATGTGGTTAAAATTGTAGAAATAACCCTGGTTTCTTATCTTCTCAGAATAGGTCATTATGCTCATGTGACCCTCTGATGGTTATGTAGGGGCTTTTATCAATTTTATCAGACCAAATTGAGTTAGTTATAGCTCATGATGGTGTTCCCATCACCTTGGATCCCAAATCGCATCTGATTGGCCGTGCGAACCCACTAAATCAGTGGGTGTTTTCTTAAATCCTAAGCAAGCTTACAAAGCTTGTTTCCTATTCTAGATCTCGCCCTGGTGCACTATAAAAACTCCTTGTGCATAACGACTCCAAACTAGCTTAGTTTAAGCCATACTTCTTCACAACTTCCTCTCTGGCCACCTTCGGCTGTAGCTCCGGCGAGCTTCTTCAACCTACGTCCTCATCCTCGCCCTCTACCACATGTCATAGGCAGAGGGAAACACCTCCCCTCCTTCCTCCGCTTCTCGCAACACCAGTAGGAGCCACCCTACCCCTTCGTCCTCACCATTCTCCCCCACTAGAGATTCCATCTTCTCCATGTCCGATGATCACACCGACGTGGAAATCCTCATCCCTTTGTCCCATAGTTAGGTCTAGCATCTTCCCCTTCTTCCATTAAATCTCCCTGACCCTTTCTTTTCCTAATTCGACTCACCGTTCGCCCTCAACCTCTCTATCTTCCTCCGCTCCAATGTACCTCCGGTGTGGCCTCCCTGATGCTACACACCACCAAATACGCCCGCTCTACTTCCATAAGCTTCGCCTCACCTCACCACACAAAACCCCTCACCTAATTCTTCGTTTCACCCACTCGAACACTCCACTAAACACGCCCATCACCATTCACCCCTTCCGCCTCCTTCCGGCCACCACACACCAGAACTCACCACGAAATTGTCACCACCACCTTCGCCATCACTTGGTGATTCTCCTAAGGTGTTTTAACATGGTTGTGAGGCCTTATTATTGTTTCAGGTATCCGTCTTTCGACCACCGTCGCAGTTGTTGAACGTTTACGAACCTACGCTAACGTGTTCGATTTTGGAAAACCTGTCGTTGTAGTTCGAAAGTGAAGAATTCATGTTCAACAAATAAAATTTATACCGAAATTAAAATTCCGGGTCGAACACAGGGAGGCAGACGTTTGATTTAAAAACTACGCGTTTCCTTTTATTTGTTACAGAATAATTCAATTTAGAACTATCTAATTATTTACAATAAATAGAAGAGAGAGTGAGTAAGAGAGAAAGAGAATATTACACAGAGAAATCAAAATGAGATGTAGAATAAACAAGGAATTTTTGTATTGAAGAGATTGTTCATTAGAACTAGAAAGCATAAAACAATTACTCTAGAAAGCGATAAATTTACTCTAGAAAGCATTAAAAGAATGGAGAGAGAAATGTCCTCCTCGACGATTGCTTGGAGGACGAGTAGATTAATCTAGAAAGCAGTAAATCTATACTAGAAAGCGGTAAAAAGAATAGGGAGAGAGAAATCCTCCTCGACGGTTGCTTGGAGGACGAGCCGGACGGGACGACGCCTGGACGAAGGAGAACGAAGCGGGACGAAGCAGAAGAATGGGAACGAAGCAGCACGCCGTCGTCGTCGCGGGATCCACTTCCGAAGGGGAACGAAAATTGGACTTTATCTCACGAGAAGCATCCCGGGTGTGGGACAAGCTTCTCTTGAGCTTTGGAGGGGTAGAGAGGAGAAAGAAGGGATGAGAATTTCGTATGGAGGGGGTCTCTTTTTATAGTTGCAAGGAGTGGGGGCAAAATGGACATTACATCTTGAAAATAATAAATAAGGGGTCTTTAGTGACGGATAAATCCGTCACTAAAGCCCCGACGTGGCCTTCGCCGCCGTGCCCACGCGCGCCTCCTCGGCTGCCTGCTCCACAACGCTCACGCACGTCCAGCGCTTTTCAGCCGTCCGATCGCGAGATCGGACGGCTTAAATCGCGTCCGCGCCCGCTGCAACACGCTCGCCTACGCGCACGATCGCGCGTTACGCGGGGCGTCCAATCGCGCGTCGGGGCTATTGGGCGCCCGCGAACGCACGACCTCCATTTGACTCTCCACGCGCCTCAATTACCCGTGCTTCCAATCCCCTCACCGCGGCTCGAACCCACGCCCCGAGCTCACGTAAGCGCGCTCGACTGCTGCGCTGCGGGGCGCGGATGGTCGAGCGCACGTTTTAAGCGCCGGGCGGCCACAGCCGTTGGATCTCCATCTGACGGTGGAGAGCGATCGGGCGGGGACCTTCACAAAATGCCAGCGTTAGTTTGGGCGGCTGAGATGGCGCCACGTGGAGCCATCTTGGCCGTCCATCTTCTGGAAGTTGTAGATGGTGCCACGGATGTCGGATTGACTCGATTTTTATGTCGTTGGGCTGCGATCGTCGATCCGAATTCATCCGTGCGGTCGGATTTGTCATCTGAAGTGCGGATTTACACCATCCTGGCCCTTGATCTTCTAGGGTTCCCCAGTCTCTATCTGATGCTACGGATGCCTGATTAGGGCGATCTTGGAGTCGTTGAACTCCAATCGTCGCCCTGATCATATCCATACGGTTGGATCTTTGATCCGAGGCCCCGATAAAACGTTTGCCCTGTCCAAGCACATAAAAGGAGACAATTAACCTCCATTTTATTCAGACTACTCTAAATGCGAGATGATGCATGTTATGCAATATTTATATCATGAAATGCAATCCTATTCTTAAGAACATGCATAAATAGACATTTTAATAATTGTAAATGTGTTTACATCATACCACCATGCCTATCTTTTGCTAGTCCCTAGCAAAAACTATATGCTATTTACAAAAGAATTAGGTTAGATTATTTGGACCTGAGTTATTTTCAATCATTAAGAAATTGTCTACTTTGGAACTGAACTTTCAAAGACACAACAGTGCCTGGGTATCAACCAAAATGCAGACCGCCTCAAGCCCTCGCCTTATTCAAAGAAAAATTTCTTTTTCTTTTTACTCTTTTCTAATTTTTTTTTGGATTTTCAAATTTTAGGGTTTAAGAGTGGCTTTCTACGGCCAATCAACTCACCCAAGATTTGATGAGAACCCTAAGCTTTAAGCATCTTATTGTGATTTGTGATAGACTCGTTGATCGGCAATTAGGATGGACTTCGGATTTCTACGCCTCTAGGTGATCTAAAAAAGAATTCTGCCTAAAGGTGTATCTTTACAACCGGTAACTTTCTCCCTACTTTTATTTTTTTATGGGGTCAACACAAGGGTGAATCCAGTGTATATCTCCCCGGTTTATTCTATTTCTCCGCTTCTTCCTAAGTGTTTTGGGAATTTTTAGTGCATTTACTGAGCTGGGTTCTGGACAACCGATCGATGAGCTGTTACCACCGCTGCAACCCACCCGCCTGCGCATGCGATCGCGCGTTACGCGGGGCGTCCAATCTCACGTCGGCGCTATCGGGCACCCGCGACCGCACGATCTCCATCCGACGCTCCACGCGCCTCAATTACCTGCGCCTCCAATCCCCTCACTGCGGCTCGAACCCGCGCCCCACGCTCGCGTAAGCGCGCTCGACCGCTGCGCTGCAGGGCGCGGATGGTCGTGCGCACGTTTTAAGCGTCGGGCAGCCACAGCCGTTGGATCTCCATCTGACGGTGGAGAGAGATTGGGCAGGGACCTTCATAAAATGCCAGCGGCCGTTTGGGCGGCTGAGATGGTGCCACGTGGCGCCATCTTGGCCATCCATCTTCTGGAAGTTGTAGATGGTGCCACGGATGTCGGATTGACTCGATTTTTATGTCGTTGGGCTGCGATCGTCGATCCGAATTCATCCATGCGGTCGGATTTGTCATCTGAAGTGCGGATTTACACTATCCTGGCCCTCGATCTTTTGGGGTTCCCCATTCTCTATCTGATGGTACGGATGCCTGATTAGGGCGATCTTGGAGTCGTTGAACTCCAATCGTTGCCCTGATCATATCCATACGGTTGGATCTTTGATCTGAGGCCCCGATAAAATGTTTGCCCTGTCCAAGCACATAAAAGGAGACAATTAACCTCCATTTTATTCAAACTACTCTAAATGCGAGATGATGCATGTTATGCAATATTTATATCATGAAATGCAATCCTATTCTTAAGAACATGCATAAATAGACATTTTAAGTAGTGTAAATGTGCTTACATCATAGCCCCATGCCTATCTTTTGCTAGTCCCTAGCAAAAACTATATGCTATTTATAAAAGAATTAGGTTAGATTATTTGGACCTGAGTTATTTTCAATCATTAAGAAATTGTCTACTTAGGAACTGAACTTTCAAAGACACAACAGTGCCTGGGTATCAACCAAAATGCAGACCGCCTCAAGCCCTCGCCTTATTCAAAGAAAAATTTCTTTTTCTTTTTACTCTTTTCTAATTTTTTTTTGGATTTTCAAATTTTAGGGTTTAAGAGTGGCTTTCTACGGCCATTCAACTCACCCAAGATTTGATGAGAATCCTAAGCTTTAAGCATCTTATTGTGATTTGTGATAGACTCGTTGATCGGCAATTAGGATGGACTTCGGATTTCTATGTCTCTAGGTGACCTCAAAAAGAATTCTGCCTAAAGGTGTATCTTTATAACCGGTAGCTTTCTCCCTACTTTTATTTTTTTACGGGGTCAACACAAGGGTGAATCCAGTGTATATCTCCCGATTTATTCTACTTCTCCGCTTCTTCCTAGGTGTTTTGGGAATTTTTAGTGCTTTTACTGAGCTGGGTTCTGGACAACCGGTCAATGAGCTATTACCACCGACAACTTACCAGCCATACTCGTGCGGCGAAGTGTGGCTTATTTCTTTTTTGTTCTTTTCTCCTTTTCTTTTTGATTTTTTTTTTTAATTTTTAAGTAGGTGGCTTCCCTGGTCTAAGATTTACCTAAGGGCAGGAAAAATAAAAAAAAGAAAGGTCCAGTGACTGGGCTCTGGACAACCTACCTATGGGCTGTTACCCACGATAACTTGCCAGCCATATCACCCTAGAAGGTTCATTAGCTATCCAATTTCCGTAAAAATCGTCGAACAACGAGTCAGTGGAAAGAAAGTGTGTAGATGCTTAAGACTTGAAGTTCTCTCAAATCAGAGGGCGGGTTGATAAGTCGTGTACTTATCACCCAAACTTATTTATTCCAATTACGAAAGAATTAAGATGGCGAGGACTCGAAAGACAAATCCACATTTTAGTGGATACACAGGCTGATTAAGTCCAAAGACCTGAAGGATCTTTGTGTTCAAATCATAATGTAGTATTTCCTAAGATTGAAAATTTTCTTAAACCCAAATTCTCTTTCCTAATTCCGAAATTTTTTTTTTTTATAAAAGAAAATAAACAAATCTACGGAGCTGACAAATGAATTTAGAGATGAAAATCCACCCCCCATGCCTATCTAATGCAATGTCCTCATTGTATTAAAAAGACATAAAACAGAGTGGAAAAGCGTAGAAAGCACCTGAATTGCGTGAATGTCATGTCCGCTCCGAGATGAAAACGAAAAAGAACTGTATATGTGCTGAGTTTAGTGCCTTCAGCTAGGCACACTATACAAAGAAAAGAAATGAAGAATTCACAAGTGCAGGTCAGAATTAATATAAATAGAAGAATCCTCTGACTTATCAAATGCGGTCCACAGATGTGGACCAGATTGTGGTGCAGACCCATCCCCCATAATCGAGAATATCTTAGGTTCTGGATAAAAATTACCCAAAACCTAAAATCAGAATGCAAGCGGGGTCGGGCCTGCGATTTATGAGGATGCAACCCAAGGCCAAAATGTCGGGTTACAGAGAATTGAAGCTCAAAAGGACAATCGTTGAATGTGTGCTTGAGGTGAACATCCTCGAAACAAATGTCGTAAGGGTTCTGATTTGATGATTTCAGCTTAAAAGGAACCCTTCGACTCAATCTTCCATTTCCTCCAAAATTAATTTCCCAAATCAACACTTCCCATCTCCTATCCTCCTCATTTAGCAAATCAAATTCCAGGACCTCTTGTATATTCATCACCCCGTCTGAAATCTCCAAGTCTAAATGATGTGGCAGAATCAAAATTGACTCGGGTATAATTATCTCAGAATTAGAATCATCAATAAGCTCAACAGGGTGTAACTGATAATCAGGGCATTGAATTGATTCCTCCAGAAAATGTGATTCTAGATCCGTAATGTGTGCCCTAATAAGATCAGTGTTCTCAGTTATTGGGCTATCAATTGATCTATCAGATTCCTCAGGCCCAATCCTCTCACAGAAATCATGTTCAGAAAACTCGCGTGAGACTTCGCAACTTGAATCTTCACCATCAGGATCCGTATCAATGTATGTCCCAAAATCATTTGTCACTTTGTGTTCCAAGGAGACATACATTTCCTCGTAACCTGGCTTAGGGATCTCAGGCGAAGAAGTCGGATCATCCTTAATCGGTTGTTTTAATTCAATCTGGTCAGCCTCGTAACACGTGTCCCCCCCAACAGGTGCCTAAGCGGGTTCTGTCATTGGCTTTCCTGAAGAGAGTTCATCCTGGGAATTATTCCAAGATTGAATCAAAGCAACCACGAATCTCATCCTCAATTTAGCTAATTTCCTAAGTAGAAACTCACCCGGGTTCTTATCCTTAACATCCTGGAGCCAATCCAACAAAGTCTTGTTTAAATCATCAATCATTTCAATCAGGGGCTCCAATCTCTCAATTCAAGGTCTTGGCTGAACTTCTAAAGATTGAATGATATTCCTCAAGTTAGCCAGAACCTTATCTTGAACCTGATTAACCTGAACCAAATGATTTGGTTCAGGGTTAGGCGGGTTTGACATCAATGTAGAGGAATTAACGAATTGAGATTCGTTATACCCTTCCTGATGATAGGTCAGTTCAGATTGTTGAAAAGATGGTGATGACCTAAAGGCAGTGAAATCAGAGGATGGGTAAGGATCAGTGTATCCTTCTTGATTGTAGATCGTATTAGGTTGTTCATGAAAGGAGGACGATCTATAATCGATGTAGCTCTGAGAAGGATAGAAATCAGAATCAAAGTGTTCAGGGTTAGACCCTAAACACGGGGGTCCGAAATTGTATCCCCAATCCGAATTATCCCAACTAACTGATGGTCGATTACAATACGAGTTGGGATAATCGTCATGTTGAGGATAATTTACAACAGGAGGGAAAGAGCGGGAATGAGTGAAATATGTGGAAGGATTCATGATACACGAGAGGAAGAAAGGTGCCCTGCAATACAAATAATCAAACCTGTCCTTAAATAGGTTATCCTAAAGACCTACAGACTCTCAAAACCCGTCTTGAGATAAACGAACGATTTGATCTACTTCCGTCTGTTCAATCCAAACAGTTAGAAGGAGGGACTGGGGAGAAGGTTCTTCCTTCGGCTTACGCCTCTGGTTCCTAGTGTACCCCCCAGCTACGATCGTTTAACTCTACTCCCCTAGCTAGACATCAGATTGAACAATAGAAACAGACTAATCGAAAATAATCTTGTTCTGGGTTCTGAAGAGCGAGTCCAATCCTTAAGGCCAACGTCTACTTTGTTTTATTTAGGGCTAGGTTTGAATGTGCTTTGGAATGTGATGGGCCCTTAAAATGGGTTGTGCCCTTAATGATTGATTGATTCGTGTGTGAGTGCACAACCAGTGATTTTCAAGCAAGATTGTTTTTGATGTGGTGAATTTTAAGATTCAAATCTTGCTTAGTAGCTTTTAGGATTCAACTTTAGGTGTTTTCAATCAAGTTTCGTTGGCACACCAAGTTTTACAAGCACAGGTGAAGATGTTTTCCTTTAAAGTTTAAAAAGAATGTGGAGTGCCTGGTAAATCCTTAAGAGTTGAACCTAATTGGCAGCTACTTGATGAGTTGATTTTATTTGAAGTGGTGCGGCCCAATCAACTCAAACAATTGGCCTGTTGCACCACTTAATTAGGCACACAAATGATTACCTAATCTGATTTCTACTCAATTATGTGTTTGGATGTGTGTACCGGTTCCTAAGATTGGATTACCGGTTGAGTTTGAAAATCAGATGAGGTTGTGTACCTCTATGAGATTTTTTTTTTCTTTTTAATGTGGGGGTTGGGGTGAGTATGGGTGTCAAACAACAAACAATCTAACCTTAGAGTTTATAAAAACACCTAGGTTGATTGATGTTTGAGTTATTATGTGATGAAATGAAATCTAATGGGTGGGAGGTAGGGGGTAACTCACAAAACCTTCTACAGCACTTTACTCCAATCTACCGCTTTTGCCTGCCTCGAAAGAATACCTGCAATTACAATAAGAAAGGAGAAAAGTGAGGTAAATGATTTGTAAGTTACAAAATGCGAAGAGAAATCAAAGATCGTTGCCTCCCCGGCAACGGTGCCAAAATGTTGAACGTTTACGAACCTACGCTAACAAGATTAGTTTTGGAAAACCTGTCGTTGTAGTACGAAAGCGAAGAATTCGTGTTCAACAAATAAAATTTATACTGAAAATAATTCCAGGTCGAACACAGGGAGGCTACGTTGATCTATTTTCGCAATTATATTTTTTTTAAGATTTTCTTTAAGAAAGGCGTTATAATTACAATGGGGCTATCAAACTATAAGAGAGAGAGAGAAAGAGAGAGAGAGAGAGAGAAAGAGAACATGCATTCAATATTTCAATAGTTTATAAAAGTTACACTAGAATGCGGAAAATGAATTACACTAGAAAAGCTATAAATAAAAATGGGAGAGAGAAATTATCCTCCTCGACGATTGCTTGTAGGACGAGCCGGACGGGACGACGCTTGGACGAAGGAGAGCGAAGCAGGATGAAGCAGAAGAACGGGAACGAAGAAGCACGTCGTCGTCGTCGCGGGATCCACTTTCGAAGGGGAACGAAAACTGGACTTTATCTCGCGAGAAGCATCCCGGGTGTGGGACAAGCTTCTCTTGAGCTTTTGAGGGGTAGAGAGGAGAAAGAAGGGATGAGAATTTCGTATGGAGGGGGTCTCCTTTTATAGTTGTAAGGAGTGGGGTAAAATGGACATTACATCTTCAAAATAATAAATAAGGGGTCTTTAGTGACGGATAAATCCGTCACTAAAGCCCCGATCTGGCCGTCACCGTCGCGCCCACGCGATCCTCCTCGGCTGCCTGCTCCTCAATGCTCGCGCACGTCCAGCGCTTTTCAGCCGTCCGATCGCGAGATCGGACGGCTTAAATAGCGTCTGCGCCCGCTGCAACCTGCCCGCTTGCGCGTGCGATCGCGCGTTACGCGGGGCGTCCAATCGCGCGTCGGCGCTATCGGGCGCCCGCGACCGTACGACCTCCATCTGACGGTCCACGCGCCTCAATTACCCACGCCTCCAATCCCCTCACCGCGGCTCGAACCCGCGCCCCGCGCTCGCGTAAGCGCGCTCGACAGCTGCGCTGCGGGGCGCGGATGGTCGAGCGCACGTTTTAAGCGCCGGGCGGCCACAGCCGTTGGATCTCCATCTGATGGTGGAGAGCGATCGGGTGGGGGCCTTCACAAAATGCCAGCGGCCGTTTGGGCGGCTGAGATGGCGCCACGTGGCGCCATCTTGGCCGTCCATCTTCTGGAAGTTGTAGATGGTGCCACGGATGTCGGATTGACTCGATTTTTATGTCGTTGGGCTGTGATCGTCGATCCGAATTCATCCGTGCGGTCGGATTTGTCATCTGAAGTGCGGATTTACACCATCCTGGCCCTTGATCTTCTAGGGTTCCCTAGTCTCTATCTGATGCTACGGATGCCTGATTAGGGCGATCTTGGAGTCGTTGAACTCCAATCATCGCCCTGATCATATCCATACGGTTGGATCTTTGATCCGAGGCCCCGATAAAATGTTTGCCCTGTCCAAGCACATAAAAGGAGACAATTAACCTCCATTTTATTCAAACTACTCTAAATGCGAGATGATGCATGTTATGCAATATTTATATCATGAAATGCAATCCTATTCTTAAGAACATGCATAAATAGACATTTTAAGTATTGTAAATGTGTTTACATCATACCACCATGCCTATCTTTTGCTAGTCCCTAGCAAAAACTATATGCTATTTATAAAAGAATTAGGTTAGATTATTTGGACCTGAGTTATTTTCAATCATTAAGAAATTGTCTACTTTGGAACTGAACTTTCAAAGACACAACAGTGCCTGGGTATCAACCAAAATGCAGACCGCCTCAAGCCCTCGCCTTATTCAAAGAAAAATTTCTTTTTCTTTTTACTCTTTTCTAATTTTTTTTTGGATTTTCAAATTTTAGAGTTTAAGAGTGGCTTTCTACAGCCAATCAACTCACCCAAGATTTGATGAGAACCCTAAGCTTTAAGCATCTTATTATGATTTGTGATAGACTTGTTGATCGGCAATTAGGATGGACTTCGGATTTCTACGCTTCTAGGTGATCTCAAAAGGAATTCTGCCTAAAGGTGTATCTTTACAACCGGTAACTTTCTCCCTACTTTTATTTTTTTATGGGGTCAACACAAGGGTGAATCCAGTGTATATCTCCCCGATTTATTCTATTTCTCCGCTTCTTCCTAAGTGTTTTGGGAATTTTTAGTGCATTTACTGAGCTGGGTTCTGGACAACCGGTCGATGAGCTGTTACCACCGCTACAACCCGCCCGCCTGCGCATGCGATCGCACGTTACGCGGGGCGTCCAATCTCACGTCGGCGTTATCGGGCGCCCGCGACCGCACGATCTCCATCCGACGCTCCACGCGCCTCAATTACCCGCACCTCCAATCCCCTCACCGCGGCTCGAACCCGCGCCCCACGCTCGCGTAAGCGCACTCGACCGCTGCGCTGCAGGGCGCGGATGGTCGTGCGCACGTTTTAAGCGTCGGGCAGCCACAGCCGTTGGATCTCCATCTGACGGTGGAGAGCGATCGGGCGGGGACCTTCACAAAATGCTAGCGGCCGTTTGGGCGGCTGAGATGGCGCCACGTGGCGCCATCTTGGCCATCCATCTTCTGGAAGTTGTAGATGGTGCCACGGATGTCGGATTGACTCGATTTTTATGTCGTTGGGCTGCGATCGTCGATCCGAATTCATCCATGCAGTCGGATTTGTCATCTGAAGTGCAGATTTACACCATCCTGGCCCTTGATCTTTTAGGGTTCCCCGATCTCTATCTGATGCTACGGATGCCTGATTAGGGCGATCTTGGAGTCGTTGAACTCCAATCGTCGCCCTGATCATATCCATACGGTTGGATCTTTGATCCGAGGCCCCGATAAAATGTTTGCCCTATCCACGCACATAAGAGGAGACAATTAACCTCCATTTTATTCAAACTACTCTAAATGAGAGATGATGCATGTTATGCAATATTTATATCATGAAATGCAATCCTATTCTTAAGAACATGCATAAATAGACATTTTAAGTAGTGTAAATGTGTTTACATCAGCCGTCGTCGTTTGCAACCACGTCCGCTGTTGTCCGACCATAATCACCCTCAACTTCACTTCTAGGTTGCACGCAATAGCTCCAGGTGCATTCCTAGGCGCTCAATTGGAGGCCACATCTGCGACATCACCCTTAATTGGAGGCCCTTCTCCCAGTAGCTGCATGCGAAGGAAGCGGGTGAGACAATAGTCCCGCCTCATAAAGAGAAGGATGACTATGCACACATAAGTTATTTTTGTGAACTGAGCTCTTTGCCCAGTAACACGAGGGGTTGGATCCGTCATACACTCACATCCGCTAACCCGCCTACTCACTCATCGCTTGTGACCCACACACGCAGGCCTAGATACTGTTCAAGACTTGTTTAGCCGATCGGTTACCTGATTATACCCAGGTCTTGAGAGAGGAGAAAGAGAAGGATTTATCAGAGAATAGGGAAGGGTTTTGCTTTATGAAGGTATGCCCCTGTGTGACACTTAGACTCAGAGGAGAGGCTATGCTCTGTTTGTAAGAAGGGAAGAAAAGGCTCTGAAGAAGAAGAAAGAAGAAGAAGCTTTTGAAGAGAGGGTTGTGCCTTTGAGAAGGAAGGGAAGGTTTGTTGTGAAGAGAAATGTTTGTGCTATGAAAAAGGCTTTTTGAGAGCCTTGTGCTTGTGCTACTGTGGCTAAGTGTTGAGACACTTAAGCTGTCTAAGGAAAGAAACCAACGTCTGATATTGAGTAATGTAGCATTGAGAACACTGTTGACTTAGTTGGCTATATTGAATGGTTGGGATACATGCTTAACTAAACTAGAATAATTGGTGATTTAAATCACTATTCTTTTGTCACCTTGATTTTTTTTATCCCAATGAGAGTTTGAGATATTATTGCTTCTGATTGAATATATTTCTAATTTGATTCATTGAATATCTTCTACAATATCTGCTTATTGTGCTCATTCATTTCAATTCAAGATTGGTGTTGTGAATTCCATATTTCCTCTCTGTATTTGACCTCAGACTCATCTTTGATTTTGAGCATATAAATTTAATTATTTTAGAGCGATTGAGGCCTTGCTGCAATGAAAAGATTTAAAACTCCTTAATAGCCCATTTAGCACTCCTCGACAATGGCACCAAAATGATTAACGTGATTTCGTACAAGTAAAGCTTGAGTTAAAAAACCAATCATTGTAGTCACGTAAAAATCCATTATCAAATAAAACTTATAATCAAAGCTCTGGTGAGTTCCGAGTCGAACACGGGGTGGCAAACATTTGATTAAAAATCGCATTTGGAATTATTTTCAGAAAGCAGATTAGCTGGTCAAATTAAATCTACACTAGCTATTATGCTTAAAAAATAAATAATAGAAGAAAGAGAAAGAGAAAATAGGGAGAGAATGAACAAATTTTATAACCATAGGAGCATGTTCATTACATCTAATCGCTACAACTAGAAAGCGATAAAGAGAGGGATGAGAAAATTCTCCTCGACGGCTGCTTGGAGGATGAGCCGCATTGACGGAGTGCTCAGATGATGGGGATGAGATGCTGGATAAAGGAGAATGAAGCTGGAGAATGGAGAACGAAGTAGGGCAACATCGCAGTGGGATCCGCTTCCCGAATGCTGGTGAGAAGACAACCATGGGATGCTCCACGAAGAGGGTGAAAAGATAGGAAAATTATTTTACTTTAGCGTTAATGGAGCATCCCAGGTATGGGACCAGCTTGTAGAGCTTTGGAGGGATGAGATAAGAAGAGAAGGGATGGTGAAATGAGTGGTATGGGTGCCCTTTTTATAGGTATACAAATTGAGGGCAAAAGGGTCTTTTAAGGCTTAGAAATTAATGCTGGGGTCTTTACTGACAGATATAAACGTCACTGTACGTGAACGTTGCTGAAGTCATGTGCTTCATCTCCATTGTGTGTCACTAATTGGACCGACCTCAGCACACTACGTCACTGCCTCCTCAGCTTCAACCGTTGTGCGCTTCATCACTCTCAAGCACTATTAGTCGTCCGATCACATGATCAGACGACTTATTAGGCGTGCATGCTTCACCTCCTCAGCGTACACAATGCTAGCATTTGATCGTGCACGTATGCACATCGTGCTCATCCATTGCGCTGTGCTGCTGCATCTCAGTTGCTTGATTGATATCAACCGGCTAAATTTTGCCCACGCCCTTCACACCTCTGATCTGATTTAAGGTGGACGGAGGCTCGATTTGGCGCCCCTTTCTCTCGCGTGAGAATCTTATCCATTGCACTATGCACGTGGATTATTGAGAAGATATCTCTCATGCTCGTGCCTCATGGCTGTTGGATGAAGATCCAATGACCCAGATCGTGTGTTCCAGATGAAGTGTGGATGAAGGGGTGACGTGGTGCACCCAGAATCATTGGATGGCAATCCAACGTCCACAGTGCACGTTGGAGGAGCTATAGAGATTGGGCAGGCAGCCTTGGATGTCCCAGATGATGCCATGTGGCTTTATCTAGGCCGTTCATCTTCTTTGACTTGTAGCTTGCTCCACAGATGTCGGATTGGACCGATTTTCACGTCGTTGGCCTGTGATCATCGATCCAAACCCATTCGTGTGGTTGGATTTATCGTCTGAAGTCTAAATTTTTTGCCACCTTGCCCCTTGGCCTTTAATCTTCCTCAGACTGCATCTAATACTACAAAAGTCCGATCAAGGTGATCTTAGAGTCATTGGACCTAAATCCTCGCCCTGATCAGATCCATACGATTAGATCTTCAATCCGAGGCCCTGATAAATATTTCTTTGTCCCCTGATCCTAAAAAGAGGCAAATTAACCTAGAATTTGTATAAACTAATATAAATGCATAATGATGCATGTTATGCAGTATTCAATGCATGATACTTCTATTACACTAGGAACATGCATAAATAGACATTTTAGGTTAATTAGATGTATGCACATCATCTGCCTTACTCTTCATCAAGAACACCCACGTGGCTCTAGAGAAATCATCTACAATAACTAGGTAGCATCTATGGCCCATTCGGTCTGGGACTCTGCTCGGTCCCCATACATCTATATGAAGGAACTAAAATAATGTCGAAGATCTAGGAGAGGTGCTAGCTGGAAAAGAGGACCGATGGTGCTTAACCAATTGCCAAGCATCTCACTGTATGGTAGTAGTTGGGGAAATATGTGTTATTACCCTCCCGAGGTGACCTAGAGGCAAGTGACCAAGACAAACATGCCACTATAGAGCACTTCCACTACCATATCAAGCAACTCCTGCAAATGGCGCCTGTCCCAAATCGTAAATGCCATTCTCTGTACCTCTGGCAATAATCCTCCCAGTGAGCTTACCCTGAAAAACACATCTGACATTTCGAAGATCAGTCTGTAGTTGAGATCCTTCGTGGTTCTGCTTACGGACAACAAACTCAGTAGGAATTCTGACACATGCAATGCACCAAACAACTACAAACTGGGGGTCACAGACACCTCCCCTTTACCCTTAACTGGGGTGTATCTACCAGTTGCCCCCTATACAGTCCCTTTTGGGGTAACAAATTGTAGTGAATGGAAATAGGTCTGATCACCGCACAAATGTTATGATGTACCAGAGTCGATCAGCCACCTTGCTCGTTGGTGGCTCCTGTAATGCTCCTGATGTACCAAACTCACAAATTCTGCCATTGGTGTCAAGCAGACCACATCCAAAGAAAATAAGGAATGCACACTCCAAGAATTATGCAATACGACGAATACACACACCAAAACCATCAATAAGGGGAATATACACCCCAAAAGCAATCCATAAATCTAGAGAAAACCATAACATTGTTCGGGGAACACCAATAGATCTAAAATAATACGTGTTTAGATTTGCATCTTCAACAAGAAGCCCCCTTAGATAGGCATTGGCCTAACTTGGGTGTGGGGATAACACCCGAGATTTTCCCAAGGAGACCTATGTCTCTCTCAAGGTTTGAAATGTTGATTTCAACACCATCCCGATGAAATTGTAAGTGTGCATTTCGTCGGCATGTCGAGGGTGCGCCATGGAAATGCCTACTTTTCAATGGGCATGTTGAGGGCACACCGTGGAAATACCCATTTTTATGATTACGTTCGTCAGTGACATAATCATTTCATTCATTACATTTTATTCTTTATTGAATTTTTATAACTGTCGGTGTGTAAATGAATTCATCGATTAATATTTTATGGGTTTTTTATGATTATGTTCATCGATGACGATGTGACGTACTATGAGAATGTACAAGTAGAACTCGTTATACATTGTACAACTCAACGATCGTCTAATAATGCATTGAATGATTGAAGGATATTTTTGGGGATTAAAAATGTTGTGATTTGGTCTTACAGGGATACAAAAGGACATTTTTACGCCCCTTTAAAAAGTTGTTGCTCTTAGTTTGGTGTAAAAAGAGAGGGTGTACATTAGTTATGGAGGGTCAGATGGGCATGTTTTGAACTTTAGGATAACATGAAAGTTTATTACAAATTTGAAGGGAAAGGAGGACTAGTGCTGCAGTGTAGAGGTAGCAGGCCCAGGCAGCAGCGCACAGTAGGCCTAGGCAGAACAGCATCGGCATTAGCATCGACATGCTTGGCATGCTAGTGGCATTCTTGCTTCTTGAACAATGTTCCATGTCGGTATGACCATTCCCACAAAAAAGCTATTTCGAGGGCATGCCGCTGGCATTTAAAACCCTGGTCTCTCTGTCCCTACAATCAGAAGGGACATAGCCCTAGAAAGGAGCTACAAACCCCTCACATGTGTTGCGTTACCCACGCACGTGTTCCTGCCCACGTGCCACCGTCGGAGCCACCACCGTGTGCTGTTGCAACATCGTTGTTGCATTGTGCTACTACTGCCTTGTCGCTTCACATGCGCCGTTGCAGCACTGCTAGACGCTAAACCCTACCGCCTGCACTGCTATTGCCGCATTGCTTCAGGCAAGCCGGATAGCTACTGCAATGCCATTG
This sequence comes from Thalassia testudinum, assembly GCA_037157565.1. Taxonomy (NCBI): domain Eukaryota; kingdom Viridiplantae; phylum Streptophyta; class Magnoliopsida; order Alismatales; family Hydrocharitaceae; genus Thalassia; species Thalassia testudinum. Next base: position 85,824,509 of record JAZHRO010000031.1, read on the forward strand.
CATGCTGTGCCTTGCCATCTACGCTGCTTCAGAGGTGCATGTGTTGTCGCTGCGTTACTGATGGAGAGGGAGAGCCAGCACAGATCAAGGGAAGAGTGGGAGAAGGATTTGGTGGTAGGGTTTTGAAGGCCTTAGAAGTGGGATACCTAAAGCCACGATCTAAGATTGGTGCTCTGATACCAAGTGGGAGAATAGAATTCGTCGAATCTCATTATGGGGAGCCCTACACCTCTTTACAAGAGATGTGGGAAAAGAATACCATGGTCTATACAAAATAATAATAATAATAATAATAATAATAATATAATGTGCCACCATCTAAAAGGGATCAATGGTGGTTAGCGTAAAGGTTTTCTTTTGTGTTACTTTTTCATTAGTATTTTCTATAAGACTCTTGTAACCTACTTATTGTAACACTCAATATAAGAGAAAGTATACTTCTCAGTTATGCCATTCCATGACATTAACATGGTATTGAGGGGTATGTAGCTCCCTATAGTTCTCATGCTCTAATACCCACCATCACCATCCCTTGGTTCTTCATATCTACAATGTGGACATGCTTATGATTTCTTTAGAGAAGTTTTCTTCCATTGTTCTTTGCCTGAACTGTACCAATGTACCTTCAATTACATATCTTTTGGTAGCATTGTAGATTTCCCTTTATGGTGTTTGGTATCACTATGGGGTGCTTAACCTTAGTTATATGTGTGTGGATTTTTTCTCAGCACATGACTTTGTGTGCCATTATTTTTTGTGATTACTCTCGTGGGGTCATTTTTATAGTGATTATGTACTAAATTCAAAAGTCATACTTTTCTCTGCATCTAGCCGTTGATAATTTTCAAAATTAGTTGTGGTTGGCTCAAGTAGTAATTTTCAAACTAATGACAACAAGTTTAAGCCATCCTAGATGTTAGGTTTCCACCCATCTTTGAGAATAGGAAATAATCTATAGCTTACACAAGGCAATAATGACAATAGCAACAACCAAGCATTTTCCCATATTAATTAAGTGGGATTGATTCCATGGATTTTTCACTAGTGATGTATATCAAAAGGTCAAACAATGCAGATATGTAAATTGGACTTGTGAGGTGAAAGTTCTTGCTTTTTTCATTGAGATTGTGTATACAAGCCAAAGAAACTATGTCGTCTTAATGAAGATTAGAATCCATTCCTACTTGAGGCATTAGAATTGATGTCCCTTTTAATTTGGGAGTTGGAGAGAGAATAATACTCAAATTGGACTTAATAGGAGACCTTTGTTTTAAAATTCTTGAAACAAAATGTTTTTCCAAAACCTGACCACGTGAATGTTGTTTCTAGATAATATTTTCAAAACTACCTTTAACCCGAATAAGTAGACGAAATTCATTCATGATGAATGGTTTGCAACAATTATGAGTAGATTAAGAGCATACAACTTGAGTTAAGTGTCATGCTTCAGACCTTTTAAGAACCCAAGAAATTAGGCTCTGGAGAATATAATGAAACCTGGCATGATAATATGTTTTCGAAACACTGCGTCATTAAGTGTCTACTAATAGGATTGGTAGAGCTTATGGGCAATTGTAAATATGCAGGTGACATTATATTCAATCTTGAAGTCTTAGGCACTCGAAACACAGTTTTTTCTATACTTAAAGATTCCAAAATGATTTTGGAATGTTCTTTGGAAGAACACATACTTTCAATACAAAGGTTGTTTATAAATATGAAGTGTATAGAGGAATTTTATATAAAGGTGAAAAGCTTGGTGTGCACCATCTCTCCTCAACTTTTATGGTTGGGCCCTTGAGAAAGAAAACTTTAAAGAGACAATCTCCTTGACAAAGAAACTTTAAAGAGACAATCTGAGTTAGTAAAATGTCTACCGAATATATTAGACCGTCTTGATGGAGTGTGTAACATCTTAAGTAAGAGGAAGTGTTCCTCAACCATGAGGGCTCAAAGAAGGATAACTGAAACATGAACAAAAGAACCTTACATGGGATGCGAATCTATCCATAAATCTGCAAATCTTTTGGAAGGTCAGAGGAAAAGTCCCTCAAGGTACTATTCATCTTCATCATCTATGTGTTCATATGATGAATAAAAGATTCTGATGCACTTAGCATATGTGCAGTTGTTGCTTATGATTCAAGTGATTAAAATATAACTGAGGATGAAGGAGCTTTGTAGATGGAATTTGAGGTAAAGTGTTGCTATAGAATCCATTAAGAAGTACAGAGCTCATTGTTTGGAATTAGAGTTTTGGATTATAAAGATTGTCTTTATAATCATGCATCTATATATATATTTTCTATTTTCAAATTATTTGGAATTGGTTTGTTCATATGATATAAACCAGTGGATGCTTGAATATTTTAGAATCTATTTTGTGATATTCAAATTTTTATAATGATATGATCATTGATGAGAAATAACCACCTTTTCCTTCTTGAAAAAATGATCATTGATGAGAATTCAGAATAAGTGCAACGATGACATTCCACCTCTATGAGGTGTCTCATGCCAGGACTTAAATGTCTATGAGTGGGATTAAGAGGACAATTAAGAACAAAATTTTAAGTCAGTGGGAGCAACAATCTCTTCTGACCTGAAAATCAAGAATTCCAAGATAATTTATGACCGATCACTTTATGAAAATGACATATAAATGTCTCGAAATGACACATAATGATGTGTGTATAGTGGAAAGGATCTTTGGTGGATGGTGACATGTACTAATGATCATTTCAATTATGATGATGTCTGTTTGATGTAAAAAGAGTCAAAGATCTTTTGGAAAGTTCAATGACTTACACTTGTTGATTATGGAATTGATGAATTTTGCAAACTGTGTCAGATGGACATGTCATAAAAGATTCAATTGGACTTAGATAGTGGATCTCAGTCAGATGAATGTAAAGGGATTATTTGAAAGAGAAAGAAATTGTTTCTAACTCGTATCTCTTGGTACATTTTAACTTGGTCTTGTCTTCTTATGACAAGATTGAACTTAGAGAAGTTCAAACGATGATGAACATTGGATTTCCTAAATCAAAATGAGGATTCACATTAGAGATTGCGAAAAGACATCCTCTATGGGTTTCAATCAAAGTCTTGTTTCTTGATTATTTATGAGATGTAGACAAGGATCTTGATGAGTAGATTTGGTGTTGCTTGCCTATGTTTAATTTAAATGAGTTGAACTCTAGGGCAATTTTGTTGGACATCACAAGTATAATAATGATTGTTGGTGTTGTGATATGGATTAGATAAGTATTTTAATTTGTGGAATATTAGATTTTTAAAAGGATAAGTACAAAAGTGATAATCCTATCCAAGGAACATTTATTCTTAGAGAGTTACTGTTAAATGGGCTTTCAAGGAGATAAAATATGTGTTAGTTGTAGTATCCTCTAAATCGCTCAATCAACAGATAAAATTTATAACTCGAAATCAAGAAATGAAGTTCGGGATTGTTCGTTAGGAGCAAATGTGGAATTCGCGCACTAATCTTTAATTAAAATGAATGAGCACAATAAACGAAGCTATATATAAGATATTCAATGAATGATATTGGCAAAAATATGCTAAATGAGAACCAACATATAATGGAGCAAAAGGAATAGAAGAGTCTAAAACATTGGTGATTTAAATCACCACTTAACTCCCTTATTTAAACATGTATCAAATATCCCAATTTAACCAAATAAATGAACAGTAGTTTGAATGCTACAGTGCCTCAGACGACAGGCATATGAAACGACTTAAGTGTTCCTCATAAGGCTCTTCAGAGCTTTCTTCAGGAGCCTCTCCTCTCAAGTTGTTCTTCTTCTCAAGACTTCTCTTCTTCTTCACAACATCAGCATAGGCTTCCTTCAAAGGCTTTGTTGAGAGTACACGTACCTCGAGGCACATGCACAGAGGGCAAAACCCTCCCCTCCTCCTCACAATTTCCCCTTTCCTCTTTCAAACCTAGGGTAATCGCATATTCAAGTACATGGGTAATAGGTTATTGGATCCAGAATAGTGGCCAAACCCGCATGCTCTATGCATGGGCGAGGCGTAAGGCGTGAAGTAGGGACCCGATCCCCGGTGACTTGGGCAACGAGGCAGCGTCACAATTTTTGTATGTATGCAATGAGTAGCTCATCAGTTGATGATGTGGTACTAAATGTGCCTGCATCTTCTTCGTGCTGCTGCAGATGGTTTGAATGTTTAATCGAGTTGCTGCTTTGCTACTCTGCCTCAATCGCAAGTTGAGATGCCTTCGCAAGTTCAAATCGCACCTGTCGGGTGTGGAATCAATGTCAGTGGTGCTTGATTGACAGAAAATAATGATGGAGGTGAAGCTTGCCGGTGATGGTACTTGAAACACAAGATATGGGTTAAAAGCCCAAATTAAAAGGCTCAGAGGTATCACTGGAGCACGGTGAAGGTGGTGGTAGTGATTTCGTGGTGTGAGGATGAGTGTGGTGGTGTGTCGGATCGGAGAGGGTGGATGATGAAGGAGGTGTTCAGGGGTGATTGTAAGTGGATGTTTGGCGGATTTGAGTAAGGGGTTTTGTGCGGGGATGAGCGGCGATGCTAATAGGAGTTGTGGCTTGGTGGATGGTGGCATGTAGCAGACTCACGACCTTGCTGAAGCTCGGCTAGAGTGAAGGAAGATGGAGGGGGAGGTTGGTGATTGTGGGTCGAATAGAGAGTTTAAGGAGGGGGATTTGAAGTAGAGAGGAAGGAGCTAAAGGACCTAATTTAGCGGAAGAAGGAGGAAGGGTGGCATCGGCTGTGGTTGGCCGACGCCGAGGATGAAGCTTGCTCCGGTGAGGTGATCGACGAAGAGGAAAGGGGAAGATTTCCCTCACTGTTGTTGGTGAGGCAAGGAGGAAGATGAGAAAGTGGATGGGTAGGCCAATTTGGCCATTGGCTGTTCGTAGGAAGATGGGGAAGGAGGCCGCTGGAGCTAAGATGGAGCTTGGCTGGAGATGAAGGAAGAAGGGGTATTTGGCCTCAAAACCTTGCTAAGGAGGATGGTTTGTCCTCGGGGGGTCTTTTATAAGGTTTAGAGAGGCATTCCAAGCTTGGAAGCTCGGAAGCTTCGTGCACAAGGGATACCTGAACCTTTGAAAGGTTTGCATGAGGATTCTGGAAGGATTTAGGATCCATGAAAGGTCTCATTTGGAATAGAATTCCTCAAGAAATCTCTCTTTCAATTTTGGAACTGATTGATTGAGAATCGAGAAAGAAATCCTCGCTCGAATCTCGACGGTGAGCTGCAAGTTTCCTTTAATGGTGTTAAGGATCTATTTGCAAAGGTGATGATAAAGGTAGGGGGCTATTTGTAAGGAATCCAAAAAGCTAGGGGCATGGGTGTGAGAGAAAGAATCTGACTGGACTAAATTGTAAATTAGGTCAAGATGATCTCTGATCGAGCCAAAATTTTGGTACAAACCTAACTTGGACCCAAGAAATCTGATGGTGAAGTCAGATTTTGGTTTTAACCAAGTTTGACTAGGAAATTTGTGTAGAAACCCAAATTTGGTCAACTTTCTGTCTGAAACTTTATTTTAAGTCAAAATGGGTTCCAATGGTCAAATCAAGGATACCAAACCTTATAGAATATTTTTATATGAATTTTAGAAACTTTATATGAATTTTATCTTGACCAAAACCTCAGTTATTTAAGCAGGTCTGAAATTAGGGTTTCAGATGTTCATTAATTCTTGAAATGTGTAAAAATCGTTTCTGTCTGCACGGACCCTCTTATTAGTTATTAAAACTCATTTAACCTTCATTTAACCTCTGAGAAACCTTGTGATTGTTCTGCATTTCTGATATTCTGTTAAAATTGCAGATTTAATCCTATTTTAATAGATTCTTCTTAGAAAGGGTATGCAATGAATTACGACTCTCTGGCGGTTATGTAGTAGTTGTCAATTGATTCTGACTAAATAAAGCTAGTTATGGAGGATGATGACGTTATCATCAGTTACTTGAACTTGTCTAAGACTAGGTCAACAAGAATGAATGTTGCTTGCCCTATGTCTTATTCAAGTGAGTTGAACTTATGGGCAAATTACAATATTTCTGGACATCACACATGACAATATCTGTCGTTGATGTGATAAGTATTCTAAAAGGATGATTTTGACTTATGAAATGCCAAATTCCATAGTTTTGAATACCCTACTGCAATTTAATCTATGAATAATGTATGATAGGAGAGTTGCAAAATTTGCCCTGAACAAGTCATATAAATCAATGATTATGCCCATAATATATCCAAGCTAGTTAGTGTCACGACCCGGTCCCAAATCCCTACAGGATTTGAGACTGGCTCGCTTCGGTTTATCCCAAGATCTAGTCATCCAACAAGAAATAACCAAGTAACATTCAACAAACCACAATCACACAAGTACAGTAACTAAGCAAAAAGAAAGTTTCAACAGGGGAAAGAGAATAGTGATATTACAGCCATCACATCAAAGAGTACATGTAACATAATACAAGCTATAAAAATTCACTATCAAGCAGTAGAACTAAAGCTAGGCTCGACTAGGCCTAGCGTCCTCAGCAGCCGGTGGCTCGGGTTGCTCAAATCCCTGACCTATATAGAATATATTTGAATGGAGTCAGCTAACGCTGAGTAGAGTGGTGGTTAAGAAGTAACAGGCATTTAACATAGAATTTTCCATTTTTCAATTATATTATACATGTGGGTGCGTGGAGATCTCTAATTAGGATTTGTTAAATTAATCTTCTAGTTCCCTATAGGAGCGATTTTGCTTGCAGCTTCCCGTGATATAAGATGCCCACGTGGTACTCTCCTGGCCAGGGGAGTCCCACCTTGGTAGTCCTATACTCGGTCTACTACCCCGAGGTCACGGTCGTGACGTAGCTGTGACTACGGCATACGTGATAAGCGCACGGGTAGCTACCCCGCACTGGCACACAGTCAGTCGTTTCTGCTAGTGGGTATGCCTCAACGTATAGTGCGGAACAGTGTAGGGCCTTGCCCTCTCAAAACAGAACAGGGGTCTTGCCCCTCCTCAGTCCGCGTACCCTCATTCGACTGCCTCAGTTTGCCCAACGGGCTGACGAGAGTCGGTGTAGGGTGGCCATACCTAGCCCTGGGCCCCCTGGGGCGGATAGCTCCCCCCTACACTAATTAGCTCACCTCTATACCACGTACATGAGGGCTAGTAAGAGTCATCGTAGAGTGGCCAAACCCACCCTGGGTCCCAACCCAAGGGCAGCAAGCTCCCCTCTACACTACAAGGGATAGTTGCTCTCTTCGGTACCAAATACACAAAGGTCAGCTTACCTCCCTTAACAGCTGTCCATAGGCAGCAAAATCCTAGAACCATCTGGTTCTTCGAGGTACGGTGTTTTTGTTTACATTCCCTGTGGGGTTCGTACAAGAATTTCTTTATCACATCCGGGTTGGAATGTTCGGAACAACAGTTCAATTTTCATTTTATTACAGTAGGGGTCCATTTTAGCTAAAAGCAGGTAGCTCTTGATTACTCAACTATTCACATGCAGTTTCTTCTAACCCTAGTGTTCATGCCAAGACCTAGGGTTCAAGAATCTATTCTCGAATATACGTTTATTCCTTCCTAGGGTTCATCTCAAGTCCTAGGATTACTTACTCGCATGTATTAAATTAGAGATTTAAGGTTGTAACCACTCTACCTGGGTAACCGGGTGGAATGGGGGCTCGTATAGTGGCTCCCGATGTTTCCACAGGTCCCGTGCACCCGATGGATTGGAGACCTAAACACGAATTGATGGGCCAAAAGGTTCAGAAGGATGTAAACCAGGTATCATTATACAGAGAAACTCGTATGGAAAATGGAGATGGTTCGTTTATGAAAAAGCGATAATAATAGGGCCTTACACGGCCCCAAAACACGCTATCAGACAGAAATCAGACGTCTGGGAAAGGTCCCAGATGTCTTAAAATAGTTCTCAGGGATACCTTTCTTGGTGTTCCACTATCATACGTCTAGAACTCGATGCCGACATCCAAGGACTTTGTCAGACATTTGGGGGTGCTCCCAGACATCTGAAATTGCCTTGGCTACGCTCTCGCCCTCTGACACATACGTACGCTGTCAGGACTTGTCAAAGAGGAAAAGTACAGAAAGTGGATCTCTACCAGACGTCTTTCCCTACTTTCAGACGTTTGGTAAGACGTCTGGGTGTCTCCCAAGCTGTCTGATTCCGCGAAAAAAGGATTCCGTGGATCCGCTCTTGGCTCCCCTTACCTGTAGGTGCTGCAATAGAACGGCACCGCACCCTCCGCCCTCGCGCTTCCTCTTGCTCGGGTGCTCCGCTCTCACTCTGCTCTCACTCACTCTCGGCTATGGGGCAACAACGAAGAGGAGGGGGGAGAGGTATATAAAGGGAGAGGAGGTGAGGGGAACGGAGAGGCGAGCATGGCGCAGAGTGGCATCGCAGGAGAAGGCGCGGTGAGGTGCGGTGAGGGCGGAAGTATGCACGATCATACGTTGCATGCTAAAAGCATTTCCAGATGTCTGGTGAATGTCCCAGACTTCCGGACAGATGTCTGGTGAACATCCCAGACGTCTTAAATGGCCAAAGGGGAGGTGGATCATTTCAGTTAGATATACAAGCAATTATTAGTTTCAATGGTTACACAAGATATGAAAATGTTCCTATTCCTAGATGAAAATTCTCAAGAACTATTCACCTTGTATGATATTATATTCAATGAGATAGGTATTTGAAATGAGAATTATAATGAGAAAAATAAGGAATCTTGAAAGGTTTCTAGAATCTGATCAAGATCTAAAACCAAATCTGAGGGAAATCAACTTTGACAAATATGCTTAATTCTTGAAAAAAGTTTCAAGATAGTAAAGCCCATTTATTAAAATTCTGGATCACTTTTCTTAAATGAGTTTGAGCATGATTTTCCTTGAGGATCATAACACGAGGGATTGGGTGAAGGCTGTAAGCTTGAGTCCAATCATGATCCAAACAAGCATGTTGGCTTGAATGATACATAAGATGTTGTGAATGCATTATAACCTCAATAATGCCTAGACTCATGAAAGGGTTAGTGGGAACATTGCTATAGTATCATATGCAGATAACCATTATACTCATAAGATGAGACAACAATATCTAGAAATTGAAATAGGAAAGTTTGATTGAAAAATATTTTCAATGATCAACTTAAAGATTTTTGAACATATAATGCTTGGTACGTAGATTTTCATGTGATGAAAGTTAATACATGTTTTTTTGACATCTCTTTGTGAAGATACCAACTCAAAGGGTTGAGAGAGAGAATAAGATGTTTGTGTGTAATGCACAAAAATAGAGCATCATTCCAAATAAAGATGCTTGATGTAGTGAGAGGATAATATGTGGCCAATCCACAAGTCAAAGACACTCTGGATGAGATGATAAGTTGTCCCAACATTCCTTGTTAAAGGAATGAAATCATGAAAAGGTGTTCTCAATGAGTTGAGAGGCACTAATTTAGTTGATCTCAATGAGTTGAGATGCGATGTTTTTAGTCTAATGTGAATGGTCTACATAAAAGCAAATTATATTTTGTGTGTGTAGTATTTTCTTTGGAAGTGTGTACACAATGATAAAGTGGCTAAAGTGGAAAGTGTTGTATTTTATGAAGTTGCTACATGAATGATGTGGATACGTAAGGGCCTTTGGAAGGACTTGACATAGTTTCTTCTACTAAAACTCCCATTGTTATGGTGATAACAAGAACATTTCTCCTATTAAGAAGTAGTTTCTTAGAATAAAGAACATGCCTACAGAGAGAAAGTCTTCAATATAAGTTAGATGTCATGCATGATAAAGGTGTTATCATATGCAATGCTTCAGCTTGTGGCTTGACACTTTAGTCGATTAAGGTTTTATGGTAAAGCACTTGAGTGTTAAGTTAGCATCACGAGTTGGAGAGGTGGTACAGGATTGGTTCTAGGGCAAGTGGAAGTCTGTTAAAATTATGTACCTTTAGCATGCCAACGTCAGTGGAATTACTTGATCAGTGATTTGGATCTGAATATTAAATCATGAAGACACACTAATGTGATTAATTGGTTCCCTCAATACAACTAGGACAATGTCCTATAACTTTGTTGGATATAATTGACAAGTATCGAAGATCCAACTAGTTTAAATCAAAGATTTCAATAAGTTATTAAGAACCATCATAATATCCACCAGTTCTCTTTAGTGTATGAAGAAATGACAATCTTCTTGAGAAACTATTGCTTGACGGATGTTGTTGCTGCAAATCTTCAGCTTAAGGAGATTTAGGGCTGTCATGCAGGTTGAGTTATGGGGGTTTCTTCCCTTATCACTATCACAGAGAAGGTTGATTTGAGATAGATATGTCTTTGTATTTAAATATGCATATTTAGTAGACCAATGGTCATGCACGCACCATGGTATTGAGATTGGAAGGTTGGTGTGTATATAAGAGAATAGGAGACACATGATTTCTTGAAGGATTCATATAGATTTAATATTGTAGGTGTACATAGTGTATCGAAAGACATGAGTTCACTCTGCGTATATTAGGATATACAAAATTTCATGCATGGTCATACAGGTTCTGATTAGACATTTACATGAAAGAGAAGATAGTCCTTTTGAAAGGAATTAGTCTTCATTCTTGTCCCAATGATATAAGAACATAAACATAAATAACACTAGTAGGAAGGACAATGGATCTGGAAATTAAACCACATGGTTGCATAATTCTTCTTGTGTGAAGGATTCATGGGTGTTTGAAACATCTAAGTGAAATGTAGTACTGTAAATCATGAATCCTAAACTCTTTATTGTTAGTGTGGTAAAATCAATAATGATTTTTGTAGGTTCTTAATTGTAGAAAAATCAAATATTATTTAAGGAGTTAAATAATATTTGATTTGACAGTTAATTGGGCTAGAAAGGTTTGGTCTTGATTGAAAAGGGTTAGATAGAAATCAAATTCATTTTGGGTACCAAAATGTAATTGACTAAATTAGTTAAAGGGAAACCATGCAAATAACAATTTGAATTTGATTTTAGTGATTGAATTTGATCTCATGGGTCCCATTATATTAGGATGGCTGGGATTCCTTATAAATATCTTTCAAAGTCAAGGTCAAATGACCTAATCAACTTCATGATTCATGTAACACAGAGAGCTATCGCTGCTAGAGAATAGAGGAGAAGAAGAGTCGAGGATCCCTTAACCCCTTTCTCTTCTTGGTCAACCAACAAGAGGATTTTTTGACCAACTCTTTAGTTGTTGGAAGATGAACGCATCCATTGGTCGACCAACAACATCCGTTGTTGGAGAGCATCATGGTGTCGGTCAATCAATGCCCTTATTGCTTGATCAATTTGTACTGGTCTACGAGTTGATGGTCTTGTTTGTGGATCTCTAATCATGCACGTAAGGCTCTGAGGTGAAGGTCATCTTAGGTACACAAAGGGTTCATGATGCATGTTGGGAGTTGGGTGTACTCGACATCAAGGGCATCATTAGTCTGTTGAGAAGGTCTAGTGATCACACTTTATTGTAGGAGGCATAATGATGAGCCCATATTTGTGGGCTAATTAGTTACTTAATTTCCTAGGCATTAGATTAATATTAGCATATACCTAGCATGCATTAAGATATAAATAATTTAGTTTATATATATTTGCTTGTATACATTCCATATATAAATTATTTAGGATGCATTAGAAAAACATACATTAGTCTTTAGGTTACATTATATGCATATATTAGAATTAACATTTAGGTTACATTATATGCATATATTAGAATTAACATTTTATTGAGGGTTTGTAGATAAATAAAGCAATCTTTTTATTATTTATTTTTATTCTCTCTTCTCTGCAGTAAATATGCGCCTCTCCGCCACCAGTTGCCCGCATTGAAGGCCTACATTCAAGGACGAGTGGGAGAGGTGGATCTGGTCGGGGCAGTTGAGACTACAAGGGAGAGGAGGAGGCAGTCGGGCACTTTGAGGCCTTCATTCCCTTTCCTTACTGTGCAGAGAGTGCACTACTCTCATCCGCTCCACCACCATCGGCCTCAACTGTGGTGACAAGCCTCCACCACCGTGGGCGTGTGGCGTGATAGGCCACACCGCCATCTGGAGCTTGGTTGCGTTACCGTGAGCATCTCAATGTGCAATACCCTCACCGCCACCACCAGCAACCACCACCGCAGCCGCTGCAACTCCACGCCTTGCATCCTCATTTCCTCCGTCAGTTAAGACGTCCGGGAAGTTTCCCAGACATCTGAAGCCTGGCCCCATATCTTCTTTCTTCTTCTTATTTCTTCTTCCTTTGTTTGTTTTCACCTCAATAACAAACCCAACGCCACGCCATCCCCACGTGCAGCAGCAGCCATCTCCTACTGCCCGAGCGCATCTTCCCTTCCATGCACAGTCCGCGCAACCGCCCTCTAGCTCCACCACGAGCAAGCACACGACGCCCTCGCTGCACTTCCTTGCCATTCCAGTGCACACACAGCCTGTAGACGCAGCAGCGTGCGTCCTCCAACTGCTCCTTCGCAGCACGCATCACTCCCTCAGCGCTGCGCCCCCTCATTGCGCCTCCACCACACTCGCAAGTAGTAGTCCGCGCATGCAGCAGCCTCTTCTAGCAGAAGCCGTGCATGCAACAGCTTTCTCTTCACTGCGCGTGCGAGCCCTTGCCCCCCTTGCGTGCGTGCTCAGCAGGGCAGGTGCTCTTCTCCCCGCTTTCACCTCCAGTGTGCAGTCAGCAGCACACCTCCATACGCACTCCTCGCGCGCGTCTGCTCTTGCAGCGCACCAGCAGCCACTGCGTGTAGCCACAACTCCCCGTGTGCATGCACGTGCCTCCATAGCAACACCTTCAGCAACCTGCCGTTGGCCACTTCAGCCATGTCGCTGGTTGCCATCAGCCATCTCCCACCTCACCGCTGCCATCATTAAACCCCAACGTGCTGACCGACCTTCCCTTAAAGCCTCATCGGCTGCCATTCCCCTTCCCATGCTCGACAAAGTGAGAGAAACATTCCTCTATTTTTCCATGAATTAAAATTTACAATGCCTTGCCATTGCATGAGAGGGGTTTTTGTTTAATTAATATTATATTGTGCCTATTTTGCTTGAATACCCCTCCACTTTCACACAAATGCAATTTCAGCATAACTTCTCATTGTTATCTTGATTTAAAGGCGGATTTGGCTTCATTTCTTGAAAAAATCAATAGTGAACATTCATTTTTGATATTAACGAGTTTAATTAGGAAATTGTCTCCCTGTGGATACGACTCGCTCCTCATTGAGTGGTTTAATTTCTATTATTTTGATTTGCGATTTTCCATCACTTGCATACTACAACATGACATTCTTTATGCGAAACAAAGAAAGCAAAAACCAACTTATCACGTAACACGTGGGGTGCTATACTATGCTACCAGAGGTATATTTCTATACTCGTGAGTGCTCTGGATTGGGAAGAAGCTAGTGCTTCCCATATGGTTTCGATTTCAGTCGTTTATTTATTTGATTATTTTAGGAGCCAAATCTGTAAAGAATTAGGCTAGAGTTCTCTACCTCTTAGGAAGAGTATACATGTACAATGGGAGGTGGAGAAGGCCACGTGTGTTGGAGAGAGAGTTGGCGAGAGGGAGAAGATGGTAAAAGAGAGAGAAAAGGAGCTAAGGTAGATATGAAAATTTTATTATTGGATTCAAGAGAAACAAAAGGATTTGGTCTTTATTTAAAGAGATTCAATTCCATTATTAACATTCATCACAATCCCAACAAACTTGGAATTGGGATACTAGTAATCCTAATCCTAATTGTTTCTTTCCTAAAACATCCCAATTTCCATAATTATATAAATAAGGAAAACTTACACCCTAAGCAACAACTAACGCCAACTATACACACATTCACGTGCACATGCGCACGTCGGCATGCGCACATGTTGGTATGCACACATATTGCCACGTGGCTGATTTCCAAACTTCTCACACTCTCGAAGTCGAACTCCTGGAGAGGGTGAAAGGCTTGCCAAAAAAGAAATTTTAAGGCTGATCGTCCCACCAAGGGAATTCATAATTCTCCTTCTCCTACTTCTTTTCCTTTGTTCCCTTATTAGCCTTAGGAGTCTTTTCGATAAGCACGTGGAGCTTCTCCTATCAACCCACAAAAATTTTGAAGGCATGTGCCCACAAAATGTAGTTCGAGACCCCCATCAACTTTATGGTGGTGCCTTGAACAAGGATTCTCGACTTCGTTGTGGTTGACGACTGATGGGAACACCATCATAAGCCATAACTAGCTTAATTTAGTCATTGTCAAGGAATAAATGCTCCTACATAATTGCCTAAGAGCCCTAATTCACTGTAAATCCATTCTGAGGGAAAGATAAGAAAGTAGGGTTAAAACTACAAATTTACCATCATATATTGAATGCAGAATAACCGTGGGTTTTCCCAAGATGTAATTAAGGGTCAAATGATCTTAAATATCCAACAAGTGGGTTAATACAGACAGAAAAGGATTTTTTGCGTGTTTTAAGAATTAAATGACTTCTGAAATCCTAAAAATAGACCTGCTTAAGTAAGTGAGGCTTTGGTTAGGCTAAAATTCACTTAAACACTCTAAAATTCATAGAAAAATATTCTCTAGGGTTTGATACCTTCAATTTGACCATTAGAACCCATCTTGACCCAAAATAGAGTCTCAGATTGACATTGGCCCTAATTTGGGTTTCTACATAAATTACCTAGTCAAACTAAGTCAAAACCTAAATTTAACTTCACCATTGGATTCCTTGGGTCTAAATTAGGTTTGTACCAAAATTTAGACCCAGTCTGAAATCATCTTGACCAAGTTTGTAATTTGGTTCTGTGTAAGTCTTTTCTCTCACACACATGCCCCTAACTTTCAAAATGCTTACAAAAAGGTCCCTATCTTTTGTCATATTCCTTTCACACAAGTCCTCGCATCATTTTTGGAAGGTTGAACCTTCACCATCAAGTTTCGAGCGAGGATTTCTCGCTCCATTCTCAATCAATCTCTCCTATATTTGAACCAAAGATTCCTTGGGAAGTCACCTTCCATTTGAGCTATTCCTGGGGCTTTACGTCTTTCCCAAATCCTCATGCGAACCTTTTGAAGGTACGCATGTCAAACGTGAAAGAGAATCATGGAGCTTGGAAGCTTGGCTTCCAAGCTTGAAACCCCTTCTTAAGCCCTATAAAAGGATCCCCAGGGCACGACCGTGCTCTTGAGGTAGGATTTGGCCAAAAACCCTCTTCCTAACCCTACCTCCGACCTCCTCCGACCTAGCTCCAGAGAACATCTTCCCTCGTCGTCCTACGGCCTCCCAATGGCCAAATTGGGAGCATCTCCTTCCTCCGCCTCTCGACGATCACATCAGAGGTGCCTTAGCCCCTTTATCGCCGTCTCTCCCTTCGAAGGTTCATCTTCCCCATGTCCGACCATCACACCGGCATGGGAATATCTCCCCCTTTCATCTCTAAACTAGGTTCTTTAACTTCCTCTACTTCCCTCCTTTTTCCCTATTTCTATCTCTCAAAACGACCACCAACCACACGTCTCCCCCTCCATCTTCCTCCACTTCGGCAAAGCTCTGGCGACACCCAACTGCCACTCCCCCGCATGAATTACACCGCTATAACCTCCATTAGCTCCGCCATGCTCCACTCTTCAAAACCCCTCACTCCATTCACTTTCTCATCCACCCAATCACACCATTGAGCAAACCCATCACCAACTTCCTTCCCCGACTTTGACCGGCTACTACATGTCGCCATCCTCCACAAAATTGTCACCATCACTTTCGCCGTGCTATGACAAAGCTAAGGAGCCATTTAACTGGGGTCTTCGAGCCCATTTTCGTGTTTCAAGTCTTCACCGGTCAAACGCCACTACAACCTCCATCCCTAGCCACGACCAAGCTCCTCTAGCATCGAGACGACCTGGTGCCACTGTCACTCGACACGACTACGTCCCAGGATCTGCTCTAGGTCATGGATTAAAGACCCTAAGTTGCAGTAGTGCTCCAATTGGTGAAGAACGACAGCGTAGTGCACGCGAAGGAAGGGTGGGACTTTAGTCCCACCTCGGAAGCTGAGGAGATGTTGAGGCCACATATATTGATTTTGTCTTATAGCCTTATTGCCTCAGTAGCATGGGGTGAGGTCCCCTCGCACGTGCCCACACACGCCCTCGTCCGCGACACCTTACATGTGGGTCTGGCCGATCCGATAACTCGCCTAACCTAAGCACTCCTTGCTTACCACTCACGCCGGTGAGCCTGGTCCAAGGTACGCTCGATCCGTATACCCGATTACCCTGACTGTCCCTAGGAGGGAGGAACCTACGAGAAGAGAAAGAAAGAGAGCGCAAGGCAGGGGAGGGTTTCGCCCTATGCGACACTTAGCCAATTCTGAGATGGCCGCCCTCTATGCATGAAGAAGAAGAGGAGAAGAGACTGAAGATAGGCAAGAAGAGAAAGAACAGGAGGAGAAGGAAGAAGGCTTGTACGTAAATGGGGGAGAGCAGTTGAAGAAGGAAAGCTAAAGAAGAAAGGAGAAAAGCATAAGCAGAGAAGAGAAAAAGAGAAAGAAGAGAACAGTGCTAGAGAAGCACTGTAGCACTCATTGGATAAGTTGTTTGATTCAATAACCCGACGTTTGATTTGAGGCTTTATCTTGTTATCTAAGTACCTAAGTTTGATGGTTGATGGCACTGCTGTATTATTTGCATATATGCTTAAATTGAATAATTGGTGATTTAAATCACCATTATTTTAGCTTATCTACCTTTTTATTGCCTCAAAACACATGAGAATTCATTGAATATTTAATGTGACAGATTATTATTTATTGAATATCATTTTGAAGTTTAAATTCTTATGCTCATTTACATTATTGAGATTAGTGTATGAATTCCTATTTGCTCCCTGTGTTTGACCTCGGACTTTCATTCGAGTAATAAATATTATTTGTTTTCAAGCGATTTCGACCTATACTACAACGTAGCTTTTATAAACATCAATTTCGCTCTATCAACATTTTGGCGTTGTTGCCGGGGAGCAACGTGCAATTCACCGCTATTCTCTGCATTATTTGATTATATTTGAGAACTAACTTACCTTATTTACTTTATTGTAATTTTGCGAGGTACTTCACGAGGAGATCTTCCGCGCAAAACAATCACTCCAGGGTAGGTAACTTCTCTATTCTTCCCTAATCAACCTCCTAATCTTGGGAAGACAAAATAGGAAACAATCAATTAGGAATCACCTGCCTTATTTCTCAAAGTAATCATAATTTAAAGGGCAAGTTTCCTGATTTACGTAAATTTTTCAAATTTAATTGAAGATTGAGACGATTTTGTTTAGAATTCCCTACCCCAAATTTCCTATGCCTATTAAGGACTACGCTTAATTTCTAATCACTTTAAGCCAACACATTTCTTGCCTGAAGCCCAAGGTAAATGGTTGGGGGTGTTTCATGTGTTAGAAATCAGGGTTATAAGTAACCCATCGTCGTAGTTGCAAAACACATCAATCAGATAAAATTTATACCAAAACTCCAAGGGAGTCCTGGGTCGAACACAGGGAGGCGATGCTTACTTTATGTGAAAACCATGCTTCAATTCGTTTCTTTTTGGTATTTTAGGGTTTTGTTTTTTTTTTGTGTTTTTGAAATAAAAGACATGCAATCACAAGATAGAGATGGAATGAAAGTGGTATATATATATCAATCCAATGTCTATTATAATCTACTATGAAAGCATAAAAGGAGAGGGGCATGAGAGGAAATCTCCCAAATTGGCTGTTCGGCTAGACGACGGTGCCTGGCGAAAGCTCAGACGAAGGAGGTAAGGAGCAGGACGATGGAGGTGAGGTGTAAGAGGACGTCGAGTTGAGAAAAGCTTCAGCGTGGCTCCAAAATGGAGGTGAGAAGACGAAGGTGATATGCTACCGGAGTGGGGGTAGGAGGACGGCTCCAAGGCGACCTATGAAAGGGGATGGGAAGATGGAGGAGTATTTGGTGGGGCAGAGGTTCACTACACTAATAGGTGCCTTGGGAGCTTGAGAACAAGCTCTAATGGAGCGTTGGTAGGCTTGCTAGAGCTTGGGAGTAGGTGGGAGTAGAGTAGGTAGAGATGGCTTGGAAGGGAGGGGGTGTAGGTGCTTTTATAGTGGAGAAGAGGCTAAAAATGGATTAAAGGACCTTTAGCAACCTCCAGACTGTCGTTGAAAATGTTGTTGTAGACAGCTCACATCCGCTCACGCTCTTAGCTGGCTCTGCAGGCTTGCAATGAAGTAGCGACGGCTGTAAGAATCGCTGTTGGTTAGCCCAGTTGTCACTAAAAGTTGGCCCCAACCATGCTTGTGCCCGCACAGCGTTGCCCCGCCTATCACGCGCGCTGATCGCGTGGCACCCTACTGTGTGCACGCTGCCATGCGCTGGCGTTTGCGCGCGCGTGCGCATTGCACTGCAGCAATGCATGAGCTGTTGCTACTACTGCTATGCACCCGGCTGAATTGCGAATTGGGGGGTTTATGAGGATTCGAACCCATGCCCCTCCCTTGCAAACCGACGCTCTAACCATTGCATTAGATCTTCCCTTGTGTCGCGAGGAGCAGCTTGGTGCAAACGCTTCCCAGCCGTTGGATCTTGATCCAACGGGTAGGATTCAAGGGCACGGATGAAGAAGGAATTGGGTGGTGCTACTGGCCAGCGTTGGGAGTCCTGGATGGCGCCACTGGCACCATCTGGGCCGTATATCCTTTTCTTCTTGTAGAGGGTGCCACGGTGCTCAAATCGAAATGATTCCCACGATGCTGAACTGTGATCGTTGCTCCAGATCCATTCGTATGGTTGGATTTTCCATCCAAAACCCATATGGATGTCACATTGCCCCCCTGACCATATAAAATGAAGGAATTAATATACAAGATATACAACTATCCTAAATGCCATGTAGTGGATGTTATGCAATATTTATAACATGATATGCAATGCTAAAACTAGGAACTGTCATAAATAAGCAATTTATCATGAATTTATGTGTGTTCATCATACCCCCATGCTTACTTTTTGCTAGTCCCTAGCAATAACCTAAATGCTATGTATAAAGTAGAATCCAGGTTCGAGTATTTAGGCAAAATTCATTGATTGCTTTAGAAAATCCCAACCCCATGACCTAATTACAAAAATTCAACAGTGCCCGGGTGCTTGCCAGAATGTAGACCGTCCAAACCCTTGCCTTATTTGAGAAGAGAAGATAATTTTTTTTTTCTTGTTTTTCTTCTTGTAGTTTTGAAGTTTGAGAGTTACAGGATAACTTTTTATGGCTACCTGACCTGCTCAAGACTCGAAAAGGACTCTAAGTGCTAAGCATCTTGTGAAAATAGTGAGAGACTCACTAGATGGCTGTTAAAATGGACTTCGGATTTCTACGACCCT
Source organism: Thalassia testudinum (assembly GCA_037157565.1). Lineage (NCBI taxonomy): Eukaryota > Viridiplantae > Streptophyta > Magnoliopsida > Alismatales > Hydrocharitaceae > Thalassia > Thalassia testudinum. The sequence continues at coordinate 85,844,012 of JAZHRO010000031.1, forward strand.
AGGTGACCTTGCCTAAAGGTTTATCTTTACAATTGGTAGCTTTCTTCCTACTTTCTTTTTTATGGGGTCAACAATGGGTGAACCCAGTGTATATCTCCCCGATTTATTCTACTTCCCCACTTCTTCCCTAAGTGTTTTGGAAATTATTATACTTCTTTTTTTTGTGAGTTGGGTTCTAGACAGCCGACCGATGAGCTATTACCACCGACAACTTGCTAGCCATACTTGTGCTGTGAAGTGTGGTTTTATTTATTTTTTTATTTTCTCCTTTTTTTATTTTTTCCTTTTTTTTTTAAAGTAGGTGGCTTTCCTGATCTAAGATTTACCTAAAGGCAGTACAATGAAAACGGTCTTGTGGCTAGGCTATGGATAACCAGCCGATGAGCTATTACCACCGACAACTTGCCAGCCATACCACCCAAGTCAGTCCATTAGCTACCCAATTTCGGTAAAAATCGTCGGAAAGTGGTGAGTGCAAAAAATGTGTGTAGATGCTTAGGCCTAAAGTCTCCCCAAATCAGAGGGCAGGTTGATAAGTCACATACCTATCATCCCAAATTATTTACTAAATTAAAATAAATTTTAATTGGTGAGGACTCGAGACTAAGTCCACATTCGAGTGGACACCCAGGCTAATTAAGCCCGAAACCTGAAGAGTCTAAGTATTCAGGTCTCAAAGTATCAATTTCTAAAGTTTACAACTCCTAATGCCTAAGTTCTCATCTCCTAATTCTAATTTTTTTTATCTTTTTCAAATTTTCATTTTTTTTCACAAGAATCAAATAATAGGAAATCACTGTTACAACTGATAAAATGGTTATAAAATATGTCCACCCCCCCATGCTTAGCTATTGCAATGTCCTCATTGTGAAAAATGAAAGCATGCAGGAGAGTAGAAGTGGAAGAATAGCACCTGGTTTCCATGAGACTTTGGTCAGTTTGGAACAGTCTTTACATGTGCTAAGTTTAGTGCATTCGGCTGGGCAATGATCAGCCCGTGGTGGTTATGGCAAGGTAAGAGCAACCTTTTCTGAGACGAATTCAGGGAGCACATGGTCAACAAAGGGTTTGAGACGCTGTCCATTGACTTTGAAAATATTACTCGTCTTTAGGTCAGAGATTTTGATGGCCCCGTTAGGGAAAATCCGCTCAATAACGAATGGGTTGCCCCACTTAGACCTGAGTTTATCGGGGAAAAGCTTCGAGAATTGAAAAGCTTGACCTTCTGGTTCAGCTCAAAGCTCTTACGTGAAATCATCTGGTCATGGAGAGCTTTGGTCCTTGCCTTATAGATTCTAGCATTTTCATAAGCATCATTTCGAAGCTCCTCCAACTCAGATAGTTGGAGTTTCCTTGATTTCCCAGCCAACTCAAGGTCCACATTACATTTCTTGATGGCCCAAAATGCCTAGTGTTCAAGTTCTACGGGTAAGTGACACTCCTTACCAAACACCAAACGGAATGGAGACATACCGATATGCGTTTTGTACGCTGTACGGTAAGCTCAAAGAGCATCATCTAGCTTTTGGGTTCAATCCTTCCTATCAGGCCTAACGGTTTTCTACAAAATGTTCTTGATCTCCCGATTGGAGACCTCAGCCTATCTATTCGTCTGAGGGTGGTAAGGTGTGGAAATCTGATAGCTCACCCCTTATTTCCCCAGTAAATTCTGAAATTGGGAATGAGTGAAATGTGTGCCACCATCACTGATAATTGCCCTAGGAACCTCGAACTGACTGAAGATATTTCTCTTCACAAAATCGATGACCACCTTGTGGTCATTGGTCCGGGTGGGAATTGCCTCAATCCACTTGGACAAGTAATCAATAGCGACCAGAATATACTGGTGTCCAAATGAAGGAGGGAAGGGTCCCATAAAGTCGATGCCCCAAATGTCAAAAATTTCGACGGAAAGAATTGGGTTCAGGGGCATCATATCTCTCTTAGCCATGTTCCCGAGTGTCTGGCATTGGGTGCATGACTTAGAGAATTCCTGGGCATCCTTAAATAATGACGGCCAATAGAATCTGGATTGCAAAATTTTTGCGGCCATCTTTTTCCTGGAAAAGTGTCCACCACACGCGGATGTGTGACAGAACTCAAGTATTCTATAGAACTCGACTTCTGGGACACATCAGCGAATAATCTGGTTTGCACGAATGAAGTACAGCTCGAGATCATCCCAAAAATAATATTTGGCCTCAATCACAAGTCTGTCCCATTGTTGTTTGGTCAAATCCTAGGGGATTTGACCATTGGCCAAATAATTGACAATATCTGCAAACCAGGGGGTTCAGATACCCGAGACTGTGAGGATAGTTTCATCCAGAAAAGTATCAGAGATCGGAACATCCGGATGAGGAGAATCAGTTAGGATTCTCGAGAGGTGATCTGCCACTACATTTTGTGCCCCGGCTTTATCCCTGATTTCAAGATCGAACTCTTGAAGCAGCAGAATCCAGCGAATAAGCCGAGGTTTGGCATCCTTTTTGGCCAAGAGATGTTTCAAGGCCGAGTGGTCGGTATAGATGATGACATGAGAACCTAACAGATAAGTCTTGAATTTTTCTAAAGCGAAAATTATGGCTAGCAATTCTTTTTCAGTAATGGTGTAGTTCCTCTGGGCCTTGTCCAGAGTTTTGCTAGCGTAGTAAATCATGGAGGGTTTTTTCTCAATCTTTTGACCCAAGACTGCCCTGACGGCATAATCAGATGCATCAACCACAATCTCAAATGGGGCTATCCAAACCGGTGGTTGCAATACTGGGGCACAAGTGACTGCCGTTTTCAATAAATCAAATGCCTTACGACATGATTCATCAAACTCAAATGGTGCATCTTTGGCCAAAAGGTTACTCAAGGGCTGAGCAACCTTCGAGAAATCCTTAATGAACCTTCTGTAAAAACCCACATGCCCAAGGAAAGAGCGAATCTGTTCTACAAATGTGGGTGGGCGAAGTCTAGAGATAGCATCCACCGTAGCTCTATCAACTTCAATTCCCCGATTATAGACCACGTGACCTAGGACGATGCCTCCTAAGTCTTAAAGTGGCTCTTTTCCTAGCTAAGGACCAGCCATGTTTTAATGCATCTCTGAAGGATCAGTTCCAGGTTAGCTAGGCAAGACTCAAAAGAATCTCTGAAAATGGAGAAATCATCCATGAACGCCTCAAGACAATCTCCCACCATGTCAGAAAAGATGGCCAGCATGCACCTTTGAAAAGTCACAGGTGCATTCGAAAGCCGGAACGACATTCTATGGAATGCAAAGGTTTCAAAGGGACATGTGAAAGTTGTCATTTCCTGGTCTTCGGGATGGATAGGGACTTAGTTATATCCCAAATAACCGTTCAAGAAGCAAAAATGTTTTTGCCCAGCTAACCTTTCGAGGATTTGATCAATGAATGGCAAGGGAAAGTGATCCTTTTTAGTGGTTGTATTCAGCTTTCTATAGTCAATACAGACTCTCCAAGTGGAAGCTGAATGAATGGTGAGGGTTTCCCCTTTCTCATTAGTCGTAACGGTTATTCCCGCCTTCTTAGGTACAATCTGAACGGGGCTAACCCACGGACTATCTGAAATTGGGTAAATAATTCTAGCATCGAGCCACTTGATTATCTCCTTGACCACTTCTCGCATATTCGGGTTTAGTCTCCTTTGCATTTCGCGAGAAGGGCAGGATCCATCTTCCATGAAAATACGATGATTACAATAAGATGGCTCAATCCCCCTAAGGTCATGGATGGTCCAACCAATTGCCTCCTTGTTGTTCTTAAGGACCTTAATTAACCTCAATTCTTGCTTCTTAGTCAAATCGGCACTAATAATCATAGGGAGCATGTTTTCAGGTCCTAAGAACTCATATTTCAAATTTTTGGACAATGGTTTTAATTCCAGCTGGGGTGGGTTTAGAATAGAAGGAAGGGAGGATGCTAATGAAGATTCATCAGGACGATCCAGTGGAAGAGGCTGGGAATGAACAAAATCAATAGCCTCTTCAGGATGTGGCAGGTCTACCATGGAGGGGGGTTGTGGATTGGGTTCGCTTAAGCTAATAGAGTCCTCGAGTGCATTGATTGTCATACACGTCTCAAGATCCTGATCCTTGAGTTCCTTAATGAATCCACAATCCTCAAATCCTCTTATCACCTTAAAAATATCCAGAGTTAATTTCTTATCCCCAAAGGCGATCTCCATACTACTGCTTTCACAATTTATGTCGACCTTGGCGGTAGCTAGGAACAGGCGACCTAGAATGATGGGCGTGTTCCTCAAATCATTAGGCACATCCATGTCAAGGACGAGGAAATCTACAGGAAAATAGAAATCCTTGACTTTGACAATTACATCCTCAATAACGCCTCTCGGTGTGGTGACCGATCGGTCCACTAAATGTAGCATTACTAAGGTTGGCCTGAGTTCACCTAACCTAAACCTCTCATAAATAGAAGTTGGGATTAGGTTGATGGATGCACTTAGGTCCAATAGTTCCCTATCAGAAGTGTATTTCCCAATAATGCATGAGATCAAGGGGGAACCTGGATCTTTCTTCTTTTGAGGAAGGTGATGCAAGATCACCGAACTTGCCTGCTCAGAGAGAATCACCCTCCTCGGAGTGGGTTCTATTGGCTTACGCTTTTAGGTACACAGTTCTTTCAAGAATTTAGTGTAAGCTAGGATGTGCTTAATGGCATCGAGGAGCAGAATATTGATCTCTATGCTCTTGAATAAATTCAAAAGCTCCTCGTTGCTGTCTAGGGTTTTCTTCTTCTTGGTTTTCAATAGGGCCTCAGGGAACAGGATATGGGTGGAATTTTCAATTTTCGGTCCCTGGGCCTTATTGTCTTCTTTGACCTCCTCCTTCTCTTTCTCAAGCTCCCTAGGATTTTGACTTCTAGAAAGTAATTCTAGGTTTTGGGTCTACTTCCCACTTCTCAAGGTGACAGAGTTTGTAGAGGCATAACGGTTTGTGTCTTGAGGTGGATTAGTGAAGATTGGAGGGCCTTGGTTGGTCATGTAACCAAAAGAAGAAGAAGAGGGAGAGCACGTGTGTGTGGGTCCCTTTGATTCCTATACCCTTGGGCTCTATTGCCCTGATTTTGCACATTACGCGGGTTGGGTACGGGTTGGGATGGTAGGGATCTAGGTTGTCGGGTGTTTGCAATTAACCCGAATTGCAAGTTATCTAAGGATGTCTTCATTTGTTGTATAAGCTGAAGCATGGAACCTTGCATTTCCACCATCTTCCGGTTTAAATCAGCCTGTCTCGCAGATTGTTGGGCATTCCAAGATGGCTGATTAACCGATCTCGGGGGCAACTGGGTGTATACTTGACCCTGACCCAAAGGTTTTTGAGATGCATAGTTTCTGGGTCGAGATTGGGTTAGTTGCCCCTGATTTTTCCAGGAGAAGTTAGGTGGTTCCTCCATCTCGAGTTAAAAGTGTTGGAATACAGGTTGGACCTAACATTCTCTTGCATTACATATGCATCCTCATAAAACGAGGATGAAGAGAAGGAAGGATCAGAGAAACTGGGTTCAAAGGCCCCAGTTTGGAACCCATATGGTTCCGAGAAAACCTAGCTCATAGGTTGAGCCGAATCAAGTTGGTTCATGAATTCTCGCCCCGTGGGAGCTCGTGAGGAATGGAATCCCGAATTCTGGGATTGAGTGGGCAAAGAAGTGTTTCCTGAATTCCCAAACATCCATTCTTCCATTTTCTTAGCAACCAAGTCCATTTTATCCAATTTATTACAAATTAATTCCATGTCAAATGAATGAGAATCCTGGATCTCATTAGCACTTGACCTAGGTTGTTGAGATCGGTTGAATGCATCCATGGAGGCATAATTAATTGAGTTCTCGCTCATTTCCTCAAACAGGTTGTATGCGCTATCTGCATCCCTGTTGAGGAAATTGCCTCTGTAGGAAGCGTCCATGTGATTACAGAGTTGCTCAACCAACCTGTGATAGAAAATCTGCATGAGTTGCCATTTCGGCACCTCGTGGTGTGGACACTTCCTCAAAAGTTCCTGGAATCACTCCCAGGCACCATGAAACAGTTCCCCCCGCCGCTGGGTGAAAGTGGTAATCACCTGTCGCAAGGCATTTGTCTTCTGATAGGAAAGAATTTCTTCAAGAAAGCCGATTTAAGAGTAAGCCAAGTTTCAATCGGCCTTCCTATAGTCCGGTACCCATGTGCAGCCTTATCCCTGAGAGAGTGGGGGAAAAGCCTCATGATCATCTGCTCTTCGTTCACATTCCTTTCTTTGGTGGTCTGAACCAAAGTGGTCAGATCCTCCAAGTGCTAGAATGGGTCCTCCTAGCCAAGCCCATGGAAATGCTTAATCAAACTTACGACTTGGGTCTTGATTTCTATGTCTCCGATGGGAATCATGACGCCGGGACGTTCCCCATAGCTTGAAGGATCATAAAAATCCTTCAAGGGCCGAGTGCCCTGACCATGCATTCGTTGGAACCATTGCTGCATCTGCTACAATTCTTCTAACTGCCTCTGAATCAGCTCCTGCTGGTTCGTAGGCGGGGGGAGCTAGATCAAGCTCCTGCTGGTTCGTAGGCGGGGGGAGCTAGTTGTTGATCAGCCATGGGATCTGCTTGGCTATAGCTCAACCTCTGCCTCCTAGAATGGTCTAAAGGTCCTTCCAATATAGGGTTCAATGACCTCCTCCCAAGCATACACTGGAAGGAAGTCGGAAGGATGGGGAAAAGAGGGAACCCTACAGCACAAGAATACAACCCTGTCCTTAGATGGGGTAGCCTAAGGTCTACTGACTCTCAGAATCCATCCTAAGATTATGGACAATTTACTTTACTATGTCTAGGCAATCCAACTAGTTAGAAGGAGGGACTGGAGAGAAGGTTCTTCCTTTGGCTTGCACCTCCGGTTCCTAGTGTACCCCCCAACCATAGTCGTTTGACACTACTCCCCTAGCTAGACATCAGATTGACTAGTACAAGCAAGTTAATCATGAATAATCTCAATCTGGATCCCGACGAGTGAATGAATCCTTAGGGCCAACGTCTAATTGATTTTAGTTAGGCTTACGAAATTGGTGCTCTGGAATGTGATGGGCCCTTATGGGTTGTGCCCTTAATGATTTGTTTGAGAATGTGTGATTGTGCACAACCAAGAGGTTTTCAAGCAAGATTATTAATGATGAGGTGAGTTTTAGGGTTCGGATCTTGCTTAATAGCTTTTAGGATTCAAATATTAGATGTTTTCAACCAAGTTTTGTGAGGCAAACCAAGTTTGTTGTTGAAAACACGTGTTCAAGTATTTTCCTTTAAAAATCAAGAAAAATATGGAGTGCCTAGCTTGACCTAATTATTGAATCCTATGGGGCAGCTAGAAAATGAACCTCTTTTAGTTTAGGTGGTGTGGCCCAAACAATTCAATTAATTGGCTCAAATTCACCACCGATTAAGGCACACAAAAAGGTGGTTAACCTAATATGATTTCTACTCTTTTATGTGTTGAATTCGTGTACCAGGTCCATGATAACACCACGCAAGGGGGTAGTAATTAGGTTGAATATGGACCATATTTAGAATAAAAGGCACAACATAAAGTAGAATAGGAGCATTGCATGCATCAAGTACCAAGATTGCTTATAAACTGTATTAATGGCCATTTGTGTAAAGCATTTGTCAAAGCAGGCCTCAGATGAGCAATCGGACTGCACGGATGGATTCAGGACGACGAACGGAGTCTAACGGACTCAAAATCGGCCAAATCCGACATCCGGAGCTCCCATAATGGGCCCAAGAAATCCTGACCGTTGATCTGGAGATCAACGGCCTAGAACGCGCCACGTCGCCCCGCCCCCGCCGCCCGCACGCCCCCAAGCCAGCCAAGGACGCATCTCGGCCGTTGATCTTCGATCGAACGGCCGAGATCCGCGTGCTCGCCCGCGGTCGCCGCGACAAAGCGCGGACGTGGCGCAACGGTTAGCGTGCACGCCCGCGTCGCGGCGACGCGCGTTCGAATCGCGCGGAGCGGAAATCACTTGCGGGCGAAGGGCGCGGCAAAATTGAGCCGCGCGATCAGAAGCGAGCGGCTAGGATCGCGCCACGCGGCGCGACGACAGCGCCCCACCTCCCACGCGCGCGCGCACGCATGCCCGAAGCGCGATCCCAGCGCATTCGCGGGAGGATCTCAGCTGTCCGATCATCAATCGGACGGCTCTCGTTCGACGTCCACGGATCGCGCCTGAAGAGAGAGAGGGGCGGGCGGCTGACCGGCGGCAGAAGGCCTTCACCGACGTATATGGAAGCGGTTTTAGCGACGTTCTGGATGTCGCTAAAGCACATTCTTCTTTTAGGAAGCCCTTAACTCTATTTAAACCCCCTTCTACCACCATTCAAGGCATCCTCTCCCACTTGCAACTACTCCACTCCTCTCCTAGCTAGTCTTAGGCACTCTTGTAATCGCCGGAGACGACGAGCCGCCGACGGAGCCTCCTCCACCGCCGTGGCTGCCTCGTCGCTCTCCACTCTCTCTCTACCTCTCTCTCTCCCTTTTAAGCTTTCATTTACTTTTGTTGAAGCATGTATTTAATATTGTAAACCATGAACTATGAATGCATGTTTAATGAAATTATTTTCCATTTAGTTGCCTTTTTAATTTCTGTTTAAAGTGCATGATCAAAACCAAGAGCTTTCTAACCCTAAACTCTCTCTATCTCTCGCTTTTCAAAACCGTCTCTTTCGCAAGCAAAACTCCGCCTTTTTCGTGACAACAAGTGGTAAACAAAACCCGATTTCCACGCCTCCCTGAGATCGACACTCGGACTCACCTCCGTTCACTTCTTTTAAAACCGGCGTATCAAGTGCAACTATAACGACACCTCTTAACACACACGCACGAAGGCACGTCAGTCCACAGGTCGGAAGCCCGGTTGAGTAGATGAAAATCAAGTCCGATTATGTGCCTCAAATGTGGGTGTATAGAGTGTGTATATTGGTTTGTCCCACAAAAAGTATCTTTTTTTTTATTTTTTTTATATGTGGGGGTGAGGTGGGTGAAGGTGGCAAACAAGACAAATAATGCTATCCTAGGGTTTATGCAAACACCTAAGTAGATTAGGTCTTGATTATGAGTGTGGCGAAATGAACTAGTGGGGGGGATATGGGGGACACTTACAAAGTACTCTACCCACACTTTACTCCAATCTACCGCACTTGGATCTCCATGCTAGGGTACCTGCAAGACAGTAGATCAAAGACAAGTAGGGTTAGTGCTATGTAAATGCAAAGAAATGCAATAAACAATAAAGTAAATTCCGTTGCCTCCCCAACAATGGTGCCAAAATGGTCGGGGGTGTTTTGCTTGTTAGAAATCGAGGTTACAAGTTACCTGTCGTCGTAGTTGCAAAACACGTCGATCAGATAAAATTTATACCAAAACTCCAAGGGAGTCCTGGGTTGAACACAGGGACGCGACGTTTACTTTATGTGAAAACCGCGCTTCGATTTGTTTCTTTTTGGTATTTTAGGGTTTTGTTATTTTTTTTGTGCTTTTGAAATAAAAGACAAGCAATCACAAGATAGAGATGGAACGAAAATGGTATATATTTCAATCCAATGACTATTACAATCTACCATGAATGTATAAAAAGAGAGGGGGGTGAGAGGAAATCTCCCAAATTGGCTGTTCGGTGAGACGACGGCACCTAGCGGAAGCTCGGACAAAGGAGGTAAGGAGCAGGATGATGGAGGTGAGGTGCAGGAGGACGTCGGGTTGAGGAAAGCTTCGGCGTGGCTCTGGAATGGAGGTGAGAAGACGGAGGTGATCTACTACCGGAATGGAGGTGGGAGGACGGCTCCAAGGCGACCTATGAAGGGAGATGGGAAGATGGAGGACTATTTGGTGGGGTAGAGGTTCACTACACTAATAGGTGCCTTGGGAGCTTGAGAACAAGCTCTAATGGAGCGTTGGTAGGCTTTCTAGAGCTTGGGAGTAGGTAGGAGTAGAGTAGGTAGAAATGGCTTGGAAGGGAGGGGATGTAGGTACTTTCATAGTGGAGAAGAGGCTAAAAATGGATAAAGGACCTTTAGCGACCTCCAGACCGTCACTGGAAATGTTGCTGTAGACAGCTCACATCCGCTCACGCCCTTAGCTGGCTCTGCTGGCTTGCAATGAAGTAGCGACGGCTATAAGTGTCGCTGTAGGTCAGCCCAGCTATCGCTGAAAGCTGGCCCCAACCGCACTTGCGCCCACGCTGCACTGCCCCGCCTATCACGTGCGCTGATTGTGCGGCACCCTGCTGTGTGCGCACTACCATGTGCTAACGTGCGCATGTGCATGAGTGTTGCACTGCCACTATGCATGTGCTGCTGCTGTTGCTATGCGCCCAGCTAAATTGCGAATTAGGGGGGGCTGCGGGGATTCGAACCTACGCGCATCCCTTGCAAACTGACGCTCTAACCATTGCGTTAGATCTTCCCTTGTGTCGTGAGGAGCAGCTTGGTGCAAACACTTCCCAGCAGTTGGATCTTGATCCAACAACTAGGATTCAAGGGTGCAGATGAAGAAGGAATTGGGCGGTGCTGCTGGCCGACGACGTTGGGAGGCCTGGATGGTGCCATGTGGCGCCATCTGGGCCGTCCATCTTCTTCTTGTTCTAGAGGGTGCCACGGTGCTCAGATCGAGATGATTCACACGATGCCGAACTGCGATCGTCGCTCCGGATCCATCCATATGGTCGAATTTTCCATCCGAAACTTGTATGGATGTCGCATTGCCCCCTAGGCATATAAAATGAAGGAATTAATATACAAAATGTACAACTATCCTAAATGCCATGCAATGGATGTTATGCAATATTTATAACATGATATGCATTGCTAAGCCTATGAATTATTATAAATAAGTAATTTATCATGAATTTATGTGTGTTCATCAGTGAACATGTCAAGATCAATTGGACTTGGAAATAAAGCCAATTAGGGTTTCAATTTTTTGGGTTTTGGAGTGCTAGTTCACACTTGCCTGCATAAAAGGAAACAAACCCACCCACATTTGTGTGCTACCCAAGCCCTTGGTTGAAAAGAGCTAATCAACAAAATCCTAAAAATCAGGCCCTAAATTCACTTGAACCCTAAAATCCTTGGACCTAATAACTTGAGAGTCAAATCAGGGTGATTTCTAGGTCTTGACCTAGATCTCATTCTGCCATCTTTAGGGTAGGTTAGGTGAAGTTGGTTTATAGTGTAGGCCAACAAACCTCTAAATTAGGTCATAAGTTGAATTAACTTCTAATTAAGTGCAACTCAAGGCACAAATTAGGACATAAAATTGGCAAACTTAAGGACTTAAGTTCGTACATTTCGGTCTACCTGGACCCTTAGCGACAAGGAAGGTCGGGTGGGGGAAACCCTGTAACCCATGGGGACGTTCTACTGTGTAGGGGTCTTTGTGAGGCTCTCCCTTTCTGGTTTTCGAGGTATTTCTCGAGTGTGCGAATTTTTGATTCAGAGGTATCATCCACCTTGAAATTGCCTTACTCAACCAAAAATCTTTGGGTGCCTTGATTGGGTCAATATCACATTGATTGCGCAGCAATCATAGGTATTAATTGACCTAAGTTAAGCTAGAACTTAGCATAAGTTAGGGTAATTCAGGCATGCATAAGCATTATTTGCATCTTTACTGCTTTCCTTTAGCTATGCATAAAATAATGTTATAATGTGCTAAGTGCATTATGTCAATTGCAGTTAATAAGCTGATTTGGAGCTGGATCTGAAGCTGGATCAGGAATAAGGGGTGTTGTAGCATGACTGGAGCAGAAAGCTTAGATTAGACATAGGGAATAATGATGTAAGAGAATTAAGGTATGCTATTCTATTACGTGGGAATAAAGCAGTAAAATGTGAAGAGCTTAGGTCCATCCTAGCCCTAGGATAGCTTAGAGACTTCCCCAAGCCTTAGCCACCCATAGATTAGGTCACCGCACACTAGGAAACCTTAAAACCCTAGTTCCAACCTTTATCTGGATGTCCATATGAATTATACGACGTCCAGAACCCTTAGCCAACTCTCGCACACCTCAAACCCACTTCTGCAGTGTTATTGGACGTCCAGACACTTTGTCAGGCGTCCAATTTCTGCAGAATACCCAAAACAGAACCTAGAATTCCTCCTGACTTAGATTGGACGTCCAGAACTGAAGTCTAGACTTCTGATTTTTGAGTATAAGTCATCTGACTTTGTTTTTGGATGTTTGGAGCTAGTCTCCAGTTCCTATTTAGAGATTCAAGCCTTGATCTTGGATCTCTCGCTCTCTAGACCTAATTCCAACCCCATAGGAACCTAAATTAAGGTACCCTAACCCTAGTACATCACCTCTAGACCTCCTTAAGGACCTAATTAGGTCCTCACCAAACCCAATTAACTTAGATCAAACTCAATTACCATCACCTAAGTCAATTGGGCTCATTGAGTCCAATTGAGCTCAACTCTCAACCCACACAAGTCCAATTGGACTTAGTGAGAGTACAATTGACCCAAGCCCAACCTAATTGAGTTATTTCACTCTCAATTAGGTTCACATTCATTCAATAAAACTTAGGTTAAGTTTAATTGCAATTTCCCCTTAGCAATTAGGGTTTATAACCCTAATTCAAGGCATACACCTACCTAAAACCCTTAGGACCTAACCTATATCACTTAGACACCTAGGGCATGACCACACACACACACACACCCATTCACGGACTCCCACACATCTAGATTTCTCTAGAACTCTCTTCAAGTGGTGCCACTCTTGGTTGCCAAAATTAGCAACCAAGAGGCATTCAAATTGAGATCCACTTTTTTCGGATCTCAAAACCACTTGGCCGGTCACTCATTGGAGCTATCTCTAGAGAGTTCCACACTTCTTTAGAGAGACTCCCTTAGGTCTATAAAAAGTCCTAAGGGGTGGCCATTTGCACCCATCCACTCTTGGCCATCCATTTCCTTGGCATTCATTCCACTTAGGCTAGCCACTTTCATCTCCACTCCACCTCCACGAGGAGCACCACCATGAAGGCCACCATCTCCACGCCAGGATGCTGGATCATCTCTCCAACCTCTCTCCAAGGGCCAGCCTAAGCACCATTGGCCATCCCTCCTTTTTCTCTCAACCACTCAAAGGCCATCGGAGCCCACCTCCGAATGCCCTTCTTTTCTGCTCGATTAGTAACTTAGCTCTTCATAGTTTTACTACTTTCATTTACTGCTTAGTAGTGTAACTCTTATTCTCCCCCAACGATGCATGCAAAATGCCCCCATAGATTCTTGTATGTGATCATTTTTTGTTAGCTAGATTTATGTTTTCAAGCTTTCCTCTAGTTCCATGTTGCAAACACCCTCCTGAATGAATGAAAGAAATTTTCTATATATATATGTCTATGTGTTGAGAATCACCATGAGCTTATTGCAATATATTTTTCGTGATTAAAGTTGCTTGCTTTTAATTCCCGATATTCTTGCAACTAAGCATGTCGTGCTTAAATACGTAATAACCATGAACCGCCATGCAATTTTAAGCAAGTAGAGCGAAAAAGATCGATTTCAAATTTGCATAAACGCCTCCCAAAGTTGAACGACCGGGACTCAAGTCTCATTATTTTTACAAACTTATTTTTGACCAATGTTTTTGTGCAACTATACTATGATTCCAACGACTTTCAAATGCGCGAAAACGGCTTTTGTCAAATGGCATCGTTGCCGGGGAGGCAACATCATTTTTTGATTTCAATTTTTTGAGCTATCACTAACAAATCTTCCTCTGCTTGTCCTTGGATGTGCAGGAAAAACAGGAAAAAAGATGGGATCTGCGCACACAACGAGCGCGGGAAAAATTTCCAGGTGCACATCATATCTGCCTTAGTTTAGTTTTTTTTTTTTTGAACCCTAGGCTAGATTTGCTTCTAGTAAATTCATTTGAAAAAAAAAAAGAAAAAGCCTATTTATTTTCATGAAAAAAAATCTATGTAGTTCGATTAGGTTTCTTTTTGAATCATAGGTTAGTTTTGAAAAAAAGCAAAAAATAAAAAATTACTTTTGAAAACCCTTTGAAAAAAAAATCCATCTTTAAAAAAATTTTCAAACTTTTTTTTTTGAATTTTTTTTTGGTGGAAAGTTTGAATTTTAAACTCAAACACCTTTTAAGAGCTTTTCCATCATTCTCTGATTTTTGGCTAAATTTCAAAGTCCATTTTAAAAATTTAATTTCCGAAAAATTATTGAACAAAAAATTCTGAAATTTGGGTTAGACCTTCATTTTCAAACCATCTTTCAAACAACACCATTTTTTTTAAAAAAATTCAAGTGCAAAATTTTTAAAAATTTGCGAAGTGCAAGGGGGTCAGACTGACCCAGATTTGAGATTTTTCAAAATTCAAAAAGCAATTCCTACCAATCTGCAAATCTATTTTGACTAAAAATGGTGGGGTTCGAAAGTTGATCTCATTGGCTTTAATTTTCATATTTTTCCTGAATTTTTGAAAATCATTTGATATTGTTTCAATTTGAAAAATCGATCAGGGGTCAAAATTCCAAATTTGACCCTTGACATTTAAAAATCTCTAAAAATTTGGTTGAAATAGTAAAAATTACTAAAATATATTCTCTGAAAAGATAATTGAAAAAGAAATCTACTCGCCAAATTTTAATTTAATGGGATTCCAATTTTGTTTAGAGAACTATTTTTATTCTTGTGGTCTACTGAAGAAGAACAAAACAAAAGAACAAAAAAACCCTAGAATTGTATGAACCCTAGGTTACATCTTTAGGGTTACAATCTAGAGACCAGATTTGGGTTAGACTAGACTTAATCAAGTCTAGTGCTTAGCTAGTGAGCTTGGTCATCTTGGGGGCCACTCACCACAAACCCCAACTGAGGAAAAGCGGGCTCAAATTAATTTTAAAACATGAAATCAACTCGAATTCGTTGTCATACTACTGGGTGTTTTCAACCTCTCCTGCCAAACTTGGTGACTAAGTTTGTGGGGCAGTGTCAAACGACTGCAGCTCGAGGGTTGACGCAACTGAAGGCATAAGCCAAAGGAAGAACCTTCCCCTTGGTCCCCTCGTAACCAGACTGGCTGGGTTAGCTTGAGAGGCGGGAATCACTTTTAGTCAGTTGAACGATGAATTTTTTCTTCAGGAATTCGAACTTCTGACGAAAAATCTGGTCATCTGACCATCTGGTTGACAGGGCTTTAGCCTTGTCTAGCTTGGCTACACCAACCCAGGGGTTGGGTGGTGTACGCAAGGAAGAAGGTCACTTTGACCTCAACTGGTTGGACTTTGGGAGCTGCTCCGAAGGAGGTGAGTCACTTCTATCTGCTTAGCCGCAATGGCTAACCCTGGATCTGGACCTAATTAGGATCCAAAAGAGTTGGACCCACAAGCTTATCTGAGAGCTTGAGTCACTAAATCAGCTCAACCTTGGGATCAGAACCCAAGGTGGTGAAGATGACTTTTTGCTTCGCCTGATCCTTCTCCTTGGGTTACCGAAATGGTTAACCCATATCCCAACCCTAGATATTATGACCCATACTAGTCGGTCCCTCAAAGGACCGCATCTTATAACCTAGGATATGAAATTCATACTCCTACTTCTCACACATGGAATATGGGTAGACCTGATTCACCCCCTAGAATCCCTGAAGAACTACCGGTGCATATGCGACTGCATTACAGAATGCAGAGAGCTATAGTTAGCACTAAGGAGAAGGCTGCATTCTACCTACACGAAATCCATGCTATCACTGAGCCGAACCAAAGACAAAGCTGGATTCCGTATCGACAAGCTATGATGGAGCTCCTTCAGGGAACAGCAGGGATAACAAGGTTAATTGGACAAAATCGAGAAACTCAAGAACTACTACTTTTGAGATATCAAGTGGAAAATAGCCTTGAAGACCTCGAAGAATCTGAAACGACTATGACGGAAGGACACACAGATGATTCTCGAGAGCAGATGCTGGAAGATAATTCAATGGAAGAAGAATCCAACTTGGATGTGAGACAAGAGTAGGAAATGTTCCGAATGGGTTCATCTGAGAACTCCATTCAGGAAATTGAGGAGACAAGGACTGATATCTCCAGGACTGAGCCACAATCGAATTATCCTAAATCCTGGGAGGTACCTCTTTGGTTAGATAACCCAACCATGATAAGGGAAGTAGATCCATTTGAGGATATGGATCTTGAGGCAAACATTACATGTGACACTACTGATCAATCTAGGCCACTTCCCATTGTTGGTGAACCTATGCTAGAGCCAACATCTTCTAATCTACACCCTTCTTCTATCACCTACATACCTAATTCGGATGTTAGAGATTCTGGGATGACACTTTCTATCCCTGATCCTGACATCCGAAGACCAGAAATAGCTGTGGGTGATTTAACCGAAGAAATAAATATGCTACCTGAGGTAGGAATTACTGAGGAACCTAATGCATATGAGGGTGAAGCTTTGAGCAGAATGAGCCGGGGATGCACTTATCATCCTAGTCAATCTAATGGATGGCTCGACTTAAAGCTTGAAGAATCAGCTTCTGATGATTCAGATATGAGTACAGATGAGGACAAAGTAATTTCTAACGAGGATTTCAGTGACCTCCCCACAGATCTTCTACTCTCACGAATACCCCCGTATGATCCAGAGCCTGGGGAGGGCATGATCTTTTATGTCAATTATTGTTATGAGGATCCCTATGACTCAGATTCTGGCTCTGAGATACATTTTGATCTACTTCCTCAGCAACTTCCTGCTGAATTATGGGACATGATAAATCAGCTGAATCAACATCATGCTCTCCCCTCTGATCATCCTCTATTTTCCACTACTACTCCACACCTTCTTATAGCTACAATTTTTGGAGTAGGGGTGCACAATCAGTTGGTTTGCATCTCTGGACCACTGATTCTAGGAGCATATGAGCACATCTTTCTCTTAATCTTGATCGGCTCCTATGCTAGAACTGATACATCTAATTGAGTTTTCGCCTAGCTGGAGGCATTAAAGTCAGCATCTACTTTACATTCTATCATCACCCTATACATAACCATTTTTATACATATCATATTTTTCTTTTGAGCATATTTCTTTCTGCATATTGCATACCGTCAGGTTGGCCGGTGTTGAATGTATAATTTTAGGAGCAATTACAGGTGATTTCTACCAATCTACTCCCTACTGTATTTATTTTCTTTTGCATTCATGCATAAGGATATGCAAGAACTTAGGCTTGGGGGGGTAGATACAGTAAAACTAAAAAATTTTTATGCCAACATTTAGGTAAAACCTCGGAGCTGCATGTCAAACGTATTTTAGGACTCTAAATAAAAGAACAACCGACTCCACCTTCAATGCTTGCATTAGAGCTAGAAATCGTCTGCAATAACCACTTCCGACTCACTCTCTCACCTCTTGTTCTAAATTTAGGGTCAAGCTTAATGTAACCCGATAAGGAAAATTTCATGAAGTACGAATATAAGAGGTTACTTGTTTATAGCATATATACATAGCGCATCCATGAATAAGATTATCTTATTAAGAGAATGCATTAGGGATTTTATCCTCTAGTTGATTCTTGTAATCTGGAATCCAATACAACTTTTCACACACACACGTAGAATTTGCAATGGATTCACAGTGAAGGCTGATAAACGTCTTTAGTCTATCGAGAAGAAGCAGTGCTTCCTTTCCTAAACCCTTGGACAATGTTTTGGGAGCTAGGCAGATTTTCCTCTAAAAATCCACCAAATAGTGTGAGATGAGAATAGAGAGTATTGGTGCTCTAAGATTAGTGCAAGGAATCTGGAATCCTAGATAATTAGGTGATGATACTTAGAGATTAGGCATAGTTTCCGCTCTCAGTTCTTGTGTATACATTTTTGTGCGAAATATTGAGAGCCACCAAATAAGGAAAATACGTGGAGAGTGAGTTTTCATATAACTAGGGCTAAGGTGGATGGTTACGACCATTCTTTACAAAACCCTCGGCTGAAGGAGGGTATTGATGTCAAGGTCAGAAATACACCGTCCTATCCATCTCTTCCGGTGCCGTGAGTAGGCACTTCCACCAAATAAGCCACGCAATGTCTCTTGAGTACCACCAATCCCTAATAATGCCTCCTCAATAAAGTTCATGGATGTGTGCTAGTTGTGTATATGTTGAAAAAGAAAAAAAAAAAGAGAACTGAAAAAGAGAAAAATTAGAAAAAGAAGAAAAAGCAAAGAAAAAAATGAATATTTAGTGTTTATTTCAGTTGCATTGAGGCAATAACACCAAATAAATTTGATATTCACCAAATAAGGCCTTAACCTATTTTTCTGTGTTTCTGACCGCTCGAATACTGGTTGAGGAATTTTGACTTAGTGTTAGGGTTATGAGAACTCAATTAAAGTGTTAATGCCAAGTGAGACCACCAAATACAGGTCATATATGTGAATCTGGTGAGTTTGTGAGCTCTAAGAAAAAGAAAGAAAAGAAAAAAAAAGAGAAAGAGAGAATGGATACAAAGGAACCAGAAGAGAGCATAATTTTTCTCATCTTTCTCTGAGTTGAGTTATGTAATAATTTGGGAATCTAGATTCTATAGTACTAATCTCTATGTAGCACCAGTCGAGATTGAACCACCAAATATATAATCTTTTCCCTCTAAGATTCTCTACCTAAGCTTAAGGCCAGGTGAAATTCATAGAATATCTTGAATACCCTGAGAAAAGAAGTCCACCTATCCCACTATAATTTTACTAAAGGTCAAGTACAGGCTTTAGAGGTGAATCAGTTTTTCACTCGAATCCGTTGCAAAAGTTACATAGTTACACTTTCACGATTTTCTGGATTTCTATAGCATAGGATGAAAACAAAAGGAGAAAAATCTCTAGGCATACACTTGATAAAATAATCAATCCCCTAGGGACCCTTGCTATAAATAATTTAGTCTTACATTTGCTAGGGACTAGCAAGAATTAGCATGGGGGTATGATTACATAGCAATCATAGGTCTTAATTGACCTAAGTTAAGCTAGAACTTAGCATAAGTTAGGGTAATTCAGGCATGCATAAGCATTATCTGCATCTTTACTTCTTTCGTTTAGCTATGCATAAAATAATGTTATAATGTGCTGATTAAGTGCATTATGTCAATTGTAGGCAATAAGCTGATCAGAAGCTAGATCTGGAGCTAGATCTGGAGCTGGATCTAGAGCTGGATCAGGAATAAGGGGTGTTGCAGCAAAACTGGAGTAGAAGACTTAGATTAGACAAAGGGAATAATGATGTAATGGAATTAAGGTATGTTATTCTATTACGTAGGAATAAAGATGTAACATGTGAAGAGCTTAGGTCCATCCTAGCCCTAGGATAGCCTAGAGACTTCCCTAAGCCTTAGCCACCATTAGATTAGGTTACTGCACCCTAGGAAACCTAAAAAACCTAGTTCCAACCTTTATTTAGAGGCCCAGATGAATTATAGGACGTCCAGAACCCTTAGCCAACTCCCGCACACCTTAAAAATCGACTTCTACAGTGTTATTGGACGTCCAGACACTTTGTCAAACGTTTAATTTCTGCAGAATACTGATGAGAACCTCATCATGAGCCCTAACTAGCTTATTTTGACCTAAGAAAGTAAACAAAAGCTCCTACATGACCTAAAGGAAGGCCTAATTCAAGAGATTACTATTCTGGGAAGGAAACATGAACTAAAGGGTAAAACTATAAGTTTACCATTGCAGTACATCAACAGGATTTCTTAGGGGATAAACAATGGTCAATTGGACTTAATAAGAGGAAAAATGGGATGGTTCAGTCAGAAAAGGATTATTGTGAGATTTAAGAATTAAATGACATTCAGTAACCCTAAAATAAATTTGCTTAATTCAACAAGGTTTTGGTTAGGATAAAAAATAACTAAACCCTCTAAAATTCATGGAAAAATATCCCCTAAGGTTTAGAACATTCAATTTGGCCTTTGGAACCTATTTTGACCTAGATTGGGGTCCTAGCTCAGTATTTAACCTAATTTGGATTTTTGTACAAAATATCTAGTCAAACATGGTCAAACCTAAAATCTAACTTCACCATTGAATTCCTTAGGTCCAAATTAGGTTTGTACCAAAATTTGGGCATAGGGGAAGATCATCTTGACATACTTTGCAAAATGGTCCACCCAATTACATTCTGGCCCCTAACTTTTGAAAACCCCTACGTAGAGCCCCCTAACTTCCTCACCACCCTTACATTCAGGTCCCTTTTCCATTACAACGGAGGAATTCGACTCTAACAAGGATTTGAGGAGGATATCTCCTCGAATCCTCAGAGATCTCCTCCCAGATTTGGAAGGGAGATTCATTGAGGATTTCTCCATCATCTGAACGAGATCTCCAGATCAGATTTACACCTAACCTCTCATGTGAACGCTCGAGAGATTTGGGTGTCTTATGCACCTTCCTTCTCCGGCGAGGCCTTTGCGCTGGAAGTCTTGTCTTCCAAGCACAAAGGGTTCGGCCAGTGGCTATAAAAGGGCCCCCGGTCCTTTATGCATCTTCCAGGCTTGATTTGGCCATAGATACGCTTGTAATTTCCTCCTTCCTCATCTCCGGTCAAGCACCTGCAAGCTTCGGTGATCTCTCCTCCCTCCTCTTGTCGCTCTGCCGCCATACTAGTGGCAGAGTTAGCTTCGTCTCGTTCCTTAGCATTGAGCCACACCCGCGCACGCCTCTACGACCTTCTCCTCGTCGTTGTCATCCTCACCTCAGGGCTTTCTTCCCCGACGACGGCACATATGCACCGCTCGTCTCCTCTGCCTCCCCTTCATCCCAATACTCGCAGATAAGTTTCTCTCCTCCCACTCTTCAATTTCCCTCATTTAATTCCATAAACCGCCCCTCAACTGCCATTGTCACCTTCATCTCCCTCATTTTCGGCCGACCATCGGCGAGATGCATCCACCGCTCCACAGCTCCACACGCCTCACCACCAACCTCATTACCTTCGCCATCACCCACTGATCACTTTCCGCCCATCCACTGACCACCACACATGCCCCACACTTCCACCGAACAAACCCACAAGCACGGTCACAGTCCGACCTAGGCACATACGCCTAGGCCGTTCTGCGCCATGCCAACCCCCGCCTCACCTTCATCGTGACACGGCGAAGCTTTCCCTGTTGTTTGACAGGGCCGCAAGGCTGTCTTTGTGTCGCGCAGTTTGAGCCCCCTTTCGCCATTAACACTAAAGCAAGCTTGCTTGCTAAGAGCTCTAGGCCACGCGCTCCAAGCATAAGGGTTCTAGGTGACGCGCGTTGAGTGTACGAACATAACCAGCCTGAGAGCAAACATCTCGAGACTCCCAGCTGCTCCAATTGTGTGTAACTCCCTCCTACAGGCATCAGCAGAAGCAGGTGGGACATTTAGTCCCACCTCGTAAACTCAGGGGTAAGAGACATAACTTAAATTGATTTTGTGTTTTTTGTTGGTTGCCTCAAGTGACACGGGGTGAGGTCCCTCACCCTCACTCGCTCTCACCTCGTCCGCGACCCTTGCCCCCGCGAACCTGGCACCCGACCCGATTACCTAGCACTCCTCGTGCACTACACCACGCTGGTGTGCCTAGACCCGGGCACGTGAAATCCGACCCGATTACTCAGTTCTGGGAGAGCGTACCTAAGAGCGAAATAGAGAGAGAGAGAGACGTGGGGAGGGGTAGGGGTAGGTTTTGCTCCGTTATGCTGTGTAGGAAAGAAGGAAGAATCTGAAGGCAAAAGAAGAGAAAGCTAAGAAGGAAGAACAGGAGTGGCTGAAGAAGAAGACCAAGTGCAGAAGAGGAAGAGAAGAAGAAGAAGGAGGCAGCTGCTAAAGGCAGGACTTGAAGGCAAAGGAAGCCAAAGCTAAGGAGGGACTTAGCTGAAGAAGAAGATTGCAGAGGAAGAAGAAAGAAGAAGAACAAGCCAAAGAAGGTAAAAGCTGAAGAAGAAAAGAAGCAGGAGCGGCCAAGAAGAGACAGAGGAAGAAGACAAGGAAAGATAAAGAAGGAAAGAAGAAAGAAGACTGAAGGCAAAAGAAGCATAGTCGCAAAGAAAGAGAAAGAAGAGAGAAAGAGAAGGACAAGTCGTGCACTGTAGCAGAAACTTTTAAGACGTCTGATTTTACATCATACGTCCAATTTTTGATCTCATTTCTACATTGACATTATTTTACTTCTCAATTTTGATTGGGTTGGTTATTGCTTTTTATTAAATTGAGAGTTGTGCTCTTAAGTTTTTAAATACCCAATTGCTCCCTGTGTTCGACCTCAGATACCTTGGTTTTCGAGTTATAAATTTTTATTTATTTTCGCAGCGATTTCATTTATACTGCAACGAACATCTTTTAAAAACATGATCTTGCCACGTCAACAAATACCCAAAACAGGACCTAGAATTCCCCCTGACTCAGATTGGACGTCCAGAACTGAAGTCTGGACTTCTGAATTTTGAGCATATGTCGTTTGACTCTATTTTTGGACATCTGGAACTGGTCTCCAGTTCCTGTTTTGTGATTCAAGCCTTGATCTTGGATCTTTAGCTCCCTAGACCTAACTCCAACCCCATAGGAGCCTAAATTAAGGTACCCTAACCCTAGTACATCACCTCTAGACCTCCCTAAGGACCTAATTAGGTCCTCATCAAACCCAATTGACTTAGATCAAAGTCAATTACCATCACCTAAGCCAATTGGGCTTATTGAGTCCAATTTAGCTCAGAACTCAACCCACACAAGTCCAATTGGACTTAGTGAGAGTACAATTGACCCAAGCCCAACCTAATTGAGTTATTTCACTCTCAATTAGGTTCACACTCATTCAATTAAACTTAGGTTAAGTTTAATTGCAATTTCCCTTTAGCAATTAGGGTTTGCAACCCTAATTCAAGGCATACACCTACCTAAACCCTTTAGGACCTAACCATATCACTTAGACACCTAGGGCATGACCACACACACACACACACACCCATTCATGCACTCCCACGCATCTAGAGTTCTCTAGAACTCTCTCCAAGTGGTGCCACTCTTGGTTGCCAAAATTAGCAACCAAGAGGCATTCAAATTGAGATCCACTTTTTTTGGATCTCAAAACCACTTGGCCGGTCACTCATTGGAGCTCTCTCTAGAGAGTTCCACACTTCTCTAGAGAGACTCCCTTAGGTCTATAAAAAGTCCTAAGGGGTGGCCATTTGCACCCATCTACTCTTGGCCATCCATTTCCTTGGCATTCATTCCACTTAGGCTAGCCACTTTCATCTCCACTCCACCTCCACGAGGAGCACCACCTTGAAGGCCACCATCTCCATGCCAGGATGCTGGATCATCTCTCCAACCTCTCTTCAAGGGCCAGCCTAAACACCATTGGTTGCCCCTCCTTCTCTCAACCACTCAAAGGCCATCAGAGCCCACCTCCGAATGCCCTTCTTTTCTGCTAGATTAGTAACTTAGCTCTTCATAGTTTTACTACTTTCATTTACTGCTTAGTAGTGTTGCTCTTATTCTCCCCCAATGATGCATGCAAAATCCCCCCATAGATTCCTGTATGTGATCATTTTCTGTTAGCTAGATTTATGTTTTCAAGCTTTCCTCTATAAGCTTTCCTCTAGTTCCATGTTGGAAACACCCTCCTGAATGAATGAAAGAAAATTTTCTATATATATATATGTCTATGTGTTGAGAATCACCATGAGCTTATTGCAATATATTTTGTTTGATTAAAGTTGCCTGCTTTTAATTCCTGATATTCTTGCAACTAATCATGTCATGCTTAAATACATAATAACCATGAACCTCCATGCGATTTGAAGCAAGTAGAGTGAAAAAGATCGATTTCAAGATTTGCATAAATGCCTCCAAGAGACGAACGACCGAGACTCAAGTCTCGTTATCTTTACAAAGTCATTTTTTTGACAAACATTTTATCGCAACTATACTACGATTTCGAACGACTTTAAAATGGGCAAAAAATGGCTTCTGTCACACATCTAGTCCCTCATCTCATCTATTTAGAGCACATACATAGATTATCTTAGGGATTTTTGCTAGATCTGATCATTTTCAATCTAACCTGAGTTTTGATTCTACATCTTGATTCCACCATTTGATTCAAAGATGCAACCTGACATGTTAGTAGACCCATTTGAGGATATACAGGTTAATGTGTCAGACACAATAACATTCATTTTAGAATAAGCACAGCTAATTTTGACACAACTAGAAAATGGGGCAACTTGGGATGTTCTCATGCCAAAATACCGGGAAATTGAGAGATGGCATAATGGTGAGTATATCTTGTGTAGATTTGAGCCATCACTATGGAAAGTACACCAAGATGACCTTGAAAAAAGAGACAAGGTAATGCAGATGTTGAAACATGTTATCAATCAGAGGCATTAGTACACCCTTGTGACATCCTGGATTAACCAGTACAATTTCCTAAATCTCGGGTTTGATGATCAAGCTTGTTATGGACCCCCAACCCAGATGGAACCTAATTCAAATTACGAACAAATTAACATTCCTAATCTTGAGATGGGTTGGGAGGATTCGACTACAGGTGTTCACAATTTTGAGCCAACCCTAGAAAATCAAAACCCTGGTTCACTAAGCTTAGATTTTCTAGACACCTGTGATAATGAGATTGAATTAGAACCTCTAGAGGGTGTAAATTCCGCTCCTTATTCTGATAAGGTGACTCTCGAGAGCAATTTTGACATCCCTGTAGATCTCAACCTAGATTCTAGTGATCCAACCCACACCCTTAACATAGAATCAAGATTTGAGCCTTATTGGGATTATTATGAGGCCCCGTGTGAAATAAATCAGATTTTGAATCCGGACTACCATTCTGGGCCTATATGTGATGAGTACACCTTTCCAACCTCCTCAGAGATACAGATTAATTTTTTAGAAGTCATGACAATCTATGATACCGAAACCGAGGAGTTGGAAGAGTTGCGTTTTGATTGGGTCGTCCCTACAAGCCAAGAACCCAAGCCCAAACCTAATAGGGACATCTTTGTGAGCTCGAAATCTGAAACTAGGTTAGACCCAAGTCAAGTTGCTAATTGTCCACATCTTGATTTATTCTGTGGTGGAATCTCGATCGCAAATCAGATTCAGAATATGATTCTTGCAAGTTCTCCAACGATTTCGAATCTTACTTTGATTTTGGAGAACTGTTGTTTCCTGATGACTTCGAGCCAATTTACACCTCAGCAACTATGACCCGTCTTTTGATTTTGACACTGAGGTCAATGATTTTAAAGAAAACACCTCTTCTACACATGCAGAACTTTCCCAAACCCGTTCTCAACCCCGACCCGCAACCGGACTCAATTTATAGTCTGATTCTCCTCTCAATGATCCGGTTGCACATGATTCTCCTCCACATCTTGATCGGGTTTTGGACTTTGATCAGACTACAAATCATGACCCATCCTTCTCTGATGACTTTCGTAGGGTTCCTACATCCTCCATTGATTCACTTTCTTTTGAGGATCCCTACTTTGATCAGGCTGATTCGACTTAACCAAACCCTAGCTATACACTTCTACATCCTTCCGAGCTTCACAGTATCTGGTGGGCACCACATCTTTTGATCAACATCTATCAACCTACTAGATTGATTGGGTTTGGGTTGTATCATTAACCTGTTGATCTGAGCAAGCACCTGGTTGGACCAACCAGGCTATTGATTAAGGTGCTTGTTCTACAGAACCCATCTGATTTAGCCACTCCATGTCAATGACCATTCCTACTTAGCTGAAGGCATTGAATTTAGCGCTTAACGATAGGCAACCTGTCATTCCAAAAATCTGAGATCCTTCTGATTATCCTTTTTTGTACCTTACATCTATTGCATTCTGAGTTCAGTTTTAAAATAGTCGATTCCACCTCTGGTACACGTACCAGAGCTTGAAATCATCCACGACAGTCATCTCGACCCATTTGCCTACCTGATAATCTTGTTCTAATCCTTGAACCCTAACTGTTTCACACCCTCCATTTACAATGAGGACATTGTAAAACTTAGGCATAGGGGATGGTAAAGTGCAAACATACGAAAATTCATAGTTCGGAAAGGTTCTCACAAAAAATACATATTTCAAAAAACCAAAAAAATATAGAAATTGAAAAAGACAAAAAAAATGAGAAGGGAGGAAATTTTGAGTGAATTAATTGCATATCATTTTGGAGGAGAAGGGGAGGTATATAAATGTAAAAAAGGAGCAACTATTTGAAACAAAAAGAGATAGTCATTAGTAAAAGATTAAGGAATCTACTTAGTTCTAGACCAAATCAAAAGAAAGAAACAAAAGATAAAAAAGTGCTAAGGGACAAAAAGAGATTAATATGAATGTTGATCTTAGGCCTCTTGGGCTTTGATTTTAGGCTTAAAAATTCAAGTATCCATTAAGATCTGGATAGTCCTCAAGAGGTTGGGGAAAATACGAAGCTTAAGTATTAGGTCTAAGGCTTAGGGATTATTCAACCTCGTTAATTAACCTCTAGTTTGCGAGACTCGGTAACCTTAGCACCCCAATCCACACAGTCTGGTTCAGTGCGCTTAATTATCAAAATCATGCAAATGCGTTAATTTTGTTATGAAAAAGCTACCTAGATTAGGAGCGGCTGATCAACACAAGTTGATTTGGAAGAGTTCCTAGTGTGGAGAGGCGGGAAATTCCCCTCAAAGATGCGCAATAACATACTGTCTCCTCGGTGCTTATCTCCTAGGATATCTAAATATCCTACTGGGGGTATGTAAGCATCTTGTGCTGGTTTAGATGCCATGGGCAGCATTATCACGAAATGTCGATTGCTAGGGTCTGGATTTAGCTACAGAATGCCATGGGTGGGATTATCCCGAAATCTCGAAAGCCAAGGTTTTGGGGGTTGCCACGGGCGGTGCTCTCTCGAAGCATCAATTGCCAGGGACCCTACGAGGATTGATGGTGGGAGCTAGGAATCTGATACAAACCATATTTTAAAGCCAATCCGAAGCTAGAAATAAAGAAAGAAAAGCGAGAGAAAACTCTCCAAAAACAAAAATATCTTTTGTCTCTCTCTTACAAAAATGCACTACAAACTGAACCTGGGCTAAAACATGTCTTAAGCACGGGTGCTTTAACCACGGAGTTCAACGAACCTTAAGTTAGTTCCTGTGGACCTTAGAAACCTTCACGGTGGACTGAGGCTAAAGCTTGTTAGGTTCAGATCTTGGTTGGTACATGAGTACCTTTAGGCCTACTATTAGCATTCTGACCTAATCCACAAAAGAAAGCACACAGTAGAAATCTGAGCAAGAAAAGGCATGGTCTAGAATTTAAGTTAATTCCATGAGATTCTGCTAAGGGACTAGCAAAACCTAGGCATGGGGGTATGATGGGCACACCATTATGAGCTATAACTAGCTCAATTTAGTCATTATCAAGGAATAAATACTCCTACATAATTGCTAGAGTGCCCTAATTCATTGCAAATCCATTCTGAAGGAAAGACAAGAAACTAGGGTTAAAATTATAATTTTACCATCATATCTTGAATGTAGAATAACCCCAAGTTTTCTTAGGGGGTAATTAAGGGTCAAATGATCTTAAATATCCAACAAGTGGGTTAATACAGACATAAAGGGGTTTTTCACATGTTTTGATAATTAAATGACTTCTGAAACCCTAAAAATAAACCCGCTTAAGTAAATGAGGTTCTGGTTAGAATAAAATTACCTAAACCCTCTAAAATTCATAGAAAAATATTCTCTAGGGTTTGGTACCTTCAATTTGACCATTAGAACCCATCTTGACCTAAAACAGAGTCTCAGACTGACATTTGCACTAATTTAGGTTTTTACATAAATTATCCAGTAAAATTAGGTCAAAACCTAAATCTAACTTCACCATTGGATTCCTTAGGTCCAAATTAGGTTTGTACCAAAATTTGGACCCAGTCTGAAATTGTCTTAACCTAGTTTGTAATTTGGTCCTGTTTGAGTCTTTTCTCTCACACACATGCCCCTTACTTTCAAAATCCTTTCAAAAAGGTCCCTATATTTTGTTATCTTCCTTGCACATAGGTCCTTGCACCATTTTTGGAAGGTTGAACCTTCACCGTCGAGTTTCGAGCGAGGATTTCTCACTCGATTCTCAATTAATCTCTCCCAAATTTGAATAGAAGATTCCTTGGGAAGTCACCTTCCATTTGAGCCATGCCTTGGGCTTTACGTCTTTCCTAAATCCTCATGTGAACCTTTTGAAGGTACGTATGTCAAACATGCACGAGAATCATAGAGCTTGGAAGCTTGGCTTCCAAGCTTGAAACCCCTTCCTGAGCCCTATAAAAGGATCCCCAGGGCACGGCCGTGCTCTTGAGCTAGGATTTGGCCAAAAACCCTCTTTCTAACCCTACCTCTAACCTCCTCTGACCTAGCTCTAGAGAGCATCTTCCCCCGTCATCTACGGCCTCCCAATGACCAATTAGGAGCGTCTCCTTCCTCCTCGACTTCCTCTACCTCTCGACGATCACATCAGAGGTGCCTTAGCCCCTTCTTCCTCGCTGTCTCTCCCTTTAGAGGTTCATCTTCCCCATGTCCAGCCATCACACCAGCATGGGAATATCTTCCCCTTCCATGTCTAAACTAGGTTCTTTAACTTCCTGTACTTCCCTCCTTTTTCCCTATTTCTGTCTCTCAAAACGACTGCCAACCACACATCTCCCCTCCATCTTCTTCCGCTTCGACAAAGCTCCGACGGCGCCCAACTGCCGCTCCACCGCACAAATTGCGCCGCTATCACCTCCATCAGCTCCATCGTGCTCCACTCTTCAAAATCCTCACTCCATTCGCTTTCTCATCCACCTAATCGCGTCGCCGAACAAACCCATCACCAACTTCCTTCCCCGACTCCGACCGGCCACTACACGTTGTCATCCTCCATAAGACCATCACCATCACCTTCGCCATGCTACTGCGAAGCTAAGGAGCCATTTAACTGGGGCCTTCGAGCTCGTTTTCTTGTTTCAGGTCTTTGCCGGTCCGTCGCCACTGCAACCTCAATCCCTGACCACGACCGAGCTCCTTTGGCGTCGAGACGACCTAGTGCCACTGTCACTCGACACGGCTACGTCCCAGGATCTGCTCCAGGTCTTGGATTAAAGACCCCAAGCTGCAGTAGTGCTCCAATTAGCGAAAAACGACATTGCAGTGCACAGGAAGGAAGGGTGAGACTTTAGTCCCACCTCGGAAGCTTAGGAGTAGTAGAAGCAACATATATTGATTTTGTCTTATAGCCTTATCGCCTCAATAGCACAGGGTAAGTTCCCCTCGCACATGCCCACTCACGCCCACGACACCTTACACATGGGTCTGGCGGATCCGATTGTTGGACCCTAGTTCTATCTCTCTTCTGTGTTTTGATGTTAACAAAATCATTTTTAAATTCTAATATGTTTATGAAGTGATTACAGGTCAAAAGAATCTATGGATGCAGGCAAAAAGATTGCACATGAAGGAAGAAGTTTTTTGAAGATTTTTAGTTTTTATTGTATCTTAGAATTTTTGTATGTCTCCAAACAAGTAAAATATAATCTAGGTATTAAAATCAAAGTAGAGATAACTAGGATTCAAAATATCGTTCAATTACTCGATTTTTAACTCAAAGTCGACTCTTTCAAAGCTAAGTCGCTTAGAGTAGATTGGATTTCTCAACTGATTAACACTAATGATCTTTGGTACTTGCTTGGCATAGGTTTGGACCTAAGTTCCAAACTGTGAACATCAAGTATCGGTACTCATCATGAGTACCAGTATCAAGTGGTCACAGTTTCTGAACTAGGTTTTTGCCTGGACCTTACAAGTATCAGTACTCATCATGAGTACCGGTACATGAAGGTCACAGGAGCCATGACTGTGCAATACAAGTACCGGTACTACTGGCTACATACAGTCAATACAGCCAAATCATTAGGTAACGGTACTTATTGTGAGTACCGATACTTGTGACGCACAGTCTTGGGTCCTGTGACATACATGTACCGGTACTCATCATGAGTACCGGTACATGTATGTCACAGGACCCAAGACTGTGCGTCACAAGTATCGGTACTCACAATAAGTACCGTTACCTAATGATTTGGCTGTATTGACTGTATGTAGTCAGTACCGGTATCAAGAGTTCGGTACTGGTACCAGCTAACCGTTGTGACCAGTCTGAACAACTAATTTGCAATTAATCTTAATTCTAATGTTCCTAAAATACCCCTAACGGCTAGAATTCGTGGGAGAGGTGATTACTAGTCTATATAAGCACTCTTTGAGTGTTGTTTTAGACACACCTCTAAGAAAAGAAATATACTCTTGCCTACACCTTCAATTCTCCATTTTCAAGCTGAAAGAGAGTTTGTTTTGTTGCATACATTTCAAGGCATCTCATCATTTGCAGCAAATCTTCAAAGGCGATCGTATTTTTCTATAATCAATCATTTGTTTTATGCCTTAGTTTTTCTTGTTAGATTTGATTATACTTGTTATAAGATACATTCTTGTTGGAGACTTAGGAAATAGTTGTAAGCTTCTATTTACATTTTGCTTACACTTGTATCTTTATCTTTTCTTCATATCTTGAAATTGGGTTGAGGTAGCCCGTTAATTACCTCTGATATTAGTAAATTGATTCTCTTTGAGTTGAGGGAATCTGGCTAAAAGTCCTAAGTTGGGAGACTTAGGTAGTGGAGTACCCAGGTGAGGGGAACCACTATACATCTTGTGCCTTTTGTGGTTTGATTTGTTTTGAAATTTTTATTTCCCACACTATTCATCCCCCCTTCTAGTGTGCTTTTCATTTACAGATCATACAAGTGGTATCAAAGCGAGTTGCGAACAGAAGTGACAATTCTATTTCGCTATGGCATCTCCAGTAAAGCGCACCGAAGGATAGTCATCCACATGTCCTCCCTACTTTGATGGGACGGACTATGGATACTAGAAGAGGAGGATGCAAATCTTCCTCAAGGCCATGGATGAGGACTCATGGATGTTTATCCAAGAGAAGTACGTGGATCTGGAGCCACAAGAAGGAGTGGCATGGACGACAGAACAAAAGAAAAGGATTGCGGGAAATGCAAAAGCGATGAACGCACTCTATTGTACATTTTCAAGAGAAGAATTTAACCATATCTCCGCATGCGAGACCGCATACGAGATATGGAACACATTGCAAGTCACCTATGAAGGTACGAGTAAAATTAAAGAAACACATATTTCTATTCTAATAGAAAGCTATGAGTGTTTCAGGATGCAGAAAGGTAAATCAATTAAAGGGATGTACATAAGATTTGGAGAGACCGTGAATCCAATGAAAAATCTTAGAGTCAAACTCAAGGAGGAACAACTTGTAAGGAAAATCTTAAGATCCCTTACGAGCGACTGGTCTCCAAAGACCACAGCCATTCAAGAGGCAAAAGATCTTTCTACTCTCTCATTAGATGAGTTAATTGGAAGCCTCATGGCATATGAAATCTAGTTAGAAAATATGAAGAAAAATCCATAAGCAAGAAAAAGGAGCTTGCTTTCAAAGCTTTAAAGGAGGTATCGGACTTTGAAGACTCAAATTCCGACGAAGAAGAGGAGCTTGCTCTCCTAACAAGAAGATTCAGAAGATTCATCCGAAAACAAGGTAAGAAAGTTAATAAATTTTCAAATGACATTATTTGTTTTGAGTGCAAGAAAAAGGGACACGTACAAAAAGATTGTCCAATGATCAAGAAGAAGAAGGAAGAAAAGAAGGACAAAGAACTCGACCGAATGAAAAAGGAGACTTCAAGAAAGGCATTCAAGGCAACTTGGGATGATAGTGATTCCAACACGGAATCATTTTCTGAAGAATCTGAAGAAACAGAAGTTGCACATCTTTGCTTAATGGCAAATGATGACAACTCAGAAAATGAGGTAGATTCTGAAGTTACCTTTACTGAATTAGTTCAAGCATATGAAGATTTATATAATAAGGCTAGGATGATTAAAAAAGAAAATAAGGTTTTGCATGATAGTTATAGAACCCTAGAAATAGAGAAATCTTGTTTAGAAATAGAATTAGATATGTCCAAAGAAACTAACAATCAATTACATGAAAAAATAGTAGAATTAGAAGACATTTATCAACACTTTGAAGATACTTTGAATAATTTAAAAATAACAACTAGGCTGAATATGAAATTTTGTAATAATCTAAAAACTAAGTTCAATAATAAAAAGAACACACAAAATAAATCACATGCACCTAGACATGCATGGATTTATCAGAAGGTCAATAATCCTAAGAATTATAGATCTAACACAAAAATGATCTATAAACCTAAGGATTTGAAAGGTACCAACCATCAAGGACCCAAAAGAAAATGGGTACCTAAAATAGATTTAATAAATTGTCTTGTAGGTCAAAAAGGACAAATGGATCCTAGAAGTGGGTGTTCCAAGCACATGACAGGACACTCCGACCTCTTTATCAAATGGACCAAGATCGAAGATGGAGGACACGTCAAGTTGGGCGACAACAAACGTTGTCGCATTATTGGTGAAGGTACAATAGGAAACTCTTCTAAGCAGGTACGTAATGTTCTTTTAGTACAAAACTTAAGGCATAACTTGCTTAGTGTTAGTCAAATATGTGATAATGGATGTGATGTTTTGTTTACTAAAGTTGGATTTAAAATATTAAAAGAAGGAACAAATACGGTTTTAATTGAAAAATTTAGATATGAAAATATCTATGCTCTTCATTTTTCAAAAGAGAAGTATGTAAAATGTCTGCTTGCCTCCCATATTGAAGTAGATCTTTGGCACCGTAGGCTAGGTTATATTAATCACAAACATCTTAATAGATTAGCCAAAAATGAGTTAGTAAGGGGCCTACCTAAACTAACTTATATAAAAGATGTTTTGTGCAAGTCGTGTGAACTCGGAAAAATGCACAAAACTTCTTTTAAACCTAAAGACTTAGTTTCAGCAACACGACCTTTAGAGTTGTTACACCTTGATCTATTTGGACCGACACGATTTGAGAGTCTAAATGGATCAAAATTTTGCCTAGTTATTGTTGATGACTTCTCTAGGTTCACTTGGGTCATCTTCTTGAAACATAAGGATGACTCATTTGATTCCTTCCTAAGTCTTACTCAAAGACTTCAAAAGGAAAAATCATCTTCTATTCTTAGACTTAGGACTGATCATGGGGGTGAATTTGAAAATAAAAAATTTTCAAGTTTTTGTGTCAATTCTAGCATAACCCATGAATTTTCATTTCCTCCGGCTCTATCTCAAAATGGTGTTGTAGAGCGCAAGAATCACACTCTACAAGAATGCACCCGAACTTTGCTCTTGGAGTCTGGGCTTCAAAAATATTTCCGGGCTGAAGCCATTAATACGACATGTTATGTTCTAAATAGAACACTCTTAAGGCCTATTATTAAGAAAACTCCATATGAGCTTTATTATGAGAAGTCTCCTAAGATATCATATTTCAGGGTGTTTGGAAGTAGATGTTATTTATTAAACACCCGTGACTGGCTTGATAAGTTTGATGCTAAAGGTGATGAAGGCATTTTTATTGGCTATTCAACAAGAAGCAAAGCTTATCGAGTCTTTAATAAAAGGACTTTTGTCATTGAAGAATCCCTGCATGTTTCATTTGATGAAACAAATTTAAGTGAACCAAAACCAAATCATTTAGATTTTGATGATGAAGATACCCCCTTCATTGATGTATCAAATACAGAAGATTCACGAAATGTACATGATCTTCCAAAAGAATGGGTACACCATAAAGATCATCCTTAAGAATAGATTATTGGTGATATTGAACAAGGTGTAAAAACCCGATCTCACTTTTGAGCTGATTTTGCCCGTAATGCTTTTGTTTCACAACTTGAACCCAAGAAAGTTGATGAGACATTAAAGGATGAATCATGGGTTGTAGCTATGTAGGAAGAGCTACTCTAATTTACTAGGAACAATGTATGGAACTTGGTACCCGCTCCTGAGGGTAATTCCATCATTGGAACCAAGTGGGTGTTCCGAAATAAATTGGATGAATCTGGTTCAATAATCAGGAATAAAGCCAGACTTGTAGCTCAAGGCTATAACCAACAGGAGGGTATTGACTTTTATGAGACATATGCTCCTATTGCTCACTTAGAGTCCATACGGATGCTACTTGCCTTTGCAAGTGCAAAGGACTTCAAGTTATATCAAATGGATGTCAAAAGTGCTTTTCTTAATGGTTATATTAAGGAAGAAGTTTATGTCCATCAGCCTCCCCGGTTCGAGGACCCAGCACACCTAGAGCATGTATACAAGCTCAATAAGGTGTTATATGGACTTAAACAAGCTCCCAGGGCCTGGTATGATAGGCTCAGGACCTTTCTTCTTCAACACGGCTTTAGAATTGGAGTTGTTGATTCAACTCTTTTTGTAAAAGAAGAAAGTAATGACATCTTATTGATTCAAATATATGTCGACGATATTATATTTGGATCAACTAAGGAGTCCCTGTGTCAACATTTCTGTGAGACTATGAAGACTGAGTTTGAAATGAGTATGATGGGTGAACTCAGATTTTTTTAGGAATCCAAATTCAACAATTAGACACAGGAATTTACATTAGTCAATCAAAATACGTTCTTGAAATTCTCAAGAAATTTGACTTTGAAAATGTAAATGTCAAAGAGACTCCGATTGCTTTATCTACTTCTCTTGATGAAGATTTATCCGGCAAAAGGGTAGATGAAAAGAAATACTGGGGAATGATAGGTTCACTACTATATCTCATAGCTTATAGACCTGATATTCTTTTTGCTACATGTTTATGCGTGAGATTTCAGTCTGAACCCAAGGAATCTCATTATAATACAATAAAGCCAATATTTAGATACCTAAACAGCACAAAAGACCTTGATTTTTTCATCCTAAAGCACAATCTTTAGATCTATTATCCTATAGTGATGCAGAATATGTAGGGAGTCGGACAGACAAAAAGAGCACTAGCGGCACATGTCATTTTATTGGAGAATCCCTAGTCTCTTGGTTCTCTAAGAAGCAGACTTGTGTTTCACTTTCTACAACTGAAGCTGAGTATATTGCACCTTCACTTGCTTGCTCTCAGGTCATTTGGATGAGACAGACTTTGTCCAACATTGGATTGATTTTTACGCAATCCAAGATATTATGTGATAATACAAGCGCAATAAATCTATCCAAAAATCTGGTACATCATTCATGTACCAAACACATAGACATCAGACATCATTTTCTCAAAGATAATGTACTTCAAGGCTCTATTCAATTAGAATTCATTGACACTCAAAATCAATTGGCAGACATCTTTACAAAACCTCTTGCAGTAGAGAGATTCTACTTTATAAGGAGAAAATTAGGACTTTGTACAATAAAAGAGATTCTAATTTAACATTTTGTTTGATATAAACTTTGTATTTATGAAAATTCCTAAGGGCTTTTTTGCAAATTACCCATGCTTACTAAAAGAGGGGTAAAATATAATATTTCCATATATTTGGAAATACTAGGGTATTATTTGCAATTTGGTTGCTTAACTTAGGTTGTTGATCACATTATTTTATCAACACCTAAGTTATCAATTTTTTCATCTCTCAACCACTTAAGTGGTCATGTGACAAGCACATGACCACTTAAGTGGTTGAGAGATGAAAAATTGATAATGACCCATCTCATATAAAAGAGATCAAGTGCAAATACTTGCCTCATTTCTTCACAACCAAACCCTAGTTCCACCTAAAGCCTCTCCAAGCCCTTGCCAAGAAGAAGAAGAATAATCTCCAATCTTCAGACCCTAGGTACATTCTTCTCTTCTTATCAAATCTTGTTTCCTTGAGTTGTTCTACATCTTGTTTTGTTCTTTCTCGTCGTCATTTCTGCTGCTGCAATACGCTTTCATCGGATACCAGATGGTACCAGTACCCATCATCGGTGCCGGTACTAGCTGGGCGCAACAGTGCCTGCTTCACAGAGTAGGTATTGGCACAGAAGATTAGTATTGGTACTAGCTCATATTTCTGGTTGGGACAGAAACCAACCAGTACCGGTACCAATCACCAGTACTGGTACATGCAGGCTTAAATGTGTTGTTAGTTGAACACATAATCCTTATCTCTAATTGTATTCCTATTTCCTGTTATTGTACCTTTTCAGATGGCACCAAAATCTAAAAGTAAGGGAAAAGCACCTCAAGATGCATTCCACAAGTTTTGCATCAATGACGATGCTAAATCTAAATTTGATTGGTATAAAGGCCTAAAACTTCATCATTGTAGGCCTATTGAGTGGAAAGATTTTTCTCTACAAATCTATGAGTTCACTACCTATCTTTCCAATTAGCATCTTATGCATTTCTTTGACCAGGCATTTTTTGTTGATGTTCCTAGAGTTTACCCTGACATTAATTGTCTATTTTTTGCTAATCTCCAAGAACAAGAAAATCGGGGCCATCTAATCTTAACATCCAAAGTCCTTGGTCCCAAAATCACCATCACTCCTAAATTTTTATCAACCATCACCCAATGCCCTAATGAAGGTCATCCTTTTAACACACTTAAAGAGCAATTTCCTATCCACAAAATTCATGAAACTTTATTGCTTCCTAATTGCCAGGCCAAAGCATTGGTTGCCCCTAATATGATTCTTTTTGCTTGTGTTCTTTTCCGTATTTTAGCATGGAATTTAAGGGCTAAAAATTTGGCTTTTCACAAAATTCCCGTTGACATTTTACCCTTAATTTATGCTATTATTATAGGATTTCTGGTCAATTGGAACATGGTTTTCATTCACTTTCTTAGACCACATTACCGTGCATCGGCTTTACCTCTGGATATCTTGGTATCTCATATATTTCATAAAAATAAAATTGACCTTTCTAATTTCACTCCTCTTAGAAAAGTGGTTTATTTCAAATGGACCACTCTCCGGAAAATGAGAGTGAAACCCGCTAGAGAGGAATCCACTAGCGATGAAGAAGAAGATGAAGCTGATCCAGATGCTTAATCTTCTTCTCATCTACCTGTTGAATCATCTTCAGCTTTTATCCCCATTACCTATCCATTTCCAGAAGCCGAAACTCCTAGGAAGAACCTTTCTCGTGAGCCTGGCACCGATCCCAACATGATCAACACTTTCAATTACATTGGCCAAAATTTAACCAATTTGAATTTTGCCTTTCGTCACATGGAACGCAAATTTCATGATCTTTCTATGTCTCTTGAGTCTTCCTATGTTGCATCTTCCACTCAACATACCAAACAAAGGAAGCAGACTCAACCAAAAGCACCTCCAGAATACAGTGAAAGATGACAGAAGCACTTTCAAGATCCATCTTTTGTAGCTGAAAAAGAACCAATTATCAATGAAGATGAAGAAGAAGAAGACACAGAAGATGAAGAAAATATTTCATACGAAGAAGACGATGATGATGATGATGACAATGTCGATGACAATGACGATGACATTGAAGATGAGGAAGAAGATGAACAACCACTCATTAGAAAACGTCATAGAAATTAGTTTAATTTTTTTTAAGTATGTAAGCTTGTTGTTGATTGTATGACTCTTAACATTGTTATGAAATTTATTTTGTGTCATGTAAGCTTGTTAGAAAACTTCTATGGCTTTTAATATTTATTTTGTGTCATGAACTTTATCATGTTATGAAATTTGATGCTTTGTTTGATTATGCATTTATGCTTTCTTATGAAATTTGAACTTTTATGGTATTTCCTTAATTTTTTGCTTGCTTGACAAAAATGGGGAGAAATGAAATGAATGGATACTTCATATCTAAAATAAGGAGAGCTTAGTTTGAGGGGGAGGTTTTTCTACTCTCTTGCGGAGAGTTTTTTATTCTTCTCTTATTAAGTCTCCATTTATTTTTAATATTAGTATCTTATTTGTTTTGTCAACATCAAAAAGGAGGAGATTGTTGGACCCTAGTTCTATCTCTCTTCTGTGTTTTGATGTTAACAAAATCATTTTTAAATTTTAATATGTTTATGAAGTGATTACAGGTTAAAAGAATCTATGGATGCAGGCAAAAAGATTGCACATGAAGGAAGAAGTTTTTTGAATATTTTTAGTTTTTATTTTATCTAAGAATTTTTGTATGTCTCC
Organism: Thalassia testudinum; assembly: GCA_037157565.1. Classification (NCBI taxonomy): domain Eukaryota; kingdom Viridiplantae; phylum Streptophyta; class Magnoliopsida; order Alismatales; family Hydrocharitaceae; genus Thalassia; species Thalassia testudinum. Next base: position 85,882,255 of record JAZHRO010000031.1, read on the forward strand.
AAACAAGTAAAATATAATCTAGGTATTAAAATCAAAGTAGAGATAACTAGGATTCAAAATATCGCTCAATTACTCGGTTTTTAATTCAAAGTTGACTTTTCAAAGCTAAGTTGCCTAGAGTAGATTGGATTTCTCAACTGATTAACACTAATGATCTTTGGTACTTGCTTGGCACAGGATTGGACCTAAGTTCTAAACTGTGAACATCAAGTACCGGTACTCATCATGAGTACCGGTATCAAGTGGTCACAGTTTGTGAACTGGGTTTTTGCTTGGACCTTATAAGTACTGGTACTCATCATGAGTACCGGTACATGAAGGTCACAAAAGCCATGACTGTGCATTACAAGTACCGGTACTCATCATGATGAGTACTGGTACATGTAGGTCACAGGACGAAGACTGTGCATCACAAGTACCGGTACTTGCAATGAGTACCGGTACCTAGTGATTTGACTGTACTGACTGTGTGTAGTAAGTACCAGTACCAAGAGTTTAGTACCGATACCAACTGACCGTTGAGACCAGTCTGAACAGCTAATTTGCAATTAATCTTAATTTTAATGTTCCTAAAATACCCCTAATGGCTTGAATTCGTGGGAGAGGTGATTACTGGTCTATATAAGCACCCTTTAAGTGTTGTTTTAGACACACCTCTAAGAATAGAAACATACTCTTGCCTACACCTTCAATTCTCCATTTTCAAGCTAAAAGAGAGTTTATTTTGTTGCATACATTTCAAGGCATCTCATCATTTGCAACAAATCTTCAAAGGCGATCGTATTTTTCTATAATCAACCATTTGTTTTATGCCTTAGTTTTTCTCGTTAGATTTGATTATACTTGTTATAAGATATATTCTTGTTGGAGACTTAGGAAATAGTTGTAAGCTTCTATTTACATTTTGCTTACACCTGTATCTTTATCTTTTCTTCATATCTTGTAATTGGGTTGAGATAACCCATTAATTACATCTGATATTAGTAAATTGATTCTCTCTGAGTTGAGGGAATCTAGTTAAAAATCCTAAGTCGGGAGACTTAGGCAGTGGAGTATCCAGGTGAGGGGAACCGCTATACATCTTGTGCCTTTTGTGGTTTGATTTGTTTTGCAATTTTTATTTCCCACACTATTCATTCCCCCTTCTAGTGTGCTTGTCATTTACAGATCCTACACCGATAACTCGCCTAACCTAAATACTCCTCGCTCACCACCCACGTCGGTGAGCCTGGTCCCAAGTACGCTTGATCCATATATTCGATTACCCTAACTGGCCCTGGGTGGCGGAACCTAAAAGGAGAGAAAGAAAGAGAGTGTGGGGCAGGGGAGGGTTTTGCCTTGTGTGACACTTAGCACAAAGAAGAAGAAGAGGAGAAGAGGCTGAAGATAGGAAAGAAGAGAAAGAAGAGGAGGAGGAAGAAGGGTCGTACGTAAAGGGGAGAGAGCAGCTAAAGAAGAAGAAAGGAGAAAAGCAGAAGCAGAGAAGAGAAGAGAAAAAGAGAAAGAAAAGAAGAACAATGCTAGAGAAGCACTTTAGCACTTGTTGGATAAGTTGTCTGATTCAATAACCCGACATCTGATTTGAGGCTTTATCTGGCTATTTAAGTGCCTAAGTTTGATGGTTGATGGCATTGTTGTATTATTTGCATATATGCTTAAATTGAATAATTGGTGATTTAAATCACCATTATTTTAGCCTCTCTACCTTTTTATTGCCTCAAAACACGTGAGCATTCATTGAATATCTAATGTGACAGATTAGTATTTATTGAATATCATTTTGTGGTTTAAATTCTTTTGGTCATTTACATTATTGAGATTAGTGTGTGAATTCCTATTTGCTCCCTGTGTTCGACCTTGGACTTTCATTCAAGTAATAAATATTATTTGTTTTCAAGCAATTTTGACCTATACTACAACGCAACTTTTATAAACATCGATTTCGCTTTGTCAACGACTTTACATCCATCATGACCTACTGATGGGAATACCATCATAAGCCCTAACTAGCTTATTTTGACTTAGAAAAGAGAACAAAAGCTCCTACATAACCAAATGAAGGGCCTAACTCAAGGAATAACTAGTTTTAGAGAAAAGAATGAAACAAAGGGTAAAATTGTAATTTTACCATTGCAATACAACAACAGGATTTCTCAGGAGCTAAACATAGGTCAAATGATCTTAACAAGATAAAAAGTGGGTTGGTTCAAACAGAAAAGGGTTCATGAGAAATCTGGGAATTAAATGACTTCTAGTAACCCTAAAATAGACCCACTTAATTTAACAAGGTTCTAGTTAGGATAAAATTCACCTAAATCTTCTAAAATTCATGAAAAAATATCCTCTATGGTTTAGAATCTTCAATTTGGCCTTTGGAACCTATTTTTACCTAAATAGGGGTCCTACTCAAATTTCTACCCTAAATTGGGTTTTTATGTAAATGCCTACCCAAACATGGTCAAACATAAAATCTAACTTCACTATTAGATTTCTTAGGTCCAAATTAGGTTCATACCAAAATTTAGACCTAAGGAGAGTTCACCTTGACCTACTTTACAAAACAATCCAACCAAATTACTTTTATGTCCCTAGCTTTTGAAAACCTTGCAGACACCCCCATAGCTTCCTCGTCATTCTTTGCAATTAGGCCCCTCTACCATTACAATGGAGGAATCCTACTTCGGTGAGGATTCAAGGGGGATATCTCGATTCCTCAGAGAATCCCTCTCAAATTTGAAAGGGAGATTCTCTAAGGAATTCCCGATCGTGTGAACCCAACCTCAAACTCTGATTTCCACCCAATCTCCCATGTGAACGTATGAGAGATTTGGGTATCTCTCGGCCTTCCAAGTCTAGCGAGGTTGCCGTGCTTGGAAGCTTGCCTTCCAAGCATAAGGCCCTCAGCCTAAGGCTATAAAAGGGACCCCAGATCCTCCCGTTCATCTCTAGCTTGGTTTGGCTAGAGATAACCCCCCAATTTCTTGTCTTCTCCTCCAGCCAAACACCCAGTGAGCTCCGGTGACCTATATCTCCTCCTCTCGTCACTCTGCCACAATACCAGTGGTAAAGTTGCCTCTGCCTCCGTCATCCACGACGTGCCGTACCTGCGCATGCGCAAGCTACCCTCTAGTCATCGCCGTCCCTCTCCAACTAGGATCTTCGTCTCCGACGGCGGCAGATACACGCCATCCTCCATCTCTTCCCCCTTCATCGATAGACTAGGTTAGATACTTTTCCCCTCTCTTCTCTTTACTTTCCCCCTCTCTACTTCTATTTTCACCCCTTGATGCTCACAGACCACCACCATCTTCTCCACCTCCGGTAGACCACCGGCGAGGTGCTTCCGTCATTCCACGCTCCCATCCACCTTGCCAGCCACCTCAGAAGCTCTGCCACATTCCACTGATCATTTTCCCCATCTCCATTAACCACCACATGCTCCACACTCTTCCCCCAAACAAACCCATCTCCACGGCCACAGAACGACCTAGGCACGCATGCCTACGCCACCTCGTGCCACACTGACCACCGAGACATCTTCGTCGTGCCACGGCGAAGCTTCCTGCAAGTTTTAATGAGGCCACAAGGCCGTATTGCATGAATATAGGTTTAGACCTTCGTTGCCATTGAAGCAAACATGAAGCTTGCTCGCAAGCTTGAATCAGGCAGCCTCTTCCCAGGCTCCAGGTCCCAGGTGACGAGGATTCAAATCACGCACACTTTCAGCCAGGTGATTGGCTTTGGAGGGCACTGCAGCCGCGGAAATTGAGCACGACCACTGCAGGCGCATGCGAGGAAGCAGGTGGGACATTTAGTCCCACCTCGGAAACTTTCAAGCGAGCGGTGCGGTATAAATTGTAAAAGTGTAGGGACTTATCGCCCCCTGACATGGGGTGAGGTCCCACTCTCCCCATCACACCTCGTCTGCCCCCTACGCTCCGCAGACCAGGTATTCTGACCCGTTTACCTTGCACTCCTCGCCCACCACCCACGCTAGTGGGCTTGATCCCAGGCACGCTAACCCGACCCGTTTACCCGAGAAGGCTCTGGGAGAGCAAGCCTAAGAGAGAAAAGAGAGAGAGTTCGCGGGGGAGGGTAGGGGTAGGTTTTGCACTTGCAGGGAAAGGAAGAAGAAAGAAGCTAAGGAAGGAGAAGGCACGGCTGAAGAGAAGGCATGGTTGAAGGAGAAGAAAGTTGAAGAGGGAGCTAAAGGTGCTAAAGGAAGAAGAAAGCTGAAGAGGATCAGAGTTGCAAAAGAAGCTAACGAAAGAAGGAAGAAAAAAAGCTAGTGGCCAGAGCATAGAGAAGACAAAAGCCAAGGCAGAAGGAAGGAGAAGTTAGAGAAGGAAAGAAGCCAAAGAAGCTAAAGAAGAACAGAGAAGAAAGAAGAGAGAGAAGAACGAGCCAAAGGAAGAAGCAAAAGAAGAAAGAATAACCAAACACTTTTAAGACATCTAATTTTGTAGTCTAATTCTTCCCAATTTCTCCTTTATGCTGCATTTTATTATCCATATACTCATGCTTGACATTTTGAATTATATTTTGAGTAGTTTTAACTGTTCAAATTGCCTCTATTATTGAGATTAGTGCATAAATTTCATTTGCTCCCTTTGTTCAACCTCGGACTTAAACTTCAAGTAATAAAATTTATTTGTTTTCAAAGTAATTTCAACTATACTACGACGCATCTTTTTAAACCCGATTTTGCTTTCGACAAACATTTTGGCACCATTGCCGAGGAGCAACGTGCAATTCATTACTAGTCTCTGCATTTTTTAATTATATTTGAGCACTAACTTGCCCTATTTGTTTTATTGTGATTTTGCGAGGTATTCCACGAGGAGATCTCCTGTGCAAATCAACCACCCGGGGCAGGTGATTAGCCCATAGTTGTGGCCTATTTAAGTATTTAAGTGCCTACACATTAGGTTAATTCTAACATTTATTTAGTATAAATTAGGATGTAAATAGATTAATTCATAGTTTTAATTTAATTACATAATCCATACATTGCATTCATACTTTAAGTAGATTTAGAATTAGTTTAGAATGGCATTTATCTAATTAGATAACCAATTAGGTATATTGTTTTTATTAATATAAAAGTTGAGGGTCTGTATATAAATGGCCCTAATATTTTAACATTATTTTCTTTTCTTCTTGCAGGAACGGCTGGCTGCCGCTCCAACGACGAACGGCTGGTGCAGTGAAGAACCCATTCAAGTGGGAGCGAATGTGATGGATCTGGTCGGGTGGATGATTTCAAATGTGTGCAGGCCACTACAAAAGGAGGAGGGAGGCAGCCGAGCTCGAGAGGCCTCCGCCACCGACCCACCACTGTGCAGAGAGAACCTCTCTCTTCCACTCCACACTGCCGGCCTCTACTGTGGTGACGAGCCTCCATCACCGTGGGCGTGTGGTGTGACAGGCCACACCGCCATCCGGAGCTTGCTGCATCACCGTGAGCACCTTAGCGTGCATCCCCCAAGCTGTCATCGCCAACCACCATCACTGAGCTACTGATCAGCCACCCTCTCAGTAACTTAAGACGTCTGGGAAATTTCCCAGATGTCTGAAGTTACCCGCTCACTTCCACCGCAGCCATTTCCCCGCGCCTGCAAACCACCGCAGCCATCTCCACGCACCTGCAGACCATCGCAGCCACGCCTCCAACCGCGCCTGCAGACCACCGCAGCCACGCTTTCCCCGCGCCTGCAGACCACCGCAGCCACGCCTCCAACCGCGCCTGCAGACCACCGCAGCCACGCTTTCCCCGCGCCTGCAGACCACTGCAGCCATCTCCACGCGCCTGCAGACCACCGCAACCACGCTTTCCCCGCGCCTGCAGACCTCCGTAGCGCCAGCCGCAAACGCCAGCTGCAGGCCCACCGAGCACGCCTCCGCCCGCGCTTGCAGAAGCGCCTGCAGCTTGCGCGCCCACACCAACCGCGCCAGCGCCCTCCGCAGACCCTCCGCCCACGCACAACCGCCTGCAGACCACCACCAGCAGCACCTCCGCCGGAGCTCGTCCGGCCACCTTCGGCCGCCGTGCAACTCGCTGCCACCACCGATTCAAAGCTCTTGGTCCAAGGGACCTCCTCCAAGCTTCTCGCGCCCGGCCATCGGCTCCTCGTCGCGCAAGACAACGGGGAAAAATTCCCCTGTTTGCTACAGTAAACCGTTAATCAAAATTTACATTTTCTACCATTGCCACATTTTAATCATATTTTATTGATTCTGCATTGCGGAAAATATCCTATAGTTTCTCATAATTGCCATTTCAGCATTGTTTCTTGCTTAAACCTTAATCTAAAGGCAATCTTGGCTTGGTTCTTGTCCAAATTGACTACGAACAAACATTTTTAAGTGGCGCAAATTTTAATACATTATTGCCTCCCTGTGGATACGACCCGCTCCTCTGCAAGTGGTTATTTCTTGTTAAATATTGACTAGTCGATTTTTCCACCACATTAAACTACAAACGACTTTAAAGCGAAAGATCGACCAGTCAGCGGGTAATCTCTCATTAGCCCTTTCTCTTAATCCTCTCAATTCTAAAAAGAAAAACAAAGAAAAAAATCAATTTAGGGTTACCTGCTTTCCATATCTAGCCAATTCACCAAAGTTGGCTAATGTTGATTTCAACACATTTTGAATTGTGCATCCATTTAAGGTAACTAGGGCTACCACTTTCTTGATTGAGCCCTAGATACCATCTTTGTGGCAACTAAATTGAACCAATTAGAGCCAACTTAAGGATTCCAATCTAGGGTTTTAGAGACACATCTTTTTTAAGCAAGAATCAACTATTCCAAAAAGAGGTTTGCCTAAGCCTTGATTGAAAAGACTTATCCAAGAGAAACCCTAAAAATCATGCTCTTAAGTTCTCTTGAACCCTAAAAAAAAGGACCTAGAGCTCTCAAAGGACAAATAGGTGAAGTTGACCTCTTAGGTCAACCAACCTTGAAATTAGGTCACTTTTGCACTCAAAACATATAAAGTTCAAGTGAAACCCTAAGCACCTTTGATCTTAATTAAAAGTGGTAGACTTAAGAGGCAAGGTCCCCATTCTGGTCTACCTAGAATCTCAGTAACAAGAGAGGTCAGGTGGGGGAAACCCTGTAACCTGTGGAGACGCTCTACCGAGTAGGGGTCTTTGCGGGACTCTCCCTCTCTGGCTGCTAGGTAATTCTCAAGTGGACGACTTTCCGATCTAGGGGTATCATCCACCTCGAACCTCCATAGTCATCCAAACATCTTTGGGTGCCTTGATTGGGTCAAAAACACATCTAGTCCCTCATCCCTTCTCTTTAGAGCACACACATAGATTTTCAGTAGGATTCTCTATTCAGATCTAATCACTTCAAGACTTGAACTCTGATTCTACATCTTGATTCCACCATCTAATCCAAATATGTAGCTGAGTTACTTAGGATTACCATTCAAGAAACCTGAATCACAAAGATCCATGAGAGATAGGATGATTGAGGATGCCCTTGAATTCTATGAAATTGAATACAAAACCTCAACACTAGTAGAAGACATTCAGGTTAGTGTACCAACAACAACAACTTTCATCATAAACTGTACCCAAGTGTTATTGACAGAAGACACAAAACGATCAACCCGAGTCATTCTCATAACAGGATACATTAAGATAGAAAAATTACATAACTTTGAATACCTTCAATGCATGATAAATCCTGCACTTTGGGAACAACACCAAGATGATCTTAAAAAATGGGAAGAGATGATGCGATTATTGAAACAAGTTATCAATCAGAAATACCCGTACACGCCCCAAACGGATGATGAACCATCTTGGAATAGTATCGAGGATCAATCCGATTTCCCAAACTCCAGGTTTGAGGCACAAAGTTGTTGTGGATTCCCAACCCAAATGAAATACAATATGCTTGATCTTGAATTAGCTTAGGAAGTTCCAATTGCAGGAGAACACGATTTGGAGCTAGCCCTAGAACCTGGATCACCAAGCATAGAATTCCGAGACTCCTACAATAATGAGATTAGAACTGAACCTCTCGAGGGTGTAAATCCCGCCCCTTATTTTGATAAGGTGGCCCTACAAGGTAACTCTGATCTAGATTCTAGTGATTCAACCCACATCCTCAACCTAGAATTTGGATCTAAAACTTATTGGGAAGATTTCGAGACCTCGTATGACGAAGATCAAAATTTCAATGAAGAGTATGATTTTGGGCCTTTATTTGATGAATATCCCTCTCCAACATCCTCAGTGATACAGATCAATTTTTCGGAAGTTACATCAATCTACGATACAGAAATCGAGGAGTTTGACGAGTGGGATTTTGATTGGGTCTTTCCTACAAGCCTAGAACTTAAGCCTAGACTAAATAGGGACACATTTTTAAGCTCAAAATCTACATATAGGCTAGACCCCAGTCAGGCTGCTGAGTCTACATCGTATGATTTATTCTTTGGTGGAACCCCTGATCTTGAATCTCATTCAGAACTTGACTTTTGCAAAATCTCCGACAACTTAGAATCCTACCATGATTTCGAAGAACCTCTGTGTCTTGACTTCGACGAGCCAATCTACGACCTCAACTCACATGAATCATTTTTCGACTCCGATTCTGAGGTCCCTAATCCCGAGATCACTGATTTAAATTTAGAGTCCAATGAGACGAAATCATTTCTTTTCGATATTGGGTTTCGGACATTGATTAGACTAAAGACCATGTTCCATCATTCTCTGATCACCCCTATAGGGTTTTTGCACCATTCACTGATTATTTTACGGATCCCTACTCTAACCAGGCTGATTCGACTCAGCTAAACCCCGAATTCACACTTCTACATCCATTCGAGCACCATAGCATATGGTGGGTTCCACATCTCTTGATCTACATTTATCAACCCACTAGATTAATAGGGCTTGGGATGCATCATCAGCCTATGGATTTGAACAAGCACTTGGTTGGACCAACTAGGCTCTTGATCAAGGTGCTTGTTCTACAAAAATTGCTGATTTGACCACTCCCTCTCCATACCATTTCCCGCTCGGTTGAAGGCGTTGAATTTAGCACTTAACGGGAGGCAATCCTTCATTCCAAAAACCCGAGATCCATCTGATTATCCGTCTGTACTTCACGTCTACTGCACCCTGAGTTCAATCTTAGAATAGTCGATCCCACCTCTGGTACACGTGCCAAAGCTTGAAATCGCCCACATTAGTATTTCTCGAACCATTCACCCACCCAATAAATCCTGTTCTAAGTCCCTAAACCCAGCACTATTTCACATCTGCCGTTTACAATGAGGACATTGCAAAACTTAGGCATGGGGGGCTGGTAAAGCGTAAACATACAGAAATCAAGAAAAGTCAGAAGGATTCTCACAAAAAAATTCACATATGCCAAAAATGCCAAACAAATAGAAAATTATGAAAAAAGAACAAAAAAAATTGGAGGGAAGAAAATTTTGAGGCCATATAAACATGAAGAGGAAAAGAGCAAAATGTCAAAGGGAGCATAAAATGAAAAAGAAAAAGAGACAGTCATTAGTAAGAGATTAAGGAATTAACCGAAGTTCTAGACCACATCAAGGAAAAGAGAAATGAAGGAAAAAGTGCTAATAAGACACAAAAAGAGATTAGTAGGAATGTTGATCTTAGGCCTTTTGGGTTAGACTCTTAGGCTTAAAAATTCAAGTATCCGCTAAGATCTGAATAATCCTCAAGAGGTTGGGGAAAATGCGAAGCTTAAGTATTAGGTCTAAGGCTTAGGGAGTATTCGACCTCGTTAACTAACCTTTGATTTGCGGGACTCGGTATCCTAAGCACCCAAACCCACACATAGTCTGCTTCAGTGCGCATAACTATCAAAATCATGTAAAAGCGTTTAAATGTTCTGAAAAAGGTTGCCTAGATTAGGAGCGGCCGATCAACACAAGTTGATTTGGAGAGTTCCCGGTGTGGAGAGGCGAGAAATTCCCCTCGAAGATGCGTAACAACATATCGTCTCCTCGGTGCTTGTCTCCTAGGATATTTACATATCCTATTGGGGGCACGTAAGCACCCTACTGGTTCAGATGCCATGGGCGGCAGTATCACGAAATGTTAATTGCTAGGGTCTGGATTTAGCTACAGAACGTCATGGGCAGGATTATCTCGAAATCTCGAAAGTCAGGGTTCTGGGGGTTGCCATGGGCGGTGCTATCATGAAGCATCGATTGCCAGGGACCTTTCAGGATTGATGATGGGGACAAGGAATCCGATACAGGTTGTGTTGAGAAGACAATTTGAAGCTAGAAATAAAAAGAAAAGAGAGAGAAAACTCTCCAAACAAATAAATCCTCTGTCTTTCTCGCAAAAAAAATGCACTGCAAACTGAACCGAGGCTAAAATATGTCTCAAGCACGGGTGCTTTAACTGCAGAGTTCAACGAACCTTAGGATAGTTCCTGCGAGCCTTAAAAACCTTCGTGGAGGATCGAGGATAGAGCTGGTCAGATTTGGATCTTAGTTGGTACTTGAGTACCTCTAGGCCTACTGTCGGCATTCTAACCTAATCAAAAAGAAAAAGAAAAAGCACTCATCATAATTTGTGAAAGGAACTCATGGTCTAGAATAGAAGTTAAAACCTTAAAATTTTGCTAAGGGACTAGCAAAAGCTAAGCATGGGGATATGATGGGAACACCATCATAAGCCCTAACTAGCTCATTTTGACTTAAAAAAGAGAATAAAAGCTCCTACATAACCAAATGAAGGGCCTAACTCAAGGAATAACTGGTTTGAGAGAAAAGCAAGAAATAAAGGGTAAAACTGTAATTTTACCATTGTAGTACAATGGAATTTCTCAGGGGCTGAACATAGGTCAAATGATCTTAACAAGATAAAAAGTGGGTTGGTTCAAACAGAAAAGGTTTCATGTGAAATATGGGAATTAAATGACTTCTGGTAACCCTAAACTAGGCTCACTTAATTTAACAAGGTTCTGGTCAGGATAAAATTCACCTAAACCCTCTAAAATTCATGAAAAAATATCCTCTAGGGTTTAGAACCTTCAATTTGGCCTTTGGAACCTATTTTTACCTAAATAGGGGTCTTAGTCAAATATTTGCCCTAAATTGGTTTTTTTGTAAAATACCAAGTCAAGCATGGTCAAACCTAAAACCCAACTTCACCATTGGATTCCTTAGGTCCAAATTAGGCTTATACCAAAATTTGGACCTAAGGGGAGTTCACCTTGACCTACTTTGCAAAACAGTCCAACCTAATTACTTTCATGCCCCTAGCTTTTGAAAACCTTGCAGACAACCCCCTAGCTTCCTCATCATTCTTCGCAATTAGGTCCCTCCACCATTACAGCGGAGGAATCCTACTCCGGCGAGGATTCAAGGGGGATATTGCCTTGATTCCTCATAGAATCCCTCTCAAATTTGAAAGGGAGATTCTCTGAGGAATTCCCGATTGTGTGAACCCAATCTCAAACTCTATTTCCACCCAATCTCTCATGCAAATGCATGAGAGATTTGGGTATCTCTCGGTCTTCCAAGTCCTGTGAGGTTGCCGTGCTTGGAAGCTTGCCTTATAAGCACAAGGCCCTCTGCCTGAGACTATAAAAGGGACCCCAGATCCTCCCGTTCATCTCCAACTTGGTTTGGCCGGAGATAACCTCCCAATTTCTTCTCTTCTCCTCTGGCCAAACACCCAGTGAGCTCCGGCGACCTATATCTCCTGTCGTCGCTCTACCACAATACTAGTGGCAGAGTTGCCTCTGCCTCTATCATCCGCGTGGCGCCATACCTACGCATGCGCCAGCTACCCTCTCGTCTTCACTATCCCTCTCGAACTGGGATCTTTGTCTCCGGCGACGGTAGATACGCGCCATCTTCCATCACTTCTCTCTTCATCCTTAGACTAGGTCAAATGCTTCCCCCCTCTCTTCTCTTTACTTTCCCCCTCTTTATTTCTATTTTCACCCCTCGACGCTCATAGACCACCACCATCTTCTCCACCTTCGGCAGACCACCGACGAGGTGCTTCCGTCATTCCACGCACCCATCCACCTCGCCAGCCACCTCAGAAGCTCCACCACATTCCACTGATCACTTTCCCTATCTCCATTAACCACCACACGCTCCACACTCTTCCCCCGAACAAACCCATCTCCACGGCCACAGAACGACCTGGGCATGCACCCCTAGACCATCCCGCGCCACACTGACCATCGAGACATCTTCGCTGTGCCACGACGAAGCTTCCTGCATGTTTTAATGAGGCCGCAAGGTCGTATTGCATGAATGTAGGTTCAGACTTCCATCACCATTGAAGAAGACATGAAGCTTGCTCGCAAGCTCGAACCAGGCAGCCTCACTCCAGGCTCCAGGTCCCAGGTGACGCGGATTCATATCACGCACACTTTTAGTCAGGTGATTGGCTTTGGAGGGCACTGTAGCTATGACAATTGAGCACGACCCCTGCAGGTGTGCGCGAGGAAGCAGGTGGGACCTTGAGTCCCACCTCAGAAACTTTTAGGCAAGCGGTGCGGTATAAATTGTAAAAGTGCCAGGGGCTTATCGTGTCCTGACACGAGGTGAGGTCCCACTCTCCCCATCACGCCTCGTCCACGCCCCATGCTCTGCGGACCTAGTATTCTGACCCATTTACCTGTGCACTCCTCGCCCACCACCCACGCCGATGGGCCTGGTCCCAGGTGCGCTGACTAGACCCATTTACCCAAGAAGGCTTTAGGAGAGCGAGCCTAAGAGTGAAAAGAGAGTTCACGGGGGAGGGTAGGGGTAGGTTTTGCACTTGTAGGGAAAGGAAGAAGAGAGAAGATAAGGAAGGAGAAGGCACGGCTGAAAAGAAGGCACGGTTGAAGGAGGAGAAAGTTGAAGAAGGAGCTAAAGGGGCTAAAGGCAGAAGAAAGCTAAAGAGGATCAGAGTTGCAGAAGAAGCTAAGAAAAGGAGGAAGAAAAAGAGCTGAATGCTAGAGCATAGAGAAGAAGACAAAACCAAGGCAGAAGGAAGGAGAAGTCAGAGAAGGAAAGAAGCCAAAGAAGCTAAAGAAGAAGGAAAGAAGAATAGAGAAAGAGAAGAACGAGCCAAAGGAAGAAGCAAAAGAAGAAAGAAGAACCAAACACTTTTAAGACATCTTATTTTATTGTCCAATTCTTCCCAATTCCTCTTTTATGCTACATTTTATTATCCATATACTCATGCTTGACATTCTGAATTATATTGAGTAGTTTTAAGTGTTCAAACTGCCTCTATTATTGAGATTAGTGCATGAATTCCATTTACTCCCTGTATTCGATTTTGAACTTAAACTTAGAGCAATAAAATTTATTTTTTTTCAAAGCGATTTCAACTATACTACGGTGCATCATTTTAAACCCGATTTTGCTTTCGACAAACAGCTATGTACTTGTACATAAAACAAACTTTCTTTTCAGAGCTGAGGGGACACCACAGACTTTCATGAGTAATGGCGTGGAGTCGAGGGGATACCTCGATCCTTCCTATGCAAACTTAGGGAGAGAGGTTGTGAACATCCCTTAAACTTGGGCCATCGATTCTTCTCCAAAAATGAGAATCTTCACGAGGATCCTAAACTTTGGTGTCGCATAGAATCACCTGTTTTGATACCATGTAAAGAATCAGGATAGAGTTCTCTCCCTCTTAGGAAGAATCTACATGCACAACGAGAGGTGGAGAAGGCCACTTGTGAGGGAGAGAGAGTTGGCAAGAGGGAGAAGATGGTGTGTAGAAGAGAGAAGAGGAGCCATGATAGATATAACAATTTTATTATTGGATTCAAGAGAAACAAAAGGATTTGATCTCTATTTAAAGAGATCTAATTCTATTATTAACGCCAATCAGAATCCCATAATTGATTTTTTGCTAAAATAATCCAATCACCATAATTAACTAAATATGGAAAACTTGCACCCTGAGAACAACTCATACCAACCACACACACACACACACATGCACACACGTGGACACACACACATACTACCACATGGCTAATTTCCAAACTTCTCACAGAATCAAATCAAAGTTTTACATGATGATTTTTCACATTTCCGCATTGTCATTGGTGAATCGTTCATCCCTTCATAACACATGATAGGGACAAGGAGTTTTGGATTTGTAAATAATAAAAAATGCCTTGCTTAAGTTAGGATAAACAAATGACTTAATCATCATTAGGAAATCCTAACAACTCTTTTATAGAGGAGGCGGAAGGGGAAATAGCAACGGAGGTGCACATAGAAATATAAAGTAAAGAAAAGACCGTGGGAGGCTCTATAACACTCCCTCTCAAGCTGGAACATAGATATCTATCATGTTCAACTTGTTACAACATGTGTGTTGAAGCAGCTAGATAGAAGGTTTAAATATGTTTCATTGTAGTAAAATCTCCTAAATAGCTCTCTCAACAAATACAATTTATAACTTGAATATCAAGAATGAAGTCTGAGGTCGAACACAGGGAGCAAGTATTGTAATTCATGCGCTAATCGAAATGAATGTATATATGAGCTCAATAAATAAGCCAAGAATGATATTCAATGAATAATAACTACTCAAATCTAATTTTCAATGCATAACATGAGTATATCAAGAGTTTAAGAGGGCAAAAAGATATCTAAGACAAAATAATGGTGATTTAGATCACCAGTTATTAGTTTAAAGCATATACATATCAATTACTAAATAATATCAAATAAATGAACAAATAAATGAACAGTGGCTTGAACCACTTAAACCATAATTCCATGCTAGCAAATACTTCCTCAGTATTAAGCCTTAATGCCTTATTAGACATCAGATTCTTAAATTAGATGACTTAAACACTACTTGCTACAGTGCTTTTCCACTGTTCTTCTTCTCTTCAACCTCTTCCTTTTCTTTTCTTCAAGCACGACCTCTCTTCTCCTTCTTCTTTTCTTCCTTTCAGCCTTTCCTCTTCTCTGCGACTAAGTCTTGCACAGTGCCTACAAGAGCAAAACTCCCCCTCCCCTGCTCTCTCTCTCTCTCCTTCCTCTCTTAGATATTCGGGTCATAACCGGGTACACGGATCATGCAATATCCGGTCCAGGCTCACCAACAGTGGGTGATGAGCAAGGAGTGAATAGCTTAGGTTGGTGCAGGGGACCTCACCCCCGTTTCTCGAGGCAGTAAGCTATAAATAGAAATTCCTCTTATGCTACAGCCGTGCCTCCTCCCTCTACGATGTGGGACTATCCCCACTTGGCTTCTTGCGTGTAACTGCAGAGAGATTCTTCATTCAATTACAGCAGCTGCAGAGGGCATGACTCTCTATTGAAGACCTGGGCGTGCACTTAAGGCGAATCCGCGGTGCTTGGAGGTAGAAGCTGGGGCTTGTGTGGCTGGAGCTTGAAGAATAAGGTGGCAGCGATGGCGACAGTGGCAGAGCTCCGGCTGAAAACCTGAAAGAAAGAATAAGGCCTCACGACCACATTAGAATATCTCAAGGGGATCACCGAGTGATGGCGGATGTGGTGGTGGTGGTTTCGTGGCATGAGAGGGCGTGAGGTGGTTGGTCGGAGGTGGAGATGGAGTGCGGAGGTGAGTTTGTTCGGTGGCGGTCATGGGTGAGAGCACGGTGAAATAAAGAGAGTGGTTTTGTGCGGGGATGAGTATAGGAGGTTGTGAGGGTGTTGGTGAGGTGTTTGGAGGTGTAAGGTGAGCAGAAGACCTCACCGGAGGTGTGGTCGGAGGTGGAGACGAAGGTGGATGGCGGTGAGGTCAAGGGTTGATTTTTGGGTTTTAAATATGGGGAATTAACCTAAGGATCTAAGGGAACCTAAGTAACCCTAAACTAACGATTAAAAGGGAAGGATTCCTACGTTGGTGGTACGTCGGACGTGGGGAAGAAGAATACTCTAGTGGTAGAAGCGACAGTGACAAAGAGGCATAGGCAGTGACCATTGGTATTGCGATGCATGGAAGATGGTGAGGAAGAAGAATCCACCCGTTATAGTCTGTGAGGGTGGATGAGGAAGGTGGTTGGAGAAGGTCGCCAGAGTTAGCAAAGAAGGAGGTTGGGGAGAAGGGAAGAAGGGGGAATCGGCCTCCAAACAAAGCTAAGAATGTAAGGTTATGCACAGGGGTCTTTTATAGAGCTTCAGGGAGAGCTCTGGATTAGGAAAGAAAGATTTCCATGGTTTTTGTGGGATTTGATTTCCATTTAGTAGGATTCAGGTCAGTCAAGGCTTGTGTGGAGGTCGGGTTTGACCTCAATGGCGGCAGGGGCCTTTGTACGAAGAAGATGACAGACCTGGGGGGTCATTTGCAAAGATTTCAAAAGCTAGGGGCATATGTGTGAGAGAAAAGAGTTAGACTGGACTGGAGTGCAAACTTGGTCAAGATGATCTTTGATTAGGCCCAAATTTTGGTAGAAACCTAATTTTGAGCTAAGAAATCTGATGGTGAAGTCAGATTTTAGTTTTAACTAATTTTTACTAGGTAAGTTATGTAGAAACCCAAATTAGGGCAATTATCTGTCTGAGACTCTATTTTAGGTCAAAATGAGTTCCAATGGTCAAAGCAAGGATTCCAAACCTTAGAGAATACTTTTATATAATTTTTAGAAGATTTAGGTGAATTTTATCATGACCAAAACCTTATTTAATTAAAGGGGATTGTTTTTAGGGTTTTAGATGTCTATTAATTCATGAAATGCGTGAAAACTTGTTTCGTTCTTCATGAACCCTTTTATTAGACATTTATGACCATTTGACCTTTAATTAACCCATGGGAAAATTCGTGGTTATTCTGCATTTAGGTTATACTGTTAAAATTGCATATTTAACCCTATTTTAATGTATTTCTCTCGTAATGAAGATGCAATGAGTTATGGCTCTTTGGCGGTTATGTAGGAGTATTTATAAATGGATTATGACTAATTAAAGCTAGATATGGCTAATGATGACGTTATCATCATACCCCCATGCCTAACTTTTGCTAGTCCCTTAGCAAAATCTTATGAAATTTAACTTGAATTCTAGACCATGCATTTGATGCTTAGATCTTTGATGTGTGCTTTTTTTCCTCTAGAGATTAGGTCAGAATGCTAATAGTAGGCCTAGAGGTACTCAAGTACCAACCAAGATCCAGACTTGACCGGCTTTAGCCTTAGTCTGCTGTGAAGGTTTCTAAGTCCAACAGAAGCTATCCTAAGGTTCGTTGAACCTAACGATTAAAGCACTTGTTCTTGTAACATGGTTAGTCCAGGTTCAGTTTGCAGTGTGTTTTTGTAAGAGAGAGATATAGAAGAATTTCTTTACATTTTTGGAGATTTTTCTCTCTCTTTTTTTTTTCTTTATTTCTAGCTTTGGATTGTCTCAAAAACACGAACTGTATCGGATTCCTAGTTTCCATCATCAATCCTCATAGGGACCCTGGCAATCGATGCTTCGAGATAGCATCACCCATGGCAACCCCAGAACCATGGCTTTTGACACTTCGAGATAGTGCCGCCCATGGCGTTCTGTAGCTAAATTCAAGCCTTGGCAATCGACATTTCAGGATAATTCCACCCATGACACCTGAACCAGCATAAAGTGCTTACACGCCCCTAGTAGGTGATGTGTATGCATCTGAATAGCCTAAAATGTCTGTTTATGTATGTTCTTAGTGTCATAGAAGCATCCTACATTGTAAATATTGCATAACATGCATCATTTTGCATTTAGTTAGATTGTATAAAATTTAGGTTAATTGTCGCTTTTTATGGTCAGGTGATAGGGCGATATTTAATTGATACCCCGGATTGAAGATCTATTCGTATGGATCTGATCATGGTGATGAATGGAGTTCAACGACTCTAAGATCACTCCGATCGGACTTCCATAGCATCAGATGTAGTCCGAGAAAGATCAGAGGTCAAGGGCAAAGATGGTGTAAATCCATACATCAGATGACAAATCTGACTGCACGGATGGGTTCGTATCGATGATCACAACCCAATGGTGCAAAAATCGATCCAATCTGACATCCGTGGCACCATCTACAAGACATAGAAGATGAACAACAAAGATTATGCCAAGTGGCGCAATCCCAGTCGCCCAGCTGGCCTAAGGACCCACTGCTGCTATCTCTCTCCTCAACAAGTGGATGATCTCAGCTATTGGATCAAGATCCAACAGCTAAGAGGGCTCACACCTAAATCAAAAGCGCGCCTCAAAGGGTAGCTGGGCATAGTGGTAGTGTGCCTTCATGCGAAGAGGGAGATGCATGTTCAAGCCCTGACTTACCTCAAATCGAGTGCAAGTGCAGGCATGGGCAAAATTTGCCTGTGCGATGGCGAACGAGCAGCTCCGGAGGGCACTACGTGGCACTATCTGATGCACGAGCGGACACACATGTAAGCACATGTGGAGATGCACATGTGATCGTACGCACATGCATTGAGGCGTTGAAGTGGAAGTGGGTGCGCGCATCTCTTGGTCGTCCGATCTCGCGATCGGACGGCTGAGATCATATGATTATGGCATGTGTTGAGAGTGTGGGGAGAGGAGAAGGCAGCATGCATGCGTCACTAAGCCCACGTTCAAGCCTTTAGTGACGTTTAAATCCGTCACTAAAGGCCCTTGCATTAATGTTTTTAACTTTAAATGATTTATTTTGCCCCAACCTGTACACCTATAAAAAGGCCTACGCCCCCCCACATTTCATCCATCCCTTCCTTCATCTCTCTCCCTCTCCAAAGCTCTAAAGAAACTTGTCCCAAACTCAGGATGCTCTTCTAGAGTTAAAAGCAAAAATTTTGTCCACTTCTCATTCCGTTCGTGGAGCTCTCGTGGTCATCTTCTAGCCCCCATTCTGAAGGTGGATCCCACGACGACGTCATTCTACCTCACCCCCAGTTCTTCTAGCTTCATTCTCCATCTCCCGTCTCCACTCTCTGTCTTCCAAGCGTTGCTCATTCTAGGTCATCCTTCAAGCAGCCGATGAGGAGGATAATTTCTCATCTCCCTTCTCTTTTACTACTTTCTAGAGTAGATATTGTTTTTTGAAATAGAAAGGAAAGCTATCATCTTACAATAGCAATCCAGATTCTAAAGTAGATTTACTGCTTTCTAGTTGTCAAAACATTATCCATTCTATAAAAATGTTTTGTTTTCTCTCTCTCTCTCTAATTTAGTATCGATTCATTATGAGTATCTCGCCTTTAAACAAAAATTTAAAAAAATATATAATTGTAGATTTCAAATCGACATAGCCTCCTTATGTTTGACCTAGAATTCTTTTCGACTTTCGGTAAAATCTATTTGTTGATGGATTTCTTCGCAAATCATACTATAAGGACGAGTTTTCAAAACTCAACTCTATTTTCATAGATTTTCCGACTCAACATTTTGGTGCCGTTGTCAGGGTGTCAACAAATCTTGATTTCCTTCCTGCATTTTCGCAAACTTATCTATTTTCTAACTTGCTTTTATTTCTTTTCTATTGTTTTGCAGGTACCTCAACAGGGAATCTTCAAGCGGTAGAAAGGAGTAAAGTACAGTTGAAGACAACTGTAAGTGCTCCCCATTCTATCCCCCTCCATAGAGTTCATTTCATAACCCTAATTCAAATCCTAATTAACCTAGGTGTTCTCATAAACCCTAGGATTAGTTTTGATTTTTTGATTTCCACCTCCACCCATCTCACCCTCCACATATAAACTAAAAAGAAAAGCACAGGGCTACACAACCTCTCCTGATTTTCAAACTCAATCGGTCAACTGATATTTGGAACTGGTACACACACCTAAACACATAATTGAGTAGAAATCATATTAGGTAACCACTTGTGTGCCTAACTCAGTGGTGCATTAAGGCCAATTGTTTGAGTTGTTTGGGCCACACCACTTCATCTAAAATTAACTCATCAAGTATCTTCCCCTTAGCGTTTACAATTTAGGTCAGTACCAAGCAGTCCACTTTACTTTTGATTTCAAAAGGAAAAGATCTTCACCTGTGTTTTAAAAATCTGGTTAACCTCTTGAACTCGACTGAATTTACCTAATTCTAAACCCTAAAAGCTACTTAAGTAAGATTTGAACCTTAAAATCTACTCATCCAAATAATCTTGCTTGAAAACCCTGGTTGTGCATGCATTCACACATATTCAGTCAATCATTAAGGGCACAACCCATTTGAAGGGCCCATCACATTTCATAAGCACTACAATCCTAAGCCTAAGTTAAAATTGATTAGACATTGGCCTTAAGGACTGATTCGCTCTTCAGAGCTTAGATTGAGATTGTTCATGATTAACCTACCTGTACTAGTCAATCTGATGTCTAGCTAGGGGAGTAACGTCAAACAACCGCAGTTGGGGGGTATACTAGGATTCGGAGACGCAAGCCAAAGAAATAACCTTCTCCCCAACCCCTTCTTCTAACTGGTTGGATTGATTGGATACAAGTAGAGTAAATCATCTATAATCTTAAGATGGATTATGAGAGTTTGTAGATCCTTAGGCTACCCAACTTAAGGACAGGCTTGTTTTGTTGTGCTGTAGGGTTCTTATCCCCAGTCCTTCTGACCTCTTCCTAGTTTATGCTTGGAAGGAGGTCATTGAATCCTTGATTGGAAGGACCATTAGATCATTCTAGGAGGCGTAGCTTGCATTTTGGCCAAATTGATCCCATGGCCGATCAACAACCTCCTCTCCCTCAGAATCAACAAGAGATGTTTCAAAGGTAGTTGGAACAAATGCAGAGAATGTAGGGCACTCAGCCCTTAAAGGATTTTTATGATCCTTCAAATTACGGGGAACGTCTCAATGTCCAGATTCCAGCCAGAGATGTTGAAATCAAGCCCAGATGTTAAGCTTGATCAAACATTTCCATGGGCTTGGCTCTAAAGACCTATTTCAGCATTTGGAGGACTTGACCACTTTGGTCTAGACCACCAAAGCACGAAACATGAAGAGCAAATGATCATGAGGCTCTTTCCCCACTCTCTTAGGGATAAGGCTGCTCATTGGTACAGGACCATAGGAAGGCCGATCGTAACTTGGAATGATTTTAAATCAACTTTCTTAAAGAAATTCTTTCTAGTTGGGTGTACCAATGCACTGAGGCGGGCGATTACTTCTTTTTCCTAGTGGCAAGGGGAGCAGTTTCATATTCCAAGACTTATTGTGGAAGTGTCCATACGACGAGGTGTCGAAATGGTAACTCATGTAGATCTTTTACCATGGATTGACTGGGCAACTCAGAAATCACGTGGACCCTTCTTGCGGAGGCAATTTCCTCAACAAAGACATAGATAGTGCGCATGATTTGTTTGAGTAAATAAGTAAAAATTCAGTCCATCATGCCTCCATGGATACATTTAGCTGGTCCCAACAACCTGTTAGTTCAACTACTCATATATATAATATTTTGATGATTTTACAAAATGAAGAAAATGAAATAATAAATAAAGCATAGCATATTGTTTTCTCTCTATAATAACATATTTGCAGGATTTCAAAAAGCTTTCCAAGACGGGAGATTAAAAGCGTGAAGACGAGTAGCATAAGTATTAGGTCTTAGGCTTTTTTCATGTAAACTTTCAAAGGTTGTAATTTTCATCTTATTTGAGTCTAGAAATATTGTAAAGAGCCCCCAAACATAACCTATAAATAGCTAACTTAGGCTCTCTACACTTAGGATAAATTAGAAACAAAAAAACCCAACACTTATACTTTTATCAGACGTCCAATAATAAGTCCAGACGTCTGATTTTCCATCATAAGACGTCTGACATGTTTATCAGACGTCTAATTTCAAATATCTCTGCCTTCGTCCGTCTCCTCATAAACATCAGTCGAAGGACTTCACTTTCAGACGTCGATAACCGTTCACAGACGTCTAATTATTTACCCAGACGTCCTCATACTAACCGTTAGACTTTCGTAGGCAAAAATAATTTCCAGACGTCTTGACACACTTCCAGACGTCTGTGTTTGAACCGTTGGCCATGATTTTCTGTGCGTATCTCTCTACGGCCACATAATCTTTTGGCAGAAGCAGGGAGGAAGAGTATTTAGGTTTCCAGACGTCTGGTAATGTACTCAGACGTCCGTAACGACGTCTGATCCTTTAAACCTAGAACCTTGTTTAGATCCGAGGATAACAGGAACGAATGCACCATTCATTAGACGTCCAGTAAAATAATCAGACGTCTTATGACATAATATCAGACGTCCTTCTTTTGATCCAATAGAGTCCGTTAAGGATGTCCTGCAAGATTAGACGACCATAGGAAAAATCAGACGTCCTATAAGACGTCTGATCCTATAATTAGACGTCTGATATTGCTGTCAGAATCATCATTACCCTGATTTTGTGTGGATTTCGTCCTAAACTCTTGGGATTTGTCTCCAACGGCTAGAAGAGCTCTCCCAAGTGTTCTTGAAGGTTCCAAACTTGCCTATAAATAGACTACAACTCTTCTTTGGCAAAACACACCTCTTGAGACACAATTCCATTAGAAAAATCTCTTGCTCACTACTCTAAGCTCCATCTTGCCCTTGTGCTGTGCTAATACTCTGATCAAAGGGCAAATCCATACTCCCGGCTCGCTCCGTTCTGCAAATCATCAGGGAGTTCTTTTCATGCTTAGTAGATAAGAAAGCAACTAAATTATTGGGGTGCTCTATAGGTGTTATCTTTACTTGTTAATTTCTGTACTTTGGGTATCTGGCCTGTCGGGTCCCCGTCTCTTCATCTTGAAGAGAGAAACCTCCGTTTAGGGATCGGAGGTGGGAATTGTAATTGAGGTACACTACCCTCGTTTAAGTAGTGTGGTTAGTGGATTGATCACCTTGTGATCGAAAATCCTAAGTCAAGAGATTGGCTTAGGTGGTGGTTTTCACCCATCTTGGGTTTCCACCTAAAAATAATTGAGTATATTGTGTGATTGAATTTGTTGTATTACAATACAATATAATTTCACTATTCACCCCCCCTTCTAGTGCAATTTCACAACCTAGATTGAATGTTAATAACTTCTATGACTCTCATTCATTCGATATAGAGCTGATTTGCAATAAACTAGATAAGGTGGACCTAGTTACCAAAAGGATGGAGGAGTGGATGGTTGGAAGCTCTACGAAAAATTCTTGATCCACTCAATCCCAGAATTCGGGATTCCATTCTTCGCGAGCTCCTTCTGGACGAGAGTTCATGAATCAACTAGATGTAGCTCAACCTGTAAGCCTGCATTGCTCAGAACCCCACAGGTTCCAAATTGGGGCCTTTAATCCCTCCCTTTCTTTCTCTCCATCTTCACCTTATGAGGATGTCTATGCTGTACAAGAGAACGTTAGGTCCAACCCATATTCCAATGCCTATAATCTGGGTTGGAAGAACCACCCTAACTTTCCCTGGAAAAATATGGGGCAGCAAACCTTATTTCAACCCAGCAACTATGCTCTGCAAAGACCAATGGGTTAGGGTCATGTTTATACTCAGCTGCCCCCAATTAAGTCAATTAGCCAGTTTGGAATGCTCGTCAACCTGTAGGGTAGGCTGATTTGAACCGTCAGATGGTAGAGATGCAAGGATCTATGATCCAGCTCATGCAACAATTGAAAACCTCGCTAGACAACTTGCAAACCGGGCTCATTGCTAATACCTGTCAGCCCGGATCTCTACCATCTCAACCCGTACCCAACTTGCGCAACTTACAGAATTCGGGCAATCAAGCCCAAGGGTATAGGAATCAGAGGGACCCACACGCACATGCTCAGGTGGTTGAGCAGGGTCCTTCCTCTTTTGCTTCTTCATCAAATCTGGGGTTTTTGGCTAATCAAGCCCCTTCGATCTTTCCTAACCCTCCCCCAGACCCAAACCCATACGCATCTACCAATTCCGTTACTTTGAGGAGTGGAAGGCAAACCTAGGACCCACACCTACCCTTCTCTAGTCAAGAAAATCCTGGTGAGCCTGAGGAAAGAAAGGAGAACTTTGAAGAAGAAATCAACACTCAGGAACCTGATTTCGAAGATTTGACTCATGTTCCTTTTCCTAAGGCCTTGATTAAACCTAGGAAGAAGAAGCCTATTAATAGTAACAAGGAGCTCTTGAATATATTCAAGAATGTTGAAATCAATATCCCCCTCCTTGATGCTATCAAACGCATACCGACTTATGCTAAATTCTTAAAGGATTTATGCACCTAGAAGAGTAAGCCGAGGGAATTTGTTCCGAGGAAGGTGATACTCTCTAAGTAGGCTAATTTTGTTATCTTTCATTACCTTCGTCAGAAAAATAGAGATCCAGCTGCCCATTTGATTTCATGTGTTACCGAAGATTACACTTTTGACCAGGCACTCTTGGATCTAGGTGCATCCATTAACCTAATTTCGACTTTCCTTTATAGGAAGTTCAGATTAGGTGAACTTCGGCCAACCTCAATAACACTATAGTTAGCGGACCATTCGATCACAAATCCAAGAGGCGTTATTGAGGATGTTATTGTCAAGGTTAAGGACTTCTATTTTCCTATAGATTTCATTGTCCTTGATGTGGATATACATGAGAATTTGAGGAACACGCCCATCATTCTGGGGCGTCCATTCCTAGATACTGCTAAGGCTAATATCAACTGTGAGAGAGGTAGCATGGAAATTGCCTTTGGGGATCGGAAACTGAAATTGGATATTTTTAAGGTGATTAATAGATTCAAGGATTGTGGATTTATAGAGGAACTCGAGGAAGATCATTTGAATATTAAGACATGTGTGGTTGTATCTGTTATTGAGAGTTCTTTCTGCACCAACGAACCCAACCCACAACCCTTTGTGGCAAACCCGCCACATTTTGAAGAGATTGTTGATTTTATTTACTTTCAACCTCTTCCTCTCGATCGTCCTAATGAATCTTCATCAGCATTCTCCCTACCTTCCATCTTAGACCTGCCCCAGGCCAAACTGAAACCATTGCTTGAGAGTTTGAAATATCAGTTTTTAGGACCTAAAATGACGATCCTTGTGATTATCAGTACTAGATTGACTAAGGAGCAGGAGATTAAACTGATCAAGGTCCTAAAAGAACACAAAGAGGCAATTGGTTGGACCATCCATGACCTTAGAGGGATTGAGCCATCTTACTGTAATCACAGAATTTTCATGGAAGATGGATCCCGCCCTTCTCGCTAGATGCAGTGGAGATTAAACCCTAATATGCGAGAAGTGGTCAAGAATGAAATAATTAAGTGGCTCAATGTAGGAATCATCTATCCGATCTCGGATAGTCCATGGGTAAGCCCTATGCAAATTGTTCCCAAGAAAGCCGGGATTACCGTTGTGACTAACGAGAAAGGAGAATCTGTCACAACTCGTTCAGCTTTCTCCTGGAGAGTCGGTATCGATTATAGGAAGCTGAACACAGCCACCAAAAATGATCATTTCCCTCTACCCTTCATCGATTAGATCCTTGAAAGATTAGCCAGGCAAAAGTACTACTTCCTGGATGGTTACTCAGGATACAATCAAGTCCCTATCCATCTTGAGGATCAGGAAAAGATGACTTTCACTTATCCCTACAGAACCTTTGCTTTCCGTAGAATGTCATTTCGGCTTAGCAATGCACCTACGACTTTTCAAAGGTGTATGCTAGCCATATTTTCTGACATGGTGGGAGAGTTTATGGAAGTTTTCATGGATGATTTCTCCATTTTCGGAGACTTGTTTGAATCTTTGTTGGCTAATCTTGAATTAATCCTTAAAAGATGCATCAAAACAAGATTGGTCCTTAGCTGGGAAAAGAGCCATTTCATGACAAAAGAAGGAATTGTCTTGGATCATGTAATCTCTGAACGGGGAATTGAAGTTGAGAAAGCTAAGGTTGATGCTATTTCTAAACTTCCTCCTCATACATCTGTCAAACAAATCTGTTCATTTCTCAGTCATGTGGGATTTTATTGGAGGTTCATCAAGGACTTCTCTAAGGTTGCTTGCCCTCTGAGCAGCCTTCTTGCCAAAGATACGTCGTTTGATTTTAACGAATCATATCGTGGGGCATTCAATTTTCTTAAAATGGCAGTCACTTGTGCTCTAATGTTGTAATCACCGATCCGGTCATCCCCATTTGAGATCATGATCGACGCTTCTGATTACGCAGTCGAGGCTGTTTTGGGTCAAAAGATCTACAGAAAGCCCTCTGTCATCTACTATGTTAGCAAAACTCTGGACGAGGCCCAGAGGAATTACAGTGTTACTGAGAAGAAATTGCTAGCTGTAGTATTTGCTTTAGAAAAATTTAGGGCTTATCTCTTAAGGTCTCACGTCATAATTTTCACCGACCACTCAGCCTTGAGATTTCTCTTGGCCAAAAAGGATGTGAAATCCCAGCTCATTTGATGTATTCTTTTACTTCAAGAATTCGATCTTGAAATCAAAGATAAATCCTGGGCATAGAATGTGGTGGTGGATCATCTTTCGAGGCTTCTAAGTGATTCTTCTCATCCGGATATTCCAATTATTGATGCTTTTAGGAACGAGACTATTCTAGCAGTTTCAGGTGTTCAAACCCCTTGGTTTGCAAACACAGTAAATTATTTGGTTGTTGGTCAAATCCCCCAGGATTAGACTAAACAACAGGATATACTCAAATCTAAAATCAAATATTACTTTTGGGATGACCCTGAACTGTATCACATCGGCTTTTTTCAGATTATTCGTCGATGTGTACCAGAGAATGAGTTTCAAAGCATACTTGAGTTCTGTCATGCATCTGCGTGTGGTGGACATTTCTCTGGGAAAAAGATGGCTACAAAAATACTTCAATCTGGATTCTATAAGCTGTCTTTATTCAAGGATGCCCAGGAATTCTCGAGGACGTATTCCCAATGCCAGGCACTTGGGAGCATAACCAAGAGAGATATGATGCCTCTAAACCCAATCCTTCCACCCTTCATTTGGACACCAGTAGATTCTCATTGTTGTTGATTACGTGTCCAAGTGAATCGAGGCTATTCCCACCCAAACCAATGACCACAAAGTGGTCATCTTTCGTCAAAAAGAACATCTTCAGTCAGTTTGGGATTCCAAGGGCCATCATCAGTGATGGTGATACTCACTTCACAAATGTCCAGTTTCGTACTTTACTGGAAAAGTATGGGGTAAATCACAGAATCTCCACACCTTACCACCCTCAGATGAATGAACAGGCCAAGATCTCCAATCGGGAGATCAAGAACATCCTACAGAAGACGGTTAGGCCTGATCGAAAAGATTGGACTCAAAAGCTTGAGGATGCTCTTTGGGCCTACTGTACGACATACAAAATGCCTATTAGCATGTCACTGTTTCGTCTGGTGTATGGAAAGGTGTGCTATTTGCCCGTAGAGAATGAATATTGAGCATTCTGAGCGATCAAGAAATGCAACTTTGATCTAAGTTTAGTCGGAAAGACTAAGAAGCTCAAATTATCTGAGTTGGAGGAGCTTAGAAACGATGCGTATGAGAATTCCAAGATCTATAAGGCTCGGATCAAAGCTCTTCATGACTGATTAATTTCCTGCAAGAGTTTTGAGCTTAACCAGAAGGTTTGACTCTTTGATTCTCGATTTAAGCTCTTTCTCGGCAAGCTTAGGTCAAAGTGGGACGGCCCATTCATCATTGATCGAATATTTCCCAATGGAGCCATTGAGATCTCTGACCCAAAGATGGAAAATTCTTTTAAGGTCAACGGATAATGTCTAAAACCTTATGCTGACCATGTTATTCCAAAACCCGTCTTCGGTAAGGTTGCTTTAACCTTAATGTGACTTCTTTGGCTGGACTTTGCCTAGCGGATGGCATTAAATTCAGCACTTGTGCAGTCTAACTCAGAGCTGACTCGGGCATCATGGAATACAGGTGATATTTTCTTCATTCTACCCTACTTCTCATGAATTTTATTTTCAATGAGGACATTGCATCAGCTAGGAATGGGAGGGTGGATTCATTTCTGAATCATTTTGTCAACTCTGTGGAATTCTTGTAAATTCTACTTATTTTTCTCTTTATTTAAAAAAAAATTGAAATATGAAAGAATAATTGGGCATTAGGATTTTTCAACCTTAGGGAATAATACAGTAGGATCTAGACACTTAGAACCTTCAGGTCTTCAGGCTCAATAAACCTGGGTGTCCAATAAAATGTGGATTTATTTATCGAGTCCTGGCCATTTTGAATTTACTTTAATTTGATTAAATAAGTTGGGGTGTTAAGTACACGACTTATTAACCCACCCTCTGATTTGAGGGGATTTTTAAGTCTAAGAATCTACACACTATTTGCACTCACTCATTTTTCAATAGTTTTAACAGAAATTAAGTAGCTAATGAACCTTCTAGGGTGGTATGGCTAGCAAGTTATCATGGGTAACCCATTAGTTGGTTGTCTAGAGCCTAATCACACGACCATTCTTTTCTTGCTGCCTTTAGGTAAATCTTATATCAGGAAAGTTACCTACTTAAAGAAAGAAAAGAGAAAAGAAAAGAATAGAAAAGGATAAAAAAAAGAAATAAGCTACACTTCACCACACGAGTATGGCTGGAAAGTTATCATGGGTAACTGCTCATTGGTAGGTTGTCCAGATCCCAGCTCAAGAAATGCATGTATAATTCCAAAACACTTAGGAAGAAGCGAAGAAGTAGAATAAGTCAGGGAGATATACATTAGGTTTACCCATGTGTTGACCCCATAAAAATAAAAGTATGGAGAAAGCTATCGATCGAATAGATATACCTTTAGGTAGAATTTCTTTTCAAGGTCACCTAGGGGCGTAGAAACCCAAAGTCCGTTCTAATCACCGATCAGAGAGTATATCACATATCACACATAAAGATGATTAGAACTTAGGGTTCTCTTCGAGTCTTGAGTGGGTTGAGTGGTGGTAGGAAGTTGCTCAAAAACCCTAAACAAAAAAATCTAAAAAAATTAGAAAAGAAGAAAAAGATCCTTCTTTGAATAAGGTAAGGGCTTGAGGCGATCTGCATTTTGGCAGATACCCAAGTGCTGTTGTGTTTTTGTAGTTCAGGTCCTTAGTGAAAATCTCCTAGTGTTGAAGAATAACTTTTACCCAAGAAATCCGACCTAATTCTTTTATAAATAGCATATAGTTTTTGCTAGGGACTAGCAAAAGATAGGCATGGGGTGTGATGTGTATGCATCTGAATAGCCTAAAATGTCTCTTTATACAAGTTCTTAGTGTCATAGAAGCATCATACATTGTAAATATTACATAACATGTATCATCTTGCATTTAGGTTACATTGTACAAAATTTAGGTTAATTGTCTCTTTTTATGGTCAAGTGACATGACGATATTTAATCGGGGCCTCGAATTGAAGATTCAATTGTACGAATCTGATCAGTGACAATCGGAGTTCAACGACTCCAAGATCTCCCCAATCAAACTTCCATAGCATCAGATGTTGTCTAAGGAAGATCAGAGGTTAAGAGGCCAAGATGGTGTAAATCCATACATCAGATGCCAAATCCGACAGCATGGATGGGTTTTGATTGATGATCGCAGCCTAACGGTGTGAAAATCAATCCAATTAGACATCTGTGGCACCATCTACAAGGCATAGAAGATGGACGTCTAAGATGGCACCATGTGGCACTATCCCAGCCGCCAAACCGGCCCAAGGACCCACTATTGCTATCTCTCTCCTCAACCTAATGGACGATCTCAGCCATTGGATCAAGATCCAATGGCTGAGAGAGGTCGCACACAAATCAAAAGTGCACCTCAAAGGGCAGCTTGGCATAGTGGTAGCGTGCCATCATGCGATTGGGGAGGCATGGGTTCGAGCCCCACCTCACCTCAAATCAAGCGCAAGTGCAGGCGCAGGCGAAATTCACCCGTGTGATGTCGATCGAGCAGCTCCGGAGGGTATTATGTGGTGCTATCTGATGCACGAGTGGACGTACACACAATCACATGCCAAGATGTATGTATGATCATACGCGTATGCGTTGAGGTGCTGAAGTGGAAGTGGGCACGCGCGTCTCTCGGCCATCCGATCTCGCGATCGAATGGTTGAGATCATCTGCTCATGGGCGTGCATTGAGAGCGCAGGCAAAGGAGAAGGCGGTGCGTGCGTGTCACTAAGCCCATGTTCAAGCCTTTAGTGATGCTTAAATCCATCTCTAAAGGCCCTTGCATTAATGTTTTTAACTTGAAAGGACCTATT
Organism: Thalassia testudinum; assembly: GCA_037157565.1. NCBI lineage: Eukaryota > Viridiplantae > Streptophyta > Magnoliopsida > Alismatales > Hydrocharitaceae > Thalassia > Thalassia testudinum. Next base: position 85,912,450 of record JAZHRO010000031.1, read on the forward strand.
TGCCCCAAACCTCTACACCTATAAAAAGGCCTACGACCCCCCACAATTCATTCATCCCTTCATCTCTCTCCCTCTCTAAATCTTTAAGGAAGCTTGTCCCAAACCTGAGATGCTCCTCTAGAGTTAAAAGTAAAAGTTTTGTCCATTTCTCATCCCGTTCGTGGAGCTTCCGTGGATGTCTTCTCATCCCCATTCCGGAAGTAGATCCTACAACAACGACATCCTACCTCGCCCCCAGTTCTTCCAGCTTCGTTCTCTGTCTCCCTTCTCTGCTCTCCATCTTCTAGGCGTCGTCCGTTCCGGCTCGTCCTCCAAGCTACCGACGAGAAGGATAATTTCTCACCTCCCTTCTATTTTACTACTTTCTAGAGTAGATTTTACTACTTTCTAGTTGTAAAAACATTATCCATTTTATAGAAGCATTTTGTTTTCTCTCTCTCTTTCTAGTTTAGTATCAATTCATTGTGAGTATCTCGCTTTTAAATAAAAATTACAAAAAAAATATAATCACGAATTTCGAATTGACGTAGCCTCCAAGTGTTCGACCTGGAATTCTTGTCGAGTTTCGGTAAAATTTATTTGTTGATGGATTTCTTCACAAATCATACTACAACGATGGGCTTTCTAAACTCAACTCTATTTGCATAGATTTTCTGCTTCAACAGTAGGATATTTAGATATCCTAGGAGACAAGCACTAAGGAGACGATATGTTATTGCGCATCTTCGAGGGGAATTTCCCACCTCTCCGTGTTGGGAACTCATTCAAATCAACTTGTGTTTATAAGTCGCTCCTATTCTAGGTAGCCTTTTCAGAACAGAATAAACCCTTTTGCGTGATTTTGATTGATTAAGTGCACTAAATTAGACTTGTGTGTGGATTAGGGTGCTTTGGTTATCGAGTCTCGCAAATCAAAGGTTAGTTAACGAGGCCGAATAATCCCTAAGCCTTAGACCTAATACATAAGCTTTGCATTTTCCTCAACCTCTTGAGGACTATTTGGATCTTAACGGATACGTGAATGTTTAAGCCTAAACAACAAGCCCAAGAGGCCTAAGATCAGCACTCATACTAATCTCCATGTCTCTTTAGCACTTTTTTACTTTATTTTCTTCTTTCTTTTGATTTAGTCTAGAACTTAAGTAATTTCCATAATCATTTACTATGACTATCATTTTTGTTTCAAATTGTTGCTCCCTTTCGACATTTAAATCACCTCCTCTTTTCCTCTTCAAAAATGATATGCAATGATCTCTCAAAATTTCCTTCCCTCCATTTTTTTGTTCTTTTTCAATCTTTGCTTTGGTTCATTGGATATGTATTTTTTTGTGAGAACCCTTCAGAAACTTTTAATTTCCATGCTTTGCACTTTAACATCCCCCATGCCTAAGTTTTGCAATGCCCTCATTGCAAATCGGAGGGTATGAAATTAGTTAGGTTCATGGGTTAGAATAGGTTCAATGGGTGGGTGAACGGGTCAGGATTATTGTTGCAGACTATTTCAAGCTCTGGTACAAATACCAAAGATGGGATTGGCTTGTCAGGACTCGAATAGGTTATGTTAATATGGTGAAATTATCGTCGAAGTGAGTATAGTGGATAACCTAAATCGAGCCTAATCATCTTTTTACAAAATTTTTAACCTGTCCTACTTAATTTTATCTTGGTCACTTTTAGGTCCAGGGTCGATCTCAGGGAGGCAGGGATTAAGGGTGAATAAGTTTCTACACCTTTCCTACAACGAATCTCTTCCGTGCATTTATTATGTTTTTGGCTTTTTCTTACTGATAATTTTGTCCTTGAGGTACACCCTCAAAATCAGGTCCTTGGCTTTGAACCAAATTGTTCTTGGCTTTGAGCCACATTAGGGTTCCAAAAATTGGTCTTGCTAATCGCAAGACTGAGTACCTGCAAGACAAGGATTATCTTTCCTCTTTACTATTTTTTCTATCTTTTTAATAGTAGGAAACAAAGAGAAATAGAAACAAGATAGGTTGCTTGTAAAGAAATAAATATAGTCTATATAATATAGATATATATATATATTATACATATAGGGGGGGTGGAGGTGGAAATGGCGTGTAGCACAATGTCGAGTTGGTCGACGTCTAGGAAGATGCAACCAACAGGACGAAGTGCCGAGTGGAGTGTAGGATGGATGTGGAGTGTGTGCGGCGACGCTTTCTTTATGCGGGTATCGGGGAATATCAGTAATTGGTGTAGATATTCCCGCGATATAACGCGTGGTGGAGTGACTAGTGCATAGGGATACAGGTAGGTGATATGAATGTAAATATATATTTATATGTATATATATATATATATATATAGGTTTGTAACTATATAGGTGTATATGTAGTTATGTATATATATATATATAGATATGTAAATATATATATAGATATATATATCTAACTATATAGATATAGATATATATATATAGTAATATATGTATATAGATATATATAGATATATATATATATATATATGTATAAATATATATATATAAATAAATATATATATATATATATATTTATGTATGTATGTATATATACTTATATATAGTTGTATAGGTATGAATATATATATATATATCTATGTATATATATATATATATATATATATAAATATATATATGTATAGATATACAAGTATGTATAGGTGTGTGTACAAGTGCGTGTGAGTGTACAAGTGTGTGTGTGTACGAGTGTGTGTGTGTGTAAGTGTGAGGGAGCGTCTGCTGGAGAGGAGTGTGAGAGAGCGGTGAGTTAAGACGTCTGGTAGCCGCAGGCTTCGTCTGGTGGCTGTGTGCATAGGCGCAGGCGCGTAAGGCTGTGCGCGGGCGCTGGAGCGGGTGTGGGTGCAGCCTTCGTGTGCGGGCGAGAGTGGAAGTGTGAGAGAGAGAGCAATGCAGCGCACTACGCTGCAGGTAGGAGTGAATGCGGGCGAAGACGCAGGTGCGGGCGCTGGAACGGGCGACTGGCTGGAGGTGGTAGCGGCGAGGAGAGAGAGCATGCGGTGACTGGATAAGTGAGAAACTCTCCGATCACCGCACTGTTGCTACAGTGTCGCGCTGAGACACGTGAATAGTAGCTACAGTGCCGCACGTGGAGAACAACCAGTTGCGGCTGGTTCTGTGTGCATGAGCGCACTGGAAGGAGCCTGCGCGCGTGGAAGGAGGCTGCGGACAGTGCTGGCATGCGCGCGGGCTGCTGCTGCTGCTGGTGCCATGTTGCTGTTGCTGGAGCTCTGGAGCTTGGATCTTCGGCAATGGTGGGAAGGTGTTGAGCGGTGAAGATAGGGAGTGAAACCACCACGCCCACCTGCTCTTGGATGAGCTGGGCGGTGGTGGAACTCACAATGGTGGTCGTGGGACCACTGTGATCCTACTCCTGCCCGCAGTGTATCTCTTCAGTGGGAAGAGGTACTGCGTATGGAGGGGAGAGGGGAGGAAGATGTCCAGGACGAATGTGGCTGTTGTGTTCTATGTTCCAGGCTCTCCCTCACAAGGAAGAGGGCAAGGCTTCTTAAAGGAGAGGAGGGCATGCCACGGCCATGCCCTGGGTGTGCATGACCAGCAATGCAGTTGGCAGAGCATGCTGCTGGCAGAGAATGGCACAAAGAAGAGCAAGCCCATGCCCTGAGCCGCACGAGGGAGAAGAAATTCAAAGCAAAATAAAAAAATGAGGATGGTGAAATTGAGAGGCAGCACTTGAAGAAGATGTTATTTACATGGCCAATTATTCACTCTCCTCCTCTCTCAAATAAATGCATGCATGTGTCAATTTTACAAATGCAACTATAGCTACCTAATATGCAATGGCAGTGCTAGGAAATAACACAAGATGGCATATTTGTTGGTGTATTTTTGCTATGCAATCATACCCCCATGCCTATCTTTTGCTAGTCCCTAGCAAAACATTTTGTATTGTATTTAGAAATGATCTTAAGCTGAAGATTTTCTTCTGAGGTGACATGGTTGTGTTTATTTGTTGGATATTGTGAGAATCAATTGTAGAGAAGACTATCAGTAATTTAAGTCTTACATGACATAGACCATTTCTCGACTAACCTGGACTCTTGATATTTAAACCTTAAGTACGATTTCCAGGACTCAGAAGGTTTTTGCCGTACTCGAGAGCTTAAGAGATTATGGCTTGTGCTTAGTGAAGGGTCAAGATTGACCATATAAACATTAAGACTCAAGCCCAGGGTTTCATGGATCTTTAAGTGTAGGTTGGTCCCAGTTTTAGCTCATGTTTTCGGATTGACCCTTTAAAAAGTTGACAGAAAACTCAACTTCCATTTTATCACATTTGTGGCTCAAAGCATATATGGTAGAAACAGGGTATTTGTAACTTTTCCCTGAAACATTTTGAGGGAGAAGAATTTACAGACATTTGCGAGATATATTGACTTATTTACATAGTTTTTTTTTTTGAAACACGTGTCAGTATATCTCTTACAACTTTATTTGAAGGAGCACACTTTTCTTTTGGTGGGAGAGTTCCTTTTTGGTGGAAAGGGTTTCTCCTAGACACAAGACTAAATTTTGGGATAAAAAGTCTACCTACGCACACAGGTAAGGACTCCACCTTCCCTAATGAACACTAAGGTTGGATCTTATGTTCACCTGGTCTTTCTTGATATGTGTAGTGTGAACCAAGATTACTTAAGCTCTCGAGTAGAAGCAAACCAACGGATCCTGTACTGATGTCTCAGGTACAAGAATACGTCCTTAGTTAGGAGAAATTCTGATCTATCTTGTTAATGCTCAAGTGAATTAAGCCGAGCCTGAGCGAATCAAGCTTCTATGGCCTGGAAAGTCTTCAAAATAGTGGTTGAATATCCGTAAACACTTATTGTATTTTTGTTTTAGCTTTCAAATCATTACTAAACACCAATTTTTTTTTATGCTATGTACATATTTATAGATGGATGGAAGCTCCATGATACCATATAATACCCAGATCCTATAGATGCCTATCCACCCCCCCATGCCAAACGATGCTATGTCTTCATATGCATGCAAGGTAGAGTAGAGGAAGGTCCAAGGATCAGGGAACGAGAGTTGAGGTGCAAGATATTTAGCAGGGTGGTAGGGTGGGTGGATGGTGGGTGGTGGAGTGAAAAGGTGCGAAGTGAAGTGTACGTGACAGTGGAGGAGTGTTGCTGGGGTGCCTCCCAACAAGTACTGAATTTAACGTCCCCAGCTGGACTTAGGATGAGGCACGAAATTAGTTACCCTCCAGCAGGGCAATAGTTTCTCCAATGGGGGCAGGTTTATGAGTAAGATAAGGTTTTAAACGCTGCCCATTGACCGTAAATTTATGCCCAGATTTGGGATCTTCAATTTCAACGGCCCCATTGGGAAATGGTCTCGAGACCAGGAAGGGACTAGTCCATTTGGACTTCAATTCCCTTGGAAAGAATTTGAGCTGGGCATTGTAAAGCCAAACTTGCTGAGATGACGCAAATTCCTTCCACCGAATACGGCTGTCGTGAAAAGCCTTAGTGCGTTGCTTGAAAGTTAAGGCAGAATCATAGGCTTCACGACGGAGCTCTTCCAGCTCTTGGAGTTGGAGTTTCCTTTCTCGACCACACAGCTCTGGGTCGAGGTTACATTGGTGAACCACCCAATAAGCGCGGTGCTCCAGCTCCACGGGCAAATGACAAGGCTTCCCGTAAACGATTCTATAAGGAGACATACCTAGGGGAGCCTTGAAGGCGGTCCAATATGCCCAAAGTGCATCAACAAGCTTGTCAGACCAATCCTTACGGTCAAGCTGAACCGTTTTCTGGAGAATTTGCTTGATCTGCCAGTTCGACACCTCAGCCTTGCCGTTCGTCTGAGGATGATACGGAGATGCGATACGATGGTGGACTCCATATTTCCTCAGAACTGCCCGAAAAGAAGCATGGGAAAAGTGGCTTCCTCCATCCGAGATAATGGCTAGAGGGATCCCAAAGCGTGCAAAAATGTGGTCTTTGACAAATCGAGTGGATATGACATGGTCAGCATGGCATGTGGGATAGCCTTGATCCATTTCGAAACATAATCAACAGCAACGAGGATGTATTCGAAGCCATTGGAAGGAGGAAAGGGACCCATGAAATCTATTCCCCAATTGTCGAAGATTTCCGTAGCTAGGATGGGTTGCAAGGTCATCATGTCACGATGTGACATTGACCCTAACGACTGGCACCTAGTGCAATGTTTGGTATAATTGTGTGAATCCTGGTGAAGGGAGGGCCAAAAGAAACCGCACTGCAACACCTTGGCTGCAGTTTTCCTCCCAGAGAAATGGCCTCCGCAGGCCTGATCGTGGTAGAAGGATAGCACATTAGGGAATTTGCTGTCAGGAATGCAGCGACGGATGATTTAATCAGCACCTATTCAAAAAAGAAGTGGATTATCCTAGAAATAATACTTTGCTTTTGCAATGAGACGCTTGCGCTGGTTTTTTAGGCCAGCCACGTGGAAGGGAACCAGAAGCAAGGTAATTGGCAATGTCGGCATACCAAGGTCCACTTGCCACATTAATTGCCAATAGGTGCTCATCGGGAAAAATCTTGTTAATCAGCAGGATAAGTCCAATGTGGTCAGGGTCCAGTCTCGAGAGATGATCAGCAACAACTTTCTGGGCTCCGACCTTATCGCGGATCTCAATGTCAAATTCTTGGAGCAGAAGGATGCAACAAATCAGTCTAGGCTTGGCATCATTCTTGTGCATGAGATGGCGAATGGCCGCGTGGTCAGTGAAAACAATAACATGTGAGCCTAGAAGGTAAGAGCGGAATTTCTCCATCCCAAAGACGACCACTAGTAGTTCCTTCTCAGTGGTTGTATAATTACGCTGGGCCTTGTCCAACGTCTTACTGGCATAGTACACCACGAAGGGGTGTCTATCGCGTCTTTGTCCTAGAATGGCTCCGATTGCAAGGTCAGAAGCATCACACATGGGTTCAAAGTTGAGGGACCAATCAGGTGGCTGGAGAGCAGGGGCCTTGGTGACAGCATCACGCAGCTGCATGAATGCTCGTATGCAGTTGGGGCCCATATCGAAGGGTACGTCGGTAGATAGGAGATGAGTTAAAGGTCAAGAAATCTTGGAGAAATCTTTGATGAACCTCCTATAGAAACTGACGTGTCCCAGGAAGGAGCGGATTTATTTGACAGAGACATGCACAGGTAAATCAGCAATTGCATCAAGCTTAGCTCTGTCAACCTCGATACCCCTGTTGGAGATGATATGCCCGAGAACAATTCCCTCGTGTACCATAAAATGATTTTTTTCCGAGGAAAGCACGAGGTTCACATCAATACATCTCCTAAGGATATGAGTCAGGTTAGCAAGACAATCATCAAAAGAGGGTCCAAAGACTGAAAAGTCATCCATGAAAACCTCGAGAAAGTCACCCACCATGTCATGGAATATCACCAGCATACATCTCTGGAAAGTTGCTGGCGCATTACAAAGTCCGAATGGCATCCTTCTAAATGCAAAGGTACCGAAGGGGCTGGTAAAGGTGGTTTTCTCTTGGTCCCTGGGGTCAATTGCCACCTGGTTATATCTAGAGAATCCATCCAGGAAACAGAAAAATTTTTTTCCCGCTAACTGCTCTAGGATTTGGTCAATGAAAGGTAGCGGAAAGTGATCTTTCTTAGTTGCAGCATTCAATTTCCTATAATATACATACACTCTCCAAGATGTAGGAGTGCGTGTAGGGATGGATTCACCCCTGTCATTTATATGGATGGTGAGTCCCGCCTTTTTGGGCACGACGTGAATCGGACTCACTCAGGGGCTATTGCTGATCGGGTAGATTATACCCGCATCCAGCCACTTAATAATTTCCTTTTTAATGACCTCCCGCATGTTAGGGTTGAGATGTCGCTGCATCTCGCAGGAAGGTCAAGCCTCCTCCTCTGTATATACAGTGAGTGCAGTAGGAGGGCTAATGCCAGTTAAGTCTGGTAAAGACCATCCAATGGCTGCCTTGTGTTCCATAAGGACCCTTGTTAGTTTGCACTCTTGCTCCCTGGTCAATTTTGAACTAACAATTACCGGGAGCATTTCATTTGGTCCCAAGAAAACATACTTAAGCATATCAGGCAACTCTTTCAGCTCGGGAGTGGATGGTGAAAGATCTGGCATTTCTTGGGATGAGAGTGTCCCAAGCGGATCAGGAGAAAACAATTCAGGAGGAAGAAGTTGGCCCCCAGATTGGCCAAGAAGAGGGGCATCTTGGATAGATGGATCCAAAAAGTGATAGCCCTAGTGAGTAGTATTTGGGCTCAAGGTCCCAGTGTGGAGTTGCAATTCCACCTGATTTGGCGGGAAAGAAAGGGAAATCCGGTCTTCAAGAGTGTGGACCAGCGGTGAGTATTCCGAATATGACTCAGACCACGAGGTATGGGAAGTGGAGAAAACCTCATCAGAAGTCTGGTCAGGAGAAGGTACGGGAAAAGGGAGGGATGGGGGAACGTCACAAGATGTGTTGGTCAGGCAATCGTCAGTGTTCAATGGCAATCCATAGCAATCAGAATAGGTCCCAATTAGTCCGATACATGAGCTGATGGCTATGTCCTCGTCAAACGTGTCATCCTCGATGCAATCGCAATCAAAGTTCTTGGCTGCCTTGAAGATGTTAAGCTTGAGCTTCTCAAATCCAATGGCAATCTCAATATAGCCTGACTCACAGTCGATATAGGCGCGGGCTGTGGCCAAGAAAGGTTGACCGAGGATTATCAGACAATTAGAAAGTGAGCTAGGAACTTCTATATCCAAAACAAGAAAGTCAACAGGAAAACAGAGACTGTTGACCCTAACCACCACGTCTTCCACCACACCCTTTGGTATTTTGACAGAACGATCTGCCAACTGTAACATGACAGGGGTGGGTTTCAGTTTTCCTAAGGCAAATTTCTTGAGCATGATAGTTGGTAAAAGATTGATGGAAGATCTTAGATCAAGTAGGGCACAGTTAAAATTGCAGCCTTGGATGCTACAGGAAATAAGCGGTGTGCTCGGATCTTTCTACTTCAGTGGTAGATTTGACAGTATAGCACAACTCGCATGAGGTGAGAGAACCACTGGATTCTTTGTTTTCTTTGACTGTTGCCTGGGTGTAGTGTAGTTTTTGAAAAATTGGGCGACAGTAAGTATGTGGTCGATAGCCTCTAATAGGGGTACCTTGATTTCAACATCCTTGAATAAATTACATAGGTTATCAAAGGCCTGCGTATCCTTTTTCTTGCCTTTTGGCTCCCCCAGTAGAGCCTCAGGGAATGGGACCGATTCTGGCACTAATTTGGGTGTATCGTCCTCTCGCGAATGTGGTGCGCATCCCGAATGAGAGGGCCATGAAAAAGATGGGCTAGGATCAGGTCGAGGCAGATCGACGGTTTGCTTACCGCTCCTCGTAGTAATCGCATTGGACATTGTGGGTCCAGTGGGATCATAAGGTGGAGGAGGGTTCGCAATAGGGACATAAGGGTGAGGTGCAGTTGCTGCGGGATTAGCCTAAAATCCCAGTGGGATGTGCGGAGCCTGCAGAATCTGATGAACATGCCCCTGAGGAGGTCGTATCTATGGTTGAGGACCACGGGGTACGGAATTTCGCAGGTTGGGAACAGGTTGGGCTAGAAGAGTGCCCTAAGATCGAGTCGCCATACGTAGTTGACTGATCTCAGCATTCTACTGCGTCAATTGGTGCTAAGGAGAGGTCATGTTCTCTTCATGACGCTTTGACATTTCCATCATCATTCGCATCAATTTATCAAGAGGACTTGATGTGTGTTCTGTTTGCAGTATGCAAGGACCCAAGGGCAGATTCGCCACAGGATTAGACTGGGCCCTTGGGATGATGGGTGCGGATGGTCACAATGGCCCACCCGCAGGGTTATGGCGCTATGGTTGCTGGACCATGTGAAGTTCAGATGATTTCACTACCCTAGGTTATAAGTAGTAGAGAATGGGTTGTTCCCCAAGGCGCAAGCATCTTCTAAGCCAGAAGACGAGTCTGCATGTATGTATGCATCCGAGCACACAGAGGCTTGGTCCTCCGTGTCAAAGTACTGGCTAGCAGAAGCCAGTTCCACATGACTTACCAAATCTCTCGGCGTGACACTCAGTAAGGAAGATCTCACGGGGTTTTTGGAGATAAGCCTGTTATTGGAAGAATTAGGATTGTGACGAAGTGGTGAGGTGGGGGTGTTTGCCATAGAATGGATGAGATTGGCCAGAAGCTTGTCCAGCTTCTTGTGCACGACAGAGACTTCATCAACTTTTTGTGCAATAAGGTTAAGATCAGTGGATGAATGGGAGGGTCCCATGTCAACTTCGTGAACATTACAGGGCAGGTTGGTATGATTAAAGGAGACAATGGAGGCATTGTTCATTGAGTTTTCTCTCATGTTTTCAAATAATTCGAATGCTTCATTCTCGTCTTTATTCATGAAATTCCCTCCGCAGGAAGCATCTTCAATCTGCTTCAAAGTCTCATTTAGCCCATAATAGAAAATCTTGGCTATATGCCACTTAGGCAGACCATGGTGCGGACACTTCCGGAGGAGGTCATTATACCTCTCCCAAGCCTCATGAAACTGTTCGCTGTTTTGTTGCGTAAAGGAAGTTATAGCACAGCGAAGCGCATTGGTTCACTCGATTGGGAAGAATTTCTTGAGAAATGCTATTCGCATCTCTTCCCAAGAATGGATGGTTCTCCCAAGGGTGCGTAACCATTGCGACGCTTTATCCCGCAACAAAAATGGGAACATTTTCATGAGGACAATTGATAACCCGATGTTTCTATGTTTAACCGTTTCAGCCAATCGAGTTAGGTCTTCCAAATGGAGAAAAGGATCTTCACTTGCAAGACCATGGAAGTGGAAGTTTATCAGGTCAATTATATTAGGTTTCAGTTCAAAATCATCCCTGCCCATGGGGACTCGAATTTGTCCTATGGTCTCTGTAGCAGCCGAATTTTGATAAGAGCTAAGAGACCTAGGCTCCTCCCATTCGGGAGGGTTCTGCATTTCCTCCAAGGTTTCCTAATGGCTTCAATTTGTTCATTATACATTTCCATTTGGGCTTGGAGGCGGGTTATGGGATCCATGGCTCCACCACCTGGTAGGTTTTGTGGGCGGTTTCCTCCCTTGGGATTTGGGGGTGGGCGTGCAGCCATGTTTGTGGAGGAGGATGACGATTCGGCTTCTTTCCTAAAATTATCAGACAATTCAAACAATTTAGGGTTTTGTGACCTCCTCCCAAGCATGCACTACCACAGGAAGAATTGGGGGGATAAGAAGGGAAAAGGGGATGAGAGAAATGACGCCGCAAAGGTACACTTGATGATAAATCAAGGCAATCAAAGTCCTAACCTCTACAGTGTGCCCGTAGACCTAAAGATCTAAGTTACCTACTATCACAACCTACGGAACCGAATGCGAGCACCGCGGAACCACCGAGCCAGATTGAAAGGCTGTTTGCCCCAGTCTTAGACACCTGATAGCACGCGGGAACCCTCACCAGCATGTAGGCGTTACACGCAGGTAGTTAGACCTCCAATCCTTAGTAAGGGTCAAGTTGCTACCAGTTTTAATTAGAGGCTTAGGATCAAGTGCTTCTGGAATGTGAAGGGAATTGTTTATGGGTAATGCCCAAGTGCGTTAATTTTAGAAAGTGTGTAAACCAAGCATGCAACGGGAAAATCTCCCCGAATTGAAGTTTTAGTTGGTGAATGGTTTTTAGAATTTCAGCCTTAAGTAGCATGGATTTTAAGATTTCGCTGAATTACCAATTCAACCAATCTCCAGGTTTTGAGAGAATACAAATTCTTCTATGCCTAACAAACCCTTCTTCAATATGAGTTAGTTAATGCATGCTAAAAATGCACTGGGCTTCCCTAGGTGGAAATTTCTATGTGTAGATGCATGAGTCAATTTTAGATTAGTGTGAAAGGGAGCTAAAGCACTTCAATTCAAGTGCTCCCAATCACCAAAATGAAGTTCCACACACAAGGGTCAACCACAAGATAATGTAAAGAAAATCAAAATGTTGGGGTTGAAGTATTCGGGATCAAATCTAAGGCACGTGAAAGGTCATGGTGGGGTTGGAATCAACTCAATTCCAAGTCTCCCCACTAAAAATGTGATCCCGAATTGCGAATAAATGAGGCAAAGAGGGATGGTAATCAATCTATTTAATTTTGTCTCAAAGGATACTTCACACGTCGAAAGATTCAAGAATCAAGATTCTTGGATCTTCGTTATGCAAAGTTTGGCGAGAAATCTCGAGGTGGTGGGAGTCATGGCAAACAATCAAACAAGTGATTTTTAATCCACTCGCCCCCAAGAAATCCCAAGAAGTTTTTTTTTTATTATTATTGTGGTGACAAGTTGACCTAAGTTGCTAAGAGAGAGACCTACCTTTTCAGCAATGTGGGCGGAGCTCCGGTGCGGCGTCGGCGACTTCATGCTCTCGTTTTCACCTTGGATCTTCCCACGTCTCCTACTTCCTCTGCTTGCCTCCTTGCAACTGGTTTACCTGCACACCAACAAACAAAAACACCCGTGAAGAGAAGGGTGTGAGAAGAGAAAATCAAAGGAATGGAGTAGAAACTTACCTCAATGCGTACATCCCTGGCAACGGCGCCAGAAAAAGGTGTGTCAGGACTCGAATAGGTTGTGTTAATATGGTGAAATTATCGTTGAAGTGAGTATAGTGGTTAACCTAAATAGAACCTAACCACTTTTTACAAAATTTTTAACCTGGCCTACTTAATTTTATCTTGGTCACTTTTAGGCCCAGGGTCGATCTTAGGGAGGTGGGGATTAAGGGTGAATAAGTTTCTATGCCTTTCCTACAACGAATCTCTTCCGTGCTTTATTATGTTTATGGTTCTTTTTTTCTATTTAAGATTTTTTTTTACTGATAATTTTGTCCTTGAGGTACACCCTCAAAATCAGGTCCTTGGCTTTGAGCCAAATTGTTCTTGGCTTTGAGCCAAATTAGGGTTCCAAAAACTGGTCCTGTTGATCGCAAGACCGAGTACCTGCAAGACAAGGATTATCTTTTCTCTTTTACTATTTTTTTATCTTTTTAATAGTAGGAAACAAAAGAGAAATAGAAACAAGATAGGTTACTTGTAAAGAAATAAATATAGTCTATATAATATATATATATATATCTATATATATATAGTCTATATATATAGATATATATATATACAATATATATAGGGGTGGGGGTGGAGGTGGAAATGGCGTGTAGCACAGTGTCGAGTTGGTCGACGTCTAGGGAGACGCAACCAATAGGACGGAGTGTCGCGTGGAGTGTGGGATGGATGTGTGGGAGTGTGTGCGGAGATGCTTTCTTTACGCGGGTATCGGGGAATATCAGCAACTGGTGCAGATATTCCCGCGATATAGCATGTGGTGGAGTGACTAGTGCGTAGGGATACAGGTAGGTGATATGAATGTAAATATATATTTATATGTATATATATATATATATAGGTTTGTAACTATATAGGTGTATATGTAGTTATGTATATATATATATAGAAATGTAAATATATATATATATGTATATATGTATATAGATATATTAGTATAAGTATCTATGTATATAGATATATATAGATATATATGTATATATGTCTGTATATATGTATATATATATGTATAAATATATATATATATATATTTATGTATGTATGTATATATACTTATATATAGTTGTATAGGTATGAATATATATATATATATATATGTATATATATATAAGTATGTATAGGTGTGTGTACAAGTGCATGTGAGTGTACGAGTGTGTGTGTGTACGAGTGTGTGTGTGTGTAAGGGTGAGGGAGTGTCTGCTGGAGAGGAGTGTGAGAGAGAGCGGTGAGTTAAGACGTCTGGCAGCCGCAGGTGTCATCTGGTGGCTGTGTGCACAGGCACAGGCGCGCAAGGTTGCGTGCGGGCACTGGAGCGGGCATGGGTGCAGCCTTCGTGTGCGGGCGAGAGCGGAAGCGTGAGAGAGAGCGTGCAACGCAGCGCACTGCACTGCGGGCAGGAGTGAACGCGGGCGAAGACGCAGGCGTGGGCGTGGATGCTAGAGTGAGTGACTGGCTGGAGGCGGTAGCGGCGAGGAGAGAGAGCATGCGGTGACTGGATAAGTGTGAAACTCTCCGGTCACCGTACTGTAGCTACAGTGTCGAGCTGAGACGTGTGAACAGTAGCTATAGTGCCGCACGCGGAGAACAACCGGTTGCGGTCGGTTCTGCGTGCGCGGGTGCTCTGGAAGGCGCCCGCGCACGTGGAAGGAGGATGCAGATGGTGCTGGCGTGCATGCAAGCTGCTGCTGCTACTGGTGCCATGCTGCTGCTGCTAGAGCTCTGGAGCTTGGATCTTCAGCAATGGCGGGAAGGTGTTGAGCGGTGAGGACTGGGAGTGAAACCACCATGCCCACCTACTCTTGGATGAGCTGGGCGATGGTGGAACTCACAGTGGTGGTCGTGGGACCACTGTGAGCCTGCTCCTGCCCGCAGTGTATCTCTTCAGTGGGAAGAGGTACTGCGTATGGAGGGGAGAGGGGAGGAAGATGGCCTGGATGAAGGTGGCTGCTGTGTTCTATGTTCCAGGCTCTCCCTCGCAAGGAAGAGGGCAGGGCGTTTTAAAGGAGAGGAAGGCATGCCACGGCCATGCCCTGGGTGTGCATGACCAGCCATGCAGCTAGTAGAGCATGCTGCTGGCAGAGAATGGCGCGAAGAAGAGTAAGCCCATGCCCTGAGCTACACGAGGGAGAAGAAATTCAAAGCAAAATAAAAAAATGAGGATGGTAAAATTGTGAGGCAGCACTTGAAGATGATGTTATTTACATGGCCAGTTATTCACTCTCCTCCCCTCTCAAATAAATGCATGCATGTGTCAATATTACAAATGCAACTATAGTTACTTAATATGCAATGGCAGTGCTAAGAAATAATACAAGATGGCATATTTGTTGGTGTATTTTTGCTATGCAACCATGGTTGTTCTAACTTTGAACTCTAAGTGCAGTAGACGTGAAGCTCAAAAGGATAATCAGAAGGGTATCAGGTTTTTTAGAATGACGGGTTGCCTTATGTTAGGCACTAAATTTAATGCCTTCATACGAGTAGAAGGTGGTCAAGGAGGAGTGGTCAAATCAGAGGAATTTTGTAGAACAAGCACCTTGATCAAGAGCTTGGTTGGTCCAACCAGGTGCTTGTTCAGATCAACAGGCTGATGATGCAGCCCAAACCTAATCAATCTGGTGGGTTGATAGATGTGAATCAAAAGATGTGATGCTCACTAGATGCTTTGTGGCTCAAACAGATATGGTAGTGAGAATCGTAGGTTTGGCTGATTCCAATTAGCCTGGTCAAAGTAGGGATCCTCAAATGCAAATAGATCTGTGGAGGATGTAGGAACCCTACAAGAGTGATCATAAAAGGGTAGGATGTGATTTGTATTCTAATCGATGTCCAAATCCTGTTGACAAGATGGAGAGGAATCATATGCAACTGGATCATAGAGAGGAGAATCAGAGTAGAAATTGATTCTGATGGTGGGTCGAGGTTGAGATCGGATTTGAGAAGGCTCTAAATGTGGATTAGAAGCGGTGCTTCTTTGAGAACTATGTGTGTTGAGGGCTCCTCTGGAAGGGATTCAAAAGTAGGTTCACCTAGAGAGTCCTCATAATGCCCATCAAAATAAAGGTAAATGCTTGAAGAGTGCTTGTAGGATCATGGAAATCTGAGTAAATAAAATATTCAAATTTTGGATTGTAGACACTCTTGGCACTTACTGTTTCTGATTCCTGAAGATCAAAAAGGAATGATTCCATCTCAATGGAACCTGATTTTGAATCAATGATCTCGGGATCAGGGACCTCAAAGTTAGAGTTGAAGAATGAGTTATGGATGCTAAGGTTGTAAATTGGTTCATAGTCGTTATGAAACTAATGTCCTTACAAATATTGTAAAGAGCCCAAAAGTACATTACCTTAGTCCTAAGAACACTTATCGATCACTAGGACACTTAGATAAACTCAGAAAATCAAAATAAACATTAGACAGCTTGATCAGATGTCCAATATGGACATCAGACATTTGATATGTGACTTCAAATCGTCTGACCTTTTGGCCAGACATCAGAGCACTTAGGCTGGAAATCAATAGTATGTGCCTTTCCATCTAGATGCCTTACAAGAAGCCTGATGACCTTACCAAACGTCCATTTAGGTGACTGATACCCTGCTAGCCTTTTCCTAAACGAGGGTATATCACTAGATGTCCTTAGAAGTGTCCAAACGTCTGATAAAGAGATGTTGGACCAAAATCTAAGGATGTCAAACCCGTATCCAACCGTTAGCTCTTTGGAATCAATTCCTGTGACTTTTAAACGTCTAAATCATATGTTAGACGTTTGACCTATCGTCTGGCACATAAACACTAGAATCCTATTTAGATCTGGTCCATTTCCAGGAACCAAACCCACTCTGATTAGAAGTTAGATAACTTGACCAGATGTCTTACAAATCCTAGTTAGACATCTGACTAGATCCCTGATTAGATCCGACCATTTCTAGAGAAACATCCCCTCAAGATCAGAGTCCTAAACTCTGATCAAATGCAAGTCAAGTTGTCTGATAACTGTGTCAAACTCATTATGACCCTGATTTGTTTCTGATTTCGACCTAAATCTCCTTGGAATCTTTCCCAATGGCTATCTAAGCCTTCTAAAGGCTTCCTAGGGCCTCTAAAAAAAGAGAAAGACCCTCCCTTTTCAAAACACAACCATGATACAATACTTTCACCTTTTTTGAGTAAAAAAAGATCTAAGAGGAAGAGCCTTTGCCATTTTCTCAATATTTTACATTCCACATTCAAGAGCACCATTTTGCTACACGATCACGCCTATGCACTTCCGATTAAGGGAAGATTTCTTGCCTATAGTAGCATAGTTAGATCTTTTACTATTTGGGCTCTATAGGTTTTGCTTTTCCTTTTGTTTTGTGGTTGGGTATTTGCATGGTGAATTCTTGTCTCCTTCGTGAGACAAAATACTCTTGATGAAAAAGAGTGGTTTTGAGGTACACTATCCTCGGGTTAAAATAATGTGGCTGTAATTAAGATTGCACTACCCTAGTTCAAGTAGTACATAATGGATTTGGTCAACTCAGTTGACTGGAAAATCTTCAGTCGAGAGGCTTACATGGTGGTTTTTACCCTTGGGGTTTCCACCTAAAAAATACTTGTTTCATTTGTGGTGAATGCTATCTGTGTGATTGGATTGACTTTTATATCTGCATATTTTTTATCCCACACTATTCACCCCCTCTAGTCTGGAATTTCACCTTCTGTAAATCTACATATAAAAAGGCATTTTTGACATCCATGTGATATAAATTCTAATCATAATGTGCTGCAACAAAAAGAAGAATACAAATTGTAGGTAGTCTGGCTACTGGAGAAAAGGTGTCAAAGAAATCTACTCTATAAGTTTGAGTAAATCCTTTGGCAACCAAGTGTGCTTTATACTGTGTTATAGAATCTTCAAAATTATATTTGAGAGTGAATACCCATCTGTATCCAACAACATGAGCTCCAGCAGGTGTTGCGTCGAAAATCGTAGTAGTTTAGGAAAATATTGCGTCGTAGTATAGCGACAAAAAATGAAATGACATTTAAATTTGTAAAGATCGAAAAACCATGAGTTTCAAGGTCATTCGCAGGGAGCAAGTTTAGTAATTCAATCCACTAATCAAATAATATATCAATAAGCACAATATTCAATCACAAATAGAATAATCAATTAATGCTTCAGAAATTGAATCTTAGGGTAAAAATAAAAGAGATAAAAATTGGTGGTTGAAACCAACAAATACCCCTAACAGTAAACACAAATTCCAAGTCAATTTCTCAACAGTAACCAATATCAATATCTCAATCCAATGTCAGAGCCAATTTTTCCTCTCAAATCAGACGTCGAGAACAAGGCATAGATGCCTTATGCATCCAGCCAAACAACTCTGAATTTACCCAAGTGTTGGGCATGGAACCCAAGGTTGAACAATGCAAAACCCCTCAATTCTCTCAGAAAATCCCTTCTCTCTCTCTTTCTCAGAATCGAGTCAGGGCAATCGGGTAAACTGGTCTACGTAATCAGATTCGAGTCTAGGCCCGCTGGTGTGCGGTGGCGGGTGAGGGTGTGCGGGGGACCTCACCCCGTGTACTGAGGCGATGGGGTAACAGAGGTGAAATGTTATTAATCAAATTTTTTTTTAGTTTTCGTCAATGTGGGACAAAACTCCAAGCTCTCTTTGCATGTTGGTAGCTGATGAAGCCTACTCCAATTGATGCCCATCCTATTGTTATGCTGCTGAATCAAAGTCCTAGGAAGCTTTGCGATCCTCGTCCACAACTATTGGAGGAGATGGCAGGGTGTATGGTAGTCGAAGAGAGGACTATAATTCCCTACTCGGAGGGGGTGAGATCAGGTGACGTAAAAAATACGGAATTGAAAATATACCTCTCTCACAAAATAAACAATCACACAAAGTACACAAAGATTTTTAGGTGGAAACCCAAATCGGGTGAAAACCACCACCTAACCCTCTCGAGTTAGGATTTTCCGATCAACCAAGTTGATCAAATCCACTAAACGAATCACTTAAACAAGGGTGATTCAACCTCAATTACAACCACGCTACTTTATACGAGGGTAGCGTACTTCAAACCCCTTCTCTTCACGAGAAGGATTTTGTCCCACAAAGGAGACGGGAATTCGCAAAGTGAATACCCAACCAATGAACAAAGATAAGTAACAGCAATCCTATAGAGCCAACAAAGTAATTTTTAACCTAAGCTTCTATAGGAATTAAGATGCTTCCCTTTTCAAGGAGTGCGTCGACAACGCGGATGTGTGAACTACACGACGGCGCAACATCGCTCCCGTGAACTACGACGGGAGAGCAGGTACGCAAATGCTTGATGCTCTCTAGATGTAGAACTTGAGCTTGGATAGCAAGAGATTCTTTTGGACACAAAAGAGTGGAAATGCTTGTTCTTGGTGTGTCTAGGTGTGTGTTGAGTGGTAAAGGCTCCCCTCTATTTATAGAGGCCTTAGGAAGGCTTTGGAAGGATTTGGAAAGCTTCCATGCCATTGGGTGGAAAGCCCAAGAGAATCAGGCTGAAATCAGGAACAATCATTGGACTGACAGGGTTATGAGACATCTGATCCTAGCATCAGACGTCTGGAAAACCAGTTTAAGACGTCTGGGAACAAAGTCAGACGTTTGATTTTAGACTGGTTTCTTCCTGACTTGAATCATATCTAAATAGGGTTCTAGTGCAAGTCCATCAGATGACATACAGGATGTCTGGCACTATGTCTGGACGTCTGGAAACCTACTTTTCTGCGGGAATGGATTTCCAAGAGATTGCAACGGTTATAAGATCTCTGAAAAGAGACTTTGGGTCAGCCGAGGCAAAATAGTCATGTATCAAACGTCTGGAAAGGCTTACGGACGTCTGATAAGGCTCTAACGGTCATATCCATCAGTGTTTGCTAAGTGAGCCAACGGTCCACTGATTGGACGTCTGGCAAAATCATCAGACGTCTTCTAAGACGTCTGGAATAAGGTCTAGACGTCTGATTTCATCAAACAGAACTAACTAAGTCCAGCCTAAATGTTATCAGATGTCTGAATCAACAGTCAGACGTCTTTAAACTCATTATAAGACGTCTGGTTTTGAGATGAGAAGTCTGAAAAAGTTGTTTGAACCCTATATTGGTTTTCTAGGTTTTCTACAAAAAACCTAAGTATCCTAGGGTTGTGCAGGTGTTCCTAGGACTACTGTTAGGGTACTTTGAGGCTCTTTAACATGATGTTCTAAGGAACAAAAGGTGCAAGGAAATAAAGACAAAAGTACATGAAAGAAATAAATAGAATTCTATCCTATTCTTCTTGTCCGTCCATCTTCAATCTATCGCTCCTCGCGAATCTCCTCTGTTCTCCATCAGACTCCTCCAATTTATCCTGGATGCAAGCTCAAACTCCGTCTAATCACGTCTCCATTTGCAATTAACCTTAAATCTAAGACTCCAAGTGCAAATGTTAAATGACACGTGTTTTGTTATCATCAAAACAAATGATCGTGGTGCTCTAGCACCAACAATGATGTCGGGGAAGATGGTGGCAGCGACGGACCTCCGATGGAGTACGTGAGACAAGAAAATGAGCGAGGAGCCCCAATTAAATAGCTTAGAATGATCGTCGGAGTACGACGAGTGTTATGAAGGCTCTGATTGGGTGATTAGGTGCTTGCGGAGGTCTGTCGAGGTCGGAGAGGGTGAGCGAAGGTGGTCGTGTTTGACAGGGAGATGGAGAGGCTAATAACCCTAATTAGGTTAGGCCTTTTAGTCGTGAGGCGATGGTGAATGTTTTGGAGGAGGTGGAAGTGCATTTACGTGCGTGAGGCATTGGCTCTAGCTTGTCGGAGCTCATGTCGGGAAGAAGGTGGTGGGATGGTATGTGTGGTTCGTGAAACCTAAATCTAAGGACCTAGAAATAGTCTAGAGAGGGAGAGGAAGAGTTTGAAGGACTTAGGAGAGAGAGTGAGAGTGGGAAGCATCCGGCATTGGTTGATCGGATGTGAGGACGACGGTGAAGTTTGCCGAGAGAGGGCAGCAATGAAGAAGGCTAAAAGCACTCCTTTTGTGGCTAGCAAGGAGTGGAAGAGAGAGAGGAGGAGCTTAGGCCATCCAATTTGATGGTTGGACGGTCGGAAGAGGGAGGCAAAGGAAGTCATCGAAGTCGAATGGTGGCCAAAGGAGGGGGAGGAAGGTGTTCTCTGATCGATTCTTGGCTGCTTTAAATTGTGGAACATCGAGGAATTTAAAGAGAATTTGATGATAACATCATCATCAGCCATAACTAGCTTTAATTAGTCAGAATCAATTGACAATTGCTCCTACATAACCGCCGGAGAGTCATAATTCATTGCATATCCTTTCTAAGAAGAATGCATTAAATCAGGGTTAAATCTACAGTTTTAATAGAAGATCATAAATGTATAACAATCACGGGATTTCCCAAGGGCTAAATGAAGGTCAAATGAGCATTAATGACTAATAAGAGGGTCCGTACAGACAAAAATGAGTTTTCGCACATTTCAAGAATTAACAGACATTCGAAACCCTAATTTTAGACCTACTTAGGTAACAGAGGTTTTGGTTAGAATAAAATTCACCTAAACCTTCTAAAAATCATAGAAAAATATTCTATATCGTTTGGTATCTTTGATTTGACCATTGGAACTCATTTTGACCTAAAATAGAGTCTCAGACAAGAAGTTGCCCTAATTTAGGTTTTTACGTAAATTACCCAGCCAAACTTGGTCAAAACCAAAATCCAACTTCATCATCAAATTCCTTGGGTCTAAATTAGATTTTTACCAAAATTTGGACCCAATAAGAAATCATCTTGACCTAGTTTCCATTTTAGTTCAGTCTAAGTCTTTCTCTCAAATAAACCCTCAGCTTTCAAAATCTATAGCAAAGACCCCCCTAACTTTGTCATCTTCTTCGTGGTTAGGTCCTTGCTTCCATTGCCATGTGAACACACCTACAACTGACCTTCAATTAAGGATTTCTCTCTGATTTCACTCTCAATCTCTTCCAAAATTGGAAGAACTAAAGAGATCCTCGTCAGTCTGAGCTGCATCTTGGGCTCTAATCCCTGCTCAAAACCTAATGCGAACCCTTTAAAATTAAGGGTTTCCTATTTCGTGAAAGTTTCAAGCTTCCAAGCTTGGAATACTCCCTGAAGCTCTATAAACAGCTGGCGTGCACAACCCTACCTACTTAGCTCGTTTTGCCTAGTTTCCTCACCTTCTTCTCTCCTCTCCGGCTGAAAGCTCTGTGAGCTCCGGTGAGCTCCTTGTCCTACCCTCCTCGTCGGCCACCACAGACCATAGTTGACTGGATCTTCCTCCCCACATTCCTCCATCGCTCGCAATACCAGCGAGGGTCTTCTTCCTCGTCTTCCTCGTCGTTTCTCCCTTGCCGGAGGCACTTCCTTCTCTGGCACCGACCATACCGCAATTGGTGTCTTCTCTCCCTTTTGTCCAGTTAGATTAGGCTATTTAAGTTCCCCTTTCCCTCTACTCTCCTTCCCTCTCTTTTAAACCTTGCTTCGACCCCTCGACTCCACTATACACCACCTTCATCCCCACATCTAGCCACATCTCCAGCGAGGTCTCCCTATCAACTCCATTAGCATCGCCACACCTTCACCTTCAAAAGCCCTCAACAAATTTCAACTTCCGCTCACCCAAATGCACCCACGACCAACCCACCTTTGCATGATCTCCGCCGACCTCCGCAGACCACCTCACTCACTCCCACGCCACACCAACACCCTAGTCACCTTTGTCGTGTTACGGAAAAGCTCAGGAGTTGCTTAATTGGGGCCTTCAAGCCCGTATTAATATTTTCAAGTCATGAGGGCCACCACCGCCCATCGCAGCATTCACTTCCGATAATTCACATAGTCCTTCAGCCATGTTCTTCATCAAGACTCACTCCAGGCCATGCAGAACCATCCTAGGAAGACCGCCAGGTTCTCAATTGAGGATCCCAGCAGCAACAATATTCCCAATCGACAAAGCTTCACCTCTGCAGCTATGTGTAAGGAGGCCTGTGGGATTTATTCCCACATTAGTGAAATACGAGTGCCCGCACAGTCATATATTGTTTTTGTGCTTTAGGCTATTCACCCAAGCACAGAGGGTCGGGTCGCCATACACACATCCTTACACTCCTTGTCTACGACCCCATGCTCGCAAACTTGGACCCGATACTGGTTAACACAGATCCTCGATTGCCAGATTAGCTGCTCATTTATTTGAGGAAGAGGAGGAAGAGTTGTGAGAGAGCAGGGGAGGGTTCTGCTCTCTTAGCCTTGAGTGTGCAGCTAACACTTAGTCGTGAGAAGAACATGGAAGGTCTGAAGAAGCAAAGGCTTAGAAGAGAAGAGAAGGAATGTCTGAGAAAGAGAAGGCTCCTAAAAGCAGAAGAAGAGAAGAAACAAGGAAGAAGGCTTTGAGAAGCCTGATCATTTAAGTTGTTGATAAATTTGTGATGTCTAATTTGAGTTTATTTTAGATGTTGTTGCATTATTTAAGTAATATGGTTAAGGTTGAATTGAAATATTTCATGCATGCTTAATTAAGAGGATTAGTGGTGATCTAAATCATCATTATTTTTTATTCTCTTTTCTTTTTGTTCCATGCAATCTCTAGATACATTGAATTTCATTGAATAAATAATATGACAGGTTATATTCATTGAATATCTCTTTTGTGCTTCAATTATGGTACTCATTTATATGCAATTAAAGATTAGCACGTGAATTCCATATTTGCTCCATGTATTCAACCTCGGACTTCAATTTAGATTTGGAGTAATAAATTTTATCTACTGATCAAGCTATTTCGGAGGATTTGCTACAAGAAAATGACTTAAAAACTCCTCAATAGCCTATCAACATTTTGGCGCTATTGTAGGGGAGAAAGTTTGATCCCAACATTTTGGCATCGTTGCAAGAGAGTAACGTGCAATTCACTACTATTCTTGTTTTACTTGATTCTATTTGAGCACTCACTTGCCCTATTTGTTTTCTTGTAATTTTGAGAGGTATATCATGAGGTAATTTTCCATGCAAATCAGCCACTCCTGGGCAGGTAATCTCTTTTCTTCCATAATCAATCTCTTAATCTTGGGAAGATAAAAAAGGAAACAAATCAATTATGAACCACCTGCCTTATTTTCAAAGTAATCATCACTTAAAAGGAAAGTTCCTGATTTGCAAACGAAAAATTCATATCTAATTGAAGTCAAGACGATTTTGATTAGAGATCCCTACCCTATTTTCTGTACCTATTAGGGATAACACTTAATTCTTGATCACCTTGAACCATGCACTTCTTATTTGAAGTCGAAGGTGAACATTTTTAAGATCAAATAGGACTTGAAATAGAGCCAATTAGGGTTTCAACATTAGGGTTTGAAGTCCTAGTTCACACTTTCCTGAATTAAAGAAAGTTGACCCTCCCGCATTTGTGTGCTACTCAAGCCCTTGCTTGAAAAGAACTAATCACTTAAACCCTAAAATCAGTCTTTAATTTCACTTGAACCTTAAAATTGTGGACCCAATAACCTGAGAGTCAATTCAGGGTGATTTCTGGGTCTTGACTTAGATTTCATTCTTCATCTTTTAGGATAGGTCAGGTGAAGTTGGTTTACTTTTTAGGCCAACCAACTTCCCAATTAGGTCACAAATTAACTCAATTTCTAAATCAAGTGAAATCCAAGGCACAAATTAGGTTAAAATTGGTAGACTTAAGGTCTCAATTCGTACATTTCGGTCTAGTTGGAATCGTAGTAACAAGGAAGGTCGAGTGGGGAAAACCCTGTAACCCGTGAGGTCGCTTTACCATGTAGGGGTCTTTGCGGGGCTCTCCCTTCCTGGCTACCCAGGTAATTCTCAGGTGTGCAGATTTTTGATTCAGAGGTATCATTCATCCACCTCGAAATAAGCCTTAGTCATCCAAAAATCTTTTGGTGCCTTGTTTGGGTCTAATTCATATCCAGTTCCTCATCCCTTCTATAGAGCACATACACAAGAAGGTCATTAGGTTTTTGACCTAAGAGGCCTCATTAGGTCTTCTACAGGGATTTTTTATCTGATCTATTTACTTCAATCTGAACTTAAATTTGATTCTACATCCTAATTCACCACCTGATTTGAAAATGCAACTTGACATTTTAGGAAAAGCAATTAGGAAACCTGAACCCCAAATGATCATAAAAGACAAAATGATTGAGGCTGCCCTTAAATATTTTGAAGATTATCTAGCCAGCATGATTCAGGTTAATGTCCCAGAAACAATGTTGAAGTGGAAAACTACGCGATCAGAATTGGATTTTGAAAACTCGTCGTAGTTTGATTTGCGAAGTAATCCGTCAACAGATAAAATTTATCGAAATCCGTAAAGAAATTGTAGGTCGAACACAAAGAGGCGGACGCTTGATTAAAGAAACGCGTTTGTTTTGTTTGTCACGAAATAGATTAGCTGGTCAAAAACTAGCTATCTATTTAACAAATAATAAATAGAAGAGAGAGTGAATATTACAAATAAAGACAAAAGAAAGGTACAATAAACATGGATTTCATCATCAAATGTTGTTCATTACACTAATCATTACAACTAGAAAGTAGGAAATCTATGCTAGAAAGCAGTAAATCAACTCTAAAAAGCGGTAAAGAGAATGGAGAGAGAAGTATCGTCCTCGACGATTACTTGGACGATGAGCCGGACGGAGCGACACCTGGAAGATGGAGGACGGAGCAGAGAGAAGGAAGACGAAGTGGGAGGAATCGAGGGCGAGGTAGGACGTTGTCGTGGTCGCAAGATCCGCTTCCTGAATGGAGTGAGAGGACAACCGTGGAAAATTTCTAATTTTTACTCTAGAGGAGCATCCCGGATTTAGGACAAGCTCTTAGTGCTTTAGAGGGGGTGACAGAAGAGAAGAAGGGATGAGAAATATGTGGGGCTCATAGGGCTATATATAGGTGTGGATTGGAGGGGGTACAAAGGTCATTTCACTTAAAAACATTAAATTAGGGGTCTTTAGTGACGTATTTAAACGTCACTAAAGCCTGGTCGTAGCTGAAGTGTGCACGCCTCCTCGCCACCTTACGCCCAACACTCATCCACGTTCTTGCAAGTTCAGCTGTTCGATCTCGCATCCAACGACTTAGAATGCATCGCACCCCCCCACATCTGATCGGGCATTTGCATCTGCGTAGGATCACACGTGTGTGAATCCGTGCATCTGTTTCACCATGTCGCCTGCACAATTTGCATCAAGCGGCTGAATTGAATGTGCTCCGTGCCTTCACCTCAATTTGAGGCTTATGGGGATTCAATCCCACGGCCTCTACTTCGTGAGCACGCCTACGACCAATGTGCTACAGCCTCTTCTTTGTCTCACTTAGGACTTAGGCTCGCGCGATCGTGGCCATTGGATCAAGATCCAATGACCTAGATCGTTCGCTCCTTTGCCTTCAAAAGTGTAGCTGCAGGTCCTTGCAAATTTGGCTGGGCTGGTTTGGGTGGTCGAAATGATGTCACGTGGCGTCACCTTGGCCGTGCATCTTCTGTGACTTGTAGAAGGTGCTACGGATGTCGGACTGGACCGATTTTTGTGCTGTTAGGGTGCGGTCATCGATCCGAACCCATCCGCGTGATTGGATTTGTCATATGAAGTGTGGATTGACACCATCTTGGACCTTGATCTCTGACCTTCCTTGGATTATATCTGATGCTACGGAAGTCAGATCGAGGCAATCTTGGAGTCATTGAACTCCAATTGTCTCCCTAATCAGATCCGTACGGTTGGATCTTTGATTTGAGGCCCCAATTAAAAGTCGCTCTGTCCCTAGCCACCAAAAGGAATAAATTACTATACAATTTGTACAATTTGACCTAAATGCATGATGATGCATGTTATGCAATATTTACATTGCATGATGCTAATATGATACTAAGAACATGCATTAATAGACATTTTTGACTATTTAGATGTATGCACATCAAACAACAAAATTCATTTTGAACTGTGTTAGTGTTAGTCACTCTAAATCAGATTTTAAAATCAATGTGTTGTAGTATAGATTGAATCAGCACGAAAAACAAATAGAATTTATATTCAAATGGAATTTAGGGTCGAACACAGGGAGCAAGTGGCAAATATAAATTTGAAGATTGCAATTCAAGACAATGTAAGGAATGTATAATAGAACTACAAATAATAATGATGTATAAATGAAAGTAAATGTCAAGTAGTGCAAAAAGAATGGGGTAAAATGGTGATTTGAATCACCAATTACCCCTCACAATAATATCAAATATCTCAACAATAACAATCAATTTAAACCAATGTAGGATAAGTGCACAGTGCACTTCTATAGAATCTCATACTTTTGCTCAAAGGTACTACTTCTTTCTCCTTCTTCAGCTCTTCTCTTTCTATGCCTTGACTCTTCTCTTTCTCAGGCTTCTCTTCTTCTTCCTTCTCTTCTCGCACAAGGGGAAGGGTTTCTTCTTCAAATGGCTAACTGTCAGCCGTTGATCCTTAGAACAAAACCCCTGCTGCCCTCGCGCACTCTCTCTCTTCCTCTCTCTGGGATCCTCTCTCCCAGAGCCTCAGGCAATCAGATTTGGATCTAAGCATACCAAGGACCAGGGTTGTGAGCATGATATCACTGCCGAGGTATGGACAAGGCTTAGGCAGGTCGAGTCAGTGCCAGGCCCGCGGGGGATAGGTCACGGGCGAGGTGTGTGTGAAGGGTGAGTGGGGACCTCACCCCCTATGTTTAGTTGAGGCGATAAACCCGTATAACTTTTTCAATTTATGCGACACCGTGCCCTCACAGGTTTCCGATGTGGGACTACTTGTCCCACCCTCCTCGCACAAGTGTCTGTGGCTGGATTGCTCACTCAATCGGGCCACTGCTGATGTTGTGGCTCCTAATCAAGGCCTCAGAATGAAACCTGGAGCGTAGCCACGTCACTTAGAGGTGTCGCCTGGAGCTGATGGGGCCGAAGATAGCTTCAAGCTTCCTTCGAAGCTCTATCAATGGCGGTGGAGGAACAAACACCTGAAATCCAAAATAATGCCTCTCGTCCCTGTTAAATATGTTCAGGAGCTTCGCCATTGGGCGTGGAGTGCGTTGGTGGTGGTTATGTGGTGGATGGTCATGTGTGGTGGCCGGGCGGTGATGGAGATGGCCGTGCGAAGGTAGGGTGTTCAAGGGTGTGTTTGAAGGAGCAATCAATGAAATAGATAGAGGGCTTTTGCTCCTTGGGTTGAGGCGAAGGTGTAGGGATGAATGGCGGCCAATTTGGTGGAGCGTAGTAGCCATGCGAACTCACAGGAGGTTCCCTGGCAAGGTGGAAGACGAAGGGCGTTAGGGTGAGTCGATGGTCGAAATGGAGTGCGGTTGGTGTGTGAATGAAGTAGGGAAGTTAAGGAATTTATCTTGGTAGTTGGCGGACGAAGGGCAATAGAGGCGATGCCAGTTGCGGTGTGGTCTGCACCGGGGAAGAACGCACTCCAATGAGTGTACGATGGTGAGGATGAAGGGGATAGAAGTGCCCACTGATATGGCATGATGCGAAGGAAGGCAGGGATGGAGGATCTGCCACCAGTATTGCCGTCAGACGAAGGAAGGAGTCGGACAAGCTCGCCAGACGTTATGGAGCTTCGACCGGATGAGAAGAGATGAAATCAGAGGGGAATCCGGGCGAATTTGAGCATGGGATCTTGGAAGGTTCACCGGAGATAGAAGTTGAAATATACTCGAGTCTCTCATGTGTTCACATGAGAGATTGGGAAGGTTTTAAGGCTTAGAATCTAGCTCAGAAGGAAGGGAATTCCTTGACGAACTTCCCTTTCAAATATGAGAGGGATTCATCAAGGGATCAAGGAGAACATGCCAAAAGAAGCTCGCCGGAGTTGTAGGATTAGGATTTCATGGTGGAAGGGACCTATTTGAAGAAAATGATGATAAAGATAGGGACCTTTCTGTAAGAAATTCAAAAGCTAAGGAACCATCTGAAATAAAGAAAATCAGACTTGGCGTAAAGTGCAAACTAGGTTGAAACAATCTCAGATTGGGCCCAAATTTTGGTACAAACCTAATTTGAACCTAAGGAATCCAATGGTGAAGTTGGATTTTTGTTTTGACCTAATTTGACTGGATAATTTGTAGAATTACCCAAATTAGTGTAAATGTTTGTCTGAGACTCTGTTTTAGGTCAAGATGGGTTCCAATGGTCAAATTGAAGGTACCAAACCATAGAGAATACTTTTCTATGATTTTTAGAGGGTTTAGGTGAATTTTATCCTAACTAGAACCTCAATAGATTAAGGGGGTCTATTTTTAGGGTTTCAGATGTCCATTAATTCTTGTAGCGCATGAAAATCCTTTTCTATCTGTTCTAACCCACTTATTAGACTCTTAAGACCATTTGACCTTCTTTCAACCCCTGATAGAATCCCCGGCTATTATATTTTTGCGATGTAATGATATGTTTATAGAAATAACCTAAGGTTCGTTGAACTCCGCGGTTAAAGCACCTGTGCTTATAACATGTTTTAGCCTAGGTTCAGTTTGTAGTGCGTTATTGTAAGAGAGAGACAGAATATTTTTTTTGTTTTTGGTGAGTTTTCTCTCTCTTTTCTTTCTTTATTTCTAGCTTCGGATTGGCTTTACAACATGGTCTGTATCTCATTCCTAGCTCCCACCATCAATCCTTGCAAGGTCCCTGGCAATCGATGCTTCTAGATAGCACCACCCATGGCAACCCTTAGAACCCTGGCTTTCGAGATTTTGGGATAATCCTACCCATGGCATTATGTAACTAAATCCAGACCCTAGCAATCGACATTTTGTGATAATACCGCCCATGGGATCTGAACCAGCACAAAGTGTTTACATGCCCTGAGTATGATATTTGGATATCCTAGGGGGCACCGAGGAGACGGTATGTTATTGCACATTTTTTAGGGGAATTTCCTACCTCTCCACACTGGGAACTCGTTCAAATCAACTTGTATTTTCAAGCCACTCCTAATTTAGATCTTAGGACCTTTTTCAGAATAGATTAATTGCCTTTTTGGCATGGTTTTAACTTTAAAGCGCATTGAACTAGATTGTGTGTGATTTGGGGTGCTTAAGTTACCGAATCCTACAAACCAGAGGTCAGTTAGTGGGGCCAAATAATCCCTAAGCCTTAGACCTAACAGATAAGCTATGCATTTTCCCCAACCTCTTGAGGATTAATCCGGATCTTGACAAGTACGTGAATGTTTAAATCCAATATAGATCAAAGAGGCCTAATGTTCATATTCACTACTAATCCCTTAAGTTTTAGCCTTTCAGGTCTTAGTTCATTGTTCGATCCAACATAGAAGTTAGATAGGTTCCAAATTGTTTCTAAGGGACTTAATTTTCCTTTTCTTTTTGTTTGTGCTCCTTTCTTCACTTTTCAATTTTCATTCCTCCTTCTCAAAAATGGCTCTTCCTCTTCCTCAACCTCCTCCTTTTTTCTTTTGATGAAACCCTTTCTTGTGAAGTGATTTTTACAGCGTTTTACACTTTAATACCCCCCATGCCTGCGATTTGCAATGTCCTCATTGCAAATTAGATGGGTTCGAATTCAGCTTAGATCGTACATTAGAATAGGTTTTGGGTTGGTGGACGGGTCGAGATGACTGTTGCGGATGATTTCAAGCTCTGGGATGGGTACCAAAGGTGGAGTTGGCCATTCTAATGGACGAACCCTAAAGTGCACTATGAGTTCAGCACGGGATGTGTCAAGATGGGTTTTGATTTTTTCAAAAAGATAATAGGTTGCCTCTCGTTAAGCACTGAGTTTAATGCCATCAGCAAGTGCAATAGGCTCTGGGAGATGTGATTGATTGCATGAATGATATGATCGTAATGGATGAGAATTGGATGGCCACAGATAAGTATCAAAGCATGGTGGAGAGTCATTCCAAAATATCTCTGATATAAGTCAGGTTGATTCGTTTCTGGATGATTTTTCTTGAGTTATGCAGAGGGAACATTTGGAAGGTATAATGACCATGGGATTTTGTACTAAGATTGTGGTGATTCCAAGGCTCAATAGAAATGGGTCTAGCTAGTGTATCCCAAATGTATGGTTCCTTTCGTGCTCTATGACCTATCAAATCGATACCTGATGAGTCATTTTGATTCTTTCCCTCCAGGTTTGAGATTATTTCCTCAAGAAATGACTCATAGATTAGGTCTTTAAATGAATTTTCCCTATAATCTTCATCCCAAAATGTGAATGCTTGGAGAGTGCCTTTTGAATCATAAAACTTGAAATCTGTAAAGGATTCATATTCTGGGTGAAGGTTACTCTTAGTATCGTCCATTCCTAATTCCTGGTGGTCCTCAAAACAAAAAGTCTCCATATCCATGGACTCTGAATCTGGTATGACATTTCTGGGTATATCCTCAAGTTAGAAGGTGAAAGCCTCCATTGTGCTCATGTCATTTTGCTTGACTAGATCATCATCTAAGATGTGAAAGGTTTCCAATTCAGGTTATAAGTTTTCTACTAAGGATATGGTCATGAGATCCTGTATAAGACTTAGTTGTTTTGTCAAGCATTTTCCTTTTGTTGCCTCAAAAAATATTAATCTCAGCATGTTGATTTCCAGAGGCAATTATCATATGCCCTGATTCACAATTGATTATGGCACTCACAGTGGCTAAGAATGGTCTTCCCAAAATCACAGGCATATTTTGTACCTGTTGTGGTGTCTCCATGTCAAGAATTAGGAAATCTGCTAGGTAGATGAAATCCTTAACTTTAATTACCACATCCTCTATCTTCCCAATTAGTGTGATCAAGGTTCTGTCAGCTAGTTGCAAAGTGACATGAGCGGGTTTTAGCTGTCCAATCTGTACTTTTTCAAATAGGTTGGTAGGGATGAGGTTGACTAAAGCACCCAGGTCTAGTACAACTCACTTGAAGTTTGTATCACTGATATTGCAAGGAATTAGCAGGGTGCCTAGATCAAATTTCTTAGGGGGTAGACCATTTTGGAATATGGCACTTATATTTTCAGACAATACTACCTTTCCTAGTGTTTGTTCTTTCATCTCCCTTCTGGGTAAGTCAGCTGAGGTTGGGTTGAGAGTGAGGATATCAAATAGTGGAATCGTGACTTGTGCATTCCTCAAAGGTCTCGTTATATCACTTCCTGACAATCCTTTAATGTGGAGGTGAGCTATGACCTGGGATAGGGGAATAGATTGGCTATCTTTAGGGATGGATTTCTGTTATTTCATAATATTGATCATAGAACAATCATGGTGGGGAAGTGGATGGGGAAAAGTCAGACCTTGCTGTTGCTGTGGGGTGGGGTTGGCTAAGTCATGGTGTATTTTGGCTCAGCTGTGGTGGATGGAGAAAACACACAGGTATGAGTCTTTGGACCAGGTTGGGTATGACATGTTTGACCTTGAATTTGGTTTACAACATGTTTTTGGGCCAACATGTTGTTAGGAGTTGGCAGAGGTTGGGAAGGAAGTGTGCCAAGCTGACGAGAACTTGCCAGCTGGGTCATTTGATTGCGAAGTTTAGTGATTTCTTCTTTATGCTGCTTTTGCATGTCAACCAAGGTTTGAAGAATCAAAGATGTCAAATCTTCCTTAGGTGGTCCAGATTGGAAATTTTGAGTGAGCCTTGGTTGGGTGGGCTAATAAGGATGTGGAGCCTGTGGTCCGGGTTGAGGTCTTAGATTCAGGTTATTTCCTAACCACGTAAAGTTAGGATGATTCCACCATCTAGGGTTTTAGGTGTTGGAGAAAGGATTATTTTGGAAGGCATGGAGATCCTCACTAGTCTGAGGAACTTCGAGATAATTAGGGTACGGGCGTTCAGAGTTCCCTCAACTGTGGTGGGATGACCCGAAGTTGTCTTTGAAGCCATAATCTGACAAGGGTAGATATGCATCCATCCCCAGGGAGTGGTAGATGTTGTGCGCAGCCTTTCTTCCCATGGGTAGGTGCGTGTATATGATTTAAGGTGTAGAGGTGAATTTGTGTAGATGACGAGTGATGTCGTCCACCTTCTTTTCGATAATGGAGACCTTATCCAGTTGACTAGCTACCAACTCTAGATCAACGGATGCAGATAAGCCTCGAGATTCATGTACCCCCCGATTATTTGTCAATGCGCAGGTGGACGTCCAGTCCTACGCACCCAATGACTCATTGTTCTGGGAGTTCTTAAACATGTTCTCGATAATTTTCCAGTTCATGTCATCACGTTGAGCCATCATGCTACTACCACAGGTTGCATTGACAAAGAGCTTGATGTCTTCACGGAGTTCGTGGTAAAAGGATTGGACTTGTTCCCACTTCAGAACTCCATGATGGGGGCACTTATGCATGAGATCTAGAAAATGATCCCATGCCTTGTGTAGAGATTCTCCCACTCCTTGGGAGAAGTGTGTGATTTAGTGTTGCATTGTGTTTGTACAACCAATGGGGTAAAATTTTTGCAGGAAGGCATTTAAAGTTCTCCCCATGTGTTGATCGTGTGTGGTTGAGTTTGAAACCAGTGAGCGGCTTTGTCAGCTAGAGAGAATGAGAAGAGTTTCAAGAGTAATCCGTCCCGATTCTGCACATTTGCCCCAAAAGAGTGGGTTAGATGTTTTAGGTTTTTGATGTGCTGGAAAGGATCCTCGGAGTTCAAGCCATGAAATTTTGGGGTCATATGAAGCATGCTAGGCTTCAGATCCACCTCAAGTCCTCTCGCAGGAATGTTGATTCGGGTTTCGATTACCACCACTACAAGATTATAGTGATCTCGCATTTGAGGATGAGGTAGTGGGTTGATGATGGCATCGATTTGATTTCGGAAATCATTTAATTGTTGCTCAAGCTTTGGTTGATCTTCCTGGTGATCCATAGCTGACAAAGGGGAAGTAGGTTCTAAATCAGAAGATATGTTAATGTGACCAGGTTGTTGCACAAACACGGAAGTCGAGGCTCGACCTCGACGAGAGTGAATGGCTAATGGAGGCCTCAAGGATGGTGTTAAGGACCTCCTCCCTAATATGCACCGATGGAATAAATGAGGGATAGCAGGTGATGGACCCAATCAAGACACCCAAAAATTTTGGATGACTATAGAGGTTCGGGGCGAATGATACCCCTAAGTGAGAAAGTCGTCCACTTGAGAATTACCTAGGCAGCCAGAAAAGGAGAGTCTCGCGATGACCCCTACATGGTAGAGCACCCCTACGGGTTACAGGGTTTCCCCCACCCAACCTTTCTTATCACTGAAGATCCAAGTAGACCAGAATGTGGACTTGACCTCTCAAGTCTATCAGTTTTAAGTTAAGAGCAAAGGTGCTTATGATTTCACTTGAATTTTAAGATGTTTTTGTGCAAAGTGACCTAATTTGAAGATTAGTTAACCTAACAAGGTGGGTCAACTTCACCTCATTTGTCCATTGAGAAATTTAGGTCCCTCTTTTAATGTTCAAATGAAATTAAGAGCATGATTTTAGGGTTTGCTTGAATAGATCAATTCAACCAAGGCTTAGGCACACATTGTTTAGGAAGGTTAATTCTTGATTAAGCAAGTGTGTCTCTAAAACCTTAAACTGGAAATCCTAATTGGCTCTGATTGATCCATTTTAATTCGTCCAAATGTGGTACCTAGGGCTCAAGCAAGAAGGTGATAGCCCTAGATACCTTAAAACCCTAAGTAGGTGCATAAATAAGGGTTTGGATGTTCTCTAAACAGAATGTATCAAATCAGGAAACTTGATGATTAATCTAAGAAAAGAATACAAGTAGCCCTAATTGATTTTTTTTCCCTTTTTTAGCTTTTCAGAATCAGGGGCTTAGGGGAGGGTGGATGGAGTTTACCTGCCCCTAGAGTGTTCTGATGTGCGACGTGATCGTCTAATGAATCCCTGTTAGAGATCACAATCAAAAGAGATAGAGCAAGTTAGTATCAAATCAGATATTGCAATCAAGAGATCGAATTGTGCGTTGCTCCCCGACAACGACGCCAAAATGTTAGTCGCTCTGAATCGGATTTTAAAATCAATGCATTGTAGTATATGTTGAATCAACACGAAAAACAAATAGAATTTATACTCGAATGGAATCCGAGGTCGAACACAGGGAGAAAGTAGCAAATATGAATCTCAAGATTGCAATTCAAGCACAATATAAGCAATGTATAATAGAACTCCAAACAATAATGATATATAAATGAAAGCAAATGTCAAATAGTGCAAAAAGAATGGGGTAAAATGGTGAGTTGAATCACCAATTACCCATCACAATAATATCAAATATCTCAACAGTAACAATCAATTTAAATCCACGTAGGATAAGTGCACAATGCACTTCTGTAGAATCTCAGACTTCTACTCAGAGGTACTACTTCTTCTTTCTCCTTCTTCAGCTCTTCTCTTTCTGTGCCTTGACTCTTCTCTTTCTTAGGCTTCTCTTCTTCTTCCTTCTCTTCTTGCATAAGGGGAAGGGTTTCTTCTTCAAATGGATAAGTGTCAGCCATTGACCCTCAGAGCAAAACCCCTTGCCCCCGCACGCTCTCTCTTTCTCTCTCTGGGATCCGCTCTGCCAGAGCCTCGGGCAATCGGATTCAGATCTAAGCATACCCAGGACCAGGGCTATAGGCATAATATCACAGCTGAGGTGTGGACAGGGCTTAGGCAGGTTGAGTTAGCGCTAGGCCCATAGGAGACAGGTCACAGGTGAGGCGTGTGTGAAGGGTGAGCGGGGACCTCACCCCTTGTGTTTAGTTGAGGCGATAAACCCGTATGACTTTTTCAATTTATGCATTGTCACGCCCTCACAGATTTCCGAGGTGGGACTAAATCTCCCACTCTCCTCGTGCAAACGTTTGTGGATGGATTTCTCACTCAATCGGGGTCGCTGCTGATGTTGTGGCTTCTAATCAGGGCCTTGGAATGAAACCTAGATCGTAGCCGCGTCACCTAGAGGTGTCGCCTGGAGCTGCAGGTGCCGAAGATAGCTTCAAGCTTCCTTCGAAGCTTTGTCAATGGCGGCAGAGGAATGAACACCTGAAATTCAAAATGTGGCCTCTCGACCCTGTTAAATAGGTTCAGGAGCTTCATCGTAGGTCGTGGACTGCGTTGGTGGTGGTTGTGTGTGGTGGCTGGACGGTGACGAAGATGGCCGTGCGAAGGTGGGGTGTTCAGGGGTGTGTTTGAAGGAGCAATCAATGAAATAGATAGAGGGCTTTTGCTCCTTGGGTCGAGGTGAAGGTGTAGGGATGAATAGCGGCCAATTTGGTGGGGAGTAGTGGCCATGTAAACTCGCTGGAGGTTCATCGGCGAGGTAGAAGACGGAGGTCATTAGGGCGAGTCGGTGATCGGAATGGAGTGTGGTTGTGTGTGAATGAATTAGCAGAGTTAAGGAACTTATCTAGGTAGTTGGCGGACGAAGGGGGTAGAGGCGACGCCAGTTGCGGTGTGGTCGACGCTGGGGAAGAAGGCACTGCGGTGAGGGTAGGATGGTGAGGATGAAGGGGATAGAAGCGCCCGCTGGTATGGCGCGACGCAGAGGAAGGCTGGGAAAGAGGATGTACCCCTGTTATTGTAGTTAGACAAAGGAAGGAGTCGGAGGAGCTCGCCGGACGTCGAGGAGCTTTGGCCAGATGAGGAGAGATGAAATCAGAGGGGAATTCAGGAGAATTTGAGAGTGGGATCTTTGATCTGATCTGGGGCATCTTTTATAGGTCTCTAGAGGATGTTTTAAGCTTGGGAAGTAAGCTTCACAAGCTTGGAAGGTTTGTCGGAGATAGAAGTTGAAATATACCCGAGTCTCTCATGCGTTCGCATGAGAGATTGGAAAGGTTTTAGGGCTTAGGATCTACCTCAGAAGGAAGGAAATTCCTTGACGAACTTCCCTTTTAAATCTAAGAGGGATTCCTCAACGAATCAAGGAGAACATGCGAAAAGAAGCTCGCCAAAGTTGTAGGATTAGGATTTCATGGCGGAAGGGACCTATTCAAAGAAAATGATGATAAAGATAGGGACCTTTCTGTAAGAAATTTAAAAGCTAAGGGGCCATGTGAAATAAAGAAAATTAGACTTGGCGCAAAGTACAAACTAGGTCAAAACAATCTCAAATTGGGCCTAAATTTTTGTATAAACCTAATTTGAACCTAAGGAATCCAATGGTGAAGTTGGATTTTGGTTTTGACCTAGTTTGACTAGATAATTTGCAAAATTACCCAAATTAGGGGAAATGTTGGTATGAGACTCTGTTTTAGGTCAAGATAGGTTCTAATGGTCGAATTGAAGGTACCAAATCCTAGAGAATATTTTTCTATGATTTATAGAGGATTTAGGTGAATTTTATCCTAACCAGAACCTCAATATATTAAGCGGGTCTATTTTTAGGATTTCAGATGTTCATTAATTCCTGTAACGCATAAAAATCCTTTTCTATCTGTTCTAACCCACTTATTAGACTCTTAAGACCATTTGACTTTTGTTCAACCCCTGAGAGAACCTGTGGTTATTCTGTTTTTGTGATAGAATGGTATGTTTACAGAAATAACCCTATATTCTTATCTTCTTCTCAGATCAATGTTTTGTGCCCTTAAGACCTTTTGATGGATATGTAGGAGCTTTTATTAACTTAATCAGATAAAATTGAGCTTATTTTGGCTCATGATGGTATTCCCATCAGTTAGTCTACTGCTTACTCAACTAAGAAATGGTTCAACCCAGGAGTCCCTCATACCAGAATTCAATGAAGTTTGCGAATTGCTTAGAACAGAGTGTTTACATTGCTTTGCAAATCCATCACTCTGGGAGATACAACGAGATATCTTGGAGAAACTTGCAGATATTATAAATCTATTGCTAGAAGCCATTTATGAGACATCTTGGAGTGATTCTAAAGCTTCTCCAGAGCCTGGTTTAGACACTCAGAATTGTTGTGGACCCCCAACCTAAATGGAATTGGCCACAAATTATATACAGAATGACACACCTGATCTTGAGATGGGTTAGGAGGATCCAATTGCAGGTGTTCACAATTTCAAATCAGCCCTAGAAAATTATGAAGTTGGTCCATCAAGCCTAGATTTCCCAACACCTGTGATGATGAGATTGAGTCAGAACCTCTCGAGAATGTAAATTCCGCTCCTTATTATGATAAGGTGATTCTTGAGAATGACTCTGACATCCCAATAGAGCCCAGCCTCGATTATAGTGATCCAATCCTTACCCTTAACCTAGAATATGGATTTGAGCCTATTTGGAATAATCATGAGGCCCAATTTAATGAGAATCAGATTTTGAATCTAGACTATGATTCTGGGCTTATGTTTGATGACTACACCTCTCCAGACTCCTCTGAGGTATGAATTGATTTTTTAGAAGTCACACCAATCTATGACATAGAAATAAAGGAGTTGAATGAGTTGAGAATTGAGTGGACCTACTCTAGGAGTCAAGAATCTGAGCCTGTGACTAATAAGAACACCTTTTTGAGCTCAGAATTAGAAATAAGGTTAGATCCAAGTTAGGTTGCTGATTCTACACATCTTGATTCATTCTGTGGTGGAACTCCCGATCTGGAATCAAGTTTAGAACATAATCTTTGCAAATTCTCTGATGATTTCAAATCTTACTCTAATTTCGAAGAACCTTTGTTTCCTGATGATTACAAACCAGTTTACGACCTCAGCATCCATGATCCATTCTTTGATTATGATGCTGAGGTCAATGATTTGGACCTTAAAGAAGCCGAACCTTCTGATCCACATACAGAGCCTTCCAAAACCCATTCCTAACCTCGACCCGCCACCGGAATCTACTTCTACTCCGATTCACCTCGCTATGATCCGGTTGCATATGATTCTCTTCCACCTATTGATCGGGTTTCAAACATTAATCAGATCGATAATCACATCCCATCGTCTTCTAATCCTACTAGTAGGGTTCTTATATCCTTTTCATATCCATTTTCTTTTGAGGATCCATACTTTGACTAGGCTGAATTGACTCAGCCAAACCTTAGATTTTCACTTCCACATCTCTCTGATCCTCAAAGTATTTGGTGGGCTCCACATCTTTTGATTCACATCCATCGACCTACCAGATTGATTGGGTTTGGGCTGCATCATCAGTCTATTGATCTGAACAAGCACCTGGTTGGACCAACAAAGCTATTGATCAAGGTACTTGTTCTACAAAACTCATCTGATTTGGCCACCCCTTCTCCTTGATCACCTTCTGCTCGGCTGAAGGCATTAAATTTAGAGCTTAACAGGAGGCAACCCATCATTCTAAAAAATTGAGACCCTTCCAATCATCCTTTTATATTTCACTTTAGAGTTCAGAGTTAAAACAACCAACTCCACCTTTGGTATTCGTATCAAAGCTTGAAATCGTCTGCAACAAGTCATCTCAACCCATTCACCTACCCTTTGAACCTATTCTAACCCATGAACCAAGCTAATTTCATACCCTTCAGTTTACAATGAGAACATTGCTAAAGTTAGGCATGAGGGGGTGTTAAAGTGTAAACACATAAAAATTCATATTTCTAAGGGGTTCTCACAAAAAAATACATATCCAAAAAACCAAAAAAATAAAAAAATCAAAAAAATCAAAAAATGGAAAGGGGAGAAAAATTTTGAGAATTGATTGCATATCATTCATGGGGAGAAAAATTTTGAGAATTGATTGCGTATCATTCATGAACAAAAATGATAGTCATTAGCACTTGATCATGGAAATTACTTAATTTCTAGACCTAATCAAAAGAAAAAAATTAAGAAAGATGAGGAGATTAGTATGACTGCTGATCTTAGGCTCCTTGGGCTTGTTTTAGGGCTTAAACATTCACGTATCCATTAAGATTCGAATTAGTTCTCAAGAGGTTGAGGAAAGTGTGAAGCTGATGTATTAGGTCTAAAGCTTAGGGATTATTTGACCCCATTGCCTGCCCTTTGATTTGTGGGTCTTGGTAACCTGAGCACCCAAAATCAAACACTTAATCCTATTCACTGCGCTTAATAAATAAAAATCTACCAAAAGTGTTCTATTATGAAAAGTCATCTCGAAGATCTAAGCTTAGGAGTGGCTCGACAACACAAGTTGATTGGACGAGTTATCGACACGGAGAGGTGGGAAATTTCCCTCGAAGATGCATAATAACATATCATCTTCTCGATGCTTGTCTCCTAGGATATCAAAATATCTTACCGGGAGCATGTAAGCACCTTATGCTGGTTCAGGTGTCATGGGCAGGATTATCATGAAATGTCGATTTCCAGGACTTGAATTTAGCTACAAAATGCCATCGATGACACTATCTCTAAGTGTCAAAAGTCAGGGTTCTGGGGGTTGCCATAGGTGGTGCTATCCCAAAACATCGATTGCTAGGGACCCTTCAAGGATTGATGGTGGGGACAAGAAATCCGATATAGACCTTGAGGCTAGATCTAGGGAAATCTAAAAAGAAAAGAAAGAGAAAACTCTCCAAATGAAAAATCTACTTCTATCTCTTTCTTAACAAAAATACACTGGCAAACTGAACCTGGACCTATTACATTTATGCATGGGTGCTTTAACCACTGGGTTCAATAAACCTTTAGATAGCTTTTGTGGACCTTAGAAACTTTTGCGGTAGATTGTGACTGAAGCTGGTCAGATCTGGATCTTGATTGGTACTTGAGTATCTCTAGGCCTACTATTAGCATTCTGACCTAATTTTTAAAAAGTAATAAGAATCAAGACTCTGAACATTAATGCATGGTCTAGAACTCGAGTTCTTTTCATAAGATTTTGCTTAGGGACTAGCAAAAGTTAGGCATGGGGGTATAACGATAATGTCATCATCAGTCATAACTGGTTTTAATTAGTCAGAATCAATTGACAAATGCTCTTATATAACCGCCACAGAGTCATAATTTAATGCATATCCTTTCTGAGAAGAATGCATTAAATCAAGGTTAAATCTACAGTTTTAATAGAAGATCATAAATGTAGAACAATCATGGGCTTTCCCAAGGGTTAAATGAAGGTCCAATGAGCATTAATGACTAATAAGAGGGTCCATATAGACAGAAATAGGTTTTCACGCATTTCAAGAATTAATGAACATCCGAAACCCTAATTTCATACCTGCTTAAATAATAGAGGTTCTGGTCAGGATAAAATTCACCTAAACCTTCTAAAAATCATAGAAAAATATTCTGTAATGTTTGGTATTTTTGATTTGACCATTGGAACCCATGTTGACTTAAAATAGTCTTAGACAAGAAGTTGTCCTAATTTGGGTTTCTACGTAAATTACATAATCAAACTTAGTCAAAACCAAAATCTAACTTCACCATCAGATTTCTTGGGTTAAATTAGGTTTATACCAAAATTTGTACCCAATCAGAGATTATCTTGACTTAGTTTGCATTTTAGTCCAATCTGAGTCTTTTTCTCTCAAATAAACCCTCAGCTTTCAAAAGCTATTGTAAAGACCCCCTAACTTTGTCATCTTCTTCTCGGTTAGGCCCCTGCCACCATTGCCATGTGAACACACCTACATCCGACCTTCAATCAAGGAGTTCTTGATTTCACACTCAATCTCTTCCAAAACCTAATACGAACCCTTTGAAATCAAGGGTTTCCTATTTCGTCAAAGTTCCAAGCTTCCAGGCTTGGAATACTCCCTAAATCACTATAAAGAGCTGGCATGCACAACCTTACCTCCTTATCTCATTTTGGCCGGTTTCCCCACCTTCTATCCTCTCCAGGCGAAATCTCTGTGAGCTCCAGCGAGCTCCTTGTCCTACCCTCTTCACCGTACACCACAGACCATAGTCTGCTGGATCTTCCTCCCCACATTACTCCATCGCTCGCAATACCAGCGAGGGTCTTCTTCCTTGTCTTCCTTACTGCTTCTCCCTCACCAGAGGCACTTCCTTCTCCGGCACTGGCCATACCACAACCGGTGTCTTCTTTCCCTTTCGTCCAGTTAGATTGGGCTAGTTAGGTTCCCCTTTCCCTCTACTCTCCTTCCCTCTCTTTTAAACCTTGCTTCGACCCCTCGACTCTGCCATACTCCACCTTCGTCCCCACATCTAGCCACATCTCTGGCGAGGTCTCCGCACCTCCACAATCCATCGTTTACCTCGGCATCAACTCCATTAGCATCGCCACACCTCCCCCTTCAAACGCTCTCAGTAAATTATGCAGACCACCTTAAATTAGGGCAAATGTCTGTCTAGGACTCTGTTTTGGGTCAAGATGGGTTCTGATGGTCAAATTGAAAGTACCAAACCCTAGAGAATATTTTTTTATAAATTTTAGAGGGTTTAGGTGAATTTTATCCAGACCAGAACCTCACTTAATTAAGCAGATCTATTTTTAGGGTTTCAGAAGTCATTTAATTCTTAAAACATGCGAAAATCCATTTCTGTCTGTACTAACCCACTTGTTGGACATTTAAGGCCATTTAACTTTTAATTACCCCTGGGAAAATCCATGATTATACTGCATTCATGATATGATGGTAAAATTATAATTTTAACCCTATTTTCTTGTCTATCATTTAGAATGGATTTGTAGTGACTTAGGGCTCTCTGGCAGCTATGTAGGAGTATTTATTCCTTGATAATGACTAAATAGAGCTAGTAATGACTCATGATGGTGTTCCCATCATATCCCCATGCCTACCTTTTGCTAGACCCTTAATAAAATCTCATGGAATTAACTCAAATTCTAGACCATATGCCTTTTTATGCTCAGATTTCTGCTGTGTGCTTTCTTTTGTAAATTAGATCAGAATGCCGATAGTAGACTTAAAGGTACTCAAGTATCAACCAACATCCGTACCTGACTAGCTTTAGCCTCAATCCGTCGCAAAGGTTTCTCAGGCCCACAGGAACTAAACTAGGGTTCGTTGAACTCCGCAGTTAAAGCACCCATGCTTGTAACATGTTTTAGCCCAAGTTTAGTTTTTAGTGCATTTTTGTAAGAGAGAGACAGAAGATATTTTTTATTTTTGGAGAGTTTTCTCTCTTTTCTTTCTTTATTTCTAGCTTCGGATTGGCTTTACAGCACAGTCTGTATCCCATTCTTAGCTCCCACCATCAATCCTTGTAAGGTCCCTGGCAATCGATGCTTCGAGGTAGCACCGCCCATGGCAACCCCCAGAACCTTGGCTTTCGAGATTTCAGGATAATCCTTCCCATGGCGTTCTGTAGGTAAATCCAGACCCTAGCGATCAACATTTCGTGATAATACCGCCCATGGCATCTGAACCAGCACAAGGTGCTTACATGCCCCTGGTAGGACATTTAGATATCCTAGGAGACAAGCACTGAGGAGACGATATGTTATTGCGCATCTTCGAGGGGAAATTTTCGCCTCTCTACACCAGGAATTCTTCCAAATCAACTTGTGTTGATTAGCCGCTCCTAATGTAGGTAGCTTATTCAGAACAGATTTAACGCATTTGCATGATTTTGATAATTAAGCACACTGAACCAGACTGTGTGTGGATTTGGCTGCTTA
The DNA here is from genome assembly GCA_037157565.1 of Thalassia testudinum. NCBI lineage: Eukaryota > Viridiplantae > Streptophyta > Magnoliopsida > Alismatales > Hydrocharitaceae > Thalassia > Thalassia testudinum. Next base: position 85,955,693 of record JAZHRO010000031.1, read on the forward strand.
GGTTACCGAGTCCCACAAACCAGAGTCAGTTAAGGAGTCCAAATAATCCCTAAGCTTTAGACCTAATACTTAAGCTTTATATTTTTCCCAACCTCTTGAGGACTATCTAGATCTTAACAGATACTTGAATTTTTAGGCCAAAACACAAGCCCAAGAGGCCTAAAATCAGCGTTCATACTAATCTCTTTTGTCCCTTAGCACTTTTGTCTTTTTATTTCTTTCTATTTTTTATTTGGTCTAGAGCTAAGTAGATTCCTTAATCTTTTACTAATGACTCTCTTTTTTCTTTTCAATTTGTGCTCCTTTTTGACATTTATATAACCTCCCCTTTTCTTCCTCAAAAAATGATATGCAATTTGATCCTTCAAAATTTCCTCCCTTCTCCATTTTATTATTTTTTTTTCTATTTTAGTGGGTTTTGGAATATGTAATCTTTTGTGAGAACCCTCCTAAACTTTGATTTTTGTATGCTTGCACTTTAACCCCCCATGCCTAAGTTTTGCAATGTCCTCATTGTAAATGGAGGGTATAAAACAGTTAAGGTTCAGAGATTATAACAGGATTATCAGGTAGGTGGATGGGTCAGGATGACTGTTGTAGATTATTTCAAGCTCTGATAAGAGTACCAGAGGTGGGATCAACTGTTCAAAACCTGAACTCAGAGTGCAATAGACGTAAAGTATAAGAAAGGATAATCAGAAGGATCTCGATTTTTTTTGAACTGATGGGTTGCCTCCCGTTAAGCACTAAATTCAATGCCTTTAATTGAGCGAAAAATGGTATGGAGAAGGAGTGGTCAAATCACAAGTTTTGGAAAATAAGTACCTTAATTAAGAGCCTGGTTGGTCCAACCAGGTGCTTACTCAGATCAACAGGCTGATGATGTAGCCCAAACCCAATCAATCTGGAGGGTTGATAGATGTGGATCAAGAGATGTGGTGCCCACCAGATACTGTGGAGCTCAAAAGGATGTGGAAGTATATAGCTCGAGTTTGGCTGAATCGAATCAACCTGATCAGAGTAGGGATCCTCAAATGAACAAGAATCAGTGAAGGATGTAGGAACCCAACGAAAATGATCAGAGAAGGATGAGGCATGATTTGTAGTCTTATCGATGTCTGAAACCCGATTGAAGTGTGGAGGAGAATCATGTGCAACCGACTCATTGAGTGGAGAATCAGAGTAGTAATTGAGTCTAGTAGCAGGTCAGAGTTGAAAATGGGTTTGCGAAGGTTCTCCATGTGTAGAAGAGGTGTTTTCTTTCAAATGATTGACCTCGGTGTCAAAATCAAAAGACGAGTCGTAGTTGCTAAGGACATAAATTGGCTCGAAGACATCAGGAAACAAAGGTTCTCTGAAATCATAGTAAGAATCGAAATCGTCGGAGAACTTGCGAAAATCAACGTTTGAATCTGATTCAGGATCAAAGGTTCTACCACAGAATAGATCAAGATGTGGATAATCAGCAACCTGATCTGGGTCTAGCCTAGTTTCAGATTCCGAACTCTCAAAGATGTCCCTATTAGGTTTGGGCTCGGGTTCTTGGATTGTAGGCCAGACCCAATCAAAACCCAACTTTTCCAACTCCTCGATTTCTGTATCATAGATTGGCGTGACTTCCAAAAAATCAATCTGTATCTCTGAGGTTGGAGAGGTGTACTCATCACATATAGGCCCAAACTTGTAGTCTGGATTCGAAATCTGATTTGTTTCGCACGGGGCCTCATGATCATCCCAATAAGGCTCAAATCCTGATTCTAGATTAAGGGTGTGGGTTGGATCACTAGAATCTAGGTTGGGCTCTACAGGGATGTCAGAATTATCCTCGAGGGTCACCTTATCAGAATAAGGAGCATAATTTACACCCTCGAGAGGTTCTGATTCAATCTCATTATCACAGGAGTCTAGGAAATCTAAGCTTCGCAAACTAGGGTTCTGTGTCTCTAGGGCTGGCTTGAAATCGTGTTCTCTTGCAATTGGATCCTCCCAACCCATCTCAAGATTAGGAATGTTTTTCTCGTAATTTGAATCAGGTTCCATTTGGGTTGGGGTCCATAACAGACTTGATCATAAAATTCAGGATTGTGTTAATCACTAGTCACATTCCAAGATGTTTTGTTAGTTTCTAACAAGTATTTTTTATTAATTGTTATATATAAGTTATTTAGCAATTCTCCCCGTTCTTTTAGAAATTCTTGGAATTTTTCTGGAAGTGAAGGGTTTGACCAAAATTGCAGACAGTGCACCAATTCACTATGTTCTGCTAACAGGTGATTCTAGGTTGAACTGTGTTTCATCTGTGTCCACATTATCCCTACACAATTCATGATGATTTCTTTTGTTTTTGCAAATCTTTCCTGAATGTCGCTTGCATAATATTCTTCATGGTTTCTATAAGCATTCTCAAGTATCTTTTCTTTCAGGTTCATTTGGGACTCAGGTTTCCTAAATAGTCTTCCTATATAGCCAGGCTGCATTTTTGAATTAGATGGTGGAATCAAGGTGTAGAATTAAAATTCAAGATTAGATTGAAGTTGATCATATCTGAAAGAGTTTCCCAAGAAAATCTGTGTACGTTCTTTAATAGAAGGGATGAGGGATTGGATGTGAGATTTGACCCAATCAAGGCACCCAAAAGATTCTTTGGATGATTAAGGCAATTTCGAGGCAGATGATACCTCTGAATCAAAAATTCGCACACTTGAGAAATACCTGGGTAGCCAGGAAGGGAGAGCCCTGCAAAGACCCCTACATGGTAGAGAGTCCCCATGAGTTACAAGGTTTCCCCCACCCGACCTTCCTTGTCACTGAGGGTCCAGGTAGACCGGAATGTACGAACTTAAGTCCTCAAGTCTACCAATTTTATGTCCTGATTAGTGTCTTGAGTTTTACTTGATTAGAAGTTGATTCAACTTGTAACCTAATTTTGAGGTTGGTTGGCCTACAATGTAGACCAACTTTACCTGACCTGTCCTAAAGATGGCAGAATGTGATCTAGGTCAAGACCTAGAAATCACCCTAATTTGACTCCCAGGTTATTGGGTCCAAGTATTTTAGGGTTCAAGTGAATTTAGAGCCTGATTTTTAGGGTTTTTGCTGATTAGATCTTTTCAACCAAGGACTTGGGTAGCACACAAATGCGGGTGGGTTTGTTTCCTTTTATGCAAGTAAGTGTGAACTAGCACTCCAAAACCCTAAAAATTGAAACCCTAATTGGCTCTATTTCTGAGTCCAATTTGATCTTAACTTTTTCACCCTAGGCTTCAAGCAAGAAGTGTGTTAGCCTAAAGTGATTTGAAATTAAGTGTAGTTCCTAATTGGCACAGGAATTTTGGGGTATGGAATTCTAAATAGAATTGCTTCAAACTTCAATTAAATTTGAAATTTTCATAAATCAGGAAACTTGCCCTTTAAATGTTGATTACTATGAAAAATAAGGCAGGTGATTCCTAATTGATTGGTTTCATCTTTTTGTCATCCCAAGATTAAGAGGTTGATTAGGGAAGAATAGAAATGTTACCAGCCCTGGTGTGGCTATTTTGCATTGAAGATCTCCTCGTGACGTACCTCGCAAAATCACAATAAAGCAAATTGGAGAAATCAGTACTCAAATATAATCAAATAATGCATAGAATAGCGGTGAATTATGCATTGCTCTCAAGCAACAGTGACAAAATGTTAGTCACTCTGAAATGGGTTTTAAAATCATCACTTTGCAGTATAGATCAAATCAGTGTGAAAACATATAATATTTATTACTCGAATATCAGAAATGAAGTACGAGGTCGAACACAGGGAGCAAATAGGAATTCACACACTAATCTCGATAATGTAAATGAGCACAAGAAAATGAGCCAAATAATGCTAAACAATGAATATTAATGACTCAAAATCGATCATCAATGTAGAATATAAGTCTAACAAGAGTTTGGCATATCAAAAAGAAATCTAGAATAAAAATAGTGGTGATTTAGATCACCAATTACTTAATCTAGATAATCATATAATAGTTAAGCAGGAATGCCAAATAAACCAACAATATCCAGGACTACTTAAGTCATTAAATAAATGAACAGTGCCTCGGATGTCTAATTTGATAATCAGGCGGCTTAAGTGCTTCCTCTTCTTCTCAACCCTTTTCCTTCTTCAGTTATGCCTTCTCTCTTCTTCTTTATGCATGAGCCTTTTTCTTCAACTCTTCGCAAGTTCTCCTTTCTTCCTTTGGCCTTCTTCCTTTCCCTCCTCTTCTTTCTCTTCTTCTTTCTTTCTTCACACACAAAGGGTAGCCATCTCAGATTTCGTTAAGTGTCGCATTGGGCAAAACCCTCCCCTGCCCCACACACTCTCTTTCTTTCTCTCCTCTTAGTTTTCGCCCTCCTAGGGCCACATACAGGGTAGTTGAGTTATTGGGTAGGCGCGCACCTAGGACTAGGCTCACTAATGTGGGTGGTGAGCAAGGTGTGGGCAGGCTTAGGCGGGTAGTCAGGTGCACCAGGCCTACGAGTGAAGTATTGCGGGTGAGGCACGTGAGGGCGAGTGGACCTCACCTCCTATGTGTTACTTGAGGCGATAAGCTCATGTGACAAAAATAACTTATGCGGCTTCATCTGCTCCTCAGTCCATGATGTGGGACTATATCCCACCACCTTTTTCTGTGTGGAGATACGACTGCTACTTCTTGCAATTGCGGTCAAAGGCCCGATCAAAGGGCCTAATTGGCTCCTTGGTTGTGCTCCTGGATGGATTCCGCGGAGCCTGGAGAAAACACCTGGGGAATGCGAGACCTAAAGTAGGCTTCAAGCGAGCTTGAACTCGCTTGTTAATGGTGGAGCAGAGTGAAGACCTTAAATAAACAAAACGGCCTCTCGGCCTTGTTAGAATGTTTAGCAGGCTTCGCTATAGCATGACGAACATGGTGGTGTGTGCGGCGTGGCGTGAAGGTGCCTATGGTGCTCGGTCGGAGTTAGGAATGACGACGAAAAGGTGGGTTGTTCAACGTCGGGTTTGAGTGGATGATAAAGCGAATGGAGAGAGGGGTTTTGAAGAGTGGAATACGGCAGAGGTTGTGAGGTGGTCGGCGAGGCAGATGGAGGAGTGTAGTGGCGTATATGCCTCGGTGGAGGAGTGGTTGGAGATGGGGAAGAGGGAGGTGAGCGGCGACATGAAGGGCTATTTTTGAGGTTTTTGGGTATAAAACTAAACCTAAGAGCTAAGCTAACTAATCTAACCTAATCTAAATGGACGAACAAGGGAGAACAACATCGGCGTTGGTAGGCCGGCGCTGGGGAACAAGGTACTCTAGTGATAGGGATAGCGACGATGACGAAGGTAGAGGGGCCCCTGCTGGTACGACCAAGAGCGGATGAGAGAGAGAAAGAGAATCCAACCACTAGTTTTGTGGACGGATGACAAAGAAGGTCAGGAGGAGTCATCGGAGCTTATGGAGCTTTGCGGTTAGAAGATGAAGGAGGAAAGGAGGGTTACACTGCTGAAATCAAGCTTGGGGAAGTTCAGCCTGATCTGGGCTTGCTTTTAAAGGGTTCAAGAGGGTATTTTAAGCTTGGAAGCCAAGCTTCCAAGCTAGGAATTGCCGCTGGAGTATGAATTCTCTAGGATACCCTAATATCTCATGCGTTCACATGAGAGATTGGGAATGTTTTAGGGCTTATGGATGGATTCAATGGGAAGGGGGCTCCTCAAGGAATCTCCCTTCTAATTTTGGAAGGGATTGATTGAGCAGAGGAGTTCTCTTCAATCAAAGGTCGCTGGAGTTGTAGGAATAGGATTCATGGTGATAGGGACCTTTCTATGAAGAAGACAAAGAAGTTGGGGGGCTATTTGTAAGAGAATTCAAAAGTTAAGGGTCTAAATGAGATAGAAAGAGTTTGACTGGACCAAATGCAAACTTGGTCAAGATGATCTCAAATTGGGTCCAAATTAGGTTTGTACCAAAATTTGGAAGATCAGGTCCCAAGCCTGCTTGGAAGATCCGTGGTTGTTTTTGCTTCTCTTCAGGATAAAAGAGAAGGGTTTGTATGAAGTTGTGCCACTCTTGTTCAAGTGGTGTGAATAGTGGATTGACTAGCTTGTACTAGTTGGAAAAATCCTAAGCTGGGAGGCTTAGGTAGTGGTTTTTACCTGGATTGTGTTTCCACTATAAATAAGGTGTACTCTGTGCATGAATCTCTGCTGTCTTATTTTTTTTAAAGCAATACTATTCACCCCTCCCTTCCAGTATTTAGTTGCGATCCACAGGATATTCTCCAACCCTCACTCCTGGCAATCGATACTTTGAGATAGTATCGCTTATGGATTTCTTAAGTGAATTCAAGCCTGTGGCAATCGACACTTCGAGATAGGGACGTCCATGGTACCTGAACTGCACAATGCACTTACATGCCCCCAGTAGGATGGATATCCTAAGAGACAAGCACCAAGGAGGTGACATGTTATCATTTCATTATCAAGGTGAGTATATACACCTCTCATGCGGCAAGAACTCCTTTAATCAAGTTATGTTTTCAAGATTCTCCTACATCAGAACTAAAAGAACCAAATTTTCTTCAAGAAAGGAATTAAGGTGATCACTATTTACACAAGACCAAGTATGTGTGATGTGGATGCTTAGGTTATGAGGACCCATAAACCTAAACGTAAGAAAAGACACCAGGTACTACCCAGCCTTTAACTCAATCCCTAGCTTTCCTTCCTCAACCTCTTGAGGAGTGGTCTGCAACTTAACTCCTACTTGAGTTTTTAAGTCCAAACGGACCCTAGAGTTCTAAAGTCAGTAGTTCAACCTTAGCTCCTATAATTAGGCACTGAGTCAGCTAAGCAAACCTAAAGTCTTGGTTTCATGCCTAAAGATGCAAAGCCCAACTGGTTAAGCATATCAACATGGCCTAATTTTATATATATTTTATATATTTTTATTATTTTATTATTTTTATTTTTATTATCTTTATTTTTTTATTGCAATATGCATGCATGAATGAAAAATGTAGACATGCTAAAAATAAATGCCTCAGGTCCTATTCCCCCATGCCTAGTTCAAACAATGTCCTCATTAGAAGTAAAACAACCAAGGGAAGATGTTAACTGAGGTGAAAAATGACAAGAGCTAAGGCTCCTCGAGAGTGATTTCGTCAACCAAATGGTCATCCAATGTAATGTACGATTTCAACCGTTGGCCGTTGACGGTAAAGGGAGTTGCTAAAGAGAAGAGGCTCTTGATCTCCACAGCCCTATGCAGAAACACTTTCATGATTATGTATGGCCCATCCCAACGAGATTTTAATTTCCTTGGAAAAAGCTTAAGTCTAGAATTGAAAGGCCAGACTTGTTGGTTGGGCTCAAAGGTCTTTTTGAGGATATACTTATCATGCAAGACCTTAGTTCTCTCTTTATAGGCTTGAGAGGTGTCATAAGCATCATTCCTCAGCTCCTCAAGCTCACTTAATTCCAGAAGTCGTGCCTTACCTACCTTTTCTAAATCCATTTTGACACTTCAGATAGCCCAGAGTTCTCTATGTTTCAGCTGAACAGGTAAATGGCACGCTTTCTCGTACACTATCCGAAAGGGAGATGTACCCAAAGGGGTTTTGTAAGACATTAGTTAAGCCCATAAAGCATTGTCGAGCTTTTAGGACCAGTCCTTCCTATCAGACCTAATGATCTTTTCCAAAATGTTCTTTATCTCCCTATTCAACACCTCAACTTGGCCACTCGTCTTGGGGTGCTACGGGTTAGCAATCTTGTGAGTGACCCCAAGAATCTGGAGTAATCGATTCAAATGATGATTTCGGAAATGAGGTCCCCCATCACTAATAATAGTCCTAGGGCAACCGAATCGGAATATGATATTGGCCTTCACAAATTTCAATACCACTGAGTGGTCATTTGTGCACGTAGGAATGACCTCTATCCATTTAGAGACATAGTCAACTGCCACTAAGATATACTCATAACCTTGGAACGAAGGGAAGGGGCCCATAAAGTCCATTCCCCAAATATCAAAAATTTCAATAGGTTGGATCGAGTGTTGAGGCATCTCATTCCTCTTCCCAATCGTTCCAGTCCATTGACATCTAATACAGTCCTTAACAAAGTTATGAGAAACCTTAAATAAAATAGGCCACCAAAATCCAGACTAAAGAACCTTGAAAGTTATTTTCTTAGCACCAAAGTGTCCTCCACAATGAAGTTCATGGCAAAAACTCAACACACTTTGTTGCTCCTCTTCAAGCACACAACGTCGCAGTACTTGATCTTATCCAATTCTAAATAATTCAGGCTCTTCCCAATGAAAGTATCTAGCTTGGGAAATGAATCTGTTCCCGTTCTAATCATCCCAAGAGCTAGGAGTCTCTCTAGTGACCAAGTAATTGACGATATCAGCATACCAAGGTGAAGTCGATGTTACCACCTTAAGGGTTTCATCAGGAAATGTCTCGCGGATGTCTCCAGATGGAGGGTCATCAAGTGGGAGGTGAGACGGTGATCAGCCACTACATTTTCCACTCCTTTCTTTTTACAAATATGCAAGTCAAACTTGAAGGAGTAAAATCCACCTAATAATTCGTGGCTTAGAATCTTTCTTGGCAATGAGGTGCTTCACTGCCACATGATTAGTAAAAATGACCACCTTAGACCCAAGAAGATATGACCTAAACTTCTCCAAAGAAAATACTACGGCGAGTAATTCCTTTTCTGTCATAGTGTAGTTTTGCTGTGGGTCAGTTAAGGTTTTGCTAGCGTAATGTAGCACATGAGGTCTTCCCTCAATCCTTTGTCCAAGGACAGCTCCCACGACATAATTCAAAGCATCACACATTAGCTCGAATGGGAGTGTCCAATTTGAAGCTCAGAGAATAGGCGCAGAGATCAAGGCCTCCTTCAGAGTGTGAAAGGCCTTAGCACACCTTGAATCAAAATCAAAGGAAGATTCTTTCGCCAATAGGTCAGAAAGTGGCCTAGAAATTTTACTGAAATTTTTAATAAAGCACCTATAAAAGCCTGCATGGCCCAAAAAGGATCTAATTTGTTTGACATTCAAGGGAAATGGGAGTTTGGAAATAGAATCAACCTTAGCCTTATCTACTTCCAAGCCCCTTTCAGATACAGCATGCCCAAGTACAATGCCTTTTTGTACCATGAAGTGGCCTTTCTCCCAACTGAGGGCTAAACCAATCTTCTTACATCACTTCAACACATTCTCTAGATGCAAGAGACACTGGTCGAAAGACAAGCCATAAATAGAGAAGTCATCCATAAACACTTCAACGTACTCATCAATCATGTCTGAGAAAATGGACATCATGCATCGCTGGAAGGTTGCCGGTGCATTACATAGTCCAAACGACATACGCTTGAATGCAAAGGTACCGTAAGGACTCGTGAAAGTCGTCTTCTCTTGGTCATCAGGGAAGACTGCAACCTGGTTGTACCCAGAATATCCATCGAGAAATCAATAGTACTTATTCCCTACCAAATTTTCGAGAATTTGGTCAATAAAAGGAAAGGGAAAGTAGTCTTTCTGGGTAACGGTGTTCAGCTTGCAATAATCAATGCAGACCCTCCATTCAGTTGAGGGTCTAGTCACCACTTGTTCCCTTGGTAATTACTTTCCACAGTAAAGCCTGCCTTCTTTAGTACCACATGAATAGGACTTACCCATTTACTATCCGCAACGGGATAGATAATCCCAGCGTCCAACCACTTCAAAATTTCCTTTTTAAATGGCTTGATGGAATCATCAATATAAATGTGGTGCATGTAGAGTGTAGAGTCTATACCCTTAATATCAACGATGCTCCAACCAATAGCTTCCTTGTGCCTAGACAAACATTCAATCAAGTCTCCCTTCTGTGCCTTAGATAGCACAACCAAAATGATATCGAGGAGCATATCATTGGCACCCAAGAAGTCATACTTGAGAGTGTCCGAGAGAGGTTTTAGCTCAAGGTTAGGGGCTTGTATGGTTGAGGGTTTCATAATAGATGTCCCCATCACAGGTAGCAGATCTACCTTCGGTAGAGATGATGGGGAAAGAGACTCAGTAAAAACATCAGGCAACTCCTCAAGTTCTAGTATATCCCCTTCACATTCCTCCAAGAGATGGGAATGCTCATTAAGCATAACATGCTGAAGGGGGTCATCACATAAAATTGCAAGGGTTGTCTCTTCAATCAAGTCACCTACCACCTCAACTTGGGAACAATTCTAAAGCCTAGCTTGTTTATAAGCATCAAACACATTAAGCCAGATTTTCCTATTCCCAAAACCCATTTTTAGTGCCCTAGTATTGCAATTGATCGAAGCATGTGAAGTTGCAAGGAAGGGGTGGCCCAAAATGACGGAGGGCTTGGTTGGCTTGTTGGTAGGGTCTGTGTCCAAAACTAAAAAGTCAACGGGGAAGAAGAACTCCTCCACTCTCATGAGGACATCTTCCAGCATTCCCCGGGGTGTCTTGAGTGATCGGTCTGCAACTTAGAGGATTACCGAGCTAGGCTTCAGATTGCCTCCGCCAAGTTGTTCACACATGTAGCTCGGAAGGATGTTTACTCCCGCACCCAGATCAAGCAGAGCCTCATCTATATGTAGGTCACCAATGACCACTGAGATGTATGGGGCTCCTGGGTCTTTAAATTTTGGGGGTGTGCCATTTTGAACTATTGAGCTAATGGAATCAGGCAGGACAACTTTTGATTAGACTTGTTTCCTAGATTGTAGCTTTTTCATGCATAGGTCCTTTAGAAAGCGGGCATAGGACGGAATCTGCCTGATAGCCTCAAGCAAAGGCAAGTTAATCTACACTTACTTGAAAGTCTCAATGATTTCATCCATCCTAACTTTGGCTCCAGATGAGCCAGCAGAAGTCTGCCCAGAGATGTATAAGTGCTTTGAAAAGGGCACTCCCGATCTCTGGGTGGAAGGGTTGTCATATCAGGTAAGGGGTGGAGTTGGGACAACCTCTTCCGGTGAGGTGATTTCAAGCGGAGGAGAGTGGGGCAACTCTTCTCTGATGGGGGCAAATGTCATGGTGGATGGGTTTTTAGAAGGTAGGACTATAGGAGCATCAGGTCTGGAAATTTCTTTCCCACTCCTCATAATAGTCACCTCCTAGGCATGCTCCCTAAAGACAATCCCTTTTCCTTTAGGATTTTCCTCAGCAGCACTGGGAAGCTTCCCAGTCTCCCTCTATCTAACAGCCTCTACAAGGTGTCCTATTTATGATTTCATTTCGTGTATAGCCTTGTCATGAGATTGGATGATGGCACTTTGACTTTCCTGCATTGTAAAGACCCGTTCTGATTTGAGCCTTTTAAGACGTCTAGATTGTTAGTCAAACATCTGGCCAGACGTATGGACCCCTTCCTGGACATCTGCAAATTGAAAAATCTGTACGTGCAGTTGGTTCTGCACACAGCCCGTGCGTAGACCTCTCTCTCCCCCTTCATCTCCATTTTCCCCATCGAAACCCTAACCCCACAGCCTATATAAGAGGCACCCTTTCCTCTCCTCCCCACTCCACTGCCATGAGTTGAGGCGTGTGAGAGAGAGCGAGCGAGAGCGAGGAGGAGGAGCGAGCATGAGGAGGAGGAGAGGGCCGAAGTTGCGAGCTTTGTGGAAGCTTGCCGAAGGTTTGCACGGCCACCGCAGAGCGTGCGAGAGGAGGAGAGCGTCGAGGCGTCACCCCCGACCTTCTGCAGCGGTCGGAGCTGTAGCGGAGCGGGAGGAGTCGCGGCGGAGTGCGGTCTGGTACTAGAGCTTTTCCAGTATCAGACATTCGAAGTGCCTTCCGGACGATGGGATGGACATCTGGCGATGACACCGAACATCTGAAAGCGGGTATATCGTGAAGGTACATCTTCCTCGCAATTACGACCATGCAGGCCACACTGCAGGTGTGATTTGCCTGGTTAAAAATGGTACACTGCTCTGTCATGTGCAGGAGCAGCTTTAGGAATGCACGCGGCATGCCCTCCCACGCTTTTCGGACGTCTTGATAGCTGACCAAACGACCGGAGACATTCCTAGACAATCGAAGGACTAGTCAGACGTCTGGAACTGAGTCCAGATGGTCGCGGAGGAGTCCTGGACATTTGAGATCACCGCAGGAACTTGAGGTGAGTTTCTGATGACTTTTAAGATGTCTGGACTTGTTTCCAGACGTCTGATTTGGGTTTGCAAACACATTTTTGACCCGTTTAGGGTCTGATCAGGATCTGTTTTATGCAAACGAAATATCTGTAGTTTCCTTGTGAGCTCCTCTACATGTTAGAAACCTTTATATACTATTCTGAATGTTCTGTTGTGATGTGTTCCTTGGTATAGGACTTCGACCTGTTACGTGTTTGGGGCTCGTAGAGGCATGTGGGTTTGCAATTCCAGCACCAGTACTCCCGGATTGTCAGGTAGAGTGGTCCACCCCTGTTCTATTTATAAAATATGAATGCATCTATGAAAATTAGATAACTGGAAACCTAGGATGTGGCATGAACCCTACGACGAGAAATGGTTGAACCGCTTGTTTGCGTGATTGAAATTGTAGTTACAAATGAATGAGCTAAATTGTTAACAACTGCCTGTTAATAAATATGAGCTGCCTGTTAGAATATGAAATGCCTAAGATAACTAAACAATTACCTGTGATATCGCTTGTTGCATGTGTTAAATTGTGAGAATACGAGCTGCATGTGTAAAATACGAGAATGGAATTGTGAATGATGAAACCTGGTATGGAATAATATGGTGAATATGAGCATGAACCCTACGGGGAGTTAGGAGTAGAGCTCCTGTGGATGAATGGAAAGGCTTGGAAATGTGGACAGGAAGTGTATTGGCCCTTAAGTACGTGGTACCAAGGAGAGCGACTATTCCCTTTTTAGTGTAGAGTGGAGCTAGCCGCCCTTGGGTTGGGACTCGGGGTTAGGATTAACCACTCTACACCGACTTCTGTTGGCCCTCGCGTACGCAGTACCGAGGTGAGCTACTAGTGTAGGGAGGGAGCTAGCCACCCCACGAGGCCCGGGGTTTAGCTAGCCACCCTACACCGACTTCTTAGGCCCTCTGGGCAAACCAGGGTAGTCAGACAAGGGTGTGCGAACTGTGGAGGGGTGAGACCCCTATTTGGTTCTGAGGGTCGAGACCCTTGTTTCTTAGAAGGCTAGGCCCTATACTGTTCCATACTGTACTTTGGGCGTATCCACTAGCGGAAATGACTGACCACGTGCTAGTGAAGGATATCTACCCATGCGCTTATCACACATGCCGTAGTCACCGCTACGTCTGTCTGTGACCTCGGGGTGGTTGACTAAGTGTAGGACTACCACGGGGGACTCTCCCAGCCAGGAGAGCACCACGTGCACCTTCTACTCTTCGGAAGAGACTGCAATCAAGATCAAGAAAAAAATCTGAAAGTAAACCAATGGGGTGAAAAGAAATTACTTGAAAAATAAATAATTGGAAAAGATAAATTTTCCTCCTAGCTTTACTGCTTTAGATAGCCTGGTTACACTCTTCTTAGCATTCGCTGACTCCGTTTTCTCATAACCTTTTACAGGTTCAGGAGTTGAGCAGCCTAAGTTACCGGCTGCAGAGGGTGCTGGGCCAAGTCTAGCCCAGCAGTAGTTTTCGTATTGTAGTTGTACTTTCGTTTCTGCTAGTGAGTTCCAAACTTTTGTTTACTGTTCCTATTACTGTACCTTTGTTCTACTTTCCTGTTGCTGTGGTGGTATATACTGACTAGCAGCTTTTAGTTCTTTTACTGCTTGTATGATTTTACTGTTGGTTACATTGCATAGTGAATGTGGTTTATTTTCCTGCTTTTCGGTTATTTCTTGTTGGACGACTGGGTCTTGGGATTAGTCGAGTCGAGCTGGTCTCGGGTCCTGTAGGGATTCGGGAACCAGGTTGTAACATGCATAGTTCTCAACATCGCCTTCAATTCAACCATCTCAAAGGTCTGAGGTTGGTTCATTTGTTGGTTTTGAAAGGGTTGTGGTTTATAATTCCCTGAATTTGGGACATTCCCTTATCTCATGAAAAGTTTGGGTGGTTCCTCCATCCCTCGTTATAAGTGTTGGAAAAACGGTCATTACGAGGTCTAGGATGGAACCCTTGCTCAGCATTTAGGTCTACCTGCACAAGCTCAAGGAATTGGAAGGCCAAGTGGCAATCCACAGTGGGTGCGTATTGCCTCACCAAATGGAGCATTATGAAGCTTGGGATGTGGAGGTACTAGGTGTGAATTGTCCCATGCACGACATAAGCTTTCCCATATTTTGATTCAGCAATTAGATCAGGTAGGTTAAATTTTGGGTGTCCCTAGCCTCATTTGCCACCTTTGCATGAGAGTGGGTTTTCTATCCAAGTAGGAAGAATTTAGGTGAATAGAATTCTCTCTCGAAGTATTATACAAGTTCCAAACTTCATTCTCAGTCTCAGATAGAAAGGTTCCTACACAAGCACCATCCATAGTCTACCTGTGCGAATCACTAAGTCCGATGTAGAACCTTTCACCCGGTTGCCACTTAGGCACCTAGTGATGCGGGCAAAGTCTCAAAAAATCATTAAAGCACTCGCACGCATCATGGAAAGCTTCCCCATCCTTTTGAGCAAATCTCATAATTTCCCTTCAAAAGTGATTAGTTTTGCTCATGGGAAAGTACTTCTTCAGAAACTCCTTCAAGGCATCCCAAGTGTTAATACCATCTAGGGTATGATACCAATACTTGGCCTTGTCCTTGAGGGAGAAAGAAAAGAGGGTCTACATTTGGGCGTCATCAATAACACCCTGCAGCTTCACCTTAGAACAGACCTCGATGAATTCCTCTATATGCCTGTAGGGGTCTTCCCTAGCAGTACCATAAAAGGAGGGTAGCAAGGATATGGTACTACTTTTGATCTCATAAGGATTGCCCCCTCCAGGTCTACGTAGTGTAGAGCCAGGATGATTGGTCGGAATGAAATATTCCTTAAGGCTCCTTTGACCAGCCATTTCTTTCGTTGGGTGGTTTCTTCTTAGGATTCTTTCAGGTTATGGATCAAGCACAAGTTGTCTGCAAAGAGATCACCTACCAAGCATGCACTAAAAACACAATTCAAAAGGACTTGTTAGCTCTTTACAAATTTAGGCTTTCGACTTTAGTTCAGATTATAGGTGACAATACAAATTTCCCAATCAATTATCTGCCTATTGTCGACCTACAAAATGCCTTAAAAATGACCTAATTGTAACTTTAGAGATCCTGCCTAAAGGCCAAAAAGTTTAGTCACTTCCAAACACGGCAAAGAGGGATGTAAATAGGGTCAAGCCCTTCCTTTGAAGCGCTGCTTTCACGGTGCTTCTTAACTACCCTCAATCTGCAAGGTTTAAAGGCAACCTCACTTTGGAATATAGTCTGGGTCACCTCAGTGTCCAATAATAGGAGACTCTTTCCTAGAGGTTCCAACCTAGGAGTGTCTAGAGTGCGTGCTTCAGTGCAAAAGAAACTGTCATACACGTGTGCATTCACCGGAAAAAAAAATTTTAACTTTGAACTACAGCACAATGTCTCAAATCAACTCCTTGGGTTTTAATGTGTTCCTCGTTTAATTAGTCCTTTTCAGAAATTTAATGTGACCACTTGTTAGGTCATTTCAAGACAAATTATGTGGTTTAAGAATTAAGTCCAAATGTAAATGCATGATCAAGTTACTAACGCAAAGGAAGAGGATGCGTATCTTACTTCCAACAATCAACGATGCGAGAATGCTCATAATGCAGAAGTAAAGTCTAGATGTTGTTCATACAATCCTAAATAGTCGTCCTTAAGGGCAAGTAGCTTCTAGCAGGTAACTTGTGCTTTTGTTTTTTACCTACTTATGCACAAACATAGGAAAGGATAAACAATCACAAAATAAAATGAAACCTAGATCTAAAGAAAAGGAAATATGCTCCGGAAAAATTATCCATAAAAGAAGGTCGCGGAACAAACCCCTAAATGTACCCTAGAAAAGGGTCTCAAACCAAATAAATGTGCAAGAAAATAAAGAAAAATAAAGTTCTAAAACCTAAATTCTATCTATTGAAAAATATCAACGAAGATGAAGATAATCATTCTAGATGTCCTCCTTTGGTGGTGGAGACAAGGTCCACCACAGCGCGTCGAGCTCCTACCTTTAAAAATGGAGCTCCTCGTGTCCTCCGAACAGTGGAAACAAGATTCACCTCGGCATCATTGAGGCTGGTGCAATAACTCGTCTCGAGATACACATACCTCGCACCAAATAAATAATCTAATTGAAGTGTGCCTCAAATAAAATGTGAACAAATAAATAAATCCGAGTTTAACAGGCTCGTTGCCTCTCCGGTAACGGCGCCATTTGAAAGAGACGTTTTCACTTAAACAAGATGATCACAATAAAATGATAATGTCGTTATAAATTACGTGGTGGAAAACTCTTTATCAACACAATTTAAATTAAACCACTCGCAGATGGAGCAGGTCATGTCCATAAGGAGGCAATGTCTATTACTAACTTACAAGAATAAAAAATTATTGTTCATGAATGATTTTGCCAAGAAATCGATTCAAAATTGCCTTTTAATTAAGTTAACAAGATATGATCTTGCTGAAATCTTATTTTGATGAAAGATGAGGGGGCTCTCCTAAGACAACCATAATATTTAATTAATAAAAGAAAAAATCAAAAGTTGAATGGCATGTGAATGTAATAACCAATAAGAGACAAAACAGAGCAATTCTTTGGGAGACTCGACCACGCTCATTAGGTCACCGGAGGCAGCGAGATTTGGCGGAGGAGATGAGGGAGTCGAGGCCTTTGCGATGGCAGTGGTGGTGCGAAGGACAACAGCCAGAGATGGCGGCGGCGAGGCGGAATGGATGGTGGGTGGCCGGCTGCAAGCTCTATTCGCTGCCTACGGAGAGGAGGCGCACACGAGCGCGCGGAGAAGTAACACTGCTGGAGGTGCGTGCATCTGCGCACGCGGGCTGCTAGAGGTGCGTGCAAGCTGCTGCTGCATGCAGGCGGAGACTTGACGAGGGGAGGCATGCACTGCTGGTTGTGCATGGGAGCACGCTGCTGGCCACGTGTGGGAGGTGAAGGCGCGGGCATGCGAGCCGCGGGCTACTGGATGGGCTCGCAGCTGCTAGCCACGCATGAATGGTGTGGCGAGGTGGTGCTGGTGCTGTTGGAGGTGGCGGTAGTGGGTGGTAGTTTGGGTTGTTTTTGGTGGGGGAAAAAAAACAGAGGAAGAAGAAGAGATTGGGGAAGAAGATGAATAGTGGTGAAATAAAAAGAAGGTGGTGATGGTTTTTGTTCTTCACGTGAAAGACGAAGAAGATGAAGAAGAGGATGAGGTGGGGTCGTGTGGATGCCGGAGGTGGTTGTGGTGGTCACAGTGGTGTTGTTCGGTTGTTGGGGAAGGACACTAAGGTGGAGGAGATGGTGTTTTTGCAGTGGACGGTTGATCATAGTACAGTGCACACCTATTTGTGCATTATGGTACTATAAGGAGTTTCAATTGGCGGTGTGGCGTGTCACGTCACACGTTCACGGCGGTGAAGACTCGTTACTGTAGTTGAGGTCGGCGGTGGCGAGATGGATGAGCTCTTGAGCTTTACATAGTGGTGAATGGGGGTGTGGTGGCCTCCTCGAGCATGGCAGATCCCCCCTCTCCCTTTGTAGCTACTGGATTTGAAATGGGAGAGGCGAGAGCAGATCCACTTCCCACAACCATTACGAAGATTCATGGCTGGAGTCAACGGCTGTAGGAGGAAGTGGAGCCGTTTCCTATGAAAAAAAAGAGAAATAAAATAAAATAAATTATTAAATGTTATTTATGCATAAACCTTTAACTTTAATATTAAACTCAAAACAATGCATGCAATCACTTAATTGGTTAACTAAGTCAATTCTAAATGCATATGAATGCAAAGCATAAATTATGCAATCAAGTTAAAAATATAAATTAATTTATTTACATCATAATACATGTTAACTAAATCTTAAAGATATCTTACTATCTAGGCATTCACATACTTAAATAGTCCACAAATATGGGTTAATCAATGTGAAGACTTCTCTTTAGAAAATGTTGTAGTTAATTGGTGGGAATTTTTTGGACTATGATGGAATCTATTTTCAATCACTACATGGTCGACCATCTTTCATTGGTACAACCCTTTATGTACCCCCCATTGTAGTCATGTCTTGCCATTGGCCAACCTAAAGCATAAAGGTCTTTTTTCATTCCACCAAGGATTGTCTCACTTTTAAGTATTTTGAATGTAAATCTTGTCAACACAGTAAGCCTTACAAGTCCACCTTCAACCTAGGTACTCATAAAATAGAGTGTAATACCATGTCATTAGTACATGTAAATTTATGTGATCTTATTGGAATTTGAGTTAAAGAAACTTCGATTATTTTAATTTTAGTAGAGGTTTGTACTTGAATCAATTAGGTTTATTTGCTCAAGAAAAAGTTGAAAGCCCCTTTTGATGTGGCATAATCATCTCACATCGATTGCTGACAAACCCTACATCAAAACCTTTTGTGCAAGGACTGCATCGAGAGAACAAAAACCTAATTTGTTCCATCCAAAAACACACTCAAAATTCATAACAATCCACACATAGTACACATGATTTAACAAGGTACCATACAATTGCAAGACTAATCCTTGGCTACTGATGGGGGTTTGGCTCCCAAAAGAGATGCATATGCACTATTATTGGAATGGTATATGGCCTCTCAATGGAAAATAATGATCAATCTTATTCCAAAAAGAAATTCTACACCTCTTTATATAGAGAGAGATGTGGGAACAATTGCAGAGCAAAACCAAAAGGAAATGAAAGATGACAAAGTAGCCCTCAAATGCATAAATAAGACCAAAGACGAACTCAACACTTCCCCTTAAACTAGAGCATAGATGTCAATCATGCTCAGCTTGGAACAACAAACATCAAACATAGATCGAGGAAGAGAATTGGTGAAAATGTCTGTTTCCTGGTACTCAGAAGAAACAGAAGTGGTATAGATGACTCCATGCTGGATCAGATCCTAGGTGCAGTGACAGTCAACCTCAACGTGTTTGGTATACTCATGAAATATCCAGTTGTTAGCAATATAAGTGGCAACATTGTTATCACATCCCATCACCAGAGGGTCCTCACTTGTACATGTAAATCCTATAAACAGATCACGCCCATTCCATCTCTGCAGTAGTCTGAGCCATAGCACAGTACTCAGACTCTACACTGGATATAGACACCACACCTTGCTTGTTTTCTTTGCCATGTGATTAAGTTCCCAACAACATAAGTATAAAAATCAGTTGTTGTCTTTTTATCTGCCAAGCAACCAACATAATCCACATCAGAATAGCCAACCATTGTCATCGATGTGCCTTTAGTAAATAATATGCCACACCCAGGTGCTTTCTTTAGATTACTAAGTACCTACATCGTTGCCTCCCAATGTTGTTTGGTAGGTCTATCCATGAATTGGCTCAACTTTCCCATTGCCAAGGAAATATCTGACCTGGTGATGGTAAGATAGAATAACTTGCTCACTACCAGCCTATAAGATTTATTGTCCATAGGTGCTGACTTGGCATCAAATAGATGCAACTTGGGATCCATGGGTATGTTGGCAGGTTTAGCTCCTAACATCTCTATCTCCTGTAGTACATTAAGAGCATACTTGCGCTGTGAAAGTACAATGCCCTCTCTACTTCTTGCCACCTCAATGCCTAGAAAATATCTCAACTGGCCCAAGTCCTTCATTACAAACCTATCAGCCAAGGTCTTTTTCACCTCAACTATCCCAGCCTCATCATCACCAGTACTAATGATGTCATCAATATATACCAAAAGTACAATGACTCCCCTATCACTCCTCCGAACAAATAAGATGATCTACAGATGATCTCTGAAGACCTATCACCTATATCACCTTAGACAGCTTCTGAAACCATGTAGATGGACTCTGCTTAAGTCCATAAATGGCCTTCCGAAGTCTATTCACACACTCCCCCTGAGTCTCAAATCCAAGAGGCTACTGCATGTAAACTTCCTCGTGAAGATCTCCATGTAGAAAAGTGTTCTTTAGATCAAGCTGGTAGAGAGGCCACTTAAGATGGATTGCAACAAACAACAAAATCTACACTGTCGGTAGTTGTGCCATTGGAGAGAAGGTGTCAAAGAAATCTACCCCATAGGTTTGGGTGAATCCCTTTGCAACCAATTAAGCCTTATTGCCCAAAATAGATCCATCATAATTGTATTTCAAGATAAAGATCCAATGACATCCAACCACTCCTGCTCCTACAGGAAGTGAAGTAAGCGACAACCATCTCATCCTCCATGGCCTAGCGTCATTTCAGATCAAATATCCCTTGCTGATACGTAGTAGGAATCTAAAAAGTAGAGAGTAAGTGCCGAGAGTGTCTGCAATCCAAAATTTTCCATGATCCTATAAGCACTCTCCAAGCATTTACCATTGATTTTGATGTGCTTTATGAGGACTCTCTAGATGAACCTACTTTTGAATCCTTTCTATAGGAGCCCTCAACATACACAGTTCTCATAGAAGCCTTATCTTCCACACCACATACAGAGCCTTCCAAAACTCGTTCTCAACCCCGACCCACCACCGGAATCAACTTCTACTTTGATTCACCTATATCTAATCCGGTCACATATGATTCTACTCCATCTTGTAATCAGGTTTCAAACTTTGATCAAATCGATAATCACTTCCTATCCTTTCCTAATCCTACTAGTAGGGTTCCTACATCCTTTTCAAATCCATTTTCTTTTGAGGATCCCTACTCTGACCAGGTTGAATCGACTCAGCCAAACCCCAGATTCTCATTTCCACTTCCATTTAAGTCTCAAGGTATCTAGTGGGCTCCACATCTTTTAATTCACATCCATCAACTCACCAGACTGATTGGGTTTAGGCTGCATCATCAACTTGTATATCTGAACAAGCACTTGGTTGGACCAACCAAGCTTTTGATCAAGGTGCTTATTCTACAAAACTCATCAGATTTGACCACTCCTCCATGATCACTTTCTGCTTGGCTAAAGGCATTGAATTTAGTGCTTAACGGGAGGCAACCCGTCATTCTAAAAGCTCGAGACCCTTCTGATCATCCTTTTGAGCTACACTCCTACTGCACTTGGAGTTTGGAGATAGAATAGCCGACTCCACCTTTGGTATTCATATCAAAACTTGAAATCGTCCACAATAGTCATCCTGACCCATCCACCCACCCTTTGATCCTGTTCTAACCCATGAACAAAGCTAATTTCATACCCTCCAGTTTACAATGAAGACATTGCAAAACTTAGGCATGCGAGGGTGTTAAAATGCAGACATATGGAAATTCAAATTTTCTGAGGGGTTCTCACAAAAAAATACATATTCAAAAAATGACAAAAATAAAAAAAATAAAAAAATGGAAAAGGAGGAAAATTTTGTAAACTTAATTGAAAATCATTTGTGAGGAGGAAAAGATGAGAGAATTTAAATGTCAAAAAGGACCAAACATTCAAGAACAAAAATAATAGTCGTTAGTAGTTGATTATGAAGATTTCTTAAGTTTTAGATCAAATCAAAAGAAAAAAATAATTAATTAAGTCTTGAGATGAAACAAAGAGATAAGATTAGTATGAGTGCTAATCTTAGGCCTCTTGGACTTGTTTTAGGGCTTAAGCATTCACATATCTATTAAGATCTGGATTAATCCTCAAGAGGTTGAGGAAAGTGCGAAGCTAATGTATTAGGTCTAAGGCTTAGGGATTATTCAGAGCCATTGCTTGTCCATTGGTTTGCGGGACTTGGTAACCTAAGCACCCAAAAATCACAAACTTAGTCTGGTTCAGTGCGCTTAATAAAGAAAAATCTGCCAAAAGTGTTTTATTCTGAAAAGTCATCTCAAAGAACTGGCTTAAGAGCAGCTCGACAACACAAGTTGATTGGACGAGCTCCCAACACGGAGAGGTGGGAAATCCCCCTCGAAGATGCGTAAAAACATAGTCTCCTAGGTGCTTATCTCCTAGGATATCTAAATATCCTACCAGGGGCATGTAAGCACCTTGTGCTGGTTCAGGTGCCATGGGTTGGATTATTCCAAAATGTAGATTGCCAAGGCCTGAATTTAGCTACAGAACACCATGGGTCGCACTATCTCACAATGTCGAAAGCTAGGGTTCAGTGGGTTTCCATAGGCGGTACTATCCCGAAGCATCGAAAGCCAGGGACCCTTCGAGGATTGATGATGTGGATAAGAAATCCGATACAGACCGTGTTTAGGGTCAATTCGAGGTTGGATCTAGGGAAATCTAAATGGAAAAGAGAGAGAAAATTCTCTAAATGAAAAATCCTTCTATCTCTTTCTTACAAAAAATGCACTGATAAACTGAACCTGGACCTGTTACGTTTATGCACGGGTGCTTTAACCGCTGGGTTCAACGAACCTCCAGGTAGTTTTTGCGGACCTTAGAAACCTTTGCAGCAGACTGAGACTGAAGCTGGTCAGGTCTGGATCTTGGTTGGTACTTGAGTAGCTCTAGGCCTACTATTAGCAGTCTGACCTAATTTCTAAAGAGAAGAATAAGTTAGGACTCTAAACATCAATACATGGTCTAGAACTTTAGTTCCTTTCATAGGATTTTGCTAAGGGACTAGCAAAAGTTAGGTATGGGGCTATGATGATAACATCATCATCAGTCATATCTACCTTTAATCAGTCTTTAATCAATAGACAAATGCTCCTACATAACCGCTGGGGAGTCATAATTCATTGCATATCCATTTTGAGAGACATGCATTAAAACAGGGGTAAATCTGTAGTTTTAACAACATATCCTAAATGCAGAGCAATCACAGGGTTTCCCAGGGGTTAAATGAAGGTCAAATGTCCATAAATGTCTAATAAGAGGGTCCATGTAGATAGAAACGGGTTTTCGTGCTTTTCAAGAATTAATGAACATCCGAAACCCTAATTTCAGACCCGCTTAAATACATGAGGTTCTGGTCAGGATAAAATTCACCTAAACCTTCTAAAAATCATAGAAAAATATTCTATAAGGTTTTGTATCCTTGATTTGACCATTGGAACCTATTTTGACCTAAAACAGTCTCAAATAGGAAGTTGCCCTAATTTGGGTTTCTACGTAAATTACCTAGCCAAACTTGTTCAAAATAAAACTCTTACTTCACCATCAGATTCCTTGACTCCAAATTAAGTTTGTACCAAAATTTGGGCCCAATTAAAGTTCATCTTGACTTAGTTTGCTTTTCAGTCCAGTTTGACTCTTTTCTCTCACACACATGCCCCTAACTTTCGAATTCTTTTCAAATAACCCCCCAACTTTGTCATTGTCTTTGAAAATAGGTCCCTCCCCCACTATCACGGAGGAACCTTCTTCACCGGTAAGTTTCAATTAAGGATTTCTCCCTGATTTCTTGCCCGATCCCTTCCAAAATTGGAAGGAAAACTCCTGAGAGAATCTTCTTCAATCTGAGCCACCCATTGGGCTCTGATTTGCATCAAAATCCTAATACTAATCAATTTAAACCTAGGGTTTCCTACTTTGCGAAGCTTACGAGCTTCCAAGCTTGGAATGCCCTTCTAAGCCCTATAAAAGGACCCAGGGCGCATGGCTGACTTAGCTTGGTTTGGAGGTCGGATTCCCCTTCTTCCCTTCTCCCCAACCTCTGTCTCCACCAACTTTGGCGAGTTCCTCCATCCACCTTCCTCATTTGCCGTCACAGAAAATAACCGAGGAATTCTTCTTCGTCTTGTTCTTCCGTGTCTTGCAACACTGGCGAACCCCTCCTTCCTCATCCTCCTCGCCACTTCTTCAACTCTGGAGAATTCGACTTCCCCACATCTGGCGTACCACTAGCATGGGAATCCTCCTCTTTCATCCATTAGATTCAGGTTAGCTATGTTCCTCTTGCTCTGTAGGTTAGCTTAGGACTTCTAAACCCTTGTTTCGACCACCGAATCCATTGTACACCCGTCGTCTTCCCCACACACGGCCAAGCTTCGGCAAGGACTCCTTGACACTACACACCTCCTTTGCCTCACCATCACCTCCATAAGCATCATCATTCCTCCACCAACAAAAGCCCTCACTTAATTTCATCTTCCATCCACTCAAACGCACCACCGACTAACCCACCTTCGCACCACCAAATCCGCCTTCGCTAGCCACCTATGATCACCCTTGCAGTACGCCACTGCCACCAACACCCTCGCCGCATCCTTGCAATCCTCCTGAACATTTTAACAAGGGCTTTTAGCTTGTATTTTGTATTTCAGGTCCTACGTCAGAGCTCCGTTGCTGCATCGTTGATAGCGATTTTACGCGGTTTGTTAATTAGGCAATTTAGTGTCGTTGCAACGCGTAAATCCACTTTCGCTCTTAAATTTATATTCCTAGATAGGGGAGTATCTAAGGTCATCCAAGGAGGCCAAATGTTTGCAAAAGTGATTCTCATGCTTGGAATACAAATCTCAACTTTCTTTTTGGTATTTTTCAATATATCATTTTTTTTTGTTTTTGGATTAAGACAACATGCGAAATGGTGGTGGGAAGGTGGTTTGCACTTCAAATTTAACTACTACTTCTAAGTGGCAAGTAGAGCCTCTCCCTAAGCTCACTCTAGGCAAGTGGAGGCCTAGAATAATTAGGGAGAGGGAGTGAACAATGCTAAAAAAAATAAAGCAAGTAGAAATGCAAAATAGAAAATTGCAAAGAAGGCAACTTAGATTGACAAAAAGTGTTTTACAAAAAAAAAACTAGTAGAGGAATGCTTCTACTACTAGAAAAATTAAAATAAAGAAAAGCAAACACAAATCCTCTAGATAGATGGTGAAGAAGAGGGCTTCTTGCTCCAAGGTTGGTGGCTCCCAATCTTGAAAAGACTCCTTCAACTCCTTCCTTGCAATGCTCCGCCAAGGTGATGTCCTCAAGGCAAGCCCTAAGGGGGCATGCCCTAAGCTTCTATCCAAGGGTGGACGTCCACCCTAGGTCCTTCTCCCTTGCCTGGCCATCCTCCTTGAAGTGGAAGAGTCCTCCTCCTTGGCATGGCCCAAGTTGAAGAGAGTGGGGAGAAGAAGGCACCAAAAGGGCTGGTGATGTGCCCCTTTAATCTCCTTCTCTACTCCTTCTTCTTGGCCGTAGGTATAGGTGGTTTAGGTAGCAAATTACAGAAATGGAGGATGCCCCAAAATGGTGGTAGGTGGTGGGTTTTTATAGAATAGGAAGGGGGCTAAGGTGACCCTTGAAATGGAGGGCCAAGATGAAGAGATGGAGGTGGTTAAAGATCCCATGGCCAAGGTGAGTTGGCGCCACCTTAAGGGACACCAAGGGGGTGGTTATGGGTGTTGACACCCCTTGAAGTTGGCGCCAAAAAGGGTTCTAGAAGGTGGTCTAAGTTGGCGCCAAGAAGGATTCTAGAAGGAGGGGTAGGTGGATGGCTAGGATGGCTTATGTGGGTAGGTGTAGGGTGGATTAAGGGCTGAAAGTTGGCGCCAATATAGAGGTGGTTAGGGGTAGTTTCTGGCGCCAACCTAAGGTGTCTTTTGGTGGTGATAATGGGGTGAAGGGATGGCTAGGAGGTGGCGCCAACTTGAGTAGGGTAGCTAGCTTAGGTAGGCTTAAGTTGGTGGAGCTAGCTAGGGTTGTCTTTGAAGGTGGCCAAGGAGCTGGTTGCTAGCTAAGCTAAGCTAAGCTAGCTTAGCTAATGGAGGAGTAGAGGAGAAGGTGTTGGAGCTAGGGTTTGGAGGGAGGAGCTGAGGAGGAGAAGTCAGGAGCTGAAACTGGAGCTGGCTACTGCTGAAGAGGCTGGCATGGAGCTACTCCAGCTGGCTTAGCTTGCTAGTTCTTTGCTAGATACTAAGCCAAGCTAAAGTGAGCTAGCTTCTACCACAATGAGCTAAGGTGAGCTGGGTCTGGTGCTCCTGGGGTGGGGTCAAGCTGGTTGAGGCAGCTAAGGTAGCTTAGCTCAACTGAGTTGAGCTAAGCTGAGTCCCTGGGAGCTGGACTTGAGCTTCCTGAGCTGCGATGAGTTCTTCTTCAGCTGGCTAGAGTTGAGTGGAGATGGATGTAGCTGGATCTGAGCTGGGGTGAACTCCTGTCAAATCAGCTGAGCTAGCTAGAGCTCCCTGTGGACTAGTGGGAGCTGAGATGAGCTAGACTCGGCTAAGTTGAGCTGGATCTGAGCTGACTTGAGCTAGGCTGAGCTAAGATGAACTCTCTTGAGCTGCCATTCAGCTGAGATTAGCTGAATGGAGCTGGGATGAGCTAACCCTAGTTCAAGTGAGCTAGGTTCCAGTTGCGGTGAGCTGGATCAAGCTGAGGTGAGCTGGATCAGGCTGAGTTCCAGCTAGTCTGGGCTTCTCCTTCACCATTTTCCTTCTTGAATGCTAGGGTTTTAGGGATCTATATATCTGTACATCCCTAACACTCACAAAAACATATTAAAAAGATAATAAAAAATGCAATGCATGCCTAACCTATTTTATGCCTAAATGCAGCCCAAAAGCCCATTTGCGGAGTAAAATCCTAAGTTCTAGGTTTGTTTTAATGCATAAGAATGATGATAAACTAGCGTTTATCACACCCCCATGCTTATCTTTTGCTAGTCTCTTAGCAAAACTTAAAATGGAATTTTTGGGAAATCTAATTTTTTCGACTTTTGAGGAGAAAAAGAGATTAAGGGACCTTGGTAGATTAAAACACTGGAGGTATGGGATTTGTTAAAGATAAACATCGGGATTTATTTTTGGATTCAACCATTAGACAGAACGGGATCAATATATCCGCCAGAAAATTCTCAAATTAACCGCTTGTTAATTTAGATGACTTGAAATGTTTGCTTTTAGGATTTTTTGGCTCATGAATCTGATTCTCAACTTGCAAAATCCTTTAAATCCTTGTCTGTTATTACTTTTTTTTTTTCTCCCCCATGATTATTTTTAGCTTAGTCTTACAACAGATGTGTCGGGATCATCATTCCCATTACCATTCCTCGAGGGGGCTCTGGCGCCAGTACTTCAAGATAGCACTGTCCATGACACCACCTAGGAGCTCACAACCCCAAAACACGATGCGGTGAAAAGGGGCACTCCAAGCAAACTCAAGCTCTTGCTTCGACACTATAGGTAGAGCACCGTCCAAGACACTTGAGCTACTAAAATGCGCTTTAATGCTCCGTCTAAAAATATGAAATATAGATATGGAGCAACGCCGAGGTGGTAACATGTTGACATTGCATCCTCAAAGGAGGCATTTTCCTCCTTCTCGGCGGTGGGAACTCAAACCAATGATCTGTTTCAGACTTTTACTAAGTCCAAACAAGGGAGTTTTTCAAATTTTTAGTTATTTTTAAGTGTTGGCTTGTGTGTGAAGAGTGACACAAGAAGTTTCTCAAAACATGCAAGTTTTTGAATCAGAAGCTAAGTCAAATACTTTCCACATTACAAAATAGGATCAAGTCACCTGAACTATCATGAGTTCAGGTGGAGCTTTAGAGAAGGATATCTGATCTAGTCTAAAATAGACCCTGGAATTCTAATGATCATATCCATATCCTCATCCTTAGCTTGTTAAAGGTTAAATCCCATTGTACCACAAGTGAATTTTTCGACCTTAGTCCTGATTTCAAAAATTTTCGTCAAAAAGTTTTCAACATATATATATATATATATTTTGGGTATGCAAGCAGGAAATAAATTAAACAAAAATGCATGTTTTTAGGTTTTGAAAATCCTAAATCGATCGTAAAATTTAAAAACACCCCCCATGCTTAAGATATGACATGTCCTCATGCATTAGGAGGGAAAAGGGATCACCTTAGTGAAGAACGGTTGGGTCTAGGAGGAACAAAACCTGGAAAAAGAAGAAAAAAAGGGAAAGCAAGAAAAAAAAATGATGGGTTACCTCCCATCCAGTGCTATCTTTTATGCCATTTAGCCGGGCGTGAAGGTATGCACGGAAGACATAAAATCATGTAGACAATTGGACACTTGGATGCTCGCAAAAAGGGTGTCTTCTTCTAGATCCGTAGAAAATTGATTAGAAATAATATCGGGATCAAAGTTGGATGGAAAATGATAAGTGTAGCCCGAGTCTGGCCATGGTTTTAAATCAGGTTGGATTCTAAACTCGGGCGGGGTTGGTGGTAGGTCCGTAAGAAAGGGAGGATTGGGGGAAGTTAGTGTAGAAGAATTAGGTGCGTGAATAGTGGGTGGGTTAGGGGGGGTATCAGGAATAAGTTTGGGGTCAAGACAAGTTTCCGGATCACAGATTTTGCCGACCACTGATTCTGAATCAGAGTCCTCAAAAAAATTGTGGTCGGTAAGGGTATCTATTAACATTGTCACCTCCACCATATTGGAAATTTCAGTATCTGAGTCCTCAAAGAAGTTATCATCATGGAATCTCCTAGAGGATTTGAACATATCTAAAGTGAGAGTTTGGCCTGCACACGTGATATCCATTTTTCCTGTGTGACAATTGATATTTGTCTTTGCAGTGGCCAAAAAAAGGGCGTCCAAGGATTATTGGGGAGTCCAGTAATGATTCAGGTGCCTCAATGTCAAGAACCAGAAAGTCTGCAGGGAAGACACAATTCTGGACCTTAACTAAAACATCCTCGACAATCCCACGAGGTTTGATTGTAGATCGGTCGGCTAATTGCAAGGTAACCTCGACGGGTTTTAATTCACCGATCTGAAATTCTTCGAATAAACTCGTGGGAATAATATTAACTGAGGCACCGAGATCAAGGAGGGTGCGATTAAATGTAGTGTCATTAATAATTACAGAAATTAAAGGCGCCCCTGGATCTTTCATCTTAGGAGGCAGCTTACTCTGTATGACAGAGCTTACTGTCTCCGAAAGATGCATCTGTCCTAGATTTTTGGCCTGCCTTTTAGGAGTACAAATCTCCTTCAAAAATTTAGCATAGGCAGGTATATATTTAATGGCATCTAGGAGAGGAATATTGATATAAACTTGCCCAAATAGCTCCATGAGTTCTTCTGTAGTGGGCTCAGATTTCTTTTTTTTGTTGGTGGTGGGGTAGAGAGCTTGTGGGAAAGGGACAGGAATCTTGTCTTGAGATTTTTGTTTTTCTTTTTCTTCCTGATGGGGACGTGGGGAGTCAATTTGCACAGGTATTTCACCAGGTTTGTGTGAAGGCCCGGGGTCAGTGGTGGCTTTCCCACTCCTCAAAGTAACTGCATGTGCAGTCGGATTATTAATTGGAGGAGGTGGGGGGGCCTGTGATTGCTGAAACCTGGGAGGCTGCTGAGGTGGTGGATTAGGAGGAGGCTGATTCGGATAGTGTGGAGTTCTGCCTGTATAATGGTTTCCTTGGTGATTAGGGTTGGGCATGGGTTGGGACGGAAGATGTCCTGCAGGTCTTTGCATGGGAGTAACCCCAATCTGATTGTTCAGATTTGTGATGGTGCGGGTTACTTCCGTCATTTTTGTTTGCATATCCTGCAGGGTTCGCATCAACTGGGCATTGATGTCTTGTTGGGATGGCCCAGGATGGAAGTTTGGATTCGACCCATACCCATTAAAATGATATGGTTGGGAGGAAACTTGATTATTCCAGGAGTAGTTCGGGTAATTTTTCCAATTGGAAGAATTTTTAAAGGGCTCCTGGATGGCAGAAATATTTTGAGTGGGGTTAAGATCTGGATAGTTGTAATTCCCCAGTGAATCATGGGCAACCTCAGAATAATCAGCAGGAGTAGTGTTGAGATTGTGCAAATTTTCTCTTCATGGAAAGTTAGGTTGGGTTAGATGTGGGTGTGGAGCTTGAGTTGATGTGGCCAGTCTTTCCTCAATTTTATTTTGATTAATATGCATCTGGTCGAGTTTTTGAGCAATCAATTGAAGATCGTCTTAGGTGACAGGGATAGATTGAGTGCCTATTTCATGAACACCGAACTGCAAGTTTTGAGTTCTGCAAAATGTGTTCATGGAAGCTTGATTAAATGAGTTTTCACTCATTTCTTCAAACAGGACATAGGCACTTTCTGCATCTTTATTTAAGAAGTTGCCGCCACACGAGGCATCGACAAAATGTCAGATTTGATCTTCTAATCCATGATAGAAGATTTGCACGAGCTGCCATAAAGGAATCTCATGGTGCGGACAACTTCTTAAAAGATCTTGAAATCTTTCCCAAGAATCATGGAAAGTCTCACCAGATTTTTGGTGAAAGGTCGTAATAGATCTTCGCAAGGAATTGGTACGACTTATGGGAAAGAATTTCTTGAGGAAGGTGCTTTTGAGCTAAGGCCAAGTTGTGATGGGTCGGCCAATGGTCCTGAACCAATAAGCGGCCTTATCTTTAAGAGATAATGGAGAAAGCCGCATCAGCCATATGTCTTCTTGCACATTTCGGGATCGGGTTGTCTGTGCAAGAAGAGTTAGCTCTTCAAGGTGGCTGAAAGGGTCTTCCCTAGGAAGGCCATGAAAGTGTTTAATTAGGTTTAGGACCACAGGCTTGATCTCAAAGTCCCCCTTCGGTATGACCACCTCTGGTCGTTCCTCATAATAAGACGGATCATAGAAATCTTTTAGAGGAACAACAGGCTACTGACGGGGTGGTGGGTTTGGCCTTGGATTGGCTAGGTTTTGGATGTTCCTAGATAATGTTTGTTGATTCAAATTTAATTTATTAATCTGATCGGCCATCAATTTTAAAAGATCAGGTAGGGGGTCTTGATGTTGTGTGTGGGGCAACTCAAGATTAGGGAGCTCCAAGTGTGGGAAGTTAATGGTGGGTGGGTTTTGGGTGGAAGGGTTAGAATTAGGGTTAGTGGTGGGGTTAGAGGTGGAAGTGGAAGGGTCAGTGGACCTATTTTGTTGTGTTTCCATTTTTTCAGGAGAAGAAGATAGAAAAAGTGGTCTTTTTGCGTGGGGGGCGAAATCAAATGGTCCTTCCAAGTGCGAATTTTGAGACCGTCGCCCGTGCATAAAATGGAAGAACAGGAGGGGAGGAGAAGAGAAAGAGATGAGAGAAAGTGTGCAATTCAAACAAATAAAACTAGACCTAACTTAAATGTGACTCCCTAATAATAACCTAAGGCTTGGTCTATATAGGAAATAAGTAGTCAATAGTGAATACCCGTTCTATCAACAAATCTAGTCAAGTTGCTTAAGGGGAGGTTTGGGCCCAAACGTTTCCCAGGGAAAACCCCAGGTGCTTGTACAAACCCGCGCCTGGTCGTTTGACACGGCCCCTCAACCTGAACACCAGATATAGATGACAGAATTGGTACTAACTAAGGAAAACTTAAGACCTAAATAGGAACCCTAAGTTGATAAAGCCTTAGGGGTCAAGTTGCTACAAGTTTTAATTAGATCTAGGATGCTATGGTGCACACGGAATGTGGAGGGCGTTTATTGGGATGTTGCCCTGTTATTTTGATTTTTTTGTGTGTGTGCAGGAATTGTAGTGTGGCTCCAATGAAAATCAGGTTGTCACATAATTTTTTTTGTATTTTTATCTTTTAGGATTTGATTTAATTAAATATATTTTAGTGTTTCTCTAGTTAAATTTTCAAACAAGTTTGAAAATCCACAATAAAAGGAAAACAAGTTGTATGGGTGATTGTATATTTCCTTTAAATTGAGTCTCTAGAGAGAAAGAAAGAAACCCTAAGCCAATTATCCCTAAGATAGAAATTTAACTACCAATGAGTTATTTTTAGGCTTTCTAAATAGATAGAGGTCCAATCAATGCAACCAACACCACTACCTTGAGTGAAATAAAATAAGGATTCCTAAAAAGATTTTTGTAAGATTTTAGGAGTTTTTTTGATAATTGTTTTGAATTTTTAATTCTACTGGTATCAAAGTCCAGAAATGATACCTCTGGGTATTTTGGACTTTTCAGTATTACCACCGACCTCAGAAAATTTTTATGATTTTATATGATTTGTAGAATTTCACAAGGATTCCAGCAAGATAAATTTCACAAAAATTGGATGAGTGTAAAAATTCTAAAAATTCACGGATAGTAATGAAATAGGAAGATTAGAAGGTGTGACCCCTTTGAAGTCGACGAATTTTAAAAAATTAAATACAAATCCAATTGATCTGAAATTTGGAACAGATGTTCCTAACTTAATTGGGAATCACTGTATGAAATTTTATGATTTTAGGAGGCCTGTGGTGTTAGAAATCAAATTTTCAAGTCTGGATAGAAATCTAGACTCGAAAAACAAAACACCAATACTTGCAATGGAGTGATGTTAAAGAAGAATTCAAGCAAATAATGGATTTTATATGGACACCACTCCACTTAATTAATTTGTTTATGATCCAGAAAGCAAAGTTTAATATTTTTTTGGTAGTCTTTTAGCCTAAATGTGACAAGAAAGGGGAACCAACCTGAAATTCACGGGAAGAAAAGGAACTTTTAGGCTTTCGCTTCCGTGCCTCCCCGGCAACGGCGCCAAAAAGCGATAGCGATTTTATGAGGTTTATTAATTAGGCAATTTAGTGTCGTTGTAACGCGTAAATCCGCTTTCGCTCTTAAATTTATATTCCTAGATAGGGGAGTATCTAGGGTCGTCCGAGGAGGCCAAATGTTTGCAAAAGTGATTCTCTTGCTTGGAATGCAAATCTCAACTTTCTTTTTGGTATTTTTCAATATATCATTTTTTTTATTTTTGGATTAAGACAACATGCGAAATGGTGGCGGGAAGGTAATTTGCACTTCAAATTTAACTACTACTTCTAAGTGGCAAGTAGAGCCTCTCCCTAAGCTCACTCTAGGCAAGTGGAGGCCTAGAATAATTAGGGAGAGGGAGTGAACAATGCTAAAAAAAATAAAGCAAGTAGAAATGCAAAATAGAAAATTGCAAAGAAGGCAACTTAGATTGACGAAAAGTGTTTTATAAAAAAAAAACTAGTAGAGGAATGCTTCTACTACTAGAAAAATTAAAATAAAGAAAAGCAAACACAAATCCTCTAGATAGATGGTGAAGAAGAGGTCTTCTTGCTCCAAGGTTGGTGGCTCCCAATCTTGAAAAGACTCCTTCAACTCCTTCCTTGTAATGCTCCGCCAAGGTGATGTCCTCCAAGGCAAGCCCTAAGAGGGTGTGCCCTAAGCTTCTTTCCAAGGGTGGACGTCCACCCTAGGTCCTTCTCCCTTGCCTGGCCATCCTCCTTGAAGTGGAAGAGTCCTCCTCCTTGGCGTGGCCCAAGTTGAAGAGAGTGGGGAGAAGAAGGCACCAAAAGGGCTGGTGATGTGCCCCTTTAATCTCCTTCTTTACTCCTTCTTCTTGGCTGTAGGTATAGGTGGTTTAGGTAGCAAATTACACTAATGGAGGATGCCCCAAAATGGTGGTAGGTGGTGAGTTTTTATAGAATAGGAAGGGGGCTAAGGTGACCCTTGAAATGGAGGGCCAAGATGAAGAGATGGAGGTGGTTAAAGATCCCATGGCCAAGGTGAGTTGGCGCCACCTTAAGGGACACCAAGGGGGTGGTTATGGGTGTTGACACCCCTTGAAGTTGGCGCCAAAAAGGGTTCTAGAAGGTGGTCTAAGTTGGCGCCAAGAAGGATTCTAGAAGGAGGGGTAGGTGGATGGCTAGGATGGCTTATGTGGGTAGGTGTAGGGTGGATTAAGGGCTGAAAGTTGGCGCCAATATAGAGGTGGTTAGGGGTAGTTTCTGGCGCCAACCTAAGGTGTCTTTTGGTGGTGATAATGGGGTGAAGGGATGGCTAGGAGGTGGCGCCAACTTGAGTAGGGTAGCTAGCTTAGGTAGGCTTAAGTTGGTGGAGCAAGCTAGGGTTGTCTTTGAAGGTGGTGGATGGCCAAGGAGCTGGTTGCTAGCTAAGCTAAGCTAGCTTAGCTAATGGAGGAGTAGAGGAGAAGGTGTTGGAGCTAAGGTTTGGAGGGAGGAGCTGAGGAGGAGAAGTCAGGAGCTGAAACTGGAGCTGGCTACTGCTGAAGAGGCTGGCATGGAGCTACTCCAGCTGGCTTAGCTTGCTAGTTCTTTGCTAGCTGCTAAGCCAAGCTAAAGTGAGCTGGCTTCTACCACAATGAGCTAAGGTGAGCTGGGTTTGGTGCTCCCGGGGAGGGGTCAATCTGGTTGAGGCAGTTAAGTTAGCTTAGCTCAACTGAGTTGAGCTAAGCTGAGTCCTCGGGAGCTGGACTTGAGCTTCCTGAGCTGGGATGAGTTCTTCTTCAGCTGGCTAGAGTTGAGTGGAGCTGGATGTAGCTGGATCTGAGTTGGGGTGAACTCCTGTCAACTCAGCTGAGCTAGCTAGAGCTCCCTGTGGACTAGTGGGAGCTAAGATGAGCTAGACTCAGCTAAGTTGAGCTGGATCTGAGCTGACTTGAGCTAGGGTGAGCTAAGATGAACTCTCTTGAGCTGCCATTTAGCTAAGATTAGCTGAATGGAGCTGGGATGAGCTAACCCTAGTTCAAGTGAGCTAGGTTCTAGCTGCGGTGAGCTGGATCAAGCTGAGGTGAGCTGGATCAGGCTGAGTTCCAACTAGTCTGGGCTTCTCCTTCACCATTTGCCTTCTTGAGTGCTAGGGTTTTAGGGATCTATATATGTATACATCCCTAACATTCACAAAAACATTTTAAAATGACAATAAAAAATGCAATGCATGCCTAACCTATTTTATGCCTAAATGCGGCCCAAAAACCCATTTGCGGAGGAAAATCCTAAGTGCTAGGTTTGCTTTAATGCATAAGAATGATGATAAACTGGAGTTTATAAGTCGTCTTCTCTGGTGTTGTTCTTCAAGTCACGGTCCTATTCTTCACCAAGAACTGTCCTAGGTCATGTGGAATCATCCCAGGTCCACGCACAAGTTTTCAATTGGAGGAGACGGCCTCTCCTTTAGCTTCAATCAGGACAAGGACCACGTTGTTGCCTCACGCGAAGAAGATAGGGATGATTAGTCCCACATCATTGAATGAGGAGGCCCTTGAACGATATAAATTGAAAAAGTGCTATAGGCTTTCCGCCCAAGCATAGGTGGTTGGGTCACCATTACCTGCACACCTGCTACCTACCTAAGCCTCACTTCTCGCTTATGACACCATGCGCGTAGGCTTGGACCCGATACTGCTTAACCTGGATCCCTGAATACTCGATTACGACTCGGTTATCTGAGAGAGAAGAGGAGGAGGAAATTGTGAGAGAGCTGGGGGGGTTTGGTTTCTGTTGTTGTGCCCTGTGTGGCACTTATTTGTTGAGGCCTTGGTTCGCTTGTGCTTGTGAGGAAGAAGATCTGCAGAAGAAGGGAAGAGAAGGAGAAGGCTCATGAAAGAAGAAGAGAAGAAGAAAAAGAGAGAGAGAGAAGCTGAAGAAAAGAAGGAAAGCAAAAGAAGAAGAGAAGGAAAAGAAGACAAGCTGAAAGGAAGAAGAAAAGAGCTTAAACACTGTAGTAAGGCGACATTTAAGTCATCTGATGGAAAGACTCGACGTCATATTTGGCATTTGAAACTTTGGCTACTTAAGCTTACGTGACATTTCCAAATGAGGATACTGTAGCATTCTTATTTGAGTAATTGATATATATGTGCTTATACTAATAATTGGTGATTTAAATCACCATTATTTTATCCGAGGTTCTTTTTGTCATGTTAAACTCTTGAAGTACTCATGTTTGCCATTGAATATCATATTTGAGTAGTTATTATGCATTGAATATCATTATTGTGCTTAATTTCTCGTGCCCATTATATGAAATTAAATATTAGCATATGAATTCCATATTTGCTCCCTATGTTCAACCTCTGACTTCAATTTAGATTTCGAGTAATAAATTTTATCCGTTGATTGAGCTATTTAGGACTCTTTGCTACAACAAAACGACTTTTAAAAATACTCCATCTAGCCCTATCAACATCGTGGAGGTTCCACGGACCTTCCCGCGATGTTTGAGAGCTCAGAGGTGGCCGAAGGAGTACCGACATGGACATGGAAGATGGTAGTGATGGCAAATGTCGATGAAGCTCCTCGTTGCACGAAACTCTCTACCAATGGTTGCAAATGGTTCCTCGCGACTTCACGAGCATTCCCGCAAAGCTTAGAATATCGAGGATGGTCGGAGTTCACGGATGTGGATCATAAGAGGAGCACAGTGCTGAGTTGTTTGGCAGAGAGCAGGAGAGCTCTAAGCTTCAAGCTAAGGGGCCAGCGAGCTTCGTTGGAGGGTAGAGAATGTGGTCGTACGTGTTGGGTGGAGGCATGGAGATGTCGAATGCCCAAATTGGAAGAGGGCTTTTGCTTGAGATGTCGAGGCAAAGCTTGTGAGAAGCAACGTGGGGTGACGTGAGAAGTAGCGTGGAGCAACGAGGACGTGTTGCCAACGTGCGGCCGGCGGTATGACCGTGGATGGAGAAGATGACGATGTGGATGAGTTATTATGGTTGAATCCTACGTCTAAAGAGCTTAAGAACACTAGAGGGAGAGAGGAAGAAATAGATCTAGAGAGGACAAGGTGGATGGAGACCATGGTCGGAGTTCCCGTGGGTAGCAGGGAAGAAGAGGATGGTGAGGAGATTTGAAACGATGAGGGAGTAGAGGAACCGATTCCTTGGATGGGGAGAACGATGACGACGAGAAGAAGTGAAGCCCTCTGACAATTTTAATAATAGAGCAGTGGAAGACGTTGGTTGAGAAGCTCCAAGGTGGTCGTTAATGGTGGTGTCGAAGAGAAAGAAGGGGGTAATGGCGCACCAAAACACAACAACGAGAAGCGGCATGAGTTGGGGGTGCTTTAATGCTCCTTGGTGCACGAGGAGAGGGGCGGAAGTTGTAGGAATGAACTTGCCGTAATTCATGGCCGGCGATGCGGAGGTGGGAGGTGGGAAGTTGCTAATGGGGACCTCTGCGCAATAAAATCAAAAGTTAAGGGGAATTTACCATGAAATCAGGAATTAAAGGCCAAATTGCAAACTAAGGGAAGATGAAGTATAAATGAACCCAAATTTTTATAGCAACCTTGGATATAAGAAATTTAATGGTGACTTCAATTTTGTGTTTTTTATGAAGTTTACATGGTAAATTTATGATTTGCCTCAAAATGTACCAAATACCCACCTATGTTTCTGTTTTAGGTCGAAACGAGTTTTGATTGTCAAATCGACGACGCTAAATCTTATAAAATATTGTTAAATGATTTTTAGAAGATTTAGATTATATTTATTTCCATCGAAACCGTTTTAATTGAAGCAAGATCTAAATTAGCCATTTCAATTAAAGATTAACACTCAATTTGAATGAAAATCCTAAATTACTCAGTATTAACCCACTTTTATGAAATTTAAGCTCAATTGACCTTTGATTAATCATGGTTCACTCCTTACGATTTTGCATTTATAATTGTTCATGAAAATTGTAGAATTAACTCTATTTTTATCAATTCCTCTCTCTTCAACCCTGATTGAGTTATACCTTTTTAATGTGTTAGTTAGGTAAATTTAACCTTAGAACTTAGCCAAATTAGGTTAGATATGACGGATGATGGCAATGCCATCGGTCAGGATGCAAGATATGCCAAGGAATCTCTGGTCATGAAGTACTGAACTAAGCATTCTGTTAACCAAGTAGCAAGCTATAAGAACATCTTCCCAGTATAACTGAGGTACACTGTGGTGAATCAAGAAAATATGGGCTACATCCAGAAGGTGGCGATGTTTCCTCTTAGCCACACATTCTGTTGAGAAGTATGAGGACATGTGGTATGATGTATAATCCCATGAGATCTATAAAAAGCAAACAACCTGGTGGTGCAGAACTCAAGTGCATTATTAGATCTCACTACTTTAACAACTGTTGAATATTGATTCTTTATCTCCAACACAAAATGCTCAAGAATAGATCCAACATTTCACTTATTTCTCAAGAGAAATACCCATGATAGGCATAAGAAATCATCAACAACCACCAAGTAATACTGGTGACCTTGCCTATTTAGAATTCGGCTCGGACCCCATACATCTATATGTAACTCAAACAAGGCTGTGTATCCAGGATTCACTCACCGGATATGAGGCATGGTGGTGCTTGCCTATTTGACAAGCATCACAACTAATCTTGGCTGCAAGAGATATGTGTGGAATAATACATCGAAGATTGCCTAGAGGAAGATGTCTAAGTCTAAGATGTTACTAGAAAGCACTCCTAGCAGTAAAAGATATGCCTTTGTGACCCCGGACATGCAGTAGCCAATGGAGACTAAACCAGACGATAAACATCACCCTCTACATGGCCACTCCCAATTGTCCTTCCTGTCAATTTGTCTTCAAAAACACATCCCACTTTATCAAAAATAGCCCGACAATTAATGTCCTTAGTAATACTTCTGATCGAGAATAGGCTGATAGAAAAGTCTGGTATAAACAGAACATCAGGCAAGCTTAATTTGGAGGTCATTGGCACCTCCCCCTGACCCTCTATTTTGGAATGCTTGCCATCCATTACTTGAACCGTCCTACTTGCAGGCACGGGTCTGAGATTAGTAAACCAACTTCAATCTCCACTAAGATGTCTTGAGGCTCCTGAATCAACCAATCACTTGGTGCTATCTTGTTTCTTGTCATTTGCAAGAGACACTAAATCGATGCCTCCATTGAAATCATCATGATGGCAACAACCTCGGAGTAGTCTCTCATACTCACTTCGTGTGATGGTATTATATCACTTGCTGATCTCTACTCAGCAAAGATACTTGCCTCAACATTAAGGAAGGCCATCTACCTTTAACCAAGTCACATGAAAGATAAAAAGAATATGCTAATAAACAAAATCTGAGATTAATTTCAGATCATGTTGAGTGTTGGAAGAAGCAAATTAGGGACTCGACATGAATTCCTGGGCAAAAGAGGACCTAAAATCCACCATAAAAGGGCCCTCCTCTTTAGCCTATGTTCCCTACAATAGGCCGATGGACCCAGCAACACCAGTACTACCCTGCGTGGGTGACATCGGCAACCCTGTTGGGAAGCGTTGGTTGTTGCTACTACTGGTGTCGTCGGCTAATGGTGCTGCCTGCCAGTTGCTGCCATTGGCTACTACTGCTGTTGGTGGCACTTGGTGCTGTCGGTGGCTACTGGCAACTCCAGTGGGAGGAGAGAGGAGATTAGGGTTAGAGTGGGTAGGTTTTGGGTCTTGATTTGGGTGGAATATCAGAATCCGTCCTAGGATCGCACTTTGATACCAAGTGGAAAACAATGATCAATCTTGTTCCAAAAAGAAATCCTACACCTTTTTATAGGAAGAGGTGTGGGAACAATTGTAGAGCAAAACAAATAAGAAATGAAAAATGATGAAGTAGCCTTCAAAAGCATAAACAAGATCAAAGGACGACTCAACAGACTCTATTGGAGAGGAGGTGATGCTGTTACATGAGGTGGATATCGATTGGGAAATAATGGGGTGGATATAGATTGTAATGGAATAAGATGGGAAGCTCCACCCTTCTTTATGTAGAGGAGATGCAAATACACCATTACCCTTATGAAGCTTAATTAGGCCTTTATTTTTTAATTTGTGGTAAGCGATGCTCATGGAGAATTTTCCCCACACCTTCAATCTTTAATCCGTGACATGAGATGCATGGTGGGGATTTTTCCTCATCACTTTTGTTAACAAAATTCTCGAGGGAAAATGAAAACTAAATTAGTACTTTCATACACATTTTTTTGTAGTTATAAAATAGCCACACAACATCATAATACCATAAGAGCACTAAGATATAATGTGGAAAATCTTGAAAGAACCCATGAGAGAAACATTCGAAAGAGTCAAAGAATTCATTAAATCTTCTCAAGAAATAGATAGTAGTACAATGACTTTTGTATAGGCATGTACCTTGCTTCAAGCCCTAGTCAATCCTGTTTCAACTCCTATTCCTATTCCTAATAGGAGTTGAACTTAAATAATATTATTCTCAACACTTACCCTTAAGTTGGAGATTGGTAAACTTCAAATTGTTATATAGAATCATGGTCCTCCATAATAGATCTTCTAGCAAACACGGCAAGAACATAGGCTAGAGTGCTAATCCTTACGTTGTTGGGTAGATAGAAGAATATTCTTCAAATGTAAAAAGAGGATTTGTTGATGATGTCCCTTAAGAGAGTTGACCGTTTTCAATGGAGAGTGAGATTGAATGATGAGATAGAAAAAATCTTTATTTCTGTTATGACCCGGTTCCCAAATCCTTGCGAGATACGAGAATCGGATCTGAAGGTTCGTCCCTACCAGGAGGGGTGACGTAATAAAATTGCGGAAATAAAAATATAAAGCAATCTCACACAAATAAGCAATCGCACAATGTACACAAAGATTTTTAGGTGGAAACCCAAACCGGGTGAAAACCACCACCTAACCCTCTCGAGTTAGGATTTTCCGATCAACCTAGTTGATCAAATCCACTAACCGAATCACTTTGAACGAGGGTGATTCAACCTCAGTACAACCACGCTACAAGTACGAGGGTAGCGTTCCTCAACCCCTTCTCTCCACGAGAAGGATTTTGTCCCACGAAGGAGACGGGAATTCGCAAAGCGAATACCCAACCAGAATACAAAGATAAAATAAACAACAGTCCTATAGAGCCAACAAAATTAAACCTAGCTTCTATAGGAAATAGGAAACTCCCCTTTGCAAGGAGTGCGTCGACGATGACGCGGTGCGTGTGCCACGCGATGGCGCTACGTCGCTCTCGTTATCAACAGCGGGAGAGCGGGCGCGCAAACTGTTTGATGCTCTCAAGATGTAGAGCTTGAGCTTGGAGAGCAAGAACTTCTTGGACACAAGAGTGTGAAAATGTGTAGCTAAGTGTATCCAAGTGTATTTCTAAGTGTCTCTTATGTTGTGTTTTTGTTACAAAGGTTCCCCTCTATTTATAGAGGCCTTAGGAAGGCTTTGGAAGGCTTGGAAAAGCTTCCATAGCCGTTGGGTGCAAAGCCAAAGAGAATCAGGCCGAAATCAGGACAATGATTACACTTCACAGGGTTATCAGACGTCTAACTCTGGCATCAGACGTCTGGAAGGCCACTTTAAGACGTCTGATTCCAAGGTCAGACGTCTGATTCTATGCGGGTTTCTCCCTGACTTGAATCAGATCTAAACAGGATTTTTGTACAAGTCCATCAGACGACATAGAGGACGTCTGGCACTAAGTCTGGACGTCTGGAAACCTACTTTTACCGTGGGAATTGATTTCCAAACGTTGCAACGGCTAGAAAATCTCTGAGAAGAGATTTTGGGTCAGCCGAGGCAAAACGGTCATTTATCAGACGTCTGGACAGTCCTATGGACGTCTGATAAGGCTCTAACGGTCATATTCTTGACTGTTTGCTAAGCCAGCCAACGGTCCACTATCTGGACGTCTAGCAAATGCATCAGACGTCTTCTAAGACGTCTGGTCTAAGGTCTGGATGTCTGATTTCATCAGACAGAACTAACTATGTCCAGCCTAGCAGTTATCAGACGTCTGAAACAACAGTCTGACGTCTTAAAATTCTTTATCAGACGTCTGATTTTGGGATTAGACGTCTGGAAATGCTGTTTGAGCCCTATATTGGTTTTCTAAGTATTCTACAGAAAACCTAAGTATCCTAGGGTTGTGCAGGTGTTCCTAGGACTACTTTTAGGGTACTTTGAGGCTCTTTAACATAATGTTCTAAGGAATCAAAAAGAGCAAGAAAATAGATACAAGAGATACATGAAAGGATAAAAAAGAATCTATCATATTCTTCTTGTCTTCCATCTCCAATCTTTCGCTCCACGCGAACCTCCTGTGTTTTCCGTCAAGCTCCTCCAATCCGTCCTGGATGCGAGCTTGAACTCCATCTAAACACGTCCACATTTGCAATTGACCTGAAATCTAGGACTCAAATTGCAAATGTTAAATAACACGTGTTTTGTTATCATCAAAACAAATGATAGTGGTGCTTTAGCACCAACAGGATCGACTCGACTGATCCCAAGACCCAGTCGTCCAACGAGAAAGTAACCAAAAGAGCAGTAAAATAAACCACATTCACCATGTATATAACTAGCAGTAACAAAATACAGCAGTAAAGAAAAGAAATACTATAGTATACACCACCACAACAGTAGAGAAATAAACATGTACATAAACATGAAGCTTACAATGAAAAGAGTACAGGGGTAACAGAAACTACTCACAACAACAGAAAGAAAAGTATAGTGGATACTACACAAGTAACATTACTGGGCTCTACTAGGCCCAGCGCCCTCTGCAGTCGCCGACTCTGGCTGCTCAACACCTGGTCCTGAAAAGGTAACAAAGGTGACACGTCAACGAAACGCTGAGTAGAGTGGCAACTAAAAGCTAAGAAACAGTAAGGTGGATAGTATCTGTTATATTTTTAATTTCTTTCTTTATATTTTTCCATTTATTCACTCTTGAATTATTTCTCAGATCCTTCTCTTGATCTTGAATGTTCCTCGTGGGAACGATCTTGATTGCAGTCTTTTCCGAAAAGTAGAAGTAGCACGTGGTGCTCTCCTGGCCTGGAGAGTCCCCCGTGGTGGTCCAACCCTCAATCAACCACCCCAAGGTCGCTGACAGACTTAACGGTGACTACAGCACGTGCGATAAACGCACGGGTAGCTACCTCGCACTGGCACGCAGTCAGTCATTTCCGTTAACGGGTGCACTAAAAGCACAGCACGGAACCAGTATAGGGCAGAGCCCTCTCAGTAATAGGGGTTTAGCCCCTCCATAGTAACGAAACAGGGGTCTTGCCCCTCCACAGTCCGCGCACCCTCTCCTAACTACCCTGGTTTGCCCAGTGGGCCTAACAAGTCGGTGTAGGAGGGCTAGTAGAACCCCGGGGCCAGTGGGGTAGCTAGTGCTCTCCCTACACTAGTAGCTCTCCTCGGTACTGTGTACACAAGGGCCAAAAGTCGGTGCAAAGTGGCCAGACCTAACCCTGGGTCCCTGGGGTGGATAGATCCGCTCTGCACTAAATAGGGGGACAGTCGCTCTCCTTGGTACTCCGTACTCAAGGGCCAGCTCACTTCACCAATTCTATTCCATTCACTTTCCAGGAGTTCTACTCCTAATTCCCCGCAGGGTTCATGCCCTTTTAACTCAGCCAATTTAGGTTTCACCGTTCCAGCTTTATATCCGTATAACCCACGTTCTCAATAGTAATTCTTCATTCATAAACAGGCAGCTGTTAACCAACTTTTAAAGGAAGTTATCATTTCCTTTCTACTTTTCCAAGACTGCAATGTATAGATATTCAATCTAGTTTTCTAGTCCTAGGATTCATGCCATACCCTAGGATCTATCATTCAATCTAGTTTCCCAGTCTTAGGATTCATGCAATACCCTAGGATCTATCATTAAATCTAGTTTTTTAATCCTAGGATTCATGCAATACCCTAAACTCTATTAATCATTTCCTAATTGCATAATTTTTGATAAATAATTGAAAGGGCCACTCTACCCGCAAAATCGGGAGTACTGGGGGCGTAATCGGCAAGCCCGCGTGTCTTCGCAACCCCCAGAGCTGCAACGGAACGGGGTTCTAACACAAGGATCAAAGACAAGGAGCTACTCAGAACAGCATACGATTACTGTAAACAGGTAGAGGAACTAAATCCAAGAAGAACGAAACTTGAAATGCGAAAAATGGACTCCGAACGGACCCTAAACGGGTAAAAAATGATGAATCTCTCCAAAATCAGACGTCTGGAACTTCTTCCAGACGTCTTAAATGATCGCTTAGGTCATACCTCGATCTGTGTGGTCCTTCAGACGTCCAGAAGCCCGCTGAACTGTCTGGACTTAGTTTCCAAACGTCCGACTGTCACTCCGGACGTCTGGAGACCCCCTCCGTCGTCTGGTGTTGTGCCCAGACGTCTGATCTATGTGGGATGGCGTGCCCTTGCGCCTTCCCGAATAAAACCTGCACAAACATGTGCCCACTCTCAACACCAAAGGAAGCAAAAGACTTCTACGGAAATGGCTGCATGGCCGCACACACGAAAGAAGAAGAAGATAAAAATAACGTACCTTTCAGACGTTTGGACCTGCCTCTAGACGTCCCCTTCGTCGTCTGGACATAAGTCCAGACGTCTGATTCTGGGAAATTTTCCTAGAATTAGGACCTCCTCACCCTCCGCCCACAGCGCACGACCATGCTGCACCACGCCCGCCTACTACCTGAGCTGCAGCAGCTTCTCCGCGGCAACCCACGCTTGCTGCGCACCCGTCGGTCGGCTCCGGCTGCTCCGACGAGCTCACAACCTCACGGTCAAGCACCCTTTTCTTCTCGCAACAGTTCCTCCTCCCCACACACTCGCAGCAGTTGTGGCTGCCGCTCTCGCCCGCTCGCTTTCTCGCTAACAAGGAGAAGAAGAAGAAGGCGGTGGAGTGAGGGTGAGGGAGAGGGAAAGGCATATTTGAAGGCAACCGCGGGGAGAGAGAAATAGAAAAGCTACGTCTGTAGGGAGGGAGAGGAAAGAGAAGAAGGAGGGCGGCGGGTTCAGTCTGCGGCGTATGCACGCGGACGCGAACCCGTACGTCGAAAAAATTTAATTCCAGACTCCTAGGAAGGCTTCCAGACATTTGACCAGACATCTGGACCGCTTCTT
Organism: Thalassia testudinum; assembly: GCA_037157565.1. Taxonomy (NCBI): domain Eukaryota; kingdom Viridiplantae; phylum Streptophyta; class Magnoliopsida; order Alismatales; family Hydrocharitaceae; genus Thalassia; species Thalassia testudinum. The sequence continues at coordinate 86,000,368 of JAZHRO010000031.1, forward strand.
AGACGTCTTAAATGACGCTTGATCCCCGATTATAAGAATATAACAAACTCAAAGGAAGTTTCGTCCCCGAAACTTGCTCTAACTAGGGTGCGGGAAAGAACGATATATGCATAACAAACTCAAAGAGGACCGAAGTCGGTCTGAAAGGACGTACCTGCGAAAAGATCCGGGTACCACTCCCGCATCGCCGCCTCAGGCTCCCATGTAGCCACCTCGTACCGCTAGCTCCTCCACAAAACCTTCACCATGGTACTTGCTTCCATCTCAGACTGCGGATGGCTCTGTTGAGAATCTGCACTGGCAGCTCGGGGTAGGTCAGGTCATCAGCCACCTCGACGCTCTCGTGACTCAGGACGTGACTAGAATCGGCGACGTACTTCCTGAGGTTGGACACGTGGAACACGTTGTGCACACCAGAAAGCTGAGGAGGGAGGGCAAGCCTGTAAGCAACAGGTCCAACCCACTCTAGGACCTCAAAGGGCCCCACGAACCTCGACGCAAGCTTCCCTCTCACCCCAAACCGCTGCAGGCCCTTCACGGGCGAAACACGAAGGAAGATGTGGTCCCCAACCTCAAACTGCACCTCTCTACGTTTCCTATCTACATAGCTCTTCTGCCTGCTCCTGACAGTGCGGAGTCGCCTGTGAATCTGCTCGACCACCTCCTGACTCTGCCGGATCAGCCTGGGGCCAACCTCCCACTTGGTCCCCACCTCAACCCAACTCAAGGGTGCCGTACACCTCCGTCCATACAGAGCCTCGTAGAGTGCCATGCCGATGCTCGGGTGATAACTGTTATTGTAAGCAAACTCAGCCACGGGAAAGTGCTCCTCCCAAGAGCCCCTCCAGTCCAGTACACAGGCACGCAAAAGGTCCTCAAGTGTCTGTATCGTGCGCTCAAACTGTCCGTCCGTCTGGGGGTGGTAAGCTGTACTGAACCTCAACCGCGTCCCCAGGGCCTGTTGAAACTCAGCCCAAAATTGGGACATAAAGTTGGTATCCTGGTCGGATACGATTTCTCGCGAAACTCCATGTAGACGTACCACGTCGCGGATATACCTCTCTACCAACTGTGCTGGTCCCCAGGTGACTCAGATTGGCAAGAAACGTGCCGTCTTCGTCAATTTGTCAACAATTACCCAGACTGCGTCGTGTCCTCGCTGGGTAACAGGTAAGCCCACCAACAAGTCCATGGTGATGCTCTCCCACTTCCACTCTGGCACTGGAAGTGGCTGTAGTGGCCCTGTAGGCCTTTGATGCTGGCTTTCACCTGCTGGCACACTAAGCACTGCTGCACAAATTCACCCACATCCCTCTTCATCCCCCTCCACCAAAAGTCACGTCTCAAGTCATGGTACATCTTCGTGTTTTTGGGATGTATGGTAAATCTGGAATCGTGTGCCTCAGTCAGGAGCTCTCTCAATAGCTCCTCGTCTCAAGGAACGCACAGCCATCCCCTCATGCGCAGCACCTGGTCTGTAAAAGAGAAGTCTCCAGGGTCTCCTGACAGTACTCTGTCACGTAAGGACTGCAAGTACGGGTCGGCCATCTTCCCTATGATGGTGCAATCTATCAGCTCTGGCCTCATCTGTCGCATCACAGTCACTGCCCCACAGTGCCCTCGTAGCTCTAGGGGTCGCCAACTGCCCATCTCCTCCAAAAGGCTCCAATTCTGCACCTGTAAACTGGCCAAGTGTGCGGGTGCCTTCCGGCTCAAGGCGTCAACCACCATGTTGGCCTTTCCTGGGTGGTAGGAAATGCTGTAGTCATAGTCCTTCAGGAGCTCCAACCAACGTCTCTGTCTCATGTTGAGCTCCTTCTGATCAAATAGGTATCTGAGGTTTTTGTGATCTGTGAAAATCTCGAAGGTCTCACCGTATAAGTAGTGCCTCCAGCTTTTCAGCGCGAGGACGATAGTTGCCAACTCCAGGTCGTGGGTAGGGTAGCTATGCTCATGGGACTTCAGTTACCACGAAGCGTAAGCGACAACATGACCCCTCTGCATGAGCACACCCCCTAACCCCTGCAAAGAGGCATCCGTGTACATAACGAACCCACCACTACTGCCTGGGATGGTGAGCACGGGAGCTGAAGTCAACCTCTCCTTCAGCTCCTGAAAACACGCCTCACAGGCGTCTGTCCAAGTGAAGGGCACGTCCTTCCGGGTCAACTGTTTCATAAGACGTGCAATCTGTGAAAAGCCCCTGATAAACCTCCTGTAGTAGCTTGCCAGTCCCAAGAAATTGCGAATCTCAGTAACCATACGCGGTCTCTCCCACCTAAGCACTACCTCGACCTTGGCTAGGTCTACAGCCAAGCCATCCCCAGAGATCACATGACCTAAGAAGGTCACCTCCCTCAACCAGAACTCCTACTTGCTGTATTTGGCGTACAGCCTACGTCGTCTCAGTGTGTCCAGAACCATCCGCAAATGCTGTCCGTACTGCATCTGATCTCGGGAATAGATGAGCACATCATTAATGAATACCACCACAAACTGGTCCAAGTACGGTCTAAACACCCGGTTCATCAGGTCCATGAAGGCAGCGGGGGCATTGGTCAGCCCAAACGGCATGACCAGAAACTCGTAGTGTCCGTACCGGGTACGGAAAGCTATCTTGGAGATGTCTGCCTCCTTGATCCTCAACTGGTGGTATCCAGACCTCAAGTCGATCTTGGAAAATACCGTGGCACCTCGCAGCTGGTCAAACAAGTCATCGATCCTCGGTAGTGGATATCTGTTCTTGATGGTGACCCTATTCAGCTATCGGTAGTACACACAAAGGCATAGGGTACCATCCCTCTGTTGGTGCTAGAGCACCACGATCGTTTGTTTTGATGATAACAAAACACGTGTCACTTAATATTTGCACTTGGAGTCTTAGATTTCAGGCAAATTGCAAATGGAGACGTGACTAGACGAAGTTCGAGCTCGCATCCAGGATGGATTGGAGGAGCTTGATGGAAAATAGAGGAGATTCGCGAGGAGCGATAGATTGAAGATGGTAGGACAAGAAGAATAGGATAGAATTCTGTTTATTTCTTTCATGTACTTTTGTCTTTATTTCCTTACTCTTTTTGTTCCTTAAAATATCATGTTAAAGAGCCTCAAAGTACCCTAACAGTAGTCCTTGGAACACCTGCACAACCCTAGGATACTTGGTTTTCTGTAAAGAACTTAGAAAACCAATATAGGGTTTAAACAGCTTTTTCAGACGTCTAATTCCAAAATCAGACGTCTGATAATATGTTTTAAGACGTCTGACTGTTGATTCAGACGTCTGATAACATTTAGGCTGGACTTAGCTCTGTCTGATGAAATCAAATGTTCAGACCTTAGTCCAGACGTCTTAGAAGACGTTTGATGGACTTGCCAGACGTCCAATTAGTGGACCGTTGGCTAGCTTAACAAACACTGAAGGATATGACCGTTAGAGCCTTATCAGACGTCCTTAAGCCTTTCCAGAAGTCTGATAAATGACCGTTTTGCCTCGGCTGACCCAAAATCTCTTCTCAGAGATTTTCTAGCCGTTGCACTCTCTTAGAAATCCATTCCCGCAGAAAAGTAGGTTTCCAGACATCCAGACATAGTGCCAGACGTCCTACATGTCATCTGGTAGACTTGCACTAGAATCCTACTTAGATCTGATTCAAGTCAGGAAGAAACCCACATAAAATCAGACGTCTGACCTTATTTCCAGATGTCTTAAATTGGTTTCCCAGACGTCTGATGCCAGAATCAGATGTCTGATAACCCTGTCAGTGCAATCATTGTTCCTGATTTCGGCCTGATTCTCTTGGACTTTGCTCCCAACTGCTATGGAAGCTTTCCAAAGCTTTCCAAAGCTTTCCTAAGGCCTCTATAAATAGAGAAGAACCTCTTGCACACAAACATACACTAACACACACCTAGACACACCTAGTAATACACTTTTACACTCTTTTGTGTCCAAGAAAAGCTCTTGCTCTCCAAGCTCAAGTTCTTCATCTTGAGAGCATCAAGCCTTTGCGCACACGCTCTCCCACCGTAGTTCATGAGAGCAACGTTGCGCCGTTGCGTGGCTCACGCACTTACGTCATCGATTCGACACACTCCTTGCAAAGGGGAGTTTCCTAATTCCTATAGAAGCTAGGTTTAAATCTTTGTTGGCTCTATAGGACTATATTTGTTATTTTACTTTGTTATTTGGTTGGGTATTCACTTTGCGAATTCCCATCTCCTTCGTGGGACAAAATCCTTCTCGTGAAGAGAAGGGGTTGAGGAACGCTACCCTCGCACTTGTAGCGTGGTTGTCATTGAGGTTGAATCACCCTCGTTTAAGTGATTTGTTTAGTGGATTTGATCAACTTGGTTGATCGAAAAATCCTAACTCGAGAGGGTTAGGTGGTGGTTTTCACCCGGTTTGGGTTTCCACCTAAAAGATCTCTGTGTACCTTGTGTGATTAAATTTTTTGTGAGATTGTTTATTTTCAATTCCACAATTTATTACGTCACCCCCTCCTGGTAGGGAGAATCCACACCCTCTTCTTTACAAACAGTACAGGGGCTCCCAGGGGGACGCGTTGGGCCTCACAAAGCCCTTCTCTAAAAGATCCTGCAATTGAGACTTAAGCTCTCACAACTCAAGTGGTGCCATCCTGTATGGTGCTGTGAAGATGGGACTGGTCCCTGGTACTAACGAGATCTCAAACTCGATCTCACGCTCGGGCGGTAGTCCTGGCAACTCGTCTGGGAACACATCGGGGTACTCTCTGACCATCGGGTTACTGTGGAAGTCTGCCACAGGACTAGGCTCTGCCACCACACAAGCTAGGAAGCCCTCACACCCCTGGCTCAAAAGTCTCGCTGCCCGAAGTGCAGAAATGCACCTGAAGCCTCCGTCCACTGGCTGACCGTGGAACTCTAAAGAAGGAAACTCCGGTATGGAGAAGACGATCTTTCTCTCAAAACAGTCCACCAAGGCGTGGCAAGCGAACAGCCAGTCCATCCCCAGAATTACGCCAAAGTTCTCCATCTGTATCATAATCAGGTCAGCTGGAAGGCTGTGTCCCCCAACACTGACCTCACAACCCGCATATACCTCCTCAGCTACAAACAGCTGACCACTCAGACCTCTGATCACGAACGGATCCTCTAATAGCACACAATCCTGCCCCAGACTAACCGCGAAACTAGCTGCGACAAACGAGTGAGTAGCGTCGGAATCGAAAAGCGTGTAAACGAGTCTATCGGAAACTGAAACCATACCTGCCACCACCGATCCCGAAGCTCTGGCATCCCTGTGTGTCAGGGCATTGATACGCCCCTCAGCCCTAGGTGCGGACGAAGCAGCCACACTCTACACCAGACGGGTAGCTGCTGGGTGGTACCCTCCTCGTGAATGTTGTCCTCCTCCTCGCACCTGGAAACCGCAGCCTCCTACTCGCCCTCCAGTGCTCGGCGTGGGAAGCATCTACTGACCTCTTACCTTAGACAGGAATTCCCTCCTGATGTGGCCCGGCTGGCCACACTGGTAGTAGAGGGGAACCCGACTCTCGCCCTCAGTGGGTCCCTATTGTCGGTTGGGTGGGGGTCTAGTGCTAGCAACTGGCCCCTGTCGAGGGCCCCCAAAGGCCACTGATGGCCCTGCAAAACGTGACGGCTCTCCTGTGGGCGCCACGTGTCTCCTGTCTCGCCAGCCCTAGAGAAAGTCTGGCTGATAGGGCCTCTTCCGCCCACTGTCAGTATCTCGTGCAGACGGGTTGGTCTCCTCGTAGGTCATAGCTGCCTCCACCACCCTCGAGAACGTAGGCAGCTTCAGGGGTTTGACATACCCCTGAATCGCAGGTCGGAGCCCCTCGGTGAACCTCCAAAGGCACACCTCCTCAGTGGCTACTGCTGTCGCTGCGAAGCGGGACAGCTCCAGAAAACGCATGCGGTACGCGCTCACGGTCATCGTCCCCTGGTGGAGAGTGTGGAACTCCCGCCTCCTATGGCCCTTCCACGTCTGGGGAAAGTACTGCTCGCAGAAGAGGGTGACGAACCAGTCCTAGGTCGACTCGTCCCTCTCCTGTCCCCTGACTGCCCTCCACCACCTGTGTGCCGCAGTCTCCAGCTGGTACATGGCAAAGGCCACGCAGCACTCCACCGGGGGGCGAAGGGTGTCAAAAACCTTCTCGATCTGCTCTAGCTAGTCCTCTGCCTCGGTCGGGTCCTCATCCCCCTTGAAGAAGGGGGGCTTCAGCTTCCGGAACTATCCGAAAAGCTTAAAGTAGCGTTGTAGTGGAGATGATGGTGCACCTCCAGGTAAGGAAGCCTCGGGCACAGAAGTGTCGGAGGAAGGTGGGGGTGGTGGCGGCCCATCTCCTCCCCCGCGTCCAGCACCACATTCGTCTCATGGTCCCATAGAGGACTCCCCCTCCGCAGCCCCAGGGAGAGGCGCTCGTGGCGGCGGGTGAGCTCCCCTCGCACTATCCCATATCAGCTGGGCGAGGTCCTAGGCCTGAATGCCCGAGAGTAGTGGCTGGTCCACTGAAACGTCAACCTCGACACGCCCACCCCTCCGACCTCGTCCTCGGCCGCGCCCACGGTCCGCCTCACTAGTCCCTCGTCGAGGCATCTCCTGCAAGGAGACGCGAAAATAGAACGGAACACGTCAATATAAACGATATCTAATGAAGAAGTCTAAGAGCTGATGTCAAGAGAAATGTTGTGGTGGCTACTCTAGTTACAGACACGTGAATTGGTTATTTTCCAGTCAGTTGGTTCATTTCTCGGGACGACCTTACTCTGATACCATCTTGTTACGACCCGGTTCCCGAATCCCTGTGAGATACGAGAATCGGACTGACTCGACTGATCCCAAGACCTAGTCGTCCAACGAGAAAGTAACCAAAAGAGCAGTAAAATAAACCACATTCACCATGTATATTACTAACAGTAACAAAATACAGCAGTAAAGAAAAGAAATACTACAGTATACACCACCACAACAGTAGAGAAATAAACATGTACAAAAACATGAAGCTTACAATGAAAAGAGTACAGGGGTAACAGAAACTACTCACAACAATAGAAAGAAAAGTACAGTGGATACTACATAAGTAACACTACTGGGCTCTACTAGGCCCAGTGCCCTCTGCAGCTGCTGACTTTGGCTGCTCAACACCTGGTCCTAAAAAGGTAACAAAGGTGACACATCAGCGAAACGCTGAGTAGAGTGGCAACTAAAAGCTAAGAAACAGTAAGGTGGACAGTAGCTGTTATATTTTTAATTTCTTTCTTTATATTTTTCCATTTATTCACTCTTGAAGTATTTTTCAGATCCTTCTCTTAATCTTGAATGTTCCTCGTGGGAACGATCTTGATTGCAGTCATTTCCGAAAAGTAGAAGTAGCACGTGGTGCTCTCCTAGTTGGGAGAGTCCCCCATGGTGGTCCTACCCTCAGTCAACCACCCCAAGGTCGCTGACAGACGTAACGGTGACTACGGCACGCACGATAAATGCATGGGTAGCTACCCCGCACTGGCACGTGGTCAGTCGTTTCCGTTAACGGGTGTGCTAAAAGTACAACACCGAACCAGTATAGGGCAGAGCCCTCTCAGTAACAGGGGTCCAGCCCCTCCACAATAACCAAACAGGGGTCTTGCCCCTCCACAGTCTGCACACCCTCGCTTGACTACCCTGGTTTGCCCAGTGGGCCTAACAAGTTGGTGTAGGAGGGCTAGTAGAACCCCGGGGCCGTGGGGTAGCTAGCGCTCTCCCTACATGTTTGTCACGCTTTTGTGCAGTTTGTTAAAAGATAATATCGCGTTGTAGTATAGCCGCGAAAGCGTTCAAAACAAATAAAGATTTTTATTACTCGAAAACCGGAGTATCCGAGGTTGAACACAGGGAGCAATCTCAGTACTTTGGAAAACCCAAGAATACAACTGTTAAATGCAAATATAATTGATTCAAGGAGTTTTTAAAAAAAATAGAATTAGACGTCTGATTTATGTATCAGACGTCTTAAATGTGATCTTTCTCTCTTCCTTCTCCTTTCTGCTTCTGTATTTTTCCTTCTTCTGCTTTGTCTTTCTGATTTCTTTGCAATCTTCCTTGTCCTTCTTCTTCTTCTCTGCGAAGACTTCTAATCTTTCTGCTTTCCTTCTTCTCCTGCGAAGGCTTCTTTCTTCTTCTTTGTCTTGCTCCTTCTTTCTTCTCTTCTTCGTCTTGCCTTTCCTTCTTCTTCTTCTGTGGCAGCCAAGTCCTTCTCCTGCGTTTAGCCTGCCCTGCACAGGAGCAAAACCTAACCCTTCTCCCTCTACCCGCGCGTCTCTCTCTCTCAAGCAATTCACTCAGAGCTGCTCTCCCAGAGCCACAGGCATTAATCGGGTCGGATCGTACCCGGGACCAGGCGCACCTGAAGGTGGTGTGATGCGTGAGGAGTGCGTAGGTCTAGGTCGGGTCGGATTCGCCAAGTCCGCGTGGTCAGGTCGCGGACGAGGCGGGTGTGGGGTCAGTGAGGGACCTCACCCCTGTGCTTTCGAGGCAGTAAAGCTATATCACAAAAACTCTTTATACCATACCTGTGCCTCGAGATTCCATGATGTGGGACTAAACGTTCCGCCCTTCCTTTGCGCGCGCCCGTAGACTCTCATGTGCAATTGCCCACGCTGAAGGCCCTGCTGGTGCTCCTCGCTGAACTCAGTCACCTCGCGATACTTGCGAGAGTCTGCTGCACCTGCCGCCTGGGAAGCCTGATGCCTGCTGCTGCTCCAAGCTTCCTGCTGCTTCGGCTGTTAATGGTGGCCGGGGCGTTCACCTGAGATTCCACAAAACGGCCTATTGGCCTAATCAGAATAGCTGGAAACCTTCGCCGTAGCACGGCGAAGGTGGTGGGTGATGCTGCAGGTTGCCGGTCGGCTTAGGCGTGCGCGCCTAGGTCAACCTGTGGCCGGAGATGGTGGGTTGTTCGGGGGGTGGTTATGGAGGTCTGGAGTGGCAGTTGTGGGGTGGAGCGAGTCCCTGGTGGTGAGCCGGAGCTCCCGAGGTGGTTGGCGAGCCGTGTGGAGTGCTGGAATGGTGGAAGCGGCTCGCCGAAGGTCGGTCGGTGATGTGGAAGATGAGGGTGGTCAGCGTCGGTCGAGGGGTAATCAAGTAAAATAGGTGGGGGAAAAGAGAGAGGAGAGGGTGGAGAACGTATCTGGGGTTGTCTGGAGGGAAGGGAGGCGGCGGAGAGGACGGCTCGTAACTGCCGTTGTCGGGGAAGAAAGACCCTGAGGGAGGAAGCGACGACGAAGACAAGGTCAGAAGCGCGCGCGCGGGGTACAGCGCGACGTAGGAGGAAGCGGCGGAGAGGACTCTGCTGCTGGTATGGCAGCAGAGCGACGAGAAGGAGGGAAGGAGGTCGCCGGAGCTTGTGGGTCGTTTGGCCGGAGATGGTAGAGGGAGGAATTTGGAAGGGATCTCCGTCAAAATCAAGCTTAGCCTCTGTTGAACGATTACGAACCTACGCTAACGTGTTTGGTTTTGGAAAACCCGTCGTTGTAGTTCAAAAGCGAAGGATTCGAGTTCAACAAATAAAATTTATACCGAAATAAGAATTCCGGGTCGAACTCAGGGAAGCTACGTTGATCTATATTCGCAATTATGTTTTTTTTAGGATTTTTGATAAACAAGGCGAAATAATTACAATGGAGCTATCAAACTGAGAGAGAGAGAGAGAGAGAGAAAGAGAACATGCATTCAATATTTCAATTGTTTATACAAGCAAACGAAATGAAAGTTACACTAGAAAGCGGGAAATCAATTACACTATAAAGCAGGAAAATTCTACACTAGAAAAGCTGTAAATAAGAATGGGAGAGAGAAGTTATCCTCCTCGACGGTCGCTTGGAGGACGAGCCGGACGGGACGACGCCTGGACGAAGGAGAACGAAGCGGGACGAAGGAGGACGAAGCAGAAGAACGGGAACGAAGCAGCACGCCGTCGTCGTCGCGGGATCCACTTCCGAAGGGGGACGAAAATTTGGACTTTATCTCGCGAGAAGCATCCCGGGTGTGGGACAAGCTTCTCTTGAGCTTTGGAGAGGTAGAGAGGAGAAGGAAGGGATGAAAATTTCGTATAGAGGGGGTCTCCTTTTATAGTTTCAAGGAGTGGGGGCAAAATGGACATTACATCTTCAAAATAATAAATAAGGGGTCTTTAGTGACGGATAAAACCGTCGCTAAAGCCCTCAACGTGGGCGTAGCCGCCGCGCCCACGCGCGCCCGCTCGGCTGCCCGCGCGTAACGCCTACGCACGTCGCTTGATTTTCAGCCGTCCGATCGCGAGATCGGACGGCTTAGATCGCGTCCGCGCCCGCTGCGTAGCGCGCCCGCCCGCGTGCGATCGCGCGTTACGCCCGGCGTGCAATCGCGCGTCGTCCTGATTGAGCGCGCGTAGCCGTTGGATCTTCATCTGACGCTCGTGCGCGCCCGCTCGCCCGCGCCTTCCACCCCCTCACCGCGGCTCGAACCCGCGACCTCCGCTTCGCCCGCAGCTGCGTCGCCGCTGCGCTACGCGGGCGAAATGGTCGCGCGGACATTTTTAAGCGCGAGCGACCGCAGCCGTTGGATCGAGATCCAACGGTGGAGAGGAGACGGTGCGCGGTCTTCACCAGACGCATGCGGCCGATTGGGCGGCTGAGATGGCGCCACGTGGCGCCATCTTGGCCGTCCATCTTCTGGAAGTTGTAGATGGTGCCACGGATGTCGGATTGACTCGATTTTTGTGTTGTTGGGCTGCGATCGTCGATCCGAATTCATCCGTGTGGTCGGATTTGCCATCTGAAGTGCGGATTTACACCATCCTGGCCCTTGATCTTCTAGGGTTCCCTGGTCTCTATCTGATGCTACGGATGCCTGATTAGGGCGATCTTGGAGTCGTTGAACTCCAATTGTCACCCTAATCATATCCATACGGTTGGATCTTTGATCCGAGGCCCCGATAAAATATTTGCCCTGTCCAAGCACATAAAAGGAGACAATTAACCTCCATTTTATTCAAACTACTCTAAATGCAAGATGATGCATGTAATGCAATATTTATATCATGAAATGCAATCCTATGCTTAAGAACATGCATAAATAGACATTTTAAGTAGTGTAAATGTGTTTACATCATACCCCCATACCTATCTTTTGCTAGTCCCTAGCAAAAACTATATGCTATTTATAAAAGAATTAGGTTAGATTATTTGGACCTGAGTTATTTCAATCATTAAGAAATTGTCTACTTAAGAACTGAACTTTCAAAGACACAACAGTGCCCGGGTATCAGCGAAAATACAGACCGCCTCAAGCCTCGCCTTATTCAAAGAAAAATTTCTTTTTCTGTTTTTACTCTCTTTTTTTTTTTTTGGATTTTCAAATTTTAGGGTTTAAGAGTGGCTTTCTACGGCCATTCAACTCACCCAAGATTTGATGAGAACCTTAAGTTTTAAGCATCTTATTGTGATTGTGATAGACTCGTTGACCGGCAATTAGAACGGACTTCGGATTTCTACGCCTCTAGGTGACCTCAAAAAAAATTCTGCCTAAAGGTGTATCTTTACAACTGGTAGCTTTCTCCCTACTTTTATTATTATTATTATTATTATTATTTTTTTAACGAGGTCAACACAAGGGTGAATCCAGTGTATATCTCCCCGGTTTATTCTACTTCTCCGCTTCTTCCTAAGTGTTTTGGGAATTTTTAGTGCATTTTCTGAGCTGGGTTCTGGACAACCGGTCGATGAGCTGTTACCACCGACAACTTGCCAGCCATACTCGTGCGGCGAAGTGTGGCTTATTTCTTTTTGTTCTTTTCTCCTTTTTGATTTTTTTTTTCTTTTTCTTCTTCTTTTTTTTTTTTTTTTAAGTAGGTGGCTTCCCTGGTCTAAGATTTACCTAAAAGCAGCAAAGAGAAAGGTCCAGTGACTGAGCTCTGGACAACCTACCTATGGGCTGTTACCCACGATAACTTGCCAGCCATATCACCCTAGAAGGTTCATTAGCTACCCAATTTCCATTAAAATTGCCGAGCAACGAGTCAGTGCAAAGAAAGTGTGTAAATGCTTAAAACTCAAAATTCCCTTAAATCAGAGGGTGGGTTGACAAGTCGTGTACTTATCACCCAAACTTATTTATTCCAAATATAATATAATTAAGATGGCGAGAACTCAAAGACAAATCCACATTTTAGTAGATACACAGGCTAATTAAGTCCAAAGACCTGAGGGGTCTTTGTGTTCAGATCCTAATGTAAAATTTCTTAGGATTGAAAAGTCCTAATGTCCAACTAACCTTCCTAATTTTCTTTTTTTTTTTTTTTTTTTAGAGAAAGAGAGCAATTTATATGGATTTCACAAAGCTGACCAACTAATTCAAAAATGAATCCACCCCCCCATGCCTAGCTGATGCAATGTCCTCATTGAAAAAGAGACATGAAAGAAAGGGTAGAATATGAAAGATGTCACCTGGATATGAAGCTCGTATCAGCCTTGTGTTATATGTACAACTGCTGAGTTTAATGCCGTCAGCTAGGCGAAGTCCAGCCAAAGAAGTCACAGAATGGCTAGAGCAACAGAGTCTGAAACGGGTTTTGGAAGATTATGGTCAACAACAGGCTTCAGACGTTGACCGTTGACTTTAAAGGTGTTACCCGTCTTTGGGTCAGAAATCTGAACGGCACCATTTAGAAAAATCTGATCAATTATGAATGGGCCACTCCATTTAGATCTAAGTTTACCAGGAAAGAGCTTAAGTTTAGAATCGAATAACCAGACCTTATGGTTTGGCTCAAAGCTCTTGCGGGAAATCATTTGATCATGTAGAGCTTTGGTCCGAGCCTTGTATATCTTGGCATTCTCATAAGCATCATTTCTAAGCTCCTCCAACTCAGATAGTTGGAGTTTCCTGGTCTTCCCAGCTAGATTTAGATCTAGATTGCATTGTTTGATTGCCCAGAATGCCCTGTGTTCAATCTCTATGGGTAGATGACACGCCTTTCCATACACCAGACGGAATGGAGACATACCGATAGGTGTTTTATACACCGTACGGTAGGCCCAAAGAGCGTCCTCAAGCTTTTGAGTCTAATCCTTGCGATCGGGCCTAACCGTTTTTTGCAGAATGTTCTTGATCTCTCGATTAGAGATCTTGGCTTGTCCATTCGTTTGGGGATGGTAAGGTGTGGAAATTCGTTGATTAACCCCGTATTTGGCCAATAAACTCCGGAATTGGGCATTAGTAAAATGAGTGCCACCATCACTGATGATAGCCCTCGGAATCCCGAATCTACTGAAGATATTTTTCTTGACAAAGTTGATGACCACCTTGTGGTCATTGGTTCGGGTGGGAATTGCCTCAATCCATTTAGACACATAATCAACAGCGACAAGAATGTACTGATGTCCAAATGAAGGGATAAAGGGTCCCATGAAATCAATGCCCCAAACATCGAAAATTTCGACAGGAAGAATAGGGTTTAAGGGCATCATGTCTCTCTTAGTTATGCTCCCGAGTGCCTGGCATCGAGGGCATGACCGTGAGAAATCCTGGGCATCCTTGAATAAAGACGGCCAATAGAAGCCAGATTGCAAAATTTTTGCAGCCGTCTTTTTCCCGGAGAAATGTCCACCACACCCAGATGCATGGCAAAACTCAAGTATACTGTTGAATTCATTCTCCGGTATGCATCGGCAAATAATCTGATCAGAGCCGATGCGATACAGTTCAGGGTCCTCCCAAAAGTAGTATTTGGCCTCAGATTTGAGTCTATCCCGTTGTTGCTTGGTCCAATCCTGGGGGATTTGACCAACGGCCAAATAGTTAACAATGTCAGCAAACCATGGGGTGTGGACACCTAAAACTGTAAGAATGGTTTCGTCCGGAAAAGTGTCAGCAATCGGAATGTCCGGACACGAAGAATCACCTAGGAGTCTCGACAAATGATCCGCCACCACATTTTGTACCCCGGTTTTATCCTTGATTTCAAGATCAAATTCTCGAAGAAGAAGAATCCAACGAATAAGCTGGGGTTTAGCATCCTTTTTAGCCAAGAGATGTCTCAAGGCCGAGTGGTCGGTATAAACAATAACATGAGACCCCAAGAGATAAGCCCTGAATTTTTCCAACGCAAATACTACAGCTAGTAATTCCTTTTCAGTAACAGTGTAATTCCTCTGGGCTTCATCCAAAGTTTTACTAGCGTAGTAAATGACAAAGGGCTTTCGATCAATTTTCTGACCCAGGACAGCCCCGACCGCGTAATCAAAAGCATCGGTCATGATCTCAAATGGGGTTGTCCAAATAGGTGGTTGCAAAATTGGCGCACAGGTGACTGCCGTTTTTAGGAAATCAAATGCCTTTTGGCATGATTCGTCAAAAACAAACGGTGTTTCTTTGGCAAGAAGATTACTCAAAGGGTGGGCAACCTTCGAGAAGTCCTTGATGAATCTTCGATAAAATCCCACATGGCCAAGAAATGATCTGATTTGTTTAACTGATGTGGGAGGAGGAAGTTTAGCGATAGCATCAACCTTAGCTTTGTCCACTTCAATTCCCCGTTCAGAGATTACATGACCCAAAACGATGCCCTCTTGGGTCATGAAATGACTCTTTTCCCAGCTAAGGACCAATCGTGTCTTGATACATCGCTTAAGAATCATTTCCAAATTAACCAAATAAGAGTCAAATGATTCTCCGAAAATGGAGAAATCATTCATGAAGACTTCCATAAACTCTCCCACCATGTCGGAAAATATGGCTAGTATACACCTTTGAAAAGTCGCAGGTGCATTGCATAACCCGAAAGGCATCCTACGAAAAGCAAAGGTTCCGTAGGGACAGGTGAAAGTAGTTTTTTCCTGATCCTCGGGATGGATAGGAACTTGGTTGTATCCCGAGTAGCCATCAAGAAAACAGAAGTACTTCTGCCCGGCTAATTTTTCCAGGATTTGATCAATGAAGGGCAGGGGAAAATGATCCTTCTTAGTGGCAGTGTTCAGCTTCCTGTAATCAATACAAACTCTCCAAGATGAAGCTGAATGAGTTGTGACAGATTCTCCTTTCTCATTAGTCACAACAGTAATCCCGGCTTTCTTTGGAATAATCTGAACGGGACTTACCCAGGGACTGTCAGAGATTGGATAAATAATTCCTGCATCGAGCCACTTGATGATTTCCTTTTTGACCACTTCTCGCATATTTGGATTCAATCTCCTCTGCATCTGGCGAGAAGGGCGGGATCCATCTTCGAAGAATATTCTATGATTGCAGTAAGATGGCTCGATCCCCCTAAGGTCATGAATGGTCCAACCAATTGCCTCCTTATGTTCCTTTAGGACCTTAATCAATTTAATCTCTTGCTCCTTTGTCAATTTAGCACTGATAATCACAGGGAGCGTATTCTGAGGTCCTAAAAATTGATATTTCAAATTCTCGGGCAATGGTTTCAATTCGAGCTGGGGTGGGGTGATGATTGATGGTCGGGTAGATGCTGAAGATTCAACAAGAGGGAGAGGTTGTGAGTGGACAAAATCAGTAACCTCTTCCGAAGATGTTAAGTCAGAGGGTTGCGGGTCAAATTCATCAACCAAAGAGGAACTTTCAATTGAAGAAACTGTCAAACAAGTTTCAATATTAACATTATCCTTATCAAGTTCCTCAATAACTCCACAATCCTCAAATTATTGATCGCCTTAAAAATATCTAATTTCATACGTTGGTCCCCAAAGGCGATTTCCATGCTACCGCTTTCACAATTAATGTTGGCCTTTGCGGTAGCCAGGAACGGACGCCCCAGAATGATGGGCGTGTTCCTCAGATTATCTGGTACATCCATGTCAAGGACAAGGAAATCTACAGGAAAATAGAAATCCTTGACCTTAACTATAACATCTTCAATAACGCCTCACGGGTTTGTGACCGAACGATCCGCTAACTGTAGCGTTACTGAAGTTGGCCGAAGTTCGCCTAACCCAAACTTCTCGTAAAGAGAAGTCGGAATTAGGTTGATGGATGCACCGAGATCCAAAAGTGCTCTATCAAATGTGTAATCTCCGATAACGCAAGAAATCAAAGGAGCACCAGGATCTCTCTTTTTCTGAGGGAGGTAGTGCAGGATAACAGAACTAGCCTGCTCGGAGAGTACCACCTTCCTCGGAACAGATTCTCTCGACTTACGCTTTTGTGTACATAATTCCTTTAAAAATCTTGCGTAAGTCGGTATGTGATTGATAGCATCAAGGAGCGGGATATTGATCTCAACATTCTTAAATAAATTCAGAAGCTCCTCATTGCTATCAACAGACTTCTTCTTCTTTGCTTTGGTTAAGGCTCCAGGAAAAGGTACACGAGTCAGATCTTTGGAATCGGATTCCTGAGCCTTGATTTCTCCTTTAGAATTCTCTTCTCTCTCCTCAGAATCTTCAGGATTCAAAAGATTAGAATAATGTGGTTTTGGATCCTGAGTCTTCTTACCACTTCTCAAAGTGACAGAATTTGCAGAAGCGTAAGAATTTGGGTCTTGGGGAGGGTTAGGAAAGATTGGAGGGGCTTGATTGACCATGAATTGTTGATTTACAGAAGAAGAAGACGAGGAACCCTACTCAACCACCTGAGCATGCGCGTGTGGGTCCCTCTGATTTCCGTACCCTTGGGCTTGATTGCCCGAATTCGTAATGTTTCGTGGGTTGGGTACGGGTTGGGATGGTAGAGATCCGGGTTGGCGAGAGTTAGCAATGAGCCCGGATTGCAAGTTGTCCAGTGAGTTTTCATTTGCTGCATGAGCTGGAGCATAGATCCTTGCATCTCTACTATTTGATGGTTCAAATCAGCCTGCCCTGCGGGTTGACGGGCATTCCAAGCTGGCTGATTGACCTGATTCGGAGGCAACTGAGTATATACTTGACCCTGACCCATTGGTCATTGCGGAGCATAATTGCTGGGTCGGAATTGGGTCTGTTGCCCCGGATTTTTCCAAGAGAAGTTAGGGTGGTTTCTCCAACCTGGATTATAGGCATTCGAGTAGGGGTTGGATCTAACATTCTCTTGTACAGCACAGACATCCTCATAAAGTGAGGATGGAGAGAAAGAAAAGGAAGGATTAGAAAAACTGGGATCAAAGGCCCTAGTTGGGAACCCATGGGGTTCCGAAAAATGCTGACTCATAGGTTGAGTCGCATCGAGTTGATTCACGAACTCCCGTCCAGAAAGAGCTCGTGAAGAATGGAATCCCGAATTTTGGGATTGAGTGGATTGAGAGTTGTTCATAGAATTGCCAGCCATCCACTCTTCCATTCTTTTAGCAACCAAGTCCACTTTGTCAAGTTTATTACAAATCAATTCCATATCAAATGAATGAGAGTCATGGACTTCATTGACATTTGATCTGGGTTGTTGGGACCGGTTAAAAGTATCCATGGAGGCATGATTTATTGAATTCTCACTCATTTCCTCAAATAAATCATGTGCACTATCTGCATCTTTATTAAGGAAATTACCTCCGCAAGAAGCATCCACATGGTTTCTGAGTTGCTCAGTCAACCCATGATAAAAAATCTGCACGAGTTGCCATTTCGGCACCTCGTGGTGTGGACACCTCCGCAATAAGTCCTGGAATCGCTCCCAGGCCACATGAAACTGCTCCCCCGGCCACTGGGTAAAAGTAGTGATTGCCCGTCTCAAAGCATTGGTATGACCGACTGGGAAAAATTTCTTCAGAAAGGCCGATTTCAACTCATTCCAAGTTGTAATTGGTCTTCCTATTGTCCTATACCAATGCGCGGCCTTATCCCTAAGAGAGTGAGGGAAGAGCCTCATGATCATTTGCTCCTCGTTTACGTTTCGAGACTTGGTGGTCTGGACCAAAGTGGTCAAGTCCTCCAAGTGTTGAAACAGATCTTCGGAACCAAGCCCATGATAATGTTTAATCAGGCTTAACACCTGGGGCTTGATTTCTACGTCACCGGCTGGAATCTGGACGCCGGGACGTTCCCCGTAATTTGAAGGATCATAGAAATCCTTCAAGGGCTGAACGCCCTGCATTATCTGGAACCATTCTTGCATTCTCTGCATTTGTTCCAGCTACCTTCGAAATTCTTCCTGTGGATTTCCAGGCAGAAGGGGCTGTTGTTCGGCCATGGGATCAAATTGACCAAAATCTAACTTGCGCCTCCTAGAATGTTCTAATGGTCCTTCTAATCAGGGATTCAATGACCGTCTTCCCAGCATAAACTAGGAGTAGGTCGGAATGACCAGGGATAGGGACCCTGCAGTACAACAAAACAAGGCTGTCCTTAAGTGAGGTGGCCTAAGGATCTACTGACTCCCAACACCAGCCTTAAGACTGTAACTGATTTACTCTACTTGCGTCTGTATAATCCAACCAGTTAGAAGGAGGGACTGGGGAGAAGGTTCTTCCTTTGGCTTTCGCCTCCGGTTCCTAGTGTACCCCCCAGCCACGGTCGTTTGACGCTACTCCCCTAGTTAGACATCAGATTAATCAGTACAAGTAGGTTAATCAAAAACAATCTCAGACTAGGCTTGAAGAGCGAATCAAACCTTAGGGCCAACGTCTACTCAATTTTATTACGGCTTGGGATTGTGGTGCTTATGGAATGTGATGGGCCCTTACAATGGGTTGTGCCCTTAATGATTGATTGAAATTTGTGTAAGTGCGTGCACAACCAGGGTTTTCAAGCAAGATTATTTATAATGTGTGAATTTTAATGTTCAAATCCTGCTTAAGTAGCTTTTAGGGTTTCAAATTAGGTGAATTGCAATCAAATTTCTAGGCAAACCAAGTTGTAAAACATGGGTGAAGATAGTTTTCCTTTAAAATCAGAAAAAAAGCGGAGTGCCTAGAATATACCTAGATTGAAAACCCTAAGGAGGAGCTACTTGATGAGTTGATTTTAAATAAAGTGGTACGGCCCAAACAACTCAAACAATTGGCCACAATTGCACCACTAAGTTAGGCACTCAAAGATGGTTAACCTAGAATGATTTCTACTCTGTTATGTGTTGCTCTGTGTGTACCGGTTCCACAGATCAGAACCCGGTTGAGTAGAAAACAAATCAAGTTAATCAAGTGCCTTGAATGTGGGTGTGTGTTGTGTGTTTGTTGAAAGTTACCCCACAAAATTATCTTTTTGTTATTATTTCTTTTTTTATGAATGAGGGTGAAATGAGTGTGAGTAGAAATCCAAACAACCAAACTATACCTAGGATTTATGCAAACACCTAGGTTAATTGAAATTTGGATTTAATGTGCCGAATGAAATCTATGGAGGGGGAAAGAATGGGGAGCACTTACAGTTGTCTTCAACTGCACTTTACTCCAGTCTACCGCTTGTTGATTCCTTGATGGAGGTCTCTGTAGAACAATAGACACAAGAGAAAGCTTAGTTAGAAAACAAATAAAGTGCAAGAGATGCGAAGAAAAGATCGGAAATCGTTGCCTCCCCGGCAACGGCGCCAAATGTTGAACGATTACGAACCTACGCTAACGTGTTTGGTTTTGGAAAACCCGTCGTTGTAGTTCAAAAGCGAAGGATTCGAGTTCAACAAATAAAATTTATACCGAAATAAGAATTCCGGGTCGAACTCAGGGAGGCTACGTTGATCTATATTCGCAATTATGTTTTTTTTTAGGATTTTTGATAAACAAGGCGAAATAATTACAATGGAGCTATCAAACTGAGAGAGAGAGAGAGAGAGAGAGAGAGAGAGAAAGAGAACATGCATTCAATATTTCAATTGTTTATACAAGCAAACGAAATGAAAGTTACACTAGAAAGCGGGAAATCAATTACACTATAAAGCAGGAAAATTCTACACTAGAAAAGCTGTAAATAAGAATGGGAGAGAGAAGTTATCCTCCTCGACGGTCGCTTGGAGGATGAGCCGGACGGGACGACGCCTGGACGAAGGAGAACGAAGCGGGACGAAGGAGGACGAAGCAGAAGAACGGGAACGAAGCAGCACGCCGTCGTCGTCGCGGGATCCACTTCCGAAGGGGGACGAAAATTTGGACTTTATCTCGCGAGAAGCATCTCGGGTGTGGGACAAGCTTCTCTTGAGCTTTGGAGAGGTAGAGAGGAGAAGGAAGGGATGAAAATTTCGTATGGAGGGGGTCTCCTTTTATAGTTGCAAGGAGTGGGGGCAAAATGGACATTACATCTTCAAAATAATAAATAAGGGGTCTTTAGTGACGGATAAAACCATCGCTAAAGCCGTCAACGTGGGCGTAGCCGCCATGCCCACGTGCGCCCGCTCGGCTGCCCGCGCGTAACGCCTACGCACGTCGCTTGATTTTCAGCCGTCCGATCGCGAGATCGGACGGCTTAGATCGCGTCCGTGCCCGCTGCGTAGCGCGCCGCCCGCGTGCGATCGCGCGTTACGCCCGGCGTGCAATCGCGCGTCGTCCTGATTGAGCGTGCGTAGCCGTTGGATCTTCATCTGACGCTCGTGCGCGCCCGCTCGCCCGCGCCTTCCACCCCCTCACCGCGGCTCGAACCCGCGACCTCCGCTTCGCCCGCAGCTGCGTCGCCGCTGCACTACGCGGGCGAAATGGTCGCGCGGACGTTTTTAAGCGCGAGCGACCGCAGCCGTTGGATCAAGATCCAACGGCGGAGAGGAGACGGTGCGCGGTCTTCACCAGACGCATGCGGCCGATTGGGCGGCTGAGATGGCACCACGTGGCGCCATCTTGGCCGTCCATCTTCTGGAAGTTGTAGATGGTGCCACGGATGTCGGATTGACTCGATTTTTGTGTCGTTGGGCTGCGATCGTCGATCCGAATTCATCCGTGTGGTCGGATTTGCCATCTGAAGTGCGGATTTACACCATCCTGGCCCTTGATATTCTAGGGTTCCCCGGTCTCTATCTGATGCTACGGATGCCTGATTAGGGCGATCTTGGAGTCGTTGAACTCCAATTGTCACCCTAATCATATCCATACGGTTGGATCTTTGATCCGAGACCCCGATAAAATATTTGTCCTGTCCAAGCACATAAAAGGAGACAATTAACCTCCATTTTATTCAAACTACTCTAAATGCAAGATGATGCATGTAATGCAATATTTGTATCATGAAATGCAATCCTATGCTTAAGAACATGCATAAATAGACATTTTAAGTAGTGTAAATGTGTTTACATCAGCCTCTTCGGCCGGAGTTGTGGGTTCTTATATAGGCGCTGGACTGGGTGTGCAGGGCGTGAAGGGTACGTAATTGCCTGAGGTTGGTCGCCGGAGATGGAAAGGAGTTAGGATACCCAAATCTCTCGTGCGTTCGCACGAGAGATTGAGTTCACACCAGCGATTGTAATTGACTTTATAAGGAAGGGAATTCCTCAGAGAATCCTCCTTCCATTTCTGGGAGGGAATCTCTGAGGGATTAGAGAGCAATCCCTCTCCGAACCTCGCCGGAGCTCGGTTCTGCCCTAGCAATGGCGGCAGGACCGGTTTGCAAAGGAGGCGAAGAACCTAGGGGGTTCTTTGCAACGGTATTCAAAAGATAGGGACCAATTTGTGATTTGGGTGTACTAAATTGCAAAGTAGGTCAAGATGACCTCTCCTTAGGTCCAAATTTTGGTACAAACCTAATTTGGACCTAAGGAATCCAATGGTGAAGTTGGATTTTAGGTTTGACCTCGTTTGACTGGATATTTTGCGTAAAAGCCCAAATTAGGTTAATTGAAGAGCTAGGACCCTAATCTAGGTCAAACTAGGTTCCAAAGGCCAAATTAAGTGTTATAAACCCTAGAGTATGTTTTTCCATGATTTGTAGAGGGTTTACTTGCTTTTTGTTCTGATCGAAACCTTGTTAATTTAAGCGGGTCTATTTTAGGGTTACCAAGTGTCATTTAGTTCTTAGATTGCACATGAACCCATTTCTGATTGACTCAACCCACTTTTTATCTCATTTATACCATTTGACCTCTGTTTTGCCTCTGAGAAATCCCATTTACGTACTGCAATGGTAAAATTACAGTTTTAACCTTTATTTCATGTTTTCTTCTCAGAGCACTTGTTCCTTCAGTTAGGCCTTCTTCCAGGTTATGTAGGAGCTTTTATCTTCTTTATTGGGTCAAAATGAGCTAGTTATGGCTCATGATGAGGCTCTCATCACTACACTAGTAGCTCTCCTCGGTACTGTGTACACGAGGGCCAAAAGTCGGTGCAAAGTGGCCAGACCTAACCCCGGGTCCCTGGGGTGGATAGATCCGCTCTGCACTAAACAAGGGGACAGTCGCTCTCCTTGGTACTCCGTACTCAAGGGCCAGCTCATTTCACCAATTCTATTTCATTCACTTTCCAGGAGTTCTACTCCTAATTCCCCGTAGGGTTCATGCTCTTTTCACTCAGCCAATTTAGGTTTCACCATTCCAACTTTATATCCGTATAACCCACGTTCTCAATAGTAATTATTCATTCATAAACAGGCAGCTGTTAACCAATTTTTAAAGGAAGTTATCGTTTCCTTTCTACTTTTCCAAGACTACAATGTATAGATATTCAATCTAGTTTTTTAGTCCTAGGATTCATGCCATACCCTAGGATCTATCATTCAATCTAGTTTCCCAGTCTTAGGATTCATGCAATACCCTAGGATCTATCATTCAATCTAGTTTTTTAATCCTAGGATTCATGCAATACCCTAAACTCTATTAATCATTTCATAATTGCATAATTTTTGATAAATAATTGAAAGGGCCACTCTACCCGCAAAATCGGGAGTACTGGGGGCGTAATCGGCAAGCCCGCGTGTCTTCGCAACCCCTAGAGCTGCAACGGAACGGGGTCCTAACACAAGGATCAAAGACAAGGAGCTACTCAGAATAGCATACGATTACTGTAAATAGGTAGAGGAACTAAATCTAAGAAGAACGAAACTTGAAATGCGGAAAACGGACTCCGAATGGATCCTAAACGGGTAAAAAATGACGAGTCTGTCCAAAATCAAACGTCTGGAACTTCTTCCAGACGTCTTAAATGATCGCTCAGGTCATACCTCGATCTGCGCAGTCCTTTATACGTCCAGAAGCCCGTTGAATCATCTGGACTTAGTTTCCAGACATTCGACTGTCACTCCGGATGTCTGGAGACCCCCTCCGTCGTCTGGTGCTGTACCCAGACGTCTGATCTATGTGGGATGGCGTGCCCTTACGCCTTCCCGAACAAAACCTGCACGCACACGCGCTTGCTCTCAACACCAAAGGAAGCAGAAGACTTCGGCGGAAACGGTTGCATGGCCATACACGCGAAAGAAGAAGATAAAAATAACGTACCTTTCAGACGTCTGGACCTGCCTCCAGACATCCCCTTCGTCGTCTGGACGTAAGTCCAGATGTCTGATTCTAGGAAATTTTCCCAGAATCAGGACCTCCTCGCCCTCCACCCGTAGCGCACGGCTGTGCCGTGCTGCGCCCGCCTGCTACCTGAGCTGCAACAGCTTCTCCGCGGCACCCCACGCTTGCTGCGCACTCGTCGGTCAGCTCCGGCTGCTCCGGCGAGCTCGCAACCTCGCGGTCAAGCACCCTCTTCTTCTAGCAACAGCTCCTCCTCCCCACACACTCACAGCAGTCGCAGCTACCACTCTCGCCCGCTCGCTCTCTCACTGACAGGGAGAAGAAGAAGAAGAAGGCAGTGGAGTGAGGGTGAGGGAGAGGGAGAGGTGTATTTGAAGGCAGCCACGAGGAGAGAGAAAGAGAAAAACTACGTCTGCAGGGAGGGAGAGGAAAGTGAAGGAGGGCGGCAGGTTCAGTCTCCATGCGCATGCGTGCAGACGCGAACCCGTACGCCGAAAAAATTTAATTCCAGACGTCTGGGAAGGCTTCCTGACGTCTGGACCGCTTCCCAAATGTCTTAAACGACGCTTGATGCCCGGTTATAACAATTTCTTACTCCTCCATCGTAACTGTGAAGAACAAAATGATGCCTTATATTCAAAAGAAATCATATCTTTTCTTTTATAGAAAAGAGGTTTGGAAAAATTACAGTCATCCAAAAATACCATAAAATAGCAAATACATCCCTAGACTCAACAATAAGAGTAGTTAGACAGAAAAAGACCTTTATCTCCTTGTATAGAGCATTCTAAATGAGAAAGTAGAGAAAACATTCCACAGTTAGGAGATAAGAGTTCTAAAAAGAATGTTAAGAGATAAGAATAAGGCATCTTGACATAAAGAAAGGTAGACCAAATATGGGAAAGTCCTAAATAGAGTAGGAGACTATTGATTGTCGAAGATGTTCTACTAATTTTCTTTTCCAAGTGGAGAGTGGAAATAGGAAATGACATCCATTACCAAAAAGATTATGAGAAAAGAAAAGACATCTATTTACAAAATAACCGCTTTATATGGAAAACTTGGAAATAGTGGGTTTCTCCTATATGCTCTCCTCCTTGCGAAGACCAAAGGAGTTGGTCTCTTGTATGTGGGCCTTGAAGAGAATGTCTCCTCCACTTGGAGACTTGAAGAATAATGGGTTTCTTTAAAAAATAAGGATGGAAAGAATTAGGTTCAGAACTCTCTTGGTGTAAGAATAGCTTTGGGCAAACATCTTAAAGTCCAACGGGAAAAGATACAAGTCTAATTTCCTTCTTTCTCCCATATTTGTAGGGTTTATATAGCCATCCAATCAGGTTTGGGGAAAAGATAGGCAATGTAGCAAAGAAAAGACAACGCTCAAAATCTTCATTTCCATCTTTTTCTTATGTTTTGGATTTGCTTTTTACTTCTTAAATAATCAAATTATGCTCCCTTAAGTCGGATTTGGGAGCACAAACCTTGAGTTAAGCATGACTAAGTTATGAAAGGGATAATAGGAAAAAACCTCGAGTTAAGCGTGACTAAGTTACAAAAGGAATAATAGGAAAGTTGTTGGTTGAATTGCAACTTCGAAGAGTTAAAGATAGGATGATAATATACGGACACAGGTTTAGACACACAAACATACACAACGTCCTACGTGGAAAACATGATGACACATGGTGAGGTATGTCATGTTCCAGGTCACTGGTGATGCAGCATTGGGTGAATGTCATGTGATGGAGGAGTTAAACTTGCTGAAATGAAAATGACATGATTAGAATAAAGTAATGGCAGGCATTGGATTTGAGACGACAGTAAGTGCCAATTCCTAAAGCGCAGGAAACCAATTTGACCGACATTGGATTGGAGAGGAGGTTTGGGTACAGAAGGTCATGTTTCGGTTAACATGATATGGTTGCAGTCCCGTTGGCGAGAAGGTATCTGCAGGAGGTACATAAAGGCGCATCCCGTAGAGGAAGACCACCACACTTCTCAGTTATGGCGAAGACAACCGTATGGGAGTAGCAGTCACTACCATTGTAAGCACCATAGCTTTGTTTTCACAATTAATATGCCTAATCCCCATGTAAATGCATTGTAAATACATTGAAGAAAGTTTAAATTTTTTGCATTACTTTTAGTCGGTCCTCCCTTGGAACTTAGGATCGAAAGCATGGGATCCCATGAAGAACGAAGGTGAGAGTAATTAGAGGTGATTTGAAAATATCCATTTTCGTGATTAAGTCAAACAATGTTGTCCTATTACATGTGTCAGGTAACACTTGTGCAAATGTGCACAGAAGGAGAGTCGGTTGCCGAAGGTAAGAGCGTTAAAACCCAACTGATATCCAGCCTATTAAGTTCAGTTCATGATGCCCTAAAGATCATAAATAATGGGTGATGTATATGTATGAAAGATTCTACATACAACATGACTTCTCAGCAATTTGTAAAATGACGGAAAGCATTTCGTTGAGTGAAAAATGGGCCGAAATGTGGTAGTTGGTAATTTCCCCGGACAAGTCAATCACTACATCAATTTTCCTGGTTTGAGTAATTTAATGTTCATTCATTTTAATTGTAATCCTTTGTAACTAGAAAATCATGGTATTGTGTGAGAGTTTGACATGTATCACGTAAACATGTTGTAAATATCCGTTGCAGTTGTGTTATGTAATGGTTCTTAAGCACAAAATAAAGCGGTGAATTGTACCGTAATAATATCGATAATGACTTTAAATGTTAGAGCAATTTTAGAGAACCAAAACTCGGAATAAAATTTTTAATGTATTTTGCAGAATAATATAAATAATTTGAAACTTTTTAGTGTCATGTTAATGGATATCATATCATGGAAAATAACATGTATGACATAGAGAATGCAAAACACGTTTGCCATTTGATATCATGATGTACATGAACAAAGAAGATGCAATATTTCACACATAATGTAGCACACACAATACTACCACATATATTTAATGATTTCATTACCCTAAAAGTATAAAGTAGGAAAAGTTGTGTATAGAAGTTATGTTTGAATATTTGGTCATGTATTAAATATAAGGAAGAAGAGAATTCGATGTTATTTTTGGTGAATGTTTCAGAAAATGGAGAATCACGACTTGTTAGAGTTGAAATATGTTACAATAGGTATGCAATTAACGTTCATGAGTCGATTGGTGTACGTGATGATTCGTAATGGAAACTCCACTATGTAAAGAACATGTAATATGAGTTATTTATCTTCATATTTAA
This sequence comes from Thalassia testudinum, assembly GCA_037157565.1. Taxonomy (NCBI): domain Eukaryota; kingdom Viridiplantae; phylum Streptophyta; class Magnoliopsida; order Alismatales; family Hydrocharitaceae; genus Thalassia; species Thalassia testudinum. The sequence goes on from JAZHRO010000031.1 coordinate 86,026,937, forward strand.
TTACTGACGTATATTATGTGGTTAACATTCTATGACCATGTTATAAGATGTTAAACTAATGGAGATAGGAGTTGACATCAGGAAACGTTCAGCAAGTGACTATGTAGGGGAGCATGTAGTGATTTCTGAATCATCGAGATCATTACTTGGCAGGTCAAATAGAAGAAAATGTGGTAAGGTAGCGCGAAGTAAGGTGGCATCAAGTAAAGCTCATTTTCGATCCGTCAATGACTATGAGGCAAGAGAATATGCCGCGAAAAGTTTGCAAAAAGATGTAAGACAGAAATCAGCAAACTGAAGAGGAGGTTGAATATATTTGAAAATCATCTCGAGATGCTTGCTGACGAGAATAAGAAGTTGAAGGGAGATAATAAGAGTTTGGTCAGTCATGTTCAACGATTGACAAAGAGAAGTTATGAGCTAAGGAGGAGATACAAAACTCCATGCAGCATTCATTGTGTGACTCCCACAGAATGCAGCGAGTACTCGGTAGGCTAAATTACATACATCGGAGTTCCATAATTTTAGTGCAATACAAAACACAGAAAGAGGAATCAACTACCATCGAAGTATTTATCTTACATTGAAATATTCCATAGTAAATTGATAGATAATGTTACGATTAACCTACTGAAAGGTTGACGGAACTGATCGGGAAGATGGGGAGACAAAACCTAATTCCAAAGCAAGATATGAGAGAGCAGAAGCCTTCCATGAGGGAATAACGATTAAGGTCGGTAACTCCCCTTGTAGAAGAGAGAGACTCCGTAGTAGTGGACGGTACGTATAAATTGAACATTCTCAATTCACTTGTGCGTAGGAAACATTCGTCAATTTGGAAGACCAAATTCTACTTAGGCATGATGTTTTCGTAGCGGATGGCTCTGTAAGGAATGAAGACCATGAAATTAAAGGGAATGTTGTAATTGTTGGTAACCAAGTGTTAGTTATTGAATTTCCACATGACATTATGCAGTAATTAAATAGCGTGAGAAGTAGTAATATTGAGAACATGTTGAAGGTTTGTTCCCATGCGTAATCGCATAAAAGTACCGTTAACCATGCATGTAGGTGCAATCGGAGGGTGAAGGTGGCAGTGAAGATGAGTGTCGTTTGAAAATCAGGAATGAGGTTACATTATTTATTTACTTATAAGTACGTGTACATAGGATGAGAAACAGATAGGAATATTCATTGACAAACTTTCCAATATGATTGAGGAATAGGAGGGTCTTCAGTGCAAATTGATGGGAGCAACGGTGGAGATCTCTTCATTAGAAATTATTTAAGTAGGGGTAACACTATTACTTAAATGAATCACTATTCCAACACTCGAACAACAGAGAAGTAATGATAAAGCTCTATGAACAGCAGTTTAACAATGGTAGAGCCACTGATACAAAATTTGTCGATAGAAGCGAAATCCGTTGATGATAGGAATAACTCTGGTAGATGTATTGAATTATGAATATTAGTTATGTACCATATTCCTTTAGGATTCGTCAGAAGAGTCAGATATTAACAAGTTTTCCAAAGGACTTGACAGACTTGCTAGAGCATGCTATCCTCTAACCATTTACAAAACTTTGAAATTTTAGTATCTTGATATGTATGAAATTGTTACGTGCAGCTTATCGGGGTGGAAGAATTCTTAAACGAGAAGAGCATCACAGACATGCTACATGGGAAATGCAAAACTACGGGTCATTCCTTAACAACGTATGCCCAAGAAGAAGACATGTATATATTGCAATAGTAGTACATTACCTAATTGTATCATATGACCTACCTTGAAATCAACATATCCAGTCATCCATATTAAAAGTTCTCTAAGCATTATGGCTAGTGTTGTCAAATAATCCTAATTTGTGGCTTAATTAGACACAAAACTTGCAAGAAAACCTGTAAAGATTTTCTCAGTCAAACGACAAGTATATGGTTAGCTTAAAACAAACCGAGAAGTGGAAAACTTCTAGTTGAAGTAAGGAAGATAACTCCAGATTAACCATTATGTTTATTGCAAGTGAGCAATGTTCATGTACGAACTATTAGTGATAGTCATTCAACATCAGAAATGAAGGTAATGCACAATGGCATTATGAACTTATTTTAACCCTTACAATGTTATTGGGAAATAAATAAATCGTGGAAATCATGTAGTTCATAAATCCACTGGGGAAGGATGAAAGGATCACCCAAGATCTCGAAGTTCAACCATTGATTGCAATTCCTCACTTAAAGGCACAGGGTGAGGAATTGAAGGGATGTTTGCATCAACCAGCAGTTATAATCATCTCACAAATGCAAACTAGAATCAGCTCCCATTCAAGACATTCACCATGAAAGAAGTGTTTGAGGTAGAGAGCGACAGCGATAGAGACATTGGTGATGACCACACCTTTAGGGACATGGTATGGTGAATGATGCATTCACTATTTTGTTTTATTTAGATTATTACATTTTTATGTTTGTGAAATTGTACAACGAGGAAGTGGAAATGTTTAGTACAAACCATTGAAAGTGGATGTCAAAACACTATAAATCGAATATATCAACCATGTTGAGTGAATGTGTGAAATGACCCTTCTCAAGGGTTGTGGGGTCATTTTCTAGAATTTAGGAGGGTTGCTGTAATTTGTAACCCCTTGGATTTTTTATTTTGGAAGTCTGCGGATAAATGAGATCATTGTGGGGCATTTCTTGCAAAATGCCCCAGCCCTACCCACACTTACGCACACCCACACACACCCATAAACCCTAAACCCTCTCTATTTAAACCCCCTGCCTCGTTTCCTGAGCCCCCCACCTCTTCCGTTTCCTCCCTCGACGCCACCAGCAACTCCCCTTCTTCCCCTTCCTCTCTGTGTCCTCCCAATTGCGCAAGGAGCTCCCGCTGTGGGAGTTTGAGTGTGTAAGGAGGAGCTTGGGCGAGCTGGCGACAGAGCTTGGAGGAAGGACGTGCATGCGAAGCCGAGGAGCGCCACTGCTGCTACAGCTCCTGGTGCGGGGTGCAAGTTCTCGTGAGGAGAAAAGGCTGCGAATGGTTCTGCAGAGTCATTTTTCCGTAGAACCCGACGTCTGGAAAGTCCAACAGACATCTGATCAGACGTCTGGAGCTGTCATTGGACGTCTGATACTATGCAAAATCTGAGGTAACCCCCTGCTCAAGACTTGTGCATGTTTTTCAATACAATCTCCTTTGCTCGGTAGGTGTAAGGCTGAGCACCTTGGGATGTGCACTGTGCAAGATGGGGGTTGCTTTTCGTGAGTAGAGGAAGGCTCGCGAAGGACTCTGGGGAGATTTTTCTCCGCAGATCAGACATCTGTACCTCTCAACAAACATCTGACCGGACGTTCAGAGGTAGCACCAGATGTCCGATAACGCAGATTCAAATGGTAAGCTCATATCCGGCTATATTTTTCGTACGTGTAGTCTGCGAGTAACTACACGTCACTGTGCGTGTGCAGGGCCGTTGGGAAGAGGTGCAGGCGCAACTCCCCAGATACCTTAAGATGTCTGGACGTCTCTCCAGACAACTGATACCAATCCCAGACGTCCGAGTACACTGCTAGACGTCTTGAAGTACCCTTGCATGACCGTAAGGGATTCCAGACGTCTGTTTTCAGTGCAGAATGAAAGGTGAACATTCTGGTGTCATTTAAGACTTCTGATATCAGCCTGTTTGGAATATTCCAGGTATCAGGCGACCAGTCCAGCTGAACCAGCCTGCCTGGACTGGTTCAGGTGAACCGGGAAGTGTGTTTGGGCCGATTCAAGACCTAAATGAGGTCCGTTTTTCGCAAACAAAGCACTATTGGCTTCCTGTTGAATTTTCCAATGGGATGGAATTTGGTTCTAATTGTTTTGAGCACATTCCTGTCATGTGAGTTGTTAGTAATGTGTGTGTTGACCCTTCGTAAGTCGTTTGTCCGAGGTGTGCACAGAATCAGTGGAGGCTTCGAGGTCTGCTGTTTGTGCCCCTACATCTCCCGGTTACCCTGGTAGAGTGGTTTTTGCTATGCCTTATGAATTACATGATTGAAGTGTATGTTACATTAGAACTATTGATTGAACGCTTAGGATGTGCAATGAATCCTAGGGTTGAGATAGATAAATATGCATGCTTAATCTATTGTGATGTTTCCTGAATATGGTAAATCATGAGCTGCCTGTTATGATTATTGAACCACGACATGAACTGGAATACATGTTGGATCCTGTATAACTGATTGCTGAGATAATTGTCGGATTGTGAAACCATGAGCTACCTGCTATGTGTTTAATTAAGCATGACATGAATGGAGATATTTGGATGCTACAGAAATAAAGAAAGCAATGCATGAACCCTATGGGGAATTTAAAAGAAAACTAAAACCGTGATGTGGAAAAATCTGTGGAATGATGGAACATGTTGCCTACAGGCGGTTGTTCGGACTTAGTAAGGGAAGTGAGCTGGCCCTTGTGTACATGGTATCGAGGAGAGCAACTGTCCCTTAGTATGGAAGTGAGCTGGCCCTCGTGTACTTGGTACCGAGGAGAGCTACTATTCCTTTTGTGTAGGGGGGAGCTAGCCGCCCCATGGGGCCCGGGGTTAGGACTAGCCCCCTACACCGACTCCTGTTGAGGCCCACTGGGCAAACTGGGATAGTCGGGCAAGAGTACACAGACTGTTGAGGGGCGAGATCCCTGTTCTATTCTGTGATGTACATTTAGGCGTACCCACTAGCGAAAATGACTGATTGCGTGCCAGTACGGGTTAGCTACTCGTGCACTTATCACGCATACTGTAGTCACCACTACGTTGCGACCGTGACCTCGGGGTGGTAGACTTAGGGTAGGACTACCACTGGGTACTCTCCCACCCAAGAGAGTGCCACGTGTACATCCTACACAACGAGAAAAACTACAATCAAAATCGTTCCCTTAGGGAACTGGAAGATTAAGAGATACTGTGGACCTTTGATAGAGAAATGGCTCATGAACACTTAATAGTAAATTAATTGTATGATTGGATAATTGGATAAATGCATACACAAAACTACTTTTCTTTATTATTTTTAAATGCTATAACTGCTTTAAGTATACCACTCTACTCAGCGTTAGCTGACAACCGTCATATATAACCGTGTACAGGTCAGGGAGTCGAGCAGCTAGCACCTCCAGGTACTAGTTCTACTTGTTTCCTTTCGATTTTCGCTATTTTCATTGTTAGTGAATACTCCTGCTTTATGTTGAGAACTATTATAGTTACATCTTTTTGCCTTAGTTGTGATGGCTAGTGATTATATTTTTTGCCTATGGCATCTTATCCTTCTGGAATTTAAATTAAATTTTCACTATTGGCTTTATTTAAATTTCTTAGCTACTTGCATGTATGGTTTGTGGTTTGTTTCATATGTTTGGGATAGTTTCTCATTGGACGACTGGGTCTTGGGGTTAACCGTGGCGAGCCGTAACTGGGTTCCCAGAGGGGTCAGATTTGGGTCGTAACAAGATGGTATCAGAGCAAGGTCATCTGGAGAGATAACCCCATAGATTGAAAGTAACCACACCTGTGCATGAAGCTAGGATAGCCATCATAATGTGCCTTCTTGAATTACACGTCTAAGTCATATTTTGAACTTGTATCTTTGACAATCTCTATTTGTTTCTCTTCCATCTCCGTGTAGGAGATGCCTCGTTATAGAGTTCGTGGAGCCGGCAATGGGCATGGCCGTGGATGTGGCACGGAGGCTGGCATGTAGGGCCTGGGGTATGGGTCGATTCACCCCTCCTTCCAGGCATCCAGGCTTAGGACCTCGCCCAGCTGATTCACGACATTGTTCGAGAGGAGTTCCAGTAGCCTCCTCCTCAGCCACCCCATCTTAAGGATGGGGAGGGAGAGTACTCTGTGAAGGAGGGGAACCGCCGTAGTGTTGGATGAGCTAGAGGGGGAGGGGGTGATCCTCCACCACCCCTACCACCCTCAAACACTTCTGAGCACGAGTCCTCCCTGTCAGGAGGCATGCCTGTAGCCGTGTTGCAGCTCCACCACAACCTGTTTGCTCAGTTCCAGAAACTGAAGCCCCCCTCCTTCAAGGGGAAGCAGAGTCTGTCTGAGGCCGAAGACTAGCTGGACCAGATGGAGAAGATATTCGACACACTCCACCCTCCTGCAAAGTGCCACGTGGCCTTCATCATGTATCAGCTGGAGAGCGCAGCCTACAGGTGGTGGAGGTCGATCAGAGACCGGGAGGGGGGAGAGCCGGTATGGGATCAGTTTGTGGCACTCTTCTATGAGCAGTACTTTCCACAAACTTGGCATGACCAGAGGAGGGGGGAGTCCACAGTCTCCACTAGGGGGCAATGACGGTCAGCGTGTATCGCACATGTTTTCTGGAGCTGTCATGTTTCGCCTCGTCAGCAGCTGCTACAAAGGAGGAGCACCTGTGGACGTTCACTAAGGGCCTCTGGCCTGCTATTCGGGGGTATGTGAAGCCCCTGAAGCTACCCACCTTCTCCCGCATGATCAAGGCGGCCATGACCTACGAGGAGACCAACTCGGCTGTGCGTGACACTAACGAAGAAGGATGGAAGAGGCCTTACTAGCCTAAGCACTCTCAGAGCTGCCAGGAGAGGAGGCACATGGTGCCTGCAAGGGAGTCGACCCGCTCTGTGGGACCACCAATGGCTTTTGGGGGTCCCAGACAGGGGTCGGCTGCCTGCACCAGACCCCCGCCCAGCCACCGGCAAGGACAGATGGAGGGAGGAGGTCACAACCCTCTCTACTACCAATGTGGCCAGCCGGACCACATGAGGAGAGACTGCCCATCTAGGGCTAGAGCACACCAGATGCTCCTCGCTCCAAGCACTAGAGGGCAATCAGGTGGCCGTGGTTACCAGGCTCATGGGGGAGGATAGCAACCACGAGGAGAATACCGGCCAGCTGCTACCTGTCTGATCCAGAGCATAGCGGCGTCATCCGCATCCAGAGCTGAGGGGCATGTCAACGCCCTGACTCACAGAAATGCCAAACCTTCAAGCTCTGTTGTGGCAGGTATGGTTCTAGTTTCTGACAGACTTGTTTATATACTTTTTTATTCTGGTGCCACACACTCTTTCGCCTCCACAAGTTTTACTGTTAGTTTGGGGAAGGGCAACACTTTGTTAGAGGACCCGTTTTTGATCAGAGGCCCAGGTGGGTAGTTGTTCATGGCTGAGGAGGTTTCCTCAAACTGTAAGGTCACCATAGGGGGACACAGTCTTCCCACTGACCTGATTGAGATCCAGATGGAGGATTTCAGCATTATTCTCGGGATGGACTGGCTATCCTCCTATCACACCCTGGTGGACTACTTCGGGAGGAAGATTATATTCTCCATACCTGAGCTGCCTCCTTTTGAGTTTCACGATCAGCCAGTGGACGGAGGGTTCAGGTGTATCTCCACGATTCGGGAAATGAAGCTACTGAGTCAGGGGTACGAGGGTTTCCTAGCTTGTGTTGTAGCAGAGCCCAGCCCAGCGACTGACTTGCAGAATGTTCTTGTGGTCTGTGAGTTCCCCGACATCTTTCCAAAGGAGTTACTAGGACTATTGCCGGAGTGTGAGATCGAGTTTGTGATCTCACTAGTATCGAGGACCATCCCCATCTCTACTGCACCGTATAGGATGGCCCCGCTTAAGTTGTGAGAGCTCAAGTCCCAGTTACAGGACCTGTTAGAGAAGGGCTTCATGAGGCCTAGTGCATCCCTGTGGGGAGCCCTAGTACTATTCGTGAAGAAGGATGGTACCCTTCGGCTTTATGTTGATTACAGACAGCTGAACCGAGTCACTGTCAACAACAAGTACCCACTGTCTTGTATTGACAGCATCTTCGACAAGCTAAGAGATGCTACGGTGTTCTCTAAGATAGACTTGAGGTCGGGTTACCACCAGCTGAGGGTCAGGGAGACAGACTTCTCTAAGATAGCTTTCCGTATGCGGTATGGTCACTACGAGTTCCAGATCATGCCGTTTGGGCTGACCAACACCCCCGCTGCTTTCATGGACCCGATGAATCCTATCTTCAGACCGAACCTAAACCAGTTTGTGGTAGTATTCATCGACGAAGTGCTAGTTTACTCTCGAGATCAGGCGCAGCATGTACAGCATCTACATATGGTTCTAGATACCCTGAGATGGTGCAAGTTGTACGCCAAGTATAGCAAGTACAAGTTCTAGTTGAGAAAGGTCACCTTTCTCGACCACGTGAAGATGGATTGGCTATGGATCCAGCCAAGGTTGAGGAAGTACTTAGGTGGGAGAGGCCATGTACAGTGATAGAGATACTCAGCTTTTTTGGATTGGCAAGCTACTACTGACGGTTTATCGGGTAATTTTCTCAAATTGCACGCCTTATGACCTAGTTGACCCGGAAGGATGTGCCTTTCACTTGAATAGACGAGTGTGAGTCATGCTTTCAGGAGTTGAAGGAGAGCTGACTTCAGCTCCTATACTTACCATCTGATATAACAGTTGTAAGTTTGTAGTCTACACAGATGCCTCGTTGCAGGGGTTGGGTGGTTGATAACGATGGCTTCGAGAGATAACCGGGTTTGATTGTTATGTCGATGTAATATAGCCAGTTATTGCCATCATTTCAAAAATTTTTTTTTTTTTTTTTTTTTTACTCGGAAAATAAAAGAGTTCCCGAGGTCGAACTCAGGGAGCAAGTTGTACTCTAGAGATATACATGTTTCTTTTACAAAAAATAACAAAGAGAGAGAAAGAATTTGGTGTCTTTTTTTTTTCTTTGTTTCTCTTCGTCTCCGATCTTCTTCTTTCTTCTTTGCAGAGGTGATGTTCTTCTTCTTGTTCCAGCAGTTCTTCCTTTTTCTTCTGTCTTCCTTCAGATCTTCTTCTTTCTTCTTTGTTTTTCTTCTTTTAGTTCTTCCCTTGTTCTTTTGTGTTCTTCTCTGCCTCGCCTTCTTCTGTTGCTCTTCAGATCTTCTTCTTTCTTCTTTTTTTTTCTTCTTTTAGTTCTTCCCTTGTTCTTTTGTGTTCTTCTCTGCCTCGCCTTCTTCTGTTGCTCTTCAGATCTTCTTCTTTCTTCTTTTCTTTTTCCAGTCCGGACGTCGCCCCTCCTTCTTTCTTCTTTTCCCTTCAGGATGTCGTCTGATTTCCAAATCAGACGACTTAAACTGCCTGTTGCTACAGTGTCTCCCTCAGCTTCCTTCTTCCGCGGTCCTTCTTCTTCACCTGTGCCTGCACACTTCAGAGTTTTGCGTCAGAGGCAAAACCTACTCTACCCTCTCCCCCCGCGTCTCTCTCTCTCTGAAACCACTCTTGGGAAAGCTCTCCCAGAGCTGCCGGGTAATCGGGTACGGGTCGTGCCCGGGTCCAGGCCCACCGGCGTGCGTGGTGGGCGAGGAGTGCAGGTTAGTCTAAGTCGGGTCGGGTCAGGTCCGCGGGGCGTGAGCGCGGACGAGACCGGGTAACCGAGCGGGTGTAAGGGGACCTCACCCCGTGTGCTGAGGCAGTAAGGCTAGTGCACAAAATCAATTTAAACAGTGGAAAGTGTGTGAGGCTTACCGATGTGGGACTAAACGTAGACCTTTCCTCGCGTGCGCCTGCTGGGAGACCGCGGCCTGGCTTCTGCAGCTGCGGCTTTGATTTGCGTAGGTTGCTGGCTGGCTGCCTTCGCAAGACTCCCCGTAATCCGTAGCAGCTGGAGACCTGGAGTCCTCAAGCCTGGAGCGCGGGAGAAGCTGCTTCAATGTGCGTTAATGGCGGTCGAACCTCAAAACCTGTCGGACACGAATATGGCCTCTCGGCCTGATCAAACCACTGGGGAACCTTCGCCGTGGCACGGCGAAGGTGAGGAGCTGCGCGGCAGGTCGCAAGGTGGTGTCTGGTGGCAGCCCTAGGTTGGACTGCAACCGGAGGAATGGGTTTGTTCGGGGGAGTGTTACGGAGGTGTGGAGTGGCAGTGGAGGGGTGGGGGGTGCTCAGTGTGATGAGGCGGAGGTTCGGTGAGGGTCGGCGAGGTGTGTGAGGCTGTGGAGCGATGGGAACATCTCGCCGGAGGGTGGCCGGAGTCGAAGGGGGTGACGATGGTCAGGGTCGGTCGAGGGCGTAATTGAACAAATTGGAACCGGGGAAAGAAAGAGGAGAAGAAGGGAAATAGTTCTAACTTACTTGCAGGGACGAAGGGGGAGGAACAGGGCGACAGTCGTATCGACTGTCGCCGGAGAAGACGATGCTCAGGGAAAGGGGCGGCGGCGAGTGGAGAGCCGGAGAGGCGCCAGCTGGGTGCGGCGTGGCGCGGGAAGAGCAGGGGAGGAAGTCTCTGCTGCTGGTATTGCGGCAGAGAGAAGAGGAGAAGGGGGAGGAACCGTCGGAGCTGGTGAGCATCTGCCGGAGAGAGAAGAGAGGAAAGTTGGGCGTTTTCTCCGTCAGATCCGAGCTGCCCCGGTCGGTGGAGCAACGGGGGGTATTTATAGGGATCAAACAGGGAGGAAGGCGGAGGGAGACGACGTGTCTCCCTCGCCGGAGGATGGCCGGAAACAAGAACCCATACCGTCCGTGCGTTCGCACGGCCGGTATGGTGGGTTATAACGACCAGGGGGGTGTCCCTGCGACGGCTGACGACGCAGGGCACCCCCGGTTTACTTGCCAGGTCCCCCCCCCCTCACCCTGCGCGGCGCCATGCTCCGCGCAAGGTCGCCGGAGCATGGTGCTGGCAGGTTTTGCAGGGGGGACCTGATCGCAAAGAACAAAGGAGAGTTAGGGGCCAAAATGCGAGGGTTCAAAAGTTGAGGGCCAAAGAGTAAATATATGAGGACCAAAGTGTAAAGTCGGTCAAGGAGGTTCCTTCCTAGGCTCAAGTTTTTATACATGACTAATTAGGACCTAAGGAATCTGATGGTGAATTTAATTTCTATATTAAACCTTGTTTGACCGGTCAATTTACGCAAAAACCCAAATTAAGTTATTAATTGGGCATGGTTCTCAATGTAGGTCAAAATGGGTTCTGAAGGCCAAATTGAAGGTTCTAAACCCTAGAGATTATTTTTCTATGAATTTTAGAGGGTTTATTCTATTTTTACTTTTCCTCGAACCTTGTGAATTGAAGTGGGTTGTTTTAGGGTTACAGATTATCATTTAGTTTCTTGGAATTGCTGTAGCCCTTGCTAGATCATTTCATCCCACTTTTATTCTTATTAAGTTGCTTTGACCTATGTTTGGGCCATGAATTACCCTGTATGCAGATTATACTAGTAAAATTGCATTTTTACCCCTTATGACTTGTTTTCTCCTTAAACTCAGAATTCTCTGAGTTAAGCCTTTCCTTGAGTTATGTAGGAGCTTTTATCCTTTGTATTGGGTCAAAATGAGCTAGTTATGGCTCATGATGAGGTTCTCATCATACCCCCATGCCTAGCTTTTGCTAGACCCTTAGCAAAAACCTAAGGTTTCAACCCTTGTTCTAGACCATGAAGTTTTTAATAGTTTTAGATAAGTGCCTTTTTTTTATTTGAGCATAGATTAGGTTAGAATGCTGACCATAGGCCTAAAAGGTACTCTAGTACCAATCAAGATCCAAATCTGTCTAGCCTTAGCCTCAGTCTTTAGAAAAGGTTTTTAAGGTCCACAAGAACTAACCTAAGGTTTATTGGACTTTGTGGTTAAAGCACCCGTGCTTGAAATGATTTTAGCCCTGGCTCAGTTCGCAGTGCGTTTTGTAAGAGAGAGATAGAAAGTTTTTCTGTTTAGAGAGTTTTCTCTCTCTTTTTTCTTTTTAGTTCCAGCCTAGGATTGGCTTTTCAACACGGTCTGTATCAGATTCCTTGCTCCCATCATCAATCCTCAAGGGTTCCTGGCGATCGATGCTTCGAGATAGCACCGCCCATGGCAACCCCCGGAACCCTGGCTATTGAGATTTCGAGATAATCCCATCCATGATGTTCCGTGGCCGAATCCAGACCCTGGCAATTGACACTTCGAGATAATGCCATCCATGGAATCTGAACCAGCAGAGTGCTTACATGCCCCCAGTAGGATATGTAGATATCCTAAGAGACAAGCACCGAGGAGATGATATTTTGTTACGCATCTTCGAGGGGATTTCCTGCCTCTCCGCGCTGGGAACTCGTCCAAATCAACTTGTGTTGATCGGCCGTTCCTATTCTAGGTGTTCTTTTCAGAATTTTACGACGCTTCTGCGTGATTCTGATTTTTACGCTTACTGAACCAGGCTGTGTGTGAGGTTAGGGTGCTTAGGTTACCGAGTCCCGTAAACCAAAAGTTAGTTAACGAGGCCGAATACTCCCTAAGCCTTAGACCTAATACTTCAGCTTTTCATTTTCCTCAACCTCTTGAGGAGTGTCCAGATCTTAATGGGTACTAAGAGTCTATTCAAGAATGCCTAAGGTTTGCATTCTTTACTAATCTCCTTGTGCACTTTTCTTGAATGAGGTCTAGAACTTAGGTTAATTCCTTAGTTCCTTACTAATGACTATCACTTTTTCTCATAATTTTGTGCTCCTTTTTCATTTTGTTTCTTTTCTCCTTCACAAAATTTCCTTCTCCTCTTTTCCTCTTATTCTTTTTCGAAATTTTTTTTTTTTTTTAGGCATATGTGAATTTTTTTGTTTGAAACCTTTTCTTACAAGTTTTGCACTTTCATACCCCCCCATGCCTAAGATTTGCAATGTCCTCATTGTAACCTAGGGGGTCTTAGTTCATTCCTTAAGACATAAATTTGGATGAGTGGATGGGTCGGGTTGAATTTTTGCGGACGATTTCAAATCCCAGATGCAAGCATCTGAGTTGGGGTCAGCTGTCTACAAGGGTGAACTTCGAGTGCTAAAAGGTGTCAGAACAAGTTTCAGGTTTTCAAAGAGAATGACGGGCTGCCTCCCGTTAAGCGCTGAGTTTTACGCCATCGGCTGGGCGCAAAAAGCTCAAGGGGAAAGGAGGATATAAGATGCCTCAGCCAAATCAGTGGAAGTTACATCGATGAACGGCTTGAGTCTCTGACCGTTCACGATGAAAGGTTCAGAATCGTGGCTGAGTGGACTGATTTCGATTGCTCCATTTCCAAAAACCTGGGAAGAGTTTGAGTCGGGTATCAAAGAGTAGGACCTTTTGACCAGGATGAAAGATCTTTCTCGAGATGTGTTTGTCGTGGAAGGCTTTAACCCGCTCCTTGTAGATTTGCGAGTTCTCGTACGCGTCTATGCGTAATTCATCGATCTCGCTGATTTGGAGTTTTCTGTGGGTCCCAGCCTTGGAAAGATCTAGATTACAGTTCCGTACTGCCCAATAGGCTTTATGCTCCAGTTCTACGGGAAGGTGGCATGCCTTTCCGTACACCAGTCTAAAGGGAGACATGCCCAATTGGGTCTTGTGGGCGGTCCTATAGGCCCACAATGCTTCCGGAAGTCGGGACGACCAGTCCTTCCTGTCAGGTCGAACAGTGACTTGCAGGATTTTCTTGATCTCCCGATTAGACAGCTCAGCTAGACCATTAGTTTGGGGGTGGTAAGGAGTAGAGATTCGGTGAGACACCCCGTATTTGGTCATCAGTGATCTAAACTGAGCATTTGTGAAATGGGTCCCCCCATCAGAGATTATTGCACAAGGAATCCCGAACCTTGAGAAAATGTGTTGATGAATGAATTTGAGAACGATTTTGTGATCACAGGTTCGGGTTGGTATGGCTTCGATCCATTTGGACACGTAGTCCACCGCCAACAGAATGTATTCGAAACCATCCGAAACAGGAAAGGGGCCCATAAAATCAATCCCCCAAACATCAAAGATTTCGCGTACTAGAATCGGTTGCATAGGCATCATGTCGCGATGGCTCATGTTGCCCAAAGTCTGGCAACGACTGCATGCCTTGCAGTGATTGTATGCGTCTTTGAACAGTGTGGGCCAGTAAAAGCCGCACTGGAGGACTTTTGATGCGGTTTTATGCCCGGCAAAATGGCCACCGCATGCCTGGTCATGGCAGAAAGAGAGGATATTGTTGACTTCCCCTTCCGGGACACATCTTCGGATGATCTGATTGGCACCTATGCGGAAGAGGTACGGGTCTTCCCAAATGTAATACTTGGCATCGGAGCGTAATTTGTCTTTCTTGGCCTTCGGCCAATCGGACGGGATCTGATGAGATGCCAAGTAATTTACTATATTAGCAAACCATGGAAGGCTAGTACCAATAGTCAGCAGGTGCTCATCGGGAAAATGCTCAGTGATGGGTCCGGAAGGGTCAATTATTTCAGAAGGAAGACGGGACAAGTGATCAGCTACCACGTTTTGCTTTCCCGCTTTGTCGCGAATCTCAAGGTCAAATTCTTGCAACAGCAAGATCCATCGGATTAATCGAGGTTTCGCGTCCTTCTTTGCAAGGAGATGCCTCACAGCTGTGTGATCCAAGTATATGATGACACGGGAACCCAGAAGGTATGATCTGAACTTTTCTAGGGCAAATACTACAGCTAGCAGCTCTTTCTCAGTAACCGTATAGTTACGCTGAGCCTCATCGAGTGTTTTGCTGGCGTAGTAAATGACCACAGGTTTCTTGTCAATTTTCTGCCCCAAAACCGCTCCTATAGCGAAGTCGGATGCATCACACATGATCTCAAAGGGTTGAGACCAATCAGGGGACTGTAGGATCGGGGCTTGGGTGACTCGGTCACGCAGGATTTCAAATGCTTGAGTGCATTCCTTGGAAATTTCGAAGGGAACATCCTTGGAGAGAAGAGTGGTCAGGGGGCGTGCGATTTTTGAAAAATCAGGGATAAATCGTCGATAAAAACTGACATGCCCTAAAAAGGATCGGATGTCCCTGATCGAGCTAGGCATAGGAAGGCGAGAAATCAGATTAACCTTAGCTCGATCCACTTGGATACCTTTCTCCGAAATTGAGTATCCCAGGACAATTCCCTCAGGCACCATGAAATGGCTCTTTTCCCAGGAAAGAACCAAATTCACATCGATGCACCGCCTGAGTATTTGGACCAAGTGTTGGAGGCAATCGTCGAATGATGCTCCGAAAACTGAAAAGTCATCCATGAAGACTTCCAGATAATCACCTACCATATCTGAGAATATGGCAAGCATGCATCGCTGAAAAGTAGCGGGTGCATTGCAAAGACCGAAAGGCATCCTTCGGAAAGCGTATGTTCCGAAGGGGCAGGTGAACGTGGTCTTTTCTTGGTCCTCAAGATGGATTGCCACCTGGTTATAACCGGAGTACCCGTCAAGAAAGCAGAAGAACTTATTTCCCGCTAGTTTGTCAAGAATTTGATCAATGAAGGGTAGTGGGAAATGATCCTTCTTCGTGGAGGAATTGAGTCGACGGTAATCTATACAGACTCTCCACGAGTTGGCTAATCGGGTAGGAATGATTTCTCCGGTCTCAGTCGTTATAGTGGTGAGTCCTGCCTTCTTGGGCACGACCTGAATTGGGCTCACCCAACGACTATCGGAGATCGGGTAGATGATTCCGGCATCTAACCATTTGATGATCTCCTTTTTCACGACCTCCTGTAGATTGGGGTTTAAGCGTCTCTGCATTTCACGAGAAGGTCGTGTGCCCTCTTCTGAATAGATATGATGAGTACAATAAGAGGGACTTATTCCAGTCAGATCATCGAGAGTCCATCCGATGGCTCTGCGATGTTGCTGGAGGACAATAATCAGACGGCATTCCTGTTCAGGCCTGAGGTTGGAATTGATAATCACAGGAAAGGTCTGATTAGAACCCAGAAATACGTATTTCAAGTGAGCGGGAAGGGGTTTCAGTTCGAGGATGGGGTTTTCAGCAGCAGCGGGTGGTTCAGTATAGATGTGAGGTTCAAGGGTGGGAGTTACTGGGTTGTTCATATCTGGATTCAACTCCTCTGTTTGCGGGTCAAGATCCTTCTGTGGTTGATGAGGCATAATCGAGTCATTCTGGAGGTGTGATTCATCAACCAAAGTCTTGATGTCACAAATTTGTTCGATGACGCCGCAATTAATTCCTTGTTGGGCCTTAAATATATCAATTTTCAATGTTTGACCTCCAAACTTAAGCTCTATTTGGCCCTTCTCACAGCTGATGTTGGCTCTAGCAGTAGCCAAGAAAGGTCTTCCTAGAATGATTGGTGTATCCCTAGGGTTCTCAGGTGCATCCATATCTAAGACTATAAAGTCCACTGGAAAATAGAAATCCCGTACTCTCACGATAACATCTTCGAGAATCCCTTTTGGTGACTTTATAGATCGATCTGCTAATTGTAATGTCACCTCGGTTGGTTTCAGCTCAGATTCTTCTAGATGGTCAAGTAAGGATGTGGGTATCAGGTTTATGGATGCACCCAAGTCTAACAATGCTCTATCAAATTGGGTACCACCTATCTTATAGGAAATCAGGGGAGTTCCAGGATCTTTTGCCTTGGGTGGGAGTCTACTAAGGATTACAGAGCTGGCTTGCTCTGACAGAACAATTGGGCTCCCTCCCTTGGTTCGCGGCTTACGCTGGGGTGTACATATATTCTTTAGAAATCATGCGTAAGCTGGTACGTGGCGGATTGCATCCATCAAGGGGATGTTTATGTGGACCTGCTCAAAGAGCTTGACCAGGTCCTCCTCAGGGGCCACGGGCTTGGTGGTCTTCTTTCCCTTGGTTAGGGCCTCGGGAAACGGGATCTTGGTTGGTTCTTCTAGGATAGGTCCAGGTTGTGGATCTGGAACAGCGGTACCTTGGATAACTATCCTAGGGTCATGGTTATCAGGCTGGGAGTGGTTTGGATAATGCGGGTCTTGAGTTGTCTTACCACTACGTGTTGTTACAGAATTTAATCTGGCCTGATTTTGGTTTGGGTTTGGTGGGAGGGGTGGCTGTTGCTGAAATCCCGCATAAGAAGTTGAGGCTTCCATCTCGTCTGGAGATGGAGCAGTAGGAGCCTGATAAATCCATTGGGCGTGGCCTAAATTTGGATTCATAACGCGCTTCTGGGTTGGCACGTTATTGGGTTAGGAAGAGGTTGGGGAGGGAGTGTGCCTGGTTGGCGGGAATTTGCCAACTGGGCCAGTTGAGTTTTAACTTCTGTAAGCTCGTCCTTGTGCTGTTTCTGAATAGCCGCATTCGTTTTTTGAATGTGAGCCAGAGTCTGAAGGATTAAGGACATTTGATCTTGATTTGGCCCTGATGGATAAGTAGGGTTGGGCCGAGGCTGAGGCGGCTGGTAGTGACGAGAGGGCTGTGGGCGGGACTGAAGAGGTGGTCTTTGGGTTTGGGAATTTCCCGCCCACTGAAAATTGGGATGGTTTCGCCATCCAGGGTTGTAAGTGTTGGAGAAGGGGTCGTTCTGGATAGCGTTGAGGTCCTCGCAGGTCTGAGGAACCTCCTGAGAATCAGGGAAAGGAGGAATGGAGTTCCCCCGGCTGGTGTAGAAAGGATCGGATGATCTTCCAGTCCAAGAATCAGATGGGGATGGATATGGATCCATCCCAGGGGAAGATCGGTGGAGGATGTTTTGCACAGTCTCCTGTGTGGAAGGAGGTTGTGCAAAGGAGTTACGCGCGGAGGTGGCTCGCTGCAAGTGCTGAGTCAGCTCATCCACCTTCTTTTCAATAATTGAGACCTTGTCCAATCGACTGGCCATTAATTCCAGGTCGACTGATGCGGACAGGCCCTGCGTTTCATGTGCTCCCTTAAGATTCGTCGCTGCGCGGGTATTCGTCCTGTCGAATAATCCCATGGAGTCATTGTTGATGGAGTTCTCGCACATGTTTTCGAGAATCTCCCATACGGTGTCTTCATGTTGACCCATGATGTTTCCTCCGCAAGTTGCATTGACGAAAAGGCGGATGTCCTCACGGAGTCCCTGGTAAAAGGATTGGACTTGTTCCCATTTAGGAACTCCGTGATGGGGGCACTTCCTCATGAGATCCTGAAAACGATCCCATGCCTCATGAAGAGGTTCTCCAGATTGTTGAGTGAAGTGTGTAATCTGATGGCGCAAGGCGTTGGTCCGACCAACGGGAAAGAACTTTTTCAAAAACTCGGATTGAAGTTCTTCCCAAGTGTTGATCGGCCGGGTCTGCGTTTGATACCAATGGGCAGCCTTGTCCATAAGAGAAAAGGAGAACATCTTCATGAGAAGAATATCCTGATTTTGCACATCTGATCCAAAAGTGTGGGCCAGATGCTTTAGCTGTTTGATGTGCTGGAAGGGATCTTCAGAATTAAGCCCATGGAATTTAGGTATAGCATGAATCATGTTGGGCTTTAGTTCGGAATCAGGTCCTCCAGTCAGGATTCTGACTCGAGGCTCAATGGCCACCGCAGCAGGATTGTAGTGGTCCCGCATCATAGGACGCTGTGGTGGGTGCACGAAGTTTTGGAAGAGGTCATTGAGTCGCTGGAGCTGGTGTTCCAGATTATTTTCTTCCTCAACTGGCTGAGCCATGATGGGGGAAGAAGAAGAACTTGGTTCTGAATCAGAAGAGAGAATAATGTGAGGGTGTTTCTGCACAAACACGGGCGTCGAGGCTTGGCCTTGACGAGAGCGAACTTCTAAAGGAGGTCTTAAGGGTGGTCTTAGAGACCTCCTTCCGTACATGCACAGTTGGAAGAGGTAAGTTTAGAAGGTGCTGGACCCAATCAAGGCACCCAAAAACGTGTTGGGTGACTATAGAGGTGCGGGGCAGATGGACCCCTTGATCAGAAAGATCGTCCACCTGAGAATTACCTGGGCAGCCAGAGAGGGAGAGTCCCGCGAAGACCCCTACACGGTAGAGCGTCCCCACGGGTTACAGGGTTTCCCCCACCCGACCTCTCTTGTCACTGCGGGTCCAGGTAGACCAGAATGGGGATCTTGACCTCTTAAGTCTACCAATTTTAGCTTAAGATCAGGGTGCTTAAAGTTACACTTGAACTCTTAGGTATTTTGAGTGAGAAAGTGACCTAATTTTAAGGTTGGTTGACCCAAGGAGTCAACTTTACCTCTTGTTCCTTTGAGAGCTTTTTGGGTCCTTTCTTTTAGGGTTCAAGTGTTTAGAGAGCCAATTGTTTTAGGTTTCCTTTGAATAGGTATTTTCAGACAAGGGCTTGGGCACACTTCATTTGGTTTTCTCAATTCTTGCTTAAGGAGTGTGTCTCTAAATCCCTAGTGTTGGATCCTAGGTTGGCTCTACTTGGTCTAGTTAATTCTTTGTTGGGTAATTAGGGCTCAAGCAAGAATGTGTTAGCCCTAAAATACCCTTAATAGTGTGCAGGAATAATGAGTTGAAAACATGCAACTTTTATGGTTACTAAGTACGGAAGACAGGTTAGCCCTATATTGATTGTTCTTTTCTTTCTTTTGAGTTTTAGGGGTTAATAGCGAGAGGAAAAATTTACCTGTCCTCGGAGTGGTTGTTGTGTGGTTGCTTGTCTTCTTGATTTCCTGTAGTTTTCTGCACAAAAGAGAGGAGATTATTAGAAATTAAAAAGAAACAGAAATGTTTACCTCTAGAATAGCCGTTGCTCCCCGGCAACGGCGCCAAATTGATAACGATGGCTTCGAGAGATAACCGGGTTTGATTGTTATGTCGATGTAATATAGCCAGTTATTGCCATCATTTCAAAATTTTTTTTTTTTTTTTACTCGGAAAATAAAAGAGTTCCCGAGGTCGAACTCAGGGAGCAAGTTGTACTCTAGAAATATACATGTTTCTTTTACAAAAAATAACAAAGAGAGAGAAAGAATTTGGTGTCTTTTTTTTTTCTTTGTTTCTCTTCGTCTCCGATCTTCTTCTTTCTTCTTTGCAGAGGTGATGTTCTTCTTCTTGTTCCAGCAGTTCTTCCTTTTTCTTCTGTCTTCCTTCAGATCTTCTTCTTTCTTCTTTGTTTTTCTTCTTTTAGTTCTTCCCTTGTTCTTTTGTGTTCTTCTCTGCCTCGCCTTCTTCTGTTGCTCTTCAGATCTTCTTCTTTCTTCTTTTTTTTTCTTCTTTTAGTTCTTCCCTTGTTCTTTTGTGTTCTTCTCTGCCTCGCCTTCTTCTGTTGCTCTTCAGATCTTCTTCTTTCTTCTTTTCTTTTTCCAGTCCGGACATCGCCCCTCCTTCTTTCTTCTTTTCCCTTCAGGACGTCGTCTGATTTCCAAATCAGATGACTTAAACTGCCTGTTGCTACAGTGTCTCCCTCAGCTTCCTTCTTCCGCGGTCCTTCTTCTTCACCTGTGCCTGCACACTTCAGAGTTTTGCGTCAGAGGCAAAACCTACTCTACCCTCTCCCCCCGCGTCTCTCTCTCTCTGAAACCACTCTTGGGAAAGCTCTCCCAGAGCTGCCGGGTAATCGGGTACGGGTCGTGCCCGGGTCCAGGCCCACCGGCGTGCGTGGTGGGCGAGGAGTGCAGGTCAGTCTAAGTCGGGTCGGGTCAGGTCCGCGGGGCGTGAGCGCGGACGAGACCGAGTAACCGGGCGGGTGTAAGGGGACCTCACCCCGTGTGCTGAGGCAGTAAGGCTAGTGCACAAAATCAATTTAAACAGTGGAAAGTGTGTGAGGCTTACCGATGTGGGACTAAACGCAGACCTTTCCTCGCGTGCGCCTGCTGGGAGACCGCGGCCTGGCTTCTGCAGCTGCGGCTTTGATTTGCGTAGGTTGCTGGCTGGCTGCCTTCGCAAGACTCCCCATAATCCGTAGCAGCTGGAGACCTGGAGTCCTCAAGCCTGGAGCGCGGGAGAAGCTGCTTCAATGTGCGTTAATGGCGGTCGAACCTCAAAACCTGTCGGACACGAATATGGCCTCTCGGCCTGATCAAACCACTGGGGAACCTTCGCCGTGGCACGGCGAAGGTGAGGAGCTGCGCGGCAGGTCGCAAGGTGGTGTCTGGTGGCAGCCCTAGGTTGGACTGCAACCGGAGGAATGGGTTTGTTCGGGGGAGTGTTACGGAGGTGTGGAGTGGCAGTGGAGGGGTGGGGGGTGCTCAGTGTGATGAGGCGGAGGTTCGGTGAGGGTCGGCGAGGTGTGTGAGGCTGTGGAGCGATGGGAACATCTCGCCGGAGGGTGGCCGGAGTCGAAGGGGGTGACGATGGTCAGGGTCGGTCGAGGGCGTAATTGAACAAATTGGAACCGGGGAAAGAAAGAGGAGAAGAAGGGAAATAGTTCTAACTTACTTGCAGGGACGAAGGGGGAGGAACAGGGCGACAGTCGTATCGACTGTCGCCGGAGAAGATGATGCTCAGGGAAAGGGGCGGCGGCGAGTGGAGAGCCGGAGAGGCGCCAGCTGGGTGCGGCGTGGCGCGGGAAGAGCAAGGGAGGAAGTCTCTGCTGCTGGCATTGCGACAGAGCGAAGAGGAGAAGGGGGAGGAACCGCCGGAGCTGGTGAGCATCTGTCGGAGAGAGAAGAGAGGAAAGTTGGGCATTTTCTCCGTCAGATCCGAGCTGCCCCGGTCGGTGGAGCAACGGGGGGTATTTATAGGGATCAAACAGGGAGGAAGGCGGAGGGAGACGACGTGTCTCCCTCGCCGGAGGATGGCCGGAAACAAGAACCCATACCGTCCGTGCGTTCGCACGGCCGGTATGGTGGGTTATAACGACCAGGGGGGTGTCCCTGCGACGGCTGACGACGCAGGGCACCCCCGGTTTACTTGCCAGGTCCCCCCCCTCACCCTGCGCGGCGCCATGCTCCGCGCAAGGTCGCCGGAGCATGGTGCCGGCAGGTTTTGCAGGGGGGACCTGATCGCAAAGAACGAAGGAGAGTTAGGGGCCAAAATGCGAGGGTTCAAAAGTTGAGGGCCAAAGAGTAAATATATGAGGACCAAAGTGTAAAGTCGGTCAAGGAGGTTCCTTCTTAGGCTCAAGTTTTTATACATGACTAATTAGGACCTAAGGAATCTGATGGTGAATTTCATTTCAATATTAAACCTTGTTTGACCGGTCAATTTACGCAAAAATCCAAATTAAGTTATTAATTGGGCATGGTTCTCAATGTAGGTCAAAATGGGTTCTGAAGGCCAAATTGAAGGTTCTAAACCCTAGAGATTATTTTTCTATGAATTTTAGAGGGTTTATTCTATTTTTACTTTGCCTCGAACCTTGTGAATTGAAGTGAGTTGTTTTAGGGTTACAGATTATCATTTAGTTTCTTGGAATTGCTGTAGCCCTTGCTAGATCATTTCATCCCACTTTTATTCTTATTAAGTTGCTTTGACCTATGTTTGGGCCATGAATTACCCTGTATGCAGATTATACTAGTAAAATTGCATTTTTACCCCTTATGACTTGTTTTCTCCTTAAACTCAGAATTCTCTGAGTTAAGCCTTTCCTTGAGTTATGTAGGAGCTTTTATCCTTTGTATTGGGTCAAAATGAGCTAGTTATGGCTCATGATGAGGTTCTCATCAGTGGTGTACTCTTGTAGCGGGGCCACGTTGTCACTTAGGCCTCGCGACAACTCAAGCCCCATGAGCATAGCTACCCCACCCATGACTTGGAGCTGGCAGCAGTTGTCTTCGTGCTGAAGACCTAGAGGCACTACTTGTACGGTGAGACTTTTGAGATCTTCACAGACCATAAGAGCCTCAAGTATTTGTTTAATTAAAAGGAGCTCAACATGAGATAGAGACATTGGTTGGAGCTCCTGAAGGACTATGACTGCAACATCTCCTACAACCTAAGGAAGGCTAATGTGGTGGCCGACGCCTTGAGCCGGAAGGTGCCTGCCCACTTGGCTAGTTTATAGGCATAGAGTTGGCGACTCATGGAGGAGTTGGGCAATTGGTGACCTCTGGAGCCATGAGGGTACTGTGGGGCTGTGATAGTATCGAGGCAGACATGACTAGAGCTATTGGATCGTGATGAGTTGCGACTCATCATAGCTAAATAGCCTAAGTTAAGCTAGAAACTAGATTAAATAATATCAAATTAACACATAAAAAGGGTTAAGTGTGGGAATCAGAGAAAAAGACCTAAAACATCAATTCTGTGTTAAAAACGCATAATTAGGTCATTAAATGAGATATTCTTGTGAAAAAGGTTAAATGGTGATCCAAGTGTAAATTGAACATGCAAACAAATTTAAAAGTTCAAATCAAAAGTATAATTAACTTCTTAAATGTTCAATTAAGCTTATATAAAAACTTGGATGCATTTGGACATCATTAAGGCCTTGAAATTAAACATTGACATTTAGGTCCTTAGTGCATTACATATCATTCATTAGAAAACCTCCTAGGACCTATTTGTAACCTGCACGAACCTATTTGTAAGCCTTAAAGGGTCTCTCTGTAACCATTCATTATCACTTATGGGCCTGCCTGCAATTGTTCTACCCCTTCGCAGAGGGGTGTACCATGCAATTTTACCAAAAGACTTCTACCGCCTGCGGCTCCTGCGCGAACACTATTCACGCCCACGTGATCCTGGCCGTCGATCTCTTGTTTCTCTTGATCTGTGGCTCAATTTGAATCGAACCTTCATGCGATTCGGTGCATGTGGTTACCTTTTCACCCAGATCCCATCCAACGGTCACTTTTTCACTTGGCAGCACATGCACTCTCTCCTCTCATCCTCGTTGCTCTTTCCCTTTGCACCTATTTTCACCCGCGCGGTGCCTAAATCCACTGCTCTTCCTACTTAAGTTGCTCCACAACTGCGCATGCAGGGGATCGCTCCCTCCTACACCTCTTAGCGATCATTCTTCCTCTCCAGCTACTTTCCCCATCTCTCCCTACTTTCACAGCCACCGACTGTGAAATCAACATTCTCTCCGACACTCCTCACCATTAAGGACTTCGTAGCACCTGAGGGCGACCCTGAACTCCACTAGAGGGTTTTCACTCCACTGGAGCATCTCCTCCCTCCTTTCTTCCTCTCCATCCATCGGGTGGAGATCTAAAGGTCCCATTCTTCCTGTTAGATTAGGTTTACTATTTTTTAGATTATTTGTAGTGTAGTTAGATAGCTTAGCAATAGAATTTAGATATAGATTAAGATCTGATCTATTGTGCGTGCTTGTAGTGTAGCTTAGGAGTAGTTGTAGTATAGATTCCACAATTTCACCTCCTCTAATCACTTCAGATCAGAGGGGACAAATTCACCCACACACTGATCATGTTTTTCTCCCTCTACATTTTTCCATTTCGCCTTCTGATTTCCTCGTGTTTTAATCCACAATTCACCCATCCATTTGGAGCCAAATCCCCATCCCATTGCTTTCAAGCTTTGAGAAGAGGATTTACTCTCAAATCCACCTAGGGGTCTCTTCACTGATGTCATTTTGTTCACAAAGACCCCTAATCTAATTTTGAAAAGAATCGAATCACTTGATTTGATTTCAAGATAGATTTCAAAGTAAAATCGCAAGATTTTGGTCAAATTCGATTTTCAAGGATTTTTGATCAAGTGGATTGGTGTATTTCTGTTTAATTCATACCTTGGCTGTGAGTTTGAGATGTCTTGATATTACATTCTTCCTCGATTGGGCTAGGTCTGAATTGAGTATGAACCGAGGCTTTCATGAACTTGAATGCATGGTAGAGCCAAGGAGAATAAACCTTGTTGATTGGAGGCTCTATCAAGGATTTTTATGTGGACTTGTTTCTGAGATTTTGATTTTTAACCTATGGGATTCTTAATATCCCTTAAGGTTTTTAGCACAATGGGATTCAAGCTAAATTTATTGGGCTGAATCCAACATTTTCTACATGTTGTCTATAGCATTAGAAAGTGTTAGATCAATAAGTTTTTGATTTGATTTGAAGTGAAAACATTGACAAGGGATTTGGATTCAAACAAAAAAAAGAAACACCTGAGAATGATTTTTATGCCATCTTTTTAGCCCTTATCAGATTTGGTTTTAGAGATTTATGTGTTTGTGAATCCCAGCTAGTCATAGCAAATTACTGCATGATGCAGCTATATTTAAATTCAAGTCAGAAAAATATTTCCTGATCAAGTTAATTTGTATATCTAATCAGACTTTCTCAAGTCTGATTTGAGATATAGTTGATAGTATCAGGAGAATTTACTGATTTGGAATTTCTGACCTACTGCAGATTGTCTTCTCTAATGTCTGAATTCCCTGCAACAAGGTTCTATTACATGTTAAGATGTCTGGGCTTTGCTTAGATCATCTGAATTGCTCTGCAATTGCTGCTATTGTTGTTGTCTACTGTTTGCTGCAGACAGTAGCTGCTGCTGCAGCAAATTATTCTACTGCATCAGTTTCTGCTGATGTTGGTCTGAAGATTGTTGGGCAGTAGGCTTAGGTTTAATTGTTTAGAATAGCTGACATGTATGTAATGTTGCATTTTACATGTACAAGCTTTCATATATCTGAAATGGAATTTTAATTACATTTGAATAGCTTGTAATTTGGTTTTTAATCTTTTTGTCAGCAAACTGTTATGCTCAACTATCCAAACTTGAAAATTAATGACATTTTGAGTTGCAATTCACAATTATCTATTTAAATTCATGCTATGCAATCTGTTGAATATAACTGAGGTAGTTCACTGCTTATCCAGTCACTAGAATTCCATCTAGAGCCTTAGGTTCTCATTGAAAACCCTTCTTAGGCCTAGATTGTGCTCAACTTGTAAATAAATAAAAATGCTATAAAAATTTAAAAAAAATAAAATAAACCTATCTTGGTGAAGATTAAGTATACTTTTAAGTTCATACCAAGTTTCATGGTATTCTGAACCCCCAACTTGGTAGAATATACCAGCCGATGGTTCAGTATACCATGGAATTTAATAAAAAGAACTTAACTATAAAAACACCAAAAACACTCCCTCTTTTTCATCTATTTCTTTCTCTCTCACCCCTTACCTCCACAAAATATATAAAACCCATAAAAAGTAAAAAAACCCTAAAAATACCTAAAAATCTAATGTATACTATGTAAATACTTGTAGATTTAAGGTATATAGTAAGCTATAATTGTAAATATTGTAAAATAAATGTATATAGGGTATATAAAACTTATGCATATATTATATAATGTAACTTAAGTATTTAAGTTAGATTAAATTGTAAAAAACTTATTTAGATAACCATTTATTAATTATATTAATTTATATGTACTAATAAGCTATATAAATTAATAAACTCTATAAATAAATATATTTAGTACTGATACTGTATATTTGTATTTATATGTATATTATGTACATTAAGACCCCTGTACCATAATTTAATTATATATACATAATAAATAATTAATTTATTAAGTTATTAGTTAAGTTATTAGATTAAATTAAAATAAATTAGTAATTTAAGTTAAAACTAAAGTAACTTATACTGTATATTTGTACTAATGTATTTTAAGTAAATTAAGCTAATTTAATTGTATTTACAATGTATTATGTTAGTTGTATCTAATTTATATATAAATAGTTCAAAAAGAAGCTATTTAAATGTAAATAAAATCAAAATGAAACCTGTAAAGTACAATAAAAATATTTATTAAATACCTTAATATGTATATTAGTACTTTATAACGTCAATTAGACCATACATTAACTAATTTATACTTAATTTAGAAATAAAACTTAAAATATAGTATGTATAAACTGGGAACTTTGCCTAATTTATTTATACAATAAATATAATTAAATTTCTAAATTAATTGTACAATTATAAATTACTATGTAAATACTTTAATTTCTCATAATTTATTTTTAATTTATAATAAATTATGCCCCTCAAATAAAGGTCCAAAAACCTCAAATCAGCACAGCTATGCTGGAATTCCAGTGCTGAGTCATGCATTGGATAGCGTCACATCGTAAGTGAAGCGCACTGAGGCACTTAAATGTATTTTGTGCTAAGGGCTATTCAGTCGTCATAGGCGCCGGGTGCCCGAAACATATACCCTTATACCCAATCCTTTAAGCATATGTTCTGACTATGTGATGGTTTGTGAAGTGTGTGCGATGTGGGCTGGGGGCCCGACACTGTGCGAGGGCTTGATTAAGCCCGGTTCTAAGCTAAAATCGAGATTAAGAGGCCTAATTAAAGAATTAGGGTGGCTCTTAGTAGAGGTTTGGCCCCACCCGCGTTGGGTGCTGTGTATCCCTCAAAAAGGGCTGTCCGCCAACCTTAAAACCCATTTTTGAACTAAGGCTTAATGAATGGTTAAGGGAAGAAAAGAAGAGAAGAGAGCGAACATAGAAATGGCTAAGTGTTGAGTGTAAGGAAGAAGAGGTGATAAAGATATAAGAAAAGAATTAAGTGTTAACAGAAGAAAGAAAGTCGTAAAAGAGAAAGAGTGTGAGAGGAGGTGTATACATAAATTAATATAGTATAGTGTACATATAAGTGTATATTGTAAATAATAAGTATAAGTATAGTAAGTATACGTAGTATAGATGTATTTGAGCTATATATGTACATAAATAACCATATAGCTTTACTAACAGAATAAACCGTCACTATAGATAGAATAAGTGTCGCTACAAATCCTAGTTTCTACTTTAGATTCTGTACACAGTTTTTCTGGGGTTTAGCGACGTTTATATCTGTTGCTGTAGAAATTATATATGTTAGTATATTAAGTTAGGATAGTATAATATATATTATTACTTATTATTGTATATATATGTAAGTATTAGTATTATAAGTTATAAATAGATAGTATAGAGTATATATGTATAATGTTGGATGCTTGTTCGTAATTAGGTGTTTGCAAGTATTTTAGTTGATTCCTTTGTACATAATTAAGCTATTATTTCATTAATTCATTCATTTATGATTGTATATAAAATTGATATTTTTGAGATTAAATAATAATGTTGGAGTTAGAGAGTGATGCATATCAATAACTGCCTTCCAGTGAACGACATGGAATAAACCAATAAAAATTATGTAAATAAATAAAATTGATGCAATAATGGTTTGTATTTGTGACATATACTACCACAACAATGATGACGATTTTTTTTACGAACCGTGATCGATTGTTCCACATTATTTTTAGCGCAATTACCAGGGATAAAAACCTGACAATAGCATTTTATTGTGAAGTGATTGATTAACATGTTGCAGGAAGTTCGATTAGATCACATCATTGATGGACAGATGGCCGACCCATACCTACAGGCACTACAAGATAGAGTGATGACAGGGGACCCAGGAGACTTTACTTTCACTGACGAAGTCCTGTGTATGAGGGGATGTTTGTGCGTTCCTAGAGACGAGGAGCTGTTGAGAGAGCTCCTGACCGAGTTACACAAGTCCAGATTCACTATACATCTCGGGAACACGAAGATGTACCACTATCTACGACACGACTTCTGGTGGAGAGGTATGAAGCGAGATGTTGGTAAATTTGTGCAGCAGTGCTTAGTATACCAGCAGGTGAAGGCCAAGCACCAGAGCCCTGCAGGGCTGCTAGAGCCGCTTCTCGTACCAAAGTGGAAGTGGGAGAGCATCACTATGGACTAGGTAGTGGAGTTGCCCATTACTCAGCAAGGACGCGATGCAATCTAGGTGATAGTAGACAGATTAACGAAGACGGCACAGTTTCTACCAATCCAAGTCACTTTTGGACCAACACAGTTGGTGGAGCATTACATCGGAGACATGGTGTGCCTTCACGGAGTCCCTGATGAGATTATTTCAGACAGAGACACTCACTTCACTTCCAAATTCTGGGCAAGGTTTCAGCAGGCTTTAGGGACTTGTTTTAGGTTCAGTACCGCTTACCAACCCAGATCGATAGACAGTTGAAGTGCGCCATTTAGACAATGGAGGACCTTCACGCTCTTGCATGTTGGAATGGAGAGGCTCCTGGGAGGAGCATTTACCCCTGGCAAAGTTTGCATAAAACAACAGCTACCACTTGAGCATTGGCATGGCACCATAGAGGCTTTGTACAGGAGGAGGTGTATGGCACCCCTGAGTTGGGTTGAGGTGGGGACCAAGTGGGAGGTTGGTCCCAGGCTGATTCGTCAGATTCAGGAGGTGATAGAGCAGATCCACAGGCAACTCTGCACAGTCAAGAGCAGAAAAAAGAGCTACGCTGACCAGAAGCATAGAGAAGTACAGTTCGAGATTGGGGATCACGTCTTTCTCCATGTTTTGCCCATGAAGGGCTTGCAGTGTTGTGGGGTGAAAGGAAAGCTCGCGTAGAGGTTTGTGGGACCCTTTGAGGTCTTGGAGTGGCTTGGACCTGTTACTTACCGGCTTACCCTTCCTCCTTAGCTTTCTGAAGTACACGATGTGTTCCATGTGTCCAACCTTAGGAAGTACATCGCCGATCCCAGCCACGTTCTGAGTCACGAGAGCATCGAGGTGGGAGATGACTTGACCTACCCTGAGAGACCAGTTTAGATATTGGACAGAGTCGTCAAGAGTCTGAGACGGAATGAGGTGCCACTGGTGAAGGTCTTGTGGAGAAGCAAGCAACACGAGGAGGCGACATGGGAGCCCAAGGTGGCAATGTGAGGCTGGTACCCAAAGCTCTTTGAGGGTTCGTTATCTCTGACCTAGTTTAATCCTCTTTAAGTTTGTTATGCACATGTTGTTTATATCTGCATCCTAGTTTAACCTAAGTTTCAGGGATGAAACTTCCTTTAAGTTTATTATGTTGAAATGACCCTTCCTAAGGGCATGGGGCCATTTTTAGGAATTTAAGGGGGGTTGCTACAATTTGTAACCCCCTGGATTTCTTGTTTTGGGAGTCTGCGGATAAATGAGACCCTTGCGGGGCATTTCTTGCAAAATGCCCCAGTCCCACCCACACTCATGCACACCCACACACACCCCTAACCCTAAACCCTCTCTATTTAAATCCCTACCTCGTTTCTCGAGCGCCCCCACCTCTCCCGTTTCCTCCCTCGGCACCACAAGCAACTCCCCTTCTTCCCCTTCCTCTCCATGTCCTCCCTGCTGTGTAAGGGGCTCCCGTTGCAGGAGTTTGACTGCACAAGGAGGAGCTTGGGTGAGTTGGCGATGGAGCTTGGAGGAAGAACGTGCGTGCGAAGCTAAGGAGCGTCATTGCTGCTGCACCTCCTAGTGCGGGGTGCAGGTTTTCGCGAGGAGAAAAGGCTCGCGAATGGTTTTGCGAAGTCATTTTTCCATAGAACCAGACGTCTGAGGAGTCCAACAGACGTCTGATTGAATGTCTGGAGCTATCACCGTACGTTTGATACCACGTAGAATCTGAAGGTAATGCCCTGCTTGAGACTTGTGCACATTTTTCAGTACAATCTCCTTTGCCCGGTAGGCGTAAGGCTGAGCACCTTGGGGTGTGCGCTGCGCAAGATGGGGGTTGCTTTTTGCGAGGAGAGGAAGGCTCACGAAGGACTCTGGAGAGATTTTTCTCTGTAGATTAGACGTCTGTTCCTCTCAACAGACGTCTGACCGAATGTTGTGCATACATCTGAATAGCCAAAAATGTCTATTAATTCATGTTCTTAGTATCATATTAGCATCATGCATTGTAAATATTGCATAACATACACCATCATGCATTTAGGTCAAATTGTACAAATTGTACAGTAATTTCTTCTTTTTGGTGGCCAGGGACACGACAACTTTTAATCGGGGTCTCGGATAGAAGATTCAACCGTACGAATATGATCAGGGCAACGATCGGAGTTCAATGACTCCAAGATCGTCCTAATCGGACCTCTGTAGCATTAGATATAATCTAAGGAAGGTCAGAGATCAAGGGCTAAGATGGTGTAAATCCATACTTCAGATGACAAATCCGATTGCATGGATGGGTTCAGATTGACGATCGCAGCCCAACGACGTGAAAATCGATCCAATCTGACATCCGCGGCACCATCTACAAGACATAGAAGATGGACGGCCAATATGGCGCCATCCCAGCCACCCAACAGGCCCAAGGACCCGCTACTGCCGTCTCTCTCCTCAACTACGTGGACGATCTCGGTTGAGAGAGCTCGCACCTAAATTCAGTGCTACGCCTCAAACCGCTACATAGCGTAGTGGTTAAGGCGCTGCTCGAGCAAGGAGCACGAGTTCGAGCTACCCGTGTGCACCTCTCCTCGTGTTGATGAGCTCAATCTTGACTGCTCGATCAGCTGCGAATGGTAAGGATCTTCTAATAAGACAGATGCATAATCAGACGCGGTTATGCATGTGCGATCACATGTGCTTAACATGCGAAGCTGAAGCAGGCGAGAAGCGTTTTAAGTCATCCGATCTTGAGATCGGACGATTGAGAATCAAAGAACGTGGTTAAGCATTGGGCGTGAGGAGGCGAGGGGGCATGCGCACTTCAGCCACGATCAGGCTTTACTGACGAATAAATCCATCACTAAAGACCCCTAATTTATTGTTTTCAACTTGAAATGACATTTTTGGCCCCAACCTCTACACCAATAAAAAGGCCTACGCCACCCACATTTCAATCATCCCTTCCTTCACCTTTCTCCCTCTCCAAAGCTCTAAAGAAGCTTGTCCAAAACCGGGATGCTCCTCTAGAGTCAAAATCAAAGTTTTCTCTCCCCCGTTCCGAAAGTGGATCTCATGACGACGACAATGCCCAACCTCGCCCCCGATTCTTCCTGCTTTGTTCTTCCTCTGTCTTCCAGACGTTGCCCTATCTGACTCATCCTCCAAGCAACTGTCGAGGAGGATAACATCTCTCTCCCTTATTTATCGCTTTTTAGAATAGAATTTCTCGCTTTCTAGCTATAATCATTTCCTGCTTTCTAGTTGTAAAAATAGTATACAAATACAAAGTGATTATTCTCTCACTTTCTCTCTCTCTCTTTCTCTCTTAGTGTTAATATCAATTTCATTGTGATTATCTTACTTTCAAAATAAAAATACCGAAAAAAACATAATCGTGGATTTTAGATTGACGTAGCCTCCCTGTGTTCGACCCAGAATTCTTTTCGAGTTTCGGTGAAATTTATCTATTAACGGATTTCTTCGCAAACCATACTACATCAATGAGTTTTCAAAACTCAATCCCATTTGCATACGATTTCCGATCAAACATTTTGGCGCCGTTGTCGGGGAGGCGACGATTCACGAATTTCTTTCCTCATTTCATGCACTTTATTGTTTTCTAACTTGATTTTATTTCTCTTCTATTGTTTTGCAGGTACCTCAATAAAGAATCTTCAAGAGGTAGAAAGGAGTAAAGTGTAGTTGAAGACAACTGTAGGTGCTCCCCATTCTTCCCCTCTCCATAGATTCCATTCCACAACCTTAATTCAAACCCCAATTAACCTAAGCATTCGCAGAAACCCTAGGATTTGTTTGGATGCTTTGATTTCCACCCCCACTCATCTCACCTTCGTAAAAAAAAAAAAACAAACAAAAAGATACTTCTTGTGGGATAGATCAACATACACACTGTATACACCCACAATCAAGGCACATAACCTAACTTGATTTTTATCTACTCAACCGGGATTCTGACCTGTAGAACTAGTACACACAAATCAACACATAAGAGAGTAAAAATCAGTCTAGGTTAATCATCTTGTGTGCCTAACTTAGTGGTGCATTTCAGCCAATTGTTTGAGTTGTTTGGGCTGCACCACTTCATTTAAAATCAACTCATCAAGTAGCTTCCCCTTAGGGTTTACAATTTAGGTCAATACCAGGCACTCTACTTTACTTTTTGATTTCAAAAGAAAAAGATCTTCACCTATGTTTGAACATCTAGCTTGCCTCTAAAACTTGATTGAATTCACCTAATTCTGAACCCTAAAAGCTACTTAAGCAAGATTTGAACATTAAAATCCACTCATCCAAATAATCTTACCTGAAAACCCTGGTTGTGCACACACTCACACATATTCAATCGATCATTAAGGGCACAACCCATTTTAAGGGCCCACCACATTCCATAAGTACTACAATCCTATGCCTAAGTTTAAATTGATTAGACATTAGCTTTAAGGACTGACTCGCTCTTCGGGGCACAAATTAAGATTATTTACGATTAACTTGCTTGTACTAGTCAATCTAATGTCTAGATAGAGGAGTAGAATCAAGCGATCGCGGCTGGAGGGTACACTAGGAACCTGAGGTGCAAGCTGAAAGAATAACCTTCTCCCCAGTCCCTCCTTCTAACTGGTTGGATTGACTAGATACAAGTAGAGTAAATCTTCTATAATCTTAAGACAGATTTTGAAAGTCTGTAGATCCTTAAGCTATCCAACTTAAGGATAGGCTTGTTTTGTTGTGCTGCAGGGTTCTTATCCCCTGTCCTTCCTACCTCTTCCTAGTTTATGCTTGGAAGGAGGTCATTGAATCCCCGATTAGAAGGACCATTAGATCATTCTAGGAGGCATAGATTGAATTTTGGCCAAATTAATCCCATGGTCGATCAACAACCTCCTCTGCCACAGAAGCAATAAGAGATGTTTCAAAGGTAGCTGGAACAAATGCAGAGAATGCAAAAATGGTTCCAGAAAATGAAGGGCGCTTAGCCCTTAAAGGATTTTTATCATCCTTCAAATTACGGGGAATGTCCCAGCATTCAGATTCTAGCCTGAGACATTGAAATAAAGTCCCAAGTGTTAAGCTTGATCAAACATTTCCATTGGCTTGGCTCTGAAGACCTGTTTCAGCATTTGGAGGACTTAACCATTTTAGTCCAGACCACCAAAGCATGAAACATGAATGAAGAGCAAATTATTATGAGGCTCTTTCCCCACTCTCTTAAGGATAAGGCTACTCATTGGTACAAGACCATAGGAAGGCCGATAGCAACTTGGAACGATCTTAAATTGGCTTTCTTAAAGAAATTCTTTCCAGTAGGGTATACCAATGCATTAAGGCGGGCGATTATTACTTTCGCCCAGTGGCAGAGGGAGCAGTTTTATGTTGCCTGGAAGAGATTCCAGGACTTATTGCGGAAGTGTCCAAACCATGAGGTGCCGAAATGGTAACTCATGCAGATCTTTTACCACGGGTTGATTGGGCAACTCAAAAATCACGTGGACACTTCTTGCGGAGGCAATTTTCTTAACAAAGATGCAGATAGTGTGCATGATTTGTTTGAGGAAATGAGTGAAAATTCAATCAATTATGCCTCCATGGATACTTTTAACCAGTCCCAACAACCCAAATCGAATGTTAGTGAGGTCCACAACTCTCATTCATTCGATATGGAGCTGATTTGTAATAAACTAGATAAGGTGGACCTGGTTACCAAAATGATGGAGGAGTGGATGATGGAAAACTCTACAAACAATTCTCGGTCCACTCAATCCCAAAATTCGGGATTTCATTCTTCGGGAGCTCCTTTTGGATGGGAGTTCATGAATCAACTGGATGTGGCTCAACCTGTGAGCCAGCATTGCTCAAAACCCCATAGGTTCCAAACTGGGGCCTTTGACCCTAGTTTCTCTAATCCCTCCCTTTCTTTTTCTCCATCCTCGCCCTATGAGGATGTCTATGCTGTACAGGAGAATGTTAGATCCAACCCTTACTCCAATGCTTATAATCTAGGTTGGAGGAACCACCCTAACTTCTCCTGGAAAAACTCAGGGTAGTAGACCCAATTCCGACCCAGCAACTATGCTCCGCAAAGACCAATGGGTTAGGGTCATGTTGATACTCAGCTACCCCCAAATCAGGTCAATCAGCTAGCTTGGAATGCCCATCAACCTGAAGGACAGGTTGATTTGAACCGTCAGATGGTAGAGATGCAAGGATGTATGCTCTAGCTCATGCAGCAAATGAAAACTGAAAGAGCGATCTTCATTTCCGTTGAAAACTTTAACATAAAATGACGTGTCGTATTTACTAGCGTGGTAGAAAATTGCTTTTCAAAACATTTTAATTCTCATAATCTAACCATGAAAATAGTTAGGTCATCTCCACAGGGAAGAATTAGCCTATTTAAACTAGTGCGTTATGCTTCGTTTATTCGGGAATCTCAGTGGGTATGCGTACTAGTTAGTGCACTTCATTTTCAACGTAAGTTTAGCATTTATGTAATTACTTAAAAATATAGGGAGGTTTTATGTAAAATCACTACTATGGCATACGTGAATCGTAATCGTAGTATTGACAAATATCGTCAATATAAATCAAAACTGAACCCATTTCCTATAATTAATATCCCATACTTGATTAGTTAAGAGATAAATGCACTATTCATCTGTTTCAAAAAAAAATAAATGCACTATTCGTCAGTCAATTGAACTTGAGGGACATTCATGCAATTCTATCTTATTATAATAAGGAGATAAACAAATGAATAGTATTCTCTACAATGGCATTATTCGTAAATTTTAATTGCGACCTTCACTGTAGCAAAATAGGGATTGCTTCCCCACGTGCTCATGTGAAGAGGAGGGGATGGCGGTCCATGCAGAGTTCAGTGGAGGTTGCATCCGACGAGGGCTATGCGTGGGCGGTGACGGTGCGTCAAACGGTGGCTGGCGGTCTCGCTGGCGACGAGAATAACCAGCGGCGGTGGTGATGGTGTGTCGACATGTGCGGCCGGCTGCCGACCTTCAGAGGCTGTGGCCGAACTCGTGGAGGTGCGATGAGTCTGTTGGAGGCACCGGTACAAAGCTTCGTGGCCTCAAACGTTGGCTGCGTGGGGAGGGTCCGCTTGGAGCTTTGGGTTCTTCTAGCCAGTGGAGAAGAAGAAGGTGGAGAAGACGAGGAGCACGCAAGCGGGCTGGAGAGCGGGGTCTGCTGTGTGCGCATGCGGGTTGGAGTTGGCGTAGGCGAGGGATTGCAGGTGCGTGAGGGCGTAGCACGCGGTGAGAGCA
Organism: Thalassia testudinum; assembly: GCA_037157565.1. NCBI lineage: Eukaryota > Viridiplantae > Streptophyta > Magnoliopsida > Alismatales > Hydrocharitaceae > Thalassia > Thalassia testudinum. The sequence goes on from JAZHRO010000031.1 coordinate 86,062,604, forward strand.
GTGAGAGGCTGGCGGTGCGTGGTGTGCTGCACGTGGTGAGGGGACATGCGCGTGATCTAGCTTGTGCGCAGGTGCGGTTGCACGGTGAGGGGGTTCGCGGTGGTGGCCGCATGCTGTCACCGTGCAACCGTCGAGAGGACGAAGGTGGGAGGCAGGTGCGCAGAGACCACGATGCTCACTGAAGTCCACGGTGCACGCCTCCTTCACGGTGGTGGAGATGGAGGATATCCCCGCAGGGGGGGAGGAAGATGATGGCCCTCTTCGTTGGAGCCCTCTTTTTAAAATATCTGCGACCGACTTCTGCAACCATTCGAGGAGATTGCAAGTGGTTGGAACAGAAGGATAAGTCTTGTCCGTTAGGCATCAGATGTCCAATAAAACCATCAGACGTCTTAAAATATTTGGTTGGCAAGGAGTTCACACTGGAGGTTCCAGATGTCCAGATTAGATTCCAAACGTCTTAAAATGGGATTTTGGACATCTGACTACTGCCTTTAAGTGTCTTGCACCTAACCTACATCCACCAAATAATTATCATAACATATCATATATATTAAGCATAAAATTGGTGCATAAGATGATATGCAGACTATGTTGAATTCCCCCTTATTTCTTAATCAAATATTAACTAGGAATGACTAATTAAAGAGTACTTAGGCCAAGTAATGGTCCACAAAAGTGGACTTATCAAATGCTCCCATGCCTAAGTTTTGCTAGTCCCGAGCAAAAATGAAAAACAATAGAAGTAATCAGAAGATTTCTTCTTCCCTTATTCCAAAAATTTAGAAATCCAGACAAATATGAAGTGATAGTAACCTAGGAATGGATCCAAGTGAAAATAACCAACTTACATTTGCAGTTCGTACTTATCCTTGGGTAAATATTTCTATCGGGATAGGCAACTACTTCACTCAGGGATAAAGCAGAATATAATCTGAAATTTGACCCTAGCTTTTTAGCTTACGTAGGAGATGCTAAGTTTAATGGATACGTATTTGGTGGCACACACTCATCTAGTGCTACATGTAATCTAGTACTACAGACTCTAGATCTCTAGACTATCAAACAAGTCAACTCAGAGAGAGGTTAAATAACTGTGCTCTCTTAATGTTCCTTAGTGCTCACTCTTTTCCTTCTTTTCTTTTTGAGATCACAAATCTCACCAGATTTAGTAAGTGTACTCGCTGTTTGGTGGCCTCACATGGCATTCACACTTCAATTAAAGTCTTAATAACCCTACAACTAAGTTAGAGTCCTCAGCCAGCATTCGGTCGATCAGAAACACTGAAAGGTAGGTATGGGTCCTATTTGGTAGATCTTGATGGGTGTTTTTTTTTATGCCTTAGAAACAACGTCACGAAGATAAAATTATAAACTTGGACGCTTTTCTTTTTCTTTTCTCTCACTCTTTTCTTTTCTTTTTTTTTCTTTTTTTATTTTATTTTGTTTCTTTTTTTTCTAAATATAATTGTTTCTTTTTTTCTTCTTTTTCTTTCTTTATACATCAACATAACACGATGTAGACTTTTATTTTTGAGGCATTATTAGGGATGATGATGGTCAAGAGGATATTGTGTGGCTTATTTGGTGAAAGTGACTACTCTCGACACCAGGAAGGAATGGATAGGACAAGCATATTTCTAACCTTTAATACTATTACCCTCCTTCAGTCGAGGACTCTATGAAGGACGGTCCTAACCATCCACCATAGTCATAGCTTTATTAAGACTTAATCTCTTTGTATCTACCTTATTTGGTGACTCTCAAGAATTCACACAATGTACACACATAGGAACAGAGAGCAAAAACTATGCCTAACTCTGAAGTATCATCATCTAATTGTCCAAAACTTAAGAGTCCTTACACTAGACTTAGCGCACCAGTAATCTCTCCACTTTCTTCTCACAAATATGAGGTGGATCTACTAGATGATAGTACACCTGACTCCCTATTAACTATCCAAGGGTTCAGTACACTAAAATTGCTTATTAGTTTTCTTCAAAGATCCATTACCCAGTCTACGTGCAAGTGAAGCAAACGTACTGGATTCTAAACTGAAGAAAAATCTTTAATGACACCTCAATGACAAAGATGTTTTGCTAAGGACTAAGTAATTCAACTCAAGAAAAGAAATTATATATATATATGCTAACCTAAATGCATGAATACTTCCTAAAATGCAAAATGCACCCCCCATGCCTAAATCCTACAATGTCCTCATTGTAAAATTAAAACAAGGGGAGAAAGGAAGGAAATCACCTGATGATGGTGTTATTCTGGATGCTGGGTTGCCTCCCAACAAGCGCTGCATTTTCTGTTAGCATCCAGACTTATAGGGAACCTGTAAGTCTGGTTCCAGATAGAAAAAGCTAGGCCCTAAAAATATGCATAACAGCGCGGACCTAGAAAACAGGTAGCCATGGATGTTGGCGAGCTGATGATGCAACATGATTCCAAATGCTCGCCAAAAGACATGAAAGCAAAGAACCTCGTTGGCTACCTTGGGAGGTCTAGGAATAATAAAAGGAATATAAAAAGGGACCTCCCGAAATAAAATAAGTGGAGGATAACAAGGACCCTCCAAAGCAGGACGGGTTTTAAAAGATATAAACATTATTATTTCAAACCTTTGAATGGAGATACTAAAAGTACAAGCATCAATCCACACTCACCATTCTACCCAAGGATGTACTGGCCTGATATGTTCTCCAGAAATAATGTAAATGAGCAGAGACCTGAGCCGAGGATTAGGTAAGGAATCTACTGGTTGCTTGAGTGATTGGGTGGTAATTATTAAGTTCAAAGAAGGCTTAGGCTATTTTGGCTCCGTTCCCAATAAGAATTCGTATTTCACATCCTTACCTAGCTTCATTATTTTATGAACCTCCAACTGCTTCATTACAATAGATGAGTCATGAATAGAATTCAATATCTCATTAGTAGACTTATGATCACCACGCTTTGACGACAGTTGGGTTTCTAGGGAAGTAGCAAGATCAGAATTATCATCAAATCCATCCTCAGGTTCTTTCTTGTCAATTACATCCTTTCCGGGGACTTTCTGTGCCACTTCATTATCCTTAATATCTTTAGGAGGATTATCATCTTTAATGTTATGGAGAAAGCCTATATCACTGAATTCTTTGTTCTTCTCAGGGCATAAATCCTCAATTAACGTATTTTATCCTCGAGAGTCTCCCCTAGGCTTCTCACTATTGTGTTTGTCTTCCTCCAATATCAACTCCTGATTTTGCAAAGGTTGATTTTCAAAATCAAAAGTAGGGAGGAGTCCAGATTTCACTAGATTATTTATATCCTCAGGGGGTAAGTCCTCGAATAACACATAGTCCCCCTGTGATTCACTCCAGATTCTCAGTCCGGGTTCCTTCATTGGGTCATCCTCGTCCTCTAAAATGAACTCTTTATATCCCTGAGACCAAAATTGATCTAATTCATTCTCCATTCCCTTAGGTTCACCTTCATTGGGTGCATTTAAATCCTCAGGATGTTGAATGGTAGGTGTTGATTCCCTAAATGGAGGGTCAAGATTAGGCTCACTAAGGGTAGAATGGGATTTCACCAGATAATAAATAGGGGAAGTGATATGAACAATACGACCTTGACCCGGGTTAGCAGGGGTAAGGAAAATACTGTCATTAGGGTCAAGGTCCTCAAGAGGTACCATCTTCCCTTTCTTTTGACTCCAATATAGCTCAGGTGGATAATTACTAGGATCGTTCTCCTCTAGTGGCCATGTCTCATTGGGAGAGTCTAAGTAATAGCTATGTAAAACGGGATCCCTATTGTCATTGGTTTTCTCAGAATTATTTTCATGATCACGATCATATGGGTAGGGATCAGAATTACTAAGAAGTGCATAGCTAAGCTATCTAATTTCTTTGTTCAATTGTTGACCATTCCTCAACATCTCTCCCATAAATTCCATCATTTCCTTTTGTTGTTTTTGCATTTCTATCATAAAAGAGGAGAGGCTACTTCTATCAGATTGGGGAGGATAGTCAATTTTAGGTTCTGGTTGCCTAGGGGTATCGGTCCAACCTTGATACGAAAAATCATGAAGGGTGGGAGGGTTGGGTGTTTGCATAGTAGTAGGGATTCCAGGGTTGGAAAATCTCGCTCCTAGGCTTTGCTCAAAAGTGGGAGCTATCGAGCCAATACTCCTGGGATAAGAATAGGAATGATCCCATGAGTTATCAATGTACCCATCAAAGGATGGATATGCTTGGGGCATGGGATCCTGGTTAAAATGATAGGCGTAAGGATAATCCATTTCTTTCAATTAAACAGGTTAAACTCTCTTAGGATTTAAAAGAAATCAGAAACTTCCTAGAGAGTTCTACCACTATCAAAACAAACGCAAACACAGTGGGATCTGTTTTTAGTAGATTCTAGGTCCTAGCTGTTCAGTTGGCGGCCAAACAAGTTTTACAAGCATTACGCTTCCTAGGCCGACTTTCGTTGGTGCCTACAACCTACTCGCAAGGGATGGAAGTCTCGAATCGAGCCCACGCACGAGGAATCGATGTAACTTGGTGGATAGGCATGTTGATTTTCGACTAACTTCTCTTGTGGTGCAAAGAGGAGAGGTAGAAATTTATCTAGTGACCTTATGTGTGAGGTGCACAGTGTCTCAGGTGTGAAATCATACGTTCGTGTTTTGAGTCTTAAAATCTCACAAACAAGATCCTTTTGCACACAATTTTAAGGTCCAACCACTTAGCAGTCCCAATATTTAAAGTGACCACTGAATTAATTCGATTCAAGCACTTTAGTGGTCTTAGATTTAGGTTCAATGCAGATGCATGATAGGTGATGAGAACCTCATCATGAGCCCTAACTAGCATATTTTGACCTAATAAAGTGAACAAGAGCTCCTACATAACCAAGAGAAAGGCTTAATTCAAGGGATCACTAATCTGGGAAGAGAACATAAAACAAGAGGTAGAACTGCAAGTTTACCATTGCAGTGCATCAATGGGATTTCTAAATGTCTAGACATAGGTCAATTGGACTTAATAAGGGAAAAAGTGGGATGGTTCAGTCAGAAAAGGGTTACTATGAAATTTAGGAATTAAATGACATTCTGTAACTCTAAAACAAATCCACTTAAATTTACAAGGTTCTAGGAAAGATAAAAATCAACTAAATCCTTTAAAATTCATGAAAAAATATCCCCTAGGGTTTATAACCTTCAATTTTGCCTTTGGAACCTGTTTTGACCTACATTGGGGTCCATGCCTAATATTTAACCTAATTTGGGTTTTTGTACAAAATATCCAGTCAAACGTGGTCAAACCTAAAATCCAACTTCACCATTGGATTCCTTAGGTCCAGATTAGGTTTATACCAAAATTTAAACCTAGGGGAAGGTCATCTTGACCTACTTTGCAATTTGATCCACCAAATTACATTCAGACCCTTAACTTTTAGAAACCCTTGCAAATCCCCCCTCAGCTTCTTCATCACTTTCTTCATTTTGGTCCCTCTGCCATCGCAGTAGGGACCCATACTCCGGTGACTTTGCGCGAAGGTTTTCTCCTCAATTTCATGGGGAGCTGCTGCCAGATTTGAAAGGGGAGCTCCCTACAAAGCCCCCTACCGCATGAGCAGCTCCCCATACCCTGAAATGCCCCATACCTCTCGTGAAAATGCTTGAGAGGTATGGGTCTCCACTGGCCATACCTCCGTTGTGGTCTTCCCACCATTTCCTTGCGACTCTTCCCTCTGCCCCTGCCTATTTAAGGAAGCCCAGATCCCTCAGCTTCCTTTAAGCCTGATTTGGCCAAAGAAATACCCCCAAATTCGTCTCCTCCTCACTCTGGCCAACTGCCTGCAGGCTCCGACGACTCTCCCTCCCTCTTCTCGTTGCTTTGCCACCATACCAGTGGCAGAGCCATCTCTGCTGTGCTCCTCTACATCGCGCCGTACCAGCACGCTCCCTTCCGACCCTCTTCTTCATCGCCGCTTCTTCACCACAGGGTCTTCGCCTCCAGCGACGGCAGACACCCGCTGCTCGCCCACCGCCTCCCCCCTTCGTCCAACTCTCCTCAGTAAGTTCCTCTCTCTCTACTCTCTATTTTCCCCTACTTAATTTTAGAAAACTCCCCTCGACAACCACCACTCACCTCCATCTCCCTCATCTCCGGTAGACCACCGGAGAGGTGAATCCATCGTTCCACTCGTCCACACACCTCGCCACCCACCTCAAAACCTTCGCCATCACTCACTGATCACCATCCGCTCCTCCATTAACCGCCACACACACCCCACGTGCCTACCGAAGACACGCACTTTCACGGCCGCAGTCTGCCCTAGGCACACATGCCTAGGCCGTTCTGTGCCACGCCACCCCCCGCCTCACCTTCGCCGTGCCATGGCGAAGCTGCCTATGTGCTCTAATGGGGCCGAAAGGCCATGTTCAGTGATCGCAGGTTTCGACCCCATACCACCATTGGAGCAGGAGTAAAGCTTGCTCGCAAGCTCGCTCTAGGCTACAGGTCCCAACTCACGCGGAATCCCTTTGCACATAGCCCCAACCGAGTGATTGACACTGAAGCCCCATGCAGCTGCGATGATTAGGTGAAGTCCTCCTGCGTAGATGCGAGCGAAGTGGGAGGGACATTTAGTCCCACCTCATAAACTCAGAGGTACGTTGCAGCACTTAAATTATTTTTGGGCTTTTAGCTCTTCGCCTCCAGTACACGGGATGAGGTCCCTCGCCCACGTACACCCGCCTCATCCACGATCACTCCTACGTGGACCTGGCCCAACCCGACTACCCGCGCACTCCTCTCCCACCACCGCACGCTGGTGGGTCTGGTCCCGGGCACACATACCCGACCCATTTACCCAAAAAAGGCTCTGGGAGAGCCGTGTCCTGAGAGTGAAATAGAGAGAGAGACGTGGGGAGGGTAAGGGTAGGTTTTGCGTTGCTCTGTGCAGGGAAAGAAGGAGAAGGTAGGAGCAGCTAAGGGAGAAGAAGGTGCTGCTGAAGAAGGAGGAGGTGCAGCAGAGAGTAGCTGAAGGAAGGACTTAACCAAGAGAAGAAGAAAGCAGAGGAAGGAGCCGAAGAAGAAGAAGAGAACTATAGAGGCAAGAGAAGCTGAAGACGCAGCCAAAACCTAAGGCAAGGAAGAAGAAGGAGGAGGCGCAGCAGCTCAAGAAGAGAAGAAGAAGAAGCCAAGGGAAGAGGAAGAAGGAGCTGCAACAGAGAAGAAAAGAGGAGAACTAAGAGAAGAAAGCAGAAGAAAGAGAGAAGCAGCCGTAGACAAAGAAGATAGAAGGAAAGGAAGAACAGGGAAGACAAAAGAGAAGACTCACTGTAGCAATATGCAAGATAAGCCATCTGATTCATAGAATCAAACGTCTGAGAAGAGATAGATAGAGAAAGAAAGAAGGAAAAGAGTGCGGCCAAGAAGAGAAAAGAAAAGAAAGAGAATAAGGGAGAAGCCATCAATATTTCCTCTCTCATTGCTATTTTCCTTTTAGTTTTCTTATATATAAACTTTCACTTATATCCTTGTTAAATATCACTTTTTGAGAATTGTGATTTTCTGCTTCTAAAATACCATTTTGCTCCCTGAGTTCGACCTCGGAATATTTTTGAATTTAGAGTAATAAAAATTGTTATTTGTTCATACTCTTTTTCAACTATACTGCAACAAAGTTAATTTAAAACATGAAAAAGCGACATGAACATTTTGGCACCGTTGTCGGGGAGAAACGGGCATTTTAGAAGCCTTAATCACAATTTTTGATTCAGTACTGACTTAATTTCTCTCTTTTATTGTGTTTGTTTCAGAGGAAAATCCAAGGAGAGAAAAGCAACGGCGCAACAGCCACACCAGGGAACAGGTAACCTTTTATTAACCCTCTCTCTTAATCCCCTCAAATTCTGAAAAGGAGAAACAAAGAGAAAAATCAATCTAGGGCTACCTGTTTTCCATATTTAATAATCCACAAGAGTTGCCTGGTTTTTACTTTCAACACATTTTAATTGCACATCACTTAAGGCAACTAGGGCTAAGACCTTCTTGATTGAGCCCTAGATTCAATTTCTAAGACAACTAAATTGGACCAACTAGAGCCAATCTAAGGATTACAAGCTAGGGTTTTGGAGACACATCTTCTTCTAAGCAAAGAAGCAAAAATTTCAAAAAGAGGTGTGCCTAAGCCTTGTTTGAAAAAACCTATCCAAGAGAAACCTTAAGCAAATCAGGCTCTTAATCTACTTGAACCATTAAAGAAAGGCCCTAAGAAGCTCTCAAAGGAACAAAAAGGTGAAGTTGATCTTTTGGGTCAACCAACCTTTAAATTAGGTCACTTTGCACACAAAAAGCTTAAAGTTCAAGTGGAACCCTAAGCACCTTGATCTTAACTAAAAGAGGTAGACTTAAGAGGTCAAGGTCCCCATTCTGGTCTACCTGGAATCTTAGTGACAAGAGAGGTCAAGTGTGGGAAACCCTGTATCCCGTGGGAATGCTCTACAGTGTAGGGGTCTTTGCAGGACTCTCCCATTTTGGCTGCCCAGGTAATTCTCAGGTGGACGACCTTTCTAACCAAGGGGTATTATTCGCCCTGAACCTCTATAGTCACCCAACATATTTTGGGTGTCTTGATTGGGTCCAGCACATTCTAATCTCCTCTAAATCCTTTGGGGCATGTTTCGTAGGAGGTTGACGGAAAGCCGTTTTTGCACTTTTTGAAAGTTGTCGGGATCGTAGTATAGTTTCACAAAAACATTCGTCAAAAATAAGTTTATAACAATTAAGAGACTTGAGTCCCTGCCGTTCTTCCCTGGGAGGCATTTGCTTTACGTTTGAATTCGATCTTATCCCGCTCTACTCTGTTTAAAAACGCACGCTGGTTTCCAATCTCCTGATTAAGATTTCACCACTTCTGTTATGAACTCGGATTACATGCACATGCGTTAAATAAATCACAAAGGTTAACGTGTGAGTTTCTGTGCGCATGATTCTAGTGAGGTGGTGACTATTTACGGAGAATGTGACTATCGTTCGATTCTCTATATTCTCGGGAAACGACATGCTTGTTGCGAATAGATAAACAATTGAAAAATAGGCAACTTGAATCACGCAAAATGAATGGCAATTATTAATCTCATGGTGATTTCAAACATATAGAGATATATATATATATATACATAAATGCATTTCCATTCATTCCATTCGAGAGTTGTTTGCAACAAGAACTGTAGAGGAAAGCTTGTACATAAATGCTTAAAATGGAAATCTAGCTACCAGAAAACGATCGCATACAAGAATCTACGAGGGGATTTTGCATGCATCATTTGGGGAGAATTAAGACTACGCTACTAAGCAGTAATAAAAGCAGTAAAAACTATGAAGAGCATAATCTAAATCTAGCAGAACAAAAGGGCATTCAGGGGTGGTCCCGATGGCCTTGGAGTGATCGGGAGGAGAATGAGGGGCAGCCAATGGAACTTAGGCTGACCCTTGGAGAGAGAGAGGAGTGATCCAGTGTTGGTGAAAAAGTCGTAGGTCGCGTTTCTGATAGAAAAGGAATGCGTCGTAGTATAGTCGCGAAGTACAATCCAACAAAGATATTGTTTTGTAAAAATAACGAGACTTGAGTCTCGATCGTTTGTCTCTGGGAGGCGTTACTTTTACTTTTGAAATCGATCTTACTCTACTTTGTTTAGAATCGCATGCCAGTTCGTGATTATTACGTATTTATGTATGACATGCTTAGTTGCAAGAATATTAGGAATTGGAAACAGGCAACTTGAATTACACAAAAAGAATGACAATTATTAAGCTCATGGTGATTTCAAACATATAGAGTCAAATATATATATATATAAAATCATTTTCATTCATTCATTCATTGGGGAGTTGTTTGCACAAGGAATCTAGAGGAAAGCTTGTACATAAATGCTTGAAATTAAACCTAGCTACCGAAAAATGATCGCATACAAGAATCGATGGGGGTATTTCGCATGCATCATTGGGGGAGAAGTAAGACTACACTACTAAGCAGTAAACAAAAGCAATAAATATATGAAGAGATAAGTTACTAATCTAGCAGAAGGAATGGCATTCGGAGGTGGTCTCCAATGGCCTTTGAGTGGCTGAGAGAAGGAGGGGCGGCCAATGGAGCTTAGGCCGGCCCTTGGAGAAAGGTTGGGGAGCTGATCCAGCTTCCTGGCGTGGAGATGGTGGCCTCCATGGTGGTGCTCAACTCGTGGAGGTGGAGTGGAGATGGAAGTGGCTAGCCTAAGTGGAATGAATGCCAAGGAAGTGAATGGGTGCAAATGGCCACCCATTGGGTCTTTTTATAGACCTAAGGGAAGCTCTCTAGAGAATTATGGAAATCTCTAGAGAAGCCTATGGTGGGAGCTCGTGGGAGAGTGAGAGAGAGAGGGTGGATGGTGGTTTTTAGATCCACCAAATGTGGATCTAAAAATTGAATGGCTTTTGGTTGCTATTTTTGGCAACCAAGGCAACCACACATGGTAGAGAGTTCTAGAGAACTCTAAGCTAGGTATTTTCGTGTGGATGGTGTGTGTGGTTGTGTGTGGGTCGAAACTTAGGTGGCTAGGTTGATTAGGCTAGGTTCTAGTGGGTTTAGGTCAAGGTATGTCTCAAATTAGGTTTATAAACCCTAATTCACTAAGGTAAAGTGCAATTAAACTTAATACAAGTTTAATTGGGTGTGTGGAAACTTAATTGTGAGTATAAAAACTTAATTAATTTAGGTCTAGGTCAATTGGACTCTCCCTGAGTCCAATTGGACAGTGTGTGCTGATATCAGGGCTCAATTGGACTCAATGAGTCTAATTGAATAGGCTGATGGAATTGACTAAGATCCAAGTCAATTAGGTTTAGTGAGGACCTAATTAGGTCCTTAGGGAGGTCTAGAGGTGATGTACTAGGGTTAGGGCACCTTAATTTAGGTTCCTATGGGGTTGGAATTGGGTTTAGGGACCTAGAGATCTAAGATCAAGGCTTAAACCTCAAAACAGGAATTGGAGAGCAGTATCAGACGTCTAATAATATAATCAGATGTCTTATACTCAAAAATCAGAAGTCCAGACTTGTTGTCTGGATGTCCAATCAGAGACAGGAAGGATTTCGAGTTCTGTTTTGGGTATTCTACATAAATTTGATGTCTGACAAAGCGTCTGGACGTCCAATAACACTATAGAGTGGGTTTGAAGTGTGTGGGAGTTGGCTAAGGGTCGTGGACATCCTAAAACTTATCTGGATGTCCAGAGAAGGGTTGGAACTAGGGTTTTAGGGCTTCCTAGGTTGCGATGACCTAATCTAAGGGTGGCTAAGGCTTGGGGAGGTCTCTAGGCTATCCTAAGGCTAGGATGGACCTAAGCTCTTCACATTTTACTACTTTATTTCTACTTAATAGAATAGAAAACCTTTAACCCCCTTACATTATTATTCCTACATTTAAACTAGGCCTTCTCCTCCAGCTTTGCTACAACTCCCGTTATTTCAGATCCAGCTTCAGATCCTGCTCCAGATCCAGCTCGAAATCTGCCTATTGCCTGCAATCAACATAATGCACTTAATCAGCATATTATAACATTATTTTATGCATAGCTAAAGTAAAGCAGTAAAGATGCAGATAATCCTTATGCGTGCATGAATTTCCCTAACTTATGCTAAGTTCTAGCTTAATCTAGGTCAATTAAGACCTATGATTGCTGCGCAATCATCCAGCATCCTGACATGGTGTCCTTCATGGCGGTGATGAGCTCGTGGAGGTGGAGTGGCTAACCTAAGTGGAGGTAGGCGTGCATGGAGCCAATGAAGTGAGTGGTGCCAAGAATGTGAATGGGTGCAAATGGCCACCCATTGGGTTTTTTCATAGACCCAAGGGCTTCTCTCTAGAGAGGTGTGGAACTCTCTAGAGAGAGTCCAAGAGTGGTTGGCCATGAGAGGATAGAAGTGGTTTTTGAGATCCAAGAAATGTGGATCTCAATTTGAATGCCTCTTGGTTGCTAAATTTGGCAACCAAGAGGTGGCGCCACTTCAAGAGGGTTCTAGAGAACTCTAGAGAAGTATGTGTGTTTGAATGGGTGTGTGTGTGTGTGTGTGTGGTCGTGCTCTAGGTGTCTAAGAGGTTTAGGTTAGGTCCTAATGGGTTTCGGTAGTTGTATGCCTTGAATTAGGGTTACAAACCCTAATTGTTAAGGGGAAAATGCAATTAAACTTATCCTAAGTTTAATTGAATGAGTGTGAACCTAATTGAGAGTGAAATAACTCAATTAGGTTGGGTTTAGGCCAATTGGACTCTCACCAAGTCCAATTGAACTTGTGTGGGTTGAGATCTAAGCTCAATTGGACTCAATGAGTCCAATTGACTTAGGTGAAGGTAGTTGACTTTGATGTAAGTCAATTGGATTTGGTGAGGACCTAATTAGGTCCTTAGGTAGGTCTAGTGGTGATGCACTAGGGTTAGGACACATTAATTTAAGTTCCTATGGGGTTGGGATTAGGTCTAGGGAGCTAGAGATCTAAGATCAAGGCTAGAATCTCAAAACAGGGACTGGAGACCAGTACCAGACGTCCAAAAATGTGATCAGACAACTTATACTCAAAAATCAGAAGTCCAGACTTCAGTTTTGGACATCCAATCTGAGTTAGGGGGAAATCAAGGTTCTATTTTGGGTATTCTGCAGAAATTGGACATCTGACAAAGTGTCTGGACGTCCAATAACTCTGCAAAAGTGGGTTCGAGGTGTGCGGGAGTTGGCTAAGGGTCCTGGACATCATATAACTTATTTGGACGTCCAGATAAAGGTTTGAACTAGGGTTTTAGGGCTTCCTAGGGTGCTGTGACCTATTCTAAGGGTGGCTAAGGCTTGGGGAAGTCTCTAGGCTATCCTAGGGCTAGGATGGACCTAAGCTCTTCACATGTTACTACTTTATTCCTCCTTAATAGAATAGCAAACCTTTAACTCCCTTACATTATTATTCCTACATCTAAACTAAGCCTTTTGCTCCAGCTCTGCTGCAAGTCCCATTATTCCTGATCCAGCTTCAAATCCTGCTCAAGATCCAGCTCTTGATTGGCTTATTGCCTGGAATTGACATAATACACTTAATCAGCACATTATAACATTATTTCATGCATAGCTAAAGTAAAGCAATGGAGATGCATATAATGCTTATGTGTGCATGAATTACCCTAACTTATGCTAAGTTCTAGCCTAATCTAGGTCAATTAAGACCTATGATTGCAGCACAATCATACCCCCATGCCTAAATCTTGCTAGTCCCTAGCAAATTCAAGACTGAATTATTTACAGCAAGGGTCCCTAAGGGACTGATTATTTTATCAAGTGTATGCATAGAGATTTTTCTCCTTTTTCTTTTCATCCTATGCTCTAGAAATCCAGACAATCGTGAAAGTGCAGCTATGTAGCTTTTGCAAAGGATTCGAGTGAAAAATCAATTCACCTCTATAGCCTGTACTTGACCCCTAGTAAAAATTCTAGCGGGATAGGAAGACTTTTTCCCTCATGGTATTCAAGATATTCTATGAATTCCACCTCGGCTTTAGGCTTAGGTAGAGAATCTCTGAGGGAAAAGATTATATATTTGGTGGCTCACTCTCACTTGGTGCTACATAGAGACTAGTACTACAGAATCTAGATTCATGGATTACTAAGTAACTCAACTCAGAGAAAGACAAGAAAAACTATGCTCCCTTTTGATTCCTTTGTATCTATTCTCTCTTTCCCTTTTTCCTTTTCTTTTCTTTCTTTTTCTTAGAGCTCACAACCTCACCAGAATCACATATATGACCTGTATTTGGTGGTCTCACTAGGCATTACACTTTAATTGAGTTCTCATAACCCTAACACTAAGTCGGAATTCCTCAGCTAGTATTTGGGTGGTCAGAAACACAAGAAAAATAGGTTAAGGCCATATTTGGTGGATCTCAATTTTATTCGGTGGTATTGCCTCAATGCAACTAAACTAAATATTCACTCTTTTCTTTGCTTTTTCTTATTTTTCTATTTTTTTTTTTCAACATAATACATCCATGAACTTTATTGAGGAGGCATTATTAGGGATTGGTGGTACTCAAGAGACATTGGGTGGCTTATTTGGTGGAAGTGCCTGCTCATGGCACTGGGAGAGACACATAGGACGGTGTATTTCTGACCTTGGCATCAATACCCTCCTTCAACTGAGGATTCCGTAGAGAATGGTCGTAACCATCCACCTTAGCCCTAGTTTTATGAAAACTTGCTCTCCGCGTATTTGCCTTATTTGGTGGCTCTCAAAATTCACTCGAAAATGTATACGCAGGAACTGAGAGCGGAAACTATGCCTAATCTCTGAGTATCATCACCTAATTATCTAGGATTCCAGATTCCTTGCACTAATCTTAGAGCACCAGTACACTCTACTCTCATCTCACACTATTTAGTGGATTTTTGGAGGAAAATCTGCTTGACTCCCAAAACACTGTCTAGGGGTTCAGGAGAAGAAGCAATGCTTCTTCTCGACAGACTGAAGACGTTTATCAGCCTTCACCGTGAATCCATTGCAAATTCTACGTGTGTGAAAAGTTACACTGGATTCTAGATTACAGGAATCAACTAGAGGATAAAATCCCTAATGCATTCTCTTAATAAAATAATCTTATTCACGAATGCAATATGTATATATGCACGAACAATTAACCTCGTATAATTTGTACTTCATGAAATTCCTGTGTCGGGTTACATTCAGCTTGACCCTAAATTTAGAACAAGAGGTGAGCGGGTGAGTCGAAAGTGGCTGTTGCGGACGATTTCTAGCTCTAATGCGAAAATTGGAGGTGGAGTTGGTTGTTCTTTTATTTAGGGTCCTAAAGTATGTTTGACATGTAGCTCTGAGGTTTTCCTAAATGTTGGCATAAAATTTTCAGTTTTGCAGTATCTACCCCCCCATGCCTAAGTTCTTGCATGTCCTCATGCATGAATATAAAAGAAAATAAATACTGCAGGGAGAGAATGGGTAGAAATCACCTGTAATTGCTCCTGAAATTATATTCAGCATCGGCCAACCTATCAGCATGCAATATACAATATGCTAAAAGAAAAATATGCTATATATAAAAATGGTTATGTATAAATGATGGTGAAATGTCAGATATGCTATCTATAAGTGTTGAGTTTAACTCCTCCAGCTAGGCGAGCACTCAATCACACATCCTCAATAAGATGGGCAATCTCGTCAGGTGGAGGAGGTTCCTGGGCCAAAAATGGTTTGAGGCACTGGCCATTTACCATGGATATATGCCCAGATTTTGGGTCCTTGATCTAGGCTACCCCATTAGGATATGGATGAATCACAATATATGGGCCAGTCCATTTGGACTTGAGCTACCCTGCAAATAGTTTTAGTCGTAAATCAAACAACCAGACTCACTGGTTGGTTGTGAATGCTTTTCTCCGGATGTGGCGGTCATGAAAGGCCTTGGTCTTGTCCTTATATATCAATGCATTCTCATAGGCCTCCCGCTGGATTTCTTCTAATTTGCTGAGCTGGAGTTTCTGTTCTTGACCTCCTGCATCGAGGTCAAGGTTACATTTTTGCACCGCCCAAAAGGCGCGGTGTTCCAACTCTACAAGAAGGTGACAGGCCTTGCCATTTACCATGCGATATGGTGACATTCCGAGTGGGGCCTTGTATGCAGTCCGATATGCCTAGAGTGCATCAACTAATTTATCGGACCAATCCTTCCTGTCTAGTCTAACTGTCTTCTGGAGAATCAGCTTGATCTGACGGTTAGACACTTCAGCCTGCCCATTGGTCTGCAGGTGATACAGGGTGGCTAAACGGTGATGTACCTCGTATTTCTTTAATAAGGACCTGAAATGGGCGTGAATGAAGTGGCTTCCTCCGTCACTAATCAGGGCGTGGGGTATTCCGAATCTCTTGAAGATGTTCTGCCGTACAAAAGAAATGACGGTCTTATGGTCAGCCCGTCTTGCCAGGATGGCCTCCACCCACTTCGAGACATAGTCGACGGCTAATAATATGTACTTAAAGCCATGCGAGTTCGAAAAAGGGCCCATAAAATCTATGCCCCAGACGTCGAACACTTCTATGACCATGATGGGTTGGAGTGGAATCATGTCTCTCCTGGTCATAGGACTGACCGACTGGCATCGTTTGCAGTGTTGGGCGAAATCGTGTGTATCTCTGAAGTTGGTTGGCCAGAAAAATCCCAATTGCAAAATTTTTGCAGTGGTTTTCCGTCCCGAGAAATGGCCACCACAAGCATCGTTGTGCCAAAAAGATAACACATTGGGGATCTTAGAATCTGAGATGCATCGTTGAATAATTTGATCCGCTCCAATGCGGAAGAGCAGTGGGTCATCCCAGAGGTAGTATTTGGCCTCTGCAGTGAATTTGAGTTCCTGGTCCTTGGATAAATTCTTGGGAGTCTCGCCTGCAGCAAGGTAGTTCATGATATCTGCGTACCAGGGGAACTCAACAGAATGAACTGTCAAAAGAGATTCATCCGGGAATTGCTCGCGGATAGGCAGGGAATAAGGAACGTGGTCTGGGTCCAATCTGGATAGGTGATCTGCTACAACATTCTATTTTCTGGCTTTGTCGCGGATTTCGATATCAAATTCCTGCAATAGAAGGATCCATCTAATGAGTCATGGTTTGGCATCCTTCTTTGCCAACAAATGCCGGAGGGCGGAGTGGTCAGTGAAGATAATGACCTTAGACCCTAATAAGTAAGATCTGAATTTCTCCAACTCGAATACTACTGCTAGTAGTTCTTTTTTAGTGACAGTGTAATTGCACTGAGCCTCATTCAACGTCTTACTAGCATAGTATATGACGAAGGATTGTTTCTCCTGACGCAGGCTTAAAACAGCACCGACAGCAAAATCAGAAGCGTCGCACATCATTTCGAAATCAAGCGACCAGTCGGGTGGTTGGAGAATTGAGGGGTTGAAGACAACACCTTGTAAGGTCTCGAAGGTGCTGAGACACGAGGTATCAAATTCAAATGGGACATCAGTAACCAGGAGATTCGTTAAAGGCCACGCAATTTTTGAGAAATCGCGTATAAATCTTCGATAGAAGCCAACGTGACCCAAGAACGATCTGATCTGCTTGACCGAGCTGAGTGGCAAAAAGTGGAAAATAATCTCGGATTTAGCTCAGTCGACCTCGAGTCCATTTTTGGAGATCCTGTGCCCTAGTACGATGCCATCCCTCACCATGAAGTGGCTTTTCTCCCAGGATAGTACTAGGTTTACCTCAATACACCGTTTCAGGATCTTGGTGAGGTTATCAAGACAAGATTCGAAATCATCTCCGAAAATGGAGAAGTCATCCATGAATACCTCCACATAGTCCTCAATCATGTCAGAGAAGATGGCCATCATACAACGTTGAAATGTCGCTGGTGAGTTGCAGAGGCCAAAGGGCATCCTCTTGAAAGCAAATGTTCCAAAGGGTCATGTGAATGTGGTCTTGTCTTGATCTTGCAAGCTAATCGCCACTTGATTATACCCGGAGTATCCATCCAGAAAGCAGAAGAAACTACATCCGGCTAACCATTCCAAGATCTGATCAATGAACGGCAAAGGAAAGTGATCCTTCTGGGTAGCCATGTTTAGTTTCCTGTAGTCGATGCAAACCATTCCAAGATGTCACAGTGCGGGTTGGGATGGATTCGCCCTTATCATTCTTCATGACGGTGAGTCTTTCTTTCTTGGGCACTATCTGGATTGGACTCACCCACTGGCTATCTAAGATTGGATATACAATACCTGCATCCAGCCATTTGATGATCTCCTTCTTAACAACCTCTAGCATATTTGGGTTAAGCTGTCTTTGTGGTTGTCTTGAAGGTTTCACCCCCTCATCCGTGTAAATGTGATGAGTGCAATACGAGGGGTGAATACCGCAGAGATCAGCAATACTCCACCCGATAGCAGCCCGATGGTCTTGAAGCGTAGAAATCAATTGATGCTCCTGCTCTTGGGTTAAGTGGGCATTGATAATGACCGGGTATGTCTCACTTTCAGCCAAGAACACATACTTGAGTGAGTAAGGTAAGGGCTTCAATTCAATCACGGGTAGGTCAGAGTCAGAAATGAGAGTGGGAGGAGCAGAATCAAGGGTGGGAATCTGCTGATCCATGTGCACGTGAATTCCCGCTGAGTCATTCCCTGTGGAATAATCGGTTGTGACCGCGTTAACGGGAAACCCGTTAGCTATGGTCACGTCTTCCTGCAACAACAGGGGCGATTCAGTAATGTGTGGATCATGATAGCTGGATTCAGGGGTGCTGTGGTTAGAAGCACACCCTAAATAGTTGGATCCTCGGGGAGATATGTGTAGTGCAGTGGTCTCAGTCCCGTGTGGATCGCGATTCCAAGAACCCTGATAGTGTAGACAAATGAGACATTGGGTCGTCACAAAGGAGCCCAATGTTACCATAGTATGTCGAATCTTCTTATTCACCATCCTCCTCTATTCGATCACAGTTGAAGTTCTTTGCTGCCCTGAATATGTCCAATCGAAGTTGCTCGTTTCCTAGGGTGATCTCCATACACCCGGATGCACAATCAATGTTCGCTTGGGCTGTCGCCAGAAATGGGCAACCCAAATTAATTGGTGCATCTTAGAGATTAGGAGGAACTTCCAATTCGAGAACGAAAAAATCTGCAGGAAAGCAGAACCCGCGAACATTCACGATCATGTTCTCAACCACCCCCCTCGGTGTTTTGACTGATCTATCAGCCAGCTGAATCGTGACCAAGGTGGGCTTCAACTCCCTAAATCGAAATTGATCAAATACGGCAGTGGGAGTTAGGTTGATGGACGAACCCATATCTAGAAGGGCCCGATCAAATGGAGAATCCTGCAAGAAGCAGGAGATAAGTAGGGTGCTAGGGTCTTTCTTCTTCAGCGGTAGGTCAGCTACAATCATGGTGCTAGCCTCTTTTGACAGTACCGCCTGTCATTCAATTCTCGGCTGTCGCTTCGGGGTACAATAATCCTTAAAGAACCTAGCGACAATGGGAATGTGATCAATAGCCTCGAGGAGGGGGACCTGAATATGTACTTCCTTGAACATCGATTTCAGGTCCTCAAAATTCCACGTGTCCTTTTTCCATACTGCATTTCATGTCAGAGCCTTAGGAAAAGGGACGAGAATCTCAAGGTTGAGTGGCCTCTTACCCTTATCTACCATAGGTAGCTCCTGAGATGATGGAGTCGATCCCACCTGCGGTGAAGGGTGGGAAAAATCAGGACCTGCCTGCCTAAGTGGTAGGTCGAATGTCTTCCTTCCGCTCCTCAAAGAGACAGCATGTGCAATGGCTTGCTGTCCATGAGGTGGTGGGGGAGCGGAAGGGGCAGAATACGCAGGGCTCTACAAAGGCGGTTGGCCTTGCGCATAACCGGGTAGTGCAGGAGGTGCCTGTAGAATGGCGTGTGCCTGTCCCTACAGTGCCTGAAACCTAGGCAGGGCGCCCTGGTTCTGCACATATCGAGGATTCGGGATGGGTTGGGAGAGCAAGGTTCCCTGAGTCCTATGTTCTTGCAACAACTGGTTCTGTGTGTTCTGTATGGTCTGTATCTGATCAACCATCGTCTTCATAACCTGCAAGCTATCTTGTGTTGACTTCTTCATTGATTCTTGCAGCGCCTCTTTCAGTGCCTCCAAAGGGTTAGCCTACTTTCGAGGGTGGTTGGTAGCTTGGTGCAACGACTGGTATAAAGAGTGGTGTTGCTGCTGCTGAGACGGGAATGGATGCTGCCTAGGGTACGTGTTTTGTGTATTCCTGTATTGCCTGGTCTGGTAGTGTGGATCTTGATGTGGTCTCTGTGAATTACCAAGCCAGGAGAAGTTCGGATGCTGGCGCCAACCAGGGTTATACGTCTCTGAATACGGGTTATTACGCCCATATCCTTGGATGGCACTGACGTCCTCGTAGGCTGAAGATGTCTGAGACGTATATCCGTCAAGGGGATACTCATTATAATCTGCAGGTGGTGCGTAACCCTGGTCGTAGGGTGCCAGATCTGGATTATTTACAGGATCCTGATATGCGGGATCTCGTAAATACGGAGAAGATGCATCCCGAGTGAGTAGATTAACTCGAGCAGGAGGGGCTCAGGGTGCATAGGAGGGTCTTGAGGCGGTAAAGCTCAAGTTAGATTGACCCTGACTAAGCTGGTCAATCTTTTTCTTGATTAGGTTTATTCTATCCAGCTGCTTGACGATGATATCCATTTCGGCTCGAATAGACTCGGTGTGAGCCTCATCGACACCAACCCACTGCTGACCAGGCCACTGGAATTGGTTCATGGATGCGGCATTCATTGAGCTCTCCGCTAATGATTCGAACAGCTCAAATGCATTGTTCTCGCCTTTTGCAAGGAAATTCCCGCCGCTAGATGCATCGGCCAGATACTGATGTGTGTCATCTAGCCCATGGTAGAAAATCTAAACTAAGTGCCATCTGGGTATACCATGGTGCGTGCATTTCCGGAGAAGGTCGTGAAATCTGTCCCATGCTTCATGTAACTTCTCCCCGGATCCCTGGGAGAAAGTTGTGATTGCGCACCGCATTGCGTTTATTCGACCAATTGGGAAGAACTTTTGCAGGAATTCATGTTGTAATTTCGGCCAGGTTCCAATTGGCTTCCCAATAGTCTTGAACCAGTATGAAGCTTTGTCCCTCAGAGAGAATGGGAAAAGCTTCATTAGAACAATCCCGAGATCAATATTTCTGGGTCAAATCATTTCAACGAGTCGACTCAGGTCCTTAAGGTGCTGGAACGGATCTTCGCTTGAGTTCCCATAAAAATGAGTGCTGATCAATCCAATCACGTTGAGCTTGAGCTCAAATGCGTCTCCACCTACGGGAATTCTGACTAAAGGTGCGACGATTTGTGTGGTCGGGTCGTAGAAATCCCGTAGTTATTCTCCTCACGGCGGGTGCTGCATCCTGTCAAGTGCCATCAAGATGCGATCCATGCTCTGCTGATATCGCTCCTCGGATTCAGCTACCCGAGCTTCCAGACGAGCCATCGGGTCCAAATTCTCAATATACTGACCCAGTCTAGGTCCAGGTCCAGGATTTGCCATGGTGGCTCTGGGAGTAGAAGAAATGGGGGGAGAAGATGGTCTGGGCGATGTGACTCACCTCCTTGGGAGTGGCTCCCAAGGTCCAACCAAGTGAGGTCGAAGTGACCTCCTTCCTTGCATACACCACCCAACCCCTAGGTTTGTGTAGCCAAGCAGGACAAGGCTAAGGCCCTATCAATCAAATAGTCCTTATGGATCAGGTGACCAGAATTTTCGTTAGAAGTTTGAATTCCTGAAGAAAAATTCGTCGCTCAACCGACTAAAAGTGATTCTCGCCTCTCAAGCTAACCCAGCCAATCTGGTTACGAGAGGACTAAAGGGAAGGTTCTTCCTTTGGCTTATGCCTAAAGTTCTGTTAACCCCCGAGCCGCGGTCGTTTGACACTGCCCCACAGACTTAGTCACCAGGTTTGGTAAGAGAGGTTAAAGACACCCAGTAGTATGACAACGAATTCGGGTTGATTTCATGTTTTAAAATTAATTTTAACCCGTTTTCTTCAGTGGGGTTTGTGGTGAGTGGCCCACAAGGTGACCAAGCTCACCGGCTAGGCACTAGACTTGACTAAGTCTAGGTTAGCCCAACTGTGGTCTCTTAGTTGTAACCCTAAAGATTTAACCTAAGGTTCATGCACTTCTAAGGTTTGTTTTGTTTCAACAAACCACAAAAGTAATGTTCGTCCTCTGAAAATAATTGGAATCCAATTAACTTGAAATTTTGCGAGTAGATTTCTTTTTCAATTAGCATTCCAGAGAATATTTTTTTGAAATTTTTACTATTTCAACCAAATTTTTAGGGATTTTTGAATGTCAGGGGGTTAGATCTGAAATTTTGACCCTGGTTGGTTTCTTGCTTTGAAACAGTATCAATTGACCTTCAAAAATTAGGGAAAAATATGGAAAAAAAGCCAATTAGATCAGCTTTCAAACCCCACCATTTCAAACAAAGTCAAAATAGATTTGTAGATTTCTCGGAATGCTTTTTGAAATTTGAAAAATCTTGAATCTGGGTCAGTCTGACCCCTGTACACTTCATGAATTTTTAAAAATTGTATGCTTGGAATTTTTTCAAAAGAACGGTGGCGTTTAAAAGATGGTTTGAAAATGAAGGTTTAGCCTAAATTTCAGAGGTTTTTGCTTATTAGTTTTTCAGCAATCGAATTTTTAAATCAAGCTTGAAATCTGTCCGAAAATCAAAAGATGGTGGAAAAGCTTTTAAAGAGGTTTGAGTTTAAAATCTAAGCTTTCCACCAAAAATGCCTTCTTTTTTTTTCAAAACTTTTGCACATTTTTTTTTCGCAAAGAATTTTTCAAAAGATTTAAAGAAAATATCTTTTCTTTTTCTTTTTTTCGATCTAACCTAGATTCGAAAGGAAACCTAGTGTAGATTTTTTTTTCAAAATGTTTCCTCTTTTTTTCTCTTTTTCTTTTTCATGAAAATGAGTAAAATCTTTTTTTTTTCACAGAAAATTTTTCAAAGGACACTGCAGGAAGTAAATCTACTCTAGGGTTTAGAAAAAAAACCTAATCTAAGGGGAGATGATGTGCACCTAACTTTTTCTTTGCCGCGCTCGATGTGTGCACAGATCCCATTTTTCTTCTGTGTTGTCCTGCACATCAAAAACAAAGTAGAGAGAGATTAGTCAATGATATTTTAAAAGATCGAAAAAAAGAGAATGGCGTTGCTTCCCCAACAACGGCACCATTTGACGGAAAGTCGTTTTCACGTGTTTTGAAATTCATCGGGATCGTAGTATAGTTGCACAAAAACGTTCGTAAAAAATAAGTTTAAAACAATTACAAGACTTGAGTCCCGGTCGTTCGTCTCTGGGAGGCATTTGCTTTACGTTTGAATTTGATCTTATCCAGCTCTACTCTATTTAAAAATGCACGCTGGTTTCCAATCTCTTGATTAAGATTTCACCACTTCTATTATGAACTCAGATTACATGCACGTGCGTTAAATAAATCACAAAGGTGAACATGTGAGTTTCTGTGCACACGATTCTAGCGAGGTGGTGACTATTTATGGAGAATGCGTCAATCATTAGATTCTCTATATTCTCGGGAAACGACATGCTTGTTGCGAATAGATAAACAATTGAAAAATAGGCAACTTGAATCACGCAAAAAGAATGGCAATTATTAGGCTCATGGTGATTTCAAACATATATATATATATGCATTTTCATTCATTCCATTGGAGAGATGTTTGCAACAAAAACTGTAGAGGAAAGCTTGTACATAAATGTTTAAAATGGAAATCTAGCTACTAGAAAACGATCGCATACAAGAATCTACGGGGGGATTTTGCGTGCATCATTCGGGGAGAATTAAGACTACACTACTAAGCAGTAATAAAATTAGTAAAAACTATGAAGAGCATAATCTAAATCTAGCAAAATAAAAGGGCATTCAGGGGTGGTCCCTGATGGCCTTGGAGTGGTCGGGAGGAGAATGAGGAGCGGTCAATGGAGCTTAGGCCGACCCTTGGAGAGAGAGAGGAGTGATCCAGCATCCCGGCATGGTTCATGGTGGTGATGAGCTCATGGAGGTGGAGTGGCAAACCTAAGTGGAGGTGGGCATGCATGGAGCCAATGAAGTGAGTGATGCCAAGAATGTGAATGGGTGCAAATGGCCACCCATTGGGTCTTTTTATAGACCCAAGGGCTTCTCTCTAGAGTGGTGTGGAACTCTCTAGAGAGAGTCCAAGAGTGGCTGCCCATGAGAGGATAGAGGTGGTTTTTGAGATCCAAAAAATGTGGATCTCAATTTGAATGCCTCTTAGTTGCTAAATTTGGCAACCAAGAGGTGGAGCCACTTCAAGAGGGTTCTAGAGAACTCTAGAGAAGTGTGTGTGCATGAATGGGTGTGTGTGTGTGTGTGTGTGTGTGGTCGTGCTCTAGGTGTCCAAGAGGTTTAGGTTAGGTCCTAAGGGATTTGGGTAGGTGTATGCCTTGAATTAGGGTTACAAACCCTAATTGCTAAGGAGAAAATGCAATTAAACTTATCCTAAGTTTAATTGAATGAGTGTGAACCTAAATGAGAGTGAAATAACTCAATTAGGTTGGGTTAAGGTCAATTGGACTCTCACCAAGTCCAATTGAACTTGTGTGGGTTGAGATCTAAGCTCAATTGGACTCAATGAGCCTAGTTGAATTAGGTGAAGGTAATTGACTTTGATGTAAGTCAATTGGATTTGGTGAGGACCTAATTAGGTCCTTAGGTAGGTCTAGAGGTGATGTACTAGGGTTAGGGCACCTTTATTTAGGTTCTTATGGGGTTGGGATTAGGTCTAGGGATCTAGAGATCCAAGATCAAGGCTTGAATCTCAAAACAAGGACTGGAGACTAGTACTAGACACCCAAAAATGTGATCAGACGACTTATACTCAAAAATCAGAAGTCCAGATTTCAGTTCTGGACGTCTAATCTAAGTCAGGGGGAAATCAAGGTTCTATTTTGGGTATTCTGCAGAAATTGGATGTCTGACAATGTGTCTGGACGTCCAATAACACTGCAGAAGTGGGTTTGAGGTGTGCGAGAGTTGGCTAAGGGTCCTGAACATCCTATAACTTATCTGGACGTCCAGATAAGGGTTGGAACTAAGGTTTTAGGGCTTCCTAAGGTGTTGTGGCCTAATCTAAGGGTGGCTAAGGCTTGGGGAAGTCTCTAGGCTATCCTAGGGCTAGGATGGACCTAAGCTCTTCACATTTTACTACTTTATTCCTACATAATAGAATAGCAAACCTTTAACTCTCTTACATTATTATTCCTACATCTAAGCTAAGCCTTCTACTCCAGCTCTACTGCAACTCCCATTATTCCTAATCCAGCTTCAGATCCTGCTCCAGATTCAACTCCTGATCAGCTTATTGCCTACAATCGACATAGTGCACTTAATCAGCACATTATAACATTATTTCATGCATAGCTAAAGTAAAGTAATGGAGATGTAGATAATGCTTATGTGTGCATGAATTACCCTAACTTATGCTAAGTTCTAGCCTAACCTTAGTCAATTAAGACCTATGATTGCTGTGCAATCAGAGGTCCTTGAAACCTCCTTTTGAAATCCACTCTCCCCAAGGCCAAGCCTTGGTACCTTTGTTTGTGCAACAACCCCACCACATAGACCTTTCCTTTGATTCAGAACCTAGTTCTCCTTCTTCTTCCATCATGGCACAGCCTGTTGAAGAAGAAAATAATCTTGAGCACTAGCTTCAGCGGATAAATGACCTCTTCCAGAACTTCATGAACCCACCGCAGGGTCCCATGATGCGGGATCACTATAATCCTGCTGCGGTGGCAATCAAGTCTCGAGTCCGAATCCTGGCTGGAGGACCTGATTCTGAACTAAAGCCCAATATGATTCATGCCATACCGAAATTCTATGGGCTTAACTCCGAAGATCCATTCCAGCATATCAAACAGCTCAAGCATCTGGCCCAAACCTTCGAGTCAGATGTGCAAAACTGGGATATTTTGCTCATGAAGAATTTCTATTTCTCCCTCATGGACAAGGCTGCTCATTGGTGTCAGACTTAGACCTGTCCGATCAACACATGGGATGAACTTCAATCCGAATTTTTGAAAAAGTTCTTTCCTATTGGTCGGACAAATGCCTTGTGCCATCAGATTACTCATTTCACCCAACAAGAGGGAGAACCTCTTCATGAGGCATGGGACCGAATTTTGGATCTCATGCGAAAGTGCCCCTATCACGGAGTTCCTAAATGGGAACAAGTCCAATCTTTTTACCAAGGACTCCGTGAGGACATTAGATTATTTGTCAATGCAACCTGTGGAGGGAATATCATGGGTCTGCATGAGAACATAGTGTGGGACATTCTCGAGAATATGTGCGAGAACTCCATCAACAATGAATCCATGGGTTTATTCGACTAGACGAATACCCACGCATTGACGAATCTTTGGGAAGCACATGAGATGCAGGGCCTGTCCGCAACCGTCGACTTGGAACTGATGGCCAGTCAGTTGGACAAGGTCTATATCATCGAGAAAAAGGTGGATGTACTGACTCGGCATTTTCAGCGAGCCACCTCTACGCAAAACTCTTTTTCACAGTCACCCCTCGCGAGGGAAACTGTGCAAAATATCTATCACCTATCTTCTCAGGGGATGGACCCGTATCCACCCTCGTCTGACTCCCAAATCAGAGGAACCTCCGATCCACTCTATTCTAGTTAGGGGAACTGTGAACCCCCATACTCTAACTTCCCTGAGGTTCGTCTGACCTGCGAGAACCTCAATGCCATCCAGAATGACCCATTTTCCAACACCTACAACTCTGGATGGCGAAATCATCCCAATTTCCAGTGGATGGGAAATTCCCAGATTCAAAGACCACCTTATCAACCCCGTCAACAAGCCCCTCATCCTTATCAACCACCGAAGCCTCGGCCCAACCCCACCATCAATCTGGGCCAAACCAAGACCAAATGTATCTCATCCTCCAAACACTGGCTGACATTCAAAGAACGAATGCAGCAATCTAAAAACAACACAAGGACGAGATCATAGAGGTCTGCAACCAACTTGCCCAAATGGAGAATTCCCGCCAACCGGGCACATTTCCTTCACAACCTCTGCTGAACCCAAATAACGTGTCGACCCAGAGGCACGTTATGAACCCAAATCCAGGCCACGCACACATGATTTATCAGGCCCCTCCTGTTCCATCACTTGACGGGATGGAAGCTTCAACATCTTATGTGGGTTATCAACAGTAGCCACCCATTTTACTAACCCCTAACCTGAACCAGGCAGGATTAAACTCTATAACAACCCGTAGTGGTAAGGCAACCCAAGACCCACCCTATCCAAACCACTCCAAGCTTGGTAGTAAGCCAAGCCCTAGGATAGTTATCTAAAATGTCTCTATCCCAGATCAAGAACTTGGACCTATTCTAGAGGAACCAACCAAGGTTCCATTTCTCAAGGCCTTGACCAAGGGAAAAAGGATAACCAAACCCGTGGCTCCTGAGGAGGACCTGATCAAGCTCTTTGAACAGGTCCAGATAAACATCCCCTTGATGGATGCAATCCGCCACGTACCGACTTACGCATGATTCTTGAAAGACATGTGTACACCCAAGCGTAAGCCGCGAACCAAAAGTGGGAGTCCAATCATACTGTCAGAGCAAGCCAGCTCTATAATCCTGAGTAAACTCCCACCCAAGGCAAAAGACCTGGGCACTCCCCTAATTTCATGTAAAATTGGTGAAACCCAATTTGATAGAGCATTGCTAGACCTAGGTGCCTCCATAAACCTAATACCCACATCCCTACTTAACCACCTTGAAGAATCCGAGCTTAAACCGACTGAGGTGACATTGCAGTTAACTGATCGATCCATTAAGTCACCTAAGGGAATACTCGAGGATGTTATTGTTAGGGTATGGGATTTCTACTTCCTAGTGGACTTTATAGTTCTAGATATGGATGCACCTGAGAACCCAAGGGATACACCAATTATACTAGGGAGACCATTTCTGGCCACTGCTAAGGCTAACATAAGCTGTGAGGTGGGCCAAATATAATTGAAATTTGGGAACCAAGCTCTTAAGATTGACATCTTTAAGGCCCAACAAGGGATTAATTGCGGTGTTGTAGAACAAATATGTGATATTAGAGCCGTGGTTGATGAACCGCATATTGAGGACAACCTGATCACCCTCAATCAACTACAAGAAGATCAAAAACCACAATTAGAGGAGTCTAAACCTGATCTAGATACACCCATAACTCCTACCCTTGTTCCTCACACACACTATGAACCACCTGCTACTACTGATAATCCCATCTTGGAACTCAAGTCCCTTCCCGATCATCTGAAATACGTCTTTTTGGGTTCCAATCAGACGTTTCCTGTGATTATAAACTCCAGACTCACACCTGACTAGGAATCCCATCTGATTGTTGTTCTCCAGCAACATTGTAGAGCCATTGGATGGACTCTCGATGATTTGACTAGTATAAGCCCCTCTTATTGCACACACCACATCTATTCCGAACAGGGTGCACAACCTTCGCGTGAGATGTAGAGACGTCTGAACCCTAATCTGCAGGAGGTCGTGAAAAAGGAGATCATTAAGTGGTTAGATGCAGGGATTATCTACCCGATCTCCGACAGTTGATGGGTGAGTTCAATCCAAGTTGTGCCTAAAAAGGCAGGACTCACCACCATCACGACTAAAACTGGAGAGGTCATACCGACCCATATAGCCAACTCATGGAGAGTCTGCATAGATTACAGAAGACTCAATTCCTCCACGAAGAAGGATCATTTCCCACTACAGTTTATTGATCAGATCCTCAAAAAACTAGTGGGAAATAGATTCTTCTCCGTTCTTGACGGGTACTCCGATTATAACCAAGTGGCAATCCATCCAGAGGACCAAGAGAAGACCACATTCACTTGCTCCTTCAGGACGTACGCATTCCGAAAGATGTCTTTCGGTCTCTGCAATGCACCCGTGACTTTTCAGCGGTGCATGCTTGCCATATTCTCTACTATGGTAGGTGATTATCTAGAAGTCTTCATGGTTGACTTCTCAGTATTTGGGGCATCATTTGACGATTACCTCCAGCACTTGGTTCAAATACTTAGGCGATGCATTGACGTGAATCTAGTTCTTTCCTAGAAAAGAGCCACTTCATGGTGCCTGAGGGGATCATCCTGTGACATCTAATTTCAGAGAGAGGCATCCAAGTTGATTGAGCCAAGGTTAACTTGATTTCCAAACTCCCTATGCTTAGCTCGATAAGGGACATCCGATCTTTTCTGGGGCACGTCGATTTTTACCATCGATTCATCCCTGACTTTTCGAAAATCGCACGCCCCCTGACCACTCTTCTCTCCAAGGATGTACCTTTTGAAATCTCCAAGGAATGTACTCAAACATTTAAGATCCTTTGTGACCGAGTTACCCAAGCCCCAATCCTACTATACCCTGATTGGTCTCAACCCTTTGAGATCATGTGCGATGCATTTGACTTCGCTGTATGAGCAATTTTGGGGCAAAAAATTGACGGGAAACCCATGGTCATCTACTACACTACCAAGGCACTTGACGAGGCTCAGCGTAACTACACGGTTATGGAGAAAGAGCTGCTAGCCGTAGTATTTTCCTTAGAAAAGTTCAGATCATATCTCCTGGGTTCCCGTGTTATTATCTACTCGAATCACACAGCTGTGAGGCATCTCCTTGCGAAGAAGGACGCGAAACCTCAATTAATCCAATGGATCTTGCTGTTGAAAGAATTTGACCTCGAGATTCGTGACAAAGCGGGAAGACAGAATGTGGTAGCTGACCACTTGTCCCACCTTCCTTCTAAGATCATCAACCCTTCCGAACCCATCACGGAGCATTTTCCTGATGAGCACCTCCTGACTATTGCTACAAGGCTTCCATGGTTTGCTGACATAGTAAACTACTTGGCATCACATCAGATCCCGTCTGATTGGTTGAAGGCGAAGAAAGAAAAATTGTGCTCCGATGCCAAGTATTACATTTGGGAAGACCCGTATTTATTCCGCATAGGTGCTGACCAAATTATCCGGCGATGTGTCACGGAAGTTGAAATCAAGGACATACTCTCTTTCTGCCATGACCAGGCATGCGGTGGCCATTCTTCTGGGCACAAAACCGCATCAAAAGTCTTCCAGTGTGGCCTTTACTAGCCCACAATTTTCAAGGATGCATACTGATAAGTCAGCTTTCGCTTTCGAATAATGTGATTAAGATGATCTGTCGTTTTAGTAACAAAGTGGTGGAAAATTGCTTAACAAAATAATTACAATAAAAATTACCACTCACAGAAGAGCGGGTCGTGTCCACAGGGAGGCAATGATGCAATAAAATCTCAATTATTTTGTAGTCTTTCAATCAAGTGCGAAATCCCTAATCAAATCCGACATGAATTGACATGGAAAGAAGATGCACAATAACTCAAAAATATAAGGTTATATGTGCAATTATTCCTCACTAAAATATTCAATAAATATGTGATGATTTTATGTAATTTTCAATTGACATGTGTTAGAGAAAATTTGTGCACATTTTAATCCCAAAACCAATGTTAAAACATGTGAATATCAGTAACCGCGCAATTATTAGAAAACATGGGTATGAAGTCACAATTTCACCATAATAAAATAATCATAAATTAAAATTGATTTTGGTGGCAATGGAATTAAATGTAATTGTTAATTAACACCAAAATAGGGGATTTTACCTCTCTCCTCCTTGCGCATGGGAGAGAGGTTCAATCGAGGAGAGACTACCACAGGAGGTTGGCTGAAGCGAGGCCGTCGTGGTGGTGGGAGAGGTGCGTTGCGAGGTGGCCGGAGCTGGCCTGCCGGAGGAGAGGAGTGGCGGCGGTGAAGGAGCTACTGCTGCCGCACGTGCTGCGGGCGCGGGGAGATGGAGAGGCATGGGCGCACGGGCGCTCTGCAGAGCGCGTAAGCGTGAGCGGAGGTGGGTGCGGCATCAGGTGCAGCTCTGCAGGTTGCAAGGAGGGCACGGGCGTGAAGGCTGGAGCACTGCAGGGTGCGCGCGGAAGTGAGCGCGCGTTCTACAGACGCGTGGTGAGGCACTGTAGGGAGGCGCGAAAGTGGGCGCACAGAGGTGGAGCTCTGCAGTGGCACTGGAGGTGGGCACACTGGAGGCTGGAGGTGCTGCAGTGGCGCTTGAGGTGGGCGCGCTGGAGGCTAGAGATGCTGTAGGCCCGTAGGGAGGGAGAGGGCATGAATGCTAAGGCACTGCAGTGGCGCTTGGAGGTGGGCGCGCTAGAGAAGTTGATGAGGCAGGGGTGGCAGGTGCTGCTGGAAGTTCTGGTGGAGATGAGGAGGCATGCAGTGTGCAGTGGCTAGTGGCTGGAAGAAACAGAGAATGGGGGAAGAAGATGAAGGTGGTGCTGTAGGAGTTTCAGATGTTTGGGAACATTCCCAAACATCTTAACTGACGAGGGCATGAAGTTGCAGCGGCTGCAGTGGTGGCTGTTGGTGATGACGGTGATGGTGGTGCACGCTGAGGTGCTCACAGTAATGCAAATGAGCTCCAGATGGCGGTGTTGCCTGTCACGCCACACACCCACGGTGGTGGAGGCTCGTCACCACGGTTGAGGCCGGTGGTGGTGGAGCAGACGAGAGATCAACTCTCTGCACAGTGATGGGTCGAGGATGGTGGCCTCCTCGCATTACAACTCTCCCTCATCCTTTTGTAGCCACAGCCTTCATTTCAAATTCAACATGGCGTAGCGTAAATGTGATGCGCAAGAGGAGGAGGTGGAGCCGAAGCCGGAGGAGTTACCTGTGCAAAGGAGAAAAAAATAAAAGAATAAAATATTATGGTTATTTATGCATAAGCCCTTAACTTCTATGTTAAATTAAAACAATGCATCCAATGCACCTAATTGGTTAACTAATTAAATGAATGCAATTCTAAGTTAATTCTAAATGCATTTAGTTTTGAATGCAATGCATGAATTATGTAATTAAATCAGAAATGTGAATTAATCTATTTACATCCTAATGCATGCTAAATAAATCTTAGAATTAACTTAATGTCTAGGCACTTAAATACTTAAATAGCCCACAAACATGGGCTAATCAAATACCCTCATGCCTAGTTTTTGCTAGTCCCTAGCAAATCCAAGCAAAACCTAGCACTCCAAGTAGACTAGCAAACCCAATCGGTCTTCCTTTAGAAACATATTAAGTTCAGACTTTAGACCTAAGGTTCCTAAGTAGCTGTTAAGTTACAGACTAGGTCGGCTAAGGACGAGTTGCTGGCACAAGTTTCCCTGATTTCTGACTCTACCCTAAGGTTTATTGATCCCTGAGATTAAAGCATCCGTGCATGTGCATTGGTCTGATTTATTTGAGTTAAAGGAAAAAAGATTTTTTTTTTTTATTCCTCTAAGTCTAACCTCAAATCAGCTATCAACACGGTCTATGTCGGATTCATTGTCCCCATTACCGTACCTTGAAGGGTGCTTGGCTTTCGATGCTTCGAGATAGCACTACCCATAACGACCCTAAGAACTCCTGGCAATCGACACTTCGAGATAGTATCGCCCATGGATTTCTTAAGTGAATTCAGGCCTACGGCAATCGGCACTTCGAGATAGGGCCGCCCATGGTACTTGAATCGCACAATGCGCTTACATGCCCCCAATAGGATGGATATCCTAAGAGACAAGTGCCGAGGAGGTAATATGTTATCATCGCATCCTCAAGGTGAGTATATACTCCACCTCTCCTGCGGCGGGAACTCTTCCAATCAAATTGTATTTTCAAGCCTCTCCTAAGTCAAAACTAAGAGAACCAAATCTCTTTTAAGAAAAGAATTAAGTTGATTACTTACTTACACCAGACCAAGTGTGTGAAATTTGGATGCTTGGGTTACAAGGACCTGTAAACCAAAAGGTAGAACAGGACTCCAGGTACTACCCCACCTTTTAACTCAAGCCCTAGCTTTCCTTCTTCAACCTCTTGAGGAATGGTCCGCAACTTAACTCCTACTTAAGTTTTTAAGTCCACAAAGGACCCTAAAGGTCTAAAGCTAGTATCTCATTTAGCTTCTAAAGTTTGACCCTAGAACCAACTTAATCTAACCTAGAGTTCTGGTTTGCTTAAGAATGCAGGATCTAGCCAGTTAAGCTCAAAACTTTTTTTTTAAAATTATTATTATTATTTAGTTATGAATGCAAAATGTAGACATGCTATAAACAAAATGCCTCAGGTTCTCTCCCCCATGCCTGGTTCAAACAATGTCCTCATTGAAAACAAAAATAGTTAAAGGAAGATATTACCTAAGGTGGATAATGGTTGGAGCTATGGCTCCTCAAGAGTGACCTCGTCAACCAGATGGCCTTCCAAAGTAATGTATGGTTTTAACCATTGACCGTTGACGTTAAAGGGAGTTGCTGAAGAGGAAGGGCTTTTAATCTCCACAGCTCCATGTGGAAACATTTTAGTGATTATGTAAGGCCGATCCCAACAAGATTTTAACTTCCTAAGAAAAAGCTTAAGTCTGAAATTGAAAAGCCAGACTTGTTGGTTGGGCTCAAAGGTCTTTCGAAGTATATACTTATCATGCAAGACCTTAGTTCTTTCTTTATAAGCTTGAGAGGTTTCATAAACATCATTTCTCAACTCCTCAAGCTCACTTAATTCCAAAAGTCGTGCCTTACCCACCTTCTCTAAATCCATGTTAACACTTCGAATAGCCCAAAGTGCCTTATGTTCCAACTCAACAAGTAAATGGCACACTTTCCCATACACAATCCGAAAGGGAGAAGTACCCAAAGGGGTCTTATAGGTCATTCAATATGCCCACAAAGC
This sequence comes from Thalassia testudinum, assembly GCA_037157565.1. NCBI lineage: Eukaryota > Viridiplantae > Streptophyta > Magnoliopsida > Alismatales > Hydrocharitaceae > Thalassia > Thalassia testudinum. Next base: position 86,096,122 of record JAZHRO010000031.1, read on the forward strand.
ATCATCAAGCTTTTGGAACCAGTCTTTCCTATCAAGTCTAACGGTCTTTTCTAAAATATTTTTTATCTCCCTATTCGACACTTCAACCTGACCACTCGTCTGAGGATGGTAAGGGGTAGCGACCTTGTGAGTCACTCCCAGACTCCTGATTAGCTGATTGAAGTGATGGATTCGGAAATGAGGTCCCCCATCACTTATAATGGGTCTTAGGGCAGCCGAAACGAGATATGATATTGGCCTTCACAAATTTAAAAACCACAAAGTGGTCATTTGTGCACGTAGGAATGGCCTCTATCCATTTAGAGACATAATCAACTACCACCAAGATATATTCATAACCATGGGACGACGGGAAGGGGCCCATAAAGTCAATTCCCCACACATCAAAAATTTCAATAGATTGAATAGGATGTTGAGGCATTTCATTCCTCTTCCCAATCGTTCCAGTCCATTGACATCAAATACAGGCCTTAACAAAATTATGAGAATCCTTAAATAAGGAAGGCCACCAAAAATCATACTGGAGAACCTTAAAAGCAGTTTTCTTAACACCAAAGTGTCCTCCACAATGAAGTTCATGGCAAAAACTCAGCACACTTTGTTGTTCCTCTTCAGGTACACAACGTCTCAATACTTGGTATTGTCCAATTCTAAATAATTTTGGCTCTTCCCAATGAAAATATTTTGCTTGGGAAATAAATCTCTTTCTTTTTTGCTCATCCCAAGAGCCAGGAGTTTGTCCAGTGACCAAGTAATTTACAATATCTGCATACCAAGGTAAAGTTGGTGTTACCACCATCAGAGTTTCATTGGGAAATGTCTCACGAATGTCTCCAGAAAGAGAGTCATTAAGAGGAAGGCGAGACAGGTGGTCAGCCACAACATTTTCTACTCCTTTCATTTCACGTATTTCCAAGTCAAATTCTTGAAGGAACAGGATCCACCTAATCAGACGTGGCTTAGAATCTTTCTTAGCAATGAGATGTTTCACTGCCGCATGATTAGCAAAAATAACCACCTTAGACCCAAGCAGATAAGATGTAAACTTCTCCAAAGCAAAAACTACAACAAGTAATTCTTTTTCAGTGACGGTGTAGTTTTGCTGAGGTTCGATTAAAATCTTGCTTGCATAATGCAGCATATGAGGTCTTCCCTCAACTCTTTGTCCAAGGACTACTCCCACTGCATAATCTGAAGCATCACACATCAGCTCAAATAGGAGTGTCCAATCAGGAGCTTGGAGAATAGGCACAGAGATCAAGCCCTCCTTCAGAGTTTGAAAGGCCTCAGCCCACTTTGAATCAAAATTAACGGAAGATTCCTTTGCCAACAAGTCACAAAGTGGCCTAGAAATTTTACTAAAATTTTTAATAAAGTGCCTATACAAGCCGGCATGGCCCAAAAAGGATCTAATTTGTTTGATGTTCGTGGGCAATGGGAGTTTGGAACTAGAATCAATATTGGCTTTATCTACTTCCAAACCTTGCTCGGATACAACATGCCCAAGTACAATTCCTTTCTGTACCATGAAATGACTTTTCTCCTAGTTGAAGACTAAACCAGTCTCCTTACATCGCTTCAAAACATTCTCTAGGTGCAAGAGACACTAGTCAAAAGATGAGCCATAAATGGAGAAGTCATCCATAAACACTTCAACACACTCGTCAATTATGTCCAAAAAAGTAGACATCATACACCACTGGAAGGTTGCAGGGGCATTACATAATCCAAACGACATATGCCTGAATGCAAAAGTATCGTAAGGACTCGTGAATGTCGTCTTCTCCTGGTCATCAGGAAAGACTACCACCTAGTTGTACCTAGAATATCCATTGAGAAAGCAATAGTACTTATTCCCTGCCAATTTCTCGAGAATTTGATCAATAAAAAGTAGAGGAAAGTGATCCTTTTGGGTAGCGGTGTTCAGCTTGTGGTAATCAATACAAACCCTCCATCCAGTTAAGGGTCTAGTGACAACTTGTTCCCCTTGGTCATTGAATTCCACAGTAAAGCCTGCCTTCTTTGGCACCACATGAATAGGACTTACCCATTTACTATCTGCAATGGGATATATGATCCAAGCGTCCAACCACTTCAGGATTTCCTTTTTTACCACCTCCCTTATATTAGGGTTCAGACGTCTCTGCATGTCCCTAAATGGCTTGATGGAATCAACAGTATAAATGTGGCGCATGCAGAGTGTAGAGTCTATACCCTTAATGTCAGCAATGCTCCAAGCAATAGCTTCCTTGTGCCTAAACAAGCATTCAATCAGGGCTCCCTCTAGTGCCTCATATAGCACAACTGAAATGATAACGGGGAGAGTATCATTGGCACCTAGGAAAACGTACTTGAGAGTGTCAGGGAGGGGTTTCAACTCAAGGTCGGGGGCTTGTATGGTTGAGGGTTTCATAATAGATGTCCCCATCTCAGGTAGCAGATCTACCTTAGGCAGAAATGATGGGGGAAGAGACTCAGCAGAAACACCCAGCAATTCCTCAAGTTCTAGTATGTCCCCTTCACATTCCTCCAAGAGATGGGAATGCTCATTTAGCATGACATGCTGAAGGGGGTCATCACATAACATTGCAGGGGTTGCCTCTTCAATCAGGTCATCTAGCACCTCAACTTGAGAATAATCCTCCAGTCCGGCTTGTTTGTAAGCATCAAACATTAAGCCGGATTTTCCTGTTCCCAAAGCCCATTTTCAATGCCCCAATATTGCAATTAATTGAAGCATGCGAAGTTGCAAGGAAGGGGCGGCCCAAAATGATGGAGGATTTGGTTGGCTTGTTGGTAGGGTCAGTGTCCAAAACTAAGAAGTCAATGGGAAAGAAAAAATCCTCCACTCTTATGAGGACATCTTCCAAAATTCCCCGTGGTGTCTTAAGTGAACGATCAGCAACTTGAAGGATTACAGGGCTAGGCTTCAGATTGCCTCCCCCAAGTTATTCATACACGTAGCTCGGAAGGATGTTCACCCCCGCACCTAGATCAAGTAGAGCCTCATCAATTTGTAAGTCACCAATAACTACTGAGATGTATGGGGCTCCTGGGTCCTTAAGTTTCGGGGGTGTGCCATGTTGAACAATTGAGCTAACAGAATCAGGCAGGACAACTTTTGATTAGACATGTTTTCTAGATTGCCACTTTTTTGTGCACAGGTCCTTTAAGAAGCGGGCATAAGATGGAATCTGTCTGATAGCTTCAAGCAAAGGCAAGTTAATTTGCACTTTCTTGAAAGTTTCCATGATCTCATCCGTCTTATCTTTGGCTCCAGATGAGCCAGCAAAAGTCTTCCTAGAGGTGGATAAGCACTCTGGAAAGGGCACTCTCAATCACTGGGTGGAAGGGTTGTCATGTCGAGTAAGGGGTGGAACGGGGGCAACTTCTTCTTGTGAGGTGACTTCAAGCGGAGAAGATTTGGGCAAGTCATCTCAGGTGGGGGTGAAAGTCAGGGTGGATGGTTTTTTAGGGAATGAGACTATAGGAGCATCAGGTTTGAAAATTTCTTTTCCACTTCTCAGAATAGTCACCGCCTGAGCATGCTCCCTAAAGACAATCTTTTTTCCTTTAGGATTCTCCTCAGCAGCACTGGGGAGCTTCTCAGTTTCCTTCTGTCTAACGGCCTCAACAAGGTGTCCTATTTGTGATTTCATCTCATGTATAGCCTTGTCATGAGATTGGATGATGGCACTTTAACTTTCTTGCATAGTTTTCAACATCGCCTTTAATTCCTCCATCTTAGAGGTCTTAGGTTTGGCAAAGGTCTGAGGTTGGTTCATTTGATGGTTTTGAAAGGATTGCGGTTTATAATTCCCTAAATTTGAGACATTTCCTTATCTCCATGAAAGGTTTGGGTGGTTCCTCCATCCCTCATTATAAGTGTTGGAGAAAGGGTCATTACGAGGTCTAGGACGGAACCCTTGAGCAGCATTCAGATCCGCTTGTACAAGCTTAGCGAATTGGGAGGCCAAGTGGCAATCCACAGTGGCATGTGTATTGCCTTGGCAAATTAAGCATTCGGAAGCTTGGGATGTGAAGGTGTTAGATATGAATGGACTCGGGTTCGACATAAGCCTTTCCATGTTTTGATTCAATAATTGAATCTGATAGGATAAATTCTGGGTGTCCCTTGCCTCATTCGCCTCCAACTTTCTTTGCATGAGAGTGGGCTTTCTATCCATGTAGGCAGAATTCAAGTGAATAGAATTCTCACTCAAAGTATCAAAAAGGTTCCAAGCTTCATCCTCAGTCTTAGATAGAAAGGTTCCTGCACAGGCATCATCCACAGTTTGCCTATGCGAATCATTAAGTCCGGTGTAGAACCTTTCAATCAATTGCCATTTAGGCACCTGGTGATGTGGGCAAAGTCTCAGCAAGTCATTAAAGCACTCCCACACATCATGGAACACTTACCCATTCTTTTGAACAAAACTCATAATTTCCCTCCTAAAGTGATTGGTTTTGCTCATGGGGAAGTACTTCTTCAAAAAATCCTTCTTCAAGGCATCCCAAGTGTTAATATTATCAAGGGTGTGATACCAATACTTGGCTTTGTCCTTAAGGGAGAAGGGAAAGAGGGTCTGCATTTGAGCATCATCAGTAACGCCCTACAGCTTCACCGTGGAACAGACCTCGGTGAATTCCTCTATATGCCTGTAAGGGTCTTCCCTAGCAGTACCATAAAAGGAGGGCAGCAAGGATATGGTACTACTTTTGATCTCATAAGGATTGTCCCCTCTAGGTCTACGTAGTGCAGGTCCAGCTTGATTGGTTGGAATGAAATATTCCTTAAGACTCCTTTGACCGGCCATTTCTACCCTTGAAAGGCTTCTTCTTAAGATTCTTTCAGGTTCAGGATCAAACACAAGTTATCTCCTAAGAGAACGCCTACCAAGCATGCACTATAAACACAATTCAAAAGGACTTTTTCGATCTTTAAAAATTTAGGCTTTTAACTTTAGTTCAAATTGTAGGTGAAAAGCAAGTTGCCCAATTAATTACGCACCTATTGTCATCCTTCGAAATGCCTAAAAAGACCTAGTTGGAGCTTAGGCATTCTTCCCTAAATCTCAAATGGTAAAGCAAATCCAAAGATGGAAGATCGAGAGATGCAAGTAGGCCTAAGCGTTCCTTTGAAGCTGTGCTTTCGCGGTGCTTCTCAACTACCCCTAAAAATCCGTGACAGGGTACCCCCTCTTTAGATTTATAAAACGTTTTATCTCAAGTTCCGAACACTTCAGAATCCAACGGTAGGAGGGCTCTTGTCCTAGTCGTTCCAAGACTTAGGAGTGTCTAAATGCGTTCCTTAGTGCAAAAGATATAAGTGTGCATACACTGCAAAAAGATTTTGAATTTTGAATCGCATGCCAAGTTTGAAAATCAAGTCCTTGATTTTTAGATGTCCCTCCTTTAATTAGTTCTTTTTCAAGAATATATGTGACCACTTGTTAGATCGCTTCAAGACAAATTACGTGGTCTTTGAATTAAATCCAAATGCAATGCGTGATCAAGAATAGGATGCAAAATAAGAGAATGCGTATCTTGCTTCTAGCAATCAACGATGCGATAATGCACACAATGCAGAGAAATAAATCTAGAGGCTGCTCATACAGACTTAAATGGTTCATCCTAGGGGCAGGCAGCTCATTTTTTTTTTTTACCTACTTGTGCACAAACAAGTAGAAGATAAGCAACCCACAAAAGAAAACCTAGATCTAAAGAAAAGAGGGAACAGACTCCCAAAAACTACCCAACACGGGCCTAAAACAAAATCGGGGAACAAACCCCTAAAAATATACCCCCGAACAAGGGTCTCAAACCAAATGTGCAATGAAAAGTTAAGTCTAAAGTCTTAATCATAGTCTAATGAAATCAGTCACTAAATGTACAAAGATGATCGTCGCGTCCTCATCCTTCCCCTCCCTTGCAAGGTAGCTCGATCAATTTCTCCTCTGGCGACGTCAAGGGTCTCCTCTCATGATGGCTGGTGTGATTGCGAGTCGTAGAATATGTGTCGTAGATTGTTGCACTCGTTTGTCTCTAATTCCTCGCAGAAATTTCTTGCACAGAAAAGATAATAAATGGTCAGATCACTATGTAATGAGAAATAATCAGAAATGAAATCAGGTGAAATTATTGCATCTGTTGCCTCCCCGACAACGGCACCATTTGAAAAGTCAGTTTTTGCTTTCAAATAATGTGATTAAGATGATCTATCATTTTAGTAACAAAGTGGTGAAAAATAGCTTAACAAAATAATTACAATAAAAATTACCACTCACAGAAGAGAGGGTCATGTCCACAGGGAGGCAATGATGCACTAAAATCTTGATTATTTTGTAGTCTTTCAATCAAGTGCGAAATCCCTAATTAAATCCGACATGAATTGCGATGGAAAGAAGATGCACAATAACTCAAAAATATAAGGTTATATGTGCAATTTTTCTGCACTGAAATATTCAATAAATATGTGATGATTTTATGTAATTTTCAATTGACATGTGTTAGAGAAAATTTGTGCACATTTTAATCCCAAAACCAATGTTAAAACATGTGAATATCAATAACCATGCAATCAACAGAAAACATGGGTATGCAGTCACAATTTTGCCATAATAAAATAATCATAAATTAAAATTGATTTTGGTGGCAATGGCATTAAATGTAATTTTTAATTAACACCAAAACAGGGGATTTTACCTCTCTCCTTGCGCATGGGAGAGAGGTTCAATCGAGGAGAGACTACACAAGAGGTTGGCTAAAGCGAGGCCGTCGCGGTGGTGGCAGTGGTGCATTGCGAGGTGGCCGGAGCCGGCCTGCCGGAGGAGAGGAGTGGTGGCGGTGAAGGAGCTGCTGCTGCCACGCGTGCTGTAGGCACGCAGAGATGGAGAGGTGTAGGGGCGCAGGTGTTCTGCAGAGAGCATGTAAGCGTGCGTGGAGGTGGGCGTGGTAGTAGGTGCGGATTTGCAGGCTGCAAGGAGGGCGCGAGCATGAAGGCTGGAGCACTGCAGGGTGCGCATGGAAGTGGGCGCGCGTTTTGCAGGCGTATGGTGAGGCGTTGCAGCGAGGGGTGGAACTGGGCGCGCGAAGGTGGAGCTCTGCAGTGGAGCTGGATGTGGGCACACTGGAGGCTGGAGGCGCTGCAGTGGCACTTGAGGTGGGCGCGCTGGAGGCTGGAGGTGCTGTAGGCCTGCAGGGAGGGCGCGGGCATGAAGGCTAAGGCGCTGCAGTGGCGCTTGGAGGTGGGCACGCTGGAGAAGTTGATGAGGCGTGGGTGGCAGGCGCTGCTGGAAGTTCTGGTGGAGATGAGGAGGGTGCAGTGTGCAGTGGCTAGTGGCTGGAAAAATAGAGGACGGGGGAAGAAGATGAAGGTGGTGCTGGAGGAGTTTCAGATGTCTGGGAACATTCCTAGACATCTTAACTGACGGGGGCATGAAGTTGCAGCGGCTGCAGTGGTGGTTGTTGGTGATGACAGTGATGGTGGTGCATGCTGAGGTGCTCACAGTAATGCAAACGAGCTCCAGATGACGGTGTGGCCTGTCACGTGACACGCCCACAGTGGTGGAGGCTCATCTCCACGGTTGAGGCCAATGGTGGTGGAGCGGACGAGAGATCAACTCTCTGCACAGTGATGGGTCGGGGATGGTGGCCTCCTCACATGACAGCTCTCCTTCCTTTTGTAGCCACAGCCTTCGTTTCAAATTCAAAATGGCGTAGCGTAAATGTGATACGCAGGAGGAGGAGGTGGAGCCGAAGCTGGAGGAGTTACCTATGCAAAGGAGAAAAAAATAAAAGAATAAAATATTATGGTCATTTATGCATAAGTCCTCAACTTCTATGTTAAATTAAAACAATGCATGCAATGCACCTAATTGAAACTAATTAAATGAATGCAATTCTAAGTTAATTCTAAATGCATTTAGTTATGAATGCAATGCATGAATTATGTAATTAAATCAGAAATGTGAATTAATCTATTTACACCCTAATGCATGCTAAATAAATGTTAGAATTAACTTAATGTCTAGGCCCTTAAATACTTAAATAGCCCACAAACATGGGCTAATCACATACAATCACTGTAAGGCATGCAACCGCTGCTAGACTTTGGGCAACATAAGCCATCATGGCATGATGCCTTTACAGCCGATTCTAGTATGTGAGATTTTTGACATTTGGGGGATTGATTTTATGGGCCCCTTTCCTCTCTCGGACGGCTTCGAATAAATTTTACTCGCTGTTGACTATGTGTCCAAATGGATCGAAGCCATTCCGACCTGAACCAATGATCACAAGGTTGTTCTCAAGCTAATTCACCAAAACATCTTCTCACGGTTCGGGATTCCTCGTGCGATCATTTCTGATGGAGGGACCCATTTCACAAATGCTCAATTCAGGTCACTGATGACCAAATACGGGGTGTTACACTGAATCTCTACTCCTTACCACCCCCAAACTAATGGTCTAGCTGAGCTATCAAACTGGGAGATCAAGAAAATCCTTCACGTTACTGTTCGACCTGACAGGAAGGATTGGTCATCTCAGCTTCCAAAAGCTTTGTGGGCTTATAGGACCGCCCACAAGACCCAATTAGGCATGTCTCCTTTCAGACTGGTGTACGGGAAGGCATGTCACCTCCTCATCGAATTGGAGCATAAAGCCTATTGGGCAGTACGGAACTGAAACTTAGATCTTTCTAAGGCTGGAACCCACAGAAAGCTTCAGATAAGCGAGATTGATGAATTACGTCTCGATGCGTATGAAAACTCGCGAATATACAAAGAGCGAGTTAAAGCCTTTCATGACAAGCACATATCTAGAAAGATCTTTCACCCTGGTCAAAAGGTCCTATTTTTGATGCCTGACTCAAACTGTTCCTGGGAAAGCTGCGATCCAAGTGGATCGAACCATACCTAGTCCGACAAATCTTTGGAAATGGAGCCATTGAGATTAGTCCACTCAGCCACTATTCCGAACCCTTTGTCATGAACGGTCAAAGACTCAAATCGTTCATTAACATGAGCAATAAAGATTTGGCTGAGTCATCCTTTATCCTCCATTGTTCTTGAGCTCATTGCGCCTAGCCGATGGCGTAAAGCTCAGCGCTTAACAGGAGCAACCCGTCATTCTTTCGAAAACCTGAAACCTTTCCTGACATTTCTTTGCTGAATTCATATTGCACTTTTGGGTTCACCCTTTAGGACAACCGACTCCAACTCAGGTACCAATACCCGAGATTAGAAATCATCCGCAATAGTCACCTCGACCCGTCCACTCACCCAACACCTATCCTAATGAATGAACCAAGCTGAATACAAGCCCACCTAATTTATGATGGGGACATTGCAAATCTTAGGCATGGGGGGTATGAAAGTGCAAAATGTATGAAAACTCATAACAAAAAAAGGTTTCAACAAAAAAAAATCACATATCATCTAAAAAAAAAAAACTGTGAAGAGAAGAGAAAATTTTGTGGGCTATACAAAATAGGAGGAGAAAAAGAGCAAAAAGACAAAAAAGGAGCACAAAATGAAAAAGAAAGAGATAGTCATTAGTAAGAGATTAAGGGATTAACCAAAGTTCTGGACCACATCAAGAAACGTAAAGCGAAAGTGCTAAAGAGACACAAAAAGATTAGTAAGAACGCTAACTTTAGGACATTTTGGCCAAACTCTTAGTACTCGTTAAGATCTGGATATTCCTCAAGAGGTTGAGGAAAATGCAAAGCTTAAGTATTAGGTCTAAGGCTTAGGGAGTACTCGACCTCATTAACTGACCTTTGATTTGTGGGACTCGGTAACCTAAGTACCCCAATTCACACACAATCTGGTTCAGTGCGCATAACTATCAAAGTCATGCAGAAGCGTTTTAATATTCTAAAAATGTTGCCTAGATTAGGAGCAACCGATCAACACAAGTTGATTTGAACAAGTTCCCGGTGCGGAGAGGTGGGAAATTCCCCTCGAAGATGCACAATAACATACCATCTCCTCGGTGCTTGTCTCTTAGGATATTTACATATCCTATCGTGGGCATGTAAGCACTCTGCTGTTCAGATACCATGGATGACATTATCATGAAATGTCAATTGCCAGGGTCTGGATTCAGCCACAGAATGCCATGGGCAGGATTATCTCGCAATCTCGAGAACCAGGGTTCTAGGGGTTACCATGGGCGGTGCAATCACGAAGCATCGATTGCCAGGAACCTTTGAGGATTGATAATGGGGACAAGGAATCCGATATAGACCGTGTTGTGAAGCCAATCCAAAGCTAGAAATAAAAAGAAAAGAGAGAGAAAACTCTCCAAACAAATAAATCCTCTGTCTCACTCTTCCAAAAACACACTGCAAACTGAACTAAGGCTAAAATATGTCTCAAGCACGTGTGCTTTAACCACGGAGTCCAATAAACCTTAGGGTAGTTCCTGCGGACCTTAAAAAGCTTTGCTGAGGACCTAGGTTAAAGTTAGACAAGTCCGGATCTTGGTTGGTACTGGAGTAGCTTTAGGCCCATTGTCAGCATTCTGACCTAATCAAAGAAGAAAAAGTACTTATCATAACCAGTGAAAGAAATTCATGGTCTAGAATAGAAGTTAAAATCTTAAAATTTTACTAAGGGACTAGCAAAAGCTAGGCATGTGGGTATGATGAGAACCTCATCATGAGCCCTAACTAGCCTATTTTGACCTAATAAAGTGAACAAGAGATCCTAAATAACCAAGAGAAAGGCTTAATTCAAGGGATCACTAATCTGGGAAGAGAACATAAAATAAGGGGTAGAACTACAATTTTACCATTGCAGTGCATCAAAGGAATTTCTAAGGGTCTAGACATAGGTCAATTGGACTTAATAAGATAAAAAGTGGGATGATTCAGTCAGAAAAGGGTTACTATGAAATTTAAGAATTAAATGACATTTTGTAACCCTAAAACAAATCCACTTAAATTCACATGGTTCCAGGAAAGATAAAAATCAACAAAACCCTCTAAAATTCATGGAAAAATATCCCCTAGGGTTTAGAAACTTCATTTTGCTCTTTGGAACCTGTTTTGACCTAAATTGGGGTCCATGCCTAATATTTGACCTAATTTGGGTTTTTATACAAAATGTCTAGCCAAACGTGGTCAAATATAAAATACAACTTCACCATTGGATTCCTTAGTTCCAAATTAGGTTTATACCAAAATTTTGACCTAAGGGAAGGTCATCTTGACATACTTTGCAATTTGGTCCATCGAATTACATTCAGACCCTTAACTTTTGGAAACCCTTGCAAATCCCCCCTCAGCTTCTTCGTCACTTTCTTCATTTTGGTCCCTAATTGCACCGCAAAAATACACCTACAATTGTGCCGTCTTGTGCTATTTTCTAGCATTACTGGTGCATATTAGGTTTCTATAGTCGCATTTGTGAAAATACATGCATGCATGCATTTAATTGAGAGGGGAGGAGAGTGAAATAAATGGCCTTGCAACTAACATTTTTCCTCAAGTGCTGCTTTGTAAAATTCACCATCTTTTTATTTTTAATTTTATTTGACTTTGAATTCTTCCCGCGGCTGCAAGACATGGCCTCTTCTTCCTTGCGCCATGCTTTGCAACAACAGCCTGCTAAGCCATGCAAGCCACTCCCTGCAGCCGCATGCACAACCAGGGCATGGCTGTGCATGCTTTCTTCTTCTATAAAAAGAGCTCAGCTCCTTCTTGCAAAGGGAGCCTGGCCCAGCCAAAAAAAAAACTCCACAGCATCTTCTTCTCAAGGTCGCCTCCTCCCCTCTCCCTCCATACGCAATCCCTCCTCCTCTGAGGAGACACTTTGCGGACAGGAGCACCTCACAGTGGTGCACAACCACCACTGTGAGTCCACCACTGCCCAGCTCATCAGAGAGTCGGTGGGCATGGTGGTATTCTCTGTTTCAACTTTTCAAGCCATTTCCACCATTGGAGCAGGAGCTTCAAGCTTTGAAGCTCAAAGCTCCGCATGCAACAGCAGCAGCAAGGCGATAGCAGCCGCAATGCCCTCCAGCGCACACCTGCAGGCCACCCTCGGCTCCAGCTCATGCCTGCAGGCGCCCTTGCCTCCCTCTCCATGCACCCTGTCGCACTCTTTCCACCTGCAACCAGCCTGCGCAACCCTTCCACCCTCGCGCCAGCCGCAAGCCTCCCGCACTCACAGCACCGGGCGCACCCGGTCGCGCGGCTCGCCCGAGCACTGTAGCCACTGTTCACGCATTTCAGCGGAACACTGTGGCGACAGTGGGGTGGCCGGTAAGTTTCTCACTTATCCGGTCACCCGGCGCGCCGCAATCGGCCGGAGCCCGTACGCACGTCCTGCCCCGCATCCTGCTCCAGTGCTCGCCCGCGCATCTGCCAGCACCCGCATCCGCCCGCGTCTTCTCCCGCTCCCTTCGCCCGCGTACATTTGCGTGCACCCACTCCAGCTCTACATGCAGTGCGCTGAGCTGCAGTCCTCTCTCCGCATCCACGCCCTCCAACGCATGCCTCTTCGCGCGCATACGCGCGTGAAGCCTCAGACGACACCCCATTGTTATAGATGGCTTAAGCGCCTCCTTCACTCCAGCAGGAAGCTCTCCCTCTCTCTCTCTCTCTCTCTCTCACACAGCACTCTCTCACTCTCTCTCTGCCGACACTTACACGCACACACTCACACTCTTATACACACACACACCTATACTCTACTTTATACATATATATATATGTACATATATCTATACATATATTAGTACTTATATAACTATGTATTAGTCTATATACATACATACATATATATATATATCTACATACTTATATATATATATATATATATACACATATATATTTACATATATACATATAAACATATATATACATATATATATATATATATTATTACCTATATAACTAAGTATAAGTATAGATACATATATATACATATATTTATACATATATATACATACAAATAGACATACATATATACATATATCTATATACATACATACATACATATATATATATATATATACATATATATATATACCTATATATCTATAACCATATATATATATTTGCATATTGATATATATTTATTTTTTCATATCACTTACCATACGTGGTGTCACGGGAATATCTGCACCAGTTGCTGATATTCCCCGATACATGCGTACAAAAAGCGTGTTCGCACTCATCTTCCACCAATCCACCTTACATGTAGTACTTCGTCTTGTTGGTTGCATCTTCCTAGACGACAACCAACTCAACACCGTGCTACACGTCATCTCCACCTCCACCCCCACCCCTTTATACACATATAATATATACCTATATATGTATATACTATGCTTACTTTATTTCTGCTTCTCTTTCATGCCAGTAAAATGATAAAAAAAATATATAAAAGAGAAAAGATAATCCTTGACTTGCAGGTACTCAGTCTTGCGAATAGCAAGACCAATTTTGGAACCCTGATTTGGCTCAAGGCCAAGAATCTAATTTTGAGGGTGTACCTCAAGGACAAGAATTATCAGAAAAAAATCTAAATAGAAAAACACAAAAAACACAATAAACGAACGGAAGAGATTCGTTGTAGGAAAGGCGTAGAAACTTGACTTCTAACCCCAGTTCCCTGAGTTCGACCCTGGGCCTAAAAGTGACCAAGATAAAATCAAGTAGGCCAGGTAAAAAATTTTGTAAAGAGATAGTTAGGCTCGATTTAGGTTAACCACTATACACATTTCAACGATAAAATCACCATATTAACACACCTATCCGGGTCCCGACCAAAACCTTTTCAATGGCGACGTTGCCGGGGAAGTGCATATGCAAGTAAGTTTCTATTCCATTCCTTTCATTTTTTTTCTCTTCTCTCTTCACGGGTGTTTTTGTTTATTGCTGTCTAGGTGAACCTATTGCAAGGAGAAGGCAAGCAGACGAAGTCGGAAACGTGGGCAGGTCCAAGGTGGGAACGAGAGCGTGAAGCCACCGACACCGCATTGGAGCTCCGCACACATTGCCGAACAAGTAGGTCTTTCTTTCTTAGCAACCTAGGTTAACTTGTAACCTTAATAGAAAAAAAGAAGAAAAAAAAATAAATTAAAAACTAGAAAAACTTCTTGGGATCTCTTGGGGGAAAGTGGATTAAAATTCACTTGTTTAATTGATTGCCTTTACTCCCATCGCCCCTTTCCCGCCAAACTTCGCATAACGAAGATCCAAGAATCTTGATTCTTGAATCTTTCGCCATGTGAAGTATTCTTTGAGGCAAATAAAAAGATTGATTGCACCCCTCTTTGCCTCATTTACCTGCAATTCGGGATTACCTTTTTAGTGGGGAGACTTGGAATTGAGTTAATTCCACCCCACCATGACTTTTCACTTGCCTAAGATTCGATCCCGAATACTTCAACCCCAACAATTTGATTTTCTTTATCTTTTGGTTGAGCCTTATGTGTGGACATCTTTTTGGTGATTGGGAGCACTTGAATTGAAGTGCTTTGGCTCCCTTTTACACTAATCTAAAACTGATTCGTGCATCCACACATAGAAATCTCCATTTAGGGAAGCCCATTGCATTTTAGCATGCATTAACCAATTGACATTGAAGAAGGGTTTTTTGGGCTTAGAAGCAAGCTTGTATTCTCTCAAAACCCGGAGATTGGTTGAATTGGTAATTCAGCGAAATCCTAAAATCCATACTACTTAAGGTTGAATTCTAAAAACCATTCACCAATTAAAACTTCAATTCGGGTAGATTTCCCCATTGCATGCTTGGATTACACACTTTGTAAAATCAATCACTTGGGCATTACCCGTAAATAACGCCCTTCATATTCCAAAAGCACTTGATCCTAAGCCTCTAACTAAAATTGGTAGCAACTTGACCCTTATTAAGGATTGGAGGTGCAACTACCTGCGTGTAGCACCTACGTGCTGGTGAGGGTTCCCACGTGCTATCTAGTGTCTAAGACTGGGGCAAACGGCCTTTCAATCTGACCCGGTGGTTCCGCAGTGCTCGCATTCGATTTCGTAGTCTGTAATAGTTGGTAACTTAGATCTTTAGGTCTAAGGGCACACTGTAGAGGTTAGGAATTTGATTATATTGATTTGTCATCAAGTGTACCTTTCTCTCATCTCTTTTCCCTTCTTATCCCCCCAATTCTTCCTACAGTAGTGCATGTTTGGGAGGAGGTCACAAAACCCTGAACTGTGTGAATTGCCTGATAAATTTAGAAAAGAAGCTGAATCATCCTCCTCCACAAACATGGCTGCACGCCCACCCTCAAATCCCAAGGGAGGAAACTGCCCTCAAAACCCACCAGGTGGTGGAGCCATAGATCCCATAACCCGCCTCCAAGCCCAAATAGAAATGTATAATGAGAAAATTGAGGCCATTAGGGAAACACTGGAGGCAATGTAGAACCCTCCCGAACGGGAGGAGCCTACGTCTCTTAGCTCCTATCAGAATCCCACTGCTATAGAGACCATAGGACAAATTCGGGTCCCCATGGGTGGGGATGACTTCGAACTGAAACCTAACATAATTGGCTTAATAAATTTTCACTTCCATGGTCTTGCAAGTGAAGATCCTTTCTCCACTTGGAAGACCTAACCCGATTGGCTGAAACTGTTAAACCAAAAAATATCGGGTTACCTATAGTCCTCATAAAAATGTTCCCGTTTTCATTGCGGGATAAAGCGTCACAGTGGTTACGCACCCTTGGGAGAACCATCCATTCTTGGGAAGAGATGCGAATAGCGTTTCTCAAGAAGTTCTTCCCAATCGGGCGAACCAATGCGCTTCGCCGTGCTATCATCTCCTTTACGCAACAAAACGGCGAATCATGAGGCATGGGAGAAGCATAATGACCTCCTTAGGAAGTGTCCACACCATGGTCTGCCTAAGTGGCATATAGGCCAGATTTTCTACTATGGGCTAAATGAGACTTTGAAGCAGATTGCAGACACTTCCTGCGGAGGGAACTTCATGAATAAAGACGAGAATTGAGCATTCGAATTATTTGAAAATATGAGCGAAAACTCAATGAACAATGCTTCCATTGTCGCCTTTAATCATACCAGCCAGCCCCGAAATGTCCACCAAGTTGACACGGGACCCTCCCATTCATCCACTGATCTCAGCCTTATCACATAGAAATTGGATGAAGTCTCCGTCATGCACAAGAAGCTGGACGAACTTCTGGCCAACCCCACCCGTTCTATGGCAAACACCCCCACCTCACCACTTCATCACAATCCCAATTCTTCAAACACCAGGCTTATCCCGAGAAACCCCGTAAGACCTTCCTTACCGAGTGTCGCACCAAGCGACTTGGTAAGTCATGTGGATCTGGCCTCTGCAAGCCAGTATTTTGACACGGAGTACCAAGCCTCCGTGTGCTCGAAAGCATATTTACATGCGGACATGTCTTCTGGCATAGAAGACGCTTGCGCCCTGGGGAACAACCCGTTCTCTGCCACTTATAACCCAGGATGGTGAAATCATCCAAACTTCGCATGGTCCAACAACCTACAGCTCCAAAACCCTATGGATGGACCCCTGAGATCGTCTGCACCCGTCATCCCAAGGGCCCAGTCTAATCCTATGGCAAATCCACCATCAGGCCCTTGCGTACCGCAAGCAGAACACACATCAAGTCCTCTTGATAAATTGATGCGAATGATGACGAAAATGTCAAAGCACCATGAAGAGAACATGACCTCTCTTCAGCACCAATTGGCACAACAGAATGCTGAAATCAGTCAACTACGCATGGCGACTCGATCTCAGGGCACTCTTCCCACCCAACCTATTCCAAACCTGTGAAATTTCGTACCCCGTGGTCCTCAACCACAGGTACGACTCAGGAGCAGGTTAATCAGATTCTGCAAGCTCTAAGCATTCCACCAAGATTTCAGGCTAATCCCACTGCAGCACCTCACTCTTATGTCCCTATTGCAAACCCTCCTCCGCCGTATGATCCCACTGGACCTGCATCATCCAATGCAATCACTATGTGGAGCAGTAAGCTAACCGTCGATTCGCCTCAACCTGATCCTGGCCCGTCTTCTTCATCGCCCTCTCATTCGGGATGCGCACCGCATTCGAGAGAGGACGATACACCCAAATTGGTGCCAGAATCAGTTCCATTCCCTGAGGCTCTACTGAGGGAGCCAAAAGGCAAAAGGAAAGATACGCAGGCCTTTGATAACCTACGTAATTTGTTCAGGGATGTAGAAATCAAGGTACCCCTGCTCGAGGCTGTCGACCACATACCTACTGTCACCCGATTTTTCAAAGACTACACAACACCCAGGCGATAGTCAAAGAAAACCAAGAATCCGGTGATTCTCTCGCTTCATGTGAGTTGTGCTATACTGTCAAACCTACCAACGAAGCAGAAAGATCCAGGCACACCACTGATTTCCTGTAGCATCTAAGGCTACAATTTTAACCGCGCCCTGCTTGATCTAGGATCTTCCATCAATCTTATACAGACCATCATGCTCGAAAAATTTTCCTTTGGAAATCTGAAACCCACCCCTGTCACATTACAGTTGGCAGATTGTTCTGTCAAAATTCTGAAGGGTGTGGTGGAAGATGTGGTGGTTAGGGTCAACAGTCTCTGTTTTCCTGTTGACTTTCTTGTTTTAGATATGGAAGTTCCTAGCTCACTTTCTGATTGTCTGACTATCCTTGGTCGACCTTTCTTGGCCACAGCCTGCACCCATATTGATTGCGAGTCAGGCTGTATTGAGATTGCCGTTGGATCTGAAAAGCTCAAGATTAACATCTTCAAGGCAGCCAAGAACTTTCATTACGATTGTATCGAGGATGACACGTCTGAAGAGGACATGGCTGTCAGCACGTGTATTAGACTAATTGGGACCTATTCTGACTGTTGCGATTTACCTATAAACACTGACGACTACCTGACCAACACATATTATGATGATCCCCCATCCCTCCCTATTCCCGTACCTTTTCCTGACCAGACTTCTGACAAGGTTTTCTCTGCTTCCCATACCTCGTGGTCTGAGTCATATCTGGGCTACTCACCACCGGTCCACACTCTCAAAGACCGGATTGCCCTTACTTTCCCACCAAATCAAGCGAAGTTGCAAATCCACATTGGGACCTTGAGCCCACATACTTCTCACTAGGGCTATTCCTTTTTGGATCCATCTATCCAAGAAGCCCTCTTCTTGGCCAATCTGAGGGCCAACTTCTTCCTCCTGACTTGTTCTCCAACCTGTCTGGGACGCTCTCGTACCAAGAAATGCCAGATCTTTCACCATCCATTCCTGAGCTGAAAGAGCTACCTAGTACACTTAAGTATGCTTTCTTAGGACCAAATGAAACACTCCCTGTAATCATCAGCTCAAAATTGACCAGGGAGCAAGAGTGCAAACTAATAAAGGTCCTTATGGAACACAAGGCAGCTATTGGATGGTCTTTAATAGACTTATCTGGCATTAGCCCCTCCTACTGCACTCACCGTATATATACGGAGGAGGAGGCTCGACCTTCCCGCGAGATGCAGCGATGTCTCAACCCTAACATGTGGGAGGTCGTTAAGAAGGAAATCATTGGTGGCGGGTATAATCTACCTGATCAGCGATAGCCCCTGGGTGAGTCCAATTCACGTTGTGCCCAAGAAGGCAGGACTCACCATCAGTGTCAATGACAGGGGCGAATCCATCCCTAAACGCACTCCTACATCTTGGAGAGTGTGTGTAGATTATAGGAAACTCAATGCTGCAACTAAGAAAGATCACTTTCCGCTACCTTTCATTGACCAAATCCTGGAGCGGTTAGCGGGAAATAAATTTTTCTATTTCCTGGATGGATTCTCAGGATATAACCAGGTGGCAATTGACCGCCGGGACCAAAAGAAAACCACCTTTACCTGCCCCTTCGGTACCTTTGCATTTAGAAGGATGCCACTTGGACTTTGCAACACGCCAGCAACTTTCCAGAGATGTATGCTGGCGATATTCCATGATATGGTGGTTGACTTTCTCGAGGTCTTCATGGATGACTTTTCGATCTTTGGACCATCTTTCGATGACTGTCTTGCCAACCTGACCCGTATCCTTAGGAGATGTATTGATGTGAACCTCGTGCTTTCTTGGGAAAAAAGTCATTTTATGGTGCACGAGGGAATTGTTCTGGGCATATCATCTCCGATAGGGGTATCGAGGTTGACAGAGTTAAGGTTGATGTAATTGCTGATTTACCTGTTCCTAGCTCTGTCAAACAAATCCGCTCCTTTCTGGGACACGTCAGTTTCTATAGGAGATTTATCAAAGACTTCTCCAAGATTTCTCGACTGTTAACTCATCTCCTATCGACCGACGTACCCTTCGATATGGGCCCCGACTGCATACGAGCATTCACACAACTGCGTAATGTTGTCACCAAGGCCCCTGTTCTCCAGCCACCTGATTGGTCCCTCGACTTTGAACTCATGTGTGACGCTTTCGACCTTGCAGTCGGAGCCATCTTGGGACAAAGACGTGATAGACACCCCTTCGTGGTGTCCTACGCCAGTAAGACGTTGGACGAGGCCCAGCGTAGTTATACTACCACTGAAAAAGAACTACTGGCGGTCGTCTTTGGGCTGGAGAAATTCCGCTCTTACCTTCTGGGCTCACACGTTACTGTTTTCACTGATCATGCGGCCATTCGCCATCTCATGCACAAGAAGGATGCCAAGCCTAGACTGATTCGTTGGATCCTTCTGCTCCAAGAATTTGATATTGAGATCCGTGATAAGGTCGGAGCCCAGAATGTTGTGGCTGATCACCTTTCCAGACTGGACCCTGACCATATTGGACTTACTCTACCAATCAATGAGATTTTTCATGATGAGCACCTATTGGCAATTAATGTGGCAAGTGGACCTTGGTATGCTGACATTGCCAATTACCTTGCTTCTGGATCCCTTCCACGTGGCTGGCCTAAAAACCAGCGTGAGCGTCGCATGGCAGAAGCAAAGTATTATTTCTGGGATAATCTACTTCTTTTTCGCATAGGTGCTGATCAAATCATCCGTCGCTGTATTCCTAACAGCAAGTTCCCCAGTGTGCTATCCTTCTCCCACGATTAGGCCTGCGGAGGCCATTTCTCCGGGAGGAAAACTACAGCCAAGGTGTTGCAGTGCAATTTCTTTTGGCCCTCCCTTCACCAGGATGCACACAATTATGCCAAGCATTGCACTAGGTGCCAGTCGTTAGGGTCAATGTCACATCATGACATGATGCCCTTACAACCCATCCTAGCTGCGGAAATCTTCGACATTTGGGGAATTGATTTCATGGGTCCCTTTCCTCCTTCCAATGGCTTCGAATGCATCATCGTGGCCGTTGACTATGTTTCAAAATGGATCGAGGCTACTCCCAAATGCCGTGTTGACCATGCTATATCCACCCGATTTGTCAAAGACCACATCTTTACTCGCTTTGGGATCCCTCCAGCCATTATCTCGGATGGAGGAAGCCACTTTACCCATGCTTCTTTTCGGGTACTTCTAAGGAAACATGGAGTCCACCATCATATCGCATCCCCATATCATCCTCAGACGAACGGCCAGGCAGAGGTGTCGAACCGGCAAATCTAGCAAATTCTCCAGAAAACGGTTCGGCCTGATCGTAAAGATTGGTCCGACAAGTTGATTGACGCAATTTGGACGTATCGGACCTCCTTCAAGGCTCCCCTTGGTATGTCTCTGATGTAAACATATTTACACTACTTAAGATGTATATTTATGCATGTTCTTAAGCATAGGATTGCATTACATGCTATAAATATTGCATAACATGCATCATCTTGCATTTAGAGTAGTTTGAATAAAATGAAGGTAATTGTCTCCTTTTATGTGCTTGGACAGAACAAAAATTTTATCGGGGCTTCAGATTGAAGATCCAACCGTATGGATGTGGTCAGGGCGACAATTGGAGTTCAACGAGTCCAAGATCGCCCTAATCAGGCATCCGTAGCATCAAATAGTGACTGGGGAACCCTAGAAGATCAAGGGCCAAGATGGTGTAAATCCGCACTTCAAATGACAAATTCGACCACACGGATGAATTCAAATCGACGATCGTAGCATAACGATGCAAAAATTGAGTCAATCCGATATCCGTGGCACCATCTACAACATCCAAAAGATGGACGGCCAAGATGGCGCCACGTGGTGCCATCTCGGTTGCCCAAACGCCTGCATGCAACCATTGAAGCCTCCGCATACGCCCTCTCTCCGCCGTTGGATCTCGATCCAACGGCTGTGGACAGCCGCGCCTAAAAGCATCCGCTCGACCATCCGCGCCCCATAGCGTAGTGGTCGAAGGTGCTATCGTGAGCTGCAGCCGCGGGTTCGAGCCACAGCGAAGGGGAGAAGGGCGCGGGCGAGCGAGCGTGGGCATGCGTTGGATCGTGATCGGGTGGCTTAGATCTTCCAACAGCAGCCACGCGCTATTTCACGCGAGGCGGTCACGCGGCATCGTACGTGTTGGGCGAGCACGCAGCGAGCGGGTCAGGCGCATCTTAAGCCGTCCGATCGCAAGGATGAATGAACGTGCGACATGCATTGAGAGTGGGCAGTTGAGGAGGCGCGCGTGGGGAGCGCCCACTACACCCACGTTGGGGCTTTAGCGACGGTCTTATCCGTCACTAAAGACCCCTTATTTAATGTTTTAAAGATGTAATGACTAATTTTCCCCCACTCCTTGCAACTATAAAAGGGGACCCCCTCCATACGAAATTCTCATCCCTTCCTTCTCTTCTCTACCTCTCCAAAGCTCAAGAGAAGCTTGTCCCACACCCGGGATGCTTCTCGCGAGATAAAGTCCAAATTTTCGTCCCCCTTCGGAAGTGGATCCCGTGACGACGATGATGTGCTGCTCCATTCCCATTCTTCTGCTTCGTCCTCCTTCGTCCAGGCGTCATCCCATCCGGCTCGTCCTCCAAGCGACCGTCAAGGAGGATATCTATCTCCCTATTCTTTTTACTGCTTTCTAGTATAAATTTACTACTTTCTAGAGTAGCCTTGCTCGTCCTCCAAGAGATCGTCGAGGAGGACATTTCTCCATCCATTCTTTTAATGCTTTCTAGAGTAAATTTATTGCTTTCTAGTGTAATTATTTTATGCTTTCTAGTTGTAATAGTGAAATGAACAATCTCCTTAATGATAAAATCCCTGTTTATTCTACATCTCATTTTTATTTCTGTGTGTAATATTCTCTCTCTCTTACTCTCTCTCTCTTCTATTTATTGTAAATAGTTAGATAGTTTTAAATTGAATCACTTCGTGACAAATAAAAAGAAATGCGTAGTTTTTAAATCAAACGTTCGCCTCCTTGTGTTCGACCCGGAATTTCAATTTCGGTATAAATTTTATCTATTGAACACGAATTCTTTGCTTTCAAGCTACAATGACAAGGTTTTAAAACCAAACACGTTAGCGTAGCAATTCGTAAGTCCAACATTTTGGCGCCGTTGCTGGGGAGGCGACGATCTTTTATTTCTCTTCGCGTTTTGTAACTTACAAATCATTTACCTCACTTTTCTCCTTTCTTATTGTAATTGCAAGACTCTTTTGAGATAGGCAAAAGCGGTAGATCGGAGAAAAGTGCTGTGGAAGGTTCTGTGAGTTATCCCCCACCTCCCACCCATTTGATTTCATTCCACAACATAAGAATTCAAACATCAATCAACTTAGGTGTTCTTATAAACTTTAAGGTTAGATTGTTTGTTGTTTGACATCCATACTCACTCCAACCCCCACATTAAAAGAAAAATTAAAAAAAATCTCACAGAGGTACACAACCTCATCTGATTTTCAAACTCAACCGGTAAACCAATCTTTGGAGCCAGTATACACATCCAAACACATATTGAGTAGAAATCAGATTAGGTAATCATTTGTGTGCCTAATTAAGTGGTGCATCAGGCCAATTGTTTGAGTTGATTGGGCCGCACCACTTCAATTAAAATCAACTCATCAAGTAGCTGCCAATTAGGTTCAACTCTTAGGGATTTACCAGGCACTCCACATTCTTTTTAAACATCGAAGGAAAACATTTACACCCGTGCTTTCAAAACCTGGCGTGCCAATGAAACTTGTTTGAAAACACCTAAAGTTGAATCCTAAAAACTACTAAGCAAGATTTGAACTCTAAAATTCACCACATCAAAAACAATCTTGCTTGAAAACCACTGGTTGTGCACGCACACACAAATCAATCAATTATTAAGGGCACAACCCATTAAGGGCCCATCACATTCCAAAGTACATTCAAACCTAGCCCTAAATAAAACAGAGTAGATGTTGGCTTTAAGGATTGGACTCGCTCTTCAGAACCCAGAACGAGATTATTTTCGATTAGTCTATTTCTACTGTTCAATCTAATGTCTAGCTAGGGGAGTAGAATCAAACGATCGCGGCTGGGGGGTACACTAGGAACCGGAGGCACAAGCCGAAGGAAGAACCTTCTCCCCAGTCCCTCCTTCTACTGGTTGGATTGAATAGACAGAAGTAGATCAAATCGTTCCTTTATCTCAAGATGGGTTTTGGGAGTTTGTAGGTCTATAGGCTAACCCACTTAAGGACAGGTTTTGATTGTTTGTATTGCAGGGCGCCATTCTTCCTCTCGCTTATAATGAATCCTTCCACATATTACACGCATTCCCATTCTTTTCCTCCTGTTGTGAATTATCCTCAACATGACGATTATCCCGACTCGTACTGTAATCAACCATCAGTTAGTTGGGATAACTCGGATTGGGGATATAGTTTCGGACCTTCGTGTTTAGGGTCTAACCCTGAACACTTTGATTCTGATTTCTATTCTTCTCAGAGCTACATCAATTATAGATCGTCTTCCTTTCATGAACAACCTAATACGATCTACAATCAAGAAGGATACACCGTTCCTTACCCATCCACTGATTTCACTACCTTTAGGTCATCACCATCTTTTGAACAATCTGAAATGACCTATTATCAGGAAGGGTATAACGAATCTCAATTCGTTAATTCCTCTGCATTGATTTCAAACCCGCCCAATCTTGAACCAACTCATTTGGTTCAGGTTAACCAGGTTCAAGATAAGGTTCTGGCTAACTTGAGGAATATCATATTATCTTTAGAAGTTCAGCCAATACCTTGCATTGAGAGATTGGAGCCTCTAATTGAAATGATTGATGATTTGAACAAGTCGTTGCTAGATTGGCTCCAGGATGTTAAGGATAAGAACCCGAGTGAGTTTCTACTTTGGAAATTAGTGAAATTGAGGATGAGATTCGTAGTTGCTTTAATTCAATCATGGGATGATTCCCAAGATGAACTCCCTTAAGGAAAGCTAATGACAGAACTCGCTCAGGCACCTGTTGGGCGGGACACGTGTTACGAGGCTGACCAGATTGAATTAAAGCAACCAATTAAGGATGATCTGATTTCTTCACCTAAGATCTCTGAGCCGGGGTATGAGGAAACGTATGTCTTCTTGGAACAGAAAGTGACAAATGATTTTGGGACATACATTGATACGGATCCTGATTTCTTTGATGGTAAAAATTCAAGTTGCAAAGTCTCACGCGAGTTTTCTGAACACGATTTTTGTGAGACGATTGGGCCTGAGGAATCTAATAGATCATTTGATAGCCCATTAATTAAGGAAACTGATCTTAGGGCACACATTACGGATCCAGAATTGCATTTTCTGGAGGATTCAATTCAATGCCCTGATCGTCAGTTACACCCCGTTGAGCTTATTGATGATTCTATTTCTAAGATAATTAGACCCAAGTCAATTTTGATTTTCCCACATCATTTAGACCTTGAGATTTCAGATGGGGTGATTAATATACAAGAGATCCTGGAATTTGACATGCTGAATGAGGAGGATAGGAGCTGGGAAGTTCTAATTTGGGAAGTTAACTTTGGAGGAAATAGAAGATTGAGTCGAAGGGTGCATATTAAGCTAAAACCATCAAGTCAGAACCCTTACGACATCTGTTCTGAGGATGTTCAACCCAAGCACACATTCAACGATTATCCTTTTGAGCTTGAATTTTCTGTAACCCGACTTTTTGGTCTTGGGTTGCATCCTCATAAATTGCAAGCCCGACCCCGCTTGCATTCTGATTTTAGGTTTTGGATAATTTTTATCCAGAACCTAAGATATTCTCGATTATGGGGTATGGGTCTGCACCACAATCTGGTCCACATCTGTGGACCTCTGCTGACAGGTCGGAGGATTCTTCTGTTTATTCTGATTCTGACCTGCACTTGTGAATTCTTCATTTCTCTTTTTTTGTATAGTGTGCCTAGCTGAAGGCACTAAACTCAGCACATATATAGTTCTTTTTAGTTTTCATCTCGGAGCGGACCTAACATTTATGCAATTCAGGTGCTTTCTACGTTTTTCCACTCTGTTTTATGTCATTTTAATACAATGAGGACATTGCATTAGATAGGAATAAGGGGGTGGATATTCATCTCTGAATTCATTCGTCAGCTTCGTAGATTTGTTTTATTTTCTTTTATTAAAAAAGAAAAAGATTTGGAATTAGGAAAGAGAACTTGGGTTTAAGAAAATTTTCAATCTTAGGAAATACTACATTATGATTTGAATACAAAGACCCTTCAGGTCTTTGGACTTAATCAGCCCGTGTATCCACTAAAATGTGGATTTATTTTTCGAGTCCTTGCAAACCTAAATTCTATTTTAATTGGAATAAATAAGTTTGGGGTGATAAGTACACGACTTATCAACCCGCCCTCTGATTTGAGGGAATTTTGAGTCTTAAGCATCTACACACTTTCTTTGCACTGACTCGTTGTTCGGCGATTTTTACGGAAATTGGATAGCTAATGAACCTTCTAGGGTGATATGGCTGGCAAGTTATCGTGGGTAATAGCCCATAGGTAGGTTGTCCAGAGCCCAGTCACTGGACCTTTATCTTTTTGTTGCCATTAGGTAAATCTTAGACCAGGGAAGCCACCTACTTAAAAAAAAAAATCAAAAAGAAAAGAAAACAAAAAAAAAAGAAATAAGCCACACTTCGCCGCACGAGTATAGCTGACAAGTTGTCGGTAGTAACAGCTCATCGACCGGTTGTCCAGAACCCAACTCAGTAAATGCACTGAAAATTCCCAAAACACTTAGGAAGAAGCGGAGAAGTAGAATAAACTGGGGAGATATACACTGGATTCACCCTTGTGTTGACCCCGTAAAAAAATAAAAGTATGGAGAAAGCTACCAGTTGTAAAGATACACCTTTAGGTAGAATTCTTTTTGAGGTCACCTAGAGGCATAGAAATTCGAGTCCGTCTTAATTGCCGATCAACGAGTCTATCACAATCACAATAAGATGCTTAAAACTTAGGATTCTCATCAAATCTTGGGTGAGTTGAATGGCCGTAGAAAGCCACCCTTAAACCCTAAAATTTAAAAATCCAAAAAAATTAGAAAAGAGGAAAAAGAGAAAAAGAAAATTTTCTTTGAATAAGGCGAGGGCTTGAGGCGGTCTGCATTTTGGCAAATACTCGGGCACTGTTGTGTCTTTGAAAGTTCAGATCCTAAGTGGACAATTTCATAACGATTGAAAATAAACTCAAGCCCAAATAATCCAACCTAATTCTTCTATAAATAGCATATAGTTTTTGCTAGGGACTAGCAAAAGATAGGCATGGGGGTATGATGTAAACACATTTACACTACTTAAGATGTCTATTTATGCATATTCTTAAGCATAGGATTGCATTACATGCTATAAATATTGCATAACATGCATCATCATGCATTTAGAGTAGTTTGAATAAAATGGAGGTTAATTGTCTCCTTTTATGTGCTTGGACAATGCAAACATTTTATCGGGGCCTCAGATCGAAGATCCAACCGTATGGATGTGATCAGGGTGACGATTGGAGTTCAACGAATCCAAGATCGCCCTAATTAGGCATCCGTAGCATTAGATAGTGACCGGGGAACCCAAGAAGATCAAGGGCCAGGATGGTGTAAAACTACACTTCAAATGACAAATCCGATCGCACGGATGAATTCGGATCGACGATCGCAGCCTAAAGATGCAAAAATCGAGTCAATCCGACATCCGTGGCACCATCTACAACATCCAGAAGATGGACGGCCAAGATGACGCCAAGTGGCACCATCTTGGCTGTCCAAACGCCCGCATGCAACCATTGAAGCTTTCGCATCCACCCTCTCTCCGCCATTGGATCTCGATCCAACGGCTGTGGACAGCCGCGCCTAAAAGCGTCCGCTCGACCATCCACGGCCCATAGCGCAGCGATCGAAGGCGCTATCGCAAGCTACAGCCGCGGGTTTGAGCAGCAGCGAAGGGGAGAAGGGCACGGGCGAGCAAGTGCGGGCATGCGTTGGATCGTGATCAAGCGACTCAGATCTTCCAATAGTGGCCACGCGCTATTTCACGCAAGGCGGTCACGCGGCATCGTACGCGCTGGGCGAGCACGCAGCGAGCGGGTCAGGCGCATCTTAAGCCGTCCGATCATGGATAAATGAACGTGCGACGTGCATTGAGAGTGGGCAGTTGAGGAGGCGCGCGTGGGGAGTGCCCACTACACCCACGTTGGGCCTTTAGTGACGGTTTTATCCGTCACTAAAGACCCCTTATTTAATGTTTTAAAGATGTAATGACTAATTTGCCCCCACTCCTTGCAACTATAAAAGGAGACCCCCTCCATACAAAATTCTCATCCCTTCCTTCTCTTCTCTACCTCTCCAAAGCTCAATAGAAGATTTCCCCACACCCGGGATGCTTCTCGCGAGATAAAGTCTAAATTTTCGTCCCCCTTCGGAAGTGGATCCCGCGACGACGGCGACGTGCTGCTCCATTCCCGTTCTTCTGCTTCATCCTCCTTCATCCTGCTTTGTCCTCCTTTGTCCAGGCGTCGTCCCATCCTACTCATCCTCCAAGTGACCGTCGAGGAGGATATCTCTCTCCATATTCTTTTTACTGCTTTCTAGTATAAATTTACTATTTTCTAAAGTAGTTCTGCTCGTCCTCCAAGCGATCATCGAGGAGGACATTTCTCCCTCCATTCTTTTAATGCTTTCTAGAGTAAATTTATTGCTTTCTAGTGTAATTGTTTTATGTTTTCTAGTTGTAATAGTGAAATGAACAATCTCTTTAATGATAAAATCCCTGTTTATTCTACGTCTCATTTTGATTTCTATGTGTAATATTCTCTCTCTCACTTACTCTCTCTCTCATCTATTTATTGTAAATAGTTAGATAGTTTTAAATTGAATTACTTCATGACAAATAAAAAGAAACGCGTAGTTTTTAAATCAAACGTCCGCCTCTCTGTGTTCGACCCGGAATTTCAATTTCGGTATAAATTTTATCTGTTGAACACGAATTCTTCGCTTTCAAGCTACAACGACAAAGTTTTAAAACCAAACACGTTAGCGTAGCAATTCATAAGTCCAACAGTCTCCTTATAGAATCGTTTACGGGAAGCCTTGTCATTTGCCCATGGAGTTGGAGCACCGCGCTTATTGGGCGGTTCGCCAATGTAACCTCGACGCAGACCTGTGTGGTCGAGAAAGGAAACTCCAACTCCAGGAGATGGAAGAGCTCCATCGTGAAGCCTATGATTCTACTTTAACCTTCAAACAACGCACTAAGGCTTTCACAACAGTTGTATTCGGCAGAAAGAATTTGAGCCATCTTAGCAAGTTTGGCTCTACAATGCTCGGCTCAAATTCTTTCCTGGGAAACTGAAGTCCAAATGGACTGGTCCTTTTCTGGTCTCGAGATCATTTCCCAACGGGGCCGTCGAAATTGAAGATCCCAAATCTGGGCATAAGTTTACGGTCAATGGGCTGCATTTGAAACCCTATCTTTCTCATAAACCTGCCCCCGTTGGTAAAACTGTTGCCCTGCTGGAGGGTAACTAATCTTTTGCCTCATTCTGAGTCCAGTTGGGGACGTTAAATTCGGCGCTCATTGGGAGGCACCCCAACAACACTCACCATCCACCATCACTTTTCACTTCACTATCACGCTCACTTCACTTTTCACTTCACCACCCACCATCCACCCACCCTACCACCCTGCTGTATACCCTACACCTCAGCTCTCGTTACTCGATCTTTCGTCCTTTCTCTACCCTACCCTGCATGCATATGAGGACATAGCATCGTTTGGCATGGGGGGATGGATAGGCATCTATAGGATCTGGGTATTTTATGGTATCATGCAGTTTTTATCTATCTATATATATATATAATAAATAAATAAATGGTGTTTAGTAATGATCTGAAAGCTGAAACAAAAATACAATAAGTGTTTATGGATATTCAACCACTGTTTTGAAGACTTTCCATGCCACAGAAGCTTGATTCGCTCAGGCTCGGCTTAATTCACTTGAGCATTGACAAGATAGATCGGAATCTCTCCTAACTAAGGACGTATTCTTGTACCTGAGACACCAGTACAGGATCCGTTGGTTTGCTTCTACTTGAGAGACTAAGTAATCTTGGTTCACACTACACATATCAAGAAAGACCAGGTGAACATAAGATCCAACCTTAGTGTTCATTAGGGAAGGTGGAGTCCTTACCTGTACGCGCAGGTAGACTTTTTATCCCAGGCTTTAGTCTTGTGTTTAGGAGAGACTCTTTCCACCAAAAAGGAAAGTGTGCTCCTCCAAATAATGTTGTAAGGGATATACTGACACATGTTTCAAAAAAAAAAGAAAAAGATGCAAATAAGTCAGTATATCTCAAAAATATCTGTAAAATCTTCCTACAAAGTCCTTCAGGGCAAAAATACTATTTTCTTTGAGCCACAAATATCAGAAAATGGGAGTTAAGTTTTCCGTCATCTTTTTAAGAGTCAATCCGAAGACACGAGCTGAAACTGGGACCAACCTGTACTTAAAAAATTCGTGAAACCCTGGGCTTGAGTCTTAATGTTTATCTGGTCGGTCTTGATCCTTCACTAAGCACAAACCATAATCTCTTAAGCTCTCGAGTACGGCAAAAACCTCCTGGGTCCTGGAAAACGTACTTAAGGTTTAAATATCAAGAGTCCTGGTTAGTCGAGAGATGATCTATGTCATGTGAGACTTAAAGTACTGGTAGTCTTCTCTGCAATTAGTTCTCACAATATCCAACAATAAACACACCTATGTCGCCTCAGAAGAAAATCTTCAGCTTAAAGATCATTTCTAAATACAATAAAAAAAATGTTTTGCTAGGTACTAGCAAAAGATAGGCAGTCCCTCTGCCATCGTAGCAGGGACCCATACCTCCAGCGACTTTGCGCGGAGGTTGCAGCAGGGACCCATACCTCCGGCGACTTTGCACGGAGGTTTTCTCCTCAATTTCATGGGGAGCTACTCCCAGATTTGAAAGGGGAGCTCCTTGCAAAGCCCCCTACCGCATGAGCAGCTCCCCATACCCTGAAACGCCCCATACCTCTCATGCGAATGCTCGAGAGGTATGGGTCTCCTCCGACGTGGTCTTCCCACCATTTCCTCGCGACTCTTCCCTCTGCCCTTGCCTATTTAAGGAAGCCTAGATCCCTCAGCTTCCTTTAAGCCTGATTTGGCCAGAGAAATCCCCCCAAATTCGTCTCCTTCTCACTTCGGCCAACTGCCCGCAGGCTCCGGCGACTCTCCCTCCCTCTTCTCGTTGCTCTACCACCATACTAGTGGCAGAGCCATCTCCATCGTGCTCCTCCGCGTCGCACTGTACCAGCGTATGCTTTTCTGACCCTCTTCTTCGTCACTGCTTCTTCACCACAGGGTCTTCGACTCTGGTGACGGTAGACACCCGCCGCTCGCCCTCCGCCTCCCCCCTTCGTCCAACACTCCTCAGTAAGTTCCTCTCTCTCTACTCTCTGTTTCCCCCTACTTAATTTTAGAAAACTCCCCTCGATAGCTGCCATTCACCTCCATCTCCTTCATCTCCGACAGACCACCGGCGAGGTGAATCCATTGTTCCACCTATCCACACGCCTTGCCACCCACCTCAGAACCTTCGCCATCACTCACTGATCACCATCCACTCCTCCATTATCTGCCACACACACCCCACGTGCCCACCGAACACATGCACTTTCCCGACTGCAGTCCTCCCTAGGCATGCATGCCTAGGCCATTCTACGCCATGCCACCCCCCGCCTCACCTTCGTCGTGCCACGACGAAGGTGCATGTGTGCTCTAATGGGGCCTAAAGGCTGTGTTCAGTGATCGCAGGTTTTGACCCCCTGCCGCCATTGGAGTAGGAGCAAAGCTTACTCGCAAGCTCGCTCCAGATCTCTCCGCTCTAGGCTACAGTCCCAGCTCACGCAGAATCCCTTCACGCATAGCCCCAACCAAGTGATTGACACTGAAGCCCCATGCAGATGTAGCGATTTGGTGAAGTCCTCCTGCGCGAGCACGAGCGAAGCAGGTAGGACATTTAGTCCCACCTCGTAAACTCAGAGGTACGTTGCAGCACGTAAATTTGTTTTTGTGCTTTTAGCTCTTCACCTCCAGTACACGAGGTGAGGTCCCTCACCCACGTACACCTGCCTCATCCGCGAACACTCCTACACGGACCTGGCCCAACCCAACTACCCGCGCACTCCTCGCCCACCACCGCAAATTGGTGGGCCTAGTCTCAGGCACGCATACTCGACCTATTTACCCAAGAAAGGCTCTGGGAGAGTTATGTCCTGAGAGCGAAATAGAGAGAGAGAGATGCAGGGAGGGTAGGGGTAGGTTTTGCGTCGCTCTGTGCAGGGAAAGAAGGAGAAGGTAGGAGCAGCTAAGGGTGAAGAAGGTGCTGCTGAAGAAGGAGGAGGCGCAACAAAGAGTAGCTAAAGGAAGGACTTAGCCAAGAAAAGAAGAAGAAGAAGGTAGATGAAGGAGCCGAAGAAGAAGAAGAGAACTATAGAGGCAGGAGAAGCTGAAGACACTGCCAAAACCTAAGGCAAAGAAGAAGAAGGAGGAGGCACAGCAGCTCAAGAAGAGAAGAAGAAGAAGCCAAGGGAAGAGGAAGAAGGAGCTGCAGCAGAGAAGAAAAGAGGAAAGCCAAGAGAAGAAAGCAGAAGAAAGAGAGAAGCAGCCATAGACAGAGAAGACAGAAGGAAAGGAAGAAGAACAGGGAAGACAAAAGTGAAGACTCACTGTAGTAATCTGCAAGTAAGCTGTCTAATTCACAGAATTAGACGTCTGAGAAGAGATAGATAGAGAAAGAATGAAGGAAAAGAGTGCGGCCAAGAAGAGAAAAGAAAAGAAAGAAAAGAAGGGAGAAGCCATCAATATTTCCTCTCCCATTGCTAGTTTCTTTTTAGTTTTCTTACATATAAACTTTCACTTATATCCTTGTTAAATATCACTTTTTGAGAATTGTGATTTTCTACTTCTAAAATACCAATTTGCTCCCTGAGTTCAACCTCGGAATATTTTTGAATTTCGAGTAATAAAAATTGTTATTTGTCATAAGCTTTTTCAACTATACTGCAACAAAGTTAATTTGAAATACGAAAAAGCGACACGAATAACAGGTAATTGATGCTCAAGAAAAAGACTTTCCTTCCTCCAGCTTTCTTTAATGCAGGGATGTTTTCAATGCAAAAATAAAAGCTAGATGCTGCTCATTCAATCATAGATGGCCGCCCTATTGATATGTAGCTTCTAGCAAGAAGTTTGATTTTCTTATTAATTTTTAATAATATTAAGAAAACAAACCTAATCTAACTAACTAACTAACCAATATGCATTTCAAACAATTCGAATAATCCTATAATCTAAATAAAATGGGAACACGCTCCCAAAAATATGCTCCTGCATACAAGAGCGATAAGCAATAAAGAACACTGGGACATGTTCCCAAAAATACCCAACAAGGGTCCACAAGACAAAAATTAAATGTCTAAGGTCTATCTCAACTAAATCTAAACTAAGATCTAACCACTAAATTAGAAAAATGCTCCTTCGTACGCCTACGTGCGTGGGATCAAGGCCCACAAGCACCCATTGCTGGCCTCCAGGTGACGTCAAGGTCCACCAAAAAGATAATCTCCGTCGTGCACACCCGTCGCGTTCGTTGTGTGCATTTTTGCACAGAAATAGAAATAGGGTTAGTAATTCAGAAATGCCTCAGAAATAAGATAAAAATAATATAAATTTCCTAAAAAAATTAATAGACTTATTTCCTCCTCGACAACGGTGCCATTTGAAAGAGCGATCTTCATTTTCGTCGAAACTTTAACATAAAATGACGTGTCATATTTACTCGCATGGTAGAAAATCTCTTTTCAAAACATTTTAATTCTCAAAATCTAACCACGAAAATAGTTAGGTCTTCTCCATAGGGAGGAATTAGCCTATTTAAACTAGTGTGTTGTGCTTCGTTTATTCGGGAATCTCAGTAGGTATGCATACTAGTTATTACGCTTCATTTTCAACATAAGTTTAGCATTTATGTAATTACTTAAAAATATAGAGAGGTTTTATGCAAAATCACCACTATGGCATACGTGAATCGTAATCGTAGTACTGATAAATATCGTGAATATAAATAAAAAATGAACCCATTCCCTATCATCAATATCCCATAGTTGATTAGTTAAGAGATAAATGCACTATTCGTCATTCAATTAAACTTTAGGGACATTCATGCAATTCTACCTTATTATAATAAGGAGATAAATAAATGAATAGTATTCTCTATAATGGCATTATTCATAAATTTTAATTGCGACCATCACTGTAGCAAAATAGGGGATTACTTCCCCTCGTGCTCGAGCGAAGAGGAGGGGATGGCAGACCATGCAGAGCTCGATGGAGGTTGCATGTGATGAGGGCTATGCGTGGGCGGTAACGGTGCATCGAACGGTGGCCGGCGGTCTCTCCAGTGACGAGAACAACGGCCGATGGCGGTGATGGTGCGTCGACATGTGCGGCAGTCTGCCGACCTTCAGAGGGTGTGGCTGACCTCGTGGAGGTGCGGTGAGTTCGTTGGGGGCGCTGGTACAAAGCTTCGTGGCGTCAAACGTTGGCTGCGTGGGGAGGGTCCGCTTGGAGATTTGGGTTCTTCCAGCCGGTGGAGAAGAAGAAGATGAAGAAAAGGAGGAGCACATAAGAGAGCTGGAGAGTGGGGTCTGCTGTGTGCGCATGCGGGTTGGAGTTGGCTAGGCAAGGGATTGCAGGTGCGTGAGGGCGTAGCGTGTGGTGAGAGGCTAGCGGTGCGTGGTGAGGGGGCGCGTGCGTGATCCGATTTGTGGGTAGGTGTGGCTATACCGTGAGGGGGTTCGTGGTGGTGGCCGCACGCTGTCATCGTGAGACTGTCAAGAGGACGAAGGTGGGAGGTAGGTGCATAGAGACCATGGTGCTCGCTGAAGTCCACGGTGCACGCCTCGTTCCTGGTGGTGGAGATGGAGGATATCCCCATAGGGGGGGAGGAAGATGATGGCCCTCTTCGTTGGCGTCCTCTTTTTAAAATATCTGCGACTGACTTCTGCAACCACTCGCGGAGATTGCGAGTAGTTGGAATAGAAGGATAAGTCCTGTCCGTTACACATCAGACGTCTTAAAATATTTGGTTGGCAAGGAGTTCACGCTGAAGGTTCCAAATGTCCATATTAGATTCCAGACATCTTAAAATGGAATTTTGGACTTCTGACTGCTACCTTTAAGTGTCTTGCACCTAGCCTGCATCCACCACATATTATCATAACATATCATATGTATTAAGCATAAAATTGGTGCATAAGATGATATGCAGACTATGTTGAATTCCCCCTTAATTCCTAATCAAATATTAACTAGGAATGACTAATTAAAGGGTACTTAGGCCAAGTGATGGTCCACAAAAGTGGACTTATCAAAAACCTCGCTGGACAACTTACAAACCGGGTTGATTGCTAATTCCTGTTAACCCAGATCTCTGCCATCTCAACCCGTACCCAACCCGCGTAATATACAGAATCCAGGCAATCAAGACCAAGGGTATGTGAATTAGAGGGACCCACACACACATGCTCAGGTGGTTGAGCAGGGTACTTCCTCTTCTGCTTCATCAAATCCGAGGTTTTGAATAACAAGCTGCAGTTTGGAAGGTGGGAAAAATGAGCGAGAGGGAGAGCACGAGAGGGGGAATGTGAGGGTGGGAGGGGGAGGGGTCTAGTTGGACGATGATGAAGAGGAGGTCACGGAGGGGTGTGGCACCGGTGTGTTGCTTCAAGTGCCTCAGGAGGGGGCACTTCTCGAAGGTCTATAGGGAGCCATTGAGGTGTCTGCGATGCGGAGGTCTCGAACACAGGCGGGTGCGGTGCCACCTCCGGGAGTCTGCCATTGGGGTTTCTGTGGGAAGGGCGAGGGTGTTGCCGCCTCCACCAGAGGGGGCACCTCTCGTAGAGGTTTAGGTGCCTTGGTCGGAGGAAATTAGGACCCTGGTGGGGAGCTTGGCAGCGGCCTTGGTCGTGGTGGTGCTAGAAGGGGAGGTGGGTTTGTGGGATAGGAAGAGGTGCCTTTGGAGTTGCATCTCTCCAGAGCAGTTGCTTGGTGCTATCGGGGCTCGGACTAGTCTACTGCGGCGCTTGGCATTCAGGGAGATGTTGTGTGGCCAAGGAATGGTGAGGTGGAGGTGGCTGGTGAGGTTGGATGTGGCCGTGGAGAAGCGCCCACTGGTTGGCGCGAGGTAGAGGGTGGTGATTAAGGGGGTTCCTCTCTTCCTTCATACGGTGGAGGTGATGGCGGTAGTGGTCACTCCTTTTGCAAGGCTCCGAAGTTACAATGGACTTGGCCTAAGATCAGAGGACCTATCGAGGTTTGGTGTGTGGGTGGAGATGAGGCTGGGGATGCAGATCGCGGAGAAGATGATCCTGAGATGGGAGAGTTCCTCCTAGTTGGTTCGAGTCTCGTGAGAGGTTGGGAGACCTAGATCCTTCGCTGAGGCAATGGTTGGCGGTGCGATGGCAGAGCGTGGCGTCGGAGTTGGCTCACGGGCAGATCGAGGGCCAGCTATTTTTGAGAAGGCGAAGGAATGCAGAGATGATTGCACTACCATTGCGATCCCCGCGGTGCAATTGGTGGCAGACGAACGGGCAATGGATTCGGGTGGAACCACGAGATCTGCTGCGGAAGGTTTGAAGAGTTCTGCGGCGTTGAAGATGGACCCCGCTAATGTGGATCAGCTTTTAATGGCGCGTCCTCTTACCAGACCCAGGTCAGGCGGATTGGATCTAGACTTGGGGAAAGGTGGTTTTGGAGGGGCTTCTAGGTCGGGCTCCTCATCCAGTGAGGGTTCAGGGCAAGCTCCGAACGGTGGTAGCGGTCGGATTAACCTAGAGACGAGCCCCCAATGAGATCTCTGTCGGGTCGACCAGGTGGCGACAGACGATGTGGACGAGACGGTGCTACACAAGCAGAGGTGGAAACCGAGGAAGCTTCTGGCGCAACGACTCACGTACAAGCTGAGGTGTACTTATCAAAGATGGACGGCTAAGACCCCTCCGATCGAGAGCAAAGTGGGGAGTGACCAGCTTCGGGGGAAGGTGTTGGCGGAGGTGGTGGTCGGTGGCACTACGCCAACTGGTAGGCGAGGTGGAAGATTGGCGAAGGACTCGATGGGAGGCGAAGGTAGCATGGGGGGTGCTGGGATGGCGGCGGTGGCTAGTGGTAGCACTGGTAGCCAGCGAGGGGCTGAGGCTAGAGGGGACACAAGGGTTGAGGAGGGTTCAGCGGAGTTGCGGGTGGTTGAAGAGAGGGTGGTGAGAGCTGGGGAGGTGGAGGTCCCGCTGGTGGGGGAGAAGGTGCAGCGGGAACAATCAGGTTGGCCTGAGTCGCTGGAGGAAGGGGAGGTTGACAGGGTTGCTGCGGAGGTGGGCTTCAGGTGCACAATGCAAGGTGGAGTCTCCCGAACTTCTCCATGACTAAGGTCCTCTCATGGAATGTGAGGGGGTTGAATGACCCCTCCAGACGGGCAGCGTTATGTGGTTATAATCAGAGGTGGGGACCTGAAGTGGTGTTTCTCTAGGAGACCAAGTGGGGGAGCTGTGACCAGAGACTATGAAGAGAGGTGGGGGGTAGTGGCATTGGGGAGTTCTTGGCCCTTGATGCTGTTGGAAGAGCTGGTGGGATTGTTGTTGGGTGGAAGGGAGATGCCTTCTCCTTGTTGGACTCAACGGTCGGTTCCCATGTTGTTACGGTCAAGTTACAGAGGTGTCGGGACAATCTCTACATGCTCTTCTCCTCGATCTGTGGTCTGAATGATAGTATGTAGAGGCAAGCTATGTGGGAGGAATTAGATCAAGTCACAACGGCACATCAGGGGACCCCGTGGTTGATTGGAGGCGATTTTAATGTCACTTTGCTGGCGGAAGATAGACCAGATGGCCGTGGGGGGGTAGACCAAGGCTTAAAGGCCTTTGCGGGTTTTGTTGCTGCACAAGGGCTGGTTGACATGCTGCCCTCTTCTTGCCACTTCACCTGGAGGAGCTCTGGTGGGCAATGGTCCCGGATTGATAGATTCTTTGTCTCGACGGCGATGGCAGAGGCTTTCCTTGTGGCGGGGGTCAGACCTCTGGAGCGGCCGTTCTCGGACCACACCCACTTACTTTGGGTAATGAATGAGGGCTGGAGGCATGGAACGTACTTTAAGTTTGACAAAGCTTGGCTCCTTGAAGAAGGATTCAAGGGGCTGGTGGAAGAGAGATGGAGATCTACTCATGTGGAAGGCTCGGCAGCTGCTAGGTTGGAAGCTAAGTGATGAGAACCTCATCATGAGCCATAACTAGCTCATTTTGACCTAATACAAAGGATAAAAGCTCCTACATATCTCAAGGAAAGGCTTAACTCAGAGAATTCTGAGTTTGAGAAGAAAACAAGTCATAAGGGGTAAAAGTGCAATTTTACCAGTACAATCTGCATACAGGGTAATTCAGGGCCCAAACATAGGTCAAAGCAGCTTAATAAGAATAAAAGTGGGATGAGATGATCTAGCAAGGGCTACAGCACTTCCAAGAAACCAAATGATAATCTGTAACCCTAAAACAACCCACTTCAATTCACAAGGTTCGAGGCAAAGTAAAAATAGAATAAACCCTCTAAAATTCATAGAAAAATAATCTCTAGGGTTTAGAACCTTCAATTTGGCCTTTAGAACCCATTTTGGCCTACATTGAGAACCATGCCCAATTAATAACTTAATTTGGGTTTTTGCGCAAATTGACCAGTCAAACAAGGTTTAATATGAAAATGAAATTCACCATCAGATTCCTTAGGTCCTAATTAGTCATGTATAAAAACTTGAGCCTAGGAAGAAACCTCCTTGACCGACTTTACACTTTGGTCCTCATATATTTATTCTTTGGCCCTCAACTTTTGAACCCTCGCATTTTGGCCCCTAACTCTCCTTCGTTCTTTACAATCAGGTCCCTCCTGCAAAACCTGCCAGCGCCATGCTCCGGCGACCTTGCGCGGAGCATGGCGCCGCGCAGGGTGAGGTGGGGGACCTGGCAAGTAAACCGGGGGTGCCCTGCGTCGTCAGCCGTCGCAGGGACACCCCCTGGTCGTTATAACCCACCATACCGGCCGTGCGAACGCACGGACGGTATGGGTTCTTGCTTCCGACCATCCTCCGGCGAGGGAGACACGTCGTCTCCCTCCGCCTTCCTCCCTGTTTGATCCCTATAAATACCCCCCGTCGCTCCACCGTTCTTCCCAGCTCGGATCTGACGGAGAAAACCCTCAACTTTCCTCTCTTCTCACTCCGGCAGACGCCCACCAGCTCCGGCGGTTCTTCCTCCTCCTCCTCTTCGCTCTGCCGCAATACCAGCAGCAGAGACTTCTTCCCCTACTCTTCCCGCGTCGCGCAATACCGGCGCGCGCTGTTTCTGCCCCGTCGTCACCGCCGTCCTCCCCCCACTGGGCATCGTCTTCTCCGGCGACAGTCGATACGACTGTCGCCCTGTTCCTCCCCCTTCGTCCCTGCAAGTAAGCTAGAGCTACTCCCCTTCTCCTCCTCTTTCTTTCCCCGCTTTCAATTTATTCAATTAAGCCCTCTACCGACCCTGACCACCTTCACCCCCTTCGCCTCCGACCACCCTCCGGCGAGCCGCTCCCATCACCTCAGCAACCCACACGGCCCGCCGACCCTCACCGAACCTCCGCCTCATCACACTGAGCACCCCCCACCCCTCCACTGCCACTCCACACCTCCGTAACACTCCCCCGAACAAACCCATTCCTCCGGTTGCAGTCCGACCCAGGGCTGCCGCCAGACACCTCCTTGCGGCCTGCCGCGCAGCTCCTCACCTTCGCCGTGCCACGGCGAAGGTTCCCCAGTGGTTTGATCAGGCCGCGAGGCCATATTCGTGTCCGACAGGTTTTGAGGTTCGACCGCCATTGAAGCACATTGAAGCAGCTTCTCCCGCGCTCCAGGCTTGAGGACTCCAGGTCTCCAGCTGCTGCGGAGTACAGGGAGCCTTGCGAAGGCAGCCAGCCAGCAACCTATGCAAATCGAAGCCGCAGCTGCAGAAGCCAGGCCGCGGTCTCCCAGCAGGCGCACGCGAGGAACGATCTGCGTTTAGTCCCACATCGGTAAGCTGCACACCCGTTCCACTATTTAAATTGATTTTGTGCAGTAGCCTTACTGCCTCAGTACACGGGGTGAGGTCCCCTTACACCCGCCCGGTTACCCGGTCTCGTCCGCGCTCACGCCCCGCGGACCTGACCCGACCCGACTTAGACTGACCTGCACTCCTCGCCCACCACACACGCCGGTGGGCCTGGACCCGGGCGTGACCCGAACCCGATTACCCGGCAGCTCTGGGAGAGCTTTCCCAAGAGTGGTTTCAGAGAGAAAGAGAGACGCGGGAGGGGGGTAGAGTAGGTTTTGCCT
Organism: Thalassia testudinum; assembly: GCA_037157565.1. Lineage (NCBI taxonomy): Eukaryota > Viridiplantae > Streptophyta > Magnoliopsida > Alismatales > Hydrocharitaceae > Thalassia > Thalassia testudinum. Next base: position 86,136,014 of record JAZHRO010000031.1, read on the forward strand.
CTGACGAAAAACTCTGAAGTATGCAGGCACAGGCGAAGAAGAAAACCCGCGGAAGAAGAAGGAGCTGCACTGTAGCAAATGCATAGTTAAGTCGTCTAAGCACCGGGTCAGACGACGGAAGGTCAGCAGCCAGAGCAGGAAAGAAGGCAGGCTGAAGAAGAAAGAAGAGGAAGGAGAAAGAAAGAAAAGAAGAGCAACGGCCAAAGCAGAAGAAGAAGAAAGGAAGACTTAGTAGCTGAAGGCAGAAGCTCTGCAGCGATAAAGAAGAAAAGGGAAAAGAGAAAGAGATCTAAAGAGGAGCATCACCTCTGCAGAACGAAGAAGAAGAAGAAGGAGCTCTGAAGAAGAAGAGCATCACCATTGCAGAAGAAGAACATCACCTCTGCAGAACAGAGAGAAAGAAGGAGATCCAAAGAAAGAGAGAAAGAAAAGCATCCCCTCTGCAGAACAAAGAGAAAACAACAAATTCTTTCCCTCTCTCTTTCTTTTTGTAAAAGAAACATGTATATCTCTAGAATACAACTTGCTCCCTGAGTTCGACCTCGGGAACTCTTTTATTTTCCGAGTAAAAAATTATTTATTTGAAATGTTGGTAGTAACCGGCTATACTACAATGTTATAACTAAAACCCGGTTGAAACCCAAGCAGATTTCATTTTGGCGCCGCTGCCGGGGAGCAACGGCTATTCTAGAGGTAAACATTCCTGTTTCTTTTAATTTCTGATAATCTCCTCTCTTTTGTGCAGCTACAGGAACTGAAGAAGACAAGCAACCACACGACAACCACTCCGAAAACAGGTAAATTTTTCCTCTCACTATTAACCCCTAAACTCTAAAGAGGAAGAAAAGAAAAGAACAAGCAATATAGGGCTAACCTGTCTTCCATACTTAGTAACCATAAAGAGTTGCATGTTTTCAACTCATCACTCCTGCACACTATTAAGGGTATTTAAGGGCTAACACATTCTTGCTTGAGCCCTAATTGCCCAACAAAGAGTTAAATGGACCAAGTAGAGCCAACATAAGGTCAAACATTAGGATTTCAGTAGAAACACACCCCTTAATCAAGAATTGAGGAAATCCAAAAGTGGTGTGCCCAAGCCATTGATTGAAAATAATTAACAAGAAAAATCCTAAACAATTGGTTCTCTCTAAACACTTGAACCCTAAAAGACAAGACCTGAAAGCTCTCAAAGAAAACAAGAGGTAAAGTTGACCCCTTGGGTCAACCAACCTTAAATTAGGTCACTCTTTACACTTAAAGGACTAAAGTTCAAGTGAAACCTTAAGCACCCTGATCTTAAAATTGGTAGACTTAAGAGGTCAAGATCCCCATTCTGGTCTACCTGGAACCGCAGTGACAAGAGAGGTCGGGTGGGGGAAACCCTGTAACCCGTGGGGACGCTCTACCGTGTAGGGGTCTTCGCGAGACTCTCCCTCTCTGGCTGCCCAGGTAATTCTCAGGTCGACGATCTTTCTGATCAAGGGGTCTATCTGCCCCGTACCTCTATAGTCACCCAACACATTTTTGGGTGTCTTGATTGGGTCCAGCACCTTTTAATCTCATCACATCCTTCAGTATATGCTTGGAAGGAGGTCCTTGAATCCTCCTTTAGGAATTCACTTGCCCTGAGGTTAGGCCTCAGTTCCCTTGTTTATGCAGCACCACCACATTAATCTTTCCTCTGATACTCCCTTCTTCCATCTTGGCACAACATGAGTCTACATCGAAGCCTTTGATTCCACATCTTGATTCCACCACCTAATCCAAATATGCAGCCAAACCACCTAAGACTACCATTCAAGAAACCTGAATATCGGAGATCTATGAAAGATAAAATGATCGAGGATGCCATAAAATTCTATGAAAAAGAAGAAAAAACCTCAACACCAATAGGAGATATTCAGGTTGATGTCCCAACAACCACAGCCTTCATCATAAACTGTGCCCAAATTCTATTGACTGAAATTTCAAAAGGATCAACCCGAGATATGCTCATGACAGGATACATTGAGATGGAAAAATTACACCAATCTGAATACCTTCAATGCTTGACAAATCCTGTACTTTGGGAACAACACCAAGATGCCCTTATGAAACGGGTAGAAATGATGAAATCAGTAGAACAAATTATCAACCAGAAATACCCGTATATACCAGAAACAAAGGATGAGTCATCTTGGAACAGTACTAAGAATCAATCCAGTTTCCCAGACCTCGGGATTGAGGCACAAGGTGGTTGTCGACTCCCAACCCAAATAGAAGATAGCATTAAAATAGGTTGGGAAGTTGCAGGAGAAAACAATGCTGAGCCAACCCTAGGCCATGAATCACCAAGCTTAAAACTCCAAGACTCCTGCAATAACAAGATTAGAATTGAACCTCTGGAGGGTATAAATTCCACCCCTTGTTTTGATAAGGTGACCCTCGAAGGTTATTCAGACTTAGGTTCTAATAATTCTACCCACATCCTAAGCCTAGAGCCTAGATCTGAAACTTATTGGGAAGATTATGAGGCCCTTTATGAGAAAGATCAAATTTTTACAGAATATGATTCCGGGCCTCTATTTAATGAATATCCCTCTCCAACATCCTCAGGAAATCTGATCGATTTTTCAGAAAACATGCCAATTTATGATACAGAAACTGAGGAGTTGGATGAGCAAGGTTTTAATGGGGTCTATCCTACCAGCTTAGAGCTTGAACAGAACATCTTTTTGAGCCCAGAATTGACATATAGGCTAGAACCCAGTCAGGCTGCTGATTCCACATCTGATGATTTTTGTTGTGGTGGAATTCATGATCATGAATCTCATTTTCGCCAACTCTCCGACAATTTCAAATCTGACTATAATTGCGGAGAGATTCCCCTTCCTGAACACGCCAGGCCTATCTACGACCTCAGTTCTCATGACTCTAACTCCGACTCTGAGGTCCTGATTCCCGAGATCACTGATAACACAGAATCATTCCTTTTCGATCCTCAGGAACCAAAAACAGAAAATGCCAAGAGTGATTGCAACCAAGAATCCAATTTTTTTCTCGAATCCGATTCCTTTCATCCTACAAACACTCTTCCGGCATTTGATAGTTACCCAGAGGACTCTCTACAGAAAATCACCTATCATCTGTTTCTAGAAGAGCCCTCGTACACAATGGCCACCTCATCCGCACACACAGAACGGATCAAAACCTCTTCCCAACCTCAACCTGCAACCGGACTCAATTTCTATTCAGATTCACCTCTCACCAAGCCGATTGCATTTCCACATCGGGTTCCGAACATTGATCAGACTACATACCATGCTCTATCATTCTCTGATCACCCCTGTAGGGTTCCTGCATCAACCACTGATTATCCTACGGGTCCCTACTCTGACCAGGCTGATTCGGCTCAGCCAAACCCTGTGTTTACACTTCCACATCCATCTGAGCTTCATAGTTTATGGTGGGCTCCACACCTTTTTATCCACATCTATCAACCCACCAGATTGATTGGGTTTGGGCTGCATCATCAGCCTGTTGATCTGAACAAGCACCTGGTTGGACCAACCAGGCTCTTAATCAAGGTGCTTGTCTTACAAAACTCCGCTGATTTGACCATCCCCTCTCCATCGCATTTCCCGCTTGGCTGAAGGCATCAAATTTAGCGCTCAACGGGAGGCAGCCCGTCATTCTCTTTGAAAACCTGAAACTTGTTCTGACAGCTTTTGCACTTGAAGTTCACACTTTAGGACAGCCGACTCCACCTCAGGTGCTTGCATCTGAGATTAGAAATCGTCCGCAACAGTCACCCCGACCCATTCACTCATCAAAACAGCTATCCTAATGTATGAACTTAGTTGAATAAAAACCCCTAGGTTACAATGAGGACATTGCAAATCTTAGGCATGGGGGGGGTATGAAAGTACAAAAACTTGTAAGAAAAGGTTTCAAACAAAAAAAATTCACATATGCCAAAAATACCATAAAAATTAAAAAAATTTTTCGAAAAAGAATAAGAGGAAAAGAGGAGAAGGAAAATTTTGTGAAGGAGAAAAGAAACAAAATGAAAAAGGAGCACAAAATTATGAGAAAAAGTGATAGTCATTAGTAAGGAACTAAGGAATTAACCTAAGTTCTAGACCTCATTCAAGAAAATAACTGAAAAGTGCACAATGAGATTAGTAAGAATGCAAACCGTAGGCATTCTTGAATAGACTCTTAGTACCCATTAAGATCTGGACACTCCTCAAGAGGTTGAGGAAAATGAAAAGCTGAAGTATTAGGTCTAAGGCTTAGGGAGTATTCGGCCTCGTTAACTAATTTTTGGTTTACGGGACTCAGTAACCTAAGCACCCTAATCTCACACACAGCCTGGTTCAGCAAGCGTAAAAATCAGAATCACGTAGAAGCGTCGCAAAAATCTGAAAAGAACACCTAGAATAGGAGCGGCCGATCAACACAAGTTGATTTGGACGAGTTCCCAGCTCAGAGAGGCGGGGAAATCCCCTCGAAGATGCGTAACAAAATATCATCTCCTCGGTGCTTGTCTCTTAGGATATTTACATATCCTACTGGGGGCATGTAAGCACTCTGCTGGTTCAGATTCCATGGATGGCATTATCTCGAAATGTCAATTGCCAGGGTCTGGATTCGGCCACGGAATACCATGGATGGGATTATCTCGAAATCTCAATAGCCAGGGTTCCGGGGGTTGCCATGGGCGGTGCTATCTCGAAGCATCGATCGCCAGGAACCCTTGAGGATTGATGATGGGAGCAAGGAATCTGATACAGACCGTGTTGAAAAGCCAATCCTAGGCTAGAACTAAAAAGAAAAAGAGAGAGAAAACTCTCCAAACAGAAAAACTTTCTATCTCTCTCTTACAAAACGCACTGCGAACTGAGCCAGGGCTAAAATCATTTCAAGCACGGGTGCTTTAACCACGAAGTCCAATAAACCTTAGGTTAGTTCTTGTGAGCCTTAAAAACCTTTGCTAAAAGACTGAGGCTAAGGCTAGACAGATTTGGATCTTGATTGGTACTAGAGTACCTTTTAGGCCTATGGTCAGCATTCTAACCTAATCTATGCTCAAATAAAAAAGGCACTTATCTAAAACTATTAAAAACTTCATGGTCTAGAACAAGGGTTGAAACCTTAAGTTTTTGCTAAGGGACTAGCAAAAGCTAGGCATGGGGGTATGATGAGAACCTCATCATGAGCCATAACTAGCTCATTTTGACCTAATACAAAGGATAAAAGCTCCTACATATCTCAAGGAAAGGCTTAACTCAGAGAATTCTGAGTTTGAGAAGAAAACAAGTCATAAGGGGTAAAAGTGCAATTTTACCAGTACAATCTGCATACAGGGTAATTCAGGGCCCAAACATAGGTCAAAGCAGCTTAATAAGAATAAAAGTGGGATGAGATGATCTAGCAAGGGCTACAGCACTTCCAAGAAACCAAATGATAATCTGTAACCCTAAAACAACCCACTTCAATTCACAAGGTTCGAGGCAAAGTAAAAATAGAATAAACCCTCTAAAATTCATAGAAAAATAATCTCTAGGGTTTAGAACCTTCAATTTGGCCTTTAGAACCCATTTTGACCTACATTGAGAACCATGCCCAATTAATAACTTAATTTGGGTTTTTGCGCAAATTGACCGGTCAAACAAGGTTTAATATGAAAATGAAATTCACCATCAGATTCCTTAGGTCCTAATTAGTCATGCATAAAAACTTGAGCCTAAGAAGAAACCTCCTTGACCGACTTTACACTTTGGTCCTCATATATTTATTCTTTGGCCCTCAACTTTTGAACCCTTGCATTTTGGCCCCTAACTCTCCTTCGTTCTTTAAAATCAGGTCCCTCCTGCAAAACCTGCCAGCGCCATGCTCCGGCGACCTTGCGCGGAGCATGGCGCCGCGCAGGGTGAGGTGGGGGACCTGGCAAGTAAACCGGGGGTGCCCTGCGTCGTCAGCCGTCGCAGGGACACCCCCCTGGTCGTTATAACCCACCATACCGGCCGTGCGAACGCACGGACGGTATGGGTTCTTGCTTCCGACCATCCTCCGGCGAGGGAGACACGTCGTCTCCCTTCGCCTTCCTCCCTGTTTGATCCCTATAAATACCCCCCGTCGCTCCACCGTTCTTCCCAGCTCGGATCTGACGGAGAAAACCCTCAACTTTCCTCTCTTCTCACTCCGGCAGACGCCCACCAGCTCCGGCGGTTCTTCCTCCTCCTCTTCGCTCTGCCGCAATACCAGCAGCAGAGACTTCTTCCCCTGCTCTTCCCGCGTCGCGCAATACCGGCGCGCGCTGTTTCTGCCCCGTCGTCACCGCCGTCCTCCCCCCACTGGGCATCGTCTTCTCCGGCGACAGTCGATACGACTGTCGCCCTGTTCCTCCCCCTTCGTCCCTGCAAGTAAGCTAGAGCTACTCCCCTTCTCCTCCTCTTTCTTTCCCCGCTTTCAATTTATTCAATTAAGCCCTCTACCGACCCTGACCACCTTCACCCCCTTCGCCTCCGACCACCCTCCGGCGAGCCGCTCCCATCACCTCAGCAACCCACACGGCCCGCCGACCCTCACCGAACCTCCGCCTCATCACACTGAGCACCCCCCACCCCTCCACTGCCACTCCACACCTCCGTAACACTCCCCCGAACAAACCCATTCCTCCGGTTGCAGTCCGACCCAGGGCTGCCGCCAGACACCTCCTTGCGGCCTGCCGCGCAGCTCCTCACCTTCGCCGTGCCACGGCGAAGGTTCCCCAGTGGTTTGATCAGGCCGCGAGGCCATATTCGTGTCCGACAGGTTTTGAGGTTCGACCGCCATTGAAGCACATTGAAGCAGCTTCTCCCGCGCTCCAGGCTTGAGGACTCCAGGTCTCCAGCTGCTGCGGAGTACAGGGAGCCTTGCGAAGGCAGCCAGCCAGCAACCTATGCAAATCGAAGCCGCAGCTGCAGAAGCCAGGCCGCGGTCTCCCAGCAGGCGCACGCGAGGAACGATCTGCGTTTAGTCCCACATCGGTAAGCTGCACACCCGTTCCACTATTTAAATTGATTTTGTGCAGTAGCCTTACTGCCTCAGTACACGGGGTGAGGTCCCCTTACACCCGCCCGGTTACCCGGTCTCGTCCGCGCTCACGCCCCGCGGACCTGACCCGACCCGACTTAGACTGACCTGCACTCCTCGCCCACCACGCACGCCGGTGGGCCTGGACCCGGGCGTGACCCGAACCCGATTACCCGGCAGCTCTGGGAGAGCTTTCCCAAGAGTGGTTTCAGAGAGAAAGAGAGACGCGGGAGGGGGGTAGAGTAGGTTTTGCCTCTGACGAAAAACTCTGAAGTATGCAGGCACAGGCGAAGAAGAAAACCCGCGGAAGAAGAAGGAGCTGCACTGTAGCAAATGCATAGTTAAGTCGTCTAAGCACCGGGTCAGACGACGGAAGGTCAGCAGCTAGAGCAGGAAAGAAGGCAGGCTGAAGAAGAAAGAAGAGGAAGGAGAAAGAAAGAAAAGAAGAGCAACGGCCAAAGCAGAAGAAGAAGAAAGGAAGACTTAGTAGCTGAAGGCAGAAGCTCTGCAGAGATAAAGAAGAAAAGGGAAAAGAGAAAGAGATCTAAAGAGGAGCATCACCTCTGCAGAACGAAGAAGAAGAAGAAGGAGCTCTGAAGAAGAAGAGCATCACCATTGCAGAAGAAGAACATCACCTCTGCAGAACAGAGAGAAAGAAGGAGATCCAAAGAAAGAGAGAAAGAAAAGCATCCCCTCTGCAGAACAAAGAGAAAACAACAAATTCTTTCCCTCTCTCTTTCTTTTTGTAAAAGAAACATGTATATCTCTAGAATACAACTTACTCCCTGAGTTCGACCTCGGGAACTCTTTTATTTTCCGAGTAAAAAATTATTTATTTGAAATGTTGGTAGTAACCGGCTATACTACAATGTTATAACTAAAATCCGGTCATCAAAACAAGCCGACATCCACTAAGCTACGAGAGTTGAGGTCCTTCCTTAAGGCCTATAAGAAGCAAATTAAAGAGAAGCGTAAGAAGAGGAGAGATGAAGCCCTCAGTGAGATTGCAAGGCTAGACTTGGCTGAGGATGTTGGCCTCCTATCCAAAATGGACAAGGTGAACAGAGAAAAGTGCTTGCAAGTGGTGCAAGAGGAAGATCGAAAGGTGGAAGTGGAGTGGAAGGTGAGATCCATACAAAGGTGGCTCAGGGAGGGCAATTCTAACACTCAGTATTTTCATATGGCAGCATCCGGGAGGAGGAGGAGGAACTGGATTGATAGACTGATGGTGGAAGGGGAGGAGTTTATGGGTAGGGAGTCGGTAGTCGGGGCGGCTGCGAGGTACTTCAGAGAGTTCACCGGGAGGAGGTAGGGGGGAAGATGGAGATGGTTGAGATCCGAGGTGCCACAGATCAGGGATGTGGAAGTGAAGCATTTGATTAGGCCGTTTGAGGAGGATGAGATTCATAAGGCAATTTGGGGGCTGAATGCTGATGGTTGTCCAGGTCCGGATGGTTTTCCCGTCTCCTTTTATAATGAGTTTTGACCGATGGTGAAGGATGATGTGGTGCAAGTACTACAAGAGTTCAGAGAAGGAAATTCGAGCTTCCACAGATTAAACAAATTTTACTTGTTCTTATTGTTGAAGAGGGAGGGAGCAGAGGAGATTCAGGAGTACAAGCCGATAGCTCTTTCGAATGCTATTTACCATATTGTGGCTAAGATCTTGGCGAATAGGTTCAGGAAGACCTTGGCGAGGATTGTGGATCTGGTACAGACGGCTTTTGTCCTGGGCAGGAACATTTTGGAGGGGTATGTGGTGGCTTCGGAGATCCTATCTTTTTGGAAGAGGAGTAGGAGGAAGGCTTTCATGTGGAAGGTTGATTTCAGCAAGGCATATGACTCAGTGCAATGGTCTTTCCTTTGGGCCTCTTTAGTGAAGAGGGGATTTCCTCCCATGTGGATCGAGTGGATGAAAAGATGTGTCACCACGACATCTTTTTCGGTTCTTATCAATGGAAACCCGGCAGGGGGTTGGATCCAGTTGAGAAGAGGGGTGCGGCATGGGTGCCCGTTGGCTCTGATGCTTTTTGTTATAGCGGCAGATGCACTTGCGAGGGCGGCGAGAAAATCTTGTGAGAGGAACTTGGTGAGAGGTTTCTCCTTGGGAGATGGGACAAGCATTCCATTACTGCAGTACACGAATGATACAATTTTCTTTATTGAAGGCAGGGAAGTGGAAGCCAGGAGGATGTGGATTTTGCTTCTATTGTTTGGTGAGGGTTCAGGTCTGCATATTAACCTATCCAAATCAAGTTTTGTCCCTTTTAATTTGACGGAGGCGGAGGCGAGGGAGTGCAACACGGGTCTTGGCACAAAGCAAGAGAAGCTACCAATCAGATACTTGGGCCTACCGCTGACAGATGGTAGGATCTTGGTGCAGGATTGGGCTCCCCTACTGGGGAGGCTGGAGGGGAGGTTGGCAAGATGGGCATCCAGGCTTCTGTCGACGGGTGGAAGGCTAGTTTTGCTCAAGGTAGTTCTGGTGGCGATGCCATCATATTTCACCTCTGTCCTGAAGTTGCCCCAGCAGGTCATTGATGAGAACCTCATCATGAGCCATAACTAGCTCATTTTGACCTAATACAAAGGATAAAAGCTCCTACATATCTCAAGGAAAGGCTTAACTCAGAAAATCCTGAGTTTGAGAAGAAAACAAGTCATAAGGGGTAAAAATGTAATTTTACCAGTATGATCTGCATACAGGGTAATTCAGGGCCCAAACATAGGTCAAAGCAGCTTAATAAGAATAAGAGTGGGATGAAATGATCTAGCAAGGGCTACAGCAATTCCAAGAAACTAAATGATAATCTGTAACCCTAAAACAACCCACTTCAATTCACAAGGTTCGAGGCAAAGTAAAAATAGAATAAACCCTCTAAAATTCATAGAAAAATAATCTCCAGGGTTTAGAACCTTCAATTTGGCCTTCAGAACCCTTTTTGACCTACATTGAGAACCATGCCCAATTAATAACTTAATTTGGGTTTTTGCGCAAATTGACCGGTCAAACAAGGTTTAATATGGAAATAAAATTCACCATCAGATTCCTTAGGTCCTAATTAGTCATGTATAAAAACTTGAGCCTAAGAAGAAACCTCCTTGACCGACTTTACACTTTGGTCCTCATATATTTACTCTTTGGCCCTCAACTTTTGAACCCTCGCATTTTGGCCCCTAACTCTCCTTCGTTCTTTGCAATCAGGTCCCTCCTGCAAAACCTGCCAGCACCATGCTCCGGCGACCTTGCGCGGAGCATGGCGCCGCGCAGGGTGAGGTGGGGGACCTGGCAAGTAAACCGGGGGTGCCCTGCGTCGTCAGCCGTCGCAGGGACACCCCCCTGGTCGTTGTAACCCACCATACCGGCCGTGCGAACGCACGGACGGTATGGGTTCTTGTTTCCGACCATCCTCCGGCGAGGGAGACACGTCGTCTCCCTCCGCCTTCCTCCCTGTTTCACCCCTATAAATACCCCCCGTTGCTCCACCGACCGGGGCAGCCTGGATCTGACGGAGAAAATCCCTAACTTTCTTCTCTTCTTCCTCCGGCAGACGCTCACCAGCTCCGGCGGTTTCCTCCCCCTCCACCTCTTCGCTCTGCCGCAATACCAGCAGCAGAGACTTCCTCCCCTGCTCTTCCCGCGCCACGCCGCACCCAGCTAGCGCCTCTCCGGCTCTCTGCTCGCCGCCGCCCCTTTCCCTGAGCATCGTCTTCTCCGGCGACAGTCGATACGACTGTCGCCCTGTTCCTCCCCCTTCGTCCCTGCAAGTAAGCTAGAGCTACTCCCCTTCTTCTCCTCTTTCTTTCCCCACTTTCAATTTATTCAATTAAGCCCTCGACCGACCCTGACCACCTTCACCCCCTTCGCCTCCGACCACCCTCCAGCGAGCCGCTCCCATCACCTCAGCGACCCACACGGCTCGCCGACCACCGCAGGACCTCCGCCTCCTCACCCTGATCAACCTCCGCCCTGCCACTCCCCCCACATCACCCTCTGCAACCCCACCGAACAGACCCATCCTCCGACCCACAGTCCGACCTAGGGCAGCCCTCGCACGCCGCCCCGCGCCTCGCCACCACCCACACGAGCTTCGCCGCACCCTGGCGAAGCTCCTGGCACTCTCTGATTAGGCCGAGAGGCCGCTTTCTTGTGAACAGGCCACCCGACCTCCGCCGCCATTGACGCGCAGGAGGAACTGCTTCCGCCTGCAGCTACAGGCGCGCCACGCTCAGCGCCAAGCCCAGATTCACTCCCAGGCCTTGCGAGGAGTTTGGCAAAACACCAGGTTCGCAGCTAAGGAAGAGAGCTTCGCGTGACACCGCCATCTCCTGCTGAATTCCTCGCTGCGGGCGCGCAATTGAGGTGGGCCATTTAGTCCCACCTCGGAAACGCCTGAAGAGCCGCAGCGACATAAGATGCAAAAGTGCTGAAGGCTTACTGCCTCAGCACACGGGGTGAGGTCCCCTTCACCCGCCCGGTTACCTGGTCTCGTCCGCGCTCACGCCCCGCGGATCTGACCTGAACCGACTCGACCCGACTCAAGACTGACCTGCACTCCTCGCCCACCACGCACGCCGGTGGGCCTGGACCCGGGCCTGACCCGAACCCGGTTACCCGGTAGCTCTGGGAGAGCTTTCCCAAGAGTGGTTTCAGAGAGAGAGAGAGACGCGGGGGGGGAGGGTAGAGTAGGTTTTGCCTCTGACGAAAAACTCTGAAGTGTGCAGGCACAGGCGAAGAAGACCCGCGGAAGAAGAAGGAAGCTAACTGTAGCAACAGGTAGTTAAGTCGTCTGATTTGGAAATCAGACGACGGCCTGAAGCAGCCAAGGAAGAAAGCTTCGCGTGACGTCCCTGGCTGAAAAAGAAAAGAAGAAGCTGACACTTAGCCGCAGGGAGGAGAAGCAAGAAGAATCTCTGAAGAAGAGGCTGAGCAAGGCAGAAGAAGAGGAAAGGCTGCAGAGAAGAAGTGCAGCAGAGCCAAGGAAGAAGAAACCTTCACAGAAGAGACTGCAGAAAAAGAAGAAGAGAGGCCAAGACAGAAACCAAGGAAGAAGAAGAAGGAGATCTGAAGAAAGAAAGAGGAGCATCACCTCTGCAGAACAAAGAAGAAGAAGAAGGAGATCTGAAGAAAGAAAGAAAGAAGAACATCACGAGGAGAAAACAAAGAGAACAACAAATTCTTTCCCTCTCTCTTTCTTTATTTTGTAAAAGAAACATGTATATCTCTAGAATACAACTTGCTCCCTGAGTTCGACCTCGGGAACTCTTTTATTTTCCGAGTAAAAAAAAATTTTTGAAATGTTGGTAATAACCGGCTATACTACAACGTTATAACAAACCAAAACCCGGTCGTCACACCAACCGACGATTTCATTTTGGCGCCGTTGCCGGGGAGCAACGGCTATTCTAGAGGTAAACATTCCTGTTTCTTTTAATTTCTGATAATCTCCTCTCTTTTGTGCAGCTACAGGAACTCAAGAAGACAAGCAACCACACGACAACCACTCCGAAGACAGGTAAATTTTTCCTCTCACTATTAACCCCTAAACTCTAAAGAGGAAGAAAAGAAAAGAACAAGCAATATAGGGCTAACCTGTCTTCCATACTTAGTAACCATAAAGAGTTGCATGTTTTCAACTCATCACTCCTGCACACTATTAAGGGTATTTAAGGGCTAACACATTCTTGCTTGAGCCCTAATTGCCCAACAAAGAGTTAAATGGACCAAGTAGAGCCAGCATAAGGTCAAACATTAGGATTTCAGTAGAGACACACCCCTTAATCAAGAATTGAGGAAATCCAAAAGAGGTGTGCCCAAGCCATTGATTGAAAATAATTAACAAGAAAAATCCTAAACAATTGGCTCTCTCTTTAAACACTTGGACCCTAAAAGAAAGGACCCAAAAAGCTCTCAAAGAAAATAAGAGGTAAAGTTGACCCCTTTGGGTTAACCAACCTTAAATTAGGTCACTCTTTGCACTTAAAAAGACTAAAGTTCAAGTGAAACCTTAAGCACCCTGATCTTAAAATTGGTAGACTTAAGAGGTCAAGATCCCCATTCTGGTCTACCTGGAACCGCAGTGACAAGAGAGGTCGGGTGGGGGAAACCCTGTAACCCGTGGGGACGCTCTACCGTGTAGGGGTCTTCGCGGGACTCTCCCTCTCTGGCTGCCCAGGTAATTCTCAGGTGGACGATCTTTCTGATCAAGGGGTCCATCTGCCCCGCACCTCTATAGTCACCCAACATATTTTTGGGTGCCTTGATTGGGTCCAGCACCTGCTAAACTTACCTCTTCCAACTGTGCATGTACGGAAGGAGGTCCCTAGGACCACCCTTAAGACCTCCATTAGAAATTCACTCTCGTCAAGGCCAAGCCTCGACGCCCGTGTCTGTGCAGCAACACCCTCACATTATTCTCTCTTCTTCTGATTCAGAACCAAGTTCTTCTTTTTCCCCCATCATGGCTCAGCCAGTTGAGGAAGAAAATAATCTGGAACACCAGCTCCAGCGACTCAATGACCTCTTCCAAAACTTCGTGCACCCACCACAGCGTCCTATGATGCAGGACCACTACAATCCTGCTGCGGTGGCCATTGAGCCTCGAGTCAGAATCCCGACTGGAGGACCTGATTCCGAACTAAAGCCCAACATGATTCATGCTATACCTAAATTCCATGGGCTTAATTCTGAAGATCCCTTCCAGCACATCAAACAGCTAAAGCATCTGGCCCACACTTTTGGATCAGATGCGCAAAATCGGGATATTCTTCTCATGAAGATGTTCTCCTTTTCTCTTATGGACAAGGCCGCCCATTGGTATCAAACTCAGACCCGACCGATCAACACTTGGGAAGAACTTCAATCCGAATTTTTGAAAAAGTTTTTTCCCGTTGGTCGGACCAATGCCTTGCGCCATCAGATTACACACTTCACTCAACAATCAGGAGAACCTCTCCATGAGGCATGGGATCATTTTCAGGATCTCATGAGAAAGTGCCCCCATCACGGAGTTCCTAAATGGGAACAAGTCCAATCTTTTTACCAGGGACTCCGTGAGGACATCCGCCTTTTCGTCAATGCAACTTGCGGAGGAAACGTCATGGGTCAACATGAAGACACCGTATGGGAGATTCTCGAAAACATGTGCGAGAACTCCATCAACAATGACTCCATGGGATTATTCGACAGGACGAATACCCGCGCAGCGACGAATCTTAAGGGAGCACATGAGACGCAGGGCCTGTCCGCATCAGTCGACCTGGAATTAATGGCCAGTCGATTGGACAAGGTCTCAATCATTGAGAAGAAGGTGGATGAGCTGACTCAGCACTTGCAGCGAGCCACCTCTGCGCGTAACTCCTTTGCACAACCTCCTTCCACACAGGAGACTGTGAAAAACATCCTCCACCGATCCTCCCCTGGGATGGATCCATATCCATCCCCATCTGATTCTTGGACTGGAAGATCATCCGATCCTTTCTACACCAGCCGGGGGAACTCCATTCCTCCTTTCCCTGATTCTCAGGAGGTTCCTCAGACCTGCGAGGACCTCAACGCCATCCAGAACGACCCATTCTCCAACACTTACAACCCTGGATGGCGAAACCATCCAAATTTTTAGTGGGCGGGAAATTCCCAAACCCAAAGACCACCTTTTCAGTCCCGCCCACAGCCCTCTCGTCACTACCAGCCGCCTCAGCCTCGGCCCAACCCTACTTATCCATCAGGGCCAAATCAAGATCAAATGTCCTTAATCCTTCAGACTCTGGCTGACATTCAAAAAACGAATGCGCCTATTCAAAAACAGCACAAGGACGAGCTTACAGAAGTTAAAACTCAACTGGCCCAGTTGGCAAATTCTCGCCAACCAGGCACACTCCCTTCCCAACCTCTTCCTAACCCAAATAACGTGCCAACCCAGAAGCGCGTTATGAATCCAAATTTAGGCCACGCCCAATGGATTTATCAGGCTCCTACTGCTCCATCTCCAGACGAGATGGAAGCCTCAACTTCTTATGCAGGATTTCAGCAGCAGCCACCCCTCCTACCAAACCCAAACCAAAATCAGGCCGGATTAAATTCTGTAACAACACGTAGTGGTAAGACAACTCAAGACCCGCATTATCCAAACCACTCCCAGCCTGATAACCATGACCCTAGGATAGTTATCCAAGGTACCGCTGTTCCAGATCCACAACCTGAACCTATCCTAGAAGAACCAACCAAGATCCCGTTTCCCGAGGCCCTGACCAAGGGAAAGAAGACCACCAAACCCGTGGCCCCTGAGGAGGACCTGGTCAAGCTCTTTGAGCAGGTCCGCATAAACATCCCCTTGATGGATGCAATCCGCCACGTACCAGCTTACGCACGATTTCTAAAGAATTTATGTACACCCCAGCGTAAGCCGCGAACCAAGGGAGGGAGCCCAATTGTTCTGTCAGAGCAAGCCAGCTCTGTAATCCTTAGTAGACTCCCACCCAAGGCAAAAGATCCTGGAACTCCCCTGATTTCCTGTAAGATAGGTGGTACCCAATTTGATAGAGCATTGTTAGACTTGGGCGCATCCATAAACCTGATACCCACATCCTTACTTAACCATCTAGAGGAATCTGAGCTGAAACCAACCGAGGTGACATTACAATTAGTAGATCGATCTATAAAGTCACCAAAAGGGATTCTCGAGGATGTTATCGTGAGAGTGCGGGATTTCTATTTTCCAGTGGACTTCATAGTCTTAGATATGGATGCACCTGAGAACCCTAGGGATACACCAATCATTCTAGGGAGACCTTTCTTGGCTACTGCTAGAGCCAACATCAGCTGTGAGGAGGGCCAAATAGAGCTTAAGTTTGGAGATCAAACACTGAAAATTGATATATTTAAGGCCCAACAAGGAATTAATTGCGGCGTCATCGAGCAAATTTGTGACATCAAGACTTTGGTTGATGAATCACACCTCCAGAGTGACTCGATTGTGCCTCATCAACCACAGAAGGATCTTGACCCGCAAACAGAGGAGTTGAATCCAGATATGAACAACCCAGTAACTCCCACCCTTGAACCTCACATCTATACTGAACCACCTGCTGCTGCTGAAAACCCCATCCTCGAACTGAAACCCCTTCCCGCTCACTTGAAATACGTATTTTTGGGTTCTAATCAGACCTTTCCTGTGATTATCAATTCCAACCTCAGCCCTGAACAGGAATCCCGTCTGATTATTGTCCTCCAGCAACATCGCAGAGCCATCGGATGGACTCTCGATGATTTGACTGGAATAAGTCCCTCGTATTGTACTCATCATATCTATTCAGAAGAGGGCACACGACCTTCTCGTGAGATGCAGAGACGCTTAAACCCCAATCTGCAGGAGGTCATGAAAAAGGAGATCATCAAGTGGTTAGATGCCGGGATCGTCTACCCGATCTCCGATAGTCGTTGGGTGAGCCCAATTCAGGTCGTGCCCAAGAAGGCAGGACTCACCACTATAACGACTGAGACCGGAGAAATCATTCCTACCCGATTAGCCAACTCGTGGAGAGTCTGTATAGATTACCGTCGACTCAATTCCTCCACGAAGAAGGATCATTTCCCACTACCCTTCATTGATCAAATTCTCGAAAAACTAGCGGGAAATAGGTTCTTCTGCTTTCTTGACGGGTACTCCGGTTATAACCAGGTGGCAATCCATCCTGAGGACCAAGAAAAGACCACGTTCACCTGCCCCTTCGGAACATACGCTTTCCGAAGGATGCCTTTCGGTCTTTGCAATGCACCCGCTACTTTTCAGCGATGCATGCTTGCCATATTCTCAGATATGGTAGGTGATTATCTGGAAGTCTTCATGGATGACTTTTCAGTTTTCGGAGCATCATTCGACGATTGCCTCCAACACTTGGTCCAGATACTCAGGCGGTGCATCGATGTGAATTTAGTTCTTTCCTGGGAAAAGAGCCATTTCATGGTGCCTGAGGGAATTGTCCTGGGACACTCAATTTCGGAAAAAGGTATCCAAGTGGATCGAGCTAAGGTTAATCTGATTTCTCGCCTTCCTATGCCTAGCTCGATCAGGGACATCCGATCCTTTTTAGGGCATGTCGGTTTTTATCGACGATTTATCCCTGATTTTTCAAAAATCGCACGCCCCCTGA
This sequence comes from Thalassia testudinum, assembly GCA_037157565.1. Classification (NCBI taxonomy): domain Eukaryota; kingdom Viridiplantae; phylum Streptophyta; class Magnoliopsida; order Alismatales; family Hydrocharitaceae; genus Thalassia; species Thalassia testudinum. Next base: position 86,153,228 of record JAZHRO010000031.1, read on the forward strand.
CCACTCTTCTCTCCAAGGATGTTCCCTTCGAAATCTCCAAGGAATGCACTCAAGCATTTGAAATCCTGCGTGACCGAGTCACCCAAGCCCCGATCCTACAATCCCCTGATTGGTCTCAACCCTTTGAGATCATGTGTGATGCATCCGACTTCGCTGTAGGAGCGGTTTTGGGGCAGAAAAATGACAAGAAACCTGTGGTCATTTACTACGCCAGCAAAACACTCGATGAGGCTCAGCGTAACTATACAGTTACTGAGAAAGAGCTGCTAGCTGTAGTATTTGCCCTAGAGAAGTTCAGATCGTACCTTCTGGGTTCCCATGTCATCATATACTCGGATCACACAGCTGTGAGGCATCTCCTTGCGAAGAAGGACGCGAAACCTCGATTAATCGGATGGATCTTGCTGTTGCAAGAATTTGACCTTGAGATTCGCGACAAAGCGGGAAAACAAAACGTGGTAGCTGATCACTTGTCCCGTCTTCCTTCTGAAATAATTGACCCTTCCGGACCCATCACTGAGCATTTTCCCGATGAGCACCTGCTGACTATTGGTACTAGCCTTCCATGGTTCGCTAATATTGTAAATTACTTGGCATCTCATCAGACCCCGTCCGATTGGCCGAAGGCCAAGAAAGACAAATTACACTCCGATGCCAAGTATTACATTTGGGAAGACCCGTACCTCTTCCGCATAGGTGCCGATCAGATCATCCGGAGATGTGTCCCGGAAGGGGAAGTCAGCAATATCCTCTCTTTCTGCCATGACCAGGCATGCGGTGGCCATTTTGCCAGGCATAAAACCGCATCAAAAGTCCTCCAGTGCGGCTTTTACTGGCCCACACTGTTCAAAGACGCATACAGTCATTGCAAGGCATGCAGTCGTTGCCAGACTTTGGGCAACATGAGCCATCGCGACATGATGCCTATGCAACCGATTCTAGTATGCGAAATCTTTGATGTCTGGGGGATTGATTTTATGGGCCCCTTTCCTGTTTCGGATGGTTTCGAATACATTCTGTTGGCTGTGGACTACGTGTCCAAATGGATCGAAGCCATACCGACCCGAACCTGTGATCACAAAATCGTTCTCAAATTCATTCATCAACACATTTTCTCAAGGTTCGGGATTCCTCGTGCAATAATCTCTGATGGGGGGACCCATTTCACAAATGCTCAGTTTAGGTCACTGATGACCAAATACGGGGTGTCTCACCGAATCTCTACTCCTTACCACCCCCAAACTAATGGTCTAGCTGAGCTGTCTAATCGGGAGATCAAGAAAATCCTGCAAGTCACTGTTCGACCTGACAGGAAGGACTGGTCGTCCCGACTTCCGGAAGCATTGTGGGCCTATAGGACCGCCCACAAGACCCAATTGGGCATGTCTCCCTTTAGATTGGTGTACGGAAAGGCATGCCACCTTCCCGTCGAACTGGAGCATAAAGCCTATTGGGCAGTACGGAACTGTAATCTGGATCTTTCCAAGGCTGGGACCCACAGAAAACTCCAAATCAGCGAGATCGATGAATTACGCATAGACGCGTACGAGAACTCGCAAATCTACAAGGAGCGGGTTAAAGCCTTCCACGACAAACACATCTCGAGAAAGATCTTTCATCCTTGTCAAAAGGTCCTACTCTTTGATGCCCGACTCAAACTCTTCCCAGGAAAACTGAGATCTAAGTGGGTCGGACCATATTTGGTCCGACAGGTTTTTGGAAATGGAGCAATCGAAATCAGTCCACTCAGCCACGATTCTGAACCTTTCATCGTGAACGTTCAGAGACTCAAGCCGTTCATTGATGTAACTTCTACTGATTTGGCTGAGGCATCTTATATCCTCCTTTCCCCTTGAGCTTATTGCGCCCAGCCGATGGCGTAAAACTCAGCGCTTAACGGGAGGCAGCCCGTCATTCTCTTTGAAAACCTGAAACTTGTTCTGACACCTTTCAGCACTCGAAGTTCACCCTTGTAGACAGCCGACCCCAACTCAGATGTTTGCATCTGGGATTTGAAATCGTCCGCAAAAATTCAACCCGACCCATTCACTCATCCAAATTTCTGTCTTAAGGAATGAACTAAGACCCCCTAGGTTACAATGAGGACATTGCAAATCTTAGGCATGGGGGGGTATGAAAGTGCAAAACTTGTAAGAAAAGGTTTCAAACAAAAAAATTCACATATGCCAAAAACACCATAAAAATTAAAAAAAAATTTTCGAAAAAGAATAAGAGGAAAAGAGAAGAAAATTTTGCGAAGGAGAAAAGAAACAAAATGAAAAAGGAGCACAAAATTATGAGAAAAAGTGATAGTCATTAGTAAGGAACTAAGGAATTAACCTAAGTTCTAGACCTCATTCAAGAAAAGTGCACAATAAGATTAGTAAAAATGCAAACCTTAGGCATTCTCGAATAGACTCTTAGTACCCATTAAGATCTGGACACTCCTCAAGAGGTTGAGGAAAATGAAAAGCTGAAGTATTAGGTCTAAGGCTTAGGGAGTATTCGGCCTCGTTAACTAATTTTTGGTTTACGGGACTCAGTAACCTAAGCACCCTAATCTCACACACAGCCTGGTTCAGTAAGCGTAAAAATCAGAATCACGCAGAAGCGTCGCAAAAATCTGAAAAGAACACCTAGAATAGGAGCGGCCGATCAACACAAGTTGACTTGGACGAGTTCCCAGCGCAGAGAGGCGGGAAATCCCCTCGAAGATGCGTAACAAAATATCATCTCCTCGGTGCTTGTCTCTTAGGATATTTACATATCCTACTGGGGGCATGTAAGCACTCTGCTGGTTCAGATTCCATGGATGGCATTATCTCGAAGTGTCAATTGCCAGGGTCTGGATTCGGCCACGGAATACCATGGATGGGATTATCTCGAAATCTCAATAGCCAGGGTTCCGGGGGTTGCCATGGGCGGTGCTATCTCGAAGCATCGATCGCCAGGAACCCTTGAGGATTGATGATGGGAGCAAGGAATCTGATACAGACCGTGTTGAAAAGCCAATCCTAGGCTAGAACTAAAAAGAAAAAGAGAGAGAAAACTCTCCAAACAGAAGAACTTTCTATCTCTCTCTTACAAAACGCACTGCGAACTGAGCCAGGGCTAAAATCATTTCAAGCACGGGTGCTTTAACCACGAAGTCCAATAAACCTTAGGTTAGTTCTTGTGGGCCTTAAAAACCTTTGCTAAAAGACTGAGGCTAAGGCTAGACAGATTTGGATCTTGAACGGTACTAGAGTACCTTTTGGGCCTATGGTCAGCATTCTAACCTAATCTATGCTCAAATAAAAAAGGCACTTATCTAAAACTATTAAAAACTTCATGGTCTAGAACAAGGGTTGAAACCTTAAGTTTTTGCTAAGGGACTAGCAAAAGCTAGGCATGGGGGTATGATGAGAACCTCATCATGAGCCATAACTAGCTCATTTTGACCTAATACAAAGGATAAAAGCTCCTACATATCTCAAGGAAAGGCTTAACTCAGAAAATCCTGAGTTTGAGAAGAAAACAAGTCATAAGGGGTAAAAATGCAATTTTACCAGTATGATCTGCATACAGGGTAATTCAGGGCCCAAACATAGGTCAAAGCAGCTTAATAAGAATAAGAGTGGGATGAAATGATCTAGCAAGGGCTACAGCAATTCCAAGAAACTAAATGATAATCTGTAACCCTAAAACAACCCACTTCAATTCACAAGGTTCGAGGCAAAGTAAAAATAGAATAAACCCTCTAAAATTCATAGAAAAATAATCTCCAGGGTTTAGGCCGCTTTCTTGTGAACAGGCCACCCGACCTCCGCCGCCATTGACGCGCAGGAGGAGCTGCTTCCGCCTGCAGCTACAGGCGCGCCACGCTCAGCGCCAAGCCCAGATTCACTCCCAGGCCTTGCGAGGAGTTTGGCAAAACACCAGGTTCGCAGCTAAGGAAGAGAGCTTCGCGTGACGCCGCCATCTCCTGCTGAATTCCTCGCTGCGGGCGCGCAATTGAGGTGGGCCATTTAGTCCCACCTCGGAAACGCCTGAAGAGCCGCAGCGACATAAGATGCAAAAGTGCTGAAGGCTTACTGCCTCAGCACACGGGGTGAGGTCCCCTTCACCCGCCCGGTTACCCGGTCTCGTCCGCGCTCACGCCCCGCGGATCTGACCCGAACCGACCCGACCCGACTCAAGACTGACCTGCACTCCTCGCCCACCACGCACGCCGGTGGGCCTGGACCCGGGCCTGACCCGAACCCGGTTACCCGGTAGCTCTGGGAGAGCTTTCCCAAGAGTGGTTTCAGAGAGAGAGAGAGACGCGGGGGGGGGAGGGTAGAGTAGGTTTTGCCTCTGACGAAAAACTCTGAAGTGTGCAGGCACAGGCGAAGAAGACCCGCGGAAGAAGAAGGAAGCTAACTGTAGCAACAGGTAGTTAAGTCGTCTGATTTGGAAATCAGACGACGGCCTGAAGCAGCCAAGGAAGAAAGCTTCGCGTGACGTCCCTGGCTGAAAAAGAAAAGAAGAAGCTGACACTTAGCCGCAGGGAGGAGAAGCAAGAAGAATCTCTAAAGAAGAGGCTGAGCAAGGCAGAAGAAGAGGAAAGGCTGCAGAGAAGAAGTGCAGCAGAGCCAAGGAAGAAGAAACCTTCACAGAAGAGACTGCAGAAAAAGAAGAAGAGAGGCCAAGACAGAAACCAAGGAAGAAGAAGAAGGAGATCTGAAGAAAGAAAGAAAGAAGAACATCACGAGGAGAAAACAAAGAGAACAACAAATTCTTTCCCTCTCTCTTTCTTTATTTTGTAAAAGAAACATGTATATCTCTAGAATACAACTTGCTCCCTGAGTTCGACCTCGGGAACTCTTTTATTTTCCGAGTAAAAAAAAATTTTTGAAATGTTGGTAATAACCGGCTATACTACAACGTTATAACAAACCAAAACCTGGTCGTCACACCAACCGACGATTTCAGTCATCATGAGAATGTTAGGGCTTATGAGAAATTTCTTCTGGTCCAACCGGGGGTCAAATGGGCCCGATGCCAAGTTGGTGGCATGGGAGGAGATTTGCAAGCTGGTGGAGGAGGGGGGCTTGGGGTGAGGAACTTGGTGAGGTCAAATGATAGCCTGCTGGTGAAATGGGTTGGGGGCCTCTTGGAGAATAGGGGGGATTTGATGGGGAAGATTTTCAAGACAGCTTATGGTGGCCCTCTACGTTGGGACCTCCATCTATCCCCGCCGAGGGATGCTTCTCACTTCCTAAAAGGTATGTCGATGGTGGCTCCTAAGGTGCAGACTATTTTGTACCCGTGGTAGGGACGGGGGAGATTTTCAGGTTCTAGCAGGATGATTGGATAGGGCAAGGTGCACTCTCTAGAATATTTCTGAGACTCTTTGCTTTGTCCTCGAGCAAAGAGGCGTCTGTGGCTAAAGTTTAGGGAGGTGGGTGGTGTCCGTCTTTTGCAGGTAATCTTTCATATGCAAGAATTCATGACTTCCAGAGGTTGCTTGAAGAGTTGGAAGGCCTACATTCGGCTTCTGGAAATGATATGCTTGGTTGGGATGAAGGAGATTTCTCGATGAGGGCTACATATAGGAGATTGTCTAGCGGGGGTCCCACTGGTGATTTGGATCTGGTGAGAGATTGCAGATAGGTTTGGAAGGCGGCTTGTCCTTTGAAGGTCAAGATTTTTGTTTGGCTGCTTAGGAGGAGAAGGCTCATGACTAGGGTGTGGGGGGCGAGATGGGCTCCTAGGGAGAGTAAGGTCTGCCCTTTGTGCAGAGGTGACGATGAGGATGTTGACCACCTTTTCTTCTCTTGCCCGTTTGTCTCGCACATTTGGAGCTGTGTGAAAGCGGGATGGTGGAGCTGTCAATCTTTTAATGATTTTTGGAACGGTTATAGAGGCGGAGGGGGCAACGCTGGGAAGAATGTCTTCCGTACGAAGAAGGAGAGGGCCAGACCGTTGGCGGTCCTCTAGGATGTCTGGTTAGGAAGGAATGATGTCTTCAAAGGGTAGAGGCCTTATGTGGATAATTTTGTGGAGTCTATTTTTGCTTTGATTAAGCTTTGGAGTGAGTCCTTGTGAGTGAGGGGTCTTTGTGATTGTCCCTTGGTATGGTGTTGGTTGGATAGCTTTCTCTTTTAATACATTTAGGTAGTTATCATTTTGGATAACTACCCTTTCCTTTTTCAAAAAAATCTGAGGTTTTTGGCTAATGAAGCCCCTCCAATCTTTCCTAAACCTCCCCAAGACCCAAACCATACGCATCTAGTAACTCTGTTACCTTGAGGAGTGGAAGGCAAACTCAGGACCCACAACTACCTTGTTCAAGTCCTGGAGATCTTGAGGAGAGAAAGGAGAACTCTGAAGAAGAAATCAAGTTTCAGGAACCTAATTCCGAAGATCTGACTCATGTTCCTTTTCCTGAGGCCTTGATTAAACCTAGGAAGAAGAAGCCTGTTGATAGTAACAAGGAGCTCTTGAATATATTCAAGAATGTCAAAATCAATATCCCGCTCCTTGACACTATCAAACACATACCGGCATACGCTAAATTTTTAAAGGATTTATGCACACATAAGCGAAAGTCGAGGGAATCTGTTCCAAGGAAGGTGGTACTCTCCGAGCAGGCTAGTTCTGTTATCCTGCATCACCTTCCTCTGAAAAGGAGAGATCCAGGTGCTCCTTTGATTTCTTGTGTCATCGGAGATTACACCTTTGATAGGGCACTTCTGGATCTAGGTGCATCCATTAACCTAATTCCAACTTCACTTTACGAGAAGTTCAGATTAGGTGAACTTCTGCCGACCTCAGTAACGCTGCAGTTAGCAGATAGTTCGATCACAAATCTGAGAGGCATTATTGAGGATGTTATTATCAAGGTTAAAGACTTCTATTTTCCTATAGATTTCCCTGTCCTTGACATGGATGTACCTGAGAATTTAAGGAACACGCCTATCATTCTTCTTTGTTCTTGGCTACCGATAAGGCCAATATCAACTGTGAGAACGCTAGCATGGAAATCGCCTTTGGGGATCAAAAATTGAAATTGGATATTTTTGTGGTGATTAAAAAATTTGAGGATTGTAAATTTATAGAGGAACTTGAGGAAGATAATGTGAATATTGAGACAAGTATGGCTGTTTCTGCAATTGAGAGTTCCTCCTGTCTTGATGATTCCAACCTGCAACCCTTTGTGGCAAACCCGCCACATTCTGAAGAGGTTATTGATTTTGTTCACTTTCAACCTCTTCCTCTTGATGAATCTTCATTAGCATCATCCTTACCTTCCATCCTAAACCCGCCCCAGCTCAAACTGAAACCATTGCCTGAGAGTATGAAATATGAAAATTTGGGACCTCAAAAGACACTCCCTGTGATTATCAATGCTAGATTAACTAAGGAGCAGGAGATTAAATTGATCAAGGTCCTAAAAGAACACAAGGAGGCAATTGGTTGGACCATCCATGACCTTAGGGGGATCGAGCCATCTTACTACAATCATGGAATATTCATGGAAGATGGATCCTACCCTTCTCGCCAGATGAATAGGAGATTAAACCCTAATATGCGAGAAGTGGTCAAGAAGGAAATAATTAAGTGGCTCGACACAAAAATCATTTATCCGATGTTAGATAGTTCTTGGGTAAATCCCGTGCAAATTGTTCCCAAGAAAGCCGGGATTACCGTTGTGACTAATGAGAAACGAGAATCAGTCACAACTCGTTCAGCCTCCTCTTGGAGGGTCTGTATCAATTACAAGAAGCTGAACATAGCCACAAAAAAAGATCATTTCCCTTTGCCCTTCATCGATCAAATCCTTGAAAGACTAGCCGAGCAAAAGTACTTCTATTTCCTAGACGATTACTCGGGATACAATCAAGTCTCCATCCATCTCGAGGATCAGGAAAAAATGACTTTCACCTATCCCTACGAAACCTTTGCTTTCCGTAGAATGCCATTTGGCTTATGCAATGCACCTGCGACTTTTCAAAGGTGTATGCTAGCTATATTCTCTGACATGGTGGGAGAGTTTATGGAAGTCTTCATGGACGATTTCTCTATTTTCGGAGAATCATTTGATTCTTGCCTGGCTAATCTTGAAATGATCATTAAAAGATGCATCAAAACAAGATTGGTCCTTAACTGGGAAAAGAGTCATTTCATGACACAAGAAGGCATCGTCTTGGGTCATGTAATCTATGAATGGGGAATTGAAGTTGACAAAGCTAAGGTTGATGCTATCTCCAAACTTCCTCCTCCCACATCTGTTGATAAACACGTATAAATTAATCGTAAAATGCTTATTTGTGATAGTTCCTAGGCTTAGCACTGCATATCATGATATAAATATCGCATAGCATGCATCATTCTGCATTTAGAGTAGTTGTTTATATTTTAGGTTAATTAGGTCATTTTTATGGTCAGGAGAAAAGAGGATTTACGTCAAGGCCTCGGATGGACGATCAGACCATACGGATATGATCGGGACGACGATAGGAAACTAACGCCTCTGAAATCGTCCAGATCGGAGTCCCATAGCATCACATTAAGCCTGAGGAAGATCAACGGCCAGGGGGCAATGCGACATCCATATAGGTTTCGGATGGAAAATCCAACCATACAGATGGATCCGAAGCGATGATCGCAGTTCGGCATCGCAGGAATCATCTCGATCTGAGCACCGTAGCACCCTCTACAAGAAGAAGAAGATGGACGGCCCAGATGGCACCACGTGGTGCCATCCAGACCGCCCAACACTGACCAGCAGCACTGCCCAGCTCCTTCATCCGCACCCTTCAATCCTAGCTGTTGGATCAAGATCCAATGGCTGGGAAGCGGACACACCAAGCCTCTCCACACAACACAAGGGAGGGGTTGGCGCAATGGTGGTAGCGTTGGCTTGCAAAGGTGGGGCGCGGGTTCGAATCCCCGCAGCCCCCCCAATTTCCAATTTCGCCGGTCGTTTAGCAGCAGCCGCGCAGTGCTCAGCAGCGCTAGCGCAATGTACGCATACGCGCATGCCAGCGCGCGTGCGACATGGGTGTACGAAGCGTGCAGCGCGAGCGGAGCACACGCTAGTAGAGAGGTGCGCGGATCTTCAGTGACGCACCTTTAGTGACGCTTGCAGCTGTCACTAATAGTCTACGCACACCAGCAAGAGTATTTGATAATCGGATCTTCAGTGATATCTGCAGCGACGTTTATGGACGTCACTAAAGGTTCATCATACTATCACTGAAGATCTTCAGCGACAGCTGCAGCGACGTTTGTGGACGTCAGTAAAGACCCAGATATGATTTTTACCTCTTCTCCACCACTATAAAAGGACCTACACCCCCTCCCTTCCAAGCCATCTCTACCTACTCTACTCCCACCTACTCCCAAGCTCTAGCAAGCCTACCAACGCTCTATTAGAGCTTGTTCTCAAGCTCCCAAGGTGCCTATTAGTGTAGCGAACCTCTACCCCACCAAATACTCCTCCAACTTCCCATCTCCCTTCATAGGTCACCTTGGAGCTGTCTTCCCACCTCCATTCCGGTAGCAGATCACCTCCGTCTTCACACCTCCATTCCGGAGCTACGTCGAAGCTTTCCTCAACACGACGTCCTCCTGCATCTCACCTCCATCGTCCCACTTCTTACCTCCTTCGTTCGAGCTTCCGCCAGGCACCGTCGTCTCACCGAACAGCCGATTTGGGAGACTTCATCTCACCCCCCTTTCTTTTTATGCTTTTATAGTTCATTGTAATCGACATTGGATTGACATATATATCATATTTGTTTCATCTCTATCTTGTGATACGTTTGCTTGATTTCCTTTATTTCAGAAATACAAAAAAATATCAAAACCCTAAAATACCAAAAAGAAACGAAATGAAGCGCAATTTTCAATAAAGTAAACGTCGCCTCCCTACGTTCGACCCGGGACTCCCTTGGAGTTTCGGTATAAATTTTATTTAATCGACGTGTTTTGCAACTACGACGACAGGTTACTTGTAACCTTGATTTCTAACACGTGAAACATGCACAACCATCTGTCAAACAAATTCGATCATCTCTTGGTCATGTGGGATTCTATAAGAGGTTCATTAAGGACTTCTCTATGGTTGCTCGCCCTTTGAGCAACCTTCTCGGTAATGATATGCCATTTGATTTCAACGAATCATACCGTAAAGCATTCGATTTTCTTAAAACGACAGTCACTTGTGCTCCGATGTTGCAACCACCGATCTGGACAACCCCATTTAAGATCATGACCGACGCTTCTGGTTACGCGGTCGAGGTTGATTTGGGTCAAAAGATTGACAGGAAGCCCTCTGTCATCTACTATGCTAGCAAAACTCTGGATGAGGCTCAGAGGAATTACACTGTTACTAAGAAGGAATTGCTAGCTGTAGTATTTGCTTTGGAAAAATTCAAGGCTTATCTCTTAGGGTCTCAAGCCATAATTTACACCGACCACTCGGCCTTGAGACATCTCTTGCCAAAAAGGATGCCAAACCAATGGATTCTTTTCTTTCAAGAATTCGATCTTGAAATCAAAGATAAATCCGGGGCACAGAATGTGGTGGCGGATCATCTTTCGAGTCTTCTAAATGATTCTTCTCATCCGGATATTTCGATTGCTGATACTTTTCCGAACAAAACTATTCTTACAGTATCAGGTGTCCAAATCCTGTGGTTTGCAGACATTGTAAATTATTTGGTCGTTAGTCAAATCTCCCAGGATTAGACCAAGCAACAACGAGATAGACTCAAATCTGAGGTCAAATATTACTTCTGCGGGGACTGTTGATAGTGGAAAACTACTCGATCGGAATTTGATTTTGAAAACCCGTCGTAGTTTGATTTGTGAAGCAATTCGTCAATAGATAAATTTAACCGAAATTCGTAAAGAAATTCCAGGTCGAACACAGAGAGGCTATGTTGATCTAAAATCCACGATTATATTTTTTTTTAGTATTTTTTTGTTTGAAAGTGAGATAATTACAATGGAATTGATATAAACAATAAGAGAGAGAGATAGAGGAGAGAGAGAGAATGATCACTTGATATAATAATACTATTTTTACAACTAGAAAGTGGGAAATGATTACAACTAGAAAGCGAGAAATTCTATTCCAGAAAGCAATAAAAAGAAGGGAGAGGATGTTATCCTCCTCGATGACTGCTTAAAGGACAAGCCAGATAGAGCGACGCCTGGAAGACAAAGGATGAAGTGAGAAGGAGGACGAAGCAGGAAGAAGCGGGAATGAGGCAGCATGTGATCATCATTGCGAGATCCATTTCCGGAATGGGGGCTAGAAAAATTTGGATTTGGCTCTAGAGGGACATCCCAAGTGTGGGACAAGCTTCTCTTGAGCTTTGGAGAGGGAGAGAGAGTGAAGGAAGGGATGAGAAATTCGTAGGGTAGGGGTCTCCTTTTATAGTTGCAAGGATTAGGGGCAATTTGGTCATTCCATATTCAAAACATTAAAATCAGGCCTTTAGTGACAGATTTATCTATCACTAAAGGCCTGATCGTGGCCGATGTGCGCGCGTACCGTGTGCGCCTCTTCTCCTTCTGCATACACAATGTTTTCACACATTCAATGGATCTCAGCCTTCCGATCAAGAGATCGGACAGATTAAACTTCATCTAGCTCGTGCCTTCTTCTGCACATGAGATCAGGCGTTCGAAGGTGTGTCGAATCGTGCATCTGGCCGATCACTTCATCTGACCCGTCGACGCTTGATTATCTACTGCGCTATGCATGTGGATAAACAAGAAGAGTATTCTTATGCCATTTAATGCTGACCATTGGATCTTAATTCGATGGTTGAGATCAGATGTGGAATTCTTCACACATGAGGTGTTGTTTAAGGGAAATGACGTCAATTCCTAGCCGTTGGTTGAAGAAGTGGGGACGTAAGCAGTTTGGAGGGTCTGGATGGCATCACGTGGCACCATCTTGGTCGCCCCATCTTCTCTGAGTTGTAGATGGAGCCACGGATGTCGGATTGGATCGATTTTTGCATTGTTAGGATGCGATCGTCAATCCAAATCCATCCGTGTAGTCAGATTTGTCATCTAAAGTATGGATTGACACCATCCTGCCCCTTGGTCTCTAAGCTTCCTCGGACTATATCTGGTGCTACGGATGTCTGATCAGGGCGATCTTAGAGTCGTTGAACTCCCGTCGTTGCCCTGATCAAATCCGTATGGTTGGATCTTCCATTTGAAGCCCCAATTAGAAGTCACCCTGTCCCTGGCCATAAAAGGAGACAATTAGTATACAATTTGTACAATTTGACCTAAATGCATGATTATGCATGTTATGCACTATTTACAATGCATGATGCTAATATGACACTGAGAACATGCATTAATAGACATTTTTTGCTATTTAGATGTATGCACGCACATCACACCCCCATGCCTATCTTTTGCTAGTCCCTAGCAAACACTACATGTTATTTATAAAAGAATTAGGATTGGATTACTCGGGCAAAAGTCATTTTCAACATTAAGAAATTTTTACTTAGGACCTGAACTATCAAAGACACAACAGTGCCTGGGTATTTGCCAAAATGCAAACCACCTCAAGCCCTCGCCTTATTCAAAGAAGGATCTCTTTTTCTCCTTTTTCTTCTTTTCTAATTTTTTTGGATTTTTGAGTTTAAGGTTACAGAGCGACTTTCTATGGCAACTCAACCCACCCAAGACTTTATGAGAACCCTAAGTTCTAAGCATCTTTTTGTGAATATGATAGACTCATTGATCGGCAACCAGAGTGGACTTCGGGTTTCTACGCCCCTAGTTGACCTTAAAAAGAATTATGCCTAAAGGTATATCTATACGACCGATAGCTTTCTCCCTACTTTTATTTTTTTATGTGGTCAACACAAGGATGAATCCAGTGTATATCTCCATGACTTATTCTACTTCTCCACTTCTTCCTAAGTGTTTTAGGAGTTTTTACATGCATTTCTTGAGCTAGGATCTGGACAACCTACCAATGGGTTGTTACCCACAATAACTTGCGAGTCATACTCGTGCGGTGAAGTATGGCTTATTTCTTTTATTTTTCTTTGTTTCTTTTTCTAATTTTCTATTTCCTTTTCTTTTCTTTTTTCTTTTTTGGACTTTTTCTTTTTTTAAGTAGGTGACTTCCCTGGTCTAAGATTTACCTAAAGGCAGTAGGAAAAGAATGGTCCAGTGGCTGGGCTCTAGACAACCTAGCTATGGGCTATTACCCATGATAACTTGCTAGCCATACCACCCTAGAAGGTTCATTAGCTACCCAATATCCGTTAAAACTGTCGAACAACGAGTCAATGCGAATAGTGTGTAGATGCTTAGACTTAAAGTTCCCTCAAATCAGAGGGCGAATTGATAGGTCATGTACTTATCACCCCAACTTATTTAATCAAATTATAATAGAATTTAGGATGGCGAGGACTTGATAAACAAATCCACATTTTAGTGGATACCCGAGCTGGTTAAGCCCAAACACTTGAAGGGTCTCAGTGTTCAGATCCTACTATAATATTTTATAAGATTGAAAACTCCTAATGCCCAAATATTCTTTCCTAATTAAAATTATAAATATATATAAGAAAACAAGTATAATTTACAAGAATTTCATAGAGTTGACAAATTGATTCAGAAATGAATCCACCCCCCCCATGCCTAGCTGGTGCAATGTCCACATTGAGAATAAAAGACATGAAAGGAAGGGTAGAATGTAGAAGATATCACCTGAATATGATGCTCGGGTCAGCTCTGAGTCAGATTGTACAACTGTTGAGTTTAATGCCATCAGCTAGGCAAGGTCCAGCCAAAGTAATCACAATGTGATCAGAGAAACCGTGTCTGAGACGGGTTCTGGAATAATACGGTCAATAAAAGGCTTCAGACGTTGACCGTTGACGTTAAATGAATTACCTATCTTTGGGTCAATGATCTGAACGGCCCCATTTGGAAATATCTGATCGATAATGAATGGGTTGTTCCATTTTAACCAAAGTTTGTCAGGAAAGAGCTTAAGTCGAGAATCAAAGAGCCAAACCTTCTGGTTTGGCTTAAAGTTCTTGCGAGATATCAATTGGTCATGAAGAACTTTGGTCCAAGCCTTGTATATCTTGGCATTCTCATACGCATCATTTCTAGGCCCCTCCAACTCAGATAGTTGGAGTTTTCTGGTCTTTTCGACTAAACTCAAATCTAGATTACACTTCTTGATTGCCCAGAATGCCCTATGTTCAATTTCTATGGGTAAATGGCATGCCTTCCATACACCAGACGAAATGGTGACATGCCGATAGGCATTTTGTACATTGTAGGTAGGCCTAAAGAGCATCCTCAAGCTTTTGAATCCAATCTTTATGATCAGGCCTAACCATTTTCTAAAGAATATTCTTGATCTCCCGATTGGAGATCTTGGCCTATCCATTCGTCTAGGGATGGTACGGTGTGGAGATTCTGCGATTTATCCCGTATTTTTCCAGTAAATTATAGAACTGGGCATTAGTGAAGTACCCCCATCGTTGATGATGGCCCTTGGAATCCCTAACCGACTGAAGATGTTCTTCTTGACGAAATCGATGACCACCTTGTGGTCATTGGTTCAAGTGGGAATAGCCTCGATCCACTTGGACACGTAATCAACAGCGACGAGCATGTACTGGTGTCCAAATGAAGGGAGGAAGGGTCCCATGAAATCGATGCACCAAACGTCGAAGATTTCAATGGGATGAATTAGGTTTAGAGGCATCATGTCTCTCTTGGTTATGCTCCCAAGTGCCTAGCATCGGGAACACGACCTTGAGAATTCGTGAGCATCCTTGAATAAAGACCGCCAAAAGAATCTAGATTGCAATTTTTTTGCAGCTGCCTTTTTTACGAAGAAATGTCCACCATACGCAGATGCATTGCAAAACTTGAGTATACTTTTGAATTCATTGTCCGGAACACATCGGCAAATAATCTGATCAGAGCCGATGCGGTACAGTTCAGGGTCCTCCCAGAGGTAATATTTGGCCTCAGATTTGAGTTTATCTCATTGTTGCTTGGTCCAATCCTGAGGAATTTGACCAACGGCCGAATAATTTATGATGTCTGCAAACCACAGAGTTTGGACACCTGAAACTACAAGGATAGTCTCGTCCAGAAAAGTATCAACAATTGGAATATCTAGAAGAGAAGAATCACTCAAAATTCTCGAAAGATGATCCGCCACCACATTCTGTGCCCCGAATTTATCTTTGATTTCCAGATCAAATTCTTGAAGTAGAAGAATCCATCAAATAAGCCAGGATTTGGCATCCTTTTTGGCCAAGAGATGTCTCAAGGCTAAGTGGTCGGTATATACTATGACATGAAACCCTAAGAGATAAGCCCTAAATTTCTCCAAAGCAAATACTACAGCTAGCAATTCCTTCTCAGTAACAGTGTAATTCCTTTAGGTCTCGTCCAGAGTTTTGCTAGCGTAGTAGAAGACAGAGGGCTTCCTATCGATCTTCTAACCCAAAATAGCCCCGACCGCATAATCAGAAGCGTTGGTCATGATCTTGAATGGGGCTATCCAATCTGATGGCTGCAACACCGGAGCACAAGTGATTGCCATTTTAAGAAAATTGAATGCCTTACGGTATGATTCGTTGAAATCAAAGGGCATATCTTTAGCAAGAAGGTTACTCAGAGGGTGAGCAACCTTAGAGAAGTCCTTGATGAACTCCTATAGAATCCCACATGACCAAGAAATGATCAAATTTGTTTGACAAATATGGGAGGTGGAAGTTTAGAGATAGCATAAACCTTAGCTTTGTCAACTTCGATTCCCCGTTCAGGATTACATGACCCAAGACGATGCCTTCTTGTGTCTGGAAATGACTCTTTTCCCAGCTAAGGACCAGTCTTATTTTGATGCATCTTTTAAGGATCGTTTCAAGATTAGCCAGGAAAGAATCAAACGATTCTCCGAAAACAGAGAAATCATCCATGAAGACTTCCATAAATTCTCCCACCATGTCTGAGAATATGGCAAGCATACACCTTTGAAAAGTCGCTAGTGCATTGCATAAGCCGATTGGCATCCTACGGAAAGCAAAGGTTCCGTAGGGATAGGTGAAAGTCATTTTTCCTGATCCTCGAGATGGATAGGGACATGATTGTATTCCGAGTAACCATCTAGGAAATAGAAGTACTTCTGCCCGACTAGTCTTTCAAGGATTTGATCAATAAAGGGCAAAGGGAAATGATCCTTTTTATGCCTGTGTTCAACTTCCTGTAATCAATACAAACCCTCCAAGAGGAAGCTGAATGAGTTGTGACAGATTCTCCTTTCTCGTTAGTCACAACAGTATTCCGAACTTTCTTGGGAACAATTTGCACGGGACTTACCCATGAACTATCAGAGATCGGATAAATGATCCCTACATCGAGCCACTTGATAATTTCCTTCTTGACCACTTCTTGCATATTAAGGTTTAATCTCCTCTGCATTTGGAGAGAAGGGTGGGATCCATCTTCCAAGAATATTCTATGATTGCAGTAAGATGGCTCGATCCCCTTAAAGTCATGAATGGTCCAACCAATTGCCTCCTTATGTTCCTTTAAGACCTTGATCAATTTAATCTCCTGCTTCGTAGTTAATCTAGCACTGATAATCACAGGGAGCATCTTTTGAGGCCCCAAAAATTGATATTTCAAATTCTCAAGCAATGGTTTCAGTTTGAGCTGGGGCGGGTTTTGGATTGAAGGTAAAGATGATGCTGATGAACATTCATCAAGAGGAAGAGGTTGAAAGTGAACAAAATCAATAACCTCTTCAGAATGTGGCGGGTTTGCCATAGAGGGTTGCAGGTCAGATCCATCACAATAGGAGGAACTTTCGATTGCAAAAACTGCCATACAAGTTTCAATATTCAAGTTGTCGTTCTCAAGTTCCTCTATAAATCCATAATCCTCGAATTTGTAAATCGCCTTAAAAATATCCAATTTCAATTTCGGATCCCCAAAGGCGATTTCCATGCTACCGCCCTCACAGTTAATATTGGCCTTAGCGGTAGCCAGGATCGAACGCCCCAAAATGATGGCATGTTCCTTAAATTTTCAGGTACATCCATGTCAAGGATAAGGAAATCTACAGGAAAATAGAAATCTTTAACCTTATCAATAACCTCTTCAATAACGCCTCCCGAATTTGTGACCAAACAGTCCGCTAACTGCAATGTTACTAAAGTCGACAGAAGTTCACCTAATCCGAACTTCTCATAAAGAGAAGTCAGAATTAGGTTAATAGATGCACCTAGATCCAGAAGTGCTCTATCAAAGGTGTAATCTCCTATGACACAAGAAATCAAAGGAGCACCTGGATCTCTCTTTTTCTGAGGAAGGTGATGCAGGATAACAGAACTAGCCTGCACAGAGAGTACCACCTTGGTTGGAATAGATGCCTTCGACTTACGCTTCTGTGTGGATAAATCCTTTAAAAATTTAGTGTAAGCCAGTATGTGTTTGATAGCGTCGAGCAGGATATTGATCTCAACATTCTTGAATATATTCAAAAGCTCCTCGTTACTATCAACATGCTACTTCTTCTTTGGTTTAATCAAGGCCTCAAGGAAAGGAACATGAGTTAGATCTTTGGAATCAGGTTCCTGAGCCTTGATTTCTTCTTCAGAGTTCTCCTTTATCTCCTCAAGCTCTCTAGAATTTGGTAGATCAGAATAGTGCAATTGTGGATCCTAAGTTTGTTTTCCACTCGCCAAGGTAACTGAATTAGCAGATGCATACAGGTTTGGGTCTTGGGGAGGGTAAGGAAAGATTATAGGGGCTTCATTAGCCAGAAACCTTTGATTTGAAGAAGAAGTAGAAGAGGAAGGACCCTACTCAACCACCTGAGCATGTGCGTGCAAGTCCCTTTGATTCCCGTACCCTTGGGCTTGATTGCCCGAATTCTAGATATTATGCGGGTTGCGTACGGGTTGAGATGCCAGAGATCTGGGTTGATGAGAATTAGCAATGAACCCGATTTGCAAGTTGTCCAGCGAAGTTTTCATTTGCTACATAAGCTAGAGCATAGATCCTTGCATTTCTACCATCTATCAGTTCAAATCAACCTGCCCTACGGGTTGGCGGGTGTTGACTGACGAATGATTACGCATTTGTAATTGGATTTGAAAACCTGTCATTGTAGTTCGAGACGCGAAGAAATCCGTTCAACAAATAAAATTCATACCAAAAAATCTATAAAGAAATTCCGGGTCAAACACAGGGAGGCTACGTCGATCAAAATTCGCAATTATATTTTTTTATATTTTTTTTGTTTAAAGGGTGAAATAATCACAATGGAAACAATATAGACAATAAGTGAGAGAGAGAGAAAGAACAATCACTTGATATTGAATAATGTTCTCACAATTAAGAAAGCGAGAAATGATTACACTAGAAAGCGGGAAATTGTTACAACTAGAAAGAAGGAAAATTCTACTCTAGAAAGCAGTAAAAAGAATAGGAGAGAGAAGTTATCCTCCTCGACGATCACTTGGAGGATGAGCCGGATGGGACAATGCCTGGAAGATGAGGAACGGAGCAGGAAGAAGGAGGACGAAGTAGGAGGAACGGGAACGAAGTAGCATGTCGTCGTCGTCGTGGGATCCACTTCCGAAATGGGGTTGAAAACTTGATTTTAGCTCTTGAGTAGCATTCCAAGTGTGAGACAAGCTTCTCTTAAGCTTTGGAGAGGGAGAGAGGAGAACGAAGGGATGAGAAATTGGTATGGTAGGGGTCTCCTTTTATAGTTGCAAGGAGTAGGGGCATTCTGGCAATTACAACATTCAAATCATTAATTCAGGACCCTTAGTGACAGATAAATCCGTCACTAAAACTTGAACGTGGCCGACGTGCGTGCGCCCCTTTGCCTTTGCTGCCTCAACGCTTACGCACAATCGCGTGCACTCAATCGTCTGATCAAGAGATCAAACGGCTTAAATTGCCCTCGCCAATGCCGCGTGCCCTCATGCGGATCGGGCGTTTGCGCTGCGCGTCTGATCGCGTGTGGGCTCTATCAATTGATCTGCGCCGCTCGATGCGAATCGCATGGCTCCAATTGCACGCCAGTGCACAGCAGCTATGGGATCGAATGCACGCTCGCGCAACGTGCTAGACTGCAATGCTAAGCGTGGGCTTGTGTCGCACGGATGAATTTGCGCACGTGTGCTTGCGACTGTTGGATCAAGATCCAACGGCCCAGAATGCACATTGGAGACTCTTTGGAGAGGCAGCAGTAGTGCTGAGGGCTGGTTGGGTGGCTGGGATGGTGCCACATGGCGCCATATTGGCCGTCCATCTTCTGAGTTTTGTAGATGGTGCCACGGGTGTTGGATTGGACCAATTTTCACGCCGTTAGTCTACGATCGTCGATCCAAACCAATTCATGTGATCGGATTTGTCGTCTGAGGTGCGGATTAACACTATCTTGTCCCTTGATCTCTAGGGTTCCTTGATCTCTAGCTGGTGCTACGGATGTCCGATCATGGCGATCTTAGAGTCATTGAACTCCAATCATCACCCTAATCAGATCTGTACGGTTGGATCTTCGATCTGAGGCTCCGATTAACAAGTTGCCCTGTCCCTAACCATAAAAAGGAGACAATTACTATACAATTTGTACAACTTGACCTAAATGCCTGATTATGCATGTTATGCACTATTTACAATGTATAATGCTAATGTGACAATAAGAACATGCATTAATAGACATTTTAGGTTAATCAGATGTATGCACACCACACCCCCATGCCTATCTTTTGCTAGTCCCTAGCAAAAACTACATGCTATTTATAAAAGAATTAGGTTGAATTGCTAAGGCACAAATCATTTTCAACATTAAGAAAATTTTACTTAGGACCTGAACTTTCAAAGACACAACGCCTGGGTATCTATCAAAATGCAGACCACCTCAAGCCCTCACCTTATTCAAAGAAAGATCTCTTTTTCTCTTTTTCTTCTTTTCTAATTTTTTCGAATTTTTGAGTTTAGGGTTACAGAGTGCCTTTCTACGGCCACTCAACCCACCCAAGATTTGATGAAAACCCTAAGTTCTAAGCATCTTTTTGTGAATGTGATAGACTCATTGATCGGCAATCAAAATAGACTTCGGATTTCTACGCCCCTAGGTGACCTTAAAAAGAGAGTTCTGCTTAAAAGTGTATCTTAATGACCAGTAGCTTTCTCCCTACTTTTATTTTTTAATGGGGTCAACACAAGGGTGAATCCAGTGTATATCCCCCTAGCTTATTCTACTTTTCTGCTTCTTCCTAAGTGTTTTGGGAATTTTTAATGCATTCTTGACTTGGGTTCTAGACAACCGGTCGATGAGCTGTTACCACCGACAACTTGCCAACCATACTTGTGCAGCGAAGTGTGGCTTATTTCTTTTTATTTATTTTTCTTTCTTTTCTCCTTTTTCTTTTTTTCTTTTTCTTTTCTTTTTGACTTTGTTTTTCTTTTTAAGTAGGTGGCTTCCCTAGTCTAAGATTTACCTAAAGGCAGCAAGAAGAGAGTGGTCCAGTGAATAAGCACTGGACAACCTACCTGTGGGTTGTTACCCACGATAACTTGCCAACCATATCACCCTAGAAGGTTCATTAGCTACTGAATTTCCGTTAAAACCACCGAACAACAAGTCAATGACGAATAGTGTGTAGATGCTTAGACTTAAAGTTCCCTCAAATCATAGGGCGAGTTGATAAGTCGTGTACTTATTGTAGAATCCCTACCAGGAGGGGGTGACGTAATCAATTGCAGAAATATAATGTAAAACAATCTCACAAAATTCAATCGCACCAGGTACACAATTATTTTAAGGTGGAAACCCAAATCGGGTGAAAACTACCACCTAACCCTCTCGAGTTAGGATTTTCCGATCAACCAAGTTGATCAAATCCACTAAACGAATCACTTAAACGAGGGTGATTCAACCTCAATTACAACCACACTACAAGTGCAAGGGTAGCGTTCCTCAACCCCTTCTCTTCACGAGAAGGATTTTGTCCCACAAAGGAGACGGGAATTCGAAAAGCGAATACCCAACCAAATAACAAAGTAAAATAACAAATATAGTCCTATAGAGCCAACAAAGATTTAAACCTAGCTTCTATAGGAATTAGGAAACTCCCCTTTGCAAGGAGTGTGTCGAATCGATGATACGGGTGCGTGAGCTACATGACGACGCAACGTCGCTCTCGTGAACTACGGAGGGAGAGTGGGTGTGCAAAGGCTTGATGCTCTCAAGATGTAGAACTTGAGCTTGGAGAGCAAGAGCTTTTCTAGGACACAAAAGAGTAGAAAGTATGTTGCTTGGATGTGTCTAGGTGTGTCTTGTGGGCAAGAGGTTCCTCTCTATTTATAGAGGCCTTATGAAAGCTTTGGAAAGCTTCCATAGCAGTTGGGAGCGAAGCCCAAGAGAATCAGGCCAAAATCAGGAACAATGATTGCACTGACAGGGTTATCAGACGTCTGATCCTGACATCATACGTCTGGGAAACCAATTTAAGACGTCTGAAAATAAGGTCAGACGTCTGATTTTATGCAGGTTTCTTCCTGACTTAAATCAGATCTAAACAGGGTTCTAGTGCAACTCGATCAGACGACATACAGGACGTCTGGCACTTTGTCTGGACATCTGGAAACCTACTTTTCTGCGGGAATGGATTTCCAAGAGAGTGCAACGGCTAGAAAATCTCTGAGAAGAGATTTTCGGGTCAGTCGAGGAAAAATGGTCATTTATCAGACGTCTGAAAAGGCTTAAGGACGTCTGATAAGGCTCTAACTGTCATATCCTTCGGTGTTTGTTAAACCAGCCAACGGTCCACTAATTGGACGTTGATAAACGCCAGTTTATCATCATTCTTATTCTTTAAAACTAACCTAGCTCTTAGGATTTTACTCCGCAAACGGGTTTTTGGGCTGCATTTAGGCATAAATTAGGATAGGCATGCATTGCATTTTTTATTGTCATTTTAATGTGTTTTTGTGAGTGTTAGGGATGTACTGATGCACAGATCCCTAAAACCCTAGCACTCAAGAAGGCAAATGGTGAAGGAGAAGCCCAGACTAGCTGGAACCCAGCTTGATCCAGCTCACCACAGCTGAAACTTAGCTTACTTAAACTAGGGTTAGCTCATCCCAGCTCCATTCAGCTAATCTCAGCTGGATGGCAGCTTAAGAGAGTTCACCTTAGCTCACCCTAGCTCAAGTCAGCTCAGATCCAGCTCAACTTAGCTGAGTCTAGCTCATCTCAGCTCCCACTAGTTCACAGGGAGCTCTAGCTAGCTCAGCTGAGTTGATAGGAGTTCACCCCAGCTCAGATCTAGCTACATTCAGCTCCACTCAACTCCAACTAGCTGAAGAAGAATTCATCTCAGCTCAGGAAGCTCAAGTCCAGCTCCTGGGGACTCAGCTTAGCTCATCTCAGTTGAGCTAAGCTACCTTAGCTACCTCAACCAGCTTGATTCTCCCTAGGAGCACTAGACCTAGCTCACCTCAGCTCATTCTGATAGAAGCTAGCTCACTTTAGCTTAGCTTAGCAACTATCAAAGAACTAGCAAGCTAAGCCAGCTAGAGTAGCCCCATGCCAGCCTCTTCAACAGTAGCCAACTCCAGCTCCAGCTCCAGACTTCTCCTCCTCAGCTCCTTCCTCCAAACCCTAGCTCCAACACCTTCTCCTCTACTCCACCTTTAGCTAAGCTAGCTTAGCTTATCTTAGCTTAGCTTAGCTTAGCTAACAACCAGCTCCTTGGCCATCCATTACCTTCAAAATCAACCCTAGCTAGCTCCACCAACTCAAGCCTACCTAAGCTAGCTACCCTACTCAAGTTGGTGCCACCTCCTAGCCATCCATTCACCCCACTATCTCCACCAAAAGACACCTAAAGTTGGCGCCAAAAACCACCTCTATATTGGCGCCACTTTCAACCCCTTCATCCACCCTACACCTACCCACATAACCCATCCTAGCCATCCACATACCCCCCCTTCTAGAATCCTAAGGTGGCGCCACCTAGTAGCCTTCTAGAAGGCCCATTTTGGCACCAACATCAAGGGGTGTCAACCCCCATAACTACCCCCTTGGTGTCTCTTAAGGTGGCACCAAACACCCTTGGCCATTGGATCCTTAACCACCTCCATCTCTCCATCTTAGCCCTCCATTCCAAGAGTCACCTTAGCCCCCCTTCCTACTCTATATAAGCCCACCACCTACAACCATTTTAGATCATCCTCCCTTAGTATATTTTTCTACCTAAACCACCTATACCTACGGCCAAGAAGAAGGAGTAGAGAAGGAGATTAAAGGGGCACATTACCAGCCCCTTTGGTGCCTTCTTCTCCCCACTCTCTTCAACTTGAGCCACGCCAAGGAGGAGGACTCTTCCACTTCAAGGAGGACGGCCAGGCAAAGGAGAAGGACTTAGGGTGGACGTCCACCCTTGGAGAGAAACTTAGGGCACGCCCCCCTAGGGCTTGCCTTGGAGGACATCACCTTGGCGGAGCACTGCAAGGAAGGAGTTGAAGGACTCTTTTCAAGATTGGGAGCCACCAACCTTGGAGCAAGAAGCCCTCTTCTTCACCATCTATCTAGAGGATTTGTGTTTTCTTTTCTTATTTGCATTTTTCTAGTAGTACAAGCTTTCCTCTACTAGGCCTTTTGTAAAACACTTTATCAATTATCTAGTTGCCTTCTTTGCATTTCTTGTTTGCATTTCTATTAGCTTATTTTCAGCATTCTTCACTCCCTCTCCCTAATTATTCTAGGCCTCCACTTGCCTAGAGTGAGCTTAGGGAGAGGCTCTACTTGCCACATAGAAGTAGTATTTAAATTGAAGTGTAAATCGCTTTTCCCGCCATCAGTTCGTATGTTGCCTTAGCTTAAAAACAAAAAAATGATATATTGAAAAAAATACCAAAAAGAAAGTTGAGATTTATATTCCTAGCAAGAGAATCAATTTTGCAACCATATTGCCTCCTTGGACGACCCTAGATACTTCCCTATCTAGGATTATAAATTTAAGAGCGAAAGCGGATTTATGCATTACAATGACCTAATTAACAAACCACGTAAAATCGCTATCAGATGCCTGGCAAAAACATCAGACATCTGGTCTAAGGTCTAGACGTCTGAATTCATCAGACAGAACTAACTAAGTCCAACCTAAATGTTATTAGACGTCTGAATCAACAGTCAGACGTCTTAAAACATACTATCAGACGTCTGTTTTTGGAATTAGACATCTGAAAAGGCTGTTTGACCCCTATATTGGTTTTCTAAGTTCTCTACAGAAAACCTAAGTGTCCTAGGGTTTTGCAGGTGTTCCTAGGACTACTATTAGGGTACTTTGAGGCTCTTTAACATGAAGTTCTAAGGAACAAAAAGAGCAAGGAAATAAAGATAAAAGTACAAGAAGGAAATTAACAGAATTCTATCCTATTCTTCTTGTCCTTCCATCTTCAATCTATCGCTCCTCGCGAATCTCCTCTATTTTCCATCAAGCTCCTCCAATCCATCCTGGATGAGAGCTCGAACTCCGTCTAATCACGTCTCCATTTGTAATTTGCCTGAAATCTAAGACTTCAAGTGCAAATGTTAAATAACACGTGTTTTGTTAGCATCAAAACAAATGATCGTGGTGCTCTAGCACCTACACTTATCACCCAAACTTATTTAATCAAATTAAAATAGAATTCAAGATAGCGAGGACTTGATAACAAATCCACATTTTAGTGGATACCGAGGCTGATTAAGCCCAAAGACCTGAAGGGCCTTAGTGTTCAGATCCTACTATAATATTTCCTAAGATTGAATGGTCCTAATGCCCAAGTATTCCTTCTTAATTCAAAATTCTTATATATATATATAAGAAAATAGGTAGAATTTACAAAAATTCCACTGAGCTGACAAAATAATTCATAAATGAATCCACCCCCCCATGCCTAACTAATGCAATGTCCACATTAAGAATGAAAAACCTAAAAGGAAGGGTAGAATGCAGAAGATATCACCTGAATATGAAGTTCGGGTCAGCTCTAAGTCAAACTATACAACTGCTAAGTTTAATGCCGTCAGCTAGAAGAAGTCCAACCAAAGAAGTCACAACATGGCTAGAGCAACCATGTTTGAGACGGGTTCTAGAATAGTTCGGTCAATAACAGGTTTTAGACGTTGACCGTTGACTTTGAATGAATTACCCATCTTCGGGTCAGAGATCTAAACAGCTACATTTTAAAATATCTGATCGATAATGAACAAGCCGTTCCATTTCGACCTAAGTTTTCTGGGAAAGAGCTTAAGTTGAGAATCGAATAGCCAGACCTTTTGGTTTGGCTCAAAGCTCTTGTGGGAAATCAATTGGTCATGAAGAGCTTTGGTCCGAGCCTTGTAGATCTTGGCATTCTCATACGCATCATTTCTAAGCTCCTCCAACCCTGATAGTTGGAGTTTCTTGGTCTTCCCAGCTAAAATCAGATCTAGATTGCACTACTTGATTGCCCAGAATGCCCTATGTTCAATTTCTACGAGTAAATGGCACACCTTTCCATACACTAGACGAAAAAGAGACATGCCGATGGGCATTTTATATGCCGTACGATAGGCCCAAAGAGCGTCGTCAAGCTTTTGAGTCCAGCCTTTGCGATCAGGCCTAACCATTTTCTGCAGAATATTCTTGATCTCTCGATTGTAGATCTCGGTCTGTCCATTCGTCTGGGGATGGTAAGGTGTGGAGATTCTATGATTAACCCCATATTTTGCTAGCAAATTACGGAACTAGGCATTAGTGAAATGAGTGCCACCATCGCTGATGATGGCCCTCGAAATCCCGAACTGACTGAAAATGTTCTTCTTGACGAAATCTATGACCACCTTGTGGCCATTGGTTCGGGTGGGAATCGCCTCGATCCATTTGGACACATAATCAACAGCGACAAGAATGTACTAATGTCCAAATGAAGGGAGGAATGGTCCCATGAAATCGATTCCCCAAACATCGAAGATTTTGACGGGAAGAATCAGGTTTAGAGGCATCATATCTCTCTTAGTCATGCTCCCAACTGTCTAGCATCGGGAACACGACCTCAAGAATTTCTGGGCATCCTTGAATAAAGATGGCCAATAAAATCTAGATTGCAAAATTTTTGCAGCCGTCTTTTCCCAGAGAAGTGTCCACCACACACAAATGCATGGCAGAACTCGAGTATACTCTTGAACTCATTCTTAGGAACACATCGGAGAATAATCTGATCAGAGCCGATGCGGTACAATTCAGGGTCCTCCCAGAAATAATATTTGGCCTCAGATAGTCTACCCCGTTGTTTCTTGGTCCAATCTTGGGGGATTTGACCAACGGCCAAATAGTTGACAAAGTCAGCAAACCATGGGGTTTGAACACCTGAAACTGTAAGGATGGTTTCATCTGGAAAAGTATCAGCAATCGGAATGTTCAGACGAGAAGAGTCACTCAAAAGTCTCGACAGATGATCCACCACCACATTCTGTACCCCAGATTTATCCTTGATTTCAAGATCAAATTCTTGGAGCAAAAGAATCCAATGAATAAGCCGAGGTTTGGCATCCTTTTTGGCCAAGAGATGTCTCAAGGCCAAGTGGTCGGTATATATGATGACAAGAGACCCTAAGAGATAAGCCATGAATTTCTCTAAAGCAAATACTACGGCTAGTAATTCCTTCTTAGTAACAGTGTAATTCCTCTGAGCCTCGTCCAGAGTTTTACTAGCGTAGTAGTTGATAGAGGGCTTCCTATCAACTTTCTGACCCAAAATAGCCCTGACCGCGTAATCAGAAGCATCGGACATGATCTCAAAAGGGGTTGTCCAAACCGGTGGTTGCAACACCGGAGCACAAGTGACTGCCGTTTTAAGAAAATCAAATGCCTTACGGCATGATTCGACAAAATCAAACGGCATTTCTTTGGCGAGAAGATTGCTCAAAGGACGAGCAACCTTTGAAAAATCCTTGATGAATCTCCTGTAGAATCCCACATGATGAAGAAATGATAGAATTTGTTTAACAGATGTGGGAGGAGGAAGTTTAGCAATAGCATCAACCTTAGCTTTATCCACTTCGATTCCCCGTTCAGAGATTACATGACCCAAGACGATGCCTTCTTGTGTCATGAAATGACTCTTTTCCCAGCTAAGGACGAGTCTAGTTTTTATGGATCATTTAAGAGTCATTTCATGATTAGCTAGACAAGAGTCAAACAATTCTCCAAAAACAGAGAAATCGTCCATGAAGACTTGCATAAACTCTCCCACCATGTCAGAGAATATGGCCAGCATACACCTTTGAAAAGTCACAGGTGCATTACATAAGTCGAATGGCATCCTACGGAAAGCAAAGGTTCTGTAGGGACAGGTGAAAGTAGTTTTTTCCTGATCCTCGGGATGGATAGGGACTTGATTGTATCTCGAGTAGCCATCAAGAAAATAGAAGTACTTCTGCCCGACTAGTCTTTCGAGGATTTGATTAGTAAAAGGCAGAGGGAAATGATCCTTTTTCATGGCTGTGTTCAGCTTCCTATAACTGATATAGACCCTCTAGGAGGAAGCTAAACGAGTTGTGATAGATTCTCCTTTCTCATTAGTCACAATGGTAATCCCAGCTTTCTTAGGAACAATCTGCACGGGACTTACCCAAGGATTATCAGAGATTGAATAAATGATTCCTGCATCGAGCCACTTAATGATCTCCTTCTTGACCACTTCTTGCAAATTTGGGTTTAATCTCCTTTGTATCTGGCGAGAAGGGTGAGATCCATCTTCAAAAAATATTCTATGATTGCAATAAGATGGCTCGATCCCCCTAAGGTCATGAATAGTCCAACCAATTGCCTCCTTGTGTTCCTTCAGGACCTTAATCAGTTTAATCTCCTAATCCTTTGTTAATTTAGCACTGATAATCACAGGGAGCATCTTACATGGTCCTAAAAACTGATATTTCATATTTTCAGGCAATGGTTTCAGTTCAAGCTGGGGTGGGTTGATGATTGAAGGTAAGGAAGATGATGATGAAAACTCATCAAGAGGAAGAGGTTGACAGTGAACAAAATCAATAACCTCTTCAGAAGATGGCGGGTTTGCCATAGAGGGTTGCGGGTCCAATTCAACATCAAAGGAGGAACTTTCAAACGTAGAAACCACCATACAAGTTTCGATATTCACATTATCATCCTCAAGTTCCTCAATAAATCCACAACCCTCAAATTTATTAATAGCCCTAAAAATATCCAATTTCATTCTTTTATCCCCAAAGGCAATTTCCATGCTATCGCTTTCACAGTTAATATTGGTCTTGGCGGTAGCCAGAAATGGACGCCCCAGAATGATGGGCATGTTCCTCAGATTTTCAGGTACATCTATGTCAAGGACAAGGAAATCTACAGGAAAATATGAATCCTTAACATTAACAATAACATCTTCAATAACGCCTCGCGGATTTGTGACCGAACGGTCTGCTAACTGCAGCGTTACTGAAGTCAGACGAAGTTCACCTAATACGAACTTCTCGTAAAGAGAAGTCGGAATTAGGTTGATGGATGCACCCAGATCCAGCAGTGCTCTATCAAAGGTATAATCTCCGATGACACAAGAAATCAAAGGAGCACTTGTATCTCTCTTTTCTGAGGGAGGTGATGCAGGATAACAGAACTAGCCTACTTGAAGAATACCATGATGCGAAAAGTTGCGTGATTTATAAAAGTGGGTTTTAATGTCGTTGTAACACGTGAATTCGCATACGCTTTTAAATTTATATCCTAGATAGGGAAGTATCTAGGGTCGTCCAAGGAGGCCAAATATTTGCAAAATTAATTCTCTTACTTACAAAATAGATCTCAATTTTATTTTTGGTATTTTAAATATGTAATTTTTTTTTTGTTTTGAAAAGATGAGGGCAAAATGCGAATTGTGGCAGAAAGTACTAACACCTATAATTACTTAACTAAAACTTAAGAGATAGATATATCCTCTTCCTAAGCTCACTCTAGGCAAGTTGAGGCCTAGAGTAATTAGGAAGAAGAGGTGAAACAAGTGCTAGAACAAAAACAACAATTGCAATAGAAAGTAAAAGAAGCCAATTTAATTAACTAGAATTTACTTTCTTTTCAAAGACAAGTAGAGGAATGCTTCTACTAGAAATGAAAAAATCTAAAAGCAATAAAAGAAACACAAATCCTCTTGCAAAATTTGGTGAAGAAGGGAGTCTTCTTGCTCCAAGCCTAGCTGCTCCTTGGCTTGAAAAGAAGGCCTCCTTCTTCTACTTCCTTGAGAGCTCCTCCAAGGTGGATGCTACCACCTTCAATGCTCTCCTCCAAGGGGTGGGCGTGCACCACCCTCAAAAGCTCCTCCAAGGTGGCGTGGACCACCTTCAAGATCTCCTCCAAAGATCTTCCTTGCCTAGCTTCTCCTTTGGCTGGCGTGGCTCAAGAGAGAAGGGAAGAGGGGAAGGCACCAAAGGGACAGAATATCCCCTTAATCTTCTTCTTCTTCTTCTTCTCTCTTGGGCATGGGCTCTAGGTAGAATATGAGAGTGAATTTGCTAGCCAAGGATGGTTTGAATGGTGGTGGGTAGTGGTCCTTTTATAGGGTAGGATGGGGGGTTAAGATGACTCTTGAAATGGAGGGCTAAGATGGGAAGATGGAGGTGGTTGGGGATCCTATGGCTAAGGGAAATTGGCGCCAACCCAAGGGGTGCCATGGGGTGGTTATGGTGGTTAAAGGGCACCTATATTTGGAGCCAACTATGGGGCTTCTAGAAAGTAGGTGAGGTGGATGGTGGAGATGGGTTTAAGGGGAGATGTATGGTGGAGATGAAGGGGATTTTTGGAGGGAAAAGTGGCGCCAACAAGGGGGTAGTTAGGGTGGTTTTGGCGCAACTTTTTTGGTGTCTTTTAGAGGTGGTGGGTAGGCTAGGTTGGCGCCAAGTAGGGTTAGCTTATGTGGAGCTTAGGTGGAGCTAGTTGGGTGGAGTTGTTAGGTGGGTTTTTGGGTGGTACAAGGAAAGGAAGCTGGAGCATAGCTAAGCTAAGCTAGCTTAGCTAATGGTGGAGTAGAGGAGGAGGTGTTGGAGCTAGGGTTTGGAGGGAGGAGCTGGTTCTGAAGAATCTGAAGCTGAAGTAGAGCAGGCAGCTGCTGAAGAGGTCAACATGGGGCTACTCTAGCTGGCTTAGCTTGCTAGTTCTTTGCTAGCTACTAAGCCAAGCTAAAGTGAGCTGGCTTCTATTGAATGGAGCTGAGGTGAGCTGGGTCTGGTGCTCCCAAGGAGGATTGAGCTGGTTGAGACAGCTAAGGTAGCTTAGCTCAAGTAGCTTGAGCTAAGCTGGGTCCCCGAGAGCTGGACTTGAGCTTCCTGAGCTGGGATGAGTTCTTCTTCAGCTGGCTGGAGTTCAGTGGAGCTGGATGTAGCTGGATCTGAGCTGGGGTGAACTCCAGTCAACTTAGCTGAGCTAGCTAGAGCTCCCTGTGGATTAGTGGGAGCTGAGATGAGCTAGACTCAGCTAAGTTGAGCTAGATCTGAGTTGACCTGAGCTAGGGTGAGCCAAGGTGAGCTCTCTTGAGCTACCACTCAGTTGAGATTAGCTGAATGGAGCTGGGATTAGCTAACCCTAGTCCAAGTGGGCTAGGTTCCAGCTATGGTGAGCTGGATCAAGCTGAGTTCCAGCTAGTCTAAGCTCCTTCTTCACCAATTGCCTTCTTGAGTGCTAGGGTTTTAGGGATCTGTATATCTATTCATCCCTAACACTCACAAAAACACATTAAAACAACAAAAGAAAATGCAATGCATGCCTAACCTAGTTAATGCCTAAATGCAGCCCAAAACCCCATTTGCGAAGTAAAATCCTAAGAGCTAAGTTTGTTTTAGTGCATAAGAATGATGATAAACTGGCGTTTATCACAACCCCATGCTTATCTTTTGCTAGTCTCTTAGCAAAACTTCAAATTTTTTGGAAAACAGAATTTTTGGGAAATCTAATTTTTTTGACTTTTGAGGAAAAAAAGATTAAGGGATCCTGGTTGATCTAAACACAGAAGGTACGGGATTTGTTAAAGATAAACATCGGGATTTATTTTTAGATCCAACTATTAGACAAAACAGGATCAATATCCTCCAAAAAATTCACAAATTAACTCCTTGTTAATTCAAATGACTTGAAATTTTTGCTTTTAGGATTTTTCTGGCTCATGAATCTGATTCGCAACTTGCAAAATCCTTTAAAATCTTGTGTCTATGCTTGTGAAAAGCCAACATTTATATGGGTGATGAGTCCATTTTAATGGATTAATATTACACCTAAGTAACTTTAATTGTACATTTTAGGTTTGTTAATAACTACACTAAGTAATAGAATAATTGTATGCATCATGATTTAATTTTATAACATTCTATAATTTAATATGTAATGATTATGTTCTTTTTATGTGTAGGAAACATAAGTGGCAAAAGAATGAGGAGGAAAGGGTAAATTACCCTTTCAAATAACCGGCTGCTGCTCTTTTCCCTTTCTATCGGCCACCCTCAACAGCCGCCGGCGTCTCCCCAACACCTCCTGCCAAAATTAGAAAAGGGATTTGAAAATCCCTTGATTGGCGCACACGGGGAGAGATAGGAGTTAAAGAGAGGAGGTGGAGAGAAGAACAGGGATCATCTTCCCCCTTGCGAGGAACAACTCCTCTGCATGCATTGTGGAAAAGAAGATCCATCCAGGAAGAGAAGAAGCGTGCACTGTGGTTATCTTCCTCCTTGCGGGGAACTACCCAGCGGACACTGTGGATCTAGAGTGCACCTTGGCTTGAGCGACCATCCACCTTGCACGCCCGCAGGCGTGTGCCATCTCCAGCCGGCCCTGCACTGCATCACAGGCGCGCACCAAGCCTTCCTGCAGTTGCTCTAGCCTCTGCAAGCGCCTGCCCGCATGCCTTCCTCCCATCTCCAGCGCACCAAGCCCGCACGCAGCCAACTGCAGGCACTGCCTGCAGGCCACCTCCTGCTCACAACGCCTCTCCACTCCAGGAGCGCGCCTGCACGCCCCACCGCTCGCTCCCTTCAGTGCCATCTGCAGGCGCACTGCTCGCTCCCTTCAGCACCATCTGCAGGCTCACCACTCGCTCCCTTCAGCGCCTCACTGCAGGCGTACCTCCCTTCACAGTGCCTCTCCACCGCACTACAGCAATGCACCCGCAGGAGCTACCTCTGCCCACGTGCAGATCGCACTCCTGCAGCCAACCGCCCGCACTCCAGCCTCTGCCTCACCTCCTCATCGCAAGCGCACGCACGCTCGCACGCCACCAGCAGTAGGCGCTACGTGCACCTTCATCCTTCAACAGAGCCAACAGGCCGGCACTCCGGCCACCTTCGCCGGCCACCTCCGTCGCCGCTGCTACCACCACCAGAGAGCCCTCATCCTCGCCGTCCTCCTGAGCCTCACGACAGCCCCGCCGGTGCTCTCTCTCTCGGGAGGAGGAGAGAGCAAAAAAGCTCTGTTTTCCCATCAATTACTATTTACATTCAATGACATTGCCACATAATTTGATTTTATTTATTATTATTATATTGTGGCAGAATTGCACTTGAACACTCATAGTTCCTTATAAATGCATGATATTGATATTCACTAGTTTGAAGATTGATTTTAGGGCTTAACTTAAGTATTAATTTTCTATACTACACATCACATGAAAATTGCATAAATTTATCATAAATTTATTGAGGATTTCTGTGAGGGAAATCTACAAATATACCCTTATCTTTTTAAGTTATTGCAAATCTACTTTCCTTCACATTTTAAGGGATTTCGCACTATCTGAAATAAAATTAAATAATTAAGCATCTGTGGACACAACCTGCTCTTTTACGAGTGGTTATTTTCATTGTTTTTGATTAGTTGATTTTTCTACCACTTAAATACTATAATGCTAAGTGAAAAGTCATCTTTCAAATTAGCGTCATTGCCGGGGAGGCAACAGATGCAATAGATTCATGTTATTATCTCGGAATATTATGAGTCGCACAATCATCTAATCATTTTTTTTATTATTATTGTGCGAGGAATCTGACACGGCGACAAGGCGCAGCAAAGCGACGACATTGAACCTGAACGACGTGTACAGCGGAGACGATCTTTTTGGTGGACCTTGAAGCCACCTGGAGGATGGCAACAGGAACACATGGGCCTTGATCCCACGCACATAGGCTTACGAAGAAGCCTATTTCTGATTTAGGCAATAGGTCTTAGTTAGATTTAGTTAGATAGACATTAGAATTTAATTTCTATCTTTTGGACCCTTGTTGGGTATTTTTGTGAACGTGTTCCCAGTGCCATTTTATTTCTTATCGCTCTTGTATGCAGGAGCGTATTTTCGGGAGCGTGTTCCCATTTATTCAGATTATGGGATTATTTGAACTGTTTGAACTAAATTTTGATTAGTTAGTTAGATTAAGTCTATTTGTTTAGTATATAAAAATTAAAAAAAAAAATGAACTACCTGCTAGAAGCTGCATATCTATAGGACGACCATCTAGGACTGAATGAGCAGCATCTAGTTTATTTTTATTTCATTGCATTCATTATTGCATGAAGAAAGCTGGAGTAAGGTACGTCTTCTCTTGAGCATTAATTACTTGTCATGCATATGCATTGAACCTAAATCTAAGACCACTAAAGTGCTTGAATCAAATTAATTCAATGGTCACTTTAAACTAATTGGGACGTTAAGAGGTTGGACTTTAAAATCTGTGACTAAAAATTGTGTGCAAAAGGATCCTGTTTGCGGAATTTCAAAAAAAAAATCAAAATACGATCGTATGCTTGCACACTTGATACACTGTGCACCTCAAATAAGGTCACTAGATAAATTTCTACCTCTCCTCTTTTGCACCACAAGGGAAGTTAGTCAGAAATCAATAAGCCTATCCACCAAGTTACTTCGATTCCTCGTGAGTGGGCTCGATTCGAGACTTCCATCCCTTGCGAGTAGGTTATAGGCACCAGCAAAAGTTGGCCTAGGAAGCGTAATTTTTGCAAAACTTGTTTGGCCACCAACTAAACATATGACTCTAAGACCTACAATCTACTAAAAATAGATCCCGTTGAATTTGCATTTGCTTTGACAATAGAACTCTCTAGGAAGTTTTCTGCTTATATTCTGAATTTTGCTAAATCCTAAGAGAGTTAAAATTATTTTGCTTAAAGAAATGGATTACTCTTACTCCTATCATTCAGATTATCAGAGTCAATACTTCCCATCTTTTAATCAGGATCCCATGCTTCGAGCGTATCCATCCTTTGATGGGTACATTGACAATTCATGGGATCATTCTCATTCTTACCCTGGGAGTACCGGCTTGATAACTCCCACTTTTGAGCAGAGCCTCGGAGTGGGATTTTCCAGCCCTGAAATCCCTACTTCCATGCAAGCATCCAACCTCCCACCCTTCATGATTTTCCATATCGAGGTTGGACCGATACCCCTAGGCAACCAAAGCCTGAAATTGACTATCCTCCCCAACCTGATAATAGTAGCCTCTCTTCTTTTATGATAGAAATGCAAAAACAGCAAAAGGAAATAATGGAATCAATGGGAGAGATGTTGAGGAATAGTCAACAGTTAAATGAAGAAATAAGACAACTTAGCTACATGCTTCCCAATAATCCTTATCCCTACCCAATAGACCATGATCATGAAAATAATTCTGAGGAACCTAATGATAATAGGGATCCAATTTTAGGTAGCTATCACTAAGACTCTCCCAATGAGACACGGCCACTAGAGGACAACAATCATAGTGATTATCCACCTGAATTATATTACAGTCAAAAGCAAGGGAAGATGCGACCTCTTGAGGACCTTGACCCCAACAACAGTATTCTCCTTACCCCTACCAACCTGGGTCAAGGTTGTATTATTCCTATCACTTCCCCTATTAATTATTTGGTGGAATCCCATTCTACCCTTAGTGAGCCTAGTCCTAACCCTCTACTTAGGGAATCAACACCTATCATTCAATATCCTGAGGATTCAAATGCACCTAATGAAGGTGACCCTAAGGGAATAGAGGATGATCAATTCTGGTCTCAGGGATATGAAGAGTCTAATTCAGAGGATGAGGATGCCCCAACAGAGGAACCTAAACTGAAAATCTGGAGTGAATCATAGGAGAATTATTTATCATTTGAGGATTTAGCTCCAGAGGATAGAAATAATATGATTAAATCCAGATTCCTACTTTCTTTTGAGAGTCATCCTCCATCAAAACAGGAGTTGATATTAGAGGAGGAAAAATAAAATAATGAGAAGTCTATGGGAGACTCTCGGGGACAAAACACGTCATTTGAGGATTTATACCCCAAGAACAATAACAAATTCAATGATATAGGCTTCCTCCAAAATATTAAGATTGATCCTCCGTTAGAAATAATTGAAGATACTGATCCAACTCCTAATGAATCACATATACACCCCGACAAATATTTGAGTGAACCAAACGAATTTGGGGATGAGCGGAATGATAATGATTCTGATATTTTCACCCTGCCATCAAAGAGTTCTAATTTGGAGTCTACCATTGATTCAAATATGACTCCGATCGTTAATACTAGGTAGGGTAACGTAAAGTTTTCTACAACTAGGGAGTGTACATAATCTGAATCATTGTTGGAATTGGACCCAACTAAGCCCTCATTAGACTTAACCATTACCTTCCAACACTACAAACAACCCTTATACTCCCTAACCAATCCGTGGCTCAGATATCTGCTCATGTACATTCTTTTTGGAGAATATATCAGGTCAGTACATCCTAGGATAGAATGGCGAGTATGGATTGATGCTTGTACTTTTACTCTCGCCATTCAAGGGTTTGAACTAACTATGTGTATATCTTTTAAAACCCATCCTCCTCTAGAGGATCCTTGTTATCCTCCACTTATTCTGTTTCGGGAGGTCCCTTTTCATATTCCATTTATTATTCCTAGACCTCCCAAGGTAGCCAACGAGATTTTTTGTTTTCATTTCTTCTGGCGAGCAGTTGGAATTACATTGCATCATCAGCTCACCAACATCAGTGGTTACCTATTATCTAGGCCTACGCTGTTATGCATATTCCTAGGGCCTAACCTTTTCTGTTTGGAACCAGATTTACAGGTTCCTTCTAAGTCTGGCTGCTAACAGAAAATGCAGTGCTTCTTGGGAGGCAACCCAACGGTCATCAGGTGATTTCTTTCCTTTCTCCCCCTGTTTTAATTTTACAATGGGGACATTGTAGGGTTTAGGCATGGGGGAGTGCATTTGCATTTTAGGTGCATTCATGCATTTAGGTTAGCATATAAAAAGAAAAATTATTATTCTCTTTTCTTGAGCTAAATGGGTTAGTCCCTAGCAAAATACCTTTATTTTTGGAGGTTTTTCTTCCGAAATTATTTCTTAAGTTTAGAATCTAGTACATTTATTTCATGTGCACGTAGACTTGGTAATGGATCCTTGAGGAAAACCAATGAGCATTTGTAAGTCTACTGAACCCTTGGACAGTTCATAGGGAGTCAGGCATACTATCTTCCAGTAGATCCACCTCATATTTGTGAGAAGAAAGTAGAGAGATTACTGGTGCACTAAGTCTAGTGCAAGGACTCTTAAGTTTTGGATAATTAGATGATGATACTTCAGAGTTAGGCGTAGTTTTCACTCTCTGTTCCTGTGTGCGTACTTTGAGTGAATTCCTGAGAGTCACCAAATAAGGCAGATACACAGAGATTGAGTCTTAATAAAGCTATAACTATGGTGGATGGTTACGACTATCCTTCATAGAGTCCTCGGCTGAAGGAGGGTAATAGTGTCAAAGGTCAGAAATATGTCTATCCTATCCATTCCTTCCCGGTGACTAGAATAGGCACTTCCACCAAATAAGCCACACAACTTCCTCTTGACCATCATCATCCCTAATAATGCCTCATAAATAAAAGTCCGTATCGTGTTGTGTTGATTGAAAAAGAAACAAAAACAAGAAATAAAAAAAAGGGAGGAAGAAAGCAAAGAAGAAAAAGAAGAAACAGAAAGAACATAAAAAAGAAATTGATATATAAAAAAAAAAAAAAGTCAAAGTTTCTAATGTAATATTGTTTCTGAGGCAACAGAACACCTATCGCATTCCACCAAATATGACCCATACCTACCTTCTAGAATTTCTGATCGCCCGAATACTGGTTGAGGACTCTAACTTAGTTGTAGAGTTATTAGGACTTTAATTGAAATGTGGATGCCATGTGAGGCCACCAAATAGTGAGTACAATTTCTTAATCTAGCGAGATTCGTGATCTCAGAAAGAAAGAAAGGAGAGAGTGCCCAGGAACATCAAGAGAGCACAATTGTGTAGCCTCTCTCAGAGTTGACTTGTCTAATAGTCTAGAGATCTAAAGTTTGCAGTACTAGACTATATGTAGAACTAGATGAGTGTGTGCCACCAAATACAAATCCATTCAACTCGATATCTCCTACCTATGCCAAATGCCGGGGTCAAATTGCAGATTATCGTCTGCTTTATCCCCGAGGGAAGTAGTTTCCCATCTCGACAGAAATATTTGCCAAGGGTGATGTACGAACTCCCAATGCGAATTAGCTCTTTCACTTGTATCTATTACCTAGGCTATCAGCACTTCACATTTGTCTGGATCTCTAAAGTTTTGAAATAAGAAAAGAAGTCTTCTGATTACTTCTATTATTCATTTTTGCTAGGGACTAGCAAATCTTAGGCATGGGGGTATTTGATGAGTCCATTTTAATGGACTAATATTACGCCTAAGTAACTTTAATTGTATATTTTAGGTTTGTTAATAACTACACTAAGTTATAGAATAATTGTATGCATCATCATTTAATTTTATAACATTCTATAATTTAATGTGTAATGATTATGTTCTTTCTATGTGGAGGAAAAATAAGTGGCAAAAGAATGAGGAGGAAAGGGTAAATTACCCTTTCAAATAACCGGCGGCTGCTCTTTTCCTTTTCTATCGGCCACCCTCAACAGCCGCCGGCGTCTCCCCAACAGCCTCCTGCCAAAATTAGAAAAGGGATTTGAAAATCCCTTGAGAGAGAGGAGTTAAAGAGAGGAGGTAGAG
Organism: Thalassia testudinum; assembly: GCA_037157565.1. Taxonomy (NCBI): domain Eukaryota; kingdom Viridiplantae; phylum Streptophyta; class Magnoliopsida; order Alismatales; family Hydrocharitaceae; genus Thalassia; species Thalassia testudinum. Next base: position 86,191,384 of record JAZHRO010000031.1, read on the forward strand.
AGAACAACGGGGATCATCTTCCCCCTTGCGGGGAACAACTCCTCCACATGCACTGTGGAAAAGAAGATCCATCCAGGAAGAGAAGAAGCGTGCACTGTGGTTCATCTTCCTCCTTGCGGGGAACTACCCAGCGGACACTGTGGATCCATAGTGCACCTTGGCTTGAGCGACCATCCACCTTGCGTGCCCGCAGGCATGTGCCATCTCCAGCCGGTCCTGCACCGCATCACAGGCACGCACCAAGCCTTCCCGCAGCCGCTCTAGCCTCTGCAAGCGCCTGCCCGCGCGCCTTCCTCCCATCTCCAGCGCACCAAGCCTACACGCAGCCAACTGCAGGCGCTGCCTGCAGGCCGCCTCCTGCTCACAGTGCCTCTCCATGCCAAGCGCGTGCCTGCAAGCCCCACCGCTTGCTCCCTTCAGCGCCATCTACAGGCGCACCGCTCGCTCCCTTCAGCTCCATCTGCAGGCGCACCGCTCGCTCCCTTCAGCGCCTCACTGCAGGCACACCTCCCTTCACAATGCCTCTCCACCGCACTGCAGCAACGCACCTGCAGGCGTTACCTCCACCCACCTGCAGACCGCACTCCTGCAGCCAACCGCCAGCGCTCCAGCCTCTGCCTCACTGCCTCACCGCAAGCACGCGCACGCTCGCACGCCACCAGCTGCAAGCGCTGCGTGCACCTTCATCCTTCAACCGAGCCAAAAGGCCGGCGCTTCGGCCACCTTCGCCAGCCACCTCCGGCCACCTCCGTTGCTGCCGCTACCACCACCGGAGAGCCCTCGTCCTCGCCGTCCTCCTGAGCCTCGCGACAGCCCCGCTGGTGCTCTCTCTCTCTCGCGCGAGGAGGAGAGAGCAAAAAAGCTCTGTTTTCCCATCAATTACTATTTACATTCAGTGCCATTGCCACATAATTTGATTTTATTTATTATTATTATATTGTGGCAGAATTGTGCTTGAACACTCATAGTTCCTTATAATTGCATGATATTGATATTCACTAGTTTGAAGATTGATTTTAGGGCTTAACTTAAGTACTAATTTTCTCTAGTGCACATCACGTCAAAATTGCATAAATTTATTGAGGATTTCTGTGAGGGAAACTGCACATATACCCTTATCTTTTTAAGTTATTGCAAATCTACTTTCCTTCACATTTTAAGGGATTTCGCACTATCTGAAATAACATTAAATAATTAAGTATTGATTGCATAATTGCCTCCCTGTGGACACAACCCGCTTTTCTGCGAGTGGTTATTTTCATTATTTTTGATTAGTCGATTTTTCCACCACTTAAATACTATAACGCTAAGTGAAAAGTCATCTTTCAATGGGCGTGTTAATTTATTTATTATTATATATATATATATATTATTTTTTCTCCCCCATGCTTATTTTTAGCTTAGTCTTACAATAGATGTGTCGGGATCATCATTCCCGTTACCAATCCTCGAGGGGGCTCTGGCGCCAGTACTTCGGGATAGCACTGTCCATGACACCACCCAGGAGCTCACAACCCCAAAATAGAATGCAGTGTAAAGAGGTGCTCCAAGCAAACTCAAGCTCTTGCTCTGACACTATAGGTAGAGCACCGTCCAAGACACTTGAGCTGCTAAAATACGCTTTAATGCTCCGTCTAAAGATATGAAGTATAGATATAGAGCAGCGCCAAGGTGGTAACATGTTGACATCGCATCCATAAAGGAGGCATTTTCCTCCTTCTCGACAGTGGAAACTCAAACCAATGATCTGCTTCAGACTTTTACTAAGTCCAAACAAGGGAGTTTTTCAAATTTTTAGTTATTTTTTAAGTGTTGGCTTGTGTGTGAAAATTGACACAAGACGTTCCTCAAGAAATACAAGTTTTTGAATCAGAAACTAAGTCAAATACTTTCCACATTACAAAATAGGATCAAGTCACCTGAACTATCATGAGTTTAGGTGAAATTTTAGAGAAGGATATATGATCTAGTCTAAAAATAGACCCTGAAATTCTAATGATCAAATTCGCATCCTCATCCCTAGTTTGTTAAAGATTAAATCCCATTATACCAAAAGTGAATTTTTTCAACCTTAGTCTCGATTTCAAAAATTTTTCCTCAAAAGTTTTCAACATTTTTATTTTTTTGGGTATGCAAGTAGGAAATAAACTAAAGAAAAAATGCATGTTTTTAGGCTTTGAAAATCCTAAATCAATCGTCAAATTTTAAAAACACCCCCCCATGCTTAAGATATGCGATGTCCTCATGCATTAGGAGGGAAAAGGGATCACCTCAGTGAAGAACGGTCGGGTTTAGGATGATCAAAACCTGGAAAAAAAAGAAAAAAGGAAAGTAGGAAAAAATGATGGGTTACCTCCCATCCAGTGCTATCTTTTATGCCATTCAGCTGGGCGTAGTGTGCAATAGTGATCGAGGGTGGTTGGCTTAGTAAAATTAAAAGATTCAGATAGAATTTTTAGAGTATGATCAAAATAGGGCTTTAAATGTTGGTCGTTGACTTGGAAGGTCGAATTAGTTTTTGGATCAAAAAGATCAACAACGCCGTATGGATATGTTTTATGGACAATAAAGGGGCCGGTCCATTTTGATTTTAATTTGCCAGGAAAAAGATGTAATCTCGCATCAAAAAGCCAAACGCGTTGATTAACATCAAAATGTTTCCGAACAATATATTTATCGTGAAATTTTTTTGTTCAATCTTTATAAATCCTCGCATTTTCATAAGAAAAATTACGTAATTCTTCCAATTCAGTTAATTGTAATTTTCTATGGATACCGATGTCAGATAAATCCATGTTGAGTTATTTTATTACCGAAAAAGCCCTATGTTCTAGCTCTACCGGGAGATGGCATGCCTTCCCAAAAATCAGATGGAAGGGAGACACGCCGAGAGGGGTTTTGAAATCGGTATGGTAGGCCCATAAAGTATCATCCAATTTGGTGGACCAATCTTTACAGTTGGGCCTAACCGTCTTTTGTAAAATATTTTTAATTTCCCAGTTAGAGACTTCAGCGTGGCCATTCGTTTGGGGGTGATAAGGTGTGAAAATTTTATGATTCACCCCATATTTAGAAAGAAGGTGATGAAATTGTGAGTGGGTGAAATGTGAGCCTCCGTCACTGATAATGGCTTTTGGTATGCAGAATCTTGAGAAAATATTTTTCTTAAGAAATTCGACAACCACACGGTGATCACTAGTGTGGGTGGGTATTGCTTCTATCCATTTTGAAACATAGTCGACTGCGACTAATATATATAAATACCCACCAGAGTTGATGGACTATCCCATGAAGTCGATGCCCCAAACATCAAAAATTTCAACCTCTAAAATAGGATTAAGGGGCATCATATCCTTTCGAGTCATGTTGCCGATGCTCTGGCAATGCACACAGGATCGAACAAAGTTATGAGCATCTTTCTGCAAGCTGGGCCAATAAAATCCAGCATTAAGGATTTTAATTGCAGTTTTCTTGCCCAAAAAGTGTCCGCCACAGGCCATTGAGTGACAATGTGTCAAAATATCATGGATTTCAGAATCGGCTACACATCTTTTAATGACCTGAACGGCACAAATGCGGAAAAGGTTGGGCTCCTCCCAAAAATAATATTTAATATTAGCAAAGAACTTATCCCATTTTGTTTTTGGCCAATCAGTGGGGATTCGTTCTGTTGCTAAGTAGTTTGCGATAGGCACAAACCAAGGGAGGGTTGTAGCAACTAAAATGCTTTCATCGAGGAACTGATCTGGTGGGGTCATTATGTCATTCGTCATAAGACGAGAGAGACGGTCGACCACTACATTATGCGATCCCGTCTTATCCTTGATTTCCAGGTCAAATTCCTGGAGCAGCAGAATCCAACGGATAAGGCGAGGTTTTGCATCTTTCTTTGTCAGCAAATATTTAATTGCTGAGTGGTCGGTATATACATTGACATGTGACCCCAACAAATAAGATCTAAATTTTTCTAAGGCAAATGCAATGGCAAGAAGTTCCTTTTCAGTAACCGTGTAATTCTGTTGTTCATCATCACGAGTTTTGCTAGCATAATAGATCACAACGGGCTTCTTGCCAATTCTTTGCCCTAGAACAGCCCCTACAGCAAAATCTGAGGCATCTGTCATTAATTCAAAGGGACTATTCCAATCAAGTCCCTGCAAAATTGGTGCCTCAGTAACCTCTTTCTTCAACCTCAAAAAACTCTCCAGGCACTTATCATTAAAATCAAATGGCTGGTCTTTAGTGAGAAACTGACTTAAGGGCTTGGAGATTTGGGAAAAATTTTGTATAAATAGACAGTACCATATGACCCAAAAAGAATCTAATCTGTTTGACAGTAGTGGGTGGTGGGAGCTTAGATATAGCATCTATTTTTGCTTTATCTACCGTGATTCCTTGTTTTGAAATAACATGGCCCAAGGCAATACCTTCTTGGACCATGAAATGACTTTTCTCCCAACTGAGGACCAGATTAACTTCTATGCATTTTTTGAGGGTTCTTTCAAGGTATTTGAGACAATGGTCAAAAGAATCTCCAAAAATGGAGAAGTCATCCATAAAGACTTCTAAACATTCACCTACCAAGTCTGAAAAAATTGCAAGCATGCACCTTTGAAAAGTCGCAGGTGCGTTGCAAAGACTGAAGGGCATCCTTCGGAAAGCAAAGGTTCTGAAGGGGTAGGTGAAAGTTGTTTTGTCCTGGTCCTCAAGATGAACCGCTACCTGATTATAGCCGAAATAATCATCCAGAAAATAGTAAAAATCCTCGTCCAGCTAATCGCTCCAAGATTTGATCAAAAAAGGAGAGCGGGAAATGGTCCTTCTTGGTGGCGGTGTTTAATTTTCGGTAATCAATACACGCACGCCAAGAAGAAGCAATTCGAGTGGCTACATTCTCCCCATTATCATTAGTGACAACTGTTAGTCCAGCCTTTTTGGGCACAACTTGTGCTGGACTAATCCAGGAGTTGTCAGAAATGGGGTAAATGATATCAGCATCTAGCCACTTAATAATCTCTTTTTTTACCACCTCCTGCATAATAGGGTTCAAGTGCCTTTATGGTTGGCGGGAGGGTCGAGAATCGTCCTCTAAATATATACGATGTGTACAATAGGACGGATGAATACCCTTAAGATCAGAAAGGGTCCAACCAATAGCTTTTCGATATTTACTCAAAACTTGGAGGAGTTTGTGCTCTTGTGCCCCGATAAGTCCAGAATTTATAATCAGGGGCAGGGTCTGATTAGGACCCAGGAAGACATATTTAAGGGAGTCGGGCAAAGGTTTTAATTCCAATTGTGGGTCTGGCTCCGAAAGAGTTTCTGCTTTGTGGGTTAGTGGTGAGGTGAGAGTGAAAGGGTCAGCTGGAAGGTTAGCTGGACGTGTGGTTAGGGTGGAAGGGTGAGAAGAAGTGGATTATTCAGGAACCGTATTGATGGCAAAGCAGGAACCTAAATGTCAAATCTGCAAAGTTTCCTCGACAATGTTTTCTATTTCTAAATCCGAATCATCAAAGAAATCTAATTCTTAGAACTGCCTAGAAGCTTGAAAAATGTCTAGGGTTATAGATTCACCGCCACACATGATCTTCATCTTTCCAGAATCACAATCAATATTTGTGTGGGCAGTGGCTAAGAATGGTCTTCCAAGAATAATGGGGGCAAATTTAGTGCTTCTAGTACCTCTATGTCCAGGACTAAAAAGTCTACTGTGAATAGACAATTTTTGACCCGAACAAGAACATCCTCAATAATTCCCCTTGGTTTAATTGTAGATCGGTCAGCTAATTGGAGAGTAACCTCAACAGGCTTTAATTCACCGATCTTAAATTCCTCAAAAACAACTATGGGGATAAGATTAATTAAGGCACCAAGATCCAACAAAGTGAGGCATCATTAATGATAACTTGAATTAGGGGGCACCAGGATCTTTTCCCTTAAGAGGCAGTCGGCTCTGCACAACTGAGCTGACTGTCTCTGGAAGAATCACCTTTCCTAAATTTCTGGGCTACCTTTTCGGAGTACATAAATCTTTTAGGAATTTTGCATAGGCAGGGATGTATTTAATGGCATCTAGGAGAGGGATTTTAATGTCTACTTGCCCAAATAAATCCATTAATTCCTATTCAGTGGGCTTGGATTTCTTCTTTTTCTTATTTGAAGAGTGGAGGGCAAGTGGAAATGGAGCAGGATTTCCCTGTTTTGCATTAATTGGTTCCTGAACAATAGGAGGGGGAGATGGGGAAGAGTTAATCTGTGTTTCATTAAAGCAGGTTTCTTTAATAGGCAGGGCATTGTGAGTGGTTTTCCCATTCCTCAAAGTAACTGCATCTGCAGTCTGGTTGTTTCTAGGATGAGGGCGGGAAGCCTGACCGTTATTGAAACCTGGTGGATGCTGAGGTGCTGGTTGAATGGGTTGACTGGGATATCCACCTTGGAACTGATTCCTTTGATTATTTGGGTTGGGCATGGGTTGGGAAGGTAAATTCCCAATAGGTCAATGATCAGGAGTAACCTTAACTTGGTGTTGCAAGTTGGTAATCATGTGGGTTACTTCTGTCATTTGATTCTACATTCCTTGCAGAGTTTTCATGACCTGATTATTAAAGTTGTCTTGGAATGGTCCAGGTTGATACATAGGTTGCCCATTGGTCGCGCATGTTTCGCGTGTTAGAAATCGGGGTTACAAGTAACCCATCGTCGTAGTTGCAAAATACGTCGATCAGATAAAATTTATACTGAAACACCAAGGGAGTCCCGAGTCGAACACAGGGAGGCGACATTTACTTTATTGAAAATCGCACTTCGATTCGTTTCTTTTTAGCATTTTGGGATTTTGTAATTTTTTGTGTTTTTGAAATAAAAGACAAGCAAATGATTCACAGGATAGAGATGTGGAACAAATATGATATATATATCAAGCCAATGTCAATTACAATGAACTATGAAAGCATAAAAAGAGAGGGAGGTGAGAGGAAATCTCCCGAATTGACTGTTCGGCGAGACGATGGCGCATGGCAGAAGCTCGGACGAAGGAGGTGAGGAGTGGGACGACGGAGGTGAGATGCTGGAGGAAGTTGGGTTGAGGAAAGCTTCGGCGTAGCTCTGGAATGGAGGTGAGAAGACGGAGTTGATCTGCTACCGGAATGGAGGTGAGAGGATGACTCCAAGGTGACCTATGAAGGGAGATGGAAAGTTGGAGGAATATTTGGTGGGGCAGAGGTTCGCTACACTAATAGGCACCTTGGGAGCTTGAGAACAAGCTCTAATGGAGAGTTGGTAGGCTTGCTAGAGCTTGGGAGTAGGTAGAGATGGATTGGAAGGGAGGGGGTGTAGGTCCTTTCATAGTGGTGCAGAAGAGGCAAAAATCATATCTGGGTCTTTACTGACATCCACAAACGTCGCTGCAGCTATCGCTGAAGATTCGCCCTTCAATTGTTCTTGCTGGCACGCATGGGCCTTTAGTGACGTCCACAAACGTCGCTGCAGTTGTCGCTAAAGATCTGGCTATCAAATCCTCTTGTTGGCGTGTGCAGACCATTAGTAACAGCTGCAAGCGTCACTAAAGATGCGTCACTGAAGATCCGTGCCCGCCCCACTGGCGCGCTTCACGCACCCTTGCTCCCCTCGCCTTGCACGTGCACGTGGCATGCGCTGCGCTGCTGCCGCACGTGGTGCGCTGCTTGCGGCTACGGCTGTGCGCGTGCGCTGTGCGCGTGCGCTGTGCGCGTGCGCTGTGCGCAACTGCGACTGTGTGCATGTGCTGTTGCTGCTGGCTGGTGTTGGGCAGCCTGGATGGTGCCACGTGGCGGCACCTAGGCCGTCCATTGTTCTTTCTTTTGTAGAGGGTGCCACGGTGCTCAGATCGGGATGATTCCCGCGATGCCGGACCGCGATCGTCGCTCCAGATCCATCTATACGGTCGAATTTTCCATCTGAAACTTGTATGGATGTCTCATTACCCCCTAGCCATTGATCTTCCTCAGGCTTCATGTGATGTTATTTAACTCCGATCTGGACGATTTCAAAGGCGTTAGACTCCGATCGTCGTATTAATCAGATCTATACGGTTTGATCGTCCATCTGAGGCCCTGCAATAAATCCTCTCCTCTCCTGACCATAAAAAGAACCTAATTAACCCAAAATATATACAACTATTCTAAATGCACAATGATGCATGTTATGCAATATTTATAACATGAAATGCAAATCTAAACCTAGGAACATGCATGAATAGGCATTTTAACCTAAATAGATGTGTCTATATCATACCCCCATGCATATCTTTTGCTAGTCCCTAACAAAATTAAACTACATGCTATGTATAAAATCAAAACTAGGATTAGATCTCTTAGGCCTCAGTCGTTTATTAACAATAGGAAATTTCAACTAAGGTCCTAAACCACAAAGACTCAACAGTACCCGAGTGTCTGCCAGAATGCAGACCACCCTAGTCCTCACCTTATTTGAGAAGGGAAGATATATATATATATATATTTATTTTTCTTCTTTTCTAATTTTTTTGTACTTTTGGAGTTTAAGAGTTACGAGATAGCTTTTTATGGCTATCTGACATGCCCAAGACTTGAAAAGGACTCTAAGCACTAAGCATCTTTGTGAAAAGGTGATAGACTCACAAAACGACCGTTAAGACAGACTTTGGGTTTCTACGACCCTAGGTGACCTTGCCTAAAGGTTTATCTTTACGATCGGTAGCTTTCTCCCTACTTTCTTTTATATGGGGTCAACACAAGAGAGAACCCAGTGTATATCTCCATGGTTTATTCTACTTCCCCACTTCTTCCCTAAGTGTTTTGGGAATTATTTTGCATTTTTTTTTGTGAGCTGGGTTCTACACAACCGGCCGATGAGCTATTACCACCGACAACTTGCTAGCCATACTTGTGTAGTGAAGTGTGGTTTTATTTATTTTTTTATTTTCTCCTTTTTTTTTTAAGTGTTTCTCTTTTTTTTTTTCTAAGTAAGTGGCTTCCCTGATCTAAGATTTACCTAAAGGCAGTACAACAAAAGTGGTCTTGTGGCTGGGCTCTGGACAACCGGCCGATGAGCTGTTACCACTGACAACTTGCCAGCCATACCACCCAAGTCAGTCCATTAGCTACCCAATTTCCGTAAAAATCGTCGGAAAGTGAGTCAGTGCAAAAAAATGTGTGTAGATGCTTAGGCTTAAAGTCCCCCCAAATCAGAGGGCGGGTTGATAAGTCGCATACTTATCATCCCAAATTATTTACCAAATTAAAATAAATTTTAATTGGCGAGGACTCAAGACTAAATCCACATTCGAGTGGACACCCGGGCTAATTAAGTCCGAAGACCTGAAGAGTCGAAGTGTTTAGGTCCTCTCGTATCGTTTCCTAAAGTTAATAACTTCCAAATGCCTAAGTTCTCTTTTCCTAATTTCTTTCTTTTTTCTTAATTTATCTTTTTTTTTAATTTTATAAGAAACTAAAAGAAATTCTACGGAGTTAACATAATTATTTCAAGAATTGATTATCCACCCCCCCATGACTAAATGATGCAATGTCCTCATTGTAAACATAAAGACATGAAAGAGTAGAGTAAATAGAACATCACCTGAGTGTCGTGAAAATCCAGTCAGCTCCGCAGAGAGAAGGGTGTATACACACGTGCTAAGTTTAATGCCTTCAGCTAGGCATAACATACATACAAAGAAGAAATTGAGAATTCACAAGTGCGGGTCAGAATCAAAATAAAAAGGTTGATCTTGAAACCCGTCTGCAGAAGATGTCCACAGACGTGGACGAGATTATGGTGCAGACCCATGCCCCAAGGTCGAGTGGTTCTCAGGTTCTGGATGAAAATCACCCAAAATCGAAGGTTGTTGTGTTTGCGAGGCTGGGCCTGCGGTTTAGTGGTTTGCAACCCAAGACCAAAGTGGCAGATAATGGGTAGATCTGGTTCACTAGTTTCAGATGTCGACTTAACATTCAGCTCAAAAAAGTAATCAATTATTCCAGGCTTGGGTTGCTCGTGAAAGATATCATAAGGGTCTGTATAGAAGATAGGTGGTTTCAGGTCAATAGGTACCCTTATATCCAAACTTGTTTTTCCCTCAAAACTAACCTCCCAAATTTTCATTTCAACATTCCTATCCTCCAACATCAAGTGCTCAGGTTCTGGGACCTCTAGCATATCATTCACCCCATATGATTCTCCCAAGTCCAAAAATCGTGGCTGAATCAAGATTGACTTGGGCACAAAGATCTCAAAAGTCAGCTCTCTGGGGTGCAGATGAGGACTGGGGTCACTGATTGAATCATCAAGATTCAGGTCCTCCAAGTTAACCCCAACCGAATCCAAATCTTCAATAATTGGGCTATCAACTGGTTTGTCAAATTCCTCAAGCCCATTTGTTTCACTAAAATCCTCTTCCTTAAGTTCAAGTGAGACTTCACCAAAAGATTCTTCACCCTCAGAGTCAAAGAATCCATGATCCTCATTTATATATGTCTCAAAACCATATGTCATTTCATGGTCTGTGGAGACATATTTTTCCTCGCTCCCTAGCTCGGGGATTTCGGGTGAATCAATTGGTTCATCCTCAAATGGTTGCTCTAGCCCATCCTGGTCATCCCCAGTCTCATAAAATGTATCCCCCCCGACAGGCACCTGAGCAGGTTCAGACATTGGCTCTCCTGAAGGGGGTTCATCTTGAGAATCATCCCAAGATTTGACTAGTGCAACCATAAATTTCATCCTCAGCCTCGACAATTTCCCAAGAAGAAACTCACCCAAGTCCCTATCCCTAACACTTTGTAGCAAATCCAATGGAGAACTATTAAGTTCATCAATCATTTTGATCATAGGCTCTAGTGCTTCAGTGCATGGTGTTGGCTGAGCTTCTAAAGATTGTATAGTGTTCCTCAAATTAGTCAACACCCTATCTTGGATCTGGTTCACCTGAATCGACTAGTTTAGTTCAGGTTTGGGTGGGTTCAGGTTAAATCTAGGGGAGTCAAGATGTCAAGGTTCTCGGGTCCCTCCTTGAAAGTAGGTCATTCTAGGTTTTTCAAAAGATGGTGGCGACCTATATTCAGTGGAATACTGGGGAGGGTAGGTGTTATAATCATGATATCCTTCTTGATTGTAGATTGGGTTGGTTTGGTCATCAAAGGATGGAGATCCATAATCATTATAACTCTGGGAAGGATAATAATCATAGTCTTGTTGTCCAGGGTTAAGCCCTGGACACTGAGGTCCAGATTCATATCCCCAATCAAAGTCATCCCGACTAGTGAACGAGTAATTACAAGTGAAGTCGGGATAGTAATCATCTTGGGGATAAGTGGTGGTAGGAGGATAGGATGGGAAATGCATGTAAGAAGTGGAAGGGTACATGGTGAAGTAGGAGGGAAAACAGAAGAGAGAAAGGTGCCCTGCAGTAAATCAACCAAACCTGTCCTTATGTGGGTAGCCTAAAGACTTACAACCCATCTTGAGATTATAAATGATTTAGTCTACTTTTATCCGGTCAATCCAACCAGTTAGGAGGGACTGGGGAGAAGGTTATTCCTTTGGCTTGCACCTCCGGTTCCTATTGTACCCCCCAGCCACAGTCGTTTGACGTTACTCCCCTGGCTAGAATCAGATGGACCAGCACAAGCAGATTAATCGAAAAAAAAATCTCAGTCTGAGCCCCAAAGAGCGAATCAATCCTTAAGGCCAATGTCTACTCAGTTTTAGTTAGGCTTGGGATGATCGTGCTCTTGGAATGTGATGGGCCTTTAAGATGGGTTATTCCCTTAATGATCACTTAAAATGTGTGTGCATGCACAACCAGGGTTCTCAAACAAGGTTATTTGATGATGTGTCTTTTAGGATATAACCTTGTTTAGTAGCTTTTAGGGTTTAATTCTTAGGTTAGTTCAATCAAGGTTTAGTAGAACACTCCAAGTTTTGAAAGCATGGGTGATGCTATGTTCCTTTAAAAATAAAAAATAATGTGGAGTGCCTGGTTCAGCCTAAGAATCAACCCTAAGTGGCAAGCTACTGGATGGATCAATTTTAGATTGAGTGGTGCGGCCCAAACAGCTCAATCAATTGGCTTGTTGCACCACTTAGTTAAGGCACACAAGAATGCTTAACCTGTTCAGATTTCTACTCACTTATGTGTATTGAGTTGAAGTGTACCGGGTCCACAGGTCAGATCCCGGTTAAGTGGTAGAATCAAAGTGATTGTGTGCCTTATGATAAGAAGTTGTGGGTGTTAAGTGTGTAGCTTTCAGTTAAATCCCACAAGAGAAGAATATTTTTTTTAGTTTTTTATATATGCGAATGGCGAGGTGAGTGAAGGTGGCAAACAAACAACCAAATCTATCCTAGGGTTTATAAAAAGCACCTAAGTTGATTTGAGTTTGAGTTATTAGGTTATGGAATGAAAACTAAGGTGGGGGTGGTGTGGGGGACACTTACAAAACACTCTACCTGCACTTTACTCCTGTCTACCGCACTTGGACCTCCATGCTAGGGTACCTGCAAGACAGTAGATCAAAGAAAACTAGGGTTAATGCTATGTAAATGCAAAGAGACGCAATAAAAAAAATAAAGTAAATTCCGTTGCCTCCTCGGCAACGGCGACAAAATGGTTAGGCGTGTTTCGCATGTTAGAAATCAAGGTTACAAGTAACCCATCGTCGTAGTTGCAAAACACGTCGATCAAATAAAATTTATACCGAAACTCCAAGGGAGTCCCAGGTCGAACATAGGGAGGCGACGTTTACTTTATTGAAAACCGCTCTTCGATTCGTTTCTTTTTAGTATTTTGGGGTTTTGTTATTTTTGTGTTTTTGAAATAAAAGACAAGCAAATGATTCACAAGATAGAGATGTGAAACAAATACGATATATATATCAAGCCAATGTCAATTACAATGAACTATGAAAGCATAAAAAGAGAGGGAAGTGAGAGGAAATCTCCCGAATCGGCTTTTCGACGAGACGATGGCGCCTAGCAGAAGCTCAGACGAAGGAGGTGAGGAGCGGGATGACGGAGGTGAGATGCTGGAGGACGTCGGGTTGTGGAAAGCTTCAGCGTAGCTCTGGAATGGAGGTGAGAAGATAGAGTTGATCTGCTACCGGAATGGAGCTGAGAGGATGGCTCCAAGGTGACCTATGAAGGGAGATGGGAAGTTGGAGGAATATTTGGTGGGGCAGAGGCTCGCTACACTAATAGGCACCTTGGGAGCTTGAGAACAAGATCTAATGGAGCGTCGGTAGGCTTGCTAGAGCTTGGGAGTAGGTGGGAGTAGAGTAGGTAGAGATGGCTTGGAAGGGAGGGGGTGTAGGTCCTTTTATAGTGGTGGAGAAGAGGCAAAAATCATATCTAGGTCTTTACTGACGTCCACAAACATCGCTGCAGCTGTCGTTGAAGATCCTCCCTTCAATTGTTCTTACTGGCGTGCATGGGCCTTTAGTGACGTCCATAAAGGTTGCTGTAGCTACCGCTGAAGATCTGCCTATCAAATCCTCTTGCTGGCATGCGGAGACCATTAGTGACAGCTGCAAGCGTCACTAAAGGTGTGCTGCTGAAGATTCACATTCACCCCCGCTCACACCCGCCCTGCTGGCGAGCTTCATGCGCCCTTGCTCCCCGCGCCTTGCGTGCACGTGACGCATGCGCAGTGCTACTGCCGCACGCGGTGCGCTGCGTGCGGCCACAGCTGTGTGCGTGCGCTACACGTAGCTGCGACTGTGCGCGTGTGCTACTGTTGGCTAGCGTTGGGTAGCCTGGATGGTGCCACGTGGAGGCACCTAGGTCATCCATTCTTCTTTCTTTTGTAGAGGGTGCCACGGTGCTCAGATCGAGATGATTCCCGCAATGCTGGACTGCGATCATCGCTCCAAATCCATTCGTACAGTCAAATTTTCAATCTGAAATCGGTATGGATGTCGCATTACCCCCTAGCCGTTGATCTTCCTCGGGCTTCATGTGATGTTACGAGACTCCGATCTAGACGATTTCAGAGGCGTTAGACTCCGATCGTCATATTAATCAGATCCGTACGGTCCGATCGTCCATCTGAGGCCCTGAAATAAATCCTCTCCTCTCCTGAACATAAGAAGATCCTAATTAACCCAAAATATATACAACTACTCTAAATGCACAATGATGCATGTTATGCAATATTTATAACATGAAATGCAAATCTAAACCTAGGAACATGCATGAATAGGCATTTTAACCTAAATAGATGTGTCTATATCACCCATAATTCCCAAAATAGTTTTGTTTGGGAAAAGGAATCGGGTTCGGGTTTTTCCAGGAGTGATTCAGGTTAGTCCTCCAGTTTTGATTGGAAGTGTTGGAGGGGCTTCTAAATTGCTCCTGGAGAGCATAAATATTTTCTGAGGTGGGATCAAAAATATTTTGATCAAAATTCCCGGTCAAATCTTGCGGGAAATCAGCCGGAAATTGCTGGCCAGCAGATGTGGCATCAATGTTGTGTAGATTTTCTCTTCGGAGAATGTGTGGGGGTTTAGTGTGTGGAGAGTGAGCATGTGGAGCTTGATTTTTTATGAGCTTTTCTTCCATTTTCTTTTGGTGAATTTGCATCTGGTCCAATCATTGAGCTAACATATATAGATCATCTTGCGTGACTGGAACAGAGGTGGATTTGGAGTCAATTTCATGGACTCCATGTCTGGGGTTTTGTGATCTGCCAAAAGTGTCCATTGAAGTCATGTTAAATGAGTTTTCACTCATTTCTTCAAAAAGGAGATAGGCACTTTTGGCATCTTTGTTAAGAAAATTGCCCCCACATGAGGCATTCACAAATCGTTTCAATTGATCTTCTAATCCATGATAGAAAATCTGCACTAACTGCCATTGTGGAATTTCATGGTGGGGACAACTTCTTAGAAGTTCTTGAAATCTTTCCTAGGCTTCGTAGAGGAGTTCACCAATTTTCTGTTGAAAGGTCGTTATGGATCTTCTTATTGCATTCGTTCGACCGATCGAAATTTTTTTTTTAAGAAAAGCGCTTTTTAATTGGGGCCAGGTGGTAATAGGGCACCCAACCGTTCTAAACCAATGAGATGCTTTGTCTTTAAGAGAGAGAGGAAAAAGTCTCATTAACCACACGTCTTCCTGCACATTGCGGGAACGAGTGGTTTGAGCGAGGACAGTTAATTCCTCGAGATGACAAAAAGGGTCCTCTCTTGGAAATCCCCTTGTGGTATTACCACCCCTGGTCTTTCCTCATAATTGGAAGGATCATAAAAATCCCTAAGAGGAATGACAGGCTGTTGGCAGGGTGGTGGATTTTGTCCTTGATTAGCTAGGTTCGTGACAGTCCTAGCTAAATCTTCTTGATTTTGTTGTAGTCGAACCAAATGGTCAACCATTAATGCAAAGGGATTTGGATTTTGGGTTATAATTGGAGGGCCACCTGGCCCTGCAGGTATTTCTGGTTGCTCCAAGTTAAGGAGGTGAGGGAGGGTGAAGTCAGCTTGTGGGTCGGCTGATGGGTTAGAAGTGGAAGCAGAATTTTTTTATCGGCTTCCTGGGTTTTCCATTTTTTTAGAAGAGGAGGGGGAAGAAAACAATGATTTTCTACTGCAAGGGGCAAAATCAGATGGTCCCTCAAGGTGTGATTTTTGGGACCGTCGCCCGTGCATGCACTAATTGGTAAGAATTGGAGGGGAGGAGAAGAGAAAGAGATGAGAGAAAGTGTGCAATTCAAACAAACAAAGCTAGACCTAACTTAAGTGCGACTCCCTAATAAGAAACCTAAGACTTGGTCAATGTAGGAAATAAGTAATCAATAGTGAATACTCGTTCTGTCAACAAATCTAGCCAAGTTGCTTAAGGGGAGGTTTGGGCCCAAACATTTCCCAAGGAAAACCCCAAGTGCTTGTACAAACCCACGCCTGGTTGTTTGACATGGCCCCTCAGCCTGAACACCAGATATAGATGACAGAATTGGTATTAACTAAAGAAAACTTAAGGCCTAGATAGCAAGCCTAAGTTGATGAAGCCTTAGGGGTCAAGTTGCTACAAATTTTAGTTAGGTCTAGGATACTACAGTGCACATGGAATGTGGAGGGCGTTAATTGGGTTGTTGCCTTTTTATTTCAATTTTTTTGTGTGTGTGCAAGAATTGGAAAGTGGTTACAATGCAAATTGAGTTGTCACACAATTTTTTTCTATTTATGTCATTTATGATTCAATTTAATTGAATGTGTTTTAGGGTTTCTCTTGTTAAATTTTCAAACAAGTTTGAAACTCCACAATCAAAGGAAAAACAAGTTGTATGGGTGATTGTATATTTCCTCTAAATTGTGGGACTAAAAAGTAAGAAAGAAACCCTAATTGGAGTTGAACCCTAATACAGAAAATGACTACCAATGAATTTATTTTCAGGCCTCTTGAATAGGTAGTGGTCCAAACAATGCAACCAATACCACTACCTTATGTAAAATCAAACAAGGATTCCATAAAATATTTTTGTAAGATTTTATGAATTTGTTTCATAATTATTTTAAATTTTTATTTGTACCAGTGTCAAAGTCCAGAAATGATACCCGTGGGTATTTTAGACTTTTCAGTATTACCACTGACCTCAGAAAATTTTGATGATTTTTTATGATGTGTAAACTTTCACAAAGATTCCATAAAACTAAATTTCACAAAAATTGGATGAGTACCAAAATTATAAAAATTCAAGGATAGTAGCAAAATAGGAAGATTAGAGGGTGTGACCCCTCTGTAGTCCATAAATTTTTAAAAATTAAATACAAAGCCAATTGATCTGAAATTTGGAACAAATGTTCCTAACTCAATTTAGAATCACTGTACGAAATTTTATGATTTTAGAAGGCCTGTGATGTTAGGAATCAATTTTTCAAGTCTGGATAGAAATCTGGACCTGAAAAATAGAACACCAATACTTGTAATGGAGTGGTGTTAATGAAACATTCAAGCAAACAACGAATTTTTATGGGCACCACTCCACTTAATTAAAGTGTTTAAGATCCTGAAATCCAAGTTTAATATTGTTTTGGTAGTCTTTTAGCCTAAATGTGACAACAAATGGGGAACCAACCTGAAATCCACGAGAAGAAAAGGAACTTTAAGCTTCCGCTTCCAAATTCCCGCTTTCCCGCTGTAATTCCTGCACACACGAAAGAAAAGAAAGAGAAGGGGATGAGATCCACTTCAAGAAAGAGAAAATGACAAATGCAAAGCCGTGCCTCCCCGGCAACGGCCCCAAAAAGTGATGCGAAAAGTTGCATGATTTATAAAAGCGGGTTTTTAATGTCATTGTAACACACGAATTCGCATACGCTTTTAAATTTATATCCTAGATAGGGAAGTATCTAGGGTCGTACAAGGAGGCCAAATGTTTGCAAAATTAATTCTATTACTTACAAAATAGATCCAAACTTTCTTTTTGGTATTTTAAATATGTAATTTTTTTTTGTTTTGAAAAGACGAGGGCAAAATGCGAATTGTGGCAGAAAGTACTAACACCTATAATTACTTAGCTAAAACTTAAGAGATAGATATATCCGCTTCCTAAGCTCACTCTAGGCAAGTGGAGGCCTAGAGTAATTAGGAAGAAGAGGTGAAACAAGTGCTAGAAGAAAAACAACAATTGCAATAGAAAGTAAAAGAAGGCAATTTAATTAACTAGAATTTGCATTCTTTTCCAAGACAAGTAGAGGAATGCTTCTACTAGAAATGAAAAAATCTAAAAGTAATAAAAGAAACACAAATACTCTTGCAAAATTTGGTGAAGAAGGGAGTCTTCTTGCTCCAAGCCTAGCTGCTCCTTGGCTTGAAAAGAGGGCCTCCTTCTTCTACTTCCTTGAGAGCTCCTCCAAGGTGGATGCTACCACCTTCAATGCTCTCCTCCAAGGGGTGGGCATGCACCACCCTCAAAAGCTCCTCCAAGGTGGTGTGGACCACCTTCAAGATCTCCTCCAAAGATCTTCCTTGCCTAGCTTCTCCTTTGGCTGGCGTGGCTCAAGAGAGAAGGGAAAAGGGGAAGGCACCAAAGGGACAGAATATCCCCTTAATCTTCTTCTTCTCTCTTGGGCGTGGGCTCTAGGTATAATATGAGAGTGAATTTGCTAGCCAAGGATGGTTTGAATGGTGGTGGGTAGTGGTCTTTTTATAGGGTAGGATTGGGGGTTAAGGTGACTCTTGAAATGGAGGGCTAAGATGGGAAGATGGAGGTGGTTGGGGATCCTATGGCTAAGGGTAATTGGCGCCAACCCAAGGGGTGCAATGGGGTGGTTATGGTGGTGAAAGGGCACCTATATTTGGAGCCAACTATGGGGCTTCTAGAAAGTAGGTGAGGTGGATGGTGGAGATGAAGGGGATTTTTGGAGGGAAAAGTGGCAGCAACAAGCAGGTAGTTAGGGTGGTTTTGGTGTGACCTTTTTGGTGTCTTTTGGAGGTGGTGGGTAGGCTAGGTTGGCACCAAGTAGGGTTAGCTTATGTGGAGCTTAGGTGGAGCTAGTTGGGTGGAGTTGTTACGTGGGTTTTTGGGTGGTACAAGGAAAGGAAGCTGGAGCATAGCTAAGCTAAGCTAAGATAAGCTAGCTTAGCTAATGGTGGAGTAGAGGAGGAGGTGTTGGAGCTAGGGTTTAGAGGGAGGAGCTGGTTCTGAAGAATCTGGAGCTGAAGTAGAGCAGGCAGCTGTTGAATAGGTCAACATGGGGCTACTCTAGCTAGCTTAGCTTGCTAGTTCTTTTCTAGCTACTAAGACAAGCTAAAGTGAGCTGGTTTCTATTGAATGGAGCTGAGGTGAGCTGGGTCTGGTGCTCTCAGGGAGGATTGAGCTGGTTAAGACAGCTAAGGTAGCTTAGCTCAATTAGCTTGAGCTAAGTTGGGTCCCCGGGAGCTGGACTTGAGCTTCCTGAGCTAGGATGAGTTCTTCCTCAGCTGGCTCGAGTTGAGTGGAGTTGGATGTAGCTGGATCTGAGCTGCAGTGAACTCCAGTCAACTCAACTGAGCTAGCTAAAGCTCCCTGTGGACTAGTGGGAGCTGAGATGAGCTAGACTCAGCTAAGTTGAGCTGGATCTAAGCTGACCTGAGCTAGGGTGAGCTAAGATGAGCTCTCTTGAGCTACCATTCAGCTAAGATTAGCAGAATGGAGCTAGGATTAGCTAACCTTAGTCCAAGTGAGCTAGGTTTCAACTGTGGTGAGCTGGATCAAGCTAAGTTCCCGCTAATCTGAGCTCCTTCTTCACCAATTGCCTTCTTGAGTGCTAGGGTTTTAGGGATCTGTATATCTGTTCATCCCTAACACTCACAAAAACACATTGAAACAACAAAAGAAAATACAATGCATGCCTAACCTAGTTAATGCCTAAACGCAGCCCAAAACCCCATTTGCGGAGTAAAATCCTAAGAGCTAGGTTTGCTTTAGTGCATAAGAATAATGATAAATTGTCGTTTATCATACCACCTTCCTCGGAAAAGATTCTCTCGACTTACGCTTCTATGTACATAATCCTTTAAAAATTTTGCGTAAGCTGGTATATGTTTGATAGCGTTGAGGAGCGAGATATTGATCTCGACATTCTTGAAAATATTCAGAAGCTCCTCATTACTATCAACAGCCTTCTTCCTTGATCTAATCAAGGCCTCAAGAAAAGGAACATGAATCGAATCTTCGGAATCAGGTTCCTGAGCCTTGATTTCTTCTCCAGAGTTCTCCTTTCTCTCCTCATGTTCTTTAGGGTTCGGTAAATCAGAATAATGTGGTTGTGGATCCTGAGTTTGTTTACCACTCCTTAAATTAACAGAATTAGCAGATGCATACGGGTTTGGGTCTTAGGGAGGGCTAGGAAAGATCAGAGGGCTTCATTAACCAAGAACCATTGATTTGCCGAAGAAGAAGAAGATGAAGGACCCTACTCAACCATCTGAGCATGTGCGTGCGGATCCCTCTGAATCTCATACCCATGGGCTTGATTGCCGGATTCTGGATATTACGCAGGTTGGGTATGGGTTGAGATGGTAGAGATCCAGGTTGATGAGAATTAGCTATGAGCTCGGCTTGCAAGTTGTCCAGTGAGGTTTTCATTTGTTGCATGAGCTGGAGCATAGATCCTTGCATCTCTGCCATTTGTCGGTTCAAATCAGCCTCCCCTACGGGTTGACAGGCATTCCAAGCTGGCTGATTGACCTGATTCGAGGGCAACTGATTATAAACATGACCCTGACCCATTGGGCGTTCGGAGCATAGTTGCTGGGTCAAAATTGGGTCTGTTGCCCTAGGTTTTTCCAGGAGAAATTAGGGTGGTTTCTCCAACCCAGATTATAAGCATTGGAGTAAGGGTTGAATCTAACATTCTCCTGTACAGCACAAACATCCTCATAGGGTGAGGATGGAGAGAAAGAAAGGGAAGGATCGGAGAAACTGGGATCAAAGGCCCCAGTTTAGAACCCGTGGGGTTCCGAATAATGCTGGCTCAGAGGTTGAGCCACATCGAGTTGATTCACGAACTCCCGTCCAGAAGGAGCTCGCGATGAATGGAATCTCGAATTATGGGATTGAGTGGATTGAGAGTTGTTCATTGAGTTTCCAGCCATCCACTCCATTCTCTTAGCAACCAAGTCCACCTTATCAAGTTTATTACAAATCAATTCCATATAAAATGAATGAGAGTCATGGACTTTATTAACATTCGATTTGGACTGCTGGGACTGGTTAAAAGTATCCATGGAGACATGATTGATCGAATTCTGGCTCATCTCCTCAAATAAATCGTGCGTGCTAACTGCATCTTTGTTGAGGAAATTGCCTCTGTAAGAAGCGTCCACGTGATTTTTGAGTAGCTCAGTCAACCCGTGGTAGAAGGTCTGCATGAGCTGCCATTTCGGCACCTTGTAGTGTGGACACCTCCGCAATAGGTCCTGGAATCACTCCTAGGAAACATGCAACTGCTCCCCTAGCCGCTGCGTGAATGTAGTAATTGCCTGCCTCAATGCATTGGTACATCCAACAGGGAAGAATTTCTTCAGAAAGGCCGAATTCAACTCATTCCAAGTTTCAATTGGTCTTCCTATAGTCCTGTACCAATGAGCCGCTTTATCCCTAAGAGAGTGGGGGAAAAGCCTCATGATCACTTCCTCCTCATTCATGTTTAGTGCCTTGGTGGTCTAGGCCAAAGTGGTCAAGTTCTCCAAGTGCTGAAACAGGTCTTTAGAGCCAAGCCCATGGAAATGTTTGATCGGACTTAACACCTAGGGCTTGATTTCTATGTCTCCGGCATGAATCTAGATGCTGGGACATTCCCCGTAATTTGAAGGATCATAAAAATCCTTCAAGGGTTGAGAGTCCTGCATTCTCTGGAATCATTCTTGCATTCTCTGCATTTGTTCCAGCTACCTTTGAAATACCTCCTGTGGATCCTAAGGTAAAGGAGGCTGTTGATCAGCCATGGGATCAATTTGGCCAAAATCCAATCTATGCCTCCTAGAATACTCTAGTCGTCCTTCCAATCGGGCATTCAATGACCTTCTTCCCAGCATAAACTAGAAAAAGGTCATCAGGACTGGGGATAAGAACCCTGCAGCACAAAAAAATAATCATGTCCTTAAGTGGGGTAGCCTAAGGATCTACAGACTCTCAGAACCCACCTTAAGATTATAAATGATTTACTCTACTTGCGTCTACTCAATCCAACCAGTTAGAAGGAGGGACTGGGGAGAAGGTTCTTCCTTCGGTTTGCACCTCTGGTTCCTAGTGTACCCCCCAGCCGCGGTCGTTTGATGCTACTTCCCTAACTAGACAGTAGATTGATCAGTACAAGCAGGTTAATCGTAAACAATCTCAGACTAGGACCCAAAGAGCGAATCAGTCCTTAAGGCCAATGTCTACTTGATTTTATTTAGGCCTGGATTGTAGTGCTTATGGAATGTGGTGGGCCCTTAAAATGGGTTGTGTCCTTAATGATCAACTGAGTATGTGTAAGTGCATGCACAATCAGGGTTTTCAAGCAAGATTATTTGTGATGAGTAGATTTTAGAGTTCAAATCTTGCTTAAGTAGCTTTTAGGGTTTAGAATTAGGTTTAATTCAATCAAGTTTGAGGCAAACCAAGTTTTCAAGCACGGGTGAAGATCGCTTTCCTTTTGAAATTAGAAATAAAGTCGAGTACCTAGTATGAACCTAGATTGAAAACCCTAAGAGGAAGCTACTTGGTGAGTTGATTTTAAGTTGAGCGGTGCAGCCCAAACAACTCAAACAATTAGCCACAATTGCATCGCTAATTTAGGCACACAAAATGATTAACCTAGAATGATTCTACTCTTTTATGTGTTGATTTATGTGTACCGATTCCACAGATCAGAATCTGGTTGAGTAGAAGAAAATCAATTATGTTAAGTGCCTTGAATGTGGGTGTATGTTGTGTGTATTTTGATTTACCCCACAAAAATATATTTTTGTTTTGTTTATATGCGAGGGTGAAATGAATGTGGGTGGAAATCCAAGCAACCAAACTAATCCTAGGATTTATGCAAACACGTAGGTTAATTAGAGTTTGAATTAATGTGATAAAATGAATCTATGGAGGGGGAAGAATGGGGAGCACTTACAGTCATCTTCAACTGCACTTTACTCTGATCTACCGCTTGATGATTCCCTGATGGAGGTATCTGCAAAACAATAGACACAAGATAAAGAAAGTTAGAAAATAGTAAATTGTGCGAAATGCAAAAAGAAGATCGAAAAATCGTTGCCTCCCCGGCAACGGTGCCAAAATGTTGACTGATGGATGACTACGCGTTCGTAATTAGATTTGAAAACCCATCGTTGTAGTTCAAGATGTGAAGAAATCCATTCAACAAATAAAATTTATACCAAAAAATCTATAAAGAAATTCCGGGTCGAACATAGGAAGGCTACGTCAATCAAAATTCGCAATTATATTTTTTTGTTTAAAGGGTAAAACAATCACAATGGAAATAATATAGACAATAAGAGAGAGAGAGAGAAAGAACAATCACTTGATGTTGAATAATGTTTTTACAACTAAGAAAGCAAGAAATGATTACACTAGAAAGCGGGAAATTGTTACAACTAGAAAGTAGGAATATTCTACTCTAGAAAGCAGTAAAAAGAATGGGAGAGAGAAGTTATCCTCCTCGACGATAGCTTGGAGGATGAGTCGGATGGGACAACGCCTAGAAGACGAGGAACGGAGCGAGAAGGAGGATGAAGTAAGAGGAACGGGAACGAAGCAGCACGTCGTCATCGTCACAAGATCCGCTTCTGGAATGGGGGTGAAAACTTGATTTTAGCTCTTGAGGAGCATCCCGAGTGTAAGACAAGCTTCTCTTAAGCTTTGGAGAGGGAGAGAGGAGAAGGAAGGGATGAGAAATTCGTATGGTAGGGGTCTCCTTTTATAGTTACAAGGAGTGGGGCCATTTTGGTCATTACAACATTAAAATCATTAATTCAAGACCTTTAGTGACAGATAAATCCATCACTAAAGGCCTGAACGTGGCCGACGAGCATGCACCATGCGTGTGCCCCCTCGCCTTCGCTGCCTCAACGCTTACACATGATTGCACGTGCTCAGCCATCTAATCAAGAAATCGGACGGTTTAAACTGCCCTCGTAAGCGCCGTGCGCCCGCGTTCGATCGGGCGTTTGCACTGTATGTCTGATCGCGTGTGGCTGCTATCGGTTGGTCTACGCCTCTCGATGAGAAACGCACGGCTCCAATTGCTCGCCTGCGTGCAGCAGCTGCGGGATCGAACGCACGTCACGCGCTCACGCAACACGCTCGACCGCTGCACTAAGTGTGGGCCTATGTCGCACTGATGAATTTGCGCGCGCTTGCTTGCAGCCATTGGATCAAGCGCAGATCGCGTGTTGGAGACTCTTTGGAGAGGCAACGATAATCCTGAGGGCCAGTTAGGTGGCTAGGATGGCGCCACATGGCACCATCTTAGCCGTCCATCTTCTGAGTGTTTTAGATGGTGCCACGGGTGTTGGATTGGAACGATTTTCATGGCATTAGGCTACGATCGTCGATCCGAACCCATCCATGTAGTCGGATTTGTCGTCTGAGGTGTGGATTAACACCATCTTGGCCCTTGATCTCTAGGGTTCCTCGATCTCTATTTGGTGCTACGGATGTACGATCAAGGCAATCTTGAAGTCGTTAAACTCCAATCGTTGCGCTAATCAGATCTATATGGTTGGATCTTTGATCCGAGGCCCCAATTAACAAGTTACCCTGTCCCTAGCCATAAAAAGGAGAAAATTACTATACAATTTGTACAACTTAAACTAAATGCGTGATTATGCATGTTATGCACTATTTACAATGTATAATGCTAATGTGACACTAAGAACATGCATTAATAGACATTTTAGGTTAATCAGATGTATGCACATCAACGGGCATTCTAAGCTGGCTGATTGACCTGATTCTGGGGTAGCTGAGTGTAAACATGACCCTGACCCGTTGGTCTTTGCAAAGCATAGTTGCTGGGTTGGAATTGGGTCTGCTACCCAAGATTTTTTCAAGAGAAGTTAGGGTGGTTCCTCTAACCCAGATTATAAGCATTGGAGTAAGGGTTGGACCTAACGTTCTCCTGTACAGCATATACATCCTCATAGGGTGAGGATGGAGAGAAAGAAATGGAGGGATAAGAAAAACTGGGATCAAAGGCCCCAGTTTGGAACCCGTGGGGTTTTGGATAATGTTGGCTCACATGTTGAGCCGCATCCAGTTGATTCATGAACTCCCATCCAGAAGGAGCTCGCGTCGAATGGAATCCCGAATTTTGGGATTGAGTGGATCTAGAATTGTTCATTGTGTTTCCAGCCATCCACTCCTCCATCCTTTTAGTAACCAAGTCCACCTTATCTAGTTTATTGCAAATCAGTTCCATATCGAATGAATGAGAGTCGTGGACTTCATTAACATTCAATCCAGGTTGTTGGGATAGGTTAAAAGTATCCATGGAGGCATGATTGATTGAATTTTCACTCATCTCCTCAAACAAATCGTGCGCGCTATCTGTGTCTTTGTTGAGGAAATTACCTCTGTAAGAAGCGTCCACATGATTTCTGAGTTACTCAGTCAACCAGTGGTAGAAGATCTGCACGAGCTGCCATTTCGGCACCTCATGGTGTGGATACTTCTGCAATAGATCTTGGAATCGCTCCCAGGCAACATGAAACTGCTCCCTCGGCCGTTGGGTGAAGGTAGTAATCCCCCGTCTCAGAGCATTGGTATGTTCGACAGGGAAGAATTTCTTCAGGAAAGCCGATTTCATATCATTCCATGTTGCGATTGGCCTTCCTATGGTCCTGTACCAATGAGCGGCTTTATCCCTAAGAGAGTGAGGAAAGAGCCTCATGATCATCTGCACTTCATTCATGTTTCGCGCCTTGGTGGTCTGGACCAAAGTGGTCAAGTCCTCCAAGTGCTGAAACGGATCTTCCCCGGTAACAACGCCAAAATGTTGATAGCAGAAAACTACGCGATCGGAATTGAATTTTGAAAACTCGTCGTTGTAGTTCAATTTGCGAAGCAATCCATCAACAAATAAATTTAATCAAAATTCGAAAAGAAATTTCGGGTCGAACACAAGGAGGCTACGTCAATCTAAAATCCGTAATTATATTTTTTTGGTATTTTTTTGTTTGAAAGTGAGATAATTACAATGGAATTGATATAAACAATAAGAGAGAGAGAGATAGAGAAAGAGAACAATCACTTGATATAATAGTACTATTTTTACAACTAAAAAGCTAGAAATTCCATCCTAGAAAGCAATAAAAAGAAGGGAAAGAGATGTTATCCTCCTCGACGACTACTTAGAGGACGATCAGGAAGGAGCGATGCCCGGAAGACAGAGGACGGAGCGGCAAGGAGGATGAAGTAGGAAGAAGAGGGAACGAGGCAGCACGTCGACGTCATCGCGGGATCCACTTCTGGAATGGGGGCGAGAAAAATTTGGATTTGGCTTTAGAGGGGCATCCCGGGTGTGGGACAAGCTTCTTTTAGGCTTTGGAGAGGGAGAGAGAGTGAAGGAAGGGATGAGAATTTCATAGGGTAGGGGTCTCCTTTTATAGTTGCAAGGATTGGGGGCAATTTGGTCATTCCATATTCAAAAACATTAAAATCAGGTCTTTAGTGACAAATTTATCCATCACTAAAGGCCTAATCATGGGCAACATGCGCGCGCGCCGTGCTCGCCTCTTCTCCTTCTGCGTACACAACGTTTTCACACATTCAATGGATCTCAACCGTTCGATCAAGAGATCAGACGACTTAAACTTCATCTCGCTCACACCTTCTATGCGTGAGATCAGGTGTTCGAAGGTGCATCAAATCACACATCTGGCCAGTCGCTTCATCTAACCCGTCAACACTTGATCAGATGGCCCAAATCACGCTCTCGTATGCGAAGGAGGCATGCGCTGCACCAGAATCAAACGGGCAACCTGCAATGCCAAAGGGTCATATCCATTGCACTATGCGCATGGATAAACAAGAAGAGTATTCTTGTGCCATTTAATGCTAACCATTGGATCTTGGTTCGATGGTTGAGATCAGATGTGAAATTCTTCTCACATGAGGTGTTGTTTGAGGGAAATGACGTCGTCAATTCCTAGCCGTTGAATGAGGAAGTGGGGATGCAAGCATTTTGGAGGGTCTGGAGGCACCACGTGGCACCATCTTGGCTATCCATCTTCTTTGAGTTGTAGATGGTGCCACGGATGTCGAATTGGACCAATTTTCTGTGATCATCGATCTAAATACATCCATACAGTCGGATTTGTTGTCTGAAGTATGGATTGACACCATCTTGGCCCTCGGTCTCTGAGCTTCCTCGGATTATATCTAGTGCTACGTGTGTCTGATCAGGGCAATCTTGGAGTCATTGAACTCCTGTCATCACCCTGATCAGATCCGTATGGTTGGATCTTCTGTTCAAAGCCCCGATTAAAAGTCACCCTGTCCCTGGCCGTAGAAGGAGGCAAATTACTATACAATTTGTACAATTTGACCTAAATGCATGATTATGCATGTTATGCACTATTTATACTGCATAATTCTAATATGACACTAAGAACATGCATTGATCGACATTTTTCGCTATTTAGATATATGCACATCAAGGACCCTGAATTATACCGCATTGACTATGATCAGATTATTCGCCGATGTGTTCTGGAGAATGAATTCCAAAGTATACTCCAGTTCTGTCATGCATCTGCGTGTGGTGGACATTTCTCTGGGAAAAAGACGACTGCAAAAATTTTGCAATCTAGATTCTATTGGCCGTCATTATTCAAGGATGCCTAAGAATTCTTAAGGTCGTGTTCCCGATGCCAAGCACTTGGCAGCATAACCAAGAGAGATATGATGCCTCTAAACTTGATTCTTTCCATCGAAATCTTTCACGTTTAGGGCATCGATTTCATGGGACCCTTCCTCCCTTTATTTGGACACCAGTACATTCTCATCGTTGTTGATTACATGTCCAAGTGGATTGAGGCTATTCCCACCTGAACCAATGACCACAAGATGGCCATCAATTTCATCAAGAAGAACATCTTCAGTTGGTTTGGGATTCCAAGGGCCATCATCAACGATGGTGGTACTCATTTTACTAATGCCCAGTTCCATAGTTTACTAGCAAAATATGGGGTAAATCACAGAATCTCCACACCTTACCAACCCCAGATGAATAGACAAACCAATATCTCTAATCGGGAGATCAAGAATATTCTGCAGAAAACAGTTAGACCTGATCATAAAGATTGGACTCGAAAGCTTGAGGATGCTCTTTGGGCCTATCGTGCAGCATACAAAACGTCTATCGGCTTGTCATTATTTCGTCTGGTGTATGGAAAGGCATGCCATTTACCCGTAGAAATTGAACATAGGGCATTCTGGGCAATCAAGCAATGCAATTTGGATTTGAGTTTAGCCGAAAAGACCAGAAAACTCCAACTATCTGAGTTGGAGGAGCTTAGAAATAACGCAAACGAGAATGCCAAGATCTATAAGGCTCGGACCAAAGCTCTTCATGACCAATTGATATCCCAAAAGAGCTTTGAGCTGAAGCAGATGGTCTGGCTCTTTGATTCTCGACTTAAGCTCTTTCCTAGCAAACTTAGGCTAAAATGGAACGACTCGTTCATCATTGATTAGATATTTCCAAATGGGGTTGTTCAGATCTTTAACCCAAAGACAGGTAATTCTTTTAAAGTCAACGGTCAACGTCTAAAGCCTTTTGTTGATCGTATTGTTCCAAAACCCATCTCAGACACGGTTGCTCTAATCATATCGTGATTTCTTTGGCTGGACTTCACCTAGCTAATGGCATTAAACTCAACATTTGTACAGTATAACTCAGAGCTGACCCGAGCATCATATTCAGGTGATATCTTCAACATTCTACCTTTCCTTGCATGCCTTTTATTTTCAATGAGGACATTACATCAGCTAGGCATGGGGGGTGGATTCATTTCTGAATCATTTTGTCAGCTCTATGGAATTCTTGTAAATTCTACTTATTTTTTCTTTATTAAAAAGAATGAAAAAAAATTGTATTAGGAAAGAATAATTGGGCATTAGGATTTTTCAACCTTAGGCAATAATACAGTATGATCTGAACACTTAGACCCTTCAGGTCTTCAGGCTTAATCAGCCCGGGTGTCTAAAATGTGGATTTGTATATCGAGTCCTCGTCATTCTGAATTTACTTCAATTTGGTTAAATAAGTTGGGGTGATAAGTACACAACTTATCAACACACCCTCTGATTTGAAGGGATTTTAAGTCTGAGCATCTACACACTATTTGCACTGACTCGATTCTCGATGATTTTTACATAAATTGGGTAGCTAATAGACCTCCTAGGGTGGTATAGCTGGCAAGTTATCGTGGGTAACAGCCCATTGGTAGGTTGTCCAAAGCCCAGTTCCACAACCATTCTTTTCCTACTGCCTTTAGGTAAATCTTATATCAGGGAAGCCACTTACTTAAAGAAAAAAAAAGAGAAAAAAAAAGAAAAGGAAAAAGAAAAAAAAGGAGAAAAGGAAAGAAAGAAAGAAATAATCCACACTTCATCTCACCAGTATGGCTGGTAGATAATCGTGGGTAACTACCCATTGGTAGGTTGTCTAGAATCCAGCTCAAGGAATGCACATATAACTCCAAAATCCTTAGGAAGAAGTGGAGAAGTAGAATAAGCTGGAGAGATATACACTAGGTTCACCCTTGTGTTAACCCCATAAAAATAAAAGTAGGGAAAAAGCTATCAGTCGAATAGATACACCTTTAGGCAGAATTTCTTTTCAAGGTCACCTAGGAGCGTAGAAACCCGAAGTCCGTTTTAATCGTTGATCAGTGAGTCTATCACATTTCACACAAAGATGCTTAGAACCTAGGGTTCTCTTCGAGTCTTGGGTGGGTTGAGTGGCTGTAGAAAGCTGCTCCGAAACCCTAAGCTCAAAAATCCAAAAAAAATTAGAAAAGAAAAAAAGATGAAAAAGATACACTTTTGAATAAGGCGAGGGCTTGAGGCGATCTACATTTCGGCAAACACCCGGGCGCTGTTGTGTCATTGTAGTTCAGGTTCTTAGTAAAATTCTCCTAGTGTTGAAGATTAACTTTTACCCAAGAAATCCAACCTAATTCTTTTATAAATAGCATATAGTTTTTGCTAGTGGCTAGCAAAAGATAGGCATGGGGGTGTGATGTGCATACATTTGAATAGCCAAAAATGTCTACTAATGCATGTTCTTAGTATCATATTAGCATCATGCATTGTAAATAATGCATAACATGCATCATCATGCATTTACGTCAAATTGTATAAATTGTATAGTAATTTCTTCTTTTTGATGGCTAGGGACAAGGCGACTTTTAATCGGGGCCTCGGATTGAAGATCTAACCGTATGGATCGGATCAGGGCGATGATCGGAGTTCAACGACTCCAAGATTGCCCTAATCGAACTTCCATAGCATCAAATATAATCCAAAGAAGGTCAAAGATCAAGGGCCAAGAAGGTGTAAATCCGCACTTCAGATGACAAACCCGACCGCACGGATGGGTTCGAATCGACGATCGCAGCCCAACGGTGTGAAAATCGATCCAATCAGACATCCATGACACAATCTACAAGACATAAAAGATTGACGGCCAAGATGGCGCCACGTGGTGCCATCCCAGCTGCCCAACCAGCCCAAGGACCCACTGATTAGCCCATAGTTGTGGGCTATTTAAGTATTTAATTGCCTAGACATTAGGTTAATTCTAACATTTATTTAGCTTAAATTAGGATGTAAATAGATTAATTCATATTTTTAATTTAATTACATAATCCATGCATTGCATTCATATTTTAAGTGCATTTAGAATTAGCTTAGAATGACATTCATCTAATTAGTTAACCAATTAGGTACATTGTTTTAGTTAACATAAAAGTTGAGGGTTTGTATATAAATAACCATAATATTTTAATAATATCCTTTATTCTTCTTCTTCTCAGCAACGGCTCGGCTGCCGCTGCAACGCCTCCAGCCGCACTAAAAGCACATTCATGGATCAGCGGAGAAGGTGGACCTGCTCCCGCCTCTCCATTCAAATTTGTGTAGGCCGCTACAAAAGGAGAGAGGATGTTGAGCAGGGGAGGCCTCCACCACCGACCCACCACTGTGCAGAGAGATCTTTTCTCTTCCATTCCACACTGCCAGCCTCAACCGCGGCGACGACCCTCCACCACCATGGGCGTGTGGTGTGACAGGCCACACCGCCATCCGGAGGTCGTTCGCATTACCATGAGCACCTCGCCGTGCACCTCCCTCGCCGTCGCCATCAACAACCACCGTCGCTGCAATCACCTTCTCAGCCAGTTAAGACGTTCGAGAAATTTCCCAGACGTCTGAAGCCACCTCCCCACTCCAGCAGCAACCACCGTCCGCCCACCTCACCTCCAGCACCTGAACCGCAACCTCACCCGCTCACTCCCGCATCCACTCTAGGCCGTGCATCACCTCCAGCCGCACGCAAGGCGTGCACAACCTGCAGCGCCTCACAACTCATGCCCGCTCACCCGCACGCCTACAGTACTTCACCCGCACCCTCCAGCCTTCGCGACCACCCGCCTACGCACCCACGCCTGCAACCTCACCCGTGCTCACCGCCAACAGGCCACGCCAGCTGCAGCATTCCCCCTCGCCATGCCTTCCGCCTGCGTGCGCCCCTGCTGCGTCTCACTGCCACTTCCAGCGTGCACTCGCCAGCACCGGCTGCAACGCTTCCACCAACAGAGTGCGTACCTGCCTGCAGCCGTCCACTCCACGTCGTGCACGGCAAAGGGGAAAAAATCCCCTGTTTTGCTACAGTAACATGGCCATTAAAAATTACATTTTCTGCCATTGTCAATTTTTAATAATATTTTATTGATTCTGCATTGCGACAAATATCCTCTAGTTACTCAGAATTGCTATTTCAGCATGATTTCTTGATTCAACCTTAATCTGAAGGCAATTTTGGCTTGATTCTTGTCCAAACTAACTACGAACAAACATTTTTAACTGGTGCAAATTTAAATACGTCATTGCCTCCTTGTGGATACGACCCGCTCTTCTGCGAGTCGTTATTTCTTTTTAAATATTGATTAGTCGATTTTTCCACCACATAAAACTGCAAACGACTTTAAAGCAAACAATCGACTCGTCAAATGGTGCCGTTGCCGGGGAGGCAACAGACGCAATAATTTCACCTGATTTTATTTTGATTATTTGTCAATTGCACAGTGGTTTGACCTTTTTTTTCTGTGGGAGAAAATTTGTGCAAGAATCAACCACTCTGAGAGGCGACCCTTGACGTCGCTAGAGGAGAATTGGACGAGCAATTTTGAAAAGGAGAAGGATGAGGATGCGATGGACATCATTGTATATTTAGTCTCTAGTT
Source organism: Thalassia testudinum (assembly GCA_037157565.1). Taxonomy (NCBI): domain Eukaryota; kingdom Viridiplantae; phylum Streptophyta; class Magnoliopsida; order Alismatales; family Hydrocharitaceae; genus Thalassia; species Thalassia testudinum. Next base: position 86,223,339 of record JAZHRO010000031.1, read on the forward strand.
TGATTAGAATAGAATTAAGACTTTAGATTTAATTTTTCATTGCATTTTGTTTGAAACCCTTGTTCTGGGGTATATTTTGAGGGGTTTGTTCCCCGATTTTGTTTTGGGCCCGTGTTGGGTAATTTTTGGAAGCCTGTTCCCTTTTATTTAGATTTAGGTTTTTAGTTTATTGATTACTTTTATTTGCTTGTACATAAGTAGTTAAAAAAAAAAAAAAAATGAGCTGCCTGCTAGAAGCTGCCTACCCTAGGACAAACCATTAAGGTCTGTATGAGCAGCCTCTAGATTTATTTCTCTTTATTGCATGCATTCTTGCATCGTTGATTGCTGGAAGCAAGGTACGCATTCTCTTACTTTGCATCCTATTCTTGATCACGCATTGCATTTGGATTTAATTCAAAGACCACAAAGTTTGTCATGAAGTGATCTAACAAGTGGTCACATATATTCGAAAAAATGACTAATTAAAGGAGGGACAGCTAAAAATCAAGGACTTGATTGTAAAATGTGGTGTGCCATTCAAAATTCAAAATCCTTTTGCGGTGAATGCACACTTATATATGTTGCACCACAGCATTCATTTAGACACTCCTAAGTCTTGAAACGACTAGGACAAGAGCCTTCCTACTGTTGGATTCTGAAGTGTTTGGAACTTGAGATCAAAGGTTTTGTAAATCCAAAGAGGGGGATACCCTGTCACGGATTTTTGGGGGTAGTTGAGAAGCACTGCGAAAGCACAGCTTCAAAGGAAGGCTTAGGCCTACTTGCATCCCTCGATCTTCCATCTTTGGATTTAGGGAAGAATACCTAAGCTCCAACTAGGACTTTTTAGGCATTTCAAAGGTTGACAATAGGCGCGTAATTGATTGGGCAACTTGTTTTGTCACCTACAATTTGAACTAAAGTCAAAAGCCTAAATCTGTAAAGACCAAACAAGTCCTTTTGAATTGTGTTTGTAGTGCATGCTTGGTAGGCGTTCTCTTAGGAGACAACTTGTATTTGATCCTGAACCTGAAAGAATCCTAAGAAGAGACCTTCCAAGGGTAGAAATGGCCGGTAAAAGGAGCCTTAAGGAATATTTCAGCCCAACCAATCAAGCTGGCCTAGCACTACGTAGACTTGGAGGGGACAATCCGTATGAGATCAAAAGTAGTACCATATCCTTGCTGCCCTCCTTTTATGGTACTACTAGGGAAGACCCTTATAGGCATATTGAGGAATTCACTGAGGTCTGTTCCACGGTGAAGCTGTAGGGTGTTACTGATGACGCTCAAATGCGGACCCTCTTTTCCTTCTCCCTAAAGGACAAAGCCAAGTATTGGTATCACACCCTTGATAAGATAAATACTTGGGATGCCCTGAAGAAGGAGTTTTTGAAGTACTTCCCCATGAGCAAAACAAATCACTTTAGGAGGGAAATTATGAGTTTTGTTCAAAAGGATGGGGAAGCATTCCATGATGCGTGGGAGCGCTTTAACGATTTGCTAAGACTTTGCCCACATCACCAGGTGCCTAAATGGCAACTGGTTGAAAGGTTCTACACCGGACTTAATGATTCGCATAGGCAAACTGTGGATGGTGCCTGTGCAGGAACCTTTCTATCTAAGACTGAGGATGAATCTTGGAACTTATTTGATACTTTGAGTGAGAATTCTATTCACTTGAATTCTGCCTACATGGATAGAAAGCCCACTCTCATGCAAAGAAAGTTGGAGGCGAATGAGGCAAGGGACACCCAGAATTTAGCCTATCAAATTCAATTATTGAATCAAAACATGGAAAGGCTTATGTCGAACTTGAGTTCATTCATACCTAACAACTCCACATCCGAAGCTTCCAAATGCTTAATTTGTCAAGGCAATACACACGCCACCGTGGATTGCCACTTGGCCTCCCAATTCCTTAAGCTTGTACAAGCGGATTTGAATGCTGCTCAAGGGTTCCGTCTAAGACCTCGTAATGACCCTTTCTCCAACACTTATAATGAGGGATGGAGGAACCACCCAAACTTTTCATGGAGACAAGGAAATGTCTCAAATTCAGGGAATTACAAACCATAATCCTTTCAAAACCATCAAATGAACCAACCTCAGACCTTTGCCCAATCTAAAACCTCTGAGATGGATGAATTGAAGGCGATGTTGAAAACTATGCAAGAAAGTCAAAGTTTCATCATCCAATCTCATGACAAGGCTATACATGAGATGAAATCACAAATTGGACACCTTGTTGAGGCCGTTAGACAGAGGTAGATTGGGAAGCTCCTCAGTGCTGTTGAGGAAAATCCTAAAGGAAAAGGGATTGTCTTTAGGGAGCATGCTCAGGCGATGACTATTCTGAGGAGTGGGAAAGAAATTTCCAAACCCGATGCTCCTATAGTGTCACCCCCTAAAAAACCATCCACCCCGACTTTCACCCCCACCGGAGAAGACTTGCCCAAATCTTCTCCGCTTGAAATCACCTCACCGGAAGAAGTTGCCCTCGTTCCACCCCTTACTCGACAAGACAACCCTTCCACCCAGAGATCGAGAGTGCCTTTTCCAGAGCGCTTATCCACCTCTGGGCAAACTTCTTCTGGCTCATCTGGAGCCAAAGATAAGACGGATGAGATTAACCTGCCTTTGCTTGAAGCTATCAGGTAGATTCCATCTTATGCCCGCTTCTTAAAGGACCTGTGCACGAAAAAGCGGCAATCTAGAAAACAGGTCCAATCAAAAGTTGTCCTGCCTGATTTTGTTAGCTCAATTGTTCAACATGGCACACCCTCGAAACTTAAGGACCCAGGAGCCCCATACATATCTGTAGTTATTGGTGACTTACAAATTGATGAGGCTCTACTTGATCTGGGTGTGGGGGTGAACATCCTTCCAAGCTATGTGCATGAACAACTTGGGGGAGGCAATATGAAGCCTAGCCTTGTAATCCTTCGAGTTGCTGATCGATCACTTAAGACACCACGGGAAATTTTGAAAGATGTCCTCATAAGAGTGGAGGATTTCTTCTTTCCCGTTGACTTCTTAGTTTTGGACACTGACCCTACAAACAAGACAACCAAACCCTCCATCATTTTGGGCCGCCCCTTCCTTGCAATACTGGGGCATTGAAAATGGGCTTTGGGAACAGGAAAATCCGGCTTAATGTGTTTGATGCTTACAAATAAGCTGGACTTGAGGATTGTTCTCAAGTTGAGGTGATAGATGACCTGATTGAAGAGGCAACTCCTACAATGTTATGTGATGACCCCCTTCAGCATGCCATGCTGAATGAGCATTCCCATCTCTTGGAGGAATGTGAAGGGGATATACTAGAACTAGAGGAATTGCTAGGAGTTTCTGCTGAGTCTCTTCCCCCATCATTTCCGTCGAAGGTAGATTTGCTACCTGAGATGGGGACATCTATTATGAAACCCTCAACCATACAAGCCCCTGACCTTGAGTTGAAACCCCTCCCTGACACTCTCAAGTATGTTTTCCTAGGTGCCAATGATACGCTCCCCGTTACCATTTCGGCTGTGCTATCTGAGGCACAGGAGGGAGCCTTGATTGAATGCCTGTCTAGGCACAAGGAAGCTATTGCTTAGAGCATTGCTGACATTAAGGGTATAGACTCTACACTCTACATGCACCACATTTATACTGATGATTCCATCAAGCCTTTTAGGGACATGCAGAGACGTCTGAACCCTAATATGAGGGAGGTTGTAAAAAAGGAAATCCTGAAGTGGTTGGACACTAGGATCATATATCCCATTGCTGACAGTAAATGGGTCAGTCCCATTCATGTGGTGCCAAAGAAGGCAGGCTTTACTGTGGATCTCAACGACCAAGGTGAACAAGTTGTCACTAGACCCTCAACTGGATGGAGGGTCTGTATTGATTACCGCAAGCTGAACACCGCTACCTAGAAGGATCACTTTCCTTTTCCTTTTATTGATCAAATTCTCAAAAAATTGGCAGGGAATTAGTATTATTGCTTTCTCGATGGATATTCTGGGTACAATCAGGTGGCAGTCTTTCCTGATGACCAGGAAAAGATGACATTCACGAGTCCTTATGATGCTTTTGCATTCAGGCGTATGTCATTTGGATTATGTAATGCCCCTGCAACTTTCCAGTGGTGTATGATGTCTATCTTTTCGGACATGATTGACGAGTGTGTCGAAGTATTTATGGATGACTTCTCTATATATGGCTAGTCTTTCGACCAGTGTCTCCTGCACCTGGAGAATGTGTTGAAACGATGTAAGGAGACTGGTTTAGTCCTCAGCTGGGAGAAAAGTCACTTCATGGTACAGAAAGGAATTGTTCCGAGCAAGGTTTGGAAGTAGATAAAGCCAAGATTGATTCTATTTCCAAACTTCCATTGCCTACGAATGTCAAACAGATTACATCCTTTCTGGGCCATGCTGGCTTTTATAGGCTCTTTATTAAAAATTTTAGTAAGATTTCTAGGCCACTTTGTGACTTGTTGGCGAAGGAATCTCCCTTCAGTTTTGATTCAAAGTGTGCCGAGGCCTTTCAAACTCTAAAGAAGGCCTTGATCTCTGTGCCTATTTTCCAAGCTCTTGATTGGACACTACCATTTGAGCTTATGTGTGATGCTTCGGATTATGCAATGGGAGAAATCCTTGGACAAAGGGTTGAGGAAAGACCTCATGTGCTTCATTATGCAAGCAAGACTTTAACCGAACCTCAGCAAAACTACATCGTCACTGAAAAAGAATTACTTGCTGTAGTTTTTGCTCTGGAGAAGTTTAGGTCTTATCTACTTGGGTCTAAGGTGGTTATTTTTACTGATCATGCAGCAGTGAAACATCTCATTGCAAAGAAAGATTCTAAGCCACGTCTGATTAGGTGGATCCTACTCCTTCAAGAATTTGACTTAGAAATACGTGAAAAGAAAGGAGTAGAAAATGTTGTGACTAACCACCTGTGTCGCCTTCCTCTTAATGACTCTCTTCCTAGAGACATTTGCGAGACATTTCCCGATGAAACTCTGATGGCGATAACACCAACTTTACCTTGGTATGCAGACACTGTAAATTACTTGGTCACTAGACAAACTCCTGGCTCTTGGGATGAGCAGAAAAGAAAGAGATTCATTTCTCAAGCAAGATATTTTCAATGGGAAGAGCCAGAATTATTTAGAATTAGACAAGACCAAGTATTGAGACATTGTGTGCCTGAAGAGGAACAACAAAGTGTGATGAGTTTCTGCCATGAACTTCATTGTGGAGGACACTTTGGTTCTAAGAAAACTACTTTTAAGGTTCTCCAGTCCGATTTTTGGTGGCCTTCCTTATTTAAGGATTCTCATAATTTTTTTAAGGCCTGTATTAGATGTCAACGGACTGGAACGATTGGGAAGAAGAATGAAATGCCTCAACATCCTATTCAATCTGTTGAAATTTTTGATATGTGGGGAATTGACTTTATGGGCCCCTTCCCGTCGTCCCATGATTTTGAATATATCTTGGTGGCAGTTGATTATGTTTCTAAATGGATAGAGGTCATTCCTATGTGCACAAATGACCACTCTGTGGTTTTGAAATTTGTGAAGGCCAATATCATATCCCGTTTTGGCTGCCCCAAGACTAATATAAGTGATGGGGGACCTCATTTCCAAAACCACCACTTCAATCGGTTAATCAAGAATTTGGGAGTGACTCACAAGGTTGCTACCCCTTACCACCCTCAAACAAGTGGCCAGGTTGAAGTATCAAATAGGGAGATAAAAAATATTTTGGAAAAGACCGTTAGACCTGATAGGAAAGACTGGTCCCAAAAGCTCGATGATGCTTTGTGGGCTTATCGAACGGCCTATAAGACCCCTTTGGGTACTTCTCCCTTTCGGATTGTGTATGGAAAAGCATGCCATCTACCTGTTGAGTTGGAACATAAAGCACTTTGGGCTATTCGAAGTGTTAACATGGATTTAGAGAAGGCAAGTAAGGCACGACTTCTAGAATTAAGTGAGCTTGAGGAGCTGAGGAATGATGCTTATGACACCTCTCAAGCTTATAAAGAAAGAACTAAGGTCTTGCATGATAAGTTTACTCTTCGAAAGACCTTTGAGCCAAACCAACAAGTCTGGCTTTTCAATTCCAGACTTAAGCTTTTTCCTGGGAAGTTAAAATCTCGTTGGGATGGGCCTTACATAATCACCAAAGTATTTCTGCATGGAGCTGTTGAGATCAAAAATCCTTCCTCTTCAGCAACTCCCTTTATCGTCAATGGTCAACGGTTAAAACTGTACATAACTTTAGATGGCCATCTGGTTGACGAAGTCACTCTTGAGGAGCCTTAGCTCCTACCATTCTCCGCCTCAGGTAATATCTTCCTTTAGCTATTTTTGTTTTCAATGAGGACATTATTTGAACCAGGCATGGGGGAGAGGACCTGAGGCATTTTGTTTATAGCATGCATATAAAAAAAAAAGGAAGAGAAAATGACAAAAAAAAAAGAAGAAAAAATGACAAAAAAAAAAAAGTTTATAGCTTAATTGCTAAGTCCTGCATTCTTAAGCAAATCAGAACTCTAAGGTAGACTAAATTAATTCTAGGGTCAAACTTTAGAAGCTAAATGAGCTGCTAGCTTTAGACCTTTAGGGTCCTTTGTGGACTTAAAAACTTAAGTAGGAGTTAAGTTGCGGACCATTCCTCAAGAGGTTGAGGAAGGGAAGCTAGGGTTTGAGTTAAAAGGTGGGGTAGTACCTGGAGTCTTATTCTACCTTTTGGTTTACGGGTCCTTGTAACCCAAGCATCCAAATTTCACACACATGGTCTGGTAATTAACTTAATTTCTGTCTTTCTAAAAAGAGATTTGGTTCTCTTAGTTTTGACTTAGGAGAGGCTTGAAAACACATTTTGATTAGAAGAGTTCCCGCCGCAGGAGAGGTGGAGTATATACTCACCTTGAGGATGCGATGATAACATATTACCTCCTCGGCGCTTGTCTCTTACGATATCTATCCTACTGGGGCATGTAAGCGCATTGTGCAGTTCAAGTACCATGGGCGGCCCTATCTCGAAGTGCTGATTGCCATAGGCCTAAATTCGCTTAAGAAATCCATGGGCGATACCATCTCGAAGTGTCGATTGCCAGGAGTTCTTGGGGTCGTTATGGTGGTGCTATCTCAAAGCATTGAAAGCCAGGCACCCTTCGAGGTATGGTAATGGGAACAATGAATCCGACACAGACCGTGTTGATAGCTAATCTGAGGTTAGACTTAGAAGAATCAAACAAACAAAAAAAATATATATATATATATAAATTTTCCTTTAACTCAAATAACTCAGACCAATGCACAGGCACGGATGCTTTAATCTCAGGGATCAATAAACTTTAGGGTAGAGTCAGAAATCAGGGAAACTTGTACCTGCAACTCGCTTTTAGCCGACCTAGTCTGTAAATTAGCAACTACTTAGGAACCTTAGGTCTAGAGTTTGAACTTAATATGCTTCTGAAGGAAGACTAAGTGAGTTGACTAGTCTACTTCGAGTGCTAGGTTTCGCTTAATTTTGCTAGGGACTAGCAAAAAACTAGGCATGGGGGTATTTGATTAGCCCATAGTTGTGGGCTATTTAAGTATTTAAGTTCCTAGACATTAGGTTAATTCTAACATTTATTTAGCATAAATTAGGATGTAAATAGATTAATTCATATTTTTAATTTAATTAGATAATCCATGCATTGCATTCATATTTTAAGTGCATTTAGAATTAACTTAGAATGGCATTCATCTAATTAGTTAACCAATTAGGTACATTATTTTAGTTAACATAAAAGTTGAGGGTTTGTATATAAATAATCATAATATTTTAATAATATCCTTTATTCTTCTTCTCAGCAACGGCTCAGCTGCCACTGCAATGCTTCCGGCCGCACTAAAAGCACATTCATGGATCAGCGGAGAAGGTGGATCTGCTCCTGCCTCTCCATTCAAATTTGTGCAGGCCGCTACAAAAGGAGGAGAGAGGATGCTGAGCGGGGGAGGCCTCCACCACCGACCCACCACTGTGCAGAGAGATATTTTCTCTTCCATTCCACACCGCCGGCCTCAACTGCGGCGACAACCCTCCACCACTGTGGGCATGTGGTGTGACAGGCCACACCACCATCCAGACGTCGTTCGCATTACCGTGAGCACCTCGCCGTGCACCTCCCTCGCCGTCGTCATCAACAACCACCGTCGCTACAATCACTTTCTCAGTCAGTTAAGACGTCCGGGAAATTTCCCGGACGTCTGAAGCCACCTCCCCACTCCAGCAGCAACCACCGTCCGTCCACTTCACCTCCAGCACCTGAACAGCAACCTCACCCGCTCACTCCCGCTTCCACTCCAGGCCGCGCATCACCTCGAGCCGCACACAAGGCGTGCACAGCCTGCAGCGCCTCACCGCTCACGCCCGCTCACCTTCCGCCTGCAGCCGCACCCACACAACCACACTCGCCCGCTCACCCGCACACCTGCAGTACTTCACCCTAGCCCTCCAGCCTTCGCAACCACCCGCCTGCGCACCCACACCTGCAACCTCACCCGCGCTCACCGCCAACAGGCCACGCCAGCTGCGGCATTCCCCCGCGCCACACCTTCCGCCTGCGCACGCCCCTGCTGCATCTCACCGCCACTTCCAGCGTGTGCTCGCCAGCACCGGCTGCAACGCTTCCTCCAACAGAGCGCGTACCTGCCTGCATCGCACGCACTTCCCGCCAACAGCAGCTGCAGCACCGGCTGCAGCCACCACCGCTTCGAAGCCCTCGGTCCAAGGAACTTCCTACGAGCTTCCCGCGTCCGGCCGTCCACTCCTCGACACGCACGGCAAAGTGGAAAAAATCCCCTGTTTTGCTACAATAACATGGCCATTAAAAATTACATTTTCTACCATTGTCAATTTTTAATAATATTTTATTGATTCTGCATTACGACAAATATCCTCTAGTTACTCAGAATTTCTATTTCAGCATGATTTCTTGATTCAACCTTAATTTGAAGGCAATTTTGGCTTGATTCTTGTCCAAACTAACTACGAACTAACGTTTTTAACTGGTGTGAATTTAAATACGTCATTGCCTCCCTGTGGATACAACCTGCTCTTCTACAAGTGGTTTTTTTTTTTAAATATTGATTAGTTGATTTTTCCACCACATAAAACTGCAAACGATTTTAAAGCGAACAATCGACTCGTCACCCACCCTCTCCTCAATCTCACGGACGATCTCAACCATTGGATTAATATCCAATGGCTGAGAGCGCTCGCACCTAAATTCAGCGTCGCGCCTCAAACCACTGCATAGCGCAATGGTTAAGGCACTGCTCGTGCAAGGAGCGTGAGTTCGAGCCGCCCGCATGTGCCTCTCCTCGTGTGGATGAGCACGATCTCTACCGCGCGATCAGCTGCGAACGACCAAGATCTTCCAATCTGACAAACGCGCAATCGGATGCGGTTATGCACGCACGATCACACATGCTGCACGCGCGAAGCCGAAGTGGGCGAGGAGCGTTTTAAGCCGTCCAATCTTGAGATCGAACAGCTCAAAATCAAAGAACATGGTTAGGCATTAGGCATGAGGAGGCGAGGGGCATGCGTACTTCAGCCATGATCAGGCTTTAGTGACAAATAAATCTGTCACTAAAGACTCCTAATTTATTGTTTTGAACTTGAAATGACCTTTTTGCCCCCAACCTCTACACCTATAAAAAGGGCTACTTCCCCAACATTTCAATCATCCTTTCCTTCACCTTTCTCCCTCTCCAAAGCACTAAAGAAGCTTGTCTCAAACCCAAGATGCTCCTCTAGAGTCAAAATCAAAGTTTTCTCTCCCCCGTTCCGGAAGTGGATCCCGTAACAAAGACACCTTGCCTTGTCCTCGGTTCTTCCCGCTCCATTCTTCTTCCGTCTTCATCCTTCATCTTCCAGGCATCGTCCTGTCTGGCTCATCCTGGAAGCAACCGTCGAGGAGGGTAACATCTCTCTCCCTTCTTTATCGCTTTCTAGAGTAGAATTTCCTACTTTCTAGTTGTAAAAATAATATTCAGATACAAACTGATTATTCTCTCTCTTTCTCTCTCTTAGTGTTAATATCAATTTCATTGTGATTATCTTTCTTTCAAAACAAAATATCAAAAAAAATATAATTGCGGATTTTAGATCGATGTAGCCTCCCTGTGTTCGACCCGGAATTATTTTTGAGTTTCGGTTAAATTTATCTATTGACGGATTTCTTCGCAAATCATACTACATCAACGAGTTTTCAAAACTCAATCCCGTTTGCATATGATTTCCAATCAAACACCGGACATCTGTAGGTAGCACTATACATCCGATAAACCATATTCAAACGGTAAGGTCCTATCCACCTTATTTATTTTACGCGTAGTCTACGAGTGACTGCACGTCACTGTGCGTATGCAGGGCCATTGGGAAGAGGCGCAGGCGTATCTCCCTAGATAGTCTAGGACATCTGGACATCTCTCCAGATGACTGATACCAGTCTCAAATATCCGAGTACACTACTAGACATCTGGAAGTACCCCTAGACGACTGTGAGGGATTCCAGACATTTGTTTCAATGCAGAATGCAAGGTGAGCATTCTAGTGTCGTTTAAGACGTCTGGAAGTTATTCCATATGTCTGATATCAGCCTGTTTGGAATATTCTAAGTATTAGGTGGTCGATCTAGCTGGACCAACCTGCCTAGACCGATTCAGGTGAACCGAGAAGTGTGTTTGGACCAATTCAGGGCCCAAACGAGGTTAGTTTTTCGCAAACAAAGTACTGTTGGCTTCCTGTCAGATTTTCCAATGGGATGGTGATGGGAGCACCATCATGAGCCATAACTAGCTCATTTTAATCTAATTAAGTCAGTAAATGCTCCTACGAAACTCCCAAAAAGCCATAATTCACTGCAAATCCATTCTGTGGGAGAGACAAGAAACCAAGGTTAAAACAGTAATTTTACCAGCATAACTTCAATACAGTACAACCACATGTTTCTTTATGGGTTTATTAAGGGTCAATTGGTCTTAAAAGAACAAGTAGGTTAGAACAGACAGAAAAGGATTTTCGCATGTTTTGAGAATTAAATGACTTTTGAAACCCTAAAAACAGACCCGCTTGATTAACGGAAGTTCTAATCAGGATAAAATTTACCTAAATCCTCTAAAATTCATATAAAAATATTCTCTATGATTTATAATCTTCAATCTGACCATTAGAACCTGTCTTAACCCAAAATAGAGCCTCAGACTGACATTTGCCCTAATTTGGGTTTTTACATAAATTACCTAGTCAAACGAGGTCAAAGAAAAAATCCAATTTCACCATTAGATTCCTTAGGTCTAAATTAGATTTGTATCAAATTTGGGCCCAATCTGAGATTGTTTCAACCTAATTTGCATTTTGGTCCAAGTTTGAATTTCTTTATCTCTAATAGCCCCTCAGCTTTTGAACTTCTTACAAAAAGACCCCCAACTTCTTTGTCTTCTTCACAAGAAGGCCCCCACCGTAGAGAATTCCTAATCCTAAAGCTCCGATGACAATCAACCAATGATTTCTTCTTGATTGATTGATGAAACTTCCTCAAATTTGAACCGGAGATCCCTCTTAAAATTCTCTTTCAATCAGACTGATTCTTAAGCTTCAATTCTTTCCCAATCTCTCATGCGAATGCATGAGAGAGTTGGGTTTCCAACTCTGACAACCTTCTAAGCTTGGGAAGCTTGCTTCCCAAGTTCTAAGCACCCTTTAACGACCTAATTAAGACTCCCCAATGCAGACCGTTCAGGGCATGCTCGAATTCGACCGGAGCAACCCCCAATTCTTCCCTCCTCCAGCCGAAGTGCTCTTCGAGCTCCGGCGACTCTCCTTGCCTCTCCACATCGTCTGACTGCAATACCAGTAGTAGATCCTCCTTCCTTGCCTTCTTCCACGTCGAGCAACACCAGCTGGCATCCCTATCCCCTTCATCCTCACCGTCCAACCCTTATCAGAGTCAGCTTCGTCTCCGATGCCGACCATACCCCAACCGACGCCATCTCCCCCCCCATCGTTCGCTACATTCCTCAATCGACTAGTCAGCTTTTCTACGTCACGCCAGTACCTCCAACACTCCACTTTGACATCTCTGACGCCTTCCACGACTCAATCTTCCATCTCACTAGCATACCTCCGGCGAGTGCTAGCAGCCACCACAGATCACCTACACCGTCGCTTCCACACTCCACACCTCCGCCTCGACCTCAGGAGCAAAAGCCCTAACTTTGTTAGGCCAATTGCTCCTCTAAACCCTTTCCCGAACTCACGCTTCTCCGGCCACCCTCTGCGAGGTCGAACAGGCCTCTTCACACATGCTCACTGCACACCACTGCCATCATCACACTCGCAATGCTCCGACGATCGTTCCTGAGCCTTTTGACGTGGCTGAAAGGCTTTATTTGTGATTTCAGGTTCAAGCCCCCCTTCTCCATTAAAGCCGACCTTCAAGCAATCTTCAACCTTGCTCCAGGGCGCCTTCACTCCAGGGTTTGGCTCCAGACCGCACAAGTCATCACACGCACACACCCAGGTCTCCAATTAAGGGAGATACCCTCAGCAGCTGACCCAATTGAGGAAGAGTTCCCTGCTGCTGCAATGCACAAAGGAAAGGTGGGACTTTAGTCCCACCTCAGAATCTGAAGAGTGCATGCTATCATATAAATTGAATTTGTGATAGAGGCTTATCGCCTCAGACACAAGGGGTGAGGTCCCTCACACCCCTCACATGCCACATCCGTGACCTCTCCTCCGCGGACCTGGTCCACCCGACCCGCCTAAGCCCACACCTTAGCTACCACCCACGCTGATAGCCCTGGTCCCAGGTACTCTCTTGCCCGAATCCGACTACCCGATACTGTGTGTGGCCTTGGGAAGGCAAGAAAGAGAAGAGCCCAGAGAGAAAGGAAAGAGACTGCGGGGTTGGGGGGTTTTGCTACAGAGAATAACGACTAATACTTAGCCATTTGAAGAAGGATCCCCCTCTATTTGTGAAGAAAAGAAGAGAAAGAAAAGAAAAGAGAAGTCAAGGTAGAAGAAGAAGAAGAGCACCCGCATAAACAAAGAAGGAAGAAAGAAGAAGAGAAGAGGAAGTGTTTAAGAAGATTTCTTTAAGATTGTTAATTGATATTGTATCTGATTTGAGCTTCTTAATTAATATTGTGCATCTCCTAACTATCATTGTACGGAGTAATTGGTGATTCAAATCACCATTTTACTCTATTCTTTTTACAGTATTGACATTAGCTTTCATTGATATATCATTATTGCTTGAAGTTTCATTATAAATTGCTCATACTGTGCTTACATTGCAATTTTGAGATTGAATTCCATATTGCTCCCTGTGTTTGACCTTGGACTTCAAATTCAAGTAATAAATATTATTTATTTTCAAAGTGATTTCGGCTATACTACAACGCAGTTTTTAAAACTTGATTTAGCTTACGAACATTTTGGTGCCGTTGCCGGGGAGCAACATGCAATCCAGATTTCTTGATTACAATATCAAGTTGGATTCTAACTTTCTACATCTCTTTTGATTATGATCTATTTCAGGGGATTCATTGAGGAAGATCAGCTGCACATCAACCACTCCAGGGACAGGTAAACTCCATTCAAATCCTTCTAAGCCCCTAATTCTGAAAAAGCTACAAAAAGAGAAAAATCAATTAAGGCTACTTGCATTCTATTATTAGACAAATCATCAAGTTGCCTAATTTGACACATTCTAGAGAACATCCAAACCCTGATTTGTACACCTACTTAAGATCATAAGGTATCTAGGGCTATCACCTTCTTGTTTAAAGCCCTAGGTACCACATTTTGACAAATTAAATTGGACCAAATCAGAGCCAATTAAGGATTCCAGTTTAGGGTTTTAGAAATACACTTGCTTAATCAAGAATTGATCTTTCCAAAACAATGTGTGCCTAAACCTTGATTTAATTGATCTATTCAAACAAAACCCTAAAATTAGGCTCTTAAATTCATTTGAACACTAAAAGAGAGGCCTAAATTTCTCCAAAGGACAATATAGGTGAAGCTGACCCACCTTGTTAGGTTAACCAATCTTCAAATTAGGTCACTTTTCACAAAACACCCTTGCTCTTAATTAAAACTGGTAGACTTAAGAGGTCAAGTCCCCATTCTAGTCTACTTGGAACATTAGTGACAAGAGAGGTCGGATGGGGGAAACCCTGTAACTCATGGAGGTGCTCTACCGTGTAGCGGTCTCTATAGGACTCTCCCTCTCTGGCTGCCCAGGTAATTCTCAGGTGGACGGCTTCCTGACTAAGGGCTATCATCCACCCCGAACCTCTATAGTCATCCAAAATTTTTGGTGTCTTGATTGGGTCCATCACATTTTGCCTCTCTTGTACTCCATCAGTGCATGTTCGGGAGGAGGTCTTTAAGACCATCCTTGAGGCATCCTTTAGCTACTCATCCCGTTGAGGCCAAGCCTTGACCTCCTTGTTTGTGCAACAACCCAATCCAATCAACATCTCTTTTGATTCATCTGAACCTAATTCTCCTTCATCCATCATCATGGCAAAACTAGCAAAAGAAAATAATCTTGAAAATTAGCTTCAGTGCCTCAATGATCTATTCCAAGCCTTTGTGAACCCACTGCAGCGTACAATGATGCGAGATCACTACAATCTCACTGCTATGCCAATCGAACCTCGAGTACAAATCCCTACTTGAGGTCCTGACACTGAACTCAAGCCCAACATGATTCATGCCATCCCCAAATTCCATGGACATAATTCCGAAGATCCTTTCCGGCATATCAAGCAACTAAAGCATCTGGCTTAGACCTTCAGGCCAAAAGCTCAAAATCGGGATGTCCTACTCATGAAAATATTCTCCTTCTCTCTCATGGATAAAGCTGCTCACTGGTACCAAACCCAAATGCATCCAATCAACACCTGGGCAGAACTTCAATCCGAGTTTTTGAGAAAGTTCTTCCCTGTTGGTCGGACAAATGCTTTACGGCACCAGATCATGCATTTCACATAGCAAGCAGGAGAACTCCATCAATAATGAATCCATGGGCACGTTCGACCAGACGAATGCCTGTGCATTGACGAATCCAAAGGGAGCACATGAGATACAGGGCCTGTCCTCTTCCGTCGACTTGGAACTGATGGCCAATCATCTAGACAAGGTCTCTATTATTGAGAAGAAGGTGGATGAGCTAACTCGACACTTGCAGCAAGCCACCTCTGCACAAAACCCGTTCGCGCAACTGCCCTCTGGCAGGGAGGATTTGCACAACATCTATCATCGATCTTCTCAAGGGATGGACCCGTATCCACCCTCATCTGATTCTGGTTTCGGAGGAAACTCTGAACCCACCTACTCTGGTTGGGAGAACTCTGAACATTCATATTCTAACTTTTTCGAGGCTCCTCAGACCTGCGAGGACCTCAACACTATTCAAAATGATCCATTCTCAAACACCTACAACCCTAGATGGCGTAATCATCCTAATTTCACGTGATCAGGAAGTTATCAAAATCAGAGACCTCAATATCAACCCTGACCACAAGCTCCTCATTCATATCAGCTGCCTCAGCCTAGGCCTAACCCAACTTATCAATCTAAGCCGACTCACGCAGATCAAATGACTCTTATCCTTCAAACTCTGGCTGACATTCAAAAGACGAATGTGGCTATACAAAAACATCACAAAGACGAGATCACAGAGGTTCACAATCAACTCGCCCAAATGGCAAATCCCCGCCAACCTGGTGTACTTCCTTCACAACTTCTACCTAATCCAAATAAGGTGTAACGTGTCAAACCAGAGGTGCGTTATGAACCCAAATCAGGGCCAAGCTCACTTTGTTTATCAAGCCCCTTCTACTCCATCACCCGATGGGATGGAGGCTTCAACATCATATGCGGGTTACCAGCAGCAAGCACCTCTTTTACCCACACCAAACCATAACCAGGCGGGATTGAATTCTGTTACCACCCGTAGTGGTAAAATAACATAGGACCCACCTTATCCAAGCCACTCCCAGCCTAGTAATACAAACCCTAATCCTAGATTGGTCATCCAAGACACACCGGTCCCAGATCAAGAACCTGAGCCAATTCTAAAGGAACCATCTAAGGTTCCACTTCCCGAGGTCTTGACCAAGGAGAAAAGGATAGCCAAACCTGTGGCACCTGAGGTGGACCTGGTTAAGCTCTTTGAGTAAGTCCATATAAACATCCCCTTGATGGATGCAATACGCCACATACTGGCTTACGCATAATTTCTGAAAGACGTGTGTACACCTAAGAATAAGTCGTGAACCAAAGGTGGGAATCCAATCATACTATCGGAACAAGCCAGCTTTGTCATTTTGAGCAAACTCCTGCCTAAAGCAAAAGACCCAGGCACCCCTCTAATCTCCTGTGAAATCAGTGATATAGAATTCGATAGATCTTTATTAGACTTAAGAGCCTCCATAAATTTGATACCTACATCCCTACTAGACTACTTCGAGGAATCTGAGCTTAAACCGACAGAAATGACTTTACAGCTAGCCGACCAATCAATTAAGTCACCAAAAGTAATTCTCAAGGATGTCATAGTTAGGGTACATGATTTCTATTTTCCAGTAGATTTTATTGTCTTAGACATGGATGCTCCTGAAAATGTGAATACACCGATCATACTAGGGAGACCCTCTCTGGCCACTACTAGGGCCAATATCAATTGTGAGGAGGGCCAAATCGAATTAAATTTTGGGAGAAAGACACTAAAGATCGGCATCTTCAAGGCCCAACAGGGAATTAATTGCGGAGTTATAGAACAGATTTACGATATCGAGGCTGTGGTTGACGACTTATGTATCGAGGAAAACTCGACCATTTCTGATCAACCACAAGAGGATCAAAAACTGCAATTAGAGAAGTCCGAACTCAACCTAGACACACCCATAGCTCCTGCCTTTGCTCTTGACACCCACCCTGAACCACCCGCTACTGCTGACAACCCGATTATGGAATTAAAGCCTCTTCCCGATTATCTCAAATATGTATTTTTGGGTTCCAATCAGACATTTCCTATGATTATAAACTCCCGACTCACACTTGATAAGGAAACATGGCTGATTTCTATTCTCCAGTAGCATCGGAGAGTCATTAGATGGACTCTCGATGATTTGACTGGAATCAACCCTTCATATTGCACACATCACATCTACACTAAAGAGGGCTCATGACCATCCCATGAAATGTAGAGATGCCTAAATCCAAATATGTAGGATGTCGTGAGAAAGGAGATCATCAAGTGGTTAGATGCAGGGATCATCTACCTGATCTCCGACAGTCGGTGGGTGAGCCCAATCCAAGTTGTGCCTAAGAAGGTAGGGCTCACCGTCATCACGATTGAAATCGGAGAAACCATACCAACCCGTATAGAAAACCCGTGAAGAGTGATGAGAGCCTTATCATGAGCCATAACTAGCTCATTTTGACCTAATAAAGAGAATAAAAGCTCCTACATAACCTAGAAGAGGGCTTAATTGGAGGCATAAGTGTTCTGAGAAGAAAACATGAAATAAAGGTTAAAACTGTAATTTTACCATTACAGCACATAAACGGGATTTCTCAAAGACAAAACAAAGGTCAAATGGTCTAAATGAGATAAAAAGTGGGTTGATTCAATCAGAAATGGGTTCATATGCAATCCAGGAATTAAATGATATCTGGTAACCCTAAAACAGACCCCTTAATTCAACAAGGTTCTGGTCAGGATAAAAATCAAGTAAACCCTCTAAAAATCATGGAAAAATGTCTCCTAGGGTTTATAACATTCAATTTGGCCTTTGGAACCTAGTTTGACCTAGATTAGGGTCCTAGCTCATCAATTGACCAAATTTGGGCTTTTGCATAAAATGTCCAGTCAAACATGGTCAAAACTAAAATCCAACTTCACCATTGGATTCCTTAGGTCCAAATTAGGTTTTTACCAAAATTTGGACTTAGGGGGAGGTCATCTTGACTTACTTTGCAATTTAGTACACCCAATCTCATTTTGGTCCCTATCTTTTGAAAACCATCACATAAACCCCCTATCTTTCTCGCCAATCTTACAATCAGGTCCCTCTACCATTATTGGGGAGAGAATCCTTCTCTAGCGAGGAAGGCAGAGGGAATACTCTCTGATTCCTCAAAGATCTCCTCCAAGATATGGAACGAAGATTCTCTGATGAATGCCCTTCCATCTGAAATCAATCATGATCCCCGATTTGCACCCAATCTCTCGTGCAAACGCACGAGAGATTTGGGTATCTAACTACCTTCCATCTTCGGCGAGGCGTCGGTGGCATAAGGCGTGCCCTCCACGCACCAGAAGCATGGCCAGCACGTATAAATTAAACCCCAACTCCGGCCGCACCTCCTTAGCTCGACTTGGTTGGGATTCCACCTCAAATTCCTCTTCTTCTCCAGCCAAGGGGTCCAGCGAGCTCCGGCGAGCCCCCCTCCTCTTCCTCATTGCTCTGCCACAAAACCAGTGGTAGGGCCATCCTCCTCATCCTCCTCCGCGTCGTGCAACACCCGCATGAGCTGCCCTAGCCCCGTCGTCGCCGCCGTCTTCCTCCACTGGACGTCTCCTTCTCCAGCGAAAACAGGTACTGCCGGCCGCCTTCTCATCCCTTTCATCCCTTTAGTTAGGTTAAAACTATTCTTCTCTATCCCCTCTTTCATTTCCCTCACTTTATTTCACGCAACCGCCCCTCGACTGCCGCTGTTCACCACCACCTTCCTCATCTCCGACCACCCTCCGGCGAGACGCTCCCGTCTCTCCGTAGCCCCACACGTCTCACCAACCATCATATAACCTCTACCTCACCTCACTGAATAACCTCCGCCCATCCATAGACCCTCTACGCCTCCACAACAACCCCCTGAACACACCCATCTGTCCGACCACAGAGCGACCTAGGCACACATGCCTAGGCCGCCCCGTGGCTTGCCACCTAGCTCCTCACCTTCGCCGTGACACGGCGAAGGTCCCCCGGTGATCTGATTAAGCCGCAACGCTCTTTTCGTGTTAGACAGTTTTCATGCCCTAGCCGTGATGAGAGCCTCATCATGAGCCATAACTAGCTCATTTTGACCCAATAAAGAAGATAAAAGCTCCTACATAACCTAGAAGAAGGCCTAACTGAAGGAACAAGTGCTCTGATAAGAAAACATGAAATAAAGGTTAAAACTGCAATTTTACCATTGCAGTACAAAAATGGGATTTCTCAGAGGCAAAACATAGGTCAAATGGTCTAAATGAGATAAAAAGTGGGTTGAGTCAATCAGAAATGGGTTCATGTGCAATCTAAGAACTAAATGACACTTGGTAACCCTAAAACAGACCCGCTTAAATTAACAAGGTTCCGGTAAGAACAAAAAGCAAGTAAACCCTCTACAAATCATGGAAAAACATACTCTAGGGTTTAGAACACTTAATTTGGCCTTTGGAACCTAGTTTGACCTAGATTAGGGTCCTAGCTCTTCAATTAACCTAATTTGGGTTTTTACGCAAAATGTCCAATCAAACGAGGTCAAACCTAAAATCCAACTTCACCATTGGAATCCTTAGGTCCAAATTAGGTTTGTACCAAAATTTGGACCTAAGGAGAGGTCATCTTGACCTACTTTACAATTTAGTACACCCAAATCACAAATTGGTCCCTATCCTTTGAATACCGTTGCAGAGAACCCCCTAGGTTCTTCGCCTCCTTTGCAAACCGGTCCTGCCGCCATTGCTAGGGCATAACCGAGCTCCGGCTAGGTTCGGAGAGGGATTGCTCTCTAATCCCTCAGAGATTCCCTCCCAGAAATGGAAGGAGGATTCTCTGAGGAATTCCCTTCCTTATAAAGTCAATTACAATCGTTGGTGTGAACCCAATCTCTCGTGTGAACGCATGAGAGATTTGGGTATCCTAACTCCTTTCCATCTCCGGCGACCAACCTCAGGCAATTACGTGCCCTTCACACCCTGCACACCCAGTCCAGCGCCTATATAAGAACCCACAACTCCGGCCGAAGAGGCGAAGCTTGATTTTGACGGAGATCCCTTCCAAATTCCTCCCTCTCCCATCTCCGGCCAAACGACCCACAAGCTCCGGTGACCTCCTCCCCTCCTTCTCGTCGCTCTGCTGCCATACCAGCAGCAGAGTCCTCTCCGCCGCTTCCTACCGCGTCGCACTGTACCCCGCGCGCGCGCTTCTGACCTCGTCTTCCTCGTCGCTTCCTCCCTCAGGGTCTTTCTTCCCCGACGACGGCAGTTACGAGCTGTCCTCTCCGCCGCCTTCCTTCCTTCCAGACAACCACAGATACGTTCTCCATCCTCTCCTCTCTCTTTTCCCCCAACTGTTTTACTTGATTACCCCTCGACAGTACCTAATCGCCTCCATCTTCCTCGCCTCCGACCCCACTCCGGCGAGCCGCCCACACCACTCCGCCACTCCACACGGCTCGCCAACCACCTCGTGAGCTTCGCCTCACCACCAGGAGCCCATTCCACCCCATCACTACCACTCCAGACTTCTACAAGCACCCCCCGACCAACCCACCATCTCCGGCCACAGGTTGACCTAGGCGCGCACGCCTAGGCCGACCGGCAACCTGCCGCCGTGCTACGGCGAAGGTTTCCAGCTATTCTGATTGGGCCAATAGGCCGTTCTGTGGAATCTCAGGTGAACGCCCCGGCCGCCATTAACAGCCGAAGCAGCAGGAAGCTTGGAGCAGCAGCAGGCGTCAGGCTTCCCAGGCGGCAGGTGCAGCAGACTCTCGCAAGTGTTGCGAGGTGACTGAGTTCAGCGAGGAGCACCAGCAGGGCCTTCAGCGTGGGCAATTGCACACGAGAGTCTGTGGGCGCGCGTGAGGGAAGGACGAAACCTTTAGTCCCACATCGTGGGATTACAAACCTCAGGTACACTATAAATTGTTTTTGTGATATACTCTTATCGCCTCAGTAAGCACAGGGGTGAGGTCCCTCACTGACTCCACCCGCCTCATCCGTGGCCTGACCACGTAGACTTGGCGGATCCGACCCGACCTAGACCTACGCACTCCTCGCGCATCACACCACCTTCAGGTGCGCCTGGTCCCGGGTACGATCCAACCCGATTAATGCCTGTGGCTCTGGGAGAGCGTCCGTGAGTGAATTGCTTGAGAGAGAGAGACGCGCGGGTAGTGGGAGAAAGGTAGGTTTTATTCTGTGTAGGCACAGGCTGAACGCAGGAGAAGAAAGACTTGGCCGTGAGAAGGAGAAGAAAGAAAGCAGAAGGAAAGGCAGGAAGAACAGAGAAGAGAGAAGCAAGGCAAGACCACAGAAGAGAAGAAAGAAGCAAGGTAGAGAAGAAGAAAAGAAAGAGCAAGGCAGAAGCAAAAGACACGGGAGATCAAAAGAAGAAGGAAGGAAAGAAAGGCTTCGCAAGGCAGAAAGAAGAAGGATAATCAAGAAGAAAAGGGAAAATACTTTTAAGACGTCTGATCACAAGATCAGACGTCCAATTTCATATTTTTGTCCTAATTACTTTTAATTGCATACATTCACATTTGAATTGATATTTTGAGTAAATTAGAGTGTTCAATTACATTTTGACTAGTAGTAAATTCCATTTGCTCCCTGTGTTCGACCTCGGATACTCCGATTTTCGAGTAATAAAAATCTTTATTTGTTTTGAACGCTTTAGCGGCTATACTACAACGCGATATTATCTTTTAACAAACCGCACAAAAGCGCACCAAACATTTTGGCGCCGTTGCCGGGGAGCAATGCACAATTTACCACTAGTCTCTACATTCTTTTTATCATATTGAACACTAACTTGCCCTACTTTTCTTTGATGTGATCTTGCAGGTATTTCATGAGAAAATCTCTCCCGCAAGTCAACCACTCCAGGGCAGGTAATTTCTTTTCTTCCTTAATCATCCCCTAATCTTTGAAAGACAAAAGGAAGAAAATCAATTTAGGAATCAATTGCCTTCTTTATATAGTAATCACCATCTCTAAGGCAAAACATTTCTTGATTTTGCGAAAATTTCTGCAAATATTCTTGAAGTTGGAGTGATTTTTTTCCCATCCCACAAATTCTTGTGCCTAATTGAAATAACGCTTAATCTCGGCGGACCACACACTTCTTGTTTATAAGTCCAAAGAGAACTTTTGAAAAAGAAAAAGAGGATTGGAAATAGAACCAAATTAGGGTTTCCACATTAGGGTCTTGAAGCACTAGTCACACATGCCTGTGTAAAAGGAAATAAACCCTCCCGCATCAGTGTGCTTCCCAAGCCCTTGATTGAAGAAAGCTAAATAAGACAAACCCTAAAATTGAGCTCTAAAATCACTTGAATCTTAAAATTTTCTTTTGACCTAATAACCTGGGAGTCAAATCAGGGTGATCTCTAGGCTCCGAGCTTAGAATCATTCTGCCATCTATAGGACAGGTCAGGTGAAGTTGACCCCTTGGGCCAACCAACCTCTAAATTAGGTCACAATACCAAAAACATCTAAAGTTCAAGTGAGAACCCTAAAAGCACCTTTGAAATAAAAAGTGATAGACTTAAGAGGTCAAGGTCCCCATTCTGGTTTACCTGGAATCTCAGTGACAAGAGAGGTCGGGTGGGGGAAACCCTGTAACCCGTAGGGACGCTCTACCGTGTAGGGGTCTTTGCGGGACTCTCCCTCTCTGGCTGCCCAGGTAATTCGCAGGTGGACGATCTTCGGATCCAGGGGTCCATCCACCCCAAACCTCCAAAGTCATCCAAACATCTTTTGGGTGTCTTGATTGGGTCAAGAACATCTCCAGTCCTGCATCTTTTCTCTGTAGAGCACACACACTCATTTTCAGTGGGACTCGTTATTCAGATCTGATCGCTTTATAACACATCTTGAGTCAAACTCTGATCTTGATTCCACCACCTGATCCAAATATGCAGCCGAACCACCGAGGACTACCAGTCGAGAAACCTGAATATCGGAGATCCATGAGAGATAAATGATTGAGGATGCCATGAGATTTTATGAAAATGAAGAAACCTCAACAACAGTAGGAAACATTCAGGTTGATGTCCCAACAACCACAACCTTTGTCATAACTTGTGTCCAAGTACTATTAGCAGAAGCCAACAAAGGATCAACCCGTGACTTGCTCATTACTGCATACATTGAGATAGAAAAACTGCACAATAGTGAATACCTTCAATGTATGACAAATCCTCGACTTTGGAAGCAACACCAAGATAGTATTGAAAAACGGGAAGAGATAATGAGCTTAGTAAAACAAGTCATTGACCAGAAATACCCGTACATACCACCAACAGAGGATGAGCTATCTTGGAACAACATCGAGGATAAATCTGACCTCGGGTTTGAGGCACAAAATGGTTGTGGATTCCCAACCCAGATGGAGTATAATGCACCTGATATTGAAGAAGGTTGGGAAGCTCCAAATGCAGGAAAAGACCATGATGAGCCCATTTTAGAATCCCAAGACTCCTGCAAGTATGAGAGTAGAACTGAACCTCTCGAGGGTGTAAATTCCGTCCTTTATTCTGATAAGGTGGCCCTCGAAGGTTATTCATACCTAAATTCTAGTAATTCAACCCACATTCTAAGCCTAGAACCTAGAGCTGAAACATATTTTGAAGATTTCAAGGCCCCAGAGGAAGAAAATCAATCTCTTAATGAAGAATATGATTTTGGGCCTCGATTTGATGAATATCCCTCGTCAACCTCCTCAGAGGAACTAATCGAGTTTTCGGAAGTCATGCCAATCTACGATACAGAAACCGAGGAGTTGGACGAGCGGGGTTTCGATTGGCTCTACCCTACTAACCTTGAACCTGAGCCTCTACCAGATAGGGACACCTTTGTAAGCTCAGAATTAACATTGAGGCTAGATCCCAGTCAGGCTGCTGAATATACAACATATGATTTATTCTATGGTGGAACTCATGATCTAGAATCTCATTCAAACTTTGATTTTCGCAAACTCTCCGACGATCTCGAATCTGACCATAACATCGGAGAAAATCTGCCTCCTGATTATAACATGTCAATCTTCTTTGAAGCCACCTGCTCCACAGATACAGAACCAATCAAAACCCGTTCCCCACCCCGACCCGCAACCGGACTCAATTTCTATTCTGATCCATCTCTCACTGAGCCGATTGCAGATGATTCAACTCCATATCTATACCGGGTATCGGACACTGATCAGACCACAAATCAGGAGCCTCCATCCTTTGACCATCCCTGTAGGGATTCCACACCTTACATTGATTATTTCTCGGAACCCTACCCCCACCAGGCTGATTCGACTCAGCCCAAACTCGAGTTTTCACTTCCATATCTATCAGAACATCACTGCATTTGGTGGGTCCCACATCTGCTAATCTACATCTATCAACCCACCAGACTTATTGGGTTTGGGCTGCATCATCAGCCCACTGATTTGAACAAGTACCTGGTTGGACCAACCAGGCTCTTAATCAAGGTGCTTGTTTTCCAAAACTCCATTGATTTGACCACTCCCTCTCCACCCCATTTTCCGCTCGGCTGAAGGCATTAAATTTAGCGCTTAACGGGAGGCAACCCGTCATCTCAAAAATAGAGACCCGTCTGATTATCCGTCTGTACTCCACGTCTATTGCACCTTGAGTTCAGCCTTAGACAGTTGATCCCACCTCTGGTACACGTATCAGAGCTTAAAATCGTTCGCATCAGTCATTCCCGACCCATTCACCCACCCGATATATCCTGTTCTAAGCCCCTGACCTCAACACTAATTTCCACCCTCTGTTTACAATGAGGACATTGCAAAACTTAGGCATGGGGGGGGTGATAAAGTGTATACATACAAAACCAAGAAAAAAATCAGAAGGATTCTCACAAAAAATTCACATATGTCAAAAACACAAAAAATTGAAAAATTATGAAAAAGAACAAAAAAATGGGGAGGGAGGAAATGTTGTGAGCCATATAATCATAAGGAGGAGAAAAAGAGCAAAAATGAAGAAAGGAGCACAAAAGGAAAAGAAAAAGAAAAAGTCATTAGTAAAAGATTAAGGAATTAACTGAAGTTCTAGACCAGATCAAGAAAAGAAACAAAAGAAAAAGTGCTAAGGAAACATAACAAGAGATTAGCGGGAACGCTGGTCTTAGGCCTTTTGGGCTAGTATCTTTAGCTTAAAAATTCACGTATCCGTTAAAATCTGGATAATCCTCAAGAGGTTGAGGAAAATGTGAAACTTAAGTATTAGGTCTAAGGCTTAGGAAGTATTCAGCCTCGTTAACTGACCTCCGGTTTGCGGGATTCGGTAACCTAAGCACCCTAAATTCACACACAGTCTGGTTCAGTGCGCATAAAACATCCAAAACACGCAAGAGCGTTTAATATTCTGAAAAAGTCACCTAGATTAGGAGCGGCCAATCAACACAAGTTGATTTGGACGAGTTCCCAGCGTGGAGAGGCGGGAAATTTCCCTCGAAGATGCGTAACAACATATCGTCTCCTCGGTGCTTGTCTCTTGGGATATTTAAATATCCTACCGGGGGCATGTAAGCACTCTGCTGGTTCAGATACCATGGGCGGCATTATCACGAAATGTCGATCGCCAGGGTCTGGATTCGGCCACGGAATGCCATGGGCGGGATTATCTTGAAATCTCGAAAGCCAGGGTTCCGGGGGTTGCCATGGGCGGGATTATCTCGAAATCTCAAAAGCCAGGGACCCTTGAGGATTGATGATGGGGACGAGGAATCCGATACAGACCGTGTTGAGAAGCTAATCCGAAGCTTGAAATAAAAAGAAAAGAGAGAGAAAAGCTCTCCAAACAAATAAATCTTCTATCTCTCTCTTACAAAAAAAACGCACTGCAAACTGAACTTAGGCTAAAAATATCTCAAGCATGGGTGCTTTAACCGCGGAGTCCAACAAACCCTAGGTTAGTTTCTGTGGGCCGTAGAAACGTTTGCGGAGGACTGAGGCTAAAGCAGAACAGGTCCGGATTTTGGTTGGTACTTGAGTACCTCTAGGCCTATTTTCGGCATTCCCACCTAATCACAAAAGAAAAGGAGAAGCACTTATCATTGTTGACAGACATTCAGGGTCTAGAACGGAAGTTAAAACTTTGAAATTTTGCAAAGGGACTAGCAAAAGCTAGGCATGGGGGTATGATGAGAGCCTCATCATGAGCCATAACTAGCTCATTTTGACCCAATAAAGAAGATAAAAGCTCCTACATAACCTAGAAGAAGGCCTAACTGAAGGAACAAGTGCTCTGAGAAGAAAACATGAAATAAAGGTTAAAACTGCAATTTTACCATTGCAGTACAAAAAAGGGATTTCTCAGAGGCAAAACATAGGTCAAATGGTCTAAATGAGATAAAAAGTGGGTTGAGTCAATCAGAAATGGGTTCATGTGCAATCTAAGAACTAAATGACACTTGGTAACCCTAAAACAGACCCGCTTAAATTAACAAGGTTCCGGTAAGAACAAAAAGAAAGTAGACCCTCTACAAATCATGGAAAAACATACTCTAGGGTTTAGAACACTTAATTTGGCCTTTGGAACCTAGTTTGACCTAGATTAGGGTCCTAGCTCTTCAATTAACCTAATTTGAGTTTTTACGCAAAATGTCCAATCAAACGAGGTCAAACCTAAAATCCAACTTCACCATTGGAATCCTTAGGTCCAAATTAGGTTTGTACCAAAATTTGGACCTAAGGAGAGGTCATCTTGACCTACTTTACAATTTAGTACACCCAAATCACAAATTGGTCCCTATCTTTTGAATACCGTTGCAGAGAACCCCCTAGGTTCTTCGCCTCCTTTGCAAACCGGTCCTGCCGCCATTGCTATGGCATAACCGAGCTCCGGCGAGGTTTGGAGAGGGATTGCTCTCTAATCCCTCAGAGATTCCCTCCCAGAAATGGAAGGAGGATTCTCTGAGGAATTCCCTTCCTTATAAAGTCAATTACAATCGCTGGTGTGAACCCAATCTCTCGTGCGAACGCACGAGAGATTTGGGTATCCTAACTCCTTTCCATCTCCGGCGACCAACCTCAGGCAATTACGTGCCCTTCACACCCTGCACACCCAGTCCAGCGCCTATATAAGAACCCACAACTCCGGCCGAAGAGGCGAAGCTTGATTTTGACGGAGATCCCTTCCAAATTCCTCCCTCTCCCATCTCCGGCCAAACGACCCACAAGCTCCGGTGACCTCCTCCCCTCCTTCTCATCGCTCTGCTGCCATACCAGCAGCAGAGTCCTCTCCGCCGCTTCCTCCCACGTCGCGCTGTACCCCGCGCGCGCGCTTCTGACCTCGTCTTCGTCGTCGCTTCCTCCCTCAGGGTCTTTCTTCCCCGACGACGGCAGTTACGAGCCGTCCTCTCCGCCGCCTTCCTTCCTTCCAGACAACCACAGATACGTTCTCCATCCTCTCCTCTCTCTTTTCCCCCAACTGTTTTACTTGATTACCCCTCGACAGTACCTAATCGCCTCCATCTTCCTCGCCTCCGACCCCACTCCGGCGAGCCGCCCACACCACTCCGCCACTCCACACGGCTCGCCAACCACCTCGTGAGCTTCGCCTCACCACTAGGAGCCCATTCCACCCCATCACTGCCACTCCAGACTTCTACAAGCACCCCCCGACCAACCCACCATCTCCGGCCACAGGTTGACCTAGGCGCGCACGCCTAGGCCGACCGGCAACCTGCAGCATCACCCACCGCCTTCACCGTGCTACGGCGAAGGTTTCCAGCTATTCTGATTGGGCCAATAGGCCGTTCTGTGGAATCTCAGGTGAACGCCCCGGCCGCCATTAACAGCCGAAGCAGCAGGAAGCTTGGAGTAGCAGCAGGCGTCAGGCTTCCCAGGCGGCAGGTGCAGCAGACTCTCGCAAGTGTTGCGAGGTGACTGAGTTCAGCGAGGAGCACCAGCAGGGCCTTCAGCGTGGGCAATTGCACACGAGAGTCTGTGGGCGCGCGTGAGGGAAGGACGAAACCTTTAGTCCCACATCGTGGGATTACAAACCTCAGGTACACTATAAATTATTTTTGTGATATACTCTTATCGCCTCAGTAAGCACAGGGGTGAGGTCCCTCACTGACCCCACCCGCCTCGTCCGTGGCCTGACCACGCAGACTTGGCGGATCCGACCCGACCTAGACCTACGCACTCCTCGCGCATCACACCACCTTCAGGTGCGCCTGGTCACGGGTATGATCCGACCCGATTAATGCCTGTGGCTCTGGGAGAGCGTCCGTGAGTGAATTGCTTGAGAGAGAGAGACGCGCGGGTAGTGGGAGAAAGGTAGGTTTTATTCTGTGTAGGCACAGGCTGAACGCAGGAGAAGAAAGACTTGGCCGCGAGAAGGAGAAGAAAGAAAGCAGAAGGAAAGGCAGGAAGAATAGAGAAGAGAGAAGCAAGGCAAGACCACAGAAGAGAAGAAAGAAGCAAGGTAGAGAAGAAGAAAAGAAAGAGCAAGGCAGAAGCAAAAGACACGGGAGATCAAAAGAAGAAGGAAGGAAAGAAAGGCTTCGCAAGGCAGAAAGAAGAAGGATAATCAAGAAGAAAAGGGAAAATACTTTTAAGACGTCTGATCACAAGATCAGACGTCCAATTTCATATTTTTGTCCTAATTACTTTTAATTGCATACATTCACATTTGAATTGATATTTTGAGTAAATTAGAGTGTTCAATTACATTTTGACTAGTAGTAAATTCCATTTGCTCCCTGTGTTCGACCTCGGATACTCTGGTTTTCGAGTAATAAAAATCTTTATTTGTTTTGAACGCTTTAGCGGCTATACTACAACGCGATATTATCTTTTAACAAACCGCACAAAAGCGCGCCAAACAAGCCGCCATTAGCGGTGACTTGAAGAAGGTTCTTGCCTGCTCCAGGCTGCAATTCTTCAAGGCTCCAAGTCCAGCTACCTCGGGGAGGTATCGTGAAGACTTCTGTTCCAGCAAGAGACACTGAAAAGTCTACAGTAGTAGCAATTGAAGGACGGACTCCTGCGGGCGCGTGCAAAATAGAGGTGGAACATTAGTCCCACATCGTTAAGTCACAAAGCACTGGAGTGATTTATATTATTTTTGTGTTATAGCCTCGTTGCCTCCGAACGCACATGGGGTGAGGTTCCTCACCTATTCTCACCGCCTAGTCCGTGACTTCACCACACGGATCTGGAGACCCGACCCGACACTACCTTGAGCACTCCTCGCGCACCACCCTCACGCCGGTGCACCTAAACCCGGGCACGCGATCCGACCCGTTTACCTAGCTCAGGGAGAGCATGCTGAAGAGTGGTTTATAGAGAGAGAGACATGCGTGGGTGTGGGTAGAGGGATAGGTTTTGCTCCTCTGTGGTTTGTGCAGGGAAGGCAAACAGGAGAAAAGAAGCTAACACTTAGCCGATGCTAGTAAAGAAAAGGAAGAAGAAGGAAGGAAGCCATCGTAGAGGAAAAAGAGAAGGAAAGGAAGAGGCGAAGGAAAAAGAAAAGAGGAACTGAAGAAGAAAGAAGAGAAAAAGAAAGGTAAGGCAGAAAAGAAGAAGCGAGGACAAAGGGAAACAGAACCAAGGAAGGAAGAAGAGAAAACAGAACCAAGGAAGAAGAAGGAGACCTGTAGAGAGAGAAACTGCAGAAGAAAATAGGAAGAAAGAAGCAAGGCACTGTAGAGAAGAAAGAAGCATAAAGAAGAAGAAAGGAAGAAAACCAGAAGAAGAAGAATAAGAGAAGGGAGACATATTTTAAAGACGTCTGATCCCATGATCAGATGTCCAAATTCTTCTTTTTGCCACAATTAATTTTTCAAACTCATGCATTTATATATTTTAAATTAAGTTTTGAGTAATTAAGTGTTCAATTACATTCTTGAGATTAGTAATAAATTCCAATTGCTCCCTGTGTTCGACCTCGGATACTTAGGTTTTCAAGTAATAAAACTTTTATTTGTTGACAATGCTTGATCACCTATACTACGACGTAACTAACTATTAAAACACGATCGAGACCACGTCAACATTTTGGCACCGTTGCTGGGGAGCAACGCGCAACTTATCACTAGTCTCTACATTCTTTTTATCATATTGAACACTAACTTGCCCTACTTTGCTTTGTTGTGATCTTGTAGGTATTTCACGAGAAAATCCCTCCCGCAAGTCAACCACTCTAGGGTAGGTAATATCTTTTCTTCCTTAAACTATCCCCTAAGCTTTGAAAGACAAAAGGGAGAAAATTAATTTAGGAATCAATTTCCCTCTTTCTATAGTAATCACCATCTTTAAGTCAAATGTTTCCTTATTTTGCGAAAATTTTTTCAAATCTTCTTGAAGTTGGAGTGATTTTTTTTTAGATTCTATCCCACAAATTCATGTGCCAAATAGAAATCACGCTTAATCTCGGCGGACAACACACTTCTTATTTTTGAGTCCAAAGAGAATTTTTGTGAAAAAGATGATTGGAAATAGAACCAAATTAGGGTTTCTACAATAGGATCTTGGAGTGCTAGTCACACGTGCCTGCATAAAAGGAAATGAACCCTCCCGCATCAGTGTGCTACCCAAGCCTTGATTGAAGAGATCTAAACAAGACAAACCCTAAAAATTGAGCTCCAAAATCACTTGAATCTTAAAATCTTGGACCTAATAAACTGGGAGTCAAATCAGGGTGATCTCCAGGTCCCAAGCCTAGAATCATTCTACCATCTATAGGACAAGTCAGGTGAAGTTGATCCCTTGGGTCAACCAACCTCTAAATTAGGTCACCACATCAAAACATCTAAAGTTCAAGTGAGAACCCTAAAGCACCTTTGAAATAAAAGTGGTAGACTTAAGAGGTCAAGGTCCCCATTCTGGTCTACCTGGAATCTCAGTGACAAGAGAGGTCGGGTGGGAGAAAACCTGTAACCCGTAGGGACGCTCTACCGTGTAGGGGTCTTTGCGGGACTCTCCCTCTCTGGCTGCCCAGGTAATTCTCAGGTGGACGATCTTTTGATCAAGGGGTACCATCCACCCCGAACCTCCATAGTCATCCAAACATCTTTGGGTGTCTTGATTGGGTCAAAAACATCTCCAATCCCTCATCTTTTCTCTTTAGAGCACACACACATTTTCAGTGGGACTCATTATTCAGATCTAATCGCTTCATAACTTGATTCGACATCTTGATTCAAACTTTGATTCTACATCTTGATTCCACCACCTGATTCAAATATGCAGCCAAACCACTTAGGACTACCATTCCAAAAACCTAAATATCAGAGATCCATGAGAGATGGAATGATTGAGGATGCCCTGAAATTCTATGAAAACGAAGAAACCTCAACACCAGTAGGAAACATTCAGGTTGATGTCCTAATAACGACAACCTTTATCATAACTTATGCCCAAATACTATTGGCAGAAGCCACAAAAGGATCAACCCAAGACTTACTCATCACTAAGTACATTGAGATAGGAAAACTGTACAATCTTGAATACCTTCAATGTATGATAAATCATCAACTTTGGAAGCAACACCAAGATAGTCTTGAAAAATGGGAAGAGATAATGAGATTAGTAAAACAAATTATCGGCCAGAAGTACCTGTATATACCACAAACAGAGGATGAACCATCTTGGGACAACATCGAGGATCAATCTGATCTCAGGTTTGAGGCACAAAATGGTTGTGGATTCCCAACCCAGATAGAATACAATGTGCCTGATATTGAAGAAGGTTGGGAAGCTCCAAATGCAGGAAAATACCATGTTGAGCCCATTCTAGACCATGAATCACCAGGCTTAGAATCCCAAAACTCCTGCAATAATGAGAGTAGAACTGAACCTCTCAAGGGTGTAAATTCTGTCCCTTATTCTGATAAGGTGACCCTCGAAGGTTATTCGGACCTAGATTATAGTGATTCAACCCACATCCTAAGCCCAGAATCTAAATCTGAAACCTATTTTGAAGATTTCAAGGCCCCATATGAGGAAGATCAATCTTTTAATAGAGAATATGATTTTGGGCCTTTATTTGATGAATATCCCTCGCCAACATCCTCAGAGGAACTAATCGATTTTTTAGAAGTCATGTCAATTTACGATACAGAAACCAAGGAGTTGGATGAGTGGGGTTTCAATTGGGTCTTCCCTACTAACTTAGAACCTGAGCTTCTACCAGATAAGGACACCTTGTTAAGCTCAGAATTAACATCTAGGCTAGACCCCAATCAGGCAGCTAAATATACAACATATGATTTATTCTATGGTGGAACTCATGATCTTGAATCTCATTCAGATTTTGATTTTTGCAAACTCTCCGATGATTTTGAATCTGACCATAACATCGAAGAAAATATGCTTCCTGATTATAACAAGCCAATTCTCTTTGAAGCCACCTGCTCCACATATACATAATCAATCAAAACTCGTTCTCTACCCTGACTCGCAACCGAACTCAATTTCTATTCTGATTCACCTCTCACTGAGTTGTTTGCAGATGATTCAACTCCATATCTATACCAGGTATCGAGTATTGATCAGACTGAAAAACAGGAGACATCATTCTTTGATCACCCCTGTAGGGTTTCCACACCATACACTGATTATTTTTCGGAACCCTACTCTAACCAAGCTTATTCGACTCAGCCTAAACCCGAGTTTTCACTTCCATATCCATCTGAGCCACATTGCATATGGTGGGTTCTGCATCTGTTGATCTACATCTATCAACCCACCAGACTGATTGGGTTTGGGCTACATCATCAGCCTACTGATCTTAACAAGCACCTGGTTGGACCAACCAGGCTCTTAATCAAGGTGCTTGTTTTACAAAATTTCATTGATTTGACCACTCCCTCTCCACCTCATTTTCCGCTCAGCTGAAGGCATCAAATTTAGCGCTTAACGGGAGGCAACCCATCATTCCACAAACAGAGACCCGTCTGATTATCCATCTGTACTCCACGTCCATTGCACCTTGAGTTCAGCCTTAGACAGTTGATCCCACCTCTAGTACACGTACCAGAGCTTGAAATCGTCCACATCAGTCATTTCCGACCCATTCACTCACCCGATGTATCCTATTGTAAGTCCCTAACCTCAACACTATTTCACACCCTCTATTTACAATGAGGACATTGCAAAACTTAGGCATGGAGGGGGTGATAAAGTGCATACATACAGAACTAAGAAAAAGTCAGAAGGATTCTCACAAAAAAATTCACATATGTCAAAAACACAAAAAATTGAAAAATTATGAAAAAAATTGGAGGGAGGAAATTTTGTGAGCCACATAATTATAAGGAGGAGAAAAAGAGCAAAAATGACAAAAGGAGCACAAAATGAAAAAGAAATAGTCATTAGTAAGAGATTAAGGGATTAACTGAAGTTCTAGACCAAATCAAGAAAAGAGAAAAATGAAACGAAAAGTTATAAGGAGACATAATAAGAGATTAGCGGGAACGCTGGTCTTAGGCCTCTTAGGCTAGATTCTTTAGCTTAAAAATTCACGTATCCGTTAAAATCTGGATAATCCTCAAGAGGTTAGGGAAAATGAGAAGCTTAAGTATTAGGTCTAAGGCTTAGGAAGTATTTGGCCTCCTTAACTGACCTTCCGTTTGCAGGATTCGGTAACCTAAGCACCCTAATTCACACACAGTCTGGTTCAGTGCACATAAATATCAAAACCACGCAAAAGCGTTTAATGTTCTGAAAAAGTCACCTAGATTAGGAGCGGCCGATCAACACAAGTTGATTTGGACAAGTTCCCGACATGGAGAGGTGGGAAATTCCCCTCGAAGATACGTAATAACATATCATCTCCTCGGTGCTTGTCTCTTAGGATATTTAAATATCCTACTGGGGGCATGTAAGCACTCTGCTGGTTTAGATACCATGGGCGGCATTATCACAAAATGTCGATCACCAGGGTCTGAATTCGGCCACGGAACGCCATGGGTAGGATTATCTAAAAATCTCGAAAGCCAGGGTTCTGGGGGTTGCCATGGGTGGTGCTATCTCAAAGCATCGATAGCCAGGGACCCTTGAGGATTGATGACGGGGACGAGGAATCTGATACAGACCGTGTTGAGAAGCTAATTCAAAGCTAGAAATAAAAAGAAAAGAGAGAGAAAGCTCTACAAACAAATAAATCTTCTGTCTCTCTCTTACAAAAAAGCACTGCAAACTAAACCTAGGCTAAAAATGTCTCAAGCACAGGTACTTTAACCACGGAGTCCAACAAACCCTAAGTTAGTTTCTGTGGGCCTTAAAAACCTTTGCGAAGGACTGAGGCTAAAGCGGGTCAGGTCAGGATTTTCTTTGGTACTTGAGTACCTCTAAGCCTATTGTCAGCATTCTGACCTAATCACAAAAGAAAAGCACTTATCGTAATTGATGACAGACACTAAGGGTCTAGAACAGAAGTTAAAACCTTGAAATTTTGCTAAGGGACTGGCGAAAGCTAGGCATAGGGGTATGATGAGAGCCTCATCATGAGCCATAACTAGCTCATTTTGACCTAATAAAGAGAATAAAAGCTCCTGCATAACCTAGAAGAGGGCTTAATTGGAGGCATAAGTGTTCTGAGAAGAAAACATGAAATAAAGGTTAAAACTGTAATTTTACCATTACAGCACATAAACGAGATTTCTCAAAGACAAAACAAAGGTCAAATGGTCTAAATGAGATAAAAAGTGGGTTGATTCAATCAGAAATGGGTTCATGTGCAATCCAGGAATTAAATGATATCTGGTAACCCTAAAACAGACCCCTTAATTCAACAAGGTTCTGGTCAGGATAAAAATCAAGTAAACCCTCTAAAAATCATGGAAAAATATCCCCTAGGGTTTAGAACATTTAATTTGGCCTTTGGAACCTAGTTTGACCTAGATTAGGGTCCTAGCTCATCAATTGACCAAATTTGGGCTTTTGCATAAAATGCCCAGTCAAACGTAGTCAAACCTAAAATACAACTTCACCATTGGATTCCTTAGGTCCAAATTAGGTTTTTACCAAAATTTGGACTTAGGGGGAGGTCATCTTGACTTACTTTGCAATTTAGTACACCCAATCTCATTTTGGTCCCTATCTTTTGAAAATCATCACATAAACCCCCTATCTTTCTCTCCAATCTTACAATCAGGTCCCTCTACCATTATTGGGGAGAGAATCCTTCTCTAGCGAGGAGGGCAGAGGGAATACTCTCTGATTCCTCAAAGATCTCCTCCCAGATATGGAACGGAGATTCTCTGATGAATGCCCTTCCATCTGAAATCAATCATGATCCCAGATTTGCACCCAATCTCTCGTGCAAACGCACGAGAGATTTGGGTATCTAACTACCTTCCATCTTCGGCGAGACGTCGGTGGCATAAGGCGTGCCCTCCACGCACCAGAAGCATGGCCAACACGTATAAATTAAACCCCAACTCCGGTCGCACCTCCTCAGCTCGACTTGGCCGGGATTCCACCTCAAATTCCTCTTCTTCTTCTCCGGCCAAGGGGTCCAGCGAGCTCCGGCGAGCCCCCTCCTCTTCCTCATTGCTCTGCCACAAAACCAGTGGCAGAGCCATCCTCCTCCTTGTCGCGCAACACCCGCGCGAGCTGCCCTAGCCCCGTCGTCACCATCGTCTTCCTCCACTGGACGTCTTCTTCTCCAGCGACAGTAGGTACGGCCGACCGCCTTCTCATCCCTTTCATCCCTTTATTTAGGTTAAAACTATTCTTCTCTATCCCCTCTTTCATTTCCCTCACTTTATTTCACTCAACCGCTCCTCAACCACCGCTGTTCACCACCACCTTCCTCATCTCCGGCCACCCTCCGGCGAGACGCTCCCGTCGCTCCGCAACCCCACACGTCTCTCCAACCATCGCATAACCTCTGCCTCACCTCACTGAATAACCTCCGCCAGTCCATAGACCCTCTACGCCTCCACAACAACCCCCCGAACACACCCATCCGTCCGGCCACAGAGCGACCTAAGCACGCACGCTTAGGCCACCCCGCGGCCTGCCACCTAGCTCCTCACCTTCGCCGTGACACGGTGAAGGTCCCCCGGTGATCTGATTAAGCCGCAACGCCCTTTTCGTGTCAGACAAATTTCATGCCCCAGCCGCCATTAGCGGTGACTTGAAGAAGCTTCTTGCTTGCTCCAGGCTATAATTCTTTAGGGCTCCAGGTCCAGCTACCTCGGGGAGGTATCGTGAAGACTTCTATTCCAGCAAGAGACGCTGCAAAGTCTGTAGTAGTGGCAATTGAACGACGGACTCTTGCAGGTGCGTGCAAAATAGAGGTGGAACATTAGTCCCACATCGTTAAGTCACAAAGCGCTGGAGTGATTTATATTGTTTTTGTGTTATAGCCTCGTTGCCTCCGAACGCACATGGGGTGAGGTCCCTCACCTATTCTCACCGCCTAGTCCGTGACTTCACCACACGGATCTGGCGACCCGACCCGACACTACCCTGAGCACTCCTCGCGCACCACCCTCACTCCGGTGCACCTGGACCCAGGCGTGCCATCTGACCCGTTTACCCGGCTTTGGGAGAGCATGCTGAAGAGTGGTTTACAGAGAGAGAGACACGCGTGGATGTGGGTAGAGGGATAGGTTTTGCTCCTCTATGGTTTGTGCAGGGAAGGCAGATAGGAGAAAAGAAGCTAACACTTAGCTGCTTCTAGCAAAGAAAAGGAAGAAGGAAGGAAGCCGTCGCAGAGGAAAAAGAGAAGGAAAGGAAGAGGCGAAGGAAAAAGAAAAGAGGAACTAAAGAAGAAAGAAGAGAAAAAGAAAGGCAAGGCAGAAAAGAAGAAGCGAGGCCAAAGGGAAATAGAACCAAGGAAGGAAGAAGAGAAAACAGAACCAAGGAAGAAGAAGAAGACCCGTAGAGAGAAAGAAACTGCAGAAGAAAATAGGAAGAAAGAAGCAAGGCACTACAGAGAAGAAAGAAGCACAAAGAAGAAGAAAGGAAGAAAATCAGAAGAAGAAGAATAAGAGAAGGGAGACATACTTTTAAGACGTCCGATCCCATGATCAGACATCCAAATTCTTCTTTTTGCCATAATTAATTTTTCAAACTCATGCATTTATATATTTTGAATTAAGTTTTGAGTAATTAAGTGTTCAATTACATTCTTGAGATTAGTAATAAATTCCAATTGCTCCCTGTGTTCGACCTCGAATACTTAGGTTTTCGAGTAATAAAACTTTTATTTGTTGACAACGCTTGATCACCTATACTATGATGTAACTAACAGTTAAAACACGATCGAGACTACGTCAACAAAGAGTCTGCATTGATTACAGAAGACTCAATTCCTCCATGAAAAAGGATCATTTCCCACTACCGTTCAATGATCAAATTCTCAAGAAACTAGCAGGAAATCAATTCTTCTGCTTTTTGGACGGGTACTCCAGTTATAATCAGGTTGCAATCCATCCCGAGGACCAAGAGAAGACCACCTTCACCTGCCCCTTCGGTACATACCCATTCCGAAGGATGCCGTTCTGTCTCTACAATGAACCTGCTACTTTTCAGCGGTGCATGCCGATGGAAAGCGTTTTCGAGCATTTGAAAGTCATCGGAAATCATAGTATAGTTGCGCAAAAACGTTCGTCAAAAAAATGATTTCGTAAAAGTAACGAGACTTTGAGTCCCGGTCGTTCGTCTCTAGGAGGCGTTTGTTCAAATCAAAAAATCGATCTTTTATCGCTCTACTTCATTTAAAATTGCACGCCGGTTCATGATTATTACAGATTTAAGTACGACATGCTTAGTTGCAAGAATATCAAGAATTAAAAGCAGGCAACATTAATCACACAAAAGATATTGCAATGAGCTCATGGTGACTCTCAACACATAGACATATATATATAGAGAAAATATATTTTTCATTCATTCATTCAGAGGATGTTTGCAACATGGAATGTAGAGGAAAGCTTGTAAAGGAAAGCTTGAAAAACACAAATCTAGCAAGCAGAAAATGATCGCACACAGGAATCTATGGGGGAATTTTGCATGCATTATTAGGGAAGAATAAGAGCTACGCTACTAAGCAGTAAATGAAAGTAGTAAATATGAAGAACTAAAGCTAATCTAGCAGAAGGAAGGGCATTTAGAGGTGGTCTCCGATGGCCTTTGAGTGGCTGAGAGAAGGAGGGGCAGCCAATGGTGCTTAGGCCGGCCCTTGGAAAGAGGTTGGAGAAGTGATTCAGCATCCTGGCGTGCAGATGGTGGCCTCCATGGTGGTGCTCCTCGTGGAGGTGGAGTGGAGATGGAAGTGGCTAGCCTAAATGGAATGAATGCCAAGGAAATGGATAGCCAAGAGTGGATGGGTGCAAATGGCCACCCATTAGGTCTTTTGATAGACCTAAGGGAGTCTCTCTAGAGAAGTGTGGAACTCTCTAGAGAGATCTCCAATGAGTGGTCGGCCAAGTGGTTTTGAGATCCAAAAAAAGTGGTTCTCAATTTGAATGCCTCTTGGTTGCTAATTTTGGCGACCAAGAGTGGCGCCACTTGGAGAGAGTTCTAGAGAACTCTAGATGTGTGGGAGTGCGTGAATGGGTGTGTGTGTGTGTGGTCGTTCCCTAGGTGTCTAAGTGATATAGGTTAGGTCCTAAGGGGTTTAGCTAGGTGTATACCTTGAATTAGGGTTGCAAACCCTAATTGCTAAGGGGAAATTGCAATTAAACTTAACCTAAATTTAATTGAATGAGTGTGAACCTAATCGAGAGTGAAATAACTCAATTAGGTTGGGCTTGGGTCAATTGTACTCTCACTAAGTCCAATTGGACTTGTGTGGGTTGAGATCTGAGCTCAATTGGACTCAATGAGTACAATTGACTTAGGTGATGGTAATTGACTTTGATCTAAGTCAATTGGGTTTGGTGAGCACCTAATTAAGTTCTTAGGGAGGTCTAAAGGTGATGTACTAGGGTTATGATACCTTAATTTAGGTTCCTATGGGGCTAGAATTAGGTCTAGGGAGCTAGAGATCCAACATCAAGGCTTTAATCTCAAAACAGGAACTGGAGAGCAGTTCCAGACATCCAAAAACAGGATCAGATGACTTATACTCAAAAATCAGAAGTCCAGACTTCAATTTTGGATGTCCAATCTGAGTCAGGGGAAATTCTAGGTTCTGTTTTAGTATTCTGCAGAAATTGGACGTCTGACAAAGTGTCTGGAAGTCCAATAACACTGTAGAAGTGGGTTTGAGGTGTGTGGGAGTTGGCTAAGGGTTCTAGACGTCCTATAACTTATCTGGATGTCCAGGTAAGGGTTGGAACTAGGGTTTTAGGGTTTTTTAGGGTGTTATGACTTAATCTATGAGTGGCTAACGCTTGGGGAAGTCTCTAGGCTATCCTAGGGCTAGGATGGACCTAAGCTCTTCATATTTTACTGCTTTATTCCTACTTAATAGAATAGCATACCTTAACTCCCTTACATCATTATTCACTACATCTAATCTAGGTCTTCTGCACCAGTCCTTCTACAACACCCCTTATTCCTGATCCAGCTTCAGATCCAGCTCCAGATCCAGCTCCAGATCCAGCTCCAGATCCAGCTCCAGATCTAGCTTCTGATCAGCTTATTGCATGCAATTAACCTAATGCACTTAATCAACACATTATAACATTATTTTATGCATAGCTAAAGGAAAGAAGTAAAGATGCAGATAATGCTTATGCATGCCTGAATTACCCTAACTTATGCTAAGTTCTAGTTTAATTTAGGTCAATTAAGACATATGATTGCTGCGCAATCATACCCCCATGCCTAAATATTGCCAGTCCCTAGCAAATGCAAGACTAAATTTTTTACAGAAGGGTTCCTAAGGGATTGATTATTTTATCAAGTGTATGCCTAGAGATGTCTCTCCTTTTTGTTTTCATCCTATGCTCTAGAAATCCAGACAATCATGAAAGTACAGCTATGTAGCTTTTGCAATGGATTCGAGTGAAAAATGGATACACCTCTAAAGCCTATACTTGACCCTTAGTAAAATTCTAGCAGGATAGGCAGACTTCTTCCCTCGGGGTATTCAAGATATTCTATGAATTTCACCCTGGCTTTAAGCTTGGGTAGAGAATCTTAGAGGGAAAAGATTATATTTGGTGGCTCACCCTCAACTGGTGCTACATAGAGATTAGTACTATAGAATCTAGATTCCCGGACTATCAAGTAACTCAACTCATAGAAAGACGAGAAAAACTATGCTCTCTTCTGGTTCATTTGTATTCATTCTCCCTTTCTCCTTTTCTTTTTTTTTTCTTTCTTTTTCTTAGAACTCACAACCTCACCAAATTCACATATATGATTTGTATTTGGTGGTCTCACTTGACAATAACACTTTAATTGAGTTTCCATAACCTTAACACTAAGTCGAAATTCCTCAGCCAGTATTCGGGCAGTCAGAAACACAAGAAAGGTGGGTTAAGGCCATATTTGGTGGTTCTCAAATTTATTTTGTGGTATTGCCTCAATGCAACTGAACTAAATACTAAGTATTCACTTTTTTTTTCTTTGCTTTTCTTCTTTTTCCAATAGTTTTCTCTTTTTCAGTTCTTATTTTTTATCTTTTTTTTCATCATTTTTTTTTTCAACATATACACAACTAGCACACATCCATGAACTTTATTGGGGAGACATTATTAGGGATTGGTGGTACTCAAGAGACATTGGGTGACTTATTTGGTGGAAGTGCCTACTCATGGCACTGGAAGAGACGAATAGGACGGTGTATTTCTGACCTTGGCATCAATACCCTCCTTCAGCTAAGGATTCCATAAAGAATGGCCGTAACCATCTACCTTAGCCCTGGTTTTATGAGAACTCGCCTTCTGAGTATTTTCCTTATTTGGTGGCTCTCAAAATTTCACACAAAATGTATATGCAGGAATCGAGAGCGAAAATTATGTCTAATCTCAGAGTATCATCACCTCATTATCTAGGACTCAGGATTCCTTGCACTAATCTTAGAGCACTAGTACACTCTACTCTCATCTCACACTATTTGGTGGATTTTTGGAAGAAAATATGCCTGACTCCCAAAACATTGTTTAGGGTTTAGGAAAAGAAGCACTGCTTCTTCTCAACAGACTAAAGACATTTATTAGCCTTCACCGAGAATCCATTGCAAATTCTACGTGTGTGTGAAAAGTTGTACTGGATTCCAGATTACAGGAATCAACTAGAGGACAAAATCCCTATTGTATTCTCTTAATAAAATAATCTTATTTATGAATGCAATATGTATATATGCTATAAACAAGTAACCTCATATAATTTGTACTTCATGAATTTTTCCCTTTCAGCTTATATTCAACTTGACCCTAAATTTAGAACAAGAGGTGAGTGGGTGAGTCAGAAATGGCTGTTGTGGATGATTTCTAGCTCCAATGCGAGCATTGGAGGTGAAGTAGGTTGTTCTTTTATTTAGGGTCCTAAGGTACGTTTTACATGCAGCTCCGAAGTTTTCCTAAATGTTGGCATAAAAATTTTCAGTTTTGTTGTATCTACCCCCCCATGCCTAAGTTCTTGCATGTCCTCATGCATGAATATAAAATAAAATAAGTACAGTAGGGAGTAAATGGGTAGAAATCACCTGGAATTGCTCCTGAACTTTAACGTTTAGCACCGGCCAACCTGACAGTATGTAATATGCAAGAGAAATATGCTTAAAAGAAAAATATGCTATGTATAAAGCGAGTATGTATAAGGTGATGGATGAATGTGGGGTAGATGCCGAGTTTAACGCCTCCAGCTAGGCGAAAACTCAATCAGATGTATCAGTTCTAGCATAGGAGCCGGTCAAGATTAAGAGAAAGATGTGCTCGTATGCTCCTAGAATCAGTGGTCCAGAGATGCGAACCAGCTGATTGTGCACCCCTACTCCAAAAAGTCTAGCTATAAGAAAGTGTGGAGTAGTGGTGGAGAATAGAGGATAATCAAAGGGGGGATCATGATGTTGATTCAACTGATTTATCATGTCCCATAATTCAGCAAGAAGTTGCTAAGGGAGTAGATCAACATGTATCTCAGAAGTAGAATCTGAGTCATAGGGATCCTCATAGCGGTAATTGACATCAAAGATCATGCCCTCTCCAGGCTCTGAGTCATATGGGGCTATCCATGAAAGTAGAAGATTTGTTGGGAGGTTGATAAACGTCAGTTTATCATCATTCTTATGCATTAAAACAAACCTAGCTCTTAGGATTTTACTCCGCAAATGGGTTTTTGGGCTGCATTTAGGCATAAAATAGGTTAGGCATGCATTGCATTTTTTATTGTCTTTTTGATATGTTTTTGTGAGTGTTAGGGATGAACAGATATACAGATCCCTAAAACCCTAGCACTCCAGAAGGCAAATGGTGAAGGAGAAGCTCAGACTAGCTGGAATTCAGCCAGATCCAACTCACCACAGCTGGAACCTAGCTCACTTGAACTAGGGTTAGCTCATCCCAGCTCCATTCAGCTAATCTCAGCTGAATGGCAGCTCAAGAGAGTTCATCTTAGCTCACCCTAGCTAAAGTCAGCTCAGATCCAGCTCAACTTAGTTGAGTCTAGCTCATCTCAGCTCCCACTAATCCACAGGGAGCTCTAGCTAGCTCAGCTGAGTTGACAGGAGTTCACCCCAGCTCAGATCCAGCTACATCCAACTCCACTCAACTCCAACCAGCTGAAGAAGAACTCATCCCAGCTCAGGAAGCTTAAGTCCAATTCCCGGGGACTCAGCTTAGCTCAACTCAGTTGAGCTAAGCTACCTTAGCTATCTCAACCAGCTTGATCCTCCCCGAGAGCACCAGACCTATCTCACCTCATCTCATTATGGTAGAAGCTAGCTCACTTTAGCTTGGCTTAGCAGCTAGCAAAGAACTAGCAAGCTAAGCCAGCTAGAGTAGCTCCATGCCAGCCTCTTCAGCAGCAGCCAGCTCCAGTTTCAGCTCCAGACTTCTCCTCCCCAGCTCCTCCCTTCAAACCCTAGCTCCAACACCTTCTCCTCTACTCCTCCATTAGCTAAGCTAGCTGAGCTTAGCTATGCTCCAACTTCCTTGGCTTGTACCACCCCAAAAACCCACCTAACAACTTCACCCAACTAGCTCCACCTAAGCTCCACATAAGCTAACCTACTTGGCAACAACCTAGCCTACCCACCACCTCCAAAAGACACCTAAAAGTGGCACCAAAACCACCCTAACCACCCCCTTTATGGCGCCACTTTTCCCTCCAAAATTCCCCTTCATCTCCACCACACAATTCCCCTTAAATCCATCTCCACCATCCACCTAACCCCCCTTCTAGAAGACCCTAGGTTGGCTCCAAAATGGTGGTGTCTCTCCACCACCAAAAGCCACCAACACCACCATAACCACCCCCGTTAACACCCCTTGGGTTGGCTCCAAACACCCTTGGCCATAGGATCACCAACCACCTCCATCCTTCCATCCTAGCCCTCCATTTCAAGGGGCACCTTAACCCCCCATCCTACCCTATAAAAAGACCACTACCCAGCACCATTGAAGGCATCCTTGGCTAGCAAATTCACTCTCATATTCCTCCTAGAAGCCCACGTCCAAGAGAGAAGAAGAAGAAGAAGATTAAGGGGATATTCTGTCTCCTTGGTGCCTTCCCCTCTTCCCTTCTCTCTTGGGTCACGCCAGCCAAAGGAGAAGCCAGGCAAGGAAGATCTTTGGAGGAGATCTTGAAGGTGGTCCACGCCACCTTGGAGGAGTTTTTTAGGGTGGTGCATTCCCACCCCTTGGAGAGAGCATTGAAGGTGGTAGCTTCCACCTTGGAGGAGCTCTCAAGGAAGGAGAAGGAGGCCCTCTTTTCAAGCTGAGCAGCTAGGCTTGGAGCAAGAAGACTCCCTTCTTCACCAAATTTTGCAAGAGGATTAGTGTTTCTTTATTTGCTTTTAAATTTGTTTAGTTCTAGTAGAAGCATTCCTCTACTTGTCCTTGAAAAGAACACTAATTCTAGTCAATTAAATTGCCTTCTTTTAGCTTTTTATTGCAATTGTTACTTTTGGTTCTAGCACTTGTTTCACCTCTTCTTCCTAATTACTCTAGGCCTCCACTTGCCTAGAGTGATCTTAGGAAGAAGGTATTTCTATCTTTTAAATTTTAGTTAACCAATTGTAGGTGTTAGTACTTTCCGTTACAATTTGCATTTTGCCCTCGTCTTTTCAAAACAAAAAAAAATTACATATTTAAAATACCAAAAAGAAAGTTGAGATGTGTTTTTAGCAAGAGAATTGAATTGCAATTTTTTCCTCCTTGACGACCCTAGATACTCCCCTATCTAGGTTTATAAATTTAAAAGCGTATGCGAATTCATGTGTTACAACGACGTTG
Source organism: Thalassia testudinum (assembly GCA_037157565.1). Lineage (NCBI taxonomy): Eukaryota > Viridiplantae > Streptophyta > Magnoliopsida > Alismatales > Hydrocharitaceae > Thalassia > Thalassia testudinum. The sequence continues at coordinate 86,267,732 of JAZHRO010000031.1, forward strand.
AAAACCCGCTTTTACAAATCACGCGTATTTCACTATCAGAGGTCACTGAAATCCTCGTTAGAAATTACTTCGTCCTCATCAGTACTCATCTTTGATTCATCGGAGGCTGACTCTTCAGGCTCAGGGTTGAGCCATTGACTAGGATGATAGGTGCATCCCCAGCTCATTCTGCTCAAAGCTTCACCCTCATATGCATTGGGTTCCTCAGTAATTCCTGCATCAGGTAGCATATTTATTTCTTCGTTCAAGTCATCCATAGCTACTTCTGGTCTTCGGATGTCAGGATCAGGGATAGAAAGTGTCATCTCAGAATCTATAGCATCCGAACTAGGGATGTAGGTGAAAGAAGAGGAGTGCAAATCAGAAGATGTTGGCTCTAGCATAGGTTCACCTACAATGGGAAGTGGCCTAGATTGACCAGTAGTGTCGCATGTAATGTTTGCCTCAAGATCCATATCCTCAATTGGATCTACTTCCCTTATCTCGATTGGGTTACCTAACCCAAAAGGCATCTCCCAGGATTTAGGATAATTTGATTGTGGCTCAGTTCTGGAGATATCAGTCCTTTCCTCCTCAATTTCCTGAATGAAGTTCTCAGATGAACCCATTCGGCATACTTCCTGCTCCTATCTCATATCCAAGCTAGGTTCTTCTTCCCCTGAATGATCTTCCAACATCTGCTCCCAAGAATCTTCTGTGTGTCCTTCCAACGTAGTCATTTCAAATTCTTCGAGGTCTTCAAGGCTATTTTCCACTTGATATCTCAAAAGCAGTAGTTCTTGAGTTTCCCGATTTTGTCCAATTAGCCTTCTTATCCCTGATGTTCCCTAAAGGAGCTCCATCATAGCTTATTGATATGGAATCCAGCTTTGTCTTTAGTTCGGCTCAATGATATCATGGATTTCGTGTAGGTAGAATGAGACCTTCTCCTTAGCGCTAGCTACAGCTCTCTGTATTCTGTAATGCGATCGCATGTGCACCAGTAGCTCTTCAGGGGTTTCAGGGGGTGAATCATGTCTACCCATATTCCATGGGTGAGAAGCAAGAGTATGAAATCCATATCCTGGGTTATAAGATGTGGTCCTTTGAGGGACCGATTGGTATGGGTCATAATATCCAGGGTTAGGATATGGGTTAACCATTTTGGTAACTCGAGGAGAAGGATCAGGCAAAGCGAAAAGTTGTCTTCGCCACCTTGGGTTCTGATCCCAAGGTTGAGCTGATTCAGTGAGCTGGGCTCTCAGATAAGCTCGTGGGTCCAGCTCTTCTAGATCCTGATTAGGTCCAGATCCAAGGTTAGCCATTGCGGCTAAGCAGATAGAAGAGGTGGGGGGAGAAGATGGTCCTGGCGAGGTGACTCACCTCCTTGGGAGTGGCTCCCAAGGTCCAACCAGTTGAGGTCTAAGTGACCTCCTTCCTTGCATACACCACCCAACCCCTGGGTTGGTGTAGCCAAGCCAGACAAGGCTAAGGTCCTCTCAATCAGATGGTTCTTATGAATCAAATGACCAGATTTTTCATTTTAAGTTCTAATTCCTAAAGAAAAATTCGTCGTACAACTGACTGAAAGTGAATCCCACCTCTCGGCTAACCCAGCCAAGAGGTTGAAAGCACCCAGAAGTACGACAACGAATTCAGATTTATTTCGTGTTTTAGACTTGATTTTTAGCCCATTTTTCTTCAGTTGGGGTTCTTCTTGGTGAGTGGCCCACAAGGTGACCAAGCTCACCGGCTAAGCACTAGACTTGATTAAGTCTAGGTTAGCCCAAGTGTGGTCTCTAAATTGTAACCCTAAAGGTGTAACCTAGGGTTCATGCAATTCCAGGGTTTTGTTCTTTTGTTTTCAGCAAACCACAAAAATTACAATCAGTTCTCTAGTAAAATTTGGAATCCAATTAACTTGAAATTTGGTGAGTAGATTATTTTTTCAATTATTTTTTCATAGAATATTTTTTTGGAATTTTTTCTATTTCAACTGAATTTTTAGAGATTTTTGAATGTCAGAGGGTCAGGTCTTGAATTTTGACCCCTGGTCGATTTTTCACTTTGAAATAGTACCAAATTACTTTCAAAAATTTGGGAAAAATATGAAAAATAAAGCCAATGAGATCATATTTCAAGCCCCACCATTTTTAGTCAAAACAGATTTGCAGATTGCTTGGAATTGCTTTTTAAAATTTGAAAATTTTTGAATTTCGATCAGTCTGACCCTCTTACACTTCATGAAATTTTAAAAATTTTATACTTGAAATTTTTTCAAAAGAATGGTGCCGTTTGAAAGATGGTTTGAAAATTAAGGTCTAGCCTAAATTTCAGATTTTTTTGTTTATTAATTTTTTGTAATCGAATTTTTAAAACAGACTTTGAAATCTGGTCGAAAATTAGAGAATGATGGAAAAGCTTTTAAAGAGTGTTTGAGTTTAAAATCCAAACTTTCCACCAAAATTTCTTTTTTCAGAAACTGTTTGCGAATTTTTTTTCAAAAAGGATTTCTTTTTTCAAAGGATTTTCAAAAATATATTTTTTTTTTTGCTTTTTCAAACTAACCTAGGATTCAAAAAGAAACCTAATTTAGATTTTTTTATTTTTTTTATTTTTCACAAAAATGAATAAGTTTTTTCTTTTTTTTTCAAAAGAAATTGATGGAAGCAAATCTTATCCTAGGGTTCAAAAGAAAACCTAGCCTAAGAAGAGATGTGCACCAGATTTCTTTTTCCGCGCTTGTTGTGTGTGTAGATCCTGTTTCTCCTGTGTTGTCCCGCACATCCAAAAACAAAGTATAGGAAGATTTGTCAGTGATAGTTTAAAAGATGGAAATTAAAAAAAAAAAATGACGTTGCCTCCCCGGCAACGGCGCCATTTGACGGAAAGCGTTTTCATGCATTTGAAAGTCGTCAGAAATCGTAGTATAGTCACGCAAAAACGTTCATCAAAAAAATGATTTTGTAAAAGCAACGAGACTTTGAGTCACGGTCGCTCATCTCTAGGAGGCATTTGTTCAAATCCGAAATCGATCTTTATCGCTCTACTTCATTTAAAATCGCACGGCTGTTCATGATTATTATGGATTTAACTACGACATGCTTAGTTGCAAGAATATCAGAAATTAAAAGCAGGTAACATTAATCACACAAAAGATATTGCAATGAGCTCATGGTGATTCTCAACACATAGACATATATATATAGAAAATATATTTTTCATTCATTCATTCAGAGGATGTTTGCAACATGGAATGTAGAGGAAAGCTTGTAAAGGAAAGCTTGAAAAACACAAATCTAGCTAGCAGAAAATGATCACATATAGGAATCTATGGGGGGATTTTGCATGCATCATTGGGGAAGAATAAGAGCTACACTACTAAGCAGCAAATGAAAGCAGTAAATATGAAGAACTAAAGCTAATCTAGCAGAAGGAAGGGCATTCAGAGGTGGTCTCCGATGGCCTTTGAGTGGCTGAGAGAAGGAGGGGCAGCTAATGGTGCTTAGGCCGACCCTTGGAGAGAGGTTGGAGAAGTGATCCAGCATCCTGGCATGGAGATGGTGGCCTCCATGGTGGTGCACTTCGTGAAGGTGGAGTGGAGATGGAAGTGGCTAGCCTAAGTGGAATGAATGCCAAGGAAATGGATGGCCAAGAGTGGATGGGTGAAAATGGCCACCCCTTAGGTCTTTTTATAGACCTAAGGGAGTCTCTCTAGAGAAGTGTGGAACTCTATAGAGAGAGCTCCAATGAGTGGCCGGCCAAGTGGTTTTGAGATCCAAAAAAAGTGGTTCTCAATTTGAATGCCTCTTGGTTGCTAATTTTGTCGACCAAGAGTGGCGCAACTTGGAGAGAGTTCTAGAGAACTCTAGATGTGTGGGAGTGTGTGAATGGGTGTGTGTGTGTGTGTGTGTGTGGTCGTGCCCTAGGTGTCTAAGTGATATAGGTTAGGTCCTAAGGGGTTTAGGTAAGTATATGCCTTGAATTAGGGTTGCAAACCCTAATTGCTAAGGGGAAATTGCAATTAAGCTTAACCTAAGTTTAATTGAATGTGTGAACCTAATTGAGAGTGAAATAACTCAATTAGGTTGGGCTTGGGTCAATTGTACTCTCACTAAGTCCAATTGGAGTTGTGTGGGTTGAGATCTGAGCTCAATTGGACTCAATGAGTCCAATTGACTTAGGTGATGGTAATTGACTTTGATCTAAGTCAATTGGGTTTGGTGAGGACCTAATTAGGTCCTTAGGGAGGTCTAGAGGTGATGTACTAGGGTTAGGGTACCTTAATTTAGGTTCCTATGGGGCTAGAATTAGGTCTAGGGAGCTAGAGATCCAACATCAAGGCTTTAATCTCAAAACAGGAACTGGAGAGCAGTTCCAGACATCCAAAAACAGGATCAGATGACTTATACTCAAAAATCAGAAGTCCATACTTCAATTTTGGATGTCCAATCTGAGTCAGGGGAAATTCTAGGTTCTGTTTTAGTATTCTGCAGAAATTGGACGTCTAACAAAGTGTCTGGAAGTCCAATAACACTGTAGAAGTGGGTTTGAGGTGTGTGGGAGTTGGCTAAGGGTTCTAGACGTCCTATAACTTATCTGGATGTCCAGGTAAGGGTTGGAACTAGGGTTTTAGGGTTTTTTAGGGTGTTATGACTTAATCTATGAGTGGCTAACGCTTGGGGAAGTCTCTAGGCTATCCTAGGGCTAGGATGGACCTAAGCTCTTCATATTTTACTGCTTTATTCCTACTTAATAGAATAGCATACCTTAACTCCCTTACATCATTATTCACTACATCTAATCTAGGTCTTCTGTTCTAGTCCAGCTGCAACACCCCTTATTTCTGATCCAGCTTCAGATCCATCTCCAGATCCAACTCCAGATCTAGCTTCTGATCAGCTTATTGCCTACAATTGACATAATGATTTAATCAGCACATTATAACATTATTTTATGCATAGCTAAAGGAAAGCAGTAAAGATGCAGATAATGCTTATGCATGTTTGAATTACCCTAACTTATGCTAAGTTCTAGCTTAATTTAGGTCAATTAAGACATGTGGTTACTGTGCAATCACATGCTTGCAATATTCTCAAATATGGTAGGTGAATACCTTGAAGTCTTTATGGATGACTTCTCGGTATTTGGAGAATCATTTGATGATTACCTCCTGCACTTGGTCCAAATACTCAAGCGGTGCATCGACGTGAACTTGGTTCTTTCCTAGGAAAGGAGCCACATCATGGTGCCTGAGGGAATTGTCCTAGGACATCTCATCTCTGGAAAAGGCATCCAGGTTGATTGAGCCAAGGTGAATCTGATTTCCAAACTCCTTATGCCTAGTTGGGCAAAGACATCCGATCCTTTCTAGGGCACGTCGATTTTTACCGTCGATTCATTCCCGATTTCTCGAAAATCACTCGCCCCCTGACTAATCTTCTATCTAAGGATGTCCCTTTTGAAATCTCCAAGGAGTGCACTCAGGCATTTGAAATCCTACATGATCAAGTTACCCAAGCACCTAGCCTACAGTCCCCTGATTAGTCTCAACCCTTTGAGATCATGTGCGATGCATCTGATTATGCTGTAGGGGTGATCTTGGGCAGAAACTAGACGGGAAACCCGTGGAAATCAGATGAATCTTTGAAAATGGAGCCGTGGAAATCAGCCAACCCAGCCTTGATTCAGAATCCTTTATTGTGAACGGTCAGCAACTTAAACCGTTCATTAAACTCACTGATACGAATATGGCTGAGGCATCTTTTGATCTCCATTCTCCCTGAGCTCATTGCACCCAGCTGATGGCGTTAAACTTAGCGCTTAACAGAAGGCAACCCATCATCTTTTTGAAAAACCCGAAACCCTTCCTGACACATTTTATGCTGAACTCATATTGCACTTTAGGGTGCATCCATTAGACAAGTCGACTCCACCTTTGGTACCCATACCTGAGCTTCAAATCTTCTGCAATAGTCACCCCGACCCATCCACCCACCCAAAACCTATTCCAATGAATGATCTAAGCTAAACTCGAACCCACCTAATTTACAATGAGGACATTGCAAATCGAAGGCATGGGGGAGTATTAAAGTGTAAAATGTTGTGAGAATCACTTCACAATAAAGGGTTTCATCAAAAAAATCACATATTCCAAAAATAAAAAATAATAAAAAAAATTGAAAAAGAACAAAAATAGGAGAAGGGAGGAAATTTTGAGGAATTGATTGCATATCATTCTTGAGGAGAAAAAGAGGATGTGATAAAAATGTCAAAAAGGAGCACAATTTGAAAAGAAAAAAGATAGTCATTAGTAAAAGATTAAGGAATTGACTTAGTTCTAGACCAAATCAAAAAGAAAGAAAATGAAAGACAAAAAACTGCTAAGAGACAAAAGAGATTAGTATGAACATTGATCTTAGGCCTCTCGGGTTGCGATTCTAGGCTTAAAAATTCAAGTATCCGTTAAGATCTGGATAGTCCTCAAGAGGTTGGGGAAAATGCGAAGCTTAAGTATTAGGTCTAAGGCTTAGAGATTATTTGGCCTCGTTAACTGACCTCTGGTTTGTGGGACTCGGTAACATAAGCACCCCAATCCACACACAGTCTGGTTCAGTGCGCTTAAGTATCAAAATCACGCAAATGCATTAAATCTGTTCTGAAAAAGTTACCTAGATTAGGAGCAGTTGATCAACACAAGTTGATTTGGATGAGTTCCCAACGTGGAGAGGCAAGAAATCCCTCTCAAAGATGCACAATAACATATCGTCTCCTCGATATTTGTCTCCTAGGATATCCAAATATCCTACCGGGGGCATGTAAGCACCTTGTGCTGGTTCAAATGCCATGGGCGGCATTATCACGAAATGTCGATTGCCAGGGTCTGGATTTAGCTACAGAACGCCATGGGTGGGATTATCTCGAAATCTCAAAAGCCAAGGTTTTGGGGGTTGCCATGGGCGGTGCTATCTCAAAGCATCGATTGCCAGGCACCCTGCGAGGATTGATGGTGGGAACTACGAATCCGATACAGACGTGTTGTAAAGCTAATCTGAGGATAGAAATAAAATGAAAAGAGGGAGAAAACTCTCCAAAAGCAAAGAAAAATTCTTCTATCACTCTCTTACAAAAATGCATTACAAACTGAACTTAGGCTAAAACATGTTACAATCACGGATGCTTTAACCGCGGAGTTCAACGAACCTTAGGTTAGTTCCTGTGGGCCTTAGAAACCTTCGCGGCAAACTGAGGCTAGAGCTGGTTAGGTCCAGATCTTGGTTGGTACTTGAGTACCTCTAGACCTACTATCAGCATTTTAACGTAATCTATAAAAGAAAGCACACATCAGAGTTTGAGCATAAAAGAGCATATGGTTTAGAATTAAAGTTAATTCCATGAACTTTTGCTAAGGGACTAGTAAAAGCTAGGCATGGGTGTATGATGGGAACACCATCATAAGCCATAAATAGCTCATTTTGATCTAATTAAGTCAGTAAATGCTCCTACATAACTGTCAGAGAGCCATAATTCATTACAAATCCATTCTCAGGGAAAGACAAGAAACCAAAGTTAAAATTGTAATTTTACCAGCATAACTTCAATACAGTACAACCACAAGTTTTCTCAGGGGTTAATTAAGGGTCAATTGGTCTTAAAAGGACAACAAGAGGTTAGAACAGATAGAAAAGAATTTTCGTGTGTTTTGAGAGTTAAATGACTTTTGAAATCCTAAAAGTAGACCCGCTTAATTAACTGAAGTTCTTATCAGGATAAAATTCACCTAAACCTTCTAAAATTCATAGAAAAATATTTTCTAGGGTTTAGAACCTTCAATCTGACCATCACAACCCGTCTTGACCCAGAATAGAGTCTCAGACAGACATTTGCCCTAATTTAGGTTTTTGCATAAATTACCCAATCAAACGAGATCAAAACCAAAATCCAACTCCGCCATTAGATTCATTAAGTAAAAATTAGATTTGTATCAAAATTTGGGCCCAATCTAAGATTGTTTCAACCTAGTTTGCATTTTGGTCCAAGTCTAACTTTCTTTATCTCCAATAGCCCCTCAACTTTTGAACTTATTACAAAAAGCCCCCAACTTCTTTGACTTCTTTACAAAAAGGCCACCACCGTAGAGAAATTCTAATCCTAAAGCTCTGGCGACAATCAACCAAGGATTTCTCCTTGATTGATTTATGAAACTTCCTCAAATTTGAACCAGAGATCCCTCTTGAAATTCTCTTTTAATCAGACCGATTCTTGAGCTTCAATTCTGTTATGACCCTGGCACCAAACATCTTTTAAGATGTCTGGGAGTTGTTCCAGACGTCTGGAAGCCTTCTCAGACGTCTAGAATTTAATTTTTTCGGAGTACGATTTCGCATCTACGTGCATGTGCGCGCAGACTGAACCACCGCCCTCCTTTCTTCTCTTTCTTCCTCCCTGTAGGCACAGCCATCTTTCTCTCTCTCCCCCCACGGCAGCCTTCAAATAATCCCCCTCTCCTCTCCCTCACCCTCACTCCATCGCCTTCTTCTTTTTCTTCCTGTTAGCGAGAGAGCGAGCGGGCGAGGGCAGCAGCAACTGCTGCCGTGAGTGCGTGGGGAGGAGGGGTTACTGTGAGAGGGAGAGAGCTAGATTGCAAGGGTGCGAGATTTCCAGAGCAGCCAATGTCGGCCAGCGGGTGCGCGGAGAAAGCGTGGTGTTGGGGAGGAGCTGCTGCCGCTCAGGCAGCAGGCGAGTGCGGCGCGGCATGGCCGTGCGCAACAGGCGGAGGACAAGGAGGTCCTGATTTTGGGAAAATTTCCCAGAATCAAACGTCTGGACATACGTCCAGACGACGCAGGAGACGTTTGGAGGAAGGTCCAGACGTTTGAAAGGTACGATATTTTTCCTTCCCTTCTTTCGCATGTACGACCATGCAGCCGTTCCGCCGAAGGGTTCTGCTTTGTTCCGTGTTGAGGACGGCCGCATATGTGTGCAGGTCTCATTCAGGAAGGCGCAAGGGCATGCCATCCCACACAGATCGGACGTCTGGGCACAGTACCAGACGACGGAGAGGGTCTCCAGACATCCGGAGTGATAGTTGCACGTCTGGAAACTAAGTCCAGACGGTTCAGCGGGATTCTGGACATCTGAAGGACCGCGCAGGATCAAGGTATGACCTGAGCCATCGTTTAATACGTCTGGAAGATGTTCCAGACGTCTGATTTTGGGCAGACTTGTCATTTTTTACCTGTTTAGGGTCTGTTCAAAGTTTGTTTTCCGCATTTCAAGTTTCGTTCTTCTCAGATTTAGTTCCTCTACCTGTTTACAGTATTTGTATCTTGTTCTGAGTAGCTCCTTGTAATTGATCCTTGTGTTAGGACCCCATTCCGTTGCGGCGCTAGGGGTTGCAGAGGCATGCGGGCTTGCCTATCACGCCCCCAATACTCTCGATTTTGCGGGTAGAGTAGCTCCCTTTAATTGTTTATCAAAAATTATGCACTTGTGAAATAATTAATAGATTCTAAGGTATGGCATGAATCCTAGGACTGAAAACCTAGATTGAACGATAGATCCTAGGGAATGGCATGAACCCTAGGGTTGGAAAACTAGATTGAACGATAGATCCTAGGGAATGGCATGAATCCTAGGATTGGAAAACTAGATTGAATATATATATTATAGTCTTAGAAAAGTAGAAAGGAAAACGATAACTGCCTGTAATTGGTTAACAGTTGCCTGTTTTTGAATGGATAATTACTGTTGAGAACATGGGCTATAAAATATAAAACTGAAATGATGAAACCTAAATTTGCTGAGTCAAAGAAAAATGAGCATGAACCCTACGGGGAATTAGGAGTAGAGCTCCTGAGAGGTAAATGGAATGGAATTGGGGAAGTGAGCTGGCCCTTGAGTACGGAGCACCAAGGAGAGCGACTGTCCCCCTGTTTAGTGCAAAGCGGAGCTAGCCGCCCCAGGGACCCAGGGTTAGGTCTGGCCACTTTGTACCGACTTTTGGCCCTCGTGTATACAGTACCGAGGAGAGCTACTATTGTAGGGAGAGCACTAGCTACCCCACGAGCCCCGGGGTTCTGCTAGCCCTCCTACACCAACTTGTTACTCCCACTAGGCAAACCAGGATAGTTAGGCGAGGGTGCATGGACTGTGAAGGGGTAAGACCCCTGTTTGGTTACTATGGAGGGGCTGGACCCCTGTTACTGAGAGGGCTCTGCCCTATACTGGTTCCGTACTATGCTGGCACACCCGTTAACGAAAACGACTGATCACGTGCCAGTGTGGGGTAGCTACCCATACCCGTGCATTTATCGCGTGTGCCGTAGTCACCGTTATGTCTGTCAGTGACCTTGGGGTGGTTGACTGAGGGTAGGACCACCACGGGGGACTCTCCAGGCCAGGAGAGCACTATGTGTTACGTCTACTTTTCGGAAAAGACTGCAATCAAGATCGTTCCCACGAGGAACATTCGAGATCAAGAGAAAGATCTAAGGAATAACTCAATAATGAGTAAACAGAAAATAAAGAAAGAGATAAAAATATAACGGCTACTGTCCACCTTACTGTTTCTCTTAGCTTTTGGTTGCCACTCTACTCAGCATTTCGCTGACGTGTCACCTTTGTCACCTTTTCAGGACCAGGTGTTGAGTAGCCAGAGCTGGCGGTTGCAGAGGGTGCTGGGCCTAGTAGAGCCCAGTAGTTTTACTTGTGTAGTACCCATTGTACCTTTCCTTCTGTTGTAGTGAGTATTTTCTGTTACCACTGTACTCTTTTATTGTAAGCATCATGTTTATGTACCTGTTTATTTCTTTACTGTTGTGGTGGTGTATACTCTAGTAGTTCTTTTCTTTACTGCTGTATTTTGTTACTGCTAGTTATATACATAGTGAATGTGGTTTATTTTACTGCTCTTTTGGTTACTTTCTCGTTGGACGAGTGGGTCTTGGGATCAGTCGAGTCGGTCCAATTCTCGTGTCTTGTAGGGATTCGGGAATCGGGTCGTAACAAGATGGTATCAGAGTAATGTCGTCCGGAGAAGTGAACCAACTGTTTGGAAAATAACCAATCCACATGTCTGTAACTAGAGTAGCCACCACAACGCTTCTTTTGACATATGTTCTTAACTTCTCCGTTAGATATCATTCGTATTGAAGTGTTTCCATTCTGTATTCCCGTCACCTTGCAGGAGATGCCTCGACGCGGGACTAGCGAGGCGGACCGCGGGTGCGGCCGACGACGAGGTCGGAGGGGTGGGCGCGTTGAGGTCGACATTTCAATGGACCAGCCACTGCTCCCGGACATTCAGGCCCAGGACCTCGCCCAGCTGATACGGGACATCGTGCGAGAGGAGCTCCACCCGCCGCCACGAGCGCCTCTCCTTGGGGCTGCAAAGGGGGAGTCCTTTGTGGGACCACGTGACGGACATGGCACAGGACGTGGGGGATGGGATGGGCCGCCACCACCCCCACCTTCCTTTGACACTTCTGTGCATAAGGCTTCTTTACCTGGAGGTGCACCAACATCTCCACTTCAGCGCCACTTCGAGTTTTCGGACAGTTCCGGAAGCTGAAGCCCCCCTCCTTTAAGGGGGATGAGGACCCGACCGAGGAGGAGGACTGGCTCGAGCAGATCAAGAAGGTTTTTGACACACTTCGCCCCCTGGTGGAGTGCCGCGTGGCCTTTGCCACATACCAGCTGGAGAGCGTGACACACAGGTGGTGGAGGGCGGTCAGAGGACAGGAGAGGGATGAGCCAACCTAGGACCGATTCGTCGCCCTCTTCTATGAGCAGTACTTTCCCCAGACATGGCAGGACCAGAGGAGGCAGGAGTTCCACACTCTCCACCAGGGGACGATGACCGTGAGCGCATACCGCACGCATTTTCTGGAGCTGTCTCGCTTCGCAGTGACAACAGTGGCCACTTAGGAGGAGTGCCTTTGGAGGTTCACAGAGGGGCTCCAGCCTGCAATTCAGGGGTATGTCAAACCCCTAAAGCTGCCTACGTTCTCGAGGGTGGTGGAGGCAGCTATGACATACAAAGAGACCAACCCGTTCATGCGAGATACTGACAGCGGCTGGAAGAGGCCCTATCAGCCAGACTTCTCACAGGGTCGACGAGAGAGGAGACACGTGGCACCCGCAGGAGAGCCATCACATTTTGCAGGGCCATCAGTGGCCTTTGGGGGCCCTCGACAGGGGCCAGCTGCTAGCACCGGACCCCTGCCCAGCCAACAACAAGGACCCACTGAGGGCGGGAGTCGAGTCCCCCTTTGCTACCAGTGTGGCCAGCCGGGCCACATCAGGAGGGACTGCCCATCTAGGGCAGGAGGTCAGCAGATGCTTCCCGTGCTGAGCACTGGAGGGCGAACAGGAGGCTGCGGTTTCCAAGCATGAGAAGGAGGACAGCAGTCACTGGGAGGGTACCAGCCAGCAGCTACCCGTCCGATGCAGAGTGTGGTTGCTTCATCCACACCTAGGGCTGAGGGGCGTATCAACGCCCTAACACAAAGGGATGCCAGAGCTTCAGGATCAGTGGTGGCAGGTATGGTTTTAGTTTCTGGCAGACTCATTTTCACGCTTTTCGATTCTGGCGCTACGCACTCGTTATTGCTGCCAGTTTCGCGGTTAGTTTGAGGCAGGACTGTATGCTGTTAGAGGATCCGTTCATGATCAGAGGTCTGAGTGGTCAGCTGTTTGTAGCTAAGGAGGTATACATGGGTTGCGAGGTCAGTGTTGGGGGACACAGCCTTCCCGCTGACCTGATTATGATATAGATGGAGGACTTTGGCGTAATTCTGGGGATGGACTGGCTGTCCGCTTACCATGCCTTGGTGGACTACTTTGAGAGAAAGATCATCTTCTCCATTCTGGAGTTGCCTTCTTTCGAGTTCCACGGGCAGCCAGTGGACGGAGGCTTCAGGTGCATTTCTGCACTTCGGGCTGCGAGACTTTTGAGCCAGGGGTGTGAGGGCTTCCTAGCCTGTGTGGTGGCAAAGCCCAGCCCTGTGGCAGACTTCCAGAGTATCCTGGTGGTTAGAGAGTACCCCGACATGTTCCCAGACGAGTTGCCAGGACTACCGCCCGAGCATGAGATCGAGTTTGAGATCTCACTGGTACCAGGGACCAACCCCATCTCCACAGCACCATACAGGATGGCACCACTTGAGCTGCGAGAGCTCAAGTCTCAGTTGCAGGATCTTTTGGAGAAGGGCTTTGTGAGGCCCAGCACATCTCCCTGGGGAGCCCCAATACTGTTTGTAAAGAAGAAGGATGGTACCCTACGCTTTTGTGTGAACTACCGATAGTTGAATAGGGTCACCATCAAGAACAGGTATCCGCTGCCGAGGATTGATGACTTGTTTGACCAGCTGCGAGGTGCCACGGTATTCTCCAAGATCGACTTGAGGTCTGGATACCACCAGTTGAGGATCAAGGGGGCAAACGTCTCCAGGACAGCTTTCCACACCCGGTACGGACACTACGAGTTTCTGGTCATGCCATTTTGGCTGACCAATGCCCCCACTGCCTTCATGGACTTGATGAACCGGGTGTTTAGACCGTACTTGGACCAGTTCGTGGTGGTATTCATTGATGATGTGATCATCTATTCTCGAGATCAGACACAGCACGGACAGCACTTGCGGATGGTTTTGGACACACTGAGACGACGTAGGCTGTACGCCAAATACAGCAAGTGCGAGTTCTGGTTGAGGGAGGTGACCTTCTTAAGTCATGTGATCTCTGGGGATGGCTTGGCTGTGGACCCAGCCAAGGTCGAGGCAGTGGTCAGGTGGGAGAGACCGCGTATGGTCACTGAGATTCGTAGTTTCTTGGGACTGGCAGGCTACTACAGGCGATTTATCAGGGCCTTTTCACAGATTGCACGTCCTATGACACAGCTGACCCGAAAGGGCGTGCCCTTTACTTGGACAGACGCCTGTGAGGCGTGTTTTCAGGAGCTGAAGGAGAGGCTAACTTCAGCTCCCATGCTCACCATCCCAGACAGTAGTGGGGGATTCGTTGTGTACACAGACGCCTCTTTGCAGGGGTTAGGGGGTGTGCTCATACAGAGGGGTCACGTTGTCACTTACGCTTCGCGGCAACTGAAGCCCCATGAACATAGCTACCCTACCCACGACCTGGAGCTGGCAGCTGTCGTCTTTGCGTTGAAGACCTGGAGGCACTACCTGTATGGTGAGACCTTCGAGATTTTCACAGATCACAAGAGCCTCAAATACCTATTTGATCAGAAGGAGCTCAACATGAGACAGAGACGTTGGTTGGAGCTCCTGAAGGACTATGACTGCAGTATTTCCTACCACCCAGGAAAGGCCAACGTGGTGGCTGACACCTTGAGCCGGAAGGCGCCCGCACACTTGGCTAGTTTATAGGTGCAGAGTTGGAGCCTCTTGGAGGAGATGGGCAGTTGGCGACCCCTAGAGTTACAGGGGCACTATGGGGCAGTGACTGTGACGCGACAGACGAGGCCAGAGCTAATAAATCGCATCATCACAGGGCAGATGGCCAACCCGTACTTGCAGTCCTTGTGTGACAGAGTACTATCAGGAGACCCTAGGGACTTCTCCTTTACAGACTAGGTGCTACGCATGAGGGGACGTCTGTGCGTTCCCAGAGACAAGGAGCTGTTGAGAGAGCTCCTGACTGAGGCACACGGTTCCAGATTCACCATACATCCCAGAAACACAAAAATGTACCATGACGTGAGACACGACTTTTGGTGGAGGGGGATGAAGCGGGATATGGGTGAATTAGTGCAGCAGTGTTTAGTGTGCCAGCAGGTGAAAGTCGAGCATCAGAGGCCTACAGGGCCGCTACATCCACTTCCAGTGCCAGAGTGGAAGTGGGAGAGCATCACCATGGCCTTGGTGGTGGGCTTACCTATTACCCAGCGAGGACACGACGTAGTCTGGTTAATCGTTGACAGATTGACGAAGATGGCGCGTTTCTTGCCGATCCGAGTCACCTTGGGACCAGCACAGTTGGCAGAGAGGTATATTCGCGACGTGGTACGTCTACACGGAGTTCCGCGGGAGATCGTATCCGACTGGGATACCTGCTTTATGTCCCAATTTTGGGCTGAGTTTCAGCAGGCCCTGGGGACACGGTTGAGGTTTAGTACAGCTTACCAACCCCAGACGAACGGACAGTCTGAGCACACGATACAGACACTTGAGGACCTTTGGCATGCTTGTGTACTGGACTGGAGGGGCTCTTGGGAGGAGCACTTGCCCCTGGGGGAGTTTGCATATAATAACAGTTATCACTCGAGCATCGGCATGGCACCCTACGAGGCTCTGTACGGACGGAGGTGTACAGCACCCTTGAGTTGGGTTGAGGTGGGGACCAAGTGAGAGGTTGGCCCCAGGCTGATTTAGCAGAGTCAGGAGGTGGTCGAGCAGATTCACAGGCGACTCCCTCTGTCAGGAGCAGGCAGAAGAGCTATCCAGATCGAAAACGCAGAGAGGTGCAGTTTGAGGTTGGGGACCACGTCTTCCTTCGCGTTTTGCCCATGAAGGGCCTGCAGCGGTTTGGGGTGAGAGGGAAGCTCTCACAGAGGTTTGTGGGACCCTTTGAGGTCCTAGAGCGGGTTGGACCCGTTGCTTATAGGCTTGCCCTTCCTCCCCAGCTTTTTGGTATGCACGACGTGTTCCACGTGTCCAACCTCAGGAAGTACGTCGCCGATCCCAGTCACGTCCTGAGTCACGAGAGAGTCGAGGTGGGTGACGACCTGACCTACCCCGAGCGGCCAGTGCAGATTCTCGACAGAGCCGTCCGCAGTTTGAGACGGAAGCAAGTACCTCTGGTGAAGGTTTTGTGGAGGAGCTAGCAGTACGAGGAGGCTACCTAGGAGCCTGAGGCGGCGATGCGGGAGCAGTACCCGGAGCTTTTTGCAGGTATGTCTTTTCGGACCGGCTTCGGTCCTCTTTTAGTTTCTTATGCATATATATCGTTCTTTTCCGCACCCTAGTTAGCGCAAGTTTTGGGGATGAAACTTCCTTTGAGTTTGTTATGTTGTTATGACCCTGGCATCAAATGTCATTTAAGACGTCTGGGAGTTGTTTCAGACGTCTGGAATTTAATTTTTTCAGTGTACGGTTTCGCGTCTGCGCGCATGCGCACGCAGACTGAACCACCACCCTCCTTTCTTCTCATTCTTCCTCCCTGCAGGCGCAACCATCTTTCTCTCTCTCTCCCCACGGCAGCCTTCAAATACTCCCCCTCTCCTCTCCCTCACCCTCACTCCACCGCAGTCTTCTTTTTCTTCCTGTTAGTGAGAAAGCGAGCGGGCGAGGGCAGCAACTGCTGCTGCTGTGAGTGCGTGGGGAGGAGGGGTTGCTATGAGAGGGAGAGAGCTAGATCGCAAGGGTGCGAGCTCGCCGGAGCAGCCAGGGCCGGCCCGCGGGTGCACAGCGGAAGCGTGATGTTGTGGAGGAGATGCACAGCTCAGGCAGCAGGCGAGCGCGACGCGGCACGGTCGTGCACAATAGGCGGAGGGCGAGGAGGTCGTGATTCTGGGAAAATTTCCCAGAATCAGACGTCTGGACATACGTCCAGACGACGCAGGAGACATCTGGAGGAAGGTCCAGACGTCTGAAAGGTACGATATTTTTCCTTCCCTTCTTCTTTCGTGTGTACGGCCATGCAACCGTTCCACCGAAGGGTTCTGCTTCGTTCTATGTTGAGGACGGTCGCATATGTGTGTAGGTCTCGTTCGGGAAGGCGCAAGGGCACGCCCTCCCACACAAATCGTATGTCTAGGCACAGCACCAGACGATGGAGAGGGTCTCCAGACGTCTGGAGTGATAGTCGGACGTCTGGAAACTAAGTCCAGATGGTTCAGCGGGATTCTGGACGTCTGAAGGACCACGCAGGATCAAGGTATGACTTGAGCCATCGTTTAAGACGTCTGGAAGATGTTCCAGAGGTCTGATTTTGGGCAGACTTGTCGTTTTTGACCCGTTTAGGGTCCGTTCGAAGTCCGTTTTCCGTGTTTCAATTTTCGTTCTTCTCAGATTTAGTTCCTCTACCTATTTACAGTATTTGTATCTTGTTCTGAGTAGCTCCTTGTAATTGATCCTTGTGTTAGGACCCCATTCCGTTGCAGTGCTAGGGGTTGCGGAGGCGCCCGAGCTTGCTAATCACGCCCCCAGTACTCCTGGTTTTGCGGGTAGAGTGGCTCCCTTTAATTGTTTATCAAAAATTATGCACTTGCGAAGTAATTAATAGATTCTAGGGTTTGGCATGAATCCTAGGACTGAAAAATTAGATTGAACGATAGATCCTAAGGAATGGCATGAACCCTAGGATTGGAAAACTAGAATGAACGATAAATCTTAGGGAATGGCATGAATCCTAGGACTGGAAAACTAGATTGAATATATATATATTGCAGTCTTGGAAAAGTAGAAAGGAAAACGATAACTGCCTGTAATTGGTTAATAGTTGCCTGTTTTTGAATGGATAATTACTGTTGAGAACATGGGCTATATGAATATAAAGCTGAAATGATGAAACCTAAATTGGCTGAGTCAAAGAAAAATGAGCATGAACCCTACGGGGAATTAGGAGTAGAGCTCCTGAGAGGTAAATGGAATGGAATTGGGGAAGTGAGCTGGCCCTTGAGTACGGAGTACCAAAGAGGGCGACTGTCCTCCTGTTTAGTGCAGAGCGGAGCTAGCCGCCCCAAGGACCCGGGGTTAGGTCTAGCCACTTTGTACCGACTTTTGGCCCTCATGTACACAATACCGAGGAAAGCTACTAGTATAGGGAGAGCACTAGCTACCCCACGAGCCCCGGGGTTCTGTTAGCCCTCCTACACCGACTTGTTAGGCCCATTGGGCAAACCAAGGTAGTCAGGCAAGGGTGCGCGGACTGTAAAGGGGCAAGACCCCTGTTTGGTTACTGTGGAGGGCTGGACCCCTGTTACTGAGAGGGCTCTACCCTATACTGGTTCTGTACTGTGCTTTGGGGCGCACTCGTTAATGGAAACAACTGACCGCGTGCCAGTGCGAGGTAGCTACCCGTGCGTTTATCGCGCGTGCCGTAATCACCGTTACGTCTGTCAGTGACCTTGGGGTGGTTGACTGAGGGTAGGACCACCACGGGGGACTCTCCCGACCAGGAGAGCACCACGTGTTACTTCTACTTTTCGGAAAAGACTGCAATCAAGATCATTCTCACAAGGAACATTCGAGATCAAGAGAAAGATATAAGGAATAACTCAATAATGAGAAAACGGAAAATAAAGAAAGATATAAAAAATATAACAGCTACAGTCCACCTTACTGTTTCTCTTAGCTTTTGGTTGCCACTCTACTCAGCGTTTCGCTGACGTGTCACCTTTGTCACCTTTTCAGGACCAGGTATTGAGCAACCAGAGCCGACGGTTGCAGAGGGTGCTGGGCCTAGTAGAGCTCAGTAGTTTTACTTGTGTAGTACCCACTGTACCTTTCATTCTGTTGTAGTGAGTATTTTCTGTTACCACTGTACTCTTTATTGTAAGCATCATGTTTATGTACCTGTTTATTTCTTTACTGTTGTGGTGGTGTATACTGTAGTAGTTCTTTTCTTTACTGCTATAGTTTGTTACTGCTAGTTATATACATGGTGAATGTGGTTTATTTTACTGCTCTTTTGTTTACTTTATCGTTGGACGACTAGGTCTTGGGATCAGTCGAGTCGGTCCGATTCTCGTGTCTTGTAGGGATTCGGGAATCGGGTCGTAACAAATTCTTTCCCAATCTCTCATGCGAATCCACGAGAGAGTTGGGTTTCCAACTGTAGCAACCTTCTAAGCTTGGGAAGCTTGCTTCCTAAGCTCTAAGCACCCTTTAATGGCCTATATAAGACTCCCTAAGGCAGACCGTTTGAGGCACTCTCAAACTTGATTGGAGTAACCCCCAATTCTTCTCGCCTCCTCCAGCCGAAGTGCTCTTCGAGCTCCGGCAACTCTCCTTGCCTCTCCTCATCGTCTGACCGCAATACTAGCGGCAGATCCTCCTTCCTTGCCTTCTTCCATGTCGAGCAGCACCAGCCGGTGTCCCTATCCCCTTCATCCTCACCGTCCAACCTTTATCAGAGTCAACTTCATCTCCGGCACTGGCCAAACCCCAACTGGTGCCATCTCCACCCCCCATCATCCGCTACATACCTCAATCAACTCAGCTTTTCTACGTCATGCCAGTACCTCCGACACTCCACTTCAACATCTCTGACATCCTCCACGACTCCGTCTTCCATCTCGTCAGCATACCTCCGGTGAGCACTAGCAGCCACCACAGATCACCTACGCCGCCGCTTCCATGCTCCACACCTCTTCCACAACCTCAGGAGCAAAAGCCATAACTTCATTAGGCCAATTGCTCCTCCAAACCCTCTGACGAACTCACACTTCTCCATCCACCCTCCGCGAGGTCGAACAAGCCTCTTCACACACACTCACTGCACACCACTACCACCGTCACACTCGCCGTGCTCCGGCGATCGTTCCTAAGCCTTTTGACATGGCCGAAAGGCCTTATTTGTGATTTCAGGTTTGATCCCCCCTCTACCATTAAAGTCAACCTTCAAGCAAGCTTCAAGCTAGCTCTAGGGTGCCTTCCTCCAGGCTTTGGCTCCATACCATGCGGAGTCATCACATGCACATGCCCAGGTCTCCAATTGAGGGAGATACCCTCAGCAATTGACCCAATTAAGGAAGAGTTCCCTACTACTGCGACGCATAAAGGAAAGGTGGGACTTTAGTCGCACCTCAGAAGCTGAAGAGTGAGTACTATCACATAAATTGAATTTGTGATAGAGGCTTATCACCTCACACACAAGCGGTGAGGTCCTATACACCCCTCATGTGCCTCGTCCGCAACCTCTCCTCCACGGGCCTGGTAAACCTGACTCGCCTAAGCCCACACCTCGACTACCACCCACGCCGGTAGCCCTGGTCCCGAGTACGCTCTTGCCCGAATCCAACTACCTGATACTGTGTGAGGCCTTGGGAAGGTGAGAAAGAGAAGAGCCCAGAGAGAAAGGAAAGAGAGCGCGGGGTTGGGAGGTTTCACTACAGAGAATAACGGCTAACACTTAGCCATTTGAAGAAGGATCCCCCTCTGTTTGTGAAGAAGATAAGAAGAGAGAAAAGAAAAGAGAAGTCAAGGCAGAAGAAGAAGAGGACCCGCACAAACAAAGAAGGAAGAAAGAAGGAGAGAAGAGGAAGAGTTTAAGAAGATTTCTTTAAGATTGTTAATTGATATTGTGTCTGATTTGAGCTTCTTAATTAATATTGTGCATCTCTTAACTATCATTATGCGGAGTATTTGGTGATTCAAATCACCATTTTACTATATTCTTTTTACAGTATTGACATTAGCTTTCATTGATATGTCATTATTGCTTGAAGTTTCATTATAAATTGCTCATACAGTGCTTAAATTATAATTTTGAGATTGAATTCCATATTGCTCCCTGTGTTCGCCCTCGAACTTCAAATTCGAGTAATAAATATTATTTATTTTCAAAATGATTTCGGCTATACTACAATGCAGTTTTCAAAACCTCGATTTCGCTCACGAACAGATGGAATTTGGTTCTAATTGTTTTGAGCACATTCCTGTTATGTGAGTGTGTTGACCCTTTATACGTCGTCCATTCGTGGTGTGCATGGAACCAGTAGAGGCTACGAGGTCTGCTGTTTGTTCCCCCACATCTCCTGATTACCCTAGTAGAGTGGTTTTTCCTATGCCTTGTGAATACATGATTGAAGTGCATGTTATATTAGAGCCATTGATTGAACCCTTAGGATGTGTAATGAACCCTAGGGCTGAGATAGGGAAATATGCATGTTTAATCTGTTGTGATGTTTTTTGAATGTGGTAAATCATGAGCTACCTATTATGATTATTGAACTATGACTTGAACTGAAATACATGTTAGATCTTGTATAACTGATTGCTGAGATAATTGCCAAATTGTGAAATCATGAGCTACCTGCTATGTGTTTAGTTAAGCATGTAATGAATGGAGATATTTGGATGCTACGAAAATAAAGAAAGCTATACATGAACCCTACGAGGAATTTAAATGAAAACTAAAACCATGATGTAGAAAAATCTATGGAATGATGGAACATGTTTCCTACAGGCAGTTGTTCGGATGTAGTAAGGGAAGTGAGCTGGCCCTCGTGTACGTGGTACCGAGGAGAGCTATTATTCCTTTTGTGTAGGGGGAGCTAGCCACCCCATGTGTAACGAGCGCGTTCCCCAGACGTCTTTTAAGACGTCTGGGAGGTGGCCCAGACGTCTGTAAAGACGTCTGGGATCACATCCAGACGTCTGACCAGACGTCCGGGATAGTTTACAGACGTCTGGCGAACAGTTATGCTCGCACGGGATATTCGTCTGCGCGCCTGTGCGCGCAGACCTGCGATCCTGCATCTTCCTCTGCGGCTGCAGGCGACTGCGACCGTCTCTCTCTCCTCTCCGCGCGGCGTTAAAAGGGGGGGGGGGGCGCGCCTCCCCTCCCGTCTCCACCATCTTCCTCCTTCTCTCCTGCCTGTGCGCGAGAGCGAGCGGACGCGAGGGCGCAGCGGCAGCGGCAGCCGCAGTAGGCGCGGAGGAGCTGCGGCGTGCGAGGGCGGGGCTCTGCCGTGAGGGCGAGCTCGCCGGGAGCGGCTTGGCCGGCCGGCGGAGGGCGCAGGGGGCGCAGAGCGTCGCGGAGAGGGACCTGCTGCGGGCGGAGCAGCGGACGCGCGAGGTGCGACGCGGGCGGCGTCGCGAGCGGAGGCCGAGCAAGGTTCTGTTTCTGGAAAAAATTTCCAGAATCAGACGTCTGGACTGATATCCAGACGGCAAGGTCGACGTCTGTGAGATCATACAGACATCTGAAAGGTGAGTTTCCGCTTTCTTCTTCTTTTGTCGACTGACCGTACTGAGGGAGGGGGGTTGGCTGTGCGCAGGTGTTCTGATTCGTCATCCTTTGCGAATCAGACGTCTGGAAGTTGTACCAGACGGCGGGAGTGACCTCCAGACGTCCGGAGAGACCATCGGACGTCTGGGATCTAGGAGAGACGTCGCCACAGACTTCTGGACGTCCGGGGAACCAAGCCGAACAGGTAATTCTCTGATCCACCGTTTAAGACGTCTGGAAGGAGTTCCAGACGTCTGATTTTGCACAGTATTGTCTTTCTCGACCCGTTTAGGGCCCGTTTGGGCTCCGTTTTCCGCGATTCGAGATGCGTTCGATTCAGAGTTTATTCCTCTACCCGCCTACAGTAGCTATACACTGTTTTAAGACACTCCTTGTGTTTGATCCTTGTGATAGGACCTCGTTCGGTTGCCGTCTTGAGAGTCGCGGAGGCACGCGGGATTCCCGACCACGCCCCCATTACTTCCGTTGTACCTGGTAGAGTGGTTTTAAGCATTAATAAAATCTGTTAAAGTATGGAACCATAACTAGAACCTAGGGCATTGCATGAACCCTAGGAATGAGAAATGTATGGAATGATAGCTCCTAGGTGTTGCATGAATCCTAGGGCCGGAAAACTAGATTGTATGTTAGATCCTAGGATATGGCATGAATCCTAGGATGGAAAAACTAGTGGAATGTATATTACTGCAGTCTTGGAAAAATGGAAAGGAATATATAAGCTGCCTGTGAAATTAATTAACAGCTGCCTGTTATGAACAAAGAAACATGTTTGAGATCATGGAAATTGAGAACGTGAATCTGGAAAGTGAAACATATGATGTTCTGAGATAAAGGGCTGGAATCCTACGGGGAATTAGGAGTGGAACTCCTGGAAAGAAAAGGAATGGAACTGAGATGTAGTTGTACTGTCTCTTGGGTACGCAATACCAAGGGAAGTACCTGTACCTGTTTTAGTGCAGAGTGGGGCCAGCCGCCCCAGGGACCCGGGGTTAGGCTTGGCCGCTCTGTACCGACTTGTTGGCCCTCGTGTACGTAGTACCGAGGAGAGCTAGTAGTGTTAGGAGAGTACTAGCTACCCCACGGGCCCCGGGGTTCTGCTAGCCTCCTTCACCGACTTGTTAGGCCCACTAGGGCAAACCAGGGTAGTCAGACGAGGGTGCGCGGACTGTGGAGGGGCAAGGCCCCGGTTTGGTTACTGTGGAGGGGTTGGACCCCTGTTACTGAGAGGGCTCTGCCCTGGTTCCGTGCTGTGCTTTGGGCGCACCCGTTAACGGAAACGACTGACCGCGTGCCAGTACGGGCTAGCTACCTGTGCGTTTATCGCGCGTGCCGTAGTCACCGTTACGTCTGTCAGTGACCTTGGGGTGGTTGACTGAGGGTAGGATCACCACGGGGGACTCTCCCGGCCAGGAGAGCACCACGTGCTACTTCTACTGTTGGAAAAGACTGCAATCAAGATCGTCCCACGAGGACATTCGAGATCAAGTAAAGGATCTGAGAAGTAAATGAAATAGTGAGAAAAATTGAAAGATGTAAATAAAGGAAGTAATAGAACATAACAGCTACTGTCCACTCTACTGTTGCCTTTAGTTAGTTTGCCACTCTACTCAGCGTTTTGCTGACGTGTTACACTCGTTACCTTTTTCAGGACCAGGTGTTGAGCAGCCAGGGTCGGCGGCTGCAGAGGACGCTGGGCCGAGTAGGGTCCAGTAGAGTTACCACAGCTTTGTACCTTCTTTTTGTTTCTGTTCTAGTGAGTAGTTTTGTTTCCGCTGTACCTTCTTTACCTGCAGTTTTTGTTATATGATAAATGTTGTTTTACTGTTGTGGTGGTGCCTATTGTAGTAGTTTCTTTCCTTACTGCTGTACTTTCTTACTGTTAGTTATATTCATGCTGAATGTGGTTTATTTTACTGTCTTTTGGTTACTTCCTCGTTGGACGACTGGGTCTTGGGATTAGTCGAGTCGGTCCGGTTCTCGTGTCTCGTAGGGACTCGGGAACCGGGTCGTTACAAGATGGTATCAGAGCAAGGTCGTCCCGAGAAGTGAATCAACTGACTGGAAAATAACCAATTCACATGTTTATAGCTAGAGTAGCCACCACAACATATCTCTTGGCATGAGTTCTTAGAAGTGTTGTTAGGTACCGTCTGTTTTGACGTTTCCGTTTTGTTTCGCGTCTCCTTGCAGGAGATGCCTCGTCGTGGGACTGGCGAGACTGGCCGCGGGCGCGGCCGAGGGCGAGGACGGCGAGGTGGACGTGCTGTCGTTGACGTCTCGGTGGACCAGCCACCACTCCCTGGCATCCAGGCCCAGGACCTCGCCCGACTGATACGGGATATTGTACGAGAGGAGCTCCACCCACCGCCCCGAGCACCTCCTCCTGGGGTTGCAGAGGGGGAGTCCTCTGTGGGACCACGCGACGGACGCGGCGCTGGACACGAGGGAGGGGATGGGCCCCTGCCGCCCCCACCTTCCTCCGACACTTCTGTACACGAGGCACCTTCGCCTGGAGGTGCACCAGCACCTCCCCTACAGCACCACTTCGAGCTTTTCGGACAGTTCCGGAAGCTGAAGCCCCCCTCCTTCAAGGGGGATGAGGACCCGACCGAGGCAGAGGACTGGCTTGAGCAGCTGGAGAAGATCTTCGACACCCTTCGCCCCCCGGTGGAGTGCCGCGTGGCCTTTGCCACGTACCAGCTGGAGAGTGCGGCACACCGGTGGTGGAGGGCGGTCCGGGGACAGGAGAGGGACGAGCCGACGTGGGACCAGTTCGTCACCCTCTTCTGCGAGCAGTACTTTCCCCAGACGTGGCAGGACCAGAGGAGGCGGGAGTTCCACACTCTCCGCCAAGGGACGATGACCGTGAGCGCGTACCGCACGCGTTTCTTGGAGCTGTCCCGCTTTGCAGCGACAGCGGTAGCCACTGAGGAGGAGCGCCTTTGGAGGTTCACCGAGGGGCTCCGGCCTGCGATCCGGGGGTATGTCAAACCCCTGAAGCTGCCGACGTTTTCGAGGGTGGTAGAGGCAGCCATGACTTGAGACGCGAGTTCTGGTGGAGAGGGATGAAGCGGGATGTGGGTGAGTTCGTGCAGCAGTGCTTAGTGTGCCAGCAGGTGAAAGCCGAGCATCAGAGGCCTGCAGGGCCGCTTCAGCCGCTTCCAGTGCCAGAGTGGAAGTGGGAGAGCATCACCATGGACTTGGTGGTGGGTTTACCTGTTACCCAGCGAGGACACGACGCGGTCTGGGTAATAGTGGATAGGTTGACGAAGACGGCACGATTCTTGCCGATCCGAGTCACTTTGGGACCAGCACAGTTGGCAGAGAGGTATATCCGTGATGTGGTGCGACTACACGGAGTTCCGCGGGAGATCGTATCCGACCGGGATACCCGCTTTACGTCCCAGTTTTGGGCTGAGTTTCAGCAGGCTTTGGGGACGAGGTTGAGGTTTAGCACGGCTTACCACCCCCAGACGGACGGACAGTCGGAACGCACGATACAGACACTTGAGGATCTTTTGCGTGCCTGTGTACTAGACTGGAGGGGCTCTTGGGAGGAACACCTGCCCCTGGCAGAGTTTGCTTACAACAACAGTTATCACTCGAGCATCGGCATGGCTCCCTACGAGGCTCTGTACGGACGGAAATGCACGGCACCCTTGAGTTGGGTTGAGGTGGGGACCAAGTGGGAGGTTGGCCCCAGGTTGATCCGGCAGAGTCAGGAGGTAGTTGAACAGATCCACAGACGACTCCGCACTGTCAGGAGCAGACAGAAGAGCTACGCAGATCGCAGACGCAGAGAGGTGCAGTTCGAGGATGGGGACCACGTCTTTCTTCGTGTTTCGCCCATGAAGGGCTTACAGCGGTTTGGGGTGAGAGGGAAGCTCGCGCCGAGGTTCGTGGGGCCCTTCGAGGTCCTGGAGCGGGTTGGACCCGTTGCTTACAGACTTGCCCTTCCCCCGTAGCTTTCTGGTGTGCACGACGTGTTCCACGTGTCCAACCTCAGGAAGTACGTAGCCGATCCCAGCCACGTACTGAGTCACGAGAGCGTCGAGGTGAGCGACGACCTGACCTACCCCGAGCGGCCAGTGCAGATCCTAGACCGAGCCGTCCGCAGGTTGAGACGAAAGCAAGTACCCCTGGTAAAGGTTTTGTGGAGGAGCCAGCGGTACGAGGAGGCTACCTGGGAGCCTGAGGCGGCAATGCGGGAGCGGTACCCAGAGCTTTTCGCGGGTACGTCTTTTCGGACCGGCTTCGGTCCTCTTTGAGTTTGTTATGGTTATTTGGACATCCTTTTTCCGCACCCTAGTTGGCGCAAGTTTCGGGGACGAAACTTCCTTTGAGTTTGTTATATTGTAACGAGCGCGTTCCCCAGACGTCTTTTAAGACGTCTGGGAGGTGGCCCAGACGTCTGTAAAGACGTCTGGGATCACATCCAGACGTCTGACCAGACGTCCGGGATAGTTTACAGACGTCTGGCGAACAGTTATGCTCGCACGGGATATTCGTCTGCGCGCCTGTGCGCGCAGACCTGCGATCCTGCATCTTCCTCTGCGGCTGCAGGCGACTGCGACCGTCTCTCTCTCCTCTCCGCGCGGCGTTAAAAGGGGGGGGCGCGCCTCCCCTCCCGTCTCCACCATCTTCCTCCTTCTCTCCTGCCTGTGTGCGAGAGCGAGCGGACGCGAGGGCGCAGCGGCAGCGGCAGCCGCAGTAGGCGCGGAGGAGCTGCGGCGTGCGAGGGCGGGGCTCTGCCGTGAGGGCGAGCTCGCCGGGAGCGGCTTGGCCGGCCGGCGGAGGGCGCAGGGGGCGCAGAGCGTCGCGGAGAGGGACCTGCTGCGGGCGGAGCAGCGGACGCGCGAGGTGCGACGCGGGCGGCGTCGCGAGCGGAGGCCGAGCAAGGTTCTGTTTCTGGAAAAAATTTCCAGAATCAGACGTCTGGACTGATATCCAGACGGCAAGGTCGACGTCTGTGAGATCATACAGACATCTGAAAGGTGAGTTTCCGCTTTCTTCTTCTTTTGTCGACTGACCGTACTGAGGGAGGGGGGTTGGCTGTGCGCAGGTGTTCTGATTCGTCATCCTTTGCGAATCAGACGTCTGGAAGTTGTACCAGACGGCGGGAGTGACCTCCAGACGTCCGGAGAGACCATCGGACGTCTGGGATCTAGGAGAGACGTCGCCACAGACTTCTGGACGTCCGGGGAACCAAGCCGAACAGGTAATTCTCTGATCCACCGTTTAAGACGTCTGGAAGGAGTTCCAGACGTCTGATTTTGCACAGTATTGTCTTTCTCGACCCGTTTAGGGCCCGTTTGGGCTCCGTTTTCCGCGATTCGAGATGCGTTCGATTCAGAGTTTATTCCTCTACCCGCCTACAGTAGCTATACACTGTTTTAAGACACTCCTTGTGTTTGATCCTTGTGATAGGACCTCGTTCGGTTGCCGTCTTGAGAGTCGCGGAGGCACGCGGGATTCCCGACCACGCCCCCATTACTTCCGTTGTACCTGGTAGAGTGGTTTTAAGCATTAATAAAATCTGTTAAAGTATGGAACCATAACTAGAACCTAGGGCATTGCATGAACCCTAGGAATGAGAAATGTATGGAATGATAGCTCCTAGGTGTTGCATGAATCCTAGGGCCGGAAAACTAGATTGTATGTTAGATCCTAGGATATGGCATGAATCCTAGGATGGAAAAACTAGTGGAATGTATATTACTGCAGTCTTGGAAAAATGGAAAGGAATATATAAGCTGCCTGTGAAATTAATTAACAGCTGCCTGTTATGAACAAAGAAACATGTTTGAGATCATGGAAATTGAGAACGTGAATCTGGAAAGTGAAACATATGATGTTCTGAGATAAAGGGCTGGAACCCTACGGGGAATTAGGAGTGGAACTCCTGGAAAGAAAAGGAATGGAACTGAGATGTAGTTGTACTGTCTCTTGGGTACGCAGTACCAAGGGAAGTACCTGTACCTGTTTTAGTGCAGAGTGGGGCCAGCCGCCCCAGGGACCCGGGGTTAGGCTTGGCCGCTCTGTACCGACTTGTTGGCCCTCGTGTACGTAGTACCGAGGAGAGCTAGTAGTGTTAGGAGAGTACTAGCTACCCCACGGGCCCCGGGGTTCTGCTAGCCTCCTTCACCGACTTGTTAGGCCCACTAGGGCAAACCAGGGTAGTCAGACGAGGGTGCGCGGACTGTGGAGGGGCAAGGCCCCGGTTTGGTTACTGTGGAGGGGTTGGACCCCTGTTACTGAGAGGGCTCTGCCCTGGTTCCGTGCTGTGCTTTGGGCGCACCCGTTAACGGAAACGACTGACCGCGTGCCAGTACGGGCTAGCTACCTGTGCGTTTATCGCGCGTGCCGTAGTCACCGTTACGTCTGTCAGTGACCTTGGGGTGGTTGACTGAGGGTAGGATCACCACGGGGGACTCTCCCGGCCAGGAGAGCACCACGTGCTACTTCTACTGTTGGAAAAGACTGCAATCAAGATCGTCCCACGAGGACATTCGAGATCAAGTAAAGGATCTGAGAAGTAAATGAAATAGTGAGAAAAATTGAAAGATGTAAATAAAGGAAGTAATAGAACATAACAGCTACTGTCCACTCTACTGTTGCCTTTAGTTAGTTTGCCACTCTACTCAGCGTTTTGCTGACGTGTTACACTCGTTACCTTTTTCAGGACCAGGTGTTGAGCAGCCAGGGTCGGCGGCTGCAGAGGACGCTGGGCCGAGTAGGGTCCAGTAGAGTTACCACAGCTTTGTACCTTCTTTTTGTTTCTGTTCTAGTGAGTAGTTTTGTTTCCGCTGTACCTTCTTTACCTGCAGTTTTTGTTATATGATAAATGTTGTTTTACTGTTGTGGTGGTGCCTATTGTAGTAGTTTCTTTCCTTACTGCTGTACTTTCTTACTGTTAGTTATATTCATGCTGAATGTGGTTTATTTTACTGTCTTTTGGTTACTTCCTCGTTGGACGACTGGGTCTTGGGATTAGTCGAGTCGGTCCGGTTCTCGTGTCTCGTAGGGACTCGGGAACCGGGTCGTTACACCATGGGACCCGAGGTTAGGATTGGCCCCCCTATACCTACTCCTGTTGTGGCCCGTTGGGCAAACTGGGATAGTCGGGCGAGGGTACGCAGACTGTTGAGGGGCGAGACCGCTGTTATGTTCTGTGTTGTACGTTTGGGCGTACCCTCTAGTGGAAATGACTGACCACGTGCCAGTGCGGATTAGCTACCCGTGCGTTTATCACTCGTGCCGTAGTCACCGCTACGTCGCGACCATGATCTCGGGGTGGTAGACTGGTTGTAGGACTACCACAGGGTGCTCTCCCGACCAGGAGAGTGCCACGTGTACATCCTGCATCATGGGAAAAACTACAATCAAGATCGTTCCCTTAGGGAACTGGAAGATTAAGAGATACTGTGGACCTTTAATAGAGAAATGGCTCATGAACACTTAATAGTAAATCAACTATATGATTGGATAATTGGATAAATGCATGCACAAAACTACTTTTCATTATTGTTTTTAAATGCTATAACTGCTTTAAATATACCACTCTACTCAACGTTAGCTGACCACCGTCACATATAACCGTGTACAGGTCAGGGAGTCGAGCAGCTAACACCTCCGGCTGCAGAGAGTGTTAGGCCCAGTCGAGCCCAGCCCTAGTTCTACTTGTTTCCTTTTGGTTTCTGCTATTTTCGTTGTTTGTGAGTACTCTTGCTTTATGTTGAGAACTATTATAGTTACATCTTTTTGCCTTAATTGTGATGGCTAGTTATTATATTTTCTACCTATGGCATATTATCATTCTGGAATTTAAATTAAATTTTCTTTTGTTTGCTTTATTTAAATTGCTTAGCTACTTGCATGTATGGTTTGTGGTTTATTTCGTACGTTTGGGATAGTCTCTCATTGGACGACTGGTTCTTGGGGCTAATCAAGGCGAGTCGTAACCAAGTTCCCAGAGGGGTTGGATTCAAGTCATAACAATGTGTATAGGGAACATTACCCTCAGGATTGCTTTGCTTATTGGATGTACATGCTACATTCACTGATCTTGAACCAAACAATTTTATAAGTGTAAAAATAGTACTCAACTTGTCTGTGATATTATTGTACCAATGTGTAATTACTGACGTATCTTTCGATAAATCAGATTGCAGATGAGAAGTTAATTATACAAACAAGACATCAATCATTAGAAAAGGGAATATGCAAGGTTGATTGTTGTGATCATTGTTGTGGAATTAATTAGAGCATAAGGAAACGCGTAATGGCAGACAAGAAGAAACAAAAAGGAAGTTGTCCTTACAAGATCAACACTGCGAGAACTTGCAATGAAAATTATGACATGAAAGCCATGGAGGACCTTCCCAAAGATGAAAAGGAAATCCTTACATCAATGGTAGGCAAGGGGAAGAAGTTAGATGACATTCTATGGACAGAGAATGGAGAAAATATTTGTAGGATGAATCTATCAATGTTGCTGAGAAAAAGATGGATACACAACAAGTCAAGTAAGATTTACAGAGCTATATTAAATTGTGTTTACTATTTAACCCACTAAATCAATGTCCCTGTATGAAAAGGCATATAGATGACGTGTTTTGTCTTGTAATGTGCAGGTTATCAATGAAATTGGCTTCATCTTGATGGAGAAGTACAACGAACCTCATGTAAAGACTATACCAGACATAGAGGTTGCACACGCAATACAACTGAACAATGGTAGGCTAGCAATGAAGATATTGGATAAATAGAAATGTAGAGTGGGGGTTTCCCATCTCCTCATCATACCAATATGCACATATAATCATTGGCATTTGATAACAATGGACACAACCTCACAACGAGTAGTACATTATAATAGCCTGCTAGGCACAAGTAATTACGTCATCTACATCCGCAAAGCACAACAAGTGGCATGTAGAGAACGATCACTTGATTTGCATTGTATGTCATGCTAATGTAAGGAAATGCAGAATGCCTAAGCATAATTATTTCCTACAGGCCTCCCACGTTCAGAAATTTCTACAACCAAACATGCAATTTAAGGATGAAAACACATGGTGCTTCTTAACTGCAGGAAGTTGCCCAGAACAGTTTCCATACAGTGCTGATTGTGGCATATTCATCATGAGGTGGATGGAACTACTATATTCTAGACATGACAACCTGCAGAGGACAAATAGGGTTGATATCCAAAAATTTTAAGGGGTTTATGCTTCAAAGATCTTAATGCATCATCTTGCATTAACCCATAAGATATGAAGAACAAGTACCCATGAAAGGTTACTTTTTTATGTTAAATTATGAACATCTATACTTTAAGGTGAACTCAAGGAAAATTTTGTTATTTCGGGGTGCATATTTGAAAAGCAATATCATAAGGGGAGGTTTTGTTCTCTCGGTTTGGTATTTACTCTCTCCGAGTGGGACTCCCCATGGAGCACCAAAAATACACAAATATATCATTCATTGTTGATTTTGAGGGAAGTAATTACCTACTGATTTAATATAAATTTTCATAACATAGCAGTTGTTTGCCGGGAGCTTATTTGTAGTAACATGATGGACCATTGTGTTTAACTACCCTACGGTACTCTATAGTGTCGTGTATTTAACCGCTATAATATAAAATTCATGAAAGTATATTGACAAGTCAATAAGCATTAGTATAACTTACTAAGTTTAATTTCATAATCAAATTCCTTGTTAAAACTTGTATTTGTTCGTTCGATCAAATCACCTTTACAGCTATTGAGATGGATCTGAAATCTGTGTTAAATAGATCATTTTATGTAATTGATGAGTTCATTGAGTTTCGGAGTCTATTTAGAGTCGATCTGGGTGGTTAGATTGATTGGAAAAACTCTATTGTTGAAAATCAACTTTTCAATTATTTTGGTAAAACATGAGCACCATAACTGCATGGAAGTTTCTTAGCTTGCTTTTGAAGGTCGTATTATGTACCTTAATCTGTTACAAATATGTTAGAAATGATTTGAGGAACTTATGAGATCTTTTCAATCCATTTTAATTCTACCGCATGTGTTGGGCATGTAGGTACACAGGAGAGCTCCTTTGAGTTGTACTTAACATTCCAAGGACTTCTATGCCTTAATGTAAGCATTTCACCTTCCTCAAGTATTAAGAATAGGTCTGAGATATATGAATTGAGGTCTGAGTTGATTTGAAGCTCTTTTATCGACCCCTGTTGTTCTGTATATGGAATGAAGATTTACAGGTTTTGCTAAGGTCTCAGAATGATTCCTCTATATGTGTTTACTATATGGAATCGTGGTATGCAATGAGAGCTTTAACTAGGTCAAATAGAGAGAGGAAATTGAACCTAGGCAATGCACGTGATGTGCTTTGAGTATTGCTAGTGAAAACTATGGCGAGTAGGAATGCTTGGGGACTTATTTGGTGCAACTCCTTGGGAGTAATCAAGCAATTCATAGGATGAATCGGAAGCTAGGTCGAAGTCCTGACAGTCAGAGCCTTCAATAGCACACGAATCAGCATGAGTTGATGGAGATTTGGAGCTAAAATCCGTTGTTGCGTGCCAAGGACAGTAGGACACCTATAAACCCACATTGGGCGTGGATAGGAAATTCTCAGTGCATATATTGATTCCTTTCGCATACCCCATAGAGCTACTACGACACCTCTGGCGTGCAGGCAATTGCTCCCTTGTACACTTTGATGATCCTGTGACTTTGGGAGATTGGCTTTTGGGCACTCTATGGTGATGGTTGTGACTCATGTCCTCCCTATAGATGGATTGATTTAGTAGCTGTACTAATCCGGTCATCTTAGGTCATTGATCCGATGTAAGGTTGGCCCGTAAAACGTTCATTTTGTATATAAAGAGGAGAGGAGATGAATGAAGAGAATTTACTTAAATGTTGTAATCAAATTAGAGGCTTTGGCTGTAATATGTTTTAGTTTAAGTGACGACTAAGAGAGCTTATATTTGTTGTTGTCAAGTAACTATTTTCTAGTAATTTGTTTTTTAATCATCTTTACATATATCTAATACATGTTCATTTTTCTATTGGAGTTGATTGCCATGCATATCATGTGTATACTTCATGCAATTAATGCGTGTTCCCAATATAGATAATTAAGTATTTAAGATATTTATAAAGGTTAGGTACTTTTAAGAAAGTTATGTATTTATACATTATATTATTAATACTAATGTAACTATCTAAGTTGAGGAAGTTATGTACACATAACTTAGTAATTACTAGTATAAGTTAACTAAGTTATACTTATAGTCATTTCAGATATGTAGTTTATATTGTAAGTTAAGTAATTACGTCAAGTAAGAACCTAAGTAAAAGAATGACGGAATAAATTACGCCGTTTTCGACAACGTCGACGTGTCTTGCCATGTAAGTTGATGACTATATTTCTTTCAGTTGGGTCTTTGTTTCTCTTGTTGTCTTTGTCGTACATGATTTAATGGATTTAATGCATTTCTTTATTATGTGTTAGGGAGTGCTTGCAATGTGCTGAGTTTCAAGATCATGTTATGGGGACTTTACTGAGTTTCAAGAACATGTTATGGGGACTTTATCATGAATGATTATTGAGGTGCATGATACATGTGTCCTCACTCTGGTATTGTCATGAAACATGACGGTAGGTGATTGTTTTAGTGTTGACCTAACTGTGACGACCTTCTTATTGTGAGCAAATGATGAATGATTATGAAGTAGAATGTTTCATGCTACGAACAAAGTTATGTCATGATAGTTGTTAGCATGAAAGATTTTAAAGGTCGATTTGTTTAGAGGTTCTGGTTATGAAGGTGCATGTTACATGTGTGGTGAGTCTGGCGGTGCATGTTTAATGTCATGAACCAGGTTATGTAATTATACTTGTTTGCAGGAAAGATATAGAAAGTCCATGTTGGTTTGTCGCTTTTGATCATGTTGATTGTAGGTGGAGTATGTTATGTCATGAAATGACTACAACACCAAGGTCTGAAGGCATGAATGTATTTTTTCACAAGTTTGTTAATTCGAATACTTCATTGCAACAATTTCTTTAGCAATTTGAGCGTGCATTGGACCCAACAAATGATGAGTCAAAAGTGAATTATGAATGTTCTCATAAGATGGATCCTACTCGAACTTTGTTTCCAATGGAGCATCAACTTTATGAAGTGTACACGCTATCCATTTTTCGAAATTTCAAGAGGAGCTTTCAGGTACAATTTATTGCTTAATGGTTTCTAATAAGGAAGTTGATGGTGTTCTCTCTTTATTGATTATTTTGATAGGTGGTTGGGTTAGAATGCTTTATTAGTGGAGGTTATGTCAGTGATTCATGGCGGACGGTAGCTTTCGCCGGTAGTTTTCTATCATACATTTCAATTTGTGCTAAACTTTCCTTACTGCCATTTATGTACGTGATTAAAGATCGTAAGGTTTTCTTGATGTTCATGTACATTGAATTATATGCACTTTCTACCTTGGTTAATTTACGTATAGAGTATAGTAAAGTTTGGTATTTGTATGATATTGTTAGAGAATGTTGTGTGAATGTATTGTGGTCGGATGTTTTATTATATGGTATTGCAGTGGCGATACAAATTTATGAGGTTTTATTTCATTCCCTTGTTACGTGGTAGTGGCATATATAATGTCTATCAAGTGTTACATGCATGAACCACGATAGCCGTTTCATATGTGATCGATGAGTTATAATGTGATGTACTTTTTCAATATGTTATATTAATTTACTTTTTGTAATTTATGCGGTTGTAATTGTGGTGAGAATCTCTTAATTTAATTTATTCTCTTAGATAATCGTGATAGGTAATTTGCAGGTTGCTCATGGAGTACTCAATCATTTTGTGTTACATGGAAGGTTTTCTTTAGGTTGGGTGAATGTGTTGTGTTTGTGGTAAAGGTATTACGAAAGATTTCTCTCCAATCGTTAACGTGGTTTCTGGAGAGAATCGTTTAAACAGGATGTGATGACATTAATTTATAACGAAACTGTTGAATGATTCAATTCACAGACGGTCATTGTTGAAAGTGTATGGCAAACTCAGAATATGTAACGAGGTTTAGTAGAAAACGTCCATCGCAAAAGAAAAAGGAGAAAAATTTGTGAATGTTCAGGAGTACGAGATTTATATACAATTTATATTCTGTTCGTAATTGCTGCACTATGCTTTAAAATTGTGCATGCCTATATGGCTCTAAATTTAGGAAGGTTCTACATGCTTATATTCTATCCTTGACAGTCCTCGCCTTTGTACATTAACTCCATCCAGCTCATTACAAAGATGCTACAATCAACAGTTTCTTTCCCTCGTTGTGGGGAACTTGTTTTGTTTACGAAGCACCAAGCATCTTTCTTGTGATATTGTGTGAGTGGCTCAAGAAATTTTTGAATGTGAATAACCTCGGTGAACATCAATAAATATGTTACGTTAAAAGTCGGTCAGATAATGGAAGTTCTGTACTTGTACAAATTGAGACGCCCATCTTACCACTTCTTCTACGTTTGTGTTGTATACTCTTATCATTTCTTGATCCCATGAGGCTGTTGTAGTGAACGACCCGGTATGCGTTCAAGTCCATGAAGATTACATGCCAATGGTCGTAACTGCATATGGGTACTATGATTACTTTAGAAAGGGCAATTTTCATCCCCTTTCTTTGTATGATTTTGTTTGCTAGAGCTGGGTTTTTCATTCCAATAGCTTGAGCAAGTTGGGTTTCGAGTATTGTGATGCTATCGACCTCGGTGTCATTCTCAATTAAGATCAAGCCGAGGGCGTTAATCACCTGGAATGTGTACGAACTAGCCATTGTTGATTTCCAAATGATTTTTGGTAAGATTAAGAGGAGTTTACTATATATAATATAGTTGAAATCTTTTGTCACGAAATGTACTGTACAAGTTACCTGGCTCGGTGTGTATCCCTGCTGATTTATGAGTGATGAGATTATTTCTTGTTACATTCTCTCCATTGTTTGTCCAGAGTATGCCGTCCAGCCTTTTTCCCTTTTCAGCCATTCTTCTAAGAAGTGTTTGGTCTTCATTTGGAACTTCTTGAAGAAGTTCCTCTTCGAACTTCCCATCGGAGGATCTCTTATTTCTATGGTATGAAGTCAATGCTTTTCACTTCCCAGTTTGCTTTCTTATCCCTCTAGTTCTCCTTCGTTTTCTCCTTGATGTTGCTGAAAATGTTGCTTTCAGTTTGCTGATTGCTCTTCCAATTGTCTGCTTAGTGAAATGGAAGATGTAAGTCCAAATAGCATTGATTTGAAATTTCAGAAATTGTATCAGATTGCCTTGTGCAGTAGCTGTGTAGTTCTCGCCTGTTGTAACTGAATCCGTTGAGGTGTCTGTCATTTATATGTATAGGTTGAATTGTATATGAGAGAGTAGTCATGAATCTTGGATGATGACCTGATACCGTGGAATGCATAACGAGGAAAATAATCGAACACATGGAAGGAGTGGAGAATATCTCTTTAGGAAATGAAACATTCTATTCAATTGAAGGTGATTGTTAAGTTGAACATATTCAATTTCGAACTGCGTTCTTTACTGACAAAATGGTCATCACAAATGTATGTTACATGAAATAACAACTGCAGAGAATAAAACTTCAGTATTGAATACGAGTATCGTAATGTTTGAGATTTGAAAGAATTTATTAGATGTATTCTGTACAAGCAGCATTTGTTGGTCTTGATTTATGCTCTTATTAAACATTTCCTGCCATGTCTTGGAGTGGTTGCTGGTCTGTGTTCTCACTTTTGCTTTCTGTTTGGTGTGTTGCCTCTTCAACTCCAGTATCATGTAGTGGTTGACTACTTTGTTGTGATTCGTAGATCATTGGATCCACCTGTTTCATTGAAGCAGTGTTGGCACAGGGTGCGATAACTTCGGGTTGAATTATCGGTATCAGTGTTTGTGAATGTGGCTCGCTTGGTGTATTTACTATCTTCCCTCCTTCACCTGGTGTCTTAGTTATGTCCAACCGATGAGTCATTCTGTTTGAAATAAGTAATGAGGTAGTTATGTATTTTTAATGGTTGTTACCTTTGAGTTGGATGACCTGCGAGGTCGTTGATGTCTGATTCTTGCCGATAGAATGAAGCGCAGACTTTCTCAAGTGTTGTTTGCTATCGATATTTTTTGGTAGGTAATATCATTTTTGTGGATCCCAAGGTTGGGGTGCCTCGACTAACCCAAAATCCAATCGTCCAACGAGAAATAATATCACCAAGGCAAGCAATCCACAATGTAACATAGCTAGAATTTAAATGAAAGCAGGAAACTGAGGAAAAGACCGTAACCAATATTTCAAGAATTTAGCAAAGCTTTCAACACAACCTTCACAACCCAAGCAGAGAAACAGAAACATAACAAATAGTTCAACTCAAGTATACTCACAAAAGTAGAAGTATAAAACCAACTACAGCGAAAAACTGAACCAAACTAAGTCTGGGCTTGACTAGGCCCAGCATCCTCTGCAACCGATGGTACTGGTTGCTCACCTCCCTGACCTGAACATAAGTAGTAGTAGTCAACAAAAGCTGAGTAGAGTGGCAAGAGCAAAATAACTAATGCATTTAATTTAAAAACAATAAGCATTTCAAGTAATTGTAAACATTTCACACAATTCATATTTTGTTTCCATTTCTATGTACTAGCTATTTTGTGTTTCGAAAATTCTAACAAAGGGTCTCATTATCTCTTGGTTTACATGTTTCCTAATGGAACGATCTTGTTGTAGTTTTTGCCACGATGCAGGATGTGCACGTGGTACTCTCCTGGCCGAGAGAACACCCCTGCGTTTGTCCCACACCTAGTCTACCACCACGAGGTCATGGTCGCAACATAGCGATGACTATGACACATGCGATAAATGCACGGGAAGCTATCCCGCACTAGCACGCGGTCAGTCCTTTCCACTAATGGATACGCACTAAGTAGTATCACACAGAACAGTACAAGAGTCGCGCCCCTCACCAATCTACGTATCCCCACCCGACTATCCCGATTGGCCCTGTGGGCCTAATAGGAGTCGGCGTAGGGAGGCCATTCCCACCCTGGGTCCCAACCTGAGGATAGGCTAACTCTCTCCCTACATGTGGGGTGAATAGCCCTCGGTACGTACGTACATGAGGGCCAACTCACCCCCAAGCTAGAGTCCAAGCAACAGTCATACCACACTATAGATAAGTCATTCCATCATTATCCAAGTTCGTACCATAGCAAATAATTTATTCTTCTTCACGAGATTGATTTATAACCCTTTGATTCCGGTTCACATACCCATAAGTTAACATGCATCTCCACTCATATTTAGATTCCGACCATGGAAAATAGATAATTAGATGCATTATAGTAGAAGCATTTATCTCAATCATAAGAGTTATTGTTCTCTCACAACAAATATTAATTATTCTCCACATATTTAACAAGTATAACACTCATAAATTAAGAGTTAAGGCATGCACGTGTGTATCTCTAAGACAAGCAATTATCGATTTTATTCACTAACGCATTTGCAGAAACATTAAAATTCATTAAGTAGCTACTTGTGACATGCATCCAAAAATGGAACTACACACATTGGGATAAGAAGACCACTCTACCTAGGGGTACGGGAGGTATGGGGGCACGAGCGGCGGATCCCGGCACTGCTGCGGGTCCTGTATGTGCCACGGACTTGGAGCCTACACCAATTTAATGGCCAAAAAGGGAACATCCAAAACTTCGACCGACAATTTAGTATACCAAAATTTAATTCAAAACAGTGTAGAAACAGTTCTAAAACGTAGGAAAATTCAAGAGCTTTCTAACGATACCTTGGTTACGCGATTCCGACCCCAACTGGGCCTTGAACCAGCCTAGAAACCGTCCCCGGTTCACTTGAACCGGCTGAGTTGGTTCAAACAAACTAAACCGGCCACCCACTAGTCCAGGGAGCACTTGATGTTCAAATCAGACATCTGGAACACTTTCTAGACATCTTAAATAGCGCAAAGCCCAGCTCTTCTCTTCAAACGTCCGATGAATGCCCCAATCGTCCTGGATCCACTCCAGACATCTGGAAAGGGTATCCTCTCCATTCACAAGCAGCAGACCTGCTCCCTTCCTACGCAGGGATGCCTGCAACGCGACCTCAGCCTCGTGCAGCAAGACCTCGACCTCGTGCAACGCCCACGAAGTCCACCGCGACCGGACCTCCTCCCTACTCCACTGGCTCCACGATGAGGTGCCGCAGTTTCACCCTCGCGCAATAGCACACCCGCAGCGCCGCTCAGCCATACGCACTCTGCCACTATGCAGCCCGCAGCCTCCGCCCCAGACCTACACCCACGTGCCACCACACCGCCCACAACCGCAGCCTTGTCCCTGCGTCCGTGCGCCGCTAGCCCTCCTATCCTCACAAGCTCTCTCCCTCCCCCTCTCTCACATTGAAGGTGGAAATGAAGGGGGGAAAAGCTTGGGTTAGGGCATGCAACCCAAGGAGTTGAGTGAGGGGGAAAATGAGGTTGCGGAGGGTTTTAGGTGGGGATGCGTAGGGATTTAGGTGGGAAAAATTATGGATTAGGTCCCCCACGAAAGTTTTTTCCCCACACGAAGTCCTAGCGCAAGATTCAGGGAGTTTAAAATTATATTAAGCCCCCCCCCAAAGTTTCAGAAAAACCTAAATGGCCCCTAAAGATGGCCATTTCAGTATTTATCTTCAAATCCTAATAAGCTGTACCGATATCAGTCATTGTCTTCTCCAATTTGTCCTTCTTTGCCTTCAATTCCCTGTTCTTATCAATTAACAATTGAAGATGGTCTTGAAAAATGTTTGACCTGCTATGTAGTTTGTTGATCTCTTTCTTACATGAATCCTTGCATTTGCTACAACAGTTTTCTGTAGTTGATTTTTCAGCATTTGGTGCCTCTATTGATTGGATGTAAGGAATATCCCTCTCATTTTTAACCCCCTTTTCACCATGTGACTTTTAATGTTTCTTCTTCCTTATACTTCCCTGTGTTCTTCTAGAAGCAGGACTTTTTGCAATAGGGAGTTCTCTCAATTTTGCATCTTCATTTCTCATTTCAACTCCTGCTACTTCACTTGCATTTCTGATGATGTCAAGAGGTTGGGTTGACATTGTTAGATCCATCTTCGATAATAAGGTGCTGACAAAGTTCCCTAGGTCATATGGCCATCTTTTAGTTACTGGAGTTATGTGCAAGTCAAGTGGAGCTGCGAAGTGCAATTTCTCGAAAGCCCAAACCTGCACATAAGGAGGTAATTAAAGTATAGGTGAGTAGTTTAGATGTGTTTATTGTATGATGCTTGCAAGTAAGTTGTTATGTAAATGTATTAGTACATGTGCTAATATTCTATGAATAACAGGAGTGAAATATTTCTATGTGTGGATATAATTGTAGTCTAGAAAAATGTACATTTTTAGTTATTGATAATGAAAATGACAATTTCAAATGTTCTAGATACTCAACGTGAGGAGCAGGTAACAACTATTTAAGTAACCTAGTGATTCTTTAGGCTTCCATTTATCAAGGACTTTTTTCAAGCCTTCGTGAAGATGCTGATGGATGTCCTTTACCCATACAAAAATGTGCAATTTCTCCTTATCCTCAATGTATTCGAATAGTGATGGGTAGATGGATCGGTCGCTATATAGACATAGGAATGTAGAGAAGCAAACTAGTGGTAGGAGTTTCAATCTATCGTCATGGTGATCATGATTGACTTTTTTTATTCATGTTGCTGCCTTCAACATCTTCGGCTCTCCTGATGAGAAGTAAAGCATTCTAACATATGGAAGAATTAAACCAGATTGAAAAGACCTTAGAAGATCCTCAAATCACTTATAACATATTCGTAATAGATTAAGGAACACAATACGACCTTCAAAAGCAAGCTAAGAAACTTCTATGCAGTTATGGTGCTCATGCTTTACCTAAACAAGTCAAAGTTGATTTTCAACAATAAAGTTTTCCCAATCAATCTAACCGCCAAGATCGACTCTAAATATACTCTTAAACTCAATGAACTCATCAATTATAGTTGTAAAGGTGATTTGATCGACCGAATAAATACAAGTTTTAACAAGGAATCTGATGATGAAATTAAACTCAGTAAGTTATACTGTTGCTTATTAACCTGTTAATATGCATTAATGAATTTTATATTACAGCAGTTAAATACACGCGACACTATAGAGTACCATAGGGTAGTTAAACACAATGGTCCATCATGTTACTACAAATAAGCTCCAGGCAAACAACTGCTATGTTATGAAAATTCATGCCAAAGCAAAGGTAGTTACTTCCCTTAAAATCAATAATGAACGATATATTTGTGTATTTTTGGTGCTCCGTGATGAGGTCCCACTAGGAGAGAGTGACTGCCAAACCGAGAGAAGAGAACCTCTCCCTATGATATTGCTTTTCAAACATGTGCCCTGAAATAAGAAAATTTTCATTGAGTTCATCTCAAGTATAAATGTTTAGAATTTAACATAATAAAGTAACCTTTCATGAGTACTTGTTCTTCATATCTTGTGGGTTAATGCAAGATGATGCATTAAGATCTTTGAAGCATAAACCCCTTGAAATTTCTGGATATCAACCCTATTTGTCCTTTGCATGTTGTCATGTCCAAAATACAGTAGTTCCATCCACCTCATGACGAATATGCCACAATCAGCGTTGTATGGAAACTGTTGTGGGCAACTTCCTGCAATTAAGAAGCACCATGTCTTTTCATCCTTAAATTGCATGTTTAGATGTAGATGATATCATTACTCATGCCTAGCAGGCTATTATAATGTACTACTCGTTGTGAGCTTGTGTCCATTGTTATCAAATGCCAATGATTATATGTGCATATTGGTATGATGAGGAGACAGGAAACCCCCACTCTACATTTCTATTTATCCAATATCTTCATTGCTAGCCTACCATTGTTCAATTGTATTGCGTGTGCAACCTCTATGTCCAATACAGTCTTTACATGAGGTTCATTGTACTTCTCCATCAAGATGAAGCCAATTTCATTAATAACCTGCACATTACAAGACATAACATGTCATCTGTATGCCTTTTCATATAGGGACATTGATTCAACGGGTTAAATAGTACACACAATTTAATATAGCTCTGTAAATCTTACCTAGCTTGCTATATATCCATCTTTTGTCAGCAACATTGATAGATGTGTCTTACAAACATTTTCTCCATTCTTTGTCCATAGAATGTCTTCTAACTTCCCCTTGCCGACCATTGATGTGAGGATTCCTTTTCATCTTCGAGAAGGTCCTCGATGACTTTCATGTCATAATTTCCATCGTAAGTTCTCGCAATGTTGGTCTTGTGTGGACAACTTCCTTTTTGTTTCTTCTTGTCTGCCATTACTCGTTTCCTTCTTCTCTGATTAATTCCCTAACAATGATCACAACAATCAATCTTGCATATTCCCTTTTCTAATGATTTATGTCCTGTTTGTATAATTAACTTCTCATCTACAATATGATTTACCGAAAGATACGTCAGCAATTACACATTTCTACAATAATATCATAGACAAGTTGAGTACTATTTTTACACTTATAAAATTATTCGATTCAAGATCAATGAATGGAGTAGGTACATCTAACAAGCAAAGCTACCCTAAGGGTTATGTTCCCTATACACATTCAATCAACATGGTTGATACATTCGGAAGTTTACATCATTCAATATTATTGTGAGAGTGAATGGGCTTACTGACATCCATTTTCAATGGTTCGTACTGGACATTTTCACTTCCCCATTGTATAATTTCGGAAACATAAAAATGTAATAATCTAAATAAAATAGTGAATACATTATTCACCGTTCCATGTCCCCAAAGGTGTAGTCATCACCAATGTCTCTGTCGCTATCACTGTCTACTATTCATTTAATTTTCCAACACAGTTAATTAAGTTATTTAGGCTTAATTAAGTGCAATAGAAAGTAACTTAGGTTAACTTGAATTAATGTCAATTGTGTAGTATAGGGTCAAGCTAACCTAACAGTTTAGATTTTAATTTTTTTTTTAACTAGTTGAGTACAAGTCGTTCACTGGGAAGCATAACTTAACTTAATTCACCATTTAATCCTAAGCATTAATTACTACTTACTTAATCAATTAGAATTATAATTATATTATTTAAGATCATGAATCTTGCACAAAGGATATTTAATTAAAAGACATGCAACATTCCATAAAAAAAACATATTTACACATGTGATCTATTATTAAAAGTAAACATGTTTATTTTTTACTAATTTCATTTCATTTACAAAAGATTAAGGTAAGAAAAAGAAATTCAATTAAGTACAAATACCTTATTCATCAATTATGCTCTAAAAGAAGTTATATTGAAGTAAAATACAAAATTAGACGTCTTAAAAATAAGCATTAAATTTATCTAAAACTTTATTTTCCATTTATTATTCTTCTTCTCTCTTCAGCCTTGATTCTTCTTCATTTCTTCTTCTGCCATCTCTTTCTCTCTCTCTGTCTTTACCTTTCTTTACTTCTCCCTTTAGCTTTCACGAGCTCTTCTTCTCTTCTTCTCTGAGTTTCTTAAGTCTTTTAACCCTCCTTTCTTTTCTTTCTCTTTTTACTCTTCAACTGTGCGTTTGAACCACTTGAACCAAAAATTGGTTTTATTATGGGCGGCTCGGACTGGTCAGGGATACGAACACCCCTCTCAGGGTAGGACCAAACCCTACTGGGTCCAAGCCTAGTTCACATTAGGTGGTTCATTTTCTGTTCGTTTCATACATAGTTTCCGGCCTCCCAGACCCACACACAAACCCGCTCACGGGCCCACACTCGCACGCCCACAGGCTCACACACACTCAGGCAGGTGCACTGCACGCACCCACACACATACACATGCTTTTTATGCGCCTAGCGCTAATGACCAA
The DNA here is from genome assembly GCA_037157565.1 of Thalassia testudinum. NCBI lineage: Eukaryota > Viridiplantae > Streptophyta > Magnoliopsida > Alismatales > Hydrocharitaceae > Thalassia > Thalassia testudinum. The sequence continues at coordinate 86,311,643 of JAZHRO010000031.1, forward strand.
ACAGGTCGTATCACTTTTTCCTTTTATTCTAAGGCATGTGCTCACATTTTTCCGATGTGGGACTAACTTTGTCCCCTCCAGGCCAAACTTTGGCTGGAGACACTAGCCAGCTCAGAGCTCCAAATCGAGCAAGTAATAGCTCGTTGGAAAGCTCTAAAGGAGTACTACAGGATTACAGCATCAATTTGATGCTGAGAACAAAATTAACCCTTTGATTTGAAGGGTGAAGTTGGAGGATGTCACGTTCATTCTGGCCTGCAGTGAAGCTACACAAGTCTAAGGACCTGCAAATGTGCTCTTTGACCTCAGATGAGGTTTTGAATAGATTGAGGAGTTGAATCCACTCCTAATGGTGAAGGGAAAAGGTACAAGAAGCTACTGGAAGACGAAGAAACTCAAGAGCTTCAAGCAGAAGCTTCAGAGCTTCAAATCGAGCTCTGAAAAGCTTAACATATAGCTAAAGGGCAGCTAAATCAAAATAAACAACCTCTGAAGGTTGTGAAGAATCCATCTGGGTAGCATTTGCATTGGAATTTCGTCAAAAAAACACTAAGTCAGTGTTGGGTTCAAATGAATCCAAACTGAACAGAAATTGGATTCATCTGAAACTCTAAATAAAACTCATTCAAATCAATCTTAAATCATTTATTATCATCCCAAAAATCATTTAAACTCATCAATTCATCTAATTGAATCCTAAATCATCCAATCTGACCTGGGTTTGACCACTGAACCTCAAAATTTGACTTTTTTCATTGAGCTTTTTTAAATAAAATTAACATCTCAATTTAACTCTATTTATCCTCAGGAATAGATCCAGGGTCTCACAAAGAAGTTTCAACCAAGAAACCTAGGGTTTCAGGTCTGTCGCCTGAGATCTAGAGTGAGTTTGTTTGACAGAGCAAACTAAGGCTTTTCTAAGTGTTTGATCTTTAAATCTAACCTCAGGGCATCCTCCTGATGCTTCTAGGCCTCTAAAATCAAGCTTAACCCTAATGAACAGTCTCCTCAAACTCTGCCGAAGTTGGAGAAGATAGAGGTCTAGATCTAGCTCCAGACTTTAAAACTTCAAATTTAACACTGCAGAATGATCATTAAACCTCAATTAAGCGATCTAGAGCTTCTCAAGAAGTTCTATAGGCTGAAGAATGCATTTTGACTCGCTGGAGCTCACCGGAGCTCCGGTGAGTCTAGACAATGACTAAAAGTATGTATGGGTCATTAAAACAAGCCATTGAAGATCTAAAAAATTTCCTGAGGTCACAAGGAACCTCAAGATCTCATTAATTCATTCAATTAATGATTACACTAAAAGTTATGCATTGAATTCATAAGGATTGTGACCTGAGTTCACTGGAACTCAGGACAAGTTCTCTCACTCAATTGAGTAGGGAGAACATGTTAGTGGAGTGTGGTGAAGGTGTACAGGTGGATAATTTGATGGAGGAACTCCTCCTAAGCCACCATTGACAGCGAGCTCAAGAGGTTGAATGAATTTTAAGCATTCTAGTTATATGTGATATTAAGTTAAATTAAAGTGAAGATTAGGGCCCTTAGATGATGACTAAGTGATGGAGGGCTCCAGTGGAGGTGAATTGCCCTCGGTTACTTTCGCCATGGACAGCGGAAGCAGCCGGTGAAGGTGGAGATGGATTAGGCGATTAGGTGATAAAATTAAGTAATCAATGTGCTAGAGATGATCATGGAAGGTTATAGAAGGTGATCAATGAAACAAAAAGATAAAAGAATGCTCCAGTCAAGCTCAAATAGCTCTCCGGAGCTGAGGAAGACAACGGAAAATTTTACATTAATTCTAACTAACCTACCTAATTAACTACTCTAACTTACCTAACCTACTATTACCTGGACGAAGGGGGCAGAGAATCTCCGTCGAAGGTCCTTAACGGAGGAGGAAATCAAAGGAGTGGAGGAAGAAGTCCGGTGGGTGTAGGCGATGGTGTAGAGATGAAGTCCAACGTCGAAACTGCGTCAAATGACTCAGCAGACGACGCCGGAGATCAGGAACGAGTGGAGATGATCGGAGGAAGACGGAGGAAGTGGGAGGAAGTCGCTAGATCTGGAGTGAATAGCCTATCTGCTGGCTCAGTGGGGGGAAGAGGGAAGGGAGCTAACCTCGTGAAATCAGAGAGGTGGAGGGGTATTTATAGGTTGCGGCAGCTGAGGAGGAGGGTAAATCTAGACAGAAAGGAGTCTAGGTGTGAAGTAACCACCAGCGTCTTCTCCGACGCCGATGGTTACTTCACACCGTAAATAAGATTTTAGCTTCATCCAGACCGATGGATGAAAAGAGGGCGGTGAGCGCAAGCTCCAGGAGCTTGGCAAGGATTGGCGGACATCAGATGGACGGTGATCGGCAGGTGAAAACACCTCCTGTTGTCAGCCGTCGAAGAAGCTGAAAAAGAAATGAAGAGGAAGAAGTTGTTTACAGGGACCTGACTGCAAGGAAAACTAAGGACCTAAGTGAAGGAAAAGGACTCGATTGAAATAAAACCTAAGGACCAAAATGTAAACTAAGGTTTTCAAGGCTTATTTTAATTTAATTTTTTTTCAACTTTTTATATGTGATTATAAATTAGATAAATATTATATTTAAACCTTGGATTTACGTTTTTGACCCTTTTAGATTAATTTATTTAATTAAATAAAGTTACTTACGTTATTACATACTTAGGTATAAGTTATGCTTAAGTTAATTAACACATTAATTAGGTAAATAATTAATGATATTTCGAGTCCATTTATTAATTAAATTATTAATAATATTAATTGGCTAATAATTTATCATTTTAAACTTATTTTAAGGTCCTTTAATATTTTATCCCTTATTCTATAATTAACCCTTATATATACATATTCCTAGCTAATTAACTAGGAAGACTAGTTAATTAGGGGTAATTAGAAGTCATGATGAGCATCTCATCATCTACCGTAATCACTTCTTTCATGGTGGATGTCCTGAATGGGAGTTGATTTCCAGTCTGCATTTATGAGATGATTGTAACTGCCAGTTGATGCAAACATCCCTTCAATTCCTTACCCTGTGCCTTTAATTGAGGAACTGCAATTAGTGGTTGAACTTCGAGATCTTTCGTGACCCTTTCGTCCTTTCCTAGTGGATTTATGAACTACAAGATTTCCACGATTTATTTATTTCTCAATAACATCATAAGGGCAAAAATAAGTTCATAACGTCGTTGTCCATTACCTTCATTTCTGATGTTGAAGGACTATCACCGATGGTTCGTATATGAACATTACCCACCTATAATATACACAATGGTTAATCTGGAGTTATCTTCTGTAACGGCCCGGTTCCCGAGTCCCTACGAGACACGAGAACCGGACCGACTCGACTAATCCCAAGACCTAGTCGTCCAACGAGGAAGTGACCAAAAGAGCAGTAAAATAAACCACATTCAGCATGAATATAACTAACAGTAAGAAAATACAGCAGAAACAAGAACTACTTGACTGGTCGATCTTTCACTTTTAAGTCGTTTGTAGTTTAATGTGGTGGAAAAATCGACTAATCAATTTTTAACAAGAAATAACCACTCGCAGAGGAGCGGGTCGTATCCACAGGGAGGCAATAACGTATTAAAATTCGTGCCACTTAAAAATGTTTGTTCGTAGTCAATTTGGACAAGAACCAAGCCAAGATTGCCTTTAGATTAAGGTTTAAGCAAGAAACAATGCTAAAATGGCAATTATGAGAAACTATAGGATATTTTCCGCAATGCAGAGTTAATAAAATATGATTAAAATTTGGCAATGGCAGAAAATGTAAATTTTAATTGAAGGTTTCCTGTAGCAAAATAGGGGAATTTTTCCCCGTTGTCTTCCGCGACGAGGAGCCGATGACCGGCCGCTGGAAGCTCGGAGGGGGTCCCTTGGACCAAGAGCTTCGAATCGGTGGTGGCGGCGAGTCACGCGGCGGCCGGAGGTGGCCGGACAAGCTCCGGCGGAGGTGCTGCAGCCGGTGAGCTCGCGCGGCTGTTGGCGTGAGATCTGCTCGCGCGCTGCTGCTGACGCGGGAGGACGGGTCTGCATGCGGTTGAGCGGGTGCGGCTGCAGCTGGTGGGGGTGCGCTGCTGGCGGTTCTGCAGGCACGGGGGTGAACGGCGTGGATTGCAGGCGTTGTTGGAGTTCTGCAGGCGTGGTTGCTGCTGCAGGCGCGGGAGGTGGGTGGTGCAGGCTGAGGAGTGCGTGCGCAGTCTAGAGGGCATGGAGATGGCGAAGGCTGATGGTGGGCGCGGTTGCGCTGGAGGCTGGTGGATGCCGCTGCAGGCGTGGGCGCGCACGGATGAAGGCGCAGGCGCGGGGGTGGTGGTGCCGGCGTGAACGGTGAGATGGGCGGATGTGGCTGTGCGGGTGCGGGTGGAGTTCAGACGTGTACGCAAGCGGGTGATCGCAGGTGAGCGGGTAGCTTCAGACGTCTGGGAAATTCCCCAGACGTCTTAAGTTACTGAGAGGGTGGCTGAATCAGTAGCTCGGTGATGGTGGTCGGCGATGACGGCGCGGAGGATGCACGCTAAGGTGCTCACAATGATGCGGCGAGTTCCGGATGGCGGTGTGGCCTGTCACACCACACGCCCATGGTGATGGAGACTCGTCGCCACAGTAGAGGCCGGCAGTGTGGAGTGGAAGAGAGAGGTTCTCTCTGCACAGTGGTGGGTCGGTGGCGGAGACCTGCCTCGCTCAGCATCCTCTCTCCTCCTTTTGTAGCGGCCTGCACAAATTTGAATGGAGAGGCGGGAGCAGATCCACCTTCTCCGCCGATCCATGAATGCGCTTTTAGTGAGGCCGGAGGCGTTGCAGCGTCGGCCGAGCCGTTGCTGAGAAGAAGAAGAATAAAGAATATTATTAAAATATTATGATTATTTATATACAAACCCTCAAGTTTTATGTTAACTAAAACAATGTACTTAATTAGTTAACTAATTAGATGAATGGCATTCTAAGCTAATTCTAAATGCACTTAAAATATGAATGCAGTGCATGGATTATGTAATTAAATTAAAAATATGAATTAATCTATTTACATCCTAATTTATGATAAATAAATGTTAGAATTATCCTAATGTTTAGGCATTTAAATACTTAAATAGCCCACAACTATGGGCTAATCAAATAACCCCATGCCTAGTTTTTGCTAGTCCCTAGCAAAATTAAGCAAAACCTAACACTCTAAATAGACTAGTCAACTCACTTAGTCTTCCTTCAAAAGCATATTAAGTTCAGGCTCTAGACCCAAGGTTCCTAAGTAGTTGCTAAGTTACAGACTAGGTTGGTTAAAGACGAGTTGCAGGCACAAGTTTCCCTGATTTCTGACTCTACCCTAAAGTTTAATGATCCCTGAGATTAAAGCATCCATGCTTGTGTATTGGTCTGAGTTATTTGAGTTAAAGGTTTATATATATATATATACCTTTTTTTTTTTTTTTTTGATTCTTCTAAGTCTAACCTCAGATCAGCTATCAACACGGTCTATGTCGGATTCATTGTCCCCATTACCATACCTCGAAGGGTGCCTGGCTTTCGATGCTTCGAGATAGCACCGCCCATAACGACCCCAAGAACTCCTGGCAATCGACACTTCGAGATAGTATCGCCCAGGGATTTCTTAAGCGAATTCAGGCCTATGGCAATTGGCACTTCGAGATAGGGCCGCCCATGGTACCTGAACCGCGCAATGCGCTTACATGCCCCCAGTAGGATGGATATCCTAAGAGACAAGCGCCGAGGAGGTAATATGTTATCATCGCATCCTCAAGGTGAGTATATGCTCGACCTCTCCTGCGGTGGGAACTCTTCCAATCAAAATGTGTTTTCAAGCCTCTCTTAAGTCAAAATTAAGAGAACCAAATCTCTTTTTAGAAAGACGAAAATTAAGTTGATTACCAGACCAAGTGTGTGAAATTTGGATGCTTGGGTTACAAGGACCCGTAAACCAAAAGGTAGAATAAGACTCCAGGTACTACCCCACCTTTTAACTCAAACCCTAGCTTCCCTTTCTCAACCTCTTGAGGAATGGTCCGCAACTTAACTCCTACTTAAGTTTTTAAGTCCACAAAGGACCCTAAAGGTCTAAAGCTAGTAGCTCATTTAGCTTCTAAAGTTTGACCCTAGAATTAACTTAGTCTACCCTAGAGTTCTGATTTGCTTAAGACTGCAAGATCTAGCCAGTTAAGCTCAAAACCTTTTTTTTTTATGTACAAATGTATGCAATTATGCTATGTATATCCCCAAGTACACCCCCCCATGCCTAAAATCTGCAATGTCCTCATTGCATAGAAGGAGATTACCTGGGTTAGAGCTGAGCTGAAAAGCCAAAGAACCTGCAAATCAAGTTCAAGAATTGCAGAAATAGGCCCTAAAAATGAGCAAAGCAAAGTTGGCCTAGAAAATAGGTAACCTAGGATGTTGGCGAGCTGATGATGAATCCCGATAGCAAATGCTCGCCCAACTAAAATGGGAATGAAATCTTCCCAGGTCACCAGGAGAGGTTCTAAAGGATAAACAGGTAAAATAACCTCCAAAGGGGTAGGGGGAGGATGACAAGGATCCTCCAAAAAGAATGGGGAAGGAATGGTATAGAGATAAACCCCCAGGGTCATGGACTGACTAAAGAAATCATCAATCCATACCCGATACTCCATTACAGAAAATATTGGTCTGTTAAGCCCCCTAGTCAGAACAAAAATGAGCAATTCTCTAAGGCAAGGATCGTCTAGGGTGTCCAAGTTACGAGGTTGTGGGATGGCCATAAGATCTAGGTTGGGTTTAATCAGCTTGGTGTCCATCCCAAACACTCTTTCTAAATCCTCAATTTCATCCCTAGCACTCCTTGTACCATCACATGGATCTTCCTGCTCTTCATCAGGAGTCACAATTTCGCTTTTAGATATAAGCGAATCAGAGGGTGACTTCGAAGTGAATGAAGGCAGGTTGGAAGCAACAGATCTAGGGATTATCCTATCAATGTCATCCCCGGGTTTTTGTTCTTTACTCAAATCTTCCCCGGAGTCTATATATGAATCCACATAAATCTTAGAAATTGCTTCCAAATTTTCCATCATTTTATCATGAGGAGAAATATCATCAATGGGTGTGTTAAGGAAACCTAATTTGGTCAAATTTGTGACATCCTCAGGGGCTAACTCTTCAAGTAAGACATAATCACCCTTAGTGTCACTCCAAATCATGAATGTAGGTTCCTCATATAATTTGTCTTCCTCCTCATCACACAATTCATCATGTACCCGAGGTCTAGAATCATTTAATATCTCAGCAGATCCCCTAGGGTGCTCTATCTGAGGTAAATGGTTTACACTGGTAACATCAGACTCCTCAGATAGGTCAATTTCTTTAGGGTTAGGTTCCCTAAGGGTGGGTTTGAGTTCCATATCGTGATCAGAAGGGAGGGTAGGATTAACAACTTGACTTTGACCCACTTCATCAAATGTCACGAAAATACTATCATCTGGGTCAAGGTCTTCCAATGGTACCATCATTCCCTTCTTTTGACTCCAATATAATTCAGGTGGATACTCAACCTTATCATCATCTTCCTCAGGTTGCCACCTTTCTTCATCCAATGCATAGCTACTGTCATGTGTATTTTCCTCCCACCTAAAGTGTAGATCTCTCAAGGAAGTGTCATCTAATGGGGAGGTTTCAAAATCGATCCTCGAAAAGTAGCTATTCTCCCCAGAATTTCCCTTCAACTTAAAGTGTAGCTTTCCCACGGGAGATGCATCTATTGTAGAGGGGTGTACGTCATCGTCAATGGGGTAAATTGGGTGGCTAATTTCATCTCTTTCTTGTTGGCCTGCTCTCAAAGATTCTCCTAACAATTCACTCATTTCATTTTGCATTTTCTGTATTTCCATCTTCAAAGAGGAGAGGTCATTTCTATCATAAGAGAAGTCAGGCTCAGGCTTATAGTACCCAGGAGTGTTTGTCCAACCATTATAAGTTTTCAGGGAGGGTGGGTTGGGTATTTCTTTGGTATGTGGGATATTGGGCAAAGCAAATCCCGCTCCTGAGTTCTGCTCACTAATTTGGGGCTTAACTAGGCCAATACTCCTATAATAGGAGTAAAACGGATCCCAATGATTGTCATTATGTCCATCAAGGAATGGACCATCTCGGCGTCTAGGATCGAAGGATGCAGAGTGGGGGTGAGGGTGTGGGCAAGATGTGAAAGGATGAAAATCAATGTGGTCCATTCTAACTCACACTTCAATCAGAAATCCCCAAGCAAGACACAATTCAAAAAGGACCTTTTAAGTCTTTCCCAATTTAGGCTTTTGATTTTAAGTCAGATTGCAAGTGACAATACAATTTGTTCAGTCAATTTACGTGCCTATTGCCAACCTACGGTTCGCCTAAGAAGACCTAGTTGGAGCTTAGGTGTTCTTCCCTAAATTTCAAATGGTCAAGTAAATCCAAAAACGGAAGATCGAGGGATGCAAGTAGGCCTAAGCCTTCCTTTGAAGCTGTGCTTTCGCGGTGCTCCTCAACTACCCCCAAAAATCCGTGACAGGGTATCCCCCTCTTTTGGATTTACAAAACCTTTGATCTCAAGTTCCGAACACTTCAGAATCCAACGAAAGGAGGGCTCTTGTCCTAGTATTTCCAAACCTAAAGAGTGTCTAGAAGCGTGCCGTGGTGCAAGTGAAATAAGTGTGCATACACCGTCAAAGATTTTGAACTTTGAATCGCACGCCAAGTTTGAAAATCAAATCCTTGGTTTTTAAAATGTCCTTCCTTTGATTAGTCCTTTTTCTAAGAAAATGTGACCACTTATTAGATTTATTCAGTACAGATTAGGTGGTCTTCGCATTAAATCCCAAATGCAATGCGTGATCAAAAATAGATGCAAAGTAAGAGAATGCGTACCTTGCCTCCAGCGATCTACGATGCAAGAATGCACGCAATGCAGAAAAGTAAATCTAGAGGCTGCTCATACAGACCTAAATGGTTCGTCCTAGGGCAGGCAGCTTCTAGCAGGCAGCTCGTTTTTTTCTTTTTCTATTTTTTTTAGAACTACTTATGCACAAGCAAATAAAAGAAATAATAAAAAAAAAAAACCTAAATCTAAATAAAAGGGAACAGGCTCCCAAAAATTACCCAACACGGGCCCAAAATAAAATCGGGGAACAAACCCCTCAAAATACGCCCCAGAACAAGGGTTTCAAACTAACTGTAATGAAAAATTAAGTCTACAATCTTAATTCTATTCTAATTAAACTAATGACTAAATGGTGTCCGTCGCGTCCTCGTCCTTCTCCTCCGTTTAAAAATGGCTCGCCCAATTCTCGTCTGGCGACGTCAAGGGTCGCCTCTCACACTAGCTGATTCTTGCACAAAAAAGAAAATAAAGAATGGTCAAATCTCTATGCAATTGAAAAATAATCAAAATAAAATTAGGCGAAATTATTGCGTCTGTTGCCTCCCCAGCAACGGTGCCATTTGACTGGTCGATCTTTCGCTTTTAAGTCGTTTGTAGTTTAATGTGGTGGAAAAATCGACTAATCAATTTTTAACAATCAATAACCACTCGCAGAGGAGCGGGTCGTATCCATAGGGAGGCAATAACATATTAAAATTCGCGCCACTTAAAAATGTTTGTTCGTAGTCAATTTGGACAAGAACCAAGCCAAGATTTCCTTTAGATTAAGGTTTAAGCAAGAAACAATGCTGAAATGGCAATTATGAGAAACTATAGGATATTTTCCGCAATGCAGAGTCAATAAAATATGATTAAAATTTCGCAATGGCAGAAAATGTAAATTTTAATTGAAGGTTTCCTGTAGCAAAACAGGGGAATTTTTCCCCGTTGTCTTGCGCGACGAGGAGCCGATGACCGGGCGCGGGAAGCTCGGAGGAGGTCCCTTGGACCAAGAGCTTCGAATCGGTGGTGGCGGCGAGTCGCGCTGCGGCCGGAGGTGGCCGGACGAGCTCCGGCGGAGGTGCTGCTGATGGCGGCTGCAGGCGGTTGAGCGGGTGTGGCCTGTTGGCGTGAAGTCTGCCGCGCGCTGCTGCTGCGGGGGTGGTTGCTGCTGCTGGCGTGGGCGCTGCTGCGGCTGGCGTGGGCAAGGGAGCTCAGGCGTGGTGAGCGCTGGATTGCAGGCGCGGGGAAGAGGGCGCTGCAGGCGGTTCTGCAAGCGCGGGCGGAGGGTGCTGCAGGTGCGGGAGCGGGTGTGCAAGCTGCAGGCGCGGGCGTGGCTGCTGCTGGTGGCGGGCACGCGGGAAGAGTGGTTGGCGTTCTGCAGCTGCATGCCGTTCTGCAAGCGCTGGAGGAGAGCGCGGCGGGCTGAGGAGGGCGTGCGTGGTTGGCGAAGGCTGATTGTGGGCGCGGGTGTGCTGCAGGCTGATGGGCGCGGGGAAGAGTGGTTGGCGTTCTGCAGCTGCGTGCGGTTCTGCAAGCGCTGGAGGAGAGCGCGGCGGGCTGAGGAGGGCTTGCGTGAATGGTGAAGGCTGATGGTGGGAGCGGTTGCGCTGGAGGCTGGTGGATGACGCTGCAGGCGTGGGCGCGCATGGATGAAGGCGCAGGCGCGGGGGTGGTGGTGCGGGCGTGAATGGTGAGATGGGCGGATGTGGCTGTGCGGGTGCGGGTGGAGTTCTGACGTGTACGCAAGCGGGTGATCGCAGGTGAGCGGGTAGCTTCAGACGTCTGGGAAATTCCCCATACGTCTTAAGTTACTGAGAGGGTGGCTGAATCAGTAGCTCGGTGATGGTGGTCGGCGATGACGGTGAGGAGGATGCATGCTAAGGTGCTCACGGTGATGCGGCGAGTTCCGGATGGCGGTGTGGCCTGTCACACCACACGCCCACGGTGATGGAGACTCGTCGCCACAGTAGAGGCCGGCAGTGTGGAGTGGAAGAGAGAGGTTCTCTCTGCACAGTGGTGGGTCGGTGGCGGAGGCCTACCTCGCTCAGCATCCTCTCTCCTCCTTTTGTAGCGGCCTGCACAAATTTGAATGGAGAGGCGGGAGCAGATCCACCTTCTCCGCCGATCCATGAATACGCTTTTAGTGAGGCCGGAGGCGTTGCAGCGTCGGCCGAGCCGTTGCTGAGAAGAAGAAGAATAAAGAATATTATTAAAATATTATGATTATTTATATACAAACCCTCAAGTTTTATGTTAACTAAAACAATGTACTTAATTAGTTAACTAATTAGATGAATGGCATTCTAAGCTAATTCTAAATGCACTTAAAATATGAATGCAGTGCATGGATTATGTAATTAAATTAAAAATATGAATTAATCTATTTACATCCTAATTTATGCTAAATAAATGTTAGAATTATCCTAATGTTTAGGCATTTAAATACTTAAATAGCCCACAACTATGGGTTAATCACTACTCACTATAACGGAAACAAAGAGGTACAAAAGACAGTGGTAACTCTACTGGACCCTACTCGGCCCAGCGTCCTCTGCAGCCGCTGACCCTGGCTGCTCAACACCTGGTCCTGAAAAAGGTAACGAGTGTAACACGTCAGCAAAACACTGAGTAAAGTGGCAACTAAAACTAAAGACAACAGTAGAGTGTACAGTAGCTGTTATGTTCTATTACTTTATTTATTCACATCTTTCAATTGTCTTACTATTTCATTTATTCCTCAGATCTCTTACTTGATCTCGAATGTTCCTCGTGGGAACGATCTTGATTACAGTCTTTTCCAAAAAGTAGAAGTAGCACGTGGTGCTCTCCTGGCCGGGAGAGTCCCCCGTGGTGATCCTACCCTCAGTCAACCACCCCAAGGTCACTGACAGACGTAACGGTGACTACGGCACGCGCTATAAACACATAGGTAGCTAACCCGTACTGGCACGCGGTCAGTCATTTCCGTTAACGGGTGCGCCCAAAGCACAGCACGGAACCAGTCCAGGGCAAAGCCCTCTCAGTAATAGGGGTCCAACCCCTCCACAGTAACCAAACCGGGGCCTTGCCCCTCCACAGTCCGCGCACCCTCGCCTGACTACCCTGGTTTGCCCCAGCGAGCCTAACAAGTCGGTGTGGGAGGCTAGCAGAACCCCGGGGCCCGTGGGGTAGCTAGTACCTCCCTACACTAGTAGCTCTCCTCGGTACTACGTACGCGAGGGCCAACAAGTCGGTACAGAGTGGCCAGTCCTAACCCCGGGTCCCTGGGGCGGCTGGCTCCGCTCTGCACTAAACAGGGGGATAGTCGCTCTCCTTGGTACTCCGTACTCAAGGGCCAGCTCACTTCCCCAAAACTATACCATTCACTTTCCAGGAGTTCTACTCCTACTTCCTCGTAGGGTTCCATCCTTTTTACTCAAACATCCAGGTTTCACTTTCCAGTTTCACATTCTTACAATCCATGTTCTCAACCACGTTATCTATTCACAACAGGCAGCTGTTAATTCAAATTACAGGCAGCTTTATATCTCTTTCCATTTTCCAAGACTGCAATATTATACATTCCACTACTTTCCCATCCTAGGATTCATGCTATATCCTAAGATCTATCATACAATCTAGTTTTCCAGTCCTAGGATTCATGCAACACCTAGGAGCTATCATTCCATCTATTTCTCATTCCTAGGATCCATGCAATGTCCAAGGTTATATTTATGGTTTCATAATTTAACAGATTTTATTAATCACTTAAAGCCACTCTACCAGGTACAACGGGAGTAATGGGGGCGTGATCGGGAATCCCGCGTGCCTCCGCGACTCACAAGACTGCAACTGAACGAGGTCCTATCACAAGGATCAAACACAAGGAGAGTATCAAAACAGTGTATAGCTACTGTAGACGGGTAGAGGAATTAATTCTGAAAAGAACGCAACTCGAATCGCGGAAAACGGAACCCGAACGGGCCCTAAACGGGTCAAAAACGACGACACTGTGCAAAATCAAACGTCTGGAACTTCTTCCAGACGTCTTAAAAAAGTGGATCAGAGAATTACCTGTTCAGCGTGGTTTCCCGGACGTCCAGAAGTCTGCGGGGACGTCTGGCCTAGCTCCCAGACGTCCGATGGTTACCCCGGACGTCTGGAGGTCGCTCCCGCCGTCTGGTACAACAGCCAGACGTCTGATTCGCGTTGGATGGCAAATCACCGAGCCTGCACACACCCATCTCCCTCCCTCAGTACGGTCAGTCGACAGGAAGGAAGAAGAAGACGGAAAACTCACCTTTCAGACGACTGGAAGATCTACCAGACGTCGCCCTCGCCGTTTGGCTATCAACCTAGACGTCTGATTCTGGAAATTTTTCCCAGAACAAGGCACCACCCGGCTTCCGCTCGCGACGCCGCCCGTGTCGCAACTCGCGTGCCTGCTGCTCAGACCACAGCAGTCCCCCCTCCGCGTCGCTCCGCGCCCCATGCGCCCTCCGCCGGCCGGCCCTAGCAGCCCCGGCGAGCTCGCCCGCACGGCAGAGCGCCGCTCTCGCACGCAGCACCTCCTCCGCGCTCACTGCGGCCGCCGCTGCCGCCCTCGCGCTCACTCTCGCGCTCTGGCTGAAGGAGAAGAGAAAGGAGACGATGGTGATGGAGTGATGGGAGGCGTGCCCTTTTAAGGCCGCGCGGAGAGGAGAGAGAAGGATTCGCGGCAGGGGAATCTGCAGCCGCAGGAGGAAGGAAAGGCGAATATGCAGTCTACGCGCTCAGGCGCGCAGACGACTCGCGCGTGTCGAAAATAACGGATTTCCAGACGTCTGGAAACGATCCCAGATGTCTGGTAAGACGTCTGGACCACCTCCCAGACGTCTTAAAAGACGTCTGGGGCACCCGTTTGTTACAATATAACAAACTCAAAGGAAGTTTCATCCCCGAAACTTCCGCCAACTAGGGTGCAGGAAAAGACGTCCAATGAACCATAACAAACTCAAAGAGGATCGAAGCCGATCCGAAAAGACGTACCCGCGAAAAACTCTGGGTACCGCTCCCGCATTGCCGCCTCAGGCTCCCAGGTAGCCTCCTCGTACAGCTGGCTCCTCCACAAAACCTTTACCAGGGGTACTTGCTTTCGTCTCAAACTGCAGACGGCTCGGTCTAGAATCTGCACTAGCCGCTCGAGATAGGTCAGGTCATCGCTCACCGCGACGCTCTCGTGACTCAGTACGTGACTGGAATCGACTACGTACTTCCTGAGGTTGGACATGTGGAATACGTCGTGCACACCAGAAAGCTACGGGGAAAGGGCAAGTCTGTAAGCAATGGGTCCAACCCGCTCCAGGACCTCAAAGGGCCCCACAAACCTTAGCGCGAGCTTCCCTCTCACCCCAAACCGCTGTAAGCCCTTCATGGGCGAAACACGAAGGAAGACGTGGTCCCCAACCTCAAACTGCACCTCTCTGCATCTCCGATCCGCGTAGCTCTTCTGTCTGCTCCTGACGGTGCGGAGTCGTCTGTGGATCTGCTCAACTACCTCCTGACTCTGCCAGATCAACCTGGGGCCAACCTCCCACTTGGTCCCCGCCTCAACCCAACTCAAGGGTGTCGTACACTTCCGTCCGTACAGAGCCTCGTAGGGAGCCATGCCGATGCTCGAGTGATAACTGTTGTTGTATGCAAACTCTACCAGGGGCAGGTGCTCCTCCCAAGAGCCCCTCCAGTCCAGTACACAGGCACGCAAAAGGTCCTCAAGTGTCTGTATCGTGCGCTCAGACTGTCCGTCCATCTGGGGGCGGTAAGCCGTGCTAAACCTCAACCTTGTCCCCAAGGCCTACTGAAACTCAGCCCAAAACTGGGACGTAAAGTGGGTATCCCGGTCGGATACGATCTCCCGCGGAACTTCGTGTAGTCGTACCACATCACGGATATACCTCTCTGCCAACTGTGCTGGTCCCAAAGTGACTCGGATCGGCAAGAATCGCGCCGTCTTCGTCAGTCTATCTACTATTACCCAGACTGCGTCGTGTCCCCGCTGGGTAACAGGTAAGCCCACCACCAAGTCCATGGTGATGCTCTCCCACTTCCACTCTGGCACTGGAAGCGGCTGAAGCGGCCCTGCAGGCCTCTGATGCTCGGCTTTCACCTGCTGGCACACTAAGCACTGTCGCACGAACTCACCCACATCCCGCTTCATCCCTCTCCACCATAACTCACGTCTCAAGTCGTGGTACATTTTCGTGTTCCCGGGATGTATGGTGAATCTGGAATCGTGTGCCTCAGTCAGGAGCTCTCTCAACAGCTCCTCGTCTCTGGGAACGCACAACCGTCCCCTCAAACGTAGCACCTGGTCTGTGAAAGAGAAGTCACCTGGATCTCCTAACAGTACTCTGTCGCGCAAAGACTGCAAGTACGGATCGGCCATCTGTCCTGTGATGATGCGGTCCATCAACTCTGGCCTAGTCTGCCGTGTCACCATCACTGCCCCACAGTACCCTCGTAACTCTAGAGGTCGCCAACTGCCCACCTCCTCCAAAAGGCTCCAACTCTGTAACTGTAGACTGGCCAAGCGTGCGGGCGCCTTACGGCTCAAGGCGTCAGCCCCCACATTGGCCTTTCCCGAGTGGTAGGAGATGCTGCAGTCGTAGTCCTTCAGGAGCTCAAACCAACGTCTCTGTCTCATGTTGAGCTCCTTCTGATCAAAAAGGTATCTGAGGCTCTTGTGATCTGTAAAAATCTCGAAGGTCTCACCGTACAAGTAGTGCCTCCAGGTCTTCAGCGTGAAGACAACAGCTACCAACTCTACGTCATGGGTAGGGTAGGTATGCTCATGGGGCTTCAGTTGCCGCGAAGCGTAAGCGACAACGTGACCCCTCTGCATGAGCACACCTCCTAACCCCTGCAAGGAAGCGTCCATGTACACAACGAACCCGCCACTACTGTCAGGAATGGTGAGCACAGGAGCCGAGGTCAACCTCTCCTTCAGCTCCAGAAAACACGCCTCACAGGCATCTGTCCAAACGAAAGGCACATCCTTCCGGGTCAACTGTGTCATAGGGCACGCAATCTGTGAAAATCCTCTAATGAACCGTCTGTAGTAGCCAGCTAGTCCCAGGAAACTGCGGATCTCAGTGACTGAACGCGGTCTCTCCCACCTGAGCACTGCCTCGACCTTGGCTGGGTCCACCGTCAGGCCGTCTCCAGAGATCACATGACCCAAGAAGGTCACCTCCCTCAACCAGAACTCGCACTTGCTGTATTTGGCGTACAGCCTGCGTCGCCTCAGAGTGTCCAAAACCATCCGCAAGTGCTATCCGTGCTGCATCCGATCTCTAGAATAAATGAGTACATCATCTATGAAAACCACCACGAACTGGTCCAAGTACGGTCTAAACACCCGATTCATCAGGTCCATGAAAGCAGCGGGGGCATTGGTCAGCTCAAATGGCATGACCAAAAACTCGTAGTGTCCGTACCGGGTGCGGAAAGCTGTCTTGGAGACGTCGATCTCCCTGATCCTCAACTGGTGGTATCCAGACCTCAAGTCTATCTTGGAAAACACCGTGGCACCTCACAACTGGTCAAACAAATCGTCGATCCTCGGCAGCGGATATCTGTTCTTGATGGTGACCCTGTTCAGCTGTCGGTAGTCCACACAAAGACGTAGGGTCCCATCCTTCTTCTTCACAAACAGTACCGGGGCTCCCCAGGGAGACGCACTGGGCCTCACGAAACCTTTCTCCATAAGGTCCTGCAACTGAGACTTGAGCTCTCGCAGCTCAAGCGGTGCCATCCTGTATGTCGCGGTGGAGATGGGGCTGGTCCCTGGTACTAGTAAGATCTCAAACTCGATCTCACGCTCGGGCGGTAGTCCTGGTAACTCATCTGGAAACACGTCAGGGTACTCTCTGACCACCGGGATGCTCTGGAAGTCTACCACAGGGCTGGGCTCTGCCACCACACAAGCTAGGAAGCCCTCACACCCCCGGCTCAAAAGCCTCGCCGCCCGAAGTGCCGAAATGCACCTGAAACCTCCATCCACTGGCTGTCCGTGAAACTCGAAAGAAGGCAACTCCGGAATGGAGAAGACAATCTTCCTCTCAAAATAGTCCACCAAGGCGTAGTAAGCGGACAGCTAATCCATCCCCAGAATCACTCCAAAGTCCTCCATCTGGATCATAATCAGGTCAGCTGGCAGGCTATGTCCTCCGACGCTGACCTCGCAATCCGTGTACACCTCCTCAGCTACAAACAGCTAACCACTCGGACCTCTGATTACGAATGGATTCTCTAACAGTGTATAATCCTGGTCCAAACTAACTGCGAAACTGGCTGCGACAAACGAGTGCGTAGCGCCGGAATCGAAAAGCGTGTAAACGAGTCTGCCAGAAACTGAAACCATACCTGCTACCACCGATCCCGAAGCTCTGGCGTCCCTGTGTGTTAGGGCGTTGATACACCCCTCAGCTCTAGGTGTGGACGAAGCAGCCACACTCTGCGTCGGACGGGTAGGTGCTGGCCGGTACCCTCCTCGCGACTACTGTCCTCCTCCTTGCGCCTGGGAACCGCGGCCTCCTGCGCACCCTCCAGTGCTCTGCGCGGGGAGTATCTGCTGACCTCCTGCCCTAGATGGGCAGTCCCTCCTGACGTGACCCGGCTGGCCACACTGGTAGCAGAGGGGAACCCGACTCCCACCCTCAGTGGGTCCCTGCTGTCGACTAGGCTGGGGTCTGGTGCTGGAGACTGGCCCCTGTCGAGGGCCCCCAAAGGCCACTGATGGCCCTGCACAACGTGACGGCTCTCCTGCGGACGCCACGTGTCTCCGTTCTCGCCGGCCCTGTGAGAAGTCTGGCTGAAAAGGCCTCTTCCGCCCGCCGTCGGTGTCTCGCGCGGACGGGTTGGTCTCCTCGTAAGTCATAGCTGCCTCTACCACCCTCGAAAACGTAGGCAGCTTCAGGGGTTTGACATACCCCCGGATCGCAGGCCGGAGCTCTTCGGTGAACCTCCAAAGGCGCTCCTCCT
The DNA here is from genome assembly GCA_037157565.1 of Thalassia testudinum. Classification (NCBI taxonomy): domain Eukaryota; kingdom Viridiplantae; phylum Streptophyta; class Magnoliopsida; order Alismatales; family Hydrocharitaceae; genus Thalassia; species Thalassia testudinum. Next base: position 86,329,563 of record JAZHRO010000031.1, read on the forward strand.
CAGTGGCTACTGCTGTCGCTGCAAAGCGGGACAGCTCCAAGAAACGCGTGCGGTATGCGCTCACAGTCATCGTCCCTTGGCGGAGAGTGTGGAACTCCCGCCTCCTCTGGTCCTGCCACGTCTGGGGAAAGTACTGCTCGCAGAAGAGGGTGATGAACTGGTCCCACGTCGGCTCGTCCCTCTCCTGTCCCTGGACCGCCCTCCACCACCGGTGTGCCGCACTCTCCAGCTGGTACGTGGCAAAGGCCACGCGGCACTCCACCGGGGGGCGAAGGGTGTCGAAGATCTTCTCCAGCTGCTCAAGCCAATCCTCTGCCTCGGTCGGGTCCTCATCCCCCTTGAAGGAGGGGGGCTTTAGCTTCCGGAACTGTCCGAAAAGCTCGAAGTGGCGCTGTAGGGGAGGTGCTGGTACACCTCCAGGCGAAGGTGCCTCGTGTACAGAAGTGTCGAAGGAAGGTGGGGGCGGCAACGGCCCATCCCCTCCCTCGTGTCCAGCACAGTGTCCGTCGCGTGGTCCCACAGAGGACTCCCCCTCTGCAGCCCCAGGAGGAGGTGCTCGGGGCGGTGGGTGGAGCTCCTCTCGTACAATATCTCGTATCAGTCTGGCGAGGTCCTGAGCCTGGATGCCCGGGAGTGGTGGCTGGTCCACCGAGACGTCAACAACAGCATGTCCACCTCGCCGACCTCTCCCTCAGCCGCGCCCGCGGCCAGTCTCGCCAGTCCCGCGACGAGGCATCTCCTGCAAGGAGATGCGAAACAAAACGAAAACGTCAAAACAGACGGTACCTAACGAAACTTCTAAGAGCTCATGTCAAGAGATATGTTGTGGTGGCTACTCTAGCTATAAACATGTGAATTGGTTATTTTCCAGTCAGTTGATTCACTTCTCGGGATGACCTTGCTCTGATACCATCTTGTAACGACCCGGTTCCCAAGTCCCTACGAGACACGAGAACCAGACCGACTCGACTAATCCCAAGACCTAGTCGTCCAACAAGGAAGTGACCAAAAGAGCAGTAAAATAAACCACATTCAGCATGAATATAACTAACAGTAAGAAAGTACAGCAGAAACAAGAACTACTCACTATAACGGAAACAAAGAGGTACAAAAGACAGTGGTAACTCTACTGGACCCTACTCGGCCCAGCATCCTCTGCTGCTGCTGACCTGGCTGCTCAACACCTGGTCCTGAAAAAGGTAACGAGTGTAACACGTCAGCAAAACGCTGAGTAGAGTGGCAACTAAAACTAAAGACAACAGTAGAGTGTACAGTAGCTATTATGTTCTATTACTTTCTTTATTCACATCTTTCAATTGTCTTACTATTTCATTTATTCCTTAGATCTCTTACTTGATCTCGAATGTTCCTCGTGGGAACGATCTTGATTGCAGTCTTTTCCAAAAAGTAGAAGTAGCACGTGGTGCTCTCCTGGCTGGGAGAGTCCCCTGTGGTGATCCTACCCTCAGTCAACCACCCCAAGGTCACTAACTGACGTAACGGTGACTACGGCACGCGCTATAAACGCACAGGTAGCTAACCCGTACTGGCACGCGGTCAGTCATTTCCGTTAACGGGTGCGCCCAAAGCACAGCACGGAACCAGTCCAGGGCAGAGCCCTCTCAGTAATAAGGGTCCAACCCCTCCACAGTAACCAAACCGGGGCCTTGCCCCTCCACAGTCCGCGCACCCTCGCCTGACTACCCTGGTTTGCCCCAGCGGGCCTAACAAGTCGGTGTGGGAGGCTAGCAGAACCCCGGGACCCGTGGGGTAGCTAGTACCTCCCTACACTAGTAGCTCTCCTTGGTACTACGTACGCGAGGGCCAGCAAGTCAGTACAGAGTGGCCAGTCCTAACCCCGGGTCCCTGGGGCGGCTGGCTCCGCTCTGCACTAAACAGGGGGACAGTCGCTCTCCTTGGTACTCCGTACTCAAGGGCCAGCTCACTTCCCCAAAACTATACCATTCACTTTCCAGGAGTTCTACTCCTACTTCCCCGTAGGGTTCCATCTTTTTTACTCAAACATCCAGGTTTCACTTTCCAGTTTCACATTCTTACAATCCATGTTCTCAACCACGTTATCTATTCACAACAGGCAGCTGTTAATTCAAATTACAGGCAGCTTTATATCTCTTTCCATTTTCCAAGACTGCAGTATTATACATTCCACTAGTTTTCCCATCCTAGGATTCATGCCATATCCTAGGATCTATCATACAATCTAGTTTTTCAGTCCTAGGATTCATGCAACACCTAGGAGCTATCATTCCATCTATTTCTCATTCCTAGGATTCATGCAATGTCCTAGGTTCTATTTATGGTTTCATAATTTAACAGATTTTATTAATCACTTAAAGCCACTCTACCAGGTACAACGGGAGTAATGGGGGCGTTATCGGGAATCCCACGTGCCTCCGCGACTCCCAAGACTGCAACTGAACGAAGTCCTATCACAAGGATCAAACACAAGGAGAGTCTCAAAACAGTATATAGCTACTGTAGACGGGTAGAGGAATTAATTCTGAAAAGAACGCAACTCGAATCGCGGAAAACGGAACCCGAACGGGCCCTAAACGGGTCAAAAACGACGACACTGTGCAAAATCAGACGTCTGGAACTTCTTCCAGACGTCTTAAAAAAGTGGATCAGAGAATTACCTGTTCAGCGTGGTTTCCCGGACGTCCAGAAGTCTGCGGGGACGTCTGGCCTAGCTCCCAGACGTCCGATGGTTACCCCGGACGTCTGAAGGTCGCTCCCACCGTCTGGTACAACAGCCAGACGTCTGATTCGCGTTGGATGGCGAATCACCGAGCCTGCGCACACCCATCTCCCTCCCTCAGTATGGTCAGTTGACAGGAAGGAAGAAGAAGACGGAAAACTCACCTTTCAGACGACTGGAAGATCTACCAGACGTCGCCCTCGCCGTCTAGCTATCAACTCAGACGCCTGATTCTGGAAATTTTTCCTAAAATAGGGCACCACCCGGCTTCCGCTCGTGACGCCGCCCCCGTTGCACCTCGCGGGCCTGCTGCTCAGACCACAGCAGTCCCCCCTCCGCGTCGCTCCGTGCCCCCTGCGCCCTCCGCCGGCTGGCCCTAGCAGCCTCGGCGAGCTCGCCCGCACGGCAGAGCACCGCTCTCGCACGCAGCACCTCCTCCGCGCTCACTGCGGCCACCGCTGCCGCCCTCGCGCTCACTCTCGCGCTCTGGCTGAAGGAGAAGAGAAAGGAGACGGTGGTGACGGAGTGATGGGAGGCGTGCCCTTTTAAGGCCGCATGGAGAGGAGAGAGAAGGATTCGCGGCAGGGGAATCTGCAGCCGCAGGAGGAAGGAAAGGCGAATATGCGGTCTGCGCGCTCAAGCGCGCAGACGACTCGTGCATGTCGAAAATAACGGATTTCCAGACGTCTGGAAACGATCCCAGACGTCTGGTAAGACGTCTAGACCACCTCCCAGACGTCTTAAAAGACGTCTGGGGCACCCGTTTGTTACATCTTCCTTAGTTCAACTAGAAGTTTTCCACTTCTCGATTTGTTTTTAACTAACCATATACCTGTCGTTTGACTAAGAAGATCATTATAGGTTTTCTTACAAGTTTTTTGTCTAATTGAGCCGAAAATTAGGATTATCTGACAACACTAATCGTAATGTTGAGATAGCTTTTAATATGGATGACTAGATATGTTGATTTCAAGGCAAGTCATATGATATAATTAGGTAACGTACTACTATTGCAAGATATACATGTCTTCTACCTAGGCATGCATTGTTAAGGAATGACCTGTGGATTTGGATTTCCCATGTGGCATGTCTGTGATGCTTTTCTCGTTAAAGAATTCCTCCACCTGCACGTAACAATTCCATACATATCAAGATACTAGAATTTCAAAGTTTTGTAAATGGTTGGAGGATGGAATACTCTAGCAAGTCTGTCAAGTTCTTTGGAAAACTTGTTAATATCTGACTCTTCCGACGAATCCTGAAGGAATATGGTACATAACAATTAATTTTGTCCTTCCCAGTATTATTACTAATATTCATAATTCAATACATCTACCTGAGTTATTCCTAATGTCAACGGATTTCGCTTCCATCTATCGGCATATGTTGTATCAGTGGCTCTACCATTGTTAAATTGTTGTTCATAGAGCTTAATCGTTACTTTCCTGCTGTTCGAGTGTCGGAATAGAGATTCATTTAAGTAATAGTCTTACCTCTACTTCAATAATTTCTAATGAAGAGTTCTCCACTGTTCTTTCCATCAATCTGCACTAAAGACCCTCTCGTTCCTCAATCATACTGGAAAGTTACTGTCAATGAATATTCATATCTGTTTCTCATCCTGTGTACATGTACTTATAAGTAAATAAATAATGTAACCTCATTACTGATTTTCGAACGATACTCATCTTTACTGCCACCTTCACCCTCTGATTGCACATACATGTAAGGTGAACGTTACTTTTATGTGATTACACATGGGAACAATAAGCCTTCAATATGTTCTCAATATTACCTCTCACGCAATTTAATTACCGCATAACGTCATGCGCAAATTCAATACCTGTACCTGGTTACCCTCAACTACAACATTCCCTTTAATTTCATGGTCTTGATTCCTTACAGAGCCATCTGCTGCGGAAGCATCATGCCTAAGTGGAATTTGGTCTTCCGAATTGGCAAATGTTTATTGCGCACATGCCAATTGAGAATGTTTGATTTATATGTACTGTCCACTACTACGGAGCCTCTCACCTCTACAAGGGGAGTTACTGGCCTTAATCATTATTCCCTCGTGGAAGACTTGTGCTCTCTCATAGTTTGCTTTGGAATTAGGTTTTTTCTCCCCATCTTCCCAGTTAGTTCCGTCAACTTTTCAGCAGGTTAATCATAACATTGTCTATTAATTTACCATGGAATATTTCAATGTAAGATAGATATCTTCGATGGTAGTTGTTGATTCCTCTTTCTGTGTTCTGTATTGAACTAAAATTATGGAACTCAGATGTATGTAATTTAGCTTACCGAGTACTCGCTGCTTTCTGTGGGGGTCACATGATGAATGCTACATAGAGTTGTGTATCTCCTAGGTTCATGACTTCTCTTTGTCAAGCGTTGAACATGTTTCACCAAACTGTTATTATCTTCCTTCAACTTCTTATTCTCGTCAACAAGCATCTCGAGGTGATTTTCAAATATATTCAACCTCCTCTGTAGTTTGTTGTTTTCTATCTTACGTCTCTTTGCAAATTTTTCGCGACATGTTCCTGATGTACAGTTTCCAAAATTATCTCCTGCCTCATAGTCATTGATGGATCGAAAATGAGCTTTACTTGATGCCTCTTTGCTTTGCGCTACCTTAGCACATTTCCTTCTCTTTGACCTACCATGTAATGATCTCGATGATTCAGAGATCACTGCATTCTCCCCTACATAGTCACTTGTAGAACGTTTCCTGATGTCAACTCCATATCCATTAGTTTAACATCTTATAACAAGGTCATAGAATGTTAACCACATGATATACGTCAGTAATTAATTATGAAGATAAATAACTCATATGACATGTTCTCTACTTACTGGGGTTTCCATTATGAATCATCACGTACACCAATCGACTCATGAACGTTAATTGCATACCTATTGTGACATATTTCAACTCTAACAAGAACTTTCTCGATTAACTTGTACTTCTTAACAAAGTCGTGATTCTCCATTTTCTGAAACATTCACAAAAAATAACATCGAGTTCTCTTCTTCCTTTCCTTATATTTAATACATGACCAAATATTCAAACAAAACTTCTATGCAGAACTTTTCCTACATTATATTTTTTGGGTAATGAAATCATTAAACATATGTTGCAGTATTGTGTGTGCTACATGATCTGTGAAATATTGCGTTTTCTTTGTACATGTGCGTCATGATATCAAATGTCAAGCGTATTTTGCATTCTCTATGTCATGCATCTTTTTTTCCATGATATGATACCCATCAGCATGACACTAAAAAGTTCCAAATTATTTATATTATTCTGCAAAATAGTTTAAAAATTTTATTCCGATTTTTGGGTCTCTAAAATTGTTCTAACATTTAAAGTCATCATCGATAATATTACAGTACAGTTTGCCGCTTAATTCTGTGCTTAAGAATCATTACAGAACACAACAGCAACTGTGGATACTTACAACATGTTTACGTAATACATGTCAAACTCTCACACAATGTCATGATTTTCTAGTTATAAAGGATTACAATTAAAATGAATGAACATTAAATTACTCAAACCAGGAAAATTGATGTAGTGATTGACTTGTCCGGGAAATTACCCACTACGAAATTTCGGCCCATTTTTTACTCAATGAAATGCTTTCCGTCATTTTACAAATTGCTGAGAAGTCATGTTGTATGTAGAATCTTTCATACATATACATCGCCCATTATTTATGATCTTTAGGGCATCATGAATTGATCTTAGCAGGCTGCATATCAGTTGGGTTTTAACGCTCTTACCTTCGGCAACCTACTCTCCTTTTGTGCACATCTGCATGAGTGTAATATCTGTTGTTCTTCCTGCCACATGTAATAGGACAACATTGTTTGACTTAATCACGGAAACGAATATTTTCAAATCACCTCTAATTACTCTCACATTCGTTCTTCATGGGATCCCATGCTTTCAATCCTCAGAGGGAGGATCGATTATGAGTAACGGCGAAAATTTAAACTTTCTTCAATGTATTTGCAATGCATTTACATAGGGATTGAGCATGTTAACTGTGAAAACAAAGCTATCGTGGTTACATGGTAGTGGTCGCTGCTCTCAAACAGTTGTCTTCGTCGTAACTGAGAAGTGCGATGGTCTTCCTCTATGTAACGCACCTTTAAGATTCCTTCTTGCCAAAGGGATCGCAACCATCACTACAAAAAAAATTACTTTTGATCACAATTATTTTGTCATGATTTTTGAAACCGTGACCAAAAGCAACATGCCGTTATGATTTTAGGCTGAATCATGACCAAAAGGATTGAGTTGGTAGAAGCATTGAATCTTTGATCAAGATTTTAAAATTGTGACAAAAAATAGTTTATGAACACGATTCCACCTAAAATCATGGTAAGAAGAAATAAAGAGTCTAAAACCTTTTGTCACGGTTCTAAAACCGTAACGGAAATAATTTTGTCATGGTTTTACAACCGTAACTAAAGCGTTCTTTTTTCAAAAACTATTACCTCTCCCCTCGCTTTCCTCTTCTCATCTCCTCCCCTCCCCATGAAACCCTCGTCGCCCTCTCATCCGATCGACCCCCTCTCCTCCTCCTCCTCCTTCCCCCCCTCCTTCACCTCCTCCTTCTTCGAGATCCTCACGAAGAACAACTTCCCGACGGGCCTCCTCCCCAGCAAGGGCTTCTGAATCCCACACATTCCTACGTGGTTTTAAAGCAATGGCAGTAGATCTGGGCCGCAGCGTTGACTGAAGAACCTCAGATCTGAGGGTGTGCTCAGCGACGAGAAGATCAACGCCATCCTCGACGAGGTGTTCCGCACCTACGCCTTTCCCGATCATGGCCCCCAAAAGAACCCTAATCCTAAACTTCACCTCCTCCTTGTCCTCATCTCCCCTTCCCTCCCTAAACCCTAACCCTAACGCCAAAGTCCTCGAGGCTCAAGGAGCGCGACGGCGTCGGCGGTAAGGTCATTGCCGCCAAGCCTCACCTTTCCACCACCGCTGCCGACAAGCCCCTCTTCAAGGCCCCTCCCTCCGGCAAGGAGAACCAGAGGTCTGTCTCCGCCAGCAGAGCCTCCCTCTCCCGCCACCACCGCCCCTCGAGCCCATCGAGAAGCCCCCGGCCGCTGTCCGTTGGTCCACCTCCTCCATCCCTAAAACCTGCGGCCCCCAGTGCCGTCCGAGCCTCTTCCAACTCAAAGCCCTCCAGAACATTTGGGTCACTTCCAGGAGGAGTTGCAAAGATAGAAAGAAAGAAAGAAAGATCCCATCATCGATCTTTGCAATGCATTGTTGCGGGGGTAAGGAAAGATCCAACGCAATGAATTGAGATGCTGCTGCATTTTGAAAAGCATCATCCAGTTGAGTAGTCCTTTGGTTGGAGGAGAAATGAGGAAGCATAGATGGCAGCTCCCTTACCATCCCTTCCAGGTAGGTTTTCTGTCATTCCCCCAATCCCCACAAAAAAAAAAAGAAATCAAAATTGTAGGCAGGCGTGCATCTCCTTATTTAATTTGCGCCTCTTAGTACTCTGCTAACTTAATTCTTCTTTCTTTCTCTCTTTTCTCTTCTTTTTTGTTTTTTGTTAAATTGCAGGTGGTGGCCATCGTAGTGTTCTTGGTGCTGGGCTTTGCCTTCTATGTGTTCTTCATCCCCTTTGTGGGGAGAAAGCTGTTCCAGCATCTCGTCATGGGGATTTACACCCCCTTGGCATGCAAAGCACACTTTTCCTTCCTTCTTCTATGTGCATAGGCTTTGTTTCATTGGTATCTATGCAGATCGGATCACCTTTTGATGGCTTTCTATGCATAGGATTTATTGTCAGGGTTTAAAATATCCAATGATGCAACTGTTATGAATGAAGGTGTGCAGCAGAGAAAATTTGAACTTAGTAATATAGTTATTAGATTATGCTGGCACAATAGTAACTTGAAACTCAATGTGGATATAATTGTCGCCATTGATGTGGGAGTATCCTTTTTAAAAAAAAAAAAGAAAACCATTGATGCAGGATTTGCAGAGGATGTAGCCACTATTTATAGTACCAACAACACAAATGAGATGGTTGTGGCATGGTTGAAAAAGGTTGTAGTTGTTGAAGTTGCACAATTTGGTGTTCAGGAGTTAGACCATAGACAAAAGTTTGCTTGCAGGGGAGCATGCAGAGCAGCGACAGGATAAGGTTGTGCCCTATAGTGGGGAAGGAAGGTCACGTCATCAATGCTGGATTAGATGGACGTCATGAACTGGATGGTAAGTCTTTGGATGGAGCCCATACAGAAATTAATTTGGCCCACTCAGGATCCTTAAATCCAAATGAAGCTTTATTTTGCCAAGAACTTGGTGCTGCAAATAAGCTAGTCACTTCTCAACACTCTTCTTCCCTTCTATTCTTGTTTGCCTTCTGCTTGCTTAAAAAAACAACATTGACAATTTACATACGACCATCTATTCTCTTCTGCACTCTTCTTAGTCCTTTGATCTTGCACTTGTCTTGATCACTCCATCTTTGTGGTCCATTCCATTCATTTAAGTTTATATTCATGGATCAAAGAGGAGTCCCAGGAACATTTCGTATGCTTACCATTAAAAAAAAGAAAGTATTGAAACACAGAGAAGACCCTCATTGATCAGTCAACCTTTTGACCATTATCTGTCTCCAGCTACATAACTGTCAACTAATTTAGAACCTGATTTGAACCTAAACCATCAATGGCGTTTTTCTGGTGGTGGTGGGGGGCTGCATTCACAAGCTTTAGATAAGATGGTATACTTAGAATAAGAAGCCTTGGCGAAGTTCAAACTAGCTTCCTTTCTCCACATGATCCTAATAGAATGATAATAAAATTTACAAGCATGCTATTTCCTCAGTTTCTGTCATTCTTTCTGTCCAATGCAAAATTAACTCCTTTGTTCAAACCCATTCAACTTTTCTCATTCTTAGCTGTATTCTACGATGACAAATCCAAACAGACCGATAACAAAACAGCATAAAAATAGGATAACGTTATCTTGTATCTGAAACAGACTTGATGGAACCAACACACATCATACCTTCTTGTGGTGATTCTATGGCAGAAGTAGGTTTGTTCAGAGATGTTATATGAGGTTGATTAAATTGCTTGCACATGTAAAAGGTTGTAAACTTCATACCTGAAAGAGGAGTTCAGCTAAAGGACAGATGACTGTGAAGCATATCCATACAGGTCACTGGCACATACGTAGAGTGCTTTTTGGACAACATTCAAGAGACTTGAGCACACATACTAATACCCAGAAAAGCATTCTTGTTAAACAGATCAGAGGATTCAGAAGCTTCACTACCACATTACAACATTACTACTAATTTATTTATTTCATTAACTTTCATGCGTAAGTTATGGTATAAAGGTGTCAAGCTACACTAAGCTGCCTTCTAAGTTCCTCATCCTTTTATTTGTTTGAGCATAGTCTTCTACAAGAACTCTAGGCAATTCAAGTCCATAGAGCATATAAGAATTGTTTAGCTCATAATCACATTCATGGATTATATAAATATATCAATGTTCCCTAGTCATTATCCAATCTTTGACTGAGCTTAAAGGTTATCATGTGATTTTTTGGACAAGCAAGAACATACTTGAGAGTTTCCTAATATTTGTGAACTTAATCTTCATTTCCACGACATTTTGGCCTTCCCATGCTTCCATTATAATGTTCATCGATTTAACTTTGTTTTGGTGCACAGTTGACCACCTCAAGTGTGTGTCTCTCTGTTCATCTTTTAAAGTTAACATAATATAAATTTTTTAAATTATCTCCTTAGAGTAGCATCCAAATGCCCATGGCATTTGTTGAATTCTAAATGCCTGAGGATCCACACCTGAATGATGCATTATAGGATGTTAGGTGGTATTATCAAAATGCTTGATGATGTTTTTTTTTGGATGTCTATTCTTAGAGTAGGCATAAAGTAAGCATCCTCTTTTATATGCATAGAGAATAAACTATAGCCAACTTTTTATTATTTGCTGTTGACTATGACAATGACTTTGATCAGCATTTTTATTATTTGCTTTCGATAATTTTATTATTTCTTGCTATCTTTTTATTAAAATGCCTGATCCTACAATGTGAGTCTTTTCAATTTGGTCAACCTGTAGAATTGTTGACAAGGAATAATGTAGTTATTCGAAGACTGATTTGGCATGCAAGCTTCTGGATCTTGTTTTTATCAGCTTTATTATGGGCTTCACATTGCTCAGTTGCATCTGACTTGATTTTGGCATCACAGAATGTAATATCATTGTGGTTGGAGTATTTTCTTTTGATCTCAGTATACAAGGGAATGCCAGCACCACGACTGAATTGTGAATACATTATGAAGAATTGTGTATGTATTATGTAGAATTGTGTACATATCAGCGGTTCTGCATGTGCTTGACTCTGTACTCAATCACTTGTTTAATGTGCAGACATCTGTCATTTCTCAGATCTCTTTAATTTTTTCTTTTTAAAACGTCTTTGGTCACAGTTAATAAACCCTAACAAAAGTTCTCTCTCTTTGGCTACAGGTTTTTGGTCACGGTTAATAAACCGTGACAATCTCTTTTTTCGTTGGCTACAGGTCGTTGGTGACAGTTCATGAACTGTCATCAAAGATCTTTTGTCTTTCGCTACAGGTGTTTGGTCACGGATCATGAACCGTCACTAAAAGTCTTCTTTCGGTCACGGTTTTAAAATCGTGAGCAAAAGCCTTTTGTTACGGTTTATAGTCGTGGCCAAAAGCTTATGAGTGTTGATAACCGTGGGAGCTTTTGTCACGGGTTTTAGTGGAACCGTGACCAAAACTGTGGACTTTTGTTACCCAACCCATGACCTTCTACCCCAATCCCTTGTCAATCAAATTGGTTTTTCGCACTTCAAGAACTGACACTTCCTATCATCTCAAATGTCTACCATGACTTTATTTAATCATGCCATTTTCATTTCAACAAGTTTAACTCCTCCATCACATGACGTTCACCCAACACTGGATCACCGACGACCTGGAACATGACATACCTTACCACGTGTCATATCGTATTCCACGTAGGATGTTTTGTACATTTCTGTGTCTAAATTTGTGTCCGTATATTATCGTCCTCTTTATATAGAGAGCTTTTGAGTCATTACAATGCATGCCCACAATAAAATGAGAAATGATAAAAATACACTAAAACAAAAAAGTATAACTAAAGATAGATAGGAGTTTCAACACTTTCCCTCAAGGTGGAGCATAAATGTCGATCATGAGTAGCTTGGAACAATAGTCATCAAACGCCGATCGAGGTAAAGGCTTCATGAACACATCAGCAGTCTAATCCTTAGATGCGACACAAGTAGTACGCAACAAATCACGATAGATGAGATCTTTGGTGTAGTGCCAGTCCACCTCAATGTGCTTGGTGTGCTCATGGAACATGGGCTTGTTGACTATATATGTAGCAACTCTGTTGTCGCTTCTCATCTCCATAGACTCATCAACCTAAATATGCAAATCTAGTAACAAGGATCTAATTCACACCATCTCAATAGCAGTTTGGGTAATGGCCCTATACTCTGACTCAACACTAGAACGTGAGACTACAACTTGCTTTTTACTCCTTCATTTGACCAGGTTACCTGCAACAAAAATATAAAAGCCTCTGATAGACTTCCTATCTACAACACATCCTGCCTAATCTACATCAGAGTATTCCACAACTGTTGTAGGAGCCCCAACCTGAAAAAGAATACCACGTCTAGGTGCTTGTTCGACGCGTAATTCACGTTTTAAAAGTTAATTAGTTGTAATATAGCGCAAAACACATCGATGAATAAATTTATAAAACTCCGGTGAGTACCGGGTCATTCGCAAGGAGGCAATCTCGATTTTTACAAAAACTTTTTAATAAAACTTGCTCTAAACAGATATTTATATATGTATATATGTAGACGAATCAGATATCATGCACTCAGAAGATTAGAATCTTATTGCAATTAGACAGAGTTTTCTCAATAAAGAATGCTACTAGAATTAAATAGAGAGATAGAGAGAGAGATAGAAAGTGGCAGAGAGACAATGTCGCTTGTAGGATGCTTGTGCGAAGTGCAGTAGCACCTCAGATCCAGAGCATCGAGATGAAGGTTGGAGCGGAGTTGCAGAGGGACGGAGAGTTGCAGAGAAGGTGGAAGATATCTGGAGTTGATGGGAGAGTGATGCTTCAACTGGGGCCTTCTTTTATAGTTTTAATGAGGAGCAAAGTGGGTATTTAACCCCTTTATCTCATGCAACAACTCTTATTTGATCAGATCCGTGGATCAGAACTGGCCTCAAAACACCTTCATTTGCGCCTAAAACACTCGTATTCAACCTGGGCTTGGCACATGGCAACTTCTAAACCTTCAAATCGCCATCGGACAACTCATGCTCCTCTACGCGCGTTCTCTTCTTTTTCCTGCTCACCGCTCGCTCAATCTGAGTGACTCATCCTCAGCCATCCAATCTCACGTAGGCACGCATCTCGCATTTGCATTTCAAAAATCGTATGGGATCACGCCACATGGTTGCGCCTACGTGCGTCGATGCTGATCCAACGGCCAATCGGACGCTTGCTTAACGCTTTTCTGATTTCGTGCTCAGGCAGTTTCGAACCCACGCACGTCACTTCTATCGCAAGCACGTGAGCCAACGTGCTACGTGCGAGTTTTGTTATAGTTTCCTCTTTATATCTACTTATTCTTATCAAGCTGGACGGGCGACGTAGCGCACTTGTGGCTATTGGATGAAGATCCAACGGCCCATAGTGTGCAAGGGTGGCCTTTCTAGATGGGGCGGTGGTGAGGGAACGGCTGTGATGGCATCAAGTGGCGCCATCATGACCGTCTATCTTCTTTTCGTTGTATCTGGTGTTGTAGACCTCCTATCGAGTTGATTTTTTCATCGTTGGACTATGATCGTCGATCCGGATTCATCCATGTGGTTGGATTCTTCATTTGAGGATCGGATCTTTGCCCTTTGGCTTTATTATCTCCATTCTTTTATGGACTGCATAAGATGCCCTGGTTGTCTAATCAAGATGATTTTGGAAGCGCTAGACTCCCATCGTTATTCTGATCAGATCTGTCCGGTTTAATTTGACATCCACAGTTTCGAATCATCTGTGATTAAAATCGAGACAATTTTAAGTCATAAAATGACAATATTATCTATATGATTAATAAACTAGCTATTGTGCAAATTACGATTCCTATGAATGCATTATTCCTAAGTTATGTTAGAATCTAGTTTAATTCAAGTGATTTAGGTTGCATGATTGCAGTGCAATCACACCCCTATGCCTAAATCTTGCTAGTCCCTAGCAAATGAAAGACTAAATGCAAAGTTGTCTTACATGAGTAATTTTTATCAAAAGTTTGACTAGAGGTTTATGTCTTTTGTTTTCATCTGAAGCTTTAGTAATCCAGATAATCATGATTATGTTTTGTTGTAGCCTATGCAACAAATCTAAGTGAAAGCCAATCATCATCTAAAGCTCGTACTTGACCCTTAGTAAAAATCTATTGGGATAGGCAAACTTCTTCTCTCGAGGTTATAAAGTAACCTGTATATTCAGCCCCGGCTTTTGGCTTAGGTAGAAGATTTCTGAGTCAAGTAGATTTGTATTTGGTGGCTCACACTCATCTGGTGCTACATATAGACTAGTACTTTAGAACCTAGATTTCCAGATTATGAAATAATTCAACTCAGAGAGAGGTAAGAAACTGTGCTCTCTTTAGTTCCGTTGTACTCATTCTCTCTCTTTCTTTCTCTTTCCTTTTCTTTTTCTTTTTCTTTTCTTTTCTTTTCTTTCTTTTTGAGATCACAATCTCACCAGATTTATTAGTATATTTGCTGATCTCTCATAGCATTAACACTTTGATTAGGTTCTGATAACTCTAAGACTAAGGCAAAATTCCTCAGCCCGTATTTAGGCCGCCAAAAATACAAAAAAGTAGGTCAAGGCTGTATTTGGTGGATCGTGAGGGTGGTATGTGTTGTTGCCTCATTACATTTGAAATAAATTCTAAAAACACTTATAAACTCTTTTTTTTCTTTTCTGCTTTTTCTTTCTTTCTAAATTTTTTTCTATATATATTTTTCTTCTTTTTTCTCTCTCTTTTTTTTCTCTCTTTCTTTTCTACATCTAAATATCTACTAACACAATGCAGTATAGTATACGAACTTTTATTTACGAGGCATTATTCAGGATTATGGGTGTTCAAGAGGATATCGAGTGGCTTATTTGGTGGAAGTGCTTATTCTTGGCACCCGAAAAGGAATGAATAGGACAATGTATTTCTAACCTTGACATTAATACCCTCATTCAGTCGAGGATTCCGTGAAAGACAGTCATGACCATCCACCTCAGTCCTGGTTTTATCAGAACCCACTCTCTGCATACTTGCCCTATTTGGTGGCTCTCAAGAGATTCGCACTAAGAACTTGTGCGCAGAAACCAAGAGCGAAAACTATGCCTAACTTCAAGAATCATTATCTCATTATCCAGAGTTTAAGATTCCTCATACTAACCTTAGAGCACCAGTAGACTTTCTACTTTCACCTCACACTTGTTTGGTGGATCTGTTAGAAGATAGTTTGCCTAACTCTCTAATTCCTGTCCAAGGGTTTAGGAGAAGAAGCACTGCTTCTTCTCGACAAACTAAAGATGTTTATTGGTCTTCACAAAGGATCCATTGCAAATTCTATGTGTAAGTGTGAAATTATACTAGATTTTAAACTCAGGAATCAACTTAAGAATAAATTCCTAATAAAACCTTGATAAAAATTCTTTATGCCTAAATGCTTTTTTTTTTGACATAAAAATAAGACATGCAATGTCCACACCCCCATGCCTATTCATTACAATGTCCTCATTGAAATGTATACATGAAAATCAAAATATAATAAGTAAGAGGAGGAGGTATCACCTGACTATGCTTCTTAATCTAGGTTAGTATGGATGCAGAGGATGCAAAGCTACTTGTACAGAGTACTAGGTTGCCTCCCAACCAGCACTAAGTTTACCGTCATTTGCCAGACTCAGTTCAACTTTAAGAAGATTCCAGAAGGTTGATATGATCATCAGGAATGGGATCACAGTTCTGCGTCATAAAAGGCTTCAATCTCTAACCATTCACCTTTGTCTCATTGCCGATCTTGGGATCCAGGATAAGCATAACTCCATGAGGGTAGACTTTTCTTATAATGAAGGGACCTGTCCACTTTGATCTTAATTTTCCTGGAAAGAGCTTCAAGCGTGCATCAAATAATCAAACCTTTTGATTAAGGACAAAGCTTTTTCTGGAGATGTACTTATCATGTAAAGCTTTTGTCCTATTCTTATAGATTTTCACGTTCTCATAAGCATCATTCCAGATTTCATCCAATTCAGTCAATTGGAGTTTCCTTTGTAGTCCAGATCGATCGAGATCCAAGTTAAATGTTCTGATTGCCCAATAAGCTTTATATTCAAGCTAAACTAGCAAATGGCAAGATTTTCCATAGACTAGAAGGAATGGAGGCATTCCAATCAGAGTTTTATACGCAGTCCAGTAGGCCCAGAGAGCGTCATCCAATTTGGTAGACCAATCCTTCCAATTCGAGCCAACTGTCTTTTGAAGGTTCTTTTTAATTTCTCGATTGGAGATTTCAGCTTGTTTGTTGGTCTGCGGATGGTATAGAGTAGAGATTCTGTGAGTGACTTCATACTTGGCTAGTAAGGTCCTGAATTGGTTGTGAGTGAAATGGGACCCGCCATCACTAATCAGAGCTTTAGGCACACTGAACCGACTAAAGATGTTCTTCTTTACAAAATTCATGACCACTTTATGATCATTGGTTCGGGTCAGGATGACCTCAATCCATTTGGATACATAATCAACTGCCAGCAGAATGTTCAAATACCCAAATGAATTGGTAAAAGGTCCCATAA
Organism: Thalassia testudinum; assembly: GCA_037157565.1. Lineage (NCBI taxonomy): Eukaryota > Viridiplantae > Streptophyta > Magnoliopsida > Alismatales > Hydrocharitaceae > Thalassia > Thalassia testudinum. Next base: position 86,346,262 of record JAZHRO010000031.1, read on the forward strand.
ATCAATGCCCCAAACATCAAAGATTTCGACTTCAAGGACTGGGTTTAGGGGCATCATGTCCTTCCTGGTCATGTTTCCTAAAGTTTGGCAATTGATACATGACTTATAAAAGTTTTACGACTCATGGAATAAAGACGGCCAATACAATCCACTCTACAGTACCTTGGCGCCGTCTCTTTTCCTGAGAAGCGACCTCCACACACAAAAGTGTGGCAGAATTCTAGTACACTTGTGATCTCCTCATCTGGAATACAACGACGGATAACCTGATCCATGCAAACTTTGAATAGCTTAGAGTCTTCCCAAAAGTAGTATTTGGCATCGGAAATCAACTTATCCTGCTTATGCTTAGGCCAATCCATGGGTAGTTTTCCGATGGCCAAATAGTTGACAATATCTGCAAACCAAAGTAGTTTGCAAATAGTCAAGAGAGTCTCATCAAGGAAAGAATCATGGAATTGAGTTGTAGAGTCTACAAGGATTCTGGAGAGATGATCTGCTACTACATTTTGGGCACCATATTTGTCTTTGATTTCTAAATCAAATTCTTGCAGTAGAAGGATCCATCTAATTAATATGGGTTTTGTTTCCTTTTTAAACATCAGGTGCCTTAATGCAGTGTGATCTATGAATATTGTGACATGAGATCCCAGTAGGTAAGGTCTAAACTTCTCCAGAGCAAACACTACGGCTAGCAACTCTTTTTCTGTAGTGGTGTAGTTTCTTTGAGCCTCATCCAGAGTTTTACTAGCGTAGTAAATCACATATGGTTTCTTGTCTACCTTTTGTCCCAAGATTGCCCCGATGGCATAATCAGAGGCGTCGATCATGATTTCGAAGTGATGATCCCAATTAGGAGGTTGTAAGATGGGTGATTGTGTAGTAGCCTCCTTCAGCTGATTAAAAGCCTTTAAGCAATTTAAATCAAAATCAAAGGATTGATCTTTTACCAGCAAGTTGCTTAAGGGCCTTGCCACCTTAGAAAAGTCCTTAATAAATAGGCAGTAAAATCCCACATGTCCGAGAAACAATCTTACTTGCTTAACCGTCGAAGGTGGCGGAAGTTTGATTATAGTGTCCACCTTGGCTTTATCCACTTCAATTCCCTTTTCAAACACAACATGGCCAAGGACTATGCCCTCCTTGACCATGAAGTGACTCTTTTCCCAAGATAGAACAAGATTCACCTCAATGCATTTTTGTAAAGTCTTTTCAAGATTGATCAGACATGATTCAAAAGAGTCCTCGAACACAGAAAAATCGTCCATGAAGATTTCCATGAAATCACCCACCATGTTTGAAAAGATTGCAAGCATGCACCTTTGAAAGGTTGCTGGTGCATTGCGTAATCCAAAAGGCATTCTACGGAAGGCAAATGTTCCGTAGGGACATGTGAAGGTGGTTTTCTCTTGATCCTCAGGGTGGATAGCTACTTGATTGTGGCCAGAATAGCCATCCAAGAAATAGAAGAATTGTTGGCCGGCTAGTCTTTCCAGGATTTGATCAATGAAGGGAAGTGGAAAATGGTCTTTCTTGGTTGCACTATTCACCTTCCTGTAGTTAATACAGACTCTCCAAGAGGAAGCTGTGCGGGTTGGAACCAATTCCCCATTATCATTAGTAATCACAATCAGCCCAACTTTCTTAGGAACCACTTGTACAGGACTGATCCACAGTCTGTTGGGTAGATTATTCCCGCATCTATCAACTTGATTATTTCCTTTTTCACTACCTCCCGCATGTTAGGATTCAACCGTCTCTACATTTCTTGGGAGGGTCTTGATCCATTCTTAGTATAGATTCAGTGGGTGCAATAAGTAGGACTGATTCCCTTCAAATCATCTAATGTCCAACCAAATGCTCTACTGTTTCTTCCCAACACTTGAATCAATTTCTTTTCTTGAGTTTGGGTTAGATGAGAGCTAATGATTAAAGGGTAAGTCTAATCAGATCCCAAGAAAATATATTTTAGATGATCTGGAAGAGGTTTAAGTTCAGGTTCGGGTCCTTGGGATAAAGGGTCCAGTGGTGGATCACAGTTACCCTCAAGAGGTCTTGGAATCAAGTCAGTGATTAATGGGCTAACCACTTGATTGGTTTAGGGTTCAAGGCCTGTAGGATCAGATTGGGTTATTCCTAATTCCATACAATATGAAACGGTATTGTCCTCAGAATCTTCTATCATTCCACAATCCTCAAATTGTTTGATGGCCTTAAAGATGTTAATTTTTATCTTCTTATCCCCGAATTTGATTTACATACTGCCAGATTCACAGTAAATATTTGCCTTGGCAGTAGCTGAAAATGATCTTCCTAGAATTATCGGGGTGTTCTTCAAGTTCTCTGGTACCTCCATGTCAAGGACCAAGAAATCTACAGGAAAATAAAAATCCCGGACCTTGACAATTATATCCTCAACAATCCCCTGTGGTGTGGTCATAGATCGATCAGCCAGTTGTAATGTACTCAGTAGGTTTTAACTCTCCAAAGTTAAATTTTTTGTATAACATAGTGGGGATTAAATTTATGGAGGCACCTAAATCTAACAAAGTCCTATCAAAAGTAGTATCTCCAATAACACATGAGATTAGAGGGGCTCCTTGATCTTTCTGTTTTCGAGGTAGGTTTCTAAGGATAACTACACTAGCATGTTTAGATAACACTACCATTTTAGTTGATTTGGCCTAGCTTTTAGGTGTGCACATTTCCTTTAAAAATTTCGCATAGGCTAGGATATTCTCAATAGCTTCAAGGAGTGGTATGTTCATCTGGACTTGTTTAAAAATATCAAGTCACTCCTCAAATGGATTGGTTTTCTTTTTTGTAGGTTTGTTCAAGGATTCAGGAAAGGGAGCTTGAGAGAAATCATGAGTGTTTGTGAAATGACCCGGTACCTGTTTGGGGTGTTTAAGACGTATGGATTAACCGTCAGATGTATGTCCGGACATCTGGATGAAGGTCCAGATGTTTAGAAGTAGGAAAATATCGTATGTTCTTTTCACTCTACGGGCGGGCAGCGTGCAGAGTCTTTCTCTCTCCTCCATCCCCTCACCTCGAACCCTAAATCCTTCCTATTTAAACCCCCCATCTACACTACACTCCACCCCCCACCACTCGAGCCACTGCCACCTCCACCTTCTCCTTGCGTTCGGCCATGCCCCACCAGCCTCCCATCTCTGCTGCAACTGCGGTAAGGAAGGAAAGGAGCCAGCGAGGGAGAACTGGGAAGAGCGAGAGCGAGAGAGTGCGAGGGAGTGAGAGGAGAGCATGGGAGAGGGACAACAGCTGTGAGAGCTTGATGGAGCTCAAGGAGGAGTTCGTGGGAGAGAGGAGGACACCGGCGGGGAGCTTCTCAAGCTCCTGCAGCTACTAGAGCTACCGCTGCGTCATCTAAGGGCGGAGGTGCGAGCGAGGTGAGCTGCATAGGGGAGTTCTGGATACCGATTTTCCAGTATCAGATGTCTGGGACATCGACCAGACGTCTGGAGAGGCATCAGGACGTTCGGAGCTGAAGCCAGACGTCTGAAAGCATATTATTGTGCGGAGGTACGTGTTCCCAGCGCTACTTTCCGCCATGCAGACCGTAGGGTGGGAATGTTTGGCTGAAAATAGGTCTACAATTTCGTACGCAGGTGCAGGGCGTTGGAAATGTGCGCGGTGCACCTTCCAGGCACTTTTGGATGTTTGACCACATCGCCAGAAGTCCAACGGCCCTTCCAGACAACTGGAAGGAAGGTGAGACATCTGGAACCCTCCTCAGATGGTTGCAGAGGAGTCTGGATGTCTGAGGTAGCTGCATAAAGTGAGAGGTAAGATCTGACGTCTTTTAAGACGTCTGGGACTAGTCCCAGACATCTAATTTTGGACAGTAACCGTGTTTTTGGCTCGTTTAGGGTCCAAACGGAATCGGATTTTCGCAAACGAAGTACCGTTGTTTTCCATTCGAGTTTCTCTACGTGTTAGTGTTGAGTACCTATTATTTTTGACCCATCTAATGTGAATTAGTCGCTGGTACAGGTTACCAGCTGGTGGCGTGTTTGGGGCCCGCGGAGACGATGAGATGTGGTGTAGGCCCCCATTCCTGACGTGATACCCGGTAGAGTAATTTAATCCAGTTGTTAATATTTAACTAAGAATGTGCTTGTTTGGAATAATTGGATCGAACTCTAGGATGTGGAATGAACCCTAAGGTAGAGATGTATGAGCCTATTTTGAGCTATACTGTTTAGTTGAATGCATGTTTAAAATAAATTGCTAGCAATGGTATTAGTGTAATTATGAGATACTATTTTAAACATGAAAACACGAGCTACCTATATGTGATAGAAAATTGAGAATTGGATAGTGTGACCCGGATATTGATAATGAGATGAATATGAGCATGAACCCTATGGGGAATTAAGAGTAGAACTCCTGTGTATGAAAGGAATCTGGTATTTAGACGGGAAGTGAGCTAGCCCTTGTGTACACGGTACCAAGGAGAGCAACTGTCCCTTTTAGTGTAGAGGTGGAGCCAGCCACCCCTTGGGTTGAGACCCGAGGTAGGACTAGTCACTCTACAGCGACTACTGTTTGGCCCTTGCGTACGTAGTACCGACGTGTGCTACTAGTGTAGGGAGGGAGCTAGCCGCCCCACAGGGCTCGGGGTTAGGACTAGCCAACTTACGTAGACTTTTAGGCCCTCTGGGCAAACCGGGGTAGTCGGGCGAAGGTACGCGGACTGTGGAGGGGCGAGACCCCTATTCTGAGAGGGCAAGGCTCTATACTGTTTCGTACTGTACTTTAGGCATACCCACTAGCAGAAACGACTGACTGCATGCCAGTGCGGGGTAGCTACCCGTGCGCTTATCACGTGTGCCGTAGTCATCACTACGTTGTGACAATGACCTTGGGCTAGTTGACTGAGTGTAGGACTACCGCGGGAGACTCTCCTGTCCATGAGAGCACCACATGTACCTTCTACTCCACTGAAAAGACTGCAATTAAGATCGTTCCCACGAGGAACAAGCAAGATCAAGAAATACTTGGATCCTTTGTGAAATAAATGAACCAAAAATACATAGATGAAATAAATAGAAATGAGAATAAAACATGGTTACTTGTTTTACTTTACTTTCACATAAATAATGTAAACACCACTCTACTCAACATTCGCTGACTCTGTCTTTTCGTAACCTTATTCAGGACCAGGAGTTGAGCAGCCCGAGTTTCCGGCTGCAGAGGGTGCTGGGCCCAGTTAAGCCAGCTATAGTCGTTTCTTTCCAGCTCTTTAGTTTTCTACTGTTATAGTGAGTAATAGACATCTATTTTACTATTCCTGTTACTTTCTATCTTTTTTTTTGCTGTGTTGTTGTGATGGCATGTATTACTTTGTTGAGACTTTTAACTCTGTTGTTCCTTTACGTCTCATTTTTCCTTATGCTTAGTTATATTGCATGTGTGAATGTGGTCTATTTCCTGCTTTTGGTTATTTCTCGTTGGACGACTAGGTCTTCGGATTAGTCGAGACGAGCCAGTCTCGGGTTCTGTAGGGATCTGGGAACTGGGTCATAATGGTTTGGGTCTTGATCCTTGTCTTCTTGATCTCCTAAGTCAGATTCGGGCTCCTCAATATCTTGTTTAGATTTAGATTTAGAGGGTAAGGATCTTGTATCTGTCTCCCACTTCTTAAGGTTACCGCACTAGCAAAAGCATTAGGGTTAGAAAGTTGAGGTGGGTTCTGCAAAATAGGTGGAGCCTGATTAGGGTTAACAAAACCAGGTGGGTGCTGGAGAGCAGGTTGAACTAGATGTGCCTATTGCTCTCTTGTGTTGTGCTAGTTAACCCTATTGAAGTTTCTTGGGTTTGGGACAGGTTGGGATGGCAGCGTCCCGTGTTGTCTGGCATCTACTAGCTGGTCTAGTCATCCCGTCAATTCTGTCCTCAATTGATTCATTTCTTCCTTATGTCTCAGATTCATCTCTCTCATTTCTTTGAGGACCAGGCTTAGATCGGTGGGCTAGTTTCTTTGAGTAGGTTGTGGCTAGTACGTGTGTGGTTGTGTGTACCTACTAGGTTGCCCATAAGTGTTTGGTTTAGTCAAGTTAGGACCTTGGGTGGGTTTCTAACTTGACCAAGCAAAGTTAGGATGGTTGCACCATCTAAGGTTGTAAGTGTTTAAATAAGGCTCATTTCTAGTGTAACCCTGGAGTGCATTCACATCCTCAGGATAACTAGGCATCGAGCTACCTAGTTTAGAATTCGAGGGCATCAAGGTCCCTCCTTGGTACCCAGAAAGAGATGGCTCCAAGTACAATTGGCTCATAGGTGGAGCCATGGTTAGGTCATTAATGTTGTGCACTGATTCTTGACCTAGTGGGTTGGGGAATTGGTTGTGGGTTAATATAGGCACTCCTTGGGTAGGCATAGGATTTAATATGGATTGTGTACCTAAGGAATTTCCACCCTTTAGAAGGCTATCCAGCTTCTTATCTAAATTCTCCACATTCTTTCCCACGTGTTCCACCTTATCTAATCGTTGTGCAATTAGCTCTAAATTAACCAAGTTTGAATTATTGTTAACTTCATAAACTCCGCTCCTTGGTTGATTAGCTCTGTTAAAGGCGGACATTGAGGCATTGTTGAGGGAATTTTCACTCATATTCTTGAAGAATTGAAAGGCTCCCTCAGCATCTCGACTCAGGAAATTTTCCCCACATGCTGCATCAACAAAATTCTTCAGATTATCACTCAACCCATAATAGAAAATATGGGCCAAGTGCCACTTCAGAATCCCATGATAAGGGCATTTCCTAGCTAAATCATTGAACCTCTCTCAAGCCTCATGTAGTTGTTCCCCAGGGTTCTGCTTAAAGGTTGTTATGGCACATCTAAGGGCATTAGTTTTTCTTATGGGGAAGAATTTCTTTAGGAATGTGCTTCTCAGGTCTTTCCAAGTTAGGATTGGTCTACCAATTGTTCACAACCAATGTGCAGCTGTATCTTTCAAGGACAATGGGAACATTTTCATAATTAGGGTACCTTCATTCATGTTCCTAGGGCCGAAAGTTCTTCCTATGTGTAGGAGCTCTTCAAGGTGGTGGAAGGGCTCATCTGACTCGCAGCCATGAAAGTGAGGAATCAAGTTAATGATCTAAGGTTTGAGATCAAAATCTTCCCCATCCTGAGGTACCCTAACAAAAGGTTCAGGTTGGGCATTAGGAGGGTTATAAAAGTCACGGAGGGGTCGGTCTGCCCTTTCGTTTTGGAGTCGAGTGATGGCCTGCACTATGACTTCCATCTGTCGGTCATGATGCTGGCCCTGCTTAGTGATTTGCCTTTGTAAAAGAGTCATAGGATCCATATTTTGTTCATCAATCTCTTCTTCCTCGTGATGACTAGCCATTGCAAAGGGTTTAGATTCAGATTCTAGATAAATAGGTCTTCTCCTAGGATTTCTTTCTAATGGTGGTAGCAAATCAGGATTTTGAGATCTTCTACCTTGCATATACCAGAAGAATGTCTATAAACGAGAGAGAAGATAGATGAGAGAAACCCTGCCCACTCAATGCAAGCAATCAAACTGGTCCTTAGAGTGTCAACCCTAATTAGACCTGATCCTGGCTCCCCAAAACACGACTGGGTTAGATCAACCCTTGTAGTACTTGGTTGGCCAGAAGGGTGGGACCCGTTAGAACACCCTGCACGGTGAGATACCACTAAAGGTTAACGCGGTTACCGCACCGACCTTTCTTGTCACTAGTGGGTCCAAGTAGGCAAGGCCTTGACCTTAGCCTAATCTAGTTTCAAGTCCCCAAATCTATTAGTCCTGCCTAGGACATGTTTAATCACTTTTAGGCATGAGTTTGATGTGCTTTCGAAATATGATTGGCGTTAGGGGGTGTTTGCCTTTAAAGTTTATTTCAGATGTGTAAAGTGCTCAAGCAAAGGGTTCACAAGCAATTTCTTATGATGAAGTGAATTTTAAAATTCGAATGCATGTGTTAATGAGTTTTAGGATTCACTTGAGTTAATATCTTCAATCGAGGTTCTGATGAGGTACACAAGGGTTTTACAAATCCCAATTTTTTTGATAGATTTCCTTTAAATATGAAAATGCAGGTGTGCTCTATCCTTTATGTGGAACCCTAAGCATAGATAATTTTTTATGATTCTTTAAAGTTCAAAATCAGATGAGTGATGCGGCCCAAAAAATACAATCAATTGGTCTTCTTGCACTACCAACTAGGTACTCAGAAAATATTTTTCAAGAATTTTTAATGCATGTTTGCTATTTTGTTCTGATTTAAAGTATACTGGAGGCTTTGCAATCTATTTTGAACCCCAGTTGGTGATTGAATAATTTGTGAAATCAAATTTGTAAGAAATAATTTTTTCAGATTTTTCCTAAATATTTTATTATCTCAAAAATTCAGTGCCACAAATTTCAAGTCAATCGGAGTTGTATAGAAATTCTTATGATATTTTGAAATCCAAAAAATTAGGAACAATAACCGAATTGACAACAAATCAGTGCATAAATTTTTAAAATTTTTTCATAATCTGATTTCTGCTAAATTTTGATATTATTTCTGACTTTGAAATCTACGTCTAGTAAAAATTTGAGAATTTTTGGACATAGGAATCTTCGGGAATTGAATTTTTAAGATAAAGCTTTATTTCAGCCTGAAAATCAAGAGAATTTTTTTTTTATAAGCAAACAAATTCTAACTAATCCTAGGGTTCAAGTAAATCCTAGATCTAACTAATCTAAACTACGAATACTTACTTGAGGTTTGAACCCTCAATTTCCGTTGTCATGTTTCGTTCTGATTTCCTTGCTTTCCTGCATACACGAATTCAACGAAAATAGCAAGTTAGAAATCTCAAATTCGCACCAAAGAAAACTTCAAAAATTGTTGTTGCCTCCCCGGCAACGGCGCCAACTTGTTCGGTGCGTAATTCACATTTTAAAAGTTAATTAGTTGTAGTATAGCACGAAAACATATTGACAAATAAATTTATAAAACTACGATGAGTACCGGGTCGTTTGCAGGGAAGCAATCTTGATTTTTGTAGAAGCTTTTCAATAAAACTTGCTCTAAACAAATATTTATATATGTATATATGTATACGAATCAGATATCATGAACTCAGAAGATCAAAATCTTATTGCAATTAAATAGAGTTTTCTTAATAAAGAATGCTACTAGAATTAAATAGAGAGATAGAGAGAGAGATAGAAAGTGGCAGAGAGACGACGCTGCTTGTGGGATGCTTGTGCGAGGTGTGGTAGCACCTCAGATCCAGAGCTCCGAGATGAAGGTTGGAGCTGAGTTACAAAGGGATGGAAAGTTGCAGAGAAGGTGGAAGATATTTAGAATTGATGGGAGAGAGATGCTTCAACTGGAGGGCCCTAGGCCTTCTTTTATAGTTTTAGTGAGGGGCAAAGTAGGTATTTAACCCCTTTTTTTCATGCAACAATTGTTATTTGATCAGATTCGTTGATTGGGAGATCAACAAATCAGATCTGGCCTCAAAACACCTTCATTTGTGCCTAAAACGCTTGGATTCAACCTGGGCTTGACACGTGGCAGCTTCTCAGCCTTCAGATCGCCATCGAACGAATCCCATTCCTCTGCATGTGTTCTCCTTTTTCCCGCTCGCCACTCGCTCAATCTGAGCGCCTCATCCTCAGCGGGCGCACATCTCACGCAAGCGCGTAAGCCAACGCACTACATGCAAGTTTTGTTATAGTTTCCTCTTTATATCTATTTATTCTTATCCAACTGGACAGGCAACGTGGCCTGCTCGTGACCATTGGATGAAGATCCAATGGCCCACAGCGTGCGAGGGTGGCCTTCTTAGATGGGGCGGTGGTGAGGGAGCGGCTGTGATGGCACCACGTGGCACCATCATGGTCGCCATCTTCTTTTCCTTGTATCTGGTGCTATAGACCTCCAATCGAGTTGATTCTTTCGCCGTTGGATTACGATCATCGATCTAGATTCATCCATGTGGTTGGATTCTTCATCTAAGGCTTGGATCTTTGCCCTTTACTTTATGATCTCCGTTCTTTTATGGACTGCACAAGATGCCCTGGTTGTCTGATTGAGACGATTTCAGAAGTGTTGAACTCCCGTCATTATTCTGATCAAATCCGTCCAGTCTGATCTGACATCCGCAACTTCAAATCATCTATGATTAAAATCGAGATGATTTTAGGTCATAAAATGATAATATTATCTATATGACTAATAAACTAGCTATTATGCAAATTACGATGCCTATGAATGCATTATTCCTAAGTTATGCTAGAATCTAGCTTAGTTCTGGTGATTTAGGTTGCATGATTACTATGGAATCAATGCTTTCCTCTAGTACCTAGGCACCTACATAGTAGCCTACCATTGTTGGTTAGTTGGCCTATTCATGAATTGACTGAGCTTGCCTACAGCAAGTGCAATATCATGTTGTGTAAGGGTCAAATAAAGTAGCTTTCCAACCATCTGTATGATCTGTTATCACCTACATTTGCCTCCTCATTGTGAAGATGTGCCTTAGGAATCATAGGAATATTGACTAGCTTGGACCCCAGCATACCTGTCTCCTGAAGAATATTCAACATATACTTATGTTTAGAAAGAACAATCTCATCTCAACTCCTAGTGACCTCGATCCTCAAAAAGTATCTAAGCTAGCCCAGATCATTCATAACAAACTACTATGCAAGAGACTCCTTGACCTAATTTATCCCAGCCTCATAATTGCCAGTAATAATTAGGTTATCTACATAAACTAGTAGTGTTACCACACCACTCTCCATTGTCCTGGCAAACAAAGAGCGATCTAAATAGAGAGTGATTTGAAGAAGACCTCTACATTCCTATCTTCTGTAATACATCTGAGAGCTTTTGAAATCAGGCTCTCAGGCCCCGCTTTAAGCCATATATGGCCTTTCTAAGTATGCACACACACTATCCCTGAACCTTAAAATTCAGGGGTTGCTGCATGTAAACCTTCTCCTAAAGATTGTTGTAGAGAAAAGAGTTCTTCACATTAAGTTGATGTAGCCGCCAATCTCTATGAGCCGCAATACAGATAAGTACTGATGTAAACACATTTACACTACTTAAAATGTCTACATATGCATGTTCTTAAGCATAGGATTGCATTTCATAATATAAATATTGCATAACATGCATCATCTTGCATTTAGAGTAGTTTGAATAAAATGGAGGTTAATTGTCTCCTTTTATGTGCTTGGACAGGGCAAACATTTTATCGGGGCCTCGGATCAAAGATCCAACCGTATGGATGTGATCAGGGCGACGATTGGAGTTCAACGACTCTAAGATCGCCCTAATCAGGCATCCGTAGCATCAGATAGAGACCGGGGAACCCTAGAAGATCAAGGGCCAGGATGGTGTAAATCCACACTTCAAATGACAAATCCGACCGCACGGATGAATTCGGATCGACGCTCGCAGCCCAACGACACAAAAATCGAGTCAATCCGACATCCGTGGCACCATCTACAACTTCCAGAAGATGGACGGCCAAGATGGCGTCACGTGGCGCCATCTCAGCCGCCCAAACGGCCGCATGCATCTTGTGAAGACCGCGCACCCGTCTCCTCTCCGCCGTTGGATCTCGATCCAACGGCTGTGGCCGCCTGGCGCTTAAAACATGCGCTCGACCATCCGCGCCCCGCAGCGCAGCGGTCGAGCGCGCTTACGCGAGCGCGGGGCGCGAGTTCGAGCCGCGGCGAGGGAGCGGAAGGCGCGATTGAGCGGGCGCGGATGAGCGTCAGATGGAGATCCAACGGCCGCGCGCGCTCAATCAGGACGATGCGCGATTGGACGCCCGCGTGGACGCGCGATCGCACGTGCAGGCGGGCGGGCGGCAGCGGTGAAGGCGCGATTTTAAGCCGTCCGATCTCACGATCGAACGGCTGAAAATCAATAAAAGCGCGTAGGTGTTGCACGCGTGGGCGGCTGAGCGGGCGCGCGTGGGCGCGGAAGCGACGCGCGCGCTGGGGGCTTTAGCGACGGTTTCATCCGTCACTAAAGACCCCTCATTTATTGTTTTGAAGTTCTAATGTCCATTTTGCCCCCACTCCTTGCAACTATAAAAGAAGACCCCCTCCATACGAAATTCCCATCCCTTCCTTCTCCTCTCTACCTCTCCAAAGCTCAAGAGAAGCTTGTCCCACACCCGGGATGCTCCTCGCGAGATAAAGTCTAAATTTTCGTCCTCCTTCGGAAGTGGATCCCGCGACGACGACGGCGTGCTGCTCCGTTCCCGCTCTTCTGCTTCGTCCTCCCTCGTCCTGCTCCATTCTCGTTCGTCCAGACGTCGTCTCGTTCGGCTCGTCCTCCAAGCGACCGTCGAGGAAGATAACTTCTCTCTCCCATTCTTATTTACAGCTTTTCTAGTGTAGAATTTTCCTGCTTTATAGTGTAATTGATTTCCCACTTTCTAGTGTAACTTTTATTTCGTTTGCTTGTATAAATAATTGAAATATTGAATGCATGTTCTCTTTCTCTCTCTCTCTCTCTCTCTTAGTTTGATAGCTCGATTGTAATTATTTCGCCTTGTTTATCAAAAATCCTAAAAAAAATATAATTGCGAATATAGATCAACGTAGCCTCCCTGAGTTCGACCCGGAATTCTTTTTTCGGTATAAATCTTATTTGTTGAACACGAATTCTTCGCTTTCGAACTACAATGACAGGTTTTTCCAAAACCAAACACGTTAGCGTAGATTCGTAATCGTTCAACATTTTCGCGCCGTTGCCGGGGAGACAACGATTTTCGATCTTTTCTTCGCATTTCTTGCACTTTATTTGTTTTCTAACTAGCTTTCTCTTGTGTCTATTGTTTTGCAGAGACCTCCATCAAGGAATCAACAAGCGGTAGACTGGAGTAAAGTGCAGTTGAAGACAACTGTAAGTGCTCCCCCATTCTTTCCCCCTCCATAGATTTCATTCGCCACATTAAATCCAAATTCCAATTAACCTAGGTGTTTGCATAAATCCTAGGAATAGTTTGATTGTTTGGATTTCTACTCACACTCATTTCACCCTCATTCATAAAAAAAAAATAATAACAAAAAGATAATTTTGTGGGGTAACTTTCAACAAACACACAACACACACCCACATTCAAGGCACTTGATTAACTTGATTTGTTTTCTACTCAACCGGGTTCTGATCTGTGGAACCGGTACACATAGAGCAACACATAACAGAGTAGAAATCATTCTAGGTTAACCATCTTTGAGTGCCTAACTTAGTGGTGCAATTGTGGCCAATTGTTTGAGTTGTTTGGGCCACACCACTTTATTTAAAACCAACTCATCAAGTAGCTCCTCCTTAGGGTTTTCAATCTAGGTATATTCCAGGCACTCCGCTTTCTTTCTGATTTTAAAGGAAAACTATCTTCACCCGTGTTTTACAACTTGGTTTGCCTAGAAATTTGATTGCAATTCACCTAATTTGAAACCCTACAAGCTACTTAAGCAGGATTTGAACATTAAAATTCACACATTATAAATAATCTTGCCTGAAAACCCTGGTTGTGCACGCACTTACACAAATTTCAATCAATCATTAAGGGCACAACCCATTGTAAGGGCCCATCACATTCCATAAGCACCACAATCCCAGGCCGTAATAAAATTGAGTAGACGTTGGCCCTAAGGTTTGATTCGCTCTTCAAGGCTTAGTTTGAGATTGTTTTTGATTAACCTACTTGTACTGATTAATCTGATGTCTAGCTAGGGGAGTAGCGTCAAACGACCGCGGCTGGGGGGTACACTAGGAACCGGAGGCGAAAGCCAAAGGAAGAACCTTCTCCCCAGTCCCTCCTTCTAACTGGTTGGATTATACAGACGCAAGTAGAGTAAATCAGTTACAGTCTTAAGGCTGGTGTTGGGAGTCAGTAGATCCTTAGGCTACCCCACTTAAGGACAGCCTTATTTTGTTGTGCTGCATGGTCCCTATCCCCGGTCCTTCCGACCTACTCCTAGTTTATGCTGGGAAGACGGTCATTGAATCCCCGATTGGAAGGACCATTAGAACATTCTAGGAGGCGCAAGTTAGATTTTGGTCAATTTGATCCCATGGCCGAACAACAGCCTCCTCTGCCTGGAAATCCACAGGAAGAATTTCGAAGGCAGCTGGAACAAATGCAGAGAATGCAAGAATGGTTCCAGAGAATGCAGGGTGCTCAGCCCTTGAACGATTTTTATGATCCTTCAAATTACGGGGAACGTCCCGACGTCCAGATTCCAGCCGGTGACGTAGAAATCAAGCCCCAGGTGTTAAGCTTGATTAAACATTATCATGGGCTTGGCTCCGAAGATCCGTTTCAACACTTGGAGGACTTAACCACTTTGGTCCAGACCACCAAGTCTCGAAACGTAAACGAGGAGCAAATGATCATGAGGCTCTTCCCCCACTCTCTTAGGGATAAGGCCGCGCATTGGTATAGGACAATAGGAAGACCAATTACAACTTGGAATGAGTTGAAATCGGCCTTTCTGAAGAAATTTTTCCCAGTCGATCGTACCAATGCTTTGAGACGGGCAATCACTACTTTTACCCAGCGGCCGGGGGAGCAGTTTCATGTGGCCTGGGAGCGATTCCACGACTTATTGCGGAGGTGTCCACACCACGAGGTGCCGAAATGGCAACTCGTGCAGATTTTCTATCATGGGTTGACTGAGCAACTCAGAAACCATGTGGATGCTTCTTGCGGAGGCAATTTCCTCAATAAAGATGCAGATAGTGCACATGATTTATTTGAGGAAATGAGTGAGAATTCAATTAATCATGCCTCCATGGATACTTTTAATCGGTCCCAACAACCCAGATCAAATGTCAATGAAGTCCATGACTCTCATTCATTTGATATGGAATTGATTTGTAATAAACTTGACAAAGTGGACTTGGTTGCTAAAAGAATGGAAGAGTGGATGGCTGGCAATTCTATGAACAACTCTCAATCCACTCAATCCCAAAATTCGGGATTCCATTCTTCACGAGCTCTTTCTGGATGGGAGTTCGTGAATCAACTCGATGCGACTCAACCTATGAGTCAGCATTTCTCGGAACCCCATGGGTTCCCAACTGGGGCCTTTGATCCCAGTTTTTCTAATCCTTCCTTTTCTTTCTCTCCATCCTCACCCTATGAGGATGTCTGTGCTGTACAAGAGAATGTTAGATCCAACCCCTACTCGAATGCCTATAATCCAGGTTGGAGAAACCACCCTAACTTCTCTTGGAAAAATCCGGGGCAACAGACCCAATTCCGACCCAGCAATTATGCTCCGCAACGACCAATGGGTCAGGGTCAAGTATATACTTAGTTGCCTCCGAATCAGGTCAATCAGCCAGCTTGGAATGCCCGTCAACCCGTAGGGTAGGCTGATTTGAACCGTCAAATGGTAGAGATGCAAGGATCTATGCTCTAGCTCATGGAGCAAATGAAAGACTCACTGGACAACTTGCAATCCGGGCTCATTGCTAACTCTCATCAACCCGGATCTCTACCATCCCAACCCATACCCAACCCACGAAACATTACGAATTCGGGCAATCAAGCCCAAGGGTACGGAAATCAGAGGGACCCACACACGCATGCTCAGGTGGTTGATCAGGGTTCCTCATCTTCTTCTTCTGTAAATCAACAATTCATGGTCAATCAAGCCCCTCCAATCTTTCCTAACCCTCCCCAAGACCCAAATTCTTACGCTTCTGCAAATTCTATCACTTTGAGGAGTGGTAAGAATACTCAGGATCCACAACCACATTATTCTAATCTTTTGAATCCTGAAGAATCTGAGGAGAGAGAGGAGAATTCTAAAGGAGAAATCAAGGCTCAGGAATCCGATTCCAAAGATCTGACTCGTGTTCCTTTTCCTGAAGCCTTAACCAAAGCAAAGAAGAAGAAGTCTGTTGATAGCAATGAGGAGCTTCTGAATTTATTTAAGAATGTTGAGATCAATATCCCGCTCCTTGATGCTATCAAGCACATACTGACTTACGCAAGATTTTTAAAGGAATTATGTACACAAAAGCGTAAGTCGAGAGAATCTGTTCCGAGGAAGGTGGTACTCTCCGAGCAGGCTAGTTCTGTTATCCTGCACTACCTCCCTCAGAAAAAGAGAGATCCTGGTGCTCCTTTGATTTCTTGCGTTATCAGAGATTACACATTTGATAGAACACTTTTGGATCTCGGTGCATCCATCAACTTAATTCCGACTTCTCTTTACGAGAAGTTTGGGTTAGGTGAACTTCGGCCAACTTCAGTAGCGCTACAGTTAGCGGATCGTTCGGTCACAAACCCACGAGGCGTTATTGAAGATGTTATAGTTAAGGTCAAGGATTTCTATTTTCCTGTAGATTTCCTTGTCCTTGACATGGATGTACCAGATAATCTGAGGAACATGCCCATCATTCTGGGGCGTCCGTTCCTGGCTACCGCAAAGGCCAACATTAATTGTGAAAGCGGTAGCATGGAAATCGCCTTTGGGGACCAACGTATGAAATTAGATATTTTTAAGGCGATCAACAAATTTGAGGATTGTGGATTTATTGAGGAACTTGATGAGGATAATGTTAATATTGAAACTTGTTTGACAGTTTCTTCAATTGAAAGTTCCTCTTTGGTTGATGAATTTGACCCGCAACCCTCTGACTTAACATCTTCGGAAGAGGTTACTGATTTTGTTCACTCACAACCTCTCCCTCTTATTGAATCTTCAGCATCTACCCGACCATCAATCATCACCCCACCCCAGCTCGAATTGAAACCATTGCCCGAGAATTTGAAATATCAATTTTTAGGACCTCAGAATACGCTCCCTGTGATTATCAGTGCTAAATTGACAAAGGAGCAAGAGATTAAATTGATTAAGGTCCTAAAGGAACATAAGGAGGCAATTGGTTG
This sequence comes from Thalassia testudinum, assembly GCA_037157565.1. Classification (NCBI taxonomy): domain Eukaryota; kingdom Viridiplantae; phylum Streptophyta; class Magnoliopsida; order Alismatales; family Hydrocharitaceae; genus Thalassia; species Thalassia testudinum. Next base: position 86,363,197 of record JAZHRO010000031.1, read on the forward strand.
GACCATTCATGACCTTAGGGGGATCGAGCCATCTTACTGTAATCATAGAATATTCTTGGAAGATGGATCCCGCCCTTCTCACCAGATGCAGAGGAGATTGAATCCAAATATGCGAGAAGTGGTCAAAAAGGAAATCATCAAGTGGCTCGATGCAGGAATTATTTATCCAATCTCTGACAGTCCCGTTCAGATTGTTCCAAAGAAAGCCGGGATTACTATTGTGACTAATGAGAGAGGAGAATCTGTCACAACTCGTTCAGCTTCTTCTTGGAGAGTTTGTATTGATTACAGGAAGCTGAACACTGCCACTAAAAAGGATCATTTTCCCCTGCCCTTCATTGATCAAATCTTGGAAAAATTAGCCGGGCAGAAGTACTTCTGTTTTCTTGATGGCTACTCGGGATACAACCAAGTTCCTATCCATCCCGAGGATCAGGAAAAAACTACTTTCACCTGTCCCTACGGAACCTTTGCTTTTCGTAGGATGCCTTTCGGGTTATGCAATGCACCTGCGACTTTTCAAAGGTGTATGCTAGCCATATTTTCCGACATGGTGGGAGAGTTTATGGAAGTCTTCATGGATGATTTCTCCATTTTCGGAGAATCATTTAACTCTTGTTTGGCTAATTTGGAAATGATTCTTAAGCGATGTATCAAGACACGATTGGTCCTTAGCTGGGAAAAGAGTCATTTCATGACCCAAGAGGGCATCGTTTTGGGTCATGTAATCTCTGAACGGGGAATTGAACTGGACAAAGCTAAGGTTGATGCTATCGCTAAACTTCCTCCTCCCACATCAGTTAAACAAATCAGATCATTTCTTGGCCATGTGGGATTTTATCGAAGATTCATCAAGGACTTCTCGAAGGTTGCCCGCCCTTTGAGCAATCTTCTTGCCAAAGAAACGCCGTTTGTTTTTGACGAATCATGCCGAAAGGCATTTGATTTCCTAAAAACGGCAGTCACCTGTGCTCCAATTTTGCAACCACCTATTTGGACAGCCCCATTTGAGATCATGATCGATGCTTCTGATTACGCGGTCGGGGCTGTCCTGGGTCAGAAAATTGATCGAAAGCCCTTTGTCATTTACTACGCTAGTAAAACTTTGGATGAAGCCCAAAGGAATTACACTATTACTGAAAAGGAATTACTAGCTGTAGTATTTGCGTTGGAAAAATTCAGGTCATATCTCTTGGGGTCTCATGTTATTGTTTATACCGACCACTCGGCCTTGAGACATCTCTTGGCTAAAAGGATGCTAAACCCCGGCTTATTCGTTGGATTCTTCTTCTTCAAGAATTTGATCTTGAAATCAAGGATAAAACCAGGGTACAAAATGTGGTGGCGGATCATTTGTCGAGACTCCTAGGTGATTCTTCTTGTCCGGACATTCTAATTGCTGACACTTTTCCGGACGAAACCATTCTTGCAGTTTTAGGTGTCCACAGCCCATGGTTTGCTGACATTGTTAACTATTTGTCCGTTGGTCAAATCCCCCAGGATTGGACCAAGCAACAACGGGATAGACTCAAATCTGAGGCAAAATACTACTTTTGAGAGGACCCTGAACTGTATCGCATCGGCTCTGATCAGATTATTCGCCGATGCATACCGGAGAATGAATTCAACAGTATACTTGAGTTCTGCCATGCATCTGGGTGTGATGGACATTTCTCCGGGAAAAAGACGGCTGCAAAAATTTTGCAATCTGGCTTCTATTGGCCGTCTTTATTCAAGGATGCCCAGGATTTCTCACGGTCATGCCCTCGATGCCAGGCACTCGGGAGCATAACTAAGAGAGACATGATGCCCTTAAACCCTATTCTTCCTGTCGAAATTTTCAATGTTTGGGGCATTGATTTCATGGGACCCTTTATCCCTTCATTTGGACATCAGTACATTCTTGTCGCTGTTGATTATGTGTCTAAATGGATTGAGGCAATTCCCACCCGAACCAATGACCACAAGGTGGTCATCAACTTTGTCAAGAAAAATATCTTCAGTAGATTCGGGATTCCGAGGGCTATCATCAGTGATGGTGGCACTCATTTTACTAATGCCCAATTTCGGAGTTTATTGGCCAAATACAGGGTTAATCATCGAATTTCCACACCTTATCATCCCCAAACGAATGGACAAGCCGAGATCTCTAATCGAGAGATCAAGAACATTCTGCAAAAAATGGTTAGGCCCGATCGCAAGGATTGGACTCAAAAGCTTGAGGACGCTCTTTGGGCCTACCGTACGGCGTATAAAACGCCCATCGGCATGTCTCCATTTCGTCTGGTGTATGGAAAGGCGTGTCATCTACCCGTAGAGATTGAACACAGGGCATTCTGGGCAATCAAACAATGCAATCTAGATCTAAATCTAGCTGGGAAGACCAGGAAACTCCAACTATCTGAGTTGGAGGAGCTTAGAAATGATGCTTATGAGAATGCCAAGATCTACAAGGCTCAGACCAAAGCTCTACATGATCAAATGATTTCCCGCAAGAGCTTTGAGCCAAACCAGAAGGTCTGGTTATTCGATTCTAAACTTAAGCTCTTTCCTGGTAAACTTAGATCTAAATGGAATGGCCCATTCATAATTGATCAGATTTTTCTAAATGGTGCCGTTCTGATTTCTGACCCAAAGACGGGTAACACCTTTAAAGTCAACGGTCAACGTCTGAAGCCTGTTGTTGACCGTAATCTTCCAGAACCCGTTTCAGACTCTGTTGCTCTAGCCATTCTGTGACTTCTTTGGCTGGACTTCGCCTAGCTGACGGCATTAAACTCAGCAGTTGTACATATAACACAAGGCTGATATGAGCTTCATATCCAGGTGACATCTTTCATATTCTACCCTTTCTTTCATGTCTCTTTTTCAATGAGGACATTGCATCAGCTAGGCATGGGGGGGTGGATTCATTTTTGAATTAGTTGGTCAGCTTTGTGAAATCCATATAAATTGCTCTCTTTCTAAAAAAAAAATTAAGAAGGATTAGTTGGACATTAGGACTTTTCAATCCTAAGAAATTTTACATTAGGATCTGAACACAAAGACCCCTCAGGTCTTTGGACTTAATTAGCCTGTGTATCTACTAAAATGTGGATTTATCTTTGAGTTCTCGCCATCTTAATTCTATTATAATTGGAATAAATAAGTTTGGGTGATAAGTACACGACTTGTCAACCCACCCTCTGATTTAAGGGAATTTTGAGTTTTAAGCATCTACACACTTTCTTTGCACTGACTCATTGCTCGACGATTCTAACGGAAATTGGGTAGCTAATGAACCTTCTAGGGTGATATGGCTGGCAAGTTATCGTGGGTAACAGCCCATAGGTAGGTTGTCCAGAGCTCAGTCACTGGACTTTTCTCTTTTTGCCACCTTTAGGTAAATCTTAGACCAGGGAAGCCACCTACTTATTTAAAAAAAAAAAAAAACTAAGAACAGGAGAAAAGAACAAAAAGAAATAAGCCACACTTCGCCACACGAGTATGGCTGGCAAGTTGTCAGTGGCAACAGCTCATCGACCGGTTGTCCAGAACCCAGCTCAGAAAATGCACTAAAAATTCCCAAAACACTCAGGAAGAAGCGGAGAAGTAGAATAAACCGGGGAGATATACACTGGATTCACCCTTGTGTTGACCCCGTAAAAAAATAAAAGTAGGGAGAAAGCTACCGGTTGTAAAGATACACCTTTAGGCAGAATTCTGGTTAGGTCACCTAGAGGCGTAGAAATCCGAAGTCCGTTCTAACTGCCGGTCAACGAGTCTATCACAATCACAATAAGATGCTTAAAACTTAGGGTTCTCATCAAATCTTGGGTGAGTTGAATGGCCGTAAAAAGCCACTCTTAAACCCTAAAAGTTAAAAATCCAAAAAAAAAAAAAAAATTAGAAAAGAGTAAAAAGAGAAAAAGAAATGTTTCTTTGAATAAGGCGAGGCTTGAGGCGGTCTGCATTTTGGCTGATACCCGGGAACTGTTGTGTCTTTGAAAGTTCAGTTCCTAAGTAGACAATTTCTTAATGATTGAAAATAACTCAGGTCTAAATAATCTAACTTAATTCTTTTATAAATATCATATAGTTTTGCTAGGGACTAGCAAAAGGTAGGCATGGGAGTATGATGTAAACACATTTACACTACTTAAAATGTCTATATATGCATATTCTTAAGCATAGGATTGCATTTCATAATATAAATATTGCATAACATGCATCATCTTGCATTTAGAGTAGTTTGAATAAAATGGAGGTTAATTGTCTCCTTTTATGTGCTTGGACAGGGCAAACATTTTATAGGGGCCTCAGATCAAAGATCCAACCGTATGGATGTGATCAGGGCGATGATTGGAGTTCAACGACTCCAAGATCGCCCTAATCAGGCATCCGTAGCATCAGATAGAGACTGGGGAACCCTAGAATATCAAGGGCCAGGATGGTGTAAATCCACACTTCAGATGACAAATCCGACCGCACGGATGAATTCGGATCGACGATCGCAGCCCAACGACACAAAAATTGAGTCAATCCGACATCCGTGGCACCATCTACAACTTCCAGAAGATGGACGGCCAAGATGGCATCATGTGGCGCCATCTCAGTCGCCCAAACGGCCGCATGCATCTTGTGAAGACCGCGCACCTGTCTCCTCTCCGCCGTTGGATCTCGATCCAACGGCTGTGGCCGCCCGGCACTTAAAACATGCGCTCGACCATCCGCGCCCCGCAGCGCAGCGGTCGAGCGCGCTTACGCGAGCGCGGGGCGCAAGTTCGAGCCGCGGCGAGGGAGCGGAAGGCGCGATTGAGCGGGCGCGGATGAGCGTCAGATGGAGATCCAACGGCCGCGCGCGCTCAATCAGGACGACGCGCGATTGGACGCCCGCGTGGACGCGCGATCGCACGTGCAGGCGGGCGGGCGGCAGCGGTGAAGGCGCGATTTTAAGCCGTCCGATCTCGCGATCGGACGGCTAAAAATCAATAGAAGCGCGTAGGCATTACACGTGCGGGCGGCTGAGCGGGCGCACGTGGGCGCGGAAGCGACGCACGCGCTGGGGGCTTTAGCGACGGTTTCATCCGTCCCTAAAGACCCCTCATTTATTGTTTTGAAGTTGTAATGTCCATTTTGCCCCCACTCCTTGCAACTATAAAAGGAGACCCCCTCCATACGAAATTCTCATCCCTTCCTTCTCCTCTCTACCTCTCCAAAGCTCAAGAGAAGCTTGTCCCACACCCGGGATGCTCCTCGCGAGATAAAGTCTAAATTTTTGTCCTCCTTCGGAAGTGGATCCCGCGACGACGACGGCGTGCTGCTCCGTTCCCGCTCTTCTGCTTCGTCCTCCCTCGTCCTGCTCCGTTCTCGTTCGTCCAGACATCGTCTCGTTCGGCTCGTCCTCCAAGCGACCGTCGAGGAAGATAACTTCTCTCTCCCATTCTTATTTACAGCTTTTCTAGTGTAGAATTTTCCTGCTTTATAGTGTAATTGATTTCCCGCTTTCTAGTGTAACTTTCATTTCGTTTGCTTGTATAAACAATTGAAATATTGAATGCATGTTCTCTTTCTCTCTCTCTCTCTCTCTCTCTCTTAGTTTGATAGCTCGATTGTAATTATTTCACCTTGTTTATCAAAAATCCTAAAAAAAACATAATTGCGAATATAGATCAACGTAGCCTCCCTGAGTTCGACCCGGAATTCTTTTTTCGGTATAAATCTTATTTGTTGAACACGAATTCTTCGCTTTCAAACTACAACGACAGGTTTTTCCAAAACCAAACACGTTAGCGTAGATTCGTAATCGTTCAACAAGTACACGAACAGTAGCGAGATATGCAACAGGGGAGAAAGTATCAAAGAAGTCCACCTCATAAGTTTGACCCCTTTGCCACCATCCTGGCCTTATACCTTGAAATAGACCCATCAAAGTTGTACTTCAAGGTAAAGACTATAGGAAGTGAGGTGACCTCCCAAGTTTGTCTACTCTGGAGTATTGCCATCTCTTCCTCCATGGCTTGACGCCGCTTTAAATCAAGCATGGCCTGACATGTAGACGGAATGTGTGAGGCTATAAGTGCCTCACAAAAGCTGCCAATCTTGTTGGTGCTAGAGCACCACGATCATTTGTTTTGATGATAACAAAACACGTGTTATTTAACATTTGCACTTGGAGTCTTAGATTTCAGGTCAATTGCAAATGTAGACATGATTAGACGGAATTCGAGCTTGCATCCAGGATGGATTGGAGGAGCTTGATGGAGAACAGAGGAGATTCGCGAGGAGCGATAGATTAAAGATGGAAGGACAAGAAGAATAGGATAGAATTCTTTTTATTCCTTTCATGTACATTTGTCGTTATTTTCTTGCTCTTTATTTCCTTAGAAAATTATGTTAAAGAGCCTCAGAGTACCCTAACAGTAGTCCTAGGAACACCGGCACAACCTTAGGATACTTAGGTTTTCTGTAGAGAACTTAGAAAACCAATATAGGGTTTAAACAGCATTTCCAGACGTCTAATTCCCAAATCAGATGTCTGATAAAGTGTTTTAAGACGTCTGCCTGTTGATTCAGATGTCTGATAACATTTAGGCTGGACATAACTAGTTCTGTCTGATAAAATCAGACGTCCAGACCTTAGACCAGACGTCTTATGAGACGTCTGATGGACTTGCCAGACGTCCAATTAGTGGACCGTTGGCACACTCATAAACACTCAAGGATATGATCGTTAGAGCCTTATCAGACGTCCTTAGGCCTTTCCAGACGTCTGATAAATGACCGTTTTGCCTCGGCTGACCCAAAATCTCTTCTCAGAGATTTCCTAGCCATTGCACTTTCTTGGAAATTCATTCCCACAAAAAAATAGGTTTCCAGACGTCCATACATAGTGCCAGACGTCCTGTATGTCGTCTGATGGACTTGCACAAGAACCCTGTTTATATCTGATTCAAGTCAGGAAGGAACCTGCACGAAATCAGACGTCTGACCTTGAAATCAGACGTCTTAAAGTGGACTTCCAGACGTCTGATTCCATAATTAGACGTCTGATTACCCTGTTAGTGCAATCATTGTTCCTGACTTCGGCCTGATTCACTTGGGCTTTGCACCCAACGGCTATGGAACCTTTCCTAAGCCTTCCAAAGCCTTCCTAAGGCCTCTATAAATAGAGGGGAACCTTTGCAACACGAAAACACACCTAAGGAACATACTTTCTACCATTTTGTGTCTCTCTTGCTCTCAAAGCTCAAGTTCTACATCTTGAGAGCATCAAGCCTTCGCGCACCCGCTCTCCCGCCGTAGTTCACGAGAGCGAAGTTGCGTCGTCGCGTGGCTCACGCATCCGCGTCGTCGACGCACTCCTTTCAAAGGGAAGCATCCTAATTCCTATAGAAGCTTAGGTTTAAAAATTACTTTGTTGGCTCTATAGGATTACTTGTTTATTTTATCTTTGTTATTTGGTTGGGTATTCGCTTTGCGAATTCCCATCTCCTTCGAGGGACAAAATCCTTCTCGTGAAGAGAAGGGGTTGAGGAACGCTACCCTCGCACTTGTAGCGTGGTTGTATTTGAGGTTGAATCACCCTCGTTTAAAGTGATTCACTTAGTGGATTTTGATCAACTTGGTTGATCGGAAAATCCTAACTCGAGAGGGTTAGGTGGTGGTTTTCACCCGGTTTGGGTTTCCACCTAAAAATCTTTGTGTACTTTGTGGGATTGTATTTTGTGAGATTGTTTATATTTATTTCCGCAATTATTACGTCACCCCCTCCTAGTAGGGAATTTCAAATCTGAGAACCAAGACCATCGGTAACTAAACTGTTTGCAACACGATATCTGGACACACATGCAAGGCACTTCCTAATAGCAATAGAAAGGTTAGAATCATCTAGCACCTCTGACTAAACATCTGCAGAAGGAACCTCACTATTATTGTAATCTACACTATAAGGGGGATCAAGTTGAACCTATCATCAGAAACTATCTCAACTGTTTGTGGAGCATTAGTCACTAGTGAGGGTGGTGGCCTTTGTAGTGTTGCATGAGGTCTACTACACATGCGCAGTAGGCCATGCAATCTCTGGTAGTCATCCAAGGAGGTCGTAGAGCCTAAACAAGTCTGCTAAAATGTGGAGATCGGAATAGCCTCTAATGGAATAGGAGGAATAGACAAGAGAGTTGTATTATCATAAACACTCATCTATCCAACAACTGAAAAATATGGTGTAGTCTTATGAAAGTCACATTAGCACTGACATAATGCCTGTGGTGGATGGTATTGTAACATCAGTATCCTTTCTAACTCCTGGAGTACCCTAAGAAAACATACTTAACAACGTGAGGAGCAAGCTTGTTAGGGCCTGGTGACGACACATGAACAAAAGCAATACACCCAAAGATCCTGGAAACATGGGAAAGCTCACCATCTGAATGTAACAAAAGAGTCGTTATCTACTCATGAAGGATTGAACATGGCATCTAGTTAATGAGATAGCATGTCGTCAAAATAGCATCCTGCTAGTATCTCTGTGGAACACTATGGTGGATAAGAAGAGTATAGGCAACCTCTAATAGGTGTCTGTCCTTCCGCTATGCAACCCCATTCAGCTGTAAGGTATAAGGATAAGTGGTCTAGTGGATAATCTTACGAGTCCTGTATAACTCTGCAAGTCTAGCAGTGCAGAATTCAAGGGCATTATCTGTCCGTACAATCTTCACTGTGGTGGAATACTGAGTCCTGATCTCCAAAAGAAGAGTCTTTATAACACTTCCAACCTCTGTGTAATTCTTCAGAAGAAATACCCAGGACACTTTGGTAAAATCATTGACAACAAGATAATAATGATGTCTCATCCTGTTTGGAACTCTACTTGGTCCCCAGACATCCATATGGAGTAACTCAAAGGTTGTTGTTGATCCAAGAGAAGTACTGACAACAAAAGAGTATTTATGATGCTTACCTAACTGGCAAGAGTCACACATAATAGTAGTGGTAGGTGAAATATGTGGAATCACCCTCCTGAGGCGATCTAGAGGCAGGTGACCTAGACTAATGTGCCACTATAAGGCACTCCTACTATCACACATGCTGGCTCCTGCAAACGGTTCCTGCCCAAGGTGATAAACATCATTCTCCTTTATACGTCTGGTGATAGCCTTCCTAGTAAGCTTATCCTGGACGATACATCCAACATCATCAAAAATAACCCTATAATGAAGATTCTTCGTGATCTTGCTCACGGACAACAAGCTCATGGGAAACTCGAGTACATGTGCTCTTGGCAGTTGCAACGTGGGGGTTACAGACACCTCCCCTTGATCAACAATAGGAGTGTGCTTGCCGTCAGCAACCTGCACTGTTCTCCTTGGTGCAATTGAGTTGAGTGACCGAAAATAATTCTGATCCCCACAAAGATATTGTGAAGCATTAGAGTCAACCAACCATCTTGCACCATGGTGACTCCTATCATGCTCCTGTAACATCAAGCCCGCATACTTCCCCATCCCTATCATAGGAGCTATATCCAATGCCATCTTTACCCCTCCTGAGATTGGCATTGTGCTTAGTAGGTACCAAGGGGATCACCAAGGGATAGAAATCACCATCTTTGAGCCAAATAACCAGAGAAATGTGCCGTAAGAGAGATCTGAAAGAATTTTTTTAGATCTGAAATTTCTGAAATCAGAGAGAAAGTGATCTCTTGAACATGAAGTCTAAGATCTAGAGATCTTAGATAACATCGTAAGAGTCACATGCACCCCTGAAATCGAGATTGAGCACATGTTAGGGCACAGGGATGGCCCTAACTACACCTTCAATGAACTCTATGCTCCCTTGTCGATGAAGAAAGCTTCTCCAGTTACCACAACCCTACCAATAGCAATGAGGGGGGAGGGGGCTGCGAGGCTACTAGAATCGATTTGTGATCAGAAGAGATGCAGACTGATGGCACTAGGGGCGGCGCTTCACACTTGTAGCCCTTCGATCAAGGCAAAAGAGGCGACGTTTTCAGCCCCTACTGTCCTCCGATTAGGGCAGAGGAGTAGGAGAGTGGCGCTGCACCCTTGGTTAATGCCGATGGCACCTGACAGGGAGTGGCGGTGGTGGATCTATCTGATCTGCTGCTGCTGCTACTTTGGATTAACCACGATGCTAAGTGAACAAGAGAAAACAAGGAATCTAGTGGTTGTGTTTGGAGGCCTTTGAGGGTGGGATACCAGAGCCCCAATCTAGGAATGTTGCTCTGATACCAAGTCAAAGGAAACAAAATGATCTTATTCCTCAATAGAAATCCTACACCTCTTTATATAGAGGGAGGTTTTGGATTAATTACAATGCATGCCTACAATAAAATGAGAAATGATGAAAATACACTGAAATAGAAAATATAACTAAAGATAGATAGGAGTCTCAACAATTATCAGCTAGTTTTGTATTTTCTAGAATATTGGGTTTATTTGCTCATTATGAAACACTTGGGCTTGAATGAAATAATTTCACCTTCATATTCCAACTAGTTTAACTTGCGGTCCTCTCGGTCCATCTCAAGTTCTTTTCTGAAATCCTTGGGAAGCTTGTTGCATGTATCATTGTGTGGTTCTCACTGCCATAACGAGAGCATATCCTTCCTCCTTGTTTCTCCTTTCATGGTTGCAAGAATTAAGCAGTCATGAAATGGAGGTCGAATGTTTGCTTCTACCATGTGTATGTTGTTTGTGATAGGTAACTCCACTTGACTCATCCCTCACAACTTGTCTTTACATCTCATGAAAAACTAAAACCTCCAAGGAGCAGGTATAGCCAGCTGAACAGTTTTGTTGAACTTGTTTAGGGGAGAGTTTTTGTACTGCACAAGGGGATCTTCCTTTAGCTCATAAGATTAACTCGTTGCATTCCGTCATTCAAGTATGACTAGTTGCTGGTCTAATCGTTGCCTCTCCTAACTTGGCATTAGCTGATCACATGTTAGTTTGTTTCTTCGTCAGTATTATTGTTACGACCCGATTCCAGGATCCCTACAGGACCCAAGACCGGCTTGCCTCGACTAATCCCAAGACCTAGTCGTCCAATAAGAAATAACCAAAAGCAGGAAAGTAAAACACATTCACATATGCAATATAACTAAGCAGAAGAAACGTACAAAGCAGTAAAGGAAAAATAGATTTGCTATCTCAGTACATACCACCACAACAACAATAACAACGGAAAGCAAAAAGTAAACAGTAGTAACAGAACATTAACTAAAAGTCCATTACTTACTACAACAGTAGAGAAAAGAAAAGGGAGTACTAAAGCAAACTACGACTGGACTAGACAGGACCCAACACCCTCCGCAGCCGAAAACTTGGGCTGCACAACTCCAGATCCTGAACAGTGTTATGAAAAGACCGAGTCAGCGAATGTTGACTAAAGTGGTATTTATATTATCTAAGTACAAAATAGTAAAAGCAACAGGCTTAATTCTCATTTATATTTATCTGTCTTATATATTTCCATTTCACACATTTCTCAAAGTATCAAGATATTTCTTGATTTTGCCTGTTTCTCATGGGAACGATCTTGATTGCATTCTTTTCCGTAGAGTAGAAGGTACACGTGGTACTCTCCTGGCCAGGAGAGTCCCCTGTGGTAGTCCTACACCTAGTCAACCACCCCAAGGTCACTGTCAAGACGTAGCAGCGACTACGGCACGTGATATAAGCGCACGGGTAGCTACCTCGCACTGACACGCAGATAGTCGTTTCCGCTAGCGGGTACGCCCAAAGTATAACACAGAACAGTATAGGGCCTTGCCCACTCAGAACAGGGGTCTCGCCCCTCAGAACCAAATAGGGGTCTCGCCCCTCAATCCGCGCACCCTCATCTGACTACCCCGATTTGCCTAGAGGGCCTAATAAGTCGGTGTAGGTTGGCTAGCTTAACCCCGAGCCCCATGGGGTGGCTAGCTCCCTCCCTACACTAGTAGCTTGCCTCGGTACCACGTACGCGAGGGCCAACAGGAGTCGGTGTAGAGTGGCCAATCCTAACCTCGGGTCTCAACCCAAGGGAGGCTAGCTCCGCTCTACACAAAAGGGGACAATTGCTCTCCTTGGTACCACGTACTCAAGGGCCAGCACACTTTCTCGTCTACCTTCCAGATTTCCATCTATCCACAAGAGTTCTACTCCTAATTCCCCGTAGGGTTCATGCTAGTATTCACCTCATTATCCAGATCCAGATCTCAGGTTTCATAATTCATTTCTCATTCATATACAGGCAACTCGTGTTTCCATAATTCAATTCTCAATACATGCAACTGGTGATTTCACAGGTAATGGTTCATTAAATACAGGCAACTCATATTCTAACAGGCAACTCACAATTATATAATAGGAAATTGCTAGCAGTTTATCTCAATCATGCATGCAGGTACACCATACAGTACAAACGGTTCATTCATTTCTCTACCCTAGGGTTCATGCCACATCCTAAGGTTACATTCGGCTATTTCCACAGACACATTCTTATTTAATTATTATTACCGAATTTAAACCACTCTACCAAGAAACTCGGGAGTAATGGGGGCTTGAACCGCAGACCCTGACGTCTCTGCGACCCCCAAACACGCAGCAGGCAGAAATCCCATACCAGGGAATACATCACAAAAGGAGAGTTCAGAACAGTGTAAAATAGACTCTAATACGTAGAGGAACTCGCAAGGAAAGTACAGGTATTTCGTTTGCGTAAAACGGACCTCGATCGGACCCTAAATAAGTCAAAAACATGCTTACTGTTCAAAATCAGATGTCTGGGAATAATCCCTGACGTCTTAAAAGACGTCAGATCTTACGTTATGTTCCTACAGTATCCTCAGACATCCATACCTTCTCTACGATCGTCTGAAGGCAGTTCCAGACGTTAGACAATGCCTCTAGTCATCTAAACGCACCTCCAGACATCTGGAGATGTACTCAGACGTCCAAAAACACATGGAAAAGAGTTTTGCATGCCTTCCCAAGGGCCTTTACCTGTGTACGAATCCGCAGGTCCAAAATCAAGCCTGACCAACTTCTGCGGTGAGGCCTGCATGGCCGTAACCGCGTAAAAGAACGTACCTTGCTATATAAGTGCTTTCAGACATCTGGTCTCAGACTCGGACATCCAGCTGCCACCACGGTTGTTTGGTCGACTCTCCAGATGTCTGATATTGGAAAAATCCCAGTATCAGAAACTCCCCGCAGCTCGCTCCGGCCGCTCGCCTCACACCACAGCAGCTCCAGCCGCTGCAGAGGGCCGGGAGGCCACCTCCCCAAGCCCTCTCCTCCTCTCGCACGCGCCTACCGGTGGCCGTGCAAGCCCCGCCGAGCTTACATTGAAGCTCCTCCAACCTTGGACCTCCTCCTCCTCCCGCGCTCTCCTCCTTCCTCCCTCTCGCTCTCTCGTGCTCGCCCCCTCTCGCCGCTCCTGCACAAGCATTGAAGGTGGTGGTGGTTGGTGTGTGGAGTGGAGAGGAGATAGGAGGGAGGATTTATATAATAGGGTGAGGGGTTTAGGGTTCGGGGGAGGTAAGGAAGAGAGAGAGAATGGAGCGATTCTACGCGCCGCCCGTGTGCAGAGCGTAGTGTGCAGTACAAAAATTACACTTTCAGACGTCCAGGAATGGATCCAGACGTCTGGACGAACATCTGACTGAGACTCCAGATGTCTTAAAAGGGTAAAAGTATACCGGGTCATTACAATTACCTCCGTAGCAATCTGGAACTCTGTTGAGACTCCTACTTATCCTTAGCTACTTTAACACTTTTGACTGTATTTTGTTATTTCTTATTTTATTCTAGTCATGCATTGTTATTTACCTAATACCTCTTTCTCTATATATAGAGGTATTGAGCTTTTTCTGAGAAATAAGATTGATGATTTTCTCCTACTTGGTATCAGAGCGCGATCCTAAGCTGGGTTTCTGATATCCCATCGAAAAAGGACCCCCAAATCCTAACTCTAACCCCCTTCTCCTTCCTCACAGCTACTGGCCTCATCCATCAAATCGACCCCCTCTCTCCACCGCCATCGGCCACAGTAGTGGCAACCAAGGGCTGCAATGGTGCCATAAGGGCCTTGTTGGCCCCTACAACAACTGTTATGGCAGTCATCTGGGTGGATTAAGGTCGGGCGATGGCAGTAGAGGTGCCTTAGGCCTTCGTCGCCCCCTGTTGGTCGTACCCTTGCCTCTCTTCACCACCATGCGCGGTCCACTAGGAGGCCTAACACTGCTGTTGGTTCTTGGGAAATCTCCACAGAGGTCTACCTACCTATGTGGGGTGTGCTGGGCATCCCCAAAGCCTCAGCGTACCCCGCTTCCTCGCATAGGGGGCATCCTTTGTGCCTTGGATGTGTTTTTTAGATCGCAGGAGCCCTGGATCTTCACGTTTAAGGTCTAATTCACCCTGGTTGTTGCTTCATATGGTTTAAAAAATTATTCAGATGATAGTTTGGTCGTACTTCCTGTCCCTACTAGGCAAAATGCCAATCTCATGAGCACAGATGGCATTGGATACCGCTACTATGACAAGGATGGTAGAGTAGGCAGGCTTGATGCTGCAGGAGCATAATAGGAGTCACCATGGTGTAGGATAGTTAGTTGATTCTAGTGCTTCACATCGTCTTTGTGGAGATTAAGGGTATTTCCAGTCACTCAGTTTTGTTGCACCAGGATGAACAGTACAAGTTGCTAATGGCAAGCACGCTCCTATTGTTGGCTAGGAGGAATTGTATGTAACCCTCGCATTACACCTGCTAAGAGCACTACATATACTGGAGTTTCCCATGAGCTTGTCCGTAAGCAGGATCATAAAGGATCTTCATTGCAGGGTTATTTTTGATGACGTTGGATGTATAATCCAGGATAAGTTCATTGGAAGACTATCGCTAAAGGTACAGAGGAGAATAGCCTTTATAACCTTAGTTAGGAGCCTTTCGCAGGAGCCAGCAAGTATGATGATGGGAGTGTCTTACAGTAGTACATTCGTTTAGGTCACTTGCCTCTAGATTACCTCAAGAGGATGATTCCACATATTTCACCTGCCATTACTATTAGGTGTGATGCTTGTCAATTAGGTAAGTATCAGCAATCTTCTTTTCTTGCTAGTACTTCTTCTGGATCAACAATTGCTTTTGAGTTACTCCATATGGATGTCTGAGGACTAAGTAGAGTTTCAAACAAGATGGGATACGGTATTATCTTGTTGTCATTGATGATTTTACTAGAGTATCCTAGGTGTTTCTTCTAAAGAACATAGGAGATATTGGAGGTGTTATAAAGACTCTTCTCTTGGAAATCAGGACTTAATATTCTTCTACAGTGAAGATTGTACGAATAGATAATGCCATTGAGTTCTACACTGCTAGACTTTAGATCTGAAAATAGTCTTTCAGATCTCAATTATGGCACATTTCTCTAGTTATTTGGCTTAAAGATGGTGAGTTCTAGCCCTTGGTGATCCCCTTGGTCTCTGCTAGGCTCAATGCCAATCTCAGGAGGAGCAAAGATGGCATTGGATACCACTACTGCAACACGGATGGGGCAGTATGCGGGTTTGATGTTGCAGGAGCATGACAGGAGTCACCATAATGTAGGATGGTTGGTTGACTACGATGCTTTACAACATCTTTGTAGGCATCAGAGTTATTTCCAATCACTTAGTTCGATTGTACCAGGGAGAACGGTATAGGTTGCTGACAGCAAG
Organism: Thalassia testudinum; assembly: GCA_037157565.1. Classification (NCBI taxonomy): domain Eukaryota; kingdom Viridiplantae; phylum Streptophyta; class Magnoliopsida; order Alismatales; family Hydrocharitaceae; genus Thalassia; species Thalassia testudinum. Next base: position 86,378,901 of record JAZHRO010000031.1, read on the forward strand.
CAATCTCCCATTGTTGGTCAAGGGAAGGTGTCTATAACTCCCATGTTGTGGCGATCGAGAGCACTATATGTACCAGAGTTTCCCATGAGCTTGTCCATGAGTAGGATCACAAAGGATCTTCATTATAGGGTTAATTTTGATGAGGTTGGATGTATCATCCAAGATAAGCTCATTGGGAAGACCATCGCCAGAGGTTCAGAAGAAAATGGTGTTCATCACCTTGTGTAGGAACTGTTTGCAGGAGCTAGTAGGTATGATGGTAGGAGTGCCTCATAGTGGCACATTCGTCTAGGCCACCTGCCTCTGGATCACTTTAGGAGGGTGATTCCACATATTTTACCTGCTACTACTATTAGGTGTGACACTTGCTAGTTAGGTAAGTATCATTGGTCCTCCTTTCCTGCCAGTACTTATCTTGGATCAACGACGGCTTTTGAGTTACTCCATATGGATGTATGGGGACCAAGTAGAGTTCCAAATAGGATGAGACATCTTTATTATTGTGTTGTCGTTGATGATTTTACCAGAGTATCCTGGGTGTTTCTTCTGAAGAACAAGACAGAGGTTGAAGGTGTTATAAAGACTCTTCTTTTGGAGATCAGGACTCAATATTTCACCACAGTGAAGATTGTACAGACAAATAATGCCCTTGAGTTATGCACTGTTGGACTTACAGAGTTCTACAGGACTCGTGGGATTATCCACCAAACCACTTGTCTCCATACCTCACAGCAAAATAGGGTTGCAGAGCGGAAACGTAGACACCTGTTAGAAGTTGCCCGCACTCTTCTTACCCAACATAGTGTTCCACAGAGATACTGGGGGATGCTATTTTAATGGTATGCTATCCCATTAATAGGATGTCGAGTTCAATCCATCACGAGCTGATACCGATTCTTTTATTACATCTAGATGGTGAGCTTTTCCATGCGTTTCCCAGGACCTTTAGGTGCGTTGCTTTTATTCATGTATCATCACCAGGCTGTGACAAGTTTGCTCCTCGCGTTGTTAAGTGCGTTTTCTTAGGATACTCCAAGTGTCAAAAGGGGTACCGATGTTATGATCCCATCCATCATAGGCATCATGTCAGTACTGATGTGACCTTTCATGAGACAACACTATATTTCTCAATTGTTGGATAGACAAGTGTTCATGATGATGCAACTCCCATGCCTGTTCCTTCCGTTCCACTAGAGGCAATTCTGATCTCCACATATTAGCTGACTTCTTCAAGCTCTACAATCTCCTTGGATGACTACTAGAGATTGCATGTTCCACTACACACGTCTATAGATCTCATGAGACACTACAGAGGCCACTGTCCTCACCAGTGACCGATCTTCCACAAGCAGTTGAGATAGTTTCTAATGACATTAAGTCTAATTCAACTTAATCCCCTTGATAGTGCAAATCATAGTAGTAATGAGGTTTCTAAACCTTGCAAGTGACTTTACCATGTATACATCTTCTTTGGCTAGTTTCATGAAGTGCTCTTACATTAATAATCTTAAATATTTGAGCAATGTCTTTGCCTTTCAATGTGCATGCTTTTATTCCCATGGGAATATGGCGGTGGGGGGTTGTGGAAATGATAATAGAACAAGAGGACAGGGAATATTACCTTGCCTTCAATCTACAAATAATATGCACAAAAATAAATAATTGTGATATTCATGATATTCCAATCACTGCGTAATACAAGCAGATAACAAAATGGATTAACTTTTGTGTAATAAAGTTGACACCTATTTTTCAATCTTTTGTGCTTGAGAGAACCTCTTGGAGAGTACCTCATCTCTAGAATAACTTAATTCAGAGTAACATGGGCTTCTTATGATTAGAGTGATCCTCTAACTAAGCAAGGTTAACTCACACTTTTATGGGTTAACTTGCTCGCTAAAGTACCCTTATTAATTATACAAGTTCACCTCGCAATTGGGCTAGAAAGTAAGTAATCAAACCTCCTTGTCTAAGTTATTTTATGAGATAAACCACATCTTATCAAGTCACCAACGTCGGTGATGTAACATTGAAAGTGAGATCGCTATTCAAAAAGAGTCTAAGAACAATTTATATCCTTAATAGGGAAAGAGCTATAAAGCCTAAGTACTTGTAAGCTTTCTCAACAACAATTTTAATCCCGTGTTGTTGTACAACTAAACCCAAGCACTCAATAGTCTACAATGAAAAGAGCAACTATCTCTTGAAGAGAAAAGGGGTTTTCACTGAAGAGCACCTTAACTTGCAAAGGTCAGAGCAAGGATATGGTAGAAATCTGAAAAGATATGCATACTATAAAGTAAAATGAAGTTCCTTTTTTATGGTTGAGATTTTCATTTAGGCAAGCTAAGGGTGCGTTTGTTTCAAGGTAATGGAATTGAAAGTGAATAAAATTAAGGAATGGATTGAACTATGGAATAAAAAGGAATATACTTTCCCATTCAATTATTTGACTTGATGAGGGAATGGAATCGTAAAAGATGGGCTTATTTCTTTTGAATTATTTTATATGAATATCTAGTGATAGGAATGAAATCATTTATTTAGAATATATTTATGTACATGCCTTGTGCTTTTACATGTATATAGATATAGATACATATTTATAGACATATAAATTTAAATATATTTGCCCCTACATGTGTATATGTATAACTTATACACACATATATGCATATGTATATACATAGGTATATAAACATATATGTACACAGACACATGCCTATGTATACATAGAAATATATACACATGTATTCACACACACACATATATAGACTTATATCTATATAGGTAAATTGATTAAAAAAAAAGAATGTGAGACACATATTAATGGAAAAAATAATATATGGAACCCCACAAACATGGGGTGGTTACAAACATGCGAGAGTTTTGAACTTGGGTGCGTAGGGCATTACCTTGGGATTAGATTCACTACTCTTAGGGGAAGTTAAATTAATGTGTAATACCATGAACATAACAATGAAATATGGTCAAAAATAATTATTTTTATTATATTTTTACGATTCAAACACATGAAAGGAATTAGAAAGAGATTTTTTATTTCATTCCTCCTTCCTTTCGTATGAAACAAATAAGTCCTAAAAAAAAATTAATTATCCACCATAGACCACTCATCCGAATAATATACGAGTAGGAATTCAAAAGTCCTCACCCTTCAATCATATCATGACGAGCAAAATGAAGTTCCTTTTCCATTCATGTATCTTTTCCACCACGTCATCCTTTTTCATCCCATCAATGATTCCCCGACGCCCGCTGGCGCCCCCCCGTACAAAGCATCGACGGTATACATGAACAACTTTAGACGAGTTTCATATTTTTGGCAATTTATATAAATTGTGCTTCGTTTGGTGGACTATTCATAATTTCATATTTTTCAGTTAATTTGAATGAAATGATATATCATTTGCAAAGATAATAACTTGAACAATCATTTTTCAAGATACGAATTACCCAATCTCACACAATTGCTGTCAAATTCCAAGCCTATTATTAAAATATTAAACATACAAAGAGCTAACCATTTTCTCTTTTAATTTTTCTAGTTCAGACTTCTACCTCACAAAAGTATTAGCATTGTCATTAAGAAAATAAGCAACTCAATGACGGGATTTGTTAGGTTCTCTCTATTTCCCCTACCTTCTACAACTTTGAGAGTTATCAAATAAACTATTATTAACAATTAAAATATTTTATTTAATGACACCAACGGGTCGATAAAGTAAAAAATCAAGTTCATCTAGAGGCTAGACTAAAGTTGGATTATAACATGTCATTGGCACTCTCTCAATTTTATTTCATCTATCCTTTTTATTCTTAATCCATTTCTTAGTCCATGGACAAAATTTTTTTACACCAACTGTCCAGCCATTCAATCTCATACTCAATGTTTGTTTCTTCCCTCCACCCTATGTTAGACCCTCCCCTCTCCCACAATGCTTGCAATTCTCTCCACCTTATAAATTTGTGAATTACTATATTATAATTAAGCACTAAAAGCATTTAAATGAGAGTATAATTAAACATTTCTATCCACCTTAAAAGATGAATTGATGTAGTGTGAATTAATTTATATACACTTAATTGCATATATGCTCCTATAATTATTATTTGTATATCCTTACATATCCACTATTTACTTATATATCATCGAAAATAGTTTTGTACTGTTTTTATATATCCTTACAAATTACGTGAATTAAATAAAAAAAATCACTTTATATATATATATATATATATATATATATATCTTTTTTCTTCTCTTTTACCAAAAACCTCACCCTTTCCCCTTTTGTTTAGAGAGAGAAGGGGTAGAAGAGGGGGTTTTATTGAAAGGAAAGAAGAAAAAAAAGGATATGCATACAAAATGATTTTTAATATTTAATCCACACATTTCATAGAGCATATGAAAATGGACAAATGGTTGTTTTAAGGAACATCCACCTAAATATATATATATATATATATATATATATATATATATATATATATATATAACTTTAATAAAATATAAAGGATTAATTATATATGTATCCTTACAATCATTATTAGATATATATATATATATATATATATATATATATATCTAATAATGATTGTAAGGATACATATATAATTAATCCTTTATATTTTATTAAAGTTTTAAATAGATAAATAAAATAATATTATTGCAACTAATTTTCTACTCAAGATGTAACTAAGTAGAATGCTATTCTATGTTTTCTTGATAACATCTAAATTTTCATTTTGACGGTGCCAAAAATCTTAAAAACTAAATGAAGCGTGGCAAAGATTGATTTGGGAGGGCGACTAGATGACATGCATAATTGGGTTTGAAAATGCATTGGTGTAGGTTGAAATCTGCGATTATTTTACTTATTCAACCTAATTTAATATAATGAATTAATAATAAGTATAGCACGAGTTGAATAAAATGTGGGGAGGGAATGATTTTTCGAGACTATTCACTTACGATTTATCAATAAATCAACCATTGTACCTCTCTATTCAAAGATAACAATTGAAGCAACTAACGACAAAATGTGTGATGGATTACGTGACTGAGACATTCGACGATTATAGAAGTGATGTTTGTTGTACAAAAAAAAGGCTTACCTCAAAACCTTTTCTGTCCCTATGGAGTGAGGGCACAAAGTTTTAAAGTGATACTTATCTCTCATTATATCTTATTTTCTTTGTCTAAAGATCCAAATCCTATAGGTAAAATATTAAGTAAGATTGTTTGCATAGAAAATAAAATTTATTATAAAATAGGCATTTAAATCCCATTAATCACCTTCAATAGTAAAGGGAATGAATGCCATGATTAATGACATCAATTTGAATATCTATAATGCGTGGTCATTACATATTTGTTGGGTGGATTTGGGGGAGGAAGGAACAAACATGACATATGAAGTCCCCTTTGAAAAACACATAAGAACAAGTGGTGTTCTTCAAGGTTGCCCATGTGGTGTGGTCATGCGGTTGCAAGGTGAGTGGTGTGGTGGGTGTGCGTGGTTGTGTGGTAGTGCAAATTGATTGTGTTGGTCGGCGACAATCAGCTCGCTTGGTGGTTGGCGGGTGGTTGGGTCATCGAGTGGAGGCAACTCTCTTCCTTGGCTGTGGATGGATGCGTGAGGATGATTTTTGGTTGTTGGAGTAGTTGTCCTTTGTTTATTATTTTCGTGTAGTCTTGCAGAGGACCACATGTGATCCCGTGTAATTTGCGGTAGGAATTCCTTACGAGAGTTAGAGTCCGATTCATTCAATTTCTTACCGTTTTACGAGTGTGAGGTCATTCTTCTTCGGAAGATCGTCCGGTTCCTAATCACATGACACTTCTTTTTCTTTATCATTTGTTACTTATCTTGTTTTGTATTTACGTGTTCCTCTATTTTTTCAAGGTGTTTTAACATTCCCTTGTACTATGGGATGTTTTTCTTCTCCTTTTCGAGGGATAGTTGTTTCAGTCTTAACCTCGCGTTTCTTGTATCGAGTTCTCCTTTTTAATGGAAGTTAATTTCGCAAAAGAAAACGTGTTTTTTGAGGTGGTATTTGGTAAGGGAAATATAATTGTGGAATAAATAGAGTAATGGTAAAGGAGTGAAATAAAATCGTGGAATAAATGTGTTAACCTATTTGAATATTTTGACGGATTAAAATTATTCTATAAAAAAAATTAAAATAATTTTATCTCAAATTAAATCCCATTTAACTATTTAACAACCCCGGACCGAGCAAATAGCTCCAAATCCCTAGTTTTATATTATTCCCTGGATCCTAGATTAAACATTAGAAAAATAAGATTAGAGTGTCAAATTAAAATAAATAAAAAAGTATTAATTAGTTGCTGATGGAAGAGCACTGGCTGCTATCTGCCTAAGTTATAAGGGTTAGTTTACTGTGGGATTAGAAAATTAATATTAAAATATATAAAATTAATATTAATATGTAATTATATTTACATGTTGTATGGTGTTAATATCAACTTACATTTATTTGAATTATTATTAAGTTGTGATATTAACTCTTGTGATGTTCACTTAATAGTGGTATTAGATATATAAAATATAAGGGATGTCAAAGACATAAGTGATGTAGAATTTTAATACGGATTTTACCAATACCAGTTGAAATTGGTATTAGATAAATCAATGTTAAAGTTGTTAAACCTAGATTAATAAATGAGAGGTTAAGTAGTCAAATAAACGAAGATTAACTTCTTTTTTGAGAGGTTAATCTTTCAAGTAAACTAGGTTTAAGAGGGTATGAAAAACTAAAAAAATAATTAAACCTATTTACGCAAAGATGGTGTAAAAGTAGGTTACTAATAATTAGGATCCAAGTGCATTTAGAGGGTCAAGTAGTGTAAAATTGGTGGAACGATAAATCTGCAAATGCAATCTGATTTTTAAAACGCATGACTCACTAAAGTGACGAAGAGAAAGCAGCGTTAACTACGGACGTATGTTATGAATTAAATAAACAAAAAAAAGCAAGAGATTAAACTATAGTATAGCTACAAGTGTAAGGAAATTAGACAACTAAGAACTAACATAATGCATGAAATTGAAATAAATTAAGAACATTTATTAAATAATTACAACTAAAATGAAGGAAAATCAAAAACAAAGTTCAACGGAGCAAATCCTACGACAGCTAAAATTCGAAACGAAGATGGGGATGACCGTGTAGTGATTGATGGAGGGCAGAGATGATGATGGCGTAATCAAAGCCATGTTTTTGGTTTTGGGCTAAAAGGAATCAAAATTGGAAAGTGGGGAATTGGGCTTGGACTTAAAATGAACAGAAAATAGTTGGGCTGTTGCGGATAGGCTTAAAGGGCTAATCCTAGAAAGGGAAAATGGGGGGAGAAAAGTTATGATGTGAAAACAATAATAAAGAGAAGAAAAAACGGGAAGCAAAAAGACGAGTGGATTGGATTGACGATTTCTTCACCAATCATTTTTGCATCCTTAATCTGCTGATTCAACCTCTTCATTTTTCTATTTCAGATTCCAAAATTCCAACGTACAGATGATTAAATATATGCATTGTTTAAAGTTTCCGTGTCAATTCCCATTTTAAATTTAATTGAGGCATTTGATTATCTGAACTTTTCCCTAGCCCGCCCGAGATAATTCAGAAATTAGGATATATATTTTAAACATTAATCCAACTGTATTGATTTCTTCGATTTGTGACTCATCACCAGGTTGACTATTGAGAGGAAAAAAAAAATTGCCTTGAGTTCAAATATGCCGTCAATGATGATGGCCTCTTGATGATTGAGTTTCCCGAGGGTTTGGACTAAGAGGACCTTGATCAAGGGAGAGATGCCATTAAGCATACTAAAAATTCCTACAAAGCATCTCAAATAATCCCTCGCCACAAGCAGATGTCCCACGAGGGATGCATATTTCAGTTATGGCTGGACAAAAACTTGAACATGTCCGATTAATGTATTTGAATTCGACTTAAATCTATTTGTGTTAAATGAGTTCAAATTTATTTAACCTATTTATTAAATGGGTTAGGTTCGTGTTTACCTCTATGAATCCGTTCAACATGATGAACTTGATTAATAGGAAAGAAATTCCTACTTTTAACCTATTTAATTTCTACGTTTACCTATTTAACTGGTTTAACTCATTTAAGTTATAATTAAATGTGTTAAATAGATTGGGTTGAGTTCGACGAGTGTAAACAAATTGGATTTAATTAGAAATATATACATCAGTTTAATAAATAAATTAAATCCGATCCATTTATAAATAGATTTGATCTAAACAGATCAAAACCAACCTTGACTCTAATTTCAATTCTAGGTAACAGAAGGGGGGTTCAACTTATGTGTAAGAGGCATGTACCTCAAACATTTCTGTTGATCCAATGAGTAAATAGGAGAATTGGAGAATGGAAGTAGAGAGATGAATGACACAAAGAAATGCCAAAAATTATATAATCAAGTTCCAGTCAATTGGGCGTACACCCTGGAAAAAGGACCGTCCCTCAATTCACAGGTGAAGTTGACTGCAAAGACAAAATATAATGAGGTCAATGAAATTCGAGCTTCAATCTTGACTAATATTTACATGTGAGCAGTTGCAAGTTGCATTTGACATCAGGATGGTGATCCCCATACGTTTGATCCCTATCAAAAGACACATGATTTAATTTTCTTGTCTGGGATCTAAATTAAGATGAGTTTGCTGTACGACGCTGTCAAGTTGTTAATGATGTGGCACAATTTTTTTGGAATGCACCAACGTCACCTCACAATCATTTCATAAAATATCAGGAAGGAAGAAAGTATAAGAAATCAAAATAGTTGGCAACAAGTTGGACGACAATGTGGCATCTAACGTGTTCAATGGAGTTGGACTTCGCTTTTATTGTATCCAAGCTTCCGTTTTTGTTTTTTTACTTTTATTACTCTTAATCATATCTCTATGGCTTGTTTAGATGAATGCTTTAATGGAAAAAGCTACTTTTGTTTTATCAAAACTTATTATTAATGATTTATATTTTAAACTTTAATCCAAAGCATTTCTTGATTTAACCAAGCCGGACCTATGAGGCATACTGCCTTCTTCAACCTTAAATCTCATTCCCTAAGAATGGATGTATGATATGAGCATGATCTTAGGAATTGTTTCTTTTCACTTATGGATAATGATGAGTCTTCTTTGGAACCCTTCTTTGTAACATACCTAAAAACTTTGCTCTCTTAAAAGATTCTTCAAAAGCTTAAAACCAAGAGAAAGCAACTTACATCACCTCACTTTCATCAACTTACATCACCTCTCATAAGGTACGCTAGAATTTTCCAATTGAACAGCAATTTCTGCTGCAATTCATCAATGCAATAACTATTCAAACTTGCCCAGCAACTTTCTCTGTTACACTTACAACTCATAGAGAAAAAATTGTCAACAGCATTTATAATGTCATAACAAATGGGGGGCTTACATTGAACACATTTGGAGGGGAAAACTCCACCCCAAAGTGTCCATTTTCATGTGGCTAACTATAAATGATAAACTCCAAACTCATAACCACCTCAAAAAACTTGGTTGGCATCTTGCAAACATTTGTTACCTTTGCTAGCAAAGGGAAGAACACACCCATCACTTCCAAAATAATCATCATTTTATACTTGAAGCTCAAACTTTGCTAAATTCTTCCCTACTACAACTTACTTTTGATCTTTCTGACAAACAAAAAGGATCTTTTTTTCTTCCAAAAAACCCACTTTGTTTTGGTGGGCTGGAACGAGAGAGGCTTTCGCATCTTTTTGATATAGTATGAAAGACAACAAATTAACTTAGATACTTTATTACCAAATCCTATGATCTATAATTCATTCTCTCACCCTTCTCAAGTCTTTCAAACAAGATGAACTCCCACTCCTTCAAAAATTAGATGGGAATCAATGGAGACATCAAGTCCATTTTGTCGTGGATGGAAGCTCTTATCCAGTGCTGCAAATCACTCCTATTTTTTTGGCTTCTTCACTTTGTATTTTGTCATACTTGGGTCTGTAACTATTATTTTTGGTTGACTCCATAAGGGAACTCTCAAACTCTACTAGACTTCTCTTAATCTTTGGATGAATGACAATAGATCTTCTGGCTTTTGCAAAGAAGAGAGAGAGAGAGAGAGAGAGAGAGAGAGAGAGTAAAAAGTAACTATGATAGATAAAAGGATTCCCTTGAATCATGTGGAGAAAAAGTAAAAAAACGTGGTTTTGCCTATTAATGTACATGCACTTATCAAGTAGTGAGAGGGGTTTTAACATAAATACCATAAAAAACCTTTGATATTACATAGATGCTCTAGTGAACTTGATATTTACATTTATGCCATTGTAGGCATGCCTCTTTTATCAAAAATCCTATTCTGTTAATGTGATTTTAGACTTTAGCCTACATTTAAGTAGCTAAGAAGGTAGAAAAGATAGTAGAGAATACAAAAAGATAGTGGAGGGCCTTGTTTGAGGGTAATAGACAAGTTTATTGAGGTGTTTCAATCCCATGGTGAAGTCAAAGAGGCGAAGAAAGGAGTAAAGATGGAGAGGATCAATCCCTCGAGGGTGAACTTGATGGTTGTTTCTAAAGTGACCTTCTAGGGATTTTTTTTCCCCTTTTCGGTGAGAACGTGACCTCCTAGGATTGTGGCAAAAAGGAATGTGCCTATTTTGGTGCTATGATCTTCTCCTCTTGGTTGAGAATCACTGAACCCAATGAACTGGTGGGGCTTCAAATACAATAGATTGCCTTAATGTGGCTTTGAATATGTATTCTATCATTGTTATGGTAATCTCTTTTGATGTACTATTGCATCTTTCATTCTTGCTAGAATCTCTACTTTTCCTTGATTCACTTGTATTTGTGATTGCTAGCGAATTACTCCATCACATATTCTATATATGGTTAGATATACCCATTAAACTTTGATTTGAATCTATGATGGCATGTCATAAGTATTCTTAAATTGATTTGCTCATTGAGCTGAGCACAATTTCAACTTCAATTGATGATAAGCCAATCGTTGCCAAACATAATTACTTAAAATTAGTTGTACAAATTATAGGAAAACTTCCACAAACATTCATAGCTCGATCTCAGTGTTTGTAGGTGTGCATGCATGCATTCATACATCGTCGGCATAATTCACTAAACTAATTCGATTGACATTAAAGGCCAAGATAAACTAGTACTTAGAGGGGCTGAATAGGGAGTAGTGGCAGAGGGATGCCATCAAGGAGAAGATATGGTCTCAAGGTGGCCCTTCTCCTGGAGGCACTTGACGGTATCATAGAGCACTTGCTTGACCGGTGTGAAAGTAAGCCCAAGATCCTTCAGCTTCTTGTTTGAGAATTTGTAGGGCTTTCGCCTTGGATTCACCCCATCAGAGCACCTATACATATATACAGCATCATCATCATATCAAAATCTTCTATTTGCATCCATCCATGTCATGGATGACAATTCCAATCTAAGAATATATACGGAAGATCTTTAAGAAAAGAAGGAAAAAAAAAAAGAAAAGGCATCTTTAATTTGTTGTTATTCAAAGAAAATCCATTTACTTTTAGAACTAAATGTTTGCTTAATTAAGTGGTAAAGCATCACTACCATACACCTCATCCACCTACTTGGACGCACGAGAATATTCTTCTTCAAATCAAGCTTTCATATCCCTGTTAACACATACACTACAAGAAAAATCATTATTGGCGACATTAAACTTGGGACGGTCGTGAAACCGTCACTAATAATTGCATATTCACGACGATTATATGTTCGAATGTCGCTGTAAACCATCTCTAATTGTCAAAGTGTTCATGAGGAACGATAACTCGTAATTAGCGACAGTTGTTAGATCAACCGTCATGAATACGTGCCGCCGTGCGAAAATATCTACTCTCGCGTTGGGTGGGAGAAGTTGTCATTTTCACATTAGCGACAGTTAGTCAAAAAATTGTTGCTAATGTGCATTCACAACGGTTTTATAAACCATAGCAAAATGTGAGCGATAGCTAAAAAAGGGTGCATTACTCACATTAGCAATGGTTAGTCATAAAAGCGTCTCTAATGTGCATTAGCAACGGTTGTATAAACCATCACAAAATGTAAGTGGTAGCTAAAAAAAAAATTTCCTAGGTGAGGTGGGAAAAGGTGCGTTACTCACATTTGGTGACGGTTGACACGACTAACCGTCGCGAATGTGAGCTGCACTTAGAAAATATCTTGAGTCGGATACGCACATTTCACGATGGTTAATCATATAAATTGTCGTGAATGTGAGCCGTAATGAGGCAGGAAAAGTTGCATTATTCACATTGGCAGATCAACCATCGCCAATGGTGAAGTTCGTGCCTGCACCCCTTCCCCTCCCCCTCCCCAAAAACAGTTCTCCTTCCTTGCACAAGCCACCCCCATCCCTGCCTCTCCCCGACCCACTGTCGACTCTCCCTCCCTCAAGTGAGCCACCCCCCTCCCCGACCCACCACCCTTCTAAGCCAAGGTGCCAACCCCTCCCCGACCCCCTCCTCCGCATCGCCCACCTCCCCAGCCCCCCTCCCTTACCCCTGCGCCCTCCCCTCCTCCACTGCCCCCGTCTACATCCCCGCCCCTCGTCCACCCCCCGCAATTGTCCACCACCCCAACACTCTACCCTCCTCCATCGCCCCCACCCCTCCTCTACCTCCCCAAGTCACCCTGCCTTATCCACCACCTCCCCCAACCGCCTCCTCTCCCTAAACCCTTTCCATTCTTTTTTTTTATTTTTTAAGATTTATATTTATTAAAATTTGATCTTAATTATGTTTGATTTGTAACATTTAATTTAGGTTAACCTATTGTCGGATGCGCCATCGTGGATTCTCATGTTTTATCGAGGTATGAATGTAAAATTTTTAGATTAATTATGTTGTGAATGTGAATGATTGTGGAGTGTACCCACTTAATGATGTGAAATTATATGTGCATATATGTGATGATTGTGAGGTGTACCTGCTTAATTATGTAAAATTATGTTATTTTTGTGAATGAATATTTGTGGGGTGAAATGACCCTTTCCTAGGGTCGTTTGACGTTTTTCAAAATTTTAAGGGTTTTTGTGCAACTTTTAACCCCATGGGTTTTGTTGTGGGATTTGTAAGGGGAAGAGGAAACTTAAGAGGGCATCCCCACAATTTTTCCCCCACACCCTCCCCCTACCCTACGAATACCCCTCCCCCTCCACCGTAACTCCACCGCACCTCACCCCTACGCACACCCGCACCATCCCCCCTGCAGCAACCTCACCTCCCTCACCCTCCATGCCATCTCTTGTATCCCTCCAGCTCCATATATACCCCTCCTCCTTCTCCATTCGTCCCCACACCACCAGCCGAGCAAGGGGAGGAGAGGGAGAGCGGAGAGCAGAGGAGTTGGAGGTCAAGAGCGGAGGACTTGTGAGGGAAAGAAGCGGTGCTGCAGCTGTTGCCGTTTCTGCGACGAGAAAAGATTCAGAAAAGGTTCTACGGAATCATTTTTTCGCAGAATCAGACGTCCGGAGTGACCTCCACAGGTCGGGTCAGATGTCCGAAGGTAACCTCAAACGTCTGGTTGAGCATTTTTCTTTCGATTATTTTCCTACCAAAGTTTTGACCGTGAATGTGCATATGTCAAAGGTTGGGAAGTACGCTGGTGCTAAGACCGAGGAAATTCCAGATGTTCGGACGTGTCTCTAGATGTCTGAAGGCACCCTCAGATGTCTGCACTAAGTTCCATACGTCCGAGAAAGGCGCCCTGAGCAAGGTATGCCTTCGAATTCATTTAAGATGGCTACGACTTTTCCCAGATGTCTGATTTTGGTTAGGATTGGTGTTTTTGGGCCCGTTCAGGGCTCAAATGGTGTCGATTTTTCGCAAACAAAATGTCGTTGGTTTCCATTCGAGTTTCCCTATGAAATGGTATAATGTCTATATAGTTCTGAGCTCATTTCGACATATGGGTCAATGTGATAGGTCATCCGTTCGTGGTGTGCACAAGACCTGCGGGGATTGCAAGCTCCGTCAACTGTGCCCCACATCTCCTGGTCATCCTGGTAGAGTGGTACTCACACTAATCTCGAAAATTATAATTAAATTGCATGCGTAGAATTAACTAAACCTAGGTTATGAGATGAACCCTAGGACTAAAAGAGGTAAATGCATGCTACTATAGAATCGAATCCTAGGATTGTGAAATGAACCCTAGGGTTAAAAGAAAAGAATGTACATTCATTGAATGATTAAATTATTATTTCTTGAAAAGAAATAAATCATGAGCTGCTTGTAATGAACTACATCATGCCTACTAAGTAATTGATGATGAAATTTGAGTTGCCTGTTTTACGTACAATGACCAGATATGGGAATAAGAAAGTCCATGTATGAACCCTACAGGGAATTTAGAAAAAAACCATGAATACTCTAGTACGGAAAACCTGAGGGTTTTGGAACATGTTGCCTAGGGGCGGCTGTTCGGATTTGGTTAAGGGAAGTGAGCTGACCCTCGTGTACATTGTATCAAGGAGAGCAACTATCCCTTTAGAGTAGAGGAGAGCTTGCCGCCCCTTGAGTTGAGACTCAGGGTGGGTTTGGCCACTCTACGTTGACTCCTGGTTGGCTTCATGTATGTGGTACCGAGGTGAGCTACTTAGTGTTGAGAGGGAGCTAGCTGCCCCAGGGGGCCTAGTGTTAAGACTAGCCACCCTACACCGACTCTTGTTAGGCTCACTGGGCAAAGTAGGATAGTTGGACGAGGGTACGCGGACTGTGGAGGGGCGAGACCCCTATTCTGTTCTAAGAGGGCAAGGCCCTGTACTATTACGTGCTGTACTTTCAAGCATATGATTGCACAGCAATCATAGGTCCTAATCAACCTAAATAATGTCTAAACCTGGCTTAAATTGTGGATATTGCACTCATATCCTGCATATCTTGCATTGCATCAGTCTATTTAGAATAAAATGAGATATCTTGCTATTTAATGATTTTTATTACTATTTGTAGGTAATAAAGTGATTCAAGATGAAGGAGATAGTGGAATAAAGCAATAAAGGAAGAAGACTGATCCATATAAGAGGAGCGAGGAGGATAACCTTACCCCTACCCTTACAAACCTTAGGACAACCTTCTCAAACCCAAAATGACCCCATTAGGACACCTTAGCCTCAAAACCCAAACATGGATAGCACTATCCATGTTTTTATCCACCCTATCCATGTTCTTATCCACCCTATCCCTCTCCCAAACACTTAGGAATCAAAACCCACCTTAGAAAACCTAAAACCCACTCTCCAACACCTTTTAAGATGTCCAGACAACTGGTTGTACGTCTGATTCTGCAGAATAACAATCCAGGAAGGTAGAACTTATACTAACACAGAATTAGACATCTAATTTAATGTCCAGACATCCAATTTTGTATTATAAGATGTCTGACCACTATTCTAAAAGTCTGATACTACTCTCTGATTCCTGATTTTGGTGTTGGAAGCCCTAGCTTGCCTATTTTGAACTAGGAACCCCACAAGACACCCTAAGAAACCTAATTAGAGACCTCCTAAGCCTAGTCCACTATCCATAGCCCTACTTATCATATCCCTACCCAATTGAACCATCCCATACCTAATTGGGTGCATCTACAATTGATTGGGTGCACCCGAGCCCAATTAGATCCACCCAGGATCTAATTGACTCATACCTATTAGGGTTACCCTAGCCTAATCACATGCACACATCCAATTAGACTTGACCTAGACCTAATTAGGTTCACTCCTATCCAATTAGACTTTCCTAAGCCTAATTAGGTCCATAGCCACCTAATCTAGATTGACCCAACCTATTTAACACCTAATCCTACCAAAACCCACAACCTAGCCCT
Organism: Thalassia testudinum; assembly: GCA_037157565.1. Classification (NCBI taxonomy): domain Eukaryota; kingdom Viridiplantae; phylum Streptophyta; class Magnoliopsida; order Alismatales; family Hydrocharitaceae; genus Thalassia; species Thalassia testudinum. Next base: position 86,394,845 of record JAZHRO010000031.1, read on the forward strand.
ACGAAAAACACACACCCACACACATACACACACACCTTCCTATTCTACCCTTACTAAACCCACGCACACTCTCTTGGAAACCCTAAAACTTGTGTCAAACCTAGATCCTAAAAAAGTGGCATTGGCTATTTTTGGAGCCACCAAAAGTGGCAACCAAAGGGAGCCTTCCCATAAGGACAAAGAGAGAGCCACGAAATTGCACTCCCATCTCCATCCATTCTCTCCACCTCTCACTTGCGACACCCTCCCTTCCACCCTCCAAATCCCAAGGCTGTTCACCACTCTCTCCTCCAAAGGGTGCTTCTCCTTCTCTAAGGCTCCATGGATGGCCATAGAGAAGCTTCTCCACAACTTCTCAGGGACGACTAGGAAGAAGAAGCGATCTCCACCCTCTCTTCTTCTCTTGGGCATGCTACCTTCTCCTCCATAGAGGGTTCTTGCCCCCCCATCTTCTTCTCTTCTTGGATGACCATGAAGTCTCACCCATAGCCTCTTGTGGTTGGCCATCTCTTGTTGGTAGGCGTGTAGACGGGTTTGCATACCCAATGTCTAGCCTACACCCTCACACAAGGCCGATGGCCCTAGTGGCAGCTTTCTGGCGTGAGGGATTTTCTTCTATTTATATGCTTTCTAGTGTAGATGATATGTGATAATCTTTTATGCATAAATAATATCATGATGTTTCTATGATTGATTGTCCTCATGTTTCCTTGTCTCCATATTACTTAGGTTTGTCACACTATGCACAGCCACCATGGCCCCACTTAGATGCACGTAGTCACTTAGGTTTTAGCTAGCACGTTTAGATCTAGGTTTCATTTTGTATCTCAAAATAAAAATAAAAATAAAATAAAAAGATAAAAATATTAGGTTATGTTAGATCTAGGTTAGAAAAGTGGATCCAAATCTCGATTCGTTTTCACTCCTCTTAGAGACGAACAACTAGGACTCAAGTTCTAAAAAGAATAAAATCTATGCGAGTTTCGTAAATAATTAAATATTTTGATCAAGGGTTTAGCACAACTATACTATGATTTTGAACAATTTCAAAATGCGTGAAAATGGACTTGTCAGCGTACCTGCTACTGGAAATGACTGACAGCGTGCCAATGCGGGGTAGCTACTCGTGCACTTATCGTGCTTATCGTAGTCACCGCTATGTTGTGATCGTGATCTCAGGGTGGTTGACTGGGTGTAGGACTACCACGGGGGACTCTCCTAGCCAGGAGAAAACCACGTGTACATCCTACATCACGGGAAAGACTGCAATCAAGATCGTTCCCTCAAGGGACAGTCAAGATCAGGAAATGATCAGATTCTTAAGAGAATAAATAAATCAGAACTATTTAGTTGAGCTAAATGGAATTGAATAATTAATTAGTTGTTTGTCTTATGTTAATTGCATATAAATGGCTTAACCACTACTCTACTCAGTGCCAGCTAACTATGGATTTTATAACCTTGTTTAGGTCAGAGAGTTGAGCAGCCAGCACCACGGGCTACAGAGGGAGCTGGGCCCAGTCGAGCCCAGCCTTAGCTGTTGTTCCCTTTCTTTTATTTTCGAGCTTCTATTGTTGTAGTGAGTACTCTAGCATGTATTACTATTTCTGTTACATTTTCACTTTACTTTCTGCTGTTGTAGTTATGATGGCTTGTAATCTTGTGAGACATTTCGTTATGTTTCCTTTATTGTCTACTTATTTATTTTCTACCTAGTTACATTGCATGTGTGGTTGTGGAATATTTTCTGCTTTTGGTTATTTCTCGTTGGACGATTGGGTCTTGGGATTAGTCTAGGCGAGTCGATCTCAAATCTGGTAGGGATCTGGGATCGGGACGTAACAAAGATGGTATCAAAGCAAGGTCATCCAGAGAAATGAACCAAATGGTCTGAAAGAAACCACTCATGTGCATGTAACTAGGATAGCCATCATAACGTTTCACCTTGATCTTTGCTTCCGAGTCCTATTTCTTCATGTAATTTGGTATTGTTGACAGTCCCTATTCTTTTTTTATCTCCTTGTAGGAGATGCCTTGTTGTAGGTGCAAGGGCAGACGTGTCGGGCTTGGGACTAGTAGTGCCTCGCCTCTCCTCCTGAGTGTCCAGACCCAGGACCTCGTCCAGCTGATACAAGAGGTTGTACGAGAAGAATTTTAGCTCCTGCCGACTCCGCCGCCTGCTCATGTCCCTTCCAAGGGTGAAAAGGGGGACCCTCCCGTGGGACGATAGAGTCACCGTAGCGCCAGGCGAGTCAGGGGAGATCAGAGGAGACCCTACCAACTGGAACACTTGTAGGGTCTCCAGGAGAGGAGGCACGTGGTGCCTGCGGGGGAGTTGTTCTGCTCTGTGGGGCCACTAGTGGCCTTTGGGGCCCCAGACAGGGGCCAGCTATCAGCATCAGATCCCCGCCCAGTCACCAGTAGGGACAGATTGAGGGAGGAGGTCGTGTCCCTCTTTGCTACCAGTGTGGCCAGCCAGGCCACTTGAGGAGGGACTACCCCTTTAGGACTATAGCATGCTAGATGCTCCCAACACCGAACATCGGAGGCCGATCTAGCGACCGCAATTTCCACCCACGAGGAGAGTACTGACTAGCTGCCACCCGCCTGGCCCAGGGCATGGCTATTTCTTCTACACCCAGGGCTAAGGGGCGTATCAACACCCTAACTCACAAAGACGCCAGGGCTTCAGGTTCTGTAGTGGCAGGTATGGTTACAGTTTTTTGCCGTTTGGTTTACGTATTTTTCTTATTTTAGGTGCCATGTACTTCTTTATTCCACAACGTTTACCATTAGTTTGGGGTCGAATAGCACTTGATTAAGGGATCCATTTTTTATTATAAGCCCAGGTGGACAATTGTTTGTCGCAAAAGAGGTCTTCACTGACCACGAGGTCGCTATAGGGGGAACAATCTTTCTGTTGACCTGATCGTGATCCCGATGGAGGACTTTGGCGTGATCATAGGGATGGACTGGTTGTTCGCCTATCATGCCATGGTGGACTATTTTGGGAGGAAGATCATCTTCTCCATACCAGAGTTGCCTCCCTTTGAGTTTCACGGTCAGCCAGTAGACAGAGGTTTCAAGTGCATTTCCGCTCTTTGAGCAGCGAAGCTTTTGAGCCAGGGGTGTGAAGGCTTCTTAGCTTGCATTATAGTAGAGCCTAGCCCCATGACCGACTTTCAAAGTATCCTGGTAGTCTACGAGTACCTCAATGTCTTCCTAGAGGAGCTACCAGGACTACCGCTTGAGCGTGTGATCGAGTTTAAGATCTCACTAGTCTCGGAGACCAGCCCCATTTCTATTGCACCATACAGGATGTTCCCACTTGAGCTGTAAGGGCTCAAGTCTCGGTTATACGACCAGTTAGAGAAGGGCTTTGTGTGGCCTAGCACGTCCCCGTGGGGAGAATTTGTATTGTTTGTAAAGAAGAAGGACGATACCCTACGGCTTTGTATCAACTATCAACAGCTGAATCGGGTCACCATCAGAACAAGTACCCGCTGCCTTGTATCGACGACCTCTTCGACTAGTTGAGTGATGCCACAGTGTTCTTTAAAATAAATCTGAGGTTAGGTTACCACCAGTTGAGGATCAAGAAGACTGACATCTCCAAGACAGCTTTTCGTACTCGATACGAGCACTACGAGTTCTTGGTCATGCCATTTGAGCTGACCAACGCCCCCACTACATTTGTGGATATGATGAACAGTGCTTTCAGGCCATACTTGGACCAGTTTGTGGTGGTATTCATCGACGACGTCCTAGTTTACCCTCAAGATCAGACACAGCATGGACAGCATCTTCGCATGGTCCTAGACACTTTGAGACGGCACAGGCTGTAGCCAAATATAGCAAGTGCGAGTTCTGGTTGAGACAGGTTACCTTCTCGGGCCATGTGATCTCGGGAGATGGGTTGGCTGTGGATCCAACCAAGATTGAGGCCATACTCAGGTGGGAGAGGCCGCGTACAGTGATAGAGATGGAGACTAATGGAGGAGGTGGGCAGTTGGCGACCCCGGGAGTCACGGGGGTACTATGGGGCAGTGACAATGACGCAGCATGCACAACCGGAGTTGATAGACCGCATCATTACAGGGCAGATGTGTGATCCATACTTACAAACACTGCGAGATAGGGTGTTGATAGGGAACCCAGGAGAGTTCTCATTCATTGATGGGGTCCTATGTATGAGGGGACACATGTGCGTTCCTAGAGACAAGGAGATGTTGAGAGAGCTCTTAACTGAGGCACATGGGTCCAATTTCACCATACATCCTGGGAACACGAAGATGTACCACGACCTACAACGTGATTTCTGGTGGAGGGGCTTGAAGCAGGATGTTGGTAGATCCGTTCAAGAGTGTCTTGTATGCCAGCAGGTGAAGGCCGAGCACTAGAGGCCTGCAGGGCCATTGTAGCCACTTCCCGTGCCAGAATGGAAGTGGGAGAGTGTCACTATGGACATGGTAGTGGGACTACCAGTTACACAGCGAGGACACGACGCCGTTTGGGTGATAGTAGACAGGCTGACAAAAACGGCACGGTTCCTACCGATCCAAGTCACCTTTGGCCAGCACAGCTAGCAGAGTGATACACCAGAGATGTGGTGTGTCTACACAGAGTCCCTCACAAGATCGTATCCGACAGGGATACTCACTTCACTTCCTAGTTCTGGGTAGAGTTTCAGCAGGCCTTGGGGACATGTCTAAGATTCAGTACCGCCTACTACCCCCAGACCGACGGATAGTCAGAGCGCACCATACAAACACTTGAGGACCTCCTACGCACTAGTGTGCTAGACTGGAGAGACTCCTAGGAGGAGCAATTACCCCTAGCAGAGTTTGCATACAACAACAATTACCACTCAAGCATCGGCATGGCACCGTATGAGGCTCTGTACAAGAGGAGGTGTACTGCTCCCTTGAGTTGGGTTGAGGTGGGAACCAAGTGGGAGGTTGGTCTTAGGTTGATAGGTCAGAGTCAGGAGGTGATCGAGCAGATCCACAGACGACTCCGTACCGTCAGGAGTAGGCAGAAGAGCTATGCTGATATAAAGCGTAAAGGTACAATTCGAGGTTGGGGATCACGTCTTCCTTCGTGTTTCACTCATGAAGGGCTTGCAGCAATTTGGGGTGAGAGGGAAGCTTGCACCGAGATTCGTGGGGCCTTTTGAGGTCCTGGAGAGGGTAGGACCCGTTGCTTACCAGCTTACTGTTCCTCCCCAGCTCTCTGGAGTACACAATGTGTTCCACGTGTCCAACCTCAGGAGATACATCACCGATCCTAGCCATGTTCTAAGCCATGAGAGCATTGAGGTGAGAGAAGATTTGACCTATCCTAAGAGGTCTGTACAGATACTAGATAGAACCGTCTGGAGATTGAGGTGGAAGGAGGTACCCCTAGTGAAAGTCCTGTGGAGAAGCCAGCGGTACGAGGAGGCCACTTGGGAGCCTAAGGTGGCGATGCAAGCACAGTACCCGAAGCTTTTGAGGGTATGTCGCTTCTGACCTACTTTGATCCTCTTTAAGTTTGTTATGCACATTTACCTTATTTCCACACCTAGTCAACTCAAGTTTTGGGGATGAACTTCCTTTAAGTTTGTTATGTTGAAATGATCCTTTCCTAGGTTCGTTTGACATTTTTCAGAATTTTAAGGGTTTTTGTGTAATTTTTAACCCCTGGGTTTTGTTGTGGGATTTGTGAGGGGAAGAGGAAACTTATGAGGGCATCCCTACAATTTTTCCCCACACCATCCCCCTACCCTACGAATACCCCTCCCCCTCCACCGTACCTCCCCTGCACCTCACCCCTATGCACACCCACACATCCCCCCTGTGACAACCTCACCTCCCTCACCCTCCTCCGTGTCATCTCCCATATCCCCCCAGCTCCATATATACCCCCTTCCTCCATTCGTCCCCACACCAGCAGCCGAGCAAGGGGAGAAGGAGAGGGAGAGCGGAGAGCAGAGGAGTTGGAGGCCGAGAGCGGAGGACTTGTGAGGAAAAGAGGCAGTGCTACAACTGCTGCCATTTGTGCGGTGGAAAAGATTCAGAAATAGTTTTGCGGAATCATTTTTCCACAGAATCAGACGTCCGGAGTGACCTCTAAACGTCAGGTCAGACATCCAAAGGTAATCTCAGACATCTGGTAGAGCATTTTTCTTTCGATTATTTTCCTACCAAAGTTCTGACCGTGCATGCTTGTATGTCAGAGGTTGGGAAGCGCGTTGGTGTGAAGACCAAGGCAGGTTCAGATGTCCAAACGTGCCTCTAGATGTTTGAAGACACCTTTAGACATCTGCACTGAGTTTCAAACATCTGAGAAAGGCACCCTAAGCAAGGTATGCTTGCGAATTCGTTTAAGACATCTGGGACTTTTCCCAGATGTTTAATTTTGGTCAGGATTGGTGTTTTTGGGCCCGTTTAGGGCCCAAACGGTGTCGATTTTCCACAAACAAAACGTCGTTGGTTTCCATTTGAGTTTTCCTATGAAATAGTATAATGTTTATACAGTTCTGAGCTCATTTTGACATATGGGTCAATGTGATAAGTCGTTCGTTCGTGGTGTGCACGGGACCTGCGGGGATTGCAAGCTTCGTCGACTGTGCCCCCACATCTCCCGGTTATCCTGGTAGAGTGGTTCTGACACTAATCTCAAAAATTATAATTAAATTTCATGCGTAGAATTAACTGAACCTAGGTTGTGAGATGGACCTTAGGACTAAAAGAGGTAAATGCTTGTTGCTTCAAAATCGAACCCTAGGATTGTGAAATGAGCCCTAGGTGTTAAGACCGTGACATCAAAAACAATTTAAGACATCTGGGAGTTGGTCTAGACATCTGGTTAGACGTCTGGATGCCTTCCCAGACGTCTGGAAATAAATTTTTACGTGCGTACGATCGTGCGAGAGGAGCTTCACCCGCCGCCACGAGCGCCTCTCCCTGGGGCTGTAGAGGGGGAGTCCTCTGTGGGACCATGAGATAGACACGACGCTGGACGCGGGGGAGAAGGTGGGCCTCCACCACCCCCACCTTCCTCTGGCACTTCCGAGCACGAGACTTCTTTACCTGGAGGCGTATAAGCTTTTCCACTTCAGCGCCACTATGAGCTTTTCGGACAGTTCTGTAAGCTGAAGCCCCCCTCCTTCAAAGGGAATGAGGATCCGACCGAGGTGGAGGACTGACTCGAGCAGATCGAGAAGGTATTTAACACCCTTCGCCCCCCTGTGGAGTGCAGCGTGGCCTTTGCAACGTATCAGCTAGAGAGCGCGGCACACAGGTGGTGGAGGGGATCAGAGGTCAGAGAGGGACGAGCCGACTTGGGACCAGTTCGTCACCCTTTTTTGCGAGCAATATTTCCCCCAGACGTGGCAGAACCAGAGGAGGTGGGAGTTCCACACTCTCCGCCAGGGGACAATGACCGTCAGCACGTACCGCACGCGTTTCCTGGAGCTGTCTCGTTTCGCAGCGACAGCCGTTGCTACCGGGAGGAGCGCCTTTGGAGGTTCACCGAGGGGCTCCGGCCTGTTATTCGGGGGTGTGTCAAACCCTTGAAGCTGCCTACGTTCTTGAGGGTGATGGAGGCAGCTATGACATAGGAAGAAACCAACCCGTCCGCACGTGACATTGACAGCGGGCGAAAGAGGCCCTACCAGCCAGACTTCTCATAGGGACGACAAGAGAGGAGGCACGTGGCACCCGCGGGAGAGCCGTCACGCTTTGCGGGGCCATCAGTGGCCTTTGGGGGCCCCCGACAGGGGCCAGCTGCTAGCACCGGACCCCCACCCAGCCGTCAGCAGGGACCCACTGAGGGCGGGAGTCAAGTCCCCTTTGCTACCAGTGTGGCCAACCGAGCCACATCAGGAGGGACTTCCCGTCTAGGGCTGGAGGTCAGCAGATGCGTCCCTCACCGAGCACTAGAAGGCGAGCAGGAGGCCACGGTTTCCAGGAGCGAAGAGGAGGACAGCAGTTGCGGGGAGGGTACTGGCCAGCGGCTACCCGTCCGACGCAAAGTGTGGCTGCTTTGTCCTCACCTAGGGCTGAGGGGCGTATCAACGCCCTGACACACAGGGATGCCAGAGCTTTAGGATCAGTGGTGGCAAGTATGGTTTCAGTTTCCGGCAGACTTGTTTACACGCTTTTCGACTTCGGAGCTGTGCACTCGTTTATCGCTGCCAGTTTTGCTGTTAGCTTGGGGCAGGACTGTATGTTGTTAGAGGATCCGTTTGTGATTAGAGGCCCGGGTGGTCAGCTGTTTGTGGCTGAGGAGGTGTACACAGGTTGTGAGGTCAGTGTTGGGGGACACAGCCTTTCCACTGACCTGATCATGATACAGATGGAGGACTTTGGCATGATTCTGGGGATGGACTGGTTGTCCACTTACCACGCCTTAGTGGACTGCTTTGAGAGGAAGATCGTCTTCTCCATACCGGAGTTGCCTTCTTTCGAGTTCCATGGGCAGCAAGTGGACGGAGGCTTCAGGTGTATTTCTGCACTTCGGGCAATGAGACTTTTGGGCCAGGGGTGTGAGGGCTTCCTAGCTTGTGTGGTGGCGAAGCCCAACCCTGTGGCAAACATCCAGAGTATCCCGGTGGTCAGAGAGTACCCCGACGTGTTCCCAGATGAGTTGCTAGGACTACCGCCCAAGCGTGAGATCGAGTTTGAGATCTCACTGGTACCGGGGACCAGCCCCATTTCTACGGCACCGTACAGGATGGCACCACTTGAGCTGCGAGAGCTCAAGTCTCAGTTGCAGGACCTTCTGGAGAAGGGCTTTGTGAGGCCCAGTGCGTCTCCGTGGGGAGCCCTGGTATTGTTCGTAAAGAAGAAGGATGGTACCCTATGCCTTTGTGTGGACTACAGACAGCTGAATAGGTTTACCATCAAGAATAGGTATCTGCTATCGAGGATTGACGACTTGTTTGACTAGCTACGAGGTGCCACGGTATTCTCCAAGATAGACTTGAGGTCTGGATACCACCAATTGAGGATCAGGGAGGCAGATGTCTCCGAGACAGCTTTCCGTACCCGGTACGGACACTACGAGTTTTTGGTCATACCGTTTGGGCAGACCAATGCCCCTACTGCCTTCATGGACTTGATGGACCAGGTGTTCAGACCGTACTTGGACCAGTTCATGGTGGTATTCATTGATGATGTGCTCATCTATTCTCGAGATCAGGCATAGCACGGACAGCACTTGCGGATGATTTTGGACACACTAAGATGAAGTAGGCTATACACCAAATACAGCAAGTGCGAGTTCTGGTTGAGGGAGGTGACCTTCTTGGGTCATGTGATCTCCGGAGATGGCTTGGCTATGGACCCAGCCAAGGTTGAGGCAGTGCTCAGGTGGGAGAGACCGCGTACTGTTACTGAGATCCGCAATTTCTTGGGACTGGCAGGCTACTACAGGCGGTTTATCAGGGGCTTCTCATAGATTGCACATCCTATAACACAGCTGACCCGGAAGGACATGACCTTTACTTGGACAGATGCTTGTGAGACGTGTTTTTAGGAGCTGAAGGAGAGGCTGACTTCAGCTCCCGTGCTCACCATCCCAGACAGTAGTGGCGGGTTCGTTGTGTACACGGACGCCTCTTTGAAGGGATTAGGGGGTGTGCTCATGCAGAGGAGTCACGTTGTCGCTTACGCTTCGTGGCAACTGAAGTCCCATGAGCATTGCTACCCCACTCATGACCTAGAGCTGGCAGCTGTCGTCTTCGCGTTGAAGACTTGGAGGCACTACTTGTACGGTGAGACCTTTGAGGTTTTCACAGATCATAAGAGCCTCAGATACTTGTTTGATCAGAAGGAGCTCAACATGAGACAGAGACGTTGGTTGGAGCTCCTGAAGGACTATGACTGCAGCATTTCCTACCACCCGGGAAAGGCCAACATGGTGGCTGACGCCTTGAGTCGGAAGGCGCCTGCCCACTTGGCTAGTTTACAGGCACGGAGTTGGAGCCTCATGGAAGAGATGGGTAGCTGGCGGCCCCTAGAGTTACTAAGGCACTATGGGGCAGTGACGGTGACATGATAGACGAGGCCAGAGCTAATAGACCGTATCATCACTGGACAGATGGCCAACCCGTACTTATAGTCATTGCGTAACAGAGTGCTGCCAGGAGACCCTGGGGACTTCTCTTTTACAGACCAGGTACTGCACATGAGGGGACATTTGTGCGTTCCTAGGGATAAGGAGCTGTTGAGAGAGCTCCTGACTAAAGCACACGGTTCCAGGTTCATCATACATCCCGGAAATACAAAGATGTACCATGATTTGAGACGCGACTTTTGGTGGAGGGGAATGAAGCGGGATGTAGGTGAATTCGTACAGCAGTGTTTAGTGTACCAACAGGTGAAGGCCGAGCATCAGAGGCCTGCAGGGTCGTTGCAGCCACTTCCAGTGCCAGAGTGGAAGTGGGAGAGCATCACCATGGACTTGGTGGTGGGCTTGCTTGTTACCCAGTGAGGACACGACGCAGTTTGGGTAATCATTGACAGATTGACGAAGACGGCACATTTCTTGCCGATCCAAGTCACCTTGGGACTAGCACAGTTGGTAGAGAGGTATATCCGCGATGTGATACATCTACATGGAGTTCCACGGGAGATCGTATCTGACCAGGATACCCTTTTTACGTCCCAATTTTGGGCTGAGTTTCAGCAGGCCCTGGGGACACGGTTGAGGTTCAGTACAGCATACCACCTCCAGACGGATGGACAGTCTGAGCACACGATACAGACACTAGAGGACCTTTTGCATGCTTGTGTACTAGACTGGAGGGGCTCTTGGGAGGAGCACTTGCCCCTGGCGGAGTTAGCATATAACAACAATTATCACTCGAGCATCGACAAGGCACCCTACGAGGCTCTGTACAGACGGAGGTGTATGACACCCTTGAGTTGGGTTGAGGTGGGGACCAAATGGGAGGTTGGCCCCAGGCTGATCCGATAGAGTTAGGAGGTGATCGAGCAAATTCACAAGTGACTCCGCACTGTCAGGAGCAGACAGAAGAGCTATGTAGATCGAAAACGCAGAGAGCTGCAGTTTGAGGTTGGAGACCACGTCTTCCTTCGCGTTTCGCCCATGAAGGGCCTGCAATGGTTTGGGGTGAGAGGGAAGCTCGCGCCGAGGTTTGTGGGATCCTTTGAGGTCCTGGAGCGGGTTGGACCTGTTGCTTACAGGCTTTCCCTCCCTCCCCAGCTTTCTGGTGTGCACAACGTGTTCCACGTGTCCAACCTCCGGAGATACGTCGCCGATCCCAGTCACGTCCTGAGCCACGAGAGCATCGAGATGGGTGACGACCTGACCTACCCCGAGCGGCCAATACAGATTCTCGACAAAGCCATCCGGAGTCTGAGACGGAAGCAAGTACCCCTGGTGAAGGTCTTGTGGAGGAGCCAGCGATACGAGGAGGCTACCTGGGAGCCTGAGGCGGCGATGTGGGAGCGGTACCTGGAGCTCTTTGAGGGTACGTCTTTTCGGACCAGCTTCGATCCTCTTTGCGTTTGTTATACGTATATTGTTCTTTTTTCGCACCCTAGTTAGCACAAGTTTTGGGGACGAAACTTCCTTTGAGTTTGTTATGTTGTTAAGACTGCGACATCAAAAACACTTTAAGACGTCTGGGAGTTGGTCCAAACGTCTGGACGCCTTCCTAGATGTCTGGAAATAAATTTTTACGTGCGTACGATTGCGAGTCTTCGCGCGTGCCACGTGCAGACTGAAACCCGCCAATATGCAGATGCCCTTTTCTCCCCCCTGTGCCTACTTATATCATCCTCTCCCCTCTCCCTCGTTCACCACCCCACCGTCTTCTCCTTCCCCCAATGTGAGCGCGAGAGCGAGAGCGAGGGCAGCAGCTGCTACCGGGTGCAGTGCGGAGAGGAGGGGTGCAGCGAGAGAGAAGAAGAGGGAGAGCGCGTGAGAAAGAGAGAGAGCCCGCCAGAGTAGCCCAAGGCCGGCCGGCATGCACGCGGAGGAGCGTCGTGCTGGGGAGATCTCCCCTGGTGCTGCTGCAGCTCGAGCAGCGGACGAGCAGCTGCGTGGCGAGCTCGCGCGCAGCGGGAAGAAGACAAGGGGGTTCTGATTCTGGGAATTTTTCCCAGAATTAGACGTCTAGACCTACGTCCAGACAACGCGAACGACGTCTGGAGGGAGCTCCAGACGACTGAGAGGTACATATTTCCTCCTCTACCTCCTTCTGCGGATACGACCATGCAGGCCGTTCCGCCGAGGTTCTAAGACGTGTCGTGCTGAGAAGGTTTTCGTCGCGCATGCATGTTTCGTTTCGGGAAGGCGCAAGGACCTCCCACGCAGTTCAGACGTCTGGGCCAAGCACCAGACGGCGGAGAGTGTCTCCAGACGTCCGGAGAGGTGGTCGGACGTCTGGAACTGGGTCCAGACGGTTCAGCAGGATCCCTGGACGTCTGAGGAGCAGCGCAGAGTGAGGTATGACCTGGACCACTTTTTAAGACGTCTGGAAGGTGTTCCAGATGTCTGATTTGAGTCAGAGTTGTAATTTTTGACCCGTTTAGGGTCCGTTCAAGGTCCGATTTCTGCGTTTAAAATTCCGTTCTTCTCAAAATTAGTTCCTCTACTTGTTTGAAATACTTGTATCCTATTCTGAGTGATTCCTTGTGATTGATCCTTGTGTTAGGACCTCATTCTGTTACGGTTTTGGGGGTTGCGGAGGCACATGGACCTGCCGATCACGCCCCCATCACTCCCGATTCTACAGGTAGAGTGGCTCCCCTTAGTTAATTACAAACATTAATGTATCTCTGAAATAAATGATAGATCCTAGGGTATGGCATGAATCATAGGACCTGAAAATTAGATTGAATAATAGATCCTATGGTATGGCATGAATCCTAGGACTTGAAAGCTAGATTAAATGATAGATCCTAGGGTATGGCATGAATCCTAGGATCGGAAAACTAGATTGAATGATAGATCCTAAGGTGTGGCATGAATCCTAGGAATAGAAACACTGAAACGAATGCCTTGAATACCTGAATTGCAGTCTTGGATAAGTAAACAGAATAATGATAATTGCTTGTAATTGGATAACAGCTACCTGTGAAATGTAGAGTACGTTTGCTAGTAACTGCTACATGAAATTCCTGTTGTTTGGAAACTAAATTCGAGCTGCTTGTATATAAATTGAGATTAAATGTTGGAAACACGGGCTATATGCGAATAAAACAGAAATGATGAAACCTAGTATGGCTTGGCCTGAGACATACGAGCATGAACCCTATGGGGAATTAGGAGTAGAGCTTTTGGAAAATAAATAGAATGGAACTAGGAAAGTGGATGGGGAAGTGAGCTGGCCCTTGAGTACGGAGTACCAAGGAGAGCGACCGTCCCCCTGTTTAGTACAAAGCGGAGCTAGCCGCCCCAGGGACCCGGGGTTAGGTCTGGCCACTTTGTACCAACTTTTGGCCCTCATGTACACCGTACCGGGGAGAGCTACTAGTATAGGGAGAGAGCTAGCCACCCCACGGGCCTCGGGGTTCTGCTAGCCGTCCTACACCGACTTGTTAGGCCCACTGGGCAAACCACGGTAGTCAGGCGAGGGTGCGCAGATTGTGGAAGGGCAAGACCCCTGTTTGGTTACTGTGGAGGGGCTAGACCCCTGTTACTTAGAGGGCTCTGCCCTATACTAGTTCCGTGCTGTGCTTTGGGCACACCTGTTAATGGAAACGACTGACCGCCTGCCACTGCGGGGTAGCTACCCGTGCGTTTATCGCGCGTGCCGTAGTCACCATTACGTCTGTCAGTGACCTTGGGGTGGTTGACTGAGGGTAGGACCACCACGGGGGACTCTCCCGGCCAGGAAAGCACCACGTGCTACTTCCACTTTTCGGAAAAGACTGCAATCATGATCATTCCCACAAGGAACATTCAAGATCAAGAGAAAGACCTGAGAAATAAATCAAGAAAGAGTAAATAGAGAAATAAAGAAATAAATTACAAACAACAGCTACTTATCCACCTTTACTGTTTTTCTTAGCTAGCTGGTTGCCACTCTACTCAGCGTTTCGCTGACATATCATATTTGTCACCTTTTCTCAGAACCAGGTGTTGAGCAGCCAGAGCCTACAGCTGCGGAGGGTGCTAGGCCTAGTAGAGCCCAGTAGTTGTACTTTTGTTGTACCCATTTTTCTGTAGTAGTGAGTATTTTTGTTACATCTTGTACTCTTTTATTGTAAACTTCATATTTCTGTACCTGTTTTTAATTCTCTATTGTTGTGGTGGTATGTACTGTAGTAGTTCTTTTCTTTACTGCTGTACTTTTGTTACTGTTAGTTACTTGCATGGTGAATGTGGTTTATTTTACTACTTTGTGGTTACTTTCTCGTTGGACGACTGAGTCTTGGGATCAGTCGAGTCGATCTGATTCTCGTGTCCTGTAGGGATTCGAGAATCAGGTCGTAATACTAGGGTTGAAAGAAAAGAATGTACATTCAATGAATGATTAAATTATTGTTTCCTAAAAAGAAATAAACCATGAGCTGCCTGTAATGAACTACGTCATGCTTACTAAGTAATTAATGATGAAATTTGAGTTGCCTGTTTTATGTACAATGAACCAGATATGGGAATAAGAAAGTCCATGTACAAACCCTATGGGGAATTTAGAAAGAAATCAGGAATACTCTAGTCCGGAAAATCTGAGGGTTTCGGAACATGTCGCCTACGGGCGGCTGTTCGGACTTGGTTAAGGGAAGTGAGCTGACCCTCGTGTATGTAGTACCAAGAAGAGCAACTATCTCTTTACAGTAGAGGGGAGCTTGCCGTCCCTTGGGTTGAGATCCAGGGTGGGTTTGGCCATTCTACACCGACTTTTGCTTGGCCTTGCATACGTGGTACCGAGGTGAGTTACTCAGAGTAGAGGGGAGCTTACCACCCCTTGGGTTGAGACCCGAGGTGGGTTTGGCCACTCTACGTTGACTCCTGTTTGGCCTCGCGTACGTGGTACCAAGGTGAGCTACTTAGAGTAGAGGGGAGCTTGCTACCCCTTAGGTTTAGACCTGAGTTGGGTTTGGCCACTCTACGTTGACTTCTGTTTGGCCTCGCGTACGTAGTACTGAGGTGAGCTACTTAGTGTAGGGAGGGAGCTAGCTACCCCACGAGGCCTGGGGTTAGACTAGCCATCTTACACCAACTCTTGTTAGGCCCATTGGGTAAACCGGGATAGTTTGACGAGAGTACGTGGACTATGGAGGGGTGAGACCCCTGTTCTGTTCTGAGAGGGCAAGGTCCTGTGCTGTTCCATGCTGTACTTTTAGGTGTACCCACTAGCGGAAATGACTGATCACGTGCTAGTGCGGGGTAGCTACCCGTGCGCTTATCGCTCATGCCGTAGTTATCGCTACGTTGCGACTGTAACCTCAGGGTGGTTGACTGGATGTAGGACTACCATGGGGGACTCTCTGAGAGCACCACGTGTACATCCTATATCACGGGAAAGACTGCAATCAAGATCGTTCCCTTGAGGGACAATCAGGATCAAGAAATGACAGGATTCTTAAGAGAATAAACAAATCAGAACTACTTAGTTGAGTTAAATGGAATTGAATAATTAATTAGTTGCTTGTCTTATGTTAATTGCATATAAATAGCTTAACCACCACTCTACTCAGCGTCAACTGGCTATGGATTTTATAACCTTGTTCAGGTCAGAGAGTTGAGCAGTCAGCACCACGGGCTGCAGAGGAACCTGGGCCCAGTCGAGCCTAGCCTTAGCTGTTGTTCCCTTTCTTTTGTTTCCAAGCTCTTGTTGTTGTAGTGAGTACTCTATCATATATTACTGTTTCTGTTACATTTTCACTTTACTTTCCACTGTTGTAGTTGTGATGGCATGTAATCTTGTGAGACATTTCGTTCTATTTCCTTTACTGTCTACTTATTTATTTTCTGCCTAGTTACATTGCATGTGTGGTTGTGGAGTATTTTCTTCTTTTGGTTATTTCTTGTTGGACGATTAGGTCTTAGGATTAGTCGAGGCAAGCCGATCTCGGGTCCGGTACGGATCTAGGATTAGGTCGTAACATGGGATGTACCCACATAATTATGAATGTTTTGTTGTTTTCATTTGTGAATGAATGTGATGTATCAACTTAATTTGTAAATGTTTATATAATTAATTGTGTGTTTTATGAATTTATAGATAAATATGCTTGTATAAATCTAGATGCACTTAATGTCAAACAATAGGTATTCTAACCCCTAGGTTGCAAGTTTTGGGAGGTGATAATCGTGTCAAAATACTTGCCTATCAACACTTATGATCATGTTATATGGACAATGTAGAGTGTGTGTATATCTTATTTACATGCACAAAGTTTTGGCTTTATAGCATGTCATAAGAGTCGTCATCCTTTGTCTAGAGAAGTTTTGAAGAAAAGGGGGTTCTTGAAGATTTGATCACAACTTCAAATTTTAATATATAATTTCCCTAAAGAATGCGGAGGATAACCAATATCCAGTTGGGGTGGACCCGAGGTTGGATATGGTGATCACCTCCAACGACATCACCGGGACGAGGGCGAAGGTGACTCTGCTTTTTTTTAACAATAAGGTGGGTTTCTCTAGAGGGAATGTGGATTCCATCTGCAGCGTGGGCCACTTGGCCAAGATGGGGAGGCGCAAGGAAGAAGGGTTTATTGGTGAGAAATGTGAGTACTGAGAGCCTGCCACTACTTTGCTCTTTGTGTTTCTACTACTGAAAGGTGTAGTTAAATGATTAGTAGGTAGGTACGAATGAAATATAACAAGTCATTGGTATTGCTTTTTCAGAACAAGTAATTTGGTATTGCTGGACTATATTATATGTTTGGCAAAGTTAATGACAATGACGATCACCCGTTCGTCTCATAGTGGGTTTTTTCTTTTGGTAGATCTTGGTGTTTGTGGTTAAACACCAAAGGGATGGAAGGATGATCACAAGTCATGGTCTTAAGAATGGCAAGAGTGCAATTGGTTAAATGGGCTACCGAGGGCCTAATAGGGTTTTGGATGAAATGCAATATCATCCCATAATGGGGTCTTCCAAGTAATTATGGCAAGCTTGGAGAAGCTCATTTGGGGCTACAATACTTTGAAGAATTGGACATTTGTCCTTCTCCAAGGGGGCTTTGGAGATTATCAAATGATCAAAGTGACTATTTAGGAAAAATGGATGAGAAAATATATGAGAGGACCCTATAGCAGCAATTGTGTCCCTTCAACTTGATGTTCTTAACATGTAACTTGAAATTATTAAGTATCTTTTATATTTACTTAATTTTAGGTGAGTTCACATGACGATGCCCAATTAAATCGTCTTAAAGTCTATGAGATCACTCATAGCAAGGTTACAGAGGACGAGTGCACATGAATTCACAAGACCTACAAAGACAAGTGGGAGTTTAGCTCACATCTTTTCTTTATATTTCTTATTTTTATTTAGGTAATGTTTTTTTTTGAGACAGAAAGGAATGCTATCGATAACGATAACAAACCGAGTTTATTTAGGTAATGTTTAGGATTTATTTATGCAATGTTATTCTTTTGTAAATATTCTCTAATTTAATTTGTATTAATGTAGATTATTTCTTATTATATTTATTTTATTGAATGCTATATATGTGTTATTGGATGTTATGTAGATTAATTTAAATGTTACTTTTGATTATCATTGGTAAAATCTAATCAGTTAAAAAGAAATTATATTTGGCGACGGTTATTAATTTCACAACAATTTTAGAATTGTCGCAAAAAAGTCAGCAAAGTGATTCCCCTCTTGATAGCCTATTTTTTGCAACGGTTACACAACCATCGCAAAAGGGCATTGGCGACGGTTATTAGTATAACCATCATCAATAATGAAAGCATAGCCTATTGGTTTAGAATTGCGATGATTATTAAATAACTATCGCAAAAGCATTTTTATGACGAGTATAAGTCGTTACAAAAGAAAGTTAACCACAACAGATAAGGTTGGTACTATTAGCGATGGTTAATATTAATAATCATCGCGAAAGACTATTCGCTTCGTAATCTTCCACTTCGTAATTTTTTTTGTAGTGATATTCTTCCTTAGAGTAATAGGAAGAAATGAGATGGCATTGAGGTAAACCAAAATTAAGATGACACTAGGGATGTTGTCAGAATATCCTGATTTAGGTGTAACAGTATCATAGGCGAGGAGGATATTCTATGGTCTAACTACCACTTATCTTGGAATAGCTATCCAAGTTTAATTTGGTAAGGAATCAAAGACAAATATATACTTTCCTCAAGCCCCTCTCCTCTCACCATTCATCCAATTTTCAATCAACAATAAATGAGGATATCCATATCCTTTCTACTTGAACACATCAGTTATCATAAAATTACCATTCCTCCCTAATAATTAAGGAGGTAGATACCGTAGAAAGGGTGTTACTTTTCTGCAGAAAGCAAAAGGAGAGACAAATAATCATGCTCTTTCAAAAGTTCAACAACCATATCCAATTTGGCTTGAAAAGTTGACGAGTGGGATTAGGTATTGGGAATGTGAGTTTCAAGGAGGGGATGCCAGGGGGTGTTTCCGAGGGGATGGGGGTAGGAGAGGAAATTGAGGTAGAGAGAGAAAAAATTCTTTTCTTAATTTTTTAAATTAAAAAATATTTAACAATTATTTCATCAAAATTCATTACCTCTCTCTTCTCTAACCAAATCAACATAATAATCATTCATAATTTTACTAATTAAATATATTATTATATTTATCTCACTTTAATTCTATTTCAATATAACATTATCCCTGGCAACGCACGCTGAACTTTTGGAAAGATAAAGAACTGATCATTACGTGGAGGAAGCAAAAGAAGAGGATTTGATAGCTAGACAGATGATATCACCGCAGAAGTTAAAGTGTGGACGTCAACGTCCGTGGTAGGTGAAGGGGGACAACAGGTGGAACAGGTGGGTCGTTCGTTCCACTTACTGCCATGAAAAAGAGGCAGACCTCCCACTGGACTACGTAAGTTGGTGAAGGCTGCTGACCGTCCTCATGACATCATGACCCATTTGCCAGCATCCCCTTACGTCCTCCCTAGGTAAGCCTTGCGTCATTAATTATGTTGGTTGCCAAAAAAACGGTGAAAAAATACGTTTGAAAATAAAAGGATAAATTCAAGAATTACCGACCGACAATTTTTTTGCACTTAACTCAAGGGAGGAAGAGATTTATAAGCATAAATGCTCAGT
The DNA here is from genome assembly GCA_037157565.1 of Thalassia testudinum. Classification (NCBI taxonomy): domain Eukaryota; kingdom Viridiplantae; phylum Streptophyta; class Magnoliopsida; order Alismatales; family Hydrocharitaceae; genus Thalassia; species Thalassia testudinum. The sequence goes on from JAZHRO010000031.1 coordinate 86,414,099, forward strand.
CGACAAAGAAGCTTTTTTTTTTTTTTTTAATGACAAAGAAATTAATTAAATAAATTGAGAAGAAATTATTCATCTCTACACACCAGGTAGTCTAAGGATAGACACTCGAATCCAAATTATGGTGTATTAAATGACTTATGATGTGCAAATAATGAAAAAACTTAAATAAGGTTATATGCACTATATTTTTGGATATATATTGAGTTAATTGAAAATGTGCCGCCAAGATAAGAATTTCTCTTGGACACAGCAGCAGATACTTTACTACTTATGTCAAAGTAGCAATTCTCATCAATGAAACGGGGTTTGATTTGACGGGTCTTCGTACGTGTTCTTGCTTGAGCATCACGTGGTAATATTTTTTTTGCTTTTATTTTTTAGGAAAGTGTTCGGAGTTTTCTCGCTCTAGGTGTATCTTTTCCCTCTTTTTTGAGGGAGTATTTCTATTTTTTCTCCTCCCTCACCGAGTGAAGTTTTTATATCTACTTTATCTTCATTAGTGGAGAAACATTAAAAAAAAAAAAAAAAAACCCTCTTTACATATAGACACATTTCCAGCATTTCCATGCAAGTGAACACTTAAAACATGGATGAAGCATGACTCTACTGCTAGAAAATAACGTATGGAATGTAATCAGACATGCTGCGTTTTCCACCAAAGGATGATGGGGATTAGAGAGGATATGAATCATGGGGGATATGCCACAGTCTTCATTGCAGTATGTATTAATTTCAAGTGGACATACCTAGTCGGAACGGGGTATTCGGGGAAGAGCTCGTGGAGGATCTCGACGACATCACCGCGGTGGAGAACGCTCTCGGCGCACAGATAGCGGCCGGCGGCCGCAGGTGCCTCGAAAACGAGGACATGTGCCTCCGCAACATCGTGCACGTGGACGTATGCCTGCACGGAGTTGGCATACGTCGTGGCGGAGCCAGTCATGTACTTGAGGACATGGACGGTGCTGGCATTTACGTTCGGCTGCAGGAGTGGCCCCAGAACTAACACCGGTATCACGGCAACCAAATCAACCCCGTACTCCGCCGCCACCTCCCATGCCTCCCGCTCCGCCACCGCTTTCCCGTAGCAGTACCTGTTACGTATACACACGATCGATTGCATTCCGTTATATATATATATATATATATATAAAATAAAACATGACTATCGATTTATATCGATTGTCATCCCAAATTATCATTAATATCGATGTGAATTACATGTTACTTCACGTTACATATATATATATAAATATATTATGTAATACGTTTTTGTAATGCATGAGCAAGAGAATGTGATTTTAATTGATATATTTTAAATATTTATTAATAAAAATTACTTTTAGAAGTAAAATATTATTTTTAAAATAAAAAATAATGTTTAATTAATATATTTTAATTTTTAATTGATAAAAAATTATTTTCCATTGGTATAGGTTGAAAAGTAGAAGATATTAATATATTTTTATTTTTAATTGATGTATTTATATTTTTAATTGAAAAAAATTTTAAGTAATGTGTTTGAATTTTCATTCAATATATTTGATTTTAAAAGGTAAGATTTTAATTTTTAATTGATGTATTTTAATTTTTAAAATATATTATTTTTATTTTAAATTGATATAGTTTACTTTTTCTTTTAAATGAAAACAAAAGTGAGAGTCATACGTTGCAAACGTATATTTTACTACTTGCATCCTATGCATTTTATCTCGATGCACGTATTGTTTTCCATTAAAGTGGAGATCTATTGCATTCCATCCTGGTTCGTGGAAAAATTCAAACCAATGGATGTTAATATTATCCATAATTTTTAGAATTGGATGCTTAATTGGCGTCACCAATTCTTGGTGTTCTTGCAGAACTCCAGGTCACTCCAGCATGCCTCATCCACGACGGTGTCGGGGCTCCGGTTGGGGTCCATGTGCACGGCCCCGATCGAGGATGTGAAGACCACCCGCCGGACGCCGCTGGCCTCCGCAGCGGCTACGATTACATTCTTCGTACCCTGCACCGCCGGCTCCACCATTTGCTCCTGCAATAGTAGAAAAAATTCTTTCATGTGATTACGTGTATACATTTGCAAGTGCCATGATTCGATCTCTAATTATCAATCACACGGGCATGCATGCCTACCTTATTTTATCAATTACAAAGATCTAGGTGAAATCAATTAATTACCCTCATTTGACTTGCACAGGACAAATGCTCGCTTACATAAAAAATATTTATTACTTTTTGGTGCACCTAATCTAAGAAGCTCGGGGAAATGGTATCAGTCAAACAAAGAAGTGGGGGCACACGAGTAGGAATGCAAATGGATGTACAAAATCAGAATACTGAACTTTTATTTTCACCTGAGGATATAATTCACTTGAAATAAGATAAATACGACGGTGATGCACATTGTTTATATACAGGTAATTTGCAACTTATGCAATCATGGAGGGAGAACTTTGAAAACATGGCTCTCCTGAAATAAGTCAAGGAAAGGACTTCTTTCCGCAAATCGGTTCATAAACCAGTCATTTGAAGTTATTTTGATGTCGTTCTCACTTGCAAGTTGCCAGAAGACTACAAATTCAGACATCCGAAAGAAAGGAACCTAAGGGACATCAAAAAATTATCCCATCAATGGCAAATTAGATTTAATTATAATTAGAGTGAGATGATGCATGCTTTAAAAGAAATTACAGGGTCGTCAGTGACTGGTGAGGCTATGTGGAAGACGCCATGGCAGCCGCCGATTGCTCGACGAAGGCTCTCGAAGTCGAGGAGGTCCGCTTTGCAAAGGATCAATCTCTCTTTGGCCCCTTCCAGCTCCTTCAAGTGCATGTTCTTTGGATCATCTAAATAACATCAGATAACATAACCCGTTTGTGACTTGATTACATAAGAAGACGTTAGATTCATAAATAAGTAAGAGCGGTCGAATTATCCAATTTATATATGTGGTTGAGGTTTCACACATATAACATATTGCATCATTAAGGTGTGTACTGGGAAGAAGCCCATCGTTGTAAAAAGTACAAGATATATAACTCCTCTTATAAAAATCTCTAGCTTTTACTGAAATTAAAAAAAAGAAACCAATAGATTGACAAGCTGGAAATGACATCAAAATACCATTATTTTCGGAACTTCTTGATATGGACGAAATATACCAAAATAAAAAAAAAGGAAATAAATCCACGTTCTAACCTTTCCAAATGCAAACCGGATCATGTTCAATCTCATGGCAAAATCTAAATGAGAGAAAATATCATTTTAGATTGGCGTCGTCTTACGAGTTATTTCCAGTATATAGACATAAATTATGATTCTTTTTAGAAGGTAAATATGTTAGTTATGATATTTGATTACATGGCTTCTACGATGGCTGTGGGGCGCCGAACCAACCCCTTGTGACAAGTGCTTTCCTTTAAAGACCACAATGCTAAAATATTTCCAAGTACACCGATCAGCGGCAAGAAAAGGGGACCTGGATTTCTGACCGTGCCTTTGACGGTGTAACCTTTCTCGAGGAGCAGCTTCACCAGCCATGAAGCTATGAATCCTCCAGCTCCGGTCACGCACACCGTTTCTCCGGTGGTGGCAGCCACAGCGGCGCAACCATTCTCCGTCGGCATGTTGGGGAGACGAGGGGTAGTATACACGTGGGTGTTCTGAGAGAGAGGAACGGGAGATGGTAAGGATTGTTGGCGGATTGCTGTTGCTTATATAGCAATATATGCCATAAAAGCTTGAGATGGAAAGGTGGCAAGGATTATTTACATGTTCAACCTTGTTATTAATTTAATTTGCATGCGTTCTCATATAAGGTTCTTCCTTTTTTTTTCCTTGTCTCGGGGAGACGCAATAAGTTTTTTAGTTTAACCGAGATAACATGGCGTTACAACATTATCCAGATATTTTACCGGTTATGATTTTGGGTCTCTCGGAATCTAAGATAACACATATTAGGAGAACCCATCATTTATAGCGTTAACGAGAGATTTTAGCGCAAGCTGCTTCTCTAAATTTCGTTGAACTAAAAGTTAAAAGTAGCCATTCGCCGCGGTTTTTGGTAGAAACTAAATTAATTACGAGAGCTTTTGTGCTTACCTAAGATCTCACTGACACAGGAGTAGAGATTCATGGAAGGAAGACGAGCCAAGCAAAAGAACGACGCAATATACTGCCCAAAGTTTTGGATGTAATATTAAATTAACTTCCGAACTTTGTTACTGGGCACTTAACGGCTTTAAAAACTTGGGAAGTTTAAATGAAGAAGATTGGAGGACAAGTGAAGTTACAAACAGAGGATTTTCGCAACCGTCGTCCAATTATCACATCTTCTTGTGTAGTTGCATCTTACCTAGCATTGGGTCAAGTCATCTTGAGTCTAACCCATTAAGCTTAGCTCAGGTCTAATACCATCAATATCAAGGTCAGAGTTAAACAAAAAATTTAGTCTATTTATTAAAGCTGTATTTAATTGATGGATTAAGTATTTAACCTATCACTTAATACATCTCCTATTTATGTTACGTTAAGTGAATTTAAATTGAGATAAAATTATTACACCTTCTCTATAGAATAATTTTAACCTACTGAAATATCCAAATAAATTAACTCACTTATTCTACCATTTATTCTACTCTTTCAACTTATTTCATAAATTTATTCTCCTTATCAAATAAAACTTAAGTGGTTCAAGATTTGTGCCGACCTCGAACTTGACCCATTTGAAAGTCGTGTATATATATATATATACACTGTATGTATATATTATAAATATATCGATAGAGATCTTTGTAAAAAAGTGTCGGTAATTTTTTTATCTCAACTCTATCAATATTTCAAGATTCTTTTCACCATGTTGCTACAGTTGTAGGTAAGTATATTAAAAGTTTATGACTTTAATTAGTTTCTTTTGCTAACGACCCATAAAATACTTTTGTATTTATTTTCAATTAAAATTAATTTACATAAATTTCTTAATTCTATCATTCTTAGGATATTTAGCTAATTCATACATTCGATATAATAAATTTTTTACTTCAATCTACTTCTTAAATAATAAATTAGCCTAGTCTAACCTAGTCATGACTCATTTATTTTAGATCAATCTTGAGTTTGAGCTTGAGCCAAGTTCTTATAAATTAAAATGGCCTGAGCCAACTCAGGAACTCATCTACTTAAATGGATTTAGGCTAGACCTTACTTAATCTTGAAGGAGCTAACCCTATGCTCAGTCCCACCTATAGTTTAATTGGGTTCTATAAGTAACCACATGAATCATTGTTTGATTCCTCCGATGTAGAGAACAATAAAGTGGATCGAAAATAATAAATGAAAATGTTTTGCACACTCACATTCACACCTAGGATCACACCCATCACGATCTTAGCTGTGCATCAGGCTAATAAGACAAAAACATTAGTGTTTTTGTCTTATTATGCCCAGATATATGGCTCAGATCGTGATTGGTGTGGTTCTAGGTATGAATCTGGGTGTGTGTACAAGCATCCAATAATAAATGCCTATGACGGTGGAAACATCAAAATAGTTTTTATTTTTTTCGCTAAAAAGTAAAGAAACGTATGTTTCAATACATTTTACAACATGCATCTTCCGCTTAAAAAAATACATCGATGTATTTTGGTTTTTAACTATTGTATTTTGGTTTTCCACCAAAATACATCGGATGGAAATCAAAATGCACCTGATGGAAATCAAAATACACCAGTTGAAAATGAAAATAAATTTTTACTTAAACAATGAAATTTAATTTAGTTATAAATTTTGGGTTTAGGATTTATGGTTTATGATTTAGAATTTAAGATTTACGAAACGTAATTTTATCTATGAAAAATGATTTTTCACTTTTGGGTTTAATATTTAAAATAAATACTAAATCTTAAATCCAAAAGTGAAAAATTACTTTTCATAAGTAAAAAATTAATCGAAAATTAAAATACACTTGTATATTTTCATTTTCAACTGATATATTTTTATTTTCAATTGACGAAAAATCAAAATACTCTAATTTAATATTAAAATACATCGATGTCTATTATTGAACATGGGATACAAGTTGCAAAACATGATGTAACCCATGTTTCTATATTTGTGCTCTTTTTTTCATTGACCCAAAATTCTATTTAGGCAAATGAGAGAAACAACCATCTCCGTCACATCAATTTCATAGATAATGGATGGATAGGAATTCAAACTTAAGTCTCTTCCGTCAAAATAAAAAAATTTCAATGCCCGATCAGATCCTTAGGCAAAATATAAGTACTTGCTAAATCCCATGTTAACTAATAACTAATAATCTTGAATAAAGATATGACTTCAAAAGTATGCCCTTGACATCGATAAAACAAACAAAATTGGATATGTTTTGTGGGAGGACTACCAGTTAAATTCGAATAACTGCATATGTTTTCCCTCGATAACTTTAATTCTAGTCAACAAATCGATCTATAGCCGCAATGCTGAATGAAAGGGCTTATATAATACCTTTTTCTAACGACTTTATGGCGGCATCGTCGAAGGATGCACACTGAAAAGTTCGGATTTGCTTGTCATGTATCCAAAAGAATCGGAAAACAAGCAAATAAGAAAGAACTAATATAGGTAATAAAAAATTGGATAGAATTGATATAATTTTGGATGTGTTGTGAATTCTTTTTTGCAATGTACGGCTATCTACTCATGTAGTTGCTCATGATATATATATATATATGGAGAGTTAATCAAGAGAGTACAATGTCTATAAATTTACGATTAGGTATGTCTTCTTAGCTATCAGATGACAATCAGATGGTGCATGATAATATCATTGATTGAGGTGGAATGTAATTTCACAACGTATCCGAGATTGTCAGTTAGAGATGTTTTTTCAAATAAAGAAATGGTGTAATTGATAATATGCTTAAAAAGTGTAATGTAAAATAAGGTATCCTTAACTATAATTACTAAATATAGGTTGGGTAAATTGAAGTAATATGTATACTTAAAATAGTATGTTAATCAATACAAAATTAAGTTATGAAATTTAAAATGTACAAAAGTACCTTGTAAAACATGAGGTATCGTTGTAATAAAATAATAGAGATGATGTAATAACTAACAATGCAATTTGTAACAAATATAGGTATACAATTGAAGCGACCCACCACTCCCTTGCTATTTAAGACGTTTGGGATGTTCACCAGACGTCTATCCGGACTTCTGGGATGTTCATCAGATGTCTGTCAGGACGTCTGGGTTGTCCACCAGACATCTGGAAATACTTTTAGCGTGCAGCGTACGAGCGCCATAATTCCTCCCTCACCGCGCCTCACCACGCCTCACCGCACCTCACCGCGACGCCACTCCTTGCCCATGCTCCCCTCTCCTATCCCCTCACCTCCTCTCCCTTTATATACCTCTTCCCCCTCCCCTTCGTTGCCATTCCGCAGCCGAGAGCTAGTGGGAGCGGAGTGAAGAGCAGAGGGCCGAGCGAGAGGAAGCACGAGGGCGAAGGCTGCAGCGGCATTCTACTGCAGCACCTGCAGGCAAGGAGAGCTAGGGCGATTCCACGGAATCAGACGGCCAGAGAAACACCCAGACGTCTCACCAGACGTCCAAAGGTATGGCAAGACGTCTGGTAGAGATCTACTTTCCGTACTTTTCCTCTCTGACAAGTCCTAACAGCGTACGTATGTGTCAGAGGGCGGGAGCGTAGCCGAGGCAATTTCAGACGTTCGAAAGCACTCCCAGACGCCTGACAAAGTCCTTGGATGTCGGATTTGAGTTTTAGATGTCTGATAGCGGAACACCAAGAGAGGTATCCCTGAGAACTGTTTTAAGACGTATGGGACCTTTCCCAGACGTCTGATTTCCGTCTGATGGCGTGTTTTAGGGCCCTGTAAGGCCCTATCATTATCGTTTTTACGCAAATGAACCGTCTCTGCTTTCCATACAAGTTTCTCTGTATAATGATACCTTGTTTACATCCTTCTGAACCTTTTGGCCCATCAATTCGTGTTTAGGTCTCCAGTTCGTCGGGAGTACGGGACCTGTGGAGACGTTGGGAGCCACTGTACAAGCTCCCATTCCACCCGGTTACCCAGGTAGAGTGGTTACCACCTTAAATCTCAAATTTAATACATGCGAGTAAGTAATCCTAGGACTTGAGATGAACCCTAGGAAGGATTAAACATATATTCGAGAATAGATTCTTGAACCCTAGGTCTTGGCATGAACACTAGGGCCAGAAGAAACTGCATGTGAATGATTGTGTAATCAAGAGCTACCTGTTTTACCTAAAATGGACCCCCACGACATGTGAAAAATTGAGTAATCGAAAACTGCTTATTTTTCTGCTAAAATGGACCCCTACTATAATAAAATGGAAATTGAACTGTTGACCTAAACATTCCAACCCAGATGTGACAAAGAAATTTCTGTATAAACCCCCCGGGGAAATGTAAACATGAGCACCGTACCTCGAAGAACCAGATGGTTCTGGGAATTTGCTGCCTATGGACAACTGCTAAGGGAGGTAAGTAGACCTTCGTGTACGTAGTACCGAAGAGAGCAACTATCCCTTGTAGTGTAGAGGGGAGCTTACCGCCCTTGGGTTGGGACCCGGGGTGGGTATGGCCACTCTACGACGACTCTTACTGGCCCTTGTGTACGTGGTACCAAGGTGAGCTACTTAGTGTAGGGGGAAGCTATCCGCCCTAGGGGGCTCGGGGCTAGGTATGGCTACCCTACACCGACTCCCGTCAGCCCGTTAGGCAAACCGGGGTAGTCGGACGAGGGTACGCGGACTGAGGAGGGGCAAGACCCCTGTTCTGTTTTGGGAGGGCAAGGCCCTACACCGTTCCACGCTGTACATTGAGGCATACCCACTAGCGGAAACGACTGACCGCGTGCCAGTGCGGGGTAGCTACCCGCACGCTTATTACGTGTGCCGTAGTCACTGCTACGTCACGACCGTGACCTCGGGATAGTAAACCGAGTATAGGACTACCACGGTGGGACTCCCCCGACCAGGAGAGTGCCACATGGGCATCCTATATTACGGGAAGCTGCAAGCAAAATCGTTCCTATAAGGAATCAGATGATTAATTAACAAATCCTAATTAGAGATCTCTATGCACCCACATATATAATATAATTAGAAGATAGAAAACCTTATGTTAATGCATGTTAATTCTTAGCCACCACTCTACTCAGCTTTAGCTGCCTCCAGTCAAATATATTTTGTACAGGTCAAGGATTTGAGCAGCCTGAGCCACCGGCTGCTGAGGATGGTAGGCCTGGTAGAGCCTAGTTTTAGTTCCACTGCCTACTAGTGAGTTTTATAGTTTGTATTCTATTACATGTACTCTTTAACGTGATGGTTGTAATATCACTATTCTCTTTCCACCTGTTGAAACTTTCTTTTTGCTTAATTACTGTACTTGTGTGGTTTGTTGAATGTTACTTGGTTATTTCTTGTTGGATGACTAGATCTTGAGATAAACCAAAGCGAGCCAGTCCCAGATTCTATCGGGATTTGGGACCGGGTCGTGACAAGATGGTATCAGAGCAAGGTCGTCCCGAAAAATGAACTAAGTAGTCTGGAAAACACCACATTTGTACATGTAACTAAGATAGCCATCATAACCTTTCTCTTGGTTATTGTGTCCGAGTATCACATCTCCTCTTTGGTCAAACAGGCATGAATAATCTCGTTCCTCCTCGATCTTTGAGTAGAAAATGCCTCACCAGGGAGCCATTGAATCAGGCCGCGGACGTGGTCATGGCTGAGGATGTGGTCGCAGGGGAGGATGAGCGATGGCTGAGGATAGAGCCGCTCCACCTCTCCTCCCTGGCATCTAGGCCCCAGACCTCGCCCAGCTGATCCGAAGTCTTATCCGGGAGAAGCTCCATCTGCCTCCTCCTCAGCCTTCCCTTCCTGAGGATGCAGAGGGGGAATCTTCCGTGGGGCAGGCAAGCTGCCATGACGCTGGACGAGCTGTAGGGGGAGGGTTCCTTTAGACACTTCGGGGCACGAGCGTTCCTTGCCTGGCGGTGCATCCCTTCCTCTGCTGTGGCTAAACCATGAGGTCTTCAGCCAATTCAGGAAGCTGAAGCCCCCTTCTTTCAAGGGGGAGGAAAGCCCATCTGAGGCAGAAGATTGGCTGGAACAAATGGAGAAGATCTTCGACACCCTCTATCCTCCTGCAGAATGCCACGTGGCCTTCGCCACGTATCAGCTGGAGAGTGCAGCTCACAGGTGGTGGAAGGCGGTCAAGGAACAGGAGGAGGGAGAACTGACGTGGGACCGGTTTGTGGTGCTCTTCAGTGAGCAGTACTTCCCACAAACATGGTAGGATCAGAGGATGCGGGAGTTCCATACTCTCCGCCAAGGGGCAATGACAGTTAGGGTGTACCGCACGCATTTCCTGGAGCTGTCACGCTTCGCCCCGACAGCCGCATCTACCGAGGAGGAGCGCTTGTGGAGATTCACCAAGGGTCTCCGATCCGCCATTCGGGAGTACGTGAAGCCCCTGAAGCTGCCCGCCTTCTCCTGCGTGGTCGAGGCTGCCATGACCTATGAGGAAACCAACCCATTCGCACGAGATATTGATGGAAGAGGACGGAAGAGGCCCTACCCGCAGGAGCACTCACAAGGTCGCCGGGAGAGGAGGCACCAGACATGAGTAGGGGAACCGTCCCATCTTGTGGGTCCACCAAGGACCTATGGGAGTCCCCGACAGGGATCAACCGACTGCAGCAGACCCCTACTCAGTCACCAGCAGGGACAACAGACAGAGGGAAGTCGCATACCCCTCTGCTATCAGTGTGGCCAACCGGGTCACATACGGAGGAATTGTCCATCTAGGACTGGAGCACAGCCGACGCTCCTAGCACCGAGCATTGGAGGTTGATCTGGAGGCAGCGGATTCCAGCCCCGCAAAGGAGGATAGTAGCTGTGAGGACACCGGTCTGCTGCCTCCCGCCCGACCCAGAGCACGGCTGTCTCTTCTACACCAAGGACTGAAGGGCATGTTAACGCCCTAACTCACGGAGATGCTAGGGCTTCAGGCTCTGTAGTGGCAGGTATGGTTACTATTTTCGGCAGACTTGTCTACACTCTTTTTGATTCCGGAGCCACGCACTCGTTTGTTTCTACGAGTTTCGCTGTCTGCATGGGAGTGAGCAGTGTGCTTTTAGAGGAGCCCTTCCTTATTAGAGGGCCAGGTGGGCAGGTATTTGTTGCCGAGGAGGTTCTCATTGACTGTGAGGTCATGATAGGGGGATACAGTCTCCCGATAGACCTGATCAAAATCCCGATGGATGACTTTGGTGTAATCTTAGGGATGAACTGGTTGGCCGCATACCACACCCTTGTAAACTATTTTGGGAGGAAGATCATTTTCTCCATATCACGACTGCCTCCCTTCGAATTCCATGGCCAGCCTGTAGACGGAGGATTCAGATGCATCTCCGCACTTCGAGTAGCGAGGCTATTGAGTCAAGGATGCGAGGGCTTCCTTGCTTGCGTTCTAGTAGAGTCCGGCCCCGTGGGCAGCATACAGAGTATTCCGGTGGTCTGTGAGTACCCCGACGTCTTCCTAGAAGAGCTGCCAGGACTGCCACCTGAGCGCGAGATCGAGTTCGAGATCTCACTAATACCAGGGACAGGCTCCATTTCTTCAGCACCGTACCGAATGGCCCCGCTTGAGCTGCGAGAGCTCAAGACACAGCTACAGGATCTGCTAGAGAAAGGCTTCATAAGGCCCAGTGCCTCTCCGTGGGGAGCCCTCGTTCTGTTCGTAAGAAAGAAGGATGGTACCCTTCGGCTGTGCATTGACTACATACAGCTGAATCAGGTCACCATCAAGAACAAATACCCGTTACCATGCATAGATGACCTCTTCGACCAGCTAAGGGATGCCACAGTATTTTCAAAAATAGATCTAAGGTCAGGATACCATCAGCTGAGGATTAGGGAGACTGACGTCTCCAAGACAGCCTTTCCTACGCGGTACGGCAACTATGAGTTCTTGGTCATGCCATTTGGATTGACCAACGCCCTTGCTGCCTTCATGGACTTGATGAACCGTGTTTTTCGGCCGTATCTGGATCAGTTCGTGGTTGTTTTCATCGATGACATGCTCATTTATTCACGGGACCAGACGCAGCGTAAGCAACACCTTCACATGGTCTTGGATACCTTGAGGCGGCATAGACTGTATGCCAAATACAGCAAATGCGAATTCTGGTTAAGACAAGTCACCTTCCTGGGCCATGTGATCTCAGAGGACGGTTTAGTTGTGGATCCAGCCAAAGTAGAAGTAGTACTCAGGTGGGAGAGACCGCGTTCGGTGACTGAGATACGCAGTTTCTTGGGGCTGGCTGGTTATTACAGACGATTTATCCAAGGGTTCTCGCAGATTGCTCGTCCTCTGACTCAGTTGACTCGGAAGGACGTACCCTTCGCCTGGATCGATGAGTGTGAGTCTTGCTTTGAGAAGCTAAAAGAGAGGTTGACTTCAGCCCCTGTACTCACCATCCCTGACAGCAGCGGCAGATTTGTCATTTACATAGACGCCTCGTTGTAGAGATTGGGGGATATACTTATGCAGCGGGGTCATGTTGTTGCATATGCTTTGCAGCAACTGAAGTCCCACGAGCATAACTATCCCACCCACGACCTAGAGCTGGCAGTAGTTGTTACGAACACGCTTTCAAGACGCCTTTTTAAGACGTCTGGGAGGTGGCCCAGACGTCTGGAACCCATTCCAGACGTCTGGGATTTAATTTTTGCACCACGCACAATTGCGTCTGCGCGCCTGCGTGCGCAGACCTGCGAATGCCTCTTTTTCCCTCTCTCCTCCTGCAGGCGCAGACTGCGCTCTCTCTCTCTCTCTCCCCACGCAGCCTTATAAGGCCCTCGCCCTCTCCCTCACTCTCATCTCCTCCACTTCCTTCTTCTTCTTCCAGCCGGTGCAAGCGCGAGCGAGCGGCAGCCGCGGCGAGTTGTGGGAGGAGGTGTTGCGAGAGGGAGGAGACGCCCGACCGTGAGGGCTCGAGCTCGTCGGGCAGCTAGAGCCGGCCGGTGGGGGAGCCGCGGGCGTGGAGCGTCGCTGGAGGGTTGCTGCAGCTCCAGCAGCAGGCGGACGAGGCACGGTGCGGCCGTGCGTCGCGGGCGGAGGGCGAGTCGAGCTCTGATTCTGGAAATTTTTTCAGAATCAGACGTCTGGGCTTCCAATCAGATGACGGTGAAGACGTCTGGAGGACTGTCCAGACGTCTGGCAAGTGAGTTATTTTCGTCCTTCTTCCTTTTCTGCGACCGTTCGTACTGAGCATGAGGAGTGGGTACATGCAGGTTCTGAGATTCGCCATCCAACGCGAATCAGACGTCTGGCCGCAGTGCCAGACGACGGGAAGGACTTCCAGACGTCAGGGGTTACCATCGGACATCTGGGAACTAGGACAGACGCCCCCGTAGGCTTCTGGATGTCTGAGAGACTACGCAGAACAAAGGTACCATCTGACCTACATTTTAAGACGTCTGGAAGAGGTTCCAGACGTCTGATTTTGGACTGTTTCGTCATTTTCGACCCGTTTAGGGCCCGTTCGGAGTCCGTTTTCCGCATTTCGAGTTGCGTTCTTTTCGAAATAAAATCCTCTACCCGTCTACAGTAATTATATACTGTTATGAGAAATTCCTTGTGTTTGATCCTTGTGTTAAGATCCCGTTCCATTGCAGTCTCGGGGGTTGCGGAGGCGCGCGGGATTTCCGACCACGCCCCCAGTACTCTCGTTGTAGTTGGTAGAGTGGCTTTAGAAATTATTAACATAATTTGTTACAATTATGGAACAATTAATAGAAGCTAGGGCATTGCATGAATCCTAGGAATGAGAAACCAGATTGAATGATAGATCCTAGGGTATTGCATGAATCCTAGGGCTGGAAAACTAGATTGAATGATAGATCCTAGGGTACGGCATGAATCCTAGGACTAGAAAACTAGTGAAATGAATATAGATATTACAGTCTTGGAAACTGTGGAAAGGAAATAATAGCTGCATGTAAATTGATTTAACAGCTGCCTGTTATGAGTAAATGAACATGATTAAGAATATGGGTTGTATGAACGTGAAACTGAAAGGGTGAAACCTGAATGTGCTAAGTTAAAAGAGCTGGAACCCTACAGGGAGTTAGGAGTGGAACTCTTGGAAAGAGAATGAAATGGAACTGAGAAGGAAAGATGTGGAGGTGTGTTGTCTCTTGGGTACGTAGTACCAGGGGAAGCACCTGTTACCTGCTTAGTGCAGAGTGGAGCCAGCCGGCCCAGGGACCCGAGGTTAGGTCTGGCCACTTTGTACCGACTTGTTGGCCCTCGTGTACACAGTACCGAGGAGAGCTACTAGTGTAGGGCGAGTACTAGCTACCCCACGGGCCTCGGGGTTCTGCTAGCTCACCTACATCGACTTGTTAGGCCTACTAGGCAAATCAGGGCAGTCAGGCGAGGGTGCGCGGACTGTGGAGGGGAAAGGCCCTTGTTTGGTTACTGTGGAGGGGTTGGACCCCTGTTACTGAGAGGGCTCTACCCTATACTGGTTCCGTGTTGTGCTTTCGGTGCATCCGTTAACAGAAATGACTGACCGCGTGCCAGTGCGGGGTAGCTACCCGTGCGTTTACTACGCATGTCGTAGTCACCGTTATGTCTGTCAGTGACCTTGGGGCGGTTGACTGAGAGTAGGATCACCACGGGGGACTCTCCCGGCCAGGAGAGCACCACGTGTTACTTCTACTCTTCGGAAAAGACTGCAATCAAGATCGTTCCCACGAGGAACATTCGAGATCAAGTGAAGGATCTGAGAAATAGATAAATTGTGAAACAATAGAAAGACGTAAATAAGGAAGAAAGAAAATAAAACAGCTACTGTACACTTTAATGCTTCTTTAGTTTAGCTTCCACTCTACTCAGCGTTTCACTGACGTGTTACACTCGTTACTTTTCAGGACCAGGTGTTGAGCAGCCAGGGTCAGCGGTTGCAGAGGATGCTGAGCCGAGTAGGGTCCAGTAGAGTTACCACTGTTCTTTTGTGCCCTTTTTGTTCCACTGTAGTGAGTAGTTCTTGTTACTCTCTGTACTTTTCTTACTCGTAGTTCTTGTTATGTTATAAATGTTGTTCTACTGTTGTGGTGGTATATACTGTAGTGGTTCCTTTTCTTACTATTGTATTTTATTACTGCTAGTTATATTCATGCTGGATGTTGTTTATTTTACTGCTCTTTTGGTTACTTCCTCGTTGGGCGACTAGGTCTTGGGATTAGTCGAGTCGGTTCGGTTCTCGTGTCTCGTAGGGACTCGGGAATCAGGTCGTTACAGTAGTCGTCCTAGTGTTGAAGACCTGGAGGCACTATTTGTACAGAGAAACGTTCGAGATTTTCACTTACCATAAGAGCCTTAAGTATTTGTTTGACCAGAAGGAGCTCAACATGAGGCAGAGACGCTAGTTGGAACTCCTGAAAGACTACGATTGCAGCATCTCTTACCACCTGAGAAAAGCCAATGTGGTGGCTGATGCCCTAAGCCGAAAGACGCCCGCCCACTTGGCTTGCTTACAAGCACGAAGTTGGAAGCTCATGGAGGAGTTGAGCAGTTGGCGACTCCAGGAGACACAGGGGTATTGCGGGACAATGACATTCGTGAGGCAGACACGACCAGAGCTGGTGGATCGCATCGGGGTTAAACAAATGACGGACTCATACCTACGGGAACAGCGGGACCAAGTATTGGTAGGAAACCCAGGAGATTTCTCTTTCACTGATAGAGTTCTGCATATGAGGGGACACTTGTGCATTCCTAGAGATGAGGAGCTGTTGAGGGAGCTCTTGACTAAGGCTCATGGATCCAGATTTACCATACATCCTGAGAACACGAAAATGTATCATGACCTACGACGTGATTTTTGGTGGAGAGGCATGAAGCGGGATGTTGGCCTTTTCGTCTGGCAATGTCTGACATGCCAGCAGGTGAAGGCTGAACATCAGAGGCCCGCAGGGCCATTGCAGTCACTTTCCATTCCAGAATGGAAGTAGGAAAGTGTCACTATGGATCTGGTAGTGGGGCTACCTGTGACATAGAGAGGGCACGATGCAGTCTGGGTGGTTGTGGATAGATTAACGAAGACATCACGGTTTCTGCTAATCCAAGTCACTTATGAACCAGCACAGTTGGCAGAAAGATACATCAGAGGCATAGTATGTTTTCACGGGGTTCCTCGCGAAATCATTTCAAATAGGGACACTCGTTTCACTTCCCAATTCTGGATAGAATTTCAGCGATCCTTGGGGACTTGTTTGAAATTCGGTACAGCCTATCACCCCCAGACGGACGGACAATCAGAGCGCACCATTCAGACCCTTGAGGACCTTCTGCGCGCTTGCGCATTGGACTGGAGAGGCTCCTGGGAGGAGCATTTTCCACTGGCAGAATTTGCATACAACAACAGTTACCACTCGAGCATCGACATGGCACCATATAAAGCTCTGTACGGGAGAAAGTGTACGACCCCCTTGAGTTGGGTAGAGGTGGGAACCAAATGGGAGGTCGGCCCCCGTCTGATACACCAGAGTTAGGAAGTGATCGAGCAGATCCATCGACAATTGCGTACTGTCCGGAGCAGGCAAAAGAGTTACGCTGATCTGAAGCGTAGGGAGGTACAATTTGAGGTTGGAGATCACGCTTTTCTCCGTGTTTCACCGATGAAAGGTTTGCAACGGGTTGGGATGAGAGGGAAGCTTGCACCAAGATATGTAGGACCCTTTGAGGTCTTATAGCGGGTAGGACCCGTCGCCTACTAACTTGCCCTTCCTCCCCAGCTTTCTGGAGTGCACAATGTTTTTCACGTGTCCAACCTCAGGAAATACATCGCTGACCCCAGCCATGTCCTTAGCCATGAAAGCATCGAAGTGGGAAATGACCTAACCTACCTCGAGAGACCGATACAGATACTAGACCGAGCCATTCGGAAGTTGAGGCGAAAGGAAGTACCCCTGGTAAAAGTTCTATGGAAAAGCCAACGGTACGAGGAGGCAACTTGGGAACTTGAGTCAGCGATGCGAGCACAGTACCCGGAACTCTTCGAAGGTATGACTCTTTTGACCTACTTCAGTCCTCTTTAAGTTTGTTATACCTACTACGTTATATTTTTTGCACCCTAGTCAGTTCAAGTTTCGAGGATGAAACTTCCTTTAAGTTTGTTATATTGAAACGACCCACCACCCCCTTGGCCATTTAAGACGTCTGGGATGTTCACCAGACGTCTGTCCGGACGTCTGGGATGTTCATCAGACGTCTATCAGGACATCTGGGTTGTCCACCAGACATTTGGAAATACTTTTAGCGTGCAGCGTACGAGCGCCATGCTTCCTCCCTCACCGTGCCTCACCATGCCTCACCGCACCTCACTGCAATGCCACTCCTCGCCCATGCTCGCCTCTCCTCTCCCCTCACCTCCTCTCCCTTTATATACCTCTTCCCCCTCCCCATTGTTTCCATTCCGTAGCCGAGAGCGAGTGGGAGCGGAGTGAAGAGCAGAGGGCCGAGCGAGAGGAAGCGCGAGGGTGAAGGCTGCAGCGGCATTCTGCTGCAGCACTTGTAGGCAAGGAGAGCTAGGGCGATTCTGCAGAATCAGACTGTCAGAGAAACACCTAGATGTCTCACCAGACGTCCAAAGGTATGGCAAGACGTCTAGAGATCTACTTTCTGTAGTTTTCCTCTCTGACAAGTCCTAACAGTGTACGTATGTGTCAGAGGGCGGGAGTGTAGCCAAGGCAATTTCAGACGTCCGGAAGCACTCCCAGACGTCTAACAAAGTCCTTGGACGTCGGATTTGAGTTTCAGATGTCTGATAGCGGAACACCAAGAGGGGTATCCCTAAGAACTGTTTTAAGACGTATGGGACCTTTTCCAGACGTCTGATTTCCATCTGATAGTGTGTTTTAGGGCCCTGTAAGGCCCTATCATTATCGCTTTTATGCAAACGAACCGTCTCTGCTTTCCATACAAGTTTCTCTGTATAATGATACCTTGTTTACATCCTTCTGAACCTTTTGGCCCATCAATTCGTGTTTAGGTCTCTAGTCTGTCGGGAGTACGGGACCTGTGGAGACGTCGGGAGCCACTGTACGAGCTCCCATTCCACCTGGTTACCCATATAGAGTGGTTACCACATTAAATCTCAAATTTAATACATGCGAGTAAGTAATCCTAGGACTTGAGATGAACCTTAGGAAGGATTAAACATATATTCGAGAATAGATTCTTGAACCCTAGGTCTTGGCATGAACACTAGGGCCAGAAGAAACTGCATGTGAATGATTGTGTAATCAAGAGCTGCCTGTTTTTACCTAAAATGGACCCCTACGACATGTGAATAATTGAGTAATCGAAAACTGCCTATTTTTCTACTAAAATGGACCCCTACTATAATAAAATGGAAATTGAACTGTTGATCTGAACATTCCAACCCAGATGTGACAAAGAAATTCCTGTATAAACCACCTAGGGCAATGTAAACATGAACACCGTACCTCGAAGAACCAGATGGTTCTGGGAATTTGCTGCCTATGGACAACTACTAAGGGAGGTAAGTAGACCTTCGTGCACGTAGTACCAAAGAGAGCAATTATCCCTTGTAGTGTAGAGGGGAGCTTATCGCCCTTGGGTTGGGACCCGGGGTGGGTTTGGCCACTCTACGACGACTCTTACTAGCCCTCGTGTACGTGGTACCAAGGTGAGCTACTTAGTGTAGGGGGTGCTATCCGCCCCAGGGGGCCCGGGGCTAGGTATGGCTACCCTACACCGACTCCCGTCAGCTCGTTGGGCAAACCGGGGTAGTCGAACGAGGGTACGCGGAGTGAGGAGGGGCAAGACCCCTGTTCTGTTCTTAAAGGGCAAGGCCCTACACTGTTCCACGCTGTACGTTGAGGCATACCAACTAGCGGAAACGACTGACTGCGTGCCAGTGCGGGGTAGCTACCCGCACGCTTATTACGTGTGCCGTAGTCACCGCTACGTCACGACCGTGACCTCGGGGTAGTAGACCGAGTATAGGACTACCACGGGGGGACTCCCTCGACCAGGAGTGTGCCACGTGGGCATCCTATATTACGGGAAGTTGTAAGCAAAATCGTTCCTATAGGGAATCAGATGATTAATTAACAAATCCTAATTAGAGATCTCTACGCACCCACATGTATTATATAATTAGAAGATGGAAAACCTTATGTTAATGCATGTTAATTCTTAGCCACCACTCTACTCAGCTTTAGTTGACTATAGTCAAATATATTCTGTACAGGTCAAGGATTTAAGCAGCCTGAGCCATCGGCTACTGAGGACGCTGGGCCTGGTCGAGCCTAGTTTTAGTTCCACTGCCTGCTAGTGAGTTTTATAGTTTGTATTGTGTTACATGTACTCTTTGATGTGATGGTTGTAATATCACTGTTCTCTTTCCACCTGTTGAAACTTTCTTTTTGCTTAATTACTGTACTTATGTGGTTTGTTGAATGTTACTTGGTTATTTCTTGTTGAATGACTAGATCTTGGGATAAACCAAAGCAAGCCAGTCCCAGATTCTGTCGGGATTTGGGACCGGGTCGTGACAACAATGTAATAGGGGGATATATTGTTGTAACAAAAATGCAGTGACATTGTAACTAATCAACATGTTACTAAATGTTGCAATACAACAAATTAAAGATACCTGTGCACGAAAAACGTGGTCATGATAATGTATTACCGAATGTTATAATATCGTGAAAATTGTAATATAATGAATCAAACAAACATATAACATACGTGGGCACGACAATAATCTTGACAAAAATTATATTACAATTATAATGTAAGTGGGCTCCGCATCTTATCTTATATTAATAAATGAATGTAACACATTAAACACAATTTTGTTGACTTTGTGTATAAATATTGTTCATTGAGAAAAAATGTCAAAAAATAGGATACTTGTGATTTGCATATGTTACAAAAGTTTTATTTTACGTATTACAAACAAATTCGGGGGTAGCTATCTTCCACTGAGATTTGCTCCATTTAAAATTGTTGTGTTACATATTATTGATATGTGATAAAACAAGTCCATACACGAGTAATTATCTCTCCGTGACTACAGTTGCATCAAAAATGTATGCGTAATCTTGGTGTAATACGACAAATATATTTTATACAATCATAAATGCACCAAATTTGGTTGTTGATTTGAAAGGATTGTGTTACAGAAGTTGTGATTTGTGTATTACAAATACATTCACGGGTGAGAATCTTTACCCTTGTACTTCTCCATTGAAGCTATTGTTTTACAAAACTATTGATTTGACGTATTACAAATAAAAAAATAAGTTCTTATTTCTTGGTGAGAAAAAGTTGCGTTCAAATTAATATGCTACAAAACTTTTGATTGAAAGTATTACAAAATCATCACGAATATTAATCCCTCTATAGAACCAATGTGTTACAAGAAATTGATAACAAAGCAAGGAGACATAATTTATGTAGAATTCAAAACAACATATCGAAGTAACATAATAGCATATTAACATTGTTGTATTCGAATTCATGTGATATAACTACATGAACGCTAATGTTGAAATATATGTTATCTAAAATAATATTATGATATAGGGATTTCAAAATACTTATTGTATTATATACTATTACTTGGAAGAATGGTCTTGTCTAGCTTTCAAAAGGTGAATCTGTGAAGAACCAAAATGAAGCCACAGAAATAATGAAGAGAACGAGAGTGTATGATACAAACAAAAGATGATGCAGACAAAAAATATCAAAATAAATAAATTTAGCAACAAATTAATGTAACAGATTATGCATAAATTAAGGGATACATATTTACTTTTTAAATTTACATATCAAATATGCAATGGTGGTTTTTTGAAGATGTTGTAAACCACTTCTGTGATACGAGAGTAGTTTTATCAAGGAAATGGCCAATCAGACGTACGAGAAGATAGGTTTTTCATGGGAAAAAAAAGTACTGTACTTAATGAATACTTTTCCTATATATATATATATATATATATATACATGAATCCTACTAAGGTAGCTGTCCAGCACTTCAAAAAATCAATCCAAGTATTGTGGGATTACCAACACTACGAAAAAAAGTAATCTACCATATCACACGTAAAAAAGTTAAACACACTGGTTGGCAATTAAAACACATCTGTTGAAAATTAAAATATACCGATTAAAAATTAAAATACATCAGTTGAAAATAATTTTTCACCACGACTTAAAAAGGGATTTTCCACAGGTAAAAAATAAAAATACAATGGTTAAAAATCAAAATACATCAGTATGTCTTAATTTTCACCTATGTGTGGAAATTAGTTTTCCACTGATATAAAACCAAAACACACCGGTGAAAAATAAAAGTATACCAATATGGTTTACCTTTCCATTGTTCTACTTGAAAAGTAATTTTTCACTTACGTAAAATGATTTCTACTGGTAAAAATTAAAATACGATAGTTGAAATCATCGATTAAGAAGAAGGCATCCTTTTAAGTGAAACCCGTACGTGATTTTCTTATTGTGTGAGTATATGCCTATCCATTACAAAATACATTATAACACTAGTTTCTTTCATTTTTCACTATAAATTTTGGTTAATTAAGAACTTCCACGACTCAATATTAAACATAAAGTCAAATAAGTCACCAATCGCTTGTAATCAAATAAAAAAAAGAGCTACATCGATAATAATTTCGAATAATATGTGGGAGCTTGACTTGATCTCAAGATAACAAATTTGAGATCTAGATGCATGGTGACTCCATCGCTGGTTTCTTATTCTTTGAGAGCAATTGTAAAGGACGGATTGGTGATCTAACTCTTACAACTTAACTAATATCTGCCCATCGTGTCTATGTTATGTGTATGGATCGTGCATCCTGCGGGGTCCATTTGGATGAGGATTAGTATTTATTTCTTAGTAAAAATTAAAAACAGATAAGGTATAGAGATAAGAGGTATAAGTGATAGATTGATTGATGATAGTTTAATTGAAAAATTTATATGTTAATGGGATTCAAATATAAAAAAGATGTTATAGTTTAGTTTTTTTATATTTAATATTAAATTATTTATTATTATTAGTTTGTTAAAAAATAAAGTAAATAAGAGTAAATGTAACTAATAGATTAATATGTTTTAGATAAAAAATTAAGTAAATATTTCTTATAAATTATACTCACATTGTATTATAGTTCATATGCTATTCATGTACCCTTATTACCCTCAACAAAGGAACCTGTGGGCATTCAGGAAAAGATACCGGTAAACATACTTATGATTCTCATTCAAAATTCTACCTATAATCTGAGTTATTCACGGAGGAAAATGAGATAAAAATAAAAGTTAAATTTTTATCTTATTAATCCCTATCCATGACTCAAAAGTTTAATGAGATTTTAGGTAAGATGTAAAGTATGTTAAATGTTTTCCTTCGGCGGAGGGGAAGACGACCGAGGTAGGTGATGGCAAACGACTTGAAAAAGGGCGCGGGTGTTGGTGAGATGTGACGGGTGCTGTTCGGTGGGATAAGATACCCTTTCCTGCCTTTCTTTTTGTTCTTCTTTTTTATTTTTTTTTATTCAGCTTTATTTCCCTCCCTGTACGGTGTTGGTGGGTAGGAATTTCGAACAGTGGGTTTGGGTGGACATGTACGTCAAGTTGCCTCATTCTGATTTTTTTTTTTTAATATAGATCCCACGTAACGACAGGTTGAGGAAACTAAAACAGACAGGACGATAATTAACAAAGCAACGCATGCACCAACTCAAACGACCCGCTAGCCAATGGATCTGCTCCGTAGGAAGATCCTCGGACTGGTAATCACATCTATAAATATAATTGAATTAAATTTTTATTTTATTTCATCAATGTCTTAGATTCTATAGGTAAGTTTTTGGAAGAAATTTAAGATGTCTTAAATATTTTTCAAGATTTCCTCTCGTGGGAGGGGGTTGGTGATATTTTCACTCAAATATCATTGACAATATCATGGTTTGCATTAGCAAATCAAAAGATATTATATTTAGTACTTTTACATGGTAAATACATGAAAGTGAGTAGTGAGTTGTAAATATTGAAAATGATTTTTTGACAATTTAAATCTAGGCATTTTAGGTGATTATTTGTATCTTTCGGATCCATACGTAATAAGTTATTAGAACTAGTTTTTCTCATTTGATTCAGATTAAGGTTTGAGTCATTATAAAGGATATTAGAACCAAACATTCTTTAGTAGGAGAAAATAGTTGCCCTTAGAATAGCTAAAGAGTATGGCACGAGGTGGAGTTGCACTACTATTGGGAATATATTAATTGATCGATTGAATCTTGAAGAAGACGTCAAGATTTTAGGTGAGAGATGTTGTAACACCTTAAAGCTGTTCCCATACAGTAAACTAATGAAATTGAGTAGTTCGATATAAAAATTGAGAATTATGATTTGATAATTTGAGCTTAAGCATTTTAAGTAGTTGTTTCAATTCCTTGGATCCATACCCAATAATTATTATGTCTAATTCTTTTTCATTTAACTCGGGTTTAAACCTGAGTCGTTACACTACATCTTTTTTTTTCCACATACTTTGAAATATTTAAGAATAAGATTACTCATGCTAAGCCTAGTTCTATGAATAAAAAATGGGATGTATTTCCAATCAACCATGGGCTATACATACAAATTCATTAGTACCTCGAAGTCAACAATGATGTTGCAAGATCTTCGCCCTAGAAAAAAAAAAAAAAAGAATTATGTTGCAAGTTCGCATTAATGTTGTGCACTAATATTAAGTGGTGAGCTCTATTTTGATACCAGGCACCAATGGAAAGGTATGTTGCCCTTTGTGATTAATTATTGGAAGCATTCATCTTTTGGGTTACAATAAGGGTATTGCAAATAAATACAGATATTCTCTATGAAGACTCAAGTTCCACCAATTAGTTAAACCTATTAGTACTTGGGTTGCTAAACATCAAGTATCATTCAGCCACAAGGTCATAGTTAAAAAAATTGGCTGTCGTACTTGGAAAATTTGCAAATATTTTAAATTTATAGAAAATCAAACTTGTAAAAATAAATAAATGAAACTGGGACTCCAAGTGGTTCGTATGAAGGCAATGTATTTTTCACTACTTCCAAAAGCGATTGGAAAATATCTTGTTGGTGTTTTTATATTTTTTATGATTTTATTTTTTTGAATAAGAGTATAAATCAAATTGAATAGAGATGATAACTATACTAATTAAGAAAGCAGTAAACTAATCTATGAAAGTAAATAGAGAAAGAGATGTATTAGAACAAATGAACTTTTATTAATATAAAAAGTACTTGCTACAACTAGAGAAATGATTACAACTGGAAATAAGGGGAGGGTAGAAGAAATAGTAGAGATCGTCGAAGTGGTTGCAAAAACTCTAGTTGGTAGTGGAGGGGTAATGAGGTGTGGTTCATTATAGCTAAAATGTCCAAGTTAAGTTAGAAACTAGGTTAAACATTACATAATTAACACATGAAATGAGTTAAGTGTGGGAAATAATAGAAATGACATAAAACATCCAATTTGTGCTAAAAATGTGAAATTAGGTCATAAAATGAGATATTCTATTCATTAATAAAAATTGATGATTCAATTGTAAATTGAACACACATTTGGGTTTAAACATCAAATCAAAAGTAAAATGAAGTAAACAAGTTTATATTACATAAGATGTCTATTTATGCATGTTCTTAAGCATAGAATTGCATTACATACTATAAATACTGCATAGCATGCATCATCTTGCATTTAAATTAGTTTGAATAAAATGGAGGTTAATTATCTCCTCTTATGTTAAGGGACAAGCAAATTTTTATTAGGGCCTCAGATCGAAGATCCAACTGTACAAATTTGATCAGGGCGACGATTGGAGTTTAACGACTCCAAGATTGCCCTAATTAGACATCAGATAGAGATCGAGGAATCCTAGAAGATCAAGGACCAAGATGGTATGAATCCGTACTTCAGACGAAAAATCCGATCGCATGGATGGATTCGGATTGATGATCGTAGCCTAACGACGTGAAAATCGACTCAATTCGACAACCGTGGCACCATCTACATTATCCAGAAGATGGACGGCCAAGATGGCACCACGTGGCGCCATATCAGCCTAACCGACCGCTGCACCCGCCGCACCCTCTCTTCTTTGATCTGATCGTCGCTTCTCCGCCATTAGATGATCATCCAACGGCTGTGGGCATGCACGCACAAATCATAAGCGCAACACAAACGTGCTGATAGTGTGTTGGTCGAACGCGCTTGCGCGATGAGGCGAGCATTCGAGCCTTGTGGAGCAGGAGCTGAGGCGCGGCGAGAGGTGCGATCGAGCGCTCGATCGCGATCTAGCGATTGCAGGTGCTTGACAGTGCTCACGCTCCATCAGACACCCGCGTGTAATGCAGGATCAGACGTAGGCGAGTACGTGGTTGAGATGTGGCGAGGATGCATCTCAATCGTTCGATCTCACGATCAAACAACCGAGATTTCAAGAACGTGAATGAGCGTTTCATGCGCGGGAGGCGAGCGGGCGCGCGGGCGCCTCCCACGAAGGCCACGTTCGTACATTTAGCGACGGATTTATCCGTCAGTAAAGGTCCTGAATTAATGTTTTTCAAATTAAAAAGACCAAATTTCCCTCACTCCTTGCTACTATAAAAGGTGACCCCCTCCATACGAATTTTTCATCCCTTCCTTCTCTTCTCTCCCTCTCCTCGAGAGATAAAGTCAAATTTTCGCCCTCATTTTGGAAGCGAATCTCGCGACGACGATGACGTGCTGCCCCGTTCTCATTCCTCCTACTTCGACCTTCTTCCCGCTCCATCCTCCTTCTTCCAAGTGGCGTCTCTTCCGGCTCGTCCTCCAAGTGATCGTCGAGGAGGATAACTGTAACGACCCGATTCCCAAGTCCCTACGAGACACGAGAACCGGACCGACTCGACTAAACCCGAGACCTGGTCGTCCAACGAGGAAGTAACCAAAAGAGCAGTAAAATAAATCACATTCAGCATGAATATAACTAACAGTAAGAAAATACAGCAGTAAGGAAAGAAACCACTACAGTATATACCACCACAACAGTAGAACAACATTCATAACATAATATGAACTGCAGGTAAAGAAAAGTACAGCGGAAACAAGAACTACTCACTACAGTGGAACCAAAAAGAGGTACAAGAGAGTAGTGGTAACTCTACTGGACCCTACTCGGCCTAGCGTCCTCTGCAGCCGCTGACCCTGGCTGCTCAACACCTGGTCCTGAAAGGTAACGAGTGTAACACGTCAGCAAAACGCTGAGTAGAGTGGCAGCTAAACTAAAGAAACAGTAAAGTGTACAGTAGCTGTTTTAATTTTCTTTCTTCCGTTATTTACGTCTTTCTATTGTTTCACAACTTATCTATTTCTCAGATCCTTCACTTGATCTCGAATGTTTCTCGTGGGAACGATCTTGATTGCAGTCTTTTCCGAACAGTAGAACTAGCACGTGGTGCTCTCCTGGCCGGGAGAGTCTCCCGTGGTGATCCTACTCTCAGTCAACCACCCCAAGGTCACTGACAGACGTAACGGTGACTACGGCACGCGCGGTAAACGCACGGGTAGCTAACCCGCACTGGCACGCGGTCAGTCGTTTCCGTTAACGGGTGCACCCAAAGCACAGCACGGAACCAGTACAGGCCAGAGCCCTCTCAGTAATAGGGGTCCGACCCCTCCACAGTAACCAAACAGGGGCCTTGCCCCTCCACAGTCCGCGCACCCTCGCCTGACTACCCTGGTTTGCCCCAGTGGGCCTAACAAGTCGCTGTAGGAGGCTAGTAGAACCCCGGGGCCCGTGGGGTAGCTAGTACCTCCCTACTCTAGTAGCTCTCCTCGGTACTACGTACACGAGGGCCAGCAAGTCGGTACAGAGTGGCCAGTCCTAACCCCGGGTCCCTGGGGCGGCTGGCTCCACTCTACACTAAACAGGGGGACAATCGCTCTCCTTGGTACTCCGTACTCAAGGGCCAGCTCACTTCCCCAATTCTATTCCATTCACTTTCCAGGGGTTCTACTACTAATTCCCTGTAGGGTTCCAGCTCTTTAACTCAGCGCATTCCGGTTTCACCTTTCCAGTTTCACGTTCATACATCCCATATTCTTAATCATGTTCATTTATTCATAACAGGCAGCTGTTAATTCAATTCACAGGCAGCTATTGTTTCCTTTCCACATTTTCCAAGACTGCAGTATTCATACATTCCACTAGTTTTCCCATCCTAGGATTCATGCCATATCCTAGGATCTATCATACAATCTAGTTTTCCAGCCCTAGGATTCATGCAACACCCTAGGATCTACCATTCAATCTATTTCTCATTCCTAGGATTCATGCAATGTCCTACGTTCTATTTATGGTTTCATAATTTAACAGATTATACTTAAAGCCACTCTACCGGTTACAACAGGCGAACTGGGGGCGTGGTCGGGAATCCCGCGTGCCTCCGCAACCCCCGAGACTACAACAGAACGGGGTCCTATCACAAGGATCAAACACAAGGAATTTCTCAAAACAGTATACAGCTACTGTAGACAGGTAGAGGATTTAATTCCGAAAAGAACGCAATTCGAAACGTGGAAAATGGAACCCGAATGGGCCCTAAACGGGTCGAAAATGACGAAACAGTGCAAAATCAGACGTCTGGAACTTATTCCAGACGTCTTAAAAAGTGGATCAGGGGTTACCTTGCTCTGCGTGGTCTCTCAGACGTCCAGAAGCCTGCGGGGGCGTCTGGCCTAGTTCCCAGACGTCCGATGGTCACCCCGGACGTCTGGAGGTCTCTCCAGTCGTCTGGCACTGCAGCCAGACGTCTGATTCACGTTGGATGCGAATCTCAGAACCTGCGCGTACCCATTTCCTCTCTCTCTTAGTACGGTCAATCGAAGAAAACGAAGAAGATGGAATAACTCACCTTTCAGACGTCTGGACAGTCTTCCAGACGTCTTCCCCATCGTCTGGTTGGAATCACAGACGTCTGATTCTGGAAAATTTTCCGGAATCAGACGTCATAACTCACCTTTCAGACGTCTGGACAGTCTTCCAGACGTCTTCCCCATCGTCTGGTTGGAATCACAGACGTCTGATTCTGGAAAATTTTCTGGAATCAGGGCACCACTCGCCCTCCGCTCGCAACGCACGGCCGCGCTGCGAGTGCTCCGCCTGTTGCTCGAGCTGCAGCAGGCCTCCCGCGCCACCCCGCGTCTGCTGCGCCCCCGCTGGCCGGCTCCCGCTGCCCCAGCAGGCTCAAGCCCTCACGGCCGATGCCTCCTCCCCCGCGCAGCACCTCCTCCCGCACCCGCTGCGGCTGTCGCCGCCGCCGCTCGCTCTCGCACACCGACTGGAAGGAGAAGAGGAAGGGGGCGGAGGTGACGGGAGTGAGGGGGAGGGCGTGGCCTTTTAATCCTGCGCGAGGAGAGAGAGAGCGGACAGATAGCCTACGGCCGTAGGAGAGAGGGAAAACGAGAGAGAAAGACAACGTTCGTAGGTCTGCGTGCCGAAACCATTGGTGCCAAAAATAATCGATTTCCAGACGTCTGGAAGTGGTTCCAGACGTCTGGTCAGACGTCTGGCTCACTTCCCAGACGTCTGAAGCGCACGTTCGTAACAATAACTTCTCTCTCATTCCTCTTTTCAGCTTTTTAGAGTAGAATTTTTCTGCTTTCTAGAGTAATAGATTTCCCGCTTTCTAGTGTAATTTTTCTCTGATTTTGTTGTATAAACATTTTGAAATGCTTAGTGCATGTTTTCTCTCTCTCTCTCTCTCGTTTATTTTGATTATTAATATTACTTCATTGTAATTATGTCACTTCACTTTTCAACAAAAACTCTACAAAAAATATAATTGCGAACATAGATCGAGTAGCCTCCTTGAGTTCGACCCGAGATTTCTATTTTGGTACAAATTTTATTTGTTGAACACGAGTTCTTCGTTTTCAAACTACAACGACAGGTTTTTCAAAATCAAATACGATAGCGTAGTAACTCGTAGCTTCAACATTTTGGCGCCGTTGCCGGGGAGGCAACGATTTTCGATCTTCTTTTTGCATTTCACGCACTTTATTGTCTTCTAACTTGCTTTCTCTTGTGTCTATTGTTTTGCAGAGACCTCCATCAAGAAATCAACAAGCGATAGATCGGAGTAAAGTGCAGTTGAAGACAACTGTAAGTGCTCTCCATTCTTTCCCCCCCTCATAGATTTCATTTGTCACTTTAAATCCAAATTCCAATTAACCTAGGTGTTTGTATAAATTGTAGGAATAGTTTGGTTGTTTGGATTCTCACCCACATTCATTCCACCCTCGTTTATAAAAAAAAAACAAAAAGATAATCTTGTGGGGTAATTTTCAACAGACACACAACGTACACCCACATTCAAGGCACTTAACCTAATTGATTTGTTTCTACTCAACCAGGTTCTGATTTGTGGAACCGGTACATACAAAGCAACACATAAAAGAGTAGAAATCATTCTAGGTTAACCATCTCTGTGTGCTTAACTTAGTGGTGCATTTGTGGCCAGTTGTTTGAGTTGTTTGGGCTGCACCACTCTACTTAAAATCAACTCATCAAGTAGCTCCTCCTTAGGGTTTTCAATCTAAGTCTACTCCAGGCACTCTACTTTATTTCTGGTTTTAAAGGAAAGCAATCTTCACCCGTGTTTAACAACCTGGTTTGCCTCAAAACTTGATTGAAATCAACCTAATTTTAAACCCTAAAAGCTACTTAAGCAAGATTTGAACATTAAAATCCACACATCACAAATAATCTTGCTTGAAAACTCTGGTTGTGCACGTACTTGCACAATTCTCAATCAATTATTAAGGGCACAACCCATTTTAAGGGCCCATTACATTGCATAAGCACCACAATCCCAGGCCTTAATAAAATTAAGTAGACGTTGGCCTTAAGGACTGATTCGCTCTTCAGGACCTAGTCTGAGATTGTTTTTGATTAACCTACTTGTACTAATTAATCTGATGTTTAGTTAGGGGAGTAGAGTCAAATGACTGCGGTTGGGGGGTACACTAGGAACCGGAGGCGAAAGCCGAAGGAAGAACCTTCTCCCTAGTCACTCCTTCTAACTGGTTGGATTGAGCAGACACAAGTAGAGTAAATCATTTACAATCTTAAGGTAGGTTTTGTGAGTCAGTAGATCCTTAGGCTACCCAACTTAAGGACAGCCTTGTTTTGTTGTGCTGCAGGGTCCTTATCCCCAGTCCTTCCGATCTTCTCCTAGTTTATGCTGGGATGATGGTCATTGAATCCCCGATTGGAAGGACCACTAGAGTATTCTAGGAGGTGCAAATTGGATTTTGGTCAAATTGATCCCATGGTCGACCAACAGCCTCCTTTGCCTGGGGATCCACAGGAGGAATTCCGAAGGCAGTTGGAACAAATGCAAAGAATGCAGGAATGGTTCCAGAGAATGCATGGCACTCAGCCCTTGAAGGATTTTTATGATCCTTCAAATTATGGGGAACGTCTCGGCGTCCAGATTCCAGCTGGCGATGTAGAAATCAAGCCCCAGGTGCTAAGCTTGATTAAACATTATCATGGGCTTGGCTCTGAAGATTCGTTTCAGCATTTGGAAGACTTGACCACTTTGGTCCAGACCACTAAGGCATGAAACGTGAACGAGGAGCAAATGATCATAAGGCTCTTCCCCTACTCTCTTAGGGATAAGGCTACGCATTGGAACAGGACAATAGGAAGACCAATTGCAACTTGGAATGAGTTGAAATTGGCCTTTCTGAAGAAATTCTTCCCAGTCGGACATACCGATGTCTTGAGACGGGCAATCACTACCTTTACCTAGTAGCTGGAGGAGCAGTTTCATGTGGCCTGGGAGCGATTCTAGGACCTATTACGGAGGTGTCCACACCACGAGGTGCTGAAATGGCAACTCGTGTAGATCTTCTATCATAGGTTGACTGAGCAACTCAGAAATCATGTAGATGCATCTTGCGGAGGCAATTTCCTCAATAAAGACGCAGATAGTGCACACGATTTTTTTGACGAAATGAGCGAGAATTCAATCAATTATGCCTCCATGGATACCTTTAATCGGTCCCAGCAGCCCAAATCAATGTCAATGAAGTCCATGACTCTCATTCATTTGATATGGAATTGATTTGTAGCAAACTTGACAAGGTGGACTTGGTTGCTAAGAGAATGGAAGAGTGGATGGCTGGAAATTCTATGAACTCTCGATCCACTCAATCCCAAAATTCAGGATTCCATTCTTGGTGAGCTCCTTCTCGATGGGAGTTCATGAATCAGCTCGATGCAGCTCAACTTGTCAGTCAGCATTTTTCAGAACCTCACAGGTTCCAAACTGGGGCCTTTGATCCCAGTTTCTCTGATCCTTCCCTTTCTTTCTCTCCATCCTCACCTTATGAGGATGTCTGTGCTGTACAGGAGAACGTTAGATCCAACCCCTACTCTAATGTTTATAATTTGGGTTGGAGAAACCACCCTAACTTCTCCTGGAAAAACCTGGGGCAACAAACCCAATTTCGACCTGGCAACTATGCTCCGCAACGACCAATGGGTCAGAGTTATGTGTATACTCATTTGCCCCCAAATCAGGTCAATCAGCCAGCTTGGAATGCTCATCAACCCGTAGGGTAGGCTGATTTGAACCGACAAATGGTAGAGATGCAAGGATCCATGCTCCAGCTCATGCAGCAAATGAAAACCTCGCTGGACAACTTGTAGACTGGGCTCATTGCTAACTCTCGTCAACCCGGATCTCTACCATCCCAACCCATACCCAACTCGCGAAATATTCTGAATCCAGGCAACCAAGCCCATGGGCACAGAAATCAGAGGGACCCACACGCACATGCTCAGGTGGTTGAGCAAGGTTCCTCCTCTTCTTGTTCTTCTTCTGCACATCAACAATTCCTGGCTAATCATGCTCCTCCAATCTTTCCTAACCCTCCCCAAGACCCAAACTCTTATGCATCTGCAAATTCTGTCACCTTGAGGAGTGGTAAGCAGACTCAGGATCCACAATCACACTATTCTGATCTACCGAATCCTGAAGAACCTGAGGAGAGAGAGGATAATTCTGGAGAAGAAATCAAGGCTTAGGAACCTGATTCCAAAGATCTGACTCTTGTTCCTTTTCCTGAAGCCTTGATCAAATCAAAGAAGAAATCTATTGATAGCAATGAGGAGCTTCTGAATATATTTAAGAATGTTGAGATCAATATTCCGCTCCTCGATGCTACCAAGCATATACCGGCTTATGCGAGATTGTTAAAGGATTTATGTACACAAAAGCATAAGTCGAGAGAATTTATTCCGAGGAAGGCGGTACTCTCCGAGTAGGCTAGTTCTGTTATCCTGCACCACCTCCCTCAGAAAAAGAGAGATCCAGGTGCTCCGTTGATTTCTTGTGTCATCGGAGATTACACGTTTGATAGAGTACTTCTGGATTTGGGTGCATCCATCAACCTAATTCCGACTTCTCTTTACGAGAAGTTTGGATTAAGTGAACTTCGGCCAACTTCAGTAACGCTACAGTTAGCGGACTGTTCGGTCACAAATCCACGAGGCGTTATTTAAGATGTTATAGTTAAGGTCAAGGATTTCTTATTTCCTATAGATTTCCTTGTCCTTAATATGGATGTACCTAAAAATCTGAGGAACATGCCCATCATTCTAGGGAGTATGTTCCTAGCTATCGCTAATGCCAACATTAATTGTGAAAGCGGTAGCATGGAAATCGCCTTTGGGGATCAACGAATGAAATTGGCTATTTTTAAGGCGATTAATAAATTTTAGGATTGTGGATTTATTGAGGAACTTGAGGAGGATAATGTAAACATTGAAACTTGTTTGATGGTTTCTTCAATTGAAAGTTCCTCCTTTGATGACGAATTGGACCCGCAACCCTCTGTGGCAGACCTGCCATCTTCTGAAGAGGTTATTGATTTTGTTCACTCACAACCTCCTCCTCTTGTTGAGTCTTCAGCATCTTCCTTACCGTCTATCATCAACCCGCCCTAGCTTGAACTGAAACCATTGCCTGAGAATTTGAAATATCAATTTTTAGGACCTCAGAAGACGCTCCCTGTGATTATCAGTACTAAATTAACAAAGGAGCAAGAGATTAAATTGATCAAGATCCTGAAGGAACACAAGGAGGCAATTGGTTGGACCATTCATGACCTTAGGGGGATCGAGCCATCTTACTGCAATCATAGAATATTCTTGGAAGATGGATCCCACCCTTCTCGCTAGATGCAGAGGAGATTAAATCCAAATATTCGAGAAGTGGTCAAAAAGGAAATCATTAAGTGGCTCAATGCAGGAGTTATTTATCCAATCTCTGATAGTCCCTGGGTAAGCCCCGTGTAGATTGTTCTGAAGAAAGCTGGAGTTACCGTTGTGACTAACGAGAGAGGAGAATCTGTCACAACTCGTTCAGCTTCCTTTTGGAGGGATTGTATTGATTATAGGAAGTTTAACACAGCCACGAAAAAGGATCATTTTCCGCTGCCTTTCATTGATCAAATCATGGAAAGACTAGCCAGGCAGAAGTACTTCTATTTTCTTGATGGCTACTCGGGATACAACCAAGTTCCTATCCATCTCGAGGATCAGGAAAAAACTACTTTCACCTGTCCCTATAGAACCTTTGCTTTCCGTAGGATGCCTTTCGATTTATGCAATGCACCTGCGACTTTTCAAAGGTGTATGTTAGCCATATTCTCTGACATGGTGGGAGAGTTTATGGAAGTCTTCATGGATAATTTCTCTATTTTTGGAGAATCGTTTGACTCTTGTTTGGCTAATTTGGAAATGGTTCATAAGTGATGTATCAAAACACGATTGGTCTTTAGCTAGGAAAAGAGTCATTTCATGACCCAAGAAGACATTGTCTTGGGTCATGTAATCTCTGAATGAGGAATCTAAGTGGATAAAGTTAAGGTTGATGCTATCACTAAACTTCCTCCTCCCACATCTATTAAACAAATCCGATCATTTCTTGGTCATGTGGGATTCTATAGAAGATTCATCAAGGATTTCTCGATGGTTGCTCATCCCTTGAGCAATCTTCTCACCAAAGAAACACCGTTTGTTTTCGTCGAATCATGCCGTAAGACATTTGATTTCCTGAAAACGGCAGTCACTTGTGCTCCAGTTTTGCAACCATCAATTTGGACCACCCCTTTTGAGATCATGACCAACGCTTCTGATTACGCAGTCGGGGCTGTCTTGGGTCATAAAATAGATAGAAAGCCCTCTATCATCTACTATGCTTGTAAAACTCTGGATGAAGCCTAGAGGAATTATATTGTTACTGAAAAGGAATTACTAGCCGTAGTGTTTGCTTTGGAAAAATTTAGGGCTTATCTCTTAGGGTCTCATGTTATCATCTATACCGACCACTGGACCTTGAGACATCTCTTGGCCAAAAAGGATGCCAAACCCCAACTTATTCGTTGGATTCTTCTACTTCAAGAATTTGATCTTGAAATCAAGGATAAAATTGGGGTACAAAATATGGTGGCGGATCATTTGTCGAGACTCCTAAGTGATTTTTCTTGTCTAGACATCCCGATTGCTGCCACTTTTCTGGACGAAGCTATCCTTACAGTTTTAGGTGTCCAAACCCTGTGGTTTGTTGATATTGTTAACTATTTGGCTGTTGGTCAAATCCCCCAGGATTGGACCAAGCAACAACAGGATAGACTCAAATCTGAGGCCAAATACTACTTCAGGGAGGACCTTGAACTGTACCGTGTCGGTTCTGATCAGATTATTTGCTGATGTGTTCCGGAGAATGAATTCAACAGTATTCTCGAGTTTTGCCATGCATCTGCGTGTGGTGGACATTTCTTCGGGAAAAAGACGGCTGCAAAAATTTTACAATCTGGCTTCTATTGGCCATTTTTATTTAAGGATGCCTAGGATTTCTCAAGGTCATGTTCTCGATGTCAGGCACTCGAGAGCATAACTAAGAGAGATATGATGCCCCTAAACCCAATTCTTCCTGTCGAAATTTTTTATGTTTGAGGCATCGATTTCATGGGAACCTTTCTCCCTTCATTTGAACATCAGTACATTCTTGTTGCTGTTGATTATGTGTCCAAATGGATTGAGGCGATTCCCACCAGAACCAATGACCACAAGGTGGTCATTGATTTTGTCAAAAAAAATATCTTCAGTAGGTTCGGGATTCCGAGGGCCATTATCAGTGACAGTGGCACTCATTTTACTAATGCCCAATTCCGAAATTTGTTGGCCAAATACGGGGTTAATCACCGAATTTCCACACCTTACCATCCCCAGATGAATGGACAAGCCAAGATCTCCAATCGGGAGATCAAGAACATTCTGCTGAAAACGGTTAGGCCTGATCGCAAGGATTGGACTCAAAAGCTTGAGGATGCTCTTTGGGCCTACCATACGGCATATAAAATGCCCATCGGCATGTCTTCATTTCATTTGGTGTATGGAAAGGCATGCCATCTACCCATAGAGATTGAACACAGGGCATTCTGGGCGATTAAACAATGCAATTTAGATCTGAATTTAGCTGGGAAGACCAGGAAACTCCAACTATCTGAGTTGGAAGAGCTTAGAAATGATGCATACGAGAATGCCAAGATCTACAAGGCTAGGACCAAAGCTCTACATGATCAATTGATTTCCCGCAAGAGATTTGAGCTGAATAAGAAGGTCTGGTTATTCGATTCTCGACTTAAGCTCTTTCCTGGCAAACTTAGATCTAAGTGGAATGACCCATTCATTATTGACCAGATTTTTCCAAATGGAGCTGTTCAAATCTCTGATCCAAAGACAGGTAACACATTTAAAGTCAACGGTCAACGTCTGAAGCCTATTATTGATCGTACTCTTCCAGAACCCGTCTCAGATACGGTTGCTTTAGCCATATTATGACTTCTTTGGCTGGACTTCGCCTAGCTGACGGCATTAAACTCAGTAGTTGTACATATGACACAAAGCTGACATGAGCTTCATATTCAGGTGACATCTTTCATACTCTACCCTTTCTTTCATGTCTCTTTCTCAATGTGAACATTGCATCAGCTAGGCATGGGGGGGTGGATTCATTTTTGAATCATTATGTTAGCTTTGTGGAATTCTTGTAAATTGTATTTCTCTTCTTATTTATACATAAAAAAAATGATTGAATTAGGAAGGAATATTTAGACATTAGGACTTTTCTTAGGAAATATTACATTAGGATCTGAACACAAAGACCCTTCAGGTTTTTGGACTTAATCGACCCGTGTATCCACTAAAATGTGGATTTATTTTTCGAGTCCTCGCCATCTTAATTCTATTGTAATTTGAGTAAATAAATTTGGGTGATAAGTACACGACTTATCAATCTACCCTCTAATTTGAGGGAACTTTGAGTCTTAAGCATCTACACACTTTCTTTTCACTGACTCATTGTTCGACGATTTTAACGAAAATTGGGTAGCTAATGAACCTTCTAGGATGATATGGCTGGCAAGTTATCATGGGTAGCAACCCATAGGTAGGTTGTCCAGAGCCCAGTCGCTGGACCATTCTCTTCTTGTTGCCTTTAGGTAAATCTTAGACCAGGGAAGCTACCTACTTAAAAAGAAAGAGAAAAAGAAAGTCAAAAAGAAAAGAAAAGAAAAAGAAAAGGAGAAAAGAAAAAAGAAAACAAAAGAAATAAGCCACACTTCGCCGCACGAGTATGGCTGGCAAGTTGTCGGTGGTAACAGCTCATCGACCGGTTGTCCAGAACCCATCTCAATAAATGCATTGAAAATTTCCAAAACACTTAGGAAGAAGCGGAGAAGTAGAATAAACTGGGGAGATATACACTGGATTCACCCTTGTGTTGATCCCATAAAAATAAAAGTAGGGAGAAAGCTACCTGTTGTAAAGATACACCTTTAGGTAGAATTCTCTTTTTAAGGTCACCTAGAGGCGTAGAAATCCAAAGCCCATTTTAACTACTGATCAACGAGTCTATCACATTCACAATAAGATGCTTAGAACTTAGGGTTCTCATCAAATCTTGAGTGAGTTGAATGGCCGTAGAAAGTCACTCTTAAACTCTAAAACTCAAAAATCCAAAAAAATTAGAAAAGAAGAAAAAGAGAAAAAGAAATTTTTCTTTAAATAAGGCGAGGGCTTGAGGCGATCTGCATTTTGGCAGAAACTTGGGCACTGTTGTGCCTTTGAAAGTTCAGATCCTAAGTAAACATTTTCTTAATGATTGAAAATAACTTTTGTCCAAATAATCTAACCTAATTCTTTTATAAATAGCATATAGTTTTTGCTAGGGACTAGCAAAAGATAGGAATGGGGGGGTGATGTAAACATGTTTATATTACATAAGATGCCTATTTATGCATGTTCTTAAGCATAGAATTGCATTACATACTATAAATATTGCATAGCATGCATCACCTTGCATTTAGATTAGTTTGAATAAAATTGAGCTTAATTATCTCCTTTTATGTTCAAAGATAAGGCAAATTTTTATTGGGGCCTTGGATCGAAGATCCAACCATACAGATTTGATCAGGTGACGATTGGAGTTCAATGACTCCAAGATCGCCCTAATCAGACATCAGATAGAGACCGAGGAACCCTAGAAGATCAAGGGCCAAGATGGTGTGAATCCACAGTTCAGACGACAAATCCGACTTCACAGATGGATTCAGATCGACAATCGTAGCCTAACAACATGAAAATCGACTCAATCCGACAACCGTGACACCATCTACATCATCCAGAAGATGGACGGCCAAGTGGTGCCATCTCAACTGCCCAACTGGCCGCTGCACCCGCTGCACCCGCTCTTCTTCGATCTGATCATCACTTCTCCGTCATTGGATGATTATCCAATGGCTATAGGCGTGCGCACACAAATCATAAGCGTGACACAAACGTGCTGATAGCACGTTGGTCGAACGTGCTTACGCGATGAGGAGGTGAGCGTTCAAGCCTTGTGGAGAGGGAGCTGAGGCATGGTGAGGAGGCGCAATTGAGCGCTCGATCGCTATTGAGTGGCTATGGGTGCTCGATAGCGCTCATGCTCCATCTGATGCCCGCGCGTAATGCGAGATCAGGCACGAGCGAGTGCGCGGTTGAGGAGCGGCGAGGATGCATCTCAACCGTTCGATCTCACGATTGAACGACCAAGATTTCAAGAACGTGAATGAGCATTTCACGCGTGGGAGGCGAGTTGGCACGTGAGTGCCGCCTACGAAGGCCACGTTCGGACCTTTAGCGACGGATTTATCCAT
This sequence comes from Thalassia testudinum, assembly GCA_037157565.1. Taxonomy (NCBI): domain Eukaryota; kingdom Viridiplantae; phylum Streptophyta; class Magnoliopsida; order Alismatales; family Hydrocharitaceae; genus Thalassia; species Thalassia testudinum. Next base: position 86,452,544 of record JAZHRO010000031.1, read on the forward strand.
CACTAAAGGTCTTGAATTAATGTTTTTCAAATTAAAAAGACCAAATTGCCCTCACTCCATGCAACTATAAAAGGAGACCCCCTCCATACAAAATTTTCATCCCTTCCTTCTCTTCTCTCCTTCAAAGCTCAAGAGAAGCTTGTCCCACACTCGAGATGCTCCTTGAGAGATAAAGTCAAATTTTCACCCTCATTTCGAAAGCGGATCCCGCGACGATGATGACGTGCTGCCCTATTCTCATTCCTCCTACCTCGACCTCTTTCTTCCCGCTCCGTCCTCCTTCTTCCAGGCGGTGTCTCGTCCAGCTCGTCCTCCAAGCGATCGTCGAGGAGGATAACTTCTCTCTCCCATTCCTCTTTTTAGCTTTCTAGAGTAGAATTTTCTTACTTTCTAGAGCAATAGATTTCCCACTTTCTAGTGTAATTTTTCTCTGGTTTTATTGTATAAACATTTTGAAATATTTAGTGCATTTTTCTCTCTCTCTCGTTTATTCTGATAGTTAATATTGCTTCATTGTAATTATGTCGCTTCGCTTTTCAACAAAAACTCTAAAAAAAATATAATTGCAAACATAGATTGACGTAGCCTCCCTGAGTTCGACCTGGGATTTCTATTCCGATTTAAATTTTATTTATTAAACACAAGTTCTTCACTTTCAAACTACGATGACAGGTTTTTCAAAATCAATACGATAGCATAGTAACTCGTAGCTTCAACATAAAATCAACTTCTTGAATGTTCAATTGGGCTTTAATAAGAACTTGGTTGCATTTGGATATCATTAGGACCTTGCATTTAGAGTTTTACATACAGGTCCATTGGTCATGACACATTTCTTTCATTTAAACTTCTCAAGGACCTAATTGCAAGTCATTAGGGACCTCTTTGAAAGCCACAGGGACTGCATTGCAACACTTTTCAACCAGTGATGGGTTTTGTTCTAATTCTTCTACCCCTTTTCCTAGAGGGCTTACTTGCAAAATGTCCAACACACTTGATGTCTATGGGACTACTGTAGACCTCAAGAACAGGCATGATCATGGCCATTCATTCCATGATCTCTTGATCTAACGACCAATCCTAATTGAAGCTTCATGCGTATAATCACCCTTTACCCCTATATATCATTTAGCGGCTAAGATTCAATTTTGATGCTCACACCCTCATCAAGCTCACATCCCACTGTTGGCCCTAATCATGCCTAAACCCACATCGCGGTGCTCTGATTCACTCCCTGAGCTTACTTAAGCAGCTCCAGACCTCGCGTGCACATGGAATCGCTCCCTCCCCTTGAGTGGTTCCCTTCGTCCATCCCCTTAGCCTTCCATCCGCTTTCATCGCTGATGAGTTGTGATTCATCATAGCTAAAATGCTCAAGTTAAGCTAGAAACTAGGTTAAACACTATCAAATTAACACATAAAAAGAGTTAAGTGTGGGAAATAGAGAAAAAGACATAACGCATCAATTTTATGCTAAAAATGCAAAGTTAGGTCAATTATTGAGATATTCTATTATTAAATATAAAATGGTGATCCAATTGCAAATTAAACACACAAATGAGCTCAAAACTCCAAATCAAAAGTGAAATTAACTTCTAATATGTTCAATTGAGCTTTAATAAAAACTTAGTTGTATTTGGATATCATTAGAACCTTGCAATTAGAGTTTCACATTTAGGTCCTTCACACATCACATTTCATGCATAGAAAACCTTCCAATGACCTATTTGTAACCCGTAGGGACCTATTTGAAAGTCTCTAAGGGCTGCTCTGTAATCTTTTCATATCACTTATGGGCCTCTGAAAGAGCGATCTTCATTTTCGTTGAAAACTTTAACATAAAATGACGTGTCGTTGTATTTAATCGCGTGGTAGAAAATCGCTTTTCAAAACATTTTAATTCTCAAAATCTAACCACGAAAATAGTTTGGTCGTATCCAAAGGGAGGAATTAGCTTATTAAAGTAGTGCGTTGTGCTTCGTTTATTCAGGAATCTTAGTGGTTGTGCATGCTAATTTGTATAATTTCTTTTCAACATAAATCATCATTCTAAGTAATTGATAAAAGAAATAGGTGTTTAAATGTAAAATCAACACAACATAATATTCTGTTAAGTAATAATCTTGGCAATGATAATCAACGTAAATACTAAGTTCCACTAAAAGATTCCTTGTCCACGATAATCAATGTTACATACTCTTATCTAAATCATGAGTTATTCTAAATGTGCAATTCAATAAGCCAAAATAATTAACGCAGACTAAAGGGGCCTGGTTGCAGTTCACACGATAAAATAATTATTGAATGAAATTCAAATTCTCTTCAATGGCAACAAGATGTAAATTTTAATTCCTTCCAAAATAGAGGATTCTTCCTCTTTCCTCCTCACGCCTGTGATGGAGGTCGGCGGCCGAAGATGCGCTGGGGGATGGTCGGCTGGCTCATGGGGAGTTCAATGATGGTGGAATCGTGGTGTGGGGCGGTCGGAATTGGCCGGTCAGCGTTGGCGAAGCTCGCCAGTGGCGGGCTTTGTGTGCACGTGTGTGGGTTGTTGTGGCTCGCGTGGAAGTGTGGAAGGGGTTGGCGTGCTGCGTGGAGGTCCCTGGTGGCATTGGTGGTTAAGATGGTGGTCGACGGTGGTGGCTACGTCGAGGGGGGGAGCGACGACTTTGGGTTCTTTCGGGAGGTTGCAGGCGGGTTGAAGGAAGTAGAGGAGGAAGAAGAAGAAGGACGAGAAGAGGGTGTGTGAGGGTGGTTGCTGCGTGTAGGTGGACGGGTGCACGCATGAGGGCACGGCTGCGCGTGGAGCTGCTGCACACCTGGCACGCTGTTGCTGCTGGAGCACGAGGAACGGGGCAAGTGCGTGGTTGATTGGTGGTTTACTCTGCAAAGGAGAAGAGGAAAATGAGGCAGCTTGTGGGGGTGGCGCACACGGTGGTGGTGAGTAGAGGTGTGGTCGCAGAGGTGGTGATGCACACTGTCACTGTGCACCACTGCGGTGATGAAGGTTGATGACAGTGGAGAATGCCTATGCCACAGTGCTCGCTGGTTCCACGATGCTCGCCTCCTTCACGGTGGAGAAGATGGAGAGGAAGTCCCTGCCAGGGGGAGAAGATGATGCCTCACGAGCGTCCTCTAGCCGCTCTTCTTATCTACAGTTTGTTGCATCCGTTGAAATCCTCTCCAATTGATGGGGCGGTTTGAAGAGATCGCTGTTGGCTGCTGGTGGGAAAGCGAAGAGGCACGTGCAATGTGTTGAGGAGTTGCGCATTCTGCAGGAAGGGAAAAAATAAATTGGGTTATTTATACAATTTATCTTAAATAATGTATGAAATGCATGCTACTATAATGGAATGTATAAATATGCATGCAAGCCTTTATTTATAAACTAATTTATTTATATATTCAAGTATGCTATGTATATGCAAATATTAATTTAATAATTAGGCATTTACTTAGCCCACAATTGTGGTCTCATCAGCCTCCTTGAAAATGTTCTACCCCTTCGCCTGAGGGCTTATGCGCAAAAACACCAATAGACTCATCAGGCACCTGCAGCTCGTGTGAACACTATTCATGCAAGAACACCAACAATCCCAACCGCTCAATCTTTATTCCCATGATCTGATGGCTCATTTGCAATCAAAGCTTCGCGTGACCTGGCACGTGCGATCACCTCTACCTCCAGATCCCATCTTGCAGCCTCAATTTGATTTGAAAACTTCGCATGCCCTCTCCTCTCGTCCTCACCGCCCAAGCCCTATTTTCCTAATCCCACCGCGTGGTGGGGGGAATCACTCTCTCGCTCTACTTAAGCACCTCCCCTAATCGTATGTGCATTATCGCTCCCTCCAGCTGAGTGATCACTTCATCTACCCCTCCAACAACTCCCTCCTTCTTCAGTGGTCAGTGACAAAGGCTACTTTCCTCCCCAATTTCGTCACCTTTAGCCGTCAACTGCTGACCCATGAAAGTCATCTTCATCCATTGGAGGTCTTCTCCCATTTCGTCCTCCTTAGTCGTCGGCTTTGGATCCAGGAGAGTCCCCTTCATTTGATTAGATTTGGATTTCTTGCTTTGTTAGAGCAGTTTAGATTAGTAATTAGGATACAATAGCTTACTTAGGAGTAGATCAGTTAGTGAATCCACTGGTTTGTAGTTTAGCTTAGGAGTAGATTAGTGTAGAAATCATCTCCACCTCCTCTGATCAATTCAGATCAGTGGAATGAATTCATATAACTCATCTAATCATTGATCTCCCCCCTCACATCACCATTTCAAATTTTGATCTACCTCGATTTTTAATTCGTACTTCACCCCTTTCATTCGAGCATATCTAGATCCAAGATTCTTTAGAATTCAAGATCTAGATAGCGCTCACAATCATCTAAGGGTCTCTTCACTCATGTCAGATTTTTCACAAGGACCCTTGATTTGGTCTTTATCAAGCTGAGTTGAAGATTTTATCCGATTTGTTTTGATTTAACATAAATTAGGGTTTCAGATTGACATGCATGTATATTGATTTAATTTATCTTCTTGATGTCGTCTATGACATAAGAGGAGTTTTGAATCACTATTAGTGTGGATTTCACAAACTTTGATTTCTATTGGATTCATTATTTTTGTATGATTTGAAGGAATTCATGAGATTTGAGAAGGTAATCATGTATATGAGATGAAATTATTGAAGGTTCCCTACTAGGAGGGGTGACGTAATAAAATGCGGAAATAAATATAAACAATATCACAGAATAGACAACCACACAAAGTACACAAAGATTTTTAGGTGGAAACCCAAACCGGGTGAAAACCACCACCTAACCCTCTTGAGTTAGGATTTTCCGATCAACCTAGTTGATCAAATCCACTAACCGAATCACTTTAAAATGAGGGTGATTCAACCTCAGTACAACCACGCTACAAGTACGAGGGTAGCGTTCCTCAACCCCTTCTCTCCACGAGAAGGATTTTGTCCCACGAAGGAGACGGGAATTCGCAAAGCGAATACCCAACTAAATAACAAAGATAAAATAAACAAGTAATCCTATAGAGCCAACAAAGTAATTATAAACCTAGCTTCTATAGGAAATAGGATGCTTCCCTTTGAAAGGAGTGCGTCGACGACGCGGATGTGTGTACCACGCGACGGCGCAACTGTGTGAACAACGGCGGGAGAGCGGGTGCGCAAAGCTTGATGCTCTCAAGAGAATGGAGCTTGAGCTTGGAGAGCAAGAGCTAGCTAAGACACAAGAGAGTGTGAAAGTGTGTAGCCAAGTGTGTCTTGTGTCTCTAGGTGTGTCTTTGTGTTGCAAAGGTTCCCCTCTATTTATAGAGGCCTTAGGAAGGCTTTGGAAGGCTTAGAAAAGGTTCTATAGCCGTTGGGAACAAAGCCCAAGAGAATCAGCCCGAAATCAGGAACAATCATTGTTCTGACAGGCTTATCAGACGTCTAATTCTGGCATCAGACGTCTGGAACTTCACTTTAAGACGTCTGATTCCAAGGTCAGACGTCTGATTTTGGGCGGGTCTCTTCCTGACTTGGATTAGATCTAAACAGGGTTTTTGCGTAAGTCCATCAGACGACATATAGGACGTCTGGCACTATGTCTGGACGTCTGGAAACCTACTTTTACTGTGGGAATGGATTTTCCAAACGTTGCAACGGCTAGAAAATCTCTAAGAAGAGATTTTGGGTCAGCCGAGGCAAAACGGTCAATTATCAGACGTCTGGAAAGTCCTATGGACGTCTGATAAGGCTCTAACAGTCGTATCCTTGAGTGTCTGCTAAGCCAGCCAACGGTCCACTAATTGGACGTCTGGCAAAGTCATCAGATGTCTCCTAAGATGTCTGGTCTAAGGTCTGGACGTCTAATTTCATCAGACAGAACTAACTATGTCCAGCCTAACAGTTATCAGACGTCTGAAACAACAGTCAGACGTCTTAAAATACTTTATCAGACGTCTGATTTGGGAATTAGATGTCAGGAAACTCTGTTTGAACCCTATATTGGTTTTCTAAGTATTCTACAGAAAACCTAAGTATCCTAGGGTTGTGCAGGTGTTCCTAGGACTACTGTTAAGGTACTTTGAGGCTCTTTAACATGAATTATCTAAGGAAATAAAGAGTAATAAAAAAAATGAAAAATACAACAAGTATAAAAGAAGGAAATCTATTCTATTCTTCATTTCCTTCCATCTTTAATATATCACTCCTCGCGAATCTCTTCTGTTCTCCATCAAGCTCCTCCAATCCATCCTGGATGCGAGCTCGAATCCGTTTAAGCACGTCTACATTTGCAATTGACCTGAAATCTAGGACTCAAATTGCAAATGTTAAATAACACGTGTTTTGTTATCATCAAAACAAATGATCGTGGTGCTCTAGCACCAACAATTATATCTTACACTATCCATAGTGTAAGGTATAATTTCACAACATGACTTTAAAGATGTGGGAGATGAATTTGATTTTCAAGAGTGATTAGATGAGCTTCCATGAGATTTGAGGGTGTTTAATGAAGAGTTGACGCTTGATTTTGATTTTGAATAAAAATTTTAGATTGATCTTGTTTTAAATGATTGCTCAAACATACGATTTTTGTCTTAAATTCTCCCACCTCAGTACATGAAATAGTTGCAATAGTAGCAACAATTTTTGAGATCAATCATGATCTCACACATTGAAAAATTTGGGATTGTTTTCAAATGAATTTCAAATCAGACTTATGTGAATTTGCTGTTGCAACAGCAACAACATTTATTTTAAGACTTCTAAATGGTTGAGGCATTAGTTGATTGTGGATGAAAGAGCAGCAGCTGTTGCTGCTAAATTCTAGAAGTTGTTGCTGCTGCTTTGTTTTGCTGCTGATTGCTTCTTCTGTAGCTGCTACAGTTATTGCAGCAGTTGTTGCCTCTGAAGATAGTAGAACAGCGAGCTAGGATTAGGTTATTTGAATGGATGATATGCTTTGTATTGTTGTATATATTGTGTACAAGCTTTCTTGTAGCTGAAATGATCTTTAAATCTCATTTGATTACTTGTAACCTTATTTAATCAATCTTTTGTTAGCTACTTATGTGCATAACTATCCACATTGGGAAATTAAGGGAAAAACTGAATGAAAATCATGTTCAATTGCTTGAACATCTTCTACTTCATGTGTTGAACACCATTGAATGCTTTTACTATTATTTCAGCCCTCAACATGCACTCTAGTGCCTTAGGATTCACATGAAATAACTCTTTAAAGCCTAGAATGAACTCACTTTGTAAATAAATAAAAATACTATAAAAAATAAACAAAAAAAAAGTGTAGTGAGTAGGATTTAGTATATTTGTAGGTACTTGCCAAGTTTCAAGGTCATCTGAACCTTCAGCTTGGTAGAACATACCAGCTGACGGTTCAGTATATCATAGAATTCAATAAAAGAACTCAATTACAAAAACACCAAAACTATTTCTGTTTCTCTCATCTCTTTTTTTTCTCTCATCCCTGACCTTTATAAAACTCATAAAAATCATAAAAAGAAGAAAAACTTCAAAAATACACAAAAACACTATGTATATTGTGTAAATATATGTATATATAAGCTATTTACTAAGTTAAAGATATGTATATAGTGTTTAATGTATATAAACTGTATATATAACTTATGTACATATTCTACAATGTAAATTAAATATTTAAGATAACTTAAATTGTATATAACCTATTTATATATTTAACTATTAATTATATTAACTTATTTGTATTATAAGCTGTGTAAAATCAATAAACTCCTATAAATAACATTATTTACTGCTAATACTGTACATATGTATATACCTATGTATATTGTACATTACTATATCTATAACATAATTTAATTATATATATATAATAAATAATTAATTTATTAAATTATTAAGCAAGTTACTAAATTAAATTAGAATAAATTAGTAAAGTAAGTTATAATTGAATTAATTTATATTGTATATTTGTACTATAGTATTTTAAATAATTTAAACTAATTTAATTATACTTATAAAGTATTATGCTATTTATACCTAAATTATATGTATAATAGCCTGAAATCAGATCTTTAAATGTATATAAATTAAAATAAACCGTTTAAAATACCATAAAATTCTATAATAAATACTTTAATATGTATATTAACTCTGTATAGGGTCAATTGGACCATTAATTAGCTAATTTAAACATTAATTAAGAAATAAACCCAATAATCAGTATGTATAAAGTGTAAACTTTAGTTAATTTATTTATATAGTAAAACTAATTATTTTTGTAAATAAATTATATAATTATATAGCCCTATATAAGGGCTTTACAACCATATATTTTAATTTAAAATAAGAACACAATTGGGCCCTCAAATCGAGGGCTAAAAACACCAATTTCACACGCTGCCTGCTGGAATGCCAGCACCTGAAGGGGTGTTATTTAGCACCATATTGTGGCTTTGTGGACAGGTGCGGCGCCTTAAATTGTTTTCCTCTCCCATCCCCACCAGTCGACAAGCGCTAGGCGCTCGAACATATATACCCCTCCCCTTCCTCTGAGCATGATACGAGAGTTTGGCATGGAATGGTTCGGTGTAAGGCCGGGGGTCGTGCACTGTGGTTTGGCCTGTGTGGGCCCAATATTAAGCATAAAATGAGATTAATGGGCCTAATTAACAAGTTAGGATGAATCTTAATAGAGGTTAGGTCCCACCCCATTAGGGTGCTATGTATCCCTCGAAAATGTTACCCACCAATTTAAAACTAATTTTTGTTAAAAATGAATAGCAATCAAGGATTAAAAAAGAGGAGGCATGAGCTAAATTGGCCAAATGTTCTAAGAAGAAGAAGAAGAAGAAATGCACTAATTGTTTTAGAGAAAGTGTTGCCTCTGTGTGGGTCATGTGTATATGTGTGTGTGTGTGTGTGTATATATATATAAGTAATGTATATAGTATATATATGTAAATAGGAAGTGTACATAGTATTGTTTGAGCTTTATTTTGTATATAAATAACATCAGAGCTTCAGTGACATATGTATTCGTCATTGTAGATAGAGTAAACATCAGTATAGGCCCTAGTTTTACCTTAGCTTATGTATATAGTTTTTCTAAGGTTATAGCGACACTTATATTTGTTATTGTACATACATTATATGTTACTGTATATGTTAGTATATTAAGTTAAGTTAGTATAGTATATATTATTGACAGGGGCGAGTCTCGCGCATGTTTTGAAAACAGAGATCTCGTCGTAGTATAGTGCGCAAAAATGCTCGTCAAAAATAATTTATAAAGATAACGAGACTTGAGTCCTGGTCGTTCACCTCTGGGAGGCATTTATGGAAATGCAGATTTGAAATCGATCTCACTCACTCTACTTGCTCAAAATAGTATGTCGATTTATGCTAAATACATATTGATACACGACATGATGTTGCTAGAACATCAGAAGTTGAAAACATGCAACTTTAATCACACCAAAAGAAGATAATCAGGCACATGGTGATTTTTAACATATATATATATATATGTAAAGATGATGATAACAGAGTTGTAGAGCACCTGTAGCGGAATGCTTGTACAGGGAATGTAAAAACTAATAGCTATCAGAAAATGACTGCATACATGAATCTAAGGGGGGATTATGCATGCATCATTGGGGAAGAATTTAGAGCTACACTATTAAGCAGTAAATAAAGCAGTAAAACTATGAAGAACTATAATCTAATCTATCAGAATTAAGGGCATTCAGAGGTGGGCTCCGATGCCTTTGACTTGGTTGAGAGGAGAAGGAGGGGCGACCAATGGTGCTTAGGCCAGCCCTTGGAGAGAGGTTGAAGAGGTGATCCAACATCTTGGCGTGGAGATGGTGGTGGCCATGGTGAAGCTACTCGTAAAGGTGGAGTGGAGGTGGAATGAAGCTAAGCTAAAATGGAGCCAAGAGTGAATGGGTCCAAAGTGCCACCCCTTAGCTCTCTAGAGAATTATGGAATTCTCTAGAGAGGCCTATGGTGGGAGTTCGTGGGAGAGTGAGAGAGAGGATGGATGGTGGTTTTTAGATCCACCAAATGTGGATCTAAAAATTGAATGGCTCTTGGTTGCTAATTTTAGCAACCAAGGCAACAACACATGGTAGAAAGTTCTAGAGAACTCTAGGCTAGTTATTTTTGTGTGGATGGTGTGTGTGGGTCGAAGCTTAGGTGGCTAGGTTGATTAGGTTAGGTTCTAGTGGGTTTAGTTCAAGGTAGGTCTCAAATTAGGGTTGTAAACCCTAATTCACTAAGGTAAAGTGCAATTAAACTTAATACAAGTTTAATTGGGTGTGTGGAAACCTAATTGAGATTAAAATAACTCAATTAAGTCAGGCCTATGTCAATTGGACTTTCACTGAATCCAATTGGATAGTGTGTGCTGAGATCAGGGCTTAATTGGACTCAATGAGTCCAATTGAATAGGCTGATGAAATTGACTATGATCCAAGTCAATTAAGTTTAGTGAGGGCCTAATTAGGTCCTTAGGGAGGTTTAGAGGTGATTTACTAGGGTTAGGGCACCTTAATTTAGGTTTCTAGGGGGTTAGAATTGGGTTTAGGGACCTAGGAATTCAAGATCCAAGCTTGAATTCAAAAACAGGAATTAGAGAGCCATTCTAGATGTCTAATAATAGTTGTCAGACGTCTTATAGTGAAAAATAAGAAGTCCAGACTTGTTGTCTAGACATTCAATCAAAGTTAGGAGGGTTTCTAGGTTCTATCTTGGGTTTTCTGTAGAAATTGGACGTTTGACCAAGTGTCTGGACGTTCAATAACACTGCAGAAGTGGGTTTAAGGTGTGCGGGGTTGGCTAAGGGTTCTAGACATCCTATAACTCATTTGTATATCCAGATAGAGGCTAGAATTAGGATTTTAAGGTTTCCTAAGGTGCGGTGATCTAATCTAAGGGTGGCTAAGGCTTAGGGAGGCTTCTAGGTTGTTCTAGGGTTAGGATAGACCTAAGTTCTTCACAATTTATTGCTTTATTCCTACTTAATAGAATATCATATCTTAACTCCCTTACATTATTATCTACTATATATAATCTAGGTCTTTCGCTCCAGCTCTGCTGCAACACCAGTCATTCTTTATTCTTCAGATCCAGCTTTAGATCCAGCTTCAAATCTAGCTTCTGATAATCTTAACATGTGTAATTGACATAATGCACTGATGATAACCTCCTCATGAGCCCTAACTAGCTCATTTTGACCTAAGAAAGAGAATAAAAGCTCCTACATAACCTAAGGAAGGGCCTAATTCAAGGAAGAAATGCTCTGAGAAGAAAATATGAAATAAAGGGTAAAATTGTAATTTTACCATTGCAGTACATCAACGGGATTTCTCAGAGGCAGAACATAGGTCAAATGGTCTAAAGAAGATAAAAAGTGAGTTGGTTTAATCTAAAATGGGTTCATGTGCAGTCTAGGAATTAAATGACATCTGTAACCCTAAAACAAACTCACTTAATTTAACAAGGCTCTAGTCAGGATAAAAATGAACTAAACCCTCTTAAATTCATGGAAAAATATCCCTTAGGATTTAGAACTTTCAAATTGGCCTTTAGAACCTATTTTGACCTAAATAGGGGTCCTAACTCATTATTTGACCTAATTTGGGTTTTTGTGTAAAATATCTAGTCAAACGTGGTCAAACCTAAAATACAACTTCACCATTGTATTCCCGAGGTCCAAATTAGGTTTTTGCCAAAATTTGGACCTAAGGGGAGGTCACCTTGACTTATTTTGCAAAATAGTCCACCCAATTACATTCTGACCCCTATCTTTTAAAATCCATTGCGTAGACCCCCCTAACTTCCTCGCCACTCTTGCAATTAGGCCCCTCCACCATTAAAGCGGAGGAGTCCTACTACGACGAGGAGTTGAAGGGGATTGCTCCCTGATTCCTTAGAGATCTCCCCCCAGATTTGGAAGGCTGATTCTCTGAGGAATTCCCTTCCATTTGAGCACAATTCCATGATTTGATTTGCACCCAATCTCTCATGCGAAAGCTCGAGAGATTTGGGTCTCCCACTGTTTCCTACTCCAGTGAGGACTCTTGCACTTGGAAGCTTGTCTTCCAAGCACAAGAGCCCCTGCCAGTGCCTACAAAAGGACCACCACCTCCAGCCACTCCCATTCAGCTTGACTTGGCTGGAGAACCACCCCCAATTCTTCCCTTCTCCTCCAACCAAGTATCCAGAAGGCACTGGCGACCTATCTCCCTCCTTCTCATCGCTTTTCCACAATACCAAAGGCAGAGCCATCTTCGTCTCCTTCCTTCGCGTCGCGCAATACCCACGCGCGTGCCTCTAGCCCTTCGTCATCGCCGTTCTCCCTCCTCTGGAAGTCTTCTTCTCCAGGGCAGCAGGTACGACCACCTACCTTTCTACCCCCCTTTGTCCACTTAATTAAGTTAGAACGTTTCCCCTCTCTCCCCTCTTTATTTCCCCTATTTCTATTTATGCTTTTATCCCCTTGACGCCGCAGACCACCTCTATCTTCTCCACCTCTGGCTGACCACCAGCGAGGCACAACCGTTGCTCCATCCCTCCACACGCCTCGCCAGACACCTCATCACCTCTGCTATCATCCACTGATCATCATCCTCCCTTCCATTGACTGCCATCACTTCCCTAAACGCCCCCCCACCTAACCCACCTTCACGGCCATAGAGCGACTTAGACACGCACGCATAGGCCGCCCTGCGGCCAACCACCTAGCTAGGCACCTTCGTCGTGACACGGTGAAGCTTCCTATGTGCACTAATGAGGCTGCAAGTCCGTATTCGTGAATTTCAGGTCAAGCCCCCTTTCCGCCATTGACGCACAAGCATAGAGCTTGCAAGCTCGCGTCAGGCCGCATCAACCCAGGTGCTTCGCTCCAGGTGACGAGTGTTGAGTGCGCGAACACATCCAGACAGAGAGCAAGCCTGGAGAGTGACTGCAGCTGTGGCAATTGAAGGTGAACCTCTTGCGGATGCACGAAGAAGCAGGTGGGACTTTTAGTCCCACCTCGGAAACTCAGGAGTGAGGTGCGCACTATAAATTGATTTTATGCTTTTATCTCGTCGCCTTAAGTACCTCGGGTTGAGGTCCCCTTTCCCACGCACGCACGCCTCATTCGTGACCTGACCCGTTTACCTAGCACCCCTCGAGCACCACCCACGCCAGTGCGCCTGGACCCAGGTGCGCAACCTGACCCGATTTCCCGGCCTGGCTTTGGGAGAGCAAACCCAAGGGAGAAACAGCGAGACAGTGTACGTGGGGGAGGGTAGGGGTAGGTTTTGCTCCGCTATGTGCAAGGAAAAGAAGAAGAAAGAAAAGAAGAAGAGCTAAGGCAAGGAACAGCCAAGGCAAGCAGGGAAGGAAGCTGAAGGCAGGAGCGGCTAAGGAAAGCATCGGGTTGAAGGAAGAAGGAGGACTTGGAAGCAGAAGCTGACAAAGACAAGGAAGGAAAGAGAAAGCACTGTAGCCAAGAGAAGGTGCGGCCAAGCAAGAGAGCTAAGGAAGAAGCTGAAGAAGAGAAGGCACGGCTAAGGTAGAGGAAAGGTAAATCAAAGAAGAGGAGAAGACAGAAAGAAGAGTCAAGGAAGAAGAGAAGTACAAGAAGGAAGAAAGCCAAATAATAGAAGAAGAAGAAGAAAGGCAAAGAAGGGCAAGGCTAAGGCAAGGGCCGAGAAAGCTAAGGCAAGAAAGAAGAAAGAAGGCCAAAGAACAGAAGAAGAAGAAGAAAGGCAGAAAATTACCAAGGCAAGAGAAAAGAAAGAAAAGCTAAGTCAAAGAAGAAGAAGAAAAAGAGAGAGAAGATCCAAAGGAGAAGAATCAACTATTTTTACATATGATTCAATCTTTTCTATTTTGCTACATTTCAATTCATAAACTCTTGCATTCTATTTTGAATTAGATTTTGAGTAGATTTAAGTGTTCAAATTACATTATTGAGATTAGTGAATAAATTTCATTTTCTCCCTGTGTTCGACCTCGGATACTTAAGTTTTCAAGTAATAAAAACTTGTTATTTGTTTTCAATGCTTGAAAAACCTATACTACGACGCAACATCACTTATCTTTATAAACACCATGATCTCGCCCTGTTAATATTTTGGCACCGTTGCCGGGGAGCAACACGCAATTTATCACTAATCTCTGCATTATTTGTGTTTATATTTGAGCACTAATTTGCCCTATTTATTTTATTGTGATCTTGCAAGGTATTTCACGAGAAGATCTCCCACGCAAGTCACCCACTCCAGGGTAGGTAATCTCTCTTGTTCCCTAATCCACCTCCTAATCCTGGGAAGACAAAAGGAAGTAACCAAATTAGGAATCAACTGCCATCTTTTATAGTGATTACCATCTTTAAGGCAAAGGTTTCCTGATTTTGTGAAAAATTTTCAAAACTTATTAAAGTTGAAGCGATTTTTTTTAGGGATCCTACCCCACAAATTCCTGTGCCTAGTAGAAATCATGCTTAATCTCCGTGGACAACACACTTCTTGTTTTGAAGTCCAAAGAGAACTTTTGTGAAAAGAAAAGGGGATTGGAAATAGAACCAAATTAGGGTTTCTAAAATAGGGTTTTTGGAGTGCTAGTCACACATGCCTGTTTGAAAGGAAATAAACCCTCCCGCATCAGTGTGCTACCCAAACCTTTGGTTGAAAAGATCTAAGCAAGACAAACCCTAAAACTGAGCTCTAAAACCACTTGAATCTTAAAACATTGGACCTAATAACATGGGAGTCAAATTAGGGTGATTTTTAGGCCTTGACTTAGACTCATTCTACCATCTTTAGGGCAGGTCAGGTGAAGTTGACCCTTTGGGTCAACCAACCTCCAAATTAGGTCACAAAACCAAAACATCTAAAGTTCAAGTGAAAACCCTAAAGCACCTTTGATCTTAAAAGTGGTAGACTTAAGGGGTCAAGGTCCCCATGTTGGTCTACCTGGAATCTCAGTGACAAGAGAGGTCGGGTGGGGGAAACCCTATAACTCGTGGGGAGGCTTTACCGTGTAGGGGTCTTTGCGGCACTCTCCCTCTTTGACTGCCTAGGTAATTCTCAGGTGGATGACCTTCTGATCCAGGGGTATCATCCACCCCGAACCTCCATAGTCATTTAACATCTTTGGGTGCCTTGATTGGGTCAAAAATATCCAGTCCCTCATCTGCTTTCTTTAGAGCACACACATAAAATTTCAGTGGGACTCTCTATTCAGATTTATTCACTTCACCACTTGATCTTGAGCCAAAATTTTGATTCCACCATTTGATCCAAATATGCAGCCGAACTACTTAGGACTACCTTTCAAAAAATCTAAATCACAGAGATCCGTGAGAGATAGGATGGTTAAGGATGCCCTTGAATTCTATGGAATTGGATATAAACCCTTAACACTAATAAAAGACATTCAGGTTGATGTCCCAACAACCACAACCTTCATCATAAATTGTGCCCAAATTCTATTGATAGAAGCCACCAACGGATCAACCTGAGATATTCTCATAACAGGATACATTGAGATAGAAAAATTACACAATTTTGAGTACATCCAAAGCATGACAAATCCAGTACTTTAGGGACAACACCAAGATGATCTTGAAAAATGGGAAGAGATAATGAGATTATTAAAATAAATTATCGACCAGAAATACCCGTATAAGCCACAAACAGAGGATGAACCATCTTGGAACAATATCAAGGATCAATCTGATTTCCCGGATCTCGGGTTTAAGGCACAGAGTGGTTGTGGATTCCCAACCCAGATAGAAGACAACATGCCTGATATTGAATTAGGTTGAGAAATTGCAGGAGAACACAATGTTGAGCCAACACTAGACCCTATATCACCAAGCATAGAATACCAAGACTCCTGCAATAATGAGATTAGAACTGAACCTCTCGAGGGTGTAAATTCCACCCCTTATTCTGATAAGGTGACCCTCGAAGGTAATTCGGACCTAGATCCTAGCGATTTAATATACATCCTAAGCCTAGAATCTAGACCTGAAACATCTTGGGAGGATTACGAGGCCCCGTATGAAAAAAATTAAAATTTTAATGAAGAATATGATTTTGGGCCTCTATTTGATGAATATCCCTCCCTAACATCCTCAGAGAGGCAAATCGATTTTTCGGAAGTCATGCTAATTTACGATACAGAAATCGAGGAGTTGGACGAGTGGGGTTTCAATTGGGTCTGTCCTACCAGCTTGGAACCTAAGCCTAGTAAAAACACCATTTTAAGCTCAGAATTATCATATAGGCTAAACCCCAGTCAGGCTGCTGAATCTACATCATATGATTTATTCTATGGTGGAACTCATGATCTTGAATCTTATTTAGAACTTGATTTTCGCAAACTCTCCGACGATTTCGAATCTGACCATAACATAGGAGAAAATCTTCTTCCTGATTACAACAAGCCAATCTACGACCTCAGCTCACATGATTCATTCTCCGACTCTGACTGTGAGGTCCCAGTTCCTGAGATCACTGATTTAAGTTCAGGTTCCAGTGAAGCCACTTCTTCCGAATATTCAAAACCAAGCAAAACCCATTTTCAACCCTGACTCGCAACCGGACTCAATTACTATTCTGATTCACCTCTCACTGAGCCGATTGTAGATGATTCAACTCCACATATATACCGGGCATCGGTCATCGATCAGACTGAAAAACATGATCCATCATTCCCTGATCCCCCCTGTAGGGTGTCCACATTATGCACTAATCATTTTTCGGAGCTCTACACTGACCAGGCTGATTCGACTCAACCTAAACCTGAGTTTTCAATTCCACATCCATCCGAGCTCCATTGCATATGGTGGGTTCCACATCCGTTGATCTACATCTATCAACCCACCAGATTAATTGGGTTTGGGCTGCATCATCAGCCCTCTGATCTGAACAAGCACCTGGTTGGACCAACCAGGCTCTTAATCAAGGTGCTTGTTTTACAAAACTCTTCTTATTTAACCACTCCCTCTCCATCCCATTTTCCGCTTAGCTGAAGGCGTTGAATTTAGCACTTAACGGGAGGCAACCCGTCATTCCAAAAACCTGAGATTCGTCTGATTATCCATTTGTACTCCACGTCTATTGCACCTTGAGTTTAGCCTTAGACAGTCGATCCCACCTCTGGTACACGTACTAGAGCTTGAAATCATCCGCAGCAGTCATTTCTTGATCCATTTGCCTACCCGATTTATCCTGTTCTAAGCCCCTTAACCCAACACTGTTTTACACCCTTAGTTTACAATGAGGACATTGCAAAACTTAGGCATGGGGAGTGGTAAAGTGCATACATACAAAACCAAGAAAAATTAGAAGGGTTCTCACAAAAAATTCAGATATGTCAAAAATACCAAAAAAAAAAGAAAATTATAAAAAGAACAAAAAATGGAAGAGGGAGGAAAATTTTGAAGCCATATAATCATGAGAAGGAAAAAAGCAAAATGACAAAAAAGGAGAATAAAATGAAAAAGAAAAAGAGATAGTCATTAGTAAGAGATTAAGGTAATAACCAAAGTTCTAGACCACATCAAGAAGATAAAGAATGAAGAAAAGTGCTAATGGGACACAAAGAGATTTGCAGGAGCGCTGATCTTAGGCCTTTTGGGCTAGACTCTTAGGCTTAAAAATTCAAGTATCCACTAAGATCTGGATAATCCTCAAGAGGTTGGGGAAAATGTGAAGCTTAAGTATTAGGTCTAAGGCTTAGGGAGTGTTCGACCTCGTTAATTAACCTTCGATTTGTGGGACTTGGTAACCTAAGCACCCCAACCCATACACAGTTTGGTTCAGTGCGCATAACTATTAAAATCACGCAAAAGTGTTTTAATGTTCTGAAAAAAGTTTCCTAGATTAGGAGCGACCGATCAACACAAGTTGATTTGGATGAGTTCCCGTTGTGGAGAGGCGGGAAATTCCCCTCGAAGATGTGTAGCATATCGTCTCGTCAGTGCTTGTCTCCTAGGATATTTACATATTCTACCGAGGGCACGTAAGCACTCTTCTGGTTCAGATACCTTGGGTGGCATTATCACGAAATATCGATCGATTGCCAGGGTCTGGATTCAACCATGGAACACCATGGGCGGGATTATTTCAAAATCTCGAAAGCCATGGTTTTGGGGGTTGCCAAGGGCGGTGCTATCACGAAGCATCAATTGCCAGGGACCTTTGAGGATTGATGATGGGGACGAGGAATCCGATACAGACCGTGTTGAAAAGCCAATTTGAAGCTAGATAAAAAGAAAAGAGAGAGAAAACTCTCTAAACAAATAAATCCTTTGTCTCTCTCTTACAAAAAACTCACTGCAAACTGAACCAAGGCTAAAAATGTCTCAAGCACGAGTGCTTTAATCGTAGAGTCCAATGAACCTTAGGATAGTTCCTGTGGGCCTTAAAAACCTTCGCGGAGGACCGAGGCTAAAACTGCTCAGGGCCAGATCTTGGTTGGTACTTGAGTACCTCTAGGCCTACTGTCAGCATTCTAACATAATCAAAAGAAAAAGAAAAGCACTTATCATAATTTATAAAAGAAACTCATGGTCTAGAACAGAAGTTAAACATTAAAATTTTGCTAAGGGACTAGCAAAAGCTAGGCATGGGGGTATGGTGAGAACCTAATCATGAGCCCTAACTAGCTCATTTTGACCTAAGAAAGAGAATAAAAGCTCCTACATAACCTAAAGAAAGGCCTAATTCAAGGAAGAAATGCTCTAAGAAGAAAATATGAAATAAAAGGTAAAAGTGCAATTTTACCATTGCAGTACATCAACGGGATTTCTCAGAGGCGAAACATAGGTCAAATGGTCTGAAGAAGATAAAAGGTGAGTTGGTTCAATCTGAAATGGGTTCATGTGCAATCTAGGAATTAAATGATATCTTGTAATCCTAAAATACTCACTTAATTCAACAAGGTTTCGGTCAGGACAAAAATGAACTAAACCCTCTAAAATTCATGGAAAAATATCCCTTAGGTTTTAGAACCTTCAAATTGACTTTTAGAACCTATTTTGACCTAAATAGGGGTCCTAGCTCATTATTTGACCTAATTTGAATTTTTGTGTAAAATATCCAGTCAAATGCGGTCAAATCTAAAATCCAACTTCACCATTGTATTCCTTAGGTCCAAATTAGGTTTTTACTAAAATGTGGACCTAAGGGGAGGTCACCTTGACCTACTTTGCAAAATAGTCCACCCAATTACATTCTGACCCCTATCTTTTGAAAACCATTACACAGACCCCCTAACTTCCTCGTCACTCTTGTAATTAGGTCCCTCCACCATTAAAGCGGAGGAGTCCTACTCCGGCGAGGAGTTGAAGGGGATTGCTCCCTGATTCCTCAGAGATCTCCCCCCAGATTTGGAAGGGAGATTCTCTGAGGAATTCCCTTCCATTTGAGTGCAATTCCATGATCTGATTTGCACCCAATCTCTCATGCAAAAGCTCGAGAGATTTGGGTCTCCCACTGTTTCCTACTCTAGTGAGGACTCTTGCACTTGGAAGCTTGTCTTCCAAGCACAAGAGCCCCTGCCAGTTCCTACAAAAGGACCACCACCTCCAGCCACTCCCATTCATCTTGACTTGGCTGGAGAACCACCCCCAATTCTTCCCTTCTCCTCCAGCCAAGTATCCAGCAGGCACCAGTGACCTATCTCCCTCCTTCTCGTCGCTTTGCCACAATACCAGTGGTAGAGCCATCTTCGTCTCCTTCCTTCGCGTTGCGTAATTCCCACGCGCGTGCCTCTAGCCCTTCTTCATCGCCGTTCTCCCTCCTTTGGAAGTCTTCTTCTCCAGCGGCGGCAGGTACGGCCAGCAGCCTTTCTACCCCCCTTCGTCCACTTAATTAGGTCTGAACGTTTCCCCTCTCTCCCCTCTTTATTTCCCCAATTTCTATTTCTACTTTTATCCCCTCGATGCTACAGACCACCTCCATCTTCTCCACCATCGGTCGACCATCGGCGAGGCGCAACCGTCACTCCATCCCTCCACACACCTTGCCAGACACCTTATCACCTCTGCCATCATCCACTGATCGTCATCCGCCCTTCCATTGACCGCCATCACTTCCCTAAATGGCCCCCGACCTAACCCGCCTTCACGACCACAGAGCGACCTAGGCACGCATGCCTAGGCCACCCCGCGGCCAACCACCTAGCTAGGCACCTTTGCCGTGACACAATGAAGCTTCCCATGTGCTCTAATGAGGTCGCAAGGCCGTATTCATGAATTTTAGGTCAAGCCCCCTTTCCTCCATTGATGCACAGGTACAGAGCTTGCAAGCTCGCATCAGGCCGCATCAACCCAGGTGCTGCGCTCCAGATGACGCGCATTGAGTGTGCTAACACATCCAGACAGAGAATGAGCTTGGGGAGCGACTGCAACTGTGGCAATTGAAGGCAAACCTCCTGCGGACGTGCGAAGAAGCGGGTGGGACTTTTAGTGCCACCTCGAAAACTTAGGAGTGAGGTGCTTACTTTAAATTGATTTTTTGCTTTTATCTCGTTGCCTTAAGTAACATGGGGTGAGATCCCCTTGCCCACTCATGCATGCCTCATCTCCGACCTATGCCCCTGCGGACTTGGTGTGACCCAACTCGTTTACCTAGCACTCCCCGCTCACCACCCACGCCGATGCACCTGGACCCGGGTGCGCAACTCAACCCGATTTCCCGTCCTGGCTCTGGGAGAGCGAACCCAAGAGAGAAACAGAGAGAGAGTGTACGCGGGGGAGGGTAGGGGTAGGTTTTTCTCCGCTGTGTGCAAGGAAAAGAAGAAGAAAGAAAAGAAGAGCGAAGGCAAGGCACAGCCAATGCAAGCAGGGAAGGAAGCTGAAGGCAGGAGCTGCTAAGGAAAGCATAGGGCTGAAGGAAGAAGGAGGACTTGGAAGCAGAAGCTGAGGAAGACAAGGAAGGAAAGAGAAAGCACTGTAGCCAAGAGAAGGTGCGGCCAAGCAAGAGAGCTAAGGAAGAAGCTGAAGAAGAGAAGGCACGGCTAAGGTAGAGGAAAGGCAAATCAAAGAAGAGGAGAAGACAGAAAGAAAAGTCAGGGAAGAAGAGAAGTAAAAGAAGGAAGAAATCCAAAGAATAGAACAAGAAGGCAAAGAAGGGTGATGTAAACACATTTACACTACTTAAGATGTCTATTTATGCATGTTCTTAAGCATAGGATTGCATTTCATGATATAAATATTGCATTACATGCATCATCTTGCATTTAGAATACTTTGAATAAAATGGAGGTTAATTGTCTCTTTTTATGTGCTTGGACAGGGCAAATATTTTATCAGGGCCTTGGATCAAAGATCCAACCGTATGGATGTGATCAGGGCGACGATTGGAGTTCAACGACTCCACGATCGCCTTAATCAGGCATCCGTAGCATCAGATAGTGACCCGGGAACCCTAGAAGATCAACGGCCAGGATGGTGTAAATTCACACTTCAGATGATAAATCCGACCGCACGGATGAATTCGGATCGACGATCGCAGCCCAACGACACAAAAATCGAGTCAATCAGACATCCATGGCACCATCTACAATTTCCAGAAGATGGATGGCCAAGATAGCGCCACGTGGCACCATCTCAGCCGCCCAAATGGCCGCTTGCGTCTTGTGAAAGCCCCACGCCCGATCGCTCTCCGCCGTTGGATCTTAATCCAACGGCTGTGGGCGCTCGCAATTAAAAGCGCCCGCTCGACCATTCGCGCCCCATAGCTCAGTGGTCAAGTGTGCTATCGCGAGCGCGGGGCGCAGGTTCGATCCGCGACAAGGCGCTGGAGGGAGCGATTGATTGAGGCCCGTGGAGCATCAGATGAAGATCGGACGGCCACTCGCGCCCGATAGAGTCGACGCGCGATTGGACTTGCAATCGGACGCGCAATCAGACGTGCGGGGGGAGCACAGCACGCGGGCGCGGATGCATCTTAAGCCGTCCGATCTTGCGATTGGACTGCTGAAAAGCGCTGGACGTGCGTGGACGTTGAGGAGCGGGCAGCCGAGGAGGCGGGCGTGGCGCGGAGGCAACGCCCACGTTGGGGCTTTAGTGATGGATTTATCCGTCACTAAAGACCCCTCTTTTATTATTTTGAAGTTATAATGTCCATTTTGCCCCCACTCCTTGCAACTATAAAAGGAGACCCCCTCCATATGAAATTCTCATCCCTTCTTTCTCCTCTCTACCCCTCCAAAGCTCAAAAGAAGCTTGTCCCACACCCGGGATGCTTCTTGTGAGATAAAGTCCAATTTTCGTTCCCCTTCGGAAGTGGATCCCGCGACGACGACGGCGTGCTGCTCCATTCCCGTTCTTCTGCTTCGTCCTCCTTCGTCCTGCTTCGGTCTCCTTCATCCAGGCGTCGTCCCGTCCGGCTCGTCCTCCAAGCAATCGTCGAGGAGGATAACTTCTCTCTCCCATTCTTATTTACAGCTTTTCTAGTGTAGAATTTTCCTGCTTTATAGTGTAATTGATTTTCCGCTTTCTAGTGTAACTTTTATAAACAAGTGAAATATTGAATGCATGTTCTCTTTCTCTCCCTCTCTCTCTCTTTCTCTCTCTCTCTTAGTTTGATAGCGCCATTGTAATTATATCGCCTTACTTATAAAAAAATCCTAAAAAAAATATAATTGCGAATATAGATCAATGTAGCCTCCCTGTGTTTGACCCGGAATTCTTTTCGGTATAAATTTTTATTTGTTGAACACGAATTCTTCGCTTTCGAACTACAACGATAGGTTTTCCGAAACCAAACATGTAAGCGTAGCGATTCGCAAAAATACCGTTCAACATTTTGGCGCCGTTGCTGGGGAGGCAACGATTTCCGATCTTTTCTTCGCATTTCTTGCACTTTATTTGTTTTCTAACTAGCTTTCTCTTGTGTCTATTGTTTTGCAGAGACCTTCATCAAGGAATCAACAAGCGGTAAACTGGAGTAAAGTGCAGTTGAAGACGACTGTAAGTGCTCCCCCATTCTTTCCCCCTCCATAGATTTCATTTGCCACATTAAATCCAAATCCCAATTAACCTAGGTGTTTGCATAAATCCTAGGAATAGTTTGGTTGTTTGGATTTTCACTCACATTCATTCCACCCTCATTTATAAAAAAATAACAAAAAGATAATCTTGTGGGGTAATATTCAACAAACACATAACACACACCCACATTCAAGGCACTTGATCAACTTGATTTGTTTTCTACCCAATCGGGTTCTGATCTGTGGAACCGGTACACACAAAGCAACACATAACAGAGTAGAAATCATTCTAGGTTAATCATCTTTGAGTGCCTAACTTAGTGGTGCATTTGTGGCCAGTTGTTTGAGTTGTTTGGACTGCACCACTTTATTTTAAAACCAACTCATCAAGTAGCTCCTCCTTAAGGTTTTCAATCTAGGTATATTCCAGGCACTCCACTTTCTTTCTGATTTTAAAGGAAAATAATCTTCACCTGTGTTTTACAACTTGGTTTGCCTAGAAACTTGATTGCAATTCACCTAATTTGAAACCCTAAAAGCTACTTAAGCAAGATTTGAACATTAAAATTCACGCATTATCAATAATCTTGCTTGAAAACCTTGGTTGTGCATGCACTTACATAAATCTCAATCAATCATTAAGGGCACAACCCATTGTAAGGGCCCATCACATTCCATAAGCACCACAATCCCAGGCCTTAATAAAATTGAGTAGACGTTGGCCTTAAGGTTTGATTCGCTCTTCAGGGCCTAGTCTGAGATTATTTTTGATTAACCTACTTGTACTGATTAATCTGATGTCTAGCTAGGGGAGTAGAGTCAAACGATCGCGGTTGGGGGGTACACTAGGAACCGGAGGCGAAAGCCAAAGGAAGAACCTTCTCCCCAATCCCTCCTTCTAACTGGTTGGATTAAACAGACGCAAGTAGAGTAAATCACTTACAGTCTTAAGGCTAGGTTTGGGAGTCAGTAGATCCTTAGGCTACCCCACTTAAGGACAACCTTGTTTTGTTGTGCTGCAGGGTCCCTATCCCCAGTCCTTCCGACCTTCTCCTAGTTTATGCTGGGAAGACGGTCATTGAATCCCCGATTGGAAGGACCGTTAGAACATTCTAGGAGGCGCAAGTTAGATTTTGGTTAATTTGATCCCATGGCCGAACAACAGCCTCCTCTGCTTGAAAATCCACAGGAAGAATTTCGAAGGCAGCTAGAACAAATGCAGAGAATGCAGGAATGGTTCCAGAGAATGCAGGGTGCTCAGCCCTTGAAGGATTTTTATGATCCTTCCAATTATGGGGAACGTCTCGGTGTCCAAATTCCAGTCGGTGACGTAGAAATCAAGCCCCAGGTGTTAAGCCTGATTAAACATTATCATGGGCTTGGCTCTGAAGATCCGTTTCAGCACTTGGAGGATTTGACCACTTTGGTCCAGACCACCAAGGCTCGAAACGTTAACGAGGAGCAAATGATCATGAGGCTCTTCCCCCACTCTCTTAGGGATAAAGCCGCGCATTGGTATAGGACAATAGGAAGACCAATTACAACTTGGAATGAGTTGAAATCGGCCTTTCTGAAGAAATTCTTCCCAGTCGGTCGTACCAATGCTTTGAGACGGGAAATCACTACCTTTACCCAGCGGCCGGGGGAGCAGTTTCATGTGGCCTGGGAGCGATTCTAGGACTTATTGCGGAGGTGTCCACACCACGAGGTGCCGAAATGGCAACTCATGCAGATCTTCTATCATGGGTTGAATGAGCAACTCAGAAACCATGTGGATGCTTCTTGCGGAGGCAATTTCCTCAATAAAGATGCAGATAGTGCACATGATTTATTTGAGGAAATGAGTGAGAATTCAATTAATCATGCCTCCATGGGTACTTTTAACCGGTCCCAGCAACCCAAATCAAATGTCAACGAAGTCCATGACTCTCATTCATTTGATATGGAATTGATTTGTAATAAACTTGATAAGGTAGACTTGGTTGCTAGAAGAATGGAAGAGTGGATGGCTGGCAATTCTATGAACAACTCTCAATCCACTCAATCCCAAAATTCAGGATTCCATTCCTCACAAGCTCCTTCTGGACGGGTGAATTCGGATGAATTCGGATTGACGATCGCAGCTCAACGACACAAAAATCGAGTCAATCCGACATCCGTGACACCATCTACAACTTCCAGAAGATGGACGGCCAAGATAGCGCCACGTGGTGCCATCTCAGCCGCCCAAACGACCGCTTGCGTCTTGTGAAAGCCCCGCGCCCGATCGCTCTCCGCCGTTGGATCTTAATCCAACGGCTGTGGGCGCTTGCAATTAAAAGTGGCCGCTTGACCATTCGCGCCCCATAGCGCAGTGGTCGAGCGCGCTATCGCGAGCGCGGGGAGCGGGTTCGATCCGCAGCGAGGCGCTGGAGGGAGTTATCGATTGAGGTGTGTGGAGCGTCAGATGAAGATCGGACAGCCGCGCACGCCCGATAGCGTCGACACCCGATTGGATGCGCAATCGGACGCGTAATCAGACGTGCGGGGGGAGCACAGCGCGCGGGCGCGGACGCATCTTAAGCTGTCCGATCTCGCGATCGGACGGCTGGAAAGCGCTGGACGTGCGTGGACGTTGAGGAGCGGGCAGCCGAGGAGGCGCGCGTGGGTGCGGAGGCGACGCCCACGTCGGGGCTTTAGTGACGGATTTATCCGTCACTAAAGACCCCGCTTTTATTATTTTGAAGTTATAATGTCCATTTTGCCCCCACTCCTTGCAACTATAAAAGGAGACCCCCTCCATACGAAATTCTCATCCCTTCTTTCTCCTCTCTACCCCTCCAAAGCTCAAAAGAAGCTTGTCCCACACCCGGGATGCTTCTTGCGAGATAAAGTCCAATTTTCGTTCCCCTTCGGAAGTGGATCCCGCGACGACGACGACGTGCTGCTCCGTTCCCGTTCTTCTGCTTCGTCCTCCTTCGCCCTGCTTCGTTCTCCTTCATCCAGGCGTCGTCCCGTCCGGCTCGTCCTCCAGGCAATCGTCGAGGAGGATAACTTCTCTCTCCCATTCTTATTTACAGCTTTTCTAGTGTAGAATTTTCCTGCTTTATAGTGTAATTGATTTTTCGCTTTCTAGTGTAACTTTTATAAACAAGTGAAATATTGAATACATATTCTCTTTCTCTCGCTCTCTCTCTCTCTCTCTCTTTCTCTCTCTCTCTCTCTTAGTTTGATAGCGCCATTGTAATTATATCGCCTTATAAAAAAATCCTAAAAAAAATATAATTGTGAATATAGATCAACGTAGCCTCCCTGTGTTCGACCCGGAATTCTTTTCAGTATAAATTTTTATTTGTTGAACACGAATTCTTCGCTTTCGAACTACAACGACAGGTTTTCCGAAACCAAACACGTAAGCGTAGCGATTCGCAAAAATACCGTTCAACAAAGGGCAAGGCTAAGGCAAGGGCCGAGAAGGCTAAGGCAAGAAAGAAGAAAGAAGAAGGCCAAAGAATAGAAGAAGAAGAAAGGCAGAGAATTACCAAGGCAAGAGAAAAGAAAGAAAAGCTAAGGTAGAGAAGAAGAAGAAAAAGAGAAAGAGAAGATCCAAAGGAGAAGAATCAACTATTTTTACATATGATTCAATCTTTTCTATTTTGCTACATTTCAATTCATAAACTCTTGCATTATATTTTGAATTAGATTTTGAGTAGATTTAAGTGTTCAAATTACATTATTGAGATTAGTGAATAAATTCCATTTGCTCCCTGTGTTCGACCTCGGATACTTAGGTTTTCAAGTAATAAAAACTTCTTATTTGTTTTCAACACTTGATCAATTATACTACAACTCAGCATCCCTTATCTTTATAAACACCATGATCTTGCCCTGTTAACATGCACCTAATCAATACATTATAGCATTATTTTATGTATAGCTAAAAGAAAGCAGTAAAGGTGCTAGTAACGCTTATGCATGCATGAATTATCCTAACTTATGCTAAGTCCTAACCTAATTTAGGTCAATTAAGACTTATGATTACTACGCAATCAATTATTATTGATTATTGTACATATATCTAAGTATTATTATTATAAATTGTAGATAAATAATATAAAGTATTTAATTATAGTTTTGGATGCTTGTTTGTATATAATTATTTTCAAGCATTTTAATTATTTGTAATTCATTCTTTTGTATATAATTGATTCATACTTTAATTCTTTGATTCATTCATTCATTCTTGTATATAAAATTAACCTTTTTGGAATTAAAGAATATTATTACACTTAGAGAGTGATGTATATCAATAACTGTCTCTCAGTGAACGACCTGGAATAAGCCAGCAAAAATTAAGTAAATAAATAAAATTGACACAACAACAATTTGTATAGTGACATATACTACAACGACTTATTTTTGTACGAACCAGTAGTCAACCATCAATCGCCCATGGTGATAGAGTAGGTTCCTCCCCCTCCTTCAATCGCCTCTAGCCACCAGCTGTTAGCTCTTGGACACCTCCTTCTTTAGCTGAGGGTTTCCTCCATTTCGTCGCCATCGGCCTCTGGCCAGAGGACCTTGGACACCACCTTCGTCTGTTAGCTAGATCTATTACCTTCTTAGTGTAGTTTTCCTACTTTCTAGATTAGTTTTAGTGTAGCTAGTGTAATTTAGGTCAGTAGAAGTAGTTAGAGATCAAATTTTGATGATGGATTAGTGTAGCTTAGGAGAAGATTAGCATAGATTCGATCTTGCCCTCTTTGATCAATTCAGATCAGAGAGGTGTTTTTCCACCTCCATTTCAACTCATACAGGTTTCCCTATGCATTTCAATTTGTTTTTGATTTTTCCTCACATTTTATTCATTGTTCACCCCTTCATTTAGGTCAAATTCAAATTTGAAGCCTTGGCTTCTAGATCTGAATTTTCACCAAAAATTCACTTTGGGGGTCTCTCATTCACTTCATAAATTCACAAAGACCCCCGATCTCGTTTCAATTGAGTCGATTTACTCGATTCTTTCAGATTTGGTTTTGACACCCAATCTCGTGAATTGGGAGTTAATTTGGTGAGAAATGATTTTTATTGAGTGAATTGGATTTTTATGAGTTTTATTGGTTGGATTGTGATGGGCTTGAGTTATTTTAATGTGATTCTTATTATTAAATGTGTACTTGCCCAATTTGAATCTTGATCTCTGATTTTGGCCACTTTGGTAGCTCAAGCCCATGAAAATAAGATGCACTGATTCGAGGATTGAGCAATGATCCATTGACATTTGAATGATTGCCTAGAGTTCCTGCACACCAACCGATGGTGTGTAGGACCTCTAGATGAGCAACTCATCTTGGCAAGCTCACATCAAAACACCTAGATGGGTAACATTGATTCCTGATCCATAGGAGTTTTAATCTCATATTTGGAGATTGAGGTATAGGAAGTCAGAATGAAGGTTTTGATGTCATGTGCAAATGTTTCAACAGACTTCCAATTTACTGAGAGTGAATTTCCTTGGATTGGATGCTTTGATTTGGGTAAACTTAGTAGCAGCAATTGCTACTCTGATTAATCTGATCTTGAGCTTATCTTTGTGGATTGAATCTGTGATTTCGAGGGCTTTATAGGATAGGCGATTTTTCTAAGATGAGTAGCATTCAATCTGGTTTTCCAGATCCTTTGTGACACCATGGATGCTCAGATCAGGCTCTGATTGCCTAAAGCTACTCCTGTTCAGCACCTAAGTGAACTAGCTACTGAAGTGGCTACAATAGTGGTTGTAGGTCATTTGATCAGTTGTGTCATCAACTGATCTGAGTTGAATTAGACAACAAAAATAGCTACAGCAGCCACTACTGCTGTAATCTTGCATCAACCATTGATATGGCTGGTTTTAAGTTGGGAGCTTGGATTTATTTTGGATTATAGAAGCTGACATGTGGTGTATATTGTTATAATATATTTACAAGCATTCATGTACATGTATTTGATTTAAATTTTGTTTGGAATATCTTGTAAATAATGTTCTCATTCTTTGGCAATTAAAATTCAAATGGATAATTTTCTGAATGTGAATTTAATGCAAATCATGATGAAATTCATGTTTAAAAGTTTAAATATCTTCTTTATGGTGTGTTGAAGGTCTGTGCATGCTTTAACTAAACATCAAACCATTAGAATAGAATTCTAGGCCTTAGGTTTCCCTTTCCAACATTCCTTAAGGCTTAGAATTGAGTTTGCTTTGTTTATAAATAAAAATATTTAAAAAATTACAAAAAAATAAAATAAACCTGTCTTGAGTAAGATCAGGTATTTCCTTAGGTGTGTGCCAGATTTCAAGGTATTCTGAACCCCCAGCTTAGAACATATTAACCGACGATTCAGTTTATCTTGGAATTTAACAAAGAACTAAAAACACCAGAAACAACTTTCTCTCTCTCATCCCCTACCTCTACTAAACCTATAAAAACCCTAAAAATTAGAAAAACACTAAAAATACCTAAAAATACCCTATATACTATGTATATACTTGTATATATAATTTAAATCTAAGTTAAGTGTATATAATGTAAAATATGTACATAATGTATATATTTAACTTATATATGTATTATATATATTAAATTAAATATTTAGAATAATTCATTGTATATATAATCTTATTGTATTATCACCATAACAATCTACACCTACACTGACGGTCAATAACAGTCGGTATAGGTAAAAATGACTGTTGCTATAGATTTAGGGTCCTATTCCGATGGTCATTTGAGCTGTTCTTTTAAGAGACGTCGCTGTAGGCAACAACAACAGTAAAAACCGTTGGTGCTGTACCTTGAGCTACATTGATGGTCACATTTTCAAAGTCATTCAGTTTTTGTGATAACAGCAACAACGACAATTTATCCGTCAGTGTAGGTTAAAAATATTGGTAAAAGCATCCCCATAGGTAATAAGTACTATTTTTTTAACGTAATACCAACATAACTATCTATCACTAGATCTGTTAATATAGATATCAAAATCTTCACTACTAAATCATGTTTAATTTTGTGATCCTGCAATATCTTAATAGATTTAAGATTTAACCTTATCATCAACAACAATATATATCTTCATTCAAGTAAGATTAAAGAAAAACATACAAGATATAACTCTTTTGCAATAACAAATTGAATTATCAATAAAACCATACATGTACATCCAATGGAACAAATTTTTCATATAATTCTAAAAGAAAATTGTCTATCTACAAGTACTATAAGTGACATGAGCCACAATTATCCATTAATCTCTCTCTTTATACACAAGTATCTAATTGTTCTAATAGTTTGTTAGTTGTTAGTCAAGTGCTTCAACTATGAGATCTTGCACAACTCGCAAAGGGTCTTAATCAACTAGAAGTGATGCACAACTATAAATCATTAAACATGATATTATAGCTCCTAAAAAAAAAGGTGATATTATAATTTACCTATGCACAAATAAAATTATCATTAACCTATTAATTAAGATAAAAAAAGATGGGTAACATCATCTACTAGCAATCTTCTACTAGCATCTTCTGCTAGCAAATAGTAAATGAAGCCCTTCAATATGATGCAAGGAAATAATAGAGGTAGGATTGGCAAAAATATGATGACCCATAGGCAATTATAGCACAAATAATTTGCAGCTTTTGCAGAAATTAAAGAAACAAAGTTAATTACTAATTAAGATTAGCTAAACCATAAAAGAAACAGGAAGCAACAAATAAAAATGGAAAGTGGAGGACTCCAAATCAAGCAGCTTTTCATTGGAAAAAATATCTATCAATTAGGAATCCTTAATCATCATAACCCTTCTCCATCTTTTTGGAAAAAAAGAAAGAGAAAACATATTGCCTACTATTCTTTTTCCTTTTATTAAGAGAAGGTACAAGAATCTTGTTATTCCGAAAACTATATGTACAAAAAGGAGAGGTAAGAAATAAAAAATCAGATTAAAAATTGAGACGGGTAAAACCCATGGCCTCTACATGCCCATGTGGCTGGGAAGGCACCTTTTACATGAATAGTTATCGGCGTCGACAAAGATATTTCACATGCGTGTTTCAAAATACAAGCTCTATTCACTTGGAAGCGTAGAACAACATATATTGACCATCTTATTAAATTTTACACTATCAAAATTGCCCGAAGGGGAGACCTTCCCCAAACTGATCAATATTTAACATCATAGAAATGCAGAGCTATAGTTTGAATAATTAATAGAGAGGATATTCAATAATCAAATAATGCTTGTTGCAAATCACAATGCACATTGATAGTCGCTAATAGTTAAAAATACATGACATTATCTTGTAGTATAGGCCTTATAGTTTCCTCCCATGCCTTGCTTAAATGGACAAGTGGTTTTATTCAAGCAAACAATTTTGATCATCAATTGTATCACAAAAATTGTAACTTTCATATACTTATCTAATGTAACCAACCAACCCGACTTAGGGAATTCTGATTTTGACTTGATCTTATGTTGTTGAACTCATCTTTATCTGCTTTCATTGTTATGGCTGTGTAGGTTCATCTTCTAAGCTACTTGACAAAACCAAAGATGAGAAACTCCAAGAACCTTATGTTGCAGACTTAGAGGTATGTAAACACCCTTGTATTGAAAAAGTCAGGATTGAAAATTTTGATTCACCTGCATGCAACAATAGTGGGGTAACAGAAGCTTTTAGCATTCGAGAGGCTTGGTTATATCTCAAAGACAAATCATGATACAAATGATTAGAGCCTAATTCAATATGGTGAAAAATTTGGCCTCTCAGTTATAAATGATTTCGCAGGATTCTTCAAGCTGGTACCTCAACACCCTCATTATGGTCAAATAACACTAGATCATGTAAGTGAAGCTAATGCTGAAAACTACTAGCCTCTGATTCATAGAGGATTATAGTTAAAATATTTAAATAATACAGAAGCATAAATCAAATTAATAAATAATCATGGAATGCTTGGGTTTACGTGGCAACCCCACTCACGAGGAGTGGGGAGAAAACCATGGGAGAAGGCCCCAATAGGGCTCATATTTGTATTTCTTCTCAAATGAATGGGTGGGGGGTGTGGGAGCTTGTATCACTCCCGTTTGGGAGTCCCTTTTGTTCATGGACTCCACATGAGAAACCCAACTCTGGGAGGTCCAGAGTTTCTAGGTCCTCAGAGGAAGGACTCATTTCAGGTTTCTATGTGGGAGATCCACCTTTGAGGTCTTCAGAGGAAGGCCTAATTTTAGGGATACTGAACGGGAAGCCATTAGCACTAGATCTTCAGAGCCAGCTACAGTTCATTCTTGGGTTTGTTCTAAGATTTTTAATCTTTCTACTGTTCTTATCAAAAGTTTCATTCAAAGGGGTTCCGATTTCTTTTCATCCGGAGGAGCCAATGGTGATATGGAGGCGCTGCGGATCACGAAGTTAGAAGAAGGAAGAGGTCTTGATTCTCGGACACTGTTGTTGGTCGTGGTTCAATCCACGCACAGAGGTGAAGCAATGGAAGAAGGTGAAGGAGGGGAGCATAATGTAGGAGGCAATCTCCTTGGCTTAGCCGATGCTCGCATGAATTGTAAGGGACAGGTTCCCTCTTGCGAGGGCAGAGGTGGAGCACAGCAAAAGCATGGAGGAGCACCATGGAGATGGCAGTAACGAGTTCCTTGGCAGCATCATGGAGGATCAATTCTTTTCCTAGCTTTGAAAAAAAAAATGTGGGGGGTACACGCCTATTTATAGGTCACCACTCACACAAGAAGTCCACATCTTCCAATGTGGCATTAAGCCCACAACTCAATTCTCTCAACACTCCCCCTTAAGCTGGAGCGTGGAATGCTCATCTTGTAACACAAATAAACACACTCTACATAGCAAAACAAACAACACTCTGGATTGGTTCTTGCTTGTAGGCGGGCACATCGGCTGGAGCTGCTGGACAAACTGTAGTTGGCTTTGAAGATCTGGTGCTGATGGCTACCCATTTAGTATCCCTGAAATTAGGTCTTCCTCTAAAGACCTTGAAGGTGGATCTCCCACATAGAAACCTGAAATGAGTCCTTCCTTTAAGGACCTCGAAACTTTGGTCCTCCAAGAGTTGGGTTTCTCATGTGGAGTCCATGAACAAAAGGGACTCCTAAATAGGGGTAACTAGAACAAGCTCTCACACTCCCCCTTTCTCTTATACTCATATGAGAGAAAAATAATAACAATGAGAAGAAAATAAAACATTAAAAATTAGAGAAGACTTCTTCACATCTTCTCTTAACCATAAACTTCAACCTTTTTTTTCATCATTTCTTTGATCTTTTCCCCTTTTCTTTGTCTCTTTTTCCTTTTGTTTTCCTTCCTTTCTTCTTTCTTTTTTTTTCTTTTTTTGATTTTTTTTTGACATAACCTAACAAACAAAGAGATAATATTTTTTTTTAAACCTAACAAAGGATATAAGTCAAACAAATGACTGCCCTACTAAAAAAAAAATCCTTAGTCTTCATCGTAGGGTTCGGAGGGAACCCAGAATCCTCAACAGCGCTCTTACAGTCCTTCCATGCAGCTGCAGCTGTCGCGTCCACTCCAGTCGCTGGCATCGCAACTGCTCCAGTATCTCCTCCGTGCACGATCGTTGTGGTGCAGACGCCTACTCCGCCACCGATCAACCCTTGCCGATCCTTGACCTCGATCACCAGCACCTCCACGTGCACCTCAAGATCGACCATCAGTGCCACTACGCTATCTTCATCACGAGCTCCACGTGTCGCCTCTTCATCCTTGCATGCCTGCCACCGTTGCCCGCACCTGCGTCCTTGCAGTCAGTGGTTTACTGCTTCGTCTTCGCAGCTGCTGCCGATCGTCGAGGACGAGGGCTGCCTCATTGCCAAGATCGCCAATGTCATTGCCATCGCTGCGAGATTGATGCCGTTAATCTCGGATGCGAGATCCTCGCAAAGATCATCTTCGCGATCTCCTCCTTGATCTTCGCCTTGACCACATGCGAGCCCTAATAGTGTCGCCTAGAGCCTGTGGTGTGCGGTCGAACCCTTGTGACCTTCGCCTAAGTCTTCATCTCCACCTCGTCCTCGGAGGCCACCTCCGTCAGGGTGATCACTTGTGGCTCCTCTGTTGCGTCGCCTTTGCTTGCGTAGACACAAGAGGACTGTAGTAGGTCTCATGGGTCTCCAACCAATGGCATGCTTCGACCGTGCCATTTCACCGACTCCTGCTACCTCCACAAGATCCACATTGACAGGTGGAAGACCAACTGTATCAGCGAAGCTAGCCACTTCAAGATCTCGCTTGAGGCCCTCCTTGCCGTGTCACCTCGTGATTGCTGCCTAATTACCTCAAAATTCTTCTCCTCCTTGAGATCTCATCAATGATTATGCCGTTGCTTCAACCACTGCAACTCCTTGTGACGAACTCAGAATGAGATGACAAATGTATATCTCAAGAATAATAAAACTTAATAACAAAACCCAAGATCAAAACTTGGTCTAATACTAAGTTAAAATATTTAAATAATGCGAAAGAATATATAAAACTAATAAATAATCATGGAACTCTTGGGTTTATGTGGAAACCCCACTCACGAGGAGTGGGGAGAAAACTATGGGAGAAGGCCCCGATAGGGCTTATATTTATATTTCTTCTCAAATGAATGGGTGGGGGTACACACCAATTTATAGACCACTGATGATAAAGTCATCATCAACAATATCTAGCTTTAATTAGTCATAATTAACAGATAAATGCCCCTACATAACTGTCAGAGGACCATAATTCATTGCATGTCCATTCTGAGAGATAAATAGGAAACCAGGGTTAAAACTGTAATTTTATCATCATATCATGAATGTAAATCAACCGTGGGTTTTCCTAAGGGCTTATTAAAGGTCAAATATACATTAAAGTCTAACAAGAGGGTCAGTATAGATAGAAACGAGTTTTCACTTGTTACGAGAATTAAATGACATCTGAAATCCTAAAACTAGACCCGCTTAATTCATTGAGGTTATGGTTAGGATAGAATTCACCTCAACCTTCCAAAAATCATATAAAAATATTCTATAAGGTTTGGTATCTTGCATTTGACCATTGGAACCTATTTTGACCTAAAACAGAGTTATAGGTAGACAATTGCTCTTATTTGGGTTTTTTGCATAAATTACCCAGTCAAAATTATTCAAAACCTAAATTTGACTTTACCATCAGATTTCTTGGGTCCAAATTAGGTTTGCACCAAAATTTGGGCCCAATCAGAGATCATCTTGACTTAGTTTGCATTTCAGTCCAGTCTGGCTGATTTTATCACATACGCACCCTTAAATTTTTGAATTCCTTATAAATGGGTCCCTAAGTTTGTCGTATTATTTGCAATCAGGTCCCTCTATTATTATCTCAGATGAACTCCTACTCCAGTGACCTTCAATTAGAGATTTCTCTCTGATGCCTTGATAAATCCTTCGAAAATTAGAAGAACTCCTAAGAGAATCTCCTTACATTTGAGCCATTCATTGGGCTTTGATTCCTTCCCAAAAGGTCATGCGAATCCTTTGGAATTTAGGGTTCCTTTGTGTGCAAGAACAAGATGCTTCCAAGCTTGGAACACCC
Source organism: Thalassia testudinum (assembly GCA_037157565.1). Classification (NCBI taxonomy): domain Eukaryota; kingdom Viridiplantae; phylum Streptophyta; class Magnoliopsida; order Alismatales; family Hydrocharitaceae; genus Thalassia; species Thalassia testudinum. The sequence continues at coordinate 86,488,171 of JAZHRO010000031.1, forward strand.
TTCTAAGCCCTATATAAGATCCTCTAAAGCTTCACCGATCTCCTTAGCTAGGTTTTGGCCCAAAAACCCTCTTCAAACTCCCTCTTCGGCCACCTTCACCCTAGCTCAGCCGAGCCTCCTCCTCCATCATCCTACGGCCTCCCAACGACAAATTGGAAGTGTCTCTTTCCTCCCCGACTTACTCCACCTCTCGACGGTCAACTCAGAGGTGCCCTTGCCCCTTCTTCCTCGCCGTCTCCCTTGTCAGAGAAATCCTTCGTCCTTGGCGTCGGCCAACCACAGCCGACGTCGCCCTACTTCCTTCTTCTGCAATTCTAGGTCCTAAAGCTCCCTTTTGCTCTCTCCTTTCTTTTCCTCCCCATAACTTCTCAATTTGACCACCATATCACCTCCTTGTCATCTTCCCCAACTCCGATGCGTACCCCAGCAAGTTCGCACCACCATTACACACTACCAAACACCCTTGGTCCACTTCCAAAAGCTCCGTCATACTCCCTCCACCAAAAGCCCTCTCCTATTTCACTTCATCTCTCGCCCTAGCTCCCCACCGAACAAACCCACTACCGTCCACCTTCACCGACTTCGACGCACCACCTTACGTACTCTCACGCCACAAGACCACCACCACTGCACTCCACGTGGTCCGGCAACCCTCCTGGACTATTTGATTGGGGCTTTTGAGCCCATACACGCTCTTTTGAGGTACTCTCCGCCATCTGCCATCACCGTCATCTTCCCCAGTTCTATCCACGTTCCTTTGGCATTGTGAAGCTTTGCTACTACCTCCAGGTCTTGTAGACTTCAACCAGACACCCTTCCAGGACCTTAGTTGAGACGAACCTATAGCGCACCCACTCCAATTGAAGAGATCGCTTTCTATAACTCCACGAGCAATAGGATGGGACTTAGTCCCACCTCGTGAAGGGAAGAGGTGGCAGTAGCGGATAAATTGAATTTGTGATTGAGCTTATCGCCTCAAACCACAGGGTGAGTGTTAACTCGGCAAGATTGATGTTCAAATAATCGTGTTGCAGTATAGTCGAAATCTCTTTGAAAACAAATATAATTTTATTACTTGAAAATGTTTCGAGATCGAACACAGGAAGCAAATGGAATTCACACACTAAACTTAGTAATTAATGTAAATTGAACACATAATATTACTCAAAAACTAATTAAGAATGTAGAGCATATGAGTATATGAAGAGTAAAAAGTGTTTTAGACAAAATAATGGTGATTTGAATCACCAATTATACGTCATAGAATAGTTACTCAAATTGACTAAAGAAGGAAATATGAATTCAGACATCTGATTTTACAATTAGATGTCTTAAATGACTTTGCTACAGTCCTCCTCTTCCTTTCTTCTTCTCTTTCTCTGATTCAGCTTCTGCTCTAGCCTTTGCTTTCTCTGTCTTCTCCTATCTTCTTGCTTTGCCTTTGGGAGCCCTCTCTTCTTCTTTCTCTTCTTTCTTCTGCCATCAATTCTCCTCTTCTTTTCTCTTCTTCCTTAGGCTTTCTTCTTCTTCTTTTTCCTTCTCCTTCCTTAGGCTTTCTTCTCCTTTGACCCTTTTGCCTTCTGAATCCGACTAAGTTCGGAGGTAATCTTCCCAGGGCAAAAACCCCCCTTACCCCGCGCAACTCTCCTGTCTCTTCCCTATTTCTATTTTAGTCTCGCTCTCCCAGAGCCACAGTCGGTCGCATAATCAGACCTATCGCATACCCGGGTCCAGGCTCATCAGCATGTGTGGTGAGCGAGGAGTGTAGGTCAAGCAGGTTAGTCAGGTCGGCCAGGTTCGCAGTTAGGTGTCGCGGATGAGTCCGATGAAGGGGGAGGAGGACCTCACCCTCAGTGTTTGGAGGTGAATAGTCCCATTCACTTATTCAATTTATGTGCATGAAAGCGCATCTTCACTTCCGAGGTGGGACTAAATGTCCCACCTTTAGTCCCACCTTTCTTCCGCGCAGCGCATCAGTAGGGTATCTAGGCAAATCGACGAGGCTGCAGCTGCTGAAGCATTCGCTTGAGGGCTTGGACACCTGCACGCCTCTATTCCGAGCAACCTGGTTCTGAAGCTTGGGCATAGCAAGACCTGGGGCAGCCTCAAGCTTGCTTCAAGCTCGATAGTAATGGAGGGTCTTCGGCCTGCTACCTGAAATCAAGAAAAGAGGCCTAATGGCTGCGTCAGAATGCTCAGCAGGGTCGCCGTGGCACAATGAATGTAACGGTGGCCTTGGCATTGAGCAGGGGTGGCTGTGGTGGCACGCCTAGGGCGTACTATGTGCATGTGAGTGGGTGTGTTTGGGGAGGTGTTTGGGTGGATGATGGAGGGAATGGAGTGAGGGGAAATGATCAGGAAGGTGCGGTGAAGGTTATAGGGTGGTCGGAGAGGTGGATGGAGGTGCGTAGCGATGGGAACACCTTGCCAGAGGAGTCGTCAGAGATGGAGGAGATGAGTGTTTGGTGCAGTCGGTGGTCGATTTTGGGAAATAAAAAGAAAGGGGGAAAATATGATAGAGAGGGTACCTAAGAGTGTACTCTAAGGGATGAAAGGGAAAATAATCCCATGTCGGTGTGGTTGCTGGACGTGGGGAAGATGAACCTCCGTAGGAGAGGCGACGGCGAAGATGGGGTAGGAACAATGTCGGCAGGTATTGTGCGATGCAAAGGATGGTGAGGGAGATAACCCCGCCATTGGTATTGTGGTTGGGCGACGAAAAAAGTAAGGGAGAGGTTACTGGAGCTTGCGGAGTGTTGTGGCCGGAGGGGAGAGAGGAATAGGGGGGATTCTGGCCTAAATTCAAGCTGAGGAGACGGTTGAACCCTAGGGAGTCTTTGAATAAGGATCTGAGAGGGTTTTGTGCCTGGAAGACAAGCTTCCATGCAAGGAATGCTTCTTCGGAGGTGGAAACTTTGAGAGACCCAAATCTCTCATGCGTTCACATGAGAGATTGGGAAAGATTCAGGACATCTATTCGGGTTCATATTGGAGGGAAATTCTGAGAGAATCTCCCTTCCAATTTTAGAGGAGATTCTCCAAGCAATCAAGGAGAAATCTCCTTTCAAAGGTCACCGGAGTGGGATTCCTCCGTGATGGCGGAGGGACCTATTTGTGAAGATGATGAAGAAGTTAGGGGGCTGATTGCAAGGGTTTTTGAAAGTTAGGGGTAGAAATATAATAAGACATGACCTTTTTGCAAACTAGGTCAAGACAAGTTTTCCTTAGGTCCAAATTTTGGTACAAACCTAATTTTGACCCAAGGAATCCAATGGTGAAGTTGGATTTTGGTTTTGACCACGTTTGACTGGAAAATTTATGCAAAAATCTAAATTAGGGCAAATATCTGTCAGAGACTCCATTTTAGGTCAAGATGGGTTTTAATGGCCAAATTGAAGGTATTAAATCCCAGAGAATATTTTTATATGATTTTTAGAGGGTTTAAGTGAATTTTATCCTGACCAGAACCTTAGTTAATTAAGTGGGTCTATTTTTAGGGTTTCAAAAGTCATTTAATTCCCAGAACATACACAAACCCTTTTCTATCTAATCCAACCCACTTGTTATCTTTTTAAGATCATTTGACCTTTGTTTAGCCCTTGAGAAAACCTGTGGTTGTACTGCATTGGTAAAATTATATTTTTACCCCTTGTCTCTTATTTTTCTCTTAGAGAGGTTATGCAATGAATTATGACCTTTAGTTGGTTATGTAGGAGCATTTATGGACTCAATTAGGTCAAAATGAGCTAGTTATGGCTCATGATGGTGTTCCCATCATACCCCATGCTTGGCTTTTGCTAGTCCCTTAGCAAAATTTCAAGGTATTAACTTTGATTCTAGACCATAAGTTCCTTTGGTACTCAAAACTTGTGATGTGTGCTTTCTTCTATGGATTAGGTTAGAATGGCAACTGTAGGCCTAGAGGTACTCAAGTATCCACCAACATCCGGACCTGACCAGTTCTAGCCTCAGTGTTTCGGGAAGGTTTCTAAGGCCCACAGGAACTATCCTAAGGTTTATTGAACTCTGTGGTTAAAGCACTCGTGCTTGTAACATGTTTTAGCCTTGGTTCAGTTTGTAGTGCATTTTTGTCAGAGAGAGACAGAGGAATTTTTTCTTGTGGAGAGTTTTCTATCTCTTTTCTTTTTATTTCTAGCTTTGGATTAGCTTCACAACATGGTCTATATCGGATTCTTAGTCCCCATCATCAATCCTCGAAGGGTCCCTGGCAATCGATGCTTCGAGATAGCACCACCCATGGCAACCCCCAGAACCCTGGCTTTCGAGATTTCGAGTTGATCCCACTCATGGTGTTCTGTAGCTAAATCCAAACCCTGACAATCGACGTTTCAGGATAATGCCGCCCATGGCATCTGAACCAGCACAGGGTGCTTACATGCCCCTGGTAGGATATGTAGATATCTTAGGAGACGAGCACCGAGGAGACGATATGTTATTGCACATCTTGGAGGGGAATTTCCCACCTCTCCGCATCGGGAACTTGTCCAAATCAACTTGTGTTGATCAGTCTCTCCTAATCTAGATGACCTTTTTCAGAATAATTTAAACACATTTGCGTGATTTTGATACTTAAGCGCACTGAACTAGACTGTGTGTGGATTGGGGTGCTTAGGTTACCGAGTCCCGCAAACCAGAGGTTAGTTAACGAGGTCGAATACTCCCTAAGCCATAGACCTAATACTTAAGCTTCGCATTTTCCCCAACCTCTTAGGGAGTATCCAGATCTTAGTGGGTACTTGTAGCCCAAAAGGTCTAAAATCAGCGTTCCTACTAATCTCTTCTTTGTTTTGTTAGCACTTTTCACCTTTCATTTTTTTTTCTCTTGATATGGTCTAGAACTAAGTCAATTCCTTGATTTCTTACTAAAGACTACCCCTTTTTCTTTTCAACTTGTCCTCCTTTTTTGACATTTTTATTTCATCCCCTTTTTCTCCTCAAAATTGATATGCCCTCAAAATTTCCCCTCCTCTCATTTTTTTTGTTCTTTTTCAAGAAACTTTTTATTTTTTTGGCATTTTTGGGATATGTGATTTTTTTGATGAGAACCTTTCGTAACTTTTGATTTTTGAATGCTTGCACTTTACCACCCCTCCATGCCTAAGTTTTGCAATGTCCTCATTGTAAACGGAGGGTGTGAAATAGTTTTGGGTTCAAGAATTAGAATAGGATTATTGGGTGGGTGAACGGGTCGGGAATGACTATTGCGAATGATTTCAAGCTCTGGCACATGTACCAGATGTGGGATCGACTATTCTAAAGTCGAACTCAGGGTGCAATAGACGTGAAGTATAGAAGTATAATTAGAAGGATCTCGATTTTTGGAATGATGGGTTGCCTCTCGTTAAGCACTAAATTCATTGCCTTCAACCGAGTGGGAAATGATTTGGAGAAGGTGTGGTAAAATCAGATGAGTTTTGCAAAACAAACACCTTGATCAAAAGCCTAGTTGGTCCAACTAGGTGCTTGTTTAGATCAACAGGCTGATGATGCAGCCCAAACCCAATCAATCTGGTGGGTTGATAAATGTAGATCAAGAGATGTGGCACCCACCATATACTTTGGAATTTGAAATGGTATGGAAGTGTATAACTAGGGTTTGGCTGAGTTGAATCAGCCTGATCAGAGTAGGGATCCTTAACTGCAAAAGAATCAATGGAGGATGTAGGAACCCTACAGGAGTGATTAGAGAGGGATGGGGCATGATTTGTAGTCTGATCATTGTCTGAAACTTGATAAAAATGTGGAGGCAAATCATATGCAACTGACTCATTAAGAGGGAAATCAGAATAGAATTTGAGTCCAGTTGCGGGTCAGGGTTGAAAATGGGTTTGAATAGGTTCTGTATATGTAGAGGAGGTGTCATTAATAAGAATTGTGTATAAGGTCTCATCTAAAAAGGAAGTAAAGGTGGGTTCATTTAGAGAGTCCTCATAGTAGCTATCAAACTCAAAGGTAAATGCCTAAAAAGTGTCTATAGGATGAAGAAAATCTGAGTCAAGAAAAGATTTGAATTCTGGATTGTAGTCACTCTTGCCATTTCTTGTTTCTGATTCCTGAGGATCGAAAAGAAATGATTTCATCTCAATGGAACCTAAATTTAAATCAATGACCTCGGGATTAGGAACCTCAGAGTCAGAGTCGAAGAATGGATCTTGTGTGCTAAGGTCGTAGATTAGCTTGTAGTCGTCAGGAAACAATGGTTCTCCGTAATCACAGTAAGATTCAAAATCGTTGGAGAAATTGTGAGAATCCAGTTCTGAATTTGATTCAAGATCAGAGGTTCCACCATAGAACAAATCACAAGATGTAGACTCAGCAACCTGACTTGGGTCTACCCTATTTGTAGATGCCGAGCTTAAAAAGGTGTCCCTATTGGGTCTGGGCTCGGATTTTTGGCTTGTAGGGAAGACCCAATCAAAACCCCCCTCTTCCAACTCCTTAGTTTCTGTATCGTAGCTTGGCGTGACTTCCGAGAAATCAATCTATATTTCTGAGGATGTTGGAGAGGTACATTCATCAAATAAAGGTCTAGAATCATAATCCCAACTCAAACTTTGATTGTCGTCATATGGGGCCTTGTAATTATCCCAAGAAGATTCAGATCCAGATTCTAGGCTAAGAATGTGGGTTGAATTACTAGAATTTAGGTCAGAATTACCTTCGGTGGTCACCTTATCAGAGTAATGGGCGGGATTTACACCCTTGAGAGGTTCTGATTGAATCTCATTATTACAGGAGTCTAGGAATTCTATGGTTGGTGAACCAGGGTTTTGGTTTTCTAAGGCTGGCTCAAAATTGTGTTCTCCTGCAATTGGGACCTCCCAACCAATTTCAAGATCAGGCATATCATATTTCATTTGGGTTGGGAATCCACAACAACCTTGTGTCTCAAAATCGGGATTTGGGAAATCAGATTGATCCTCAATATTATTCCAAGATGTTTCATTAATTGTTTGGGACATGTACAGGTCTTTGTGATTGATAACTTGTTTCAACAATTTCATCATTTCTTCCTGTTTTTCAAAGTCATCTTGGTGTTTTTCCCAAAGTACAGAATTTGTTATGCATTGGAGATTTTAATGTTATGCAATTTTTCTATTTCGATGTATCCTGTTATGAGAATATCCTGGGTTGATCCCTTTGTTGCTTCTATTAAAAATAATTCGACACAGTTTATGATGAAGGTTGTTGTTGATACATCAACCTGAATGTCTTCAATTGGTGTTGAGGTTTTGTAATCAATCTCATAAAATTTAAGGGCATCCTCAACCATTCTATCTCTCATGGATTTTTGAGATTGAGGTTTCTTTAATGGTTTTCCTAAGTAGCCAGGCCGCATATTTGAATCAGATGGTGGAATCAAGATGTAGAATAAAAATTCAAGTTTAGAATGAAGTGATTTGATCTAAAAGAGATACCCAAGAAAATCTGTGTGTGCTCTAAATAGAAGGGATGAGGGACTGGATGTGATGTTGACCCAATCAAGGCACCCAAAGATTTTTGGATGACTATAGAGGTTTGTTACCAATGATACCCCTGGATCAGAAAGTCGTCCACTTGAGAATTACCTAGGCAGCCAGGAAGGGAGAGTCCCGCAAGGATCCCTACACGGTAGAGCGCCCCCATGGGTTACAGGGTTTCCCCCACCTGACCTTCCTTGTCACTGAGGGTCAAGGTAGACCAGAATGGATAACTTCACCTCATAAGTCTACCAGTTTTATGCCCTTACTTGTGCCTTTGTTTTCACTTGAATTAGCAGTTGATTTGACTTGTGACTTAATCTAGAGGTTGGTTGGCCGATAATGTTGTCCAACTTTACCTTCCTGTCCTAAAGATGGCATAATGAACTTCTAGGTCAAGACCTAGAAATCACCCTGATTTGACTCCCAAGTTATTGGGTCCAAAGATTTTAAGGTTCAAGTGAGTTTAGAGCATGATTTTAGGGTTTTTCTTGATTAGATCTTTTCAATCAAGGGTTTGGGTAGTACACAAATGTGGGTGGGTTTGTTTCCTTTTATGTAGGCAAGTGTGACTAGCACTCCAAAACCCTAACAATTGAAACCCTAATTGGTTCTATTTCTAAATACACTTTGATCTTAAAAAATGTTCTCCTTGGACTTCAAACAAGAAGTGCGTAGTTCAAGAAGATTAGAAATTAAGCGTAGTCCCTAATAGGCATAGGAAATTTAGGGTAGGATCTCTAAACAGAATCGCTTCAACTTCAATGAGATTTGAAATAATTTCAGAAATCAGGAAACTTGCCTTTTAAATGATTACTATGAAAAAAAAGGCAGGTGATTCCTAATTGATTGTTTCCTTTTTGTCTTCCCAAGATTAGGAGGTTGATTAGGGAAGAATAGAGAAGTTACCTGCCCTGGAGTGGTGGATTTGCGTGGAAGATCTCCTCGTGAAGTACCTCGAAAAATCACAGTAAAGCAAATAGGGCAAGTTAGTGCTCAAATATAGTCAAATAATGCAGAGAATAGCGGTGAATTGCGTGTTGCTCCTCAGCAACAGCGCCAAAATGTTAACATGGCGAGATTGATGTTTAAATAATCGCATTGTAGTATAGTTGAAATCACTTTGAAAACAAATGCAATTTTATTACTCGAAAATGTTCCGAGGTCGAACATAGGGAGCAAATTGAATTCACACACTAAACTTAGTAATTAATGCAAATTGAACACATAATATTACTCAAAAATGAATTAGGAATGTAGAGCATATGAGTATACGAAGAGTAAAAAGAGTTTTAGACAAAATAATGGTGATTTGAATCACCAATTATACGTCATAGAATAGTTACTCAAATTGACTAAAGAAGGAAATATGAACTCAAACATCTGATTTTACAATCAGACATCTTAAATGACTTTGCTACAGTCCTCCTCTTCCTCTCTTCTTCTTCTTCTCTTTCTCTAATTCATCTTCTGCTCTGGCCTTTGCTTTCTTTGTCTTCTCCTATCTTCTTCTTCCTTTTCCTTTGCGAGCCCTCTCTTCTTCTTTCTCTTCTTTCTTATGCCTTCAATTCTCCTCTTCTTCTTTTCTCTTCTTCCTTAGTCTTTCTTCTTCTTCTTTTTCCTTCTTCTTCCTTAGGCTTTCTTCTCCTCTGACCCTTCTGCCTTCTGAATCCGACTAAGTGTCATAGCTAATCTTCCCAGGGTAAAAACCCCCCATACCCCCTGCAACTCTCCTCTCTCTTCTCTCTTTCTATTTCAGTCTCGCTCTCCCAGAGCCACAGCCGGTCGGGTAATCGGACCTATCGCATACCTGGGTGCAAGCTCACCGACATGCGTGGTGAGCAAGGAGTATAGGTCAGGCGGGTTAGTCTGGTCGGCCAGGTCCGCGGGTTAGGTGTCGCGGATGAGTCTGGTGAAGGGGGAGGAGGACCTCACCTCAGTGTTTGGAGGCGAATAGCACCATTCACTTATTCAATTTATGCACATGAAAGTGCCTCTTCAGTTTCGAGGTGGGACTAAATGTCCCACCTTTCTTCCGTGCAGCGCATCAACAGGGTATCCAAGCAAATTGATCAGGCTACAGCTGCTGAAGCCTTTGCATGAGGGCTTGGACACCTGCACACCTCTATTCCGCACAGCCTGGGACTGAAGCCTGGGCGTAGCAAGACCTGGGGTAGCCTCAAGCTTGCTTCAAGCTTGGAAGTAATGGGGAATCTTGGGCCTGCTACCTGAAATAAGGAAAAGAGGCCTAATGGCTATGTCAGAATGCTCAGCAGGGTCACCGTGGCACGGCGAATGTAACGGTGGCCTTGGCATTGAGCGAGGGTGGCTGTGGTGGGGTGCCTAGGGCGTACTATGCGCATGTGAGTGGCTGTGTTTGGGGAGGTGTTTGGGTGGATGATGGAAGGAATGGAGTGAGGGGAAATGATTAGGAAGGTGTGGTGGAGGTTATAGGGTGGTCGAAAAGGTGGATGGAGGTGAGTAGTGACGGGAACACCTCACCGAAGGATTCGTCGGAGATCTAGGAGATGAAGGTGTTCGGTGGCGTCGGTGGTTGATTTTGGGAAATAAAAAAAGAGGGAGAAAGTATGAGAGAGAGGGAACCTAAGAGTGTACTCTAAGGGATGAAAGGGAAAGTAATCCCACGCCAGTGTGGTTGCTGGACGTGGGGAAGACGAACCTCCGTAGGAGAGGAGACGGCGAAGATGGGGCAGGAACAATGTTGGCGGGTATTGCACGATGCGAAGGATGGTGAGGGAGATAACCCTGCCACTGGTATTGTCGTTGGGCAATGAAAAAAGTGACGGAGAGGCCACCAGAGCTTGCGGAGTGTTGTGGCCGGAGGGGAGAGAGGAATAGGGGGGATTCTGGCCTAAATTCGAGCTGAGGAGACGGTTGAACCCTGGGGAGTCTTTAAATAGGGATATGAGAGGTTTGTGCTTGGAAGCTGGGTTCATATTGGAGGGGAATTCTCAGAGAATCTCCCTTCCAATTTTGGAGGAGATTCTCCAAGAAATCAAGGAGAAATCTCCTTTCAAAGGTCGCCGAAGTAGGATTCCTCCATGATAATGGTGAAGGGGCCTATTTGTGAAGATGATAAAGAAGTTACGGGGCTGATTGCAAGGGTTTTTGAAAATTAAGGTTAAAAATGTAATGAGAGAGGACCTTTGTGAAAACTAGGTCAAGACAAGTTCTCCTTAGGTCCAAATTTTGATACAAACCTAATTTGGACCCAAGGAATCCAATGGTGAAGTTGGATTTTGGTTTTGACCACGTTTGACTGGAAAATTTATGCAAAAATCTAAATTAGGGCAAATATCTGTTTGAGACTCCAATTTAGGTTAAGATGGGTTCTAATGGACAAATTGAAGGTACTAAACCCTAGAGAATATTTTTATATGATTTTTAGAGGGTTTAAGTGAATTTTATCCTAACCAGAACCTTGGTTAATTAAGCAGGTCTATTTTTAGGGTTTCAAAAGTTATTTAATTCCCAGAACATACACAAACCCTTTTCTATCTAATCCAACCCACTTGTTATCTTTTTAAGATCATTTGACCTTTGTTTAGCCCTTGAGAAAACCTGTGGTTGTACTGCATTGGTAAAATTATATTTTTATCCCTTGTCTCTTATTTTTCTCTCAGAGAGGTTATGTAATGAATTATGACCTTCAGTTGGTTATGTAGGAGCAATTATGGACTCAATTGGGTCAAAATGAGCTAGTTATAGCTCATGATGGTGTTCCCATCAGTGAGGTCCCACTTCACCCGACACACCTGATCCGACTGCCTATGCTAAGCACTCCTCACTCATCGTCTCCCTCGGTGAGCCTGGACCCAGGTGTGCGCGATCTGATTACCCGGCCATCTGAGAGAGAAAGAGGAGAAGAAAGAAAGAGAGAGAGAATGCAGGGAAGGGGGGTTTTGCTCTCTGAAGAGTGTCCCTGTACGACACTTAGCCACAGAAAGGGTTGTTTCCCTTGTGCTGTTAAGGGAAGAAGGAGAAAGGCTGAAGAAGAGAGAGATGAAGAAACTAGAGAAAGAAGAAGAAGAAAGGCTTTGAGAAGCCTTGTGCTTGTGTTCACTTAAGTCATCTGATGCACAGGACCGACGTCTAATATCCTTTTTAAGATTGATATAGTTGGTTTATTTCATGACATGGAAATTGGCTAGGTGGTCCTGATTACTATAGCAATATGATTAGCTAATATATATGTATCTAGACTAAATAATTGGCGATATAAATCACCATTGTTTTTGCTCTAGGTTTCTTTTTGCTATGTCAAACTCTTCATATACTCATGTTATACATTGATGATCAATTTTGAGTAATTATTATTCATTGAAAATCATTGTTGGCTTGATTTCTTGTGGTCATTTACATTTTATTTGAGATTAGCATGTGAATTCCATATTTGCTCCTTATGTTCGACCTCGGATACTCTTTTGAATTAGAGTTATAAATTTTATCTATTGATTGAGCGATTTAGGAAACTTTACTACAACGAGACACTTTAATCTCCTGAATAGCCCTATCAACATTTTGGCCCCGTTGCCGGGGAGCAACGTGCAATTCACGGCTAGTCTTTAATTTAATTGATTATATTTGAGCAGTAACTTGCCCTATCTATTTTCTTGTGATTTTGTGAGGTACTTCACAAGGAGATCTTCTGCGCAAATCAGCCACTCCTAGGACAGGTAATTTTTGTTCTTCCCTAATCAACCTCCTAATCTTGGGAAGATAAAAAAGCAAACAATCAATTAGAAATCACTTGCCTTAGTTTCATAGAAAATTTTTTATATAAAAGGCAAATTTTCCTGATTTGCGGAAAAATTTCATATCTGATTGAAGTCGAGATGGTTCTTTTAGAGATCCCTACTCTGTTTCCTGTACCTATTAGGGATTAAGGTTAACTTCTAATATTCTTGGACTGCGCACTTCTTGTTTGCCTGCATTTTAAAGATCCAATTAGATTCAGAATAGAGCTAATTAGGGTTTCTACCTTAGGGTTTCTGGAGTGCTAGTTCACATTTGCCTGCATAAAAGGAAATAAATCCTCTCGTATTTTGTGCTATCCAAGCCCCTGTTTGAAAAGACCTAATATGAAAAACCCTAAAAATCAGACTCTAAATTTACTTGAATCTTAAAATCTTGGACTTAATAACCTAGGAGTCAATTCAGAGTGATTTCTGGGTCATGATTTAGATTTTATTCTCCATCTTTTAGGGCAGGTCAGGTAAAGTTGGTCTACATTGTAGGCCAACCAACCTCCAAATTAGGTCACAAGTCAAATTAACTTCTAATCAAGTGGAATTAAAGGCACAAATCAAGACTTAAAACTGGTAGACTTAATAGGTCAAGTTATCCATTCTGGTCCACCTAGATCTGCGGTGATAAGGAAGGTCGAGTGGGGGAAACCCAGTAACCCGTGGGGATGCTCTACCATGTAGGGGTCTTCGCAGGACTCTCCCTTTATGGCTTCCCAAGTAATTCTCAGGTGGACGACCTTCTGATCCAGGGGTATCATCCACCCTGAACCTCTATTGTCATCCAAAAAATCTTTAGGTGCCATGATTGGGTCCAATTCATATCCAGTCTCTCATCTATTCTTTAAAGCACGCACATAGGAAGGTCCTTGGGTTTTTTAACCTAAGCGGCCTCATTAGATCTTTGATGTAAACATGTTTATATTACATAAAATGTCTATTTGTGCATGTTCTTAAGCATAGAATTGCATTACATACTATAAATATTGCATAGCATGCATCATCTTGCATTTAGATTAGTTTGAATAAAATGGAGGTTAATGTCTCCTTTTATGTTCAAGGAGAGGGCAACCCTTTATCAGGGCCTTAGATCGAAGATCCAACTGTACAGATCTGATCAGGGTGACGATTGGAGTTCAACGACTCCAAGATCGACCAAATCAAACATTTGTAGCATCAGATAGAGACAGAGGAACCTTAGAAGATCAAGGGCCAAGATGGTGTGAATCCACACTTCAGATGACAAATCAAACTGCATGGATGGATTCGAATCGACAATCGCAGCCTAATGGCATGAAAATCGACTCAATCAGACACCCGAGGCGCCATCTACATCATCCAGAAGATGGACGGCTAAGATGGCACCACGTGGTGCCATCTCGGCAGCCCAACCGACCACCCTCAACTTTTTGAAGCTGCTAGCGCCCATGCATCTCCGTCGTTAGATCAAGATCCAACAGCTAAGAATGGATCCCAACCGACGCTCTCAAACTCTGAAGGATCACTTGGAGACGCAGCCCTGACCGTTGGATCTTAATCCAACGATCCTGATCACGCACTTAGATGTCGCTCCGCTCGCCCATCCACGCATGTAGCGTAGTGGATAGAGCGTTAGCTCACGGATGGACGCTGGTTCGAGCCGCAAGGAGCTGGAGCTGAGGCGCGGGTGAGCAGGTGCGCTTGACAATCCAATGAGGATCAGACGGCCATGCATGCTCAATCCAGACCATGCGCCATCGCACGCCCACACATAACGTGGGATCGCACTCGCTAGGCGCGCGTTGAGGCGCTGCGGTTATCAATTCTCAGTCGTTAGATCTCATGATCGAACGATTGAGATTTGATGAACGTGGGCGGCGCAGGAAGTGAGCGGGCGGCAGGCGCGGTGCACGTCACCCATGACTTAGGCTTTAGTGCGCTTAATTTCGTCACTAAAGGCCCCTTATTTAATATTTTGAAATTTTAAAGACCAAATTGCCCTCACTCGTTGCAATTATAAAAGGAGACCCCTCCATACGAAATTCTCATCCCTTCCTTCTCTTCTCTCCCTCTCCAAAGCTTAAGAGAAACTTGCCCCACACCCGGGATGCTCCTTGAGAGATAAAGTCAAAATTTCACCCTCATTTCAGAAGCGGATCCCGCGACGATGACGACGTGCTACCCCGTTCTCGTTCCTTTTGCCTCGACCTCCTTCTTCCTGCTCCGTCCTCCATCTTCCAGGCGACGTCTCGTCGTGCTCGTCCTCCAAGGGATCATCAAGGAGGATAACCTCTCTCTCCCATTCCTCTTTCTAGCTTTCTAGAGTAGAATTTTCCTGCTTTCTAGTGTAATTTTTCTCTGGTTTTATTGTATAAACATTTTGAAATATTTAATGCATGTTTTTTCTCCCCCTCTCTCTCTCTCTCGTTTATTCTGATAGTCTATATTGCTTCATTGTAGTTATGTCGCTTCACTTTTCAACACAAAAAACCTAAAAAAATATAATTGCGAATATAGATCGACGTAGCCTCCCTAAGTTCAACTCGGGATTTCTATTCCGGTATAAATTTTATTTGTTGAACATGAGTTCTTCGCTTTCAAACTACGACGACAGGATTTTCAAAACCAAATACGATAGCATAGTAACCCGTAGCTTCAACATTTTGGCGCCGTTGTTGGGGAGGCAACGATTTCCGATCTTCTTTTCTCATTTCACGCGCTTTATTGTCTTCTAAATTGCTTCCACTTGTGTCTATTATTTTGCAGAGACCTCGATCAAGGAATCATCAAGTGGTAGACCGGAGTAAAGTGTGGTTGAAGACAACTGTAAGTTCTCCCCATTCTTTCTCCATCCATAGATTTCATTTGTCACATTAAATCCAAATTCCAATTAATCTAGGTGTTTGCATAAATCCTAGGATTACTTTGGTTGTTTGGATTCTCACTCACACTCATTCCACCCTAGTTTAAAAAAAAAAAAAACAAAAAGATAATCTTGTGGGGTAATTTTCAATAGACATGCAAATACACCCACATTCAAGGCACTTAACTTACTTGATTTGTTTCTACTCAACCGGGTTCTGATCTATGAAACCAGTACACACAAAGTAATACATAAAAGAGTAGAAATCTTTCTAGGTTAACCATCTCTGTGTGCCTAACCTAGTGGTGCAGTTGTGGCCAGTTGTTTGAGTTGTTTGTGCTGCACCACTCTACCTAAAATCAACTCATCAAGTAGCTCTTCCTTAGGGTTTTCAATCTAGGTCAATTTCAGGCACTCCACTTTATTTTTGATTTTAAAGGAAAACAATCTTCACCCATGTTTGAAAACTTGGTTTGCCTCAAAACTTGATTGAAATCAACCTAATTTTAAACCCTAAAAGCTACTTAAGTAAGATTTGAACATTAAAATCCACACATCACAAATAATCTTGCTTGAAAACCCTGGTTGTGCATGCACTTACACAATTCTCAATCAATCATTAAAGGCACAACCCATTTTAAGGGCCCATCACATTCCATGAGCACTACAATCCTAGGCCTTAATAAAATCGAGTAGACGTTGGCCTTAAGGACTAATTTGCTCTTTGGGGCCTACTCTGAGATTATTTAGATTAACCTACTTGTATTGATGAATCTGATGTTTAGCTACGGGAGTAGCGTCAAACGACCGCGGTTGGGGGGTACACTAGGAACCGGAGGTGAAAGCCGAAGGAAGAACCTTCTCCCTAGTCCCTCCTTCTAACTGGTTAGATTGAGCAGACACAAGTAGAGTAAATCATTTACAATCTTAAGGTGGGTTTTGGGAGTCTGTAGATCCTTAGGCTACCCCACTTAAGGACAGGCTTGTTTTGTTGTGATGCAGGGTCCCTATCCTCAGTCCTTCTGACCTTCTCCTAATTTATGCTGGGAAGACGGTCATTGAATCCCCGATTGGATGGACCACTGCAGTATTCTAGGAGGCGCAAATTGGATTTTGGTCAAATTGATCCCATGGCTGACCAACAGCCTCCTCTGCCTTGGGATCCACAGGAGGAATTCCGAAGGTAGCTGGAACAAATACAGAGAATGCAGGAATGGTTCTAGAGAATGTAGGGCACTTAGCCCTTCAAGGATTTTTACGATCAAATTATGGGGAACGTCTTGGCATCTAGATTCTGGCTAGAGACATAGAAATCAAGCCCCAGGTGTTTAGCCTAATCAAACATTATCATGGGCTTGGCTCCGAAGACCCGTTTCAGCACTTGGAGGACTTGACCACTTTGCTCTAGACCACCAAGGCATGAAACGTGAACGAGGAGCAAATGCTCATGAGGCTCTTCCCCCACTCTCTTAGGGATAAGGCCGCTCGTTGGTACGGGACAATAGGAAGACTAATTGCAACTTGAATGAGTTGAAATCAGCCTTTCTAAAGAAATTCTTCCCAGTTGGACATACCAATGCCTTGAGATGGGCAATCACTACCTTTACCCAGCGGCTAGGGGGCAGTTTCATGTGGTCTGGGAGCAATTCCAGGACCTATTGTGGAGGTGTCCACACCACGAGGTGCCGAAATGGAAACTTGTGTAGATCTTCTTTCATAGGTTGACTTAGTAACTCAGAAATTATGTGGATGCTTCTTAAGGAGGTAATTTTCTCAACAAAGATGCAGATAGAGCACATGATTTGTTTGAGGAAATGAGCAAGAATTCAATCAATCATGCCTCCATGGATACTTTTAACCGGTCCCAGTAGCCCAAATCAAATGTCAATGAAGTCCATGACACTCATTCATTTGATATGGAATTGATTTGTAACAAACTTGACAAGGTGGACTTGGTTGCTGAGAGAATGGAAGAGTGGATGGCTGGAAATTCCATGAACAACTCTCGATCCACTCAATCCCAAAATTCGGGATTCCATTCTTCGCGAGTTCCTTCTGGACAGGAGTTCGTGAATCAACTCGATGCGGCTCAACCTGTGAGTCAGCATTATTCGAAACCCCACGGGTTCCAAACTGGGGCCTTTGATCCCAATTTTTCTGATCCTTCCCTTTCTTTCTCTCCATCCTCACCCTACGAGGATGTCTGTGATGTACAGAAGAATGTTAGATCCAACCCCTACTCTAATGCTTATAATCCAGGTTAGAGAAACTACCCTAACTTCTCCTGGAAAAACTTTGGGCAACAGACCCAATTTTGACTTGGCAACTATACTCCGCAACGACCAATGGGCTAGGGTCATCTGTATACTCAGTTTCCCCCAAATCAGGTCAATTAACCAGCTTGGAATGCCCGTCAAGCTGTAGGGCAGGCTGATTTGAACCGGCAAATGGTAGAGATGCAAGGATCCATGCTTGAGCTCATGCAGCAAATGAAAACCTCGATGGGAAACTTGCAGATCGGGCTCATTGCTAACTCTCGTCAACCCGAATCTCTACCATCCCAACTTGTACCCAACCAGTGAAATATTCTGAATCAAGGCAATCAAGCCCATGGGTACGAAAATCAGAGGGACCTGCACGCACATGCTCAGGTGGTTGAGCAGGGTCCTTCCTCCTCTTCTTCTGCACATCAACAATTCCTGGCTAATCAAGCCCCTCCAATCTTTCCTAACCCTCCCCAAGGCCAAAACTCTTATGCATCTACAAATTCTGTCACCATGAGGAGTGGTAAGTGGACTCAGGATCCACAACCACACTGTTCTGATCTACCGAATCCTGAAGAACCTGAGGAGAGAGAGGAGAATTCTGGAGAAGAAATTAAGGCTCAGGAACCTGATTCCAAAGATTTGACTCATGTTCCTTTTCCTGAAGCCTTGAACCAATCAAAGAAGTCTGTTGATAGCAATGAGAAGCTTCTGAATATCATCAAGAATGTTGAGATCAATATCCTGCTCCTCGATGCTATCAAGCATATACTGACTTACGTGAGATTTTTAATGGATTTATGTACACAAAAGCGCAAGCCGAGAGAATTTGTTCCGAGGAAGGTGATACTCTCCGAGTAGGCTAGTTCTACTATCCTGCACCACCTCCCTCAGAAAAAGAGATCCAGGTGCTTCATTGATTTCTCGTGTCATCGGAGATTACACTTTTGATAGAGCACTTTTGGATTTGGGTGCATCCATCAACCTAATTCAGACTTCTCTTTATGAGAAGTTTGGATTAGGTGAACTTCGGCCGACTTCAGTAACGCTACAGTTAGCGGATTGTTTGGCCACAAATCCGTGAGGTGTTATTGAAGATGTTATAGTTAAGGTCAAGGATTTCTACTTTCCTGTAGATTTCCTTGTCCTTGACATGGATGTACCTAAAAATCTGAGGAACACACCCATCATTCTGAGGCATCTGTTCCTGGCTACCGCTAAGGCCAACATTAACTGTGAAAGTGGTAGCATGGAAATCGCCTTTGGGGATCAACGAATGAAATTGGATATTTTTAAGGCGATTAATAAATTTGAGGATTGTGGATTTATCGAGGAACTTGCGGAGGATAATGTAAACATTGAAACTTGATTGATGGTTTCTTCAATTGAAAGTTCCTCCTTTGATGACAAATTGGACCCGCAGCCCTCTATGGTAGACCTGCCACCATCTAAAGAGGCTATTGATTTTGTTCACTCACAACCTCTTCCTCTTGTTGAGTCTTCAGCATCTTCCTTACTGTCAATCATCAACCCGCCCTAGCTTGAACAGAAACCATTGCCTGAGAATTTGAAATATCAATTTTTAGGACCTTAGAAGATGCACCCTGTGATTATCAGTGCTAAATTAACAAAGGAGCAAGAGATTAAATTAATCGAGGTACTGAAGGAACACAAGGAGGCAATTGGTTGGACCATTCATGACCTTAGGGGGATCGAGCCATCTTACTACAATCATAGAATATTCTTGGAAGATGGATCCCGTCCTTCTCGCCAGATGCAGAGATTAAATCCAAATATGCGAGAAGTGGTCAAAAAGGAAATCATTAAGTGGCTCGATGTAGGAATTATTTATCCAATCTCTGATAGTCCCTGGGTAAGTCCCGTACAGATTGTTCCTAAGAAAGTCGGGATTACCGTTGTGACTAACGAGAGAGGAGAATCTATCACAACTCGTTCAACTTCCTCTTGGAGGGTTTGTATTGATTATAAGAAGCTGAACATAGCCACAAAAAAGGATCATTTTCCCCTGCCTTTCATTGATCAAATCTTGGATAGACTGGCCGGGCAGAAGTACTTCTGTTTTCTTGATGGCTACTCGGGATACTGCCAAGTTCCTATCCATCAAAAGGATCAGGAAAAAACTACTTTCACCTGTCCCTACGGAACCTTTGCTTTCCGTAGGATGCCTTTCAGTTTATGCAATGCACCTACGACTTTTCAAAGTTGTATGTTAGCCATATTCTCTAACATGGTGGGAGAGTTTATGGAAGTCTTCATAGACGATTTCTCTATTTTTGGAGAATCGTTTGATTCTTGTTTGGCTAATCTGGAAATGATTCTTAAGGGATGTATCAAAACATGATTGGTCCTTAGCAGGGAAAACAGTTATTTCATGACACAAGAAGGCATCGTCTTGGGTCATGTAATCTCTGAATGGGGAATTGAAGTGGATAAGGCTAAGGTTGATGCTATCGCTAAACTTCCTCTTCCTACATCTGTTAAAAAAATCTGATCATTTGTTGCTCATGTGGGATTCTACAGAAGATTCATTAAGGATTTCTCGAAGGTTGCTCGTCCCCTGAGCTATCTTCTCGCCAAAGAAATGGCGTTTGTTTTTGACGAATCATGCCGTAAGGCATTTGATTTCCTGAAAATGGCAGTCACTTGTGTCCAATGTTTCAACCACCGATTTGGATGGCCTATTTTGAGATCATGACCGACGCTTCTGATTACGCGGTTGGGGCTGTCTTGGGTCAGAAAGTTGACAGGAAGCCCTCTGTCATCTACTAAGCTAGTAAAACTCAGGATGAAGCCCAGAGGAATTACACTGCTGCAGAAAAGGAATTACTGGCCGTAGTATTTGCTTTGGAAAAATTCAGGGCTTATCTCTTAGGGTCTCATGTCATCATTTATACTGACCACTCGGCCTTGAGACATCTCTTGGCCAAAAAGGATGCCAAACCCCGGCTTATTCGTTGGATTCTTTTGCTTCAAGAATTTGATCTTGAAATCAAGGATAAAATTGGGGTACAAAATGTGGTGGTGGATCATTTGTCGAGACTCCTAAGTGATTCTTCTCGTTCGGACATCCTGATTGCTGACACTTTTCTGGATGAAGCTATCCTTGCAATTTCATGTGTCCAAACCCCGTGGTTTGCTGACATTGTTAACTATTTGGTCGTTGATCAAGTCCCCCAGGACTGGACCAAGCAACAACGGGATAGTCATAAATCTGAGGCCAAATACTACTTCTAGGAGGACCCTGAACTATACCGCATCGGCTCTGATTAGATTATTCACCGATGTGTTCTGGAGAATGAATTCAACAGTATACTCGAGTTCTGCCATGCATCTGCGTGTGGTGGACATTTCTCCAGGGAAAAGACGGCTGGAAAAATTTTGCGATCTGGCTTCTATTGGCCGTCCTTATTTAAGGATGCCTAGGATTTCTCAAGGTCATGTTCTCGATGTCAGGCACTCAGGAGCATAACTAAGAGAGATATGATGTCCCTAAACCCAATTCTTCCTATCGAAATCTTCGATATTTGGGGCATCGATTTCATGGGACCCTTTCTCCCTTCATTTGGACATTAGTACATTCTTGTTGCTGTTGATTATGTGTCCAAATGGATTGAGGCGATTCCCACCTGAACCAATGACCACAAGGTGGTCATCGATTTTGTCAAGAAAAATATCTTTAGTAGGTTCGGGATTCTGAGGGCCATCATTAGTGACGGTGGCACTCATTTTACTAATGCCCAATTCTGAAATTTGTTGGCCAAATACGGGGTTAATCACTGAATTTCCACACCTTACCATCCCCAGACGAATGGACAAGCTGAGACCTCCAATCGGGAGATCAAGAACATTCTGCAGAAAATGGTTAGGCCTGATCACAAGGACTAGACTCAAAAAGCTTAAGGATGCTCTTTGGGCCTACCGTTCAGTGTATAAAATGCCCATCGGCATGTCTCCATTTCGTTTGGTGTATGGAAAGGCATGTCATCTGCCCATAGAGATTGAACATAGGGCATTCTGGGCGATCAAGCAATGCAATTTAGATCTGAATTTAGCTGGGAAGACCAAGAAACTCCAACTATTTGAGTTGGAAGAGCTTAGAAATGATGCATATGAGAATGCCAAGATCTACAAGGCTCGGACCAAAGCTCTACATGATCAATTGATTTCCCGCCAGAGTTTTGAGCTGAACTAGAAGGTCTAGTTATTTGATTCTCGACTTAAACTTTTTCCTAGCAAACTTAGATCTAAATGAAATAGCCCGTTCATTATTGACCAGATTTTTCCAAATGGAGCCATTCAGATCTCTAACCCAAAGACGGGTAACACATTTAAAGTCAACGGTCAACGTTTGAAGCCTGTTATTGACTGTACTCTTCCAGAGCCCGTCTCAGACACGGTTTCTCTAGCCATATTGTGACTTCTTTGGCTGGACTTCGCCTTGCTGACGGCATTAAACTCAGTAGTTGTACATATGACACAAAGCTAACCTGAGAAACTCGAAGTCCGTTCTAATTGCTGATCAACGAGTCTATCACATTCACAATAAGTTGCTTAGAACTTAGGATTCTCATCAAATCATGGGTTAGTTGAATGGTCATAGAAAGCCACTCTTAAACCTTAAACTCAAAAATCAAAAAAATTAGAAAAGAAGAAAAAGAGAAAGAATTTTTTCTTTGAATAAGGTGAAGGCTTGAGGCTGTCTACATTTTGGCAGATACCCGTGCACTGTTGTGTCTTTGAAAGTTCGGATCCTAACTAAAACATTTTCTTAATGATTGAAAATAACTTATGCCCAAATAATTTAATCTAATTCTTTTATAAATAGCATATAGTTTTTGCTACGGACTAGCAAAAGATAGGCATGGGAGTCTGATGTAAACATGTTTATATTACATAAAATATCTATTTATGTAGGTTCTTAAGCATAGAATTGCATACATGCTATAAATATTGCATAGCATGCATCATCTTGCATATAGATTAGTTTGAATAAAATGGAGGTTAATTATCTCCTTTTATGTTAAGGGACAGAGCAACTCTTTATCAGGGCCACGGATCGATGATCCAACTGTACAGATCTGATCAGGGCGACGATTGGAGTTCAACGACTCCAAGATCGCCTTAATCAGGCATTTGTAGCATCAGATAGAGACCGAGGAACCCTAGAAGATCAAGGGCCAAGATGGTGTGAATCCGCACTTTAGATGACAAATCTAACCACACGGATGGATTCGAATCGACGATCGCAGCCTAACGGCGTGAAAATTACTCCATCAAACACCTGTGGAACCATCAACATCATCTAGAAGAGGTTGGGCCACCCTCAACTTCTGAAGCTGCTAGCGCCCACGCATCTCTGCCGTTGGTTCAAGATCCAAGGGTTGACAATGGATCTCAACCGGCGCTCTCAAACTCTGAAGGATTACTTGGAGACGCAGCCCTGACCGTTGGATCTTAATCCAACTGTCTTGAACGCATGCTCAGATGTCGCTCCGCCCGCCCATCCACGCGCGTAGCGTAGTGGATAGAGCGTTAGCTCGCGGATGGACGTGGGTTTGAGTGGCGAGGGGCAGGAGCTAAGGCGTGGGTGAGCGGGCGCACTTGACCACCCGATGAGGATCAGACAGCCACGCGTGCTTAATCCAGATCACACACCATCGGACATCGAGGTATAATGCGGGATCGCACGCGCTAGGTGAGCGTTGAGGTGCTGCGGTTATCAATTCTCAGCCGTTTGATCTCACGATCGAATGACCGAGATTTGATGAACATGGGCGGCGTGGGAGTTGAGCGGGCGGCAAGCATGGTGCACGTCACCCACGACCTGGGCTTTAGTGATGCTTAATTCCATCACTGAAGGCCCCTTATTTAATATTTTGAAATTGTAAAGACCAAAATGCCCTCACTCCTTGCAACTATAAAAGGAGAGCCCCTCCATACAAAATTATCATTCCTTCCTTCTGTTCTCTCCCTCTCCAAAGCTCGAGAGGAGCTTATCCCACACCCGAGATGCTCGTCGAGAGATAAAGTCAAATTTTCACTCTTATTTCAGAAGCGGATCCTGCGACGACAATGACGTGCTACCCCATTCTCGTTCCTCCTACCTAGACCTCCTTCTTCCCATTCCGTCCTTCGTCTTGCAGGCGACATCTCATCGGCTTGTCCTCCAAGCAATCGTCGAGGAGGATAACTTCTCTCTCCCATTCCTCTTTTTAGCTTTCTAGAGTAGAATTTTCCTACTTTCTAGTGTAATGGATTTCCCGCTTTCTAGTATAATTTTTCTCTGGTTTTATTATATAAACATTTTAAAATATTTAATGCATGTTTTCTCTCTCTCTCTCTCTCGTTTATTCTGATTGTCTATATTGCTTCATTGTAATTACATTGCTTCACTTTTCAACACAAAAATCCTAAAAAAATATAATTGCAAATATAGATTGACGTAGCCTCCCTAAGTTTGACCCAGGATTTCTATTTCAATATAAATTTTATTTGTTGAACACGAGTTCTTCGCTTTCAAACTACGATGACAGGTTTTTCAAAACCAAATACGATAGCTTAGTAGCCCGTAGCTTCAACAATCTTCTACAAGATTTCTGATATGACCGGATCACTTTGACCTGAGCCTAAATTTGATCCTAGATTCTGATCCATCACCTAATTTGAAGATGCAACCTGGCAATTTAGAAAGACCATTTAGGAAACTTGAATCCCGAATGTCCATGAGAGTTAGATTGATTGAGGATGCCCTAAAATTTTATAGAGTTAATGACAAAAGCTCAA
The DNA here is from genome assembly GCA_037157565.1 of Thalassia testudinum. Taxonomy (NCBI): domain Eukaryota; kingdom Viridiplantae; phylum Streptophyta; class Magnoliopsida; order Alismatales; family Hydrocharitaceae; genus Thalassia; species Thalassia testudinum. The sequence continues at coordinate 86,512,328 of JAZHRO010000031.1, forward strand.
ATCTAGTCTTCATGATTCAGGTTAATATCCCAGAAACAACAGCCTTTATTGCAAATTGTGCTCAATTAATATTGACACAAATAACAAATGGATTAACATGGGATATTCTCATGACAGGATATATTGAATTGGAGAAATTGCATAAGTTTTAATATCTCTAATGTCTGATAAATCCTGTACTTTGGGAAAGACACCAAGATGACCTTGAGAAATGGGAAGAGATGATAAAATTGTTGAAACATATTATCGATCAAAAATACCCATATATTCCCCAAGCATTTAGCGAAACATCTTGGAATAAGACTGGGGATCAATCTAATTTCCCAAATCCAGGGTTCGAGAATCAAGGTTGTTGTGGATCCCCAACCTAGATGGAATATTATCCAACTTATGTGCAGACTGATACGCCTAATCTTGAGTTGGGTTGGGAAGATCCAATTGCAGGTGTTCCCGATTTTGAGCCTTCCCTAGAGATATGAGAACCTGGTTCGCCTAGCTTTGAATTCCCAGACACCTGTAATGATGAGCTTAAAACAAAACTCCTCGAGAATGTAAATCCTGAGCCTTAGCATATTAAGGTAATTCTCGAGGATGATTCTGACATCACAATAGAGCCCAGCCTAGATTTTAGTAATCCAATCCTTACCCTTAACCTAGAATATGGATTCGAGCCTATTTAGGATAATTATGAGGTCCCATGTGATGAGACTCAGATTTTCGAGTTGAACTATGATTCTTGGCCTATGTTTGATGACTACACCTCTCTAGACTCCTCTCAGATATAGATCAATTTGTTAGAAATCAACCCAATCTACGACACAGATATCGAGGAGCCGGAAGAGTTGGGATTTGATTGGATCTCTCCTAGGAGCCAAGAACCCGGGCCCATGGCTAATAGGGACACCTTTTTGAGTTTGGATTCTAAGTTTAAGTTAGATTCAAGTCAGGTTGCTACTTCTCCACATCTCAATTCACTTTGTGGTGGAATGTTCGATTTTGAATCAGGTTCAGAACACGATCTTCGCAAGTTCTTCGACGATTTTGAATCTTACTCTGATTTGGGAAAATCTTTGTTTCCTGATGACTACGAGCCAATTTACGACCTCAGCATCCATGACTCATTCTTTGACTCTGACTCTGAGGTCCCTGCTCTCGAGATCATCGATTTAATATCAAGTTACATTAACTTGGAATCATTCCTTTATGATCTACAGGATTCAGAAACTACAAGTGCCGAGAGTGTATACAATCCAGAGTTTGAATCTTTTCTTGACTCTGATTTTCATGATCCTATAAGCACTTTCTAGGCATTTACATTTAATTTTGATGGGCTCTATGAGGACACACTAGATACACCTACCTTTGAACCTTTTCTAGAGGAGCCCTCACACATAGTTCTCTTGGAAGCCACCTCTTCTACTGCACTTACAGAACCCACTCAAATTTGATCCCACCCTAGACCAGCAACCAGATTCAATTTCTATTCTGATTCTCCACTCTCTGATCTGGTCGCAACTAATTCTTCTCCATCTTTTGATCGAGATTCAGATATTGATTAGATTGCAAATCATGCCCCATCTTTCTCTGATCACTTTCATAGGGTTCCTTCATCCTCCATAGACTCTTTTTCATTCGAGGATCCCTACTCTGACTAGGCTGATTGTAATCAGCCAAACCTATGATTTTCACTTCCATATCTTCTTGAGCCTCACAACATCTGGTGGGCTCCGTATCTCTTGATCCACATCCAACAACCCACCAGATTGATTGGGTTTAGGCTACATCATCAGCCTATCGATGTGAACAGGCACCTGGTTAGACCAACCGAGCTATTGATCAAGGTGCTTGTTCTACAAAATTCATCTGATTTGACCACTCCTCCATTGCCACTTTCTTCTCGGCTGAAAGCATTGAATTTAGTGCTTAACGGGAGGCAACCCATCATTTCAAAAAAAATCGAGATCCTTCTGATTATCCTTTTGAGATTCACTTCTACTGCACTCTGAGTTCAATTTTAGAACAGTTGACTCCACCTTTGATATTCGTCAAAGCTTGAAATCGTCCGCAACAGTCATCCCAACCCATTCACCCACCCATTGACCTTGTTCTAAAACTTGAAACCAAGCTAATTCCATAGCCTCCTGTTTACAATGAGGACATTGAAAAACTTAGGCATGGGGGGGGGGGGGGGTGTTAAAGTGTAAATGCATAAAATTCAAGTTTCTAAAGGGTTCTTACAAAAAAATTACTCATTCAAAAAATTCAAAAGAACAAAAAATTGAAAAAGAATAAAAAAATGGAAAGGGGAGGAAATTTTGTGAGCTTAAATTTTGCATATCATTGTTGAGGAGGACAAGAGGAGGTGTTTTAAATGTTAAAAAAGGAGCTACATTCTGAAACAAAAAGGTGATGATCATTAGTAAAAGATTATGGAATCTACTTATGTTCTGAACCAAATCAAAAGAAAAAAAATTAAGTTCTAGAATAACAGAGAGATAAGGAGATTAGTATGAGTGCTGATCTTAGGCTTCTTGGGCTTGTTTTAAGGCTTAAAAATTCACATATCCATTAAGATGTGGATAGTCCTCAAGAGGTTGAGGAAAATGAGAAGCTTACATATTAAGTCTATGGCTTAGGGAGTATTCGGCCTCGTTAATTGACCTTTGGTTTGCAGGACTTAGTAACCTAAGCACCCTAATCCATACACAAGTTTGGTTCAGTGCGCTTAATAATCAAAATCACGCAAAAGCATTTACTTTGTTATGAAAAAGCTACCTAGACTAGGAGTGGCTCATCAACATAAGTTGATTTGGATGAGTTCCCAGCGTGGAGGCAGAAAATTCCCCTCGAAGATGCACAATAACATACCATCTCCTCGGTGCTTGTCTCCTAAGATATCTAAATATCTTACTGGGGTCATGTAAGCATCTTGTGCTGGTTCAGGTGCCATGGGTGGGATTATCCTGAAATGTCGATCGCCAGGTGATGGGAACACCATCATAAGCCATAGCTTCCTTAATTTGGTCTGATAAAGTTGATAAAAGCTCCTACATAACCATCAGAGGGTCATATATGCAAAATGTTTTGTTTTAAGAAGATAAGAGACTAGTGTTATTTCTACAATTTTAACAGCATTCCACAATTACAGAATAACCATGGGGTATTTCAGGGGTTTATCAAAGGTCATATGGTCATTAATTTCTAATAAGTGGGTGCTAATAAATGCTAGTTTATCATCATTCTTATGCATTAAAACTAACCTAGCTCTTAGGATTTTGCTTCGCAAATGGGTTTTTGGGTTGCATTTAGGCATAAATTAGGTTAGGCATGCATTTTACTTTTTATTGTCTTTTTGATATGTTTTTGTGAGTGTTAGGGATAAACAGATTGTCAGATCCCTAGAACCCTAGCACTTAGAAAGGCAATTAGTGAAGGAGATGGCCAAACTAGCTAGAACTCAGCTTGATCCAGCTCAGCATAGTTAGAATCCAGCTCACTTGAACTAGGGTTAGCTCATCGTAGCATAATTTTGCTCATCTCAACTGAATGGTAGCTCAAGAGAGCTTATCTTGGCTCACCTTAGTTCAAGTCAGCTCAGATCCAGCTCAACTTAGATGAGTCTACCTCACCTCAGCTCCCATCAGTTCATTGGAAGCTCTAGCTAGCTTAGTTGAGTTGACTGGACCTTAGCTCAGGACCAGCTACATCCAGTTCCACTCAACTCTAGCTAGCTAAAGATGATTTCATCTTAGCTTAGGAAGCTCAAGTCCAGCTCCCGGGGACTCAGCTTAGCTCAATTTAGTTGAGCTAAGCTACCTTAGCCACTCCAACTAGCTAGGTCATCCCCAAGAGCATCAGACCCAGCTCACCTCAACTCATTTCAGTAGAAGCCAACTTGCTTTAGCTTGGCTTAGCAGCTAGCAAAGAACTAGCAAGCTAAGCCAGCTAAAGTAGCTCTATGCCAGCCTCTTCAGTAGTTGCCAGCTCCAATTCAGCTCTAGACTTCTTCTCTCTGGCTCCTCTCCTAAAGCCCTAGCTCCATATGCCTCCTCCTCTACTCTATAACTAGCTAAGCTTTCTTAGAAAGCTTAGTTTAGCTAAGCTCCAGCTCCTTTGGCCATTCACCACCCTAACCCTACCTAACTAGCTCCACCAACTAGCCCTACCTAAGCTCCACCTAAGCTACCTAGTCCACTCCATTCTTGGTGCCAACCTAGGCATCCCTTCACCCCATCACCACCACCAAAAGACACCCCATTCTTGGTGCCAGGATCACCTATAACTACCCCGATTTTGGTGCCAAATTTTCCCTCCAAAAATCCCCCCATCTTAACCCTACACATACTACTTCAAGCCATCGCCACCTTGCATCTACCCACCCTTTTAGAAGCCCCCATAGTTGGCGCCAAAACCATGGCACCTCTCCATGGTGGCGCCAACCTATGGTGCCTCTCCACCACCAGAACCACCACCACCACATCCCTTAAGGTGGCGCCAAACACCCTCTATCATAGGATCACTTAACCACCTCTTAGAACCCATCTTAGCCCTACATCTAACCCACACCAACTACCCCTTCTTCACCTCTTTAAAATCCCTCCTAACTACAACTAAAAACTCATCCTCCCTTAGTTTAATTCCACCTTATTCCCACTTATAACACACGACCAAGAAGAAGAAGGAAGGAAGAAGATTAAGGAGGCAATCCCTTGCCTCCTTGGTGATGATAACATCATCATCAGCCATATCTAGCTTTAATTAGTCATATTCCATTAATAAATGCTTCTACATAACTGCCAAAGGATCGTAATTCGCTACACATCCTATATAAGAGATAAATGGGAAACCAGGTTTAAAACTACAGGTTTACCATCATATCATGAATGCAGAACAACCGTGGGCTTTCTCAGGGGTTTATTAAAGGTTAAATGTGCATTAAAGTCTAATAGGAGGGTCCGTGCAGACAGAAACAAGTTTTCATGCGTTACGAGAATTAAATGACATCTAAAACCCTAAAAGCAAACCTGCTTAATTCACTCAAGTTATGGTCAAGATAAAATTCACCTAAACCTCTAAAAATCATAGAAAAATATTCTCTAAGGTTTGGCATCCTTGATTTGACCATCAGAACTTATTTTGACCTAAAATAGAGTCTCAGACAAATAATTACCCTAATTTGGATATCTACGCAATTTACCTAGTCAAACTTGGTCAAAACCTAAATGTGGGTGCATTTAGGATCATTTCCATTCTTTTTGCTATGTCAAACTCATGTTATACATTGATGATCAATTTTTAAATATTCTTCCTTGAATATCATTCTTGGCTCAATTATTGTGCTCATATATATATTCATTAAGATTGGTGCTTGAATTCCTACTTGCTCCCTGCGTTCGACCTTAGACTTATATTTGAGTTATAAATTGTATTTGTTGTTTGATCGATTGAGGATTTGAACTACGATGACAATAATATAAACCCTTGATAAATCGCTCCAACATTTTGGCGCCGTTGCCAAAATGTTAGAGCTTTTGTTCTAGGGGCCACGGCGGAGGTTTTGGCGGTGGTGGTGTGATGTTTGGTGGCGTGTGGTGGCGGCATGAGCTCGCCGGAGCCCTTGCCGGACTTGGAGAAGACAGAGGGGGAGAGTGTGAATGGCGGTCAAATTTGGAGGATAAGGGGTCAGGGAGATTAAGGAGTGATTGTGCAGCAATCCTAGGTCCTAATTCGCCAAAATTAAGGTAGAACCTAGCTTAACATGGGCATTCTACATGCATACACATCGTACTTTGCATCCTAGATGATTTATATGTTTTATACATAATAATGTGCTATTTGAGAGGTATTAATAATTACAGGTAATTCAGGGCTGCAGATGATCGATCTAACCTTATGGATCTGTTTAGAACGACAATGGGAGTCCAATGCTTCCAAGATTGCATCAATCAGACTTCCGTGGCACCCTAGGGAGTGTGCAAAAGAAGTAAGAGCCAAGGGAAAAATTGCAGAATATCCGGACCTCAGATGACAAATCCAAACGCACGAATGGATCTGGATCGATGTTCACAATCGAACGGCGTAAAAATCTACTCAATTAGAGGCCTACTTCATCAAATACAAGGAGAAGAAGATGGATGGCCACGATGGTGCCACGTGGCGCCATCGCAGCTACCCCTCAACATGGCCCAATCTCGGAAGGAATTACGTGGGCCATTGGATCATCATCCAACGGCCGTGATGCATCCTCGCTACCTGCCTCTAGCCGCTTCATCGAGTGAGGATGAGATCTCGACTATTGGATTTCCATCCAATGGCCGAGGGTGGCTGCACACGAGATGGAAACTGTAACATCCCGCACGCGTAGCATAGCGGTGAGCGCGCTTAATAACCAACGTGCGACGCGGGTTCGAGTCGCGATGTGGGAATCGGCCATGCGTGGATGAAATTCAACAGTAGGATCTTCATCAGGTGGTGGAGGCGAAGATGTGTGGTGGGCACAGGGGCGTCAGATGAAGACGCGCGTGATGACCTGCGCCTTAGGAATTGAGAGGGCGAGGCTTACACTCTTTTAAGCCTTCCGATTGAGAGATCAGACGGCTGAGATGGCTTAGGAGTTGTGGCGTGAATTAAGGCCATGCGGCAGGCGTACGAAGGCAACGGAGAGTGCGGGCGAGCAAAGACAGTTAGATGAAGATCCAAGGGTGCACATTGTGCCACATTAGCAGCACCAAATTAAAATCGTGAATAGAGAAGGATTTGGATGGCTTAATTAGGACCGTTGATCTCCTAATCAACAGATCTGATCAACCTAAGATGTTTATACGGAATTAAGGGCTCTAATGCCCTAAATACCCTTCACAAAAGCTATAAAAATAGGTCTAAGAGCCCCCTTTGAAGGCATTCCATGGTTTTTCTTCTTCTTCCTCCTTCTACAACTCCTCTACCTTCTTCTTCTTCCCGTCTTCTCTGCCTCTGTCTCTGTATCTTCGTCTGAAGCGTCCGTTGAGCCACCTCTGCAAATCGTTGCTGCTATCCTCAACCTCTCTAGAAGGCCACCACGAATCACCCGTGGTGCCCTTGTTCTGCTACATAGATAGTCTATGTTTATGCTTAGTATTTGTTTAGTTATAGTATCATGTATGCAATTCATGTTCAAACTCTCTAATTGATATATATATATATATATTGTGATTCATTGTCTTTGCCATTTAGTAATTAGATTTAGAACAAGAGTATGAAATCAAAAGTACTTTCTGCCTCCCTGTGATCAATCGAGACTCACCAGTTCTATTAATTTCTTTGTCGAGACGTACTTCGCACTATACTACAACATATTTATCTTTTACGTGATCTTCGCCACGAGCAAATTGGCGCCATTGCCGGGGAGGCATGGCGACAATTGATTTCATCTCTAACATAATATTTTTGTGTGCTGGTTAAACCACACGAAGCGGCAAATGAGACAAAGTGGGCACTGCGAAAATTAGGTGCACACATTCTTGTTAGAAACTCAGCTAAAAATTAAGTGTCATCTTTAAAATTCAATAGTTGTGTTTTTGATGCTCCAAAAATTATGAAATTTGTACTAGAACTAGATTTTCAAATTATCTTTCCAACGTCAGCTTTCCCAAAAATAAATTTCTTCTGTGGAATTTTTGAAATTTCATGGAGTA